>OV121091.1:0-2901777 GCA_921293015.1 Phorcus lineatus | reverse complement strand
AACGAAAAGCAAAATGAAGTGTTCTACAAGCTAAGACAATGGTGTCTTGACAAACGAAATGGCAAGGACCCTGAACCGTTTCATGTGTTTTTGACTGGTGGAGCAGGTACTGGAAAGTCTCATTTAGTGAAAGCTTTTTACTATGAAGCCACTCGCTTGCTTGCACCAACTTTAGATCGTCCTGATGACACATCAGTTCTTTTAATGGCACCAACTGCAAATGCTGCATTCAACATTAAAGGATCCACAATACACTCAGGTCTATCCATTGGAATAGCAGTTCCCAACCAGTATCAATATCTTTGTGAGAATACATTGAATACACTCAGGTCAAAATGTGGAGGTGTTCAGATTCTTATAATTGATGAAATTTCAATGGTTGATCAAAAGTTGCTTGCTTATGTTCATGGGAGACTCAAACAAATCAAACAGAAAGATGCACCATTTGGAAATGTTTCTATACTTGCTGTTGGAGATTTTTATCAGCTTCCTCCTGTCAAAGGTGTACCACTGTACAAATCAGTTCCTGGATATGATTTATGGAATGATTGTTTCTCTGTGGCTGAGCTAACAGAAATCATGAGACAAAGAGATCCAGAATTTGCAGCTTTGTTAAACAGGCTTCGAAAAGCACCAAAAAGAGATGGAATTGATGGTGAAACAAACCTTGAATCTGAAGATATTGATTTGCTCAATAGTCGTGTTACAGAAGAACACACAGATTGCCTACACATACTATCAACAAATGCTGAAGTTGACAAGTACAACAGTGAGATGCTTGACAAGGTTTGCAAGGACCCATTTGATATTGAGATTGAACAATTTGGGAAAAACAAAAGTACTGGCGATTATGAAGTTCTTTCAACCACATCTCAGAGAATTGGAATAGATGCAAGGGTTCTTCTTACAAAGAACATAGACACATCAGATGGCTTGGTCAATGGTGCATTTGGCAAGGTGTCACATGTTTCAAGCAAAGATGGAAAAGTTTGTACAGTGTATGTCGTTTTTGATAACAGTGATGTTGGGAAAAAAATGAGACTGACAAAACGCAATCCAGTTGGTATTCCACTGAACAGTACCCCTATTGCTCGCCATGATGAAACCAATGCACGTTCAAAGAAAATGACACGTCAGTTTCCACTGAAGTTGGCATGGGCTTGTACAATTCACAAAGTTCAGGGATTAACTGTTGAGCAAGCTGTTGTTTCTTTGAAAAAGATCTTTGCCCCAGGACAAGCTTATGTAGCGCTTTCTCGTGTCACATCACTTGGTGGACTCATTCTCAAAGACTTTGACCCCAAATCAGTTTTCTGTAGCAGTGATGTCTCAGAATCCATTTCCAAAATGCCACCATACTGCAGCTCACTCCAAATAGAGAACCATGACCATAACTGTCATCTTGTGCTTCACAACATCGAAGGTTTGCCTTGCCACATTGACAATTTGAGAAGTGATAAACGCTTTCATTCAGCAGACTTCATATTTGTCACAGAAACATGGCTCTCAAATGTTCAACATCCAGCTCTTGAAGGATTCATGTTCAGGCACAAACAAAGGTCACAGTCTTATGATGACTCAAACACATTGTTTGCAAGTCTTAAAACACAAGCCCATGGTGGTGTTGGAGTGTTCTCAAAAAGCCAATGCGAATTTCCAAATCTTCAGACCACAAATCTTGAATACTTGACTGTTTTCATTCCGGATAAAACAACTACAGTAACTGTTGTCTACAGACCACAGACATACAACTTGACCCTATTCAAAAACCAGCTGAAAGATCTACTTGATGAAATCAGTGAATACAGTGACAAGACAATCGTTATGGGTGACTTCAACGAGAACGCACTTGCAACTTCCTCCATCCAACGGTTCATGGAAGCTCGAGGTTTTTCACAAATTGCAGTCAGTGCCACCACAGAAGCAGGCACTTTGCCAGACCATATTTATGTAAAAGGTGTTCACAATCTGAGAGTTAAAGTGTTGCCCACATACTTCAGTTTTCATGATGCTCTGGAATTGTTCTTCTAAAAAGATGATTGATCAAGTGGCAGTACTCAAAACCCCTGAAGTGGGATCACCACCCATTGATAAAAATCCACACCTCATGTTAGAGGTGTTCAGGGGGGATGGCGAATTCAAAGGCCGGGTGGCCCCCCTACCTTTTCATTTTGTAAATATTATAATGTTTTGCAGTAAATCCAAGGGTAAGTTAAACTGTTTACATTATAATCTATGTGTATATAAAATGCAAATCATACTTTATGATGTCAGGACATGTTTATTAAATGATTTATAAAATTATTGACTGTGTTTTTTAATACTACAATTTTTTAAAATTGAATTGACAACAATTATTTTGTGCAAACTGTGCATGTTGTAACATTTTTCAAGTTTCAATTTGACTCTATTATAATGAATCAAAATAATCAATGTTTGACTTACCCTTGGATGTATTGCAGAAAATCTTGACATTCTTGTTGTCCTTGTTATATATACACCTAATCATAATCTTCTTAGCAAATGATATGAACTTTAGTTATTATTGTATTGTTTTTTTTGTGATTCTTAGAACTTGTAAATAATTTATTTCATGAAATAACTGTTTGCACAAAACAAATCATTTGGACGGTGATTTTGTGATTGTACATCCTGGTGTGTGCTGGAACTCAGTCCAAAATATATTTGGATACACAAGAACTAAAAGACAATTGATGATTCTTTCAAGCTATGCGAGAATACAGAAATACTACCGTTTGCCAAGGACATTTTGAAAAAAGATGTCATGTTTTCATAACTGGAATTACCACAAGTGCAGCAAAACTATATATTTGTGACACCTAGTATATTTGTGCATCGTCGTGATTACAAAGTGTGTTTTGACAAAAGTGTCTGTTGCCATCGATGTAACAAGTTATAATTCTGGATAAATTTGACTCATCACCTGTTCATATGGCCACTGCATATCCTCAAAGGGCGAGTACATCCACATACTGGACTGATCATTTTCGCTTTCCTCTAGAACCAATGACACTGGTTCATTGATGATTCTTGTCATTATAAAAAGTGAAACTGACTTCAATTCATAAAGAACACTCAGCAAACTACGATTAAAAACGTTCAACACACTCATTTCCTCGTTTGCCATCTGTGATCAGAAATGAAGGATGATAAAGAGACAAAAGCTTATATGGACTTTCTCTCTGTTGTACAATTCTTACTAATATATGTTACAATAAGTGTTCTCATTATGACAATAACATTGAACTTTAGCATATTGTTTAATATTATCATTGTATAAATCAGAATCCAATGAACGTACATCATAACTTACAAGTTTCTCATATCGATGACACAAAACTTCAAGTAACTTATGCAGATTCATATTTTGTCCTACAATCTTACGATTTTGCAGTGTTTAACTTATATAAATGAAAATAAGATATTCTTGGGTTATTATGATTAGGTGTATATATGAAATGTTCGTTGATTAACAGATTATTTTTCAACATCTTGTGTGATTGATAGAGAAGATATAATGTGATGTTACTATCATTGTTAACTACTTCATGTTTATGACTTACAACAAAGAAACGTACTTCCTGAAGTGTAATTTATTACAAAAAATGTTATCATTCAAATAGTTCAACGCATCTTAAATAATCTACATTAAGTTATAACAGCATAGGCGGTCAAATTATCCACGATAAGTGCTGAAGACCGTCTTTTTGTTACCACATTTAATCAAACATTAAGCAAAACATAATGATCATATTTTTTAATATATATAAGTCAAAAGCACTTTTCAAATTTCATATATAAGAATATGTTACGTTATTTTTTGTTAGTGTATTAAGTTCGAAGTTCATTTCTGTTCTGATGGCATAAGTTACGTAATACTTGTTTTGAAAACTGTGTTGAAAATTGCAAATGTGTATATATATTTCGTTTTGAAAAATTGGATGCACTCAGTGCAATAGATGCAATTGTGTTTCATAACTGAGTTTACACAAAACTCATGTTAACAATTCAAAACTACTCTTGACCATTTTACGCGTCATTCATAGACTTAAATTGAAACGAAAATGGATGCATTTTTGTTTGAAGTTTAAGACTGTACTGCAATGGTCTCAAATAATGCAAGTCAATGTTTGAACGACTTTGACAATGAACACTGGTTCCCCTACAATCAGCTTGACATACGAATGGATGGTTCCCCTACAATCAGCTTGAAATACGAATGGATGCATTTGTGTTTCAAATTTGACTTTGTAGTTGCAATCGTGTTTCATGACAGTTTACACAAAACTCATATCAATAATTCTATAATACTCTTGACCCTATTATGCGTCATTCATACACTTAAAATTGAAACGAAAATGGATGCATTTTTGTTTGAAGTTTAAGTCTGTACTACAATGGTCTCAAATGACGCAAGTCTATGTTTGAACAACTTTGACAATGAAGTTTGGTTCCCCTACAGTGAGCTTGAAATACGAATGGATGCATTTTTGTGTCGACTTTGATTTTGTACTTAGTTATCCAAAGTGACACCAATCATGTTGACAATGAAACCAGAAAGAGTGTTTTGATTTTCACATGGGACAACACAAAAAAAGATAAGCTAGAGTTTTCAATTCGTATTCAAAATACCATCAAACCACAACTATCAATGTCACATTTCATTCATAAAATATCTTACGTTGTTATATAAGCATTGAAGAATTTCTATTTTATATTTATCATTGAATTCAATATTTCAATATTTGTTTACTATCATGTGTACACACTTTTGATGAGTATGATTGTCATTGACTGAGCTCAACAACTCCATTATTCATTAACATTATGTAGACCACTTGACATGTCCTTTTATATTTGATATTTCTTTGGATAATCAATGACACTGCTTAGCTGAAATTAAACATTAATAATTTCTAAATTTATGATTCATATGTTCATGCTCATATTTTATTTTTGTAATTTATTACATTTTCACACTTCAAATGAAATAAAATCTATAAAAGAAATGCTTTTAAGTTGTCATTTTTATATAACTACCATGGTTTATATGCACTAATCACACTTTGGTAAGGAGATAAGGTCAAACAATCTGCTCAAACTTAATGCATTAGCCAATATGCATGAAACTTTCAGGGAAGCTAGCTAACATTACTATGTTTGTACTGAATGTGCTTTTTTTGCGCTGAATCCTTTTGTCGTCGCTTGCGACTATATTTAAGGATTCAGCAATTTTGCTGAATCCTTATTGTTATTGGCGTGTTTTTTATTATTATTATTATTATTATTATTATTCCACGATTCTTGTGTAGAAAATTCAGCCAAAACTAGCCACTCAATTACAACCAAACTTTACAATCTAATAGCCCTTACCAAGACCTCGCGACACGAAGCTTTTCAGCCAATTCGGACATTGCATTAAAGGCTCAGTACCACTCAAACTTTTCAAAATTAACATTGGAAATTTTTTCAAAATGCACTTAGAGACTTGGAACTTTTTTTAAACGATGCGCAATAACATTTCAAGCAAAAAAGTAAATCATGGCAAATTCGTAGCATGAATACTTTCGCCGCCATATTGCTTTTTTTGACTTTTTGAAATTTCCGGACCCCATGCATCTTTGAAATGTAACTCCTCTGAAGATACTTGCATCTAAGAGCTGAAAATCTCCAATAATGTAGCTGAGACATTGGGAATATCAGGGTGATTCAGATTTTGATGACAGTCAAATATTTATTTCTCAGCAACCGTTCAAAATCGGGCGATTGAGCTCATGTAAGCATGTTCAAAGGGAGATAACTCTAAAAGTTAGACTTACAATTGCAACATTTTTTCAGGAATATAAGACCAGTAGGTGGACGTGACGAAACTGTCAAAACATCGATCGCGAACAGTAAATTTCGTTCACAATAAACGATCAAAAACAGCAAAAATCTTGTGACAAAAAATTAACATGGGGTAATTTTTCAAATTGCACTTAGAGACTTGAAACTTGATTTGAAAGATGTGCAGTAACAGTACAAACAAAAAAGTAAATCATGACGAATTCATAAGTAGCATGGTTTTTTCACATTATCAACTTCTTTGCAATAATCACACATTACTTCAAAAAAGTATGTGCAAAGATGTTTCATCAAATATATCAGCATTAAATATAATAAGATCTACTTCTGACAAGTGGATAACCTTAAGCTTCATCTGGCTAAAACGTCAGCCTTACTCTACACTATGATTGTGTTGACATTATAACCCAAACCACTGCCGTTTACAGTATTTTAACTCCCATTTTGTGCTGTAGCAGCTAAAGAAGGGAGAGAACTCCTAAGCTTAACGAGTAGCCTGAGAAGCAGAGGTAGGGTTATGCGGCTGTCGCTCTTCAAAATAAGTAGCAAATAACAGTTGAAACATTGTTTTGGTGTATTTTATTCGCGATTTCATTAAATTCGGTGATTTGGAGTTCTTATTCAACATAATTTCGTTGCTATCAGTTGTCGGATATGCTGGTAGTCTAGTTTGTAAATCGCGAGACGGAACCTTCGAGGGATTTATTCAAAATGGCTGCCGATGTTATTACGACTTCAGTTGGCCTCTTTCCCGGCGATTTTCGATGTTTTTTAACTCTTATCTGATCCCTGTATTTGTGTAACGGCCAAGCGTTATGTATTGTCGACTTCATTTGTTCAATATGATTTTGAATGTAATTGGCGGCTATAACTTCAGCTTTTTAATGGAAACCAGTAATGTCCCATAAAGATTATGTAGGTAACACTTTTAGGTCTATTATCTTTGAACAATTTGTCTTCAATGCTGACCAAGAACATTTCTATATGCAAAATCATAACATTCAGCAGCATCTGCAAATAGAAATGTTTAATTGATATACAATTTTATTCTCTCACTATTTTATGTGAAAATATTTTGTAAGCACAAACTACTTTTTTTAGTTTCTTCGTTGTCAGTAAATAAAAGTATAGAACACAATTCTTATATATAATAAGTTTAAATATATTACTGGTTTCACACATGTTGAATCAACTTGAATGTAATGTAGTAATAAGTGAAAATATAAGAAACAAACTCTAAAATCATGTCATAACTGAGAACCGTATTGAAAGGTTTGAAGGTCTTAATTTTTAACCTCCAGAGTTCAATTAGGCAAGCCCCGCGAGAGTCATATATCTCAAGCAGTGCGCCCTCTACTCCGGAGTGTTTTTACTGCACAACACCCTACTCGCACGTAGTTCTTAATCACACGAATTACCAAACTGGATACATGTTTAAGAATGTACTTGTAAAGAAATTGTTCTACAACTGAACTGTCATATGAGATATGAGATAAAAATTATATGTCTTTGTAAAGTGAATTCTTTTTATTTTTTTTTAGATTGCCTCCACCTTTTAGAAAATTAGATAAAAAATGCTCCCCTTTAAATTAATTGTTAAAGTATCTTTTCATATGTTGAAAAACTTGGTTGGAAACAATATTCAGATGCTTCAAAACCAACATTTGTAAAACTTTATGAAAACCTTTACTGTGAAAAAATCCCAATTTGTTGACAGGGTGTCAAAGCCTACCTTTTATATGTGGCCACACAGTCAATCATTCATATCAGATTGCAACTTGAGCAAATTTGTATTGAAGTTTTTTTTATGTAAAAAGGAATTGAATTTACGCTGAGTTGCGTTTACGCGTACGGATTGATTTATCAATTAAATTAAAATAGTGATACTTTTGTTTTAAAGATTTAAATATCCTGCACAAACACTTTGTTTTCCTTATTCGCAAAAAAATATTTGCCACAGATAAGAGTTTATGTTTTGTTGCCATATATACTTGTGCATTGTATTATGGACTCAAAAGTGTGGACATTTTCCAAGTCTTTATGGAAATGTACATGGAAAATAGTAAGGCAAATCTATGAAAACGACAGGTTTACTGAGTTAAACTTCATACATTATGGTGGTGTACGGCTAAGCCTAAAGCTTTGTTTGAAAGTTTTTTTAACATATTCATGAAAGCCAATTGTGGTGTTTTTATTTGATTTATGACTGTTTACTAAGATTATGCTAATTACAAAACACTGCCAATGGCATGAGATACAAAAAGCAGTAGCATCTTGGAAAAATACAATTAAGGGTGCGCAGTATTATCATAGTATCAGTTTATTGCAATACACAAACAACACAATAACTACCAGTAAAGTCTTCTGAAAATATCTCATGTTTTGGATGACATAAAATACGCAATTTTAGTTTATGGAATGTAAACTAGCCAAACATGGTGATTTTACTGAATGTTTTAATATGAACTTGCAACGTTAAAAGTTGAAAACCTAGTCACTGCATTATCTTTTTGCAAAAGCCAGTTTGGCATTGATCACTGTTACTTAGTCAAGTGAGCATGGACAAATTTAAATATGAAATACTAATATATTTCCATACATATTTCATTACGCCTCTGCAAATATATTGTGATATGGGATTAATACCATTCTTTAGTTACAATCAAATATCTAGTTATCTTTCCTCATAGTTTCATTGATTCAGTAAGTGCATTTTTTACATGCATCTATGTCTTCATAACATATTTTCCATTCGGTGTTAATTCTATTTGGTAAATACATGAAAAGTAATTAAACTGTTTTGTGTAAATGTCAACAGGTTTTTAATTTCATATGCACTGAATGTAAGCTCAAGTTTTTGAAAAAATAGGTAACAAAACCTGAAAAATAAACTATTATTAAAATAATATAAAAGGGTAAATTATAAAAATTGAAAGTTGTTGATAGAACATTGTTAAAACCATTGTGCACTTGATTTAGAACCAACAGAACAGAACAAAAACATTAAACAAACCTGTTTTGTAAAAGGAAATACCTACAGTACTTTATTGCAAAACTCATGAAGGTTGAGGCATCACTATTATGCTTGGATCTGTCGTGCGTTACACATTGTGTCCGTTCATAACTTTATAACTAATCAGTTATTACTTCAAATTTGTCATTGACATTCAGATATATGTAAAGATGTGTCATGTTGTGTCATTGTCAACTTGTTTAGATATCTTCAACAAATTTGGTGGATTTGACAGAAAAGTGATCAATTGGTAACTAAGACTGTTAGAAAGTCCTTTGCGGCATAACTATTAACTTTTTTTTTTTTTTTTTTTTATGTTTTTATTTCCCATAAGATGATTTACATTTTACATTTGTGTATTGTATATTAACAGTGACAATTGACATTATGTATTTGTATACAAAACAAAGGAAGAATAATATTCACATTTCACTATTCTTATTGCAGGTAATAATCAATATTCACTTTAAAGTTTATATCATCTTCAGTTCTTAGGATCTTATAGAATATACAGATTCAGTACCATCACTGCTAGATATTGTAATTCAACAGTGTACATTTCAAGATTTACATCATTTGCTATTTTAAGCAAGAATTAACATCATCTTCATAAAGATTAAGTACCAGTTTTGCTGCGCTGGAATAAAGTGTGAAAATTGTAATTCAACAGTGTACATTTCAAGATTTACATCATTTGCTATTTTAAGCAAGAGTTAACATCATCTTCATAAAGATTAAGTACCAGTTTTGATGCGCTGGAATAAAGTGTGAAAAGAGGACCAAAATGAAAAAAATTTCGGCTTACTGTTATTTGTAAAAGCAATATATTTACATGCCTCATAGTATCTTAATAATTCTTTTTGGATAGAGCAAAAATTTAGTTTCTGTCCTGTTCTGCTAGAACTGTAAATATTTTGTTTTACCAGCAAACAAATGGCATTTAATGGGTTGTTGTTTTTACCCTTAAAACCAAAAATAATATTTTCTGGTGTTAATTCAATACATCCTTCAGCCAAGTCATCTAGCCATTCTGTCAATTCTTTCCACACTTTTTTAACATGATTACAGTCACATAATAAATGAATAATGCTTTCCGGCACCTGTTTACAGAAGGAGCACAATGGAGAATCAATGTATCCAATCTTATACAATAAAGTATTTGTTGACAAAATATTTTGAGTTATCCTATATTGAAACCATTTCAAGTTCACACTTTGTGTGCACCGATTAGGCATCATATTAATGTTTTCCCATTCATTCTGTTGAAATTTTTTTACAAATAATTCTTCCCATTTCAGCTGGCCAGTAGTTTTATCAAAACTAAATTGACATAATTTCTGATACAAATGTTTACTATTGGCAAGTTTGGAAACATTAAATGGAAGGATTGGATAGCATTGTATATTTATATCTTGACTAAAATTAAAATTTCTCTTTTTTAAGTATTGGAGTACAGCTCTCCTTATACCCTGGTATGTAAGAAAATCAACAGAAGTATTATATTTGTTACCTAATTCTTCAAAGGACATAACATTACCAGTTTCATTCATAATATTTCTTAAGTATATTATACTCTCCTTTTCCATATTTTTATTGACGATTGTTTTCCCACCAATTAGAATATTACTGTTGTGCCAAAGAGACTGATTTAAAACAAGAGGGCAGTCTCCATCCTCTTGGTAACATACCAGTAAGTAATCAGCCCATGCCTTTGTAACATCCTGCCAAAATCTATTTGAAATTGTAGGTAGCATACAGTTGCTAATATAAATACTATCCGCAAACCATAGTCTCTGGATATTTGTAATATATACTGAAGTATTTTTACTCCATGTAGAATTGTTATAAAGCAGTCTTTTGATCCATATTATTTTCTGCGATTTTATTATATTTTCTATTATTGGAACATTGATTCCTCCATTTTTGGCAATAGATGTAATAACACTCCTTTTAATCTTATCTTTTTTACCCTTCCATACAAACTCAAAACATCTTTTCTGAAAAGATTGAATAATATTATCTGGTGGATTTGGTAATGATGAAAAGAGATGATTTAACTTTGCAAGCAATAGTGATTTTAATACAACATTTCTGCCCATGGGTGTCAGCGATCTTAATTCCCAGCTTTTCATCTCTCTCTCAATTTTTTCCAGCTTGTCTGAATAATTAATATCAACCATTAAATCTAGATCTACATCAAATCTGATACCTAACAAATTAAATTGTGACTGTGTCCAATCTAGATGGAAATCCTTACACATCTTGTGTTTGGATCTCTTCTTTGATCCTATCCATATCAATCTTGTTTTTTCAGTATTTACTTTAAGTCCTGAAAATCTTGCAAAAAATGTTAACACGTGAAGTACTGCATAGAGGCATTTTTCTGTACCATCTAACGTTAAAGAGGTATCATCTGCAAACTGTGCCAAAATACTTTCAATGTTACCAATTTTAATACCTTTTATTTTCTTGTCTTTTCTTATCATAAGTGCCAGGATTTCTACACATAAAATAAATATATACGGTGAGACCGGATCTCCTTGTCTACAACCTCTTGTTATTTTGAAAAAAGAACTTCCAAATCCATTTACAAGAACACATGATTCAATGTCATTTAATAGAACAGAAATCCACTTACATAGACTTGGTCCAAAGTTAAAGAAACTAAGTACATTCTTGATAAAGTTTCTATCCACAGAATCAAAAGCCTTCTCAAAATCAATTAATAATAATAGTCCTGGTGTTTGGAATGTCTCACTATAATCCATAATATCATAAATCAGTCTAGTTACTTCACCTACATATCTACCTGGTACGAAGCCCTTTTGATCTTCATTAATAATTGATGGTAATATGGGTTTAATCCTTTTTGCTATCACAGCAGATGCAATTTTGTATGAAGTATTTAACAAACTTATAGGGCGCCATGATTTAAGATATTGTTTAGGTTTATTTGGTTTTGGCAAACATGTAATTAATCCTTGTTTTACTATTAACTTAACATCCAAATTTCATCAGATAATTTCATCAGGTGTGTCATGATTGACAATTTTCAAAACTATTGGTAAAATTTTGAGTTTTTTTGAAAAAAATGGTGAAAAACTGTTTACATAAAATGTACAACTCATAACTTCTAAGGTAGTCATATGATTTTTAATTTTTTTTTATGAACAACTTCTTTGCAATAATCACACATTACTTCAAAAAAGTATGTGCAAAGATGTTTCATCAAATATATCAGCATTAAATATAATAAGATCTACTTCTGACAAGTGGATAACCTGAAGCTTCATCTGGCTAAAACGTCAGCCTTACTCTACACTATGATTGTGTTGACATTGTAACCCAAACCACTGCCGTTTACAGTATTTTAACTCCCATTTTGTGCTGTAGCAGCTAAAGAAGGGAGAGAACTCCTAAGCTTAACGAGTAGCCTGAGAAGCAGAGGTAGGGTTATGCGGCTGTCGCTCTTCAAAATAAGTAGCAAATAACAGTTGAAACATTGTTTTGGTGTATTTTATTCGCGATTTCATTAAATTCGGTGATTTGGAGTTCTTATTCAACATAATTTCGTTGTTATCAGTTGTCGGATATGCTGGTAGTCTAGTTTGTAAATCGCGAGACGGAACCTTCGAGGGATTTATTCAAAATGGCTGCCGATGTTATTACGATTTCAGTTGGCCTCTTTCCCGGCGATTTTCGATGTTTTTTAACTCTTATCTGATCCCTGTATTTGTGTAACGGCCAAGCGTTATGTATTGTCGACTTCATTTGTTCAATATGATTTTGAATGTAATTGGCGGCTATAACTTCAGCTTTTTAATGGAAACGAGTAATGTCCCATAAAGATTATGTAGGTAACACTTTTAGGTCTATTATCTTTGAACAATTTGTCTTCAATGCTGACCAAGAACATTTCTATATGCAAAATCATAACATTCAGCAGCATCTGCAAATAGAAATGTTTAATTGATATACAATTTTATTCTCTCACTATTTTATGTGAAAATATTTTGTAAGCACAAACTACTTTTTTTAGTTTCTTCGTTGTCAGTAAATAAAAGTATAGAACACAATTCTTATATATAATAAGTTTAAATATATTACTGGTTTCACTCGTGTTGAATCAACTTGAATGTAATGTAGTAATAAGTGAAAATGTAAGAAACAAACTCTAAAATCATGTCATAACTGAGAACTGTATTGAAAGGTTTGAAGGTCTTAATTTTTAACCTCCAGAGTTCAATTAGGCAGGCCCCGCGAGAGTCGTATATCTCAAGCAGTGCGCTCTCTACTCCGGAGTGTTTTTACTGCGCAACACCCTACTCGCACGCAGTTCTTAATCACACGAATTACCAAACTGGATACATGTTTAAGAATGTACTTGTAAAGAAATTGTTCTACAACTGAACTGTCATATGAGATACAAGATAAAAATTATATGTCTTTGTAAAGTGAAATCTTTTTATTTTTTTTTAGATTGCCTCCACCTTTTAGAAAATTAGATAAAAAATGCTCCATTTTAAATTAATTGTTAAAGTATCTTCTCATATGTTGAAAAACTTGGTTGGAAACAATATTCAGATGCTTCAAAACCAACATTTGTAAAACTTTATGAAAACCTTTACTGTGAAAAAATCCCAATTTGTTGACAGGGTGTGAAAGCCTACCTACCTTTTATATGTGGCCACACAGTCAATCATTCATATCAGATTGCAACTTGAGCAAATTTGTATTGAAGTTTTTTTTATGTAAAAAGGAATTGAATTTACGCTGAGTTGCGTTTACGCGTACGGATTGATTTATCAATTAAATTAAAATAGTGATACTTTTGTTTTAAAGATTTAAATATCCTGCACAAACACTTTGTTTTCCTTATTCGCAAAAAAATATTTGCCACAGATAAGAGTTTATGTTTTGTATACATGTATACTTGTGCATTGTATTATGGACTCATAAGTGTGGACATTTTCCAAGTCTTTATGGAAATGTACATGGAAAATAGTAAGGCAAATCTATGAAAACGACAGGTTTACTGAGTTAAACTTCATACATTATGGTGGTGTACTGCTAAGCCTAAAGCTTTGTTTGAAAGTTTTTTTAACATATTCATGAAAGCCAATTGTGGCGTTTTTATTTGATTTATGACTGTTTACTAAGATTATGCTAATTACAAAACACTGCCAATGGCATGAGATACAAAAAGCAGTAGCATCTTGGAAAAATACAATTAAGGGTGCGCAGTATTATCATAGTATCAGTTTATTGCAATACACAAACAACACAATAACTACCAGTAAAGTCTTCTGAAAATATCTCATGTTTTGGATGATATAAAATACGCAATTTTAGTTTATGGAATGTAAACTACCAAACAAGGTGATTTTACTGAATGTTTAAATATGAACTTGCAACGTTAAAAGTTGAAAACCTAGTCACTGCATTATCTCTTTGCAAAAGCCAGTTTGGCATTGATCACTGTTACTTAGTCAAGTGAGCATGGACAAATTTAAATATGAAATACTAATATATTTCCATACATATTTCATTACGCCTCTGCATATATATTGTGATATGGGATTAATACCATTCTTTAGTTACAATCAAATATCTAGTTATCTTTCCTCATAGTTTCATTGATTCAGTAAGTGCATTTTTTACATGCATCTATGTCTTCATAACATATTTTCCATTCGGTGTTAATTCTATTTGGTAAATACATGAAAAGTAATTAAACTGTTTTGTGTAAATGTCAACAGGTTTTTAATTTCATATGCACTGAATGTAAGCTCAAGTTTTTGAAAAAATAGGTAACAAAACCTGAAAAATAAACTATTATTAAAATAATATAAAAGGGTAAATTATAAAAATTGAAAGTTGTTGATAGAACATTGTTAAAACCATTGTGCACTTGATTTAGAACCAACAGAACAGAACAAAAACATTAAACAAACCTGTTTTGTAAAAGGAAATACCTACAGTACTTTATTGCAAAACTCATGAAGGTTGAGGCATCACTATTATGCTTGGATCTGTCGTGCGTTACACATTGTGTCCCGCTCATAACTTTATAACTAATCAGTTATTACTTCAAATTTGTCATTGACATTCAGATATATGTAAAGATGTGTCATGTTGTGTCATTGTCAACTTGTTTAGATATCTTCAACAAATTTGGTGGATTTGACAGAAAAGTGATCAATTGGTAACTAAGACTGTTAGAAAGTCCTTTGCGGCATAACTATTAACTTAACATCCAAATTTCATTAGATAATTTCATCAGGTGTGTCATGATTGACAATTTTCAAAACTATTGGTAAAATTTTGAGTTTTTTTGAAAAAAATGGTGAAAAACTGTTTACATAAAATGTACAACTCGTAACTTCTAAGGTAGTCATATGATCTTTAATTTTTTTTTATGAACATGCTTACTTCTTATGATTTATAAATTTGAAAATACTGTTGTAAAATATAGTGTCTTTTGACAAAAAAAAAGGTTTTTGTGAAAAACTCTTTCAAATCTTTCGAGCAAATGGGTTTCTGCTGAAAAATTTGTTTCAAATCTAGGCTTGCTGCTAACTTATTAACTATTCATCTAATTTTAATCAAATTTGGTAGTTATGCATCATTACATGAAGTTGTGTCAAACAATAAACAAATGTGAATTTTTTAAAGGAAACTTTGTATTTTTTTAACAAAAAATAAGACACTGTTAGAAAACTGTTCCTTTCTCGCACACAACTAATCATTTAATTAGAATCAAATTTGGCAGTGATATACAACATGAATATCTATCATCATTACAAACTTTGGAATTATATTTTTTTATATTAAGGAGCAAGTATTATAGAAAAAAGTTTGATTTTTGCTGGCTTTTTTCTATCTCATTGAAGGTCAAATTCATCACAGAAGATCACACAATGGTTGATTTGAAAAATGTGTTTTAGATATCTAATTCCAATTATGAAAAGCTGACCTGTGATTGGAATACAATCATATCAGTGCGTGCGCATTGCATTCTACTTAAAACTTGATGTAATGATCCCTCAATACATCTAAAGAATAACTGATTGAAGTGATGTTCAGCTGACCTGATTTTGAAACCAACCAATTAAATCAGGACAGGATGTTGGCTTTCAACCAATCAAGCAGGAGTTTCTTTTGCATCTTGGTTAATGTTAAATAATGACTCTACTTCTGTCTTTATTTATCCCAGAAAACTTATTTTGTGATTATTTGACCTAATTTGTTGAAAAACCATTGCACAAATGAACACAAACAACACACAAATATTCTGTCAGCAATATCTGCACAAAATTGATGTTGTCATCAAATGTTTCAACACAATTTGCTCCAAATACATCGGTGACATACGGATTTGGTAATTGAGGTGCTCTAGAATGGTGAAACAATCAAATTTACCCTCGATTCGAAGAGCTTGGCCAGCTTGATTCGCACCTGCGCGACACAGAATAACTTATCATTCTATAGATGTAATAACAGACTTCTGTACGTAATAATTACACCTAGTTTTAACTAGATTTCACATATTGTGCCAATGTCTATACAAATAATAATGTAAAACTACTTATATATGCTGTTTTTAGTAGTGATTCAGTTTTTTAATTTAAAATATCTATAATATTTTCTTATTGCAGAAGTGTCGATAATTGAAATAATTAATTTCTAGCTACTTCCAGCCGATGCTCGTAGGTTTTGCCGCAATGCATAGCCACTATGGTGTTGCGGGCTTTCTCCCTGCAATAATACTAGCAGCCGCGATATAAGTGAAATAATCTCGAAAGCAGCGTTAAACCCCAACTCACCTCACCTCACTTCAGCAACCCTTCAAAATCAGGCGATGTAGCTCATATAAGCAAAATGTAAAGGAAGATAACTAAAAAAATTTATACTCATAACAGCACCATTTTTCAAGAAATGTAAGACACGATCGCGAACAGTCATTTTCGTTCACAATAAGGATCAAATTCGGGAAAAATCTTTTGATCAAAATTAACAAAGGCTATTTTTTCAAAATGCACTTAGACACTTGAAACTTGTTTTGAAAGATGCGCAGTAGCAGTACAAACAAAAAAGTAAACAAATTCATAAGTAGCAATGTTGTTTAGCATTATCAATTTCTTTGTATTAATCGCAGTTTGGTAAGGAGATAAGGTCAGATGAAACATGCTGTTATCACTTAGTGCATCAGCCAATTTTCTTAAATTTTCAGGGAATATTGCTAACATCACTAATTTACTAAGTGCTTAATTGATGTGCTTAAAGGACATGCTTTAATAAATACTAACATGTATATCAATCATGTTCCTTACAACTAAGATAGAACTCCTCAAAGGTAGTCTATTTCAAGTTTCCTTCTGACAGTCAGGAGAAAAAATAGCACATATTCAGAAATGTTTAGAATTGCATAGTAAATGATCACTGTAATGTGGAAAACATGCAGTTATTGCGCTCATGGATCATACTAATTTACTTTACTTGCAATATATGCATTATTATTTAAGTACTTCTCCTTTTAACTAAGATTAAGTTGATTCATACATATTCCATACCTAATTTGATGTTGTTCACATTAGTACTTGATTAGGATTTAAATGTCACTCAGGTTCTACATTGGTACAGAAGCTTTGTGATGTTTCATGATTTTTTTGGGCTCAACTCAATAACTTACCCTCTGGTTAACTGTTTCAATTTGTAAATTTACTTTTTGACAAAAAAAAGGATTATATTTGCAGGATTATTGTTTGTTCCGTTCATTCCAAATATGACAATTTGACTGGTATTTTCTAATTTAAGATTAAACAATTTATTTCCATAATTTGAAGATAGGTTCACATTCCTAAAGTATATGGTTTAATGTTTGTAATACATTTTTGCAAAATGGACAAAGAGGTGTTGATATTCATCCCATACTATAAGGAAGTAATTGTCTTGTTGACAGATGATATAATAATTTAATTATTTAATAATTCTATACTACAATCATTTTAAGTCTATAATGTTTGAACAATTATTAAACAAAAATTATATGAACTGTCCAAAGTGTTTAATAAAAATACCTTTGTGTAAAACCTTTTCCCATGTTGAAAAACTCGTCAGCAGAACAAATTTCCAGTAAACGAGAGAGGCATATTAATTCTAACTTTCAAGTATGGTATACATTGTGAATAAGTATAGGATTTAGTAGCTGTTTCTAAAATTGTGTTGTGTTCACCGCGCTGGCATATGGCTCTTTTGGCCGATTGATAAATTAAGTCCAAAAGTTAGTCTTGATAAAGAATTAGAAACTTCTTCATATGTTAACAGATGTACTTTTCAATGGGAGTGATTTGCACAATTATTATAGTAATGATTGCTATTTTTATTACTTTTGTAATGTATTAATTTTTATGCATGTCTTATTATTATCAGCTAAAATGGCGGATTCATATACACCAGAACAACAACCAAAATAGATATAAAAAAAACAACACCCCACCTAATCCTCCTAATCTTTATTAAACATTTCATACGTACATGCCCTTTTTAGCTCATCAGGTCTGAAAGACCCGATGGGCTTATGGCATGGCAAGGCGTCCGTCCATCCGTCCGTCCATCTGTAAACTTTTCACTTTTTCGACTTCTTCTCCAGAACCAATGACTCTAGAGAGCTGAAATTTTTTGTGCATACTCCTTGGGCACTGGAGATTCTAAATTATAGATTTTGTGACCCCATGACCCCAAATAAGGTCACAGGGGTCAAAACATGAAAAACCTTTTTTCATCTTCTTCTCCAGTTCCAAAAGGTGTAGAGAGCTGAAAAGTTGTGTGTAGACTCCTTGGGCACTGAAGATTCTCAATTGTAGTTTGGTGACCCCATGACCCCAAATGGGGTCACGGGTCAAAACCTGAAAAACCTAATTTAATCTTTTTCCCTAGTTCCAAAAGGTCCAGAGAGCTGAATAGTTGTGTGTAGACTCCTTGGGCACTGGAGATTCTAAATTGTAGGTTTGGTCACCCCATCACCCCGAATGGGGTCACAGGGGTCAAAACCTAAAAAAACCTAATTTCATCTTCTTCTCCAGTTCCAAAAGGTCTAGAGAGCTGAATAGTTGTGTGTAGACTCCTTGGGCACTGGAGATTCTAAATTGTAGGTTTGGTGACCCCATGACCCCAAATGGGGTCACAGGGGTCAAAACCTAAAAAAAAACTAATTTAATCTTTTTCCCTACTTCCAAAAGGTCCAGCGAGCTGAAAAGTTGTGTGTAGACTACTTGGGCACTGCATATTCTAAATTGTAGGTTTGGTGACCCCATGACCCCAAATGGGGTCACAGGGGTCAAAACCTTAAAATCCTACTTTCATCTTCTTCTCCAGTTCCAAAAGGTCTAGAGAGCTGAAAAGGTGTGTGTAGACTCCTTGGCCAACGGGGATTCTAAATTGTAGGTTTGGTGACCCCATGACCCCAAATAGGGTCACAGGGGTCAAAACCTAACAAACCTAATTTCATCTTTTTCCCTAGTTCCAAAAAGTCCAGAGAGCTGAAAAGTTGTGTGTAGACTCCTTGGGCACTGGAGATTCTAAATTGTAGATTTTGTGACCCCATGACCCCAAATAGGGTCACAGGGGTCAAAACATGAAAAATCTATTTTAATCTTTTTCCCTAGTTCCAAAAAGTCCAGAGAGCTGAAAAGTTGTGTGTAGACTCCTTGGGCACTGGAGATTCTAAATTGTAGATTTTGTGACCCCATGACCCCAAATAAGGTCACAGGGGTCAAAACATGAAAAACCTATTTTCATCTTCTTCTCCAGTTCCAAAAGGTCCAGAGAGCTGAAAAGTTGTGTGTAGATTCCTTGGGCACTGGAGATTCTAAATTGTAGGTTTGGTGACCCCATGACCCCAAATGGGGTCACAGGGGTCAAAACCTGACAAACCTAATTTCATCTTCTTCTGCAGTTCCAAAAGGTCTAGAGAGCTTAATAGGTGTGTGTAAACTCCTTGGCCAATAAGGATTCTAAATTGTAGGTTTGGTGACCCCATGACCCCAAATGGGGTCACAGGGGTCAAAATCTAAAAAAACTAATTTAATCTTTTTCCTTAGTTCCAAAAGGTGTAGAGAGCTGAAAAATTGTGTGAACACTCCTTGGACACTGTGGATTCTTAATTGTGGGTTTGGTGACCACTTGACCCCAAATGGGGTCACAGGGGTCAAAACCTTAAAATCCTACTTTCATCTTCTTCTCCAGTTCCAAAAGGTCTTGATAGCTTAATAGCTGTGTTTAGACTTCTTGGACAATGGGGATTCTGAATTGAAGGTTTGGTGACCCCTTGACTCCAAATGGGCAATGGGCCTTTTTTATTTGATTGTGAATAACTTGGACGTTGGGACAGGCTATCTTTCATACACTGCCCATGACCCAATGGTCTAAAGCACAACACCTAATTCTATCAAAAGTCTGATGAGCTACAGAGCCCATGGCTCTATTTTTTATTTCTTAAAATGAATAAAGAGAAAAGTTCTCAACAAAGTTACAGATTACAGTGCAGAATACCATGAGGTCACAAGTTGTTATTGCCAGTGCTAAGGGGCCTTTAGTCATATTTCTTGAATTTTTACAATTTCAGTTCAACATAAAGTCTAAAGAGTCCAACTTATCCCTCATTGCACAAGTTTATTACCCAAATGAGTTACTAACCTCTTGCTAAAAGTTTCAGCTTAACTTCTTTTAGGAGTTAACTGATAATCATGTCAAATTGTTTCAGATGCCAAAAAAGAAGAACTGGCGGAAGGGGGCAGCCCATAAGAAGACTTCAACGGAGGAAGCTGTCCTCGTTAAAAACAGCAGCTTGAACTCGGGACAGCCTGTTATTGCTCGCAGGTTGTCCTCAAATGACATGAGCAAAGATCCGGGGCAACCTGTTATTGCTCGCAGGTTGTCCTCAAATGACATGAGCAAAGATCCGGGACAACCTGTTATTGCTCGCAGGTTGTCCTTAAATGACACGAGCAAAGAACACCATTCTGACACCCAAATTGAATCCGTGATTGGCAACCAGTTTGAATCCTTGATTGGCAACCAGTTTGAATCCTTGATTGGCAACCAATTTCAATCCTTGATTGGCAAACAGTTTGAATGCACATCTGCAACAGGGAGGCCTGACCTCACTCAATTTCAAAACAGTCTTGACCAAATTGATCAAATGCAACAAGCGCAAACAATTATAGGTGATGATAATTGGAACACTGAAACTGTATTGTCTAACACAACGGAATTTGAATTAACACCTCAACAAAGTAATCCTTTGCAGCATTTGCATACAGCTATCAAAGACCAATCTGAAGCATGTACATCTATATCTGTTACTGAATGTATGACTACAACCAATTCTAATTTCCCTGTCGCACATGCCTCTTTCCACCAAGGAAATGACGTGTTTGGTCAAAATGCGGGCCGACAGTGTGTGGCTATGAGTTTGGCATCAATGGTGCATTCAAAAGTGACAAATGTAACTAACTGGTCGACAACTGACTTGAATTCAATCATGTTTCATGGAAACGAATTGTACTCGTCTTTGCAGCAGTTTGCTTCAATCAACAATGCATACTTGAATGTTGAAGAGCTACCAGAAAATGTTGAGATCAATGGAATCATATTTAATTTGAGGTTAAGTCCTACTCTTTTTGGGCTCTTGAGCACTGAAAATGAAAGTGATACCAATGCAAGCATGTCCTTACAACTTGCCATCCGGAAATCTTTTCAGAATCACAATTATGCATTTGTTACATATTGTGAATCCACTTTTGCAATTCTTTCCAGTAATGACATATTTCATGTGTTTGATTCACATTCGCGAAACCAAGCTGGTGAACTCTCAGTCAATGGTACATGTATTGTAGCACATTACAACACTTTGGAACAGGTACATTGTCACTGTATGCGTCTAGCCAAGTCCATGAATTCACATGTACACTCTCAGTTTGAAGTTACTCCAGTCACTGTTACAACCATTCCTTCGCATGAAAGACTTGTGATGCCGAATGAATCAACCAGTGACAATACTGACTCATGCACAGATTCACTAGAAAAAGAGCTTGATACAATAGCAACGAAAGCTGTTGATAGAAAACGCAAACGAAAACTGTCATATGAAAAAAGTCAAAAGCAAAGAAAGGTTTCTTTGAGGACGTGTAGAGCTGAGAAAACTTTTTCTGACACCTTTGAACATGAAGAAAGACCATCTGTAACAAAAATGAACAGATATCATGAAGATGCTGAATATAGAGAGCGCAAGAAAGAAAGAAGCAAACTGACATATGCAATGGACACTTGCCACAGAGAGGCTTTAAAATGTGCCAGCATGAACAAATATGCAACAAATGACCAGCACCGTGATGCTGTAAAAACTGCCAGCATTGACAAATATGCAACAAATGCAGAGCACCGTGACGCTGTAAAATCAGCCAGCATGAACAAATATGAAACAAATGCAGAGCACCGTGACGCTGTAAAATCTGCCAGCATTGACAAATATGCAACAAATGCACAGCACCGTGACGCTGTAAAAACTGCCAGCATTGACAAATATGCAAGAAATGCAGAGCACCGTGATGCTGTAAAATCTGCCAGCATGAACAAATATGCAACAAATGCACAGCACCGTGACGCTGTAAAATCTGCCAGCATTGACAAATATGCAACAAATGCACAGCACCGTGACGCTGTAAAATCTGCCAGTATTGACAAATATGCTACAAATGCTGAGCATCGTGAAGCTGTGAAATCTGCTGGTATTGACAAGTATGCTACCAATCCTGAACTAAGAGTAAAGTTTAAGGCCTCAGTTAAAAACAAAAGACTTTCGAAGAAAAGGCAACAACAAAGTATTCAACATGTTACTGAAGCTTTCAGATTATCTGTAAAAGAAGGTCCTGACTATGTCTGTGCTGTTTGCCAAAGAAAACTGTTTCGTAAACAGGTGGTTCAGTGTAAGAAAGATTTCTACATGGCTAAAAGTGAGCAGGCTTCATTAGTTGCTGACAAGTGCATCACTGAAACTTATTTGCATACGTGTTCTGAAGATTGTCAGGAAACTTGTACCTTATCAAATGAATCATCATCAAAACTGTGGATTTGCCACTCATGCCATCAAAAAGTCTCTCGAGGAAAAATGCCATGTGAAGCAGTTGTAAACAATCTTCAGTTTCAACCAATTCCTCCAGAACTTGAAACTCTGAACGAACTTGAGGAACATCTGGTATCATTGCACATTCCATTTATGAAACTCGTTGCTCTTCCAAAGGGTGCACAAAACTCAGTACATGGGCCTGTTGTCAGCGTTCCATCAAACATTGTCCAAACTGTGAATGCATTACCAAGAACTGACTCAGAAGATCAGCTAGTTCAGGTGAAATTAAAAAGAAAACTGACTTACAAAGGACATTACAAGAACCAATATGTGAACAAAACCAAGGTCTTTAAAGCTCTTGACTATCTCCATGCTAACAACAGATACTACAGAGATGTCACTTTGAATGAAAATTGGAATAATCCACTTCCAACAATTGATGAAGAAGAAACCGTTCATGAAAGTGACGACCAATGTGAGATGGACGTTGCTGATGAAAATGCTGAAAATGTTGATTTGACTCGTGAAGAATCTGACAATCATGGTATGCTGTTAGATACATGCTTACAACCCATTGACATTGGTCAGGAAATACTTGATCAACATTTTGATCAAATAACGAGCATAGCACCAGCTGAAGGAAATACTCCAACTCGAATGCTTCAAGACAATGATGATGAAGCCAAAGCCTTTCCATGTCTTTTCCCAAAAGGTAGTCCAATCTATCATGACAACCGTGAGGAGAAACTGACTCTGTCTCGTTACCTGCACTGTAGACTAATGAATGCTGATACAAGATGTGCACAGAGCATTCCCTACATTTTCCATGCCCAGTACAGATCTGAACTTGAGCAGGTCATCTCAAAAGCATCTATTGCTCTACGCAAAGGCGCAGGTGATTGTTCTAGACCACAAATCAATGCTGACACACTGAGTGATAATGAGTCATTGCAAAATCTCCTCAAAAGTGATGAAGGATACAAATTCTTGACACCGATACGAGGAACTCCCCCTTACTGGGCAGCTGCACAAAAAGATCTCTTTGCCATGATTCGCCAGCTTGGCATCCCAACATGGTTTTGCTCCTTCTCATCTGCTGAAACAAGATGGCCTGAAATAATTGAGAGCATTTTAAGGGAAGATGGAGATCCACGTAAGGCAGATGAACTCGATTGGAATGAAAAATGTGCAGCTTTGAGAAAGAATCCTGTCACAACTGCTAGGATGTTTGATCAAAGGTTTCACTCATTTTTGAGAGAAGTTATCATGTCTCCTGCACAACCTATTGGCCAAATCAAGGACTATTTCTTCCGAGTTGAATTCCAACAGCGTGGTTCACCGCATGTTCATTGCTTGTTTTGGGTTGATAATGCTCCAAAGATTGATGAACACACTGATGATGAAGTAGTTGACTTTGTTAACAACTATGTTTCCTGTGACTTGCCTAACCAGGATGATGACTCTGAATTGCATGATATTGTTACCAATGTACAGAGACACAGTAAAAGACATTCAAAAACTTGCAAAAAAAATGGAAAGGAATGTCGTTTCAATTTCCCACGTCCTCCTTCTCAGAAAACCTTTGTTTGTCGTTCAGAAACTAAGACTGTTGAAGTTCCAGTTGCTGACTATGACACTATGACTGAAGATGAACGCAGAGTTTTTGATGAGAAATTACAAGAGGCAATTGACAAAAATAGTCAAATCATGACTAAGGATGAAGCTAGAGAAGTTCTTGGCAAAATATGGCAAGCCTTACAGAATGAAAATCTCAGTTTTGATACCGTGGAAGAGTTGTTCAGAGATATTGGTATTTCACAAGAGATCTACGAAAATGCATCAAAAACTCTTACAAAAAAGACCAGTGTTGTCCTTCAGAGAAACTCATCAGATGTATGGGTAAATCAGTACAATCCTGATCTGTTGCGCTGTTGGGGTGCAAACATGGACATTCAATTTGTAGTTGATGCATACTCATGCGTTGTTTACATTGTTTCATACATATCCAAAGCTGAAAAAGAAATGGGTTTGCTACTTGAGCATGCACAGAATGAAGTGAGGAAAGAAGGAAATGTAGATGCCAAAAATGCAATGAGAAAGATTGGCACAAAGTACTTGAACAGTCGTGAAGTGAGTGCACAAGAGGCAATTTTCCGAGTATGCACACTTGATCTCAAAGGGTGTTCAAGAAAGGTTGAATTCATCCCAACTGTCAATCGAATCAGAATGAGTATGCCTCTCAAACAACTGAGAGCAAAGGTTGCCAAAGGAGAAATAGATCAAGATGACATATGGCTCCCCAGTACTGTTGACAAATACAGAGCCAGACCTGACACACCTGACTTTCATGACATGTGCCAAGCCACATTTGTATCCGAGTACAGATTCCTATCAAAATCTGAAGTTTCCAATGTGGCTGACAAAAATCGACGCACACCTGTCATTGCCTTGAATAACAATCTTGGGCATATCAAGAAAAGAACAAACACTGATCCAGCCATTGTCAGATATGCCAGATTTTCAAAGGAAAAAGATCCAGAAAAGTACTTTCAAACAAGTCTTGAATTGTTTCTTCCCCACAGAAGTGAAACTCAATTGTTACCACAACAGTTTCATACCTATGAACACTTCTACAATAATGGAGCAATTGCTACAGCTTCAGGTGATTTGGAAACTGTCACATCAGTTGTAGAAAGAAACAGACAAGTATTTGACATAAATGCTTCAGACATGCAACTTGCACAGGACATGCTTGAAACATCTGGTAATCTTGAAGATGCCTGGTCACAGATATGTCCACAAGCTGAGGTTGATAGACTTGAATGTCAAGAGCTCAGAAGTAATGATCAATCTTTTGATCTGAATGAAACAGATGATGACCAGAACATTCCAGATTTGCTTCCTCACGAAGAACGTGTGACACGAACAGAAACACTTCAAACAAATGTTTCCAAGGAAGAAGCACAAGCAATCTTAAAATCCTTGAACGAAAAACAGAAAGAGGTATTCTACAGTCTTAGACAATGGTGTCTTGACAAACGAAATGGCAAAGACCCTGAACCTTTTCATGTATTCCTGACTGGTGGGGCAGGCACTGGAAAATCGCATTTGGTGAAAGCTATTTACTATGAAGCTACACGTTTACTCGCACCAATTTTGGATCGCCCTGACGACACATCAGTTCTGTTGATGGCACCCACTGCAAATGCTGCATTCAACATCAAAGGTTCCACTATTCATTCAGGATTGTCTATTGGTATTGCAGTTCCAAATCAATATCAATATCTGTGTGAAGATACTTTGAATACACTGCGATCGAAATGTGGAGGGGTTCAGATTCTTATCATTGATGAGATTTCGATGGTCCACCAGAAGTTGCTTGCGTATGTCCATGGAAGATTGAAACAAATCAAACAGAAGGATTTCCCTTTTGGCAATGTCTCTATTCTTGCTGTTGGAGATTTTTATCAGCTTCCACCAGTAAAGGGAACACCACTGTACAAGCCAGTTCTCGGATATGATCTATGGAATGACTGTTTCTCTGTGGTAGAATTGACAGAAATAATGAGACAAAGAGACTCAGAATTTGCAGCTTTGCTAAACAGACTCAGGAAAACACCAAAGGTGAACAGAGATGATGATGAAATCAGTATTGCAACTGATGATCTTGATTTGCTTGCCAGTCGCGTGACAGGAGAAACCCCTAACTGTCTACACATATTGTCAAAAAATGATGAAGTTGACAAGTATAATCAAGATATGCTTCAGAAAATGTGCACTGACATTTTTCAAATTGACATAGAGGAATTTGGAAAGAATCTGAGAACTGGAGAGTTTGAAAGGATTTCATCTTCATCTCAAAATATCGGAATTGATGCTCGAGTCCTCCTTACACAGAATATTGACACTTCTGACGGCTTAGTGAATGGCGCTTTTGGCAAAGTTTCGCATATTGCAACTGAACAAGGAAAAGCTACTGTTGTGTATGTTGTCTTTGATAACAATGAAGTTGGTAAAAAACTGCGCAGAGGAAAAAGACTTCCTGCAGGCATTCCATTAAACAGCACTCCCATTTGTCGTCATGATGAAAAGAATGCATATTCAAAGAAAATGAAGCGTCAATTTCCATTAAAATTGGCATGGGCCTGTACCATTCACAAAGTGCAAGGCTTGACAGTAAAGCAAACAGTTGTTTCTCTGAAGAACATATTTGCTCCAGGACAAGCATATGTAGCGCTTTCTCGTGTAACATCGTTACAGGGACTCATTCTCAAAGACTTTGACCCAAAAGCAATTTTTTGTAGCAGTGATGTGTCAGAAGCCATATCAAACATGCCTCAGTATTGTCTGCCATCTCCAAATGAAACCCGTGACCACATGTGTCACCTTGTACTTCAAAATGTTGAGGGTTTGCCTTGCCACATTGACAATTTGAGACGTGATGAACGCTTTCATTCTGCAGACTTCATATTTCTCACAGAAACTTGGCTCTCAGATGTTCAACATCCAGTTCTTGATGGTTTCATGTTCAAGCACAAACAAAGATCACAGTCATATGATGAATCAAGAGCTGTGTTTGCAAATCTCAAAAGTCAGTCTCATGGTGGTGTAGGAGTTTTCTGGAAGAAACATTGTGAGTTTCCACATGTTCATTGTACAAACCTTGAATATTTGACAGTTTTCATCCCAGAACATACAACAACTGTTACCGTTGTTTACAGACCACAAACATACAAACTGACTCTTTTCAAGAACCAGCTACAAGTTTTGATTGATGAAATTGGGGAATACAGTGACAAGGCAATTATTATGGGAGATTTTAATGAAAATGCCCTCAAAAGTTCCTCTATCCAAAGGTTAATGGAATCCCACAGTTTCACACAAATTGCAAGATGTGCCACCACAGAAGCAGGTACTTTGCCTGATCATGTCTATGTGAGAGGTATTGACAATGCATCGGTTGAGGTTTTGCCAACGTATTTCAGTTTTCATGATGCAATTGAAATCTTTTTCTGAAAACATTATAATGTGTCCCAACAAGACACACAAATGTCAGAAATCCTGAGATGGAATATCCACCCACTGATCATTTGCACACCTGATTTTTTAAGGTGTGCAGGGGAACTTTCATAGGCTGGGTGGTCCCCTATTACTTAACTTTATACATATGTTTTAGGTCGTATGATACGGAGAAAATACGAGGGTAAGTCAAACTTTTTACAGTTCGTAAGTTAAACTGTCAATTCTTTGAATATTATTTGAAAATAAAAAAAATCTGGATCATAGGTAAACCATACAGTTTCTTGAGTCAATTTCAAAATCCATTATTTATCAAACCTAATCACCGTTTTGTCACATTTTTACTCTTCACTTTTACTTTGCAAAGATTCTTTTAGCATTATTTCAATTTATTGCATGATCCATTTACATGAAATTTGGATTTAACCATGCAATTCATAATTTACAAACTATTTAGTTTAGCTTTAGTTGACTTACCCTCGTAGTTTATAATCTGTATTTTAGCATTTTTAGAAACAGTAGTCATATTTGTATATACACCTAATCAAACAAATATGTGTGACATATATATGTGAATGTTATCAACATTGCTATTTGTCTAGATTATCTTTTTTAATGATGTTTCATAAAATTCACATTACATACACTTGTTAGGCAAATATTGAAGTTGTTATTGTAAGTGTTTTTAATATTTCTTTTATTCGTTATATTTTTATTCAACTTCGGTTGTTGACAATAATCACTTATTTACACTGCTTTGCAACTTGCTGAAGGATAGATTTTACATGGACAAAAGGTGATAGCCCTCAGGCTATGAAACAGTCTCTGAAACTCTTGATTTATCAGTATGATTCTCATCTGGAAATCCTGCTTGGCAAAACTTTCAGACATCATCATCATCATCACCATCTTCATATATAATGAAGATTGATTGTGTTTTGTTGTATCCAGACATTCATTTCGCAGCGTTTCCCACGATGGAGGAGACCTAATAGAGACAGTGATTGTGTGTGATGTGAAATAAGGATTGACGATGTTGGAGGAAACACCACAAAGTGTTCACGGGACATCATAAAAGAGACAAAAGTGCCGTTAGAATTAACTGATAGTCAATTGTTGCACTATAATTTGGAATGTGTAAACCGAGTTATTTGGTTGCAGAACACACTTGATACTGTTTAAATGGGATTTATTTTACCCCACAAGTGAAACCAGATTTGACAACATCAAAAGCAAAAACATGCAACAGGCTGACTTCATCATTGATGTTACATCGAACAGACTGGTAGTTTGTAACTGCCCAACTGTTGTGTATTTGACTCTCAAATTTTCGAAGCGTCCTCATGATAAAGTAAATGAGAAGTTCAAGAAGAAAAGCAAGTGGCATATGCAGTTTCTTTACTTAAGTTTTATCCAGTGACATTAAATCAATGTTAACAAAAATCATCATGCTAATGCTGTTTGATCATTTTAATAAATACACATGACATGATGGTAAACACATCGAAATTTGCTACGTGCAGTTTTGTTCTGTTAACAATTTCTATTTCAAATCATTGAAAATGTGTTTATTTGATAAGTGCTAATGATAATTTCAAACAACTTATATCGCATTTTACTATGAAAGACTTGAAAGTTACTGGTAAAGAAACATATTCACAGGTTATGATTTTATCAATATGTCATTAATTTATATTCATTTTACTGCGTATCCTTTGATTAGGTGTATATATAAAATGAAATATTATATTACTAAAACATTATTATTCGTATTCTGTTGTTTTCAGTTTTTAGGTAATCATAAGTTTTTAAGACTTTCGTAAATATTTATTTATTTCAATTTTAAAGATATGTTTGCGTCGTGAAACAGTTTGATCAGTTTTGAACAGATAATGATGCTATGAAGTGTAAATTCTAATCATGCAGAAAAGTGATTCTTATTTAATCAAAATTCATTGAATAGAATTGAACAGTTTTATCATCATCATATAACAGGATTACACAATGACAACTATCATGTTGCTTTACGTAAAAGGTTTTAAATACAATGTGATATATCATTTTCCAAGTTGAAGGTTACAACTAAATTATTTCAACGTGGAGTACTAATCATGCAATCAGCCCAAAATCCAAATCATTATGAATTACAATATCGTAATTCAAATACCTCAAATTTCTCTGTCTATACAAGTGTTAGATATCCATGCACTTGTTTGATAGGAGATAGAAACACAAATGGATGCAGTTTTGTTTGTAAATCCCGTTTCGCAAATATCACAAGTTTGGGAAATAAAGGAAGTCCTACAAGGAAGTGTGATTCTCTAACAATCAGCTTGAAACATAAATGGATGCATTTCTGTTTCAAGTTTGCGTTAGTATTTTATTTACCTGAAACACAAAAGTCAGGACTTTTCTTTCAAGTAAAATGGTATAGTCTTACAATGAACTTGAAATACGAGTGGATGCATTTTTGTTTCAAGTTTAGCTCTGTAAACCAAATACCTTCAAATCATTCTTCAATATTCTCCACATTTTGAAGTGTCAATGATATATTTTGCAAAAGAACATTACATCTATATCGATTTGCCACAAACATTTTCTACAAAGCGTTAAAAAATTATTTTTACTTTTATGTGTATATCACCTATTGTTATTGTGATATTATGCTTGTAATGATTAAATGTCGTGAGAGCTTAGCTTGACGACTCCCTTACTTACCTGTTGAAGGTTATAACTAAATTCTTTCAACATTGATGGCTAATCATGCAATCAGCCCAAAACCCAAATCATTATGAATTACAATTTTGTAATTCAAATACCTTGGGAAAAAATTGAACACTGCTACATATGTAACCTATCTCATAAGTGCAGAAAATTATCTGTCTACAGTGTAAGATATCGATGCACTTATTTGATAGGAAATTGTATCACAAATGGATGCAGTTTTGTTTGTATTTCCCATTTCACAAGTTTGGGAAATAAAGGAAGTCCTACAAGGAAGTGTGATTCTCTAACAATCAGCTTGAAACACGAATGGATGCATTTCTGTTTCAAGTTTGCGTTAGTATTTTATTTACCTGAAACACAAAAGTCAGGACTTTTCTTTAAAGTAAAATGGTATAGTCTTACAATGAACTTGAAATACGAGTGGATGCATTTTTGTTTCAAGTTCAGCTTTCCACATTTTGAAGTGTCAATGATATATTTTGCTATCGAACATTACATCTATATCGATTTGCAACAAACGTTTTCTACAAAGCGTTTAAAAATAATTCTTACTTTTATGTGTATATCACCTATTGTTATTGTGATATTATGCTTGTAATGATTAAATGTCATAAGAGCTTAGCTTGACGACTCCCTTACTTACCTGTAAGACACCTTTACTTGTAAACTTTTCTGTAAGTAACTGGAGGCTCAGTTTTGCTGTATATATATGTTTTTATGATGTTTTTGTGTTTAGTTGTTATGCATGCGTTAAGAGAATAACCCCTTCCATTGGCTTTAAAGGCCTTTTGATAATTAGAACAGTACATTAAATTTCTAAAGCATATCCAATTTGTCATTTTCTCATTTACATTTCTATATGTCACTATTCATCTAATTCATTCATGACCATACAAATAATATCAACTTTACTCAACTGCTTTCCAGGTGTCATTTACATTTGGAATAAAAAACATCATTCTTCATACTTATTACTTTGTGTTGTACATGCAAGTTTTATATTGATCACAACATCATACAACGTATTAAATACATTTGCTAGATGTTGAAAACATGACAATGATACCATTTTTGGAAAATTTTAATCGTAGAGCTTGTCGTCATTTGATAGTAAATGGCAGGTTTATCAGAATTCCAAAATGGAATAGTTGCGCAGTAACAGTACAAACAGAGGCGTAAATCATGTAAAATTCATAAGTAGCGTGTTTTTTTACATTATCAACTTCTTTGCAATAATTACAGTTAAGTTATGTGATTACTTGAGATGAAACATGCTGTTGTATCTTAATGCGTCGGAAACTTCCAGGGAGGATTGCTAACATCACTATGAACGTAATCAATTAACTTTTAAATGCGCTGAATCCGTTTGTCGTCGCTTGCGACTATATTTAAGGATTCAGCAGAAATGCTGAATCCTTATTGTTATTGGCGTGTTTTATTATTATTTTTTTTTTTTTTTTTTTTATTCCACGATTTTTGTGTACACGATTCAGCCCAAACCGCTAAAGCTATTACAGCCAAACTTGCAAGCCTGATAGAGCTTCATAAGGAGACCCTGCAATAAGCTTTTGGGCTTAATCGGCTTAAGCGTTAAAGGCACAGTACGATCCAAAGTTGGGAAAATTAACATGGGATTTTTTTTCAAAATGCACTTAGAGACTTGCAATTTATTTCAAACGATGCGCAATAGCAATGCAAGCACAAAAGTCAATCATGGCTATGTTGTAGCATGCATAGTTTGACCGCCATATTGCTTTTTTTGACTTATGTAAAAATGCAAGACCCCATGCATCTTTAAGAATCTTCTTCTCTGAAGATACTTGCATCTAAGAGCTGAAACTCTCCAATAATGTAGCTGAGACATTGGGAACTTCAGGGTGATTCAGATTTGGATGAAAGTCAAATATTTATTTCTCAGCAACCCTTCAAACTCGGGCGATTTAGCTCATGTAAGCATGTTCAAAGGGAGATAACTCTAAAAGTTAGACTCACAATTGCAACATTTTTTCAGGAATATAAGACCAGTATGTGCACTTGACGAAACTGTTAAAACATTGATCGCGAACAGTCATTTTCGTTCACAATAAACGATCAAAAACAGCAAAAATATTTTGACAAAAAATTAACATGGGGTAATTTTTCAAATTGCACTTAGAGACTTGAAACCTGATTTGAAAGAAGCGTAAGAACAATACAAACAAAAAAGTCAATCATGACGAATTCATAAGTATTATAGTTTTTTCGCATTATGAACTTATTTGTTCCAGAAATCGCTTTCCATTATTCCCCGATTCTTGTGTACACGATTCAGCCCAAACCGCTAAAGCTATGACAACCAAACTTACCAGTATGCTTCAACTTGATGAGACGACGACACAATAAGCTTTTGGGCTTAATCGGATTAAGCGTTAAAGGCACAGTACCATCCAAAGTGCGAAAAATTAACATGGGATTTTTTTTCAAAATGCACTTAGAGACTTGCAACTTGCTTGAAACGATAGGCAATTACATTTTGAGCAAAAAAGTAAATCATGGCCAATTCCTAGCATGCATAGTTTGGCCGCCATATTGCTTTTATTGACTTTTGGAGATGCATCTTTAAAAATCTTCTTCTCTGAAGATACTTGCATCTAAGAGCTGAAACTCTCAAATAATGTAGCTGAGACATTGGGAATTTCAGGGTGATTTAGATTTTGATGTAAGTCCAATATTTATTTCTCACCACTTCTTTGCAAAAAAACGCAATATGCTTAGGAGATAAGGTCAGATGAAACTTGCTGCAGTAGCTTAATACATGCTCTAATCCTCATGAAACTTTCAGGGAAGCTGGCTAACATCATTATGTTTCTACTGAATGTGTTTTTTTTGCGCTGAATCCTTTTGTCGTCGCTTGCGACTATATTTATTATTATTATTATTCCACGATTCTTGTGTACAAAATTCAGCCAAAACTAGCAACTCTATTACAACCAAACTTTACAATCTTATAGCCCTTACAAAGACCTCGCGACACGAAGCTTTTCAGCCAATTCGAACATTGCATTAAAGGCTCAGTACCACTCAAACTTTTCAAAATTAACATTGGAATTTTTTTCAAAATGTACTTAGAGACTTGAAACTTTTTTTAAACGATGCGCAATAACATTTCAAGCAAAAAAGTAAATCATGGCAAATTCGTAGCACGAATACTTTCGCCGCCATATTGCTTTTTTTGACTTTTTGAAATTTCCGGACCCCATGCATCTTTGAAATGTATCACCTCTGAAGATACTTGCGTCTAAGAGCTGAAAATCTCCAAGAATGTAGCTGAGACATTGGGAATTTCAGGGTGATTCAGATTTTGATGAAAGTCAAATATTTATTTCTCGGCAACCCTTCAAAGTCGGGCGACTTTGCTCGTTTTAGCATATTCAAGGGCAGATAACTCAAAAACCTACCCGTCGAATTTCATGAATTTTGCATGAGAGGTAAACATGATCGAGGTCATCAAGAATCAAGAATAAAATGAATCGCGAACAGTCATTTCAGTTCACACGAGGGAGTCCAAGTTTGCATCATACTATATGTCAATTAAGTGCGTTAGCAAGGGTTAAATTGCAAACAATTGAAGGAAAACATCAATATTGAAGAACGGTCAAGACGTGTGACATGTCCAAATGCAGGTACATGCGCTCTTGCATGTGTGAAAGGGCAAAAGTTGACAGAAATACTCTACATTGCTTTTGTAGCAAGATTCGCTGAGTGCGTTAGCAAGGGTTAATTTGCAAAGTTGAAGGAAAACACCCTTCCTGTCAAGACATGCTACACGGGGCAAAGTTTGAGAGAAACACCCTCTGATGTCTTATATGCGAGCACGTAATTGACAGTGTACAGAAGGACGAAATCGCTCTTTAAAGCAGAAGTCCGTACGACTGTACGTATGGTCAACGTGCGAGATGACCAAATGCACGCAAGTGCTGTCTATATCTGTTCAGACAGGCAGAGAAGCGAGCATAAAAGCCTGCCTGACTGATCTGAGCTGACTGACTGACATAGTCTTGATTATTTATATATATTACGATCCTAAACCTATGTACCAGCATTCGGGAACAATATTCCAGTGTCGGCAAAGCACCTGATCACGCTGAAGGAAAACACTAGCCCTTTTTCAACTTTCAAACCTCTACTGCCTCCCCTCCAGATACCCCTCACATTTTGATGTTGTTGCTTTCTTGCCTCAACTGGCAGCAGGCCGTGTACATCGAGTAAACCTCACTTCCGCTCATATGTCTCTCTACGTACTGAAAACGTATACAAAACGTCACTTTGCTTCAGAATACGGCTAAATCAACTGCAGTGTACTAAAAATGTCTTCAAAACGCTATCTTAACTTGGAAAATCACTTAGTTTGCCCCCAAGAGCCACGGGTGCTTATATTTTGCTGAATCCTGGCATTGTCGTCGCTTGCGACTATATTTGGGTTTTGAAATTTGATAAGAATTTTCGATAATTTTTAGAAAATGGCCATAACCAGACGATTTTGGAATAAAGGTGGTCTTCTTTCACTTTGACTCAGTAACCCTATACTTCTTTTTGCCCCATTTAGACCCTTTTTATGAATGGGTCATCTTCCAAAAAATGAGATTTTGGAGGTCCATACTGCTGTAACTAGTGACTTTTGCTTAAGAGATCCATAATAAAGTTTGATCAGTGGAATAGGAATAATGGAATAATACACATTAAAACAAAACATATTGACTTTCTGAACATATTCACCTTTTGATCTCAAAATTACCAATTTGTATAACTGCAATTATTCAAAATATCCGAAATGATATTTTAATGAAATTACGTTCTTAAATTGCAAAATTATTATTCTATCATATCATACAATTACTTTTACTGCAATGTGGTCCTCTTTATTCTCAGACAAAACTTACTGGTGAAAAACTTGGGGGTGCTTAACTTTTTTCCTTATGTATAATTAACTCATTTAGTGTACTGTTCAACATTGAAGTACTCATGGCTTTACAAGAAATGTTTTAACGCTCACATAAGTGTTACTTGATCAGATAATCTTATTTTAGAAGATGTTAGAAGAAAGATATTTATCCAAACCAAAGCAATGTTGATGGCAAGTGCAAAATGCTAAAAAAAACTATTCATGCAATCATGGTAATATGTTTTAAGAAATTTTTATTTTACTTGAAGTGATTTTTATATATACACATATACACAATAGTCTACAATGTTAATTCCTAGTATGGATAAATCTTTTAGTACACATTTAATCAAGGAAATACGAATATGACAAACAAAAATGCTTTTGTTAAAAATTAAATTTTAAACTTTGCTTTTCCTCGGCTTACCTTATAATGGTGAAGTCATTAAAATATATCATTGTTATCTTATAAAAGTAGTTTTAAGATTATTTTGTGTATTATAATTTGGTTAATTACAAATAAACATACAACATTGTATATGCATTAGCAACTAAAAGACTATCGGGATGAATATAAATGAAAATTATATACAGTGAGAAATAGAAAATAGATGCTTCTTTTTGTCCCTTTACCTTTTGGCAGGTTAATACTATGAATCAATTCTATGAAAGAAAACATAATTGTATTGTTTTTAAATATGTCAATAGCATAGCCCTCTCACGTTGGTTAGAATGGCTGATAAACAAATACAAGATACATGAAAACCATAGTGAAATACACTTACAATACTTACTTTAAAATAGAAAAAAAATAACTTTACACCAAGTGTAGCAAGTTCAGTTTCTCCCTGAGATTAATAAGCATTGACACATCAGAGTATTTAATCAGCAGTACTGTGAAACAAGACGTGGAGTGGAAATTTGAACATCGAAGGTAGATTGAACGGTTGAGCAACTCTTGCCTAGCTTTGATTACTATATACTGGACTATATAATTCCTAAATTGTATTTTAAAAGACAAATGAAAAAGGGCAAATAACACGCTTAATTTTTTTGAAATTAACATAAATGTTGTCAAAATGAAGAGATTTGTCAAAATGATATCCAGATTTGCTATAAACAACGCATCTTAACATAATTTGACATGTTTTGCAACATAAAATAATGAGATAATGATAATCCATTTTTAAATGCAACCATGGAGATTTTTAAAGCATAAGCATTTGTGTAATGTTATTGATGTAAAATACCCTTAGTTTCTTAATCGCTAAACAGCTTATCAAAACAAATTAACTAAAAAGGAACATGAGCAATTGAGCTTAAAAGCAACAACCAATTTTTAAGTGAAAAGGTCTCTGTGTGCTTTTTCTCATAGATATTTGTACGTATACATTTTTACATTAAAGTAAGTCTTTGCTCTGTTTTGCTCGGTGCTTAGGAGGTCATTAAGTAACGAGAGTGATTTAGTTTCATTGACACTGTCTGCCCCTGAAACATCTGATGTACATCAACTTGGGAAATTACAAAACTGTCAAGACATTACTTCAACCAGTTTGTTATCATCTCATACATTTGAGTTTGCAATCGAGCAGTAATCATTGGTATATACTCTATTGCTATTGACTATCACATATTGTCATATAAAGCGATAATGACACCTTTCAGAAGAACAAACTTATTCATTGAAAATGATATAAAAATGTTTACATTGCTAAATTTCTACAAAATAACTCAAGGCAATGTGGCTGACAAGGGCGTATATAAAAGTTACAACATACAATCTTAATGTCAGTGATTGGATTACTGAACTATCTTACTAGTAATCATAAACCTCTCCATCTGTTGATGTAAAAAACAGATGCCATCTTTTTATGTTTCATTTCTAATGCATGACAACTAGGAGGTCAAATTCTCACTGAAAGGCCTGAAAGAAAGGTCAAACACACATTTAGTATCTGGTCATATATACTGGGGAAAGATTTCACTTTGTGATAAATGTGATGCTTCCAGTGTATCATAAACTTACATACACTTTGGAAACCCTGAATCAAAATAACGCAAAATATATTAATTAAAACATTTTTTCAGACTCCAGAGATGAAACACTAATCAGAATGAAAACTTATTCATTTTCTAAGATAAAATGCTATCTGCTCACTATCATGATGTCATTTACAAATTGTAACTCTGATTCGAGAATTAAAAAAATCTAGTGTACCTAAAATGTTCTTTATGATCAAGTTGAACTAACTTGTATAAAGCAATTATGAGAACACCATGTATAGATTCAATACAAGTTGTATACAAATACAATACAAGTAACAAGTTGCACAGTAAAAAAAGAATGTTAATAAACAACAGATGGACATATCAACACACTTTGAAAAGCCGCACTGCTAAACTTTTATGTAGGCGTAGTTAGTTTTATAGTTAATATTTTTGCATTACTCAACATAGAAATAAACTCAAGTCGACAGGAGATATTAGACATCAAACTATTTTAACTTTTGGTCTATTGTCATACTTATTAATCAACTATCCTTAAAAGCATAATTTCTTTCAATCATATAAAATGAAGATTTTTAGAGAAGAATGATTGCATGCGGATGGCATTTGTAGAATATACAGTTGTTTTACAATCAAAATAATAACATTCTTCCATAGGGAAATATAAAAAAAAATTTAAAATATGATTAGTTATTTTAACAGAAGAATATTGCCCTCTACGAATCCCAACACATTTAATATCAGTGAATACGTTCAATAACTATCAGGTTATCATATGAAACATGTCATCTAAGTACCAATTTTTGTTCATTAGTGATCTTAAGTGTCTTAAGTATATCAACTGAAGCAGTGGCTGATTTTCGTGCAACTGGAGCTCCTTTCATAATACAACCTTAAACTTTGGTACGGCAGATTTATTTTGGGAGAAGATTATCACAGTGTATTTCACTGTATTCTGATGTGTCTTTATTGACCTTTGGAAGTTTTAATGTGTACAGTTTTAACCGTTGTGACGAATAGCTGCACTCTCAGTAGTGTTGACATGTTAACATGATTACTCATGATTACAAAATATCTGAGACACTAATGAAAAAACCCCACACACATTTTAATATCAATCACTAAATAAAGTTAACAGGGGCTTAGAAATATGGTTTTGCACGTTGTAAAGTTACTGTAAACTTTAAGGAGAAGTTCAGCTTCAGTTTTCACTACAATGATATGTGTGGTGAAAATATAAACCAATCCATCTTGAAATTTTACCATCCCTACAATATGTACATGAGAATGTCTTTTAGGTTCTTCGGGGAATAGATGCCATTCGCATATCTGAATAGAAATAATCACACACGCCCTTACCCTTGAATTTCATGACAAGGGTACTTATCTTATTTTGAAATTAATAGGAATTTCTAATGTGACTTAGAAAAATGTTTTATAAAGATAATAAATGTATGTTTGTATGGCGCTTTTTCTATGTACAAGGCGCAGACTCGAGGTGCTAAACATTTATTACTTGTACATGTACTTTCGATGCAGATACTAGTCCATACATCCCGTATTCAGGTACCAAATTGTACAGCTAGATGGACTGAGTGCAATATGGATGAATTGCCTTGCCTAAGGACACACCACAGTGTAAAGCCCAGAAATATTTGATGTTTCCACCTAGATTCGAACCCGGGCCTTTAGCGTGAGAGCCCAGAGACCTCACAACTACACCACCATGCTCCATTAAAAGATTGTTTTAGCAAATATTCATTTAAAAAAATTCCAGTGTTGTTTTCTTGCTTATAAACAATGCTTTAGACAGAAATCCCTAACAAAACTATAAAGATATACAATCTGATAACTCTTCTAAGAATTACATGATAGACAATATTATAGGGAAATAACTTAATGTATATTTTCGCTTTAATCTTATATATCTTGAAATTTCCAAAATCTCATTTGATGAAATGCAATGTTTGTTGCAGCGACGTTCCCCGACGAGTTGTAGACCTTAATTGGTTATTGACTAGGACAAGTTCTCATATAAAACATTTATCTTAATGTTAACGTTAACCTGTGGTTGCATTCGATAAAGCAAAATATTTTCACTGGAAAGAATTTACACTACTTATGTGAGACATGCAGTTGTTCAAGGTTTGGGTTATTGTGACAGTGGTATCTCCAAACTCCAACATCTCCAAACATCAATGATTCATGCCTTGATGCGATGTTAAAACTATTAACAGGTAACCAGCTATGTAACGTTTTTCGCAGATATTCCGGTAATGGTGCAACAATGCAATGCTAGAAATCAGTATTTTTATCTCCCGAGGTTGCAGTGTGTATTGAAATGGGCACCCACCGCTCCTTACACATTGTGGCTTTCTCACAACTTTTTAAATTAATAAACAATTTCAATTCTCATATCTATTGATATTCAGAAAGATGCTGCAATTTTTATTGTAAAATATTTTGAGAATATTTACCAATAATCATAAAAGTGCTGAATTCCTAACTGTTCAATGTTCCACTCCGGCTCATTACTTCAAAACTAATCATCCCATTTTGATAAAATGTGGTATGAAGATCTGATGACATCGAATATATATTTTTAAAACTTTTGGTGGTTAGGAAAAAGTGAAGAAAATGTACTTTGTATCGACTGGATCATACATTGTTTCCTTGTCCGTCTTGTTAACAGTCAAATTCATCAAAGAGATCCAGAAAAACAAATGAATGTGTTCTTTGCACTTATCAATTTTTGGAGACAAATGATAAATGAAAAAATTTTAGTCTTCGTAATTTTTCTTTTGGGATCTGACTGTTTGTTATGGTTAAAAAAAACATGAGTTGAAAGTATTCTCTTAGACAAATTCAATTTCAAAAGTAATGTAACTTCATTTGACTTTTATGATTTTATTTTTTATTTTTACAACATTGCAAATGATGTGGACTTCATTTAGAGATATTGATTAATCTATGATTTCATACCGTCATAAAAAAGCTTTAATTGTAGAAATTCATAATACCCAACATTTTTTACCAGTTGTGGCGGACACAGCTCGACATTGCTGATGGTTTCTATTAAATGATTCTGTTTCAGTGGTAGCCTTGAACCAACCTCATAACAACCAAGTTGTTTTTAATCAGACTTTTTGCAAGTGTTATTTCAATTATTTCAGTTTTAATGTATTTTTATTTTTACGATATAGTTATGTGTTCTTATGAATTATAAAGCCAAATAAACATATATACTTATGTTATTTAGTAAATGTTGAAAATATAAATCACTATTGTCGCTTTTCAATTTATGTCTAGCTTGCTCATATGTCATAATCTTTATCCTGTTTGATGTGAGATGGCTGTCACAAATAGACACCAATTGGAATTTGAAACATGGAGAAAAATACTTGAAAGGGGTGTTGAAAGGTTAAAACATAACGGACGTACATAACAAGTCATCAAACTACCAGATGGTCTTTACTACATTAAAAGTCAACTTACAGACTTTATATCCAACCATTGCGAAATATGTGATGTACTTAATGATGACACCTTATTCAAACGGAATGCGTCATATTCAATCGTGATTTTGTATTTAAAAGACTTCTTCAAATCTAAGGGCTTTCAAATGATACAGGGATGGATGGATAAACAGACAGATGTGCAAACGGGCGGTCATCTCAATTTCAAACCTACTGAATTTAATTTCAGAGTGTCAGAGTAAAGTTCAAACTAAATTAAATGAGTATCTTAAAAATTAAGTGAACTGTCACTTCTTCATCTAAAAGGCTCACATATATATACATATTTATGTGTTTTCAATAAACAAATCAGGAGAGCAGGTCAGAATGAATATTTTTCCAATGCAAATTCCCTAGAGAACATTTCAAAATAATTGTGGAGCTTGGGGCACAACAAGATAAAAACTGCAAAGACCCTGAAGCCTTTGAACATCATAATGGACAGACGATATTACATTTGAATGTTTTTTCAAACACTAAATGAGACAATTAAAAAGACATTATACATGTATATAGAGAAATGTTCTCCTTAAATCCAATGGCAAACAGCAATTTTTCATATTTCATGTAAAGTATGCTTGTTATTTCTTCATTGCATCAAGAATATTGAAAAAAGTTTCTGACTAACGTGTTTCCTAATGTAAAATGATACATTAATAGTGTAAATAGTCAACAAATATGCCAATTACTTCTAACTCTTGATTTTTTCTTCACATTTTGATGTGATATTTTCCCTTTGGTGTAAAATAATTTCTATATTATTAAAGTAATTGAAATACAATTAATGAACCAATTTCAAAGAGTTTTGTCACTTATGGAAGTGTGCACGTACCTGAATACATTGAATACGTTACTTCCACATTTTCACAGTTAGGTTTAATACATCTCTATTGACATTAATGATAAATGTTGCCAAATTAATGATAAACATTTCACATGTTCGTAGACATGGAAAGTATAGTAATCTGGCCAAAACAGACAAAATTACCATTATAATTTAGTATTCATTTCGGCAATGAAGACACACTTCTGGATAAAAACTTCCTTTTCAATATTTGTGATTTTAAACATAACCATTTATGCTTGAATAAGATTCAAGATTTAAGTGACGATATATAGAGATCTTTGAAAGACACTATGATAATAAGTTACATTTTGTTGAAATTTTATGAATATCGATTTGGGTTTTAAGATCTTTCCATTATATAAAAACAAACTCTCATTCTCCATACTCAAAGCCGATGAATTGGCCGACTATGCTCCACTGAAAACCCTATTGGTGTGATTTTCGGTAACTGACATTTCAAATAGTCACCAGAAAGACTCAAATGAGCAGTATTAACTAATAATGTATAATCTACACAGAAATATTCATTCATATCCTAAGAACAGATATATGTGAACACACGACATTTCGAATCTAAACATCAATCCTCATGATTTAGTTTAGCCTTGATCAATTAGACGAGCTTACAATTCTACGACATCACAACGCTGAATAACTCAAAATTATATAAATCACTGCCGAAGATGCCTGAAGCAATATGTGTTTTAGATATTAACCTTCTTTTACTGCTTCCGCAATTCAATGAGACAGTGTTAGTAGTTTGGATTCTGAAGAAGAATTGAATAAAACCCACAAAGCACAGTATAATTGGGCATCGTCTTTACCTATAAACACCTCAGAGTACCAATATTTGCTGTCGCCAGAATAAATGAAGAGATTACCTTGAGTCAAAAACAGCCTGCATAAGTTTACTGGAATAAACCTGAACCAGGGGTGCTTTATTGAAGTAAATATGATGATTGCCAAATGCATCAGAGTTTGTTGTCGACACAAGACAGTGGAATATACCCTAATATACATGGTTATAAAAGGGTTTCTTAAATAAACATGGGAAATGAACTATATGATCAAAATAGAAATGATAATCAAGCATTATTTATTTGGTAATGTTAAATTAAATCGAATGTTCCTGACAATTCTTTTCTTCACCATGCCCTTTGCTCCAGAAAGGTTTACAGACACATGAAAACTTGCTTTTACCCTTTTCCGTGTGATCTTAAAACTGCACTAGGGGAGGAATAATACTAAGGGGGTTAAGTGGTTCACTACTTTAAGCTAACATTGACTATCATTCTTAAAGGAAGGTAGCACTTTTAAAAAGTAGATTTCTTCAAACTTTCCCCAATAGATATATGGAGGATTTTATATAAGTGTGCATTACATACTATGTTAACGACACGAGTGGCTAAATATTAGTATTTCTCGATCGAGAGCGAGGGATAATCTGATATTTAGACATGAGTGTCGTGACCATAGTATGTCATGGGCACAAATATGATACTCTTTTTGTTACTGGAGTAACAAAATCAAAGGGAATTATCAAAACCCTATTATCCATAGTCGTTGAAATGATCAAGTATCCAACAATAACTACTGGCCGCCATTTTATCATTTAAGATAGGGAAATGGATTTGGATTATAAATTTTAATTGGTAAAATTTACTTTCGTGTTTCCAAGTTCACTTTGTTTACCCGTAAAGACATGTGAATACCCTTTAAAACTTAAAAACATTGGTATCTTTATAGTGTCAAGCATACATTAAAACCTTGAAATAGTTGGATCATGAATTCCTAACAAATAATATTTTCTTTGATAACTGTCTTACTGACAAAATTCTGTTTTGCAATCTTCCTAAAGCGGAAATAAGATTGGCACTTCCCAATAATGTCTCGTTGGAGAGATTTGCATCATTTGGGAATTTGACGTTTTTGTCACTTCAGACATAAGCCTAGGTTATAGGATGTTATAAGAATTCCAATAAAATGACTTTTCTAAAAACGTTCTAAACAATGTGGAAAGCTTCAATATATTATCAAAGAGACCCTAACAGTTTGATTAGAATCGACCATGTTCCAAGAAATACATGTTTTGAAATGTTGCCTTCATTGTCATATGTCTGGCAAAAGCTCCAATTGTCATAAGTTTTGTCACCAGTATAGCGCAGACAAAACTTACTTACTATTAGTTGAATAGTATTTCCTGAAACAAGGCAGCTTTTAGGTAAGTAGAAAGGTATACATTGAAGTAAACGTTTGTTACTGAAAGCTTTTGTAGGAGTATGCATGTATCCTGTAGTGGGAACCTTTATTCCTTGGAAAATTGGAGATTACTCTCAGAAAGGTTTCAAATTGGTCAAACAAAGCAGTTAACAAAATCATGAGCAAAAACTCTATTCGTATCATATATAAAATCCGCCTTTGTGATTTATAGCTGTTGCAAAAAATTTGAAATTATACTTGCCATACATTGTAAAAAGCACATACGCATATTTGACATTTAGAAGGAAGTGTGTTGCTAAAAGCAAGAAGAAACTATCTGAAAATGAATAATATACACATTAGAACACGGCCTGCATGGGTTTACCTGGATGAAACTTAACAAGAAATGCTTTGTTGAACTAAATGTGATAGATGACACAAGTTAGTTGGCTATACAGGATTATTATTTAAACCCTGAGAGTCCAATTTGTTACAGCAACATAAAAATAAGATCTTAGCGCGTTTTTGTTTTTGAAAGTTTTTATTACACAATCATTTGAGTGAACTTCATCACACATTATTCACACATTACATTTGAACCATTACGATTTTTTCAATCTGCTGATCTCAGATCGATGGAATGGATGTCATCTAGAAACAAGAGTGATTAAGTGCTCGAATAACATGTTTTGTGAGTGTTGAAGCATCTTCTTTGAGTGGCATTTAGTTTGAAGCATGTGTTTGATGAGTATATATGAAAATGAATGCACAGTAGATATCACCATGCTAGAATATACCTTACTGTCACACGATATGAATCGGTGATACCATATGTATCATAGAAATAAAGTCATTTAGATTGTAAAAACTTCCTTAAACATTTTTATATATCACAATACGATATCAATAGGGATATATGTTGGCTTGACTATTACAATTTTCCACTGACAAAAAAATAAACTACACTATTCGTGATGTTACCGTGTCAATCTGAAGGCTGACGGGGACAAAAGTACAGGTATAATGTAAAGATGTATTGCTAAGCAATAAGTATCTAAAGATTTTAAAAACGTTTGTCAGAATACTACGATGTACAATCTGCATGTGACTGCAGATCTCACAGTGTTATTCATCAATATATTCATTTCACATAAAGTGAAATTTAATGATAACCCGAGGACCTACCATATCTAGTGAATTCGACTAATTGCATGATTCCTTGTACACAGTATTGCTATCTGAAACACAAATGGAGACCTTCAAGAAGAGACGAAAACCCTTAACCATAATCATAAGATTGTATTACTTTAATTAGGTTTGTTCACAGGAGGTCATTTTTTATTATTTGAAATGTTTATAAAACTTCAATAAGAATTTATCTGAAATATGTTTTATACATAAATCTATGACTCAACATTACCTTGTTCGTCATGTGCATACAGGTGGTATGTAACTAACATTTTTCGGTAGATTCCTATCTATTGATTCTCTTGCATACCTTCTACGTAGTTATACTTACCAACCGAGTTGGAGGTGTGCATGAATTGGAACACCTAGGCACGTGCGATTTGCGATCCCGAGACGCGTAGCTGTAAGAGAGGCATTGGTTTGCAGCGGCGTCAGTTTGAAATCATAGCCCTTGAGCGAACTTACAGTACACAGCATCCGTTTCAAAGACATGTCGAGGTGGTTTAAAGCACAGACGTATTGATCCTCATTCCGCAAAGGCCTATGAAAAACTGAACAATCAGTCCCGTTGTCCAGTGCGCATTTTTGAGAAATATGTGAACAAGCTGCACCCAAATGCTGACTTTGAGGTATTTTACTTCAAACCAGTATCATCACTGAAGAATAACGAAATCTGGTACACCCTGGTTCTTATAGGTCATAATATGTTGCGTGACGTGGTCAAGACTATTTTATCCAAGGCTGGGTTTGTTGGCCACTATACCAACCATCCGTTGAGAGCAACAACTGCTTCAAGGCTCTGGCATGGTAATGTGTCAGAACAGATGATACATGTACAAACTGGGCACAGAAGTAATGCAATTTTCAGCTATAAACGGCCAAGATCAGAGCAACAATGTGTATCTTGTTTTACAAGGTGACAAGAAGACACAGCTGAAAACGAAAGAAGATTCCGACCTTTGTATACAAACAAAATGTGACAACCCGAAAACCCCACTTTCTCAATTCTGCATGATGTCAACGTTATTTCCAAATGGCAAGTTTCACTTTAACGGAGAAACAAAACATCACTGTCTATGTTCATAAACATAAACTTTTGTTCTTCTCTTACTGATACTGAAGTTTATCTCTGAGTAAAAAAAAATTAGAATTTGTCATGTTGATATAGCATTGTTACCAATAAACTATGTTTCTATCCTTGTTAATTCGTTTTATCAATAGCAAAGTCACAATGGTGTTGCGGGCTTTCCCCCTGCCAATTGAAACAATTGTGTTCAAGCAATTTACTCACCTGAGCACGTGCAAATACGCGGTGATCAAGTTGGTTACCAACCTTAATAAAACAATACAGTTGTATGGTAAGTTATGAAATTGTTGTTTGATTTGATTCGACACCACATGAGCAGTTTTCCAGACGAAAGCGTCAGCAAATGAAAAACTCTTCACCATATTCTTTGAAGGTTGATAGTTTAAATATGACATGAAAACACATGTATCATCTTCCTTACAAAAATGACCATTCAGTATTTTAAAATGATTGAGATTGTCATAGACTTATATTTACACTTTGCAGTCGAAGATTGTTTTATTTTAGACTTTGAAATAAATGTTTGAATTTATCACTCATTCAGAGAAAACAGCATTCCAAATAAACAACTTATGAACACTCTCTCTTAATCTTTGCCTGTTTAATGTCCATTGACGTGTTTTACTTTGAATTACAATTCCACTCTCCCAAGCCATTAAAACGTCATATGTAATACTATCTGAACAGTTATTAAGATAAAACATGAGTCATGGTAATGATTTAAGCCGGGCGGAAAGGTTTCATCATCCTCTATAGTTTTTATTCTGTCATGTATGTTGATAAAACGCTTGTTCACAGGTTAACTCAACGAAAGTCTCAGCTCTCAATTATACAAAGATTTAAGTATTCAGAAGGCAAATACAACATTTACATTTTTCAATAAAGATATTTTCTTATGTTTTCAGATTTTACAATCTCATGATTTGGTAATTACCCTAAGGCTTTATGCTAGAAGATGGAAATTCAGGGTTGAAGAGTTTTTAGAGGTGTTCAGCAATACTTTCTAAAGAAAGGCTTCTTGATAACCAGAAGTAAGGTAATTATTAGCAATCAATTTCATTATCAATTCAAGGTGATCTCCTATCAAAACAACAAAATGCTATGGATTGAGACATGTTATAAAATACTACTTAAAGAGTGAGAGTATTCACCCATCCTCAGATTAAAAATGACTCATTTAATAGTTTCTAAGTCGTTTATCACTTCAGACTAAAAGAGAATTCACTTGATGTATGGAATCCTATGAAATGCCCATCAAAACAGTAATTAGCCCTGAGCGAACCCCAAAAGACAAGGATGTTTCTATGGAGTTAATTCCTAAAGAGGTTAAAACATCAGCTGATATAAAGAACTTTATAAAAACCAATACATAAACTATACATGACTTCTGAATATTCTGAATTTTCTTCTTGAATTACAGTAACACTCAGTGATTGGTTTCTGTAACAAAATATTCTAATAGCTTAAAAAATATACCAACCAGTGACATTTAAGAACCAATGTGTTGCCTGAGGCTAAAATAAGAATATTGGATAACGTCAAAGAAGAATCTAATAAATTGGTAAAAAAAATCATGTTAAGCTTTAGGCACATTCAGCAAGAAATCAAGATTGACTTAAGTGATGTTTTGACATATGTGAAGTGATTCAAAGATCTCATACAAAAAGTGTCACTTTTGTTGTCATATTAAAACTTATTTTTATAAACAGTACCTTTGATATTTTCTAAAGTAAAACGTATCAAATAAATAAATTAAATGCATATGGATTTAAATATCGATAATTAAACATGCTCATGAGAGATTACTTTGCACATAGGCACAACCCTTTGGTAAATTTAAAAACAGGGTTTTGAAATGTCCTTAATTGATTTTTTAACATGATGGTTAGATTAATTGCATGGCGTGGTGAACTGTTGTTACGAAGATGTGTTCGAATCAATGAATCGTATGGTGCAAACGTCGTGAATGTAAAGACAAAATAGTTCTGTCCAAAACCAACGGTGGTCTTTGTAGAATCTTGAATGTCAAATGTCAAGTTAAATCTGCTGTTATATTGACATCACTTAAGCCATCCCTTGAACCCAGACAGCAAGAAATTTAAATGAAAGTGAATTTTAAATAATGATAATCATTGAAAAACGTAAATTTTTAGAGTTTTGAATACACTTTTACTTTGATGATATTATTTTGAGCATAAGCTTTTCACTGTGAAAAAAAGTGGAATAATACTTACTTATAAATTTTCTTATATTTATAAAAGGTGAAAATCATGTATTTCTTCGCCACGTTGTTACGAATATCAGCACTAATTGTTACTGATCATTTTGATTTGTGAAAGATGATGTCAGCTTTTATTCAAAATATCATTTTTGATATAAGGGTATAACTGAAGTTAAAGAAGTTGCAACCTATCTGAGAGCAGATAATTCTGCTGTATAGTTGAATGGGTTTTATGACATCATATTTTTTTGGACATGTGGTTATGTGGTTGCACATTATCTAACTGCTTGGATGTTTGATTTTAATAACACCAAATTTTGTCAAATAATGGTTTTCACCTTTTCTTGCAAAGCAAAATAACCCCATGCCCGACGGGAATAAAACCAATACGAATCGATTGTCAGACACCCACTTTGTAAAAAAAAAACCCTTGAAGAATGACAAGATTGACTTTTCAACAATGTGAGCAAACAATCAGGATGGTTGAGATGGGAGCTACCCACAAGGATGTTGAAAGAACGCTTGGCTGTCACAAGACTAATGCAAGGTTATCGGCATTCGGGACAGACCTCCGACAGAACACGATCAGGCCGATGGACAGTCACAATGCACCAGAACGCCCAATAACTTCGCACGTTACACGTCAGAAACCGCTTCCTGGCAGAGACGTCATCTGCATCCAATCAGAGGGTAAGCAGAGGCACAGTGGCCAGACGTCTAAGGTCCCATGCCATTACGACATACAGACCATTCCAGTGACAGCCGATGACAGCCGAACATCGCCATCGAAGAGTGAGACGGGCGAGGACGGTTTTACCTTACTTACCTTGTTTGCGTGTTTAAAGCCGTCGGGGAGAGAGACCTGCTGCACGTTGCATTCAGGAAGTGGTGCCCTACGGAGGAGGAAGTGTCATGGTTTGGGGAGGCATACTTGGTGAGGAGAAAACGCCGCTGGTTATCATGAATGGAAATCTATGGTTCAGCGTTACGTCTCCGACAACAGGCACAAGGTGTGATCTGTCAACAAGACAATGCCCGATCGCACACAACTGGAGTTATTCAGAACTTCCTTGCTAACAACAACACTACGTTTTGCCGTGTCCAGCATGCTCGCCTGACATGTCACTGATCGAACATCTTTGGGACGCTTTGGACCACATCCATATAATCGCCAACAACTTGCTCAATCTCTCCAAGAAGAAAGGCAGCGGATTCCATGCAGTGACGTCAGACGTTTGATTTTCTCCATGCGTCGGAGGGTTAATGCGTGTATTGTGGGTTATTAATGTTAACTGTTTTCAACACACTGAACCTTGATTTCCCTGCAACGAGATCAGTCATGACAGTTAACTATGACATTTTTTACCCCCAGGCCAATATTAATAAAAGCTGATTTGATTTTATATATGAATTTGACATCCTTACATGTTTTTGTTGAATAAACATTTTGTTCTTTAATCTCACTCTAGTATTTATTCTGCAATCTAGTTAAATACATGGTAGTGTTTCTTTTGCCCGTGAGTTTAGTAAGAAATATCAGATGAACATCAGGATCACGTCAATAGCTGTACTTGTTACAAGGAATAACAATATATCTCCATGTCTTGACACGGATTTCACAGTTTGAAACTTTCAAAAACAAAAAATCCACAAAAATATTTCATGACAATATTTGGCAATATCATGCAGGCCTAGGGCACATGATTCAAAACAGTTCCTCAGTATTTTTTCTTCTCTATTCATCGTCTCTCAAGAGTAGCAAAGAGCAATGCCAATCTCATAACGACCACTATTGTCCCCGAGTTAACTTGGCATCCTGCTTCATTGCAGTCGTGTAATTTGAACCTTATTTACTTTGACAGGGATGTAAGGGGATTTCAATAAATGTATTGAATAACATAATGTATAAACTTCACCTTTGCAAAACACAATAAACATTCATTCATTGCTTGCCATTTAAAATCTGTGGAGGGCATTTAATAGTTGCACAAATACAAAAACCGAGGATTTTCTAGAAAACAATTTCAGAATTTGAAATCCTAAAATCCTCATCGTTTTCTAAAGCTTTATTTTTAATGTATGAGATTTAGTTTTTGATTAGACTGCTATTCTCTGAAGACAAAGACTTCTAATCTCCTGTTTTTGCTGACCTTCCCCGAGGCTGGTTGTTCTGAGACTTGATTCTTTGTTTGATGCTAATGTTGTCATGATGTCTTGGCAGACAGTAAACCCTATCAATAAGGTCATAATGTCAGCTGAGCAAAATATAAAGCTTACACCAATCATGGAAAACTCATTTAGAGACAACATCAACATCAAGTACTCAATGATGGACTATACAATTTACGGCGTTCCATTATTTATTACATGCTCAATATAACTTATCAAAACATACATTAACATATAACTGTTTTTACAAACCAGACAATGGAGATGAATCATACAGTCAAATGCAAAATGCTAAAGCAGTGCAAAACATTTAGATAAAGCAATTGCACGACCATGCAAAATGATGTTAGAGAGTCCCGTTTTGTGCATCTACAAAACATTTCAAATCTTGGATAAATTGATTCAATGAACAAATAATGGAAATATATGCCCATACTGTGTGAAAATAAATACAAGGTTATATCCTAATATGAATGATTCATTTAGAAAAAGTTCAATCCAAAAGAATCTTGCTTTTCCTAGAATTATTACGATTATGAAATTAGTTCACATACTATTGATTAAAATCTCTCATCATTACCTTTAATAAAAGACAACTCTTTAGGTAATACCAATTGGTTTACATTCAGATAAATATATACAATTGCAGAGATTACTTCAAATGGTAAGGAAATCATTCGTAACCAAAAACATTTCTCTGTAATATCTTATGCAGCAACATCTTGAAAATTCACATGTTTCTTTATATTCGTTTGATAGAGGTAATGGCTTCAAAGCTATGAATCAATTCTGTGAAATCCAACACAATTTCGTTGTATATAAATATGTCTATCATTAGGATATCTCTTCCACGTTGGTAATAGTGACTGATGGACCAACATCAGATAGGTGGACACAATAGTCCATTAGATTTCCAACAAACAGAAAAAGAGAAATCGCCAAGTAGGAAACATATATTACTTAAGATTACTAAATCAGCAGTGATTGAATGACTGAGCAGCTCTACGACTATCGAGTTGATTTAATAATTATATACATAGGCTATAAATTGAACTAATAAATTATGATTAACTTAAACATATCACTTACAAATTTTAAATTCTTATTACCTTAAGCCCGACAAGGTGTAAAAGGGCACAATGATGAAAACGTTTGCGAATTGCCTGAAAACTCTTGAGAAAATGTGGAGAAAGGCATTTTCAGTTTCTGATCAGAAGGATAGCGTTCAGGAATCAAAGAGAAAAAGTAGATTTAGAGCAAATCTGGATATCATTTTGACAAATCTTTACATTCAGACAAGAAACATGCTAATTTCAACAGATATCTAAAGCGTTTAATTCACCCTTTTTCATTTGTCCCTTTAAATGCCCATTTTGAAAACAAAATTAACTACGCAAATAATAAAATAATGACAGCTGATTTTTAGGATTTTCATCCTGAAAAGCAAAACAGCTAAATGAAACAAATTAACTGGGGTAAAAATCAAAATATTATATCTTTGTCATAGACTCTCGATTGTGAACATGCACATAAAATATTGCTATCGACCAACACACATATCACGGTCATAAAAAACAGATCCCTTATCAGAAGCACAAATTATTTCATTCCCTATAAAAATCCAAAGTTATGTAGAACTGTGTAATTTCTAAAATCATACAGAATAACGACAGATTACGTGGCTAACGGGGGCGTAGATAAAATTATAGAAAATCTTAATGTCAGTGATTAAATTTTCTTGCTGGTACCTCCAAACTTCTTCATTTGATTCCCTTAAAAACTTCTGAGCACATTGTCATAGGCTGGGTTGGGAAAAGGTGGATTATAAAACACACTTTTAGAATGCTGCATTTGCAAACGGAACGACATTGTATTTTCACACATAGTTTGTAGTATTGCATTACCGTAATTAGAGATAATAGTCAAATGAGATATATATTCGCTTATGACATTAATCAGCTCTTTGGTAAGACAAGTCACCTTAAATTATTGTAAATTTATCTACATTTAAGAGTATCTTTATGTTTTGTATTCTATGAAATATTGGATATTGTTATTGAATTAGTGCTTTATTATTCTAAACATTAAAAAGAAGAAACATTTTTAGGCTTGTTTAATTTAGCTTTACAGACTGGTCAGAGTTTGAACACCTAGTGACTGATGTTAATCTACCGACCATTTATAAACTTAGATACACTTTGAAAAGCGGGATCAAACAACCCATTGTACATTAATCTAGTCATTTTCTAGAATGATATTCTAATCTGAATCATGTTTTTGTATATATATTATAAGACACAATGCCTTTCTGATCATTACAGTTTACAGACGTTATCACCTGCTGCAGCTTGAGGACAATCAGTCTGAAGCAGCCTCTGTATCTCAGTCAAGTAATCCCTACACAACAAAGAGGTCTATAATTGATTATTCCAGGGCTTTTCATCATAACATGATATTTGTCCATTGACCTTTAGTAATGAAGACGATTACAATATCTAATCATTTGAGAATGTTGTTTTCTTGAAATAATCATGTTGACATTTTCAAATAGTTATTCACTGCTGCAAAGAAATGCCCTAATGACCATTTTGACTATTTGTATAAAGCAATTAGGAAAACATCATGTCTAGATTCAATATCAGTTGAATACAAATTAAAAACAAATACAAGCTACGTCGTGAAAAAGATGTGAAGTTTTTGTATTCACAAAGAAAAGCGGCCTTATTTTGTAATTTCACAATTTAACCTTCAATCCGCTAAATATATTGTCCAACAGATGGTAATATCAATACGCAACACACAGGTCACACTGCGTATCTGTATATTTCATCTTTGCAGTGAAATAATTATTTAGAGGAATTATCTGCAGCAAAATAGGAAAAGTACCACCAAAAACTTCAAGATCAAGATAATTAGTCATGAAATCATTTTTCTAATGTGTTGTTGGAAATCTTTTCACTTTCATTTGCACACCACTAACATGGAGAGTTCATTTGGGACATTTTATGAGTTCTCACTATAAAAATAAAGATAATGATGATCGACTATCCTCGAAAGCATAGCTTCTTTCAATTTATGAAATGAAGCTTTTTAGAGAGAGAAAGACGTTGGAATAAATTATGTGAAAGGCATTTGTAAAATATACAGTTTTTTGTTACAATCAATTCAAAATATTGTTGATAGGTAAAGCAAATGTTACTACAATAAATTTATGTCAAAACAAAAATGCCCTGCACAAATTCCACCACACCTTAAATCAGCGAAGCATACTTAAAATAATTTCAAAAGCATGTCATCTAAAAGCCGCACTGTGTTGATAAAGACACTCCGATTTAAAGTTTGTTCATCTCCTTTTCTTCAGTAAATCAACAGAAGCACTGGCTGAAGGACTTCCTTGGATCCGGGGCTTCTTTTCACAAAGCAACCTAGAAATTAGTTTGGCGGATCTCAATATTCATCCTCAAAATTTCAGTTAAAATATATTGGTAACCTAAGACCTTTCAGAGTAACAAAGAAGCAATAAAATATAAGGAGCAATGAATTGTGGAACTTAGACAAGGAAACCCTTTAAACTTTTATGAATTTATTTCTCCAAAAAGACGTATAGATGAAGTTTAAAAGTTTTAAAAAAATAATTTTAAAGATTTTGCTATTGATTTCAAGTCATTATTTGGATCTCAATTTAATAATTTTGCATTTTTAAGACATACAAATATCCATCGATCCATTATCATTAAAATGCCTGTATTATCATGTGTTTGTTTCAAAATATATTTCGGAAGAATTTAATATTATGTATGTCCCTTTATCTTGTTTTTATGAAAAGAAAATTCCTATTATTGAAATTATATCTCTTTTCATTTTTTGGAATATTTAACATATGAAGATTTTGGAACAAGCAGGTTCACATTTAAGCTTAAGTAAAGCGCATGAATGAATATTTGATTCAACATGAAAAGGGTGTCCTCTACTATTTCACCAAAAGTGAATCGAAATTTGAAAAAAATGTGATGACAGACCATGTAAAATGAGGCTCATAATCAATTTATATGTTTGAACAACTTTTGTCAATTCTCTAAGAATTAATCAAGGGAGCAGATTATTCAGTGTTTGTCACTGTAAATTCTGAGAATGTCCTATAGTGTAAAAGTAATTTTAAAAGAAATAGATACCATATCCTCATAATTGAATAGATACCAAATTGAATTAAACACTTCGTTACCTAACCTTGAATATCATGACAAAGAGTACTTATATACTGGAAATTTAATAAGTTTTATGGAATTAATGTTTAATTTCTTAACTCAGTTAAAACTTTGTTTAGCAACTGTCATTTGGCATTTAAAACTTGCCAGTGCTGTATTTTTCTAATAATTGCTTTAGATAAAAATCACTTACCTTAAAATAGAAATATATAATCTTATACAATGTTCTATAGAATATAAATTAGAATTCAGAATTGAAGCTGCCTATGCGAGATATGCTTTTCATCGAGGTTTGAGTTATTATGACTTCATTAAAAAAATATTTTAAAACAGTTGTTGATTACATGGACGGGTGTCATAATTAACATATTAGAAATATTGTCATTAAATAGTGAGATACTTAAAAAGAAAAACAGAAAGACGCATACAAATAAAAATTGTCCATTCTTTGAATGTGTCACATGAAAGCATGAGTAATGTTGATTTCATTTTGAATTTGATTTAACAGTTTCATATTTTTCATTTTTACAACATGACAAATACGGCAAAGATATTAAGGAACCTTATATTCAAACATGAAAAGTCACTTAAAAAACTGAAATAGATTAAGTATAACATACCTAAAATCAATTTGCCCGATCTTGTCAACTAATTCTTTCTCTTTAAACGATCCTGTTTCAATGGTAGCCTTGAGGCAGCCTCATAAAAAGAAAATTGTCCTTAGGAGATGGTTTGCGAGTGTTATTGCATTCATGGCATATCACATAGTTCAAATTTATGTTTCCTCTTCATAATATAGTTATGAATTTTAAAAATATAACTATAATGTATATATATTATATACCTAAATAATCATATGTAATTATGGATTATGGAAAACAATATTGATAGCCAATACTATATACGTTGATCATTACCATGATGCAATCAAAAGAATTGTAAAAATAACTGTTTAAGAATGTTATTGAAAGTATTAAATACAAAATAATCAAGACCTTTGAGTTAGAGAATTGATTATCATGCAATCAATTCCATAGTAAGACTTCAATATATTTTTGAAGACGACACACACTTCATGGTAATTTAAACTGTGTACATGTTTAAAAAAGGTACAAACCACTTTAGTTTAGGAAAAAATCCCTATTTGAATTATTTACAAAACCAAAGCATATCTATATCGACTTGCTTTGAAGCTTAATAGTCAAATGAACACATTTGACATTTTAAAATCATATAGGCGCTTGGGGCGAAAAGAAAATCATCACCTAAGTGTCATAACAGATTCTAAAAAAAATATTTAAATACATGAAATGATGGCTGAGATGAATTCTTTAGAACATCAAAATTTAGGAAAGGGATTATATTTGAAATGATTTATCAAACACTTTATCAAACGAAGACAGTAAACAGAGAGAAACCTCCTGCCTATGTCACATGGCAAATAACACATTCAATTTCATATGATAATAGCATGTTTATTTCTTCATTTCATAATGACTGCTTAATTTCTTGGACGTTTCTGACTTATTTCCTTCTTAGTTTTACAGGATGTATAAATAATAGTTTAGATCTTCTGAGGTAGTCACCCTCTATGCCTCAGTAATTGTGTGATTTTCAGTAATTGAAGTAATATTGAAGTGATATTAAAGCAAGTCCATTTAATGTTGTTAAATAATATGTCCATAATGTTAGTTGTGTTAGAAAAGGAAAGCTAAATACTGCATAATGTCAGAATATGTCACCACGATATGTAATTGATTTGTTAACTAATACTTTTAAGTGCTGAAGCCCCTTAAAATATTTATTACAGATGTACATGCATGATATAGGAGTAATTGGAGCTTTGGATACATATGTAGCTGAAGACACACATTGGTGAGAAGCGGCAATCACAGTTGAAGTTTAAATATCAACGTTTTAGTTTCTTAAAATATAATCGACAAAAATGATTCCATTTATTTGAAACTCTCATTCTTCTCAAATCCTTTAGTGAAGTGTCCTTATTTATTCTGTAAAAACATGATTACATTCATCTTTGAAATGCTACAGGAGATTGAAGGAACAAATTTTGAAACAAATTAGTATTTCAGTCACTAACAGTTGTGTGCTTAAGTAATCTTATATGTTTCTCTCAATCCAACTCAATTAGGTTAAATATGTATTGAAATCGACTAGCGTGGCAAAATGGACAATTTATATTTTCAATAATTAACACCTAAAATAAAAACACCTTCCCCCTGATGTCTTTATAAAAAGAGATCTAAACAGTGATATATATATATATATATACATATATATTATTTGAAATCACAGTCTGATAAGAATATCCTAATGGTTAATGTTTGTATATATCAGTTTTGGAATAACAAAATGAGATTTTCATTATCTTACCAAACTGGAAAAATTCACACTCAAAAACATGAATTGATGGAGTAAGCTCCACTGATATCCATGACAAGTTGAATTTTGGTAATGGACATGGCACTGGACGACAATTGAGCGGAATTAAACATGTGTATAAACGAGACTGTATCTACACAGAAAGACCCGTATCTAGAGTACTAAGATTTATTCACATCCCAAGTAAATGTTATGCTGATTTATCTTATTTGTGTTTTAAACGGAAGAACGCTTCATATTCTATTAATACAAATTTACAAAATGATATTTTGCCTCAACAAGAAAAACTTTTGCGGTTCCTTAGTGTGACATATATTCGCAAACACTTCATATACGGGTGACTACCACAGTAGATATCACTTGTTTATGATAAAGAAAAAACAACAACAAATGCTCAAAATGATTTGTAGTAACTGCTGAAGAAGCCTGAAACTATATGTGCTTTAGATACATGCTGCTAAGTATTGAAGAATGATTTTCAGCAACTCAATGAGACGGTCTTAGTAGCATGCATTAAAGAGGAGAGTTGAATAAAAGCCACGTATCACTGAATAAGTGGGCATCGTCTTCAACTATCAACAGCTTTGAGTACCAATATGTCGCCAGAATAACTTTGATATGCATGCTTATATACGAAATCCTCACATAAAGCACTGGAGTTGAACTGTTAAATAAAGATTGTTTTGTTGGTGAAATTATTGCCCTTTGTGTTGAAAATGCTAATATTTTCTATGTTTCAGAACGTTTTACAGACACATGGAAAGTTTCTTTTAACCTAGTTTGTGTGTCCTTTTGACTGCACTATTGGAGAGCTGATACTAAGTGGGCCTCTGGCGGATTTAATTTTTATACACGTAATACATTTAAGGTAATTCTATCAAATCATAAGAAGCCTCTACTGTATATAACCTTAATGTTTGTGTAATACAATATTTACCAAGGAAGCAAATAGTGAAACGTAAATCGGCAACGTAAATTAGGTTTGTAATAAAAATTCAATCAATTAAAAAAAAATGGCTAAACCTCAATACATAAACCAATGAAAATTTTTTTTATGAAAAAGCGAATCAATGCCCACATCCCATTTGGCAAAGGTCATAAAAAGATGTTCACGCGAAACTTGAACACATTTTTGAGTGAATTCTTCTTTTTACACTTTTCGAGTGTGATATTTGAACCATATAATCATAAAGGACGCTTTGTACGTTTTTCAGTTCTTCCTGACATTATTTACAACAGCTTTCCTCACTCAAGAGAAAGGAAGATAAATGTTATGTAAATATAAAGGTATACAAAACTAACTTGCCTCCAACTTTGGCGACTGAATGCTTTTGTATTGTGTATCTGGTCGAATTCGTTTCATACATTATAACCTTTTTATGATTGGTACATGAATTGCAATGGTATCCTGCAAGTGAGCATAAAAAGCCTAAAAAACCCAAAACATTTGACATTTATGAATCAGTGTGATGCTTGAGGCAAAAACAGGATTATTGGCTGATGTCAAAGAAGAATCTAATAAAAGCATTTGACAAAGGCATCAAAAGCCTAAGGCCAATTTGGCAAAAAAACAAGACTGATGGAAGTAATTCACTCAAAGGTATTTCAATAACAATACATATTCAAAAATCCTCTTGTCGGAAGTGTTATTTTGAAAAGTTTAAATATTTTCTTTACAATTCTTTAAGGATTGTATTACAAATGCATTGAACGTTAATTCCAGATATTAAATTTTCCAGTGAAACATAGGTACTCTGGGTAGTATAGTAAAGCACATGACAATATTATTTTGGCTAAAGGGAGGGGACAGAGCAGACATATCGAACCTCAAGCTACCCTTAAGAATAGAAACTGGTCACAGGACACGACCCTGACAGCAATAACACAAATAACTATCTTCAACACCCAAGCTAAAGCGAATAACTAGCTTGGGTCGAGATAACTAATGCTGCAAGTGTCTGAACAAGCAAAATGACAAGGGATATGGAAAAGATAAAAGGGATACTTTATAGTTTTAGCTGAATAAACTAAAGATATATAGTATAAATGATGAGATATGAAAAGAACTAAATTTATAGATTAAATTAACATTTACAGCAGGTAAGACCAATTCAAACAGGAAGTTTCTTTGAAAATAAGAGAATTAGCAAGAACATATTGACAATGCACGGCCCTTTGATTTTATTTTTAAGATTTGTAGTCGTTTGATGACAACATGTGATACATAGCTGTTGAAACGAGCAAATGATGAATGTATAAAACGCAAACTTTTTCATTGTGTGTTTTCTGGCATTAGATTCATATTCAGTGTTTTTATGTATGGAGTAGAAGTCAAGTCAAAGCAATATATATTGACGCTTCTACCACCTACTGTAATAACAAAAACTGCGTTGCAGGATTTAACATTATAACACTTGTTGTCATTTGAGGGGCGGCTATGTGACAATAAGAAATCCATCAGAAGATGGTTCGCCTCCTCTTCCCACGTACTTGTTTGGCATTGTTTGTCGTGCTTGGAAAAACATACCTAACCCGAATTGTATAAAAGCAAAAATATTTTTGTCCACTATGAATGGTGATCATCTATGTATTTGAATATGATAAATGGTGCTTCGTATCACGATACCATTCCCTTTTGATAATGTTTGTACACCATACATAGCGCATGATTGATGGATAATAAATGAATGAGAGCAATGTAATAAATGTTAACAAATTAATACTTTGCTAGAATATACCAAACTGATAAATATTGTTAATTTGTTACATTACTTATTTCATTTATTTACGTAATGTTGATCTGAACGTTTAGTCTAAGAAAATTTTTTGTTAACTCTTTGATATGTAATAGGGGCCTTTCTTGTAATGCTCATCTCCAAAAAAGAATCAACTTCAAATTTGTGATGATGTCAGGTAAATCTGTATACTGAGTGACAAAATTATTAAAGTTTACCCACAGTATTACTTTTCTAGTAAAATGAAATTATTTTGACCATTACATGATAAATTTGTAAATTATGTATTTAGATATGTGACAATTGTTTGACATGTACATGTACATATTTGTAGCACTTATGAGTAGATTCCAACATATTGACTTATTCGTATCATAAGTTAATGAGAGTTTTGTTTGATTAAAAACCTAAAAAGTTGAGAATTGTACATCACATTTGCATGTGTTAAATATGATAATTCTGTTATAAAACAAATTCCACTGTCTTCAAGCCATTTAAAGGTTAAAGCCGATACTATCTTTACAGTAATTAATATTTTTTAAACGGGTTTCCTGAAAAGTCTTTTACTGGCATGGATAACTTTCATCGTCCTACAAAGATTTCACTCTGTCATGTATGTTGAAAAAATGTTTGTTTACACGACAACTCGCCATAAATCTAAAATCTCACCTTTATGAAAAGCAATTATTCAGATTGCAAATACAACGTTTGTATTTGACAGAAAACATCTTGAGATTAATAATATTTTTGCTGTCATCACATCGCACAATCTCAGGATTTGCTGAATACTCTGAGGCTCTATGATTGGAGATTGAAATTCGTGTTTGATGTTGAGCGGAGTTTTTAGTTTTTTAGTGACAATCATAAGAACAGCAAGATTTTCTGGTTACAACTTCTTTATTGTAAAGAAAAATTAAAGATGTTAGCAATCAATTTTGCTTTATTAATTCAAGGTGGTACATGTATTCAGTGAAAACTGCAAAATTCTATCACTTAAATGAAATACAAAATGCTAATCTTACTGAAAGGAAGAAAATATTCAGACTTCCTGAGACTCAAACATGCTTCATTCAATTGATTTCTTTTCATTCGTTACTTTAGACTCAAAAGGGTTAACTTGGTAGTTTGAAATTCAATAAAGGCGATCAAAAAGGTAAAACGCCCTGAGCATACTGAACAAGATGAAAGATTTTCCTGTGGAGATCATTCTCTGTCTTCAGTCATTCTATGAAATGATGCAAATAAGCTATATATGATTTTAAAAACATGTATTACCTACCTCGTTTCATATATGCAAAGAGGAGTAAAAAATGATTCATTCAGTGTGTTGCCCATGGCAAAAAGAGAATATTGGATAATGTCAACGAAGAATCTAATAAGTCGTTTAACAAAAGTTAAGCCCTAAGCACATTTAGAAAAAAACATCAGGATTTACTGAAATTATGTTTTGAGTATGGATTGCAAGTCAATTAGCAAGTATTCGCTCTCATTTACTTTAACTACAAGTTCAATTTAAAACGTATATTTACTGTGTAGGCAACCAGTTTAAGTATATTTTGTATATTTATTTATGTCAGTTAACTAGTTTAACTAACGTTAAGTTCATTTCTTATTCCTGCTTTTAAAGGCAATTAGTTATATGGAGAATACTTACAAATTGAAGTATATTACGTATATCTGCTTTGTACACAATCACTTCCCTCAACACTAAGTACAAGTTTAGGTAAATTACATTTCTCATTTACGTTTCGTGAATACTTCTTGTAGAACTACTTAGCAAAAGCAAACGAATTCTATGTTACAATACTTCTCAAACACAAGATAGTTTATCAGTATTTGAAGTGATAGTGATAATAATCTTATCAATCTGTGATTTAACTATAATTTTAAACGTCCATGATGAGTAATAATTCGTAAAGCAAGGAGTTTAAGGAGGTTGTTAATAAAGAATGTAAGTACATGAGGTGAGAAATTTGATATATTTTAAATAAATTAAATTTCTGATAGCTTTGATGTTTATATGGATGTACTTTTGTGAAATTATGTTTTCTCTTTGAAGTTTAACTTCTGCTTCAAAGAACAGAACTCTCAAGCAACAACATTGTTTTGATATTGGACAGAAGAAAACTTTAATAATTAAGTTGAATGTTAGTAAAATAATTACCAAACAGTGTGGTCATCAGCATAAGTAGAGAATCCAGAGAAGAACTGAAAAAGAGCCTAAATTAGAAAATTATTGTGCGTTAATCATTAGATATGACTACCCGTATGTGTTGCAGACAGAATGATTGAAGATATTACTTTGAGTCACACAGAGAGCCTGTAGATAAAGGGATAAAACGGAATCAGGGGTGCTTACTTATAGAAAATCTTACAGATGTCACATGAACAGAGCTTGATGTCAATAAGAGACTGTGGCAAGTAACGAGATGATATCCTGAGGTGTTGTGTCTTAAGTCTTTGACAGAGTAGTAATGTTTGTATAACCCGAGCGATAGCGAAGTTTGTACACAAATATGCATGTGATTTGTAAGTACCAAATGACACATTTTCGTATTTAAAATATACTTTTTTATCGACTAATAACATGTGAATTCATGCAGAAATTAGCCTACTTCCTTTCATTCTCTTGATGTCAGAGACGACAAAATACCGGACATTGAACAAAACCAAATGGTTGCATAGCAATGATAAGCATGTTAGAAATAGAAAGTGAGGCAGGCACTTGAAACATTTTATCCTTGGCTGTATTTTATTTAACGCACTAAGTTGATAATATGACGATTAACTTAACCTCCATATAACTAAGTACCTTAACAAAGTTTTGTGGTTTCAGGTTTGTGAGTCTCCGTTAGAGCTACTAAGGGCTATGGCAGCGGAATCATTAGTGTTAGAAACAGTTGCAAACAAGCTGAACAGATCAAGGGATAGTCTTCAGTTGAAACTTGGGTTGTACAAAAAATGATTCTCTTTCCCTCACTGTATCTTTCTGTCTTTTCCTTTCACTTTCGATCCGATTTATGATCTTTGTAGTCACTTTAGGTTGTCAGCATACACGTGTAAAATAACTAAACATTGCTGACAGCAAGTTAAACCCTGCTCACTCAATTACTCATCAAGATAGACTTTTGTGTTTGCATACCTCTATCATTAGTATAATTCCTTCAATTTGTAACCAAATGAAGCCCTTAAATGGGTTCGGATGACCATTTTAGTTAAAGGTGCCAAAACTCTGAAAATCATGCAATCATCATGAAATCATGAAATAGAACATCGTTAGATCTTTTTTCAGATATCTCCACTAACTGTAATCGCCCTAGATATAAAAACCAATGCCGTATTAAGGTCAGTTAAGTCTCTGCCTGTTTTTTGGTGACATTAAATCGATGCTCAGGGCCCCGTTTCACTAAACGTTTGTAAGCTTACGAATTTCGTAAAATCGATCTTAGCGTTACGAATTTTATCGTAAGCGTTTCACTGAAGATTCGTAGCATAAAATATTTGTAAGTTACGTGAAAAATTACGACAGCTAAGGAGGTGTCGCAACTTGATATTTTGTTCGTAAATGTAACAAAGATGGCGTACGTTATTGTTGGAGTTGTAGAGGGGATGGCTGTGGAGCGTCGTTTGTATTTTCCGGGATTGGAGTATGGTATTAGATACGATGGACGATGGCAGTTTGTTTTGTAGATACAGGATGCCGAGACATGCTCTAGTTGATTTGATTGGTATGTTGAGGTTTGAGATTGAACCTGAGAAACAGCGTTCACAACCTCTGTCTCCTGAGACGAAAGTTATGATAACAGTGAGATATTTAAGTAAAGGTGGGTTTTTCTCTGAACTGGCCGACTTGCACGGGATGTCACCTGCAAGTGTTAGCAGAGCAATAGATATAACAATAAAGGCATTATGTAGGACACTCAAGTCAATCAACTTTCCGAAAACCAAAACTGGACAGCAGCGAGTGATCGAGGGTTTTCATGAAATAGCTGTCTTCCCCCGTGTAATCGGGGCTATAGACTACACCCTCATCCCGATAATCCGCCCCCGGGAGAAGAAGAGGTTGCATACGTGTGCAGGAAGGGCTATCACGCCCTCAACGTTCAGGCGGTCTGTGACTCTAACCTCAGGTAAATTATCAAACACAGAGATAATTTGTTTACAAAACCCGATAGGCAAACAACCTTGACATTGCAAAAACACACACGCCCCCTACGATTAAAATCGACCAATAACAAGAGCTATAAATAGTTAAGGGGGCAAATTAGGGTTTGATGAGTAGGTTCAGAATGGGTTATATTTCAACATAAAACATCAAATACAAAGAAACAGAATTTTATGAAAAAGAAATTAGGATCTCTTATAGATTTCTCTTAAGAATGTTCTTATGAAATTTATCTGAATAAATTTCATTTGGGAGTGTGATGTACGGAATTTTTGGAAATTTGAAACAACATGTGTCATACTCAGAGATTGAGGTAGGTTGTCACACCACACTGCAGTCGCTGAATGATTAGAGAAATGTTTAGAGAAACCATCACCTAGTGTGTAACTTGATTATGTCATAAAATTGTTCACTTCATTCATTCACCTGTGAGACAAGCATTTTCATGATTTCAAATGATTAAATACAGATATGATTCAATAAAAATCTAAATATGAAAATGAGGGTAGTCTGAGGCATGAATTTGACATAACAATTGCCTATATAACTGTATGGTTTCTCAGTCAAATTTCAGTAGAAAAGTAACACACAGTAAGAAGTTAACACAGTTAAGACAATTTAAGGCTCCCAAAAAAAAAAAATAAATATATATATAACTTTTGATCATTTTATGATTTAAAATCAAATTATTTTCATGAAAATAAACAATATATTTATGATTGTATCCTGCATTAAAAGAAATCTGAAAAGTACACAAAACTTATCCTTATATTGCACTTACAGATTCACTAACGTAGTAACAAGGTGGCCCGGGTCCACTCATGACTCATTCATACTGAAGAATAGGGGTCTTGAAAATTATCTTGAAAGACACAATCTAGGTGGATGGCTACTTGGATTCAGGGTAAGCTGAAGCTATAAGAGTTATTTATTCTTTTCATCCATAGATAAGTAATAAATTGTTCAACATTCAAACTCTTTATTGCCTGAACTATTGTAAAATTGATTAGGATCATCATTGACATTTACTGAAACCCTTAAGTGAAATGTTGTTTATTTTGTAAAGATGAGGCAAACTACCTATTGTTAAAAAATTATATTATATTTATATTTGCAGCTATGCATGCAGACCATATCTTTTGACCCCTCTGGCAAATCCAACCTGTCGAGCAGAGGAACTATACAAAACTGCCCACATCAAGACCCGCAACACCATTGACAGGGCATTCGGTCTGCTGAAATCTCGATTTCGGTGAGTTTTTAAGTAATCAAGGACAAGGACGATGATAATCGTGAAATTTTTATATCTTTATCCACTGACACTCTGATAAGTTATCAGAAATGAAAATAAGATTTCAAATAAAAATTATTTTTATTTGTTTGAAAACATTTGAAAATACGATATAACATAAAAAATCGACTGTAACATGTAACCAGGCATTAAGTACAAGTTATTATCATTATTCCAGATGTTTGCACAAGACAACTAGCTGTCTGCCATTCATTGAGTGAGTGAGTGAGTGAGTTGTGGTTTAACGTGCTTTGAACAATATTTCAGTTATTAAAACACGTGGACGACAAGCATCCAAACGAGAGTGGACAGATCAGGGAGAAAGGGATCGACAGGATGAGGGAAAAGACGGAAAGAAAGGCATAGTGAGAGATAGACAACAGGTTTTAGAAGGACTCAAATTTAGTCTGGCTTCTACCCGTCTACCTGTCCAGCTCGGGTGTCCCTACCAGGAGCATGTTAGCTCCAGCAGTGTCGAGAAGTGCCATAGAATTATCTATGCTGCATGCCTTCTGCATAACTATGCAATAAACATGAGACTGCCAGTGCCTGATTTGCAAGAGGATGACAATGATGCCCAGTCCATGATGGTTGTGCCATAAGGAGAGCTTTGATCAACCGGACTTTTTCTTATTGAAAGGTAAAATTTTAAAGAAACTGTTGAAATGAAATTTTTCTTAACAATAAGCAAGATAACATAAGACTTGCAACTTTAAAGAAGGTTTATCATTGATGATTTCAGTCTATTTGTCAAATGACTTATGAAGTACAATACATGAAACCGTTCATCTTGATCAGGTGTAGGACCTTGTCATTTTTGTCATGAAATCGAAGAGAATCTTAGAATCTTATTATTTACACTTTAATGTCTTTCCGTGGCATAAGCCCAACAGGACTTTCAGGCCAAATGAGATAGTACGCAGATTAAGCATTTAGCCAATATAAGATTTACATGTTAGGTTACCTAAAGAAGTTTAATTATGGGAGACAGAGAGAAAGGAGATTGGGGTCCTTGGGGGTTTGTTTGAACTCCCTTCAATATTTTTAACTTTTCATCTTTTATTTCAAGACCTCTCCTCTCAATATCAAGTATCTCCCTCTGTCTTGCAACATATTCCTTTAGAAGCTGCACCTTCTCAGTTTCAAGCTCCACAATGACTTTGGAATCTGAAAAGAATATGTCAATTCTTCCCAAACAAATATTTAAATCTAGATAAAATGTAAGAATTGATTTAGGTTTCATGGAGTGAGTGAGTTGGGGTTTAACGTGCTTTGAACAATATTTCAGTTATTAAACACGTGGATGACAAGCATCCAAAAGAGAGTGGACAGATCAGTGAGAAAGGGATCGGCAGGATAGACAACAGGTTTTAGAACGACTCAAATTTGGTCAGGCTTCTACCCGTTCGACCTGTCAAGCTTGGGAGTCCCTACCAGGAGCGTAAATGTTTAATAACTGAAATATTGTTCAAAGCACGTTAAACCCCAACTCACTCTCACTCACCTATCTGCCACCTTCTTCCGTGTTTGACTCCTGCAGGAAGACATGTAGACATACATAGATACATCGGTAATGTGTGTCTTATGACAGTTTATGTACATGTTACACTTTAAGTTGTGTCATTAATTTTTTTGACTTAAGTTTTCACATCAAACTATCTCAACACAAAAAGAAATATACAATTAGGTACTTGTATTGCTTATGTATAATTGATCTTTTAAAAAAGTATTCTTTGTATTATTTTAAGTTAAAGTTAATAACGCATAATTCTTTAGGTGAAATAGTAAACTAAAATGTCCATTGTCAGTGCATGAGTCAAAGATGAATTAACATTTAATTTTGAAAAAATAATGAATATAAAATTATTGGATGTAGGACAATTACATTTACACATCTTTACAAGTACCAAAATTTTACATTCAATTATAGAGAACAATCACAAAAGGATCTTTGTTTAAGATTATGTTTATATGTAAATAACAGTAACAGTAACTAGAGAATTCTTCACTATTAACTTACTTGTAGTCCATCCATTTTTTAAACTTCCTTACTGTCTCTCTTGTTGACACTGTTAGCACTTATTCTGCAATGAAAATTACATGTCATTTTATGTTACTAAGATATTGTGAAAATCAGATCATACAGTGTCATCATATTTTCATAACCACTATGAAATAAAATAACTGGAAACATATATTGACTTTAAACTTTGAAAATTTTATCTATGATAAAGTAATTTCTCTCTTATAAGTAAAATCTAACGGATTTGTTCAAAATTGCTTAAATTTTATTCAAAAACAGTCTTACAGTAACTGCAGCTAGAACTTTGATATATGTACTAAGGCCTATTTAAAAAAATGTTTTGCTAAGTTTTTCTCAGTTCTTTTTAACTGTGTTTTAATAGTTTTTTTCCACATTTCATATATGATTTCAAATACATTTATAAATAATCTTTCATAAATACAATACTGTATGGGATAATGTTCATGACATTTTTTCAAAAAACCCTTAAATGTATCTCACTGAATTTTCAGCTGTCTTCTGTCTTTGGGTGACAATTGGGTGACAAATAAATTGACAATGCCCACATTTGTTTACTTTGTTATTTATCTGTGAAACCACGTGTAAACTTGTCGAGTTTGTAATAGGTTTTCAGTCAAATGATGAATACTTAAACCTATACTTCAGTAAAACTTGAGCGAAAAATGATCGCTATTCCTTGATTGTTTATCTATGCAATATCTGAAAAATAACAGATGTAACTCAGCGTTTAGCCTCTGACACAAATTCAAATGTGAAGGCATCTAAGGTTCGACCATGCCTCTGTAAAACAATGCGCTGATGAATATGGAATTCGCATGAAGCAACGCCTTAGCTGACGATTAAGTTTGGTTGAATTTTACCGTGTTACTTACTTTTCAGCTATCTCTTGCCATGTTTTTGTCTTCATGGACATGGTCAATGATGACGAAAAAGAACCGTTAAGAACTTCTTTTTTGTCATTAACACTATTGATAAATATCTTAAATTCCGACATGGTCAAGTTCTTCGACCGATGTCGAGGAATTTTTGTTTTCTTGTCGTCCATGATCGACGGAGTTTGACAGCTGTCGTCTGTTGTTGATAAAAGTAGCACGTGAATTGGACCAATCGGAATCCACCCAACTCACGATGCTCTTGATGCTTATTTAACACCGATGTAATTTTTACGATTTATTTCCCAATAATGCAAGATTTCAACACAGTAACATAAACAACAATATGTTTGTATTTGAGATTGAAGCTTTTATCCGTTTCTAATTTTATAAAAGGGAAAACCTCAAGTCATGACGTCATAAGGTATTCCCTGGCTTTTGTCCTTGACCTGACGTAAGTTCACACGCATCAAAAAGTAAACATTGATTCGTTTATTGATAAATAGGCGGATATTCCATGCATGCTTTCTTGAGTGTCATTTAAAGGTAGAAAGGTTTTCATTTATTTAAACTTAGATAATCGACGGATATAATCATGCATATATCCTGATGTTTATAACATACTGATATGGCCTTGGTTAAAAATAATTTGAAATAATATTTGACTTTGAACACACTTTTCCACCTTTGCGCACCTGCATTAAAATTCTTTGAAAGTTTTGTACCTTCACCTCTAAAAGAGTTTTTTTTACAATTTTATCGTAACGTTGATTATTTTACGATCGGTTTACGAACGTTTAGTGAAACGCTCTTATCTTTTTATGACAAATTCGTAATATCGGTCGTAAGTGCTTACGAACGTTCTTAGTTACGAACGTTTAGTGAAACGGCACCCAAGTTGTCATTTAGAAACACGGGGGATTTCATTTAATTGACACTTATTGCCTGGGTATAATTTGATGTTCACTAACTGGGGAACTTAATAAACTGTCAAGTCATGAATACTGCTTGTTCCTAGAAATGAGCAATGCTATCGAACATACACTAAGAATTAAAACATGTTTGTGTCAATCAATAGTAAATCCCGATATATAAATATCATGTATCAACGTGTTGAATCGTATTTCATATGATTTAAACAACATTTTATTTCCAAGATATAACATTATTACGGCAATGGAAAAAGGATCGGCAAACAGGCTACACCAGGCTTTACAAATGCGTCTCCTAAAGTGTAAGGTGTAAACGATTAAAATGATGGATACATTTATGGAAATATATCAGTGTTAAACTAGAGTATTTATTAGTCTTAAAGCATTTGGTACCGAAAACAAAACAGAGACTTTCAAAAACATTTTCATTCATGTGCTGTACTACTGCTTATCTTAACAGCAATGCATTGAAGTTAGTTTACATTTCTTCAATAAAAAATTGCATTGCTTATAACATTTTTTAACAAGATTCGTATAATTCCAACCAGAGTTGGAGATATTATCGGTGATTTTGATTTTGAACATGAATAATATAGTATAATTTCTCCCGCTTCTTAAATGTTTGTTTTATGTAGCTGCAGGATTTTTTGTTTTATGTAACAATAAAGTTGAAGATATGTATTTTGATTACAATTCATATTAATTTATAGTAACATATATGCCGTATGCATTCCTTTGATTTGTGAAGCTACATAGTTTTTGTGTTATGAAATGAAAAATTGAAGATATTTTCGCACAGGCGTAATGTTCATGTATAACCTGATGCATGAAGTTCGAAATTTTTTTTTATCTTTCCTGAGTTCATCTGCCAGTGGTAAACGTCAGCATAGTGATATTAAGTCAGTTAATAAGTACAATAGAAGCGACTATACCTTCTTCATTTCCGTGATACTCATTTAGGAACAGAGAACCTGCAGACCTACTAATTATACTCTTGGAAAACTGTACAAAATATCTCAGAGGATGACAACAATCAGGTCGAAATGCATAGTGATATTGACAACACTTCATGTGAGGTGACAAAATATCTTTTTAATGATCAACAACTCCAATTATACATTAGATAAGGGATATTTAATACATGGAACGTTCCCTTATTTATCTTGAAAACAGTCATACGGACAGCTTTCTATATAAGTCTCAATGAAAAATATACACATGATCAATCCATAGACACTGCATGGACTCTATTCTTATTAGTGTTTTCTTTCAAACGTGCATCCATAAGCTGAGACGTATTATTGTTATTTATAACCTTTTATTTGCAAGACTATAGTTAGAGAAATGTTTTTATTTGAAACCTCCAAAGTAAAAATATGCATGCCAAATGTTTAGTCGTAAATCTGTGAAAACCGGGTTTCGTATCACATGCAAATAAATAAATACATTTTAAAGGTAATCTTCTATAGTACTAAGGTATTAAACAACACTGAATTAACAATCATTATTTACTATATTCAAAATTCACTATTTACAATAGTTGATGAATATAACAATATCTGATAGGTAAATAATCTTTTAAAACAGTCAATTACTGTGTCAGTAATAAGAATTCCAAGTGAAAAGTATAGCAAATCGTTTGACCATGTCTTTTCCACCATTTGACAGTGTTAACTTTCAAAATCAGAAAAAAACATAACAATATTTCTCAATATTTGGCAATATCATACAGGCTTAAGGCAACTGCTGCAAAACACGTCCTTCGTATTTTTTCCTTTCTAATCATCGTCTTTCAAGAATAGCTTAGAGCAATGCCAACCTCATAGCCAACACCATTGTTCTCGAGGTAATCTGCCATCCTGCTTTATTGCAGTCATGGAATTGGATTTTTATTCAAATATTGGATTTTTATTCAGACACGGATTTAAGTGGAACTTGAAAACTTGTTGAATCTGTTCTTTAACACAGTATTCACTACTTCACCTTTGCAAACAATTTTAAACTTTCATTAAATTTATGCCTTTTAGTTCTTTGAAAGTTTAGAAGTTGCATTCATAAGAAAAGCAAAATTTCCCGGATAACATTTTTTAAACTCCCTTCTCTTCAACTATCTTAATGTGTAATTCATGAGATTATGTATTTGGATATACTGCTATTCTCTAACGACAAAGACTACTAAACTTTCTGACCTTCTTCCGTTGTGTTGACCTTCCCTGAGGCAGATTGTTCTGAGACCTTATTCTTTGTTTGATGTTAATGTTATCATGATGTGGCTGGACACTAATCCTTATAATTAAGGTCATATTGCCAACTGGGACTATTGTAAAGCTTTGGTAGAATTTTATCCCCAATCATTACAAAATGCATTTAGAGTAGTCCCTTGACATTAACGAACTCAAAGATATAAAAGAAACGTTTAGCAATCACTTCTTTGTTAGTTGATCAAGATTTTAAGAGACGTTAACGTAACTGCTTTCCAAAGAAAGCAATGTGGATGAATCAAACTCCAAATTTTAAATGCTTAAATTTGCAAATCCGTCGAACTTTCGGAAATAAAACAGTTGTGCAGTCATGGAAATACGTTTAAGACACCTAAACTTTAAGCTATCTGTTTTAAATTGATTCACAGAGCACTTTATGATTATATGTGCCTTGATGTATTTAATAAATACACAGTTGTCTACAATGTTGTATCCTTGTATGAATGAATCTTTTAGTAAAAATTCAATCTAAACAACTGAAAAAATATGATAAACAAAACATTGAAATTTCTAAATCTTGCTTTTCCTATAAGTCTTCGAAACAGAATGTTCGTTGATGTACTATTGATTAAAAAACCAATTCCTAAAGAATGTTTTTTTATATACAGCTATCCATCAACAATCAATATATTTCTGATCTTTGTGAAATGAAATCACAATTTCTATGAGAATGTTGATTAGTAGCATGTCTCCAAATCGTAATATGAAACAGATATAGACAAAAATCATAAATGTCTTTTTTGTTTGTACATTTTTTTGTACAAAAACTGTACATTTTTATACAGTTTTCTAGTAAGTACATTTTAAGCGTATTTCTTCAGTAAGATGTAAGACTGTTAAAACAATATCCTAACGTCTAAAAACTTGATAGTCATATAAACATATATCTCTCGTGTATTAGTAATCCTTTACTTATGACTTATGTGTGAAATTACTTGACAGGTTATTATGAATTTTAAACATTCCGATCGAAATGGCAATTAATCGAAAATCATAATACTTCTCACATCATATGAGTTGAACATCTTTGGGTCGCAATAAATTAATAGCAGATGCAAATTCAAGAAAACGTTTTTCAATATTTAAGAGCTAGTCTTGTTCTACGCTTGCCATATGATGGTTAGATGTGTTAACTGAATCTATATGTATCTGTCTGTAGAGACAAGATGACAAACTAAAGCAAACTTTTATCTCGCTATTCAACCAAACATAAGGTAAATACCTTTTTTGTCAATGCCTTGAGGCAAAACTTATTACTTTTTATTTGTTTGACTCTACCTACATATTTTGCAACATTAATATATTACAGATAAGTAATTTTCTAGTATGTTTAACAGATTTGAGGGGGAAGATGAAAGCGTCCAAACAACTAAATACATCAGCACTTCAATGTTAATTATGAAAGTGAAAGGAAGGAAAGGAATTAACAGTTTCAGTTATTCTTGATTAATAATCTCAACTTCAAAGCCGAATAAGAAATCGCAAATAGATTATTTGAATTGGCCTTTGATTAGATAGAACACTTCAAAGGTCTAGCAGATTGGCTTCAGGTCATACTGTTAGGTTAGTGTGAATCAAAGGAAATAACTTTAATTTCAGGTATTGTGTATGCTGATTTATTGTGAATAATGGAAAGGAATAGTGTCTTCGTAAACAAATGTATATTATTGACCTCCGTCAGAGTTCAAACATGCATAACATGAATACTGTATGTATCAAGTTTGTGTATATAAAAGTTGTCATAATGGAAAATAACTATATGTTATTGTGATAATGTAAATATTTTGGGAAAAGAGGATACTTGTAATGAGTTTATCATAAACTTTAAAATATTTTTACGCATGCTCTCAATTGGCACTTTTAATGAATCATTGAGTCATAAACTAGTTCACAAAATTTGATCTCAAAGATGAATGCCTTCAAAGTTGATTTCTCTTGAAAATCTCTCACGTCTTGCTCCTTGAATATTTGCGTTAATATTAACACAAAGTAAATAAACAGCAATGGTGGACAAATTGGTTTATTTGGTTAATATTTTTTATGTGCTTAAAACATAAATCAAGTTGTTTGAAGAACTTTGGTTAGTTGGGACTCAATATGTAAATTTGTTTATATGTAAAAATGACAAATATGTTAGATATACCGAAAAAGATTAAATGCTTTCAGATAAATAATATTCATATATTGAGAGCCAGGAATCAGAGGTTATACTGACCAGTCAGCTAGTGTTTTGGTCGTTAGTAATTGCAATTCCAACCCGTTCCTCATAGTGTTATATTTATGAATAGCAGTCACCTATCAGAAATTCAAATCTTGTTATGGCAGATTACTAGTAACAGCCGATTATTTTCAAGACTCTCTTCAGTTGATATATCTAATGATAATGTTAAATCGTGATGTTATTGATCAAATGTCAAGAACATATCGTTTTACATCTCGTTTTTATCTATGGATATTGTTGTAAATAAAACTGAAATCGTTTGAATGATTTCATATTTAAGCCATTTGGTTATTCAATATTCAAAATGAATAAGAATGTGAAGAGAAAAGTGCATGTTATAGATATGTTCTTATTCTAAACCCAAACAAACAACCGGTGTACAATTTAAATGGTTGCCCAGATTTTATCAGAACAATAATCAAGACTTGATAACATTGACGTCTCATGACACAGCCACACAAATAATAAATATATACTCTCCAAAATCATTATTCTGTATCTAATATACTTTATTTGGTAATCTTTCTCATAAAAACAACAGTTTCAAAGATCATTCATATTGTCATCAAATGTCATTTCGTAACATGATATCACAATATGTACAGTGTGCATAGTTTATAGGAACAGAAAATAATCATCTCTCATAAAATCTTGAATTTTGCAGATATTACCATCATCTCATCAGCGGAACTTGCCCTCAATATTGCCTCACCTCATGACGTGAACATTTTAAATGCCTCATTAACAGCAATTGAAACATGAATCTCCCATTAGAACAGATCTCTTAAATAAGAAAAGTTTAATTAAACTTTATATTGTATCACATTGACGTCATCCCTGGTGATATGTTCCTTCTCAATCTTATAATGTAATCATTATTTGATTCTTCAAGTAAAAGTAGTCAATATTTATTTATTTTCAGAAAAGAGTCATATAACAACGTTGAAAACGTAAAATAAAGGATTAATTTGTCATTCTAATTTGGGGTCTTTTCGTTGAAATGCAGTAACTGATAAACAAAGTTGAATAAAAGAAAAGTTAAAATACTCACATTAAGCCAAACATAAAAAGCAAGTTGAATATTCAATTTGATTGTCCAAAACAAAGGCATTAAAAGATAAGAGTTGGACTCCATATATTTGTTCTTAAAAATGTTTGATACCTTCATCATATTTTATTCATGTGAAAGGGATTTGATACAAGTTATATATCTTGGAACACTCTTTCCCTGGAATGTACATTAGATATTATTTACATTCTTTATATAAGGTGGAAAAAACAGGTAACAATCAGAAGAACGTCTTTTTTTAGTAATGAGAGACAATACATGATACATTGTCGACAATTTCTAATTGCACAGTGAAGACTTAAGATTTCTTTAATTTTCTTCAGACTGCAAAATCTATTACGAAATCATAAAACATCAAGTTATTATCATATTTTTCAATTACATATACGCCCTCTTAATTATTTGTAAGCAAATCTTAACATTGATACAATTGTTAAATAAGTTTCAAACGTTGTCTATAAAACGTTTATCTAAAATAAAACTGTATTAGGAATGCTCTTAGACATTACTTTCTTATATGGTGAACTGAACCTGTAACATTTGTTTAACAGACAATTTGGTTTATAAACAAGCTGCTTCAAGTTGATTTGTTTGTATCCAGTTTATTGAATTATCTTTTTGTTCTATTTCACATCTTCAGGTCACGTTTGAACTTGCAATGAATATGTCAATCGAAAACACCTGTCATCCATTGATACAAAAGAGACACAGTTATAGATGAACCTATAGCTTTGTATAACCGTCTGAGTGAAACATGATTTTGTTTATGATTATTTGTTAAATGATGTTGACGATATTCATGCTAATAAGTACATGTACATAAGTGTTTTGAAAAAAATTACTTTGTCAAAGCATCAATCTAAAAAGACAATATATAAATTTCTTAAAATATGTATATTGATATCGAACCCCGACGACTTGTGCACAATTATTCCGTATAGGAGGCTCTTTTTCAAATCTTTTCTGGATTATCTCGTCATGCTAATGCCAACATTGCATCTTTAAGAAATGCTTAGTACTTACTCTTGATCGGGCTAATTCCTCTTTTAAAAAATGAAACAATATTGTGACAATATTATGACAAAGACGCATGAATTCAAGGCACTACTCCAACAAACGTAAAAGAGCATAGTTTTATTTTCTAACTTACATGCTTTTTTAAAGTGACATAAACAGTGGAATTTAAAAGTTCAAGGTTTTTATTAATTTTTTATTTGAGACAAAATGTTTCTATTTTGTTATGATTTTTTTTCACCATGAACATGTTTGGTATTTAAAGTTTTTCATAGTCACGGCAAAGTATGTAGGATTTTTCAAATCTTTACTAAAAAAACTACTTGGTATTTGAAATGTATGTTAGCTTAGAAGTTAGCTTCATGAATTCAAGTTTTATGAAATATTCGATTACATCATTAAGAAAATTAAATAAACTGATTACAACCTGGAGCTAAGGGTGCCTTTGCGAATTCTTGAAACAAAAGTTTTGAATAATTTCAAAAAAAAATAATATCCTCTCAAATGTTAGAGAGATGACCAGAATTCGTTTTTGTTATACCAAAAAAACCCTAACCGATTAGGCGTTTTGATAAACATCGGAATGAAATATATAACACCAGACACTTTCCAAATGAAATTTCCGTGCTTTAGGCATAAAAATGAATTTTAGAAAGATAAAACAAAATCCATTAATGAAAACAATATTGAACCATTAGCAATTAGGGACATTGTCAACATGACATCGAAACGAAAATAATAGAATGTGTTCATTTGTCTAATTGAAAAGAAGTAGGCTGAAATCTGAAATGTTTCCTATGACATTTTACTGTTTTTGGAGAATGTACACAATATCAAAACCTAACAACATCGTCTTTGGAATACTTCTAATTGATCATTATTGTTTGAAATATATTTTGTGATTCTCGTTTCATCAAAACGAAAATTAATGATTAGAATTCAATTCTAAAGTATAAAAAGATATTTGCGCAACGCAAAATAATGACATATATAATGCAAACTTATTTTTGTCAGTATCACAGGGGCACAGAATATGTTGTGAGGGTCAATATGTCAAATAGCGGTTGTTTATGGATATTAATAAACTCACGGGCAAAAGAAACTATACCAACATTGTTTTGATGTTATCAACATTATCAGATATGTCACATAAATAATGTAATACTCGTTTTAAAGACTGACCATTATTTGATCGAAATTTAGAAAAGGTGGCACGTACAGTTAATGCAGTAGAATGCAATGAATGACACTGGGGGTAAATGTCAATTTGCAAAAATAAAGAAGTCTTTTTAGAGACTACAGAAAACGCTTTTATTCACAAAGGAAACACTGGAAAACTGTCAGTATCTGGTATGGCCTCCGTTCCTTTGAATACAGGCCTGCACACGTCGACGCACAGAATTCACAAGGCGCCTGGTGACGTCATTAGGGATGGCTTGTCATTCTTCCATGAGTGCCTGGATAAACGTTTGTCGACTTGATAGAGGTGGATTTCTCTGCTTTATCTGCCTGTCCAAATGATCCCACATGTGTTCGATCGGTGATAAATCCGGTGATCTCGCTGGAAGTCTCTGATGACTCTGGCTGTGTGGGGGCGAGCATTATCTTGTTTGAGGATTACTCTTGGATTTCTCAGGGGTATTAAAAGGAGCACCACAGGACATAAAACGGTGTCGATGTAGCCTTAGGCATTCAAAGTACGGTCAAAGAAACAAGTTCTCTTGTATGGTCCCTGCACATTCCATCCCAAACCATGACGCTACCGCCGCCGAATGGCACAACCTTCTGGACACAACACGGGGCCGTTCTCTCTCCTCTTCGATGATAAATGTGCACTCGGCCAAGCTCTGTGTAGCTGGAACCTGCTTTGATCTGAAAACACAATTCTTTGCCAGTTCCTGTTCTGCCACCGCTCTACCATTCTTGTCCACTGGTGACGGTTACGTCGATCATGTCGGCTCAGCATCATCCCGCGGAAGGGCCGGTATGCTCGAATGCCATGTTCACGAAGACGTCTGATCACTGTCCTTCTGCTGGTAACACGGTGTAGCGCTGTTGCTGCTGATGACGTCACTGTGACGAAACGTTTGCGTGGGTGAATCGTGCGGATGTAGCGGTCGTCGTTTGCGGTTGTGACCCTGGGTTTTTCCACTTCTTGGCCGGTCCTGGGTCCCACCTGTCTGTACAATTCTTGTGTGCAGTCTGGTTATCGTAGTGCGGGTGCAGTTGAAGATAGGAACAACGTGGGCGTGACGTGCGCCCAACTGCAACATACCAATCGCTCTCTCTCGTTCCTCTGTGGTAAGTCTTGGCATGTCATTTGTTGTGTTCGTTACCACTGAGGTCTAAAGCATGCAGATTCGTGGTTTTTATACAGTTCGGTGCCATATGAACGTGATGCATACCATTTTGCTCGAAAAACGTGTGACAAAGTCCATATTTGGTAAGAAACATGATTTTTTTCTCAGTAATTATGAAGTTGCGTTCTTGTGACATAGTTTGATAATAAAAATTCCATTTCAAAAGCTAGTTTCAACTTTTTAAAACAAAAAATATTTTGGTATAGTTTCTTTTGCCCCTGAGTTTATATCAATGCTTATCAGTTAGTGTAGTGACAACAATACAAAGGAAAAATATCGAGCTATATGATCGAAATCCGGACATCCGGCGCGCGTCAATGACTCATACGTAAATTCGGTAACTTATTCATAACAGACACAACAAGAAATATAGATCGGTTTTGTTAAGTAGTCCATTTAACTAAACTTTATGTAAATGAAACGAAGAATTTCGACTTCGTATCATTACTGCGGCCGTTTTTAATTTACAATCGAAAAAAAGAAAATGTCATAAAATTGGCAGTTAAGATATGATTATGCACTTTTAGATAGGCGATTCAAACTTAACTCATGTCACATGATATTTTGGCTCTATTTTGGCCACATACAAAATTAATGAAACATACTCTGTGTCACTTTAAATCAATCTTTGGATCGGAGCTTTACCCGTCCATATTCATTTAAGACAACTGTCAGCGATGTTTTTCAACAGATCAAATCTAGAATTCAGCATGTAATGGAATGTACAATTGAATATGAAAAAAATCAATATGTCTGCTTACAAAATTGAAAAAAAGGATTAGTTTAAGGGCCAGTATATGTCATTATTCTTATGATAGCATTCAATACATTTGGGAATGCATTTCAGAGTCAGAGCCACATTGAATGAGACGGAAACTAACTCATAGACCAGAAAATATTGTTAACGCATCCTTTCACAGCCAGTAAAATTGTATTACTCATCTTTTTACAGATTGAGTGTCCATTGTGGATTATTCAGCTGAGTAGGAGTTCGATATTAAAACATCAAACTGTAAATATATACACATGAATAATATATGAATAGAACATAATGAACATATTCTGATATATTCCTGTCTAGCTTTTGAATACATTTTTTCAAAGATACCGATATTATTGTTAGGAAAATATATAAGCAATTATTAGATAAACTCAATAAATAAGATATAAATTAAGATATGAACGTTTGTACTTTTGCATAAGGAATAATATAAGAATAATCAACAAGATGCGAGGAATTACGGTTTATCTGTCCTGAGTGGATTTTAATTCACGAGGGACAGATAAACCGTAATTCTGAGCTTCGAGTTGGTTATTCTTACCCAAGTCAAATCTAAGAATATTTACGGTACTTTTGGAAAATACCTTCTTGAAGGCGAGTTACAAGTAAACTCGGTTATTGTATTCATGCGCGACGAACAACGATTATGTCATGGCGCAGTTAAATGTAGTCTCTGCAATTCATTGCATTTTTGTGGCTCATATATTAAGCTAGAAAATCCTAAATGAACGAAATAGTAAAACAAACTATATATAAAACATTTACGTTCCATGTTATTCCATACGAAACTAAAAACAATGTTTGTGGTGAAGTCTCTTTGACACGGGTTGGCTGGACTCACTCAACGAATGAACAGAAATAGTTCTGTCAGCCAATGAAATCTCGAGTTATTTTTAGAAAAAAATGTGTTTTCCGTGACCATTAGGAATACTTTAATACCCGGCATATTTGTGCCCGCTTGGGTACGAATAGTTTATATAGTAAGTAAAAATTTACATGTGAGACACTTATTCTTCATGACATTTAAGGTATTTTCTAAAAGAGAGAGACTTTGAAGTCGTTATGGAATCATTTCGTTGGTGATCAGGTTGATGAGGACAAGCACACACTGATAATCATAAAAGTTATTCAGTGTTTCTGTCTAATACATTTGTAAAAATATCTTAATTGAAGTCTGTTTTAAAAGTTCTGGCAATAAATTTGATTGAGGTCAATGTAATGCAACAGCTTTATGACACTAATGTGCGTTTGAACCAAGCCTTTTCATTTGCTAGATCGTGACACATAACGTTAAATAGACACTGCGTAAAAATGATATTTAAAATCTTGTAAATATCTATTAAAATTGTTTTTTACAAGATATTTACAAAGATTAAAATACTTCTTTACAAAATAATAAATATATTAAATGTCATCTTTACAAGATATTTTCAAGATATTTAATCCCTTTGTAAATATTTGAAAAGGTTTGTAAAGTTTTGTAAAGTTTTGTAAAGTTTTGTAAATGTTTTTAAATGTTTTTAAATATAATTTTTAATCTGAAATAAATATTTTTAAATATGATGATTAGTTTGTAAATATCATCTTTAATCTGCATTAGATATTTGTAAATATCATCTTTAATCTGCATTAGATTATGTAAATTACATATTTAATCTGCATTAGATATTGAAAAATACATCTTTAATCTGCATTTTGATATTGAAAATTACATCTTTTATCTGTATTAGATATTGTAAATAACATATGTATAAAATAGTGTCAATAAAAACTTTAATCTTTATTAGATATTGTAAAGAACATCTTTTTTGTCGATATAAAAAATGTTAATCTTTTTTTAATATTGAACTTAGATTCGTATAGGTTTGTACCTTGGTGCCTTGCTTATATCATTGAAAGAGAATAAGGAGATATCTGATAAATAAAGTTACTTTGTAATGAAAGATATTGATAAAAGGTTTCGTAAATTTGATAGCATTGCCTTTGGAATGGGATGATCAACATTCTTTTATTCCCTTATCTTCTAAAAGTTTCTAAGATGGATAAAAGATGAACGGTAGTTAAAATGGAAATCTGATGGAATATATATATATATATAGTTTATCTATTTTGCAGACATACAGCTTAAATTTCATATAAAAAATAACTAAAAGAGATTTTTAAAAATGTATGAAATCAAATATTTCATACAGATTAAAATGATATTTACAAAGATTTCATACAGGATAACGATGATATTTACAAGATTTAAAACAGAATAAAGATAATATTTACAATATTTAATAAAGATTAAAGATGTTTTTTACAATATTTAAAAAAGATTAAAGATGCTATTTACAATATTTAAAAAAGATTAAAGATGCTATTTACAATATTTAAAAAAGATTAAAGATGATATTTACAATATTTAAAAAAGATTAAAGATGATATTTACAAACATTTAAAAATATTTACAAATATTTACAAATATTTACAAACATTTACAACGGATTAAACATGATATTTACAAAATGTAAATATCTATTAAAGATGATATTTAATCTTTTGTAAATGTTTGTAAATATATTAAATATCTTCTTTTCACCCAGTGAGAGATCTTTAGATTCACAATCAAAAGAAGACTATTTTTATCTTATATTTCATTATTTCTTTTAAAAGTGCAGTTAAGTCCAATTGAAATGAATAAAGGTACAGTTTTAATACATTTGGATATGTTAATAGTATTGATTGAGTGACACTTGCGGAAGATCAAAAGTAGTCAAGAGCTCTCACTGAAATGCGAATGACAGGTGTCAACCACTCGACATCTTCATTATCTTCCTCATGTTCCTAAGACTGATCACTTGACTTTTTCCTAATCCTTTTGATATAGTTAATATGTTTTCATTATTTCTTGCATAAAAGATACTTTTCAAATCGGATTTAAAGCTTCTTGTCTTGCCCACTTACCAAAGATTTTCTAAACTAAACTACAAACACATATCCTTCTCCTGATAATTTGACGATTTCATAAAATGTATTCATAAAAATCTGCTTTTATCGCAAATATTGGTACTGTAAGTCAAAATTGCAGTTGCTGCAATCACGGCAGGAGATGTTGAACTTCTTAAAAAATTCTTATTTTGATGGTTTCACTCATTTATGTTTGTTTCTGTTTTACTGCATTTATTTTAAATACAATGTTCATAAAATGATGTTATCGATTATTTATTTAGGTGTCAAGGAGAGGAAATAAATACATATTTTTACTGATAAAATGTGTAGTTGTATATTACCTAAAAATAGCATTGGCTAAAATCTCTCTTTAAAATTTCCAACTGTAACATAGAGTGAAATGTCGGCAATTAGGGACATTTAACAGCTGTATAATTACTTGTAATAACCATACAATGTTTCACAGGAAGCTATCAGAAAGTTGGCCAGAGTTTTCTTTACACAATATGTATGCCATCTGTGGATTTATCGTCTTTTGTCATTAGTCACCAAAGTAATACTTTATACCAACAATATGGTAAGCTTCAAAATCCTCATTGGCTTAGGAGACTTTACACAACATGTCCGCTTTATAGGCCGTTAGGGGATCAGAACAAAATTAGATTAGATGAAAAAATGGCACCAGACAACCAACAGTCCTAAGGCATCCTGTCACAACGCAAATGAAAAGATTCCAATATTCGTGTATGTTGATAGAGATCGTTTGAAATCATATTGACTATAAATTAAGCTTAGGATTTAGACATCAAAAAGAACTTCTATCAACAAGAGATTTACTGGTTGTGGATAGCGATTCAAGGCGTTTTGTCGAATAATATCAGGGTATTTGTAGGATCTATGCAGATACTCACATAGACTACATTGACATAGTTTTGATTCCATGTGACATCCACATATACATGATTTATGCAAACACTTATGCAGAAACGTTTGAATAAAATAGACCATTTTGAAATTTACACTGTTTCGATGAATGAGAGGATTTGGGTTTAAACACCACTTTTAATAACTTTACACTTATATCACGGCTGCACGTATGATGTCAAGGAGAAAGCCTGCAACGCTATTGTGGTTATGTATTGCGGTGAAACCTGCGAACATTAGCTGGATGGCACTCCGCTGAAAATCGATGTAGTATTGTAACAAAATGTTCAAGCCCCCAGGCAGTATCCAAACCCCGGACATTCACAGACATCGCGGAAAACGTCACCACAATTGAAATACTGCCATGTAAAATGAAGTATGTAAAATGAAGCTTATCTCGTTTAAACTTATATAATTTTTTAAACATGACTTTGTTCATTTAAGAAAGCAAACACATAATTTGTCTTTATCGGTACATAAACAAAGTATGTGAAATGATAATAAGGAAGTACAGCATTGCCATTACTTCGGAAGTGAATAACAACAGATATTTGTTAAAGCAAGTTATTTTGTATTTTCATCATACAGTTTTGGTCTACAGATATCATTACTGTGTGTTTCGTTAACCTCCCCTTAGGCTTCTACTACGAGGTTTCCCACCTTGTTTGTTGTTGGCAGTCTGCCAAACAATTCCTAATGTAATCAGATGGTCACGTCAATGTCCTTGGCATTTGTAACTACAAAACGAATATGAGATTGACAACTACATAACAACAACCTATTATACTTTAGAAATGCTTTGGAAATATATGTACATCAATGAAGATCAAATTACAATCATGAAGGATCATTTTGTAAGAGGACGAAAGAATGAGATGAGAACAAACTCGTTGTAATGTTTTAAATTATGTAAATGTTTTCTTTTTGTTGGCTAGTTTGTTTCAAGAAGAACAAGTTCTTATGGATTGTCAACTTATTCATAGCACAAAATGCGACGTTTCAGTTCAATTTTTTTTTATTTCGGTTTCTAGATCATCGGCCCATGTACAATAATAGTCATAGTCCTTTCGGTTATGTTGAGTAGACAGTAATGTTATTTTAAAATAAATTGATAGCATGACCAATGCATTAACGTTTTTCGATTAGCAAGCGCTTCTCTGATAAAATTTGAACAATTTACAAGGGTATATCTACTACTTACTAGTTAATTAACTATGATAATGAGAAACTAAATTTGATCATTCGCAAAAATATATTTATGTCTTGTGACATTATAGGCATTGCATTCATACAGAAAATGAATAACATATTCAGTCACACCAAGCTTACACATTCTACAACTCATAACCACATCGACACCTCTACATTTGCAACGTAGTACTCTGTATTTAAATCTTTGAATAACTAAGGAGACATCATCAACATTTTGATTGAACCAAACAAAGCTAAAACCATAAGAGCTTAACAAATATTTTACATAAGAAGCCCATATTACTCTACCAGCTGAATCTAACTTTCTCATATGTAAATATGATTGTTTTGGATGCGTTCCTCGGACAATAATTTACACCAATAAGTCATACCGTTATCAAGCACACTTCATGAAGCTAAGAAGATAATAACGGTATACGAGGTCCCTTAATATATAATCTCATTAGGGAAAGAAAGATATTATAATTATAATGATTCTTACGAAACAATGAAAACCGGAAGTTGGAGGTAAACTAAGTCTAATAGATCAACTAATCTCCTAAACACCGTACTGCTTACAATTCATAATGACACAACGAGTTTTGCCCTTAAGAAATGCAAAGTCAGTTAGAGTCCAAAACAATATCAGAATAATAATTCTTTTAAATACTTTAAAATTTTATATTTTATGTGTTACATAAGAACTAAAAATGCACAAGTTGAGTACCAAACATTATGAAGGACTATCTTAGCAAAAATTAGAAACGTTTTATATTGTCACCATAAGAGTGTGGCAGTATTCATTTTGAATGTGCATCGACGCTTGTTCATAAATAGGAGGATGTGGTTTGATTCCAACATGTGTTTTTTTCCAACGATTTGTGGTTGGTCAATCAGTGAAAATCCATGTGAACTGTATTATCGCTTTCTATCTTACAAAATGAGGGCATCCCTACTTGATGACTACAGCCATTTGTCAAAGTTAAGTGGTCAGTATAAGTCTATAGAGCAGTCCTATTCACCTGTCAATGTTCTCCAATACCGACCTATTGCAAATGATGTCGTAATCGTCATTTGCAAATAACATTAACGGTGGTCAAATGGAAGCGGATATCGGTCTTTAAGCAGATATGTAGAACTCAGATCTGTGGCGGGTCTCTAATCTTTGGCGGATTTCCTTACGTGTGGCGCGTTTGATTGTTAGACTGTTTGATGACGTCATGCTAAGTGACGTCATTGTACAATGTCTTCATAAAAGCTAACTGATCCCGTCGTAAGTCCCAATTGCGTCGCTAGCAAAATTATTAAGGAAGTCATAGAGAGATATTGCACACGGATAACGACCAAATAATAAGAGTCCGTATCCCAATTACGAAAATACATTAAACAATACCTTACATGTAAATAAGACATTTGCGGCTTCATGCCACATAAATTGTGTTTATTTTGTAGGATCTGTTTAGCCATCGGTAAATCTGTCTTCTGTAGCCCTAAGATATTGGAAGACTATCTTTTCTAACCCTTGGATTCCTGTCGACGAATTTTAGGGTAAGTTTGTCTAGCGTAAGGTTTTGTTAATTATTGCAGCAGAAAAATACGATTAAAGGTACAAATGTCTGGCAGATTTAGAAATCCGCCACAGATTTGAGGCCTGTCATGGATTTGAGTCTTACAGCTATATCATTGGTTTTGTTGCTTTTGGCTTGCCTAATATCTCATCATCCTGAGAACACAATGCAGCGGTTTTTTTAAATATTCAGAGGTGTTACTTACTTTTCGTTTGTGCCTTGTGATTGTTTTTAGGTATTTTTGTTCATAATGAGGATAACCATAATCGATTAAGAGCAGTATGTTGACTTCTTGAGTCACGTGACTTTGCACTACTGGCCAGTAATTCATGAAGATGTTTGAAGCAGAATCGATTATCTATATATCGTTGATGTCAGCAGCAGGTATCTGCTAAGCTGAGCAAAGCGTACATGTATGTATGTAATTTTTTTGAAATTGTTTTTTCTCCAAAAGTTCTATTGGATTTCTGTTGTAAGATTCCAACCAAGTCATCTCATTGAATAGTTGTTGACACTTTTGGCTCACTTTGGATATTTTCAGTTCGGAGTTCTTCACGGCACTTCAATAAAGACGCCCACGTCTGTGGAGAGAAGCAACTTTGTCATACATGTAATTCCCGTCTTTTTACATGCTGACAACTTTGTGTTGATTGATATGAATTTTTACATGTTTTCCAAAGGTGAAGTAGGGAACACAATAGCGAAGCACAGATTTTAAAAAATAGATTCCCGTTAGATCCGTTTTGAAATTAGTTCTTTAACAAAGTTCAAATTTCATGACAGCAATAAAGATTGATGTTCAGCCATCTTGAGGACAATAGAGTTGGTTATGAGGTTGTCATGGCTCAAGGCAACCCTAGAAAAGGGTTATTGAAGAAAAACATGTTGAAGAAATAGCCTGAGTGATATTGCCAAATATTGAGAAATACCGAGAGGAGTTTTCCCTTGTTTTCGAAAGCTTCAGACCATAAATTCATCGTTGATACATGGACAAATTTTATTCATTCTGTTAATTATGCTCCTAGGATATCAATCAGTCACTAGCTATCGTAAGAAGACGCCCTCTAAAGCGCTGGTTTTATAAAGTCAAAGGTACATTTCTGTGTATGAAGATTATCACAGAACTACATGTATACCTATTATATGGTTTCTTTAGCCACAGAACATCGAAAATCAGGTTATTTAAGTATTAATGAGCGGTTGTCACACGCATGCAAAATTATTATTATTTTAAATTGATATTCGTTCATGTACATGTACCTACTAAATGATTCTATAATGAGTAAAGTATATAACTATCTTTGATTTCCTTGTGCATGAAAACGTTCAAAGTCATTGAACTATTAAAATCACAAGTGTGCACTGACGAGTTGGTGTGCATCTATCGTTGAATAAAACATAGCAGGGAGCATAAAACACGAATGGCGCAGTATCAACGATAGATGCACACAAACGAGTTTTCTATTTCTTATATAAGATACCCTTTAAAATAACTTGCTTTTTATATAAAAACAGTTGAAAAATTATGGTATTTAACAAAAACATTTTGAAAACAATGATGCCTCCAATCGTTTAATATATTCGGACGAGTCCATTATCATGTATAGGGGTGGGCGCTCCAATATGAATAGAATCAAATGAATTAAACAATCAATGTGAATTTGAAAATGTCCATAGCGGATACGTTACGTCTCTAAGACGTATACTTCAAATTGCAAACCCACACCTCTCCTTCTTTTGGTTTCGAATTGACAGACGCCGAGTCAGCCATGATGGACAATAGCCCCCTCAAGTTTGATCAATGGACTTGGCCACTATGACGTCATTTGTAACGTTACTGAAATGACGTCATTAACCTCGCGCATGGTTTTATCATCAAATAAAGCACATTGTCGGTCCCATTGTTCGCCATTGTTTTAATGCCCTGGGTATCTTATATAAGGCAATAAGTTGCAGTTAAGATATTATTATTATTTAGTATATCAAGTAATCCAAAACGTAAACTCGCAAACGTAACATTCTTACAAGTTATATCTGAATGTATTTAGTTCTGCTCCAGAAGTTCACCTATCACTGTACACTTTCAACCTGCCCCTATTGAAACATAACAAACCTAATTTTCATTAATGAACATATATAAGGCAGTCGGCATGGTTTCAGTAAGATGTCAGGAAAGGTCATTGGGTCCTGCACCAGAAAAGAAACAGCAAACCAACACCAAAACCATAAATCAAACTCTTATGTATGAATTGTTGATTAAATTTCCGGCTCACTATGAATATTCTAATTCTTAAATAGTTTTATTTTGTTTCAGCTTTGATTCTCAGTTACTAATTTTTAACAAAAATAAGTAACTTCCTTAAAAGCTTCCTTAACATTATCAAGATTAGATCGACTTATGTTCGCACAAGAGTAGTTACTTGAAAATACGTCATATATAAACGTTGTGTCTTAAGAATAAGAGACTAATTTTCAAAAGATACTTTTGTTTCTAATTATATAGTTGTTTTCATGATGTCGCCTCTTGTCTCATATTGAAACAATCACACAGACTTGTTACGAGTTAAATTATTCCGAAAAATTCTTGCTCAATGATTAGTTGAAATCAAAATGCTAAAGTAGGCATATGAGAAGACTGAAGGTTTTAAAATACCATGATTTGAAACTATAGCCAATCAACAAGTAGCAAAAAATGTAACAAAAATAAAAACAAGACAACGATTGAGTAATGTTTTTTTGAAAATTGAATGATGATGTGAAGTGAAAATATTTGACGGCCATAGGTCCGTGATAGCCTTATTACAGCAGCACCATCAAATCCATATTTGCCATCATATCGATGCTAGGCTGCCATGCAACAGCAAGAAGGATTACACTGGCACCCTACACGTTTGTGGTAACTATCTGTCAACTTATGACAGTAGCGCGTTCGCTTTTATGAGAAGTGATTTGTATTGGTAGATTTGAGTTGTAAATATCTCTAGACTCACATTTTAGTACATATAGACACGAACTCAACGGTATGTGTTAGTATAACTATGACGATTAAGTAGTTCCCATCAATAACCACCAAGATATCGATACAATTTCAGCAAAAATTGCATTTGAATGCGGTCTTGTAATTGTTTTAATTTGGGAATTCTTTTGGTTATAATCTTATCACATTTAATTGTGTAATTCTGTTGTCATAATAGCACTCAAAGCATGCTCAAAACTTTTAATGAATGCAACTAATTATATTAATAAATCAGGACTGTTCAGGTGTTTTTCTTTGAAATACCGCACTCCATATGAAACCATATAGATCTACACATTAAAATATTCTCTGAATTGCGAAAAGCTTTAATGACAACCTATTCAACATGGACTACCATTTTAGCTTAATGATTTGGATACAAGGAATTTTTTCAAACTGTGTTAGGATAAAATTTTAAATATCTATATACAGCAATCGTGAAACAGCCTAAATCATATCTTAAGAATGTTTTTCATTTAATACCAATTCTTTCGAACTCCTACATTTTCAAGAGTCGTATTTGATGATTTTTTTGGGATCTACATTGATGTTCACCAATTACAATGATAACATCAGATGGTTGTTTTTATCCAGTTATCTATCTGGACTATTTTTGCTACTCGGAATACAAAAGACATTGGCCATTGATGACCTGATTACTTTTGAGGATATATCAAGCAGACTGACAATTTTTGGCACTCGAAATGCAAATGACATTTGACATAACCATTTGATTAATTGAAGGCCTGTCTGTCAACATCAAACATGGAGATAAAGCACCTTAGTTGAAGCCAGAGGGCAGTTGTGGGAAATATAAGAAGGTGACTTCTGCAGATCAAGCCCTGGATTTTCGAATTTCTCTTAGCAATGAGACATTATTAAGTACCATACATAAACATTGGCTTACGGCTATCTCATCACTAAGACAACGTCGAAAATCTAAGCCTAGAACTGAAAATACAAAATAATTTGTTTAACACAATAGCCTGTAAATCACGAAATTATCATTTCACATATTACTTTTTTCCATATACGGATATTATAGAACCATTATTACACATATGTTCCAATGTTCATTGTTGAACAATTATAAAACAATGACAATTTAAGGAAAATAAGCCTAAATAAACACTTTTCGCAGAGGAAGAAATGACAAAATTATTTCATTGAGACAATATTTGAAAGATTATAAGTTTGCCCAGATTGTCAATATCATAATGTTATATCTATGAAAGAAATATTTTTCTCGATAAAATCTATTTAGTATCAATGGAAGAGTTGTATTAGTCATATACATACATACAAATAAATGTTTCTCTTATTTGCTTTGAGTATTTAGAGCTGGATTTATACAACAGAAGAAAAGATATCATAATTCCAAATTCTCTGTACCAAAAAATAAAGCTGTTGTCCAACATATGTTGCATTGGCAATTTTAGTTGTATGATACATGCTTAATACCATTATTTGAATAATGAACTTTTTCTCTCTTTGGTATGGTGGTTGTGTGAAACAGTCTGCATTGCCTTTGATAGCGACAGATTCTCTCTGACATGCACTTTCCGTTTTACTTTTAGACTTCATGAGAATAATTATTAAGCTGCATATCTAACTGACAAATTAGTTCTTCTAAAATTAGATAGTTATAAGAAGGCTTTTGAAAAAACAAACTAATGGAGCTGATATGCAAGCAAAGTCCACATAGTAGAATGTGTCAGTAAAGATTTTCTTTCTGTAAGTCATGGGTTCGATCATTGTTGTTGGCGATATGGTTTCAAGAGGCGTCTATTAAGATACATAAATGTTAGAATATTCTCATCTGACAATCGTGACAGGATGGTTAGGTATATCTGCTTGCCTGGTGCTGGGTGACCATCTATATCAACTTGGTTCTGAGTTAAAAGCGTGTTCAAACACGTTGATGACGAGCGTCCAAAAGAGAGTGGACAGACCAGGGAGAAAGGGGTCGAAAGGTTTAGGGAAAAGACTGAACAAAAGTCATAGTAGAGGTAGACAGCAGGTTTTAGAACGACTTGAATTTGGACTGACTTCTACCCGTCGACATGACTAACTTGGGTGGCCCTTCCAGGAGCAACCCACCACAACAAGTTACGGTATTGAGTTGAGTTGAATTGAGTTGGTGTTTAACGCCGCTTTCAAGATTATTTCACTTATATCGCGGCTGCTAGTATTATTGCAGGGAGAAAGCCCGCAACACCATTGTGGCTATGCATTGCGGTGAAACCTGCGAGCATCGGCTGGAACTAGCGAACCATGGATGGTACTGCGCTGAATTTCAGTGCAGCATTGCACCCAAACCTGACTGCGTGTAGAACAGTTCTCTACTGCAGACAAAGTTGCCGAGCCCCTGGCGGGATTCGAACCACGGACCTCCTGATCCGAAGCCGAACGCGCTAACCACTGCGCTATCCCGCCCCCTTACGGTATTGAATCATGAGCGGGTGTCATTGAGGATTATGACCCTTAAGGTTTGGTCTTTACTTTAAACTTATGACTAATGACCAAGGACCAGAAAGCCATGGACGCCATAACTTCCTGTAGAACAATCTATTTCATGTTGATTTTCCTCACAGAAAGCCTGCTTTGCTACTTGATGATCTATAGTTTCCATCAACAGGCAAACTGTTTAATGTTGATAATGATTCATCTTGCCAACAAACAAGGCGTCAAATTATGTCTTAATAATGTCAGTTAGCAACAACATTTTACCTTGTTAGGTTCACGTAATTCCTTTTATAGAAATCTCCTCAATTATAAACCAATTCTCCGTTAGCGTTGTTTCGTCCTTTTTGTGTTTCTTTTCCATTTATCTCTTGTCTCTAGAAATGCTTCTTTTCCCACATTATCTGTCAGCTTCCATCAATGTTTTAGTAGCGCAAGGCACTTTGAATCGACCTGCGGATATAAAATAGTCGGCTCCAATGCATTTGACTTAAGTCACAGACAGTTGAATATTGTGGATGTCTAAATCTGTTAGAGAAGTTTTATATGAGTGGAATTTTTCAATATTCTATTCAGCCTACATCTTGCGTGATATGGTTACTACCCGCCTTTCCTGCCCCGGCATCGATGGCGTAAAAAAAACAAGATTAACCGGCAGCTTACCATTTGTTTAAAAAGTCGATGGTTCGAAAGGTGCTGCCTTTGTTGAGACCATAACAAAAAGAAACAATGTTGAAAGTTTCTATTACTTTACCATTCTCTATCAATTTTCCTCTCTCATCTGAGAGATGCTACTTTTGATAATTTAATTTTCCCTGAACATTTTCTTCGAATTCTTCTATGAAACTGGTAATTGAATTTGGGTGGAAATAATATTCATGAACACATAGAATATAATATAAATCAACAAGCATAAATAAAATCAGTAAAAATAGATATCATTCAAAAAGTCAAGATGGCAGCTGCTGCAATTATGATTTTTCAATAATCTCAAAAGCCGATTTTTAAATGGAAAACTTAATTTGATTGTACTTGTACAAAGTTTATATTCTGTTTTGGTCAGTTGAAGGAAATCGTGGCTTTCAATCCAAATTAATAATACATTTTTCATTATTTTTTTACACGTGCTTAGTAACTAAAATATTGTTGATAGCACGTTAAACTCACTCACTCATTATTTTTTCATGAAAAATGTTCTTTGCTTTATCAAGGTGTGTAGGAGGCAATTAAGTGATCAGTTTATGGAAGATGATGAAGATGTCAAGCGGTGTACACCCGTCACTCACACTTAAATGAGAGAGCTTGATTGCTTTTGATCTTGCTGAAACATCATTTGATCATAAATCCAAATAAGTTAATGATTTTAAAGTAAACTGCATGATGATGGAAATTGAAAAACAAGATAAAAACAATTTCCTTTTGATTCAAAATCGATAGATTTCAAAACATCACTTTATGTAACCAATCGAGCTGATTTAAAAGCACTTCGTCGTCAATGTAATACTTAAATTTCAATCAAGTTTATTTTCATTATTTTTTTAAAAAATACATCAATTATGAGATTTTTCTGTGTAAAAATGACATCTTGACTATGATATCTTTTACCGGCCAACAAATTATTTACTCAGTCAAGCAATCCTAATTGAAACTTATAGTTAAAACTCTCCAACTTGTCTTGGTGGGAAGCTATCGAAGGACACAAACAAATCTTTAAAACGCAACAGTGCATGTAATGCACGAGTTTTTCATGAATATCTCGTAGTTTTGGTTACACGATGTCAACTAATATCACGTATTGTTTGTTTATATTGTCTTTAAACATATCTAATCTTTGAGGGTTGACAAGCATGACAAACCACGTCTACTCTGACGTAAGAGAGATTGTGAACCCTGACCCTTCACAATCTGTAAAGTCCTCGTAGTCGTGGTTTCCTTTAAACTTTATAAGAGCTTTGCGAACACAAATACTCTGATAAAACAGGATATTACAGGGCTGTTTCGTGTCGATAATCACTAATTTTCATTTAAGCAAAGAGATTCCAGCTAAATATATTTCTTATCTTAATGTTCAATTAGAAATTAATTTTAAGGCAGGCAAGAGTGGTCGAAGTTCTAATCTCAAAAGTGTCTGGTGTAATATGTAACACTGTGTAACACAAATATGCTACCTTAAAATTTTTTGATCATCTTCTTACATTTTCCTAGCATTCATATCATCAATGATATATAATATCCGTGTAAAGAAGTTAAAGTTACTGAATTAAGTGCTAACTAAAACAATAATGTAACTACATTATAAGAGTTTGTTTTCATTAGATCGATAGATGCCATTTTTTGTTAAACCTACCCCACGCTTCTCTTTGAGAGGCAACACGCCTTGTTTGATGCGTAGAAGTGAATAGCCATCATGTTAAATGTATTTGACATTAATGGAAGCAAGAACTCCAAGGAAAAATGGTTTACAAGAGCAGATAATGTAATCAAGTAAATACGTATATCCACGAGATCACATTACAATCATTGAAACATCCCTTACATGTACATTAGTAAATATAATGATGATGAACTTTCTTTTTACAAATTACAAAGTTAATTAACATCTCTCGCGTAGCAGTTCTAACCAGAAGCGTATTTTGCATTAAAAATTATGCATTTTAATGTTATTTTTTCTCTCTTAGTTTTGTCTATCCTTGGAGCATAATATTCTTTCCCGTGTCAAAAGCTGTTAAGAATACATCCCAGCTTAATCTGCACATTAGTAAGCCAGGAACCCCTGTAACAATTAAATGAGAAAGCTTGATGAGAAACTAATACCAGAAAAACCGGGGTTAGTTTTAATAAGGTCATGGCTTTAAGGAATAATGCGAGCTTTGGCTTCGCCAATCATGAGCTCTAACTACCAACATATACTTCATTGATTGAAGAAATTATCCTAAGTCAAGCTAGGATCTACTGGGGAAGAATTGAAGTCCGGTTTGGTTTGTACAAATTAACATGTTGAATGACAATGCATATAAATCAAAGTCGTGTTCTAGTGAAGTTGGTCAGGATTTTCAAAGATGTAACAAAGAGGAGTCTGTTTGCAATTTTTACAATTTGAAAACCAATAACCAAAATGATCAGCGAGCATTCTTAAATATATGTTTGTAAACTTGATATCATAGTTTTCAATTTTGTAAACAGACATTCTGGTGATACACCAAAAATAGCCTTTATAAACAAAGTATTTAATTTAGGCCAAAAATATATATCACTTTAACATTTTTATAAATAATCGTTATTGCATGTGCACTTCAATAAATTGATGCTTCCAGGTTCATCTCAAATTTGTATATCGTTCTGTTTTAGGAAGAGCATTGTCAATTTGATTAGAAACACGACCTTTGTTCGAGTTTCCAGTTACCATCACCAACAGATGGAAACTACTTGACATGTGATGTAGACATGTTATCGGGAGCATCTAATTTTCTGTCTGCTAAACCCGACAAATAATTGACAAGGAATGCTTCCGGTAGATTCACAAAGCGGCAAAAATTTGCAATTGCATCTGCAACATTTGAAATAAAGATTTCTTGCCCAGGCAGTTATTTTCACCGAAACTTATGCCAATGATAAGTTTATATTTCCAATACAGCAGTCCTGTTCTATTTCTTCCATATTGAAACGGTGGTCAGCACAGAATGGGATGGTCTAATTTTTATTGATTAAGCTTTGAATATATTTTTGTTCATAACAATTTTCTATTTGTGCAATACATTTTATCAGCATTAAGCATCTTGAACGACACAGTGTAGCACAGTAGAAAAAGTTTATTTCTCTTTTGAAAATAGTAGGGAGATATGAAATGTTCGAACATATCAGTAAGATCATATCATAAACTGATAAGAACTTGAGGCTACAGTTGAAATTGTGAGTTTGTGTAATAAGATATGTTTTATTTCAAAACGCGAATTGAAATATAATGGAACAGATGATATAAGAGATAAGTGAGACACACAAGTAACCAGACACTTTTGATATAAGAGGTTTTGCCATGTGCTTGAGGCGAAGCTTGCATTGTTAGAAGATGAAACACAAGATTAATGGAAATGATATTGAAACATTAGGTATTAGGGACATTGTAAGTTATTGCATAAGTGTTGAAAAGTGGGGTTGTTTCAATGGACATATCAAAATCTGTTTGAAACGCTAAGGAAGATGTAATTCACATAATAATCCAACATTATTGAAATAAATGAGATTGTTTTTGCGAAAATGAAAACTTGTTCATTGTCTGTAGATTGATATATGCGAGTCTAGAAATATGACCTTGCTATCAGACCTTTCTAATTTTCCTCTACTCGAGGCAAGAATATCCATTTAATTCATATAAGTTGTATCTTGAGGTGTGCAATCTTGGCAGAGACAAATATGTAGCTTCTATCAAAATTAGTTCTAAGAATCCCAGCTGATAACAACAAAAGGATGTGTGGAGGACTTGTAATGTCAAATAATCATACCTTCGTGACAAACCTTACAACAAGTGTTCCAAAAGGTTACCTTTATACTAAAGGAAAATTGCCTATAGGAATATCCGTTCAAACATAAAATCCATCAACAACATATTTTTGTCTGTTCTTACATTGAATGATTGTTAAGAGCGGGATTTTAAGATTATAATACACTTCTGATAGCACACAAGGCATTTCACCTCGAAAGAAGAGCACATTTAACTAAAATATACGAGTCTAAGTGGTTAGAAGACAGACAGGAAAAGTTAGATATTACATAGTACATTAAAAAAGAAGTTAGTCCTCTCAATGATGTTTTGTGATAATATCTGAAAAGGGCAATTACAGTGGAAGTTACTAGCAGGTTGTCTTTGTTTATAATGGATATATACTATATCTAAAAAAAAGATTATTACATAGCAAATAGAATTTTATGGTTCATATATCAAGTAACAGTAATGCACTTCATGATGAAAACATTTTACTTGATTTTTCTCTCGAAGGTGATTTGACAAGGTGATAAGACTCACTTTTAGTTTCAGTTATTGATGTAAGATAGATGCCACTAGTATTATTCTTTGTGTTTTGCACTTGTTGTACAGTTGACATTGTCAATCAGTTACTGTTTTGCCAAAAACATGGAACAAAATACCCTGTCTAGTGATAATTTATTTAGAGATTAACAAGTCCATGCTGATAACCAGTGGGTTTTAACACTCTGGAAACATCTTCGTCCAAACAGAAACTTAGAGGGAATTGAATAATGAGCGCTAAGGGGACGTTATCCAATGACATTTAGAAATTGATTCACGTAACGAATCTTTACATTTACAAATTGAATAAATGATATAGGGAAATAACAAAAAGGATTAGGTCACCTGAAGGGGATATATTGACGAAGGTAGAATTGATCATCCAATTAATTCGAAGACTATTTAACAAGTGACAGATAGAGAGCGAGAATATTATTTGGTGTGGCAAACTTGACTCATCTGTTATGGGTTGGAGTGAGCTTCAACACCTTTAGAAGTGGGTAACACATTTTAATCTCAGGTTTATCCCTAACTTTAAGTTTTAATCTTGCAATATGATTAAGTATGTCACAATGTTGTGTTGTATAGCTTGATAATTGTAATTGACCAAATAAAGGTTACATGAGGATTACAGGGACTTAATCTGCTATTGAATCCTATTGTCGTAGCTTAACAGAGCTTTTACTATTCCCCTAGTAACAAACAATGTACAACACAAACCATTAGCAACATATCCGCCAACGATACTTTTCCTATTTAAAGCCCTATAGCTTGATTCATACATTGCAGTGCAAAGTCAAAAAATCTTAAGTTTTCTCAAAGCACAAGGAAAGTATTGATAAAAATAGAAAGTTTTCTATGGAAATGGACTCACTGACTGCACAAAACACTGTTCGGAGCCAGTGTTTTTATCGGCCTGTCATTATCTCCGCGAGGAGAGAACGCAATATGTTAAATGGATTACAATATTTTGTCAGTACTCAAGTTTGAATAAACGTTGGAAGCACTTTAACTTGTTTTGAAAAGTGTCATTTACTTAAGTTAACATTTATGTCCGTTTATCAATGCTTACAACGTACAAAATGTATAAGTAGTCGAGTAGTAGGTCTCTTGTTAATGTTTGGCGTTAAATCAATATTCAGTGATACTTCTTTTATTGTGACATGTAAATTTTTTTCTACCTACGTCGCGTTTCTTTGGTGATGTTTTTATTAAAGTTAAATGTTTGTATGTATTTCAGTGTACTCAAATATGTAACTGACAATTCCTTTCATATCGTTTTAGTCAACTATAACATAAATAAAGTACGCGACATAAAGTACACAGTACATAGTAACCTACCGTCATGCTGTTGTTGTCAATTTGACATTATAAGACTCTTTTTGTGATGAGAAATGCCAAGAACATTTGACATGCTGAACTCATTACTTGAAGGCTTGTCTAGCAGACTAAGAACATCCAAACAGAAGCTGTGTCTCCCAAGGAGGAGCCTCAGGCGAGACAGCAAAACAAAAGGTGACATCTGTGGACTAAGATTGTCTGATAAAAGGTGGAAAGCACTGTCCTTCAAATTAAAAATAGTGTCAATTTTTTCTATGTAGTTGTCACTTCACGAATTACCTTTAATCAGGTACGGATGCACGGATGTCATCAAAACATGATTAAATGTACGCCACCTTTTGATATGGCTTTTCGATAATTTTCTTACACAGGACATTTTAAGAAAATAATTTTCAGTGGTACATGACTTTGCCATAGATATGTTTTGTGCAAAAATGTACCAAATTTATTTTTTATTGCAGTTTTGTGACAACTTAAAGCAGAAAATCCAGAATCCATGTTTTGGAAAGTACATTCTTTACTTTAAATGTAAAAATTATGTTTTCTAGGAGTTGTAGAAATACTATTATGTAACAGATGGATGTTATGTTAATTATACAGATGGCTATTTCGGATATGTGAACATCTGTTTATCTATCTATTCAATGTGTCAGACAATCAGTTTCATAGAAAATACAGTCTATGTGAAGGTGATGCTTACGAACTGTGAAACTACAGACCCTATTTGTGACAGCAACATTGTTGCTAAATTCAGATCCATTTGACACGTACTTTCCTTTACATTTCACAGTGCATTTCGAAATTAAACTACACATATAGGTCACTACAAAGGTTTGTGTTAGGAAGTGAAACTTGAATAACACACAAAATCAATAAACTGTTCAATACTAACTAGAGTTCAGTATGATAGTTACTCAATACCTAAATCTTTTGGTTAAGACAACACATAGTAAGAAAATTCTAATAACATCTACTGTAGCGATTCCGTGTCCCAAAAAAATACTCAAAGCATACAGAAATGTTAACAAATGTGTCTTAATGACTTGAATATCTTGAACTGACCCATTACGGTACGGTTTGACTAAGATAATCGACTTCCAAAAGGGATTTCAGTGAAATAAAATTATTTCTAATGGTAATTTATTCAATGAATGTAACAATGAACCATTCTTTCCCAATTAACATGTTAAATCAAACCTCGAAAAGCAAATATTTGTTCTCAGACAAGAACAGGAACAAATACAGTAATGAAAGGAAAATATGTCTTCAAATTTACAGGTTCAATTCAGCTTCTTAGCTCACTTAACAGAGTCATATTAACTTTGAAATGACAAAGACACTATTCCCCTTCAACCAAAATACCTTTTAAGATCTGATATGAAATCGCATGCTTGGTAAGCACTGCTTAAGGCATAAGATAATTGAGTTGACGTAAAGATATATTTATAAGTCATATTCGTTTTTTTTGCTTCTTTTGTTCTCTACGATGTAAAAGAGTTTTTATGGTGAAATAACGGTGAAATATGTTTGTTTCTAATAATTACATTAACTGATGGTTCCAAAGACATTACCAGAGTCTTTAAGCCATTACAACTGCCAAGAACTATTGGCCTGATCATCTGATTGCTCGAAGGCTTGTCTAGAAGTCCAACAACATCAAAGGGTTACCTGAGGGAACTCCAGCAAAAAATATGATCATGATCTATCCAGATACATGACTGACGACAGGAGAAGGCCAACAGACTTTGGCTATTATGCAAAAGATTTCCTATGAAATTTACATATATATCTAAACTTGTCCATTTTGCATGTAGAAAGTGCATGTGGGACAACTGTTTTTGATCTCGTAAACCACGTTTTTATATCATGTCCCAGAAACATGTCAGAAAGAGACGAACTGTTTAACAAAGTAACTGACTTAATGGATGTTATATGCTTTGCTAATCTGTGTTCAAAAGATGACGAATCCGTTATCATATCATTACTTGGTGGACTTCCAGAATGTTCTGAGGAACTTCAGTTTGACACCCGGTGTCAAATAAAGCTTATTGTTGCTGATTTTGTCAGTAAATGCAAATTCCTTTTCCATTAATTTCTATATGCAAATATATTTCCACTAGTCTATACATATTGTGTGATGCCTGCATATCTGTAATCTTCATATGGGAGGAAATAATGCAAATCTATCTATCTATGATCATGACATCTGAAGACTACAGTACTGTTTCACAAAACACAAAGATAAAATAGATAAATAAACGAAAAATAAAACCCTCAATTTAACCCAAGTATAAATAACAATATCAATATTTACCAAAAATTTAACATCACTGTAATTAACTTTCCATGTGGTGTCATTATTCACATAGAAAACGTTTTATGTGTCAGTAATACCAAATACGTTTGCCAATGTCAACAGAGACTCCAGAGACCAACTAATCAGACAAATAAATGACAGAAAATTGTATACACTTACATCACTAAAACATCAGCTGTCACAGACAATATGTGCTGCAGACAGAATACTGAAAGACATTTTTTAAAAACCTGCATATATGTACTGAGATCAATGTCTGCTTGATTAAAATCTACCTTGTTCCGAGAAATACAAGTTCTGGAAAATTGATCATAGGCTCTAAACTTGTGTCAGCACGTGTGAGCAGTGAGGCAATCTCATTGAAATCAGATCGAAACTTAACACTCGTACCCCGCTCCGTTTCTTTATCGGACGTTGGCTCCAGAAAGGCCGTCCGTCTGATGAAAGGCCGCCTAAAGGCCGTATCAGACGGCCTTGACCGACAGACTGTGTCAGCCAATAAGCATCGAGGCTAGAGACACCGTCAACTTTTGAACTGACGAACAAAAAAACATCTAACTTCTGATTTAATTGAGATTGCTTTCAGATCGTTCTGCAGAGGAAAACCCCTGATAGAGTAGGTTCGAATCTCGATAGAGTCAATATTTAAAATCTTAGTTTCCTCAGAACAGGGTATATCTTAATCTGACTGAGATCAATGATTATTGGATTTGGGCTTGGTTCAAATAACCTGTTCGGCTCGTTTACTACAAGTCACACTATCCTCATACCTTAAATCGGTACAAAATGATCATATACCAACATTCATTAGCGAGCATGCTTTCATATGTCAAGCATAGTTTTGTGGTCAAATAAATTACCTCCCTACAGACTCATTACCCTGATTTTAATATTGCCCCTCTTTTTCTCTTGGGACAGGGATGTATAAAGTGATTAATGAGGAATGAAAAAGACTAGATTACCCCAGGTATCTGTTAATGCAACTCGGAAAATTGGAACATTGCAATCAGTATCGTTCGTAGCACATCCGCCCATCAATTTACGTGTGCATCAATTTCTTTACTGCCCGTTTTGATTCCTTTTGGAATACAACATTTCTTGTGACTGATTAATTTATTACCTTTTAAACAAGTGCTTTATGTAAAACTTTGTTTTTTGGTTAGATCTCTCTACAAGACTCATAACCTGACTCCATCAAATTCTCCTTGGGTTTCGCTTCAAACTCAAAGTCTTTACAGTTTCTGAAGACCGTTTAATAAGGTTCCACAGAGTCATCAAACTCAATCTATAGTTTGCACTTATAGAACTTAAATTGTTTCTAAATTCATGAAAGGATCATCCTTTGGACGCATTTTTTAAAACAAATTTGAAAGATGTTTAATTACTAGTTTTGATAAAATTACAATAAAAAGACAGTGTTGAAATATTATACCAGACATTTTCGGATTTGAAAATTTATTATTAGTGCATTAGGCAATAAATGATTTTAAGAAAATGAAACGTAAACGATTAATGAAAAAAACATTGAACCCTTAGGGATTGGGGACATTTTAAACCATCAAACGGGACAACAATAATCTTATGATGTTCATAAGGTGATTGTAGTGATAGCAGGCTGCACCTTGGGTGAAACTTATTTTTAAATCATTTTCTTTCTGCCATTTAGTAACAAACTAAGTACACTTTCATTGACAGTTACCAACACTGTACTATCCTGCTGCATCAGCGTATTTGTAACCTCTGTTAACTACCACGTTAAATTATTCCTAACATAATAGACCACCGTCTGAATCAGTGACGTCAAGATATAACATTAATTATTTACACAAAAATTATGTATTACCCTTGTACTGTGAAATGTAAAGGAAAATACGTGTCAAAGAACTGTCAATATCAAGAGATAAATGAAAAGTATGTTGCGCCATTATTGAAATTTTTTTTGTTAATTGGATTTTTTCTTGAAAAGAGCAACCTGTTCGTTGTCCATTGATACTAGTGAGTGAAGACTTTATCTCAGCTGGCTATCACGGCTCTCTCGTGTTCATCTACTCGAGACAAGGATATCCACTTCATTCTTTTAAGTGGTATCTTGAGGTATGCAATCTTGGCAGAGAAATGTTTGGTTCTTAACTAGATGAAATAATAGCTTTTCCCACAACTGGTAAAAAGAATCTCAACGGAAGGGTGTATGAAGGACTTTTAATGTCAAATAGCCATACCTTAATAACAGACTTTATAACAACTGTTTCAATTCAAATATTATTATTATTAAGGATAATACTAAAAGTCATATCCTAAAATGCATTAATAACATGATGTTGTCTATAATTTCATTGAATTATAGTTAAAGGCACTATCTTTTATAGCTTTTTCTGTTCAAATTTGGTATTCTTAGCGATATGCTGATATAGGCACCTATTTTATCTTTCTATCGATGCTGTTAAAACTTATTATTTATTACAATTGACCTGTATTCAACAATGAAAACGGTTAGTCCGCCGAAGTTGGTTTAAGAAAAAAGAGACCCATGGCCAATGGCTAACTGGCTATAAGGCTAAACTAGTAATGTGTGCAGCTTTTGAATATTATTCACTAAAGTAATCTTGTAACCTAACCGTATAATAGTATTAGTATTCTTATTGCATTCTGATAGTTGCTGCCGTTTTCGTTCTTCTGGCTGTAAGTAAAATTTGAACATTTTCGAATTTGTAGTTCATGCGGAATTAAGGCAACGTTACAGTAAATACATGTACTTCCGATCTTCTAGAATCAACTTTATGGCCATAACACATACAGATTTATTTTTCATAACTTACGAGGTAGAATACTTGAGTACGGATCATTAGTAATATCGAGAGATATGCATTATATGTGCATTCCTTCTATGTGGACTAATTCCTTAAAGAGCAATATTTGCAGATTATACCTCCGATACCGCACAAGTCATTTTTTCAACAACTATTGGTTTTTGCCTTGAAAGAAGGGCACCTTTTACCTTATTCAACGAGGCTAAGAGAGTGGCAGTCAGAACGAAAGTTTAGGTGTTCCTCAATACATTTCACAACCAGTCGGCCCTGAAAATATTTTCTTAATGACACTGCTTTATAATATCTGAAAAAGGCAATTGCAGTGGTTGTTTATGGGTTTAGATATACTTATTCTTTGTTTACAATGGAGACATACTGTTTAGTAGCATTGTTAAATCTTTTGATACAGCTTTTGGAATGCAACAACTGATGTAGTGCAAGTCTCCATCACTGATGAACGAACGCCATTGTACCGCCTATGACAGATCAGCACTCATGCTTTAGTAACGCTCATGTGATTAAATTTGAATGAGAACACTCAAAAGTATGTAAATGATAATGTCGCTGTAATAAATATTTATGTTAACAAGATTTATCGTTGTCCTAGAAACTGACAAAATGGCTTAGGCCTCCCAATGGGAACATACTTGTATAAGAAGAAATTTGACTTTATTTTTCTTTCGAAGGGGATTTAACTAGTCAATAAGATTCATATTTCATTTCCTCAGCTTTTAGTTTAAACTTATTGATATTAGATACAAGTCACGTTTATTGTCCTCTGTGTTTTTGAACTTCCTGTACACTTGACACTACACTGTAATGCAAAGGCAAGTAACACAATTCCCTGCCTAAAGATTATCTTTTGAAATATTAACAGCATCATACCGATAACCAACGGGGAGTAGTTAGTTAGAGGGGATTGTATGAAGAGGGCTGAGGGGAAGATATCCTATGAACAAGAAATTGATTCACTGTAACAAATCTTCACATTTACAAATCGAGTTACTGATATTAGAATATGACAAAAAAGATTAGGTCACCTGGGGGACATTATATATTTGTTGGAAGACTTGATCATAACATGATTTCAGTCATTTGATATGCAATCTATATTTAAAGGGAAACAAGATATAGAAACGATTTTTCACTCAATTTTTCATTTGATATATATAACATTTGTAATAAGAGTTATTGGTACTTAAAATGCAATTTAATGGATATCACAGCACAATAATATGCTGATAGAAACCTCCTTGGAAATACAACGAAACACTGCTATAATACGAGTGTATTCGATTCAAAATAACCGGAAAATTTCTAATTTAATTTTATGATCATATGATTCGACGGTTTGCAAATTAACTTCAACTTGTACCAGACAGATACAGCTTTTGTAGGAAAAATAAAATAGGTTTTTTGATCTGGCATCCTTGACTCATCTGTCCTTTGTATGAGTGAGCTTCAACAGATGAGAAATAACCCTCATTAGGCCATAGTTTGAATACCACCGTCTTATCGCAGGATTAGCATTTAACTCTAACTATCATTCTCTCCCTAGGGTATAATCACAACATCCGGACTTGTAGTATGTCAAATAAGCTGGATATCTGTACCTCACAAATACAGGATACAGGAGGCTTAACGTGAGTTAATCTGCTGTCGAACCCTTTTGTTCAACAAAACTTACAGAGCTTCGGATTGCCACAGATAACTGTGTACATGTGTAAGCAACAAATGCTTGGAGCAGCAAAATGTATCTGTATCCTATTTAGATATATTTGCAGGTGCATGGTGACCGAACAGGATTACTTAATTGAATTTTTTGTCAACATAATTTCCATGATTTTCCACATTGCAATTATCTCTTAATTGTCATTTAGCAATATTATTTAAACTTATTTTACATGAATGTATTTAATATACTCATGAGAAATAAGCTCACCTCATGTCAATATTCACTTAAAACACCTGTTCGCACAACCTTTATACAAAATCAAATCTAGATATGACATATATTCATTTAGATTCTAATGGAATTCACAATGAATTTAAAAGCAGTTTCTTTTTTAAATCAAGTACTTTGATTATTCTTATGACAGCAACCCACACTTTTGAAAGTATATGGGAATCAGGGCCAACGTGGATTTGAGTGATATTCGGTAGTTTTACAATACTCTTTTCCAGGGGCCTAAAATCAAAGTTTTGAAAACATCGTCAGTTTATCATTATATGTTTTCTAATCTTAGAACTAAGATGTCACTTGTGTGATATGTAAAATTGCGTGGTAACGCTACCAATGCAGAGGATTATGTAGTTAAAGTTTGTTATGAAGGAAGTTATGGAATTGAGTGCTTCGAACATCCTTGCTATTTTTAGAAACAATGAATATAGTCCAGTCAATCTAGCTAAAATAGGGTCAACCTCCAAAAAACTGCAAAATAATTTATTTTTACTTTTCTATACAGGCAAAAGCATACTTGATAACATATCAAAAGTCTAGAAAAATCTAAAGTGGGGAACGTTTTTGAAATTTTCTATTATTTAGAGGTACCCCGATCAGAATTTTTTCATCAACCGAACTCTGATTATATTGAAAATAAAAGGAAGGATAATCCATATAAGTGTTCACTATTGACATAAAAACATGAAAATGGATGTATGTATGCCTCTTAGTATAGGTAACTAACAACTATGTTAGTTTTGTGAAATTCCAAGATGGCAGCCATTTTTCAAGATGGCCGCCATCGCCACCATACCACCATAGCAGTATCATCGTTTATTCGTATCTGTCGGATTAATTCGATTTTACGGTCTATTTATATGTTTTCAGGACCAAGGAATCAAAATATATTACTTAAAATAACTTTGAAAGGCTTGTTAGAACAATCTTGAAATATTGGCCGTCTCGAAACATGCAAAACACGACCCTCGTCAATGAACAACATGACCCGGTGCATACCAATTTTCAGATTTGTCTCAATATGACAACTCTTTGTACTGAAGGATTTTGGCAAGCAATGATCAGTACTAATGTTGCTACAATACAGTCCATAAGGCAGTAATCATTGAAATACTAAATACCAGTCATTAGAAAATTATCAATCCAAAACAGTCATTTTCTATTGGTAGAATGAACATGTCAATAAGACATCATGAATATCGTTCCTCACTAATCATTATCATCCAGATTTTCAATATCAGAACGGGCACTGTTCTCACAGCTCAATCCATGAACTTGAATCCATGACAGTCCATGTTTTCTACAAGTACACCTTCTTGATTCACAAGCGACTTTGCATGTACAGCGTATGATATTGATCAAACGATCAGGTGCTGGAGGCAGTTTTGTCATCACAGGGAGGTACTTGTCCTGCACGAGATTCCAGCCCCAATCACAAGGCTGTAACTCATCATATCCCATCAAGCGTCGAATTTGGTGGTACACACGCAAACAGTGCTGGTAGGCGGCTGCTGATGTGGGAGGCAGTGAGCACACTTAGACGGAAGTTTGAACTTGCTGCCACTTTTTCTGCACACCTCCTACATCTCAGTTCATCTAGCGGTATCTTCACCAATGACTGTGGTTGGTCCTTCTCTAGCACATGTCAGAGCTGTGCAATTGATACATCAGCGTCTTCATCGGCTCTGACAACCTTGATTCCATTTGCTGTCAATCTTGAACTGAGGTGATCAATAAACAGCTGCTTGTTCTCATCATTGGAAAGAAACAATTCCTTCTTCACAGTCAAAATCCTGTCATCTGTGAAATGGACTTCTGCATCGTCTGAGATGGGTTGTATCTTTTGTGGATGGTCCTGACATGTAGCCATCAACGTCAAGTAGCATCTTCAAATCTTTCTGAATGTAATCAACATACACTTGGAGTACTGTTGAATATTTTGAGCCTCTCACCCAGGGAATTCTCTGAAGTAAGGATCCTCCATCTATGACAAACTGCATCCCACTATCAAAGGAATCCTGATGATGAACAGTTTTATGTTTCTTGCAAAGTGCATCTGCCAACGTTGGTTTATTTGCCTAACGCATCAATCCTGAAGAATCAAACAGAGATGAAGGATAGCTACAAAGTACAAATTTGAAGATGTCCGCCAGTTCTTCATCCAGTCTGTCGGCAACAGTAACTAGGCGTTGAAAGAGTAGATTTTGGTTAATGGGCGTCACCTGTAAACTCGATTTTACATTTGTCTTGGTACTCATGTTGACGACTTGGTTGACTTTCCTGAAGGTGAAGTTCGAAACTTTCTGTTGACTCAATGTGTTGATGATCTGCCTGCCAAGTTCTATTGACCTTTCAACATTAACACCCGCATCTGCAGTAACAAAAGTTCTAAAATTCACATTGCATGTTTGATGATAAACTGCATCAACTGCAGGAAGATCGTTTGCTGCTCCAAGTCTTCTATGAACATTTCTTGCCCAATCATCATCACGTTCTTTGATAACGTTTAGAATTGTGTTTTGGAAATCCAAAGTTCTTACGGGAAACACGTCCACTGCCCTTTTCTTCCCTTGGGTGAAAGCTTCCTGTCCACAAAATAAACACTGATTAGAAAAATTAAAAACATCCTCAATTGAACGTGTTGAAACGTTTATGTGATGGCTGGCATTTTCTTGGTGATTTCCTTTCCGCAGAGTTTGTTGTATTAAATTAGGGTTGCAATACCTCTTTCTACACTCTTTGTGCACTTGCCACACTAGCTCTGTTAATTCCTTGGCATCTCTTTTCTCCAAGCACAACTGAGGATGACTGCAGAGGTTGAGAGCATATCACACAATCCATTGTAGCAGACTGGTAGGTTACTGAAAAGTAAAATAATATCATATATTACCTTTGTTAATTTGATAAATATATCCTTTTATCATTTGTTGTTAAAAACATAATTACTACTATTGTAATCATTACCTGCTGAAACAAAAAAATAGAGCACATGTCCTGTTTGTTACATTATTATAGGTATTTGTAAATATTTTAGAAAATACATATCAATGATATCAAGGAATTAATTATCATTAATATTATTATCAATTGTTATTATCACAATACCTGTCGCTGTGCTTGCTGACCAGTTTATCCAGCCATACGACACATAGTCAATGTAACTGACAATATATAACATTAATAAAGAATCTTGTCCTTTTTATAGGAGGTTGATGTAGTGGAACCCAAATCTTGAGAGCACTTATCGCTAGTACTGAAAATTCCATCAAGAACTTGCCTATCTGCCTATTTTGTTAATGCAGATTGTATGATCCTTCAGAGGGTAAATCATCACATACCTAAACAACATTACAGGTAGTTTTAAAATATCCTTATTCATATGGAGAAACTAAACATGTACAGATACAGGCATGTGGGAATATGATTTGCATCGTCGACTTCTTTTTGTTCAACTTAGTTACTAAAATTGCAGCCTCACTGAAACATTTTTTATACTTAGTGTACTACCATGGTTATTGCTTTAAAAAAATCCTGAAGTACGAGTTTATAGTATCAGCCCACTTCATTGCAGTACTAAGTACAACATTTGGGATAAGAATTGGTCCCAACAAAAATATTTTTTGAGGAAACTGCCATAGAACCAGAAACAACAAGCTGACATGTATGATCGAATGTTAAAGTTTAGAGTTTTCTGATAAACCTTGTTGAATGGATATTTTTCCCAGCGTTGGAATGAAATATTGACTTTCATTAAAGATAGGAAAATCCAATAGAAAAATTGCGAAACCTGAGGGTGTGTCACCTTCACCCTCCAATTAAAAAAGTGTGTGCCTCTTTATTCGCAGTATCCTATCATTAAGTACTTAGGCTAATTTTGCACGAAAATACTGAACTAAAATGCGTTATTGACTTATTGAATGAATCATCTATACAGAATTATCAAATAGTTAAAGGCCAAAGGCCTATAGTACATTTATCATGTACAATATTTACACATTTGTACAGTGAAAAGTAATCCGCCATGATTGTTCCAGATTTAATCATTTTATATTGGAAACACTTGTTTGCTATTGTCATCCATGGGTTAAAAGTCTCAGCGATACTGACACGATTGGTATAAATGTTTCCTAGAACTTTCAATTTCATTCGTAAAATTGTCTTTTCTTGTATCTCAGCATGGTTGGCATGATTATACGATTACAGATTTTTGCTGAAATGAACACCAATATTTTTATATAAAATCCTGTAGTTTTTATAGTGTTCCCTCTAATAATATCATTGTAGACTACAAGGTAACTTCCGAAATTTTAAAAACAAGAACGTTTGTTTTGGGACAGTTTCAAACTACATACCTTTACATTAGCACATTAACCTCATACACACTATGAGGACTACCTGAAAAGGTATGAAGTGATCAAACCGGAGAGAAGTTGATCATTAGCAACAGTTAATAAGGCACGACTGAATCATAACACTATCGTTGTGAATGATAACCCAGAATTAAACAATTGCAACTAAGTATCCCCAAAATTGAAATTTCATTTATTCGAATCGCATTTATATATATATATATATATATTCCAGAAAAAAGGCTTGAAAGGTAGAAATCTTGTGTACATGTACCTTGGTCACTTATTTCAAGTGCTGGTTTGGTGAATCTGTGGCCGCTTAGTTAGGGGCAATTTCATAACAGGAGACCCAAGGCTCAAAACGTGTGTACAGGTACCTTAGCCAATACTCAATTTTAGATTTGGTGACAATTTGACCCTTAATGAGGGAACGGGTTTATAGACATATCAGGGAACAGGCACTCTACTTAAAAAGGTACTTAAAACTGCTGGACTGTTCTGGACTGAAGTTTGCAGCTATTCCAAATATTATTCTGATCAATGTTTATTGAATATCGCTGTATACCATATCAAGGTATCTCATCAACAGATTATTTATGGCCTGTATTTCACTAACACCTATTTTTTTTACTTCTTCATCGATGTACCACTGCTATTCCGAAAACATCAATAGATGCAAGACTATTGATGGAGTGCACAATGTAGGCAAGCTGCCGAAACAAACCTGCACAAAGATAATTGATTGAAGAAGCTGTATTATGATAAATGCATCTTTCATTCAGATTTGATCTGTATCGACACAATATACAAGTGTAAAACACCAAACAATAAGTAAAGAGTCCCTTTAGAAGCTTATAATTCTAACGAGACTAAGAGGCATAGTTTGGTATATATATATATATAGTGTGTGATTTATATAGAGTGATATATATAATGAGTATGAAGTTAGTGAGGTATTGTTAGCGCCGCTTGATATTTTAGTATTTTAGCGGCGAGAATAATAAAACTCATATATTTAATACACATGTAATTTGGGCGAGAAAGGTTGGCCAATGCACATCTGTAAGGCCGCAGATAATGTCAAATTCACAACAAGTCAGTGTCATAAATGTTGCATTCCGAAACGACTACCAAATGTAATATTTGTAATGAAAACAGAACATGCATTATGTTAGGCCAATAAAAACGTTTTGATAATCCTAAACGTTACCATAAATATGACTTTAGAACAAACACATATGTATACGTATGGGAAATATACGAGACAATACTTCAAGGGTCAATGAAATGTTGTTAATTTTAGTTATACTGAAAATATAACTTAACTGTCATTGCAGAACTTTAATGTATCATATTTCAACCAAGCAACTGGATTCTTCACTAAAGATCATTTGCCTAATGACTTCAAGTTGACCAATTAGGTTAATTTAGTCATTTATCATTTAAATTAATTTTAAAAGGCTTATGTTGCACAATCTGTGATTTTTAATACTGGAAATACAACCATGATATCCTTGAACAACTTTGATGTATCATATTTCAACCAAGCAACTAAACTCTTCACTAGAGATTTCAATTAATATTTGTTCTTATTAGTCTCAAAATTCCTTCTTATAATTTATACCTGAAAAAGCAGAACGAGGGCGTACATGTAGAACGTATATTGGCCTTGATAATAATGACAAATTCCCTACTGTGTGTAAGCATTAAGTGTAACATGACTTGTTGGTAAAGATTGGTTCTATAATCAATGAGGTCTTTGTATTTTTGGTACAACTCTATGTCCACTGCATTTGGCGCGCTGGAGAGCGTAGGAAGCAATCAGTCCGGTGATCTAAATGAGGAAGATGTGGAGTGGTTCACATCAATCACTGACACTTCAGAGAAAGCGCTCAATCCTTCCGGTGCATCACTCGAATACCTTCACACAGACTGATAAAGAAATTCTTCGTTTATGGTATTATGTTAAATTTACTTTGACAATCTAATCTCATATCATATGAAAACTCTCAACTTGAAAAATGTCAATGTCAAAAAACTTTAAAAGAAGTTATCACCATGTATGTTAGATCGGAACTAAATGAGATCTAGAGCAATATGTACACTTGAGTTTGCACTGCAGGATATCTGTGTGACATGATTGATTTTAATTCTACTGATAGCAGATTGGCAGGGTGTGGTAACAGTACTTGAGTTCATCATACGAAGATCGACTTTAACCCATGTTCTACCCCGAGATGTGCAATTCACTCCATTAAAACACAAAGCACCGTGTGAATAGTTACATAGAAACATCTAAGTGTAAGTAAGTTTTAAAATATAACAGGTCTATTGTTCAAATAAGATGACGAAATTGCCAAAAATAACGATCTTACTTTTGAAATACGTGCTTGACTTTACATTTGTGATTGACGAGAAGTTCTTAACAATGAAATGTAAGGATAAACCGCAATCACCGCAAAGTTGTTATTGATCACTTATCAACGAAGGTATATTTTAGCGTTCATAAATTATTGAGTGATTATGTACAGATGCATACCGAAAGTTTGTTCACTTTCCACTGAATCGTAGTTCAAATATCCTGTAATTTTTATTTCCTTTCAACGTCAATAGAATAACTTCAGCAAAACTGATAATGGATCACCCACTGTCCATGTGCTAAATAGCCATTCTTGAACTCTTTTTGGGATCGTCTAGTCTCTTGTGCAAAAATTTGGCACACTGATATACACAGAGGGGATCACATTTCCGAAATTTTGACTTCGTTAAATGTCAAATAAAATGTTCCATATCGACTCTCTGAGATTAAAACCAACATAATCCTATTGACTTTGTGCTAATGAACAAACGTGACTTATTTTTAAAGAAGATGGTAACTGAAAGGATTTTATGAAGACAAATAAAAATTGGTGTTTTCGGAATTTTGACGCCTGGTCACTTCAATGACCTGCCAAAACTGTTACGGGTATTTTTTTGGGTACGATGAACAGTTGCCTTAAAGAAGAATGAATCTGCATATGTGTAATGAAAATTCAATATCCTACGTTTGTTTTTCGCAACGCTACGATACCTCAAAGGCATCTCAAATTACATGATATTTGCACTGTTATATACAGGTATGTGAACAAACTTTTGGCATGCAGCTGTATGTTTGAAATACTGTCAGCAGTATTTCAGTTATTTAACCTGTTGATTTCGCCATCCCAAGTAGAAAGAAGTAAAAAGATCAGGAGGAAGAAGTAGGGGAAAGAAATGTAAGTGAGAGAGACGGAAGAATTTTGAATGAACAACGTTTCGTCTTGAAGCTACCCTAGTGCTTTCGATCCTACTTGTGTTTTATTGAATAATACTGCAATATCTGAAATTGATCAATATCCAAAATGGCACAATTTCCAGCTTGTGGTTAAATTTCATTTTTCGTCCAGGTACATTGATGTTTAAGATAGCACAGTAAACATATATTGCAAGACGTATACAACAGATATAAATTAATGTTTTTACTTCAAAAACACATGGAGAGAACCCCAAAATGTATGGAATTTGTAATACTACAAATTGAGAATGTAGTGATTTTTGTTGTTTGTAAATATCTTGTAGATATTCTTGTAAGGGTTTTAATATCTTATTTTTTACATTTCATCTGTAAAGCAATACTTTTGTTATGGGAGTAATCATATTCATATTCAATATTTATAACCAAACAATATATTATTTTGCTATTATAATTGTAATAATTGCAACGGTCATGTCATCGAAACTTGGAAAGAGATATTGAATTGGTATGGCGTGGTGTTAAACATATTCATATGCACAACAATTTCCCGTGGACAAAGTCACATAAGAAGCAAAGCCTTGATTCAAAACTTGATTCTATAACACACATATATTTCTTTCAGCTCATTTGGGCTTTTTAAACCATTTAAGCATAACATTATGATTTTGTCCGTTATATTTAACGACAGTCTTTGGAACTCCAATTCATAGCTTTTTGTGCAGTAATCTTATTAATTAGTTAGGTTGTTAATTCATAGTTTTGAAGGTTGTCAAGCCTGTCAATCGAAATGAAGTTCATACTTGTTAATTGGATAACTCTCTGAATAAAATGACATTTAGTCTTGACAAACAAACTTCACTAACAGACCCGTGGTCATCTGGTACAATGATGCTGTATTGTGGTAAAAAATTGTCTAGAATAAGAACAGTATTGTTCATAAACATCAGGGTGCCATTAGAATTTTGGCAGATACAGGAACATTGGCTTTAGGAGATTCAATATGAATTACATACTATTTTCAGTGATAAATCTATTCATTAATCATATAGAACACGACATAGAAAACAATCTACGATGTTGGATATTAGATAAGGACATGACTATGACAGTATGTCTGAATTATTCCATATCTTTGGCAGAAATTTTGAAAACACGAAAAACAAAACCATTGAAACGAAAAAAGTAGATGAAAGATAAAAAATTTCAGTCTTACTTTGAAACTCAAAATGTTTTTGAATGACTTTTCGTAAGGGAGTATATATACAAAGAATTTACTATTTTGATTTCATTACACTCATCTTGTGAGGTCATTTGGTGAACTGAATTATTATGATTGTTTATGAAGGGTCTTGATTTTATGGCAATCAAGGAAAGAAGTTTAAGCACTCAGATGCCAAGTGTGATCTTACTTCTTTGAAGAAAAAAAGATTGTTATCATATTCATTCAGCATGACGTACTGAAATTACTTGATTTATTGACTGAGTTTAATTTTTGTAAAATGTCATTCAAGAGTATTTCTATTGTTGGTATTGAACGAGGAAATGTGTTTTAGATGCTTAGCTGTTTGATTGGATCATACTTTATCGGTGCTTCCTCCCTACTGCACCCTCATGAGCATATGTCCATGATAACCTTTGATCTCCATTCTTTCAGTCAACAGGTTGCTTCCCTATCAACAAGCGATCTTCAATAATGCTGCTCTTTGGAGAACCGTTACATTCTATCTATAAGTATAAAAAATATAGCAAGTAAATGCTTGTTGTGTGACTGTGTTGTCCAATTTCATGTGAGGTTATCAGTGTGGTACAGTTCAACCAATTCAGTAAGTAATGCTGGCAATATCGTTGGTATTATAATCTGAAACTGCTGACAGCAGTAGAAATAAATGTCCCGGATCAATCCACAATCCCTACCTGATACAACAATACCCATGATTCGTTTAAGATGTTTATAATCAATGAGAAACCCACAAAATAATTGCAAGTCATGTGTGTAAAAAAGTTGTTTTTTACATGAGGTGTTTGTTTTTTTTGTTATACAGAAAGTTTTGCTTTTCCTAATTTCAGTGTAGCAATTCCCCTAATTCAGAAAAGGATGAATAAGTTCATAGCATTGGTCGTCCTTGACTTTGTCGATAAATGTTAATCAAGAAATTTTCTAATGCTTGTTTAGCTTTTGGTCAAGAACATTTTTGTTTCCTCAAAACTTTTAATTGTGTTCAAATTTTAAAAACAGGAGACATAAAATGTTACAATTTAAAAAAGTGTTTGAAAAACGTTTGCATATTTTTGTCATTGAAAGTCTTTTAGTATGAGAACCGGAAATCAATAAGTACTTATTCTACTGAAAAACAGGTCGAGAAACCTCTAATAACATAATTAAAGAAGAATCTTTGAAAGCTATATTTGACTCTGAAAGCTTTGATGTACAAAGAATTAATCACACGTGGAAGACAGAACTCTGTCTAAAAACTGACTTCTTGACGTAAGAAATATCTTGTTTTCAGGACTGCACTTTGTGTCACCGGAAAACAAGTTTGGGTCATATTTAACTATGTTAAAAAAGGTTTTTGCCCAAAAAATTTCCAGTTAAAATGTATACGAAAATATCTTATGGCCAGTCTTTTAATATAAAAAGACTTTAATAAGCAATGCACGAGTATATTAATTTTAAAGAGACACTGTCCTTTGCATCCAGATAACAATTTGACAAAAAATGGCACAAGTTTGAGGTATGTGATTTTCCTATCAAACTAATTCTTTATCAATCATTTACTGAGATGTGATCCGTTTACGTTTATTTTAGATGTTAATTTGCCCTGTTGTTCTACCTACTTTAATCTTATGTTTCCTGATATATTCACATTCGATAATACGTACTTTCTTATATATCTATGTCTGTATAATCCCCTTAGGTATATTGACAACGCCTTTTAATTTAATCTGTTGTAGTAGATTTTACTGTAAGGAGATTGAAAACTGCAAACATTTCAGTACTGACCCAAATTCTTGATTGTATTATTTATAATGTATGATGAGTTTGTGACTATGAGATATTCTACATTGACATGTAAGTAGTTATATTTCTTCGTTTTGTAGTCGTTTTTCGTTTTATGCCGAGTCTTCAAAGTTGCGAGGCACACCTTCATCACTGATTCAGATGCATCAAAATAACTCTGACATAAATCAGTTTATTACCCATATGGTTAATCATAAGTGATGACATATTTTCAATATGAGCACATGTGCACATATCACTTTTGCCTAGCAACGATTGTTTCAGCGCTAGTTCCCGTATGATGTCGTCTGTGACGTCATCAAACCATTGTTCGTGACGTCACTTAAGCGGGCCGCCGAAAAGAAAGTGTGATTTAAATGAAATAGAATCGGTAATAAAGAAATTATAACCCTCGGAAATGTGTCATATGACTTTTATGAAACTCGTGCGAACTTGTGTATAACCCTCGCTCTCGCTCGGGTAATACAAGAATTCGCACTCATTTCGTAAAAGTCATATGACACTCTTCCTCGGGTAATAATCTCTATTTATTCCGTGACACATATATCAATGTCATCTTTTTGGCTTGACAATTGTGATACATGGTTAATTGTTTGAAATATGTTTGTTTTTCTTTGAAACATCCAAATGTGATTATTTGGGGATAGAGTACCATAACTTTCTTTCAACAGGTATCAGGCCATCTCTGCGGGATTGACTCAAATACTCTGAATGAGTTCACCCATGTCATCTGTTAGTATTATTAAAATTGATCATATTCACCAGGGTGTCATTCACTAATTGCCCACATTTTAGTTAGACCTAACTTACATGGTTGCCACGTCTTCAAAAACTTTAGAGTTGACGGTTTATTATTTTTAAAGTAAAGATTTGTTCAAATGTTATATCTTAACCATGATTTTCTAGGTAAGTAAATTACGAGTTTACATCTCAAAGCAAATATTTTCACCATCTGTATGGAGGTACTCTAGTGGCACACCCGTACGATTGAAATCACTCGAGCACTCTGTCTGAAGTGTCAGTGATTGATGTGAAACACTCCACATTCTCCTCGTATGGCTCACCAGACTGATTGCTCCCTACGCTAGCGCCTAATACAGTGGATGTAGAGTTTTACCATTAAACCTGTACGCATGTGGTATCTTATCTTCCAAATGGTTAATAACACATCGTGTAAAAGTGTATCATTCGTTCACAATCAGGTACTTTTGGTATTCAAATACCAGTTGTTCGATTATATTTTGTTGGTTCATTTCACTCACTAAGCTGCTGTGACAGCTATTGCTGGCATTTGGTGGTGAATATACAAGGATGCAATATGACAAATTCCAGCGATAAACACAATCAATGTATCGTGGAAAATTTCAGCAAAGATGATAGTTAATATGTTAAATTGAAAATTTAAAGTGAAAGGTTTATTGGTTGCAGCTGACCCAAAAGTGATACAGATTTATGGTGTTACGATCGCAGAATAACTTGTTTTGGTAAATATTATCGAATGAGATTGTTACAAAAATTGTTGTCTGATACACACGTGCAGAACTAGAATGATTGCAATAACTTGTATAATGATGTCAATAATTAATAACAAATAATTTGAATAGAACTATTGATTTAATATCGTTAAGGAAAACATACATTTTACTCAACATTTTGACATTGATTGATACAGCCATTTCATTTAATTGGTTTGAAGAAAGCAAAGGTTTGAACAAAATGTTGGTTTCGAAATTAACCATCTATTTTCTATAAGCGAACAAAGGCTTCATTGAGGAACACTAAAATGCTCTTGATAGTGCCGAAAACGCAGGTTTGAATGTGAGTCTTTATGAATACTGACCCAAATTACCGTTAAGAGCAGGAAAGACTATATTTATATTAATCAATACGAGATTTAGCTCATAACGTGGTAGTCTGTCAAAGCTGCCAATCAAAATGCTGTTCATACATGTTAATTGGATAACTCTCTCAACCAGTTGACAAATGCAGATGCCTAGACAAATATACTCTATACACAAAGCCATGATAATGTAGACATGATACATAATAAAATGATAATGCTAGAACTGATTAGATTCATCTAATAACAGTTTAAAATTTATAACAGCTTTAACACAAAAATCTGTGGAATCATCAGTCACCAGGGTGTGTTTACATATCTTTTAAAGTGAAAAGTTAGTAAAATAATCAAGTTTTATGGTGATATGGGAATGAAAAGAAAAGCCCAATTGTGTACCATGTACCATTAATCCTTAAAACCAAAACAAGGTCATATCTCATATATATATGTCATATTTATTCAGTATTAGACGCTGACCTAAATTTATTTATGTCATAGCTAAACCCAAATGCACATTAACCCTCCTATTATAGTCCATCGGTACCTTTTAGATTTTTACGACCAATATGATGAATTACTTCGTGTGCGCCTGGTCAATCAACTCTCAACTTATGAATTATTTACTCAACTGCATGGAATATCTATAGCTAATTTGGAAGTCATGTGTGAATGAAATAAACATTTTTCATCTTATCGAGACCAAAGATCATGTCGTTTATCACAAAAGTACTAATTGACATACTACTGTCATTATTCTTATTCATTTACTCATCTTCTGCATTCATACCATTGGATGAATGGTCAAACAACATTGGAGATACTTGATACATAAATCAATACAAGGCGTGTTGTGATATAGACATACAATTATCAACGCAAAATTAAAATTGTCACAGTCCAATTTATGTTTCGTCCGTAAGATAGAGGACGTGTTACTTTGTTACCCTACTAACACATTATCGGTAATAATTGTTGATGATGTACTCTAATGGTAAAGCAGCGAGGTATGAAAGTAATATTTGGTTTGAATAAAATTGGATGTGCTTATGCTTACAGAACAGGAGATCATTATCGAAAAAATAGACGAAGTTGCAAGCAGTTAATAAGATGTTTCTGCCTTTTGTAATGTGTTATCTCCCGTAAATAGCAAACAAACAACCACTGATTTATAAAGTTGTCTGAAATATGATTTGCTCATTCAAATAGGATGCTAGTTGCCTGGCGTTGTTTACGCAATACATTTTTTATTGTTTTGTTTGTTGTCTTACAAGATACTTTATTACTTTTTAGGCTGAAATAAAACATAAATAATACAATATCTAGAGCTTAAAAAGACTTTAAACCCTTGCTAACATCAGGAATCTTGTGAGAGTGACGCACAAGATCTTTTACACTTATTTGGAACTTAGAGGGTCAGATGATTCCGGAATTCATTATTGGATGAACTTCCTTATTCAATCTTGCAGTAGTTTCCCGGAAATCGGCGATTAAAATAACTGGTCCCAATTGTACATGTATACAGAGTATGTCTGAAGTTTCTTAAAACGTGTGCTTCCGTCCAAGTATCTTAGTCAATAGTCTTGAATTGAAAACATCCACTGCCTGATTTTCAGCTACGTATATTTTACAGAATGTAAAATGGTCTTATAATTTTTTGGAAAAATGAAATTTCAACGCAACGAATAGCAGTATTAAAATCTGTCAGATGGTTATAAAGGATGTAAGTGGTTATAACAATAACACCTTTTTTCTGAGCATCAAATAAATAATGAAGGTTTTTACGAATCTGGTCCCTTGAGTAGTGAGATCGTTAGCTTGATTGGTAATTCTTAGGTGTGTATTCATGAATGTACAAAGGAAACTGCGTAGACACAAATGAAGACAAAGAGCTGTAGGCATGTTATTTCGTTCTAAAAATAATCCGTAAGTTGTATTTCTGTCTCGTCTTTCTATCACATTTTAGCAAAGTAATCAAATATAGTTGATCTCTTAAATGTCAAAATGTTATTGTGTCTTAAAAAGGTCAACTTTCTTTTGGGAATATTTTCGTGAAAACAACACGTTCCTCCAATCAACACATTCCTATAGAATTTGTAATGTAAAGACATAATTAAAACCAAACTATAATTTGCACTTTCGCACAACGAAATTAGCCTTTAAAAAGCCAAGATCTCAAACACAAAATTCAATACCTATAAAAGATGCGAACATATACCATGTGTGGCTTATAATGCTATAAAATGAGATCCTTTTAAATCTGCGTTATTCATTTTCACTTCCCATGATAGTTTAACGACCACATAGCTCTCAAAATGTTTTTTAAAAAGTTTTACATTTTTACTAACAGTTTCTTAATGTAAGAAACTATTTTTATAAATTGTTCTTTGATTGTGGAACGTGATATGTTTCATCCGTGTGGAAAACTTTGACCTGTGGTATTTCATTTATTGTTTCTGTTGAAAAGAATACCTTTACAAATATGTTTGCACTTTTTGTCTTCAGTAGATACTCACAGATGATTGATGGATTTAAAGCAATGTCATAGGATAAGATCTATATATGCCCTTTAAGTCTGGGCTGCGACATAAATGCCCTGAGTTTCCACTGATAAGTTTTACACGAGATCGGGTGCCTAAGGTTCAGGCGAATAAGGAAGAGAAAATACATCAAATGAGTCATTCATCATATGAGATCATCACAATTATCACCAAGCTACAGGTGTCATCATGTTTGAGAGTACAGATGAGTTTATCCTCATCAGTTTAAAGAAATCGAAATAATAAAAATAAAACCATTTCAAATAACGATTTACATACGATTGATAAATTATGTTATCATTTGTAGATGACCTTCGTCTCATTGGTCTGGTAACACCAAAAGAACACTTCATACAACTAAGATGTCCCAAACTGCAAAATAAAGGGTTCTGAAATACTGATTACTTTTTTACCTACAGGGGTGACTATACATTTTTGTCATGTTTTTAAAAAAATCTAGTTCAAATTTATCTAAATTTTTGTGAAGTGTGAATTTCAGCAAACAAGTTTGTTTTCATTGGATATTTATTGGAAAGAGTTAAAAGCTAGGGGAAAAAATTAAGTTATTGTAATGATAAGATTATTTATGGTTCAATTTACTAGTTCGTAATAAAATCATATATTTTCAATGAATTGGACACTGTATACATGTGTTCTCTTACCAATTATTTTGATAACCAACTCTATTAGATGATATACTTTATTATAAGATGCCTTGATATGTACAAGGGCAATGTTGTATCATTAAAATAATTGATTTTTTAGAAATATCGTAAACAGCCAGTGCCACAAAAATGTTAATATGGAAATAATAGTAAGCGATTTTTTATGAGAACATATCATTACTTTCGTATTTTCTATTTCTGGCAAACCCTTAGAATTTTTACATTTTCAAACAATTACTTTGATTCACAGGCAAGACATCATTGTTATGCCAAAGGCACACAGTATGTTTGGAAAGAAAATTTTTACTCAAGGCATAGATAAAGACAAACAAATAACAACCACGAATGACGTTTATCAACCGGTTGTATTGACTTGTCTTTGCAGTTACACTACTGTCTATCAAATAACAACCCTTGTCAAAACATAGTATGCTTTGATGAAAACGAAATTATCATCAAAAGATATGTCTGTAATTAACAAGATAATTAATATTTAAATTCATTATCAAAATACATTACAAATGAAAATGAAATTTTTAAAAATCGGTAGAACTTGTAGGTAAAGTCAATCTGATAAATCAACCTGTTCTTGAAACGTAAATCATGTTATTAGACTGCAAGTGTTAGCGAAACTTTAAAATTGTATAATCTTATTGCTACTTAAGTAATCACGATGAACCTGGAAGGTGGGTGTAATTTAGGAAGGACGTTGGATCATCTGCATAGCTTGATCTAAAGCGTAAAATTGTATATTTGTCTTAGCAAATTTGTCAATTTTGCTAGAAAGAAAATCAATTGAACTTTAAAAGAGTGTTTACCCACACAAATTCTGATTGACATGTTTTCAGTACATATTGATTGGCAAAAACCAATGATTAGCTGTGCCTTTTATCTTATCTAATAGGCAAACCATCATCACAAAGATGCAGAAGAAAACAATCATCTCTTGACAGCAAACACTTAACCAATTGGGCCCGATGCATTCTTTGAAAACTTTCATTCAAGGTTGTCCCAAAGGTTTCTGACCTGAATATAAATATTTGTAAAAAACGCAACCATATGGTTAGTTAATGGAATATTTTCAGAGGGGAGTGTAAATTGCTCGAAAATCAGAAGACGCTCACACTTCAGTTATGTAATAACCTGTTCTTCATTTGTACCCAAAATTTGTCTTCCAAAATTGACAGAACTGAATTTAGAGCTGTGATCCGGTATGTACGTTGAATAAACACAGTAAACAGAAAATCCAAGATAGAAAACATATGTCAAAATTAAGGGGAGGAGAATAACCACGGAAGACGAGTCAAGTCCTGATCATCCATCTGAATTGATTTATAAAATCTTTCAAGATAGGTATGTGACATATAGAAACCTGGCCGGCTCTTCAGCACAAAAAGTAAAAAATCAGTTAAACGAATAATACATTAGCATTTACGTATGTGTAAGTTATCATATTGGATCCCTAGGACGTCGAAAGAGCGAAAAAAAAACGAAAACATGTTATGCTGAGTCACCGACGCCTTTACAAATCCCCTGAGACCATGCAAACGTTTTCACCAATGCCGTTGTAAAGAATGATAACTTGGTTCACCGTTTGGATCTTGAGACCAAAACACGCAGCATGCAAGGGAATAAGACCACATTTCGGGTTTTGGATTCTTCTGAAACTTCTGTCTATTTTATAGAACGAGTCCCCTCTGACGTCATTCTAATCCGTCCAATGAGCTGTAGAATCAACTTGGAGCTTGACAAGAACGACATAGCAGGATTTGAGGTGATTTTCAATATGTGTTTTTCATTTAGGTTGAATGTATCACAATAACTCTGAACAGAATACATTTTTTTAAGAAAAATAAGTTTTCACACTTTCCAGTTTCATCAGTTTTTAAGCTCAGCTAGACACTTTTGGGAATCCCCTTGGTAGTAACTCCCTGATACCTTGTTTCGTATTACGATTTTGTTGAAATTTGCATCGTAAAAAAAAATAAGTGGCAAGGATTGTGAACTCGGGAGCTATTTTCCCTTAACTTGAATGTGTATTCATATTTGTTAGCCAGCTTTCAACAAGTTCTATATGAACACTCTTTCACATCTGCACGATCAGTGAAACGAACCCTAAGATGAAAGTTTTGTTTGTTAATTTTACCAAATACTAGAAACTAGAAGACATTACAAGATATGAGAAATGATTAGATTGTAGTTTGTTATCAAGAGTAAATTGTTCAAATATTGATGATGAAATCTGTTTAAGAATTTGAGCTTAAAGTGTGTTGGAACTTTTCATCACATATGTTAGCTTGTTCTTCAGAAGCGTAACCAAATTAAACCAAAATAGTCATTCGTTTCAAGATAGTTTGTACTGTGTTCAATTCGCAGGTTTGAATCATATTTCGAAATTTCAACTTTTCCTGCTGACTTAAGAAAGTTTGAGTGCTTAAGGACTTGACTGAATGACTTACGACGATCTAATCATTAGACTCTATGGAATTGAAGAAGTTCAAATGATCACGGAATTCCTCATGGGATCAATTTCTAAATTTAATTTTGTTGTAATTGCCCCTTACTGTGGGAGTAAAATAACTGATCCCAATGGTACGAAGAGGATTTCGGAAGATTCTTAGACTGTGTATTTCCGCCATAGTATCTCAATATCTAAAATGTCAATGTCATGATAGCGTCAGTCTGGTTTAGCTTGTGCACTTGTCAACTTGATTAGTAATTCATTTTATGAACAATACCATATCAACCTTTCTCTGTAAAGACAAAATTGATAATTTCTTGCACTTCACATTGAAGGAGTTTCTAACATTTGTGACAACTGACGAATAAACAAAATAGCTCAACACTCATGAGCTCTCTATTGCTGCATGACAGTTTTAGTCTGTTAAGCACATTTGATTACAGTTTCATATTTTATTTTTCAGAAATATGAGAACATCAACATTTTCAGTTAAAATTGAAGCACACTGCGCAGTGACAATATCCCTGGCTGAGGAAAACGCTCTCTCGCTGGGAACTGAAGTAGCGCTCGCTCCTACGTACTGCTTCACTAGACTGGCAAGGGCAGGGGATCTATTTGCATTGTTTTCCCACCAATGTAGAGGGTTTTCAGTCAAGGGAATACATTCCTCAAGTTTATATTTCTGCACGTCTTCATCAATGGAAGCAGAAAGTGGCTTTGCCTCTTGGAGTTAAATGAGTTATGAAAACCTCACCAAAGATGTCATCGATTGCACCTCTGGGTTTCTTTGATGGAGATAGACCAGGTGTCTCAGGGATAGAGGCAGAGTCTCAAGTCCCATCAGCCGCCGGCTGGGTCTCAGGGTCTGGATGCTCAGGGGCTTGACTGCTGGCTTGAGGCAAATCAGGGAGTGGTGGTTCTGGTTCATCTACAGGCTGAGTGGGTTCCTCCTTCATCCTCACTGGAGCTACCTGAAAGAAGTATCAAAACAGATTTACGAAGGGCCAGATTATGTAGCATGATCATTGATCACTTGAATTTTTCGTGATGTTTATGTATCATCCCAACTGCGGATCCGCCCCATCTTAAGATGGGACGCGTCCCAACTTGGAATCCCAAGTTGGGACGTCCCATCTTGAGATCGGACGTGGTTATTAAATCATGTGAATAATATTCTTATTCATATATGAATTTTGATAATAAAACGTGTTTCAAATGATTTAGGAATATACATTTCGTATCTGCATAGAAAATTCAACTTTATAATCAATTACTTGACCTAGTGGCTAGAATTTATCTCTCATCGTCTACGAGCCATTGAACATAAAATGCATTGTAAACATAACTGATTTAAACGTCCATTTAAGGAATAATTGAACAAAGTCTCACCGCATTTTGCCAAAAAAATACAATGTTGATAAGGTTTGTTTTCTGCATTCTTTAAATGTGTTATACAACCATAAAAACTGAATCGATATAAACAGAGTGAAAACATTAATCAACATAACAGCTAACAAACATGTTATTAACAATTTTTAAACAATACTAGGTGCACATACATAGTTTGATAATATCTCGTATTACCCAAAATAAGAGGAATATTGACAGAGATCAAGCTAATAGATATTTGAGTTCAAAATCTATTGATACATCGTGTTATAAAAGCTGGTAGGGCCTATAAGACTTACCTGTTTAACAAATAAATAGTCCATGCAAAATCTTTGTATGGCAATCAATGTATCCTACGACGTTATCAAACAAGGAATGGTTTCTATGGATAAGTTAATCTGACAGCGTGGCATGTTAGAGGACCTGCATTTAACACTGAGACATTCATCTCAACCAGACATTAGCCATGAATGGGCACTAATTACACAATTGGTTGGCAAAAACAACAGATAGGGCCAGAAAAGTTCACAATGTATAACCAGACTGTTATCTTTTCAATATATCTAGTAGCTAAGTTGACTAATTAAAATATAAGAATATTTTAAAACTTACATTGGTAAGCAGATGACCTAATTTTAGTTCATTTGTATTGTCTATTTTCGTTGATTTGTATTGTACTTATTCACAAAATGTTCCTATCCAAAAATGTATGTTTTTCATTGTTTCCGGACATGAACAGTTCTCACGAACGCTAATTGCTTCGCGGATAGACGCCCGAACGCATGCTGCTTCGCGGAAACATTGTAATCTGCCATCTTGGATTGTACTGTGACATTCGTCAATTAGCCTTTACATTCTGTTGACTTTACATTCTGTTGAGACAGGATGTCTTTTCGTTTCCGTAAGAAGTTAGTCTTGAATTAGAGGGTTAGTTGATATTGTTAGTCAAGATAATGATAGTCATAATATTGTAATACATGCTCATTAGTGAATTAGAAAGAATGTTAGTAAATTAAAAAGAATATTAGTGAATTAGAAAACAACAATAAACAGTAAGTTAAACCAACAGTTGTATATAGTATTGTAAATAAAACTGTAATATACGTTAGACACACGCCTTTGTTATTCCTGCCGAACATACATCGTTTTTATATTGTTGTAAGTTGAGTGTCCCAAATTTGTAATAATTAAGCAATAGTGAACAGCTAGAACATATCCTTGCCTTAATAATCATGAAATATACAAACTATCATTTCAATAGTGAAGAAACATAAAAACTAACATCATGAAGCAAAGAAATGGTATTCTTATCAATAATATATATCTTACTTTTGCAATAAGCTACATAACAACTGTTGATAATCCCAAACTTTGCTGTACAGGCGCCCGAACTTGGAATTTCTTTCAGTTTTCAAAAATCATTGATTATATAACTAATCATTTTGAAAATTAGATATTCCATTTCTACTCTGTTCTCTACAGCTGCAGAAGTTTACCGTCCCAATTTAGAATTTCTTTCTTCATTCCAAGATGGGAAGTTCTTATGGAAGAGTAGCGGATTATTTATTACCTATTAGTGAACGTTAAGAATCATATTCATTTTTCTAATAGTAAAAGATTCTAGAGTAGGAACATAAAAGCTTAGTATAGATATCTTAGTGTATATATTTGAGTTTTTAGTAGAATCGGAAAAAAGTCGAAGATGACACGATGAAATGGCGGCCATCAACTGTCAACAGGTTCATTTATTCAGGTTTAAAATAATATTCGTGTTGCTCATAGTAATAACGTCTAGAGTAGATATACAAAATCTAAGTAGAGTTAGGTTTTAGTTTTGATGGTTTTTAATCAAATCTGAAAGAAATTCCAATTTTGGATGGTTAAATAGGAGAGTAGGGGATCATTAAGTCTAATTATTAACATGTGTATAACTGAGAGTTAAAAATAGTATACATATTCTATCGACTGCTTATTCATAGGGAATATCGTATCTTAGTTTCAAAATGATGAGTTATATTATATTAAATATGTGATGAAAGAAGTTCAAAGTTGAGGCGGCCATAGATGAAAGTCTATTGATGAAAAGTAAGGTATATTTTAATCGTAGAAATATCATATCTTTGCCTTAATATATCAGTTAGTATTATAATATTAGTATATGCAGAATTCAAAAGGAAATTAAAGGACACCAATAGCATCCCGATTCATTTTAATCTATTTCGTGGGTCAAGATTCTGCCAGATAATTCACTCCCGTCTTCGGCTTGGCTGCAGTGACTTAAACGGTGATAAATTCATCAGATTTATATCCGATACCCCTAACTGCAACTGCGGTCATCACTTTGAGGATGCACTCCACTTCTTCCTAATTTGTCCCATTTACCACGAATTAAGACTAAACACATACTTTTTTCAAAAAGGTTATAATCTACCATCTATCCTTTACGGCAACTCTGGCTCTACTGATCAACATAATAACAAACTTTTAAAATCCGTCCATAATTTCAGTTTCCTCTAAAAGATTTTCAGATTTGTCTTAACCAACTTACATTACCTTCTTCAATTGCCTTGCGAAATTTTAAAAGAATTTATCTTTAAATCATAGTATGTAAGCCTGCAAATGTACATGCATATCTGATCTGTTCTTCAATGTTTTGTGAACGTCACCATTTCATGAAAGTTTATATTTGTATATTGTCGGGAGAGGCATTCATATAAGCAAAGATTTTGCTTGTTTGCCAATCCCATCAGTTTTTCTCTGAATAAATATGCTTACACCATATATCAGTTTATATATTTGTTCACTGATGAATTGTTAGTTTGTATATTTTATGTATATTGAGGCAAGTAAAAGATCATTTATGCTAAATATTATAAATTTTAGATACACAACTTACAACAATATATTAAATGATGTAATTTTTAAATATTTGTATGTCTGATTTCAGTCAGATTAACTTATCAACTGAGATCAGTCCTTGATGAATAACGTTGTAGGATACATTGACAATTATGCTTTACAAGGATTGTGTATGGAATATTGCTTTTTCTGTATCAGGTTAGTTATGTTTAATTCAAAAACGATGTATCTTTTATAGTATTTATCAAAACGGATCTCTATTAGATAGATTTCAAACTCATAAAATATTCAATATTTATCCTATTTTTGGGAGAAAGATATAAGCAACAAATAATTTGTATATTTGTATTATTTTAAAAAATGCCTTTGTATACTGTTTTCACTCTGTTTATATCGATTCAGTTTTTATTGTAGTTTAACACTTTCATAAAAGCAGAAAACGATGATTTTGTATTTTTGGAATATCATACGAAACTCACTTAATTCAATCATTCATCAAATGTACATTTAAATCAGTTTTGTAAACAATGCATTCTATGTCTAATGGCCCGTAGACGATGATAGTTATGTACAAGCCACTAGGTCAAGTAAAAGATATCAAGTTGAATTTTCTATGCAGGTACGAAATGTATATACCTAAAGCATTTAAAAAACATTTTATTTTCAAAATTCATATGTACATAAGAATATTATTCGCATGATTTAATAACCCTCGTCCGATCTTAAGATGGGACGTCCCAACTTAGGATTCCAAGTTGGGACGCGTCCAATCTTAAGATGGGACAGCATTCCAAGTTGGGATGATACATTTGGACAGTTGCTTCTTGCAGAAAGCTGTTTATTTCAGATTCAGTGTACCTCGTTTTCAAGTCTGTAACAATAGCAGACTTGATAAGGCCAGAATCAGAGTCACTGACACACATTGACATCAGAATAAGTTCCTTCAGTGGAAGAATAAGCGACACTGTTGGCACTTACTCAGTGCAGAAAATTACTGTTAATGTCTCCAATAGACCTCTAAACAAAGTAATCCAATTGAGATGATTTCTGAAAATGTGAAATGTTACAACATTCATTGGTTAATATTTCCATTGAAAGTTTGAAGTTTAGAAAACTGTCCTCTTCTCCAAATAAATTTGCCACAATGTTCGATTTGATATTGATAGAAGCAAACAGTGATCAAATATTGCTTAAAAGGGCTGTTGCACGTTTCTTTGGAAATTTATTTCTTTAAATTGCAAAAGCACCTTCTGCAGAGGGTCAAGCAGGAAGTATCAAGGCAAAAGTCCTAGCGGCAATCTTAGTGATAACATTTTTAATCATTTGAGGTAGCGACTTGGATTAACGTAGCCTAATTGAACTCGTTACACTCATTCGAAAAGCTTTATTTGAAAGAAAATTGACATGCAGTTTGTAATATTTATTTTGGTTTTCGTTAGACCCCTTTGTTAACCTTTGCAGCCCGTTTAATAGCACACTCCTATACAATAAGATCCCTTATTTTCTGCGTTTTATCAAAATTGACATCTTTCAAAATGTTCATAGAGACCAATCAAAATTTAAATTTGACTAGTCGTTTGATATCTGTTATCAGGTAAGTAACGTTGCATTGTGAAACTTAGATAGCGTAAATAAATAATGGTCTTCGGCGATGATAATCATGAGAGAAGGGTACAGTAAGGAACTAAGCCAACATATATATTCAGTCTGCAGTAACTCTAGATTTATATACATCACATGATTAGTTTATGTTCCATGCAGTGTCATTAACTTCTCTGAGGTGAATGCCACCACTGGACTCAATACCTTAACGTGGTGTGGTGGTTTGCGTGCTTCAGAGACCCCGAGAGCTATGCCAGCCGGAGTGTTCATGCTCCTGGTAGGGACACCCAAGCTGGACAGGTCGACGAGTAGAAGCCAGACTAAATTTGAGTCCTTCTAAAACCTGTTGTCTATCTCTCACTATGCCTTTCTTTCCGTCTTTTCCCTCATCCTGTCGATCCCTTTCTCCCTTATCTGTCCACTCTCTTTTGGATGCTTGTCATCCACGTGTTTAATAACTGAAACATTGTTCAAAGCACGTTAACCCCAACTCACTCACTCACTCACTCTGAGGTGAATGAATGATGTGTTTAGACGAGGTTAGACACATTTGAAACCACATAAAATTATTTGAATGAGATTCCTCGGAATAAATGAATAAAAAGACTTCGATTAAATGAGTGAATTTGAATGCTACAGGCAGTTTCTTAACAGTCTGGCAAAGTGAAAACGCAATATTTCATTCACCCTTGTTTGTTTGTTATTGAATGTGATAGTTTGATAAAGTGTAATATTTCATTTGATGACAGTTAAAAGCTCACTGCACCTTATTGCGTGTTTAGAAATATATACCCGAGAAAGTTTGATTCATTACTTTATGAAACAAGTGTGAAAACGAGTTTACGAGTTTAGTGAAAGTAAAGTGACACACTTCCGCGGGTAATGATTTCTTTATAATCGATTTTCTTCCATTAAAACGCATGGAAATGTTCTATGATGGTCTGCATCCTTATCGATGGCCTGCTACAGTGACCCTAACGAACAATTGTTTTATGACGTTACAGACGACCAAAACGGTAACTCGCGCTGGAACAGTCGTTTCCAGGCAAAGGTGAGGTGTGAACATGTGCAGTTTTAATTAACCATGATGGTTACAGTTCAATGTACCTATCACTTTGTATCTATGGACAGTGACAGTAGGTCAGAACATATTCTTGGTACTTTAGGGATTGATAAATGGGGATGGTTTACATTCAAATTGAAACGATGTATTGATCGAAACAAAATGATATCTACCCAAGTCTTCTTGAATATTTCATAACGTTGTTCACAAATTCTGGTTTCACTGCAATCATAGCAACATCAGGGTTGCACGCTTTCCCCCTGCATTTATACTGGCAGCAGAGAATTGAGTTAAATACTCTTGAAGCTGCGATAAATCCACATGAAATTGGCCCACCTCACCTTTCTTCAAAATATGATAGAAATAACAAATACGAACGAAATAAGAAACCATAAAAAATTAAGATGTTATACATATCCACAAAGGAATAAACTTCAAGATCATATAAACAAGATTTTGTTTGGGGAACTCTTCAGAAAGGCGAATTATTTAAGGAGGGTTGCGTTAAAGGTATAGTTTCCATATTTCATGTACATGTTCACGTTTACAAAATAGGTCTTCTAGTTAGCATCTCCAAGACCGGTCGGCAACCTTTCTATAAATAGGCTGATATCTCTTAAATCTTTGATGTTGCTGTATTGAAGCTCACAATTAAGGACTCAGCATTCAAAGCTTATCAGCATTCAAACGTTATTATCGCCGAAGTCGTGTGGTTTGTCTAATGTTCAGGCAGTATTTATTGCCTTGATTATTAACTAAACACACCAGGCCTGTGGTCAATAACAACCTACTGTGGTATACATCAAACAGAATCAGGTAAATGTGTCTGTTGTTGGTCGCATGACACATATATCAGACCGGATATCAAGTGTCTCTACCTTATCCTTTGGTTGTTGGTTATCTCTCAAAATTTTAATAGATGTACGAGAAACGTTCATATTCATTCTTTAGAAAAGGTTTATACTCACATGTTCATACAATATAACACATATTTAAAATAAATCAAAGAACTTTCTTGATGCTAATAAACATGTAAATGCTGCTTTGTCATTATTTTCAAATTCCGATCAGGCAATGACAGCCTGCTTGGTAGGCGTAATGAAAAATGACTACTGGTGCTTCAAGCTATTTAATAAAAGAAAACTGACTAACCATAAGTTTACATAAATAACCTGAATTTCTTTCCGCTTTTCCCAAAATGATTGTATACGCAGCAAAATAGATATTGATTGACATGTTTGTTTTAAATATATTTTGGCATTAAAGGCATGACTGGCTGTGTCCTTTCATCTTGTCAACTAGAAAATATAGGAGTATTTTACCACTTGACAACAAGCACTCAACACATTGTGCCCGTTCATTCTTTGCCACTTCCTTTCAAGGTTGTACATTCTTGTTTAGAATATCCTCTTTAAGGTTTGGTGAAGTGGTTATCTAATGATAATTCGTAAAATACAATTTTCTCCTTAAGAGTTGTAAGGATTTCTCCAAGCGTTAAGAAACTATTTTAAATTCTTTCTTCCTTTGGGGGTTGAATGGATGCCATCAACTGATGTAGAAATATTTCAAGTTATATTTATTTCTTTACGTATTTTTTTCCCGTGAAAATAAGAGTTTTACTTTTTAAACAAAATCAGATGGAAGCACGTAATTACACTTTTAATATGTTGTTTCAGGAATGCATGTTCTTAAATCTAAATGTAGCAAGATTTCAACAATATGACAATATATGTGACATCTTGCTTCATATGATTCAACCGGATATAAATCTTGCTTGACAAGTGAAACAAAATGGAACACATCTTAAAAGAACACATATTATCAATTACGTTCCAGTCGATGTTTGCCGGTTTGCGGGCTTTCTCCCTGCTATAATACTAGTAGTCGTGATAAAATTCGATACTCTTGAAAGCGGCTTTAAATCCCAAGATTAAAGCCAAGAACTAACGACTTAATTTTTGTTATACAGAAGGGGAATGAAATACGTCAAGCAGTTGCAACTGGTAGATGGTATCATGGTACCTTCCATCCCCTGTTTGTCCGACACTCAGTTGAGAAGTTTCTTCATCTTGTGAAAAAAAATTAAGTATACTTTAACAAGGCTTTTTTTAAAAATACCTTCCGGTAACTTCCTGATGCAATGGCGGACCTAAAAGATGTCTTAGTCTCTTTCTAAAATAGTTGATAGTCTTCAGCACGAAGACCACCACAGGACTCAATACCTTATCGTGGTGTGGTGGTTTGCGTGCTTCAGAGACCCTGAGAGCTATGCCAGCTGGAGCTTCCATGCTCCTGGTAGGGACACCCAAGCTGGACAGATCGACGGGTAGAAGCCAGACTAAATTTGAGTCCTTCTAAAACCTGTTGTCTATCTCTCACTATGCCTTTCTTTCCGTCTTTTCTCTCATGCTGTCGATCCCTTTCTCCCTGATCTGTCCACTCTCTTTTGGATGCTTGTCATCCACGTGTTTAACAACTGAAATATTGTTCAAAGCACGTTAAACCCCAACTCACTCACTCACTCAGCACGAAGAACTAGGATCATTTGGAACACTCAATATAAAGTATTTTGCTTACATACTTTGTCCATTTAAACATCTTGTTGTCGGAAGTATTCAGTAAACATCCTTTGGAATTTTAGAAATACTTTCAGAGTACTATTTTAACTAGTTATATTCGATGAATTGTTCTTTTCTTATCTTATAAGAAAGACCCTACTTACATGAAATTAACTAATATTGACTTGATTAGTATCATCCAAGACTGAAATTAAAGAACTAACAAGGTTCAAGCCTTATCATTCATCCGTATCAACCTTTACACACCAAATTTGTAATCCGTGATTGAAAGTTGAACTTAAATACTTTTTTACTTGTCCTCAAACATGCAAGGTTGAACCAATTCATTTGATTTCACATATTTTTTTTTTATTATATTCCGATTTTGATGCAAATTTTGGTAGTATTTTTTTCAATTTGTGCAAAGTTTAATACCAAATGGTTTCTTTAACAAAGAATTTGTTATAGTTATAATAACTTGAATAGATTTTTTTTCTTTTGCACTTAGAATATGAATACTCATGTAACAGTTTTATCTCTTATAACTTATTAAAATAACAAAAAATTGCCGTCAAATGTACGATTTAATTGACTTAATCATCAACGTCGTTTGCAAATTTTATAAAAACCAGAATTACACAAATAGCTGGGCAGTAAGATATAAACATTCCTGTACTGCTCTATGAAAGGTGATATTTCTATTATTCATATCACCTCCAAATGCATGCCAAATTTTCAGACATAAACAAAATTAGAAACCTTTTCTTCACGCATTGGTGAGAAAATAGGTGGACCAGGTGACCAGTCTAAATTTCATCCAGGGTTTTGACAGTATCGTTTATGAAAATTGAATCAAAGTCCACAAATCTGTAATATATTCTTAAAACCGAATCTATTTTTCTAATTTTAACTCTTTAAATATCAGATGATGTTTATTTTTAACAAGTATAAACATGTTAATATGATAACATCAAACATGTCAACCATTATTCAAAGTAAGCTCCACTAGTGTTTTGATATATATATTTTGTGACAATGACATCAATATTTATAACTTTTATTTAGCATATCCTGATTTATCACCTTTGTTTAAAAGCTTTTATAAGCCACCTGAGCTGAGATTTTAAGTCGCAATTTCATCAGGACAAGGGAATGAGCGATGTGTTTATCTCTCTCTTATTGCTTTCTGTTAGCATAATCACTTTGACATTTAGATATGATTTATTATTAATGGTTCATACATCATAAACTGTTATATCAATTCCATCGTCTTCATTACATTTCTTTCTTTTGTATGACAAAAATAGTAACGATTAATAATGAGTGTGACCATATTTCACTGTCACCGGTCAAAACCTGTATGTATTGATTTCTTGTAATCACGTAATGTACACCGAATAATAACCTGAGAATATGGCTGTATGTCACATATTTATGGATCTGTGTCTCTGTTCCACAGGTATTGTTGACCAAGACTCTTTAAAGCAAGAAATATAACGTGTAACATACATCAAACGAAAACATATATCTCGAGAAGGCGGGGGGGGGGGGGGGGGGGGGGGGGAGAATCTGGCTATGGCTTGACCCGATTTCAACATTCGTGATAAGAAATGAAACTTTGAGGAACAGTGCATGGCTACGTTATAGTTTTTGAAGCCGTTGAAAGCTTATTCTACACCACTAAAGGAAAGGGCTAATCATGCTGTAATGAAATACTCAGGATAGCATACTATTTTTAAATCCAAACGTTTTCAGCTTATTTTCATTTGATGAAATAGTTGCCAATTGTATCATTTTCGTCTTGTATAGTTTATACCCTCATCGCATAGATGAAATTATTTTTAGAAAACCTTTTTTTAGTTTTACCTTTGATTGTAATCAACTTAGAACATCAAAAAGTAACAGTTAGGAAACAGTTCATTAGTTACCTAATGATCTAAACACATGGTGGAACGCAGTTGATCACATTTAGTGAAGTCATATATATCCCATTAATATCCCTGTATAAGTGAGTTCATTTTGCTTAATTGATATATGTAACTGAATATGAATATTTCTCATTCCCGTATCATTTAGAGCGGTAGCAGTCACAAATGAACTTTCAGACCGAAATGCAGAGGTCATGAATGTAACATCAGAGCTGATTTTATGAAAACAGAAGTGGACATCGTTAATGCAAAATACTGTACCAGAGTTCCAGCTACTTTAGTAGTTATGTAGGTATGTTGTTTAAAAGGCTGACATTACTTTCATTAACTGAGAGATGAACAATGTTCAACGCACTCCAATATGATGAATAACTGAAAATTAGTTATAACCCCACTTTTAATTACGAATATCCATTTGGCAAATAACTGTGTCTTGTGGAGAGATGCAGTAAGCCCCTTTTGAGATGGACCCTTGCCTAAAGACATTACTGAAAACAACCTCAAACTTCTAATGGAAATTGAGATTTTGATATTTTCGTTTGAATTGAGTTTATATCCGCTTCCTGAAATGTTTGTAAAGAATTTGTGTCCTTGCTTAAGAGAAATCTGATTGTCTTTGATCAATAAAACCCTGTCCCATGTGGTATTGACATTTTGTTACATTAAGGTAATCATCACTGTTATCATTATACTTTCTAAACTAAAAGTTCTTCAATTCATATGCAGGATTGGTTTCTGCATCCTGGAAAAGAAAAGAAGAAAGTTCTGAATATGAGTGACAATTGCTTCAGGGAATCTTACAGTTACCCTAATAGAATTAATTTTAACATTTATTATAAGTAAACATTTTACATACACTTTAAAACATTATGGAGGGATATTAAAATAGTAGGACCTTTATGATATTTTTTATAGTTAAAGATGAAATGGGTTAGGGTTTAGGGTGCAATTCCAATGACAAATATTTTAAGAACGATAAAAGACAATAGAATGGATGACAACTTCATTATTTCTTTCACACACCGTTTCTTGGCTACATCTTGCCCCTCATGTGGATAATGAGCAAAAGTAGTTGATACAAAGTGTAGCAGGTATATAGGAAGCCAGAGAGTCAAGCAATTATCTACATACAGATTATAAACAATAAGTGTTTTAAACCCAGTGAATGAGTGTCACTACAATACTGAATGTTTACACAGTGGAGTGGTTCGGCTTCGGATCAAGAGGTCAACTTTGTCTGTTAGGTTTGGGTGCAATGCCACACTTAATTTTAGTAGAGTACCACCTATGTTCGCAAGTTCCTGCCGCAGCCACAATAGGGTTGCAGGCTTTCTCCCTGAAAACATACTAGCAGCCGTGATATGACTAAAAGCGGCGTTAAACCCCAAATATGTTTGTATGTATGTACGTATGTACGTATGTATGTATGTAGGGATCCGTGTTCTGATCATAGATATATCTAATCATATACTGGTGTGTGTTTCTTCGGGTTTTGTTTCCGTTGGCTTTTAACGGAAAACAAAAGAAGGATGCCGTGTGATACTGAAAGATTTACAATCGACAATGTTTGGATGTCAAACCTGTTGATTGAGTACCAATCGCTTTCGCTTGGGGTTGGGTTACATGCAGTATCTTTGTATAAAAAACATAGGTAACATTAAATAGATAATAATGATGATAGTAATAAGAGTTCATTGATATGGCGCATATCTCCATGCCCCATTCATGCTCAAAGCGCTCGTGAGTGTAGAAGAAGTCAATTTTGAACAGGTGAGTTCTCCTGAATGTACACAGTTATTTGATGACTAGTAAGAGTTGAGGAAGCTAGCTATGTAGTGTAAAGATCGCTCCTTGAATCTGACTGTTTTTACTTTCGAAAATAAATCAGGTTATATTTCACTGACCAAAGATATATTGTTGGTTTGTAATAAGGCAGGCGGTCAGACACATATGCAGCTGCACGTCCTGAACGACATATAAAGACGAGAAAACAGAGTTTGACAAATAAGTGTTGTTCAGTGGCAGGGAATATTTTCCTTAACACTGGAGTGATATGGGAAATCCTGTATGAAATAGAGACTATATCATAGAATATTTAGCATCTTACGTCAAAAACTTTTATCTTTAATAATATTAAGGCGATAAAGAAATTTGTAAGTTCCCTTTTAAGTGAAACAGAGTATGTTTCATAAATTTTGCATGTAACTCGATTAAGAAAAACAATTACCATATGAACTGAGTTAGTTCAAATCGCCTTTCTGAAGTGATATCTTTATCTCTTAAATGTCAACTTTGTGATATTTTCCTCTTTTCAATTAAAAATGAAAAACGGACAAATAAAAATATAGAAGTCGAAATTTTGCGTTCCATTCACACATTTATTAGTTCGATGACCTAATAAGCAATACCAACCCATATTTATCTCTGTGCCTTAGTAAAAACGGTTTCTAAATTACGTTTGAGTCATTTGCGCGCGCCACTACCCGGTTGTTTATCACAAATCTCGAATTTTACCTCTATATCGTCACTATACTGAATTGATAAACATTGAGATGTTAATTTTCAATATCAAATATCTACATTTATGACGTTTGACATATTTTACCTATAAAGCATACTCTGTGCCCTTTTATCTTTTAGTATTACCTCAGCCGGAACCTCCAAAACGATTATGCTTTAGCGGGAGAGGGATTGATTAAGAGGTTATTATCATAGGAAATTTTACCTACAGTATGCATTTTTTCAGAATTCTTGCTATGTTACTGCAAAATTGAAAGGACATAATAGGTCAGAGAACATCGCGACCATGACATGTCTAAGTTAAAACCACCACTGGACTCCATACCTTATCGTGTTGTGGTGGTTTGCGTGCTTCAGAGACCCCAAGAGCTATGCCAGCTGGAGTTTTCATGCTCCTGGTAGGGACACCCAAGCTGGACAGGTCGGCGGGTAGAAGCCAGACTAAATTTGAGTCCTTCTAAAACCTGTTGTCTATCTCTCACTATGCCTTTCTTTCCGTCTTTTCTCTCCACCTTTCGATCCCTTTCTCCCTCATCTGTCCACTCTCTTTTGGATGCTTGTCCTCCACGTGTTTAATAACTGAAATGTTGTTCAAAGCACGTTAAACCCCAACTCACTCACTCACTCACTCTAAGTTAAAATCCCTGTTTTCCGATCTATAACCATGAAGACCTTTCAAGAAAGCATACAGAATGAAGAAAAACACCAAGTAGAAGGTATTATGGATTATGTTAACAAGCAATAAATGAAGACACACGATCTTGGAAAGATCTTGAGGCGCATCATGGAATGTTATAATCAGATATAATTGGCGTTTGTTCTTGTCTCTCTATGTCACGCTCTAAGCAGAGTAATCCAATTCAGTTGATTTCTGAAATGTCATAAAGTTATTGATTCTAAAAAAGGGTGAGTTTCCCTTGTCAACAATCTTTTAAAAATATTTTTTCCATTGCATTTTGCATTTTACATTGTAGTCACAGGAAATTGATACAACCACATGAAAGAAATTAATAACATCTGAACTTCAATTTAATTGGTTTTAATTTTCAGATATTAAATGTTTATACTCTTGGGTGATTTTTTAAATTATATTTATCAGAGTGAATCTTAAAATGAATATTTGCTTTTTTACCATATACAACTGATATAAATAACTTCTGCACAGATCAGAATATTGTTCGGCTCTCAAATAGGAATGTCATAGTCATTTCATGACATGTTTGTTGATAATGTAAGTTGAAATGATAAAACTGTTAAATACAAAACTCTAGCAGAATATGTTGTAAACAATAATTGATTATCCAGAAACAAATTCTCCATATTCAACAAATCTGAACTTTCTGTTTAAAAATATTTTTAAGTATAAATTATTTGAATGAATTCTCTTTATAGTTTTAACCGTTTTTAAGCAATATTTTAAAAGATTATCCCCTAATGAATTTGCAACTTTATAATTGTATATATAATAGCTTGTAATCTGCGAATGAAAGCTGATTAGATGTAATACCATTTGTAATAGATTTTAAAGTCTGAGAAAGACATCGACCATCGCCTACTGTATTTGATACTTTATAGTGTAAATTGAGGAAAAGGATAGTGATATCATAGGTTTAAAAGATCAATGCATTGTAACGCCTTTATCTAAGTCATTGTTATATTTGTACAGACGCCATTAATCACCAATATAATGTCGCAGAAATGTTTTCTCTTTGTCTTACGCTCTTTACTAATCAAGTAAATTTTCAATTCAATAGCATTTTCAACTGACTTGCATGTTAATGTTGAGGATTCACTTATCAAAGTTGAAGCAGTGAAATGTATGCATTCAAAGGAAATTTGAATAAATCTATTATCTCGGCTACATTCATGTATGTTGTAGGTATTCATTAACTAAAATCAATTCTGAATTTTGTATTGATGGTTGATAGTGATCGGTAATGTTGTCTCCATGGGCATAATCCAATAATTATAGGAGAATATAAGTTTGATTGCATCTCACCAAGGTTATCTCTTGTGGACTGCTTTCCGTGCATGTCATGACCTTGCTGTAATGATGTGAACACATTACCACTGATGTCAAAGAGATTAGTTGGCATCGCTGGGGAAAAATTACCAATAAGGAGCGCTAGCAAGAAGTGCACAATATATAGAGGATATTTGACATTTCTCGTCGAATACCATGGATATCTCATCGTGTGAAGTAGAAATTTATATTTTCACGAGTGGCGTAGCCACGAGTGTAAATATATGATTTTCTACTTCACGAGATGAGAAATTCATGGTATTCGACGAGAAATGTCAAATGTTCTATTTATTATGTTTCCCAAAACCCCGTAAATGACCCTAACTATATGAATTGAGAAGCTAAAACGCTTTGCTAGCGCGACTGTTGCATGACGTCATTCAATTGTTTCATGACGTCGTCATGACGTCACAGACGACGTCATATGATTGTTGCATCATTTTACAGAGTAGAATACCATTTTTATTTCACTCAGTAAAAATACGGGTTTTATTTTCACCGATAAATGGCATATTTCACCATTCGAAATATAATAAGAGTTTGCATTCGATTTCTGACATCTATATATTAACTTTCTTATTACTATATAGAAGGCGTTTCGTGTTATAAAATAATGTTATGTGAAATGGATCACGCTACATTATCAAGCCATAAACACATTTACATGATTTGAGAGCCAAAATAAAAGTAACTTGTTTCTGTTTCCTGTTGTTGATATGAATTTACAGGCAAGTTATATTTTGACCCGATCCAAAGAACAGCTGAAAGATCAACAATGTAGAAATTATTCAATCTGTTCATAACGGTAGCTTTTGTGTTTACAATAGTAGTTTTAACATTATTCAATCAATAATACTACGAGGGACTTAATTTCCAACTACTCAAACTCAATCGAAAATTTAAAAAAAGTAAATTAATTTTTTCAATAGTGCTTGCCAATTTATTTTGTATTCTGTGTTGAACAAAAAATTATACACTTCTGCAAATACATTTTATGTTCACGTTTACTGTAGGTTTGTAAACGCATGTCCTTTGGCATTATTAATGCATAATTCAAATGAAAGAATTTAACTTATCAATTTGCAACTTGCGTTAATAGGGTCTCTCTTTTGTTGTATCTTTATTATTATCATTTTTACATATTCTTAAAACGTGAAAACTGTTAAAAGTATTTTGTTATTTTAAACATATAAATCCATCAAATGCAAATGCAGTCAAATGCATACTTAATGGAACTTCAGCAATGATGCATATGATATGCATGCACCTGGTTTTTGTGTTAAGGGAAAACCATTATATACACAAACATGTTGACACTGATATTTCATCGCTATTCATTTTAGATTCAAAACTTAGCAAAGATTATATTTAAATACCAATAAACGCAAAGGAGTAGTGTTCAGGCATTTGTAAGTTGAGCTAAAGTAATATAAATTCTGTCATTCGTAAACCTCCGAGTTCATTCATCAAGAAACATTAAATTTCTTCTGTTGACATCCCCTTCTAATCCATGCTCACAGACGCCATGATGAACTACAAAAACTCAATAAGTTCTTTTAATAAAAACAAAACAACGGTTCTGTCAACAACAGATCAGATCAGATTTCAGTATGTTTATATTGACTGAGCAATAGTATTTCTCTCTATTACTAAATCTTGCTTATATATAAATGTTAAGAATCAAATTGCTACAAATAGTGTAGAAAACCAGACCTCTACTCACAAACAGGAGTTTTACAGAATGTATTGATGCCGATATGAGACACTCTGATCAGTAGATATTGTCAGATGTTTGAAATAATATTTATTAACGACCATAATTCACGAGCTTATGTTCACATAATAAATTGCATATCTAAGAAATGATGGTATGGTTGTCATGTTTTATTCTAAATCAATATTAACAAATTTAGATAAACAAGTTTTTTTTTACATTGGGTCATACTTTTGATCTAACAGTGACCGATAACACGTCAAACTTCGACATTTTGCGACCAGCCAATCGGCAAAGATGTTTGAATTCGCCTAAGTCTTCTTGACACTCAAAACAATGTTGATGATTCATAGAAGCGACCACAATTAGCATCTCAAAGAATAATTCAGTTTTTAAGATGTTGGATTTCAGTAGTTTCTACGCATCAATGAGTTAAAAATCCTGGAAAAATTGGACAAATACTAAAAGATATATGTTATCCTTAATACTGAATCAAATCAAAGACTTAAGGTAAAATCTCAAAGTAATCTGCATGAAGCCCTCAGAAGTAATCACGAGACAGACAAATACACGCTCTCTCCTTCCTGGCAGTGCATTTAAGAAAGCTTAGTCACTAAAACGCACATAAAGTATGTGCGTTTTACTATGTGTGCGTTGTATTAAATTCTTAGATAAGTGAAGAAAAAAAAATATTATGTGGGATTTTTTAAATTCTACTCATTCATTTATTCACTGATTGTGTATTTGATTTTACATTTGTCTTAACCATCTCATCGTCATAGAACAAATATTAAGTTTTAAAGGATATGGGCGCGAAGTGACAGATCGAAACTCTTCACACAAGAATGTGTCATGTGCATATGTCATTTCGGAACTATGGGGGTCACAATAAAATGTGCATTGTGAGAATGGTTAAAAAGAAGCTTTGACTTGACATGTTCGCATTGCTTTCTGGAATGTCGAATAGTTCAAACAATGTGTACATCGTGCATACCTATAACATCGGATTACCATACTCCGGAATGAGGAAACATTCACACCACAATCCGTCAACAGAGAAGCCGAGATAGATTGTGTTCAACTGAGAACTTGGCTTAATGGGCGTAGTGCTATGATTATGCACTAAACTACGAACTCTGCTCAATTGAGCAATCGTTTTCATCTAAGAAAAATCTATAAATTCCAAATTTCAAAAGGTTGGAATAGCCATTTCTTGTCATGACACTAAAGTGACAAGTTAACAGTCGCAAGTGTCGTTTCTAATTGTATCACGTCCATGACTGCATGACTCTTCTCAAACCTTGACAGCTCGGAGGAGTTACAAGTAATTTGAACCATTGCAATTCAATGTTTAGATATGAAAAAGCATTTGCCTGTGATGCTATGTGACTTGATTCCTACTTCAAATTCAAAACTTTCAACTTTAATCATGAAACTTTTCTAGTCATTCTTAATTTGTGTAAAGAATGTTTAATTCACGAAATTAAAATTGTGAATATATAGTTATGCAGATATATTGATATTATGATAAGATATAAGGAAATACAATGTACCCTTTTATGGCGATCCGTAATAAACAATTTTATTTGAGTATTTGTGATCTTGCTTTTGTGTTTTAAAAGATTTTGAGATAGATTTCATGTCATGCCCTATTCATAACAGATATTTTGATGTAGATAAACTTGATACAGACATTTTATTTGAGAATACTGGAAATCATGATTTTAGCAAATGACTAAATTCATATTTTCCTTTATTATTGAATAAAGGAACAAATATGGTTAATGAGATTTGATTAAAATTCAGGTTCGTTGCTAGAATTGTGCAAGAAAGTAGGTCCGGCAAACGTTCGCACGAGCTAGATCGATTAGAAAAGGTTCACACAAGTTTGAACAATTCTATATTTAGTTCATGGGAAATGAATCTCTGAAATTTAAACCACATGATTGTGCTCTCAACTTAACAACGTTAAGGATTATGTGTGAACTTCAAAGTACGAAATTATTATTATATAGGTCAGATTAATTGTTGACTGTTTGGATGGCATCTCAAATGGTGCATGTACTCAAACTTATGTTCAGTAAAATACGCATGAAAATTTACTGCAACCATCATTTAAAACAAGAATGGGTTTACAAAAATGTAAATTTTTAATTTCATAATCGTTCTGATCTAAAATTTTTTTACACAACAAGGTGTTAAGCTTCCAAAAAAAACCCCATCTACTGATCATTGGATTGAAGTAGAAACTATCAGTTGCCACTTTCCTAATTGTTGTAAATTAAAAAAGACTTTGTAACTTTAACGAATATCTACATTATCTTCATAGAATTAATTTTAACATTTATTATAAGTAAACATTTTACATACACTTTAAAACATTATGGAGGGATATTAAAATAGTAGGACCTTTATGATATTTTTTATAGTTAAAGATTAAATGGGTTAGGGTTTAGGGTGCAATTCCAATGACAAATATTTTAAGAACGATGCAAGACAATAGAATGGATGACAACTTCATTATTTCTTTCACACACCGTTTCTTGGCTACATCTTGCCCCTCATGTGGATAATGAGCAAAAGTAGTTGATACAAAGTGTAGCAGGTATATAGGAAGCCAGAGAGTCAAGCAATTATCTACATACAGATTATAAACAATAAGTGTTTTAAACCCAGTGAATGAGTGTCACTACAATACTGAATGTTTACACAGTGGAGTGGTTCGGCTTCGGATCAAGAGGTCAACTTTGTCTGTTAGGTTTGGGTGCAATGCCACACTTAATTTTAGTAGAGTACCACCTATGTTCGCAAGTTCCAGCCGCAGTCACAATAGGGTTGCAGGCTTTCTCCCTGAAAACATACTAGCAGCCGTGATATGACTAAAAGCGGCGTTAAACCCCAAATATGTATGTATGTATGTACGTATGTGTGTTCTGATCATAGATATATCTAATCATATACTGGTGTGTGTTTCTTCGGGTTTTGTTTCCGTTGGCTTTTAACGGAAAACAAAAGAAGGATGCCGTGTGATACTGAAAGATTTACAATCGACAATGTTTGGATGTCAAACCTGTTGATTGAGTACCAATCGCTTTCGCTTGGGGTTGGGTTACATGCAGTATCTTTGTATAAAAAACATAGGTAACATTAAATAGATAATAATGATGATAGTAATAAGAGTTCATTGATATGGCGCATATCTCCATGCCCCATTCATGCTCAAAGCGCTCGTGAGTGTTGAAGAAGTCAATTTTGAACAGGTGAGTTCTCCTGAATGTACACAGTTATTTGATGACTAGTAAGAGTTGAGGAAGCTAGCTATGTAGTGTAAAGATCGCTCCTTGAATCTGACTGTTTTTACTTTCGAAAATAAATCAGGTTATATTTCACTGACCAAAGATATATTGTTGGTTTGTAATAAGGCAGGCGGTCAGACACATATGCAGCTGCACGTCCTAAACGACATATAAAGACGAGAAAACAGAGTTTGACAAATAAGTGTTGTTCAGTGGCAGGGAATATTTTCCTTAACACTGGAGTGATATGGGAAATCCTGTATGAAATAGAGACTATATCATAGAATATTTAGCATCTTACGTCAAAAACTTTTATCTTTAATAATATTAAGGCGATAAAGAAATTTGTAAGTTCCCTTTTAAGTGAAACAGAGTATGTTTCATAAATTTTGCATGTAACTCGATTAAGAAAAACAATTACCATATGAACTGAGTTAGTTCAAATCGCCTTTCTGAAGTGATATCTTTATCTCTTAAATGTCAACTTTGTGATATTTTCCTCTTTTCAATTAAAAATGAAAAACGGACAAATAAAAATATAGAAGTCGAAATTTTGCGTTCCATTCACACATTTATTAGTTCGATGACCTAATAAGCAATACCAACCCATATTTATCTCTGTGCCTTAGTAAAAACGGTTTCTAAATTACGTTTGAGTCATTTGCGCGCGCCACTACCCGGTTGTTTATCACAAATCTCGAATTTTACCTCTATATCGTCACTATACTGAATTGATAAACATTGAGATGTTAATTTTCAATATCAAATATCTACATTTATGACGTTTGACATATTTTACCTAAAAAGCATACTCTGTGCCCTTTTATCTTTTAGTATTACCTCAGCCGGAACCTCCAAAACGATTATGCTTTAGCGGGAGAGGGATTGATTAAGAGGTTATTATCATAGGAAATTTTACCTACAGTATGCATTTTTTCAGAATTCTTGCTATGTTACTGCAAAATTGAAAGGACATAATAGGTCAGAGAACATCGCGACCATGACATTTCTAAGTTAAAACCACCACTGGACTCAATACCTTATCGTGGTGTGGTGGTTTGCGTGCTTCAGAGACCCCAAGAGCTATGCCAGCTGGAGTTTTCATGCTCCTGGTAGGGACACCCAAGCTGGACAGGTCGACGGGTAGAAGCCAGAATAAATTTGAATCTTTCTAAAACCTGTTGTCTATCTCTCACTATGCCTTTCTTTCCGTCTTTTCTCTCAACCTTACGATCCCTTTCTCCCTCATCTGTCCACTCTCTTTTGGATGCTTGTCCTCCACGTGTTTAATAACTGAAATATTGTTCAAAGCACGTTAAACCCCAACTCACTCACTCACTCTAAGTTAAAATCCCTGTTTTCCGATCTATAACCATGAAGACCTTTCAAGAAAGCATACAGAATGAAGAAAAACACCAAGTAGAAGGTATTATGGATTATGTTAACAAGCAATAAATGAAGACACACGATCTTGGAAAGATCTTGAGGCGCATCATGGAATGTTATAATCAGATATAATTGGCGTTTGTTCTTGTCTCTCTATGTCACGCTCTAAGCAGAGTAATCCAATTCAGTTGATTTCTGAAATGTCATAAAGTTATTGATTCTAAAAAAGGGTGACTTTCCCTTGTCAACAATCTTTTAAAAATAGTTTTTCCATTACATTTTGTATTTTGCATTGTAGTCACAGGAAATTGATACAACCACATGAAAGAAATTAATAACATCTGAACTTCAATTTAATTGGTTTTAATTTTCAGATATTAAATTTTTATACTCTTGGGTGAATTTTTAAATTATATTTATCAGAGTGAATCTTAAAATGAATATTTGCTTTTTTACTATATACAACTGATATAAATAACTTCTGCACAGATCAGAATATTGTTCGGCTCTCAAATAGGAATGTCATAGTCATTTCATGACATGTTTGTTAATAATGTAAGTTGAAATGATAAAACTGTTAAATACAAAACTCTAGCAGAATATGTTGTAAACAATAATTGATTATCCAGAAACAAATTCTCCATATTCAACAAATCTGAACTTTCTGTTTAAAAATATTTTTAAGTATAAATGATTTGAATTAATTCTCCTTATAGTTTTAACCGTTTTTAAGCAATATTTTAAAAGATTATCCCCTAATGAATTTGCAACTTTATAATTGTATATATAATAGCTTGTAATCTGCGAATGAAAGCTGATTAGATGTAATACCATTTGTAATAGATTTTAAAGTCTGAGAAAGACATCGACCATCGCCTACTGTATTTGATACTTTATAGTGTAAATTGAGGAAAAGGATAGTGATATCATAGGTTTAAAAGATCAATGCATTGTAACGCCTTTATCTAAGTCATTGTTATATTTTTACAGACGCCATTAATCACCAATATAATGTCGCAGAAATGTTTTCTCTTTGTCTTACGCTCTTTACTAATCAAGTAAATTTTCAATTCAATAGCATTTTCAACTGACTTGCATGTTAATGTTGAGGATTCACTTATCAAAGTTGAAGCAGTGAAATGTATGCATTCAAAGGAAATTTGAATAAATCTATTATCTCGGCTACATTCATGTATGTTGTAGGTATTCATTAACTAAAATCAATTCTAAATTTTGTATTGATGGTTGATAGTGATCGGTAATGTTGTCTCCATGGGCATAATCCAATAATTATAGGAGAATATAAGTTTGATTGCATCTCACCAAGGTTATCTCTTGTGGACTGCTTTCCGTGCATGTCATGACCTTGCTGTAATGATGTGAACACATTACCACTGATGTCAAAGAGATAAGTTGGCATCGCTGGGGAAAAAATACCAATAAGGAGCGCTAGCAAGAAGTGCACAATATATAGAGGATATTTGACATTTCTCGTCGAATACCATGGATATCTCATCGTGTGAAGTAGAAATTTATATTTTCACGAGTGGCGTAGCCACGAGTGTAAATATATGATTTTCTACTTCACGAGATGAGATATTCATGGTATTCGACGAGAAATGTCAAATGTTCTATTTATTATGTTTCCCAAAACCCCGTAAATGACCCTAACTATATGAATTGAGAAGCTAAAACGCTTTGCTAGCGCGACTGTTGCATGACGTCATTCAATTGTTTCATGACGTCACAGACAACGTCATATGATTGTTGCATCATTTTACAGAGTAGAATACCATTTTTATTTCACTCAGTGAAAATACGGGTTTTATTTTCACCGATAAATGGCATATTTCACCATTCGAAATATAATAAGAGTTTGCATTCGATTTCTGACATCTATATATTAACTTTTTTATTACTATATAGAAGGCGTTTCGTGTTATAAAATAATGTTATGTGAAATGGATCACGCTACATTATCAAGCCATAAACACATTTACATGATTTGAGAGCCAAAATAAAAGTAACTTGTTTCTGTTTCCTGTTGTTGATATGAATTTACAGGCAAGTTATATTTTGACCCGATCCAAAGAACAGCTGAAAGATCAACAATGTAGAAATTATTCAATCTGTTCATATCGGTAGCTTTTGTGTTTGCAATAGTAGTTTTAACATTATTCAATCAATAATACTACGAGGGACTTAATTTCCAACTACTCAAACTCAATCGAAAATTTAAAAAAAGTAAATTAATTTTTTTCAATAGTGCTTGCCAATTTATTTTGTATTCTGTGTTGAACAAAAAATTATACACTTCTGCAAATACATTTTATGTTCACGTTTACTGTAGGTTTGTAAACGCATGTCCTTTGGCATTATTAATGCATAATTCAAATGAAAGAATTTAACTTATCAATTTGCAACTTGCGTTAATAGGGTTTCTCTTTTGTTGTATCTTTATTATTATCATTTTTACATATTCTTAAAACGTGAAAACTGTTAAAAGTATTTTGTTATTTTAAACATATAAATCCATCAAATGCAAATGCAGTCAAATGCATACTTAATGAAACTTCAGCAATGATGCATATGATATGCATGCACCTGGTTTTTGTGTTAAGGGAAAACCATTATATACACAAACATGTTGACACTGATATTATATCGCTATTCATTTTAGATTCAAAACTTAGCAAAGATTATATTTAAATACCAATAAACGCAAAGGAGTAGTGTTCAGGCATTTGTAAGTTGAGCTAAAGTAATATAAATTCTGTCATTCGTAAACCTCCGAGTTCATTCATCAAGAAACATTAAATTTCTTCTGTTGACATCCCCTTCTAATCCATGCTCACAGACGCCATGATGAACTACATAAACTCAATAAGTTCTTATAATATATATATATATATATATATATATATATATATATATATATATATATAATAACAAAACAACGGTTCTTTCAACAACAGATCAGATCAGATTTCAGTATGTTTATATTGACTGAGCAATAGTATTTCTCTCTATTACTAAATCTTGCTTATATATAAATGTTAAGATTCAAATTGCTACAAATAGTGTAGAAAACCAGACCTCTACTCACAAACAGGAGTTTTACAGAATGTATTGATGCCGATATGAGACACTCTGATCAGTAGATATTGTCAGATGTTTGAAATAATATTTATTAACGACCATAATTCACGAGCTTATGTTCACATAATAAATTGCATATCTAAGAAATGATGGTATGGTTGTCATGTTTTATTCTAAATCAAAATTAACAAATTTAGATAAACAAGGGTTTTTTTTACATTGGGTCATATTTTGATCTAACAGTGACCGATAACACGTCAAACTTCGACATTTTGCGACCAGCCAATCGGCAAAGATGTCTGAATTCGCCTAAGTCATCTTGACACTCAAAACAATGTTGATGATTCATAGAAGCGACCACAATTAGCATCTCAAAGAATAATTCTGTTTTTAAGATGTTGGATTTCAGTAGTTTCTACGCATCAATGAGTTAACGTTGCACACAAACTTTCCTACCGAATATGATTGAGTAAAAATCCTGGAAAAATTGGACAAATACTAAAAGATATATGTTATCCTAAATACTGAATCAAATCAAAGACTTAAGGTAAAATCTCAAAGTAATCTGCATGAAGCCCTCAGAAGTAATCACGAGACAGACAAATACACGCTCTCTCCTTCCTGGCAGTGCATTTAAGAAAGCTTAGTCACTAAAACGCACATAAAGTATGTGCGTTTTACTATGTGTGCGTTTTATTAAATTCTTAGATAAGTGAAGAAAAAAAAAATATTATCTGGGATTTTTTAAATTCTACTCATTCATTTATTCACTGATTGTGTATTTGATTTTACATTTGTCTTAACCATCTCATCGTCATAGAACAAATATTAAGTTTTAGAGGATATGGGCGCGAAGTGACAGATCGAAACTCTTCACACAAGAATGTGTCATGTGCATATGTCATTTCGGAACTATGGGGGTCACAATAAAATGTGCATTGTGAGAATGGTTAAAAAGAAGCTTTAAAGAATTGACATGTTCGCATTGCTTTCTGGAATGTCGAATAGTTAAAACAATGTGTACATCGTGCATACCTATAACATCGGATTACCATACTCCGGAATGAGGAAACATTCACACCACAATCCGTCAACAGAGAAGCCGAGATAGATTGTGTTCAACTGAGAACTTGGCTTAAAGGGCGTAGTGCTATGATTATGCACTAAACTACGAACTCTGCTCAATTGAGCAATCGTTTTCATCTAAGAAAAATCTATAAATTCCAAATTTTAAAAGGTTGGAATAGCCATTTCTTGTCATGACACTAAAGTGACAAGTTAACAGTCGCAAGTGTCGTTTCTAATTGTATCACGTCCATGACTGCATGACTCTTCTCAAACCTTGACAGCTCGGAGGAGTTACAAGTAATTTGAACCATTGCAATTCAATGTTTAGATATGAAAAAGCATTTGCCTGTGATGCTATGTGACTTGATTCCTACTTCAAATTCAAAACTTTCAACTTTAATCATGAAACTTTTCTAGTCATTCTTAATTTGTGTAAAGAATGTTTAATTCACGAAATTAAAATTGTGAATATATAGTTATGCAGATATATTGATATTATGATAAGATATAAGGAAATACAATGTACCCTTTTATGGCGATCCGTAATAAACAATTTTATTTGAGTATTTGTGATCTTGCTTTTGTGTTTTAAAAGATTTTGAGATAGATTTCATGTCATGCCCTATTCATAACAGATATTTTGATGTAGATAAACTTGATACAGACATTTTATTTGAGAATACTGGAAATCATGATTTTAGCAAATGACTAAATTCATATTTTCCTTTATTATTGAATAAAGGAACAAATATGGTTAATGAGATTTGATTAAAATTCAGGTTCGTTGCTAGAATTGTGCAAGAAAGTAGGTCCGGCAAACGTTCGCACGAGCTAGATCGATTAGAAAAGGTTCACACAAGTTTGAACAATTCTATATTTAGTTCATGGGAAATGAATCTCTGAAATTTAAACCACATGATTGTGCTCTCAACTTAACAACGTTAAGGATTATGTGTGAACTTCAGAGTACGAAATTATTATTATATAGGTCAGATTAATTGTTGACTGTTTGGATGGCATCTCAAATGGTGCATGTACTCAAACTTATGTTCAGTAAAATACGCATGAAGATTTACTGCAACCATCATTTAAAACAAGAATGGGTTTACAAAAATGTAAATTTTTAATTTCATAATCGTTCTGATCTAAAATTTTTTTACACAACAAGGTGTTAAGCTTCCAAAAAAAAAACCCATCTACTGATCATTGGATTGGAGCAGAAACTATCAGTTGCCACTGTTTCCTAATTGTTGTAAATTAAAAAAGACTTTGTAACTTTAACGAATATCTACATTATCTTCATACCAAGGACGTGATTTGCAATATCTGTCTCAAACCTAATGGCGTCAACATAAAAATCTAAATCACGCAAGAGAAAAAATCTAAATCACGTAAGAGAAAAAGTATCAAGTTCTCACACATGTAACAAGTTTTAACATACCACAAAATAAAGGAGAGTCACTCTTAGAGGTCAGTTTACCAATAAAATACATTTTTTAATCATCGGCCTAATTGAAATACAATGTTGCAACATTATGATACCTCCTCAAGGTTTCAATTAATTATTCTTGAATTTGTAAACATTTCTAAAATAGTTTTTTCTTTTGTAAAATCATTCATTGTTTTGTAGAAGTAGACGTTTATCGCATATTATAATCTGTATAATATTGAATGTCTTACTCTTTAGTTTTAAATTAATCAACAATGTAAACAAAATTACAATAAAAGCTATTAATGGGCATTATAATATCCCTATGAAAGTAAAAATGGCTATATTGTATTTCAATATGAGTGTAGGTGTAACCACATTTGCGTTTAAGTGCTGACATTTTTAATCAATCAACTTCAACATAAATATAAGTGAGGATCACTTCATTGTCTAAGAATATTATTTGATGCAAACATCTCAACAGTGATATGTAGGCGGTAGAGTAAAGTCCTCAAATTTCGTCCACTTGAAAGGTCTGTCTCATGCTTACAAATGTTTAAGCCTCGCTGGTCCCATCTAATAATTATAGGTCAACTGTTGATCTACGGAGAATTATTTTTGCTACAAGGGATATGATTGGCTGATATGTAAAGGGTGGTAACTCTTATGATTAAATTACTTAAACGACAGTGGTACACGTGGTTCTATTTCGTCCACCATTCTCGTAATTTCGTCCACACGATTTTCGACACCTTAAACATGTTTTATGTTTTCGTCCACTTCAATTTAACCTTAAAATTTCAATGTCGATGCGAATACTAGTTTAGTATGGTATTTATTTTTGGATTAACTATTTTAAATTCTTTCAGCTATTTATATTCAAAGCTTTTCGAGGTAAAAATTATTCTTAAAATTAAGACGAAAAAATATATTGATTCAATTAAGGTATGAGTTTTAGATGGTTTTTTTAAGAAATAAACAGACAGGAAACAGACACTTTTTAGTTCTTTTATTTATTTTAATGACCATAAGGCGGATTGCACACGTTAAAATGATTGTAATATGCTAATTTAATTTGTATGAATTGGCAATAACCATAACCATATGACTTGCCCCGACAACGGGCCCAATAAGTAACAAAAAACTTCTCCGATTTCATTTGAACACACAAAATTGTAAGTGAAACAGGAACAACAAACAATTATCGATTGTAGAACATGACCTTCACTTTTAAAGAGCCAAACTTAAACAATGGTGTCATTCGATCGAGAAGTATCGACTGTTACCAAAAAGACACATTTTAAAGCTTTATGAATTTTTACAGTGACAATATGAAGGTAGAACGCCGCAATTATGATCTATTGAGTCAAGTGATAGTATTATTCCAAGAGACGCTTTCTTCATTCCTGGTGCTCAGCAACATTCATAGAAAAAAATACTCTTTCACAAGAGGAAAAGTTTTTAACTTTTTAAGTCAAAATATCATTATATTTATTTTCTTCATAACAATCGTTTAATTCTAATGAGTATGCAGTGTAATTCTCCAATCATGATATCACAATGTAATGAATTATGATGGTCTCTGAAGTCACTTCTATTTCAATCGCCACCTCTTGGGTCAATACCTTATCCTAGTGTGGTGATTGGCTTGCTTCAGGGACCCCGATAGCTTCGATGAAAAGGTCAATGAATTAAATAGTAAGGCATAAATGGATAAGTAAATTATATGGAAAAGAAGTACAGTCTTGACTGGCGACAACTCCGTTATCATGTTTATCAGACAATCAATTGTGGGAAAGAGTGATAACAAATACTAGGCAAGAATGTAATGCACTTTAGATTATTGCTTCACATAACTGATCATGATGAATAAAGAAGTGGAGAACCCATCAACATTATGGTAGACGTCTTATAATAAACCGTACAATGATGTCTTTATCATTGTCCTCCTTTGTTTTCAATCAATCACGGTAAGTGATAATAATCATGTAGCCTCCATGAGAAATTTTCAATCATCATATCTGAATCGTGCTTAATAGATGATATCCACTAATGGTAGAATATAATGATTACAAAACAAACTTGGTTTCTGCCAATTTTAATAGAGTAGTAGATCATGACGAGATAACACCCGAAACAAGAAACATATGTAGTATTTCGTATCATCTATGTCAGTTATACTTATATGGGAACAACTTGTCAACAAACTAACATTTCTCCATTAATAAATGCATTATGTATCAAATAAATTTCCACTTGCCAAAGCTCATCCCTTTTAAAAGCCAAATCATATCTTTTATCTAAATCAATCAAGTTGGTCAGAATAAAGAATTCTGCTCTGTGAATATGTTTCCAGATAACCAACTTTTATTAAATTGTGGCGAGCAAACTTTTAATATGCGGAACTTTTACATTTCTGTACATTATGTTTTTTTCATGTGTCAAGCAAAGTTTACATCATGATTTCTGAATGGGATTTATATTATTTTTTAATTTCATATCTCTTTAAAGGCAGTTTTCTAGCAGTTGGTCATTTTATTTCGAATCTGTTAGAAAATCTCACAAACATTTATCAAGCGGTAGACATAGTTGTCTTCTTACTCTTTATAAAGTTAATCTATTTTAAATTGTTGTATAAGTCATCCTTAAACTTCAAAAGTAAGTCCAGAAAATGGTTAACCGCTTAAAGCGAACTTTTTCATATGACCTAAATTCGGTTTACAACTTTTGCCTAGGCTAATGACTTTTGTGCGAGAAATGAAAGCAGCATAGTCATCAGCGATATCTTTTAATATGACGCAGTGACGATAAAAGATACTTGTTAATTTCAGGCTGAAGAAGATTTGCAATTACTTATCAGCCTCAATATCAGTAGTGCGTGTCCTGAATATCTTTATCACCCTTGTTTGTAAGAATAATCATATGCCATTCGAGCAAATGTCCCTCTCATCGAAGTTATACTGGTGTTATTGATTCTTGCTGGTTCTGTTAAATAGACAATGAACTGACAATCACTGACAATCAAAAAATGTACCGTGTTTGTTTGTACAGTGTTTGGTGTATATCATGTACATGAATACGAAATCTAGACAACATATAAACTGCTAAGAATAAAAACAAGAATTCTAGATCTATGTATAAATCGGTAGATCATTACATTAGTACAAACAGGATGATCATCAAATACATCCCTGCTTTAGTCTTTATCGCAAGACCCCTCAAGCCTGTTGTGTAGACAGTGTCAATATTTATAGTTATACCCATCGATCGGTTTCTGAATTGATGATAGTGTACGGCATCGTGTAATATCATTCATCTGTGATTGGTCAGTGGGAATGAAAACAACATGTACTCAGATCTATTTCCTGACAATAAAAGTTGTGAGGGTATAGAATTCAGCTTTCTGAATTAGTTAACATCCCCTCGAAAATTAAAAACCCTATCATAAAAAAATGAATGAAAGGTGAAGTGATTTCGAGTTAAACGCCGCTTTCAATAGCATTTCATTTATATCACGGCTACTAGTATTATTGCAGGGAGAAAGCCCGCAGTACCACTGTGACTTTGTCTTGCAGAGAAACCTGTGAGCATCGACTGGAACTAGCGAACCATGGATGGTACTGCGTCCTGATGAAAGGACAGTATCACCTCACCTTAATTTTGCAAGGATCTGTTCTAGAACTGGCTCGATATTGCCAATTTGTCATGTTTACTAGGTGGATCAACGAAATTCACAAGGTATTCTTAAGATTATTCATTCACAAAAAGTGTTGGGAATGTAATTTAATTAAACCTGAACTTTGTGCTTGTTATTAGGCTTACATGGAAAAAACGGACGCACCTTTTTTGATCAGATAGCGTCCCTTTTTTTATAAAGGATGCTTGCACTTTTTGTCAGTATATATTGACAAAACCTTTGGTATATTCGTGTTTAGTGCAGTTTTCTTTATGTCCGGTTCGACTATTATCACGTTCAGGAAGAATCAAAACAAATCACAACAACGGACACATTTTTCTTATGTGTTAAATCGTCCATCTCCTGATTGTTAACGAATTCATAACCCAGCAATTCGTTATTGACCACAAGCTAATATGTGCACAGAGTAATAAAGGCAATATCCCATACCTTGAATTAGTCAAACCACAGGGATTCCACATTATTAATCTTGGCATGTGGCCCCTAATGACTAGGTTAGGAGTGTAATCTTCACGATTGTATGAGACGGCATCCTGGCGAATGGCAATTTTGTCAAATGGCTTTTAGAGGTATTTCCGTTAAGGTGTCTATCAACCTACAATGTTTACCTCAAATTTGACAAAACTCTTGCTAACTACGATTTATAAAGAAGCAAATATTCGTCCTTAATTAATACATTAAACAGCTAATTTTATTTTTACCCATGGTTAATTGAGATTGGTACACCATGTTCATTTCAATTAAAGTATATGCTGGTTAATTCTTTGACAGGTAAATTTATCAAAAAGTTTATTAGGAGCATTGGCAGTACCTCATACAGTTTCCTTTATATGAAATTGTAGAAGAAATACCATCCATTGCTTTAAAGCAGGAAACACATTTGACTTGTAAAAATGAAAATCAGAACATATTTCTAAATCCCTTATTTTCAATGTTTATTTTCTTGGTTTCAAAAATAACAGTAAATCATCAACAACTATTTTATTTCCAATGCTTCCTTTTAGAATAAGTACTTATCATTTAACCATGCGATAACATACATCTTCTACCGTAGCACTTATATTATCTTTTGAAAAGTCTCTGAAGTCTATGATTGACATCATCGTTGGCATATGCAAACATTGATATAGAAGTTATGTACATAAAAGATTTAATGATGTATGATATTGCAAATGTTTTTATCAGCTTTTAACAAATTCAATATGACAATTAAAAATGCTAATTATGTGATTAATTTGTGGTTTTACTGCCAACAATCATCTACCTCATCTCAGTTAAAGACTCATCATAAAGAGTAACTAATCATTAAGTTGGAACTAACGATGTTTTGGGAAGTGTATTAAATCAATTTATTGTGTTTTAGTTTTAAATTCTTGTCATAGAGCCGACACATTCAAAGTTATCGTTTGAGTAACATTTATTACCATATAACTCTTTCTTTTTCATCAAATAATATTTATTACAGATTGCAATCTAACTTATTAGTTTTCATAAATTAAATTGTTAAATGTTCTTTCAAATAATCTTTTTTAAATTCTTAAATGTTCTTAAAGTAATTATCAATGGAATTGTAATTCTCCTTACATTTATTCAGTTTAATACTAATTTATCAAAAGCACAACTAAAAATGTATTGTAAATTCATCTTATTTATATTCCATAGAGCACAGATCGCACGTGTTCTGATATTTTCTCTGTTTTCATTCCAGGAAGAGGGGCACTGGTTCTTATTCATATCTGTCGATGTTTGGATAGGGATAAATATTAACAATTAGTTCCTTTTTAAATTTCAAATGCGACACTAATTCAACAGTTTCAATAAAATGACGACAATGAATCTCTCTATCTCAACATTGTTCATGGTATTTACCACAGCGTGTTTGATGTCTACTACTTTGTTATGATTATAAAAAGCTGCTGAAATTATACAATGATATAGTGAGCCGCTTCCGCCCTATGTTAATTGAATATTGAAGAAATAACAATAAATACACTGATAATAACGTTAAAATAACAGTAAAGTATTTCAATACTGCATGCCATACAGTTTTATGGCTCTTAGATTAGATTTCTCTTCCTCTTATCAAGGAAAACATCTTAACAGTCAAAATCAAGACGCGGGTACAAGCTCCGATGAAAAAAGAAAAAAAGAAATCTCATTTTCAATTAGTGGCTTGAAACGATTTCCTTTTATGTTTTAAGAATGGAGCAATTTGATGAGAAGATTACTGCATCTTCAGGGAGCACAGGTATTTCTCTAATGGATGATTAATCTTTATTCAATCATGACTTAATGTCTGGTTTATACATTATGTTTCTTTTTTAATGGCACTTCAAGTCAACCTTTTTCACATCATAACTCCACATCACTATGAAAGTCTGCACTCTACATTTCTTTTATTGTCATATAGGAATTTAGCCCTAAAGTTACATTTATACTTAATTGCCTTACAGGAAGTTTCTGTAACCGGGTTTTGGTATAATGACAGATCCAATCAATATTGATGGATGGCCGTGAGTTCAGTAAACAATTATATATGAAAAATCCCATATCAAGGCAGAAGTTGAATATCGATAAATTTACTAAATATGATTAATAAACATTCTATGAGGGCTTAAGGTCAAGGTAACTGAATATTTGTAAGTGTTGGTTTGTTATTTCCAAGAATAAATTAGGTTAAGTAAGTTTATGTGTAATGACGTGTTATTGACAGGTTTAAATTGAGGCCATTATAAACTGATCAGTTTTCATTCTCAGTTTATGGTGTCTCACAGCAGATTATAGATATATTTATAGTCTAGAAAAGGGCTCTATTAGTAATCTACTATACGTAAGCATTTTATAAAATCGCTTTGGAAAAAATTGATAAAATCTATTCCGATATATGATTGTATAATGTTTAGAAAGGCAAACTTCTGAACACAAAATTTATTCCTTATGTGCAACTTTTTACCATTGAATTAGTGATAATGAACTTTCTTTATGCACGAAACAATCTTACAAATTTCGAATCAAACCAGGAAACTCGACATAAAACCTGGTGCTGCATAAAGGGATTGTCCCAAAACAGAAAGACTCATTTGTCAAGAAAAATTCTAAACATTTCATTTCTTTCTTAATTTCATCAACTTTTAGCTCAATTAAAGAAATATAAGTGAATGTGTAAAACAACATGTCATTCAAAATGTAATGGGGCACTTCAGTAAATTTCACAATCTGATTTGACACAATTAAACTAGTTTAGAACAACTTGTTAGATAAGCGATCTTTACCTTATCCTCTTGTGGGTAAAGTGTTTGGAATGTAGTTCATTTTGAGAATTTATATAAAAATGTCATAAATAGGATGCCACTCTTGCCCATTTGATTCATCCAAAAAATATTTGGAAAGCAGGTGTTAAAACCTTTGTAAATATATTTTAGTAACACAGCATGGTAAAACATCATTCTATTAATGGGTACATTCTTCTGAAGTTAGGTTATAGAAATTGAAATCCTGACAACTAACTCTCTCCAAAGTAGATCAAATTCTGACTACCTAATGTGAGTAATTGTCAGTACATCAAAAAAGGTCAGATTTAGCTTTCAAAGGAACTTCAAACTGTTGATGAAATTCAGTATTCTTGTTTCTTTTTTAAACCTTTTTTAAAAACCTTATAGGTTATATAAACCTTGAAACTTTACTTCAAACATGAGTCAACATTGATTTGGCATTATCTTGTTTTCGACGAACTGTTCAATCTCCAAACATGACAAGACTGGTTAAGCGGAACAACTTGATAATTTAACTTGCCATTATCATTATTTCTGTCAAGTAATGATGACCACAAATAGTATCAAAGCATTTTGTGCAAAAAATAAGCTTTTCTTCGTTATCTAGTATTATAAATGAATTACACTGACATCAGTTTGCGAAAGGGCAGATGGACGAATGCTGGAAGCCATGTCACGAATTTAGCGCCTGAGACACTTCAGGTCCCGTAAGGGGAAAAAATTAAACCTTTAAACATGATTTCTTACTGGAAATATGTACACATTCTTCATAACTTTCACCATTTAAACGTGATTTAAACGTTGATGAAACTAACAACTAATATTACTTCATATTAATAACTATATCTAAGCATACTGGTGAAGTATTTGATATAGTTGATTGACAGAGATCTCAAAACACCTTACAGAACGTCAAGCAAGATCAGGACGTGTTAAGCCTAAATGAACTTTATTCATAAATGAAGGTATAAATAACGTGTAATTTTGAATAGGCAAAGTCTTGATTAATTTCTCAATATACTTCAAATGAACCAGTAAAAAGAGTTATTCACAAATTATGAAAAATTACGGGGGTTAAGATTATCGAAAATGTACTTAATGCTCTCGGCATTTCATTATTGCGCCTTTGAAATAAGTATTAATTATTTAACACCAACTGACAGATAGATACGTGCCTCAATTGACTGTCATAAGATGCTAGAAAAGTTGCGTTCAATATTTATCAATTGACATTTAAAATATGGTTAAATCCCACAAGACTCCTACCATAACTATTCCCGACATTAGGTAAAATTGAAAATAAATCCTTGCAAAATATGCATCTTTAAACTTTGGCAATGTCTTAAGGCAAAATGGCAGGGTATATGAAAGATATACAAATGTTTTCAAGATCATATACTTTAGTCAGTTTGTTCATAATACAAACTTGTGACATTCACAAGTATTTCAAAGAATAAGGTGACCAAAGCATGTGTGTCTACCTTGGTTTTCAGCTTAACATACGAATAGACATTATAAAATTCAACCCCATAGCCTGTGATTTACAATCAATGCAGCAGGTAGGTATTTTCCGAACAAATGCCCAAGCTTGGAAAAGTAAATGAGTATATATAATTGAAATGTTACCCGTAACATGTACAAAATACAATAATTAAGCAAAAGTTAAGGTATCAGTTTGCTATAATTTAAAGTAATTCTCTCATTCAAATGGTTTTAGTAGTAACCCCTTGTTTAATTTTCTACCAGTTCTATAAAGCTCTTTTGATACGAGTAATTGAATGAGGCGGACAGATAAAGCAGTGGCAAATTACCTATGTAGGAACATTATCCAACATTAGATACATATTATATATATATATATATATATATATATACATTATAGTCTTTGTCGAGACATAAATCTTGAGTGTCTAGGTGCAATGGAATTTTTGCAACGCCTTTAGCAAACAATGTTTACATTTGGCATTTTGTTCAAAAGTAACACCATTGATTCCAATATGATCTTTGGAAACACATGTTCATAAATGTTATTTGTCATATACAATTCAGACATTTCTGAATGTCGTTAATCAAATATGATTTCACGAAAAGGTCACCTGTAATCAAATCATTAATAAACACTAATAAAAAGGAACATTGCATTGAAACTGGAGGCCGATAAACAACTTTGTTCACATTTATTCATTCCATTCAGACTTAGATAACAAAATGATGTCATAGCATTGTCAATAGTCATTCAAGTCCATTATAACATACCAAACTGCTTCAAGAAAACTAATTGCTGATAATACCACCTTCACCTACAACACTTGATATGAACTTATTATGCAATTTATCAACTGTATTGAGAAATGCAGGAACTTCTGGGGTTATTGTAAAGCACTGTTTGCGGGTAATTTTAGCAAATTATTCGACATTCACGACATGAGGTTCAACCATAATTGGCGTTTAATACTAGGGGCAGTACTGTCCAATGTTGAGAAACTGTCATGACATTTTTTCATCGAGACATGAGTTGATTGAGACGTATCCCTGTGCCAGGTAGTCATTTTGAATGGAAAAGGAAATGGACACCCTAACACTTTCAGAGCAAATTCTAAAAATGTATCAACGAATTTGGCTCCCATATTTATAAACTTACTTTTATAAAAATCGTCATTGTATTTTGATGTGGAAATATCAATAACTATGTCATAAGACACAGTGTATAACATGCACACCTATCATGTATTTGAAACAACTATGTCACAAAATGTACAACAATTCGTATGTTTAACCAATGATGCCCAGCAATCAAGTAATGTAATCATGGTTTTGACTTCATTTATTTCATATATTTCAATAATACAGCATCTCATCCATGGCGAAATCCTTCTTCTTTATGTTGATCAGCCATGTCTACATACTTACATGTACCTACAAAGTACTAATAATCCCAGACTTTGTTGAAAAGAAGAACTAGATTCCTTTTACGCCGTGATTTGTTGTCTGCTAAATTGCATGTGTTCAAAAAAAAAGTTCCTAATCAGTGTTTCTGTCTGGTCTCAGAAGACTCCTATGCCTGATGTAAAATTATCTCTTCATGTTGATAAGATGCTGGTTGACCTTTTTTGATTGATACAATTCTAAAGCTAATAAATAAGAATGAAGCAATACTTTTCTCATACATTAGGAATATAAAACATCTGGTTATATTTTATCACTATAAACATTATATGTGTGCAACACAATATCATTCAATACCACATGCTCCATTACTCTTAAGATATTCAGATTTTTCTTAAAAAAGGAAACAAATCTTTACAATTTATTCCAAGAAGAAGATAAAAGCTATAATTTAGATGAAAGAAAGAAAATCTCAATTTCAAAAAGACGTTTGATGCGATTTTCAGTGATGTCATTTAGAACGAATCCATCTTAAGAGGCGATTATTTCATCTTCAGGGAGCACAGTTATTTATTTGAATGAAATATGATGTGAGTACAATAAGTAAATGTCGATGTATTAAAATCCTCTTGGTTTTGGCTAGAATGTTTGGCACTTAAGTTAGCAATGTAACAATAGATGCTTAAATATTAAAAACTGTTATCGACACATTTAAGCTAATTTTTACTGCGTTTAGGATATACAAAATGAAATCCTGAATGGAAAACCTGTCACAGCTCATCAGTTTTTAAGCAGAAAGAATTCGGTCTACCAACTGTGAATGATTATCAATACATCAAAGTTTTCAAGGTTTACTATAGCTCCAAAGGAATTTGCAACTGTTGAAAACGTTTAGTGTCTTTGGGTTCTCTCCATGTTAATGTCATAAAAATATCATGACTCAAAAACACTGAGATTAGCACACATTTTCTGAAGTATTAAATCCACGAACATGACATACGGTGGTCAGCTAATGGGTACACAATCTAATTCTATTTCTTTCAAAAAGCATAAACATACATCTGTCACAATACCAGCGGGCAGTAAGGAAGAATCAACATGCTCAACACAATTTCTGGAAAGTTTCTATCAGTTGTGAAACAAAAGCAGCGGATAGTAATGAAATTAAGGCTATCACCAAAGCAAACACTAGTAACCTTCACCTGAAACTCGACCTGTTTAACAAACATAAGAATGACATGTGAAACTAAAGATATGTTGTGCGTAATTTCATATTTTTTGCTATATATTCAAAATTTTAAACTAAGGAATTACCTAAATGTTCTTGTATAAGAGAAACAAATTGGCCTGATATATTCACAACTTTCCTCGCTTTATTTCTTAAAGATTTCTAAAACATCAACAAAACGGTTCAGGTGATGCGTTGCTGTCGAGTTATTACCTACATAACGCTCTATGTAATTGATTTTCCGTGTACGGCGACAAAACTATCAGCACACTCACCGAGACGTTAAACTGTCAATTTGTGAATCTTGGTCATATTTAGTTATCAGATATTGTAACATGACTTCGTTGTTTTCGCAATTCTGATTGGTTGATGTTGAATGACAATGAATACCTGCAAATTGCTAAGGCAAATCATCGCGAATTCATACATGTTCACAAGATTCACAAATTTGAATATGATTTATTTTTTATTAACGAAAATATTTAAACCTGGCTTAATTAATTTATGTTTTCCACTTGTTTCATTTGGCCGCTTCTTTCGAATGTTGTTCCTATGGTATGACGTCACGAAGGCCAATCGTTTTGACGTCGCAATGTTTTTGTAGCTGCCACAATGTTCTTGGGCTAGTTTAAAACTTTTGTTCCGGTGTTTTACGATATTTTTCAAGGAGCTTTATAAATGTTGATTTCGGTATCAAATTAAACAAGGATGTTGTAAGGTCTCGCTGTCACAAATGACATTATTTGGTATTATCAGTTCAATGTTTGTAATGTACATGATGCCGGGTATTCACATTTAGTTAGACCAAATCATACCTCTTACAGAAATAGAACAGTCGCAAAGTCCTTTCCACACAGAAATAGGAACGCAAAAACAGAGTTTGCTCTTAAACTTCTAATAACTAACGGTCATGTTACATTGTGGATAATTAGGTGCGTTTGTAAAATTTCCGGGAATCATTATTATTCAACACCCGCAAAGTTAAGCGTTTACGCCGTCGGTTTTAAACTATATATGAAAACTTTGATCAGGATCACCAGTTTTAGACATAGCCGATCTTTGTTGAATTTCATGTGGTAGGGTTGTTGGTATGGTAGTCTTTTGTAAAACTTGTTTTTTCCCTTCAAACATGATTTGTGGTCTGATCAAAACAATATGATGTTAGCCTTAATGTTATTTGATTTTTAAAACTTAATAAAAGGCCAACATTTGGACAATTAAGTACTTACATAATTTGCAAAATAAAAGAAAGTTTACATTATATAAACTCTGTTTAGTAACATTGGTAACATATAGGTTACTTGCAAACTTGTTGCAATGCGTAGACAAGGATAATGGTTAAGATGGTTAATATTTCAGTACCATGATAATTCAATTCATTATTTCAAAGGCAGTTCAAATGAAAATTCCCATTTGATGAATTACTTACTACATAACTCAACTTTATGTTGGGAGGTAAGTTGTTCAAATCCATTTCTACTAAAATCCTGACATCGTGACATGTTAATTTCGAAAGAAATTGCACCAAAACATTTTACGCTTGGTATGTCAAAACGTCTCTAGAAAGGGAAGAGGTCAAGAAGTTAGTAAAGAGAAGGTTGATATATATTCACCATAACCTCCAAAATGAACACTTTATATTCCATTCTGCGTCATAATGTGTCTACGTTGAACTTTATGAGTTTGGACCAGACGAGATCCAATTAAAGAAATCATATTATCTTGGTGGGTCGGTCTCTATCTCTGTCTGCAATACCCTAATATCAAAATTGGAAACTAGAAAAGTCCATTGTAGTATACTTTACGTAATATGGTATAAGCGTCTTCCACTACTGTTTGGTTATTGCTTTTATTCAGATAAAGTAGGTGGTTATAACAAACTTTCCAGTTGTAAGGAATCTTATGAAGCCACGTAAAGTACATGAATCAAGTCAGTAGTATGATTTGGTGTTTTTTCTATTTATTAAGCATATTGCAAAATAGAAAGTATGTACAAAATGAAGTATATCTTCTGGGAAACTGAAATCGTAAATCACAGTTTGTAACATATAAACAATTTTCGAGATAACGAATGTACATGTTTAATCAATGTTCATGACATCTTACTCAAAGTACGGTTATAAAGATACTTGGTAAGAGGCAGCTAGTATTTGTAGTTATGATATGATCACTTATGACTGGTGATGATACCTTTCTCTTAGCTTGAATAATTTTTATCAACTGATCTTATTATCAGAAATATTTACTCGATTTCTTCAATTTAAACAACCATTGATTTATCCACATGCAGTTGTTAATAATCACAAGCTAATAGGTATCGTGGATAATAAAGGCAATATTTCATGTCTACCACAGGGTTTCTGTGTTAATAATCTTGGCGTGTGGTGTAATTAATAATTAACATTAATTACAAGGTCATCTCAAATATCTATGCTGTATAAGACAAATGAATAACAATTTAGCTTGACGGTTTTTATAGGTTTTGACTCTTTGACCTCAATTGACTCATTATATTTGCAAAAGATAAATAAGACATGTGGTTAAACTATTTGCCTTCACCAAAAAGTGGCAAAACAGCAATTTGTTATTATGAAAGCTTTAACTCTTAGTTGATAAGTCTAGGACTATCAACTTTCAAAGACAAGTATTAGCCTATGGTCATGCTATCTGGGATCCGTAGAAAAAAATTCAGATTTTGAAATCTTATTTCTTATTCAGATGTTCTTCTGTCAGTCCGATTGCCTCTCATTTGTTTATTCTTTAAGAGAAAAAATGCTGATTTACTTGTCAACAGATGGAAATCAAAATTCATATACAGAATGTTTAAACATTTATCTGTAGCCCTTCAAGTTATGGCTTTAGGCTCTACTTTAGAACTGATGTCTTTTTATAGTAATACTGCAAGACAACACGTATTCCTTCCAGAAATAAATTATAGTACACAGATGCTAAGTTGCATGCATTTGAGGCAGACCTTTGCCTTACAACGGCCAGACATGGATAATTAGAACACCTGAAAGCAAAATGTCATATTAAATGAAAACATTTGAGAAAATTAAAAAATCTTTTTAGTAACACAATATCATTCAAACATGTACACAATTGTATTGCTTGAAGAACAATTCTGTTCATCAAAGAACCATTGTGCAAACCAATACCTGAAAAAGACTTAGTTTTACTATATATTTAAACGTCATCGGTTAATCATAAAAACATCAAAATATTATTTAATTTCATTGCAAATATAGTTTAATCGTCAAACATGAATTCTGAGTATTACCTGATCCAATTCAGTTTATTTATTTATTTAGCTCATACATATAAAATAATCCAAAATGAAATTGAAGAGTAATGATCTGCTTTTGCTATTTCACCAGTTCATCTATTGAATTTCTACTCAAGTAATCAGCGACTATAATGATATGACATTGTAATATATGAACGGAATATTACATTCGCTGTGTTGGTGTGAGTATTGCTGTTGTTGTTACTGATTAGTTTTTGTAGTATGAAAAACCCATAAAGGAATGATTGATGTCCATTAGTCACTTTAGCAATAAAAGAACACATATCAATATATCTTAATGGAATATCTGAGAATTTATTAAATGTGATCAACACATTTTCTAGCAAGGCTGATGGCTCCGTAAATTAAGAACTGGATAGTAAACCTGTTACGGCTATGTTGTCTTGTTCAAGATAAGATTTTAGGCGGTATGTGCTACGTTCTAAATATCCGTTATTGACAGTTAAGTCTACGCTGAGATTATTCGTTGTATAAATATCTCTCTGTAAAAGGTGAAAAAAGTATTCTGACATTTACATTTTAACTGCTAATGAATGCAAACGTTCTAGACACAAAGACTCTGAGGTTATTTTAACACGTACATTTTTAATAATTGATTTTTTTTCCTGTTCTATTTTTCGCTGAAATGTTCATTGATTTTTTCAAATCCCTCTCACTGTGTATTTCTTTAATTAAGTTTTGTAAACATTAAAACAAACATATAGTTTTGTTACGTAATAAATGTTCTTAAAAGGCATGGACAATAAATGGTTACTATTTTCATTTATCATCGTATGTTCTAAAATGAAAAAGTTCCATACAGTGGAATATACTTTAACCTTTATACGGAACAATTGCAAAAACAACTGTGAACGGAGAAAGATATTCTATAACTCTTTGACAAACATTATAAAGTGCCAAGAACAAAATTCGTTAACTTGCCTCAAACCATTGTGACGAGGAATCAATAATGATGGTTTTCTGACCACATGACAGCGGAGCGAGATTATACTGCTAAATACATTATATAAAAATAACCATGTAGCCCTGCAAAACCGGGTAAACATAATAAGAAACAGATCAACAAATCTTTTGTTTGTCAGAATCCAGTCAACATAGTGTAACATTTCGTTGTGATTCGCCCTATCTTGTTAATTGAATAGAAAGTTTCCAATCAACCAATCAGAATTTGAAGCATGCAGTTTATTCTGTCATGGGGATGGTTTTCGATACAGAAAACGGTTTTCATTTAAGATTACATTTTCAGTCTTGTGAAATTGTAAATCCAACTTGTCTCTTGATACAGAGTCAAACCTATTTGGGACTTTCACCATGCAGCATATCCATTCTTGGGACATGACGGCAACAAATCATCTGATCAGAAAATAAATAAGAAAATATCTAAAAAGTCACGAGTCACAGTTAAATATTTTTTAATTGAACCTAAGTAAATTTTGAAATAAGGTACTAATATTTTCGTACTAACAAATGATGGAAAAACCTTTTCAAAGTTTAATCAATTTGTCTTCATACAGGTCATTTAAAAACAAGACCTTTCTTACGTCTATTACTTTAAATATAGACAGAATTCTGTCTACTTCACCTTGTTTATTATCTGTAGATCAAAGCTCTCAAGGGAGTCGGCCTACAGTTCCTTTATAAAGGGTCTCTTTCCAGATATTTTGGAGGTTCAGTTCACAATTCTTTTAGAAAAAAAGACAAAAGTTCATGACTTAAACCGCAGAATGTATACCCTTGCGTTTACCATTTTATCAATAAACATTGCATGAAAAATATTGAAAGGTAATAGCTATATTTGTAAACCAAAATTCAAAGCTCCATCCTCATTTTTGTTTTAACAGAACAAGCATCAACCCTTTTTGCATACAAGCAAATAACCTTGATTTACACATCGTGTTGTCATCATTGAAGTTATATTTCATTAGTTCCCATTACCAAAGCATACCAAGAAAGCTCAATATAAAGAATTCTCATTAATGAAAATGAAATGTGTGCTTGATCAATTACCTCTTACCTAGAGCGCATCGAATGTTTATGAATGTTTATGAATATTTCACAGGTCATAAGTGAGTTATATCAACATGACACACTACATTAAGACCAGAAAACAGGATGTTAATAGTGAAGTCGATATTTGTTATTTTGTGTCATGATTAATGTATATAACTGAAGGACTTTTATAACAATATGATATCATCAAAATTATTTATTGTATAAATATTGAAACATCAAACATTTAAACTTACCGCTGCAAAATCCTTCAAAAACCTATATGTTTACGTGATGATTGTAAAATCAAGTTCGGTTCATTGACTCTTTATAAACCACACCCATTTAAGATTGTCGTAATTCATTTTGAGTTTGAATAAAAAGCCTGTTTACTATAGATACTATTTGCATGTTATGTTTTACAATTTTATGTGGTTTGAAAAGGATATATAACTACAAAACAACCACAATTGCAGTCATTGGTTAATAGACATTGACGTCATTAAAAAAACAGGAAAAATTAAACCGATAATTTGTTGGATCTTTGACTGTAAAACTTTGATAAGAACTTTTAATTGACAATTTATATTGACTGCTATGCTTTTTGCAATGATGAAGAAAAATTATGAGTTCAAAGTTCTTATTAAGCATTTAACGGTAAATGACTCTAGGTCTTATTCATCAAAAGATGAAGTTAAAAGACTCGGATTTAGTCCTTAAAATACCAACCAAACACACTCATTGAAAGGTTTCATCTGAAACAAGTTTTGAACATTTTAAAGTTGCCTTACACGTGTATTTCTAGCAAAAACAAACATGACATTTCTAAAAAATAACTAGGTTTCCCTTCTTTCATATATGTTTTTCCGTTTCATCTCGACTTTTCGGTTGACATACGGTTGTTATGTTTTTCAAAGTTGACCTTTGATCAACCATTTGACAAACTCTTATGGTGAGTATATAAACTCTTCAAATAAAGAAACTTGACACTGACAAGGTCCGAATACTTTTTTAAGTCAAAGTACAATGTCACGGTCTAGTCATGCCTTATTCTGATCTTTACTAGGAACATGTAAAATCAAGAGATATAAACTCTTCAAAAAAAGAAACTTGACACTGACTTTCAAAGCTCAATATAAAGATCACAGATGCAAGTTAAACATTGAAATGAAAACTAAAACGCTGTTTGAAGATCCCTGTTCAGTAAATTTTATTCAGAATAAGCATGATCTTGAAATGCACAGGTGCACAAGTGTTTCAACATCACAGGGGTGCACAAATGTCAGTATCGGGTATGGCCACCATTGGCATTGATTATTGCTTGGCACCGACGACCCATGAATGCAATCAAGTTGTCAATCACAGCCTGTGGAATGTTCTGCCATTCGTGTTGAAGTGCTGCCAGAAGTCCTGGAAGTGTTTGGGGTGGTGGATTCCTATAGCGCACGCGTCGATCCAGTTCGTCCCAGAGATGCTCAATTGGTGACAAATCTGGTGACCTGTCTGGCCATGGCAATGTCTTGACATTGTTACACTGTAAAAAGTCTTGACAAACACGTGCAACATGTGGTCGAGCATTGTCCTGCTGAAAGAGACCACCATGGACCTTGACGTGAGGAATAACGTAAGGCTGTGGGATCAAGTCCCTATACCGTACTCCTTTGAGGTTACCCACAACATGCACAAGGGGTGTCCTAACACCGTGACGAATCCCGGCCCACACCATGACACTCCCACCTCCAAATGGGACAACCTCCTGAACACAGTTGGCAGCATAACGTTCTCCACGACGTCGGTATACACGTGCTCGTCCATCACTTCGTCGAAGCAGAAAACGGAACTCATCAGTGAAGAGAACGGTTCTCCACCTTGCACGTGCCCATCTCATCCTCTGTTGACACCACTGGAGACGTTCCGCTAGATGACATTGCGTTAAAACGGGACGTCGAACCGGTCGTCGTGGAAAAAGTCCAGCCTCTTTAAGCCTGTTGCGTACCGTTTGGTCGGAAATTCCACGCAGGCCTGGTATCTGCGTTGTTGTTGACATTGCTGTCCTGGTGCGTTCCCGAAGGTGGAGCAGTCGGATGAACCGATCTTGGGCCAGAGTAGTCACCCTTGGTCTGCCTGACCTTGGCCTATCATCAACGCTGTTTCGGGTGTTGAAACGGCTCCACAATGAAGAGATGGTCTGTCTGGACACGCCAAAGTTTGTTGCAACATCTCGCTGCGTCGCTCCTCCTTGCAGTCTGCCAATAGCATTGTTGCATTGCGCTCTGTTCAGTCTTGGCATTCTTCAGGTCGCTGTACCGATGATGTGTAGTCTGAATGAACAGCGGCTGATATGGCTTTTTATACCCCTAAAGCAGACGTGTCTGTAAACCTTCATGATCCCATGCTGGCAGAAAATGCATTTGGACGAATCGCTCGTTTTCGTCCCTGAAAAAATCAATTTCGCATGAATGTCAAGTTTCTTTTTTTGAAGAGTTTATTTATAAGTTGAATAATTTTTCTGTTTCAGTGAAAAATGTTACAGCCACGTAAGGATTTACTTTTTCCATGACTTAGAATATGTCAAAACTCAGGATGATTTAAATATTCAGCGAGCGTTGTTGCATCAATCTGATGGAAGAGTAATACAAACTAGTATTCGAACAACTGTTGTCTTTCAGTTACATGTTTGTGGAACACTGCAAACATTTATTTTGATGTAGGGAAGTGCATGTGTTAAGTGGATATGGACGAACTTTTATGAATAATGTAGTGACGTATTTTAAAGGAATTTTGGTATTACATACAATGTCAGAGAAAATTAAGTTGAATCATTGATATTTGTATTTGGATTAGTGAAAGTCTTCTTCATTTAGTTTTACCAAGTGTATATTTCAATTGCGTTGATATCCAATTATAGCACTTAGAATAATCAACTGATTGTCTGATTTTGATATCGAGCTACATCTTGCTGCCTCCACTTCCACTATGCTAACCATATTGAATTATCTTTGTCAATTGGCTCTTGTGATGTTTATGATCTTAGATGTTTCATAACTTCAAATAACTGGGGGTAAAATCATTTTCAAAACTTTCATTTCAACGCTGCCATTTTCATTTGAATAAGCGTACATGCTCGAAGATAATAATATGCTCATGCCCTTCTCATATGGGAGATTCTAGGAAACTGCTAAGAGCGTTTATGAAAACCACTTTTTGACAAACGTTTGAAGAATTTAGTTTTCACTTGGTTTTCCGTGTACGGAAATACATAACCAAGAGAATCCAAAATGAAAACCAACTGGATACGAAGTCACTTTAATTTCAGTGAATGGATGCAAACTGGATACCAAATTTACACACTATCCTGTTGGTTTCCAGAATTATATTTTATGATATATTTAACGACACATCAAATTGAAATATTGGTTCAAAGGTTTGTGGATACATTTTGAACGATGGAAAATTATGTTATCATTTTGTGTTTAACTCATCTGTATTCGGGAGATGACGAAAACACCCGAGGTGCCACTGCACATGCAGTTGACTGTCGAAACCCGTCAGGATCCGTGCTAAGGTTCAAGAAGGCCTGCAAGATAGCAACCAAGAACCTATACGGGTTATAGACATTTGATTAATCTTTTAAAGTTATCTGTTTTATTTCATTTATGTGTTATAGGTGTATGTAACTGTAAATGTTATTTGATGAATTCCATTCCAATTAGTAATGTGGATGTACTATTTTCATTTTCATGTTGAAACAATACAAAATCTCTGATGTGATCATTTTGAAAAAAAACTGTAGCTTTGAAAATATTCACCAGAAAGATTACCGCTTTCAGACACAATAACATTTTGACATTTCAGACATCAGCTATATTGGATTACGCTGCATAAATTCGATTGACGAGACAACAAAACTAATTACAGATTATTTTAGCACTGCATGATACGCCTAGAGCTCTATTTCAGCATTTGTGTCTTCAGGGATTCCTTTTCACAAAATAAAAAGACCCTTATTATTTCCATCCTTTATTGAAAAACATCCTTGAACTATCAATGTCGAAGTTATAAAAAGGTTGACTTTCCATTTTCAGTCAAATATACACGGCTACAACTTACTGCTCAAGCTTACGACTGCACGCTGTAGACCGCTCTACTGGGGTTTCCAGATACCTTTATAACCTGCTAAAGCAGTGGCCAACTACCATCGATATGTGCATAAATAGGTATAACTGATATATATACAGACATCTATTATATTTTGTATTGAATATTTTTAGACACAAAACTACAGATCGTTTAAGTGTCCATGTTGTTGAAATGCAACAGAAGGTACAGTTTGTCAGACCATGGTCTCAATACATACATAAGCACCTACAGGACCTAGTTTCAATTCATTTAGTAATTAGTAAGATACTTGGGTTGAAGTGTACGATCTGGGGAACTTCCAGCAGGTGTACCGAAGGGAGCAGTTATTCAAATACTAATATAAGTGAAGATTACAACGAGATTAGAAGAAGAGACTTGATTTATGAGGAATTCCAGGATGATTAAAACCTCCAGACTCCAATTCATTCTATGTATAAGATCACCGTGGGCATTCCCTTAATTCCTTGCACACACAAAATTCCTAATGTAAGCGGATGTTAAAAGCGTTTATTAGAGGACCTTTTTAGATTTTAATATATAATTAAAAACTTTGGCTTTGCCTAACAAACTAGATAAAAAAGAATGAGTGCTTTTGGTTTTCTTTGATTCATGTTTAAAAAAACTATAATATTCGATGAACGTTTGAACATTTAGACGTTGATGTAGTAATACAATACAATGTTATGAATGACAAACGTAGTGTGAAATAACAAAAATTGTTATCCATAAAATTAACTTGTATTGAACATTCTGGTTACACTCTTTTTATGCATTTAAACTGATTAAAAAAATTCGTGAAACAGATTTCATCATCAAATCATAATTTCAGCAATTGCTCAAGGAAAAGAATTTCTTATGGTCTCTAGGTCAGTATCAGCAATCTAGGTTTTCATTTGTCATAACGTGAGTAGTTATGAAAACAATTTATATTGATTGCACTTATAGAAAAATAATATCTGTTTCTTAAGATGTGTTTGATTTCGGAAAGATTTGTTTCACTTGAAGAGCAAGTTTCAAGTTCGATTTGGTCATTCTATGATAATTCAAACATATTTTGTCAACAGCTTGCTAGAATTAGATTTATGAACATTAAATAGAAAATAAATAAAAAGTGCCACTAATTTCATCCATCTGATTATGCATATAAAGTTACTGTTATGTTCACGACACATTAACATTAAGAAATATGTATATTCAGTCAGTATTATACAGTCTTCTTTACGTTCTTATATTATAAAACATTGATGGAGAAAGAAAGGTTTGAGGATGAACATTAAATAACCATGTTATCCAGTAAACAGGAACTTCTTAACACAAATGTACAACCTTGAAAGAAGTTCACGAAGAATAAAGCCCTTAAGTTTTTAAGTGCTTGTTGTCAAGTGGGAAAATACTCCTCTCTTTCCTAATTGACAAGATGAAAGACACAGCAAAGCATATTGAAATGCCAGTAAGTATCTTAAACAAACATTTCAATCAGAATTTTGCTTCGTTTTCCTGTGTAAACGAAGAGAGGAATTTCCCATTTTCTTATTGATGTAATAAAGATGTATATATATAAAATATTTTAGAATTGGAAAATGCCCCTAGCAAATTAGGACAAAAACTCTTTATAATTGTAACAATTTGATTAATAATTTTTAAAAAGTTCAAGGTTAAAATTTAGAATAATTCAATTAGGTAAAACAGTATCAAATGAGTCACTAGAAATAGTCATTGGTTTGAGTTTAAATGATAATTCTTAGATGAATCTGGCTTACAAATAGTTAAACCAAGAAGGTGGGAGAACAAAGACGAAGTAAAATTACCAAAGTGAAATGTAGAAATCAGGAAGCTGAATGTCAAGTGTTCTATTAGGTAGACCTTTGTATAGCTAAGAAGTATTCTAGAAACATCTAACCTGTGCAAGCTTCAACAAGCAGACCAGTCTGAGATATCCAGGAAACTCAAAACATTAACTTATTTAAGAATCAAAAGAAACAAGTGTCAGATCATTGAACAGTGCAACAATGTTGAACTTGCAAATAAGCACATTTTCATAACCGTTTGAAACACGCCAAACGTAATTTGAAAACAATGAGTTGTTGTAAAACTCCACAAAACAGTATTATGCAAACGATGCCGTCGTCGACGTCATTCAAAAGTACTTTTCCTCTTTGCAAAATCTTGAGCAATTAAGGGAATTGGTAACTAAATTTATCAAATGACTTCATAACAAAGTTGTGCATTTTTTATGATGAAATTCTTTTATTCTCATAGTCATATTGTCAGATGATCTTTTTGTCAAATATGAAAATAAATGCCAAATAGATTAATAAAGATCCAGAGAACGTTGTTAGGCATGCTATGAGCATATCTTTATGTTTTGTTGTTGAGGCTGAGATGTGAAATGATTATATTTATGCAACATTACCCTCATGATGTAGTTTTCACTGTAAAAACTAAATAACTGTAACTACATACACTCTCTATCTTTGTTGATGGTATTTCTGATCTTTTAATGTAAAGTAACCAAGCATCATGCTTTGCTAATTGGACTTGGTTTCCTGTTCAGGTTTCAGGAAATCATGACAATCAATCCCCAAATGCACTAAAATCAAAAGCTAAAATCAAAATGAATGTAACAACGTTTCCGTTTTAATGATCAGTTTGATGCTATTTTTAGTGACATAAATAGGTAGTAATCCATCTAATCTGAATCTTATGATGTAATGAATCGTAATGAGAATGTGATTTTTTACATGTGTAACATTTTGTACGTTGTTAAATGTGTCACATAATTCTATGTTTACAAGGTATTTCCTCTCGATGTATTTCTGGAATAAAGTTTCTATTTTTTGTCATAAATGTTTGGACTTTATATAACATTATGCATTTTGTAGAAACCAAAGATCCTAATCATCAAGGTAATATTGACATACTTCTGTCACAATCAAATATTTCCTTAACATTTAATATGTTCCTCCGAATGATTATGATGGGTTGAAATTTGAGGCAGACATCAAAGATTATCACATGCACACATTAATAGTTTATTTTTTGCACTGATGTTTATTATCCACCAAGTGTCACAAGCCAGTTGAGAACATTGTTTCAAACAAACTCAAACAAGAATATCATCAGGAAAACCCATGTGCGAATTTTTTTCTCTAAATGTAACGATTGGTAAAAATATCTAGTTCTCATTGGAGCTTCAGACCTATAGGCCAGTAGAAATCATGAAAAACCCGGACATTTTCGATAACAGACAAATTTTGTGTTTAAATGGTCCCTTTAGCAGTGCTGATGAACCATGAAAAACCCAACCAAAATCAACCATGGGCAACATGTATTTTGGGGGCAAAAACCTTAAAAAACAAGGGAAATTGGGAATTATTTATTTAAAAATATATGTATTGCAGGAAAAACTTTTGAATTGGCTAGAATGATAGATGGTGCAACATTACATGATTCCCAAGTTCATTTCTGTTGTAGATCTAACGCCATGTCTGTTTTGGGGTGGAAAAGAATTAAAATGAAAGAAAATCGGAATATTTTATGAGAAGTATTTATGTTGAAAAATAAAATGTTGTAGTGATTAGAATGATAGATCATGCAATAATACATACTTTTCAAGGTCATTTATGCTCATGGTTTAACATCATGTCTCTTTTTTGGTAAAAAAACATGAAACATCAAAGAAAATTGGAACATTTATAAAACGTTTATTTATTGAATAAAACACTTATGTGGTAATTACAATTTAAGATCATGCAACAGGACATACTTCTAAAGGCTATTATTACTATTGACTGAATAACATGTCTTTTTTAGAGGGGTTAATATATAAAATACGAATCCTTTTACGAAAAATATATTTGTTGAAAAATATACTCTGTATTGACATTTCTAGATTACTTTGCATCAGAAATAAGCATTCTTGAATTCACTGCCCCTGATTGATCTTTAAAATTGTCTGAATTTCAGATTTATACGAGTCAATTTTCACAATCTCCAGGTATCTCTTATTAAATATTTTTTTTATTTTCAAAATGGAATTAAAGCTCTTCACATTCACATTTTATATTGAAGCACTGATAAATGTGATTATCCTTCTAAAACCACCAGCTTGACAGTTTTCCGGTTCAGATTTCTAAGGCTTTTCCTGAACTTTAATCTGTAAACTATTTTAGATGTTCTAAATAACTGATGATAACTATATAGCAATATAGATATACTTGTTATCTACCCCATCCTACAAATAGAGAATCTCACCCAGGTGTCTTCTGATATCAAATATATCAACAATATTCTATTAAATGTGCCTCGGATATTTTTACTTTTATAGACTCGTGTTGATATATTTGATATCAGAAGACACGAGGGTGAGATTATGTTTATCATCCAAAATCATTTTTCATTTCTATTCCGTGTAAAATGTATTTTCTGAACACTGCACTCCTCCTAGACTCTCAGTGCGGTGAAGTCATATCACTGATGTTGTCATGCTTATGACGTCATAGCATTCTGATGTCATTACTTGATGATGTAAAACAATTGTGATGTCATGAATTTGACTGTAACAGGGCTTTGTTCAAAATCTACTGTCAAAACAATATCTACTAGGATATATCCCTTGATTTTCAATGAGCGATATCTCCTGTAGAACACAGTTTTGGATGATAAAATACAGTTTTTGACAGAGGGTACATTATCACTTGTCTTTCACAAAGCATACAAAATAGTTTCATCATATACAGATTATTCATTATTCTAACAGGGTTAATAACATTGCACTTAAGATAATGTTTTAAGAAGAATGAAATATTCTAACTTATTTTCCTGGATCCATTAAAATTTCATATATTGGTAAAGACATTGACGATTGTCCAGAATATGCAGAGAATCGTGTGCTTAAAGGTACAATAGCACGCTCTTCGCTCCAAATTGGCTCTTTTAAGGCATATGATTATATATGAACTTACTTATGCTTTCAATCGAAGCAGGAAAATACTTATTATTCTTGTAGTGTAGCTTTGGAAATTACCTAAACTCTGAACTGAGAATAAGGGATGAATTATTGTATATTAAAGCAATCTTATAACATAATCACTTTAAAAAATGTAGTATAAGCCTTGTAAATGGATTATGATCGTTAGTAATCGAGAGATATTCATTATCTGTGCATTTGTTGTTTAAACGAAATATTGGTGTGCACTTATACCTTTAATACTCCATTAGATGCAAAGCACTGAGCACACCGGAGGGAATATCTCCCTGTTTGTTACATTGACAAATGATGCTGATAGATGTATGCCTTTCACAGGATTAATAAATTATCAGTTTCTCTAAACTATCATACCTTTTCAAATTATTTGAGTAATACTCAGTCAACCATGCATGCTTTGATTTTAAAAAATTGAGTTCAGCTGTAAGGTCTCATTTAATGACAAATGTGGTTGAACGACGCTTTTGAGATTCATGGTTATGTAAAAAGCAATTAAAATTTGAAAATATTTGATATGGGGAAAATTATTGACATTTTTGTGGGTTTTTTATCTAAGTAATATGTTCAACAATTTTAATTGTAAATTCTTAGTGTTAGATAAATACTGATAGCATTTTTATTATATGGCAGAACTGATTTGTGCATTTATTAGCAGATCCTAATTAACTTTAATTTTGAGATGACGAAGGCACTGGGCCCATGAGTTATGGGTTACTGGGACATGAAATTTTAACAATGTAGGTTGTTCATTATAAAATACAAGCCTAGGGAGATCAATTTACAGTTGAAATCATTAAATTTCTGTTAATATATTTATATACATATTTTTTTGTAACTTTCCATGGATAACCCAAATTGGTATTGTCTAAATTGACCGAAATTGACTGACAGTAATATCTATAGTTATAACCTAAAAAAATATTTATTCTCTAGTAACTATTTTGAGCATTGGAAAGATTAATAAATTTAATATAATATGTAAATTTGAGTTGATGTGAACTTCAAATGATTGTAAAAAAAAGTATCAATCAACAGACGATTTTTCATAAGAAATAAGTCAGCGAGAAAGTAGTATCAGTAGGATGGCATGCCTTTTTAGAGGTGTGTGAACTTTCCCCAAATTTATCTATTCAATGTTTCAAAGGGAATTGAATAGATAAATAATATGCTTTAACTTTTTTGTTATCATTACATTAGTTCATAATAATGTCTCGTAGAAAAGGCTTTTATGAAGATGAAGTTGTCAATTTACACAGTTGAAATATAAATAATTCAAGCACGAAAAATATTATTATTTGATGGTATCTGCATAGACTAAAGCATTCATCTTATTGTCAAAATTCTTTTATATAAAAAATATTCACAATTTTCATTTTAAAAGTCATAAAATACCGCTTCCAAACTTTTGTTGTCAACAACAATGTCAGCCATTTTGGCAGTTGCCATGAAGGGAGATAACTCAGGCGATACTAGTCACACAACTAATCTTATATGGAGAGGCTTCTGCACAACTTTTAGGTACGTTTTCAAGTGGCCATAACTATTTTTGCCCACGGTTGATTTTGGTTGGGGTTTTTTCAGAGGGTAAGGGACATGTAATCTTTCATTTTTTCAAGTCATTTGTCTGTTATCGAAAATGTCCGGGTTCACTTAAATTTTGGGAAATTTCGACTGGCCTACTATCATTGGCACCAAGTTCAATCAGACCTTCAAGTGGCCATATCTCCGCAAATGATAATATTTCGGAATCGATCTTTAAATTTGATCAAAAGCATCAGTAGGGTATACATACAGACATATTTGATTTATATAGATGTCATAGTTTACGAAAAAACGTGTACGCTTTGTACGTACGTAGTCAAACAAACTACGTTTCCTTGGAATCGTCGAAAACTGGCAATGGAAAGTTTCATAAAGTTGTAAATGGCCTAAAATTCAGAGAGGGTTATGTTTAACTAGTGTCCAAAGTTTGGTTGAGCTACACCATGCAGCTCTTTTTGGACAAAATTGACCGAAGGAAAGGCCGCTATATACCTCGCTTACTTCGTAGCGGGGATACATCTGTGCATCCTCATATTTAAAATTGTCGTATTTTGCATAAGGACATACACTATCAAGTTTAACGAAAATTAGGCCTTCTTTGGCAAGAAAATACCATCGTTTAAACCAAATCTGAGTATATTTTTAATGCTGTGAATCAAAGGTAACGAAACATTCAACATTACGTTGTCAATCTATTACACAGCAGTGAGGAAAATAAGTCATTTTAGTGGATAATTGTCGTACTCAGATTCAGATTACTACAGGGAATATTATTACATCAAACAGGAACTATTGTCAGAATATCCTAATAAAATGGATAAACACTTTTCAACAGTAAATTTAAATTGAACATTTTTTCATCTTTGTAAAGTGTTACCATAGGTATAAGCTAATATATATACAACAGAATTAACTTTGTTCAGGTAGTAAAGTAATGTGTGTAATCATAAGTTGATCTGTTTAGGACATACAGCCAGGCAATATACAATCAAAGTCACCACGTTATATTGAGATGGTCTCTATTTTAAACAAAATAAGCACACACTGAATTGAAATTGATTCTTTTCTTCATTTCTGTTACTTATTTGATTAACTTTATTGATTATTTCCATTATAGAAAAGGTTGACAAGCTAACTTGTTGAATCAGATTTTCATTTAGAATTATATTAAACAATGAGCGTAAACGATTCATTTTGCTAAAGTAATAACAGCATGGCATTTTAAATTCTGTGGTACTCAGGTTTCCATTATGGAATGATTTTTGCGTCGGTAGACATTTTCATTTCAGCTTAACAGCAGACTGTGATTTATATGAGTCTGATCGTACAATCACTGGGACTCTTTTGCTCTGGTACAACAGACTCAAGTATCATTTATACATTATTTATTACTATATATCTGTTATAAAAGGTTGAAAATTATTGACTCTGTTGATCCTAAACGAATAAGAAAAATAATATCAAGGAAAGCCAATGAATGAAATATATTGCTTGGTTATCAAAGACTCTGGTATCTTTATTAAAAAAATGATATGATAAATTGGGACTAAAAAGATACTCACGAGAGGCAGTGTCATATTGTCAAAACACAATAAGACTTCCCTTTGAGTCTTCTAATGTTAGAAGATTAATATTTTATGAGACCAACAACAGACACATTTACCTAAATCTGTTTGATGTATACCCCAGGAGGTTGTTATTAACCACAGGCCTGGTGTGTTTATTTAATAATCAAGGCAAAATGTACTGACCGCACATCAGACAAACCACAGGACTTCTGCGATAAGAACCTTTGAATGCGGAGGCCCTTACAATTGTTGTTAATTACTCATTACTGCATCATCAAAGATTTATGAGATATCACCCTATGAAAGGCAACGATTTTAAATATGCTAACTGTGAGACCTTTATGTTCACATGTACATTTACAAGTATTGTGAGCAAACTGTTGACAAACCTTTCTTACATGAACCTCCTCCATGAACAGTTACCCAAACATTTTCGTTTAAAACTTACATGGTCTTGAGGTTATAATCGTATGTGTATATCTCTAACATTTTACTTTTGATGGGTTCTTAGTACTTTATTCAATTATAGAGAACTTCAAACTTTTGAAACAACATCAAATCAGTCTTGGTGCAAGTAAAAGGCAGTTTTACCGCCATTTAAAACACAAATTTCATAAAAATATAGCAACCAATTAGTGAAAATCAATAAAAACAGATATTGATAGATAAATAGCAATTGCTTTGCGTCAATCTGATTCGCTGAACATGGTAATAGAAGTTCAGTTCATACCTCCATAAACTTAATTTCGTGACGTCACATCATTTTAAGCCACGCCCATCGACGGAACTATTTGTAAACAAGTTACGATTTTCTAAAAATAGCAACACTTTGTGCAATGCCACTTCTTGAAAGTAGGTAAATAAAAAAATAACATAATTCAGTATGAAATAATCATTGTTACCGACCGCATCCTTTGGAACAACATCAGCATCTTAGAAGCCAACCATCAAGATTACAAGATTAGAAAAACACTTGAAGCTATTAATATCAAACGGCTTAATCCCTCTTTGAATAGAGATCAAGGATACTTTATACCGCCAGCTTATCATCACCTCATAAACATCAATCAGCAGTAATCCATTACTTTACTCAAGTCAAAGTCAAAGTCAAAGTAGTTTATTTGTAATGAGGCCAAAGGCCCATGTACAAAAATACAAAACAAAATGTTTATTAAATTCACAAGTGGATTTCATACTGTTTCTATATACAAGTTTCTCTTAGCATAGGCATGGTAAATGAAATACATAACACTTTTGAGAAGATTATCCTGAGATGTACATAACAGGCTTCTAAATTTATGCATAGACGGTGAAATAAAAAAATATTCAGGAAGAAATTTAATTCGCAGATCCTTATAAAAGTGACACACGAGAGAGAAATGGTACTCATTCTCGATGTCAATATTACAGATGGGACATAAACGTAAAACATATCCAACTGAATTCCACCTGCCCTTATTATAATTAAGTGGCAGGAGATTACATCTAAATTTGGTATGAATTATGCGCACCTTCTTTTCAACAATGAGGTATAGGTATCTTTCGGGCTCAAACGTGAATTTATATTCTCTGTACATAACAAATCTGGAGCTATCATTTAAAGAAGACATCCAACTCTGATAAAATTCATTTATCAAGGAGTCTTTAAATAGTTGAAAAAACGCAAATTCATCACCAACGGATTGGTTCACCCATACGTATCCAAACCCGTGGGAAAACAAGATATTTTTTGTAAATGACACCCAACTAGTTTTTCCGATGTTATCATAATACAACAGCATGTTATATGCTTTCTTCGGTATTCTGTTTTCGCTCATTTTAAGCAATTTGACCCAGTACCGTAAAACACGTAAAAAAGCGTTTATATAAATTGGAAAACGCCCACATTCGCCATTACTCAACCTATCATATCATGTACATCAACCTTGTTCCTTGTATAAACTACTTTCCACTGTAAACACTCCTTATCAAAACAATATGTACATCAAACCATTTAATTGTAAAAACAACATCTCATTTATGTATACATTTGCCTTCATCGAATCATATGTATCACTTGCTTGATAACTGTGTTAGTATCTACACCGAAACGTCGCAATTCCTGCAATAAAGAAGTTGACTATCCATAAGAAATTTATTCGTTCTTCTTCAACATAAAGAATATGTAAAGAGTCTGCCATGAAACATCAATCCAACAGCAAGGAAATCAACAACTTTTAAATACTTCAGAATACTAAAAATATTTGCTGAATTATATAATCACAATGAATTTTCTTTCTCAGGGGTGACGTAATTAACCTTAGACGTTTCATAACGTCACGATATATAACAAGAAGATCTTGCTACATCTAATTTTGTTTACATCGATGGATCCATACCTATTCTGCCTTTTGAAAGTCAACAGTTCATAACTATACAAGAACCAAGAATTGTACTAACGTAAATGACGTCACTGTCCAAAAGGTACATTGTGGACGTCATTAGGTGCAGTGGACTATTGACTGCCATCATATCAAATATTACACTTGTCCAGTATCACAGTGTCGCATTCAACAACAGAAAGGGTAGACAATAAGCGTTTTCACTTTTGAAGATAAATCAAACTGAGCTTTTAACAATAAAACATAAGCTTTTGATTAAAATCTTTTTGTTTATTACTTCTGAGCAATCTCATTCAGATAAGTTGATGTGAATTTAATGCGTCTCACCTCGCCTAATCTGATCATTCATTCACCTCAGAGACATTGACTCTACTGCATGGAATATAAACTGTTCATTAGTATGCTCTGATGAATATAAATCTAGAGTTGGTTGACCTAGGTACTCCAGACTGAATATCTGTATTGGGTTAATTCATTACTATACCCTTCTCTCATGATTCATGAGGAGAAACTATTACTGTCAGTGGCCCAGACCACTAGGTACAAAATGCTATCTAAGTTTCACGAGCAATGGGTTTGTTAGATACGTCTCTGACCTGAAAACAGATACTAAACGGCTTGTCAAATTTAAATCTTGATTTAAAAGCCTATAAGGACAATTTGAAACATGTCAACTTTGTAGAAAAACAAATTAAAAGGTATGTCATTTTATAGGAGTGTGCTATCAAAGGGGCAGTAAACAAAGGAATCTCACGAAAACGAAAATAGATGTTACCAATTCTTATTGGTAAAAAATTAAGTCAGATCTTACGAACGTAATATGTTCGTTTAAGCCATATATTAATCCATATTGTTACGTCAACTTTTATATCTTATCATGCTACTTTCTTCTATGACTAGAGATAATCGAGGTGTCTAAAGACAAAGTATTAGGAAAAAAAGGAACATTTATTGGATAAATATTAAAGAAATACTTATTGAAAAAATACGCGCTGCTGCCATTCTTGGACAAATTGAAGATAAGTTGTCATTTTCAGATGAATTGAAAATTTTGACAATTTCAATTAAGAAGTTTTAGTCCATGTAAATTGGATTAATTGGTTGAAAACGTGTGATGGAAAGAGGAGACGGAAATACATAATATTATTACAGATGTCTTTTCCAAATGCAGCTCCTGTCTAGAGTTGTTAATCCATTTTCATATATATTTTTCATATTTGACATATGAATTATTTCCTTCCTAGAGTTGGTTGGCTCCTTTGTTGGGATACAATACCCTTTTCAACCTTGCTGAAACCCTTGCTAACGTAACCATGCATTTAGAAACTTGATCCATCAGGAAATCGATGATCATTTGAACTTCTAGCCTTCTTAATGGATATAATGATAAATCGCAAAGAATCTCAAAGAATCGCATTGACCTTTGATCATACAATTTAAGCATGTAAATGTCATGTGATGTATCGTCTTTCAGTTTCTAATAGTTTGTAAACTTACAGTTTATTATAAAAAAGTTTTATCTTTAATTTAGATTTTGCTTGACATCTTGCACATATGAAACATTGTTGAGCAAAACTGTTAACATTCATATAGAATTTGTTGAATGCTGGATCAAATATGAATATGCACTCAAATGAGGGAAATATAGTTTCTTTAAAACATCAAACCTGTAACCTATTTCTTTTTATTAATACAAAAGAAAGATGAAATGAAATTTTTTTCTTAACACGACCTAAAGCATAAATTTAATGGCTGACAATGACAATTGATGAATCTATTGATAACATTATTCTGTTCAGCGTTATTCTAACATTTGCAACCTAACTGAAAACCACTTGTTGTCACGTAACTCGAAAATAACTGTACTGCTACAATGATGTACTTGTCGGGTTCCAGGTTATGACGCTACAGAGCTCTGACTTCGGTTGATTGGAACAGTGTGGAATTCACACCACACTCCTTTACATTCATTCATCTTTTGTCTTTTACAGCAATTGCCGCATTTCTTTTGCCAATCATACATTGTAGAAGTCATCTTCAAATAACCGATCATTATTACTGTCTGTAAAACCCAGATAACTCATATCATAACCTCATCTCTTGAAATATATATTACATATATAAGATAGTTCCATTGCTTGCTTCGTGTTTTTTGTGTCAGAATCGAAGTGGTACACGCCAAGGTACTATTACTTTTAAGGACATTTGCAGAAAATAATTAATGGTCTAAGGGTTATCCATCAAGGAGTTGCTGACTAACAATGATAAGGGCATAAGTCGTATTCCATGGAAATTGTATTCTCCTAATTTTATGACATAACTTCATGAATTTCCTATTGACCGTATTTTTAAAACGCTCATACCTGATCACAGCTCCAAAATCAGTTCTGTCCATTACGGTTGACAATTGTGGGGTACAAATGAAGAACAGGCTATTACATCAACCTCTGAAAGGTTTCTCTGATGCAGCATATGGTTTTAGGTCAGAAACCTTTGAGAAACTTTCGCACAACCTTAACAGGAAGTTTGCAAAAGTCACAAAAGGTTAAGTGCTTGCTGTCAAGTGATAATTTTTTCAGTTAAGTGATGATGTTTTGCCTAATTTACAACATAAAAGAGACAGCTAAACATGTTTTTTCCCAATTAATGTGTAATTTAAACATGTCAATCAAAATATTGGTGGGTAAACAATCTCTTAAAGATCAAATCATTTGTCTTTCGAACGTAAATGATTCATTTTTGAAGAATTTCTTTTAATTTGACATGTTGCAAATGATGACCATGATGTCACACGTGAAACCTGTTGCAGATGATTTAATCCTTCCCAAATGGCGTGTGTTGCGTCACTCTATTGACAGATCTATGATATACACATGCCAAGATGAGAAAACAAAACTAGAAGGACAATATCTGTTTACAAAGATCACCGTCGTCAATGCTTTCTATCTATTTGACGTCAACTCGAGCTACTTGTGGTGGCATTGAAGCTTGGCAGTTAACAAATAGAAATTTTGCTTTTATGACATTACAAATGTGGATATCTGTTTTCTAAACGTGATTTTTATGCTGTACATTGTAGAAGAAAAACCATTTATTACAGGTAATATAATATGTAAGTCTATGATGTTTACTAGAGAGATAAATGATTGTATACACTGTTCACAAGTGATGGTAACATAGGTTATATCCCCCTCTTGAAACAAATAGAAAAAAATAATTCATCATGCACGAAGAGCTTGAAATGTCCTTTTGTCCTTTTGCAGTTATTGAGCTGGTTACTGTTTTATTACGGATTGGGGTTATTTTTTAATATAATCTCTTCACCATTCTAAAAGTTTTAATCATTTTAACTGATTGGTCTACAAAAGAGTTGAGGACTACCAACATTATCACTATTGAAGTAATGAAAAGTTGATAGTATGATTAGATCGCAACTGTTTTCCCCCTAGTCTATAAACACAGGTTGATTATGGTTTTTGTATGTTCAAAAAACAAGGAAAAGAGAAAATAGACTTCAGTCATAAACAGTGTTTTGGTTCACTTGTTCAACTCCTTGCTTCATTACCGTTTGAGTACAAATGATAAATGTTTCAGATATAGTTTTGTGGTAAGATATATCCAACAGAGAAGGATTGCTTAAATTAATAAAGGCCAATTAATACTTCAAGGAATGTAATTCACATGTCAGGAAGAGCTTAGGTTATGTTATTTTTAGTACAATCTTGCTAGCCCGCTACTGTTAAGTTCCTATTTCCTGACCTGTCCAATGTCCTCTTACATTATTGTCAGTAAGGTAAGAATTTAACACATCCACACATTGTTTCATTGTTTCATCCAACCTTCATTCGAATCATCATTGAAATTAGTTATTGTCGAATACACGAACTACTCGTTTCTATCAAAGAATAATCTCATTCAATATAAAGAAGAAATTTATGATTTTCGTTTTCCTTCGTTTTAATTTTATCAAATGTAGTGTATACTTTCATTGGGATTATTTTATTTCAATAAATAATAGACAGTTTTAATCGACATTAAGGCTAAGGCGACTTAAAGGGAAGAACGCTTTGTTTCATTTTTCAAAACTAATTTGACATACATTTCAAGATAAAACGAGCTCAGATCAGTACTACAATAAAAGACTGAAGTCACGAGAAATAGTAGAACTAATGCCGTGCATTTGTTTTATGTGTGCGGGTCAATTGAGCTATAAAGCTGCTATATATTGTTCAGAATGAAAGTTTCAAATTCCATGATCATACTTAGTAGGACAAAAACTGCATAAAGATAAATTACTTACTCAATCAAACCTGTATGCATTTAACACGGGATGTCTCGTCCTTTTCAATAATACACTTGTTATAAAATAATAATAATAATAATAATAATAATAATAATAATAATAATAATAATATTTTCGTCTGAAGACCTAATAATAATAATAATCGATTTATATAGCGCCGAGTTTCAGCTGGGCTGTTCACAGGCGCTTTACAATCCCTATTACCCTGGTCTAACCCAAGCTGCGGATTACAGCGCTTAAATGTCACCGCCAACACAATCTACACCTTGTACCAAATAAGGACCGCTGGGTGAACAGAAGCACATTTTGAATGAAGTTCCTTGCCTAAGGGGACACCACAAGTTTCTAAACACGTGTCTCAGTGTGGGGCAAGGTATAACCCTTGAACTCTCAGTTAATACAGCAATGATCGGTTAACCCACCCATCCGGCAAGCCACGCCAGATGTTGCTGAACTTCACAGAGAGCGGTCAACTGAGCTACGCACAGGACCACGTGCCACCACATAACCTTGCTATTTATCTATAAGATTAAACTAAATTATGATAAATCGCTTCAAACAGGCCTTTAAACACTCAAAAGTCCATTTGGTTGATATATGTGAATAAAACATGAGTCATCAAAAGCAAATAGATCTATCACCAATATAATGAAATGGGCTTACGGTCATTCAACTCTCAACCTATGAATTATTTACTCTACTGCATGGAATATTTATTGCTAATTTAAAAGTCATAAGTGAAAGGTATTAACATTATGCATCTTATTGAGACCAAAGATCACCTCGTTGATCATCAAAACAATATTTGACACAATTCTGTCATCATTCAAAATAATCCTTAAACATTAATCATTTTCTATAATAGAAATGATTAACTTATCAATGCAAAAATCCCTATATGTAATGTTTTACATATAAAAATACATACACACTATCAGTTTATTTTTTTTATAAATAGTCGATAATGAATATATTTCAATGCTATTTCGTTTTTGGTTTTGTACGTTCGTAATGATGAATTTTGTACAATAATAAAACAACAAACACGTGTCATGCGAATCAACACCACGCAGCTAGCACCGATTTCAATATAGCAAATTATATTTCAGATCAATTTATTTATCAATGATCGATTGCTTCCTTTTTTGTAGGAGATATCACACCACAATAGATGCATAATAGAGACTATTAAGAAATTATATTTTTGCTTTTGCTGATTTACATAAATATTGTATATGAGAGGACAAAAAACTGGAAAGCATGACCGATAAGGTTTATATCGGCAAATTCTTTGTAAGCTGTCCCTCAAAAGAAAAAAAATCATCCAAGACTACGCTAGAATGGTTTATTTTTTGTGTTTTCCGATATCGAATTTTGTATGACATGAATAAGCATACATCAGACACAAGCATGGTACAAATACAGGTAATTTCTTTCTCTGCCTTCGTCATTCTAACTAATCATTGGTCTGAGTATGACGTATATTAGTCTAGGCTCAATGTCATCTAGTTGAGAGAGTTATCCCGTTAACATGTATGAACAGCATTTCGTTTGACCAGGTTTGACAGCCTACCACGTTATGAACTAAATCTCGTATTGATTAATATGATTATAGTCTTCTCTGTTTTTGACAGTCTTTTGTCAAGGAGATGAGTAGTTCAAATTACTGTCACAAAATACCTTGGTTTTCGTCGCTGTCAACATATTTAAAGTAACCATTAATGTTTTGCTAGCTCTTGTTCCCTGAAAGAAAATAGATGTTTCGCTTCGAAACAAACTTTTTATTCAAACCTTTACTGTTTTCAAGCCAATAATTGACATGACTTTATCAGGGTCAAAGTGATACGCAAAAATTCATGTTTCTAACCAAACCACTTCAAATCATAATATCTCTATCCGAATCATTCGTTTGTTTTAACAGGTTTGTTTGACATGATTATTACAGTAATTGCAAATATGCCAGTTATGCATGTGTGGATCTAACATCAGTTCCTGAAACTACTTCATCAATCTCAGATGCTAATATTACCATTTGAATACGTTCATTCCGTCATGATGGAAAATTACCATATTTTTTAATTAAATCTTTTTAATTCAATACAGACTTATTTGGATCGTCTTTATATCAAAGTTTTAGAATTTGTTTTAATAAATGTTTTGCAACCCGATAAAAGTTATTCATGGAGTATCATGTTTCAAAAACAAGGTATTCTAAGATAGTAACCAGAAACCAGTACAACTTTTGGGGTCAGCTGCAAAAAAGAAAAATATCACTATCACTACACTTATTTTTCTTTCATTCATTTTCCGTGGAATTATTCCATGGAACAGTGACTGCATCTTCTTGGGTTCATGTATTTTAAAAGCTTTGTACATTTATCATCTAATGTCAGCAATGACTGTCACAACATCTTATTGAGCGATAAAAAAACACTAAAAACATTTAAAAAGATCCATTGGTATAGGATTCAACTGAAACCTCCTGACATCAATGCTATGAACAAATGTTAAAATTTGTATCATTGACCAGTTGTAAAGTTCAAAGGATTTGAGTGTCTGTGTCATGGTGAAACTCTACACCCACTGCATATAGCGCACAGATGAGCTTATAGAAAGCAATCGGTCGAGTGATCTGAATGGGGAAGTTCACATCAATCACTGACTCTTCAGAGAGAGTGCTTGGGTGCATTCAATCCTGGTGCCTAACAAGAGTACCTTAATACAGTCTGATCGAAAATATGCGCCTTTGAGATGTGTACTTGTATTTTACTTACTCAGAAAATCAATATTCAAACAAATCAAATCAGAAAAAAATGATTTAAAATCTTAATTTCACAAAATCCATCTTCACCGTAAAAGCCTTTGAAGAAGTTTAAAATGTATGTTAGTTTGGAACCAATTAAGATATGCTATTGAATTGCAGTGAAGGACGCCATGGTTATATGATCGATTTTAATCCTACTCACAGATGACAGAGGTACAGACCATCTTTATAGTGTGACCCTAATAATGGTCGTTAATTACAAGGGCAAATAATGTATTCATATGATTGTCTCATATATCAACCCCATGAATGCCAATTATGACTTACGGTTAGGGGATATTGATACGTAGAAGTTTGCAAAAACAATACATTTTAACACATTCAGTGTGAACAGGTGATACTCATAACTACTGAAATACATGAACTTTAGGCCGGACATTTGTATATATATTAATGCAGTGTTAGAGTTAAGATCTCCAATTACTAGTGTGAATCGTACAAGATGTACCTGACCTTATTTCTTAGACAGTTGTACTTTTAACAAATATGAATCAAAATCAATAAATAGTTGCAAAAAGAATTCAAATGATTGTGCTGATAGATTAAAAGAAAATTTTAAAAATATTTTTGTCGTGTTAATTGTGGCCTCTACTAAAGCACTCTCAAACACGCAATTGTGTGGCCTCCAGAGTGCCTAACAGCATAAACACAGCATAATAAATTCTCACCTCGTCTTATCTCAAAACGCATCCACCTCAAATTTGTTCTAAACACAGCATAATAAATTCTTCATTTGGTGATGTATATGTTACGAACAATCTGGGGTATATCACAATCTGCAGATTGTTCGAACAATCTGCAGATTGTTTGCTCACAATCTAGGAAATCTAGATTGTTTAAACAATCTGCAGATTGTGCGACCTGAACAATCTGGGAATGATCACAATCTGGGAATTTGTGTTTTAGTATTATTTTCATCATTTTAAAATGGGAATTATCTAGCTTATTAAAGTTTTTCTATTTAGCAAGTATAAGGATCGATTCCTAGATTGTGATGAGCAATCAGCTAGTCTCTTTCTCAAAATGAGGGGGTATGGGGGCCGATTCCAAGATTGTGAAGGATTCTCAACTCGTCTTAATGTCAAACTTAGGGGGTGTAAGGGTCGATTCCTAGATTGTGAAGGGCTCATAGCTCACCTATATTTAAACTGAGAGGGTATAGGGATCGATTCCTAGATTATGAGGGCTCATAGCTTGCCTATAAATCAAACTAACGGAGTATAGGGGTCGATTTTCAGATTGTGAAGGGCTCAAAACTTGCCTATATGACATACTGAGGGAGTATAGGGGCCGACTCCTAGATTGTGAAGGGCTCACAGATCGCCTATATGTCAAACTGAGGGAGTATAGGGGTCGATTCCCAGATTGTGAAGGGCTCACAGTTCATCTTTATTTAAACTGAGGCAGTATAGGAATCGATTTCCAGATTGTGAAGGGCTCATAGCTCGTCTTTATGTCAAACTGAGGCAGTATATAGATCTATTCCTAGATTGTGAAGGGCTCATAGCTCGCCTATAAATCAAACTAACGGAGTATAGGGGTCGATTCTCATATTGTGAAGGGCTCACAGCTCGCCTATATGTCAAACTGAGGGAGTATAGGGGCCGATTCTTAGATTGCGAAGGGCTCACAGCTCGCCTATATGTCAAACTGAGAGGGTATAGCAGTCGATTCTCAGAGTGTGAAGGGCTCACAGATCGGCTGTATATCAAACTGACGTAGTATAGGGGTCGATTTTCATATTGTGAAGGGCTTATAGCTCACCTATATATGAAAATGAGAGGGTATATAGCAATCCATTCTCAAATTGTGAAAGGCTCACATATCGGCTTTATGTCAAACTGACGGACCTAAGGGGTCGATTCGCAGATTGTGAAGGGCTCATATCTCGCCTATATGTCAACATAATGACGATATCTGAGCCCTTCACAATCTGAGAATCGACTTCTATTACCTCTCAGTTTAAATAAAGGTGAGCTGTAAGCCCTTCACAATCTGAGAATCGACCCTTATACTCCGTCAGTTTGAGTTAAAGGTGAGCGGTGAGCCCTTCACAATCTAGGAATCGGCCCTTATACTCCCTCAGTTTGATATATAGGCGAGCTATGAGTCCTTCACAATCTGAGAATCGCCTGCTATACCCTCTCAGTTAAAATAAAGGTGAGCTATGAGCCATCACAATCTGAGAATAGATCCCTATACTCCCTCAGTTTGACATATAGGCGAGATATGAGCCCTTCACAATCTGAGAATCGATCCCTATTCTGCCTCAGTTTGACATATAGGCGAGACATGAGCCCTTCACAATCTGAGAATTGACCCCAATACCCTCTCAGTTTGATATTATGACGATCTGTAAGCCCTTCACAATCTAGGAATCGATCCCTATACTCCCTCAGTTTGATATATTGGCGAGCTATGAACCTGTCACAATCTATGACTTGACAACTATTCTCCATCATCTGGATGCATACACAAATAAAAACCTAAATAAACTAGACAATTCTCATTTTATAAATCAAGATATACTACAAACAAGCAAATTCCCAGATTGTGATCATTCCCAGATTGTTTAGGTCTCACAATCTGCAGATTGTTTAAACAATCTAGGAATGAAAAAAAATCCTAGATTGTTCGAACAATCTGCAGATTGTAAGCGAACAATCTGCAGATTGTGATCATTCCCAGATTGCACGGACCATATATACATAGAGGACGCATTGACCTTTGAATGATAGATTAACTTACTATAATGAAATCGTGGAGAAGCACGTCATTGGACTGACTGCCTTAAAGAGCCACTCCGTGAGTTGTTGGAATCACACATGCCAAACTTAATCAATGGTGTCAGTTGATCGCGACGTATCGGCTGTTACCAAAAATGACACATTTTAAAGCTTATTGGTTTTTTTACAGTGACAATATGAAGGTAGAAAGTGCCAATTATGATCGAAAACCGGACAGTGGCGCGCGTCAAATAGTCAAACGTAATTTTGGATACTTATCTAAAACAGCCAGGAGGGCAGTTAGGAGTTGATAGCGTTTGTTGGAGTTTATAACTAGTATCCATGTATATTTGCCGTGGTATCTACACTTCTGTGCATTTATAAGGCTGTTTTAAGATTTTCGTGGAAACCAGTATTTGTCATATATATGTCTTTTGGACAGGAAAAAGTACGATGTTTTGATTTTATATCACCACATATGACACTTAGGTTCGTATCAAAGGTAAATAATATGTTATGAAATCACCTCAACTTTTCATAATCAATCATTTCAAAGGTTAAAACTCTTAATGGTTATGAGAAACGAATAAACATTTTGCAAACATAGATTTAGAAATTCATCTTACAAATTGATGTTGGCGAAATATGATGAAGAAAATTACAACCTTTCATACAATATCCTTTTGACATATCAGAGCTTATTTTACTCTGCCTGTAACTAGTGATAGAAAGACGGGACATAGCATCAGAAACAGACAATTTGAAGCACTACAAGATTCGCCTAGAGATCATTATTGCTTTTGTGTTAATGGGTTAAGCATTTGAACCCCATGGGCTTTGTAGCTCATCACCCTTTGTATTATTGATGCTAAAGACGACCATTCACACCGGTTAGTTCTCCAAGTGAATGGTTTCATCAAAATTCCACTGTCAGTGCATTAGTCAAGAAATCAATAAATTGGAGGAAAATCTATAAAACTAAATCATATTCCCTACATTATGATACAAGATGTTTTAAATCTGCAAAATTTCTCACCAACATCCTACCCCTATTTGACTACCCCTGTCTTGTCCACCCATTCTAAATTGACCTCATCAGAAAAATCTGCCAATATCCATTGAAATATCTTGTTCCTATCAGATTGTTCCCAACATAAATTACCATTAAATCAAATGTTTATAGTGTGCTTATGACCACATGAATTTAACCATTATATATTATATATATTGAACAGTCTACAAACTTTATTAAATGGATAGCCACACTGCCACAACATTTGGACCCCTGCCAAACCCATAAGGGGTATGACAATAACATTTACATATTTTGGTCTTAATCCTACTCAGTTAATATACTGAAAAAAAATAAGATTCCTAGCATGATTGGTGTCTGAAAAAAAGACAAATGAAGATTGGAGGATTGATACCCTACCACCCCGATATTTTAAGAGGGGTGAAAACCAAACCTTCAAACTTAAATCTTCATGTAACAATGATGTTATTCTGAAACTTTGAGTTTTCTACGCCAACAAATTGTGATTTTGGTAACTCGCCACAATAATGTGCACCCCTGCAACGCCCTTATCATTTAGGGTAGGATAACGATATATACCCAGCTTACTCTCAAAGCTTACTCCACAAAAGTTAGGATTTAAACATTTAAGATTCCTAGCATTGATGGTCTCCTTAACATAGACGAAAGAACATTTTAGGGAGGACAATCTGCCACGCCCATATTTGAATGGGTATCAATGCCAAAGTTAAAAATGTGAGCGTTCGTGTCAGAGAGATGTCACTTTAAATTTTTCAGCCCCCAATGCCAATTAGGTTTGTAGAATAATATTTCTTATTTTGAGTAAAATGTCTGTCACGAGTTTTCTTTGCCGTTGCTTGATAAACTTGATAAAACTTATTTATTATCAATTCTTCTGAGGCATTACAAATTGAGGTTCTGACAACAAGACCTTTCTTACGTCAATAAGTCGTTATTGAGACAGAGTTATGTCTACCTCGTATCATCAATTATCTGTACATCAAAGCTTGCAAGGTTAAATATACTTGTCAAAGGTATTTGTCTATAATAATGTTACGAAGTGTTTTTCAGACATGACCTTTAGTTCATATATAGAGCTTCAGTATAATTAAGGTCCAACAGAACCTTAATTATTCCGGGTTTTTTTTTACACTTTCTGACTTTTAATGGTCTCTATGACTCTATCTTGCCCTTTTATGTCCATACGAACACTATTATATAAGAGGAAAAATGTGACAACTACATATAACGATTGGTCAAATAGTTTGAACGGCGTGTGTAAGTAAAAAAACCAATTCTTGATAAAAACGATTAGCAACCAGAAGCTGATTTTGTATTTTGTGTTTATTGACATCTTTTGTGACATACATAAATCCATATTTTGTGACATCGAGTTTGTCATAAGCTCTACGTGGCTTAAAATACCATCGAGTCATAATGCCAACTGTCTTGAGTTGAATTTAAATCCCCCCACAAAACTTGCAATTATATCTCTATAATTCCCTTGTTTTCAATGATAATAATGACCATATTTCTAAATACATATAAAATTAATGTTATTTGAGTGACTTACCAAACGCTTCATTCCATATTTAATTTTGTGTCTGCTGTAAAGAACTTTTCAAAATTACGTTTAAACATTCAAACCGACTAGCGACTGGCCACAGACATACGTATTTTGAATGTTACGGTCGCCCATTTCAAGGTGCTTTATTATTTATATGATAATGAGATTTATTACTCTCCCGTTGAAGATACCACCGTTTAATAAATCTACAAAGTTATTACACATTGTGTAATAACATCGCGTGTTGATTGACGTCACATGACGTCACAATCGTTAAACATGACGTCACAATGTTAGCGAGGCAACGACAATGGCTATCCTGGCGATCTGTATGATTTTTCTTTGATATAATTCAGCGAGTAATAAATAAAATACTAAACTCAGTCCCGTATAATTACATTTTTATGAAACTCGTGAATGGTATCGGTATCTAACTCGCTTTCGCTCGTTAAATACCAAACCATACACTCGTTTCATAAATATGTTATTAAACGGGACGTCGTTTAGTATTCTCTATATATCGACAACATTGTTTTATCCCACGCCTACGTACAGGTTATAATCACATAATATACATACTTACATTATACTGTTATTAGTTAAATCGTATTTTCGAAATAAGACAATTTATAAACAGGAAACTGATAAGCCTAGAACTTGATAAACAATCAATTCCGAGAATTCAGTTTGTTGAGTGAACTCGTACGATGAGCTTCATGTAAATGCTGCTTTCCGTATATTTGAATAGCAGATTTTTGGTAAATGTTCACCCTAAAAGTAAACTCTCTTCGAAACATTTCGAATCTCAGACAAGGTAAGGAAAAATATTCATCTGTCATCTACTATATTGATTTCAATGGTTTAATTTTGGTGCTTTCAAATATATACATATTTCTAAGATATATTTTAAAACATCAAAACCACACATACTGCCATAGTCAAATATTGATAGGTATAAAGCTCGATTTAAAAATACCGGATGAAATTAATGAAACGTTTTCATGAAAATGCTGCACCTTAGCGGGAACATTGCATGTTTTCAAGAAATAGAACATAGCTCCTACCTTCTTCTGACTGCATATATCCGATCAAAACAGTTAAAGTTCTTATTCTTTAATCAGACGAATTATTCTAATTACTACGTGACAAACCTTAGATAAGTAGCGCCATGATACATGAAAGTTGTACATTTGAAGCGATAGACGTTAAGTTGGCTGTCAAAAGCCACAAAAAATTAAGGTTTCAAATTACGCAGACCTTCTCAGAGCTGTCAAAGTTTAAAAAGGTTCATGCACTCCTAGCGTGAAGCAATCGGAAACTTTCCTCTTGTGATAGTTAAATTGTCACAAGCAATGCTCATTTTAACCTTCAGAAAATTGAATGGTATCGAATGAGTCATTTTAAGACAAATGTATTCCGAGACAAGACAGATTCCTTTTAACATATTCTGGTTCAACAATTCTACTTTGCATTGAGAACTTTCGTTACAGTTCACACAAACACATAAAACTTAGGTTACTGTATTTCGTCAACTTAACCTAGAGCTAAATTTAACCATGAAAGCTTTGATGTACTGACAATAATTCACATGCGAAAGTCAGAAATCTACTACACAGAACTTCGGAATGGTTTTATTTTTAGGATTTAACTCTAAACCATAATTCAGCACGCTGTGTCCATTTCTAACTTTTTTTATTTATTTTATTCTTTTTTTCAGATTTCTGAAAAAGATAGAGAGATTATTCTTGTTCTTATTAATTGTTTTTATCTTATCTAAGATATCAAATTTAGCATATTTTGAATAATTGCTGCATTTGATACATTCAGCAAAAACTCAAAAACGTGTTTATATTCATTACGTAAAAACACATTGACAGTTTGAATAGATAGCAGTGGCTTGCATTTTAGAACAGACACTCAGAAATGGACGGAATTTATGGTGGTGGTTTCGAACTCAGCTCAGATTTAATTGTTCCAAAAATCTGAATGATAAATGTTTTACGACCATCATTCCAGCTTACAACATAACATTATGTATGTTATCTTACTTTGATCAACACTTACAGATTTCTTTGAAAATTACTTTGATTTACACCTCAGTTTTACATATTTATGTCGAGAATTGATTTCGCACATGTATTGCATAAAACATGAAACGCCAATCATTTTATTTTAACTAACTGATAAATTTGGAGTTGAACAAAAGAAAACTATGATATGATTATGTTTAGACACCAAAAAGTGACATTATCCATTACAAAGGATTGTAAACTCAAAAATATACTACTCAAATGTTTGCTTAACATTTGTTGCCTTTCAACCAATTTTCAGGTAAACGATCATTTCAATAAATATGCCCCGCCCCCTTTTATATATTTATTTTAACATCTGGAATGACATCAAGCTGGATTACCTGTTGTGGTGTAAAACGTACCCATTTAGGCATTTTCCTTTCTTTTGAGTTTATCAACAACATGTGTCCACGTTATACTTAATGAAACTAATAAGTAATATCTTTGCATTTATTTTATCTATCTGAATGTGTTGTAATCGTACCAGTCATTGATTATGTTGAAAACCTAATTCAAAATTGTTTGGACTGATTTGATAACACGAGAATAGATAAGAATTTTATCAGTGTAGAAATAAGCTGGTCACCCAAATAGGTTTTGCAGGTATGGAGGAGTGAGCGTAGATTGGAACAAATAACTTTCTCTGTAAATTGACTAACATGATTCAAACAACGAACTATTTGAGCATGTGAAAAGATGTTGCAAGAATCAACCTGGTTGTTAGATGTTTTGAAGGACTAATTTGAGACACATCTGACAAAAACCTTGAGGCTCATCACGGATTTCTATAATCAACCATATATGTGTTTCTGTCTCGTTTCCCAGTGTCATGATCAAAGCAGAGTGATCCAATTCAGTTGATTTCTGAAATGCCAAAACCTTATCGGGTCAAAAAATGGCAACTTTCTTCGAGAACCGAAATACTAATTGCATCATTAATTCATTACTCTCTTTCCAAGTTCAAAAGACGCCTTTTTAAAAAAAAGATCTCATGTGTGGTTCACATCATACTCCTAAATAAGACCCATCCTATAGATGTGTTCATTTTAGTGTATAATTATCATCTGTTATTAGTAAAATCACTGTGACATTTATATTTGATGCATTGTTCAAAATTACATGCATGTTCACATCACAATATCTGTCTTCGTTCAACGCGTGACTACAGATGAATCAGTGTTCACTGCTAAGGAGAACTATATATGATGCACCATCGAAACAGTCGTCAGTACTTAATAAGGTTGGCACAAAAGAAAAATATGAAATGTTCACTACAGAATAGATATTTGCGAATTAACTGTAATGGCATCATGCCTGAATATCTACTTAAACAAGACATTTTTTCGGGTGAGGCAACTACGGTATACTTTATTGACATTATAAAGCTTGACATGATTTATCGAAAACTCATTCAAAGCAACGAAAATAATCGTTTGGTTGTTGTTATTTTGGCTTCTTGACATACGTAAGGCTTTTCTTTGTTTGTAAATAAAAATGTCTTTTATTTGTCGTACTGGAATGGTTATGCCCCTTTAGTGAGATTATAGGATTTAGCAGTAACCAGATTTGATACGTATCACATTCTATTACAATTAATGAAAAAATCGTAGTCATTTAAACATTAATACATTGTCTTGATTTTAGCTAGTTAGTTAACTTAATGAGAGCAGACATATCAGTAAAGTGGAGGGAGGGATGTAGGGACGATGTCTAGAAATATATAATGAGATAAAGAGAAAGATATATATCATTTGATAAGTATCGGAAAATATTGATAAAACATAACATAAACTGATTATTATCTAAAAAATGCTGACCATTCTTATAATCATTTAGCATGTATACATAGAGAACAAAGTTAAGCACCCCCCCTATTTTCAAAATTGCAAAATGCATCTGTGGAGAAAAATACGACAATATGACTAAATGGATCCCCTTGACATAGAAACTAAAGTTTTTCGTGACTTCGTATCTATAAAATCATCATACATGATGACATTTTGAGAACTTAAGATAAAAAACGTAATGGTACTGATTTTTCACCCAAAATAACTATCGTCCGTTTGTCAAAAGTATGCGATGGATTCTGATGTTAGTTGTCATGAACAACAATTTTGTTAACAGGTAAAATTTTACACTTTAAAAAATCATGTATCCTTCACAATAAGGACATTATTGGGTTTTGAAATTTGATAAGAATTTTCCATAATTTTTAGAAAATGGCCATAACCAGACGATTTTGGAATAAAGTTGGTCTTCTTTAACTTTGATTGAGTAACCCTATACTTCATTTTGCTTTGTAGTCGTTGTTACGGTTAAAACTGCCCCATTTATTCCCTTTTTATGAATGGGTCATTTTCCAAAAAATGAGATTTTGGAGGTCCATACTGCTGTAACTAGTGACTTTTGCTTAAGAGATCCATAATGAAGTTTGATCAATGGAATAGAAATAATGGAATAATACACATTAAAACAAAAAATATTGACTTTCTGAACATATTCACCTTTTGATCTCAAAATTACCAATTTGTATAACTGCAATTATTCAAAATATCCGAAACGATATCCTAATGAAATTACGTTCTTAAATTGCAAAATTATGATTCTATCATATCATACACTTACTTTTATTGCAATGTGGTCCTCTTTATTCTTAGACAAACCTTACTGGTGAAAAACTTGGGGGTGCTTAACTTTTTTCCTTATGTATATTTTTGAAGGATATTAGGATAAACCTACCATGTGTATTTTCATATAAGAAGAAAACGTTCATCTGCTACAATCATTTCCTTTGTTACAATGACTAAATTGATAATCAGTCGCTGAAAGGGTAACTTAAAATCATGACTTTGGGTCACATTTCGACACAAAGTCATTTTAATTGTAACATAACGAGTAGGCAAGAATGGAATTGTTTGACTATTGACAATGCTATGGGTTATTAACATTTTGTTATGGAAGTCTGAATGGAATGAATAAATGTGACCAAAGTTATTTTCAGACCTCCTTCATATTTGCAATGTTATGTTGAATTAGTGGTTTTGAGTGATTTGCTTACACGTGTCCTTTTCGTAAAATCGTTTTGATTAACGACATTTAGAAATGTCAGAACTGGCATATGACATTTGTGACCATAGTCTTCATATTTACAATTGGTATCAATTGTGTTAATTTTGAACGAAATGTCAAGTGCATGAATTGTTTGATATATTGCCTAGCATAAATAACATTTCATCAAGGCACCTGAGGTTTATGTCTCGACATAACCTATGGATAATGCAGTTTCTTATGATACATGTGTCTAATGTTGATATATTGATAACGATTCTACTAACTTGTTCAATAGGATTACTTTCCCACTGCCTTATCAATCTGCCTAGCTCATTCAATTATATGTGTCTGAATGTTGCCAGCACGAACAATCATCGTGCAGAGATGGCTGTATCATCCTCCAGAGAAAAGTTTGTGAGGAATTTTGGACATATTTGTAATAAATGGATCAATGGTTTTAAAACTATTTCGGGAAAATTTAGGAAGGGGGTAAATAGTCTTAATTCTGTCAGGAAATCTTAAAGTTTCAAATTTTTTTATGAATAACTTTGTTTTACTTATGCAAAAACTTTTAAAACTTTAAATATAGTCACACTCCAAGTTTCTGTTCAGGAAGGAAGCCGGCTCAATGTCTGGCTATTAAACATAGTACAAGCACATCTGTAGACAGCTTGCTTCCTACACATTTGGTGGAAATTTGATGAATTTCGGGAAACAAACTTAAGGGCTTTATTCTAAACCCTTGCTATCTATTTGTGTCAGGGGAAAAATAAGATCTAAATTGCTTTTAATGGGTAAGCTTAATTTGTTTTATTTATGACAAATAATGACTAATATTCAAGTTGTTTCTTCTTATTATGTCAATTTGTTCCTATATGGACAAGAAGAAGTACATGTTTTTCTCATGATGGTGTCAAGTTGAGTGCGCGTTGATTCGTCCGCCCTGGCCACTCAAAAAGGTTGATATACATGACACAATGTAATAGAAGTTCATTGAGTTATTTGATGGATAGAACTAGCCAGACAAGGAAAGTATTGACTTCAGATTACACACAAAGCTTGAGAGGGATTCACACCTTATCAGATGAAAGCTTTATTAATGCTGATCTTACTATTCAATCGAAAAGTGATTTTCTAATCATCGTTCTCTTTGGTCATTAACTTTCTTTTGTTTATATACCTGTTTTGTGTAATTAGTATTCCATCAAGTTGGGTTTAGTGAATGGACGTGGGTGTTAGATTTGTATACAGTAGCGGCTTTTTGACGATTGAAAATGCCGGCAAAATTTGGTGGTGTTGACTTGAATTGCATCTCTTAAACCATCAATGATAAAATAAGACTAATACAAATTTGAGGAAATGTCAACTTAATGGATGAGGAATATAAAAAGGCTGAGCAGATTTGTGATGCAGTAGTGTCAAGTACGGCTTCCATGTTTCAATATTGGTAATAGTTACTTCCAACGATTGATACCCCAGTCAAAGGTTACTAATGTTACTGATCATTTTCTGTTTAAAAAACTAGTCGTAAATGATAATAACATGATAACGTTGGTCAGATAGTCATTTACTCTGAGAGAACAAAGCGGCTATAGATGACGGTGATAAACGACTTGCAGGACACGCACTATTCTTGTGGAGATGGATAAGTAATAACAAATATTCATCAAACTGAAATTACCAACTATGTTTTCTATCATCCTCTAAAAATAACATACTGTTGGCGTTGTTTATTCTCGAAGATGTGAATGTGAGCTCAGAAATGATTAAATCTGACATATAGATAGTAGATATTAGAATATTCCATAGACAGATCAGTTGATATGACATTCGGATTGATGTTATAAATCATTTTCTGTACTTAATTGTTGAAATTTAAGGATGTCGGATATAAACTTGAACAAATTACAATACACAAGAGGTTGAAATTTGACAGGAACAAAACACGTGATCTTATGTGATTTATACATAGAGAACAAAGTTAAGCACCCCCCTATTTTCAAAATTGCAAAATGCATCTGTGGAGAAAAATACGACAATATGACGAAATGGATCCCCTTGACATAGAAACTAAAGTTTTTCGTGACTTCGTATCTATAACATCATCATACATGATGACATTTTGAGAACTTAAGATAAAAAACGTAATGGTACTGATTTTTCACCCAAAATAACTATCGTCCGTTTGTCAAAAGTATGCGATGGATTCTGATGTTAGTTGTCATGAACAACAATTTTGTTAACAGGTACAATTTTACACTTTAAAAAATCATGTATCCTTCACAATAAGGACAATATTGGGTTTTGAAATTTGATAAGAATTTTCCATAATTTTTAGAAAATGGCCATAACCAGACGATTTTGGAATAAAGTTGGTCTTCTTTAACTTTGATTGAGTAACCCTATACTTCATTTTGCTTTGTAGTCGTTGTTACGGTTAAAACTGCCCCATTTATTCCCTTTTTATGAATGGGTCATTTTCCAAAAAATGAGATTTTGGAGGTCCATACTAGTGACTTTTGCTTAAGAGATCCATAATGAAGTTTGATCAATGGAATAGAAATAATGGAATAATACACATTAAAACAAAAAATATTGACTTTCTGAACATATTCACCTTTTGATCTCAAAATTACCAATTTGTATAACTGCAATTATTCAAAATATCAAAAACGATATCTTAATGAAATTACGTTCTTAAATTGCAAAATTATGATTCTATCATATCATACACTTACTTTTATTGCAATGTGGTCCTCTTTATTCTTAGACAAACCTTACTGGTGAAAAACTTGGGGGTGCTTAAATTTTTTCCTTATGTATATAATATTTGCTAGAGTTTGTGTGACAAACAAGAGTGTCACTTTCTCGCCTCCATGTTTAGTCAGACCCTCATGGATCCCATGGCAATATATAAAACATTATATGTAATACAATCTTCTAGATTTCATGTTTTCTTCAACGTATTTACACACCTTGCAATGGACACGTTGCTTTGGTAGAAGAAAATTATAACAAACCCTTTCACATAAAATCCAATGGACATTTTATTGTCAGGTGACTAATTTGTCTGTTTCGATTTTCGAAATGTACAGTAAGTTCGTTTCAAATCTTAATACCATGAATGTATACCTAGTTATCAAGTTATGCAAACAGAAACAATATTTGAATCCTTTTGTTTGTTGTAAAGACATCAAAATAACGTGGTTTTCTTGGACTTTCATGTTAAATAAATAAGATCTCTTCACAGTATCATCAATCGACACTACGCCTCCATAACACTTTGAAATGGAAATATCAAATGATATTGAGCACACTGTTTGCAAATATCCTTATGATCAATCACTCGCCTAAGATATTCACTTTTATAAAACCAGTAAGTATCAGCACTACAAAGGTTAGAAATATTCTTATGTCCTGTAACGCAAAAAAGATAAATTAACATTAGTAATTAAATAATTTAAAACACACTTATGGCATTTTAGTGACATTATAACGATACGTCATATAGAATAAAGATATAAACATATCAATGCAATGCCGATTGGGGCAAACATGTCACTGTATAAGATTCAAAAATAAATATATAGTAAAACGGACAAAGAACAGTTCATTAACATACTTGTTAATGACAAGATAAATGGACCGATTTTTTAATTCTTAGAATATCTAAATTTGGAAATAAACCTAGTCAAGTTTGTATATTATCAGTTATCGTTGCAACAACAATTACATAAGTTATTCCTTCGGATTCAAGCTGTTCTAAACAATCTCCCTGGTATGACGAGAATCGCTTATAACTTAAAATGACAATAACAGGTATATGCATGTCCATAAATTAAGGATTTTTTTAATGAGAAAAACCAAACAAATAATGTTAAGGCAAGCAAGCCTTCAATGAATGTTGCAAACGAAAGAAAACGGGATATAACTGAAGAATCGCGGATGACATTATATATGCGGCTATGCATGCAGATTGTGAAGAGTTTTGGACGAAACAGGCCTCCCCGACAAAGGTGAATGAGGTATAACTTCCTCAGAATTTCCCCTGAAAGTAAATCACTTTATTGATCAATACGCGTGCATGAAATGCGATGGATTAGCTCGTCAGGATATCTAGTTGAACTGATTTTCTTTTCTATTCATTATGCATTTCGATGTCAGAATATGTTTCGTATCATTCCTTTCCCAAATGGTTACATAAAACGTCCTTGACAGGGACTCTTTCTAGCTTAATCAAATCACGTCAAGCGTACTTAAAGTATGTTGTCAAAACTAACCCTTTTCTAAACAATAAATCAATCATACAATGCAATCAATCAATCATGCAATCTAATCAATACAATCAAGCAGAACTAACCCGTTACAGATGACCTCAGTTCAAACTGAACTGTCAATAACGTAACAGATTATTAAACACGTACTTACTAAACCTCACTTACTCTTTACTTTTGAACAAACCAACACTTACAGGTTATCAATTACATTTTCCAGTGCCCTTGACCTTATGCCCTGATAGAATGTTGATTGATCACGTTTAGTAATTCATCGATATTCCACTTATACCTCTTGATATGTGATTCCTTATTGATGAATTGATTTACTAAAATCACGACCATCCATCATTATTGATTTGGTCTGTCATTATACCAAAATAATTGGTTACAACAACTTCAGTACGTAAACTGTAATGCACCAAGTAGAAATAAAACTTAAGGGTTATATTCGTGAGATTAACCCTCACACCAGAAAAACAAAAGCATAAACACGCTATTAGTGTAGTTAATTTCTTAAAATATGTTGAATTGAAGTTTCATTACCTCAAGAAACATAATGTACAAAGCACACAATGAATGAAGAATGAATAAAGATTAAGAAATAAGAAACTAAATCTTCATTTGAATGTTCAACTTTAAAGTCCTTACGCCTGTGTTGTGGTGACTCAAGTTAATGATAATATTTGGGGTCTCTTTATTCAAAAATGTTCTACATTGCCTTGAAGCTGATCACTTGAGTAGGTTTTGCAGATAGGCATGAATGGCGGGTAAGAGAAATCAAAACTTTCTCTTGAAATTTATGGATGGTGATTTGAACTCCGAAGTTTTCGAATATGTTAATGATATGTTGGAGGAAGCAATACAACTTGGTTGTTTCATCTTTGAAAAAACACCCCAGACACACAATCTGAAAAAGACCCCGAGGCACATTATGGAGTGCTATAATCAGCTAAAATTGTATGTTTTTGTCTCGTCTCGCTATCTCATGCCCCAAGGAGATTATCCAATTCAATTGGTTTCTGAAATGTCAAATGTCCAAAAAGAGTAATTTTCTTCAGTGAAAAGTTTCATGAGTCAACAGTTTTTAAAAAACTGTTTCATCCGAGATATTATATTGTAGTGACAGGAAATTGACAAAACCAAAAAAACCCACAAACAATGAGACAATATGTGTTATTTATGGCCTACTCTTTTTAAAAGTTCTTCTGAGAGAAGACGAAATGTGTGGCTAATATTTCGCTTCTAAATGAGATGTTATAATGTTTTTATAACATTATGATAACATGCATATCTCATTTTCTTTTACATACAAAATTGTTAACCCATGGATGAGTTGATGTTGAATATATGTTTTAATGTGATTTTCATGTAATGCGATAAATTCTGTATCATTCTGAAGAGAAAGATGTTGGAAAGAGTGATGAAAAATAAGATACTCATTTCGTATTCCTAGACAACTAGATTCTACATTAATATTAATCACAGTAAACAAGGTAAGGTGAGGTGATATGGAGTTTAACGCCGCTTTCAAGAGTATTTAACTTATATTGCGTCTGACATTATTATTGCAATGAAATTCAGTGTAGCATTGCATCCAAACCTTAATGGAGTCAAACAGTTCTCTACTACAGACAAAGTTGCCGGGCCCCCTGGCGGGATTCGAACCACGGACCTCTTGATCCGAAACCTGGGTCCGAAACCGAAAGCACTAACCACTGCGCTATCTCACAAACTAAATTAACAATATATATTCCATGCAGTATCTTTAACGTCTTTAAGTTGAACAGGAGCTGAACAGATTAAACTAGGTTGGACTGAGTTGTTCTGTTTGAGATGTTTTGCTCGAAGCATTAAATCAAATGTGTGTATCCAGTTTAGTCAATTGAATGTGTGGCAATTAGTTATAAAAAATGTATCATCAAGATAGAGCATTTACAGGAAGTCATTATATAAATAATATAACTCGACGAAAGAGAGTTACCTACATGTACAGTTTTGTCCACACATAAGGTGTATCGTTTGCAAGCTTCTCTTATAAACATAACATGTTTGTCGAATGATTTTGACCTCTGAAAGTTATAAGACTTGGCATTTACCGAGACACTATCTCATACCAAATAAAATTACAGTATTCATCCTAGTGATTAATAATCATTATTAGGGACGCCGCGTGCCAAGATTAATAAGGTGGAACCCTATGGTTAGTCTTAATCACAGTCTGAAATATTGCCGTGACTATCTAGGACATATACTATATTTTCATCAATACCAATCAATGAGAGTATAAATCAGTGAATGAACATACTGGACGTGGTTTGTCATGATTAAAAGAAACATAATGTACAAAGCACACAATGAATGAAGAATGAATAAAGATTAAGAAATAAGAAACTAAATCTTCATTTGAATTTTCCTCTTTAAAGTCCTTACGCCTGTGTTGTGGTGACTCAAGTTAATGATGATAGTGGGGGTCTCTTTATTCAAAATGTTCTACATTGCCTTGAAGCTGGTCACTTGAGTAGGTTTTGCAGGTAGGCATGAATGGCGGGTAAGAGAACTCGAAACTTTCTCTTGAAATTTATGGATGATGATTTGTACTTCGAACTAATCGAATATGTTAATGATATGTTGGAGGAAGCAATACAACTTGGTTGTTTCATCTTTAAAAAATACACCAGACACACAATCTGAAAAAGACCCCGAGGCACATCATGGAGTGCTATAACCAGCTAAAATTGTATGTTTTTGTCTCGCCTCGCTATACGGTCTGAAATATTGCCTTGACTATCTAGGACATTTACTATATTTTGATCAATACCAATCAATGAGTGTATAAATCAGTAAATAAACATACTGGACGTGGTTTTTCATTTTTTCAAAGAAATTTGCCGTCTTCCTTATAACGAGCTAAGGGTCTGACATGCCATATTCATATAAAACAACATCCAGCATATAAAGTCTAACAGCTGAATTGACTTGATAATATTTACATAAAACATTAGAATAAAATAAAAAATTCAAGTAAAACTGTTTTATGTGTTCAAAGGCAATGAACGTTATGAACTTAAACAACTTATGTAGGATATAATCCATGGAAGAGATATCCAATATTCCACTTTGATATTTAGTTATACATGGTATTCTCCATCTGTAATAATTTATTCATACACTTTAACTTAGACACATAAGGATACAGCATAAAATAAAACAGTTAGGTTTTTAGGCTATTGTGAATATAGATCATCTATATCTTGACATACATATAGATTTACTTAACAGTTATTCAACTAAGATTCTTTCATTTCTCTCCAGTTCTGTTGTCCCCTTTGTTATAACCATAAAAAACGAGTGCAATGTACTACTTATTGGTCTTTGGAATCGAAAAAAACTCTTGATGTATTATTCAACTCATATTTCAAGTGTGCCATACAAAGGCAAAAGATTATAAGAATATTTGCATGTATAAATGTGATACTGTTTTAATAAATTTTAAAATGATTGATACAAAATGCAAAAGCTAGCATATGCAATGTGTTTGTCTTGCAATAACAATGTGGATGATTATATTGGATGAAGCTTATTAAACATCCCAGTTACTAGTTTTTGACGTTTCAGACAACAGATAGTTGGATAACTCTGCTTCAGGCTTTTGTAAAATCACTAATCTCATTAGACTACAAATAATGCTGTCATGAGCTCACGATTTTGTCACATAAAATAGAAAAACAAAATGTTCATTTGATAATTCTTAAAGTTTTAAAAATCACCAACTTTATTAGTAGGCCTTCAGCTCGTCCTGTTACATATTATCTACTTATGTTCAGGTAGCTTCTGATTATATAAATTTAGTTTTGAAAATCACAAACCTTATTTGTAGGCCTTCGGCTCGTCTTATTACATATTAATGTACAGGTAGCTGCACTATGTGGCTCCTCATTTCTAATTATAGTACTCACCACATCATGACCTAGTTTCTACCACAGGTCGACACTGATTGATAGGCAAACGGGAACCAGGAAATTGGCAGTAATGTAACTTACAGAATGCTTGTTTGAAGAGGCAACATAATTCATCATTAGATCAGATTTGTGGAAATAAGATCGAATTGAACTTAAAAGTAACTAGAATACTCGAACGCTTTCCCTTCCTTATGGTCAAAACATAAGTCATTTCCATGGAAAGGGAATAAACAGAATTCAGAAATCTGAAAATACGTTAAGACATCATTTCAGATGGGTTATACTCATCTAGAGTATCCGAATCATTTGATGAGCTGCTTGGAGTTCTTTTGCGAAAACGAAATGATTAGTGACTTATGGCTGGACAGGGCTAAAACTACATCTCATAATTTTACATACTGTTGGGATAAAAAAAAGGAATCTATCAAAGTATACTTAAAATATTACAATCAATAATAAAATAATATTAGAAATTATCATATACTTCCTAAACTTGTGTATTGTTTGATAAAGAAGTTTTTGCATATTAACATATGCAGTATATTTGCTGCTCAATATTGGTCGTCATTCTTTTCTACAATTCATTTTCTCACCTTACAGCTCTTCTCCTAATGAACATTATATACCGCTTCTTAACAAAAGCTTTTTTACATTACTTGCCAAATTTGTGCAAATAGTATGTAAATAGGTGTTCGCTTAATTTCAATTCATTTAATCATCTTTCGTTCAATTTTAAAAAAAATTTAGGAGATCATGTTCCCATCATATCCTTAAATATTATATTCATATTCCAACTAGAACACATTCGACATATATTTGGATCTAAAATGAAAAATTAAAACTAAATTTTTATAAATTTCTTATAAAATCTTCTTTAAAATTTTTTTTGTAAATAATGTAATATATATTTAAGTTGAATATAATTAACTATTTTGTGAAAACTTTGTCGGAAATTTGTTAAATTGATATCTTATTTTTTTAAATTTTTACCTCATGCCTCATTTGGGTAATTTTGGTAATGCCGGAATTGTCTCCGGCTTACCACATATATGTGTACCTTGTATATGTGTTGTAGATATGAACCCTTAACTTATTGATGAAAGTGTGGTCTGTAAATTGTGTCCTTACGAAGGAATCATAAGAATACTTTAACAGTGTATACATTTCCATCTTTGTTGTAAACCAAATGCTGTTATGTATCAAGGTTTGAAGGTTTGTGAGTCAATATTTTGGATTTAATACAGAATGACATAAATGCTGATACCTTAATGTATTAAAAGTTAATCCAAATTTGTGTATGTGTGTTAGCATTCAGTACTTAAGCAGACTATGTATTTGATGTCTATCATGTTTCTATCTATGACATAGTACCGATTTACAATAATGTAATTGTTTATTCTCGGCAGTTGATATTTTGTGCAGAATTCTCGTTTAAGAGCACGATATACATAAACACTGGACAAAATTTAATGGATGAATGCACACTCTTTGATTGTCAATGTAGCTATGTTCCCATTTCACAAAACCAGCAGAAATCAATAACACAGGTATAACTTCGATTAGAGGGTCATTTCCTTAATGGTATATGATTATTCTTACAACAAAGAACCAAATAGATGAGAGAGATGAAAATATTCGGGACACACACTACAGATGTGAAGACTGATATGTAATTACAAATCTTCATCGACCTGAAATTAATGAGAGTCTTTTATCGTCGTCTAATATACCCCTGATGACTATGCTATTTTTATTTTCCTCTCGCTCAGAAGTGATTTGGTGTGGCGAAAAGTGTAATCTGTTTCACATTTGATTTTAGTCCATAGGTCATATACAACTGCATACCGAAAGTGTGTTCACTTACCACTGAATAGTAGTGCAAATATCATGTAATTTGGGTTTCGTTTCAATGTCAATAGAATAACTTCAGAAAAACTGACAATGCATCAACCACTGTCGATATGTGACATAGCCATTCTTGAACTTCTTTTGGGGATCGTCTGGTCTCTGGTGCAAAAATTCTAATTTTGGCATATTGATAAAGACAAAGGGGGTCACATTTTCGAAACTATGATGTCGTTAAATGTCAAATAAAATTATCCTTATCGACTCTCTGAGATTAAACCAACATATGCACATTGACTTTGTGCTAAGGAACAAACGTGATGTATTTTTAAAGAAAATGATAACTTGTAAAGGATTTTATGGATAAAAATAAAAATAAGTGTTTTCGGAATTTTGACCCTTGGTCACTGCCAAAACTGTTACGGGTAATTGTGGGGTACGATAAACATTTGCCTTAAAGAACAATGCAATGCATATGTGTGTTGAAAATTCAACAATTTTATGTTTGTTTTTCGCAACGCTACGATACCTCAAAGGCATGTCAAATTACATGATATTTGCACTAGTATATACAGGTATGTGAACAAACTTTTGGTATGCAGCTGTAGTAATTGTATGGGTTGATTTAAAGTGGCCAGCCATTTTCTGTATTTATAAATGAAGGTGAAGGATGTTTGATTAAAAGATCTCGTTTTAAAAAAGTAGATTTTTCCGACAGAGACAACTATGTTCATCTCCTGATGAAAGTTAGTGAGAATTAGATTAAATATAAACTCATCAATGGTTATCTTATGAATTTAAAAAAAATAAAATGTAAAAGTTGTTTAGAAGATTAAATGTAAACTTGCTTGACATAGGGAAAACAAATTTATAAAGTTTTTTTTCAGGAAAGAAGCCAACTGACTGCCTAGCTACAGGATAAGTTTTTTGTAATTAGATAGATGGAACATAAATAGTTTGCTTGCCACAATCTGGAAACCAGTGATTTGAGCTGAACTATATAAACTTGTTTGCTACAGGAAATAGAGATTAATTTGTTTTTATTTGTAAGAGCTCACTTTGGATTGATATTGCAAGTGACAAGGGGATATATTTGATTCAAAACGAAATAGTGTGAATAATATTTTATAGAATAATACTACTTTCTTATTCATTTTATTAAAGAATTTCGATCTCTTGCTCAGTAATTGCTACATTGTTGACAAGAAACAGTGCAATGTTTTCCAGTGTTGTTTTTACCTGTATGATTTGATTATGGTTGTGATGTTGCAGTGTAAGAACTTACAGAAGCCATCACGAAGCTGAGAACTTGTTTATTAGTCCGCACTGACCACTCACAGATTGATTGATATAACACCCTGTCATACAAGTTATTGAGTTCTAGATATTTGACTGATGGGTAAAAGTAGCCAGTGGATGAAAGTATTGACTTTGTCCACATTACACAAAAGGCTTGATAGGTCCTTGCCGTGTCTGTTATGTTGGTCTTACAATTGATACTTAATGGAACCTTCTCATCACCATTAACTCTGTAGTATTAATTGACCATTGCTTGGCCTTCAATATAACCTACCACCTTTGTACATTAGATAAACATCGACTGGATATGGGTGATAGATTTCTCTTACCGTCTTATATTGTACCATTCAGATTTGATGATTTTGTTTTGAGATTCTTACCATTTCATGGTGACAACATGAATGGTATCATTTGCCTAGTCCTACATCAGCATAGACACAGCATTGTTTTGACCATTATACTTAACGGGTAATGAATATGCCAGCTCTGCGCTCATCAGACAAGGGATGCATTGATGTAGTATTCTAAAGCGCAAGATTTTTCTTGCTCAGGTTCATTCGTAGCTCTTGAGAACAATTGATTTCCTGATTAACATGATAAAAGATTTTCTGCTAGTCAACACTTTACTTAATTTTACATATACTTTGCTAGTTAATTAAAATCTTACTATTGACTGAAATGAACATATCTATTTTTCATTTCATCACGATTATGCTTTGAGTATAAAAGCGTGTCTGTGTGTTTTGTATCGGTTTAAAAATCTGTGTGTTTTTTATTGGTATAATTTTGATTGATGAATACAAGCTAATCTGATATCATGTTCAGAATTATGCTCAAAATAAAAAGCGTTACTTTCATCAGAAGGTCATTACATCCATAGGATGTGATTATTCCTTGGCAAAGAGGTCCATAAGCGAGGGTAATAAGTGACTTCTTGGATACGCATTGTCATGTGAAGACCGCATTATTCGTGTGAAGACCGATGAGTAATAGCAAGTCTCCAATAAACTGAAATTAACAAGTATATTCTATCATCATATTCTAAGATGCCTTTGATGCTGTCTTCTCTTGAAGATGTGAAGATGAGCTTATGATGACTATGTTTTGCAAAATGTGTAATCTGTCACAAACCGGTTATAAGCTGTAGTTCATATTATCTATACAGCTGCATACCGAAAGTTTGTTCACTTACTTCTGAATCGTAGTGCAAATATCATGTTATTTGGATTTCGTTTCAGCGTCAATAGAATCGCTCCAGCAAAATTGACAATGGATCACCCACTGTCCATGTGTGAAATAGCCATTCTTGAACTCTTTTTGGGATCGTCTGGTCTTTGGTGCAAAAATTCGAATTTTAGCTTATTGATAAAGTCAGAAGGGGTGACATTTTCGAAATTTCGATTTCGTTAAATGTCAAATAAAATGTTCCATATCGACTCTCTGAGATTAAAACCAACATAATCACATTGACTTTGTGCTAAGGAACAAATGTGACTAATTTTTAAAGAGGTTGATTACTTATAAAGGATTTTTTGGATAAAAATAAAAATAAGTGTTTTCAAAATTTTGACCCCTGGTCACTTCAATGTCCTGCCAAAACTGTTACGGGTAATGTTGGGGTACGATAAACATTTGCCTTAAAGAAGAATGGATATGCATACGTGTATTGAAAATATCATACGTTTCTTTTTTGCAAAGATATGATACCTCAAAGGAATCTCAAATTACATGATATTTGCACTAGTATATTCAGGTATGTGAACAAACTATTGGCATGCAACTGTGTTACCGTGATAGATCAGTTATATCATGAGAAAATTGGATTGCAGTGATTAACCAATTCCTAGACATTTAAATTGAATACTAAGGATGTCGGATACTAAACTAAAATCGATATGAATTTAGATACATTATTTTCATGTAATGTAAGAGTTTGTAGGTAAGTTTGTGAAAGGCGTGGGAATCAATGTCTCGTCTCGCAGAGAATGCTGGATATATTGGTTCTTTTTTTACTAAGAACATACTTTCTTCAATTTGCTGAAAATAATAAACATACATTAATAACTAAGAATTTGTTCCATTGAGTTAATCAAGTTTTTCAAAAGGTATATTCAAGCTGTCATACAAATAATATATAAGGTAGCAGTGCAAGGACACGCTAGCTCGGCTAATCAACCTAGTCTCTAAATCATATCTTTATTGTCGGGTAGTAACTAAATTAAGGTTTTATGAGTCCATCAATGTATGAATCAGCTAAATAACCACACTACTCTTTCCCTTTAAAACATTTTCTGGGAAAACATGATTTACACATGTTAACACTGAATGAACTGACTAAGAGTTTTCCTCAGTAATCCTCTTAAAGGATTGAAACGTTTTTGGACATTTTTCAGGAGCATTATATGAGCAATATCCTTTGTTGAAAAATGATCAAGATATCTTTGATCTTATCGACAGAAGTACATGTTCAAGAACTTAAATCGTTAAGCTGTCATATCAATCAGTATCAATCCAACATAGCACTTTTGTAAATAAAATATAAAATAATAGTTTATTTGGTTCGTTGCAATATCTTATACGATCAATCACTCTCTAAAGATATTAACCTTTAAGAATTCAATTAATGTCGTCGCTACAAAGGTTGGTTATGCTCTTATCTCGAATGCTAGAATTAGATAAAAAAACAACAATATGTTTTTGAAGAATTTCAAGCACTCTTGTTTTCTTTTGCTTTGATATGATCAAGAAGATATTGAAATATATTTACATACATATTGCAATTAATTTGGAAACATCCAATTCATGTTGAGATTTCTACCCATAAGCTATCGAGAAGTTTAAATGTGTATGTTGTTTTTGACGAATTTTACGATAAAAACCAAAACAATACAGGAAATGAAAGGTAGCCACGTGGACCTCAAAAACCACATTCACTCGGGCGTACAAACAGACCTTGAACAACAACCACGGCATGTAATCAGAACTTTCCACTATGGCACAGCGATATATATTTATGTATTCACGAGTCTCAAATCACTGAACATAAGATTGAGATGATTCATCTTCAACATCAAAGAAGGTTGTTAGTCATGTGTAGAGAACCCAAATCACTACATTTTCTGGAGAACAACACACCTTCCAATCCCCTGGCCAGTTTGGGTACGGTTTAAATCAGATTTAAGTTCTCCATTATGAATTATTTTTCTAAAAAGAGAAAGAAAACATGCCATCAACCATAACCATTGTTTGGTATCGCCTATTCAAAATGATTCGATTCCTGAATGAGTAGTGTCAAACTTATTCCTGACTTACAGTGATGCTGTTTAAAAGGACATTTATGAATAGTTCATAACATATCATTTTATCATTTTTACCATAAAATCACAGTTTGCCAATGTTTTTTAAATATCCGAAAAGAAAAACGTTGGTTAGTAATTTTGTATTTTCTCATTTTTCAAACTCGTCCATGACAAATGCACCAAGCAAAGACAGAGTTTAGTTTAGTTTTTAATAACAATTTAAATAATACCTTGAGAATTGACAAATGGACGATGCCTACAATAAATTTCTAAGAGAAAGCATCAGCCGATACACTTGAGCCCTGAATTGAATAACTTTATGTTCGTCTTCATGAATCACATGCTTGAAAAAGAATAACAATCCTGACCATGACTAGATACGTTTAGTGTTTATGACTAGACACGTTAGTGTTCATGACTAGATACTTTCGTGTTCATGACTAGATACTTTCGTGTTCATGACTAGATACGTTTAGTTCATAACTGAGAAGTGTAAGAATCTAAGTTTGAACGTAGCTTTAATGAAACTTATGAAAAGCTTAAACATCAATAATATCACTAGATTAATTATAATGTCATCATCCTATCTTGCCATATGTCTTTATCGAAAAAATCACCTAAGTTAAGCTTTAGTTTGTAATTTTGTATTTTCTATTTGTTTTCTACTTTTGAAAAACCTGCTAAACAAAATCAAGCACAATAATGTTATAATTTTGTTTTCTATTGAAACCATGCACACATTATTTATTTATTATTATCACCAGTGTGCATTCGTGTACTAACCGCATCCATTTTGTAATACCAAATAAGTGTTACTGATTTAATGCATACCTTTTTATGTGGATTTTATAAAAATGTCTTTATATTCATATGTATTCAACATGTTTGTTTACTGACAATTACGGCCATTACAGACAAATGATCAGAGTTCCAAATGTTAAAATCTACTTTGGTGAAGGAGTCACGCATTGCTTATAAGCAGCCGTTTTTCAATCAATTTCGCCACAAGATTTTACAATAAATCATATTATACTATTTGAACCGCAAATCAAAGGCGTGAAAAAGCTTTTTTTCAGTTTTAAATTATCTTTTAATTTCAGAGTTAGTAAATTTAGTTAAAAAATTTAATTATTTTTAAATTAGTTAAAAAAGATTTTTAATAAGTTTAAAACAATATTTCAAATTAGTTTTAAAATCTTAGATCTCTTTCTTTATAATGCATTGTATTTTGTTGATAAAACTTAGCGAAGTAAATCATGAAATCTTCATGGAAATAGAAATGTACTTTGAGGATATTAAGACTAAGTTCAGTGCCTTCTCATATTTGTAGAAATGAGTTTGCATTTTTTTTATGAACATAGTTATGAAAGAGGAAATATATATATTTTGTGAATAATCTTCAAAAGATTACTTCCATCTACGCAAAGAGAAAGAGAATGTTTGATGAATGTGGCCAAGCGTCAGAAATGGGTAAAGAGGGATTCTATTTTGAATAAAAGATGCGTTTAAATGTTAAATGCCACTATTTCAGCATATAATGGGAATCAATTCAAGCACATTTCCATCTATCATTGTTTATAAAATATAAAAAAAATTCTTGATTTGTTATTTTAAAGACAATCAACTGTTTCAACAAACATAGGAAAGAATGATCTCCTTAGAGCATCAAATATATTGTCGATAACCTCCAACCCCATAATGTTTCATCTTTCGATAACGTTGTTTGTTTTATGGTTGAAGCACATAATGAAATTAATTTAAGTTTTGCCTTTTCATTACATATTTATCTCCCTAGACGCAAGACAAACATGTTTTTCTGCAGCTTGTCTTCTGTCAAATGTTTCTAGAACTCTTAAAATATACATAACTAAGAAGGCACATCATAACTGTAGGGGCCTGAATAACAACTTTAAACGCAAGAAGGTATTCAATTTCCTCAAAAACAAAAAAGGCAATATTTAATGTTTACAAGACGTTCACTTTACCTCCGATCAGATTCAGAAGATAAAAAACCAATGGGGATATAATGAGTGTTATATCAGTTGCTTAAAAAGTAACTTCGAATTCAAAATACTAGATAGTAACACAGATGAGCTAGGAAACTACGTTGCTCTCAAAATTTTAGTTAATGAGGTAACTTATACTGTAATAAGCATATATGGACCTAACGAGGACAGTCCACATTTTGTCCAGTCTATCATAGACATAGTTGCGAAGTATGATAGCGACGAAATATGTATATGTGCAGATTGGAATCTAGGTTTGAACAAACAACTCGATACGTACAATTATAAAAACATTAACACTCCAAAAGCAAGAGAAACAGTTTTTGAAATGATAGATACATTTGACCTAAAAGATCCCTGGCGTGAACTTAATCACGAGAACGAGATCAAAAGCAAATTGGATAGAAAAGGGCGAAAAACCAACAAAATACTTTTTAAAGCTAGAGTCAAGAAATTGTTTGAATAAGTCTATCAATGTTCTGGAAAAAAATGATGGAACATCCATTACAGATAGTAAACTATTACTTCAGGAAAAAACTCTTTTATGAAAGACACAGCGTAAAGTCACTCTAATATAGATCTTCCTAATCTGTTCAAAAATGATAATGTTCCAATTCTAAATGAACATGATAAAAATAACCTTGAAGGAAAATTGAAATTGAATGAGCTGTCATTTTCGTTAAGACATATGAAAAATGATAAAAGTCCGGGGCCCGATGGTTTTACCACTGAGTTTCTTAAATTCTTCTGGAAAGATCTTGGAGTATTTCTCCTTAATTCCCTCAACTTTGGCAATGAAAACGGAAACCTATCCATTTCGCAAAAACAAGGATTAATAACATGCATTCCTAAACCTAACAAACCTAAGAAATTTTTGAAAAACTGGCGCCCAATCTCCTTAATAAATACGTCATATAAAGTTGGTGCTGCAGCTATCGCAAATAGAAATATAGTCGCAAGCGACGACAAACGGATTCAGCGCATTAAAAGAACATTCATTACGTACATAATGATGTAAGCAATCATCCCTGAAAGTTTCATGAAAATTGGCCGACGCATTTGGCTACAACAGCATGTTTCCTCTGACCTAATGTGTGATTATTGCAAAGAAGTTGATAATGTGAAAAAACCATGCTACTTATGAATTCGTCATGATTTACTTTTTTGTTTGTACTGTTACTGCGCATCTTTCAAAACAAGTTTCAACTCTCTAAAAACATTTTGAAAAAATAGCCCATGTTAATTTTGTTAAAAATGATTTTTCACATTTTTTATCCTTTATTGTGAACGAAAATTATTGTTCGCGAGCAATGTTTTGACAGTTTCATCAAGTCCATATACTGTTCTTACATCCCTGAAAAATTGGTGCAATTGTGAGTCTAACTTTTTTAATTATCTCCCTTTGAATATGCTTACATGAGCAAAGTCGCCCGACTTTGAAGGGTTGCCGAATAATAAATATTTGACTTTCATCAAAATCTGAATCACCCTGAAATTCTCAATGTCTCAGCTACATTATTGGAGATTTTCAGCTCTTAGATGCAAATATCTTCAGAGGAGTTACATTTCAAAGATGCATGGGGTACGGAAATTTCAAAAAGTCCAAAAAAGCAATATGGCGTCGAAAGTATTCATGCTACGAATTTGCCATGATTTACTTTTTCGCTTGAAATGTTATTGCGCATGGTTTAAAAAAAGTTCCAAGTCTCTAAGTGCATTTTGAAAAAATTTCCAATGTTAATTTTGAAAAGTTTGAGTGGTACTGAGCCTTTAATGCAATGTCCGAATTGGCTGAAAAGCTTCGTGTCGCGAGGTCTTTGTAAGGGCTATTAGATTGTAAAGTTTGGTTGTAATTGAGTCGCTAGTTTTGGCTGAATTTTGTACACAAGAATCGTGGAATAATAATAAAAAACACGCCAATAACAATAAGGATTCAGCAAAATTGCTGAATCCTTAATAAAACAGGTTTTGCCAAGCATAATAAATGAAGATCAAAAGGGTTTCGTCAAAGGGAGATATATCGGAGAGGTAACGAGGCTTATATATGATCTAATGGAACACACCGAAACAGGCCAGATACCAGGCTTACTACTTCTAATTGATTTCGAAAAGGCATTCGATTCAGTAAACAGAAAATACCTCAACAATGTTTTGAAGTTTTTCAATTTCGGACCGAATATTTCACATTGGATATAAACATCTTATAATGATATTGAATCGAGAGTCCTGGTTAACGGTTTCGCATCTAACCCCTTTAAAATAAGCCGAGGATGCCGCCAGGGGGACCCGATAGCGCCGTATATTTTTCTACTTTGTGTAAAAATTTTGGGTATCATGATAAGAAATAAAAAAAACATAAAGGGAATTAAAATAGGAAATATAGAATATCTTCTCTCACAGTTCGCAGATGGTACAACTCTCACATTAGATGGATCGGAAAAAGCCTTTATTCAGCTTTAAATACCTTGGAACTTTTTGCCCGTTTGCAAGGATTGAAAGTCAATGTAGATAAAACAAAACTTATGTGGATAGGCTCCAAAAAGAGATCTCGATATAAAATATGTAAAGAATGGAATTTCGATTGGTCAAAAACAAATTTCACTCTTCTAGGAATACAGTTCGATATCGATCTCGATAAAATGATCGAAATAAATTACAAAGAAAAGCTTTCTCATATCTACAGACAAATGAACATCTGGTCAGGACGTACATTAACCCCCTATGGCAGAAATGCGATACTTAAATCACTCCTACTACCAAAGCTTAACCATCTATTCTCATCTTTGCCAAATCCCAAAAAAGGCGTCATTGAAAAACTCCAAAAAAAAGGTTGTTTTAATTTCATATGGAAAAACAAACCAGATAAGATTAAAAGAGATGCAATGATGTTAAACCCAGAACATGGGGGAATAAAATCTCCAAATATTTGGAAGATCATATCATCACAAAAATTAAAAGGATTAAAAGAATAAGCAACAAAGACCTAAAATGGACATATTTATTTTACAATCAACTTAAAGAGAAGACCCCTTTTCTACTTTCGGATGGTATCTTCATAGAAAATAAAATAATTGCTTCTTTAACAAATTCTTTTTGGAAGGACATTCTCTCAGAATGGTCAAACTTTTTATCCATGAATAAAAGGAAAATTGAAAAAGAAGAAGATATACAATGTCAATCATTATGGAACAACGACAATATTATAATTGATAAACATCCGTTTTTGTATTATGAATGGTATAAGAAAGGTGTTATTTTTGTAAATGATTTGATTCAAGTCGAGGGAAGACTGTTAACTTATGAAGAATTTTCCAAATCCTTTTGTATCAAGACTAACTTTTTGACTTAAGAATCGGTGAAAAGAGCCATTATGACATATGCCCGTTCACTGAACATAAAGAAATTTAAGAAAAAGCTACAAAATCCTATATATCCGTATCAAAAATTGATACCATAATTGGGAGTAAAAAATTATATGCGGCTCTTATTAACTCGAATTTGTTCGGCTGGCAAGCTTTTCAAAATGGGAAAAAGTTTTACAAAGTGATTTTGATGAAAAAGATTGGAAAGTTTTTAACATTATTGCTAATAAATGTTCGAAAAGCACAGACTTAAAATGGTTGCAATATAGAATTATTCATAACATTCTCCAAACAAGACAATTTCTTTATAAAATAGGATATATGTCATCACCACTGTGTGCGTTTTGCAAAAGTGAAATAGAAACCTTAAACCATATGCTTTGGGAATGTGAACCTATCCTCAGAATATGGAAGGAACTAGAATTATGGTTAAACTCTGTTCAACTGAAATTAGAATTTACTACTAAAATTGTTATACTGGGAATTAACGGAAAGAACAATAATCCTGTAAATGCAATCATTTTACTAGTCAAAAATTATATTCATAGATGTAGCATTAATGGTTACAAACCAAAGTTAGAACATCTTCAAGATGAAATTGTACGTTATTATGACTTATCTAGATATATTTTTCTATCAACCGAAACAGAAGCAAAGTTTTTTCAATAGTGGTCAAGTTTACACTTATTACTGGGAAAATGTTGTTATTTAGATTTCTTTTTTTTTTAAATGTAATAACCAACTGTGGATTTCTTGTATCTTTATTTATGTGACGATTGTTTGATGAAACATATTACTTATTTTTGCCTGTAACACAAATATGGAAAATAAAAAAAAATTTAAAAAAAGAAGGCACATCGATACTGACACTAGGAAATAGCAACTGTCACATATTATTTGATGAATTACACAATCTGATAGATGATTTGTTTTTTAAAGCTTTTATTTGTCATTACGAAATACAGATAGTTCATAGTCTTACACCCTTGCCTTACATAAATCAAATCAAACAGGAAAAGACTGGTTTACAAACATCACGACACCACTTTAACTTTAACGTTAACATCAGATTTGAAAATTTAAGTAAAAGACATTAACACAAGTCACGAAAGAATCACAAACTAAATTTATTTCATATCTGTTCATTTCACACAATTTCAGCATTGATTTTCCTACGATTTCCTAAAACATTTGCCTCTTCTGAGCTGTCAAAAATGTAAAAGGTTAATGCACTCATCAATGTCTATTATTCGGAAACATCCCTCTTGCGTTAGTCACCTCGTCACTTAGGATTGAAGATGTAAATTGCTCATTTTAACATATTGATTCTTTTTATTCATATGTAATTTATTCTTTCATATCTAGAGATAATTTTGGGATGCCTTTGTTCTATGCTTCACAGTAGAATTGTGACATTTTGGTCGAGTTCACAGTAGGAACCATTCTCAGTACAAAAACATTATTTCGTGTTACAAAATACATATATCAAACTACTCTACATTACGCCTACAATACACGCTTTTGAAATGATTACATCAAATAATAATTGAGATAATAAACTGCGCATCAATTATGTTCATATAGAAGTTGATGAATTGATAAGGCCAACCACGCATATAGTGAAGTACAATATAAATATCAATATACATGTATGTGCTGATTTTGATCCTCATACTGAAAATGATATCATATTGTAAATTGGTTTACTTGTTGGGTGAGATAATACATCTTAATTAGACATCCAAATTAAATGTTACTTAATATTCTTTTGAATAGAATACTTCAACAAAATGTTGAATACTTTTTCCTAAAAAGGGGGATAATCTGAACATTTTGTTTCTTTTATTGTATATAGGTTAACACATTTTTAAATTGTCAACTGGTTGTTATCAAACTATTGCAACATTGCATATCAACTGAGCTGATGGTAAAAAAAATTATCGTTCAACTAACCTTCAGGAGTTAATTTCCTTTTTTTGGTGGATGTCTGTTATAGGTCTGAGAAAATGACAATTTTTCTCCTGTGTGATTTAATTAATTTTATACATTTACGCTATTATATATTGTCCTTCGAGGTTTAAGACAGTGTTTTACGACCTCAGTATAAAGATTGTATGTGCTATTTGCTAAACTAAATATGTTGTTACTCCTTCACACATTTAATTCAGATATTTAATTAAGTGTAATCAGACAACCAGTGATAGTCAAAAGGGTTGGTTGATTTTTATACTGCCCAAAAGCCTATAAAGCCGTATTATACTTTTAGACCGACAGTAAAGTATTTGATTTCGTTAAGCATATTTTAGCCATCTAGAGTACTTGAAATGACACTAATTTATATTTAGAAAGCAAAAAGGGATATAAAGAAACAATCTACTAGAATTAATTTTCACACCAATTTCTGTCTTAACTGCTGTTAACACATTTTACTTTTAGCCAAATCTATTTTAAAAAATGAGAATGACTTAACACCACAGGGAAAAAGCCTATGATTAAGTCGAATGTTTTTAATTGAGAAGTGGCACTCAGCATTTTTTAAAAATAATATCACAAACAAAATGTTGTTTTTATACATTCATTCATATCACGTTATCCAAACTTCAATTTTGTTTGTTTCAGAGTACTTGTAACGTATTCGAGTTGAAAAAGTCATGCGCTCATGAACGCAGTGCAATTAGAAACGATGGTGATTTTTTCATAATAACCAGAAGCCAATACTGTTTATCTGTTTATTGCAAATTTCTGCTCGGTAAATTGTTATCAAAAACATTCACGATTTTTAAATTATCTATCATGTCTGTCTATTTACTAACGCTTAAATTATGAACAAATCATCCGAGCTTTTGCACAAAATCGCATTTTACAGTTCGATTATTCTATCTTATTTCAGATGTTAGAATATTTAATATGTTACATTTGTCAACTGATGCAACTGAGAGAATGATATCAGAATTCAGAGGTCTGACGATGTTAAGATCATACTCATAGTGTGTGAGTGGAAAGCCAAATAAATTTCTTTCATTTGAGCAATAGTTATAGACTTCATTTAAAATTCACCTTCCAGAAGATTCCGCAAATAGAAGAACACCTCGAGATATTCAGGAAACGTACAGAAATGTATATACTCTAGGTGTTTGACTCACTAAAAAATTAAACAGTTTTGATCATGTAAACAATTACCGCTCATAACACTAAACACTAACACAATTACAATGATGATAAAAGTCTTTGCTCTTATCGACTTATACAGATATTTTCAAAACCGCACAATTAAAACACTCTGATACTGATTCAAGTAAACCAATTCAAGAACGTAACATTCAAAATTGATAATATCTATCTATAATGATTAGATTAAATTATAAATTAATGTTGAGAACCACAGATTATTTATACATAGGCTTTGAAGGAAAGATGTGTGAATGTCGTATCGTATGGTGATTGCTCTAAGTGTTTACCACAAACTCCAGTTGGTTATCAGCGTAATGGGCTACTCATGCATATATTTGGGAAAAAAGAAGTGTCTTAAGTATGCAAGGTTATTTATTGACATCGAAAGCATTATGTAAGAGACATATTTGTCTGAGGAAGATTTAAATAACAAAATTATCCAACACATTTTCTTCCAAATATTCCATAGGCCTGTCATCAAAAGGTCAACACATCGTCCTTACACTTATTATTTCTCAGCAGGATATAATACTTAGATTCAGTAATAAAAACTGAGAGGGGAAGGTAGAGTTTATTGAGTGCAAATGCGAGTAAAGCTATTACTGTTATTTTCTAAATGTAAGTTTCACAAAGAACAGTCAGCAAGGATACATCAGTATAACTTTTCAGAGGACCATTTTCTGCAAATTAGATATAATTACTCCAATCACACTGGATGCTTTTGGTGAGGGTGATAATTGCATCCGGCATCCAAGGAACACGCAACAGTGTTGTGGCGACTGATACATAATAAAGAATTGTCCTCAACCAGAGTAAATTTCGACACCACACGTAGAAATCTTATTTTTAACGTGAACTGAAAATAAAACACCAACCCATTGCCATCACATTACTTTCCCATTTTCTGGTTATTATTCCTGTCAAATATTATATTAAACCCATCTAAAACTCTGAAGCATGTGTGTATGTTTTATATGGATAGACAAGTATCCTCTCCAGTTCATAAAGCTGATCTGAAATTGACTCATTAAAACTTTGTATTGTTCTTTCCCTTTAAGAATTGAATGAACGTTGTATCAAAATAATGAGAACAATTTGTCTTCAGGGAAACAAAGGAAAGGAATTTTTATCAAAGAAAACTATAAAAAGAGCCCTGTGTTATTTTCGGTTCCATCTATTGTTTACATTTATCGAAGATATCTGTTTCAAGTATCTTTAAAACAAAGGTTGTAAATCCTTCAACAGATATGATTCATTAGGTGAATAACAATCACATCGGTTATGTCTTTTATATTGAACGGGAAATGAGTCTATGACTATGAGTAGGCGTAATTTTGCCTTAAGCATTAATCACCCACATTTCTTGTATTGGAAATTCTTATTACTTTTACAAATTATTTTTGTAAAAGCAAATTGACAATATGATCGTTTGACATTTAAACTTTAAAATACTGTGACGTTTCAAGGGAACTGACAAAAATAAACTATAAACAGTTTAAAAAATCAAAGGCATAGAAATATATATGCTTGTTGATTTGTTTTACATACCAAGTTTCAATGTCCAAAATCTCATTGTTTTCAAGTTCTGCTCCCAAAATAATATTGGGACCTATGGAGTTTGTTGTGGGTAATAAATGAAATCGCTAAGAAGCATCACGATTAGTTTCATTTCAATTCAAAACTTATTTAAAACCTTTTTGAAAGTAATTATAAAAAACAGAACTTAGAGGCAAATGTAACTGGTATAAGTGAGTATGAGTTTAACATAGGATCAGGTTTTTTTAAATTGTTTAATGAACAGGAAATACAATGTTTGAACTGACATATTAACCAACAACGCTTGAATCAGTTTTGAATCTGGAAAAGGGATAAAGATGAAACGGTATGTATATGTATTTATGTATATAACTTTTTACCTTAACACGAAATACAATATGTGTGCATTTTATGTGCATTCACAAATTATGCATTCGACTTTGGATATTGATATGCTTAAGATAATAACTCTTTAAACAGTTTCACATTTGAAGAAAATGTAATTACATTAATATTTTAAATACAGTTTCAAGTATTAAATTTTAGATATGATTTTTTATACTCTTGTGTGATTGCATTTATTTTATTTGTTTCTTACTGAATTTTACAATGAGTATTTACTTTATTACTATAAACAAATTATATCAATAACTGATCAGGTTAAACTATTAAAAAAAGACAGGATTGCAAAAATATTTACTTGATTCATGATCAAAAGGTCATTTCTTACTCATGTGGTTAAATCATTTCAATTGAATTCGTGAATACAATATCTTTTGAAGTCGCATTATTGAAATACACAGTTGGAAAAGGTCACAAATTGAAATTTATTTGTGTGTCTCGAACCACTATTACACTTGTACTACATTTAATTTTCGTGTTTTGCTAAGACCATTAATAGTATTAGTAATAGAGTACTAGAAAACACAATTATGTTGTTTTACAAATTAACAAAACTGATTGATTGAGAAATCTCTATTTGTTCCACAGCTGTTACCTTGAAAAAATACATGAATGATCATTTCCTGTTTTGCAAACATCAAATAATAATTGTTAGTAAGATTCTGCTTAAGCCTTTTATTTGTCCTGTATTAAAAGCACTTTGTGTCATTAATGTAAAAGATTCGCTTGACGTTCGAAAATAAAGATCATTCATCTGTCAAATTCAACACAAATACGCCTACGTAAGCCAATTGAAATGAAAATATAATAAAATACCTGAGATAATCAAATAATCTTCACTGATGTTGACTTTGATGAATCTATGAAAGGTCGGCACGACAAGGCAATATCGATACCAGCAAAACACAATCGAATTGAAATACTGATATCAGTTGCTATTTGGAACTCAAATGGGATGGTTTTCATGGCCAGTAGTTTGTTTCTTGGTATTTTTGAAGTAAATAATGCTTGTTTATCGTTGAGAAATCTCCATATTCAACAAACCTGAATTTCCTGTTTATTATTTCCCTTTTAGCATAGTTAATAGAGTTAATTAATTTGATTTCATCTTAAAATAAGTTTCCATAATGAGGAAATATCTGTTCTGACCCTTTAAATGCAAGGAACAAGCAAAACCCCATTGAAGTACCCGTAATCCTCTTATCTAAAGGTATTTGCAACTGACTTGCATGTTATCCACTTTAGGTAGAAGTTTATGTTTTCATGTAGTGATGTGTCTGCAATCATATGACATTTAACGAATGAATGTATTATCCTAACTATATTCATGTTTGGTGTAGGTATTTATTAACTGACATATGCACCATATTTGTGATTAATGGTAGATAGTGATCGGCAATGTTGTCTTCATGAGCATAATCCAATAGCTATAGAGAATATAAGTTTGATTTCATCTGACCAAGGTTACCTCTTGTGGACTGCTTTCCGTGCATGTCATGACCTTGCTGTAATGATGAGAACACATTACCACTGATGTCAAAGAGATTAGTTGTCAGTGCTGGGGAGGGAATTACCGAATAGAGCGTTATCAAGAAGAACACAGTGCAAACAATTTTGCATTTGGTTTCTGATCTTTATATAAGGTTTATATAGGTTTCTTATTAATAGTTAGGAGTTTTCGTATATCAATGTTGAGTGAATTGGATTTCGCTATTTTGCAATTAACACACATGTATATTTAATTTTTTCATGGAAGCAAATTATATTCAATTTTGTTTTGTTTCTGAACAGCCAAATTAAACTGTACTGTTTATCATTTCTATTCTGTATTTTTGATATAAAACAGACATCTGTGAATTTCATGCCAGTTGAAAATTTACCCGATCTGTGACGTCTAACTGACAGATGAATAATGTAGGAATTACTTAATTGATGATATCCTTAGCTTTAGTAATTGCAATAGAGGTTTAAAGAATTTCTAATCAATCAATATTCCTGCGAAAAATCTTATTTCCAACTTATTACCTCGGATCATTGTTAAACCGCTTAGTATATCATGTTTGAAATTAAAAAATTGCAAGCATTAATGACTCAGTTAAATAAACGTCTCCTTCAAACTTATGTGAACTGTAAATAGGTTAATTCAAGATGAAAGTTAGAATAGTGATTCTTCGTTGAGTATGATGCGGTAACAGAAAATCCTAATCCGGTGCAAAGATGTTTTCAGCGCCAATAATAGGAGAAGTCTGAGAAGACTGCTGTTAATTGAGGTTGGTAAACTGTGTGACCAGTGTAATGTTGCAATGCATTTATGAAATTAAAAAAATACCTCATTACACCTGACGTGATAGTTTATGTTTCATGATCTTTTTATTTTCCCCTTTATCTATCTTTGTGTGTCAATTAACAATGTTACAAAGGAAATACAAACAACTAATCTGTGATGCAATTGCACCTTGCCACACACTCCATATATTACATAGTACAATATTCAATATACTGCGCCAAACAATTCTTTTAAAAGAAAATGTTTTCAGAACACAACCTGACGAAAAACGGATTATGGGGTCAGAGCAGACGTTCGCTCATGTATATTTTTACAATATCACACTGTGACATGGTCCTTTAGTAAAAGATGAACGGAACCGAACCTATGTCTTCTCATGCAGATACATATATTTATGACAGAGTAGTGAAGCAACATATCAACACTTTTAAAAATTGCCAATAAAAACATATTTGAAATGAAAAACAATAACCGAAGTCGCAAAAGTTTCAGATGCAAAATGAATTTACAAAACATTCTCACACTGCTGTCACATTAAGTGATTCAAAGTGCAGGTACTTTTTCGAATCTGTCATGTTCGGACAATTCCATTCAGTCACTGAACACTCACTCCAGCGATATTTAACTTGTCACTTAAGTTTAATGACGTGGATTTAAATTTGACACTTAATTCAATCTTTAGCGGCTCTTAAATTAGTTTTAACTGCTTTTATTGATACACAACATTTCTAGACACGTCAAAGATTGCATTAGCCATGGTTCATTCAGTGTATTTTTTAACATTGGACCTATTCACACAAGGACTAGTTTTGTGTATAATTCCTCAGCTATAAAATGTGTTGTAGATCTTGTATCATCGTGCGTAAGTCAAATGTCATCTTGACAAGTGTGTTTAGTGAAATATTATTGATTTAAAACACTAGAAAGTATTGCATTTTGAGTTGTCAATAAAGATGTTTTCAAACACAGTATGTCAAACACGGTTGTATATGTAATCTGTAAGTCTGTATCTCTCACATACTTATTTCTACTGAACTTGCCGCTAATGAATGTTTAAAATCATAAAACATGTTACAGACATATTTGAGTGCACTTATGTAATATTCTCGTGGTGTTCAACAAAATGTGCACAGAAAATAAATTTTGGAAGAAAGGAAAGAATATTAATATTACAGTCATTCCCTCTTAATCACTGTCTATTGTTCTTACTTAAGGGTAGGCTAGTGGGTGACAGATATGAGCTTCCAGACCACTTGCTACCTGAGTTCAAAATGAAATTATCATTTGAGATCAATTCTCCTCTGGCCCTTAAGAGCGGCAACATGATCACAAAATCTTTAAACAGAATCCTCATTAGTCAGTTCACTATATTTCATATTCTAAGACTCACTGGTTCTATAGTCAATGGATAATAGTCTTGTCAGAGCCACAGCCTACCCATGACATAGACTTACCCTCCAAATGCAGGCACCAGTTAGTAATAGACATGCAGGTTAGTTTTACCAATTTAATCTTTTATTATGTGCTCTGCAACTTAATCCTTTTGCTGTCTGAAGCGTTATGGTATGGAGAGGCATACCTGCTAATTATAGAACAGATCTGATCGTCGATGATGGTAATCTAATAGACATCCGTTAGAAAGAGGATCATTTTACCGCATCATTTTTACCCTATCTTTAAGGATGTTGGGTCCTAAAGTAATAACAGCATGATAATGCAAGGTCGTATGTAACACTTGTAGTACACGACTCCTTTGTGAAGCAGAACAACAAAAATAACCAATGACCATCAGTTTCTCCAGATCTCAACCCTTTTGAACAAGTTTGGGACGAGATAGAGAAGAACGAGGTGACGTCAACGTCAGCCTCTGACCTAGCCTTTTTCACTTACCTGATATTATTCATGAGGCGGAGGTGTCAAGTCAAAAAGCTAATACGTCTAGCTGAAAGATCAATTATGGCGAAACGACCTAATTTGTGATATTTTAAGTATTGTTGGTTGCACAAGAAATTTGGACATTACTTTCTATTTTGATCCTGTGAAAAAAATTCAAATTACATATTTTACGTCATAAACTTCTGATATCTCATGTGTAAGTACAAATAAAATTATTCATGGCTCAGGTAAATATCGTATCCTTCAATCTCTTCTGAGATAGACTAACCTAGGCTTCATTTAAATGAGAGTTTGTTATCAATGATTCCCCGTTGATTATGATGAGGAAACTGAAAATTACTCTCGTACAAATAAATGTTTATCTTCAATTTCAAGAGTAGTCGAAGAGGACTATAAAAATGTAAGCGTCAATCCCAATTGCTCATTTCTATTGTTGGATTTTAACACAGGGGCATTGTTAATGCATATTTGAAATGAAAGAACGTATCTTATAAAACGCCAACCTCTCTCCTTAAATGCCCGTTTCAACTGTGTTAAAGGTTACATTATTACAAATTAAATAGAACAAGTACTCATTGAATGAGTTACAATTTAAAGTTTCAAAATAAAACTCTCGACATTTTAAACAAGAATAGTAAGTTTTCAGCATACAACTTATATATCTATGGAAGAATTCTGTTCGTTTAATCAAGGGTTATAATGAAAATTGGTCTAAATTCTAGTTGCGTAAGAGGAGTTGGAAACAAGAACCCGGGACCACCAATAATATACTTGATTGTTTTGATGACATAAACGAATATTTGTACATTAAAATATACACTTTAATTTAATGCACTGTTGTTTTTAACTGTTCCTTTCCAACATGCGTATGCATAATGCCGTCGGAGTTATTCAGGTGTATGTCTTAGTGTTTGTTATCCGAATTCCTCACAAAAATTAAAGTTTTGTGAATTATGATTGTTGTGTGTAGTAAACTGAAAGTAGTTTTGGAATCTTCATTTGAGCTTGAAATATTTTTCATTATTCTGTACGTGATACTATAACAACACGATAATTAATTAAATTCATCAAATTACAAGTTAATCAAGTATTTTGGAAATTGAAGTTTTTTCAAACAGTTTTTGTTTTGTTTTCAACTGAACAAAATTTATTTAATTTAAATCAATATCTCAAAACTATTTGTAAGTGAGAAACGATTTCATAGTGTGAAAACTGATTATAAATACGTGGTGCTTCTTTGAAAAAAGGTTATTTAGTTTAAAATTCTATTTTTCTCTGTAATCATTTTTTTAAAACACTCGTGAAATCGTTCTTGTTAGATGAGCATAGGGAATGCTTAAAGTGAGAGAACCCTCGGATGCTACCAGAGTAAGGCTGATTTAGCACCTAACGAGAGTGTTTTAGTTACAACGTGATCTGTCATTGTTTATAGGATGGCAAACACTGTTTTGTATGATGAGATACTTTTCGAACTGTTCAAATAGCTTATCAATCAGATGTAATTTAAGAATATGTAAAATATACTTATAATAATAGCGAGTATTATGTAGTCACTTTTATTGATCGTTGTGCAGCACGTTGTTTGTCTTGTTGCTCAATTTTGTCCTATATTTAACGATTATGTCTGGAGTCGATCAGATCTTGTTTCGTTGATAAATTGTATGACACACTGGGAAACACCTAACTTTATTAGAAGCAAACACTATACAACCTGTTAAATGCCAAATTATTTATTATCATAAACCATATTATATATATATTTTAGAAACATCAAAGTGTGTGTATCATTTAATACATGTAATCTTCAATACACCGTTCAGTCTGTTCCTTTTTTAAATTTAATTTTCCAGTGATATGAGGATCTTGCCTGTATTTGGAGAGGTAGCTCCGTCATTAATTATTTTTTGTTCTTATGTATGCTGACGAAATGAAGTAAAGTGCTGTAACTTTAAAAGTGTAACTAAAGAAAATTAATGAAATTGTACTGTGTATGTACTTGAGAGGGGAATTCTTTGGGGAGTTTAAGGTTGTTTATTTACACCTCAAGTGCGTTTCATGAGATTATTTTTCTCATATATCGTTTATTGAATATATTTGTATTACCGTGTTGAAATTAAGACACATTCTTTTCATTTGTTTGCAGGTTTTGTAACAATATTGTAACCATTTTAGAATTATCGAAAAAGGCAAAGGATCTTTGATTTTGATAAAATGTTCTGTATCCAAACAAGTTTTTGACATTTGTGGAAGTTTTCAATATTAAGGAACAATGTTTTGATTTTTTCCTTTTAAGTGGTAATTTATGACATTTATTGAAAAAAGAAAAGAAATTCTGCTGCACAATACAGATATTCAAAAAACATCAGAACTATGTTTTGCGGATTTTAAAACAGTCTGGTTGTCAGGTGACGATATAAAAGTAAAATACATATAACAAAAATAAAAACATACTTGAAATGAGATACATTTACCAAAGTCACGAAAGTTTCACATATAAGTTGTATTCACAATCCATTATCGCGTAAATTTCCCAAGTGTTTCAAATTTCATCTTCATTCTCCTATCTGTCAAATTTATGACAGGTTCATGCACTCAATGAACGTCAAACAATCGAATAAATCACTCACGTGGTAGTTAACTTGCCATTTAAGTTTGATTACATGAAGTGCTCGTTTTAACCTCTACATTTCACCTAAAATTAGTAATGGTTTTTATTTATACAAAACATTGCTAGACGCGATATGCCTTTTTCAAATTGGACCATGTTTGAACCAAGTCACGTTCCATCTAGAAATGCATCACATACCAAATGTGTTGTGGAACTTTTGTCTTCCTTATTTTATTGATGTTAACAAATATTTCCTAAAATAAATCCCCCCAAAAATAATTCATTTTTCAATTGTCAGTAAGAAGCAAAACCTTCCCCGACGTGTTCTTACCATTGAATATTTACAGACACAAACGAATAGATTAATGTGATATGTATGCATCAAATAAAAATGATCAACTCTAGCTCAAAGTTTTCTAGAAAAACAAATATCTTATATTACTAATAATCAAGTGTCTAGAGTAGGAAACCTTACAAAACATTAGTAATTAACCGGGGTTTTATATATTTCTCTTGTAACAATGTCATAAGGACGATAATGTTTGTCGATAGTTGCGAAATGAACCAACTTATGTTTAAAGGGAAAACAAAATTTCACAATCTATTGTACAGGCTACTGTTATGTCTCAGCATGTAAACATTTTAAGATATGAATGAGTGAAATTCTTCAAAGATAATTTGACGACGAGAGGAGCTGAGAAGTTAATGTGATAGCATATCGCAAATGCATCACAATCACGACAGTGAAGTTACCACAACGTATTTCGAGGAATTATAATACCGTCTATCCACAAGTTTTAATGTCATCGAACGTTAAAAAGATATCAACCATACAATTTAAGATTTGTGAAAGCCAAAAGGATAAACATATTTACGGCTAAATATAAAGCTATAAGAGTTGTAAGTAACAATATCCCGAAAATTCCAAATATTTCCCTTTTATTTAGGGTAACATGAGTCTTCAAGCCAATATATGATAAGCATAGTTGAAACCATATAATAAAACACTATACTATGCTTGAAAGATATCCACTATCAGTAAAATAAAACGAGAGCCACATAACTTTTTCAAGTTACTATCTAGAGCAAAAGTCAGAACTAAAACACTTAGGCTGCAGTTATCATTGCCATAATAAACATGCAGTACCTGTCAATGTTATAAATGTTTGAAAAAGGACATTCTTTTAAGTTAAACACCCAAAACTTTAACTATATTACTAATTTTAGACTTTAATTAATGCAATTCGTTTTCCTAAATGCAACATCAACTACAATATACATAGGACAAAAAGAGTAACCTACAAACACGTGTCCGCGTCAGAACTACACAAATTATCAACCTTTTCTTCGACATCCACGTTTTGTACAAGCTAAATCTAGTTTCAGAATGCAAATAATTTTTGTAATTTTTTTCAAGTAAGAAATTTCCTTTGGATTGCATGTCCCATGCAGAACATGAAGCGTTTGTAATGACGGAGCGGGCATGTTTGAAGTATGAGCGCCTTGGGATCTTATGCTTCCAAGAGTAGAACTCAACAGTTTTTCTAATGAGGGACCATTGATGTGTAATGTGATCAATCTTTGTTAAAGAACCCCAGTCAATGCCGGGAGAGCATCTGTCGTAAGACATCCTGTATCAAAGCCTAAGCCCCAATAAAGTGCGAGAAGTTCAAGTGCATGTTTGTGTATCTGGACTTGAAATGCCTCCTAATCGGGATTAGCTCTTAATACTTCTCTTTGCGAAATTTTAGTATGCAAGGATGCCCCATTCTCTCGAATGTAAGTCTGATATATGGTTTGAGCTTGGCCGTACGTATTCCAAATCTGCTGAATGTGTGTGTGTTTGGTATTGTTACCTATGAAATTGTCATACATATTTGTATGTCTTTTACAAAAATGCAATTGCGACATGAATTGTTAAAAACTATATTTGACATTATGGCCTAAAGCTATTTAGAGCTCCAGTCACCAAAGGTTTATGTAGTAGTAGTATTCTTTGTGGGGGACTATCCGAATGTATTTCATCTTTATAATCACAAATATGGTATTCATCAGGAAGAAGAGTTCGAACATCATCTGACATTTAAGGACTTGTTTTTAAGTAATGTTTAAATACTCTTGTGAATAATAAAAACATGAGATTCATGACATATTCACATGTTATTATTGTTATCTTAAAATTTGAAGAAAATAAAGAAAATCTTTCTTCCTATTTATCTATCTATCATTCTGTCATTTGTTTGTCTGAGTATAATTTTAATTTATGTCCTCATTGCCAACATGCCTTACAACCTATAGCGGTTCAAGCTTTATCAAGATTGTTTGCCCATGGCTCCTTTATATATTGACCCGGTAGTGAAAATACCTCATCAGTGCCAGATAATTCAACAAACATTACTGCGTAAGACTTTCACATTAAAAATTATAGACACTTAAGTGCTTGAGAGAATGGCGCACACAGTTGAGAACGCTTGAGTCACTGTGGGTGATCATCGTTCTGAAACAGGTTCTGATTATGTTAGTGAGCAACACAATTACGACACAATTAGACTGCACACTCTCCACCCGATTTTGATGATAAAGAACCACTGAAGTTTTTGCCTCCGGTGAAGCAGTCGGGATTTTCTTGCTATCAAGAAAACGCGATTATGGAAGTTGACCTAAACTTAAGGTTGTTTTGTACTGGGAATGATTACCGTATCACATTTATACTAACTTTTGGTAGATTTGTTAATCGACAACCATTGCGAAAAATATTGTATCAAGTAAGAATGTGTTAGTGTAATTAAGGAATTTTGAAAACAGTCAAATCAAGTTTTCCATCTGCCATAAAAAGCGATGGTTATTAATATTGGTATTAACTTTATGTTTATTCAAAGGATTTCAAATAATTCTCAGCAGTGAATTACTATGAAGACACAAAATCAATTTGAATAAAGGTGTTTATCTTATTAAAGCAAATTTACACTAAGATTTCGAATATCTTAATTTCTTGAAATAAAATACTTCATAATGGTAATAGGAAATATACCTCTGTCTTGGAATTAATCTCACACAGATTCCATGTTATCCGGAATAGCAACCAATTTGAAAAGATAATAATGAGGGGATCTATACTTTATTGGCATTATTCGCAACCAGTCTGGAATATAAACCTTTTACTGAATAGATACTCGTTATAAGTCCCCACTCATTTACACTTTGACAAGGACTTTGATACCTTATTTCCAGAGGACAGACATCCTAGGCCTCTGTCAGACAGAATGAGTCAAATATAGCAAACATGTCGCGAAACAGGTTATTGAAGGCGTCATTTCGCTTTTAGGCCTTAAGGCATGATCAAATTTTAAAGCTTGCATATGTATCCATATATGGAAAAATAGTTCAGCTGTAGATGGAATAAGCACACACGCCTAGCCTTCACGGAATTTGTGATTATAATAATCTTTTTTTTTTAAATTATATAATTTTTTATGGGAATGGAATCAGATTTGTTTTAACACTTACGTAACCGTTTGTTCAAGTGCACGTAATGCAACTTATTTACTCTCGATATCGTTCAGAATAAATCAATGTTCGCTATTCAACATTTTTATAAAAGGTTAAACTTAGCATTGGTCTTTGGTACGAATGATGATTGAAACTATTAAAAAAGCGTTCTTGATCAATTAGCCTGCCTTTTTGGTATGTTTAAACTGCAACTCTCCAAGGATTTAATCAAGTTTCAAAGAGCTCTACCTACCATTTTTAAGACTCTCTTTAGAAAAGTTTTAATCAATCATTGTTACAATGGTTAAAGGATGTATCCCCACAGTTAATATTTGCATACTTTTTTTAGAACCATATTTTTATCAATGAATCAAACTCCTACATGACACAGTATCTTATTGGTATATGCGAATAGTCTATGCATAAATTCTTTTTAAAAAACCCACAAAAATATTTATTTAAAAACTCGAAATGTTTTAAGCAAATTGAAAATGTAATCAGTGCAAAAAATTTATATTTTGATTGAAGACAAATATAGTCCAAAAGGAGATTTTTTTCAACTAACTTCGAGAAAATATGGCAAGATTTCCAGGATAAATGAAGCACTTGTATTTAAATTACGTAGTTCGTTAAGTTTTTGTAAAAAGAGTCGTATCTTTAGTGGGGGAAATGTTCTTGACATTTCAGATAGGAAAAATTAGAGTTTACAGATTCTTGTTACTATGCAGCCTATAAATATTTCAACGTGGTGGCACGTGGTCCTGAACATAGCTCAGTTGACCATAATCAGTGACGGTCAGCATCATCGGCCGCTGCTCGCCGGATGAGTGGGTTAATCCCGTCAAAGGTTGGTTATTTGAAGAGTTTGCAGGGTGGTTTGCTGTCCCAAACTGAACCACAGGATGAAGAATTTTAGTCAAGAGACTTTATTCAAAATGTGTCTGTTCATTCAGCAGAAAACTGGTGTCAGCTTGGTATAGACCAGGGTATGATTATTCATATAGCGCCATAGGCAACCACTGAGTGAATTGATATTTGCGCTCTATAAATGTACACATACTTATTACATTTAATCATTATCAACGCACGAATCAACTAATTTCTTAACAATAGACTTGATTAATTTAAATCATGTGAGAAATGCGAACATAATTGAAGTTTGCATTTAGATTACAAAAAACACAGACAATCTTGAATATTTGAAGACAAGTCATAACAGCACTGGGGAACGTTCAGGAAAGCGCAGTAATTAGCGCCTTCGGCTTCATATTCATATCCGTGATTCGAATCCAGCCAGGGACTCGGAAATTTTGTCTCCACCAGTCCTACAACGCAGTGGTTCGCTAGTTCTAGCCGATGCTCGCAGGTTTCACCGCAATACATAGCCACAATTGTGTTGCAGGCTTTCTCCTGCAATAATACTAGCAGCCGTATAGTACTCTTGAAAAAGGCGTTAAGCCAAATTTCATCTCAACTCAAATTAACACTAAAGAGATTCGAGAAAAATACAACAGCGTCGTGATGCAAGTCACTAGATTCACGCTTGAACATTTGAACATTCCAAACCCATAGGTAAGTATGAAAACTATAATCTGTTACATAATTTTGTATCAGAGGGAGATCCATGACAATTTATCTGAAAAATTTGCATATTTTGGACAATTCATATACAAAATTTTAAAGTCAAATACTTTTGACTGAGACAAATTATCTTAACAATAGCGTGAACCTTAGTCCTTTTGTTCTTTTCACTTAAAAAAATGATATAATGTGTGACTTTTTAGAACAAATGAATGATACTAAATACATATCCCTCTGTGTTCATAATTTGATTAAACATGATAATAATTGTAATGAACTTATAACAAAAAAGAAACTAATAACAATTATAACGAAATTACAACTTTTAATCCAAATCACAATAATATTCTAAGCTTGTTACATAATCATAAACCTTTTACATCAAAGCCAAAGAATAAACGAATATCGAAAAATTATTGTATTGTTATTAATCAAAGTCAGCCTCGAAATATAAGGACAATTCGAATTATGATTCTCATACTGATACACCACAGCGATAAAAGATGCGCAACCTATACTACTGTGTTTCTGTGTGTGTCAGGTGTAGTTGCAATGTGCACCCATGTATTGATTTTAAAGTATTTTAAAGCGTATCTATTGGAATGAGAATGTTTTACTTCTTATGTTGTGAAAATGTCAAGCATCGATCATTCTCTAAACACTAATTAGAGTATTTTAAATCAAGTTCTAGACATGTTGGTGCAGGGTAAAACCATTTCTCAATGGATAAGACGATGAAATACATATGTAAAATTGTTTTTCAAACACCTTTTCATGAAAATAGCATATTGACCTACAACATGTGATCATTTTGTTACATGTCGTCGAGTATTGCAGAGTGTGATCGACAACCCGAAATATGTCCAGTCAGATTGCGTGATTTTGATCACAAGGTATAAATGTTGTCTTTTTATTACAGACTTACGTGAACTTGTAATTGTTTTATTTCAGGGAAATGAAAAAGTACAAATGACGCCTGTTTCACGCAATAAAACGTAATTGGATTGGTAGGAAAGTAATTGATACAGCACGCAAATTACTACTTTCAGTTTGAAAAGAAGTTTTGTCTGCACAAACACGCAAATCGTGTGCAATTTTCTATTGCTTTAAAGTGTTTTGTATTTTGTATCTAAATAAGATGTCCATGTCACTCACTTACCTTAGCAAAATAAAAAAAAGCCCACGCTTTTGATCATGGTGCAAACTTGCTAATAAATGTTTGTGCGATAAAAGAATAAGATTCTGAAAATATTTTTTCCAATTCATATTTTAGTCATCAGAATGATTTCCTATAAAAAAATTGAAAATGTCAAATTGAACAAAATGTTGAATAAAGATGTTAACATTAACGTGCATGTTAACATGACTGTCAGCTGATACTTTTGAAGAAATAATGGAGATAAAGTTAATAGATAAATTATTTAAATGTACTTGATTCATCGATACATATATTATGCATATGTATCATAAAATGGACAGTGTACTTGACCAGATATAGTCAACGGATATTTTCGGGATCAATTGGGGTTATATACGTACATAGGTGCAAATGACAATGTCGGAAGTTCCTTTTAACGTTTTTTAGCGCTTTTCGTAACGGGTAGCTTTATGAAAATATAAATGATATAATATGTTGAAATCAATTTAAGAAATTACAAGAATACTGTGGTGCTTTTTTTACATGAATATGATCAAGCAGTGCAAAGACACGTCAATAGCCAGTTTACTGAAACACACCGAAAATATTATCAATTCACAGTTACTTGAGGTTGTTTGAGTCACATGTTCATATACTTCATCTATCCATCTTCAATGTTCCTTGCGTTAAGTTTGTTAAGTTGGGATGGATAATTAGTTTAGCACTCTGTTGATATTTGTTGTTACATAAACTGTCATTTGCATTTGAGTTGAAGGAAGACATTTAGATGAGCTTGAGTTGATTACAAGAAGGCAACAAACAGTAGTTGGTAAATGTAACATTTTTGTTTGAATATCCGGGTGTGTATTGGAATATTTAAACGTTTAAGTAATGCCAAAATAATCAAGACGTTGACTAAAGTAAAGACAAGGCGGAATTATTTTGTGTCATTTTCCCGTCAAAACTATTACATACATACATCAAAGCACTATAACGTCACAATCCTATTTGACATCAGTGCCATGAGCAATGCTTCTCATTGGTATTTGGTCATACTAAAAGCACTACAACATCACTTTTACTGAGACAGAATTGTAAGTTTCTTTATACGAGCGTAAATATCGTATATTGTGAGATGAATATATTAAACCCAAAATGATAATATGATTACTAGTTTACAGTGAAAACCGTAACAATGTGTTTTGAAGCCGAAAGCACTCGTCTGAGTGTCCGGATTTAAAATCTCGACTACCATACAGTCACTGAAAGACATCGAGTAGCTCAAGGTTACGAATCTTTGACTCCAACACTTACAGAAGGTCTCTTAAAACTCATGAGGGCTAGTTAGAAGAGAATTGTCAGCTGATATTTTCTCCAAGTAAAGCAAATAGGATTGTGACGTGATAGTGCTTTGATGTCATGTCACGATTGCTATCTTGATTTAACAGACAATTCCTTGAAGCTCTTTGAAGCCTGACAAAGTTTTGGCTTCTACTTAGGAATAACAATATTCATTAAAGTGGTACAGCTAATAGTCCAGTTATTGGACAAAATATTCTTCGGTTAAAAAATACTTTGTTTTAGTTGTAAATCTTAGATGGGAAGGTAAATATAACATTGATGAAAATGATTTATCAGATGCAATGGTACTTGCTGATTCCGAAACTTTCATTTTCAAAATGAATGTTTATTTTCTTTCTTACTTTTAGACTTGACAAGTTAGCGTGTTTAATTGATCCAAATCACAGACTGAGTGACAAATAAGGATTATTGTCATTGCATTTTTCCATAACGTTAAAACAGGAGCTTCAGGAAAGGTCGTTGTAAATCCAATTCGATCTTATGACAATGAACATAAAAACGAAGCTGTACAAAATCTATATCAGATATCTCTAAATCAACAAACTCAGATGATGTTTCTATCATTATTACTGATAATGTGGCAATCTCAACCTGACACAACAATGTGAGGAGTTGGAAATCCGTCCATAGAAACGTGTGGTTGAGTTGGGGTTTAACGTGTTTTAAACAATATTTCAGTTATTAAACACGTGGATGACAAGCATCCAAAAGGGAGTGGATAGATAAAGGAGAAAGGGATCGACAGGATGAGGGAATAGACGGAAAGAAAGGCATAGTGAGAGATAGACAACAGGTTTCAGAACGACTCAAATTTGGTCTGGCTTCTATCCTTCGACCGGTCCAGCTTAGGTGACCCTTCCAGGAGCATTATACGCTCCGCCATAGAAACGTAAGTAAACGGTTCATTATGGAATTATCATTCACAATGACCAACGACGTCGACGTCTCGGGGGAATATGCCTTCTTGCTCCTTTATCTCACATCAGTTTTGATGATGGAATCTTAAGCAAACAAAGTAAATTGAAGCCAAGAGCTTGCCAGTTGCCAAACTTTGTAACCATTAGAATTAAGTAAATATGTAAATAACTGATAATCGAAATTAAACACGATCCTTCATATATTTTTTAGGAACAAATATTCAAACATTTCTACCACTTTTTTGGGCATAAGATAACGTTCGACTATAATCGCTTCAGGATCAATATTTCAATGATCAATATTTCCATTCATCTCATAGGGCCGTTAAGGGCAGTTACATGTACAATATATAAGTTGTGTTAATAGAGCTATATATATTGATTATTTTCGATGACAAGTGATTCCATTTAGAAGTGAATTGATCTATCTTTGATAAAAGAACGCAAAATATTATCAAAATAACTTCTTCTTCAAAACAGGCAAAATAGGCTTATGACAAATACACATAACAAGGAACTATAAATTTGCGTTCTACATTCCAAAATATACTAATCATTCTTATTATAGAAATTAACTTTTCTGGTATGTGAATACTTAAATGATGAGTTCACACATTCAAAATTAAAAAACGAGATAACTAGATTCACTATTTAGTTTGATTACTGATAAACACTATGGTTGGGTAGTCTTTAACGTGGTATTGGGTTAAACAGATAATCTCACCAAACTGTCTGCTGATACCATATACATTAGATATCAAAAGACACGAGGATGAGATTCTATTTATCGTCCAAAATCATTTTCATTTTGAATCCGTGAAAAATGTATATTTCTCAAGACTTCACTACTCTAACTCTCTCAGTGCGGTGATGTAAGAGCACTGAGACATCATCATGTTAATGACGTCATAGCATTGTGATGTAATGAACTTGACTGTAGCGGGGCATTGTTCAAAATCTACTGTCAATCTTGATCTTCCACAAGCGATATCTCCTGTAGAACACAATTTTGGATGATAATTTGTTCCTAGCTTGTTCAACCAAGCTAAACTGGTCAAAGGAAAGAGTCAAGACAAAATAAGAGTCGTTAAAAAGTCTGTTGTCTGTCTCTTTCTCGCTATAGATTTCTTTCCGTCTCTCTTCTTCAATTTCCTCCCTTTACTAAACTGTCTATTTTCTTTAGGATTGCAACATCGACCAGCATTAAATAGCTGAAATATTGCTGACCGCTCGTAAGAAACCTACTTGTTCACTCCAAGCTCAATAATTCGAAAACGTCACTGATCAAAATTGTCAGATAATATTTAAGAATTCTATTTGAGTCCATACAAATAAGAATTTGAAAATATTGAAACTTAAAACCTATATTGCCATTGTCAATAATACTTTCAAAATGGTAAAACGTCGTTTACCATTCGAAGAGTTAACTTTAATGCTCTAGTTCAACTAAAAAGAAACGTTCATGTTGAACCATTGTTTTACTGTAAAAAGAGGGAATGACGAAAAGAGGATGAAATTAGACGACGACTTTTTTAATAAACAAAATAGATTAGATTTACACTATTCTTGCATAGCTAACAGATAATTTGCCAACGGTAATTCACTTTCACAGGACAAAAAGTAGTGGAATCCGTTTACCGGATTCCTTCCGGATACCTCCGGATCCCTGCTAATTTGGTATACTGGGATCCGGTGACGGATACCTCAACGGATCCCAGATCCGGCCGGATTCCAACGGATACCTTAACGGATCCCTGCAAATTTGGTATACTGGGATCCGGTGACGGATACCTTAACGGATCCCGGATCTGGCCGGATTCCAACGGATACCTCACCGGATACCGACTTGTAGGGATCCGGTGCCTGACACCTATTACCAGATCCTGTCTTATTTCTAAAGTGGTCAAGAATTGAACAATGAAAGGTTCACACCTCTAGTAGAATTTATTTTTCATACTTGCAAAAAGACAATTTTTCCACTTTTTTAATACTGAAATGACTTCACCATTTTGGGTATTTACTTTCATGACAAAAATAGAGCAGTCTCTGTAACTAATCAGCCTTTGTATTGTTGATGTTCAAGACTTTATTTAAGACTAGATTTATAACTGTTAGGTCTCAAAGAGAAATACATAAAAAAGATTGTCCAATATCAGTACATTAGACAAGCTGCTTTCACATAAAATTTGAATAAAATCAATAAAACTAAATATTGTTCCTTAAATCATGAAACAAATAGAAAGCAGATCCTTTTTACAAATTGCAAATTACTATATTTCTATTCTTATTCACACCTTTAGTCATAAAAATAAAATAATTATATTAGTTGTCAAATACAAGTTTTATATATATATTTGCCCTCTCATTTCTTGTTGAAATACCTTCTGTAAGCACTAAAGGCACTTCAAACATCATTTCTAACCAACTTTCTACATCCAACTACTGACTCTCCATTTGCTGTTTACTCATCCCTAATTAACATCAACCAAATCCGTGCGAATTCGCAAAGAAATCGCAATGATATCAGGTTTTCGCATGCCTGTCCCAAGCTACTATGAGCCCACTAATAAAAAACTGCAGACTTAACGAGGTGGGTGATTGACTGTAACATTGCTAACTATGTTAGGTTCATATTTTGCTTCTTAAGTGTAATACTGACATGAACTTCAGCTTGTTTGAATCCTCATTAGAACATGAATGTGATTACATTGACCATTTCAATAAGCCAAAACCTGGTCCCTGCCAGTCTGATGAGCTAACTTCAGGTTTAGAAATATTTCAAAAAAACTATTAAAAAACTTAACTTTAATGAAGGCTGACCTTGACATTCAACTAAAGCGAACAAGTAAGTTGCACATTAAAATTAAATTAAGGCCATAAATTAAAGCAACATGCAATTAAGATAGTGAATAAATCTAACATTGTTATATTTTGGATCCCACTACAATTTCATCCTTTCCAAGCCTCTGTGCCAAATTCCTAGAAGAACTTATTATCATTTCTAGATGAAATTACAATCATAACCTTACTAAAAATACTGCATTTAAAAAATTCCTAAGTAAGGTATATATCATCTCATTTGTTTTGTTGACGCCGTAATAAGAAAAAAGAGTTTTCAAATTTGATTGAACTTTTTAGTTTTAGAGAGCTAAGTACAGTATTCCATAACGGTATTCACGCTTGAACGCACAAGCTTGAGCACCCAACACCTGTCAGCCTAATCACATATGTTACCTTGACTAATTAGATTGAAACAAATAAAGGATTTGCTTTTTGTGTGTGAAGCAAATTCTGAGATTGTATGCTCCTGTAATAGGCAAACTATAAATATCAATTTGTAATGGCCCTAAATGGATGTTGCATTTTCCTTCAGTCAAAGGGAAGCTGGACAAAACAACAAGTTACAGATGTTTGCAATGAAGATAAACTTTATAGCACATCTTTTCCTTGATTCACAAGTATAAAGCATTGGACAGAGGGAAATGTATTTTGTAACTTTGTATCTTTCCTTGATTTGCTTTGTGGGCTAAACTAGAAACAGCTAGTGTTGTTGATTGAGCAATGTCAATGGACTATTATTTTGAATCTTGTATGACCAGAATCTGATCCCATTGCAGACTGAGACAGGATTGATGTAGTCAAATTGTTATTTTGGAAGGTACAAGTCAACAGGTAACTGAAAGAAAGGGAAAAATGAATGAGACATAAGAGGCAGAGGAAACTCAAATCTAGTTAAAATTATTGATGTATTAATAGACATATTCACATTCAGTCAGACAAATATTTTCACAATATATGAACAAAGTTTGAGTGTTGTAATTTACAGATGTGCGTAACAGTAAGTTATTTATTTAGACTCTTGAGTTACATAAGATACATCAAAAGTTAAAGTAAAGATATAAATGTTCCTGTATTGTCAAAATACTCACATCTTGATACTGATCAGCAAAGTTATCATGGTTGTCACTCCATATTGGTCCATTGTCTTCATCTTCATACATGAAAATATAATCATAAGATATTAACCAAATTTTCAGAAAATTTCTTTCACAGAGAACAGAAACATAAGGACAGAGAGGTGGTAAAGGGACTATTTCTTCTTGGATTTTTATGACATAAATTGTTGGGAGGGGGGGGGGGGGGGGGGGGGGGGGGGGGGTGCATTAATGCCTACAATGAAAATTAAGAACAAGACATTTAGTATTTACTCACAAAGTATAGTTCATTGTCAATTATTACTTCATTGATAATAATGAATTGTTGAGATCAAATTATTTTGAAAAAAAAATCACCTTCATTATATAAGATTTAGATCGATTATTACTAAGTTAATATGTTGATAATCTAATGAAATATTGACTTTGTTGACATTAATGACAATAATACTTTGATGAAAAATCGCTTGTACAGAAAATGCTTTTCATCGCTACAATTAAATTGACATAAACATCTACATATAATAATTGATATCACTTTTGTGCAAATATTATCCTCCATACATATAGAAATTTGCAGGCAATACAGGATTAAGTTTTCACATCCTACATTTTGAGCCTGGTGGCATAGTATCATAGTGATATAGTTAATGAAAGCAATGACAAACTTTTTGTCTTCCAAAGTCTTTTACTTCAAGAAAGCATAGTTGTTATCAAAATGACTTTATGTCATTAAGTCATTATAACACTTATTTGAAATATTTTTCCAATCCCTTTTTTTTCATTAATGTCATTATTTCATGATCTTTTAATTTAAACCTAAAATGCTTGAGATTGATAGTTTGAATGGAACAGTTTATACAAATTGGATCAGTTAACTTGTGTGCAGGTTAGCGTCTCATAACCACAGCATGCAGTGTATCTATTATTCCATGTAGGCAATAATCACTGTAGGCATTAGTACACCTAACCTCCCATATCCCACATACCTCTTTCCCTGTTGCTACAAGCATCTACATATTTATTTTATAAAAGATCTAACTAGACATGGTCATAAATTTGTGTATTGAAGGAATACCCCAAATGAGTTCAATATACATGCAATTACTGGCAAACGAGTCAGATGTCAGGCCAGCAGGCCTAACGAGCTTGTGTATTCCAAAAAGTAGCTTGACAGACCAGTTGATTTGATTTTTATACAATGACATTTGGGGTCTACAATTGTGCCATACACATTGCTCGTCTGAATACTTATTACTTATTACCGGATCTTTTTTATAATATTTTATCAATCACCACCTTTGAGTGGATAGTAAAGCCCCTTTACTTTTTAGTAGAGGAAGAACATATTTAATCTTAGTATCCTTAACACAAAAAGAAAGATGGTTTATTTCAATGAATACTAGTAATAGAACAATCATTTAAAGATCTACTCAACTTTCCTATTTTAAAAATTGAAAATGTCTACTAAACTGACTCACCAAGATTTGATTTAACATAAGCTTTAAGATAGTCAACATTGTTTGACAATAATGATGTTCGAGGTGAAAAACAATCCTTTGTCATAAATGATCAAATTTTCCTCACAAAACTCAGATGTTTGATGCTTATTATTATCATTTATAACAGAAAGCCTGTCACACTTTAAGCATGTACATTGTATATATACTTTTTAATGGTTAGCCAGTTGAGAAAAAACCTACAGTCCCAGGTTTGATCCCATGCTTAGATTGATACAATTGTATATGTCTTTTAATGATAAATTGCAATTTCAAAGAGTGTCTTCACTATGAAACTAACATTAATTTCAAAATATAAATTACTATCATATCATGTGTACACAGCTGGACCTGCCAGTGTTAAAACTGAACATCCATTTTGCAGGATAAACACCTCTGCATTTGCACACAAAAGATACTATGAGTTATCATGAAATGAATATCAAATAAAGCTTTTCCCCATGGCTTCAAGAGGCAATTCTTCCTCACTGGCTGATCCAAACCTTGCCGCTTCCCTGTCAATATTTGTGTTTTGAGAGCAGTGTCCTAAATGGCAATAACTTGCAATTCTCATAACATTTCTCATTGGATTATCAAGATTTGTTGCAGCAGCCTTGACACAGGATAAGAAAAGTTGGGGAAATATTGCAAGGACTATCTTAGCATGTCATTGGCGCAAGTCAGGCCCCGGTATGGGAAGATGACTAAAGTTTAACAAAAGAACTAGTGTGTATTGATACACACCACACAAAAGCTAAAGGGCATATGGTGGCTGATTTCTGCCATTTGCATCTTTGCATTATCCCAGCCTAGGGCGAATCAGTGAAATAGAAATGCAAAATAACGAAGATGCAATGCAGAAAAGGGAAGGTGCAATGCAAAATAGCGACGCAAAAGTGCTTTGTGTCTTTACCACTTTGCATCGCTACTTCGCATTGCCATTTTGCCATTTCGCATCGCTGCTTCGCCATTTCGCTACAGGTTGGGATATCACGAAATAGCGAAGACGCAAATGGCAGAAATCAGCCACCATAGGTGAACCATTCACCACAAGCTGAAACTATTCTGAATTCACAATGACACTGCACCATCTTTAGATTTTCATAGGTCATGCTACTTACCTTGACTCTTTGTCAAAGTTTTTCTATTTAACAGACAGCTTTTATCTTTTGAAAGATGAAATGACCCTAAGCATATGGGAGGCCATTTTGTTGGTAAGTATTCACTGTAACTGATAATTTTATGGTTTTATTTGCAATACAAAACAAAAGTTAAAAGACTTTGAATCCATAAACTCATTAACATACCCAGCTCTTCAAATCGACATTTCCATTTCATGGCTTTGGAGGTGGACATAGGCCTTAATTTTTTTGGAAACAAAGTTACAGCAACACACTTTATCCTGATCCTGTGAATCCATGCTGCAATTGAATATATGAAATGGTGAATAATACAACAAAAAACACATCAATTTAATGAGAAGAACTTTCTGTATGGGAAAGTGTTTTTCAATTGTTCCAAGTCTTTTTCTAAAAAGAAATTATGGGGTGAAACACACTAAAGAGCATTTTGTATTCAAGACTCATCATAAGATGATATATCACGGCAGTCCCCAATATGACTGAATTGATTTATACAAATATCTCCCATAATTTTTTTTCGAAATTTAACCAGAAAGTCGACTAAGATATTTGTAAGCAGTTCAACCTCAAATATAAACATGACCTACATTAAAAAGTGTGTGAAATTATACTTTATCAGGCAATAAACTGTAGGGTACAAAAATAATTATACTCATACTCAACTACTTAATGACTTTGAGAGAAATGAAGTTGATATTTTTTCTCTAAAATTTTATGAAATATAACCTAGCAATATTAGTATGATTTTCTAAATAAAAAACCTAGTTGGAGATATTAGCCAAATGTTTTATCTCTTTAGCCATGTGTCGATTGAAGTGGGATGTTTTGTTTTTTTATTGACAAAATTTTGTTGTTTGTTGATCAAAATCATCGGCAAGCCACAACAGATAGGTTTAAGATCTTAACTTTGGGTGCGCATTCATCGCACATGAACCAAAGTTTAATTAATCTGTTAATAATAAAACTTGACTTGTGGCATGTACCATCATGATTATAACAACTAACATAAAAACAGGTGACATCAAAGAAATATGTAATATAAATATGTATAACAACACAGCAACATTGTTTAATTCATTACAGTTACCTATTCCAAACCTTTATGACATATCTTCTCAGGACTTTACTACTGCAAAATCTTTTTTGTTATCATTGGATTTTAATTATTGGCTTGACAATCTTTGGAATGATAGAAAGCTAATCAACGGCAATAAACTTCGCACTTATCGTCTTTTTAAGAATACATTATCGGCGGAAAAATATCTTACTACTTTACCCAACAGGTCTCAACGCAGTATCTTTAGTAAATTTCGCAGTGGCACTTTACCGTTACAAATAGAACTAGGAAGATTTTCTCGCCCTGTAATTCCTTTAGAAGAACGTATATGTAAATTTTGTAATAACCACAGTGTAGAGGACGAAGTTCACTTTCTAGTCTGTTGTAACTTATATTCAGATTTAAGGTATGAGCTATGGCATACTGTATCTGTTTCAGACCCCTCATTCCTCTGGTTATCACCAGTAGCCCAACTAATATATTTAATGCAAAATCAAGAGTATCATAATCCACTTGCCGCACTTCTCCAAAAAATGTATATACGGCGTATGTCATTTCTATAAGCCATTTATTAATATTTAAGCATATGAAACATATCTTAACTTATTTTAATATATATTGTAACGCGTAAGCGTTTTTAAAGAATTAGTTTCTCATAGGCCATTACTGGCCAGACAGCATACATTTTACTTGTTGTGATATATATATATATGATTGTATGTTGCCTGTATCCAGTGTGACACTTTAATAAAATACATTTCTTCTTCTTCTTCTTCTGTAAAAATCTTCGACTATTTTCAAAATGAAACCAGATTCATCAAAAGATGAAAACAACTATAGATTTATTTTTCATTAAAAGAAACATATGTTACTCCAGTCGGAGGTATTGATAAATTTCTCACAGTGACAATAATCAAAAGTGTCTAATTTCAGAATCGGAATATCAAACATCATCTGTTACTGTATTGATGTTATGAGGTTCCTAATTAGAGTTTAATAAACTCAGTATTGACGATTCCTGACAATCAACAATCTGTCAGTTGGGTTAGGGCCTATATATAACCAGTGCCGGTATGAATAAATATTACTTACCTGCTAAATGTCCGTTACGTCAGTCTTCTGTCACACTATAAGTTTGATGTCATCAGGTATGTAGAGAATGATTAAAACATCGATGGTATCAACTCGATTTCTTCTACGAGAAAACTTGGGGGTCATGTTGACAAGTCCCGACTTCCGTTGCACAAGCTCCATAACAGCGCTAGCAACAAAACGTGCGAGGAGCTTGCCTTGCAATCGGAATCGCTCGGGCGTTTCAAGATCACGAAATATTTCTTATTGTTATAATCCAAACTTTCTCGAGTTACCCCAATTAATTGAAATAATTATCAGTATTATATAGACTTACACTATTTTTTCTATCCTATTCATTGAATGCATGTGGATACTTTGACCAATAAAGAAACTTAAATTTAATTGAAGAATGTGCACTTTTTTTTACAAGTAATAACAAAGACGAATTATCTTCCAGTTGTATAACTAATAAGAATACGACGAAAATATAGAACAGAATTACAGAACCTCCGACGATGTATATATATATATATGCAATATTCAATTATACTTAATAATGAATGAGAGCTGTGGTTTAATTCCTTATCAAAACTGTTAGAATATCAAAAATATGTTTATGGTTTATGATATTTAGTAACAGAAGAAATAGTTTCTCAAGAGACAAAATTATTAAAACGATTTAAATAAATAAAACCTCAAACTCTCCTTCGGTAAGTAACATTACATGTTACGGTTGGCTGAGCATCGGGCTCGTACAGGAGATGAGAGCCTTTTCTCCGACTAAATTGCTTGACAATACACAGGCGTTTTATTACCCCCAGGTGCTGATATGAGTGCGACATGCAACCAAAGAAGTATAATAACATGATACTGATAGATGTCATCAGAATTTATTAGACCTACTATAATATTTCTTATATACATGACGCTTTGTATGAATTATTTGATGGATTCATCAAAATATCGTTGATTTAGTCCGATTAATATACTTACACAACAACAATGAAATAGTTTAATCAAGTATCCAGCTTTATTTTTCACATTTCAGAACAAATGAAATCGTTTTACATGTTAGCTGTCGAAACTTATAGTAAGATCAACATATTTTATATAATATATATACTGCTAGAGGTTTCTTGTTAATGATAGTAATGAAATTAACAAAATCGCCTGTAAAATGGATTTTGTCTTATCTTTTGATCTGCTTTAAATGGAAGAGTTCCTAAAAATATAAGTAAATTGATAGAGAATCGAATTTTGAGAGAGAGAAATTATGGAAAAAGAACAAACGAACTCCAAATCGTACAGTAAAAAGGGAAAGTCATTAACGCACAGAAGGCAACTAAGCGAGCAGTTGAGAGTGTTTGATAGATCATATTTTAGTAGTCTTGAACTTTTTTTTTACATGGTTTTGTCTTCTATGAATATAGTGTATAAAGTGTGAATACTAGCTATCGTTATAATTTTTTAACTAGTTAGCACTCAGGGTTGGGTATATGAGTTTTAATATGATATCAAGATATGGTATTAAGATCGTATTCGAGCCCAAAAATATCCCATGAAAAGGAGCATCTTTTCAAATTGATATTAATTAACATACATCAAATTAGACTCGACCACATGCAAAAGCGGAACGAACTTGCCTACTTAACGGACACTAGCCCATCCACCTGTTTAATTGTCTAAGTGACTTATGAAGTAACCGACATGCAGGTGCCGCGGCCGTGTGCTTAAGTGAGTTCATTCAAGTGTGACGACCAGTGCGGAATATTGCACGGTTTTTAAGCTAACTTATGCAATTTAATACAGCCTTGATCTAAAGATGTCGTTCTTACCTTCGCTTAATATAAGAAACGAAACACACATGAATGTTATTCAAGAGCTTGTTCGATAAATTTTTGTGGTAAAGAATCTGTTAGCGGTACGCAATTAATGTAAGGTGAGGAGCGCGGAGTTGCCACCCTTAGTAATTTTCTTGAAGCAAGGAAAACAATGTTTGACAAACTGAGAACGGGTAATTTAAAGCTCACCACTAAATGAGAAAAACGTTTTGAACGTTGCTTTTTAAAATTTAATCCATTTTCAACGCCTGAAAGTCATTCATCTGTTCATCCCTTGTTCAGGCACACACGTAGGTTTTATCATGAATGTGAGAATCATATTGTTGACTTATGGTATTTTTTTAATTATCAATCGACTATCTTTGTGGACTAGGCTAAAGTTTCAATCTTGTAGGCTACTCTTCAGATGATCAGTGATAAAGGTTTCAATTGAGCCAGTTAGTTGTTGGTTTTGAAATAGTTTTGATTAAGAAATTAAAGGAAATAGCTAGGTAACACAAATCAGGATGATTTATTCTGTTTATAACAAGGAGACATATTTGAAAAACACATGAATGCAAATAATCACAATTAAGAAGTCATGTAATAAATATAGTTAAAGAGTTATACAACATACCAGTATGTTAATTGTCGCCTCAAGTAATTGTTGAAAAAAAGACAGAATTATTAATCAGTAGTATTGGAAATCAGTTTTAATTTCATATTTATTCAATGTCTACAATGATATTGACCCAGCCAATCAATCACCAATTACTTATTGGTTAAATCAGAATTTATCAAATTTTTAAAGGGATATTAGATATTATAAGATGTCCGCTGTCCACAAAAGTTTTACTTTTACAGACTCCTAGTAAGAAGCTAGGTGACTATAAAGCAGGGACAAAAAAAGAATATGGTCTTGTCTTCATAATCATTGCAGTTTCTATCAATAATTTAGAACTGACAGAAAATGAAACATCACTGGACATGTATGTGTACAGTGGATACAAAAAAATCTGGAAAAGCACAGAAGTCACAAGTAACTTACTTCAAGTCTACTTTTAATCACCAAAAAAATTAAATAAAGCTAAAGTTTTAACATGTGTCATTTTTTAAAAAGATTAAGCAAAATTTTCTTGAATTTGAAACAGAGCTGTGTGACTTAGTGCAGAATGAGATGATTTTTGAAACCCTGATGTATATATCACAATTCACATGACACAGTGGCAGATAGTGTAAGTAAAATCAAACAGTTAGTAACTTTTATTCCTAAAAACCTATTAAGATAATTGAGTAGGTAATTCTTTATTTACCCCAAGTAATAATCAATTATTATTAATCAATTATTATTAATCAATTTTGCAAACAAATATCTCATCTGTTAAGGGTACTCAATCAATCATCAATTGTAATCTATAATGGGAATACCAGTACTTATATGAAAAATAAATTAAATGATAGTTGAAAACCTTTCAAAGTTCAATTTTTGTCTATTCTAGCAAGAAGAAGAGATCCGTCAAGTATCCGGCACCGGATCCCTGTAATCTCAACTACTCGGTATCCGTTAAGGTATCCGTTGGAATCCGGCCGGATCCGGGATCCGTTGAGGTATCCGTCACCGGATCCCAGTATACCAAATTTGTAGGGATCCGTTAAGGTATCCGTTGGAATCCGGCCGGATCTGGGATCCGTTGAGGTATCCGTCACCGGATCCCAGTACACCAAATTTGCAGGGATCCGGCGGGATCCGGAAGGAATCCGGTAAACGGATTCCACTACTTTTTGTCCTGTGTTTCCCGTATTGGAACAACAGTATTCCCCCCAGAAAACTTATTCACCTGCCCACATAGAACGTTTTCCGTTTTTAACTGCACTTTATCTATTTTTTCATAGTTTTTTCCTTAACTAAGAGTGCCAGCAAAAAATTTGCTAATACGGCGAACTTGCCGATAATCAATATGGCCTTGCATGTACAAGAAATGACGTAGGAAAAAGGTTTCACATTTATGGAAAACACATCAGAAAAGTTAATTTGAAATTTTGGGAAAAGGGCGTTAATTACAGATAAAAGTGTGGATTATCGTTTTAACATTAATGTGTATTCAAACATGACTGTCAACTGATACCTAGAAGCATGTAATGAGAGCAGTTTGGATAAATTACGTTAGCTTTAAGGAAGTTGTGGCAGTGGATAACTGCAGGGCAAACAACTCACAGTAGTATTGTTCTAAGGAAACAAAACAACCAAGTAGAATTATTTTGTAAAGTGCGTCTCATACCCTCTTTCTTTTTAAGACCATAAAACCGAATTAACTAGTTTCAAACTCAAAATTCTCAGTGAGTGAGGCATAGAAAATCAAAAGACCAGACGTTAATTTCTATCTATATTGACCCTTAGAATAATTAAATTTCTAAAAAAAATTGAGTTGGTACAAAATGTTGACAACTTGTGTGTCAACGCACGTAATATGCATTTTGAGTGAAAACTCCAATAATTGTATTATGCTGTTTACAATATTCAGCGTTAATGAACGCGAGAATGTTGTCGGACCCTGATAGGTAATTCTCAACAGTCAAACTCAAACACAAAATATGGTTATTTTATGAAATCCCACTGGCAATGAAATCAAACTGTTTAATCGCAATATAAGCCATAGGAGTTATAAGAAAGAAAGAACTTGTTTAAAAGCTATGATTGGAACCTTGAAAAGATAACAATCTGGGAAATATTGTTTACAAAAGTCTTCGTATTGTTGACACACAAAAAATCGTTTTTAAAACATTTGTCCATTACGGGCATATTTTATTGTTTCTATCGACCGAGCTCGACAATCCTAAACTAAAACGAGTTAATGAACGCCTTAGATTCTTAGATTTTAATTGCAACAAATATTTTTCAGGTTGGAGAAAGGTTTTGAAAATTCGATATGAATCGTATCTACAACCATAATCTAATGTCGACTGATAATCTTGGTTGAACATACCAAGAGTTGTTCCCTTAACCATCCAAGTAAACAAGCATATTGTAAGCTTTTTCGGTAGTCTATTTTCGTTCATACATATAATTTTCAACCAAAATTTTTGAACTTCTAATATGAGCATGATATATAAGGGATATCTCTCACATTCTTCATATACCATATATGTTGGTGTCGACTGACTAACACAAAGGAATTTTTTACACATGAATAAATGAACCTTTTATTCGCATTCAAAACGTTGGAATCGCTATATTTCTTAACTATAATGTAAAATTGGTTAATTTGAGAATCAAAAGGTTTGAAGTATATCTTCGGTGTCCAAACACCAAAATTATGCACCACAAACTGACAAAAATGTTTCCTTCCTTTATCGCCAATTCGTCAAGCGATTTTTTCATTTTGATTGTTGTATTGATCATAACTAAGAGCTTTTCACTCAATTACAAGCCTTATCATTAAAAAAATGGCTAAAAGTCTATCTGATATTGTCATCGCCATATGTCATTAACTTCTCATCAAAGTTTATTGTCCATTGAGCAATCAAAAAGCTCTGATTACATATGTTTAGATCTTTTGGTGCATGTCTACAGACAAACGTGGCTATATGACACTCGTTTTCCAAGACACCACTAAAAGATAGCGTTGACGGTGAATCATGGTTAATTGATTTGAGCCCTCATAAAAAAAGAGACCATTCCGTTCTACATGCTACCTTTATCCCCCCAACCCATACCCATTACAGCACATTTTTAATATAAATGCAGCAACAATGGATATTTTTCTTACGTTGGTCACAATTTTCAAAGGTTTCCAACATGTTTGCCATGCGATTTTTTGTGTCTTTCTCCAAAAGGTAATGACATTGATTATAAGCATTTATGCGACGTCTGTGTGACGCACCTTTTCACCAGTAGCTTAAAGCAATGGCTTCAATTAGAAGCATCAAGGCAATCTCTGCGTCACGTACGCCCCAGTTGTTAGGTCACCTGATTTTATTTTGTTCGAAATTTTCACCTAGAATGTTTTAAATTACAACATCAAATGACAAAGATTACGTTTTGACCTGTCACGTACAATGTCTACTATCAAAATCATCAGTTTCTATTCATTAACATTTCAATTTATGAAATGATACGTTTCTAATACTCTGTATTATTTTCATAAGAAACTTTCCTGTACCAAGTTTGAGTTTTCATTGAACTTAAATATTTTTATCATGATATGTGTAAACACACTTACTTGAACACGGGAATAACTGTGTGCAAGAGCAAGGTTATTTACACGCAGATATGGTGATTAAAACATTAGCACCATAACTCTAAAATATGACACCTCATCCTAAACACCTTAAATCATCAACACAAGATTAACAGTCCCTTCAAAATATATGTAAAATGTATAATCGGACATTCAGCTCCACTATTTTTGGGAATATTTTCATACAAAATTATAGTAACTGAAGTGAAACATGTTAAATCCCAACTCACTCCATTACTAGTTTGAATTATTTTTTCCGTCTACAACGAAAACTTGCAACTAAGTGTCTATCAATAGATGGTTTTTAATGAGAAAGCAGAAACTTCGATAAATGTAATCGAACACCTTATTTTAGCCTCAATTTATTTTGAATCTCAATCGATAACTGCAAACGGATTGAAAGACTGCTGATAACAAGAACACTCTATGAAGCTTTTGCACACGATGAGGTCTGACCCTTGCTTTTCCAATATCGATAAGACATTTGGGAGTAAACAACGTATTTCCAATCCTTAAAGTTTTAAGTACTCACATTTATAAAGAAAAGGTAATATAATTATATAGTTGCTATCTTTGTATAAAATCATAAATACATGTACATGTATGTTGTTTTAAACAAATACATGACTTGATGATAAACTCTTTTGATTTTTTGTTTATTCGTGTTTATATCATCTTGTTAATGAGGCAAGTTGATTAATTTTGTTATTGGTTATTATGTTGTCTGTAAATATGATATGTGTTTAATATCAATGTAGATCTGATACAAGGTATAAAATAAAAATGTTTTAAGATTGTTACTTGATTCCTTGTACAACATCGCTAATTTACTTGTGTATTATGTTATGAATTCACATATCGTTTAACCTTATTACACCTCTTAAATGTCAAATTCGCATAGTTCATTCTACTCAGAAACAAAACAATAATAAATGTCAATATAAAGTTGTGTTTGAGAAAACATCATGTACTGTACGCACCACCATCAAACATTTTTGGCATTTTAACCTTTCTTTTCGCCGAAGGCTTTGATGTTTATTTGCAATTGTTTTTTAGCAAAATTTTACAATCCCACCTGTATATCCTATAATGTCGTTGCTAGACCCTGAAGTGGTTTACACGGAGGAAATGCGTGTCGAAGATTTCTGGATGTATCAAGTTCATGGACTTAACATCAATAATACCATGATGACTGGCCAACTTGCGAGTGCATAAAAACGTATTTTAAAATTTAATTTCAGATGATTAATCCACTGAGTTTAACGGATTAAGACAGCGCAAAACAGGATAATGTTTATTCATGTCATATTTTCAAAATTTAATACGAAACAATATGCGGTATACTATGATATAAATTGAAACATCTATTAATCAACACTAGCTTTTAGTAAAAAGTGTATACCATTAAGCGTGTGCAGAAGAAGAAATCACTCGTGCACTTGTCTGGCATTTAATCAAAATCTCGACTACATATACCTTTATATGTTTAAAACCATTTAGCACCTGGTGAAACTCTTCAGTATCAGTCAGGACCTCTCGATAAATGATACCATTGATACGGTTAAGGATATTTTACTCTGAAATTCACAGGTCTTTTGAAACTCATTAGGCGGGTCAATTTTAGCTCTTGCTTTCTCCAAGTAAAAAAAAACAGGATTGTAACGTTACTTTGCTTTGATGTCATGTCACGATCGCTATCTTCTCTGGGCAGACAATTACAGGGAGCTCTTTTAAGTTTGACAAGGTGTGGGCTTCTTCTAAAAGGATTACGCTGTTTTTATGGGATTTATCATTTGCAGAAGCCAAAAATCCTCATTTAACTGCCCGATGAAGGAGAGCAGATGTAAAGACCTTTGGCGTCTGCAGAATAAGATGCCCTTAAACAGCGTTCGCATGTGGATGGAATTTGTTTTGTTTTTTCTTCTTTTTTTGAGGTTTTGATTACACCTACATACTACAAAAACGACAGAAGTAACATCAGAATACCGCCATGAATCACCATGATGTCACAAGTGAAGAATAAAGGGACCGGTTTATTCTAAACTTTTCGGAATGTCAAACGTTGATCGAGGAAACAGGATCTTCATCTTTAGAAATTTAGTCATAATTCATTACATACCCTACCACACCAACTAAGTCAATCAGTACTCGCTGTATCTTTTGCAAGTTGAGGATAGATACAATGTACGTAGGTCATTAACTATGCAATATAAAATCGCCGAATGGATGCGACTCGACAGAAATTGGTTTTTAAACTGAACACCAAACAAAATGTTACATCTCTTTAAAGGTGAAAATCATAAAAAGTTATGACCTAAGAATAACTTGAATTGATGTTTTTAACGTCCCGTAAGTTTAGTATTTTATGCAAAAATAACAGACTTGAGAAGGTACTAATCATTATGTAATTGCCATATGTTCATGGGTGGAGCCAACTGCCCTATTTTCGATCATAGAAAAATGAAAGGAAAAATTGCAATAAGGCAAGTGAGCCAAAATGTTATTGTTTACTTTTATATCACATGCAGATTTGTTAAAAATTAAATCAGTTATGTTTTGATTTATTCGCTATCTTTCTTAGACATTGACCACATACTTAGATTTGTAATGTGTCTCTTCTATTCATCATTTAATACCATAATTCGATTACTATACCGAGAACAGCAGAAGACCGGGAAAGAGCTATTGGAATGCTATAGGCTGGGTCCACTGACGATGATGTCGCTTTTGTATTCGGATGTCATCGTCTCGTTATTCTAAGGGTTCGTAGATGTTTACAGACAACTGTAACAACATAAGACCAACCTAGAAGCAGGAGACCAACGGTAACAATGCCAAATGAAGAGAGGTACCTTTGTCAACTTTACATCAGAAACAAGTTCCTGTCATCGACAAGACAGGGTTGCTTGGGTCAGAAATGTAAGACGTTTGCAGATCCAAAACTGGCAGAGGATGTTTTTATACGATGATTCCAGCTGCACACAGCGGACGGGAGAAGGAGAGTCTACCGTCGTCGGGGAGTCATGTTCCTATATACAGGATGTTGTTCCTTACATTGAAGGCAGCGTCATTTTCTGTGGCTAAATACGCGGCAACGCAACCACCAACCTTGCCAGACGGTATTCTCACCGCTCAGAGGTACATTGACAGGGTTTTACAGTCATTGATCATTGCCATTCAATCAAAGACAGTATGTCATTAAACTCATGATTTTTCTATGACTGTTGTTTATATGAATGATCGAAAATAAGACAATTGGCCCCAACCATGAAAACATGTCTATGTCATAATTAAAGGGTAACTTTTCCGTAACTTTTTGTGCTAAAATAATAAACTACATCAAGTTTGAGTCGCAAAATATTTTGGTTGCAATAGTTTTTATAGATTTTGAGGCGAAATTATAACGTGACGTGGATTGGATTAGCGTGATGAAGGCCCGTCGTCAAGGGTAAACGTATTGTTAACTTCAGATAACTAAAGAACGGTATCATGATAATTGTATTCACTTAAGCGTTCAGTATTTATTTAACCATTTTATATTACTTATGCTGTCATGTAAAAGACATGGAAGTTTATTTAGAAGACAAGATTTTTTTATACACTGAACTCCCTCGTCACATATGGGAACTCGATTGGTCAATGACCTTTTTTTCTTTCAGGAAGTAAACCCATCTAACTGACTGCATTATCAAGGTCGAATCGAGTTAACTAGTGTGTTCATGGAGGCATGAGATTAGATTTCCTTCCTTGTACTAAAAAGTCTCATTATTGCTGCAAATTACTTGGGACAATATGTGACAGAAAAAATCAAGCCTACTTTACATGAACAATATGTTGGCAAACAAGGAACATTAAACAGCTGTTTAAGCATGCCAGCATGTCGTCTGTCATTCTTTACAGGTTACGTGTTAAGATGTGGAGAAGATCATGAACGTTTCCATCGAAACAAAACAATTTTACTGTAGAAAAGGGGAATTTACCCATAAAAATCAAACATGCAAGCGACAGATAATAAACTCCTCCTATGACTATATTTTATATTATATGTTATAGTCTCTACAGATTCTGATATATATGCTCAGAATCGTCCGCGACCAAAATGCAGTTTAAACAATTCTTATACAATGTCACTATATCATTGCTTAGCCATTTGGTTCTACAAAAAAAGAAACTTCGTTATTTGGAACATTCATAGATGAATCTGTCGTTTATAGGTTTGGTCATTTTCATTTATCACTTTCATATTTAGAATTCCTTTTCACGTTTAGATAAATTGCTGATAACTAAAATCGTGCCGAAAAAAACTTGATTTGAAATTATTTGTTATGCCACAGGTGTGGAAATGTATGGAATTTTACTCTAATTATGTAATTGATCGTGTATTAAACGTTAAGTTAATTATAAATTTCAGAAGACTGAATAGATCTGACAACACTCAGTTGATAAACTTTCCTACTTGTCATACGAGCCTATGAGTAGTCGAGGGGATGAAAATGCAATCCATTTGATGATATTCATGTTTTTTCATGTCTCAGCTATCAAGTGAATAAAATGGTTGAAAAGAAATATATATATATATATATATATATGTGTGTGTGTGTGTGTGTGTGTGTGTGGGTGTGTGTGTGTGTGTGTGTGTGTGTGTGTGTGTGATTATCTTTTAGGCCTATATTCTACATGAAAACAAATTTTAAAATGTGAATTGAAAGAGTTTGGTTAAATAGTTCAAAGCATTTCCAATACGATGCTTATCTTTAAGGCTATTTAAGATACTTACAAAATATTAACAAACTCACAAACAAATTTACAAAGTTTTATGTGGTTATATCCAACTTTTCAGTATGTCTTGTCGACCCTCACAAAATCTCGTGAAAGTGTAGGTGGACCAAGGCTTACTCAAGAGGTAAAAATAACACTATGAAAGAGCAAATTTGACAGTGACAAATAATGTCTGGAAAATCAAGAGTACCACTTGATTGATTGAAAAAGCTCGCTATTTCATTTGCAAACTCGACTGGATAATTTCAGAATAAGAATTATATTGATGAATTGTATTTGGGAAGTTATAATATCTAAACAGATGCAACTTGGAATAATAAGTCACCAGTTCCTACCTTAAAAAGTCCTCAAAATAGCATTTCAGTTTCATTAGAATTTGTTGTAAATGAAATACTTTTCTTATAAAACTATACAGATTGAACACCTTCTTTATCCATCTCCGACAAAAAACACTTGAAGAAACGTTTTTCGTCTTCAGTCAGTCCATATTTTTCAATATAAACGTTTTACAACCTATTACAAACTATCTCCCACTCGAGAACTTCTTGGATGCCAGTCAAACAGTTCAGTCTCTCGCCCTATTTGTCTATACATTAATGCAGTGTTTGTATTAAAATAGGATTTTTATATAACCACCAAATTATACCTCATCCGAAAGAAGGGTTTATTTTTAATCCTCCATTATCACAAAATGAAATGACTTGGCTTAGTCCCTGAACCTTTCATCATCTCTCTCATAGCTTTCAAATTGAGTCTTAGTTCTAGGTACTATATCTCGGTTGATTATGATAAACGTGACTGCAATATACTCACGGGAGAACATTACAAAATATCTTATCATGAGATGAGAAAACACACAAAATAGAGATACTGCGCAAAAGGTTACGAACAAATCTTCTGGTATAATTGATTCAATGTTATCTAATTGTTTTTTTATTTAAAAAGGGTGAATATTTTTTAAATATCAAGTAAAAAAAGACATTGTATCCATCTTGTGGAGGGTAGTTTCTCCCTCTCGTTTAGGACTTGCACTTAGATAGCTAGCCTTATCGGAAAATTATATTACTTGAGGTTAAAGTAAACTAGTGCTAAAAAGAAATTATAGTGTGTTTGATCAAACGTTGTTAACGGAGAAAAATATGCATGGACGAACATTTCTTTTCATATCAATTAAGTATTCAATTCAATAGCAAATGCCAACAATTTCACTCCATATCAAGCCCTAGTTACTGTTTCACTGAGAAGACATGTAGTATCAATCTATAGTTTCACAGATTTTAAGGGAAAACAGTATCTAGTCTATACGAATCATGCCTGCAGAACATGCAAAACAACGATGACGTTTGCGAGTTGCAAAGTGGAGTTTTTCAGTCGTCTAGCTGTCCGAAGGTCGTGTGTTAGAGAGATGGTAAAACTGTTGTTGATGAATAAATTTGAAGACCAGAGGTCTTAACATTTTATCTTTCATTTCAGGCATTCTGATCACCACCATGTTCGTCTTCAGATCAACACAGATCTCGCCCCGCCCTGTAGAGCTCCATATTTAAAGTAATAGACTTGTTAATCGCAATTTTGTGAAGATTGGTAACTAACGCGTCTGTTAACGTCAGTTTTTTAAAACAAAATTCCACGCGTTGGCACTCCCCTCATTGGTCTAACTCGCCTTGCCCACGTCAATTGACGTCACTGTTCTGATGAGTCAGATACAGTTCTCTGGGTTTTGTATATGTACTCCACCCCATGTTGTATTATTCGCTGACTGTGTGTCGACTTAACAGATTTTAAAGTGTTGTCGTTGCTGTTGCTGTTGCTGTTGCTGTTGCTGTTGCCGACACAAAACTTTCCCGAGATGAATAGACTGGATGTGGTGAAATGATTCCGTCAAACGTTAACTTGATTTGGAGTTTGTTTGCAGAATAGTTGAGTCTTTGTTTGTGTATAATGACTCATTATGGTTTATCAGTAAAAAATTTAATGTTTTAAATATAAGGAAATATTATTGCGTGCATACTTTCTTTAGAGCACTAGTTTAAAAATCATAGATATATCATCTTCGTCTCACAAGAAAATAGAATTCTTTATGATAACTTACATCAGCAACCAATTTCTAAGCATTATGAGCTATTCTGTGAGACAAGATTGAGAAGATGACAGCTGTAGCTAATCTAACGCACTTATTTCAAAACTGATTTTCTATTCTGCTAGGATATTTCTAAGTGTATATTGTCATCTACAAATATAGCATTATGAAATTAAAATCAGTCAATGTACTCTTCACTTTCTTAACAGCTTTCTGGTCTCAATAAAGAGTTTTTAAATATCACATCATATCATGTCATTAACTTTGGCCAAAAAAATTGACAACAAGATACATTCCCCTACAGCAGATACTTGTGTTATGATGAGGAAATGTTTGTCATATCAGAAATTGCAAGTAAAACCTGTAGGTACATGTCGTGTTTTGGGTCAGTCATTAAAATCAGAGTTGCAATTTGTAGATTCGTATTTGATAAATAGCAGTTTATTGATGTAACATATATTTTCATAATGCAACTTTAGAAAGTCAGTTTACATAAATGAAAGTTCTGCATGTAAATATACACAACACCGTGTCAATATTGAAAGGTACCTGAATTCATTTAACTGCATCATTAGGTTAATATGAAAATTATATCTTGAGCTGCCCAGACGATATTTATGTTCATAAATGTTATCATTACTAAAAAACTAACATGAAAATAAAAGCCATTAGTATAACAAAGAGCGAGGTTATTTTTGTCATTCAACCCACGTCTTCTGTATATCTTGTCCAAACCCTAATCAATCTCGTCAAAGTGTAGGTGGACGCTTATAAAAGTATATTGAAATGGTAGTATATTTGAGATGTCTCCCCCTCTGAAGATATCTTTTCCTAAGCTGATAGATATCAGGAAATTCTTTCAGAAATACAAATTCCAAATGTATTTTATATAGTGCTTTTTAAAAAAAATTCAAATGAAATAATTCATCACTTAATCCTACAGGTAGTATAGATAAAATAGATAACCCTTGAATAATCTCTGTATTAACGTTCAATTTGAAGCTGCTTTGTTCTCCGATTATATATATCAGAGTCGATATTTTGAATTGATATTTATACACAATCAAATAGATAATGTTTCATAAATTATTATAGTAAACTATTATTTAATGCAATATAAAGCAATTGCCATTCACAAAGGAGGCAAAAGGTTTCGAATGAAGTCGTTATGTCAGTTTTCAAGAGGTTATGTTTTGCTGTGTATCTTATTTTAAGCTGTCTTTGTATTGCAACTGCTATCAAAATGTAAGTCATTACCAATTGATTGTGGGATTCTCTTGGTCTATTATTGAATAAACATCTCAATCTCAAAGGGATTATCAACTTATCAAAGCGGTACCAGAGAAGACGTCTTAAAGATATTGTGCACTTAAACTTTTATGTAACCAATTTCAAAATTCAATTGTCAAAACGCAAAAATGCAGATTTCCATTCCTGTTTTTTTTTAGATCTGGCATTTATAAATATGTTCCCATTAGTAATGAACCTTTATATCTTTTAACACTTTATAAATTGGTTCATAATAACAACATTGACACGTTCAAGTTCCTGGTAACATGATAATGATTAAATCGATAATGATAACTCCATGATTATCGATATTCATAAACACGATTACTTCAAAGTCATACACGAAAGATAATAATATGGCAATAAATTGAAAAAAAGCTTATTGACTCCGGAACCATGCTCTGATAAAGATACTCGGAGGAGAGAAATCAATCGTTGCAAAGTAGGCTCTGACAGTAATTGGGAATTACGTTATCATCGACATACTTGTAAAAATACATCTGTTGTTGACGTTCAATAATGGCTCTTCACGAAATGAGGTTTTAGTTTTATTTCAAGCAAAGAAAATTATACTTGGCTTAGTTTATCTTTTTTTGGGATTACCTTTTTCATTTAAACTGTTTGTACTCCAAAATCTGTAAACAAGATATATAGCAACCTTTACCAAATTTAAAACACTAAGGTAAAGGTTCAATGGGTGAGGATACTAAACAACCTTCCATCTTATACTATTTCATTAAATGATAAAGTAATAATTAAGTATGAAAACAGCGAAAACGCGTTTGATACCAAATTGTTACCAAATTTGATAAAAATAGCATTACATTATATTTTAGTATTCTGTTTATTTCTTGACCATAAAGCATAATTGCAAAAAGTGCACAGAAAGAAACATTCAGATAATGGTTATATGGATGAGAAGTGTTTGTTTATAATTTTGCAGAGAGACTCTGTATTTAGCAAATTCTGCATTTCTGGTTACAAATCATAATATTTCTTGACAAATAGGGCATTTGGAGCCCTAAAATTTTGAAATTTTGTTTGAATAAAAGACTTTCCAAAGGGAAAAGTCAAATACCAAAACATCTAATACACCCGGAGTTCATTTGTGTATATAATTTGTTTTATAAAGATAAATCATGACATACTGACTGTGTAATGTATTGGCCAGCTTTGGAAAGACGGTTTCTCATTTATCAAGTTCTCTTTTTAATCATATAGTTTATATGCAGAATAAAAAATAAAGACATCACATCACAAAACAAAGAGTTAAGAGCTTGAAGCATTGTTACTTTATTGTAATTGATTAAGTTGTTATTAAGCACATTAAAATCAACTTTGTAAATGATAATGCAACTAAATCCGTGATCAAAATACATTATCTCAAAGTGTCATAGAATAGGAAAGTACTCAACTTAAACAACTTGATTTCTTGTGGACAGAGTCTATATATATTTTTGTCATTTCTTAATGTAGAGATGCCAGGTTCACACCTTGCACGGCCTTATATTTTATATTATCACTTATGATGTAAGTAGTGTTTTGGCTTAAGTAAAGGCCAATGAAAAAGTGTTGACATAGATTTCTATATACCATTTTATAATTAAATATATTTCTCATTAAACATTGCACCTTTTAAACCGAATAGAAAAACAAAGCAGTAACTTTAGGATACCTTATAAGGATAATTACTTTCCTGGTTATAGCTACGAACCTTACATAACTAAACGATATTTGGATGTAACTAATGAGAGCGCCTCGATATAAAACATCTTATGTAATCAGAATTTGTAGAATTACGTAAGTACTTCATTAAGGATTCAATACAGGCTGTTTACGACGTTATGTCACAGAGGTAATGACTTTCTCCTTCATTTACATTCAATGACGTTTCTACCTATAATCGAAGTGTTTCCTTTCTATAAAGTAACTACACTTTCATGTACCACTCGAAATAAGTACAAACTTATCATAAAGGTTTTCTATATTGTACACTATAAATAAACTCAATATGATGCTTATGTTCCAGAAATGGCCATATTTCAGTGATTGATTGGCCAGGGAAAATCCACGTAATCTCTTAATCATGACAGATTGCATTTTCATCTTTAAAAGGGGAAATCTATTAGATATTTGAGACCCTGGGATTTTAGTGATGTTTTTCATACAGGCGACTGTTCGTTTAACCCTAAATCGACATCATCATGTTATAAATATGTTTGGCAACCTGGCATCCGTGTCAATTGACTCATTCTACAGTTACAATAATTCTAAAGGAAGAGAGTATTAATAATAATGTATGAGATAGTATAGGGTATTCTTTGTAGAATTAAGCAGTGAGAGGAAATCCAGATAATCCAGCGGTATTAAAGCTATACGATCCTCTCTTATCTACACGATATTGGAACTTTGCAGAGTTGATCATGATTATTAAATATCAGGTCGTTGACAAACAAGTATTCGTTTTTTAAGCGATGGAAGATGAATTTAGGCCGAGAGACTGATAAATGGTTCTTACAACCCCCCCCCCCCCCCCCCCCCATAAAATCCTTTCCAGCGAAATAATTAAAGCTTAGATTAAATGCCAATATGATTTGAAAATATTCTTTCTCATCAATGCCCTTTTGTGTCATGGTGTTTTGCTATTCAAAATCCTTCGTTGGAAGCATGTGCAAATTGGCATCTATGCCATAAACTGATAATATTTATGTTAGAGGAAGAAAAACGTAAGTAATATCACATAGGTCTCAAATATCTCATAGATAACAGAGATGAACCTTACTTTTGTAAGATGAAAATACAGTATGTCATGATTTGGCGATTTGGGGGATTTTCCTCTGACTTACCAGTCGAGTAACCAATCGATCACCGACATTTCTGAAACAACTACATCAGCAGTATTTTATCTCATGAGAGCTCTCTGTATCAAATGGGTGTCTTCTGCATATTTGATAAACAAAGTAAGATTATCAACTAACTTCGTGTTCAGTCATATGATAATGAAAGCCTTTAGTTAGAAACCTTGTGATTGGTTGACCGAACTTATGAATCTCTGTGACAAAAATATTCTTTGATTATTTTTAATATAGAAGATCATTAAAAGGATATTAAAATACAATGATATAAACTAAAACTTTTGTAAGCATAACACATATTTCTTTCTTTATTTGATATGGACAAAATAAGAAAGCACCCTGTTTATCATCTAATTTTATTTTACAATTGGCAAATGCTCAATTTCATTGAAAGGAAACAAAGGAAACAGTCATTACCTCGCTGACATAAGGTCATACAAAGCCTGGAAAATAATCTTTTATTGCGGACTAGGAAACAAAGGAAACAGTCATTACCTCGCTGACATAAGGTCATATACAGCCTGGAAAAAATCTTTTATTGCGTACTTATGTGATTCTTAAATTCCTGTAACATTAGATACTGGTTATCAAGTTCATTATATTTTTTCAGTTGGATACCAAGGCTTTATAATTACGTAATTCTTTTCATGGCTAGAACTAAGGAAGTCATAAATTGTACAGTGTAAAGAGAGTGCGCTGTTTAACCAGTTTGCAGAAGAGGTTTAATGATAACTGATGAGATTGTGAATATTTCAGTGGTGATGTTGTTATAGAGGTAAACATAAATTTTGTTTTCTGTATTACCATTAAGAATGTTTAAGAAAAATATATATTAAAATTAACAGGTAACATTTAATGTTATCGATCGACATAAGATTTACGTACATTGGTGTCATTCATATAAGAGTTAACCGGCCCTTTTCTGAATATCATTAAGACAAGTTATATCCGTCTTGCTATATCAGCATAAAAGTAAACGCGAAGTACACTCCCTGGTATCTATCAAGGCAAATGCATTTTTCACTGAAAACGCTGACTGAATCTTTTATCAGTTATGAAGCGAACATATATGAAATCTGTCTACCTTCAATTCAAATAGTTTCTATATATTTATGTCAAACACTTAACATTGAATGTAATGAATTTGAAACTGTTTTAAACCAATCCCAAGATTTCAAGTTCAGACAAAAAACTCAAAGACAAAATATGAAACCACCTGTTGTTTCCAAAATTATATGTAACCAAATACATGTATATCAAATACATTGTAGATCTAAGACCATATTTAAATTTTGAATGCCTGCGTTTGAATTTTTTAAAGAAGATTTGAAATGTGAAATGTGAAATGTGAAATGTGAAGACAATCATGACAAAATGCCTTTAAAGCTTTTTAGGAACAGAAAGAGAAATTGACCGTTATGATTCGTATGAACCTGAAATATTTGATACTTTTTTGTTTTTATTTCTCCGAGAGGATAGCAAGATAATTATCGTCTTATGACATGCCTTGGTTATTCAAAGCCGTCATTGACACCTTAGCGATATTAAAGATATACGACCTTTCATTATATACAGGATATTGGAACTCTGCAGGGTTGGTCATGAGTATTAAAGAGTCACTACGTGATTTTCATAACATATTATTTACCTTTGATACGAACCTAAATGTCAAATGTGGTGAAAATAAATCAAAACATCTTAACTCTCCATGTCCAAAAGACATATATATGTCCGGTTTTCGATAGTTGCGATGCTCTACCTTCATATTATTACTGTAAGAAAACAATAAGCTTTAAAATGTGTCTTTTGGTAACAGTCAATACTTCGCGATCAAATGACACCATTGATTAAGTTTGGCACATATGAAAGAGGCACTTTAAGTAAAAGTCAGGTCGTTGACAAAATACTATTCGTTATTTAAGAATCTCTTTATACTGTAACAACTTTATTATGTTCCTTATATTTCAGTAAATGCAAAGATAATCCTGAAAATGCATAACCACTCATTCAAACGAAAACGCTATAATCGGTAAGCCTCCTTCTTCACGGTGACACTCTTCATTCATAAAGATACTTGATTAGATGTCAAGTTAAGAAATAAATATGTTATTAAAGTGAAAGACATGAATTGGTAAGTAGCCCTGAATGGCTATAATGAAATCAACGGAAGCACAGTCCAAAACCACATTCAGTTCCCTGAAAAAAGTGTTAATGCTTCACGATCAGGGGGAGTTGACAAGGTGCAAAATCAGGCCCACTCTGATAGAAGGTGGTTAAAATCTTCCTCGAAATCCTCTCCAAAAAATAAAGTGGGCTTACTCTATTACAAATGAACCGGATATGTGATTTGACATAATTCGTTGCACGAAAGCACGTTAGGGCCCTGTTGTTTTTCTAGTTCTTTGAAAATGTTTGAAAATGTTTTTAAAACTAAAGACTCAATCAGTTTTAATAAACCTTTTAGGGTGATTTAGAGTGAATTGTCTTGTTGTCATATGATTTAGGAGATGTACTTTCGTGACTTAGTTTAAAGCTAATCTATGAACTCTATCTGCAAATGTCCTGTAAGAAGAGCTCCAAAGTACAGTTTAGTCATAAATTTTATTTTTGTCAGGCAGCGTTGCTTATGTGACCTATGTGCTTGTATAGTTATGAGACACTCCAGGAATTTATCAACGTCTGTACGAGGACGATGTCCCCTCTGAAAATATCATCGATCTGTTTTGCGGGTTGTGTTCATTTTGAATAAATTATGGAAAGCTGCCTTATCAAATGATTTGTTTTATTTGTGGATACCGTCAAACTACATTAACAGGGAAGTATTTTGTCAAGAAAGTGAGAGAGTAAGGTCTTTAAAGTTGACTTCGTCCTATCATTATTCTGCAATGTTTTGCCATGGTCTGAGTAATTAAACCTCTTACAGGATAAATAATTATTCGGGGATCTCCCGTCTCCACTGTCTAACAATTCCAAAAAGAGGTACTTCAAAATCAAGGTTTTTCAATTTGTTCTTCACGGTTTTTTCAAATATTAACCATTGTCAAATAGACTTAAATCATTCGATCTGTTCTTTTCACTATTAGATTAACAGCCATCTGAAGAAATGGATGTCCTTGAGAAATCGATTAGCCTTAATGCTGATTTCTTTTGCGATCTGTAGAGAAACATAAGAACTACATTACTTTCACGGGCGTTATTCCAGGAGGATGTAATTCCTCATCTCAATATAGTCTCAATCATTTCCAAATCCCAATCGATCTCCCAACTTGTAGGACTAAAGCTAACAAGAAAACTCAATAAAGCTATTGCACAAGATATGGTCTGAGTAGTACTATCTCGGATTCAATGAGACGTTTGGGAACCTAACATTACATTTCCTTTCTCTAAGCTTTCTAGTAACTCAATTGTAAAATACAAAAACAAATATTTCTGTAGTTTGCAATGTTTTATATAAGAGTGCAATGATCCTTGAAAGAATATATGTGAATTTGATATGTCTGATAGTAAATAGACTCTTGAGACAATGCATCAAAGCGATTAAGGGCGTTTGTTTAAGGAAAAAAGCGTTCTCTTTTGAACTGCAATCTGAAAAGTCTATGACCAACTTTTTACATTAGTAAATTATTGCAAGTCTGACTTTTGTGAATACATGGTTAACATCAATGATTTTACTTTGCTTATTACATCTATACAAAAAAAAGGTGTATCAAAACAGAGTTGAAACATGCATTTGTACTTTTACATGCATATTTAGTTCAAGAAAGAATTATGATTAAATGCTTCTTGAAAAGGCTGCATTGTTGAGTTATTCTTCAACTTTGATAACAGATGGCTCAAGTGTGCATTTCCAAGCCAATCAGTGCAAACATCTAATTAAATGCAAAAGCTAGAAGGGGTTGGTCGAGAAGTTTTTAAATGTATGAAGTTAATGTACTGTTGCTAACAATAATGATAATGATCAAATAATTTTATGGAATATTTCTAAACATAGGCTCATGGACATGCTCTATATGTTGAGGTATTAATTTCTTCTAACATAATCCAGTTACAAAATGTTACTAAAGATTATATTTTTGTTGACAAAGCCTGCTCACATTTATTAAAATGGAAGATAGGTGAACCCAAAAGCTATCGTTTGATTTTATTTATTTGAGGAGACCTTATAAGTGACAATATAATATGTGTTCATTCAGATAAATACGATAATATTATGTGAACTCACACTCAAGCACTCGCACGACTGAGAGCAATCATACCAAGATCATTAACAGTTCACCTGTCAAAACAAATTTCCATTAATACCAATTAACCGCTTTCAAATAAAATAATGAAAATGATTCTTATTTTTTATATCTTACAATTAAAACTGAATACTTTGGTTAAATGGGTTTGTTTTATGCAACAATACAATAAAGGTAACACATTAAAAAAATGTAAGAATTCATATTCGTATGATAATTGACATTGAAATAAATACCATTCCTTAACTGGTTGATTTTAATTCATGATCTATGCAAGATGCAAGACAAATCATCAAACTTTCTATTTGATGTAATATTTCATGGACTATTTCGTAGGTAACTATTCCCCCTTCACCGAGACTGGCCAGCCTAATCCTAATCCCTTTTAGATAGGATTAATTAACCTTAGGCCTGGGCAGGATGGAAAAACCCACTTCAGACTGATTTAAGAAAAGCATATCTGGTGAACAAATGTACTATCTAATCTACTACGACCACCGGACGGTCTACTTTTGAAATTTGACTGTGCGGCTTGTAAACAAGGTAGGGGAAGGCAGGAGTTTGCACAAGTAGGATCATCAACTTCAAATGAAGTGCTTATATCCATTTTTTAAAAGGTACAGTTTTGCTTTACTTTTAAGAGAAACCGTATTTATCTTGAACTGCCATTGTATTGTCATTGCTATCAAAATTTAAGAGAATCATAGAACTGAGTTTATCGTCTTAGGCCAATTGAGGAGGCGCATAACTTTGAGTTGTAAAGGTTTTGATTTTGACAAGGAAGTCATTTCTTTCTCTGATCCCATTAAAGATCTTGGTGTTATTGTGGACTCCAATTTGTAAGAAGTTGTTTTGGTCAACTTCGAAACATCGGTCATATTCGTCAATGTCTCACAACTGATGCTGCCCATACCCTGGTAATGTGCTTTGTCATAAGTCGAATCGACTATTGTAACTCACACCTTGCTGGTGCATCCAAGGCCTAACTCAATAAACTGCAGCGTATTCAAAATGCCGCAGCCCAATCCTCAATCCGAGAGATATGATGATATTAAACCTCTCCTCAAATCCCTACATTGGCTGCCAATTGAATACAGGATTCAGTTTAAGCTTCTCTGCCTCACCTTCCAATGCCTCTCTGGATCTGCCCCTTTATATCTAACTGATTCTGTAACTGTCCATAGACCATCACGAACACATCGTTCTCAAGAAAAACATCTTCTTGTGCCTCCAACAGTAAACACACCCAACAATCAATAGCCTGGAATCAACTGTCCCAATATCTGTGCGATTGTCATGAACTTTCCACTTCTAGAGACTCACTTCCTCAGAATTGCTTTTCTACAGGTGCCTTAAATCTCCCGCACCCATTTATTTCCTGCACGCCCTTTGAGCATGTATATCACATGCATTTATGCGCATTATAAATATGCTATTATTATTATTATTATTATTATTATTATTATTATTATTATTATTATTATTATTATTATTATTATTATTATTTGACAATTGGTTTTTGAATGAGTCTTGTGAAGATACCGTAATGCAATGTGTTTTATCAGTACAGTAAACGTGATTGCCAAATTGCCAAGACGTTATTTGTTCCCAACATGTCAGTAAGAAATAACCACTTAGTTATTGAAACTTTTCTGAAACCAATTTCAATCTATAATTGTCAAAAGACAAAAATACAGAACTCCATTCCTGTTTTTTTCAGATCTGGCAATTGAAAAATGTTTTCCCATTAGTAATTATCTCATATATTGTTAAAAACATTTATACATTGATACTCACTTTTAAAAAATCGAGTTTCTTTCCCTGTTAACATGTAAATGATTAGATAAATAATGATTTCGATGACTCCATGAATACTGATATTTCTAAACTGGATTTTCTCAAAGTTACACACGAAAAATAATAACATGGAAAAAAGTATAAAACGTTTATTGACTTTTTAAACATGTTCAGAAAAATATAATCCGATGAGAGAAATTATTAGTTGCAAAGTAGGCTCCATAAGTCTCAGATAAGTCTCCAAAATTACGTTTGACTATTTGACGCGCGCCACTGTCCGGTTTTCGACCATAATTGCGACGTTCTACCTTCATATTATCACTTTAAAAAAACAATAAGCTTTAAAATGTGTCTTTTTGGTAAAAGTCGATACTTCGCTATCAAATGACACCATTTATTAAGTTTGGCATAAATGACTCCAATAACTCACGGAGTGGCTCTTCTATTCTTCTTCTATTCATAAACATTGGAAACTTGGCAATTAGTAAATGTTAAACATGTGATATGGGGTTTAACTCCCCTTTCAAGAGTATTTCACTTATATCGCAGCTGGGAGTGCAGGGAGAAAGCCCAATACACCATTGTGGCTATGCATTGCGGTTAAACCTGTGAGCACCGCTTGTAACCATAAGTGGTACTGCGCTGAAATTCAGTGTAGAATTGCATCAAAACCTTACTGCGGTTAGAACAGGTCTATAATGTAGATAAAGTTGCCGAGCCCTTGGCGGGATTCAATCCACGGATCTCTTGATCTGAAGCCGAACGCGCTAACCACTGCGCTATCCCCCCTATGAAACTGGAATGTCTGCAACCAATTTTAATTGATAATTTTTTTTCTTTAATTAGATCTAGATGACATCAAATGTGCTGCAAAATGGGTAGCCTCTCCATCCTTTGGTTGAATCAGAAGATGCCACGTCGACGTTAAAAATCAAAGACAGGAAGCACATTCCAAGACCCATTAAACCCCCTGAAGTAATCGCTGATGCATCAAGACCTTGAATAGTTCACTAGGTATAGTTGACATTGGCAGGTGATTTTAGACTGACTGAAAGATTGTCGTTGTAATCTTCCTTTAAATTCTCTTCAACAAAATAATGCAACTTTACTATATTAATATTAACTTGAAAAGAGTTTGATAACAGATTCGTGAAAATCGATTTTTGGTCCTTCCCGTTGAAAATATTAGATCATTAAAGTTCTAGTGAAAAATAATATTCCTTCATTAATATTTAATAAGTTTTGGTTAAATCTTTAGTGACGATCCTTAGTGTATAGTTTATTTTCCATTTGATGTAGGAGTTATTCTTAGTTTTAAACTAATGCTTGAACACTATCTGCAAAGCCCCCTTATGATAAAACAGCATACAAAATCTCTATTTTAGCCTTTCTTTTTTGTCAGTAAACTTTGCTTTATATTGAACAGTGAGCCAGTATAATTATGAGACACATCAGGACTGCCACGTAAAGCTATACTGCTGGTGTGTAAATCAAGACTATCAGATTAACATTCATCTGTAGAGAGAAATGACCTTGAAAATCATTTCGCCTAAAAAAATGTTCGGTTTTGAGAGAACGAGCGTTGGTTCGGAAAGATTTAATCTTCCATGTTAAACATACATATGTAGTCTCTTTTAACTCTAAATCTCAATCGATCTCGAGACACAAATTGTAAAACTTCAGCCAACAAGGAAACTCGATTTAGCTGTTGCACACAACAAGGTCTCGGTAGTATTTTCTACGATCGATGAGACCGTTGGGAACTTTATATCCCTGCTCCTACGCTTTTCAATACTTGATTTGAGATGAAACAGTTTATATTTTTGTAATTTGCAATATTCCATAAATGATTCCACCGAAACATGATAAAAAATGTAAATATATATTTTGTTCGATATCATTGAATGATAGAAATGAATATTCATTATGACATGTGCAAACTTTCTGTTAAGAAAATCTGTCTTATATTTGAAGAGTAAAAGAAAGAAAACAATGATGTTACTTCTTAACATGTTATCTAAATAGTCATTCATACGCATCAGTCATCGACATTCTCTTAGCACTGATGTTTATGTAAAAATATCCATTAAGTTTGTTTTTGCAGTTTAAAATGGTCAGTCTAAAATGTTACTGAGGGCATTACTGAACAATATGACAACAAAGAACGCACATCAATTAAGACAGAAAAAATGTCAACACCCATTCAAAGATTGTTGATCCGCAACTGCAGCTACAATCAGTTTAATCTTTGCTGATTTGATATGATAAATATTCTATTGATAAAAACTTTCTATCAGAATTAAAGAATTAAAACAACAAGGCTTTTATCATAAAAAACACACTCAAACATACTTTCAAACATAGAAATCTCTCTTGGCTATTGCTGATATTGAGCCTGTATCGTGAACGTGCCCAAATACAATTAAAGTTGAAATACATTGATGGGACCTGAGGTGAGTCGAGTTTAGGTCTTATGCCTCTTTCAAGAATATTCGTTTTTGTCGCTTCGGCTAGAAATATTGCAGTGAGGAAGCCCGTAAGTCTATTTTGGCTATTCATTTTGTAAAACCTGCAGCCATCGGCTGGAACAAGAAACATTTATTCACTTTGACCACAAAGGTTTGATAAAACAGGGTAGCTGGTATATAAATAAACTAACCACAAATAGGTGAATGATATACAGATTAGCACATTTAGTGCATTCGTGTTTTTACCGTAGTAACGTTATTTTTACATTTTGTTTGATCATTTTCTGCTACAGATTGATTGTTAATAGGCTTCAGGTTATAAATAAGCATTGACCAACCACATAACGTGTGAAGATGTCATAACACTTTATCTTTATCAAGATGCTTCTGATCTTCTTTTGACTAAAACCAATTATTTGCGGTTTGCAGAGTCTTCAAAGCAATAAGACATTTAATGTCATAACGTATTTCCTTTTTAACTGTGTAGCCTCATGGCATCTTCTTATCCCAGTAAAGCTGTATCTTAGGGTGAGTTTTTCTAGATATGATTCGTAATTCCTTTTCAAAGACAACACGGCTCATACAATAACCAGATTTGCTCCTACTGTTGATTGCTCCGATGGCATTTTCACTCGCAGAAACAAACGTAGTGCAAAGTTAAAAAGAAGGAAAATGAAAAGTTTTGTGCTTTCGAACAACATTTCATAAAATAATGAAACATTGCCTATTTTCAGAACGTGAATACAATAGAATAATCTAAGATTAAACAAACTATTTATGCTATATATCTTTCTTTACATTAAAGTTGTGTAAGTCATTTTTAAATCCCAATTGCTGTATATTCCATTACATTATACTTGTAATATTAGGTTATCATATAGCAAATGTATGTTGATTCTCTTTTATTGCAGCACAAGAAACATTGGTAATGCAGAAATACTGTGACTTCAATCGGCTGTATACCTACGCAAATTTGTAAAAAGAAGCGTTCAACTGTCATGTCACGTCTGATGGTAAGTTAGGTAAATGTTTTTTTATGAAATTCTTTATTGATTAAAACAACAAGAGTGGTAAAGTCATGTGATTCTAAATTATTTTTATCTTTTCATTTTAAATCACTTTGTTAATGATTAGAATAAGTAACAGTTACATATACAAATAAATTATTAATATAAAGTTACAATAACACTTAAATATCATTACAATAAAATAATCAACTGATAATTTATGTGATCCAATTGTAGCGCATGCAAAAAGGGTCAAACTTTTCAAAGGATCATGAAGTCGTCAATACCTATTGTAAATTCCGTTGAAGCATATTGTTGGTGTGTGTCTGACATCAGACATTTGTACATGCAAGAGTCTCCGAATTGAAACAAATCAAGGGGAACCATTTTCCTTGAAAGCACATCATAGGTTAAGCACAAATACCATTTTAAGGTCAGCCTGAGAAATCGTTTTCATAAACGTAATAGATATGGTTATATACATAACAGAAAGAGTCGTGAAAATGATAAAGAGTTGTCGAACACAAATAATGAAAAGCCTTTTACTGTGTTAGAATATTTCCATGTGTATGAGATTTAGTAGAAACCTATACATGGAAATATATAGTATCATAATCATAATTATTTTAATAATGATTTGTGTTTATCCATCATTTAAAGTAGTCTAAGCGTGACAAAAAATCAGTAATTACAAATTAGCCTTTAAGGAAATCTGATCATCTCCATCATAATAAAACACTATTCCTACAGTATATAAGAGAGCCTTGGACGTGCCCCACCATGTATTCTCTATAGCATATAAAGTTTGAGACAAGAAATCTTAGAGGAGCAAGTTGAGTTCAAAGGTAAAAAAAACTCATGCAGTGGTACTTTTCAAGTCCCTACCGTACATGAATGTGAATTTCCTGCTTGAATCAGCACTTGTCAAGAGAAAATGTTGAAGTTGAAGGAAATAACACTCTGAGTGACAAATCCTCATTAGTTTTGCAAAAAGGTGACAGTTTTAGTTATTATAAATATAACATGTCCTGTTGCCTGCAATTTTGGAATGGTATAGAAATTTAGGTCAACGGCAAGCTATCAAATGGATACTAGGTTAAAAAAATATGGCTCGGGTTTTATTTTAAATGGCATGTCAATTATGGGAAGCACATAATGCAGTAATATCGATGCATTAATATTGGGAAGTTGCTTAAACATACTCATGTTATGATAAGCATTGCACATGGAAAATATGAACGCCTGTTCATCGATTTTATCTCCTAACATGAAATACTTCAGAAAAATATTTTTATGAATCGATACCTTTAAGAAATATTTTAAATGTGTCTGATTTTTTGTGGCTATTCATATTTTATGAAAAGTATATCCTTAGAAGTTACATTGTCTTGGAAAAGTTTGAGTTTCTCTATATTACGTACCATTGGCTATGTGGAGCTCGCCCCATATTTTCTGTTTATACTAAATCGGTAACATTTGTGAAAACAATTTCCATTCAGTATATTTACTGCTATGTTCAGAAGCAAAATCAAATGTATGTTTGTGTGTTTTGATGATGATGTGCTAGTGAAGTTAACGCTTCACTAAATTGGTACATCTTGAACTTGTGCTGAAAAGCATAAATCAAACAAAGATTATCTTTAGTGATTCATTGCTTTCATCATGATGGCCTTGATTTATTTAGTCATAAATGATGATGCATCCTCTACTATGTGAGTGAGGGAAGTTGGTGCTTTACAAATCATCTTCTACGAGTATATGTAATGGTTATGTAATTTTGAGCCTATATGTCAGTTGTCAGACTCCTCAATTTATGTAAATAAGTCATGGGTGTATAACACATTACTCTTTGCTACGTCTGATTTAGTTTACTTTCGTTGATATTTGCAAAACTAATATGTCATTGCAGGAAGAGTAAAATGAAGAAATATTCAATATTAATCAAATATGCGTTTCTAAATGAGATTACAGATAGCGGGTCTAGACTTTGCTGAATAGATGACTATATACAAGTATATGAGTATATACAAAATTATTAATGTACCTGCCCGCATGAAAACGACTCTGAAAATCATTTCTAGAAAGTAACAGTCATATAATTTCGAGGAATATACATTATGGTACTAATGGTGTTCAAGAACGTTGTTTATGAATGCATGGAACTTAAAACATTCAGACATTCCTGTTTCAAGCACAGTTATGCATGTTAGCGATGGCATTACCTGTTCATGAAAATATAACAATTTTATGGCATTCATTTTGTTGAATAAATGAACGTGTGTTTAACTCATTAAGTTGAATAAATAGTCATTGATGTTATAAACTGTACTTCATTCGACTACTCTCTTCTAAGACCTTGCTATATTAAACTTGTTCCTGTATCCAGGATAGCACTTCAGTGACAAAGCCCAGTTGTCACTTGGATAATTTCAGAGTTGAAACATGTGAATGTTTTTCTAAAAAAGAGACATAAGATGCAAAATAACCAGACATATCGGCAACAGAAAGGAAGAAGATTGTCAAATATTGTATTGATAAAAAAAGTTGTGTATCTGTTTATAAAGTACATTCATATAAAGATTATTTCATGTGCATGTTGATTTAATTTTTGTCTTTTGATGGCACAATGGAAACCTATATTGCTGTTTTAGAAAATTTAACAAGCGAGATACAATGACTAGAACAAATCAATGGATGACATGAACCAGGATATGATAGGATATAAAGAGTAAAATATTAGGATCACAGTAATCTCTCATGTGAACGTAACCTTTAAAAACTTGTAATTACGCGGTTATCGAAAAAAACATTTGCAAATACTTCTTGCGTGGAGAGTGATAATGGGTATTCAGGGAAAGAGGATTTTGCTTCTTCACACAATGATTAGAGATTATGCACCCGGCTCACAAATTCATTTTCATTTTACCTTTTTAACATGATCAAGGGTTACTTTATTTAGATCATTTAACGAGATCTCGCATTGCTTGTTTCACTATTCTCAAGGACACATGACTACAAAACATTTAGGCGATGCTTATGTATGAAATTGAAGGTTAACTTATGTAACTTGTGTTATGTAAAAGACAAACTCAATTTGAATACAGAGACATTTTGTTGCTTAAAATCAGATGGAATTCCGCTTGTTTAATTTCGTTTCGTTTTATTTCCGTTTCGTTTCGTTTCAGTTTAACGAGCTATATTCGTTAGTATCGCATATTGATAATGGATAAATGTTAAGCGCGCGATACATCATCTGATTTTAATCAGATTTCCAGTTCTTTATAATCAAAAAAAGGATGTACATGTACACAATCCCACATACCTATGAACACCTTCAAGGTGTGGTGGTACCTATTGTATGATATCCATAACATATATTGACTTTGTGATTGACTACTGCTGTTAGTTTCAGACTCAATTTGCCGGTGATGAAACAATAAATCCCAGAAGTATTTCAAAGGTAACTATTTAACTTATCTGTCTAACTAAATTCTTAAAAAGTTGTCTTTAACTTGCTTTCATTTTCTCAATACTCAATAATAATTGACTCGACTGGACACTAAAGTTTCCCTCCCATATTTCTTTGTGTGTTATAGTATATCATTTAGAGAAACGTGTTTTTATATATTTTTTAAATTTCTTAACCTTTTTAAAAATAGTTATGTTGTCATAAATTTATAACTGGTATGTAAATTCGATGCTTTAAAGAGGAGTGAATTCCGAAACCTTTCGTCTGATGGATACAGAAAAGCATTGAGTGGGGTCTCATATAGAAATAGGTCCTGGTTCCAGTCATTAAAATGGTGTTTATTACTACTTAATAACAATAATGAATACTGTTTATGTATTATATAACATTAAAATCATAGTCATAGGATTAATTAGTTTCTTCAGATGTCATAGATGAAAAGGATTTGCTATGTAGCAGTAGGTAGCAATTGTCCCAGGATGTCAAGTAGGCTTTGAAAGGTACATTATCTCTTTTATCATCATTGCATTACAAAAACATATATCATATTAGAAAATAAATGAGATAAAACGTGTAAAGTAATGTGACTCAATCGAGCTTGTACAGTGCAAAAGAGGTAATTGTCAAACTGTGGCAGTCGGAGCACAATAAAGTATACTATAGCGTGTTTAAAAGAGACAATAACCATGCTGCTAATCATGATCCTTGCTACATTCTCATATCTTTTTTCACAAGGAAAGCACTTTCTATTCTATGATACTGATATGCTGAAATCTACCACATGTCAGATATTGAAATATCAACAAAAAACCAATGCATGTTATCTTTTATTGAATGTTATAAATATATACAACGATTATCTTTAAAGCATACCTTTATAAGGTATTTATGACTCCGATCAAAGGAAATCTTGTTTATGTTGACAATAAACAATTTCAGTTATATGCAGTCTCAAATTTCGGAATTTCAAAATGTGCATACATTAACTTATAGCAATATCCGACAATACCAAGAAGCATCACATATATGTACATTCAAGAAGCGGATTTTTGCTAAACCTACTGTCAATACAGATAAAAAGAAATGGCATAGTCTCTTACTCTTCAAAAACTTATCCTTCTTTTTAATTCATTATGATTCACGGAAGTGTCAGCGGCGATATTTGGTAATACTATACAAGGTAGAAGAAACCTGAAAATGTATAGACAGTTTCAAGAGAATCCCTTACTATATCAAAAATGCCTTTCATAGATATAGAACATGTAAACTTAGCCTGAATCAAATTCAAAACTTATTTTCACCCCCCTAAAAACACAAAGAGCTTGGTTCTAGTTTTTACAGTTCATTAATGCTTGTCCTGATCTTAACATGTTATCAGTTGTGTATGGCAGTGGTCTATGGAAAAGTTGCATGTCTCACCATATTTACGTTTGAATAAACAATGATTTATCTAGAGTTATACAAAATTGGAAGATTTCAAATTTGAACCATAACAATGAGCAGAGCAACAAAATCTAAATTCAAGGGATCATTTTTTTTTATTTTGAAGATGAAGATTATCTCAAACTAGTCATTTATGTACAAATCAGTATTTTTATCAGCTTACAATGTTAGTGGTTGCAGATTGATGACAATCAGAGCGATAAAGAGAGGATATTCTTATGATTCTCACCCATCTTAGACATTATTTCTAGAGCTTTCCCTTTGCCTATTTTGCTAGGTGTCCATGTGTCACTTAATAAGAGTAATAGAGTATATAGATTGGATGTGTTGAAGGTAATATATTGACCGTGGACCGATCTGCAAAAGTGATCTAACTGATGGAAATCTTCAAATAGAATGTATGTAAAACAATTTTGCCCTGGAAAGATAATGAAAAAGGGAAGTTTTTTCAATCGAAAAGAGCTTTTATATTTGTTCAAAAGAAAATGTTGGTTATCTATGGTTATTTTGGTTAGAAATCTAGTCTACAGTGGAATACTTTCAAGTTTAGCTTTATCACACATAATGTTATAAATTAACTCCTATTTCATCTCATGAATATCTCAAGACTTGTGAGTGTGTGTAGATGAAACATATACCGACATCTGAATATGGAAACTTCTTGACACATAGTCGGGAAAATAATTAATCGCTTTAGATAGTATTGTTGGGTAGGATCCGTCGTTTATCCTTTTTTTCGCTAAAGCAGGCTATGCTTGCTCTGACATTTAGTGAAGTGCATTTTCAAATTTACTCATAAGTACTGTTTTTTAATTATCAATGTATGATGGATGGTGTTATTAGAAAGGGTAAATCACACCTGTAATAAACATTCAAATACAAAAGGTTTCGATGGACCGAAATAAATATATTTAAAAAGTGATTTAACTGTAGGTTGCTTCCACTTTCAGATAAAACAATAAGTTAAAAATTATAACAAATTACTACTGATTGCCTTTCCTTTTTTTGAAAATAAAAACCATTTTATTTATACATTACATGTACACCATTATATCCCACCTGTTTAATAGTGACCATAAATCGTTTGAAAATTATGTATTTTGTCTCATTTGTACGCAGTTTGACGCAGGATAAGATATTTCATATTTCTGTGACCATTCCGCAAAAGGAATATGTATTTATTCAGATGATGATGATGATGATGATTAGTATTATTTTTTAACAGACAACGACCATAAATGGTAATAACTACCATGCAACTAGTACGACAACTATTGATATCAAAGGCTACTTTTACGTTTCAAAGCTATTAAACTCTAATGGAACTCATCTTGAGTATTTCCTTTTTATTGCAATATATGAATAACCTCAATGGAAAATGTCCCCCAGAGGATGAAAATTATAAGCGCTTCTTAGAAGGCATACTTGAATACACATTAAGTAAGGATAATTACCTGAAGAAAGTCAAGAAATCAACACCCTAATTGCTTTAGAATAATTTAGACCTTTACCGTAGACTGTCCATATTCCCATATTAGTTCACTCATTTTTAGTATATGTGCATGCCTAGTACAACTGTTAAACAGCGAATTGTATTTACTTATTTATCCGTTGATTATTTAGTTTGGTACACTACACCCATAAACAAAGTACCCCCTTTCTAGAAATTTCTAGAACGTATCTAGAACGTATCTAGAAACATTCTAGAACGGTTCTAGAAACTTTCTAGAACGGATCTAGAAACTTTCTAGAAACTTTCTAGAACGTATCTAGAAACTTTCTAGAAATTTCTAGAAATTTCGAGTTTTTATTTTTTGAGAGATATTCAATAAATTTAGATTTTTTCTGAAACTGTATATTACCTTTTGTACACAATTTGAAAAGATGAACTGCTTATGTTAATTAGGAAAGAAGATATTCAATGTTAAAGTTTCCCTCCTCTACAACGCATCCTCATTATAACGCCCCCTGCTAGCGAAATGCTACGCATTGCTTACGCGCTTCCGGCTTCCACTAATGAGCTGTAACGCGTCCTGTCTTGCATTAAGAATTGGATGCATTGGCATATGCAATGTGTTTGACAATTTCTATGGTTGTAATTGATTGTTTATCGCTTATTGTTTATCTCATATCTTGAAATTAAAGTTGGTGTATCTGAGATAGTAAACCCCTGCTGTTAATATTGATCGTTAGCTTATATCAACAACTTAAGTCAGCGTACAGTTTTGCCTTCAAAGTAGAATAAGAAATGACAAAGAAATATAGTTGATATAATCAATTTAATGTTGTAATATAAATGTTTTTAAATAGTTTTGATTAGGTTTATAAGGCGACATAAACAAAGCCCTTTATCACCTCAAATGAAAACGTACGTACTATCTATCTAAGTCTTCTATGTTCATTTCATGTACGTCAAAAGCATTGATCTTTCATAGATGCGTCGACTGAAATAAAAGCTTTGTATCATAAATCTTGTAATTGATTCACTTAAAACGAAATTTGAGAGGATCTTGTATTATGCATTCTGTGTTGTGAGCCAAACCTGGGTCCAGACCAGCATTCAAATATTTTTTGGGAGAAAAAGTTTAAAAGCTGGATTGGTAAAGCTTCGTTCTTGCATAGTTGACATGTTTCCATCAAAATGATAAATACGTTTCGGTTTCTACTTTGAATTTCATGTGAATGAATTATGATTTTTTTAAGGGAACATTACAAATCAAAACGATAAAGAACGTTTCTCTCTGTTAGCATAATTATTAGATATATAGTATATATAAGTATATAGATAACATTATTAGTTTTATAAAGCGTCGCTATTCTTCGATGTTATTACTCTTCTTTCTTTATGTGTTAAATGTTCAATGCGTATATAACAGTATTCCTCTGATCATAAATAGCAGGATGTTTATATACAAAATAAGCAATTTGTATTAGATGTTATCGAAACACAACGCATTTTCTATTTCTTATCCCTATTGTTCAGTAACTCGGTATACTTGTAAATTGCATAAACGGGATCAACTTATTTCTTTAGTCCCATCCTTGACATATTTGTCTGCCTGTATTTGGAAACCACTCTTATCAAACCTGCTGAGCATATAGTCCATGGGCGAAAACAGGACTTTTATTTGAGAGGAGTGTGCCCTATTGGTGTCACAAATACAAATTTTGGAATGATTACCCTGTATAAAGAAATATGTGATCATTTGAAAATTGTCTAAGTTCCCTGTCCTATACTTGACATGTTTCATGTATGAAAATACGCGTACGACTCTCAACATTTTCCACCCTTGGAGATCTTAATTGAGGGGTGCACGCATGGTATAGAGATCACGGTTATGTTCTAAAGACACCCAATCATTCGCGCTATGGAATTGTGATGTCGTTACGCGGATTTTCCTTTCTTGCGTACCAAGACACCTTAGAATATATGCAAAAGGAATTAGCAAATTACGTTTCTTCTCTCAGTTCGTAATATTCAATCTGTAAACTTAACATTAGTGCAAAGAATAACCAAAAGCATTACGAAACAATTAGGTGAATGACACACAAAAAAACAAAGAAAAACATTCTTGTTGGTTTAATATAGGACATATTTGAAGTAAATATGCAAATCAAAAATACCCTCGTTTCTTCAAAGACTTAGATATTATAATTGAATTGTTTGTAGGGGGATTGACTTATGCAAATAACCTCTGCTTGCTCTTTATAAAATGAAAAGATTGTGAGAGTTAGTTCTTTGTCTCTACATGAAAATATGAAGGCAACGTTGACACGTACATAATGACATATCGGAATGTTGAGAAAAACGGGTTTTCTAGTATAAGCAAGCATGCGTTTTTGACGTTTAATTCAATCATGAAAGTATTCGCAGTTTTATCTAAGAAATTGTCGTCGTTCAACTTGTCGCCGTTGTAGTTAGTCTTAAGCTTTTCTTTTCCCTCGCCGTCATCTTTGTTTATAGTGTGCGCGTTTACTACATGTGCGACTACAATGCCTTGGGCGTGACACTAGTATACTCGATCTTTATTCAGACTGTTGAAACACCTTTACTAATTTGTTCAATTTATCGGCTCAATTAAATTACAAACAAATTATGTGCATGTCTTTCTACGGATAATCTTTGGAAGTATTTTTTAATTTGTGGAACATGAAGGTACGCTCACACTTGTCGCGTCGTATTATTTGACAACATAATTCAAAGAGCCATGCGGCTGTCCACTCACCCAGTGAGTAGAGCTTCACAGTAATTCTCCAAGGTGTATGTTTATATACGGAGTAGTAAAACACTGACAACATATTCAAGATTCGATCAAAATAATGTTGAATGGTTTCATCCTCCATGGTATGGTTTAAAGGTTTAAATATATTTTTATTCCAGAAGTGTGTTTGCTTCATAAACTTTTCTTGAGAGACGGTATATCAGATTTCCTCCATGCTGTACATGTTTGTTAGTAATACTGAGTAGTAACGGATTGGAACAACATACATTTGGATAAAACAATTGATGTTTAGTATGAAAATTATATATTTATATGTAAACTTTTATAAATGATCAAACTAGTCTAAATAGCGAACAATATATTTTGCTGTTTTTAGTACGTCATATTTGGGGTGTTTATATTCTATAAATGCAGTAAATCTCTCAAATTCCCAAATTTTGCTATTTTTATGTTTTCATTGATACGTCACTGTCCGGTTTTCGATCACCAATCGAGACTTTAACCTGTTTTATTGTCACTATACTGAACTCATAAGCACTAAGATGCTAATTTTTTTAAACAACCATCCCTTCTTGATAAAATAACACTATGTATGAAGTTTGGCATATTTGACTCTCTGACTGTTCTGCGTTTACAGTTCTGCATTTGGAACTATACCAAACAGAGAGATACAAAACTGAATGAAACAAATGATCCCTATCGTTCACCTTCATTTCCTATTTGACCTTTATGAAACAATATCACGATGAAGACTTTATAGTTCTTGACATTGCTAGACAATTTCCGTTTGTTCCTCATCCCCACAGCCTGAGTGGTGTTAATTGGCCAGCAGCTTCTGCATGGTTCGACAACGCCTGTGAGTGACAAGGCGTTGAGCCGTGAAGAGAGTCCAGTTCTTAATGAGTTTTGAACATTAGTTAAGTAAGTTTAACATAACGCCTGCAATCAGTCTGAAATGTAATCTCAATAACCTAATGCTCTAATATATGTTGAAAAGACTTGTTATCAAGTCGAAATGCGACGCATCCAGTCACCATTAAAATGATATCTACAGAAAGTGTCGTCTGATGTATTTTATTTTCAAATATCTTTTTACTTCACGTGAGACCTTCTTCACCTTTTACACATATATATATATAACCTTTGTTGCTCACGGGGGTTTTGTGATTTTCACAGTAAATTAAATCACATTTTTTAGAGAAAACTTATCTAATTACCATCTGACATTGATAACATGTACCCGTTTAATAACCATTTCCTAATTTGATTTAAAACTGAGGAGGTATCCTCCAAGAATCCCTTAAACCGTAAAATCCGGAGTTGTTGTTTTAAACCTTATACACAATTACAATTTAATATGTTATAAATCAATGATGTTTTCAACTATAACGGTATTTTATGTCCATGTGTTTAAAGATACATATAAATTTGTATTATAATTTAGTAACAACTCAGTCATAATGACATGTACGCAGTATTATGTTATTCAAATATTTTTGTATGCATTTAATTATGTAAGAAAACAACATAGAGATGATCCATTTACTGTCGATGGTGTCTGCGGATTGATAGGATCAAAGTAGAAATTACATTCCTTTTCCCCTTACGATTTCATGTAGAAAAATGGATTCAGATGTATAACCGCTTTACTGGTAACGTCGGTGTTAGTAATCTACATTAGAATATGACATGTTTTGTAAGTTTGCAAACAGTCATTTTAAAGTGACACAGAGTATGTTTTATGAGTTTTCATATTACACAGATAACAGCTCAAAGATCATGGGTCCTTAGTGAGGTTCTAATCGTCTCCCTAAACATTCATTTTTATCTCTAAAATGCCAAAATCAAGACATGTTTTCCTGTTTTTAAATTTGGAAACGGCCATATGTATGTTTAAAAGTTTAAACTTTTTGGTCACATTAACATGTTCATTACTCAACACTTAATAAACACTACAAAACCATATTTGTATTTTTGTCTGCTGTAATTTAGTTTCCAAAATAACGTTTTGCTCAATGTCGCACGCCATTGTCCGTTTTTTGATCACACATTACGACTGAAAATTGCTTAATGTCGCTATACTTAACTGATAAACATCGGGATGCTGAATTTCATAAACCACCACTACTTACTTGACATATTTGACTCCAATAACATTTTTTGTGCCCCTTTAACCAAAAAAAAGAAATCAACAAGACATAGCGTCAGTACTATCATGTAACTTGTGAGTTTAAGTTGAAGTTTGTTCGACTGTGTAAGTTATGGCGAAAAACAAACATGTAAAGTCGTAAAATGCTTAACGGGATTTATCAAGGCTTACTATCTCTTTCACTCTTTCAAATACGAAAGGTTTGTAAAGGAATAATGACGAGTAACTGCAATAATAATTATTGTTTTAAGTGCAATTTACTCAGTGAACCCTATCTCCCGAACAGGAAAGTGTTACGGAGAAGTAACCTGGAAAGAATATGTCGGAATTTCAAAGGTTTCAGTTTGAATTAACAGTGTATTCTACAATACCCACCCTGGCTATCCAGACATAGACGGGAATGCTCATCTTTTGCTGAAGACGACTGCGCCTAATCATGTTACGCAATTCAGTCTAGGACAGGGGACATATTTATTACCATGGGACGGTAGAGGCTGCAGTTTTAAACACATTTATCATATTCAAAGTAATATAATTCGTTATATATAAATATAATTGTTATATCTCGCCTCGAAATAAACATATACGGTTACTATTTTCATTACTTTTATGCAAAAAGAAATAATTAATGAACGCACGGTGCATTTGACTTTCTACAAAATCAAACCATACAAAGTTACTTGGAACGATGAATGAACAGTTGTTGAACTTTCATACCTTCGACATCTTTAAAACGGTTATTAATATACAAATACGTCAAATGAATAATTTTGGGAATCTCTTATAATCGTGTAGTTCCACGACGGACAAGACTCCGTTCAGTGTATCCAGCGTCAAATGGTGTTGTATATAACGGTGTGGGAGATATAAGAGGGTGTCAGCGTGAGTGGCAGGGGAGTTAATAAATTGTGCCTAAACAAAGTCGTGAAAGACTACACCATAGAAATATGTATCCAAAATGCGTTACCGACGATCGTTAGTTTTGGTCATAAGCTGTGTTGCACCGACAAAACTTGAAACAACGTTAGCGTTATGTAAATCTCCTCGTTTAATGAGAGAGTGTTTAAACTGTACCGACTGTGTTGAAGATGAGATGATTGTTTTTATTGAAACATTTATATTCATGAAAATGTACAATTCATGAATTGATTGTCCAACAAGCTCCAAGGTGCTTATTTTAAGGCCACTCCGAAGCAATTATATATGAGAAAGAATATTTATAATTTTGTGATAGTTACACGTATCTTATTGCGATCATAGGTTCAAAGAAAGTGGTTATGCATAAATAACATTTCGCTTGTTTGACAGTCATTATGAAATGTCAAATCGATCATATTTCATTATGTATGATGAATAGAATTCAACAATCTAGTAATAAGAGCGATGTACATCCCCGTAGTACTGTTTTTATACTAAATTCTTTCAGATAAAAGAATGATTTCTGTCTTTATTCTATGTACTTTTGGCATGTGAAGAAATAGTGATCAGCGTTTTCGACTGGGTGACCACATGCAGGAACAGGTCTGGCTTTCTATGATATGTCTGTTTAACTTATCAGCGTTCAAGTCACCACAGCGGCCTAGAGTGGATAATCTAGCAAATTCATTTAAATTAACAATTTTATTGCCAGGAGTTAAATAATTCCATAGTTTTATTGCGTCAGGAAAAACCTTCTTGCATTTAACGCTGTCCTACACTTTACTGTTCGAACGGATGAATTTTCTCTGAGTTTGTCGTTATTGTTATGTGTTGTAGGTAGAAGGTTTCATAGATATTCAGGCGCGGGAGTATTCTTCCTTTTGAAGAACGTCGTCAATTAAGACATGTCTACGTTCCGACAGGTTTTAATAAGTTTGTTCATAAATACTGTTTGGCGATCCATCGAATTGCACATCGATCCATCGAATTGCACATCGGTGGAATATATAAACACTGGGAAAAGCTTAGTTCAATAACGAGCGGTAAGCGGGTTGTGAGAAGATGTTATTTTTTAACTGGGCACCTAAAAGTTCTCCTCATACACTCATAAACAAATAAAACAGACTTAGAGAGGAAGTGAATTGACAATGTTTATTCCAGCTCGTCAACTGAAGACACGGGAGAAAAGCGAGATTACAGTTACTGTTTTGACCAGACTTTCCAAGTACTATATAACTTCCTTGAAGTGCTATAAACTACGTATGTCGGCGATCTCTTACATAATATATTTATTATCATTTCCTGTTCCGAGACAGCTGTGTTTTATTGCTGTATGCCTCGCTGGCTGGTTGATTAATTAGATAACATCATTGTTGAATGAAGCTTAACCGGTTCGTTCATGCAGGGTATAGCGTCTGATAAACTAGGTGGAATATTATACCGTATCTATGACAAAATGTAAATGATGCTGTTTTCATTATGTTCAATCTTAATCCAACTATATATTTTAATTTCATTATCTTATAAATGTCAAAAGCATGTATTCATCTACTTTGAATTGACGAAAAAAATAAATAACAATAAGTCAATCCAGCATTAGGACGAGATAATGGTTATTGTACTTTTACTGAAGTGAATGTATCATTAATGATGGCACAGAACGTTGGTGCCCCTTTCTCTGTAAGAGTGGTAAACACGTTAACCGGATCTACCAGGTTTGTAAATATCATTTTTAAGTCATTCTGATTCTTATCCGTTGATGATCAGAATCCCATATCGGAACGCATGACGCGAGAGGTGAATCCCCTGTCGATAGGAATGAAATAATAAAAACTTTAAATCAATCTTCGATTGTACCATCATGAGATTGCCCTTAAAATTTCACTAATAAATAGTTAACTCAAATACGATTTTATACACAATGTTGTAAGAAACACTGAACCAGACCTTTCATAACAGCTGTCTTTAAAACATGTTAAAGATAACTTTGTATATATGTATGCCTTTATGTTGTTAACATAACATACACATTATTAATTTAGCGTAATCACTATTTTAATTTGGCAACTTGCAGTACATTGTCTTGAGAGATGTTTTGATATATTAACAAGCTTGTTCACCATTCCTATGCCGTTTTTATATGTAACAAAAAGTTTATCAATCAAGTGACAATGTTATATTGCGGAACGATTGTTCTACCTCGCGCATTACATGAAAACCGATTTCTGTAGGCACACTTGCATTTCATGCTTCTTTTACAAAACCTCGCATTTTTTAGTTGGTTAGCGTAGGCATTTTCCTTTTAGTATTGAATGATAAAAACATCATATGTTAAGCAGTTTTCTTCAGGCTTTAGGACTTTTTAAGGATTGCATAGAAGTAATCACAACTAGGATTCTCTATCATAATATAATCTTTTCATATTCGACTTGGGTGTAGTGATCTTAATGGATTATACTAGATTTATATGTGACAGTGGCTATCACTTTGAAAACGCCTTGCATTTCTTCATCACCTGTCCAAATGTTGATGACATAAGACTAAAGGCATATTTCTTTCAAAGAGGGTTTAGTCTGTCGTCAATTCTATTTGGTCACCCGGGCTCATCACAAGAGGCTAACCAAGGACAATTGAAATCTGTAAATAATTTTATCACTTTATCAAAAAGATTTTCGGAATTCAACAAACGTTTTCCTATATGCCCTGCCTTGTTTGTAAATCTTTATTGTTTCATTGAAAAGTGTCCAACATAATCATGCATTTATAGTGTCCTGTTTACTGTATGTATGTATTCATTCGTCCATATGTACGTCACTTTTTATGTAATAGTATAATTGTTAAGAAGCGACATTTATATAATGAAATAAAATATGTATAAAACCATAATATAATTCATGTAGTGACAGATTTACACATGTCCCCAATGCCTCTTCCTTCATAAGCTCGCATACATTATTTATAAAAAGGCAATCGCAATGTATATAAGTTATCTCAACTATAATTACTTCTTTTATTAATGTTTTATTGCAAAGTTATATATTACATATAAGTGTTATATTGTAACGACAACAAAAACAAACAGCATGCGTCGGAACATCTTGAAGACGAGCGATCTAATTAGCCCCGATCACTGAGGTGCTAATATACGACGTGCGCTATATATAGACTGCTCCATGTGCAGCGGTAAGAGGCGCGTTAAAACGAGGAAGATTTAAAGTTCAATATTAATTATCTCTCTTTCTATTGATGCAATCTTGTTCAAATTTTCACAATAGGCAAAGTAAACATGAGGGTTTTGAATCAGGTTATAATTTTTTAATATTTTGAAAAGAGTGAAAACTCGAAATCTCTAGAAATTTCTAGAAAGTTTCTAGATACGTTCTAGAAAGTTTCTAGTTACGTTCTAGAAAGTTTCTAGATACGTTCTAGAAAGTTTCTAGTGCGTATCTAGTGCGTTTCTAGTGTGTTTCTAGTGTGTTTCTAGATACGGGGTATGTTTCTTTATTGCTGTACTGTATGTATAATAACAAAATGTATATGCTTATTACATGATGTATTCAAATGGTACTTCATCCGTTGTTAATGTGAAGCACAAAATGTATATCAAGACAAACTATAGCATAACAATCTACAAATTATGATAAGATGGCTAATTCGACAAACAGCTGTTGTGATGATTTAAAAGAAAAGATTTAACGTTGCTGTAATTGGTTTATATTTAGATAACTTCCTCTGATTTTTTTGCGAAAAAAAGATAAAACCAAATCCATGTTTAATATAATGTCTACAAACAGATTTCAAAAATACCATTTGGAATTAGTTTCAGCATTAGTTGCTTTGAGTGAACTCACTGCTAAATCAAACCCTTTATTTAACAAACATTTTGTAAGTATTTAGATTTTTGGTTACCATCATTAGTACTGTTAAAAAGTAATTATTCAAGTAAATGTCATAGTTCTTCATACTGTAGTACATGGTATGACATCAAAAGGTTTTCTGGGTATTTTAAGTACTCTTAGAATGAGTTAAAATCATTACCTCAAGATGAGAAAAGTTTATGTCCATTACAGTAAAGAAGTTTTTAAGCTGACATGAAGTGTGTGCAATAAAATTATGAAAAAGTGATAAGTTGACAACAAAGAGCTTATATATCACACTTACATCAGTACTACTATTGGGTTTCTGTCAGAATGTGTTGTATATTCCCAGCCATACTCCATTAACTCATGAAGCATTCTTTAATATAATGACATTTTTTTTATAAAATTGGACAAAATGTTTATTCTCCATCTTTACGAGCTGATGTGATGGTCAGTGAAGTGTTACCAGACTTTTTTTTTATGTTAAACGAATATGATTACAAAATGATGTTGTTACACGTTTTTCTTCGGCGATTCTGATTGGACGAGAGCTCTCAAAAACATACAACCATTTCTCGATGAATGCAGAAAAATTTTCTGTTATACCTCGTGCATTCATACTTTATGACGTCACAATCTGGCAGAACAAATTGACGCAACAGCTAGTCTGGTTATGACAACATCGCGTACACTTTGGGTTTTTTTGCAAAATAAGAAATGTACGCATGTCATCATCTTCATAACTGAGTGGATAACCAGATAATACTTTCCTCTCCCAAAAGAAACAATTACCTTCACCGAAAACTCTTGATTTTAATAACTATGAGAACTATGAAGTTTGATAGCTCGTATCGTTTTCACAAACGGTAGCCATTTTGCATGTCACAATATGACAGTTATTTAAAAAATGCGGACTGGAGTTAAAACGAACTTTGTGCGTCAATGCTGATAAAAACGAAATTAAATCATATTCCGTTTTAGTACATGCAATTCGCAATTTTTAACCTACCATGTATAGTTGTGTGTAACAAACTGCATACCAACGTAATGTTAACGAAAATTATTCAAGATGTGTTAAAATTATTCAGAAAATCTCGGGAAATAGAGTTGATTTTGTAATTATAAGGATTCTTAAGTAATGTTGATATCATTGTCATCAGTGCATGTGGTTGCCAATGGCATAAATGTAGTTATTGTAATCATGGATTTTTCCATATAAGAATATTCATTATTTGTTTAAAAATAACAAGTACTTGCCCTAATTCCTTCATTGGAACGAGTCTGTGTGAATCTTTTAAATAGATAAAGAAAGATTGTTTTTACCTCAAATCTGAATCATGTTCAATCATTTGTTGTTTCCGGAGGATGAAAGTAAAATGGAAAAAGCTTTAAATCAAATTGGTTAATAATATAACACGGTTAAATTTCAATGTTTCATTTGTTTGTCATATAATATTGCAATTTAGAAAAAAACGAGACACTTTTGATATTTTTCGTTTTAATGTTTTACAGTTAATATACCAAACATACGCCTTCGTGTTTATTTTCAAAATAAATTCAAATATTTGTTTTGTATCAAGTGGTGTTGTATGTGGTTATGAAAAAATTAAAGAGCTTTTGGATAAAACTGTTTTCTTTGACAGACTTTTAAAGAGGCAAATGTAAATACTGCTGTGCAATATAACTAAATAAATGATAATAGATTTAAGGTATTGCTTTAATCTAAAGTATGTTTCCATTTGGCGGTTCTGATAAGCTTCTGCTGTGAATTATATGTAAAATAATTGCATTTTCTTTGACAATTAATACATTAAGTAAACACAGTATGGATATTGTAATGTTTACATATTTTTTATCGCCAGGTTGATGATGTATTTAGTCCATGTCAGCAATTAATTATTTATTTATTTATCTTTCTTATATTGCCAAATGCTTTGCGCTTTATATAGGAGGCACTGTTGCAGTGACATTTTAGAGTTGATCATTGTGTTAATTAATTAGTGGTTTGACTTTTCATTATTATGCACTGAAAAATGTACAATACACTTTGTTTTATTCATTTCGCTGTATTTATTTTCAAAGAGGAAATCCACCTTGTAAGGATAAAGGTGATACAAAATTGTATGACACCAAAGTCTAAAAAAGCCGAACAATTCTTCATAATCTAAAGGATAAAGGTTAACTACAGGGGAGGTAATGCATTGAATGATAGTCAGGTCATTGACATTCAATTCAGTTGCGCTTCACGATGAGCACGTGTTCCTTGAGATGATTCATTTTTGCTGTAGGTTGGACTCAAGTTGCTGACGATATTGACTTAACAAGGAAATCCAGATAATCACATTCTCATGACACGACATCGTTATTTAAATTGGCACTTAAGGAGGTTAAAGTCATGAACAGGATATTGGAAACTTAGAGCTTGTAACTAACCCAAGCATTTTCTTGACATACATTATGTTCGAGTATAGAGGTCGAATAAAGATAAGTGTAATGGTGTATCAGTATATAATTGTCACTACATTGAAATAGTATGTTTACGGAATTAGAAGTATGCATGGGTTTTTCAACAAATATTGGATATTTGAAAATGTATTATGAAACAGGGGAGCCATTTGCTTAACATGTGCTTTTGTGTGTAAACCATTTTACGAAAGAATAATCCAGTTGTGGAGTTAGGTTAATATTTAATATATAATTGTTTTTAATCAAACACAAACTCAAAAAAAATATACATATTGAGCATCGCTATAAGCTTGCTTGAAAGATTTAAAGTACTGATTTACTTAGTATTGTTTATGTGAGGATTCCCCTATACACCGCAGGCATTTTTTGTGATATCCTTGTCAGCTCTGTATTTGGCATCGCACTGATACAGTTACTCTAGATAGTGGTTGAGAGTGGATGTAAATCTTAACATCAACGATGTGTAATAAAAAGATAAATTGGAAATGTCAAAACTTTAAACATTTACAATTTTGCAAAACCAGGACCCAAGTCAACAATAAATTGTATTCACATGTGGATAGAATTATCTGAAACTGCTAAAATCTTTTCTTAATAGGGTGATTTTGTTCATTGACATGGTAACTCTTTCGAATAAATGGAGTTCAAAATAATTGATTGATAAACCTTATGAACAAAAATATATGAATCATTTGACATTTCTCTTGAATGAATTTGAATAAGCATAACATCTGGAGTTACAAGTTGAAGTTAATACAATCACAGTTCACGCTGACATTATCAAATTGGTTTTTTTACCATGAATTGGATTTCCCATTTGAATAAATCATTACTTAAGAGAATAGAACCATTTATCTTGCCATAGGTGTAGCTTGGAAACGTATCTTTATGTATTAATTCACATTTTAGTAGGCATTTGTAATTACTCCACACATTGACACCTTCCAAGTGATGCACATAAACCTCAAAAGAAATCAATTTTCCTTGTTCACGACGCAAAAATTTGCAAATACACAGCAGGTTCCATCAAACGATTCATATAGACGTTTTGGATGCTTTGTCACTATTGCTACAGATTTACTGTATTTTGCAAAGGGATTGGTTTCTTCTTTTTGACAGAATGTTTCCTTGAAAGTATAACGCCACTAATGGCTGTCATACTGCCAAAATTAGCGTTAAACAACAACTCACTCACTCCTTGAAAGTATATATTAATAGAGGATAATTGTCTTCTTTCTAATGATACGCTTGAAATTGTTTAATTGATCATTTCTGTTGATTGTCAACGTTTTATGCAACGATTAATGTTTAGAGTATTATTATAAGGGGCAATTCTGCCCTATTTTTAATGACTGAGTAAAAATATTACGGAAAACATCGGAAATTATAATTACTTACCATCGTTATGGATTGCTTCGCAATAATTTCAATGATATGATATTAAAAATATTTGCATGATATACTTCTTACAGTGGTCACAAAGGATGAAATAAATGTCCTAACACTTGCTAAGAAAAATAGTGTCTTGTGTGCCATGTGTGTGTGTCAAAAAAAGAGCAAATACTTCTGACACTGCAAAGATTTCGCGTAAATTACCAAAACAGTACAAGTGCAATAACCTTGAACCATTCTTCAAGAAATTTTAAAAACAAAGTCAATTGACTTTAATGCCATTAAAATGTAGGAAAAAACATAATTACAGCACGTTCTTGCAAATAAACTCCATCTGTCATTTCTTGCATCATTACTATTTTGAGGTTATTATATAAGTGTATTTCTATGTCAAGGAAATGGAAATTACTTTCATAAGCTCCATGTGCGTAAGAACACATTTACTGTCAACACATTCCAGCAAATTTTATCATTCACGGTAAACATACGTTTAGAAATATGTACTGTTGTCTCCATCTTTAAATGGGTATTTGTTTATCAATACAGACAACAGCAAGGATCAAAACATCCTTATCTGAAAGTCTTCATTATTTTTAACTCAACATGACTTAGAGAGTATAGAGGGAGGCGGAATATATATGTAGATGGCTGAATACAAAGTGAACGTTCATACAAATCCTGAACATGTGGTCTTACGATTTAGTGAAAAGCAGATAACCTCTTCTGCAATCTTATCATGTAATGTTTTAATCAAGGGAATCATTCTTTTTACTTATAAAACATGTCCAATAATAACGTCAACAAACCAAGAAATACATTTCATTAGAGTCATTATTTAGACCTCTCTCTGAAAGTGGACACTATTTTACGTGATAAGACCATCGATTCAAAAGGAACAGAAGAGACATTCCATCAAGTTTTTAATCTATTTCTGGCATGTGAAGGAAGGGATAATTACCTTCTTAGGCGACCTAGACTGGCTGATGTCACCCACAAGTTATGATATACCAACTTGTACAGACTGAAGCTTGTTTATTTTGGTCACTTAAAGTACTAATCCATGTAAAGGTGCATTAAGAAATTCCCTTGTCATTTGATATCAGGACGTAGATAACAAATTAGCAATATCGTTGATTCATTTTACACAAATATTTGAGCACTATGTGCTTTATGCTCACATAAGGATCACAATAATTTTTCATTCATGTATTTTCTATTACATTACTGATACATTATATTACTGGACACAGAGTCAGTGGATAAACTTGGTATGTCCACCTAATCTAGATCTCCAAATCATTGCAGACTGTATATTCATCTCACAACAGTCAGGGTCAAATCTGTTTCATCTATCAAATATTGGTGAGCAAATTGGATATCATTATGTTTTATCAATTTTATGTGTTACATTATCATAATCATATATTGGTGTTTTACATACAGGAAGGTTGAACTTCACATGAGATCATCGAATGATAATCATATGATTGATAACGTGGCATTCGTGACAATGGGCACATGTTCTAAACCTAGATATTATTATTTTGTTGTACCTTATAATTGTAGAATTTACTGCCCAGAGGATATGCAGACAATCAAAGTGTTATGGCATGCCCTGATTATTCCGAAGTGACGATTGGTTTCTTAGCGCTGTTACAGATGTAAGACCCATTGTTATCTTCAGGATATTGAAACTCTGCAAAATTGATAATCATTATTAAATGCAAGTCCAGCTAATAACATACAGGTGACCGTTACTTATTGGTTATGATATTGGCAACTTATGTAATTGCAATCAAAGAATGTTGACATAAATGTCTCTTATGGCATCATGAAATAAGAACTACATAGTGTTTCAAATGTCAACATTGAAACTTTGCTAATATGCAGTTACGTTTACAGAACGAACAATGACTGCCACAATAGGTTTATTGTCCACACGGAGATCATTCTTTCTCCTGATGATGGGCAATACCTTTTTAAAGACAGATGCACATTTTTCATATTATTAATAAGATACTTGAAGAGAAATTAAATGACATATTTGTGTCCTCTGCTGTCTTAACGCACTTCCCTTCACAATTGTGCTACCATTATTAGGTGCTTTTTTACTAAGTTAAAGATTCCACACGGATATTATGTAGTGTGAAGGTATAACATCATTATATGATGTGACTTGATAAGTGTCCTTGAAAGGCAACCACGAAATCACTTGAAGCCCTTTCCAAGATGTCTTCGGTTCCTTGATGTCACAGTTGATGCCAGGAAATTTGACGAACTGAGTTATGTGAATAAAGACAGGTGAGTTTGGGACAACACTGACAAAAGGAAATCACAGAAATCACCTCCGACTAAATAATTAAGGCTTACTGCCTAAGAAAGTTTCTGCCAAATGTTTGATGTAACAGATGAGCTGTCAAAATGAAGTGTCTACATTAGCTTTCCGTTTTTGTTATCTTTGCATTTTGAAGATCATTTTGTCAATAGAATTATGAGGTACGTATGGGATGCCACGATATTCACCTATTAAACATAGATAGATGTTCAGCATGTCTGTATTGGAATTTGCATATTCTGTTAATTACTGAATGCCGGCTATTTTCAAAACACTGTGGATACAGTCACACTATTTTGACACGGAGGTGTGAAAGAGAGAGAGAGTTATATAGCGATGTATATATTATTATGTTTTTATTCCTTTGAACAAAGTCAAATGTGAACATAGTAATTTCAACTAAACGTATCTTTTTACTTTATATTAACGATTTTCAGAAACTGGTCCATGGAAACCTTCTTAAATCATAATTGTTAATTTCCAATTAAGTCATAAATTGAACGAGGGATTTACTGTTAATGTTCATCGAGAAAGATGGAAGTGAAGAACCAGACAAAGTATTCACAAGAGACTTTGCTCTGTTTTCATAATACATTGAGTTACTAATTTCTAACATGAATTTCTCCTATCACTTTGAAAATAGTTTTTGTCCACCTTTGGAAATATGGTATTTTAATTTTTGTGAACATGAGATTTTTTATTTCTAATATTAAATTTCTAACAAAACGGTCGTGCAACTGTTAATCTACAACCTAGAATGCATGCAGACAGACATTTGTTGTTAAATTATCAATAGTTAAACTCTTACGATGAAGAACCTTGATTGAATGTTCAAGTTTAGATTTCCGTCAATTTAATCAAAAATTTAATTACTATCTTTTAAAGTATGTGATTTGTATTTTTTTTTCTATGTAATACTGTGCTTATTAACCCTACCCCAGACCATCAGAACAACCGAGGAGTGACCATAAAAAACTGATTCTCTCATTGAATTTTGTTTGCAACCAGCAGAGAAACCCTAAACTACGTAACGTGGGCCCTAGTCAGATTGATGTAATTCTCCATCTTAATGTAGTCTCAATTAATTCTAAATCTAAAACGATCTCACAACTTGTAGGATTACAGCTAACAAGAAAACTCAATTTATCTGTTTCATACGATGAGGTTTCAGGAATAGTTTCAAGGATCTATGACACCTTTGGGAATGTACCATTATGATTCCCTTTCAATAATCTTTCTATTACCCAGTTTGAAATGAAAAAGATAATATTTCAGTTAATTGCAGAGTTCCATAAATGATTACAAGGTACCTGAGGAGATGTGAATTTTAAATACCATTATATGATAGAAATAAATATTTGTACTGAAATGAGATAACTATTTCTTATAAAAAGATGTCTTACTTTTAAAATGAACAACTGGTAATTCTAAATCGTTTATATAAGTAATTAAAGACGGCTTAGCCTAGTTATGTTTAAACGAAACCTTTCAATTTTAAAAAAAAGGAAATCCTTGAAAAAGTAAGACGAGAAAATACAATTTAAAGATACAGGAATTAAATAAGTTGGTTTTTAAGGATGTATTAGAGGATAAACAGTAACTACAAATGTTGATAATGGTAATGGAAGCGATAGAATAATCATACGGCCATTCATACACATAGGTCAGGGAAATGTTCTTACCATCCATATGTATGTCAAATACATGCATTAAAAAGGTGTTTTTAATCCAATTCAAATATTACTTAGGGTATTAGTGAGCATTTATTTTGAAAACCTGACTACAAATAGGGAACCTAAAATATGTGAATCATTCAAAACTTTTGCCACTGCAGTTACAATCAGTTTAATGATTGATAGTTCATAATAATAATTATTATATCGATAAATAACTTCAATTGGAAAGAAAATTATAACTTGTTAAAAAAACGGCGATTTTATCATTTTAAAAGAACACGGTAAAAGAATTACCTTTAAATAGTGTTTCCTTCTCTTCTTTTCTCTTTTTCCTGCTCTAATCGAATTTATGAAAATTATCTTAAACATAATTACATCAATGACAATTACAAGGTAGATATTGATTTTGAAAGATAATTGACATAAACAGCTATAGACATATAGAAATTGTGATATGATTACAATAATGGCATATGTATTCATTGACATTCTGATGGAACATCAATTTTAAAAATGTCAATACCCAGCAGGTATTTAGGAGACTTCTCTGATCATCCCTGATTAACTTGATAAAGCCTTAACAGTCAAAAAGTTACAGAATACAAAAGACTATGATAAATGTCTATGTTTCAGATCCTATTGATAAAACTGTTCTTGAAAAATCTTTGAACAAGTACTACGCTAAATTCATGTATGTTTTCAAGAGAAATAACACTCAATGTCAAATAAGTTGAGTATTCATGATAGAGCCACAACCTTGTATATATGTTTGTAGACATCTAATTGAATGTGTATAGAAAGGTCAAATCACTTCCATGTTCAGGGAAGCAGGAGATTAGATTTCATTTCCTGTGCCTTTAAATCTAATTATTACTCTAAATTGCTAGGAATGAGGTCTGATTGTCAACATTGTGCTCATCTTACATGGACGATCACTTGTATGTGTGAAATATGTCTTATTTAATACCAGTCATTTCTGCTAGCATCTGTCACAACAGTTTGAGGTTATTGTCATGTGTCTTATTATCTAGGGAATCTATATGGAATGTGCTGTTTTTTCTCTTGCAGGGAGAAAGGCCGAAACTATGATTTGGTTATTCATTGCGGTGAAACTTGCGAATAGCGTCTGGAACTGAGGAACCGTTGGTACTTCTTTCTGACTCCCAACCCTTATTGCATGCAAAACTGTTCTCTACTGCAGACAAACTTGCTGGATCAATTGCCAATGTCAGTGGACCTAAGATACATGTTCTTCAGTTTGAAATTGAATAAAAAAGTCGATGAAGTATAGCAGGCTTAAATTAACTGAATTCAGTCTGCATGAACATATTTTGAAAACGATTCTCCATTTACAAGAACTGCTTATCAATACATTGACAAACCTAAAAAAAAAGATAAAAACCCGAAATTTGGCCCAACAACATTAACATCTCAGTTTGAAAATGCATATATCGTTATAAGCAACACCATTTCGCCAACTGATTTCTTTGAGAAACAAAATGTACGCAATCAGGTTGTTTATTGAGTACGTAACAAAAATTACTTGTTACATTGTTAAACAACACTTATTGCAACAATTCATAGAAAGTCGACATGATCAATTAAAGTACGAGGTAACTTCTCCATTGGGTCAGTAGATCGACATGTAATTAGCATTATTAATTAACAACAATTACCAGTTTTGAAAACCCCAATTAGGAATATCTGATTGAAAGCGATATTAACAAGCAAACCCACTGCCTTAAAAGATGCCCTTTTCTATTTCATTTATCTTCCAAGAAAGAATTTCTCTTTGAACTTCAAAATCAATGTGAATTTTTCAGATTGCATAACGTACAATGCAAATAACTGCTTCAGAATCGGTAACTGAATGACTGCTGCTGTACGAAGAAATCAAATATAAAAGATTCTACAATAAATCAAACAGTTTTTGGGTAGCAATCGACAGATATCGTATATAATGATCAAAGGATATTCCCTTATCCTATCATATTTAGGGAGGGGGGATATTTTCTTGTTTCAAACTTGCTCATTGCCAGATTAGAAGCCGAGACCTCTTGATCGGAATCCTACTCCTTCCTACCCCTGCAATTCCATGACAAGCAAAACCTACAAAAACTAACCGAGTGCTCAGAGGTTTGATACAACAGTGTAGCTGGTATCTAGAAAGAAATGAATGATAAAAAAGGTGATAAATATATTGATTGAAACAAGTGTTTTCATGATTTAAACTTAACCACATCTTTTCATATATTGTTTAATCATTTACTAAGAGGTTTGAGGTTGTACAGCCAAATTACGTGTGAAGATGTCAGCACACTTTATCTTTGGCTAGATGCCGTTGATCTCTTTTTTGATAAATCCAATTATTTGGCATTTGATTTGTCTTCAAATCAGTTGCCCTTGTTACGTTGTGTAGCCTCCTGGCATCTTCCTATCCAATAAAGCTAGCTGTAGGTTACGTGAATTTTTGTGTGATATGATTTGTAAGTCCTCTTCAAAGACAACACAACTCATACAATAACCAGATTAACTCCTGCGGCTGATTGCACGGATGTCATTCACAGAAAGAAATGTATACAATAAAAAGGAAGAACACAGAAATATATAAGAAATGCTGTAGCATGTTTAATGGGAAGAACACATGAATCTGCCGCACTGTAGGGCGTCTTTATGATACTGTCAACATACACTTTACCCAAACCAATGTCAAACCTTAATTGCTACAATGTTACATTTTCCTCCGATTTAATAGTTCTGGCGATTTAATAGTTCTGGCAATGTCAACGGATAGTTCTTTCAGTCGTTCAAATTAATACGTCATTGGCTTGTGACCACAATTATGGTTTAAACATGTATTTTAGTGAAGAATTGGATCGGTAAACGAGCTAATAACTTATATGCATACAGCACCAAGATACAAGATAGGATAGATATATTGGTAAATTTACAATATTTCATATATATATATATAACGCTTTTAACTATGAAGACTGTACACGTGATTGAACTTTCACCTTAAATATATACACATATATACATTTATATGTATACATATCTACAAACGCCATAAAGTCATTAACAAACATGAATTAACTGATACAGAGTGGTCGTCACTTGGATAATCTACGATTTCATTATCTGTTACACCATGTGCATATTAGCATTGTCGACGACTTCAGAGTTAAAAACGTATGAATGAGTTACTAAGAGACAAAAAATTCAAAAGATACAGACATATCGGCAACAGAAACACGGAACAGTGTCAAATATTGTTAGGACTTTAAATGACAAATGTGTATTTTTTTAAAAAGTGAGATGATTTTAATGACTTCTTTCACTTGAATGTTGACTACACAAATTGACTTTTGGTGACTAAATGGAATTTTCCTAGAAAAACTATGAAGGAGATTTAGAAAAGTTACCTAAAACCTAAAACGATGTGAGTTGCAATAACTAAAGAACTTACATATGAAATGAACCAGACTTTGAGAAGATATGAAGGGTAAAATTTACTATCATATGAAGTTTGATAACGGCTATGCACAAAATGAATTTGTTTTATCCCAATGTAACTTCGAAGATCTGGAATAAATGAAATTTTTTAAAAGATGTACATTAGTTCAAAACTCCGATGGGTATATTATCTTGTCAATCAACATTGACATAACAATAACAGTGCATTTAAAAAGAAAAGAAATATGATACAACGTGTGAAGCAATGTGACTTATTCGAGCTTGTACAAAAACGTAATTGTCAAACTGTGGCAGACAGAGTAAGAATAAGTATGCCATAGCGTGAATCGGACAGACAATATTTCAGTCTAAACTTCTGTCGCCAATCACGCTCCTTTCTATATTCTCACATCCTCTTCTTTGATACTGATATGATACTTATGAAAATCATGGATGTAGAATCTGTCATAAAACAGGAAAATCTCACATTATGTTGTCAGCATTCACTTGGAGATTAATCCGTTTTCAATGGAATTTTCAAGGTGGTTTTATAATAACATTTGAAATATAATCAAATGTTAGCAAATGTGAGGAAGCGATACAACAATTATCTCAAACAGCGTAGTTTAAATCATGCATGTCCTTGATTTCTTAAGTAATGAAGGTGTTAGCAATTTTGATATCGTTGGTTTTGTGTTGATAAAGTATGCATCAATATACGTATGCCATCCAAGAGAAACCTTGAGTGCGTTCACAAAAAGAATTTTCAGAATTTTGCAATAGTATGCCACCTCCAATTTAAGAGATTTGAAATTGCGTGTGTCTAACCAACTGCAAATTTTGATAACCAAAGGAGCATCACCTACATGTCCATTCTACAAGAGGATTTTTGCTAGGCCTACTTTAATGAAATGGTAATGTCTCTTAGCCTTTAAGAAAGTCAGTTATTCTTTTAAACTTACTCATGATTCATAGTAGTGTCAGGGACGGTATTTGGTAATAGTATATTAAAGAGAGGAAACCTGAAATGTATAGACAGTTTCAAGAGAAACACTAACTCTATTTAAGGGCCGCAGAGTTTGTTGTTTGAGTCAAATGTGTTCAAATTTAAAATTGTGTTATTCAATAAAGGAGCAATGGTGGTTTCAGCATCCTAGTGCTTATCAGTTCAGTGTAGTGACAATTAACCAGTTTATGTTGTTATTTATAATCGAAAACCGGACAATTGCGCGCGCTATTGACTCAGAGATGAGTCTTTGGAAACTAGTTTACAGCAGAAACAACGTCAAACGTGGGTTGGTAGTATGAAGTGGGTAATTTAACTAAAAAAAACACGTAAATGGACTCAGAATTTTATTACCACCATAATTTCACCATTATAAACAATCTGACCTTGAAAGATACTGAAACAGGGAGGCAAGTTTCGTATTCAAAATGAACATATATATATATATATATATATATATATATATATATATATATATATATATATATATTAAATATAACATACTTCACATAGTCGTTTGAAGAATCATTTTAATCCGATACTAGTGTTTCGTCAATAAGTATTGACTCATCAGGGATGATATATATATATAAATGTCTTTTAAAGAAACTGATGATCGTGAAAAAGTGTCTCAAGTGGAATACATTTTTAAAATGTTTGTTTGCATATCCCGCATAGGATAATATGAAATATCGACATATATTAACATAATCAGTACATCATAGCCCTAATTTGACCGATTCTTTAACATTTTTGGCAAGTTTTTAAAGTAACCAGGGGTAAGAAACAAACACTAAACAAACACTAATTTACATTTTCATTTACAAACTTTACAAACAAAATTATGAAAAACAAATTATTCTTTATATATATATATATATATATATATATATATAAGAAAGAGTAAACATCGGATGGTTCTGACTGGATCAATCTTCTTTAATACGATACGATGAATTCATTTCGACCAGTGTATCGGTCTTTTCAAGAATGTTTGACAAATAAAGTATACACATATTTATAGAAGGAACAAGACAATAAATTCATACATTCATATATGTGAATGGGTAATTGGTTAATCAGTCATTCGTTGCCAATCACGTAATAATAGCCTCAGGCACCCCTAATTGGGTGTGACTCGAACACAATGGGGTTGTTCAGGGTTGGTGATTCTGCAATGTTGCATTAATCACTGATGGGACCGAGAAGTGCAATTAAACACTCATAATCCAATATATCACAATAGTAATCGCTTCCTTATGTGAGCTAACAGTTCAATGATGGAGAAAACTTGTTGATAAAAAATGTCTCTTTTGTTTCAAGAGTAATGGTTGTATTTTCTGACTTTGTATAAACTTTGTAGAAAGGAAAGATAGCAAAATTTCCATTATTGCAATTCGCAATGTGTTTGCTTATCTTCAGATGGCGGAGGTTAGGGTCATTAATTTGTTGTTTGTGAACCCGGACTCGTGCTTGTAGATTACTAGTTTGCCCTATGTATGTTAGTTTGCATTTTGGGCAGAGAATTGCATAAATTACATTTTTTGATCTGCAATTCATTGTGTGCTTAACTTGAAAGGATTCCCCTTTCTCAAATTTGAAGTTTTTGCCTTCCATAATGATAGGGCAGGTACCGCATCTTTTATCCTGGCATTTAGTAACTTCAGCTTCAGTGTTATGATTACTGAATTTTGCTCTAGTCAGTAACCTTTTCAAGTTATTTGGTTGCCTTTTGCTTTTAATTATGGTATGTTTTTCAAGCATATCTTTTAGCTTTTTATCTTGGGTTAAGAGACTTAAGTTATTCTGAATTATAGGGAACATATTTGGATTGTTTGGATTGTGGGTACTGACAGTACTAACTAATATATAACTTTCCTTCACGTGAGAAACCTACTCTCCTTTTTTAAATATATATATATATATATATATATATATATATATATATATATATATATATCAAGAATAATTATATATATATATTGCATTTCCTTTGTTATGTATGAAACATAAAATTTTATCAATATCAATTTTGTATTTTGTGTCATTTGTAGGCAATTTAAAGGATACAATTTTCATATTAACTTGACAATTCCTCAAAAAAGTAATTAAGAAATCAAGATAAGAAGTTCTAACTTTGGTGTTTGATTTTCGTGAAAGAATAAGAGTTGGAGTAATGCATTAGCATGACAAATAGTCTAAGTACACATATTGTAAGGTATCACATTTGGACCCGGGTAAACATTGAAAAACAAAAGGCTTGAAATGTATTATTCAGAACTTCAAATTGACCTGAACGATTAACATGACAACTTTTCGTGACCAAAATGCATGTTTTGTTTGATAGACACATGAACTTGCATCAAACGAAGTCTACAGATATAATTGAACTTTCAATCTATCATGATTTCTTTAGCTGCACCTTCAGCTCCCTAATGTGATGCATCACAGCGAGTTACAGGTTTTATAAACATTGACATTAACAGCCTTGTTGCTATAACCCTTGAAAGGGAAAGCAATTATTTTGGCCTTTTAGAGAGTTCAGGTTTTGCGTCTCTGCATGTTCCCTCAGGTTGTCTACTAGTCTTTTAAGATCAGATTCAGATATTTCAGGAGACGGCTCTCTGGCTTGTTGGATGAAACAGAAACTACTCTATCTACAAATAAGATTTATTCACATCATAGGCAAGATAAGCGTACACAAAGATGAAATGCAGGTACAGCTGGTAATGTAAAGGTACAAAGAAAATATAGTAAGAAAGGGTGAAGAGAGATTGATCTTTTATACAAATAAAATTGTCATGTTATTGATATAAATGGTTTGGGTTCATTGCTATTCCCATTCCTAGTCGAATTGAAATTATTTTCATTATTTAAATTTTTTAAATAATTGTTACATTGATTATTTAACTAAAAGTGGCCGAACAGGTTAAACAACTTAAATTAAAAGCAACTATTACATTTCCTAGCTATTATACTTTAATGTAACATTAGGAACTCACAATAAGTATTTCCTTTTTTGAAACTTTATTACTTTACTTATAATCATATATTTACATTAATATAACTTAATTGAAGATTTTTAGCCAAAAGAAGGAAATAACAAGTGACTCATAGGACCGATTTTTAAGGATTTATATTTTCTTAGTAACCAGCATACAAGCTGTTAAAAATATTCAACTGAATCTCATAGTGTGTTACAGCATACACAATCGGACATTAATAGGTTTTTAAGAGCATTCTAGGTACTCTTGCAATGAGTAAAGAGAATCTCTATCAGATGAAAAAAGTCCGTTACAGTAAATTAAATCTTTAGACAGTTGACGGGAAGTGTGTGCAATAAAATTCTGGAGAAATGACACGTTGACATCAAGGATCTTATATAACAACCTTTCAACCGAACTGTCATTGGTTTTCTGTCTGAACATGTCATTGTAAATATTTTGAACCAATCATCTACTAAAGCAAGTAGTATTCCTCAATATAATGAGCAATATGTAAAATATGTAAAAGAAAAATCAGACAGATGGTTGCTTTTCAGTGTACTCATTTGTCTTCTTGTCAGAAACGATTTTTAAAATTGACAAATTACGAAAATGTGTCAAATTTGTTCTAAATTCCAGTACACATACATACCATCAATGAAACGACTGATATCGAGGTACATGTGTGGAATGTAAACATTCAGTTAAATCATTTATTGTAAATACAGATAGGGTATGACAGCGTCCTCAAAAGATATTCACATGCAATTCATTCTGATTTGTGAGGGTTGTGATTTCAACGCATTGTTATTAGTGAGGATCGAGTGAGTGTTATTCTTCTTTCGGTAGCTGCTATATTATGATTATACTCTAAGACCCCTTGGAGGTAATAATATAATTTCTTACCCTCATCACACATATAATTGTTCAAACAGAATATACAAGAGTATTACTAAACAAACCTTGCATGATGCGTACTTTAAATAACATTTTAACATTTCTCATTTCACATTAAAACATGCAACTTATCAATAAGATTCATGATATTCTTTTTTCCTATCACCAAAATTAAGTAATCCTGATTAACCATTGTCTGCAAATCTGTCTGATCGTTTATCTATCTAAAGTTCAGATATGTAGCCATTCATATATTTTATACCTGAAACAAATCTGAGGGACAGAAGTTAAGATCCGACCTAGTGATTTGGATCAGATATAATGTGATGCTGGTAGTATGACCTTAAACTGAAATCCCATGTCATGCAGTTACAAATGCAACCAATCAGTGTCTGATAAAAAATAATACAGACAGAATTGACCTGAAAAGCTAATTTCACATGAATTATAGACCTTGAAACTTCAATTCAGCATAGTTTTAAAGTTCCAAGAAATGAGCTTTCGATGATTGTTTTCACAGAATCTATCATGGATAATTCAGCAACATTTCAATAACACACTTAAGATACCTATAACAAGTATACATATTGGAAGCATTTTATTAATATGTGTAAAATCCATAACATACTGACTCGTATAGCTTATTTCAAATATACCTAATGAATTAATAGGATATTGAAGGACTACCAGTCGGAATATTGACGTTTCCTTTGTTCGGCATTCCATGAAGGTGAGCACAGTGTATTTAGACTTTGTCGATATCCTAAAGGATATATTTATACTGAATAATATAACGGACATCCAAATTATCAGTTTATATGACATGCCAAGGATAATTAAACCTGTTATCAGCGCACTAATCACTAATCAAGCTTTCACTATGTACAGGATAATGACAGCACAAGGTGAGAATATACATCTTATGAACGTGATTCCATGAAATTGTTTATTGCTTCAACCATGTTTTACTTAGGGAAAATGAATAGAAGTCGAACTTTGTTTATCAAAAGAAATACTCAGAAAAATTTTAAAAAATTAAAAAGGAGAGCATTGTAAAAGGACATTCAAATCTTTACTTAAGATAAAATAAATTGCCTTGTGCTTGTTTATTATTATTATTGTTGTTGTTGTTGTTGTTGTTGTTGTTATTATTATTATAGCATAGATATATATACGTGTTTATAAAACCCTGATTATGATTTGTTTAAGATTATTTTTCAGGAATTGTGTGCAATGTAAGAATTACAATGAAGAAATGACAAGTTGACAAGAAGGAGCTTGTCTAACACCATCATATCCAATCTTCTACTGTTTTGTCAAAACACATCTGGAACCGGTCATCTACTAAGCAAGAAGAGATCTTTGATATTATGTGAAACATAGAAAAGGAAATCATTTTAGTGTACTTTCTTCTTTTCAGCGTTAGCAATAAGATGAAACATTTTACAAATGACGACTACAGCTACGTGATGTAAACTCATCTATCAGGGATAGATGATTGTCTATGGTGTTCGTTACGCGTACATGTTTTCTGTGACTCATCGAAGGTTTCATTATGTGAATATGTTAAATCAACAACATACGAACACCTGATGTTGGAACAAATCAAGCAAATGTCAAGTGTCATTATCTAATATGGTACAGAATGAGTCACAACTTGTTTACACCCTTCAAAGTGTTAGTCTTTAGCGCTCCTTCTGTCTGATTCACCTTGAAGATTTGATAGTAACGACAGTGCGTCAAATCACATTCTATCAGTGACATCAATGTACAATTGTTCATACTTGATAACGACGCTTGTAATATTATTGACAATGTTGAATTGCTTCCTTTCAGAAGTAGGATTATGTCAGGGATCAACGCATAAGACCGAGGTAATCAACAGAATCTAAATAACATGTCAGGCCGAAAGACATTGGAACCAGAAATTCCACTTGAACATATTGTGATTTGTCTCACATATATTGGCATAGGATTTGTGTTTTTAAAATAAGGCGTTGTTCAACTAACGTGTGAAATATGATAATCGTGTTATTGAAGTACACCGCGTTACAAAGAACGGAGAATGTAACAAAATACTGCCGCCAGAGAAAGGCGACTTTGTATGTTTCGTTAAGAAGTGCTGAACATTTCATACATTAGAGTCTAATATTTTTTATTTGATATCTGTTCAAATACACTAGGGGTCCTGAAATAGCTTTTTCAAACTGTTTTCGGGCCACAGCATTTATGAAATGGAGCAATTTGAATAATGAATATAAAACTTTCAAATTCCAAAACGACGATTTCATTTAAGGCGCCTTTTTTCAGAAACATAAAAAGGTATTGTTTTATTATTCAAACTCAAATAAAGTTGTCTTTTGACAAAAGGCTCTTCAGTCACATGTGTTTTGAAATATAGTGTATTTTGCATAGGATAGCATCCTTTGTCATAAATGCGATAAGAAACAATTGCAAAAAAAAGATTTTTATCTATTCTGTTGGATTTTTGTTAAAAGGAGAAATCTCACGTTGTACAAGACTGTCGCTGGCACCAAAGTTCATTCTGTGCGCCGTAGTCTATAGGAGAGTGAATAACTACAGGGAAGGAAATGGATTATTGAGCATCAGGTCACTGACATTCAGTTCATTTATGCATCAAGTTGAGCATGTATTTCTTGATATTATTTATTTTGGTGTAGTTGCTGAAGAACTCCACATTAGCACATTTTCATGCCATGGTTATATAAAGCAATCATTGACACCTTAGGAGCTCTAAGTAAATGCAAACCTTCATCATGAACAGGATATTGTAGGCTTAGAGATGTGATCTTTACCTAAAGCAAGAATGTTTTGATATATATACATTATGTTCGAGGTTCAAGGTCGCTTAGAGATGATTCCATACATGTATTAGTGAATATGATTCAAATAGCCTGTGTACCAAATCTACAATTTAGAATACTTATGGTCGAGGTACCTGTATACGAGACTTCAGTCTTCTATGCATCTTTATTTTTGAAAAGAAGATGTTTTTCGGGCATGACCCAAGAGCCTTCATTAGGGGGCACGTAGGCCAAAATCTAAAATTCAAAATGCGCTTTGATGCACCCATCGTTTATTGATGTGATTATTCTCAATGTTGTAGACATTCACACATTGACACTGTCTCATTCAAGCAAAATAGTTTCGTTATTTGTTATAAAAAAACAGCTAATATTTACATGTAGCTCTTTTCACCAATCCGTTTATGTAATTTCTAAATGTTCTTTGATGGTTTATCATTGATGCTTCAGATTTACTGTACCAAGGAATTGATTTCACTTTATCAAATGGGTATTTCTCTAAGGAATTATGTGTTCTTAAAGAATAATATTTTAAACATATTTTATTAGCATATACATGAACTTGTTCAATCGATCATGTCAAACGCTTAGCGTACGAATTTAGGTATAAATTGTAGCTATCAGAGGCGGTAGTTCCATAAAACATAGGAAATGTAAGCTTTTGCCATGATCATCTGTTTCATTGCAAAATCTTTAAAGATTGGAAAATATGGACTATTTGTACGACATTCTTCTTTATCATACTGTTCTCGGCAGGATAATGTTGCAAAGCCTCGCCAAGTACAATGAATATTCCTAATGCAAGATATTTAACATCCTAAACCACTTCATGATATCCTCAATGTATGCTGCCAAGAGGCATGGAATCACTTTCCCGAACCTTTTTTCGGAAAAAGAAATTTATATTGGTGAGTCAATCACAAACGTACGAGTGCAAACGCTCATGAGTAAGTATTTCAACTTAATTTTATTTCCTTAATGATGAAAACAGTACAAGTGCAAGAGACATGAACCATGCTTCTTTAAAGAAGTTTTATAAATTGACTTTGATGCAAATCAAAAGTCTAAGAAAACATAGAACATAGAAATATATTCAATAATGGCCTTTAGGAAGTTGCGATGTGAAAGACGATAATCGAATTATATAATTAGTATAAAAAGGTCCCTGTTTTAAGTCCTTTTGCCAGATATGTTGTTTAAAGTTAAACGAAATTTAATAACGAATGAAAGTGTAAAATAATTCATTAACATTTAAACAACGCGCAATTCCAAGCATATTACATAACAGGTTCAGTAGGATATCATTGTTATGACATGCTCACTCACATTCTGTAGCTTGACCAAGAGATACCTAAAACAATGCTTTATTCAAATACTGTCAAATAATGTCTCACAGTAATTTGAAAACTGCCAATCACCTTCTCATCAAGGGAACCATTCCTTGTATATGAGAATCCATCCAGCAATAACGTCAACAACCCAGAAATACATTTCATTAGAGTCATGATTTAAATCTCTATCTGAGAGTGGATACTATGTAACCTGATGGCGGCATCGATTCCATTCCTCTTTAGAAGGAAGAGAAGAGACACTCTATCAAGTCGTGGATCTATTTGTGGTATATGAAGGAAGGAATTATTTCCTTCTTTGTGACTTAGATTGCCTCCTGTCTCTGAGTGGATGACAATAATACAAGTAATGGTCTTTAGCAGAAGCTAGTTCACCCGCACGTTATGATATGTTAACTTTTAAAACCGGAATGTGATTTATTTTGGTCACTAAAATACTAATTAATTATACTGTGCATTAAGCGAATCCCTAGTAAACTGATTTCACGACGTAGATAACAGATACACACATCCATTGATTCAACTACACAAATATTTGAGCAAAATGTGCTTTAAGCTCGCAAAAGGATCGCTCTTTAAACTTATATTCTTGTTTTGATATTTATCTATCGTATAACGAATACACAATATAACTGGACACACACTAAAGTGGTGATAAACTTAATCACCATATCATGCCAGAGTTTATATTGATCTCTCAACAGTCAGGGTCATTTCTGTTTTATCTATCATATATTGATGACCGAATTGAACATTATTGGCGTGTTTCGAACAGGAACGTTTAACTCTACAGTGAGATTATCGAGTAATTATCAAGCGATTGATAACTTGGCAATGTGACCATTGGCACATGTTGAGAACTTAGATGTTGTAAATTTTGATGTAACTTATAAGAATGATAGAATTTACCGCCGGGAGGATATACATGCAGATAATCAAAGTCTTATTGAATGCCTTGGTAATTCAAAGTCATAAATATAATTGTCACCTAAGATATACGACCTTTATATCTTAATAATGTAAAGACAATCCATAGTTAAAAGATTGATGCACTAAGTGTGCAAATTGAAGAAACATATTGTAATTTGGTATGGTTATAAAAAAGATTATTACACAATCCTCGTAATTATAGCGCAGGTGCAAATAGCCGTATTTGTTGGTTCTGATATTGGTAACTTAAACTTGGTAAATTAAAATCCAATAAAGCTGATATAAATGTCGATATAAATGTCGATAATGACGTCATGACATTCCAGTCATTTCATCATATCTTTACTTTTCCATGCTTTGTCTTAGTCTAAGTTCTGTTCATATACCAGAACACGAACATGTTTACTTTGAACACAGTTTAATGTGATTAACTTTATTCAGTTACAATTTAGTATTCATCAATGTTCCCCTCAATGAAGATCATTTATGATCCATATAACATTTATATGCATCTGTAATGGTATGCAATGTCAATCTGTTGTATATTGTATGCAATTTGAAAAATGTTCCAAGTTAGTTTTCTCTGAATATGTATTATTTGATTCAATTTTATGGGAAGTTTCGTTATAATCAGTGTGGAATATTTGTATTTCTACAAACCCTTTGGTTTGCAGTTTGTTCTTAACTTGCCTTCATGTAAAACAATGTTGACCCTTATTTCCCTGACATGACATTGTTCTAATGTAACTCGATAACGTGTACAAATGGTCTAAAGATATATTATTACACTCAAAGGTATTCCATCTAAGTTTTGGAAACTCTTACTATTCTTCTGAACACTTTCAATTTGAGTGAGCTGTCAAGACAATCAAAGGTAATGGACGTTCTATTTTGTTATTTACAGATTCTCAATGTTGAACTAGTTGATAGGATCTTGTCAGGAGCCCTTAAACGTCATCACCTTACACCTTATTGATATAAATATATTCATAAAAGGTACTTTCAAATCTATGTTATTCACTGTTCATCATTGTGACAGCTCTAGAGACCTCTTTATCTTATATATAATGTTGATAACGATCCCTTGTACGTGTATGTTGCAAGAAAAAAGTGTTTCATAACACTTGAAAGAGCATAAATTGATCAAGTATGATAAGAGTTCATTGCTAACATTCCTTTTGAACAAAGATGAATTGTAGAACTAAGTGCTTTAATGAACAGACATGAACATTTATCATGATAATCAGCTTTGCACTTAAACGGTTATTCGTAAATACAATGGATATCGAACGCGAATTTTTCCTATCACTTTGAAAACAAATTTGCCCACCTATTGAAACCATGGAAGTAAGATTTGTGAACAGGGTTCTTTTTAATTCTAAAATTCAATCTCTAATGAAACTGTCATACAACTGTTAAACTAACATATAGAAGGTATACAGACAGATATATATATGATATTAGCACTCATTCTCATTTTTGCAGAAATATCATGCAGCTTGGCTTTGGAAATGTTTATGCTGAATCTAGTATTTACTATGATTGTTAATAGCTTTTCTTAAGAGGGCGTGTATTAATGAGCTGATATTGGAAATGTACAACAATCAACCTATGCTTTGTAAATAGGTTAATACAAGTTAACTCAACAACGTATTGGCTATTGCTGATTTTAAGGTTATTTAACTTATTTGATGAAGAACCGTGGTCAAATGTCCAAGTTTTGATAACCGACAATTTCAACAAATATTGAATAACTATCTATATATAATTTTCTCTTTGATTTTCTGTGCAGTCAGCAGAGAAACCTAAAACTACATGACTTTCACAGTTTGCTAAATCAGAATGATGTAATCCTTCACGTAGTCTCATTTATTCTAAATGTCAAAACTTGTTGGATTACAGCTAACAAGAAAATTCAATTAAGCTGTTGTGTACAATGAGGTCTCCTAATAGTTTCAAACGTCAATGAGACTTTTGGGAATATAACATAATTACTCCCTTCCCTCATCTTTATATTACCCAATTTAAAATGAAAAGGGTAATGTTTCTGTAAATTGCAATGTTCCGTACATGAATTTAACGATAGATAATTAAATGTTAACTTGAAATATCATTGAATGATAGAATATAGAGGATAATCCATAAATACAAATGTCGGTAATAATGGCCATGATATTGCATTTCCTATTCTCAGTACTGGTTTGTATGTCAAATATATGCATAATAAAGGGTGTAACAAAATTCAGTTTAAAGTTGTGCAGGATTTCTTATTGAGCCTTTATTTTTAACTTGACAACAAATTGCACAATTATTAAGAAAGAAAAATACTTTCGAACACTGTTTACCCGCCACTGCAGCTACAATAAGTTTAATGATCGATGATTTACTAAAAGAAGTATTCTAACTATACACATGTTTGATCGGAATGAAGCTCTTATGCAAGGTATAGATTGTGCTTGAAAGAAAAGGTTAAAGATAAGTGATGACATATGAATTCATTGACATACTGATAGAACATCAGCCGATTTTTATTTTCAGTCAGACAAACTGGATTATGAAATTTCATTATTTGATGGTGCGATATGCTCTAAGAAGCAAACTAATAGCAATCAATTTTACAGAAGAGCATTCAATAGGTAATCAAGAGACTTCTGTAATGATATGTTCCATTGTTTGGTTATCAAGGTCTGTTTCAAAACGTTTTCGTGATGCATCCATGAACCACTTGAAACCGTTTTTAACAGTCAACAAGTTACAGAATAGGGTAGATGATAAATGTTTATGTTTCAGACCCTTTTGATAAACACTTTGCTTTAAATCTGTGAACAGATGCTATGCTAAATTCGTGTATATTTCCAAGAGAAAGAACACTCACTGTCAAATACATTCCTGAATAAGGCATTAACCTTGCATATATTCGTTTAGTCGTCCAATTGAAAGTCTATAGCGAGGTTAAATCACTTCTGTGTTCATGAAAGCATGAGATTAGAATTCATTTCCTGTGCCCTCAAGTCTAATTATTTTTCTAAATTGCTTGGAATAAGGTCTGATTGTCAATATTGTGCTCATCTTACATGGACGATCACATGTATGTGTGAAATATCTCTTAGTTAATACCAGTCATTTCAGCTTGCTTCAGTTACAACAGTTTGAAGTTATTGTTGTGTATCTTATTATTTGGGGATTGAACGAGATATGTTATTTGTATCTCTGAAATGAAACAAAGAAGACTTTAAATGAACAAAAGAAGGCCTTTGATGGCCTCATTTAGGTACGTGTAGCTGTTTTACATCATCTGCAAATCTGTTTATTATTTCTACATGTGTAATGTTTTTCATTGTACACAAAACAAATGTTAACTGTTCTTTTGCTAGTCAACCCAGCAGATGGTAAGACATAATAGGATGAAAAATATTCAATTGAAAAATATTAGATTTTAACTCCATTGTTTAATTATCATTCTGGCAATTTTCACAATACGAAATTTTTAAAAACTTATATTAACCTCTCTGCTGTGAAATTAAAGTATAATGAAAGCCTTTTCTTATGAATGATTGAGGGTAATAATCCACGCATTCAGAAAAATACCCCTTTTATTAATTAATTATTATTATAAGTGTAATTAGCTATTTCTTGTAGGCCCTTAACGAATGTTTTAACCTTTCATTGCAAATATACAACAATCAAACTTTCAGATATTCAGCATCCTGGCATTATCTACTTTTAGTTGGAGGTAGTTGCCTTTGGTAACACATTTCATTTGTCCAACTAATTATTTAGCTACAAAGCTATGACACTTCTAAAGATAACATCTTTACTTTCATTCAACATTTCAATCATTATTGTTTTGAATGTTTAAAGGTCCGAATACTTTTTTTAAGTACAATGTCACGTTCTAGTCATGCCTTATACTAGGAACATGTAAAATCAAGAGATATATAAAAGCTGCTAGTAATTTTGTGGCTGAAAGGTGTCAACTTTACTTTGGCTAGGTATTTCGGTGAAACCTGCGAGTATCGACTGGAACTAACAAACCTTTGGTGCTACTCACTGATATTCAATTAAGTGTTACACCAAACACTTATTGCATGCAAAACTGTTCTCTACTGCAGACAAAATTGCCGAACTCCTGGCCAGATTCGAAGCCAGGACCTCTTGATCGGAAGCCGAAAGTGCTTACAACTATTCTATCCTGTCCCTGCAATTCTATGACATGAGACTACTATGTGCAGACACTTTGACCACGTGATCATAGGTTTGATGCAACAGGGAAACTGGCTTCTAAAGAGAAATGAACAACAAAAACGTGAAAAATATACTGATTGGCACAATAAATGTTTTCATGTTTTTAACTTAACTACATCATTTTCAAATATTGTTTGATTGTTTAGTTCAACTGATTAATTGCGAAGATGTTTGAAGTTATGCATGTGAATAGGTTAACCAGGGAGGATGTCAGCACACGTTATTTTTATCTTGATGCACTTTAATAAAAGCAATGATTTGGTATTTGAAGCGTCTTCGAATAAGTTATACATTAAATGCCATAAGGTATTACCTTTGTAACTTTTTGTAGCCTCCTGGCATCATCCTATCGCAGTAAAGCTAACTATAGGTTACGATGAGTTTTTTTTGTGCACATGATTTGTCATTTCTCTTCAAAGACAACACAACTCATACAATAACCATATTAACTCCTGCGGCTGATCGCTTTGATGGCATCACAGAAACAAACATGTTACGTATGAAGTACAAAGGGTGAAAACAAATGGTCTCTACTTTCACATAATATTAAAACATTTATCATTTTCCAAATAATTTTAAGTTCAACAAACTAATTTTTTAATATCTTTAATCAAACCTGAAGGATTACTTACTGTGATTGAACTAAATTATTGTTTTCTGCTGTTGTTTTTATTGTCATTATGGTCAATTTGACAAATAACGTTATTACATTGAAATTGGAATCTTAGGTTTATATATATATATATATATATATATATATATATATATATATATATATATATATAAGTGGGTTCCTTAGAGAAATACTGTCATGTCCATCGGCTGTATATTTATGCACGTTAACATAAAGCAAAAGCATGTAACTATCATGACACGTCTGATGGTAAGTCAAGTAAACAATCATTGACCATTGCATTAAAAATAATCTATATGATCAAGTAAATACTCATATTTCACAGTAAAAATGAATGTCCAGATGTTAAAATAAATCCGAGAATCAAAAATAGATATAACAAATTACAGGTAATTAGACATTGTTTACATACTATAACTAATTTATTCATGTGCATAAACTGTGAGGTTAAACTTTAGATGACGACTTTCCATTTTATGTTTCCATTTTAACTAACATTTTATTTATTCAATCCCTCCTTTCAGACCCTCGTCATACCCTCTACAACTAAAGCCTGCTGAGATTACAGGTAATACAGATCCGATCTTACTATAACCATTTTATTACTTTGGTCATCCTGTTCAAATTTACTCTTTGTTATATTGAAAACTTTAGTGGGTAATGAGAATGAAGCACACTCAGGGGCAGGACTGGACAATAACAAATAACTTTAGGCTGTTCAGTGAGCAGTACACGTACCTGGCACGTTGTCGCCCGCAGAGGCGTCTTTAAGATACTACTTTCATGAGCTGAGTCAATTCAATTGCTTTAACTTTAATTGTTACAAGGCAAAGAGTTTTCCAATTGCTTTTGTTATTCTGGCAATTTCAATGAACAGGTTTTCGCCAATCCTGGTCTTAAATACACTTTGGAAATACGATTAATGGCCAGGTTTAGATATATTTATTTCACTTATAAATTGGATTTGTAACCATGATATTAGCTTATATAGAAATAAAATACCGACATGGTTAATGTACACTAACTAACTTTTTTTTACATTCTAGTTGTCACTAATAATTATTATATCGTATATCAATGATGACTATTTTAATGTGAATAACTTACCAAGAAAAAAAAATACGCATATGAAGTTTCGTAAACCTTTCACCACATAGATTATGAAAAGAAATTAAGGAGCTCATTTGGCTGTTCATTGCAAAATACTGTTTGGAATGAATTTTGTCATAACAGATTAATGAAAGGCAAGAAAACCAAAAAACAGTTATGATTAAAACATCCTGGTTCAAGCAAATATATAATAAAGTATTGGTCGTTCATTGAAATGATGATTACTAACTATTTTATAGCATTGAAAACAGAGTCATCGAAACTATAGATATGATTAGTTTCTTCAGATGTCATACATGAAGAGGATACGTTATGAGTTTTATAGTTTACAATTGTAAAAAGATGTAATGTTGGTGTCGTCTGTCAACATTGACATTTCAATGACAGAATATTTGATAAGAAACGAAACACGATATTTAACGTGTAGAGCAATGTGACTCAATGGGGCTTGCAGAGTGCACAAGAAGTTATTGTCAAACTGCTGGAGTCAGAGTAAGAGTAAGTATTTTACAGCGTGTATACGACAGACCATTCTCTCCCAACAGAGGTAGCTCCGTCATAAATTCCTATACTACCTCTGTCCTAATACGAAGGTTTCTTGTGGTTTAGGCATATGCCCCTACCGGCGCGATATTGCAACTTAAACTACCTGGCAATATTTCAACCAATGAAAACACCGAATGCATGAATAACATATTTGTTGACACACAGGCCTATGTAATGATGCAGTTGCAAAAATTAGGCGTTTTTGTTCTATAAAGAAGACTCAAAGTGCCAGGTGCATATTCGGAAAAAAATTTGCTTTTGGAAAGCTTACGGAAATAATTTAGACGATTTAAATGATACATTTTGAAACGGCGTCGCTGATTGCACAACTAACTTTGATTGCATCCAATCAGATTTCTACATTTCGTGCACAAGAAACCATTGTATTAGGACAGAGGTAGTATAGAAATTTATGACGGAGCTACCTCTGTTGGGAGAAAATGACGACAGACAATATTTCTTTCCTTTGTCTTGCCAATCACGCTCCTTTCTAGATTCGGATATCTTGTTACACACAGATAGCACATTTATCCTGCTATACTGATATGATACATCAATATGAAATCTAATGCATGTCTGTCAAACCGTACATTTTGTTGGCATCACTTACTTGGAGGTGGATCGCTTTTATGTATTTTCCAAGGCTGTTTCACACACAATATTTAAAAATTATCAAAAAAACGATGTTTGCCATATTTTGATTAAATGTAATGCAGATATACAACGATCAACTTTAGCAAATTATTGTTTTAAATCATGCCTTAACATGATTTCTTCAGCCATTAACGTGTTAACAAAGTTTGTTTTGTTTAATATATTATGATTAAATGTATCTATCCCATCGAAGATAAACCCTGATTGTGTTCATACAAAAAAGATTCAAATGATACAAGCCTCACGAACGGGGACAAACCTCGCAAACGGGGTGACGACTTGCAGATGGCAACAAGGCGCTACAGAGACTATAATCACAGACGGAAACGGGCCTTCGCAGACTGCGACAAGCCTTTAGCTGTAAGTCGACGACAAGCCGATATCCTGAAAACATACATTGACAAAATATCATGGTTGAATTCCCCTCCACGAGTAGAAAGTAACTGCAATCTAAATCGTCTCTAAAATCAATGTAAATAATATGTCAGTTGTGTATGGCAGTGGTCTATGGAATATTTCCATGTCAGTTGACAATATTCAGGTGTAAATGAAAAACGCTTACTCACTGAGTTGAAAAACATCAGAAGATATTGAATTTGACAAATGCTTATTGACAGTAAATAGAAGAAGTACTTTTGAAGACAAACCAACAGAATAATAAGAAAAGTTTCCAAATGATTATCAGCACTTTCTTTTACCATCGATGATTACATTATTCAGAGACAGGAGAGGAAGAAGGGTAAAGAAAAGTAATAGAACAAAATCTCATATTTAAAGGCTAATAATTTAGTTTGAATTCTATTTGGTATGCAGTTAATCTCCTTTTCGATTCACTTGTTAAGCTTTTGTTTACCTTTGTGGAAGAGCCATGAAACAAGATTTAGTTCCATCTCGTTTAAGCTATAATAAAAAATTGGAAGAATGATATGGATGAAACGAACAAGGCTATGATAAGGTAATAGGCGAGAAAATATGATCACAGAAATCAATCATATTAACGTCACCTCAAGATAGTAACAATTACACGATTATTGACGAACCACTTGAGAAATATTCCTGTTGATAATGGCTGTACAGAGTATTTAGCCCTTTTTTCGCCTTATTTCATTTCCTATCTACTACGAGATTGAGGATTATGGAAATCAATTGACAAGACGTTGGATCAGGGCGAAGTTCATATGCTCAGGGGCATTGTTTTACAAAGCGAAGTGATAATGATGGTAAACTTTGTTTATGATTTAGGAAAATGAACTCTGCCATTTTACCAGCAGATTTGGCAATTATTATCAATTCATGAGCTGAATATTATTTTCAGTTTTCAGTCTTATAACAGTTAGAAAGAAAAGCTAGTAGATAAATATCTCTTTGATTATTATCTCTGGTTCTAGATCTGGTAGTTTGTCTGTAAATGTTAATATTTTGCATCATAAACCTGTAATATTAAGAGTGACATATATATATATATATATATATATATATATATATATATATATATATATATATATATATATATACAACTAAGCTTTTAAGAGCAAAGGGAAATGAACTAACCATTTTTCTGTTCATTTTATTTCATTACTTTAAAGGCACTTGTGCATGTTGCTTTTGTAATTGAAAATAAATGATAGTTATTGCAAAGCGATACTATTTACTATTTACAGTTTTTCAAGTTTCTTATATAAACAAATCCATTTCCTTTACTGATATGATTAAAACGGGTACACACTAAAATGACTGAATGCAGTTTTTACTTAATAAATGTCACTTTTTATATTCGACTTCGGTTAATCGATTTGATTAGTGAGATGTTTACCGTTGGTAGAAAATATACTGTAAACTCATATTTGAATTCTTTCAAATGTGGAAAAATTTGGAGAAACTAATTTTGAATACAGTACTACAGTGCCTTTAAGTTAATGCAGGTTGTTAATTATAGATCCCACTGAACAGTATTTCACAGAACTGATAAAGCTCCATTAGAAACTTAAAGCTCTACCCTTGTTTTAACCTCTACACTGATCTATCTGCAGATCGAAATCTGCAAATAGAATATTGAGTAGACTAATCAGTATGACAAACGACGTCAGGGAGGAAATGACCTATCTATATCCATAAGTGGAAACATATTGAAACACTGAGGTTATTTTAGTAAGTAAAATTTCAGATAATTTCGACAGTAGAAAATATGTCGCCAGTTAGACACATTTCTTCGGGTTTGAATTTATCACACGTTGAAAAATATGCTCTAGCTGCTAGTTATTCTAAAACAGATAGAAGTTTTGTGAGTAAATGTAAAGAAGTCATTATAGAACTATAAATACTGAACCTTTTTGACAAATGGTCCTGAAAATAATTAACTGTTAAATACAGTATTATTGGGTAGGATTCGTCGTTTCTTATTATCTCTGAAGCAGTCTATGCTAGCTTTGGTATTTATCGATATGCATTTGACTATCCATCCCTACATATTCGTTTTTTTAGATTATGTAATTGATAGCGTTATTCGAAGAGGTCACTCACACTTATGATAACATTTAAATGCAAAAGGTGAAATAGTGGAGCGAAATTAATAGATTTTTAAAAAGCTGATAAGCTGATTAAATCCGGTTTAAAGGCCATCTTCAATCTTTCCGAAGATGGAATTCAATTTCAAAATTTTGTAGTGATCAATACCTATTGTTTTGATTATTTTGACATTCAATGTAGTTAAAAAGTGAATCTCAAAAAATATATCAAAGCTAAATATAGCTAAATCATCAACAGAGAACTACTTGTTTGAATTTGAAGTAATATATTAAAATGTTTAAGTATGATAAGAAAAGGATTTCGACCAACAGCTGTCGTGGTACATAAACTAATAAACGTTGTTGAAATTGAGAATTTTTAGATTCTACTTAACTCCTAGGTGATAACAAATTCGTTGTTCAGCTTAAATCAAATATCGTAAAATAAATAGTATTTAAAATATCATTTAGAAATAGAATTAGTTGGTCATAAACGGAAGTTACTTTTTCATTTCGAGATATCTCAAAACCCTTTATGTAACAAACATTCTTAAGGGTTTTGTGTTATTGATAACTAGCATTGAAGCTATTAGCAATAAGTTTTCATTACAATTGCATAGTAACTTGGAGTATATACTATCTGCCTTTTCTAGGTATCCGTGTATACTTGATATGAGTTCAAATAATCGTAACCAGATGCGGATTTTAATGACCTTTGAATTAAATAACATCCTTCAGGATGTTGAAAAGAAGTGCGTGCAAACTTTGAAAAATAGAGCCATGGGCTCTGTAGCTCATCAGACTTTTGATAGAAATAGGTGTTTGGGTTTAGACCATGGGGTCATGGGCAGTGTAGGAAAGATAGCCTGTCCCAACGTCCGAGACGGGTAAATTTGTTAAAAGTTATTCACAATCAAATAAAAAAGGCTCATTGCCCATTTGGGGTCAAGGGGTCACCGAACCTACAATTCAGAATCCCCTTTGTCCAAGGAGTCTACACACAACTATTAAGCTATCAAGACCTTTTTGAACTGGAGAAGAAGATGAAAGTAGCATTTTAAGGTTTTGACCCCTGTGACCCCATTTGGGGTCAAGTGGTCACCAAACCTACAATTAAGAATTCCCAGTGTCCAAGGAGTCTTCACACAATTTTTCAGCTCTCTAGACCTTTTGGAACTGGAGAAGAAGATGAAAATAGGTTTTTCAGGTTTTGACCCCTTTGACCCCATTTGGGGTCATGGGGTCACCAAACCTACAATTTAGAATCTCCAGTGCCCAAGGAGTCTACACACAACTATTCAGCTCTCTGGACCTTTTGGAACTGGAGAAGAAGATGAAAATAGGTTTTTCATGTTTTGACCCCTCTGACCTCATTTGGGGTCATGGGGTCACAAAATCTACAATTTAGAATCCCCATTGGCCAAGAAGTCTACACACAACTTTTCAGCTCTCTGGACCTTTTGGAACTGGAGAAGAAGATTAAAATAGATTTTTAAGGTTTTGACCCTTGTGACCCCATTTGGGTCATAGAATCCCAATTTGCCAAGGAGTATGCACATAAAATTTCAGCTCTCTAGAGTCATTGGTTCTGGATAAGAAGTCGAAAAAGTGAAAAGTTTACGGACGGATTGACGGACGGATGGACGGATGGACGGACGGATGGACGGACGCCGGACGCCATGCCATGCCATAAGCCCATCGGGTCTTTCAGACCTGATGAGCTAAAAATCTGACAAGTTGTTAACAAGGAGCTTATTTAACACCATTATATCCAAAATGATGTTGATTTTCTTAAAAATACATGATAGTTCATTTACCAGACATACGAAGTGTTCTTCAATATAATGACATAAATGTAACAAAAGTTAGAAAAAGTTATTTCTCCTTCTTTTAGTAAAAGTGTATGTGATTGTCAGTGAAGTGGTTCTAAACCTAGTTTACTTTGGAAGTTTAAATAACTTTGGTTTATCATAACAGTTTAACATCTGAGGAAAGCAAGACAAAGTAAACTAAGCATTAACATGTATTGATACTTAGTTTAACTTTGTATTGCCGTGAGAAACGTAAAGTAAGTAGAGTTATCGTAAAAGAATATTTATAAAATTATTTAGAATTGGCAATAGCTGTTTATGAAAGGAATATACTAGTTAATCAATTTATTTGTATATGTTACAAATATTCTTTAGGATTTGATTGATAAATATCAATACTGTTAAAAAGTTAGTATTCGAGTAAGTCTCAAACTATGTCTTAGTATACACAATCTAACTTCATTCGTTTTTTCACGGCATTCTGGTGTTCTACCAATTAGTTAAAAACATCACAATCCTATGAGAAATCTGAATGTTCGTTTATAAAATAACATACTAAGTTGACAGGAAGTGTGTGCAATAAATTCTGAGGAAGTGATAAGTTGACAACGAGGAGCTTATGTAACACTTTTTTCAAGACTGCTGTTGGTTTCCTCTCCGAATATATCGTAGTACATGTCTACTAAAGCATGAAGGGTTCTTGGATATAATGAGGAATACGAAAAAAGGAAATTTGACAGAAATATTCCTTATCGTGAATCTTCTTCTTATTCAACAGCATAAGCAATCAAAAAGCAAATTAACACATGAGTATGTGATGTAAATTATTTTATCACTGAGATTTGGATGTTTCTATGTCTTAAGTTAAGCTTACATGTTTCTTTTGGAATACTATAACGTTTCTGCTTGTATGTAAGTCTATAAATGAACTATTTTTTCATGACAATCTACATACACATTTACGTATTTGCATGGTTAATGATTCTGTCCACATTTTTAGGTTTAGATAGTATATCGATTCAAAGATTTTGAAGTATTGATAATTATCTGAGGAAAGATATTTAAGAAATGTCTCTTATTATCGTGTCAGCTGTCTCTCAAAGGTGTCTGAAGTTTCGGCGACACACGGGGGAAGCGATGACCAAGCCTCGGTCAGTCACCCCTAAAGAGTAATGCCTACTGCATTACTGCCCTGTATCAAATTATTAAAACCTGCCTTCACGGTAAACATAAGAAATTTAAGTATTTGTATTGACCATCTGCGTCATTGAAATATCTTTAAAGATTGGAAATAATAGCATATGTGCACAAAATTCTTCTTTATTTTAAATGGATACTGTTCTCGGCAGGATAACGTCACAAAGATTCGATAAATACATGTAAAAAGTTTAATCTTATTGAAGAATAATTGACATTCTTAACCGATCGCATAACCTCTTTTTATGTTGACAAGAGACATGGAGTCACTTTCCCGAAATCTTTTTGTAATTGGTGCGTCGATCAAAAACAAACGAGAGCAAATACTCCCGAGTCGGAATTTTCAACTAAATCTTTTTTGCCTTAATGATCAAAACAGTACAAGTGCAAGAAACAATTACTCTCTTAAATAGTTTTAAAAACAAAAGAAAATTGACTTTGATGCCATTCAAATGTCGAAGAAAACATAATTACAGCAGCATTAGTGCTGCAAAAAAAAACTGCCAGTGCCATTCGCTGCATCATTAAATTGGAATGAAAAAAGATTGTAGCCAAGAAAAGAATTCTGTCTGTTGTATACGATGAATAATGACAGGGAAATTGAGTTGAAATTACTTTAATAAGTTCCATGGGCGAAATAACATATGTACTGTCATAAGAAATCCTGCCAACTTTACCATTTGCAGCGTAACACGTTATACAAAAATATACTTTTGGCTCTATCCTGCTGACGAGTTTCTTAATGTGATGGCAAAAGAATTTTTTTCAAATAAGACATAACAGTTTTTAAAACATCCATATCTAGGATGCGATATCAATTATAAAACATAAAATGTGAACTATTTTTAGAATTACTTATTAAAGAGATCATGATGATTAAAAAGACCCCTTTCAGCTCAATATAACCAATAAAACTGTTTACAAAAGTAAAAAAGTGTGCATTTTAAATGAACACAGAGTTCAAAGAATCACAGAATCTATTAAACATGACGCAAACTAAAAGGACGTAGCTTGCGAGAAGATCAATTAATGTTAAAAAGTACAAATAAAACTATTTTCCTTCCAAACCCAGGTACCATTAGTCTTTGACAATCTGATGAGACATCCTTATCAACCAAAAGACTGATGTAAGTTAGTTCTTGAATTGATAAAAGATTCGGGTAATCAGATAAGAGGAACATCAACCAGTATATGTCTACTATTTGTGGCTGTCTTACCTGTGACTTAATTGTAATGAAGAAATATCGATGGGGAATATCCATGGTTATTCAACATAATTACATGTACGAAATAAACTACATCACTACACATTAGTCATTTTGTTACATAATAGAATGAAATGAAATATTAACTAGTTATCAACTAAAAGCCTCCAGTTATTGTAGGATACAATGTTGCTCTCAGACGTCTGGATAAGGCATTAGGGATACATTGTTTCAAATATTGTAAACAGTCATTGGGGTTGTCTTTAATATCACTTCCATTCCAAATTATGCCCTGGTCCTTTTCGGCTTAAAAGGGTCATCCCGTCCTATATTACACATATATATAGCACACTTACATAAATAAAGCTATATAAAAGAATATTGCATACATGGCATTCTTTACATCAAGCAGTACAAAGAATTTGGAAAATTTAAGTGATAAGGTTCAGAACGTCTTGCCTATATAACCCTTTGTCCCACCCTGATTTCACATGCAGCAGCATCAAGTAAAGTTGCCCATGCGTGAGTCAGTAACGTTTGGGGATTTTGGCGATTGTGCTCATTTATACATGTGTTTATGCGGCATACTCATCATTTTCATTACAAGTGAACGGGAAGCTTTGCATTACACATTGATTTCAATTCTTTTTCAATTGTTTCTTTCAGTTTCAAAATTATCAATTATTATCAAAATAGTTTTTTTTAAGTTTACAGGTCGGATATAAAGAGAAGTCCATACGTGTAATTGTATACAATTTTTAAAACGGCCAAATAGAATGTCATGCGATTTACATACTTTATTATCATTATTTGCCAATTTTGTTTAAGAATTAAGACCTGATAAAACTCTTTTCAATTCTCTCTTTTTATATCTTTTATCTTTTTAATTACAAACACCAGAGTGACTAGATGATCTGCCGAATATCAAATTTACTCAGGCTTGATGACAACGCCCATCCAAACCATTTGTGTATGGTAACAATATCTGTAAAGCGTAAGTTTAGAATGCATGAACAAACAAACAGATATCATTCCAAAAGCTGTTTGTCAACAAAATGATAAACACGAAGAACATAACATCATACTACCTGTTTGAATGAAGTCTATTCATTTTGGCATTCACATTATGACACGACGTTGTTCGGGGTGCATGTCAATTTCAATTGACAAAATAACATTTACATTTGAAATATACCATTAACATGTACAGTGAAATAAGAAATAAATTTCAAAATTATAGTTCAAACGCATCACATTGTAATTTTTAAAAGCAGTATATAAAGATAACCTTGGTAGGTGGGTGGTCGCTGTCTTTCTGGCCGGTGAGAGATTAACCAGGGGTCCGATTAACCAGGGGTCCTTGGGAATTTTCGCATGAATGTATATACGTTTCTATTTCAAGCTATGTTTAGAGTTATCGCGCTTGGTCGGTAGAGGCGTTGACGTCGGCCGCCATTAAGGTGCTGAAGACTGTATTTAGACGTTATGCCGTACAATAACAGTGGAGGCAGACAGTGTGTTGTATACGCTTGCAGCAACAGTCAAAATAAATTGTATGAATGGAAGAAATCCCTATGCTGTGAACACGGTCAGTTACGAGAAGAATGCCCTTGCCTGATGCCGTTCAGCTTTCATAATATTCCCCTCTCTGTCGAAACACGCCAGCGATGGATGAAAGCCATCAATCGAAAGGATTTTCAGCCGGGGAAAAATTACCAGGTATCATAACACAATCTTGAAATGAAACTACGAATATTTAAAGTGTAAATACTCCAACCAATCGACATTTATATAAATACATCAAACAATGTATAATATAAACCATGAAGTCAACTTATTCAGGATAAGAATAACATTTTATTAGAAAAAAAAATTTGAAAAAAATTGGTAGGGAATATGTTTATAAAATTCATCCACAAATGTTGTCCGAAATAATAATACGTGCATGGCACGTCACTCGATTTTTAAAGTGAATAGTTGAATTGATTCATGAATGACTGATCATTTCCTGCTTGGATCAATGCAGAACCACTGATTAATTAAATAAGTGTTAACTGGCTAGGACAAGTGAGAAGTTAGAGAGAAACGGCTTCAGTAAATACCATGGAAACAGGTGACCCATGAAAGGGTATATAATTCTCATTTGTAAATTAATTCGATATATGAATTTCAGGTATGCTCTGCTCACTTCCTGGATGTCCGGCCAACGAAACGGAACCCAGATCCTCAGTTCAACTTATGATATATGAAGCCAGTAGGTTTCCATATTATTTACATTCATCTTTCGTATTTCTCTCTAAGGGTATATTTTATGCATGTTTAACAGATACTGTATGGGCAATACAAAATAAGACTAATGGAAGTATATGTGTTGAAAACGGGAATTAATTTCGTCTCAATTGAGTTTTTGTTGTTGACAGGCTAGGGTTGGAAGACGAGCTCTAGAGCGGAAGGTAGTCGAGGCAGCTGCTTTTGAGGAGGACCCCCTGTAAGTGAGACTGTCACCCACCCATCAGCCGAACTGGAGTACAGATCCACTACATCCTCACAGACCAGGCCTGTTGTAATCAATGATGTTGGAGAGACATGCATGACGTATAAGCCACGTGCCAATATTTCTACTCAAACTCAAGATGTAAATGATCATCAATATCCACAAAGGACTGTAAACTCTAGAAACATTGGTATTCAAACAGAGTTGTCGCCATTTTCTATCTCATCAAACAAAGATTGTCTTTTCTATACAGGTGTAACACTTCATGTTTTCAAAACCTTGTTAGATATAGTGTTGGTTCATGGTCGGTCATTGCCTTATTCTATTAATGTAGAAGACCAGCTACTGTTGACATTAGTGCGCCTTCGTCTAGCTTTGTCATTCAAGGATCTAGGTAGAAGATTTGGTATATCATTTCAACTCGCAAATAAGGTTGTTCATTCATGGATTGATATTTTGTCAGTCATCCTCAGGGACATGGTCATATGGCTACCGAGGGAAACTATTCAGCGGTCGTATATGCCATCATTTCTTAGAGGAAGAAAACAACTCTCAGAGAAAGAAGTAACCGAATCAAGGCGTATTGCGTCTGTCAGAATTCATGTCGAAAGAGCCATTAGAGGCATGAAAACTTACAAAATATTGAACATGACAGTGCCTGTCCGATCCTTAAAGAAAATGAACAAAGTAGTTAAAATTGTAGGGGCTTTGTGCAATTTAAGACGACCTCTCATTAATGATTTCTGAACTCACAGGACATTGATAAATATGGATTGCGACTCATGTATACTTATTATATGCATGTTTTTAAATTATCAGAATTCATCTAAGAATGCTTGGAAAAAATGCTAAATCTTGAATGTAGTTTTGTGTAAATAAAAATGAAACAAGCAACAATAAAATTTCAATTTCTAACACTACCGTCAATGTTTATACCGGAATTATTCATCAAATACTAGTTAAACGACTAACTAGAAAGAGGTGAATCTGAACAGAATTGCAAATATTCTTTGCTGAGTGTAAGCCTTTTTTGCTTGAATTCGTCGACAATCCTGACGAGCATGTTTTTGAAGTAGAACGCCCTGAGTCTGGGTAGTTGATCCTGCATGAACTTCTCGTCGAAGGGCACATCTACACACACACAGTCCCTACCCTTATCTGTCCACACGTACATCTTACACAACTGCTTTCTTGAACAAAATAACTGACTTTGAATCTGATAAATGTAACCATGTCTATCTTTTGAGTTGACAATGTAATCAGTTTCATTTGACAATATGTCGTTTTGTTTAGTTTGAACCAAATCATTAAACTTTTTTGTTGGACACTTGATTTCGAGTAGGGTATTCTCGTCTATGATGCCATTAGGACTGGCAGATAGGAACGGTTCCTACTTACTGATGAAGGGACCACATCGGGCAACATTACATTTGTGATCAGACTCGTATTGTGCCCGGGCAATGGGCTCAGATATATTGCCGTGCAAAGTGGCAGAGGAGCCTTTAAACCGTGTGAAGGTGTTCATTTATGAAATTTTCGGGATTTGCTCTTGCCGTTTTTGGAACGTTTTTAAGTTTAGAGGCTGGGATTCTAAGTAGCCGCTATCTTTCCACAAGGATGAATTTTGCAATTTTGTTTGTTCAAATAATTCTTCAATTTTCTGTCCAGATATATTTACATAATTCTGAAAAAATTGTTCACATGCAATGCATTCGAGTTTTGTTACAGGGTGGGAATAATCGATATCATGATTACTGTGAGTCACAGTGACAGTGACGGAAGTGGAAACTGGGGGAGCAAATACGGTCTTACATGCCAAGGTACCTTTACAATCCCATAACTTTGACAGCGGGGAGGTTTTCACAAATTCCTGGAGTTTTCAATGAGAATCAAATTGCCGAAAACGAAATTCTTTTTGTATGTTAGCATTTTCAGGATAATCTACATGTAAAGGTTTATTTTTGCTTGGTCTACTGAAGTTAATGTTCTTTAGAATTTCTTGATGGTCAGATTTACTTGCTGATGCACCTTTACCCCAGGTTACAGGTACGTCAGTGCAACTGGTGCCAGCCAACCCCTGTGACCAGGCCATTACCACTGAGTATGCAATTGCAGATATGTGTGAACAAGCTCGTCCCAAACCTGCAGGACACGTGCAACTTGCAGTCACAATGTTGAATGAATCACCCACTTTTTGGATACACAACCAGGCATCAAAGTCGGACTTGCCTACTCCAGGCTGTGATAGTGAAGCCGATGACTTTAGGAAAATATTGTCACCAATGTTTACATGGAAAATATCACCGATCCAATTCGAGGTAACATAATTATGACCCCATAGAGCTCGGAATGCACGCATCTCCTTTCCATCATATGCCTTTGAAAGTATCAGTTAATCAACAAGGTCTTCACACACGAGGTGAGGCCAGTCTTTAAAGTCATTCTTTGACCAAGCAGCGTTCAAATCGGGGAGCGTACCTAGCACAATTTTTTTACATTTTTTACAAATTTCGGTTTACATTATAATATATATTTTTTGTGTGGATACATTCCAAAACCCATTATAGAGACGTTTGATATGAATGGCCTTTATATACATTATTTTATCACTCTATTTAAACAAATTCAATTACGAGCAAGAAGATTTTATTCTTTTACTCGAGCGTATCATTTGTAGAAATGTAAACAAATTCTGACAATCTATGTGTAAACTTTATTTTGGGGGAGATTTCAAATATTTTGTATTTGCTCTTTTCAAAATAGGTCAACCTTTAGAATAGTTAAGCTTTTAATAAGTATTCATTTACTCATATAGCTTTAATTTATCATATATACATACAATGTAAGTTCGATCTATCGACGGAAGACATCTCAGAAGGCGTATGAGATCAGTTGTAATGAAAGAACTGAGTTAAAAGGTTGACCTCTAACGTAACGTCAGTCTTGTCACTTCAGCACCTTAATGGCGGATGGTCACGTGATACCAAGATGGCAGCGCCCATGGTTTTGTGAATAGAATCGTGTATATGTAAATGCATAAACTCTGATGTGTCAGTTATCTTCCTTTTTCAACCAAGTTAAACACAAAATAATAATATTTTATGCATGTAGTGTTTAACTACCTACAAACATATTTTAGTATCTCTATAGTTTCAGTTATCTTTTTAGTAGTGGTTTTCAAATGTTGTATTGTCGTAATAAGGCTTGTAATTGCTTCGGAAATGTTAAAAGTTGGCTTTTGACACACAAATAACATGTTCATCTTTATAGATTGTTTTTATTTCATAAAAACTGGTCATTGTAATTAAAACAATATGTGTAATTTCATAAGTGGAACTTTATGAACAACCATATATGTGCAGAATGAATGACAAACTTATTAAGTTCTTGCTGAGATAATAATTTACTTTAAGGTATGAATAAATGTTTTTCAATGTTTTTTGTGTTATTTCTTTTACAAATTGCTTCCTCGATTTTATCTGTGATAGTTCACCGCAAAACAATACACTTTTTGAAACAAATTTGGGAAGAACGAACTTTTCATACATATCTTTTATAATATCAATCAACTTGTTCAAATAATGTTTCCATTAATTTTTTTTCTTCTTTGTAATGATAATGTTCAATAAAAAAATCAATTCAAATAAAATTGAATAAAAGATCAATGTATGGAAAACATCAGAAAAATAAGCCCTTGCCTAGCTTGCAAGAATCTGAAACAAAGTTGGTTTTAGAATAGTCGTATGGAATTAGTTCGCTTTCAACATATTGTGGATAAATAAAACATGTGCTTTGTTAGCGACTGCTGTTTTCCTTCACAAAGAAAGGCTACATTTCAACTAAGATGTTTTCCCCTAAAATGTCAAAACATTTCACGAGCACGAAAAAGACCTATGCGTCTCTAACAAATTAAAAACAAACGAAATTTGTTTGCTTCCATTTAAAACCACAATTACAGTGCTGACAGAGTTACAAATAAATTGCCTCTGTTATCCCTGCATAAACAAATCTGGAAAAAAGTAATTTGTAACCAAGAAAAGAATTCTGTCTCTTATATAAGCGTAATTCTATGAAGAATAATGACAAGGACATGGAATTAATTACTTTTGTAAGATTCTTGACCCTAGAACATATGTAATGTCAATAAATCCCTGCCATTTCTAGCATCCGGGACATACGATTTTAATAATGTTATACTTTTGGCTCTATCCTGCAGACGAATTTCTTAATGTGATGGTAATAGGTATTTCTATCAACTAAGAAAATTGTAGTAATAAAACATCAATATCTGGAAGTATTCATTAAATAGGGAATGAAAGGTGTATTATTTGTGATTAACTTATCAAATAGTTATGAAAAAAACCGTGTGTAAGCTCAGGTTGACCAGAGAATAAAGATTCTTATATTTACCAAATCCTACAAAATTTTGGTATTCTTCCTCTTTTGTTGACTTGAATATACGTTCTGGACTGTGTGATTTAGGAAATCTTTATAAAGCCTAAGCAACGAGTTACCATTGGCCCAAAGCTCATATTAAGTACATTTACACTTCACTTTCAAAAGGATATTTGAAGCCTAAAGACTCATACCTCGTGCTTTGGTGTGCTGAAGAACACTTCAATGCCTTGCTAAAAGTAGCTAATAAAATTATATAGGTAATATTATCCTGTAGGTAATCATCTCATTAAAAATCTTTATTATCAATTAATCTGATTTCAAACTGCATTCGTTGACATAATAAACAGGAATGTTTAAAACGCCAAAATAGATATATCACTTTTTCTCTTTGCATATATAAAGTCTATTGAATTATCTAACTCGTTCGTATTTCTTTGTTAAAATCTGAGTTGGGATTTTGTTGTCTGTTACGAAACTTTCAAAATGTATTTTACCGAAAGTTAATTCAAATCCCCAAACAAATTAAAAGCTTATTTTGGGGTTTCATCTGTTTGTTTGTTCATATCACCATTATGATTTTCAATGTGAAAACTCACGTTTCTCGCTCATTAATCTTGTTTTGAAGCAATAACCCAAACCATAACAGATGTCCTAAATAACAACATCTTTATTTAGAACATGACAGTCTCGAAATAAGTTTTGGTCTTTTGGTTTGACCATCTTTTGCAAAAATCGAATGCCTTACATTTTAGTTGTCTAAACAGGATAAATTGACTGACTATTTGGTGATCCTTGTTGATGTTATGGAAAATATATGGTTAGAAATCACTGTTTAACACGTTCACGATTACAACAAGACGTCAATATGAGGTAAACTAAGAACAACTGAGGTCGAGAATAGATTCTAGAAGTCACAATTGACAAATAAACAAATTTTCCATCCATAACCATTATGTAAAGTGGCATCGTTATTACCAAAAGACAGTAATATATCTTGTTTTTCAGTTGATTGGGGATTCGGGTAATGGGATAAGAACCACATATCTTAGTCAACATTTACTCTACTCAAAGCAGATAAATCTATCTCAATCCCATTTACTTACCTAAATAAATCCATGTTGCTTTCTAGCAATGATTTAATGTTATTGGTGGAATATTGATGGGTAATATCCATGGTTTCTTCCATTAGTCACAAGAATAGGACGTTAAGTAATATTTACTGCCATAATTCGGAACTGGATTTACCTACTTGCAAAATTTCACGTCTTATACGACTCTTGCGAAATAGTTGTCCAGATATTGCGTCAGTTTATCTTATTGTGGCATATTCTAATCGAATAGTCCGATTAAGGCAATTTGTTATTTTAAATAGCAATACTATTTCAGTGTGATATGCAAACCCCTGTTCTAGCTATAGTTTTATTGAAAGGTTTAATGAAATCAAGGTATTGTTTACAGATTTGAAAGCATTCATACATTGATTGTATTCTCTTCCTTATAATATATCATATGAATATATTCATTAATGGCCTGAGATAAGTAGAAACGGAGAAACGTAAAGTGGTACCATGTTTCTAGGTGTAAAATGATGATATAATCATATAATGACCATCAAAGAGGTCATTACTCTAAGTCATTTCACTTAAAATGCTGTTCATTTAACACAATATACAAAAGCGAATAAAACTCACTTAAGCTTAATTTCATCCTTGCAAAGAATGTCATTGTGAATTTATAATCATCATCTTTGTGGTGACGTCACCTACATATGATGTACTACGGCACATGTTCATTAACAAGTTAACCACGCGCGACGCAAGGCACATTACATTATTTGTTCATAAGGATATCATTATGTTTACCTTTGCTCATATTCTGTAAACTGACAAAGAGACACAAAAAACCAATGCTTTATTTAAATATATTCAAATAATGCCTATTTGTAATTTAATTGCTCTCATTACTCTATTCACCAAGGAAACTATTTCTATATATGAGAACGTATACAACAATAACATCAACAACCTAGAAATACAATCCATTAGAGTGTGAACTGAAACCTCTCTTTGAAAGTAGACTCTTTGTTACTTGATGAGATCATCGATTTCATTCCTCTAGAGTAAAAGAGACACTATATCAAGTAGTGAATCTATTTGTGGTACATTAAGGAAGGGATTATTTCCTTCTAAGGTGACTTAGACTGCCTGATGTCACCCCGTGGCTGGGATTTGTAAAACTAATGGTCTTCAGCCGAATATAGTCCACCCACACAATATGATATATTGACGTATACTGCCTGAACGTTCTTTTTGTGGGTGACTTTAAATACTAATCCATTCAAAATTACATTTAGGACTCCCCCTGTAAAATGCTAAAAGGACGTATGTACATAACCTAACTGAGCACCATTCTTAACAGAACCGGCGGATGTGTGGTCAGTTTGATATTGCTGATTCACAAGATTTGTGTTACGTATTTGATACTTGATTTCATCTTTATACTAAAAACGGTTTTTTGGCGAATTTTGATACCATTTTTAAATTTTCTTTTAGTAGTTTTTCAACTACGTTATCAAATGCTCTTATTAAATTTGGCCTCTTCAAATTTTTCTTAATACAAGGTAACGTCATTTTTGTTTTGGGTTAACGTTTCAATGACAATTTTAATAACTGTACATAATAGGTATATGAACTACCTCTAGTTGAAGTACGAGAATATTAAATGGAAATGAATACAAATTCTTCAGCTTAAGGTTCATCCCTTAACATTATTGAAAGAGACGTTACTTTCGGGTATCAGGCGTCTCGCGTTTGTATAGTATTGAGAGAAGGGGAGGAGCTTAGGACGAAATTGAATTATTACCCATATTCATCCTTGATATTTCACTTCATTTTCTAAAAAAGAAAGAGAGCTGTACTTCCTATGAGGTAAGTGTTTCAAGCATTTGATTTCAATCATTTGCCAAATATCCTTTCTTCGCTGAAGTTTTGTATGTAATAATAATAATAATTATTATTATTATTATTATTATTATTATTATTATTATTATTATTATTATTATTATTATTATTATTTCTTTATTTTTTTAAACATTATTATTTTTATTATCCAATTACAATGTGCACTGGAAATTCGTTTTGATCCCATGGAATCCGGCAGCCCCATTGCAGCGCTAGCGACTTTCTGTCTTCTTATTGCTGAGCGCGTAGCAAGGAGGCAACATCTGCAATCTTGTAACGTCTGGGAATGCTAGGGCCGGAATTCAAACCCAGGCATCCTGCTTGAAGAGCGGGCGCTCTACCAACTGAGCAACTTCCCCAGTCGACTTTCAACGACATCATTACACATTAGTCGAATTATGATGCTGCATAATAAAATAAAATGAAATATCATCAACTAGTTATCAACTAAAAGCCTACAGTTATTGTAGGGTATTATGTAGCTCTCAGACGTCTGGGAAAGGCATTAGGGATACATTGTTAGAAATATCCAAAACAGTCATTGAAGTTGTCTATGATATTACTTCCGCTGTAGATGATGGCCTCATCCTTTTAGGTTTAACAGAGGGCTTTCGTTTTGAAATGTAGGATATCATTAACACTAAAACCATATATAGAAATAAAGCTATATAAATGAATATTATAAATGATTATAACATCCCTCTTGTTTTGAAAAGACTGACCCTTTCAAGAAAGTTGTCAGTTTGTTAATTAATTCATTCATGACACAATGGAGTATACATTACGAGATCTGTTTGGTGTGGATATACCTTTATAAGATAAACAATAAACATTTCCATGTGTGTGGACGAAACAATTTAATGAGGGCCATAGCAAACTGTCAATCAATGAATGAGTGAGTGAGTGAACAACAGCATTCACTTACAAACCTTCTTATAGCGGTCAAAGATGCTTCAGTTATAGATTTCTTAATAGTTCACATTCGTTTTGAAAACAATTAAACAGTTAAAACAAAGGATAAACATGAAACTCACATCATATCTAATAGGAAGTAAACGCCTTCCTTGTGTCACATAATATAGGTAATACCCAGTAGAGGCACATCTAGAGATCATGGTTGACATGTGTATTAAGTGTGGTGAAGCTACCAGTCAGAGGTAGTTTTTTATGTAGTAACAATAGTTTTTTCTAGGTACTAATTGTGCAAATCAGACATAGAACATACAAAAGAGAGTTACAACGCTTTGATGGGTCATCAGCCACTTTCTGATTTGTAATATGTACTCTCATTCATTCAAGTGGTATGACTTGAACTGTACAATCGAACTGTATCATAGAAGTGTTTTGATTTTGAATATATTGTGTATTTTTTTTATATTCGTGAAACTGAGGGATGGTGAATAGCTGAGAATTATACATTCATATTGTAACTGATACTTGTTTTACTTATGTGTATGCATTGCAATAGGGTAAGCTGATGCTGATGTGTATTCATATGATGTGCAAACGAGGGAGATTGTGCGTGTGAGTATGTAGTGCTGATTGGGACGTGTTGCATGTGCATGCATGAGTACGGGTTGATATTGGTGTGCGTTGCGAGTGCATGTGAAGGTGAATTGTACTTGTGGAGGTGAATTGCATGTTGAATCTGAGGATACGATTCTGTTTGATGTGGAAGTGTTGAGTGAGTCGTTTTGATTTGTTTAATGTCTTTTTCTTGAATAAACTTTGTTTATTATAACTGTGTGTGTTCTTCATTCTTAGATTAATCAAGTCACGTGACAATTTAAAAAAGAATAATTTGACAAATGTCTCTTGACTGCACCATCAGTGGTTATCCCTCTGGGCAAGTAAGGTTAATATCCGTGTGGCTGACAGACGATTGGGTAAAGAAGAAGGCAAGGCTGATGGTGAAATGTATGTCCCGTTGAGGATAGGATTGTGTATGATATTGCAGTGTTGAGTGAATGAGTCGTTGTGATTTGTTCGATGTCTTTTTCTTGAATAAACTTTCTTTATTGTAATTTAGTTTTTCATTCTTGGAATTGGCAAGTCACGTGACACTACAAAACATGGCCATATTATGATAAAATAACAAAATTTAATAGAAAATGTGCATGAATTCACAATGAATTTTCCGACTATTCGATCAACATAGTCTACATAAACAGTCCCCATTTTCATAAATGGTTATTTGATATTGAAAATAGATATACCTTGCTATAACAATTATTGACTTCAAGTGAGGTTGACGCCGAGGTGAATATTATATGTCCAAGATCGATAAATAATTGGATCAACCAAGTCTGAAGTCTGTAATTGTTTTATTTTATCAAATAGGTCTTGGAATACCATTTCTTTCTTCTATGTTGTTGTGTCGTGTGCCATTATTGATACGGAAGGAACGTAACTCTATTTCGGCACTGTCACAAAGAGAAAGTGATACAAAGCAAATCCTATTGCTTGATTTAAGGTATTACACGTGAAATGCGGAGTTCAAGACCGGATTTCCGAAATCTTTTTTTATCCACCGGAGGTGTTTGGATTGTTATATCAAACTCTCGCGATCCACACAAGTTGACATCGCTTGACGTCATTGCTGTCATTTGCCAATCAGAAAGACGGAAATAATCCATTCATATAAAAAGAGGTATTAACCGCTATATGCAGTAAAGTATTGTGTCTATAACTGTAATGAAATACCTTTGACGACAGAAATGCATCATGCTACAGTTTTGTAATATATTTTCGAATTGCATTTGAATTTTTTTTATCTACAAATCATTATGAAAGGTCCGAGTTCTTTTCCGTTCTGAGACGAAGTCAAGGGCTAATGCAACTCACTGAGGATCTCTAACTCGGCAAATACGGAAATAATTAATGACAATTTTAATAATCAACCTCTTTTCATCTTACCTGAACAATTGTAAACAGATTAATCCCATCAAAAATAGATTTCAATCAGATTGTTCAACTGTTATATATAACTGATTGAATGTTGTCCAAGTGTCATACAACTGGTAACTAATATAATGGTATATTGCACCAAAAGGCTATATATCAAACATCTAGAAACATCATACTGTTGCTACATACCTTATATATGATCACAGATAGAGGGTTTACACAATTTATCATCACGAAATGTCATCCTTTTGATTTCTCTATGATAGGTTTCTTCATCATTGGGTTTAATCGGCAAATATTTGCTATTTGTAGATATATGCTACATCGAATCGATCTATATTAAGCTTAACATACAAACGAAATTATATGACAATTCGTCAACAATTCGTCGTTGTTCAAATTTACATTTTTATATCTAAAATACCAAATTAAATTCTGCCTCTTGTTTAGATATATTTAAATTGGATTACCAAATGTGCACCAACTTTGCTTATTTCGTTTCCGAAATAACGTTCGGGTCATTAGTCACAGCATGTTTGTGTACTCACAATTTAAGACTGTTTTCACCATCGAGCCATATTTGTTATCACTTAATCTTCACAAATTTCGAACAGTTTTAGCACGTTTCCGCTGTAGTTCTCATAATTTAAACATTGAAACGGGAAGGTGTCATAATGTTCCTAGGAAGCAAAGGATATGCACAATATGTAAGAGTGGTAATATTGAAAATGAATATCATTTTTACTGGTCTGTAACGCTTATAGAAATCTTAGAAACCAGTTTATACCTCATAAGTACTTGTTAACCCTTCAATACATAAATTTAAACTCTTGCTATCCAGCTGTAACAAAGAATTGATTAAACGAATTGCCATGTATATTCTCTATGCGAATAACTATCGCAAATCTGTGGACCAATGATATGTACTATGGACCTATGGCCTACATGTACTTAAGCGAAATAAACAATAACTATGGTCACAGCTTTTTACTCGTTTAGTGTCTCTATACTGAACACATAAGAATTAAGATGCTAATTTTCAGAAACAAATCTACCTCTCGATCACGTAACATCATTTGTGGAGTTTGACATATCAGACCCTATAACATACTCTATGTCCCTTTAACTTTAAGCTAACCATTTACGAATATATTTGCTCTAGATTAGATTCCTCTTGATTTAAGAAATAGAGTAGCCTCAATCATCATGTGTTTTGCAATAAAGTATAGTTTTGCCCTAAACAATTATAGTTAAAGTACGAGGCCGAAGGCATGTCAATTTTAACTCGTGTAATTATATTTTAGCAAAAATAAACTGAAATGAAATTAATCGACTTCGGCAGTGACTTGAGCATGCTCGACAAGTAGTAGTGACATAATAACGTTATTATTGTTGACGTCATAGATCATTGTTTCGTGACGTCATTCAAAAACTATACTTTACTGTGGAATAAAGGATAGGCGGCGCCTTTGATCTTTACCGAAACAATGCTAAAAATATTGTTAAAACGTTCAATGTGTAAATATTCCATACAAACTTAAGGTTTATATACAATTGTATATTTTACTTCAATTTTTGTTGAATAAAGTCATGCAAAATGGGCACATAAGCAACATTTCAGGCTTAGTTACGAGATAGTAGAATAAAATGAATGCACAACCAACCACCCCATTATGACTTACACATATCCAATAATAACTATTGGCTTTGGGCTTTCAGACGGCGTGGAAATGCATTAGAGATGTATTGACAGCTAAGGCGAGTCACTCTGTGTTGTTATTTCCGATCCTAATGGAAAGCACAGTGGTTAGTGCGTTCGGCTTCTGATCGTATGGTCTCGGCCACTATATTAGCAGTAGAGAACTGTTCTACACGCAGTAAAGTTTGGGTGTAATTCTACACTGAATTTCATCGCAATGCATGGCCACAATACTGTTACGGGCTTTCTCCCTCTAGTAATACTAGCAACCGTTATATAAATGAAATACGCGTGAGAGCGGCGTTAAACCCGATATCACCTCCGATCCAAATGTGTTGTATTGATGCTTTTAAGTTTCTCTCTGTTAAGAAAGCAGAAGATTGAGAAGAGTAATATCAATAACATAGCATTAAAATCGCTCTACCATTGTCTATCAGGGTGAGGTTTCCATACTCGATAGATAAATTTGAGGTGACTTGGTAAACGCGTAATGTCTTTGAATGACAAAATGATCTTAGTTATTGTTGTAATAATGCTCATAAAATTTAAGGAGTAAACTGAAACGGTATCGGTTAAAATAAAGTATCCATCTTTGTCTTTGAAGGATATTTCTTATTTTATCATAATAATTCGAGAGTCTTCCGCTAAGAATGATCTGAGTATTAAGAAAGGAAATGAGGGTGGTTCCAATGACTGTATATTAATAGGTTATAAATAGTTGTTTATGTTCCTGCTGTACAAGGGCTCTTGCCATTTGGTTACAAATCCACGATAACATTTATTTTGTTGCGGTGTTGCAGGGGTATTATAATGGGTACCGTCCGTCCGTCCGTCAGTTTCACATCGTGTCCGGCCTATAACTTTGTAACTAATCAACTATTTCATTTAACATTTTTCATGGAAATTCAGATATACATAATGATCTGTGTTTGATAACCATTTTGAAAATATCTTATCATTTAATTTTCATCAACTTTTGTCTTTACATGCATACTGACATGAAAGAGTGTCATGTTTAATTTCTTAAATATTTTTGTAAAATTTAGCGTTTTTGAAAAATGGGGATTCTGTTTAAATCTTGCTTCAATTCCCGACGGCTGGTAATTTCTAAACCAATTATCTAATTTTGATCAAATTTGGAAATAAGATATATAATTACATGAAGATGTGGCATGATTGACAATTTGGAAAATATTGTTGTGAACGTTTTCCTTAAACCTTGTTTCAAGTCCTGTCAGGCTTACAAGTTGTAAAATAACCATTTAACTTGATCAGATTATGTAGTGAAAGACATTATAACATGATGGTGTGTCATGATAAACAATTTGTTCAACTTTTCGTGTTTTGATTTTGCGAAGAAGTGTTGACTTGTTAGACCTGTATTGCTGATACATCATCACTGTATTTCTACAACTGTCATACATCGAAATTACGTCAATAACAGTCAAACATCTCTTATTGCACTTGCAAAAGATACTATGCTGCTTGTGTACATATAGATATGAAGGCCTATGGTGTGAACCATCTAAGACGTCACGTTAGGAGAGCATTGACGCTGATCTAACGTAAGCAGAAAACGACCTTCATTTAGCCCCTGAAAGAGGCTATTGTCTAAGCAACAACATAACGTCATGAGCATGTCATTACGCATTGATCGATGACGTCAGGTCATTGTTGATATCAATCACTTGTGACATATGATAAGGTCAATAACGTTGGAACGTGTTAGACACCCAACCTCAACGTGACTCTACAAAACAGGCAGATTGACAAATATTGTCTGTAGTGTCGCCTAGTACTTATAAAAACAGGTACTTGCATACTATAGGTATGTCATTTATGGTCGCTGGAACAGATCAACATATGTTTAACACATTTACAGTGTTAAAAGTCATCAAATTGGCATATTAATTTTCATAATTTGCATTGTAACCTAAATTGTAAAATATGGTTTTTATCACCTTGTAGAACCCTTTGAAGTTGTATTTCTCTGTTGTAGGATCTGACGTCCAATTGCAGACAGGGTCATACTTGGAGTAAATGGTTTGGAATTGATCTGTTATCAACAATATTTCAGTCATTTAACACAAGTATCATATTCATCCAAAACAGAGTGGACAGAGAAGGTATAAGACGATTTGAAAGGAACAGGCAGAGAGAAGGGCATAGTGAGGGAAAGACAGCAGATTTTATCACGACTCAATTTGGTTTTGCTTCTATCCGTCGACCTGATCAGCTTGAGTGCCACTACCTGGAGTATGTAAGCTCCACCTGCCTGAGCCCTCTGGGTCTCGGTAGGGTACAAACCACCACGCCAAGATAAGATACTAAGTGAAGTGGTGGCAGATGTGTATTTCGTCCAAGTAAATATATGGAATTAGGAGTTAGGGAATCTTGTCACTGCGTAATAACCACACTCAAAGCTGTGGGCTATGAACTATTTGAAACAAAAGTGAGCATGGCTTACTTACCTCCGCAATTCGACAGGAGCCATTACCCAAAACGTCTAATTTCAAACACAGCTTTCACACTCGATCAGGAATATCTTTACGGGCTTATCATATGTGGCAAAAATTCCCTTAAATGTAATATTGTATAAATATTACTTGTGCCCCCATTGGAGCATCAGACCTGTCTTTTCACACATTTCAATGATTAGTCACAACTCCATGAAAATAATACTATATTAATAATAATTCACAGATAGACTAAGTGATTACCATATCATATCATACCATATCAGGATAAGTTGATTTCTTTTTCTGCAGTGGTATAGTATATACCAATTAAGATCTTAGAAAATGAATGAATACAAACGATGGAACTGGTTGCAGAATAATTTAATCAATAAATTGATATCATTGACAAATGTAGATCTCTAATAGTTTATTCAATGATATTTAACTAAACAATGGAGAAAAAGATGTCTACAGATTTACATGTATCTTGACAAAGAATAAACACTGACTTAATTTTACAACAGATGAACTATCATAAGAACCAAATATTTACATCCAAATATATACAGTAGTTCTAAGAAATGGACAAAACATAACTGTAACAAACTGTATTTATGCGAAGACAAATCAAATCCGAACACTCATATGCGATAGGGAAATGTTACAATTTAATTCTCAGTTAAAGTGGAAGGGCCCAGCGTAGCTAAAAGAACATCATCCTGCTAAATTGAATCCTAATTCCCTGATGTCATTCAAGCCAAAAGCATTCAGCAAGAACGGATGGAAACATCTGTTGAGTTTGATATATTACATTCAAGCTCCTTGCATAACGACATTTCTTTGGCTGAAATAACTAACAGGTGTACTAAGCCACGAATATCAAGCCGATCCAGTCATATCATACGAGGCATTTGGCCCGAAAGAGATTAGGGTATAAGGAAGGAGCGGAGCGGATTCATATACGCTAATTTAGCAGGATGAATGAACATATAATAAGATAGGTCTGTGTTAACTATTGAGCTGTGTTTAGTGTTTAACTATGTTTACTGACAACAATAGTGATGTTTTTTTAAAAATGATTGGACGTTTGTACTAATTAAAAACTCTATAATCAATTATGTGAATATGTTAATCAACAATGCAGGTTTCTTTTGTTGTGATTTATGTGCGCAAAACAAGTGCCTAAGTCATTGCGTTCAAATATTATTTATAAAAGATAACATTGAAACAACATTCACCGAACAACCGTCTAAAATTGATTTACTTTCCACAAACAGCTATGTATTTCTCACATGAATTAACTGGAACAGAAGAATTTTAATGTCTGGCTCGTTTACATCTGGTCAAAGGGCTCATTTAAATAATGAGTGTAATTAACATCTGTGAGGATTATAAAGTTCTTTTTAACAGTAACTTTATTTGTTGAATTCTTCCAATGTATGTAACTTTGATATAAGCATTTAGGAACCTTCTTTGATGAAAGTTAGACATAATACAGAAGGAAGTTTTATTAACACGCCTGAAAACATATCCATTAACAAATGTATGTTTTAAACAGCGATTGATAACCTTGTAAAATTGTCAGTATTAGAATAAATCGCATTTGACAATAAGTACTTAATGAATTGTAGTTGTAAGCTTTGTGAAACAACAAGAATAGACAGATAAATAAACGTACATGTACAGATATTCTGGTGAGCGTGCAGACACACGAAATATGTGCTTGTAAATGTACCAATGCAATATAAAATAAATAAAAACATGCAGTGTCAGATAAATCCCCGGCTATATATAAAAGGCAAAAGTGTGAAATCAATTTAAAACAGTACAAATGTTTTATTTTTCAAACACCCAAATAACTCATATACTTAGTTGAAACCCTACCCCATAGGTAATTCATTTATTCTTCAGAAGATGATTGTTGACGATCCTTAGTTTCATTATGCGTAGCGTTGATGTTTTAAGGTACAAACTTGGAAACAGTATCGTCACTTATGTTTCCATGAAATAGCTAAAAATAATACTAAAGAAGTAAAAACAACACATAATGCACAACTTAAATTGATGATCGTTCAACACACAAAGTTTCTGCGAGCTAGGCCTTTTGGTTGTTTAGGTCTGGTGGGAAACAAAATTCGAAGTCATTTCTCATGTAAGCAGCCAAAAGCAAAGAAAGATTAAGATGAAAACCCCAAAAGGCACCACTTCGCAGAATGAATATCCATAATGTCACTTTTCAATGAGCAAAGCTTTATGTATTTCAAGTTCTGGTCCAGAAACGGAATGCTATGTTGTGTTTCCTTGTAAACGCCCATAAATAAATGAAATTGAAAACCCCAAAAGGCACCACTTCACATGATAATTATTTCATTTACCAAGTTTCAATGAGCTGGGCCTCATGGATGTTTAGTTTTAATCCGGCAAATACATTTTAAGTAGTGTTTCCCTGAAAACGACCAATAAGGAGAGGCGTTTACATTGAAACGGCCAAAATGAATGTAAGATGATGAATGCAAGCAGTTCACATGATGATCGTTTAATACAGGAAGTTTCAATGAATTAAGCTTAAGGGTTTTTGGTTCTGTACCCCCCCCCCCCTTTTGCGTCCATTTATCAATGAAATTTAATGAGGAAGTTAAACTATATTTAATGAGGGTAAGGTACAATGTACTTCAATAAACATTTACTTTGATAAGAAAAAAAATCGCACAATCACATTGACGTAGTACATTAGAATAAACTATCTTGTCTTTAAAGCTGTTAATCACTTGAACTGGATTTTGTAGTGGGGGAAAAAACGAGGGCTTTCGAAATTTTGACCCCTGGTAATTTTGGTAATGGCCTGCTAAAACTGCTATGGTTAACATTTGGGTATGATATAAGATCACGTTTAAGTAAAATGGATCTTCACTTCTGTACATTACTTCTCAATATTATCCGTTTCTTTTTCGTAATGCTGTGATACCTGATAGACATACTAATTAACATATTTGCACTAAGATACGCAGACAAGTCTTAGAGACCAAACCTCCGGTAAGCAGGTGAAAACACTAATGGGGCACTTTATATATATTTTCAAATTTATTTGTGAACAGAATGGCTATTTAGGTTAAAATTTGAATGTAATATTGCAAATCTAAACCTTCTTTGAACATAGTTTGTTGAAGTAGCATTAATGGAAATCATAAAAAAATTCAAAGTTATATTTTATATTTAAAATGTATTTTGACATGTTTAAAGAAGTTGCAGTCTTTACCTCGATTTTTATTCAGCGTTCTATTTGTGTATGCCATAAGGGTCTATAAATAGCTCCCTTGGAAGATATAGAGTTACTTCCCCATACACACCTTATGTTAGTAAGAGTTACTTGCCCTTTATCACGCCCGCATGGCGGTAAGCAAAAAATTTCACTCGCGAAGATTTATTGATAGAATAAGGTCCTTGAAATGGCAGATGCGGCAGACGTTCGACCAAAAGGGAAATCCGCCGGGTCAAGGATGCCAGAGATAATGGAGGCGCTCGGTAAGGCATCCCCAAAATCGCAGAAGGAGCATCATAATGCAGGGACTCCTGTTGGACGCTATGCCAGGTTGACACAGACTACCGCAGATTAGGAGGTTGAATGTGCCAGCTTGGAAGAAGAATTGTATCGGCTAAAGTTAGAAGCTAAGAAAAATGCACTCAGTGAGGAAGTTAAAGCCCTACAAGCGGATTTCCACATCGCTGGAGCTAAGGAGCACAAGTTTGTTGGCGGGAAAACTGAAATCTCGGGCATAGTTTGTTGAGGTAGCATTAATGAAAATCATAAAAAATTCAAAAGAGTATATTTGTATTCACGTAATTCGGCAAGTTCAGAAGTTTCTTGAGAAACATAAAGAGCCATGGGTTTTTTTAAATTCAAACTTGCATTATGATGTTCCATGAAACATAATGTAAACTGCTTGAAAAGAATTTATCACTCATTGGTAAAATTCTTTCATAATTTACTTGTAACGTTGCTTTTGCTAATGAGTACATATGTTTAAATTTTTGACCATTTTTTCTTGAAATGATTTGAGCCAAAATATCTTAATAACTGTACTATTTTGCGACAAGCCTTTCTTCCTTAGAAAAAGTCAAAATATATAAGATTTTTTGGTGCAATATATGCTTATCCATAAACTGATGAAAACTGCTTAATTCAACACCTTTCCGTTTTTTACGATCAATCGTCTCTCCTTTGAATGTGAAATTCTATTTTTATTAAACTTACTGTTTGCTATTTGATGATATTTAAAGATAAAAAATAAAATATACCAAAAATACATAGCTCACAATTAAAACATTTTGAGAGGCAAACATTCTCACAATTTTAGAATACTAGATACCTTAAGGTAATAATTAGCAAAAATAGATTATTCTGCGTCCCAAATCTCCTGAAGAAATTGGTCGAATATAGACGACACAGGACGCTCAGCCTAAGGCACCAAACCTAAAAAAAGAAATGTCTTACATAAATTTTATCTTATAGGATCATGATGCACGAGTTGACGTTTGTTCCAATATGTAAAAAAAAGAAAATGAAACATCAAATTTGCATGACATGAAACATTTATATCAAACACGGTGATGATGCACATAGAGTTCTAGTACAAAGTCACAAAATCATAATCCAAAATCATATTGATTGTACATCTTCACGGTGTAATGCGCCGTCAATTAGCATTGTGTTTAGTTGGCGTTTTGATCAATGTCATTATTTGGTGGTGGCACGTGGTCCTGTGCGTAGCTCAGTTGACCGCTATCAGTGAAGTACAGCACCATCTGGCGTGGCTCGCCGGATGGGTGGGTTACCCGATCATTGCTGTATTAGCTGAGAGTTCAAGGGTTATTCCCTGCATCACACTGAGGCACGAGTTGAGAAGCTTGTGGTGTCTCCTTGGGCAAGAGACTTTATTTAAAATGTGCCTCTGTTCACCCAGCAGTACTAATTGAGTACACAATTGGTGTAGATTGTGTAGGAGGTGACCTTCAAGCGCTGTAACCGGCTGTAACTGGGTTAGACCAGGTTAATAATGCAGGGAGCGCCTTGAGCATGAATTCGGTGTGGATATGTGCGCTATATAAATACCCTAATTATTATTATTATTATTATTATTTGATGGTGTCTTGCCATAGTTACCTCCTAGGGGGTCTCTGTGAAGTTCTAAGTCGCCATCAGGAATGCATCCTCCACACACTCCACCACAGAGGAGATCAATCTCACGCCCATCTGCAGATCTGGTCACGCTTGGAGTAAACGCTAACCATCCTTCTGCACTCCAAGTTTGCTGAAAGAACATGGCGTTCCCTCTTCATTCTTACAATAATTATTCGGATACGAGTTAAACGTTAAGTAATTTCTATATTCAAATCCATGCTAAATAAAGAAAATAGAGCAATTGGATCTGTTGTTCATCAGGCTATCTATAAGTTAAGTGATAATGGTCACAAGATCACCGACTCCATTCATTAAAGCCTTCATCAGCGAGTCTGTACACAAGATTTTAGCTTTATAGACTTTTCTTTTGGACCGAACGGACGAGAAAAGGGTCACAGAGTGACCAAATTTAAACATAAGAATTCCCAATAGCTTAGGAGTTTGTGCACTAGGATTTAGTTTATATACCTCTTGCATCTGGATAAGAAATGACTATAGCTTTTAAGGGTTTGGCATATGTGGCAACATGGTCACTGGGTCATCAAAGATATGAATTAGAATTAGGTAAGGATCCTGTACACCAGGGTTCGGTTCATATGGCTTCTAACTTCTGGAGAAGAAAAAGAACATTGGTTCTTTAGGCATGGCTCCTGTAGTCCTTACTGCTTACAGGGTCACCAAATATATACATTAAAAGCCCCCTCAGGTTAGAATTCTGCAAAAAAAGGTTTCAGCTTTCTAGGTCTCTTGTTTCTGTCGAGGAATATTACAATAGTTCTTGGGCTGTGGCCACTGTGTCGCTTCTTTGAGGCCACAGGGTCACCAAGTGTTTAAATCAGAATTTCACATGAAGAGTCTACATAAGGATTCAGTTTTCTTGCCTTTTGCAAAATAGGACTAAGGGCGTGGCTCTAGTGGCCCTTTTTAGGGTTCACGTGGTCATCGAATATATCAATAAGAATCCCCTTGGCTAAGCAGTGTGTGAACAACGTTTCAGCTTTCTAGGCTTTACGCTTCTGGACATGAACAAGGAAGTAGAGTATAAGACGTGACTTATTCACGAGTTGATTACAAGTATCAGCACATTACCATCCAGTTGTTATTCTCGAAAAATACGATCATAGATTTTTACCTGTCAATATACTTTTAAATAAATTGTCCAACCAACGGTCAGTTGATCGGGAAACCAGCGAAAGAATATCAATCAGTCAAAGCAAACAAGTTTGTTAATGTTTGGGTGTTTTCGCCGACAAATATAAAACGAAAATGTTTAAAGTGAACTTCACGTCTAGTTAAGAAAACAAACTTAGAGTGAGTTGTTGGTCTTATACATTTACTATTCTCAATGTGACAAATATGTGACAAATTAACAATGACATGTGTCGTTCGGTAGAAGTTCCGTTTGTTTGCATAATATGGCATCGTACATATGTATATGTAGAACCCATGGATAACAATTCAAAAGATATGTCATATTATTTCTTCACGGTTATGCATCAAATTTTCACAACATCTTCACGACTGAGCCAAATGTCTGTCAGCCCAAAACAAGACAGGGTTGGCGTCAATGATAATTATGAGCATGGATGAGTGAGTTTTTTAACAATACACAGTTTCTAAACTCGTGAATGACAATCTTCCAGAAGAGAGTGGATACACTACAGAAATGACTTGGTTTCCGGGATACGGAAACCAGCGTGAAACGATATGGAAACCAACATTTCCACTTGGTTTCCAGACTTGGTTTTCATAGTTTCCGTTGGGTTTCCGTGAATTTGAAACTACCAGAAAATTACCCAGATCCGTTTGGTTTCCGTCACGGAAACATTACACACTATCCAAGCGGGATCCAGTTGGTTTCCGTGATGTAAGTTTATGGTTGGTTTCAACCTGGTTTCCATAGTTAGATTTACTGTAGGTTTCAACTTGGTTTCAGTGTTTTAGTTTATTGTAGGTTTCAACTTGGTTTCAGTGTTTTAGTTTATTGTAGGTTTCAACTTGGTTTCAGTGTTTTAGTTTATTGTAGGTTTCAACTTGGTTTCAGGTTTTGAGTTTATTGTAGGTTTCAACTTGGTTTCAGTGAATGAGTTTATTGTAGGTTTCAACTTGGTTTCAGTGATTTAGTTTATTGTAGGTTTCAACTTGGTTTCAGTGTTTTAGTTTATTGTAGGTTTCAACTTGGTTTCCATGTTCTTGTATGTTCTTGTATTCAAGCATTGTACATAATACTTATTCTTATTTGACTTCCAACTTCTGAATGTCACTCAAAATTCATAATTCATAATGACAAAAGATCAACAGAGTAAATGTATATCAATAGTTTATTCATATTATAACAATTCATAGCTAAAAATACATTCCTCAATAATTCAAAATGTATGAATACATACTGTGTAAATTTTCTTGATAATAACCAGGTGACAAGTATATTTTATCAATCATCCCTTATTTGGGTCATATTATTCTAACAAGGTTGGATAGAAACAAAAAATGATAAATAAATACTAAAGAAGTTAGAATAAAAATAAACCAGCACTAAAGGTCCTTGTCCATGCAAGAAAAAATATTGCTTTTACATTGTTCACATAGTATTCAGTAAAAATAATAAATATTTTATTTATTAGTGACAGCACTATTGTTAACATGTTCACATTCAATACATCCGTCTATTGAAATGCGCATTCACACATGTGTCAGCATATCTTCTTTTTCTTCAACTATAGTTGGTCCTTACATATATATATATGTGAATATGGGGTGGGGGAATGAATTAATCCTCAGGAGTCGTATTCATTGGTGATATCCAATTGCTGGCCTACAGCCCAACTCGGTGCATTCTCTGGTGGTTGACAATCTTTGGTGAGGGTCTCGTGCCTCGCCCACGTCTTCATTTTATTTTTCCCTCTGGCTGGGGCGTTGAACACTCTCTGGTCATCTAGCTGTCGCTTGTATACTGAGAGCTTTGGGCTCTCCCAGGAGAGGCGGACTGACAACAACAGGTTATCATCCTCTTCATCCGAAACGACAGGCGACGTGCAATCAGTTCTTAATACGGAAAGCATTCTCTGCTTCCTTTTCTCTGGCCAGTTAATGGTGGATAGCGCCTTCTTCCTGCTTTCCAGTTTCTATAAAAAATCAGTAATAAAAACATTTATTCATTGACAAAAGAAAATAATATCCAAAAATGATATCATCAATGTATGACAAATAGTAGCAAAAAAAAGTGTTTCAAAACTAAAATTGTACCATTTTACATTAACACCTTTAATTTGAACACCTACATGAATCTTCGGTACTACCTGCTTCAGTTTGTCTGTTAATACATTATTGGGAAGAAACTATTAAATTCAATTATATGAGTTTATAGAATTCTGTTAATACTGTTCTGTAAATCTTTGGTATTAACACATTATCTTATTATTGTATTTGTCCTGTTTGTTAGAGAAAAGGTTATTTACTTTTACATTGTTATCTTTATTCATAAATGACTAGCTAACTTACTATTTTACATGGTTTTACAACTTGCAGGTAAACATGCATTAATGAAATTTTTTAAAATCTTGATAAAGTTGAAAGACATTTTTAAAACACAAAAACAGCTGATCTTGTGAAGAGATATGAACATGTTAGATACTATGAAAAAAGGATTGCACGAAAACTATTTTTAAATGTTATCTTTCAAACACAGCAATAATATTAGGGTTGGGTATTGCCAGAAAAAACGTATTGCGATATATTGCGATATTTGATGCCGTATTGCGATACGTATTGCAATATATTGCCAAAAGTGCAATTGGTTTTTAGGACTGTAAATTACTACCAAAAATTACAAATGGTCACTTGAAAGAATCAATCATTATTCTGTTATCATATTCATGGCACAGACTTAAATGAAAAATATTTAACAAACCAAAAGAGGACAGATATGTTACATTTGTGTCAAAGTGTTTATTGTTTTCCAAATCTCAGCTTATAGTTGTTTTAATATTCTATTCGTTCGTGGATTCGCCGATGGCAAAGTCGTGGATAAGATTAATCAAATTTCAATTTCAGATTATATCAGAAAATTTGAAAAACTAAGGAATTTTTGGCGTTTCTAATGTTAGGCCCCTTCATTTTCACATAGGTCCATAGAACCAAATATGAAGTCGTGTACACGCCGGTGACGTTTCGTTTTTGACCTATCGTGTAAACGTTTACTAAATTTTACTTCCTGGCCTAGTAAACATTCTCAAAACGATAAATATGAAAAATTAACAAGGTAATTCAAAATGTTTTGATATATAAAGTTATGTTACGGAATTTACCGAAAATGCCTACAGGCCTGTACCGGTTCATGGACACTGTACCGCGATACGATATATTGAGTAGTTTGAATCGCAATATACCGGTATACCGGTTATATCGCCCACCCCTAAATAATATACTTGACAAAATATCTTAGATTGTAAATTTATAACTAATGTCATCAATTTTAAAATGTGTGATTATGAAATATTTTCAGATTTTAATATTTATCCATAATTCTATCCAGTATATACTGTGAATGTGAAAGGTCTCTCCTTTATATTAATGCAAGGTTCTGGCTAAGAATTTTAGAAATGTATGAAATTTAATTCTAGAATTATTTACTTACATTTCTCATCCTTTTGTTGTTTCTTGCGGACAACCTGTGGGCCTCGGCTTTGCCACTCTGTTTTCTTCTCAAATCATCCCTCTTGTTAGCCCACACTCTCCAAAATGCCTCTGAAATGAACAATAGTTTCATGTGAAGGTTGCAATAAAACAGAAAATGTCACATACAAGGAAATAAATAAGTTTCAATGTTTAAGAATTACATTTTTTTATTGAACACTTGTTGTCAAATCCGAAGTGTTCATATAAAGGTAGGATGTTGCAAAGAAACATTTTTCATTGATTTAAATTGAATGGGTCAGATGTGAATGCATTGCATAAGTAATTTTATATTAAGCACCTGACTGTTGTGTGGTTATCATATTGTTTTTATTTTATGATGCCTTACCTTCACATGTCCCAACGGCCCATCCCTGATCGGCAAACAGCCTCCTGGTCTCCTTCACCACTCTCTTCATTGCTTCTTCATCCTCTGCTTTTCTGAATTAGTGATAAAGGATTACAGTTTAGTTATAAGCTGCATTTATATGATAGATATGATAGATAAATATGATGGACCATCAGAGTAAAATGTAATTGGTTTACTCATGAAAATATTTGGATCTCCAATTATGATTAAAATAATTAAGTGAGTTCATTACTCAACTAACCAAGTCTTATCTGTAGCTCTAGCAAATTGTGTAAGGTTTAGAAAAAAAGGCTACTCGTACCCGTCATAGGTCAAGAGAAGAGGGTCATCTGTAGCCTTCTTAAGTTGTTCAACTACTGCTCGAATGGAGCGCTGGAAATAAAGAGAACATTTGATAAAATTGTAAGTTACAGTAATTTTTTTATACATGATATATGCAGAAAACAGTTTATAAATTAAGTATCTTTGTTCATGACTGCCAGCCTCCATAATTTCTAACCTATTCCTTTAAGCCACTGTAGCATGTTTGCATTATTATGCATAAATCATTATATTTTTTCAAAACATTTTTCATTTGAGAGCTTTGTGGAATTTGTATTTGAAGTCTCTTAAGTTGCACAACATGGAATTTTAAATACCTTGATATTACACAAAGACAGCACAGCAAAGTTTAACGATTCTATTTCTAACCAAACATTGGTAAGACCATGGTCAAAGGGTTCTTGAAATATATAGGTATAAACATGATAAAAATATTGTCAAATAGAAATACATTAGTGTTTAGGCCTACTTGAAAAAGGTACGATTTCAATCAGAAACAATGTAATTCGAAATCAAAATTTTAAAGCATATTTTTCATTCAAATTCATCTTTTTTGATAATTTACATTTTGCAAATAATCGCAAAATTCTGAGAAGTGTCGCTATGTATTACACTGTACCTGGCATGGCTGTGGAACATGAAGTTTCACTCGCTGCGCTGGACGACTGTTTTCGAGATTTCGAACTCGCGCCTCCAAAGATTCCAGGGTGATCCTCGCTGCCATTGTTTTGATCCAAACGATGTGAATGAATGTAGAGATTCTGCATCGTGCTTCGTGTCTTAAATACGAGACTGTATTAACGTGAAAGTAGTCGACCCTGTTTACTATCAAAACAACTTCTCGGCAGGTAACTTTTACAAAATGGCGACGAGAGGGGCATTGTGGGTCTGAGCAATTAGATAATCCTATTTTAGATTGATACCTTTGAAGTAATTACCTGGACAAACGTCGGTTGTGTTTTCGAATAATATCACATAGAGGGCCCCTCTCGATTGTTTTGGCATTGCTTAGATAACATCTCACGACTTCGCGTGTCCACGGATTACTGACTCGTTACTTCCGGTGAAGCTTATCAACACATAATGGGCAATACGGACGCAGGTAAGTCACATTTGTTTTTACAGTTGAACAAGTTTAGAATAGGACCCTGTTAGGATTAATGAATGCCAACAGATAAAAGACTTGACACTAATTAATCGTTAACAACTTGAACTCAATGTCATGCCAGACCAACTATTAATGATTTTGTTTCGAAACGTTACTCACCACATCGAATTACAAAGTAATCTGAGAGGTACATTCATTGTCGTTGAAAGATCGAGTTGTTTGCGAAATCCATCATGTAAGTAACCTGTTGTCAAAAATAACGAACTCAAGTAATCAAACTTACTCCAGCTTATTTACTTTAAGTGATTAACCCATGGTCATTTTTGGCGAATATCTTAGAATGGGAAGTACATATTACAAGAGCACAAACAAATATTGGACATATTATTATTCTGTAATCTGAAACGTTGCATTGCAGGATTATGCTTTAAATCTAATTACTAATGTCTAACTATGTCACTATTACTAAATTGATTATTCATAATGATAAAAACAGTCATAAACTGATTTTGAAGAAAGATATCTGAATTACATAGATAATTTTAAATTAGTGAAAAATTGCTACTTCATTTTATGGTTTTGATATGTCAATTACAGTATTACCAATAATTGTAACATCTTTTCTTTTCCAGGGTAAAGAATGTTTACTGTACGCACTGTAAACAGTATGTATCACGGAAAACAGAATACAACCACAAGAGAAAGTTTGGTGACTCAAGGGGTAAGCTACATGGAGACTTCCATTGGCTCGTAATTATATAAAACCGTGGTAAACATATTGACAATCATGTTTGTAAATGTTCAACCACACATATGGATGACTGATTAATGGGAAGACCTTAAAGTGTCTTGTATTCTTCACTGCGTCAATCTGTTGGCAAATCAAAATGATTTCTTTGCTTGTTTTTAGGAGTCATCTAGTTATTTGAGATTCATTCCCCTTTGTATTTTGTGTTGAAACCAGGATAAACAATCCTGATAGTTTTAATGTTGCATCACTAGCAAAACAGGTCCTGTGATATGTTTTATATGCCATACAAACAGATCTGTCCATAAATAATAGATATTTAAATGCACTTCTACATTATGTGCCTGTATCAATTTGTAATATAGTTTGGAGAGAATTTTGTATTCAGACTGTATGTTTGTCTACATATTTTACTCTCACATACATGAGCATTTAGAGAAGAATGGCATTATCATATATAAAACAAAAGAACCTATGTATAGCCATCCTTTCAACGTAAAGGTATATGATGAATATTCATGAATAATAACGAGCAATTCATTTGTTGCAGGGTCAGAGGATGAGCGTGCAAGAGACTTGGGTGAAAAAATCAAAGAGGTTAGTTTATGATAATGTGAATAATAATGTTAAAATGTTTTTTTTTAACATATTAATTTCAGAAAAGAATTGGATTGGTAAACAAGCTAGAAGCTTATGTTAATACCACTCCAAAATACAAAATATAGAACATGTCATGGTGATTGTACAATGCAATGATAATATACTTATCTATACAAACGGCAACAAGATAAAGAACATGTCATGGTGTATTTACAAAAATATATGATTTATCTAAATATGAATATATAGTCGCCAACAAGCTTTACCAATTTAACAATAAAATATATACATTTTTTATCCGATGCAAATCTGTTAAAAAATGTTAAATCTATAAATTTGTGCACAGATATCAATATGATTTACATAAGAGGAACAATTTGGGTTTCCAAATAGGACCGCTCTCAGGTCAAAAGCTTTTTGATAGTAAAACATATTCCCTCATATTCATAAACAATGGATGTGAAAAGAAATAGTGGGTCGAATCTTCATAGTTTTGGCCACAAAAACAGTCGAGAGTTAATGATATGAATCTTTCATACTTGTGTGCATTTAGTTGCTGCAGTCTAAGGCGAGAATGTATTATTTGAGAAAATCTACTACCATAATGTTAGTCGAAATGAGTATGCATATCAGTTTCGGTGTCTATGGCTTTTTAAAATGTCGATAAAAATGGGGAGTTTCTGTGTTCTGTCGGTAATGAATGCCATAATTTAACTGTGTCAGGAAGGAAGGATTTTGCATAAGTTACTGTTTTACAGTTAATGGTCTGAAGGTTTGAGTCATCATCAAGATTGTTTTTCGGTTCAATCTATATTTGAGACTCCTCAGACATTTAACCATTGGGTTCACCTTTTTAGCAATTTCATTTATATGGTCATTCCAATTACAGTCATGTTGTAAAGTAAGGCACAAATGAACCGAGTCAATAGTATCATTCAAGGTCAAATCTGGCATCTTCAACTATGTGATTACAGAAAATAATTTGCTTTTCAATTGTCTATTTTAAAAATATTTCACTGTCAGTAATACCAAATTAACATGCATTTCATCATATTATAACACAGAAAATTTTTCTTGTAGGATCTGGATCTGGTGTTATGTCATCATTGTGACAAGTATGTGAGCCAAAAGACAAGAAGAAGCCACTTGGGCTGTGAAGAAGAGCCATTGGATAAGAAAGCACGCCTTGAACATCCAAGCTTGGATGTAACTTCAGGTTTGAAATTTATCTCATATGATATATATTTATAATGCCATTTAGTTCTATTTTATAAAACGAGTATTAAAGTATAAAACAATACAAACTTTGATCCCATATGATAAACAAGTTTAATTTTTAAAAATATTTAATTGAGGAAAGCTTAGTCTACTGCTTGACCTAAGTAATTTAGGACACACAACGTCACACAATATTATGTCATCATAGTTTAAATCGTCAAATTTTCTGCTAAGTTCAAATATAATTCACAGATTTTCTACAAATCCGAAGATAATTTCCTAATGAGAAATCAAATCATGTTTTAGTCTAAGCCTAGTCTGCCAGATGTTTTCATTCTAGAGATGTTTTGAGTTTGTTTTGAAGGTTAAGAAAGATACAATGAAAACATATCACACTTACTGTTAAAATGGATGAATGAATGTGGCAATATTTATTAATATCAAAAGTCTTTTCTAATGGATTTGAAGACTAGATAACATATATATGTAAGACTTGAATTTATGACAGGCCTCAAATCTGTGGCGGATTTCCAAATCTATGGCAGATTTTCAAATGCCTGACATTTGTACCTTTTTTTTGTATTTTTCTGCAATGATTAACCAAACTTTACGCTAGACAAACTTACCCTAAAATTCGTCGACAGGAATCCAAGGGTTAAAAAAGATAGTCTTTCAATATCTTAGGGCTAAAGAAGACAGACCCACCGAGGACTAAACAGATCATACAAAATAAACACAATTGATGTGAAGCCGTAAATGTCATATCTACATGTAAGGCATTGTTTAATGTATTTTTCGTAAGTTGGATATTGACTTGTATTATTTGGTCGTTATCCGTTTGCAATATCTCTGTGTCTCCCTTAATTATTTCGCTAGCGACGCAATTGGGCCTTACGGCGGGAACAGTTAGCTATTATGACGTCACAGATAAGGAAATCCGCCATAGATTAGAGACCCGCCACAGATCTGAGTCCTTCATATATATGCAGTAAAAATGTTATGGATATACATTCCAAATATTCAGCTTGTGACTGTATGTTACCTACTACTTCAAATACATTTTATTGGATATAATTTGTATAAAAAGACAAGGAATTGTTTTCAGAAATTTAAAAAGAATTTCTCACTGTTTCCTACTTATTTATAGACCAACTGTTTAATGTATGTTTATTGTCATAAGCTTGCAATGAAAACATCCAACAAATAAAAGTGTAATTAATAAATGTACAATGAATATGAATAAATTGATAAATGTATACAATGATTACCCCCTAGCTGAGAACTAGTTCCAGGAGCTAGAACATGCTCTAGGAAAAGTATTATGTTATTATTAAAGAACCAATATCTGAAACATCAATGTACCAAATGTATAAAACTAGTGTGCTATCAATCATCATGATACATGGACTGAAAGAAGTAGTTGCATATGTTCTTGTGGTTGTATTACTAATTTTAATTATTACAACATGACTTATTAGTTAAGCAATTGTCATTTATAGATTCCGATTCCAATGAGGAGAGTCCGTCACACATACCTGATGCAGAATCCGTCTCTGAGACTAACACATCAGACTCAGATGAAATTGACTCAGAGGTAGGTTAAAGTAACATAAACACTGTGGAGTTGATAGTGAGAATTCTGATATATGAAGCAGACAGATTCATGATAAAATATTTATGGAGAATAAAAGTACAAGTACATAAGTTATATCCCCAGTTTGACCAGTTGGCTTGACAGAATGGAACAACTGACATTACAACTACCAACGCTTTCATTTCAGTTTAATGTAATATATTTATATATACCCAAATATGAAATGCCAAATAATATTTCTCTATGTAAGATTATGATTCTGTCATCATTTGATCAGTTTTACTGATACTGTTTTTATTACCTATCATATGGCTTCTTCTGGTATTAATATATATATAGATATTATTAATGGTTTATTTATTGTGATAAATCCCAATGTTCAGCCATAAAATTTTTTTATCTCTATTTCAGGAAAGTGGAGAGTCCATCTGGGAAGAAGATGAAGAGGATGTTACACCTGATGTCTCCAGCAAGAACAGCAAGAATGCATCCTTCTCCATCAAAGAACGTGCCCGACAGGTTGTCCTCTGGATCGTCATGTCCACAGTATTCTTGCAGTGCACATACTTCATCAGCAATGGATGCTTGGAGCACATCCTCTTCTTAATATCACAGATCTTCCACTTCCTTGCCCAGTACAGTGAACTGTGCACTGTAGTAGCAGGGATGCTGCCTGTTACCATGCATATGGTGAAGAAGCTCTTCAAGTGTGAAGATACCTTTTGTAAATATGTTGTATGCCCTAATTGTTGTATGCTTCATTCTTATGATGATGTTTTTATGAAAGGTAAAACTGTTTGTAAAAGTAGAGTTTTTGCTTGTAAAGCTGCAAACAGCAGCAGGAAAAGAGGTCGGGCGCATTGTAATTCAGATTTGGTTCGACAAATTGTATTAGAGAATGGCAAAAGATTATTGTACCCCTACAAGATTTATTGTTTCAAGGGAATTATTGAGCCATTGCAAAAAATGTTAAATGTACCAGGTTTTGTTGATAAATGTAATTTGTGGAGAACAAGAGACACTGAGAATCTGTATGCTGATGTGTTTGATGGTGATGTTTGGAACAATTTTAAATCTTACAATGGCAGTGATTTTTTGACACAGAAATGTCATTTTGGTCTTGCTCTAAATGTTGATTGGTTTGCTCCCTATAAGAGGAGACGGGATATATCTGTTGGGGCGCTGTATATGGTTATCATGAATCTGCCCAGGGAAGAGAGGTACAAGACAGAGAATGCTATTCTCATAGGACTCATCCCTGCAATGAAGAAGGAACCAGAGTCTTTAAACCATTTCCTGGAGCCTCTTGTTGAAGAGCTCAAGGCACTCTGGAAGGGTGTGAAAATGACTGTTGGCTCAGACCCTACTGTAGTGACTGTAAAAGCTGCCTTAATGTGTGCTGCTGCTGACATCCCAGCTGCGAGAAAACTGTGTGGGTTTATGGGACATTCTGCCTACCAAGGATGTTCTCACTGTACCAAACCATTGATAACTAACTCTAGTCGTGACTGTGATGTTCCAAACTTGGATAAGTGGCCTTCTCGTGATAGAAAGCATCATGTTAAATACGCTGACATGGCAGAAGCAGCTGAGAGCTTGTCCGCCAAATACATGATCGAGTCACGTTATGGCTATCGATATACTGTGCTACTCGAACTGGATTATTTTCTTCCCTCTAAGTTTTATGCAATTGACCCCATGCACAATCTTTTTCTAGGGACTGCTAAGAAGATGTTCAGTCATTGGGTTGAAAGCAATCTTTTGTCAAAGAATGATTTAGCTAAAATCACAGATAGGATCTCCACATTGAATGTCCCATATGAATTGGGGCGTATTCCAAGAAACATTGTGTCAAATTATGGACAAATGACGGCGAAAGAATGGAAAAATTGGGTTTTAGTTTACTCTATGTTTGTACTGAAAGATATTCTCCCCTCTCCCCATATTAATGTGTGGCAAACTTTTGTATTAGGTTGTAAGCATTTATGTAAACCTGTTGTTTCACATGTTGATGTTGACATTTCCCATGGCTGTTTTTTGAAATTTGTAAAAGAAGTACGCAAGGTTTATGGCGTTGAATTTGTAACTCCCAACATGCACCTCCATTGTCACTTGAAAGAGTCTGTTATGGCATTTGGTTGTATTTATGGCTTTTGGTTGTTTTCATTTGAGAGATATAATGGCTTGCTAACCGAATACCCTACCAATAAAAAATCTGTTGAATGTCAAATGATGAGAAAATTTGAAATGTCTAGTATTGTTAATCCATTGAATGTTGATGATGAGCACCGCAACCATTTTGTAAAACTGTTGAATTTTGCTTCTCCTTCAAATGTCCATGTAAATAATTTGTCATGTTTTTATGCCCTTTCCTATCCTTTGAATGATGTGCCAACAGCTGTTTGGGGTAACCTTTCTTGTGTCTCTTCCAAACAGTCTTACAAATTATGTACGCTGTCCAATGTAAATATGTTGTTCCTTTCACAAGTGTATTCCAAAATGTACAACATGGAGGTCAGGGTGGATATGCTCTCCCAAGTCGTCAAAAAGTATAGAAGCATGTTGATCAACAATCAACTGTATACTTCTGTAGGACATGCTGAGTGCAGCACCCCAGACATGATCATTGCTTCCTGGACAGATGAAAGATCTACTATTACCACTTCAGCATCCCGGCCAGGGAAGATAAATTACTTCATCAAACACACACTGGAGATGGCCGAGGGAGACTTCACAGACCATGTATTTGCATGTGTCGACTGGTGCAAATCTTCAAATACCAACCTTGGGTATTTGCCACCAGTATCAGTCTGGCAAAAGAAAGAACTGAATCCCGGACCAGCCTCCTTCATCCCAATTCAAAGGATACAAACCAAATGTTCTTGGTATATTGAGAGAGTTGGCCATAACCCATACATTGTTATTGTTCCCCTGCCTCACCATTTGTATGTATAGTGACTTATATTATGTGATGTTTAATCCCTGATGAGAAAGTACTAGTCAGAAGTGAGATAGAATAAACAATAATTTGACAAAACTCAACCTCTCCTTTCTTAATTTCAAGTGTCACATCACAAAGTAACAGAAACCAACTCTGAAGAATATCCTGATTTCACATTGGTACCTTGTTATATTGATAATAGATTCAATTGGTTCTAATAAGTAACCAAGCTACTGCTGGCTTCTAGCCAAAATATGCAGTTGATAATGCTAAGTTAGCACTTTTATTCTCTGTTCAACTCAATTATTTGCAATGAAACCAAAAACCAGAGACATGGTTATGTTGGTATCCATTCAATAAGAATGTAATTACAGGTTCAAGGAATGGGAATCATTGGGTTGCATTTTATACTAGTTTCTTGTTGGTTTCCATTTACGGAAATCCACAAAATCAAATAATCCCAAATGAAACCACCTGGAAACCGAGTCAATTAGATTCCTTTTGGTTTCCGTGTACGGATATACATGACATCAGAGATACCAAAACGGAAACCAACTGGATACTGAACCACTAAGTTTCCTGTTGATTTCGATTGACGGAAATACATAATATCAGAGAATCCAAAATGGAAACCAAGTGGATAACAAGTCTTCCAGTTTCTTCTTGGTTTCCTGTTACGGAAATGCATATAACAGGGATTCCAAAACGGAAACAAACTGGATACAAAGTCACTCGGTTTCAGTGAATGGATACAAGCTGGATACTTTGTTTACACACTTTCCGGTTGGTTTCCAGGATTCCGGAAACTAAGTCATTTTTGTAGTGATAGATTCGAGATCGAACTGATTAGAGAAAAAACGGAACCATAGGCATAGTGCAGGAAAGACAGACAGGTTTTAAAACGAAGCACATATGTTCTGGCAATACCCATCGACTTTTCGAGCTTTGGTGTCGCTACCAGGCCTAGGAGCACGTAAGTTCAGGCTGACACGTCTCTTAGGGTATTTGAAGCAACCGAACCTAGACACCATGAAAATGAGTGAGTGAGTGAGTTTGGGTTTAACGTGTTTTGCACAATATCTCAGTTATTAAACACGTGGATGACAAGCATCCAAAAGAGTTGACAGATCAGGGAGAAAGGGATCGAAAGGATTAGAGAAAAGAAGGAAAGAAAGGCTTAGTGAGAGATAGACAACAGGTTTTAGAAGGACTAATTTGGTCTGGCTTCTACCCGTCGACCTGTCCAGCGTGGGTGCCCCTACCAGGAGCATGTTAGCTCCAGCTGGCAAAGCTCTCAGGGTCTCTGAAGCGCGCAAACCACCACACCACGATAAGGTATTGAGTCCAGTGGTGGATCAGGTATTGAGTCCAGTGGTGGATCAGGTATTGAGTCCAGTGGTGGATCAGGTATTGAGTCCAGTGGTGGATCAGGTATTGAGTCAAGGGCGTGGAAAGTGGGGGACACATTATTCAACTAGAAATTAGTGCATGTGATGCACAGTGATGTCCCCCTTCCAAACCCTTAATCCAAACTAATCATCTTATTGCCACTTATACCAAAAACAATCCATACCAAACATATACAAAGTTCAATAGTGCATAAGGAAGAGTTTTATATATTTTTCAACTTCTTTATTGTAGGGAATGTGACATTTGATACGCACACAGTCATCAAATATTATAATTAGCAATTACAGCCCCCAATATGCACTAAGTGCAAATAATTTTTATGGAAACCAAGTAAAATGGAAAATTAAGAATAACCAAAGTAGCAATAGGCATCACCTAAGCACTATATATAACCACATACCAGGTTTAGTAAAATAATACTCATTAGATTTTTAGATATAGGTTGGAAAATTACCCTACCCCCTTATGCACAAAGTTTAAATTGTTTCCATGGAAACCAGAAAAATATAAAAACCATCTACCAAGTTTCGTAAAAAAAAATATTAAACAGTTTTTGAGATATGGCCCGGAAACGAAAGCACCCCCCCCCTATATGCACTAAGCTCAAATTGTTTCTATGTAAACCAGAAAAAAAAATCAGAATAACTAAAATAGCAAAAGGCACCACTCCACCACTAGACCTAACCACAAACCAAGTTTGGTAAACAAATAATGAACGATTTTTGAGATATTGCCCGGAAAGGAAAGCATTTTGGAATTACGGACGGGACTGAAAACATTATGTCTGATGCAAACCTTTGCGGGGGACATGATAATCAAAACTTAGACATACCTGCATGTTGACGATCATTCCAGTTCCCACGGTGTTGATATGAAAGGTTCCTACAGGACCACACTCTGGATGAGTTACTCCATTGTAACAGTCTCTTGCTACTGCATATGGATGCCTTGTCCCGTTCGAATTTGCAAATGTGTAGTCGTTTATATTTACTATCATACTCTGGAAACCATTGAAATAGAAGTAAAACGGAGAAAATGTTCAGAAAGTATGACATATTATTTTATATACCCATCTCGAAATATCCATCACTTTAAGAACAAGGCAGTGTTTCTTTCGAATTGGAATATCACCTTGAACATACGTCAATGCAAATGAAAAAATCTACCGTATATAAAGATCCGAAATTCGGAATACGTTGGATGTCAGTACATAATTGATATTTAAGTTTTTATGGATTTTAATCAATGTCAATTACCTAATTCTAAAAGTGGACCATATTTAAAAAGTTGGTTAAAAGTAGACATACATATTTCGAAACATGGCTTATGAATACTCATAAGTTTGTCCAGTCAGATGAATCCTATAAATGTTTCAATAGTTCATCAAAACTGTATTTTAACTCTAAAGTCACAGGTCAATTCGCCCAGCATCTATTACAACTTCTTTTAAAAGGTTTACTTGTATCGAAGCAAAATGTAACGGTTGCGTAGTTCTAATGTACTGTTGCGTGGTATGCTGGTGGAGCGGTGGATAGGAGACTGAGCTCATTTAGGGGATCCGAGGAAGGAAGGTACAAAGAGTACGTTCCAAATGTTTGTGGGTCGAATGGGTTCAGAGAAGCATGGCCATAATTTATCATGTACATAAGTCTGAAAAGGTTGTTCCATAGTTTTAAGTGTGTTCACAGTGTTTTGCGAATCATGATCAGTGTAAGAAATGATGCTGTAGGAATAAACGCTTAGGAACTGATCAGAATTGTGTCTGTTACACCAAATACCAGTGGTAAGTTGGAATGTTGAAGTATGTTTAATCTTAGTACATTTTAAAAGCATACACAGTATAATTCATTTGTGTCTTCAAATCTACTTACATTTACGTCAATAGCTATCTTGCTGAAGAAGGTGTTCCCAGGATTATATGTGACACTGTCAAATGCTGTCTCTCCAATACATAGATTGTTATATCTGTCTGGATATACTCCCATGTTGATAGCAGGAAGACTGACGTATTCGGAGGGGTTGTCTGTGATCATGTTGTGACAGTAGATCTTTGTTGGACATCCCAGGAAGGTGAAAGCACCAGGGTAGACCAAGTACTCGCCGTCCTCCTCATCGGGAACCTCTGCTTTCACATCCGAACAGGACCGAGGGGCAGATGCTATCATGAAAATCAATATCAATCAATCAATAACCTAGTCTTACAAGGGTAAATAAAAAAACTTCGTAGAAAAAGCATGATGTAACAATCTTCTACTTCCTAATTATCTATAAACCTGGAATGCAATATCTTCTGATGTCAGTGAAAAACTACTGCAACAATCCGTGGAGTAGTTTTTCACATACCAAATGCATCGGGATGAAAAGACTGCAAAAATAAATTATGTTGAAAGGCGTGCAGTCATTATGTATTTCTTCAGGAAAGGAATGTCTGCACAGGAAATTCTTGAAGACATGATCGATACTTTAGGTGATGACTCTTTTGCATGCTCCACAGTTGCCAAGTGGGTTGCTGAATTAAAATGTGGCCGGCAGAGTTTTAAGGATGATACCAGCTCTGGTCGACCAAGACCTCCACCAGTTATGTTCAAGTTGATGCTGCTCACAACCTTGCAGATGCCTCTCTTTATTGAGATAACCAGGGTATCATTATGATAGATTACTTTAAGACAAACTATTATCGGGGCAATTTATGCAAATGAAATGAAGTAAATAATTGCAAGTGGCAAAGGAAGCTCAGTGCTGGAGTGCTGCTACCGTCCACGCAGCACATGTTGCTATCCCTACCACGACCGATCGCGATTGTAGCTTTGAAATTCTTCCACATTCACCCTACTTCCCAGATTTGGCACCATATGACTTCTTCTTCTTTCTAAATCTGACAAAAACATTTACGTGGACATGTTTTTGCTGAAAAAACAGTCTGAGTGCTGGCGTTGAGAAGACCCAGGATGCGGAGTTTTACAAGAATGGCACATTGCAGCTGGAACATTGCTTTTCCAAATGTAATATTGTCAGTGGAGAAAAAAGTGCAAAAAGTGAAGCTTTGATCTTGTTTTCTATGTCATTCTACGGACTGTTTTATTTACCCTCGTACTTTGCCTATTGTTTTGAACGTTGCTTCTTTCCTAGGAATAACCTCTTACATTTTTTCTCCTTTTGATAGACTTTGTAAGAGTTTTTTATTTGAAAGTAAGACCTCAAAGAAGACTTAGAGTAATTGTTCTGACCATCTGACCAAATTTCATAAAATACGAATTATTACTGAAAAGTTAACAAATTGATTTTGTTCTCAACCTTCCGATCCCTATATGAAATGCTATACCTCTAGACCACTGAGACATATTTGAAGGATAAGTATTGAATTCTTCTATCTATAGTCACAACTTGTGTCCCTCAATGTAACATAATGGAGGGAGGCATACTCTTTTTAAAGCCGGATTAAATCATCAGAAATTATAAAATGTAAATTGGAAAAACAACTACTCCTCGGTCTTTACTTCAATCCCTCCCTTGAGGTTTTTCTTACAAGGGAAAATCTTGGAGGCTCGTTTTCTCCTTCACATCACATATCACAGAAACTTTTTATTTATCGGTAATAACAACTCTGCATGTATTCGAATATTCTTTATTAAATCACACCTAGAATATGACTATGACTCTGAAAGTTAAGGGGTAACTATGACAAAAGGATAGACAAATTAGATATAGAAACTCTCAAAAGGTCAGCACGGGAATAAGATTCCCTTTAACAATTTGACCTAATAATCTTTCAATATCAATTTCTCCTTCTATATATATAACACTTCTGTTTATTTGTTGTATGATACAAATATATATGCCAACCTTGCTGGCCAATCCACTTACCTCCATGTTTTCTATACAGAACATTGTTACTGTTTGGTTGTACCTCTGTTGGTATATCCCAACATCGACTGGTGGAACACTCTCTTCTGTCAGAGTTGTACACGAACCATAACAACAAGGGATTGAATGCTGCTACCCGGGCGCATTCATTTAGACTTAAATCAGATAAAGTTTCAAGAAGGGAGCTGTACTGACTATCAATATCAAGTACATGGCCATGTTTCTCAAATCGCGACCATTTGTCTGTAAACTGGCAAGTAACGTACTGCTGAAAGGTAATCATTATGACACCAGTAGCAATCAACCCGCAAGCCATCTTGACAGCTAGGTGCTGACTGAGTTCTCAACTTTATTCAATTGGAATATGAATGGAACAAATTATGTGCTTGCCGTTAATTACAGTTTCTCACTAATCATACGAGTGGTTGTGAATAATAAATACCGTTCTAGTTAGTACACTCGCAAAAATATCCTAATTAGAGGCAGTCCATACTTCTTTGATTGATTCAAATAACGTCTATCAAGGAGGAAAATAACTGTTTATTGACTTACATGTGAGGTATAAGTTAGATGTAAGCAATTGAAGTATATTGATTTTTAAATCCTTCTTTGTCAGTTTTCTCACAGGTGGAGAGATATTCGTGTCAATCCTGCTTTAAATTTGTGTATAGTTCACTTAATTCTTTCTGACTGATGGATCATACATATGATGACGCAGACGTATGTGTCTGAAAAAACCTGTTATATTATAATTTTAATCATTTTTGAATATCAATGCCAATGGCTGTTTAGCTATTGTTAGCTATTAAAGACTTTTGTTTTTAAGAAGGTTAATAAATTACAAACAAACATACCTTTAGAAATACCACTACCAACGCCTCTTCTCCATGATCCCCGAGGATGTACGAGGTTACAAGAATGGTTTGTATCACTATCCCATACATATTACTGTGATTTTTCAAATAACCTTATGTGTCATAATTATATTCATGGAGGATTGTTCAAACACTAGCCTTTAATTTAAAATGCATAACTTGTCATCATCGCCAAATACAAACCCATTTCGGAAATTTGTGATTCTTATTCTATGCAATTTTTTTCATTATTACCTAGCTTTGTTACCTAATGTGATCAGTTTGTTAAGGATAGGACAGTGAAATTATTCAACTTGCGTAGCGAATAAATGGTTCTACAAATTCATAAATGAGGATTTTTCGAAGGAATTCTGCATTTCGTCATTCTCTCCCAACAGAGGTAGCTACGTCATAAATTCCTATACAACCTCTGTCTTAATAAGAAGGTTTCTCGGGCTTCAGGGACTTTCCCCTGCCGGTGCGATATTGCAACTTAAACTACCTGGCATGTTGTCAGCCAATGAAAACACCGAATGCTTGAATAACATATTAGTGTTCACATAGGCCTATGCAAAGTGATGCGTATGTGTTCTGTAAAGAAGACTCAAAGTGCAAGGTGCATATTCGAATGAAGCTCTTTCCGGAAGCTTTTGGAAAGCTTAAGGAAATAACGTAGGCAATGTAAATGATACATTTTGAAACGGCGTCGCTGATTGCACAACCAACTTTTATTGCATCCAAACAGCGTTCTACATTTCGTGCCCGAGAAATCTTCGTATTAAGACAGAAGTTGTGTAGTTATTTATGACGGAGCTACCTCTGTGGGGAGAAAATGACATTTTATATAAACATGTATGCCCTCTTTGATCAAAAAATTAAATATATCAAAATGTCTTTCCTATCTAGAAAATCGTATGGAAATATCTGAATAAGCTTCTTAAATACTTAAACAATTTCAGTGTCATAATTCATACCTGAAACGGTTCCGTATGATATCGTATTAGAAAATAGTCATAAACTGAGTTCAGAATAGGATAATTGTTGATGAAAATGTAAGTTAAGCATTGAAATGTTGGAAGTGTGGGAACTTTACAAAACCAATGTGATAGTGATCATCATTTCTGTATTGATCTACTACCTCATAATGATGTTTAGAAAAGATTAAATATGATTGGAGTCGATAATCATGAACGCAGTTCTTGTTAAGCTGTTTCCACATCACAACCTCACTTTGAGTGAAACAATCAGAATAATATCGATACAGGCGACCATCCGTGGCATTGACAAATGTGAATCATATGTTTCCTTTTTTAAACTATTAACCTTTGTAATTAGTACATAACCTTTAAGGTGCGAATCCATGTCTACAGGTGGTATAATTGCAGAAGTACAGTAATTTCAATGACTATCGCACTCATTTATTACAATTATGGTTAAATTGCGACGACATATTTTCAATATTACCACATGTGCACACATAACATGAAGTGTAGATTGCAGTCGGGAATGTTCTACTTGTACAGTTGGCACTCGGAGGCATTATGCATTTCACAATTGTGAACCATTTAATCACATCACCACATTAAACCAACACTGCTTTGGTGTGAATTCGGTGCATTATTTTCACAATCCAACATGTATGAGGATATGTTAGTGTTAATTCACCCTGCAACATTACATGAAATAATGAGTACAGTTGATCCTTTCTTTTCCAATTGTCATCTACGCGTTTTATTAATAATGTTGAAAACACGTTAAACCACAACTTAACCACTCACTGTATAATATCAATCACGTTTTAATATTTAAGGTATAAAATAGACGTTTATTCACTATTGAATATTTTACTAGAACCCACTAGTTACGCTGGTCAATATATAGATATGATATGAAAATAATTTACTCTGAAGCAATAGGTTTAGATAAGATATCTAGATTGTTTATCAATCAATTAAAATAGTATATATCCAACATACAATACAATAAGGAAGGATCCATATTCTTATTATGAAGAAATAATTACATTAAAAATAAATATAATAGATAGCAAGCCAGACTGTTAGGGAGAGAAATTGACAGGGAGACAGCTCGAGTGTATACAGTCTAACTCTGAAACAAAAAATGCATCAGTTAATCGAAAAAAATTAAAATATTAAATGAAATGCAAAGTGGACTGAAATTTCTTCATTTCCTTAAATCAAGCTCTAAAGTCTTTTTATAGACTTGCTAAGGCTTTTAACGTATTTCACGGCTGGCCTAGGGACTAGGGTATGGAGTGAAGAACAGGTGATGGGGCATAACCTGAGGGCAGTGTGTGTTCAGATGAACTAAGGCAAGCTTAGCCTAAATGAATTTGTCAATGATAAAGTCTACAAATAAACTTCAATAAAACGTTTCACCATTAACCAGCTAAATAACTGTATTGTTAACACATCTAAATCTAATGAGTTCTCATGATTCCTTAAGCTGATCACTTGTGTCACTAAGGTAAACTCTAAAAACACTAAGATGTTGTTAAAATAATATATGATATGCAATTGGAGCTGAAAACTCATGTCTTAGTCTTGGGTCTTAGGAAAATAGCCTGTGAATTCCACATGTGAAAAAATATATTTACTAAAATGTCATTTCTGTTAAAGTTGAAAAAACTAAAAAACACAGTGTTAGTGTCTAATAGTAAATAAAAGGATCAGATTCCTATCTAACTTTTGTCGTTCAACGTTGACGATATATCTTTCTCTAAAAAAAATTGATTATCCATTTTGATTTACTCAATTGACAATGGTCAAAATAATCGCTTCATATAGAAAGTGACCTTTCACAAAGCTTCGGATCAAGAGGTCCATGGTTCGAATCCCGCCAGGGGCCAGACAACTTTATCAGCAGTAGAGAACTGTTCTTACAAAGGTTTGGGTGCAATGCTATACTGAATTTCAGCGCAGTACCACCTATTGTTGCTCTCAGGTTTCAACGTAATGCATATCCATTATGTTGTTGCAGGATTTTTCCCTGCAATAATACTATCAGCTGCGAAACAAATGAAATACTCTCGAAACGGCGATAAACTCCAAATCACCTCACCTCATCTATGATAAACATTAAGTTTGGGAATCCTTTAACAATTTAGGATACACGTTTCTAGTGTCATCATGTCACCTATTCATGTTATATTGTTCTGTAAAGATTATTCAGTATTTCACACACACAAAACATGTTCAACATTTACAAGTATGTTTTTATAAAGTCAGATATTCTACTCAACTCTACAATTGGAGAACCATTGCTCTATGTTACAAAGCACTTACGTCAATTACCAATGGTACTTGAATGAAGAATTTAACTCATAAAAACTTCCTTGTCAGAAACTAGAAATTTGTCAATGCATTCATTCCACATAGTATGTGTAGAACATCATGTATATGAGATATGACGGACTTGTTTTACCTTTATCTCTTGGCGGTATCCGGTAAGATAATGTATAATCGAATTGCCATGATGAATTGAATACATAGCTTAGACCTCATTTATTCTACATACTAATGTATTTTGCTGTTTGTCTTACATTTATAACAGGTTATTTTGCAGCAGCTAGATGTAAGTATGATTAACTGTTTCTTTTGTTTTATGCTTCATGAGTTGGAATGGCACTATTCAATTTACTATCTTCGCACGTATATCTATATATGAATTCCTATTTAACGTTATATCATTATTTTTGCCTTGTAGCATTTATATCACTCAAAATGCATGATTGATTATATAATTGCTTGGTCCTCGATGACTGGAAATATTACCATATTGATTAGTCGGCTAAAACTAGAGAGCGTTCCGTGTCGACTTTACGTGAATCAAAGATACTGGGTTTTCTAACATGTCTTAATGCCAAGTACCTGAAAGACCTGAAAACCATCATTTTTTTACTATTTATTGTCTTAAAGCACACTTCTTTTCAATCGGGGAGCGAGGTAGCGTAGGGGTTACCGCTCGGCTTCAGAACAAGGGGTTCGAATCCCGCCAGGGTCTCGACAACCTTGTCCGCGAATTGTTCTATTTCCAATAATGTTTGGGTTCAACGCTGAATTTCAGACATATTCCACCCTTTGATTGCTGGTTCAAGTTGATTCTCGCAGGTTCCACCGCAATACATGACTACATAAGTGTTGCGGGCATTTCCCTGATCAGCCAGGGAAACCCCAAATCACCTCAACTCACTTCACGCCTTTTCAGGCGATTATTACCAGTTACAAAATGAACATTCGTAGCTATATAATTGAATATCTCTTACAAGAAAATATTCCTTATACGTTTCATGAATTGGATTGACACACATTTGTAATTCTGTTATGTTTTACACGTATAACCAAATGCAATCGAAACTATACATTGGAGCATCACCAAAGTTCATACACATGTCAACTATTATCCCTAGATGCCTTTTGATGGTAAAATTCCCAATTGAAGTTTTTTGTGGTTCCCATGGACACATGACGTAAACAGTGGCAGAGAAATTTATCTGGAGAATATCTCCCAACCCTCGTGATATCTACACCAAACTTTAATAGACACAAACGTCATCATTGAGGTGACTATTGTATGATTAACACATATTGAACAATAATTTGAAAAGCTGACAAGGGTACGAAACGCTTCTCCGGTGTTGTACAATGTTACCATGTGTACATCAATTCACATCGATTTGTCCTTTCCTTCTCTGACATTCTCTGACCTAAGCGAGAGTATGCGGGGTATGTGAGCTGTGCTCGCTTTTACTAGTTTGTATCGTATATAGGACTAGCGGGAATGTAAATAGAGTACTGGGTTGTTTTTTTGCGTTATTTTCCTATAGGTCAACTAATCTATCTCATTCCTTCAGATATTGAAATAACTAAGTTTTAATCAACTAGGCGTTGTGAATATACCACATCAATGTAAATTACATTTCCCCTTTACAGGTAAAAATCATATTTACATCAAATGTAAAAACACAGTATAATTACGTCACAAGTGGACGATGAAATAAACCTGCAACGTTGTTTACACGGGAAGGTGCAGTTGCAACTGGGTTGCCATAGCAACTTTATAATTGACAACAATTTATGTGAATGAACCCGTAAAAGTACTAGCTTTTATCACGCGTTTAGGACTGTAAACATATTGACAAACAACGAAAATATAACAATTACTTTATATAATTTGATATCAAATAACCTTTATCTAGTAAAGACCATAAGAGAGGTTAATAATTTGATTAGAACAATTTCCGTGATACGTATGGATACTACAGCTCATTTGCATACTATAGATTGCATCAGAAACATTTTGACTTTGAAAATAGTTTAAGCTTAAGAAAATGACACTATTTGCTCTCCTGTAATCTAATATTTTTAGCGGAATCTTAAAAAACTGTCAGAGAAAAGAGTTTGGAAAAACGATTGTCAATTATTATTTTGCACGTTTGATAACTGATTCTTCTGGTTAAAAAAGACTGTCCTGTACTTGGATCATTATACGTATATTTATGCTTGAAATTTCAGAATGATAATTAATCGTAGTTAAATTATTCATTCAGATTTACACATCCTCTATAAAAAAAAATTCAAATGGTTGCCTTAAATGCTCTTGTGGATTACGTGATTAATATTTTACTTTAAACCAGAACACTCAATAAAGTATTAAACTATGAACAGGTGAAATGTATTACTGCAGATAGATATGAAGTTTTATGTTTCATCTTGAAAACAATATGGCATATTACAAGAATATTCCGTAAGAACATATAAAGTTTATCAAAATCTATAAATACAATTCCAACCCATTTTTTTCTATAATTTTCAGGCTTCTTTAATAAGCGTGTTAGATATGCATTGTCCATTTTTTCACTTTTTCACTGCATGAACACATCAATGCATGACAGCATGTTACAATAAATCAAATATTAAAAATCAACGACATGCCAACAAGCACTTGTCTGAATGTCTTCTGATGAATGAAATATCAATATAACGCTGACATCTGGTTAATCTTGGTTAAGTGTATTTTATATTTTTCACGTATTGGTTAAAATTAGTTTTTATATTTAGATCATACATTCTGCAAAGACTGTTATGCTGAAATACCGATGTCTCATTTTTCAAAAGAAAAACTCCGGCTCTTGTATCGTACTCAGCTGCTTCAGAATAAAGCGTGGTTTCAAAAGTCATCCTTTTCCCCATCCATGCTGATTTACTGCCATTGTTTGCCTTTATCATTGCCTTTTCTTTTCAACAACCAAATAAAGGGACGATATAACGTATATCAGTAGTAATATTCATATTTACGTATGAACATTTTATTGATATTTCTTTTTCAGACTGTAGCGAATATAACTGCCGAAATGATAAATGTCTGGACTACGAGTATTTGTGTAATGGTGTAAATGGTTGCGACAACTGGGCGGATGAAAATGACTGTTGTAAGTTTTTGTTGGTCTTTTAAATAAGATCATGTGAACTTTTGAAGCTGAGTTTTGAGTGACTTATGCTCCGACTGAAAAACCTAACAATTTAGTGGTTTTGATTGTAGTCGATGAGAAGTATCTGTCTCAGTAACAACAATAAATTATTGACTATGCAAATTAGATAACTTCAACATAAATAAATCTGTAAAAAATCTCATTTCGACAAAAATTTAATTATGCTCTAGAAGTGGGGTGATCTGCCGATTGACTTTTAAGATTTTTTATCTCATGCTTCATGTTCAACATCTCCTCCGTTCCAATAGGCACTTTTTCAAGTTTATTTCAACGTCCATTGATTTCAGTAAGACGAATGCACTTTGTAGCTTTAAGACGATAGACTTTTCCCATCAAAAGTTGGAATTGTTTTCATAATATACTAAACTTTAAAGATATATTACACGTTTTGCTCTGGAAGTTGATTTTAAGGACCACATTCTTGTTTATCTGAATAATAACATACCTTTATATTATAGCTTCTATATTTGTTTTAATCGTTTAACAAAGAAACAATGTAACATGTAAGTCGAATGCTTGTTCACGTTTTGTGATGTTTATGCTTTTCTCCTATTGATCATTTCTTTCATAAAATAGCATTAAGTGTGTAGCTTAACAGTTACATTAGTTGTTGGTTAATGTTGTAAATAAAAAAGAAAGCAAAATTCTTTGTGGTTTCAGCATGGTGTAGAGGAAGCTCCTTCTCGTGTCGGAACCGGAAATGTCGACCACAAAAATACGTGTGTGATGGCGATAATGACTGTGGAAATTGGAGGGACGAAAATGACTGTGGTAAGCTTAGCAGCTTTTTGTTTTATCTACATGATGCGATATAAAATGTTCATACATGTTCATCTATCAAAAAACAAATAATTAATTTTTAGCGAGGTGTAAAAGCAGCGCCTTCGCGTGTCAAAATCGAAAGTGTCGACCACAGAAGTATGCGTGTGACGGAGACAATGATTGTGGCAACTGGAGGGACGAGAACTCTTGTTGTAAGTTGAACGTTTGTGGTCTCAATGTATCAGTTAACTCGAGATGTCTTCTTGAGTATAACATGGAAAATAACACCAAACGGCTGATGTAAATGGAGGTTTTTCTTGATAGATCTGTCATATGAATCAAAATGTGCTAGGTGGTATCTGTGTAAACTATTTTCCCGTTTATTACCTCCCCTGCTCTCGCAAAAGAATCAGAATTAGTATACTGTGTTATAACTTTGATATTTTTACAAACTTATCAGTATAAATCGGATATCTTTAAAATATTATTGGGCACAGATTTTTTTTCTTATTTCCAGCAAGCTGTAAAGGCAACGCCTTTTATTGTAAAAACAGACGTTGTCGGCCAAGAAAATATGTGTGTGATGGAGACAATGATTGTGGAAACTGGGCTGATGAAGATATATGTCGTGAGTTGTTTTAACAGTCTTTTCCCTTTCCACTCGATGCATAATATGAATAAATATAGATTTTTCATAGTCTACGTGAAAAATATTCTTAAAAATAACAGACTGAATGTAGACGCAAGGTATACAAAGTTCATCACTCGTATCCATAGGGATTTATTCGTTTTGATATACAATACATTTGGTGATATTTGTTTCTCGTTGAGTGGATGAGGTTTGAAAAACTAGAAAGAAAAAGAAACATGGCTTTCATTACTTATATTCAAAATATGTAACTGTGATACAAGATACAATGCATTGATAAAGTCTTCACAACAATATTTATTTACGATGACTTTCTCATGAAAGTTATCTAGCAAAATTGCACAAAGTTATATTTAACAAGAGGCAATGACAATTTACATGAACAATATTGAAAATGCATGTTCAATATCGAAGAACAATGAAGCAAAAGTGATGCAAAACTCAAATTTGTGTTCCTGTGTACTATGTTAAGTCTACAGTCAGAGGAAGGAGACTTCTTTCCAATATGGAGGCTGCTCACACACTGAACCAGTAATACCAACACTACATGTGCTTTTTTAAGATTATGTGACACGATATGGGCATTACTCTCACCTACGCTGCTCTCAATGATGAGAACTCACCACGCTACCTCAAAGATCTGATCCATGTCTACGAACCCACTCGTGCTCTGAGATCTGCCCAAGAGCAAAGACTGGTCTTTAACATGATTTTAATTATGTGCAGTTCAGTTTGGGCTTATATCCTTTAATAAACGTTCGTTCTTTTGATTTTCCTCAGGTTTTCATTCTCTGTGTGCATCTTATAGGTTTGACAGATTGTAAACTTTGAGTTAGTCGCGCATTTTTTAATGTGCGCACTAAGGGGGATACATCTATAATTTAATGTTCTGATTTTTGTTTATGTTCCCCCCTTCTTGTTCTAAGTACATTCCCCGTTTGGTCAATATATTCTTCTCCACAACCAGCGCGCATTTCATAAATTTCTTGAGGCGCAAGACATTTTTTCCATTAAGTTGAATTCTGAGTTATTTCTTAAGGTGAATGAATTTACCTCATAAATGTATTGACATTATAGATACAAATACATATATATAATACAAGTTTTGTAAAGTGCTAAGTGTCAAGGAAAACGGCTTCGTAGCCGTGAGACTAAATATGGATTTTATCCTCCATCTCCTCTCACTTAGAGGAAATACACGCAAAATTAACTTTGTATCGTTTATCCAAAAATTTTCCCCCAATTGATCCCTTGAGCCTTATAAATGAATGAGTTTATTCCTGTAAGGGGGCCACAGGCCCATGATACAAGTTCATTAAACCAATACAATGTGATACAAGCGCCATAAAATACAACACTAATCAACATGATACAGCGATATTTTCAAAGTACTTTTTTCGCATTTTCAGACCAAGAAAATCTTGCTTAAGGATTAACAGTTATTGGATTAAGAGATGACATTAGTTGTTTAAATTTGTCCATCGTTGGGTTTGTGCAATAGTACATAGGAAGGACATCAAGTCTCAGCTTTGAAAAGTATGGACATATTAAACAGAAATGGTATTCGGTTTCTATACATGGGGTAACACAAAATGGACATAATCTTGCATTTCGATGTAAATTATATTTCCTACCCTCTTCTACAAGCAGAATATGGTTGGAGCAACGGAACTGAGATAAGGCTATCCTATAAACAGGAACAGTAATAATAGATAAATATGGTTCAAATCTAATTTCAGATTTAAAAGTCCGAAAAATGTCTAATTCAGAGATGATAAAAATACTTTCGTGCCAACTCTGATTACTAATAGAAATACATCTATCTCTAAACTTTGATATAAAAGTTTCAACACATCCAACATTTTGATTTACCCAAGCATAGCCAAATCCATAACGAAAGAGCAAATTTTTTACGCTTAAAGCCCAACACTTTCGACCTGCTTCTACGCTTAAGAATTGAAAATTATATGTTTTACACAATATACCATTAACATCCTGATACAAAATTCGGACCCAATACTTAATATTCTTAAATATTGATTAACTTTGATTATAAATGCAGAGGATCACCAAATTTTAAAGATTAACACACCACAAGCCCATATGCATAATATGATGCTAACGAAAAACATTTTTACTAATTATATACTACTAAATATACTTATTTGTGCCTTACTTGTAAATATCATTATTTATATAATTTACCCTTTTCAATTGATCAATTCATTGGTAAGGAGGGTTAATTAAACTTTGATACATTGAACGTTACACCAAGGCATATCTACGAGACTGGTCCCTGGACCCCGGACCGGACGCGTGGAGGTGAAGAGACGAGGTACATGGGGGACCGTGTGTGATGATAGTTTTGGTTACACCGATGCAAAGGTTGTCTGCAAATCTCTTGGTCTTACAACGTGAGTATATCACAAATGTCAGAAGCCTTGTCTTTTGGCTCAGCTAGACCTCTGTGGATACTATCTCCTAACACTGATGTAGGAAAATGCATGATTGTTGCTAAAAAAAAGTCACCAGACTGATCCTTATTTCATGAAGATCTAATAGCACTGATATACACTTGCACATGTATTGTAATTGTTTTTGCACAAGAACTTTTGCACAAATCGTTACAGTGACCAGGATTTCCCTCGCTGAAATGAAGAACTGGTGTTCGGAGACTGATAACAATGACATTTATCAGTATATCTCTTTCTCTTAGAAATAAACATAGGGTCAACCCAAGTGTGAATTGGACACCCGTTTCAATGGAGTCTTTAAGGGTGAAATTTATCATAAACGGTTACGAAACCTTGTGAACTTTAAATTTTAAGATATTTGCTTTTGTACATGTTATGTTATTGCACATCTTTCAAAAGAGTTGCATGTCTCTATGGGCATTTTGTTAATGACACATTTGGGTTAAGATCTGTATCAAGGGTCTCAGCAGAGTTAGCTCAAAAATACTGGTACCGCATACCATTTTAGTTTCAGTTTCAAAAATAAGTTTCAGTCGTTTTGTCTGAAACTGGAAATAACAATGTTAATCACGCTGAATGTGGACATGTGCATTTCAGAACTTTTGCTGATGTGGTGAGCGTTACCGACGGATCGGGAACAATCTGGCTAGACGATGTTGGATGCTCAGGAAGTGAATCGTCACTGGATCAGTGCTCTCACAGGTCTTGGGGAGATCACGACTGTGTTCATGGTGAGGATGTCGGCGTAACTTGTCCCTCGTGTAAGTATATTCAGAATTATCTAGATTGAATAATTTATCCAATTGGTCTTCCACGTAGGAACATGCAGATCTACTGTCACACAGATAGTCACAACGCTTAGTAATTTAAATTTCGAAATTGTGTCAGTGTTGCTCTCTTCATGCTCAATCCTAATCTTCCTCCCTCCCAGTTTGTTCAGTCAAAGAATGATGAACTGTTGTTCATGCTTGATCCTTGTCAGCATTTTCAAAGTGCCTAGAGGTTATTTTGCTAGATTAGAAACGACTTCTTCTGTAAATTTGTTACGGTTTGAATTATTTAGGATTAATCAGCTAAAGGTCACAACAGCGTCCAAGTTTTATGTTTTCGGTTGGTGTTCAGACGCATAAGATAACACATTGCTAATTGATAAGCTGCCTGGAACACACGTGAGCATTCGATCGTCTTAGAAACGTCCCTAGTACGAGACGCAGTTTGCATATTTCCCCTCAGACAGTTTGGAAAGTCCTATGTTTAGAATGGCTTTGACAGATTCTGAGACAATATATTTTTATTTGAATAATTACTTGCCAATTCATATATTTTATGCATGCTATTTCCAATATTACGTTCGCTTTAACATACTATCCTTTTTATGTTTGTTTATGGTTCAGTATTGCACAAATACAAATTTTCATCATGACATTTTTACATAGCCGTTTCAACCCGGCTCACTGGAGGACGAGTAGAAGTATTTGTAAAGGGGTCCTGGGGAACTGTTTGTGATGATTACTTCGATAAAGCTGATGCAAGAGTTGTGTGCAGATCTCTAGGTCTTCCAACGTGAGTGTTTTGTATGCAGTATTTTGTGATTTTTCATTAGAACCCTCCTGCAAGACATATGTTGCAATTTTTTGTTAACGCAAGGATTTCTTTGCGTTAAGTCATCCAATTAGGTCTCTAACATACTCTATCTTAACTTGATTGCGCAACTGGGAATCTCGATCAGGGCGATACATTTATACTTCGAAGTTTTATTTACTACAGGAAGGCTTAACTTAGCCGATGTAGAGAGTGGTGGGAAAGGATGGAGTGAGTGAGTTATTGTTTAAAGCCGCTTGGGCAGTATTTCAGCCATTAGAGGCGCGGGAAATGGAGTTGTGCTCCCTAATGATAAATGTTACTTTGCTTTAGGGGGTGGGATAGCGCAGTGGTTAGCGCGTTCGGCTTTTGATCAAGAGGTCCGTGGTTCGAATCCCGCCAAGGGCTCGGCAACTTCGTCTGCAGTAGAGAACTGTTCTACACGCAGTCAGGTTTGGGTGCAATGCTACACTGAATTTCAGGGCTGTACCACCCATGGTTCGCTAGTTCCAACCGAAGCTCGCAGGTTTCACCGCAATGCATAGCCACAATGGTGTTGCGGGCTTTCTCCCTGCAATAATACTAGCAGCCGCTCACTCACTCACTCACTCACTACTTTGCTTTACATTATATAAAGGCTGTTAAGCTAATATTCATTTCCTATTTTTTCTCGTGAAGGACATTTGTTGAGGTCATATCAGTTTCAAGCGGAGATGGCACAGTTTGGATGGACGACGTGGTATGTTCGGGTTCTGAGTCAGCTCTTAGTTCCTGCAGTCACAGAGGCTGGGGTATAGGGAACTGTGGACATAGTGAGGATGTGGGGGTCAGATGTCTTTCACGAGGTACATTGTAAAGAATATGTTTGAATACCTTAGAAAAAGTTTTCATTTAAGCAGGTTAACTATTGTAAAATGATGGGAGTTTTCAGAGTTAATTCTTTTCATCCATCAGTAACATGAAGATGGTTTTGTCTCTTGCAAATCTTCTTTATATTTACAATGAAAGTCTCTGACCACATGTTAGTCACAAAAACCAAAAATTATTTTGAAAGATAATTTATGATAATTACATGATTAGAAATTTAAGGAAGATTAATCTTAAAAATTACCATAAAGGAATTACATGAATCGAATGTCATCAAAAACTTGTTTTTGCAAGATCCCAACCTGTGTCAGAGCAATCAGTTCACCTGCAGCTATGGTAATTGTATCTCCGCCAGTCAGGTGTGTAACGGGGTCAACGACTGCGGGAACTGGAAGGATGAAAATACCTGTTGTATGTATCTGCATCAGTCTTTGTTCTAATGCGCCACTACTGACTACCCTGCTCGGAAACAACACGAAGCCACTTGCACTGAATGCATATGGATGTAAAGCATGAAATGCAATATCTTCAGAAGAAGTGAAAATCTCTGGAAAATGTCAGCCAATTCCTTTAGATATCAGTCGAAATTGCAAATCCGTTTCGATGTAGGTTTGAACAGAGTTTATATTATTAGGGAACGGCAAATGGTTAATGCTAGTTGAATATGGTAGTTAATACCAATGTTATCAGCTCTTAAAGTAAGCATATTCTTTGTTTGGAAAGCATCAAGCTGTTCCAACAACGCATTCCACTGCCAGAACGGAAGGTGCAGACCAAGAAACCTCCTCTGTAACGACGTCAACGACTGTGGCAACTGGAGGGACGAGGACGATTGTGGTAGTAACATTTGATATCTAAATTGTACATTTCATAACATGTTCTCCTATAAAAACTAAACATTACTCGTCTTTGCTATTGATACAGTACAACTTCAAATACGTGTTCATCTTTCGGTATTGATTGAGTGCCCATAACGATAATCACTATTTCCAGTTGTTCCCAGCCGACTGGTCCCTGGACCACGGAGTGGACGGGTGGAAGTGAAGAGACATGGGGAGTGGGGAACAGTATGCAGTGATATGTTCGAGTATGAAGATGCCAAGGTGGTCTGCAGATCTCTGGGACTCGCAATGTTAGTTCCGGAGGTCATGACTTATAACTGACAGAGCTAAAAATATCAAATATCAAAAAACAACACAAAAGAGTTTGTAAACAAAGCAAGGTTTAGCACCAACGATTTGAATTTCAATGAACTAATTAACTTCATAGAATTTCATTTTAAGTTAGAAAAATACATTTTTTCGGAGGATGACCGCAATTTTCAAAGAAAATGGTCGTGTTTGTACCAAATAGATAATGTACTGTGAGTTCCCTCTATTTCTGCATCTTTTCACCCTTTCATTCTCGCCTATATCCTATCCTATCTACCTTTCTTCTTCTGTTTTATTTCTGATGATGTATGGTGATACTGAAAAGATTTCAACAATGATTGACTGATTGTACCATCTCTTTTCTGTTAATAAAAAAACTTATGCGAAAAAGAAAAAAAGAAAACAACACATATTTGCATATTCATATTTAAAGAGCTTTACTACACACCTAAAAAGTAAAAACAATCAGGGGGGAAATTAAGATGTTTCAGATGACTTATTTGTGTTGTTCGTTTGATTAAGTGATTGGTTTTAAACCATGCTCCCTGTTCTAGCAAAATGAAAATAATTGGAATTTCAGCACATACGCTGAATCAGTACAGAATGCTGGTCTAGGTCAAGGGTCGGGGAGGATCTGGTTGGATGATGTACATTGTACTGGTGATGAGACGTCTCTTGACAAATGTACACATAGATCCTGGGCGAGCCATAACTGTGATCATAGCAAAGATGTTGGTGTAAACTGCCCTTTAAGTAAGTACGGATAAGATCTATCTGCAATTCGATTTTTGGGAAAATGACATGAAAAACGGCGCGGTAATTTTACTTATTTTACAACATTATAGAAATAATTAATTTTGGATACATCATTTACACATTTATAAATTGATTATGGCAATATTACTCAAAATTGCTTCTAATGAGCAATGTTTTCACGCTCGCATCGCTGATGAATATCGTCATTCCTCTAAGTTTAACGAATGTGCTCTCATTCATCAATTTGTATAATCTAAATGTTATACTAATTAACATGTTTCTACCGGGTTCTGTTTCAATCATGCACAAGCAAAATAATTGTTTAAACGGAAAAATCCATTTGAATTTCGTTTCAACAAATACAACCACCGATAGAACTGTCCTTTTAAAGATAACCGGAAACACTTTTCACAGTAAGTCGAGACAAATCTCACTGCTAACAACTGTTTTGCCCCTAGAGAATTACATGGTAAATCCTCGATGAATCAAAACATTTAATCAAATTACGATATTCAATGACGAGGCAAAAGTAAGGTAATTGGTCTTGTTGAGTTTCTGTGAATTTTAAAGGATTTAAAAACATTTGTAACTAACAAGCATGATATTATATTCCCGTTTTATGTATGGCCTTTAGGACAAGATATCTAACTTTATTTGTCCAGTTTCCCCGGTCCGCCTGGTGCCAGGTCCGAGAGAAGGACGAGTGGAGGTCTACAGGCAGGGAGCGTGGGGAACAGTCTGTAACCAGAACTTCAACTACATCAACGCTAAGGTCGTTTGTCAGCAACTTGGGCTAGAGTCGTGAGTGACCCTGTAAATCAACAAATGAGCAAAGACTATAGTTGCTCCACAAGGTGGACTCTAAATTTTGCCTAGCATCATCCCTAGAAAAAAGGTTATAGCTACTTTAAGCCCGTTCGTCCGTCTGTTAAGTATTCACTATTATTCTTCAGAGACATTGGCTCAGGAAATCTGCAATCTTGTGTACAGGTTCGTTTACCAACGTGGTCTCCAATTTATATTTAGATATGGCGACACTGCTATCCCTCATTGGCTAAAGGGACTACACCATTCAAACCTATTTTATCTTTTTCTACAGAAGCAAGACTCCTTTGAAGCTCAAACCTTGTTTATAGACTTCTTAGCTAATGGGATTTCTACTTTATAGAATTAGTTCACCTTTATCCCATCGAGGCTTACGGGGACCACATCCTAAAAACCAATTTTACCGGAGGCCTAGTAAATGAAAACCTTATGTACAGACTCTTTAGCTGGTGATTCTACCTAAATACTTTGACTCTGTGACCCCTAAAAGAGGTAACTGATGTCATGCCCTGAAAACCTATATTTCTTTTATTCAGAAAGCTTTTACCTTGGGTACAGACTCTTAAATCTAAGTTATAGATTTATTGACCCAGTGACCTCTTATAATAGCCAAAGGATCTATTGGAACTGTTTTCATTGTCTTCTTCAGCAACAAGAACCTAGAAACTTTGTGAATGTGTGGGCCCCAAATTGTGACCCTGTGACGATTCTAAAGTAAATTATAGATAGATGGATGAGCTACAGAGCCAATGAACTATTTCATTAACCAACAGAGACTTTGCTGAGGTGGACGACGCTTCAAGATATGGACAAGGGATGAAGACGTGGCTCAGTGCAGTCAAGTGCTTAGGAAATGAACCCTCCCTCAGTGAATGTAAACATGAAGGATGGGGTGCAGGGAACTGCACACAGGATCGTAACGTTGCTGTAGCCTGTCATAACAGTAGGTTGTTATTTATCAAGGATGATATCTCACTGGTGAATCTTAAATGGTGACTATGCCATAAGGATGTTTCTCCTAACGTTAATGGATTACTAAGGCACTCATAATATACTTGTTGATTGTAGCAAAAGTTTTTTTTGTCGAACTGTTTGCACAAAATTTGAATTTTTTTAATAAGCTGTTACTTGAAATGTTTTTTTCACTTTCAATAACTCGCAAAGCTGCTCCATCGAGACTGGTGCCAGGACCTCGGCGAGGTCGCCTTGAGTTGTTCTGGGCTGGAGCATGGGGGACAGCCTGCAGTGTTGGCTTCTCTGAACCGGAGGCTAGGGTGGCGTGTAGAGCACTGGGACTGGAGCCGTAATGATACTCTTTGCTATCTATTGTATCTTTGATGGTGGACAATTTATTGTACCTATAGTTTCAATGGTTTTACGTTAATGTTTATTTAGAATACCTACTCAAGTGTCTTCTAAAGTATTCATATAATATCTCTTTAACGTGTGAATATTGATATCTAGATGTGCTTGTTGATGGTTAGGCCTACCGATGAAGTTTGTTTGTTTTCGAAAACCGACTTAAACAGAGATTCTAACACTAGTCATTTTCCCTGGAGCAAGTTCCAGAACCATACATGCCTCTCTTCATACACATGTCAGCCCAGACCCCTAAATGGGTACTTCAAAAAACCCTGATTAAAACAGTGGCAAGGCAATCTAAGGCAATGTTTTTGTCAGGACTATATATGCTAGTTGCTTGAACCTTGGCAAACATGGTTTTAAAAAAAGCGTAAATGTGCCAATTAAAATGTTTAACCTTAATCCAATTATATTTTGTGCAGTCCTCATGGACATCTAACTAACCTACTGACTCTATTACAAGTCAGGATTCGTGAGCAAATTTATAAATTATATTCTAGTTTCATAGAACTACATTCACATGTCCCATTATCCTCAATTGTGCCTTTGAACATTTTACCTCTACTATATGACAGTCTAAACTATACATGCTTGCTTCACCAAACTTGATACACATACCAACCATTATCCCAAGTTGAGCATATTGATGATTGGACCTATATGTGAATCATATTTTAAGGTTACCATGGAATTTTGACTTCATATACGATAAGAGACTTCAAGGTATAATTTTGTGTGAAACATTTACCCTATCCTAGTTGTGAAAGCAACTATTTGAAATATTAAAAGAAAATAAACAGATACTTTGCTATGATTTTTTCATGTAAACAACTAAAAGCAAAAGAATTAAACATCAAAGGGTTTTTTTTCAAAAAGACATTTTTGACCAAATTAATGAAAATCTGTAATCTTTAACCCCACTGTCATTTAATTTTACCGACACGTAATCAATTCCAATAGATGTGCATTTTGTTAATTTCTTTGACATGAGTTGGCAGTTGTGGTATATGAGCTCGGTTCGCTTCTACGTACACTTGAACTATGTTGTTTCAGAGACTATGCAGCAGTTGTGCACAGCAGTTTGGACATCAGGAACATAAGTGTATTCTTGACAAACGTAGACTGTTCTGGCCAGGAGGGTTCGCTGGATATATGTTCGCATGATGCCTGGGGAAATTCGAATTGTGCAAATACTACCAATCTCATCATCGAGTGTCATAAAAGTAAGGACATAACAGAAATTTAAAATATTTTGAATGAATGTTAGTTCATATATTCAAAGATTCAGGGAAAATATGATAGACTTGAAATTGATGTCAATGTCCATGTAGTTATGATTTGTGAGCATAATGAAAACTATATGAGCACGTTTAAGTAGCCAAAACGTCAACACCACTTATTGATGTCCTCATTTCCAGCTGTACCGACTCGTCTTGTACCAGGACCGTGGTCAGGTCGTGTAGAAGTGTACAGACACGGAGTGTGGGGTACAGTGTGTGGGGACGGGTTTGATCATCTAGAGGGGCAGGTGATCTGCAGAGACCTGGGACTGAAGATGTAAGTCATTTAGTAATTTTAATCCTTATAAAATTCATCCACGTTTTTTTGTAAAGTGATGTCTAACATGCTTTAATGATCTTGTAACTGGGTAGTAATTGATTTCCTTCCTTATAGAGAATATGCAGAAAATGCAATAGATAGTATGCAAGTGGGAACTCCACTACTTACTGATCTTGGATGTACTGGGACTGAGTCATCTCTAGATGAATGTGAACACAGACCATGGGGCCCTCTGAGCTGCAACTCGAGCAATACAGCACGGCTCTTCTGTCACAACAGTAAGTCTCTTACCGATTTTTTTCAGTCAGTAATTAGTTAAAGCAGAACGTTTATGCATTTATGTTGTGTCTGTGTATGTTTTATCTGCCATATTACTAACAGATCTTTTTCCTCCTTTGGTATCATTGGATGTAAATGAATTTCAATTGTGTTCATGGTCGAAGTAGTGCTAAATGTGGCAGAAAAAGTTCCATAAATTCAATCTTTGCTATCACAGGTATACCAACTCGTCTTATACCTGGACCGAATCAAGGTCGATTAGAAGTTTACAGAAATGGAGTCTGGGGGACTGTTTGTGAAACCGACTTTGGGCACCATGATGCAGGTGTTGTCTGTAGAGCATTGGACCTACCGAGGTAATATTTTGTCAACTATTCTTCCATTGTCATATCTTTAGTGCCTTGATTTCTTGATTTCATGATTTCATGACTCGGTTTCACTCTTGTCACTCAATTTCGAAAGCTACAGATAAGTGTCATTTTCAATACTACTTTGCATATAATATTCATTGTATAGATGTCATAACCTGTCATTCTCTAAACTCGTATCACATCAAATGGCGTTTATATCTTTGCCACAATGATCTTTTCATATTTTCAGTGACTATATAAGGGCTGTTCCCAATGCTGGTTTCTCGCAAGGCTCAGGGAAGATCTGGATGACTCTACTTAATTGCTCTGGAAATGAGGACTCCCTTGACAGATGCGGTCATGGAGGATGGGAAGGGACTGATTGCACCCACGCGCATGATGTTGGAGTCATGTGTCATGCTGGTTGGTTATTCTCTTTTCTACTGGAATCCATGTTTTACAGCCGATTCGATTTGTTGAATAAACAATGTTCATAGTTATCATTTAAAAATTGCAAGTACAGCCAAGAAAAAGTATGAAAGAGGAGGTTACCATCATCCTTTTGCCTTTTTCGTCTTATGCTCTGTATTCTGTTGATAGTTGCAGTGGCAATGGACGAAGTAAGCACCTATGAACAGGTTGACACAAGACTGACCTGCAGAGTGAATTCAACTCTATCACCTCCTTTCGAGTTCAAGTGGTCAAACCGTGGCAATGTTAGAAGTTCTGGACCTGTTCCTCACATCATGTGGTCCTTTGGCAAACAAGACCTAAGTGAATCAACCTCATGTCTGGTGTTTAAAGATGGATACAGAGTGGGAGAAGCAAATGTCACTGTTGACATCTATTGTATGTGTGCTTTCAACAATTTTGATTAATTTAATTATTTCAAAATTGTGTAAAAGAAAGAGTACGCTTCGAATCAGTTTTCAGATATAGGAAAAAGTTAAACATTTATATAAAATGAATTTGGTTCAGTTGAAAAAAGTAATTCATATACTTTGTTCAAATATTATACACTCTATCCATTGACAATAGTGAACAGAAGTGCTCAAGTCTTTAAAATCGTTTGAAGACCATAGATCTTATGATTTTCAACGTGATGTTGTCCTCAGATCCACCTCTTCCAGTAGTTTTTGTATCGAAGAAAGTGATAGAGGGAGATGATGTAACTGTTGGGAATCCTCCTGACTGCAACCCTCCTCCCTTCAGCTACAGTGTTCAGAACCTTCACCAGGGTTTGAATTTAACCAATTTGTCACATCATCATGTAATCAGAAACATACCTCGATCTGCTTCTGGAAACTACATTGTTACTCTCAAGAACAGGATGGATGTTTCCCAGGGAGTCGCTAAGGATGGACATGGTGTTCAAATTATCAATATCAAAGTTTTTTGTGAGTAATTGCAGTCAATATATCAACTTAAATCATGAACGAAGTCTTCACAAGTCTTTCATGGAAACTTTCATTTAATCAACGTTTTAGCAATAGCATCTAGTCATTAACTTCCTACACGCACCTCAATCACTGATAGTATCCAAGTCTTTGTTTACCGTAACTAGGACGGCCATTCATCAAGCATGTTGCGTAACAAACAAAGGTTAAGTTAGGGCCCTACGATCAAACTAAGAAATGTGACATGATGATACATGGCTTGAATAAGCTATTGAGTATTGCGAAAGTTGTCTTGTCATAACAAGAAGCGTTTCTCATAACAATATTGCATCATACCTAACGCAATATCAACTAATCCATATTACATTACCACATCAACTATTCAGATCCTCCAAGGCTCCAGTGCAAAGACTCATACTCGGTATTCCATGGCTCTGACGTCAAACTGACTTGTCTCTTCGATGCTTCACCAAATCCTCATGTCTATACATGGTCTCGAATGGGTTCTCAGCAAGAATATAGCTCACTACATGCATCAATAGAAGACGGACAAATAACGGCACATATTGCTGATATTGTGAATGCTGACAATGGTCAATACAAGTGTGAGGCGATAAATATCATGAAAAGCTCCACTGGGGAAGTCAGAAATGGAACTGGGATGTGTTCGACCACAGTTACCGTGCTATGTGAGATCACTTACATTTTTGTACCTTCTGTCTGTTTCTCCTGCCCGTTTGAAATTGTAATGTCGCTTCAGGCTAACGTGAGTTACGTCTGTTTAACATTTATAAAAATAACTGTATGTTGATAATTGTTCTAATATTTTAGTTCTAGCATTTTAGTTCTAGCATTATCTATATTTGCAGATGGTCCACCAACGTTAGAGAGGACGTCCCTGACAGCAATTGAAGGGAACAATGTCTCCCTTGATTTCTCTATTGATTGCAACCCTCCTATACATCTGTATAGATGGAAGAAGTCTAACTCAGATTCTGAATATCAGTCATCAAACTCCTCACCAGTTCTGGCAAATATTGGGAGATCAGAAGCTGGGGAGTACATCATCAACGTCGTCAACTTCATGAACGTCACAGAGGGAGTGCCAAGAGAAGGACATGGAGTTCAGATCATCACAGTTGAGGTTCATTGTGAGTATATATTACACAATGATTGATAATGTTTTTACTTATGGCCGAGTCATCTGTCTTATCTCAAATTTCATTTTTAAAGGACTGTTGTCCCTTGTTTAAAACAGATCATATCATTTCAACATACATACATCTATCATAAGTATTTTTTAACATTGCGTTTATTTCTCTATGATACAGACACTCCAGATGTGAGCTGTAAGAACCGATACATTGTTCCTGTCAACGAATCAGTCAACTTGACATGCACTGCCCAATCAGATCCTATACCGAGTACAACCATGTGGTCAAAAGAGGGTTTTAATTCTACCCTCCAAAATGGACCAGAGATGTACTTCCAAATAAGGAATGTATCGATGGAAGATGCTGGTGTGTACAGGTGTACAGTTGTAAACAACATGACAGACATTGATGGTCATAGGAAACAGGGAGTTGGCGTTTGCAGGACAATTCTTACAGTACTCTGTATGTATATGAAAAATAATACATTTGAGATAGATATAATTTGTACTTGGCATCTTCAAATTCTTCTTAACTGTGAAATTTAAGTATATTATACTAGTACTGTTTCCATGCATATCTGACTTCCACTCTTCAATATTTTCATCGAGTTTATTAAGTTCTTGAATAAATTCTGTAAACTAGTTCAATCAAGTTACTTTGTGTGATATTTGCCAATGTTTTGAGTAGGAAGTTTCCCACTTTCCTTCCTTCCTAATTATTTTACTGACATTCCTTCCTGCTTGCAGCATCGCCTCCGACTGCCACTGTATCCGTATTTGAAGGAGATAATGCTGTCCTCAGTCTTCCTGCTCCTCCGAATCCTGTCCTGTACACGTATGAATGGAAGAAAATAGGTTCAGATACTTTTAGAAGGTCCTACAGGCCAGCGATACATAATGTTAAGAGGTCGGATGCAGGAAAATACGTTGTGAGGCTGAGGAAGAGGTCAACTGAAACTGTAATTATGAAAGATATTTACCACATACAGAGAAGAGTCATGGTTGTTGTCCTCTGTGAGTAAACACTTTATAACACTCTCTAATGTTGTATGATTATCCATGACTAGTTGCACTTATAATGTGTTTTTTATCATTTTAAGAGTTCATTTCAAAATCTAAACATTATAGATTAAGTTCATTTCATGAATCAAAGGCTTTCTAATGTCGTCACTTAACAATTCTCCCGATCTGTCCCCTTTCATTGGATGAGCTTCACCCACATGTTTAGTAAATGAAATATTGTTCAAAACACCTTAAATCCAAATTACTCACTCAAGTGATTTCAGAGAGAGGAAAGATAGCTCTTCCAAGTATATAAGGGTATCCTGATAAAAGTATACTCAGTGATTTTTAGATTGGACTAGTTCATTGCCTAAGAATGTGTTCTCAGATTCGCCTGACGTCGTCTGTCCCCGAGAACACACAGCCCTAGAGAACACCTCCTTCACTCTGACGTGTCAAGTAGACTCGTCTCCCCCTCCTGACTTCATCACCTGGACCCAGGGAAGCTCAATCCTACAGAACAGTACACAGAGTCAGCTGTTGATTCACAGAGCTCATCGTGTGGGGACAACAGGGCTCTTTACATGTACAGCGACCAACAGCATGATTGATTACAGTGGGATGACTCGTTCTGGAGTTGCTTCTTGTGATATCATGGTTTACGTGCAATATATGTTGTTTTGTTATTTAGAAATTATTCTTGGGACATCTACTCACACAAAAACTAAAAGTCCATTCTGATTTTCAACATTGAGAAAGTCATGTGTTCATTTAATGTTCAATATGGGGCTTAGATATTGAATATTTTGGTGGTCTTTTCTGTTAAATATATTTTGAATAGATTTTTTTAATCTGCAAATGAACCCGAAGTCACAATATTTTATCAAAACATATACAATGTAGAAGAGAACTTAAGCTTCGCCGTTATCAATTTCACTTTCAAATATTTATTAATTCCACTTATTAATAACAAATGTGCTTTTGATATTTAACATTTATATATATGTATCATAGGTGTATTTCTCAATTATAGTTTTTTTTCGATAGATCCACCACCACCTCTACTTGCTTCAACCGTCGATGTATTCGAGGGCAAGACAGTGAGGATAGTTGTACCTGTTGACTCAAACCCTGCTCCCTTTATGTACGAATGGAGAAAAGACATTGTCGGGTCAACGTTCAGATCTTCTTCAAACCCCCCACAAATGACCAATGTACCGAGATCCGACGCCGGTGGCTATATCGTCAAAGTAACAAACAAGATGAACATCACCGGAAGTGGAGAACGGAAGGGTCAAGGGGTGCAGATGATCAAACTCAGAGTATTGTGTTAGTAGAAGATTTCATTTGTTTTATCAAGGGTTCATGTACCCATGCTCAACAGTAATTATTTCGTTACATTATTGATATTGATGCATTTTTGTTTCAATCTCCATCACAATCAATTTCTTGAAAATGAAACCATGAAAATATGAGATTTAGACGTTGATAATTTACTTTTTTCAGATCTACCAACCATGTTCTGTCAAAGAGAATATTCTATTTTGGAATATGAGCCGATCAACATTACTTGTAAGGCGAGCTCTTTCCCAGTATCAAATCTAACCTGGTCCAGAGAAGGGCAACTGTTAAAGACAGGAAGTTCAAACCACCTCACATTGTATCATCCATCGAGAAGGATGTCAGGGATTTACACATGTACAGCCACGAACAACATGATCGATTCTGAAGGGGTGTCTAAACGAGGAACTGGAGTCTGTCCAATAAATATAACAGTCTTGTGTGAGTTAATTTCAGTTGAAAATAAAAATGAAAACTGTTCTTACCTACCATCATTGTGTCTTGGGATCTCATTCGCCTCTCTGCTTGTTGTTGTTTTTTTATCATTATTAAGATATAAGATTTGAAATTAATAATTTGGTAAGAGTTCGATGAAAATAATTTCATCATCTATATTGTATTTTTGCCAAGAAATCTTTAGAACTTGTTTCGATAATCATAAATGGCGTATGGCTTCTAGTGCCTCTGAAGCAGAATGAAAAAAATGTTGGAAAATGGAGCTGCTAAATTGTATTGATATTTCAGATCCACCTCCGCCTCTGGTGTCTGCAAGCATCAGTGTGTTTGAAGGCTTCAATTTAACACTCAGCCAGCCCGTGTTCTCCTATCCACAGCCCTACAGCTACGAGTGGAAGTTGAGGGACACAGTGTCAGACTATCACTCATCCGATGAACCACCAGTGTTGACGAATATCCAAAGAACTGAGGCTGGGAGATACATGATCCGGATTAGGAACAAACTTCCCATTACTCAGGGCGCCCATAGGGATGGGCAGGGAATGCAGTTCATCAATGTGAAGGTTCTTTGTAAGTATGATAAGAGTAGAAAAGCATTTTTGTCATGAAAACATGCAAGTATCAACATCTTTATTTGATGTCTGCTTCTAGGCTACTTCTTGCCCTTTCATCAGTTTACTGAAATACAAATTGTACTATATATCTCACCAACTTCTCAATGCCTTTGAAGAATTTAGATTTTGTCATTGTTGTAAACACGCAAAGTCCTTCTAACCCATTCAATTTTGTTCTTGTAGATGCTCCGGAAGTGTCTTGTCAAGAACAATATGTGGTCCCTCGGAACTCCTCTGTGAATCTCACCTGCCAAGTAGACTCCTTCCCGCGACCGAACGAGGTAACATGGTACTGGTCAGGTTCCAACAGTACGCTGAAGGAAGGAAAGGCACTGTACCTGGGTGTCGAGAATATCCAGGTCAACCAGAGTGGGATGTACATATGTAGTATTTCAAATGTTATGGAGGATTCTTTCGGAGTCAAAGAATTTGGAAACATGTCATGTATGATGTCAATTGCAGTCGTCTGTAAGTATTTCTTAAACGTTTTAGGGATGCAAAATTAAAGGATACATTTACTCTAGGATATCTTATAATAACTCTAACCTTTGAACAATGTTTACCATGCCAGCATTCATCCCCCCTTCATAGCCTTTTCTCACTTCTTTTCATTGTCTTCAGGATTTATATTCGTCCTTTTCTCACTTCTTTTCAGGTTTTAAATTCGTCCAAATATAACAAAAACTTGCTTCTGTTAAAAAATTATAATTCACCATAAACAAAATCAAAATTCTTAACGCCTTCACATCAACCCCTTCCTGATACCAAAAGAATCCTTTTATCATTAATACCTTCTTTACACTTGAACATAAAAATGAACGGGAATTGGAGAAGGACTCAAATGTGGATAAATAATTTGACATGGACACACACACTTGCGAAAATCGTCAACGCATATTTAACATCATTCTTAATCATCATCATATTATATCACTTCAACAATTAAAGGGGCCAATGAGCACTAACAAAACAATAACTGATAGTAGAACGATTGTTCCATAAGTAAGAGGTTGGGTTTTATCTGGAAGGCTGAGCAACTATTCTGAATTCCGAAGCTCATTCTTACTGTTATCAACATCTTTTCATTTACATTACTATCACATTTCCTATCATTACCACAATTCTGACCTTAACTATTTTCTACAATTTTAATTTTCTTTTAGACCCAGCGCCATCGAGAGTTACTGGATTTTTGTCCGTGTATGAGGGGGATAACGTGACAGTGAGTTTGCCAGCCCAGTCGGCCCCACCCCCTCACGTGTACAGCTGGAGGAAAGAAGGAGAGACAACCCAATTCGCAGACTACCCCTCACCTCCAACCCTAAATAACATCTCAAGGTCAGAATCCGGCCTCTACATCATCAAGTTGATCAATTCCCTCAACCTCACACATGAGAAACCCAGGGAGGGGCAGGGCATGCAGATTGTCACCGTAGATGTTCTGTGTAGGTTCGGTTATTCATATAGTTCTCTGAATGTATTGCTTAGACTCCAATATCATACACTTAATGCTGTAATTGATAAACATTTAGTTGTTTACAACATGATTGAAAGTTTATCTGCTCTCGACAGCCTTAAATTAGAATAGTGTGGGTCAAATACAGGCATACTTATCAGTACTTAACATGATTTGTCTAAGCATTAGGATTTTATGTTACTTCTTATTCACATTAAAATAAAGTCTTATGAAAACAACTCAAATACAGTGAATCTATTTCAGTTGGCCCTGAACTGACCTGCACAAAGGATGTGTATTTTCTACGGGGATCAACATCAGCTCTTAAAGCTAAGGTGGAGTCGAACCCAGGACCAAGCTCTGTGACCTGGGGACGCATCAGTAAAGCAAACCTAGACCCAGGATTCGCACCTGTTGTCACTCAGACAGCATCTCTTGTAGCAGAACACACTCTTGATATGGTAGAAGGGGGAAATATTCCATATCTTGAGGAGGAGGATCTCATTGAAGTGTCTACCAAAAGTTCACTCCCTGCAATTTCAACCATAAGTATGAAAACTGACTCTCCTACCGAGTCGGGATCAGGAACATCTGCTCAGGAGTTGCTATATTCTGGTGAAGGCAGTGGTGAAGATCCAGAAGAGATAAAAGCTTCACAGACAGCTAGTGGTGAAACTGGTTTGCAGGAGGTTAATGGGTTGGTAAATATATACTCAGGAGGACGTGAATATGAAAGTTCGGCTGAAATAGAACTATTTCAAAACATCGAAGGGTCAGCAGATCAACTGACTTCTGTGAAGGTTGATTCAGCCCTGTCACGTGTGAAGAGGAGCGCGGACCAGATGAAATTTCGATCAGATAGACTATTTACACAGGAAGATGAATTTTCGGGGGATGAATTGGCTCAACTATCTGCTAATGGAGATATATTCTCAGGACGTGACGCTCCAGAAGTAGCTGATGTCAACATCATTGATGTAAATAAGATGACTAATTCAGAAAAAGCCGAGACGCTGGAAAATGAATTGACGATCAGCAGGAAAGATGAATCTGGAAGCGGTAGTTTTGAGATTGAACGTATTAATGGTATGTATGAGGACTTTGACAATCTTTCAGAAACAATTACAGAAAGTTCTTGGCACTCTCACATTTATGCCTCAGAAAGCGGCTCAGGTGATGAGTTAGAACAAACTCAGGCTTCTGGGTTTTCAAGTTATAAACATGATGCAAATCGTGACCTATGGACATTTGAACATTCAGGAGAGATTTCAGGGTCAGGACTTGGATCAGGGGACATAACCGATGGAGATAACAGTTCTATTTCATCAGAAGTTGCTAATATAACTGATACAATGATGATGCCTGAAACAGTTCGGGAAGGCTTTGTTCAGTACGAGAAGTTTTACCTGACTGACATTCAGAGTTCAGACGAAGGAGTGTATGAGTTTACAGCAAGCAACATAATGGTTGATTACACAGGGAAAGAGCGGAATGAGACAGCATCCTGTAGCATCAATCTGCATGTACTGTGTGAGTACTTAAAGTATCATTATTCCAGACTTAATTGACACAAACGTTTGGCCTGTATGGTTCATTATAACATTGAACATTACGTTTTGTCTTAACTCAATTCCGTATGTTTGAGATAATGCTCATTAGCATATCAAGCGGCTATTAAAATGGCTGCCATTTGGGAAACGTATCAAGCTATCATATTGAAGGACATTTAGTCATCAAAACCAAGAATAATTGATGAATGTAATGGTTTTTCTTTGGAGACGATAGTGTTAACTAGCTGTTGTTTAAAGCAAAAAGATGATGAGATATGTAAATTTCATATTTTGTAATAGAACCAAGGTAAGACGCAGTTGTTAAAACCGGATTATGCGTTGCATAAATTAGATTGTTAAGTCACAAAGTATGAATGTAAAAATTTTTCTGCGATCATCGAGAAATGGTTGCACATGTTTGAAAGTTCACATCCAATCAGAATCATCGAAATGCGTTTAACAGACTCATTTCGTAATTATTCATTATTTCAGACCGTAGAACAATAAATTAAAATATAATGGAAATTACTTTCGTTGCAATAAAGTTTTTACGATGTTACGCTCTTAATAGAAAATTGTCAAAACAGTAAAAGCCTAATGTTAAGTTTTTTTCATGTTTCACTAACAGGAAAAATGTTAAAATTCTCGACGCATAGTTTTATTTCTGTTTTCACAATGCCACATACCTCCTCCTTCTGCCCAGACCCCCCACCTCGCGATGTATCTGCCTCTAAGTCTGTCTTCGAGAGAACCGATGTTCTTCTGGGTCTACCCCCTGGTTGTCTCCCCTTGCCCAGCAGCTACAGGTGGCGGAAGGAGGACCCAGGCACTACATTCATCACTGATATCAATCCGCCAATTATTAGCAACATAAATAGAGAAGATTCCGGCAGCTACATCATTGAAGTCACAAATATGATGAACCTTACTCATGGTGGAATCAGAGAAGGAAGGGGATTACAGCATGTGACTCTCACTGTACTTTGTACGTCAAGTTGTTTACTATCTTTGTATAAGAGATGTTGATCTTAACTCTGTATCAAAATTGTTCAAAACAGATTTCTCAACAACTAATAGATATGTATTAACAATGTATGTAACAAACAGCTTCAAAACGAGCAATTCAGTATCTGAAACCCTGCTGATATGAACTGTTTCCTTGAAGCTATAGGAACAATATCCAATAGCCATGTCAGTATTCGTTGGAATATACATATGTAAAGTCACTTAGAATTCGATTAAACAAAGGTTCCCGTTTTGGAGGACCATACAATTCATTTTTATATAATTTAATAGGCAATTGATTTCATAAGACATATATCTGTAATATCGCAGATGGCCCTGAGGTGAACTGTATGAACTATGTGGTGAGGAGAAACTCTACAGTAACATTGTCCTGTCACATCCAAGTAGTCCCCTCCCCTTCCAGCATCACCTGGTCACATGACGATGCAATAATTCATATAGGAAGTAACTCATTTGTGATGACAAATATACACTCAACTGACACAGGACAGTACAGGTGTGACGTCACAAGCACCCTGATCGACTATATGGGAAGATCTGAGACCCGATCAGCTTCATGCATCTCAAATGTTACAGTGCTTAGTACGTGCATTGCATGATATGTCCTTTATATTATTTCATGTTAAAGAGACAATCTTTGACTCATCTGAATTAAATATGCCAAGCTTGATGCTGAAGTTATGATTTTAATGCTAATCGTTTCAGTAGAATTTCAATCCTAAAGTATAGGGTTAAGATTCTTAAAACAGGACAATTTTACATGTAAGTATTATTTAAAAGGTTTCACACTAGTATTCATGTATATGGTGCATGTGATTTCGGCTTTGGCACGTTTATAAGGATGTCGTTTGATTTTACATGATACCATGTGATCCTCAATTAGAATATCATTTCAATGTGACCATGAATATCTATAGTACATAACATTACAAGTAAACGGATACATAACCAATAAATAAAGGTATTTTCTGATTGTGCCCAGTTCCCCCGATCCCTCTCCGATCAGGACATCTACAGGTTTTTGAAGACGAGGACCTTCCTCTGAGTCTACCAGACCCGTGTCTCCCAGCTCCTCACCTCTACACCTGGAGACAGGTCTCCCCCTCTACAGGACCTCTCCACCAGACCACCAGCCCTCCTCTCCTCCTCCACACCCTCCCAGCTGATGCAGGACTCTACCTCGTCAAACTCAGCAACAGGATGGATGTGACACATGGAGAGTCCTCTGAAGGGCACGGGGTCCAGTTTGTCTCTGTCAAAGTCTTGGGTAATGCTAGAATTGTGTTTTTAACACCTCCTTTCTCTCAATTGCAAATAGTTTTTTAATATTTTGTAGTCATTGTGCTTAGCCATATTTTGGGATTGCACTGGTAACACAATGTGTGATGTGAAGTTGTGTAGAAACGCTCTGTGAAAAGAGATAAAAAAAGATTCCAATAAATAATCACATGATTGTATCTGTTAAGTTGACTTTACAGTTAACAGTTTGATTTCTTTAATTTTGACATAATACTAAATTAATTGATAAAAACGTTTTTTACAGCCAGACCTACCATTGATTGCCCGAATGAGTACACGAGTGATGCACTTTCAAATGTGACAATGACATGCTCTGTTAGTCATGCTTTGAATTCTTCCACACTGACATGGCACCGAGGACTAGAATATCTTGGTAACCAGTCAAGTGTAACAATCACAAATACTACAGAGTCACACACTGGCACCTACACATGTACAGTCTCCACAACACTGGTTGATTCCTGGGGTCGAATAAAGTCATGGACAAGTGTATGCAACACCAAGCTGTCGTTAATCAGTAAGTCATTGATTGGAATAGCATTTCCTACAACCAAATCATATTCCAAGATGTGATCAAGGTTTCGTTTGATACTTTTTTTCACTTGACTTTCCATGTATTGGATATTGCATCGAACTGATTACCGTTGTAGCTGGATTTAAGGCCTCCGTCTCTCCATTTGGCCTTCTTCCTCCACAACTGCTGCCCTACATCATCTACGTCGGTGGCTCCTTCCTCGTCCTCGTCTTCGTCGTTATCCTTGGCACTGCTGCTACTGCTGGCATTAGAGTCAGAGGTACCGAAACTCACATTTGTATTGCAGGACATTGGACGAATTTATTTATTCATTCAACTATTCATATTGCGAATCTTTAATGCTGGAATTAAACAAGTTTAGACTTAAGACTGAAATGGAGAAATCTCTCAAATGTTATGCTCTTTTGCCGTCCATTTATAATTTCTCGAAATGCAAAGAAGATTATTGATATTAATTGTTGTCAGTATGGAGTTTAACCTCAGCTTGCAAAGTTTTTGAAATTATCATTCAAATGAGACATTTTTAAAATTTCATTTCAGGATTGCATGCACAGAAGAGGTAAGTTCGTATCTCATCTTGTTTGGGGCATGATAATGATACTGATACTAACTTTAAATCAACATGTTCTTTTTAAAAATAGGAGCATGCAATCCTTTCATATCCAAAGTTATCAGTGCAGCACTGTAGGACAATGTGTCTCTGAAGAACAACCAGGAATAATTACAAATTGATGTTGTTACACCTTTTTCGGCGATTCTGATTGGACGAGAGTTCTCAAAAACATGCAACCATTTCTCGATGAATGCACAAAATTTTGCTGTTATACCTCGTGCATTCATACTTTATGACGTCACAATCCGACAGAACAAATTGACGCAACAGCTAGTCCGGTTATGACAACAACGCGTTACTTTGTTTTTTTTTGGCAAAATAAGAAATGTACGCATGTCATCATCTTCATAACTGAGTGGATAACCAGATAATACTTTCCTCCCCCAAATGAAACAATTAACTTCACCGAAAACTCTTGATTTTATTAAGTACGAGTCCTGAAGATCGATAGCTCGAATCGTTTCACAAACAGTAGCCATTTTGAATGTCACGTGATATGCTAATGAGGGTTAGTTTTAAAAATGCGGACTCGAGTTAAGACGAACTTTGATTACATGCGCGTCAATGCTGATAAAAACGAAATTAAATCATTTTCCGTTTTAGTACATGAAATTCGCAATTTTGATTCCACCATGTATAGTTTTGTGTAAGAAACTGCAAACTAACGTAATGTTGACGACAAATATTCAAGATGTGTTAAAAGTATTCAGAAAATCTTTGGAAATAGAGTTGATTTTGTAATTATAAGGATTGTTTTACATTTTTTGTGCCTCTATCGATGTATAACAGCAACAAATTGTCTATAACATCGCTACGCTACGCTACGCGATGTTATACAATTTGTTGCTGTTATACATCGATAGAGGCACAAAAAATGTAAAACAGTCCTTAAATATTTGCAATATTGTTGAAAAATGTTATTTACAAATATTTAGACAATGACTTGGAATTTTCAATGAAGGAGTAAAACCTCTTTTTCAATGCAGAAATAAAAAAACGCAGTTCAGAACATTATTAAAATTATTTTGTTTTGTTTTTCAGAAATTCATAACAAATAGTTTTTTTTGTTTTACAAGAAATGACTTTAATCCAAAAGAGGCTCTCTGGGGGTAGATAAAAAAAATGTCTAATGGATATTCGATATAGATATAACTATATGTTGAGTATATGTAACGTTGATAGCATTATCGATAACTGGTTGATTACTGCTTGATATATCACAGGCAGTCAGAAGAGTACATCCAGCTGAAGGGACTCTCCAGGTATTTGCCGTTAATGTTTGATCAAAATATTGAATTGGCCACAAATGGTAAAGATGGCCTACATAATGAATAATTGCAAATAAAGCAACCATCGGTTAATAAGCTTATTTAATACAACCTGTTTGTTTCTGTTGTTATAATGAATTCACAAAATAATTCATACCAACATTTTTAAACAAACAATGATACTCACAGCATTACATGACGATGTTTAATTTTTTCTTTGAGAACAGTTAAGTTCATGCAATAACAACATTACAATTTAACCACATATTGACGGAAATAGATTGAATTTATCATCCCAAATGATGAGAATTCTAAATGATCTGTGCTTATACAAAATATTTAACTTTCTTTCATATGCACTTTTTATGTCCTCTTGGCAGAGATCAACAAGAAAGAATTGATAAGTTTTGATAGTACCCTTGCCACGATCTGCTGAAATCTAATTATTTGTGTTTGTTCAACTTTCTTGATTGTTGTACCATTTCGCCTACTTTCACAAAATTCCACAGTGATGCAAAAACATCATCAGGCAAGACCAGCAGCACTGACAGCCTGAAACAACTCAAGGTGGCCGACGATGAAGTTCTGCCTGCGTGACTCTATCTCTTTGAGTTGGGAATTTTATTGGTGGACTAGCTGAGAAAAGTATTGCTGTTACCACAACGTCGGGCTTGTGGGAATGTGTGGCTAGTTATCTTCTTGAACTAAATTCACCTATGTGCACATGGACTTAATATTAAAGTGTATATCAATATCAATTAACATTTGTGTCTTTTATTTAATGATATTGTATGTTCAAACTTTAGAGAAAAAAAACTCTGACCATCTTACAATTGATTAACTCCTCTCTGATTCCTAACATTAAGCAGGGACATTATTAAATGATATAGTACCCATTATCTACTTTACATAGCCAGAAGTTATGCCTAACAGTGAGTCTGCTGAAATGGTATATAATGCAAACTTCATGTGATTTGGATTTCCGACGGACGTCATTTCTATATATCACCTGCACTGAATAGATTAAGGATATTTATTGAGTGAATGAGGCTAAAATTCTATTAATTATTAAAACATCATGGGACTCATGTGACATCATGGTCAGTAATGAGAAATTTAACGAATGTTATATCGAAATAAGACTGGCTCTTCCAGTTGTCATATTTTCAAGTTGAAATACAACATTAACAGTTTAAAATCAATCAATCAATCAATCAATTTTTATTCACTGAAAAAAACATCAACGGTGGTACAAGAGCAAAATAACTTTACAATATATATCTAATAATATACATGCATCTTATGCACTATTTCTTAACATCAATTGTAACATAGTAATGAATCTAGATATACATTTCAGTTCTTTTGTACATTTAGGGGTCAAAATTTTACAAAGAGAATAAACATTTGGATATTTTCAATATTTTTCGGGAATATACAGAGCTCTAATTGCGTGAAGGGCTTTACACCTGAAGATGTAGTGAAACTCATCTCCAATTACATTTTGTTTGCATAGCTTACATAGACGTCGACGTTCTTCCCTCGCAATACCCTGCCCCCTGCCAGTCTCTATGGGTAGGTTATGGTTTGAAGTTCGGAATTTAAGGATTGGGATAGAAATAGATTTTTGTAAAAGTAGATATTGTTCAAATTGTAATTTTTTCTTCAAATTAACCCTAATGTGTTGCAGATAATATACTATAGTACACTCGGCTGTCCCTGTCCTTATGTAGGGTTCTAAAATCGCATAAATGAAGAATTTAAGTGTTTGGGCGAGGCAATGTTAAATGTTTTAAAGTTTAAGGACAAAGGAATATTTTTTTAGAAAAAAAAAATTCAATACTTAAAAGATTAGGAGTTATATCTGTCTAAGACACTGAATGGTATGTTATTTTCACAAATGTTATTTGAAAAACAGATTCATTTTCATTTTCCTGACATTGTTTTGTTGAAAGAAGAACGTGATACATGACACTCGCCATGAACTTTGATATGTAGATTGCAGCTTTACAACCTTTATATTTTGTTCCAAACCACCTACCCATGGTTCACGGTTTGTCAGATGTCAGCTATCTTTTACCTTCCTTGGGACGGATTTTTTTTCTCTATGTATGTATGGATTGAATTTTGGTATCTCCCCTGACAATATACTCTACTTTCAATTCACTTTACCATCATATTCGGCTGTATGATTAAATTACTTGTCAAGTCAATGTAAACATGTAACAAAATACCTTAGAGCAAAGTGTGGTTTACAAGTTTCTTGTCTCACAATGACATCGTCTTTACTTACAGTTTGGTCAGATCTACAACATACCTACAAAACAGCTTGATAACTGTTGTGAAGAATCTAAATCATAGAAGTGCAGACTTTTGTGATCACTGAGTCACTCCCGTATGATTTACGTGAAAACTCGTGTGGATATTTTTTAATGAATCTTTTCACGTTTGAATAAGATACATCCAGCATTAGATCAAATGTTTTAGTGATAAACGCTCTCTTCTATGTGTAAAAAGAATAAGGACATTGTTATTTAGAAAATTGTTTTAATACTTGCTTTCTCTTTTGTGGTAGTGCTATTAAACATTAAAGTGAAATCCCATAAAAAGTTTTAAATCTCGTAAAACGATATTTTCTTGTTATATTTTACAGATAAGGTAACCTTTTCACATTATCATATGTGCTTTGTTAAGTTAGCCATGAACGTGTTTAACAAACGACAAAGAGCATTTGTTACTATTTAAATTGTGCAAAATTGTCTTTCATATTACACTCCAACTAGAATACGCTGTACAAATGATCATCTTAATCATATGCAACGATTACATTATACCAACCTTTTATCTATTTACTCAAAATCATTAAGTTGTCGATTATTGATATTTATCACAAGTAACTGTCACAATTACCCAATCTACCCTTAGAGAGAAGGGTTTAAGCTTTCGTTAGCACATATTTCATTTGGACAAATCTGAAGAAATAACATATCCACGATTGGCTCCATATGTCAAATCTATGTATCAAGTCAATTGTTATATTTATTGCATGTGCATTTATGACCCATGTGACGTGAAAAGACTGTACAGAATTCTACTTTTATCTTTTTGAAAAGAAGATTAAATTACTTTTTTCGAATTGTGGCCGTGTGCCCAACTATTGATTAAAAATACTCTTTTGCTTAGTCTTATTTGCATCAGACATTCAGGCATCAGCTTTCAAGGTTATGTTTTCTTTTGAGAGGAAGAAGATTGAAAACGTATTTTTTTATCCCTGTGGACCACATTAGCGGAACAGAGTCAATTAACCTACTATTTCAATCCTCATGTTCGTTCACACTGTATCTACTATATCTATCTGGAGCCAGTGGTTTTGGAAACATAACAAACGGTAAAGTTTTTTGTCGTATTAATACATCGTAGATGGACACAATGTCATAAACCATTTCAGACCTGATAATTTACCAGGAATATCTTTTACGGGCATAATATAATGATATAAATAATATTGTAAGGTGCATATCATGGTTTTCTACAATGAAAACTGCATTAGATTCTTTAGAAAAAAATCCATCAGTGTTTACTCCTTTTTGGTATAAAAGATGCTCAAATTATACTCAGAACGGAAATCAGTATCGATGTGTTAGTGTTGTTTCTGTCAATACATCAAAGCCAAAGCCATGATGCATTTTCAGCACAGCTGCTTTAGCAATTTTTTCACAAATATCCCATCAAGCACAACAAACAATTGTTCTTAACACGATCAACAAAACTTTTCTTGTGAGTTCTGTAATTCAATATCAATCATTATCGACACATATCATCATGTGCTTTCACAGGAAATGCACTTGCCTCTTTGAATTCTAAAACGTTGTCTCATTACGAATGAATTATGTCAAACGATTTCAAAATGAGTTTTGGTGTGGATTGCATTTCTGCTTGAGTGTCTCTTTTAGAGAAAGAATTATTCAATTAAAGGGATGCAGATTCACACAAAAAAACGAAACCCTTTCAACCTTGTTTACCATATGCAACCTTATAACTTCGAAAGTACAGAGTTGTAATGATTTAAAGAGAGTATTTGTGGCTGGTTTCAGAAATTGCTTTTCTAATTTCATGTTTGTCTTGTAAATATCAAAAATCTCAAATGTAAACGCACAATGCTTTTAGAAACGCCTATGTTTGTCTGTATCTGTGGCTTGTATAAGAACAGAGTTTACCGTTTAAGATGACTTTAGTTAATACAAAGAGCTTCACTACCTCTTAAAATCAATTATAACTTAAATGATATTCGATATTTTATCAATCCTGTTCGCTATTTAAGTACAACTTTGACTGCTTATGTAAGAATAAAGCTTTTAACATGTTAGGATGATAATTTGTTATATCATTACAATAATTACACACTTAGTATCAGGTGTTTTATGTAAAGATTTAGTATGATTTGTTTTACATTCATGTTTATGACCTTTGACCTTACTTCATCGTGCATGTAAAAAGCAATCGTGAGGAGTTCATAGTCGAGTTGTTTGATAACAGTGTTTATGGGATTGATCCTGATTGGTGTTTTCAGTTCACTTATCCTTCGCAACGACTCTCGTTCATGGAAATATTTATGGATTTGATCATCCATCGTTGTCAATCACGTTTTTAAGCTTTATATATAAACTTTAGGATGAAACGACAACAATGGATACTTGACTGTGTTTTCGTGTTTCACATCCTTGTCTATTAGATATCATCTTAAACGTGCTTAATAGATTTAAGACAACAAAAAGACAACAAGATTAAAATAATGTTGTTAAGACACAGAAAAGATCAAGCAAATACCCTTACAATATTTCGTCCAAGACATAAGGAAGATTGTCCGCTTATACGACAACTTTTCTTGACAGAAAAATTACATTGGCCAAACTCATTTCAACTGAAGTGATGAAAAAGACAAATGAAAAGAAATGCTTTAAAAAGTTTTGATATATTGAAAAAACTTTCTAATTTTGAAATTAATTAGTTTTGAATTTTTTCCTGTAACTATCTCGTCATATCTTTTTTTCTCCCCTTGGAACTAACTTATCTATTCTCTTCTTTTCCTTATCGGTAATTTGATTTTACGACAAACTCTTTTGCCCTGAAGATATTTGCATTATATTGCCGCTTTTATATATCTGTGTGCTGCATTACTATCCCTCTTCTTATCTCTGTTCACTTCACTCTTACCATGAATCTCTCAATGCCTCTTTATCTTTTCCCGTGATCTTTATCTCTCAGTCTTTATCTCCCTCCGAGCCTATTTACATCCTTCCTTGTGCTGCTCATTTCTCTCTCTCATTATGTGTCTCTCTATGTCTCTCTCTGTCTCTATCCGTCTCTATGTCTCTCTGTCATTCTCTCTATGTCTCTCTGTCTCTCCGTCTCTCTCTATGTCTCTCTGTATCTCTACGTTTCTCTCTTTGTCTCTGTTTCTCACGTCTCTGTCTCACTGTGTGTCTCTCTGTCTTTGTCTTTCTTTCTTTTTCTCTCTGTTTGATAATAGTGAAAGGAATTGGTTCATTTAGTAATTACATCATTATTTTTTCCTCCAAGATATAGAGGATATTATATAAGTGTTCATGACATACTATATTTACGACACGGGTGCTTATTATTAGTATTTCCCGAGCAACACGAGTACATAGTAAGTCATGAGCACGAATGTTATATTCCGTTTATTACCGAAGTCGAGAAATGAAAGAAACTAATCAAAATCAACATCAAAGGATAGGAATAGGCGCATTTGGAACACAACGTCAATGGCTAACTGTGACATCAAAGCATTGACGTGACGTCACACTGAAAGAGTGATATTTCGCCTTAGGGCATCTTATGAAAAAAATATGACCATCCAAGTCTGGATGTACATGTATAGGCCTAAGATAAATCAGTGTAAATGTCATCAGGAAATTAAAAAAGTTATATATGTTGTGTTTAAAATAATGAACATACCTTTCAATATGTGTTTCTGAAAAAAAAATAAAGCATGTAATAATTTACCTTTTTCTGGATTTACATAAGAAAAGAATAAAATAGGGCCTTCTCAGTCTGTTCATTAAAAGAGCAAACTGGAAATAGTGAGACTTTGGAGAGAATAAGATTGAGGATTATTAGTACTGGTGGAAAGAATTAAAATGTTAATATACAGTCTGATTAAAATGGACTGTGTTCAGAGGAATAAAAAAATTTAAATATTGACTCTAGCAGAATTCGAACTTACTCTGACATGGACTTTCCTCTCCACAACGGTCTGAAAGCACCCTCGTAACTCGCACGTTCTGACGTAATATCAACTAGCCAATCACAATGACTTCGGCAAAAGCATTCGGTATCTGTATCTAGGGGCAAGTAACTCCCAATTACCATTCGTTAAACTGGATCGCCGCTATCCTTATTTCAAAAACGATGATATGATTGGACCGCAAATGACTAGGTTATGTCTGCGCAAAGCTGGTTCAAGATCGTGCGAGTTACGAGGATGCTTGCTGACTTGTGGAGAGGATTAGAGAGAGAGTCAATATTTAAAAACTGTTATTCCTCTGAACACGGTCGATTTTAATCAGACTGACAACAACCTCAAGTGCCCGTTAAAAGGAACTAGCCTCTTTATCATAAGAATGCTAATAAATCCTAAATAAAATGTATAATTTATTTGAAGAGTCTCACGATTTCCGCTTTGCATGTTTTCAAAACGAGTTCAGAGAGACCACTGAAGCGTTTGATCGCCCCTTAACGACATTCATAAAAACAAGCCTCACATACATCACAACAAAGTATCCATTTCTCGGAACAACCTGCAAAATGAAGGACACAGGAACAATACTGATACTACATTTTCTCCTAACAGAAATGCTTGACATATCTTCCAACATAACTTCCTTCACATTCATTACCAACTCAGACTACACATTACAGTGTACATTACAATCCTGCTGATGTTTTCAGAAACAACTGCTGTCTTTCTCTCATTTTGCCTTTTCATACATAGTTTTACTGCTTCTGGTTTAGGTAGGTTTCAAATGCTCGAAAATATGTTTTTATGATAAATATGAGAATTGCGATGATTATCCTTTCCTTCGAACACCTGAGATGACGTCATCTGAAATCAATTGCTTTATACGATATAATGTAAATTGATAAGAGAGATTTATATTGCCTAAACCAGGCCTTAGCTACTACGCTATGATGTGTAAAATGACACGGAGATACAAATATAGTTCACTCAGACTCCTTTCACTTACTATTAACTTTAATATTATCTGCAGTGCCGTTGTCATTGTTTTATCATTTGGATAGTCTTACAAGTCGGATTCATCTATCGGATGTGTTCAAGACTTCAAAATTTTACTCAACTATTATCAATTTCTATGTAACCCAAAGATTTTGAAGTGTTTGTTTAGCAAACTTATTTACGATTTATTTAGTGATTCTTTGACATTGTATTACCTATATCTGATAGCCTTTGTTATATAACCTAAAACCCTTTTTATCAAATTTGATGTTGCAGTAATATCATATTCATCGTTATATTTTGCTGTCTTAATAGGGGATATTTTTACAATTTACAGGTATAAAACTGCAATCATTCCAGAATCATGATATTAAGTGACTACTTGAAAGTCCTTTGCTAAACAGAGATCAAGGTTGAAGGAAATCAAATCGATAAACATATTACACAATTCTAGACACGTCAATCATTGCTCAAGTGACGTCTCAAGGATAACGCAATTGTTTCTCAAGACGTTTCAGATTTCTTATTTCTTTTTTGACATAACCTGCGCGAAATCTCTTTTTTTAGAGAAACTAAAATGTGACATTCAATCAGTCAAAAATGAAATAAAAAGCTGTGTCCAATATATCTTAGTTTCATAACAAGTTTTAAAGAGAACTAGATTTCTATAAGAGCAATTGATTATAAAAGGATTTCTGACATTTTCAAAACTGGTTCTAAAATGTCTTTTAGTCAATCGCAAACAGAAAATCATTCCGCTATTGATACTGAATGGTAAGTAGATTACATAGATTTTCGTTGGTTTGTATTGTCTCATAATTTACAACATGTTCTTATCCACAAATATATCGCCTAAATGTAACCTGCTTCGCGGAAAGCACAAACACTGCCTGGAACTCGAAATGTACATGCATGTCGTTAGATGAACACTTTAGGTAATATATTAGAAACATTTTACGATTCAAAACATCCGAGTCAAATCAATCTTTCAAATCTAAATAAAAAATGACCAAATATAACATCCCTTTGAAAATACAACAAAGTCCTGGTTACTCTTAAACCTAGGAGCACTTCATTTGAAAGCCGAAAATCTCTACCTGTCTTAACATTCGTCACTTAAACAATAAAAATCAAGCAGGGTCTTTTATTGCTTTATTTCATTGATCGTTAACTTAGCATAATGTAACATTTCGATTATAATATAGCACTATTGGAACTTTCTTATTGCTGTACAATGTTTCACAACGAAAGATTATTTGCCTTTGTAATAGTGAAAAGGATTTGAAAATGACACAAAATATATCATAATATGTCGCCATCATGATTAATCCAGCAAATCTTCAATTTAGTATCCCGCCAGGGACTCGGCAACATTGTCTGCAGTAGAGAACTGTTCTACACGCAGTCAGGTTTGGGTGCAATGCTACACTGAAATTCAGCGCAGTACTCCCCATGGTTCGCTAGTTCCAGCGGATGCTCGCAGGTTTCACCGCAATACATAGCCACAATGGTGTTGCGGGCTTTCTCCCTGCATTAATACTAGCGGCCGCGATAAAAGTGAAATAATCTTGAAAGCGGCGTTAAACACCAACTCACCTCACCTCACCTCACCTTCAATTTAGTAGGATAAAAAAACCATCAATGATGTGAATACTAGATACACAACACCATATTCTCAACATAGTATAAGATTTAATCTATCTACATCTTTTTCCTAAATTACTCCCTTGTTCTCAGAGGTTCCTGATTAATTCTGTTGCCAACTGCGCGGAAATTACGAGAGTAATAAAATGGTAATGACTTCAGCGGTTATATTACATCAAGCGTCGTAGGATAAAATTGGACCATTAATTCCTTAACAAGTTTCTATTGATATTTGTACAAGGAGTACCAAAAGCTTAAACCTTGAAGCACTAAGTATTTTATAACTGCAAGCATGAAAGCGGATAATTTTGATGAGAAATATTGTATTTAGGAAAATTAAAGGAATTTTTTTAAAAATATTAACATTTAGTTAAGACCATAACATATTTTACTTAGTAACGCTTATTCATTACCTCAGCCAGCGTTCTATGAAAGCTAACATTTAGAATTATACAGTATTTCAAGGTGATGAAAAAGTTGTTCTTAGAAAATCCTAGCAAAAGTAATTGGATTAACAAAATATTCGATAGATTAGATATGTATCAATTTTGGAAGCGTTTTTATGCAGAAATTCTATTCTATAAAGTAAGATGAAATTAGATGTAAAAACAAAAAGCCAGTTGTTGAATATTAACAGTAGGTACATAATTAATACTGCATGTAGTTAATGAATAACAACGATTTCGACAAAATAATCAGATGTTTAAACAAAACAATGTCAAAGTCAAGTTATCTTTATTCAACAATTCATTTGCAGTATGTCACTCAACTTTATCAAAATGAAATTAATGTTGGACTATGATGAAATTAATAAGTCATATCTTAAAGGAGTTCTGGTTATATGCTCGCTGAACGTTAGCATCATTAATTACAAAAAGAGTTTTTAACAATTACTTGATAACAAAACACATTTAACATTATCTTCATTGATATTTCAATCTTCAACATTGATAATAACCACCACTAACCACCACAGACGTAATCTTGTCACTTGGCCAGTTGGGCTGGCTGCCATTGATTCATTTCAAAGGTTGATGAATAGTTTCTGGCGTTTGCTAACTGATTGATGAGTGTTCATTTCATCATATTGATTGCCTTTTGATAAGGACGGTTCAGGTCGATGAAAAATAGGTCCGGTTGATAGAATAGGTCTGCCAATAAAGTCTGTGCTGTCAAAGATTGCATTTTGATTGAATAATTTACATCGGACGAAAAAAACACCACAATATCTTTGCGTTGAAAATATGGTATATAGAGATGCCACACAGAATCAATTTACCAGCTTAGATGTAATCCACAGTATTAACTGACCTTTTTAGAAAGGAGCTCTGAAGGAGTTGTGTGTCATGTTAATTATTCTTTTTTATTTTTAAATATCTTGAGGGGGTATTAGTTCTAGTAATAACATGAACAGAATCACTACTATGCAACCGTACAGAGAGATTTCAGGGTCAGGACTTGGATAAAAGGACATATCAATCACACATGACAGTCAATGACATGTTGCAAAACTTGTAGAACACATATTGAACCTTTTATCATCCATTACATAAGAGGGCTCTACTAACCCCTATTCGAATTAGCTTTTATCTATCAACTGCCAATCTCGACCACTTAATTCTTAAACTTGGGCAGGAATACAGGATACAAACTCGGCTATCAATAAACTAAGCATGCGGCGTCGAAGAAGAAAGTCAAATTTGATTTTACGAGTTTCGAATTATATCATCACTGGATTGACATTAACATATTGTTGAAACTAACTTTGTTTTTTAAATTATACACTTTGAAAAAATCATTAACACAACTGACTAAAATACCTGGTTGATTGTGTTATATTCAGTGTATATATATATATATATATATATATATATATATATATATATATATATATATATATAGTTTGTATATTTTTGTAATTTTTTGATTTCCTTGTCGCCATGATACACTTGATAATTTATATCTCCGCATTTCAGATGAGGCATATTTGCATAGTTTCTAAGTTATGTGAAGAAACAGGGTACTAATCTTACGCCTTATATTCACATAGATTGTATAATACTGATATATAAATGACAAATCAAAATGAAAAAAATTCTTGTTTGTTCTTCTACGAGATTCAATTTTTTATCAATGGGATAGGCAGTATAAGCATCAATCAGAGGACAGAATTGATAGAAATTTATGATCAGTAGTCAACTTTACTTCGCAGGAGAAAGGATTTATGTTTGAAGAACATGATCAAAATCATTACCACCATTACCATTGGAAGCAGATTCAATCTTAAGGAGGACACAGACTTATTTCATGGTTGTTAATTGACAGCTGTATGACTTATTGTTTGAATCGTGGTTTAAAATCAGTTAAATCAAAACCTTTGGAACTTTTAAATTAATGATGACAATTTCACGTGTAATCCTAAATGAAAGTTCACATACTTAATCCTTGTAGAGGTAATTTGAGATGGACACCCATATGGTTAAATGGTTAGCTTTTTATTTGTGAAAAATCTAATAAAATTGTGCATCTGACATTATTCTACTGTTAATACTTATGTTTGCACTAACACAGTTTGCACGACAAATACAAAACCTAATGAAGTACATTTTAGCTAATATGAGCAATCTTGGATTCATTACAAGCATGAGACAGTTAAATTAATCAAGTGTTGCTCGTAACAGGATATTAGTCTGAGTGTCAAAACGAATACAGAAGAAGACATCTTATTTCATTAGAGAAAAAGAATTGTCTGAGCTGTGGTCTCGACAAACAATGTGCGGTGTGACGGTTTTATAAGAAATGTCAGTAGTGTATGGAACCTCTTCCAAGGGTATCACCTAACCACTGATATCTCTGATACGTATACAGCAGAAACATGTTCAGTCCATGATGTTTGAAAGAGTCCGCTCATGTGAGACGCCGTTTGCAATTTCTTCTGATTAAATTAGAAACTTCTAATCAATTCGCCTCACCATCAAAGTGACTTATGAATTCTAATCTGCCCTTCCCCCATGTGATCACCACATTGACATCGACGTAGTCATTCCAAATTTCCTAATTGATATGAACATAATTAGTTAATACTACAATTTGAGGAACGTCATTAGAAGATATCTGGCCCCTCAGCAACGCCTTAGTAGCTGCCTTGAATTCATCATCATCGTCTTTGCTGCTTCCGTATGCATGTTTGTCCAGTTATAATCCGCTGTCTTCCGAAATTTGTTTTCCAAAATATTTCCTCTACTAGGATACGAATTTGATCATGAAGTAGCTCTTTGAACAATTTAAACGAGCCAGAATTTTATTGTTAATTATAGGAAACTCATTATTTTGCTCTCAAAGATACATTGATAAAGGTTGGCTGGATAAGGTTTTTGCACAGTAAACTTTTTTCACACGAAAGACAGTTCTATAAAACACCGATGGCATAACAAAAAAGAAAGCACTGATCAATCCTTACCTTTTTCCAATAGTGACTAAAACGATGAAGACGTTAAATAGAAACGGTTATAATACTTTTTTTTCAAAGCAGCCAGGACAATGGAAATTTGACGAAAGCTAAACCGATGACCGTGTCTACTAGAGATATGTTCATGTTATTTAATCAAGCCATTGGACGCATCTATGATAATATATATAATATTTATATCAAAGTAATTTTAATCAATTTGTGTCTGATAAAATATCATAAATCAAAAAGCCATTTCATAAATATTAAATCATTATTTTCTTATCATATTATTAACACATAAAGTTTTATATCATTTAAAATTGAGCGGGTGAAAAGAAATTCAATAGTAAAGATTTTTTATGTTACTATTTCATCAAAATTCTTTTGTAATACCGGCCAGAAATGATTTCTCTGTTTCAAAACAAGGTAATGTTGACCTCCACCATTCTATTTGTATAGATATAAATTTTGACAACAAGTAATCAAATATAGTGGATTTCGGCATTCATAGAATGCATATTGAATACACTTAAATTAAATAATGCATTCTCAAAAGAAGACTTCAAAGCAGGAATTCTATCTTTCGTTGAATTGATCCGAAATGTTCCGATGTTATTCATTGCAAGCGAGACAATCCTTTACAAGTCAGAGAGGAAAATGTGTTTTATTTGACAGCTCATTGTGATAAATATTATCAATTGGATACTGATTTATTTTGAATTACAGAAGCACAAAGAAATTTCAAAATTAATCGTAACTAACGATGCACTTAAAATAACATTTCTTTAAGGAGCTTGAGTAGAAATGTTACGGATCTACGAACTACCTCAGTTCACGGGATTAACATAATTAAATCTTAATGTTCGGAATATCAATAGGGAAACCGTAAGCACCAACGAGATATTCATAAGGCCACAAAAAAGATTTCCATTAGGTTGAATTACTGATTAAATGAAATATAGGGGAAGATTGGTTTAGTTCTTAGGGGATAGTTGTTGTAAAAAAACACACCAAAAAGATAGATTTCAAAACAGTAAAAGTTTTCAGAATATTACATAAACTAGGAACATGTTTCTTTAGATGTTATCATCTATCTCGATTTCATTACTGAGTCAAATTTTAAGAAATTAGCCAATTTCTGCAAGTTAAAGTCTTATGCAATCGTTTCATCGTAATTACCGTCTTAATTAATATCGTTAATAAAATGACACATATTATGAAATAAACATTTCAATTTTTAAAGCTAATAATCACGTTAAGGATATCTGACATGAAGGGATATGAATCATTGAAAAATAACTACATACTGTTTCTCTTCTCTGTCTACGGTTTATATGTGAAGCTTAAACAACGCGGTTGACGACGCCTGACTGATCGAACCTGTAAATGTATCCATGAATGAACGCGTTTTAGAAGGATAACTGAAGTGAAAACATCAATCAGGATCTCATATACAATGTTATCAAACAACTCGACTATGTACACTTAACAAATGGTGATTAGGAAGAAAACCTGACTAATCAAGTGATAAACAGGAATAAATGTTGAACAAACCATACTACCATAATACCAAACAGAACATAAGAGCGCATTTTTTTTAAATTAAAAAACTTCATTATCAAGTTAAAATCCAAATGTTAACCTAAGCAGCCAAAGTCGTAGAATGACGTACTGGACTTTTCAAATATCGTGAAAATTAGTGAAGTTTTGATATGGATGAAACGCCCTTTTTATATTTTATTTTGATTAACAGTTTCATTTTACAACAAACAATAAATACTGACAAAGAAATGTATTTGTATATACTTTTCAAAAGAACAATACTTATTGATATTGAAACAAAACTATTTGAAATGACAAAATCATTTCAAAAACAGCCATATATACTCTTTCCCTCAAGCCTTCAAGCCTTCAAACACACGTTAGTGCAATTGTTGATAAAGTTTGAATGGAAAGTTTCAGCTTCAGTTTATTTGTTTAAAATACACTTTACATGAATAATTTTCTTTATGAAGGAGACATTGAAGCAGTAATCCGATCTTCATTAGAATTTCTTCTGAAATATTTTAACATAATTCATTGTTACTAAGACAACCTCAAACAAATCTGAAAGAAAATGTGTTTAATTTGACAGCACGTTGCGTTGATTTTGCTTAGACATCATAGAACCATAAAAACAAACTTAATCACAATTAACAAGAATAGTTTAAGATGAAACGAATGAACGAGTTTTCATTTGATATTCATCTGAAAATAACAAATATTGTTTGCAGGTGTTTGTTGATAGAAAATGTAACATAGTTTGAAAAAGGATTTGTGTCTACACAAAATCATGTTTTTTGCTGTTGATGTTAAAAAATGGAACAAACGTATCATATATCTTTTGTTATGAGTATAATTTGGGCATCTCCTTCTTTCATAAATGTATGACTTCTGGCTAATATTTCGACTCTAAAATCTACCAGAAAACTCCCTTTTGGAAATTATATGATTCAATCCGAATCCTCTAGCGATTCTGTGCAATTATTAATAAGGTTTTGATAACTTTCATTGTTGAAAATCATGGTATGCATCTGCCAATAAATACAATTGACCTTTTGCTAGTCTTGCCTGAAAGGACCAATGGGTTCTCGACAGAATGTCCATAAATAAGTAAACTTTCTACTGTTTTCATTGTTTCCAGACCCACTGGCTCTAGATAATTTATATATTGTGAAAAGATACTTTTTAAGGAAATCGTAAACATTAGATAAGGTGACTCTGTCTCTTGAAATACTATTTCTTCGTAAATTGCACCTTTAATATGTTGTCTGCAATTTCCTTAAGGCAAGGGAATTTTAAATATACATGGAAATGAAGATATCATGTTATCTGACACATACTTGTGACACAGGGAGCGGATTGTGCAATAGATATTTTTTCTCCCTAATTGTCGAATGGAATTGTGATCCAAAGCAACGATAAAACCTTATCAATTATAAACAAATTCAGTTAACAAATCCAAGTTGAAGACTTCGAAAAAAGATATGTCAGAATGAATTATTGTGTTTGCACGAGAAAAATATTATGAATTCTTTCCTTTAATTGAATTGGTTATGTAATGACTATTAAGATGAACATTTTTCCTCTTTTATTACAAATGTTTACAAAGCAATACCAGTAGCACGTTTTTGAAAGATAGCTATCTTTAACTTTCGCACCATAAACATTAGTTTATGATAAAACTGGGTTCAGTTTGTAAACACAACCTTGGAAGTTGCCCCTTTCTACATGACATTTCTTTTTTAGAAACTTCTATCAAACTATTGCTACTTTCAGATGTGCATCAAATGGAACTGCTCTTGTTTATTACGATTAAGTTTGAGATGTCTTTGTGCTTCTGTAATTCAAAACCAATCAGTATCCAATTCCTAATATTTATCACAATGAGTTGTCAAATAAAAACATGTTTTTAGCTCTGACTTGTAAAAGGATGTCTCCTTAACAGTGAATTATGTCAAAACATTTCGGAATCAATTCAATTAAGGATCGGACTTCTCCTTGAGTTTCTCTTTCAGAAATAACTTTATTCGTGAAAGTTGTAGTGTAAACAGGTTCACTTTAGACACAAATCAATTAGGCTTCATGTGAAAAAATTTTACTTCTGGAGATATAGAAATATATTTACATTTTTCACTAAAACAAAAATAGTTCTGACTGGTATCAAAAAATGAGAATTATTCACTTTTCAGTAGCCTTTCCTAAAATATCTTTTTGTCTAAATTGGATCCAATTTTGTAGATAAACCATGCTGTTTTACGCCTTTAGCTTGTTACGAAAATACATTAAGAGGGAACGTCCATTTTAAGATGATTTTTGGGTTTATTATAAAAACAGTGAATGTACTTTATGAAGTTTTTTAAAAACATTATTTGTTTCCATCTTTTCATTTTGTCATTCCGTGTCGTTGTCGATGGCTCAACTGATGTTCCTTAGCAGCATTGGCTGAACGTCTTCTTGAGAGAATGAAGCTTGATAACCTTTATAGTTGACTCGTCCATTTTGGTTCATTTTATATATAATTTTTTTTTATATATGTACAGGTTTCATGAGTCTGATATTGTTGAACACAATGATGATGCTTATTTAATCAATACATGAGTGGGAAGTTGCTTATTCTCAGCTTCCAATGTTCATAAAATGCTCATTACCAGTATCGTCATGAATGTGTCCGTTGGCTCGTGACTAGTCATTGATTATATTACTTGAATGTAATTGTCTGATTTACTTTGTTAAATGCGTTCCAAAGGCATTGTGAAACTAAAACACCCATGTATCCAGAAGTACAGTTCTTGATGTTTTGCTCAAAATAAAATCTGGAGATTTCATTTTAAAAAGTTATGGAAAAGTGATGGAAATATTGGTAAATGTACAGCTGCATGCCAAACGTTTGTTCACATACCTGTATATACTAGTGCAAATATCATGTAATTTGAGATGCCTTTGAGGTATTTTAGCGTTGCGAAATCCATGCAGATCCATTCTTCTTTAAGGCAAATGTTTATCGTACCCCACATTTACCCGTAACAGGTAATTGAAGTGACCAGCAGTCAAAATTCCGAAAGCATTAATTTTTATTTTTCTCCATAAAATCCTTTATAATTTATCATCTTCTTTAGAAATACGGCACGTTTATACCTTAGCACAAAGCCAATGTGATTATGTTGGTTTTGATATCAGACACTGGAGTAACGAGCGTTCATTCCAAAAGCTTAAAGGCGTCCTTTCCAAGAGGAAAGAGGCACCCTTCCACACCTTTCCATAAAGGAAAGAGGCACCCTTCCACACCTTTCCAAAGGCTTAAAGAACGCCCTTTCCAAAGCCTCTTTGGAAAGAACGCACGGCAAGGTCACCTTTCCACAGCCTTTAAAACTAATTAGCACCTTACCTGTCTGACCAAGAGTTATGTCCCTTTATTCTGTTTGTCAAATTCGTCATGTTATTGAATACCTTTAGAAGTTTTTGATTACGTTAAACTAAAGTTATTTTTACATTTTGAAAATCTTTATTTTGTTTGAAAGATTGATTCTTAAAAGACATAAAATTTAATTTACCTTTGAAAAATTAAAACGTTTTTCATCGCAACTTTTTAACAAAAGAAGACTTTGTTTTTAAATTGATGAATCAAATCCTGCATATTATTTTATTGCAGAAATTAAATAAATCATTTTACTATTCAAGGATTGACTTAAACACATGAAATGAATAAGAGATATAGAGTTTGAAAATTGCATCATTTAAAATTAAAAGATATTTAGAAAATTGTATGAATTTAATCATGGAAAATGTTAATAAACAATTTTTGGCGATGATTATCATTTGTTCGCAATAATTTGTTTGATTTCAAAGGTAAATGGCGACCTTTTTGTAAGTGAAGTTTGAAAGATTATCAATGACAAAGTACATACCCGTTTCAATCGTCAGAAAAAGTGATCCATGAATTGTTTGCAACTTGATCGACTTCCTGAATAATCCTATTAAATTTGGGTACCTTTCCAAATGATCTACTTTTTTCAAGTGACTGTAAGCATCGATAGCATTGCAGAAGATTTTCTTCTCATTGGTTGAACGTATATTCTACAAGTTCATTGGTTTATAATGTTTGTCGTTGTTAAGATGTACTAATTAGCTGTGTAATGCCAAGAGTTATGTCAGTTTGAACGGATGTTGACATAAGCCGCCATTTACCAAAGGGTCCAAAGCACAGGTGTGGGCCTGCTATTTGAGACAAATAATCTAACAATGAAATTTGACAGGAAATAGATTACGTAATAGGCACCTGTTAATTATGACAACATTAGGACCCAGCTATGGACAGTATGCATTGAATCTGAGCAGTGTCTTGTGATGTGCAATTGCGTCGCCACATTCTAAACTCAGCATGAAGTACATAATTGACAAAACCAGTTTCATAAATAAATATCAAAACTAAAAAAGTGTTTTTATTTGGTTTTTTTTTTAAATTCCAAGCTTCATAGATTCAAAATTTAATTGGATTAGGTAAAAACTATTATGCATACAAGAATGTATGAATGAGTTTTTAAAAAGAATATAGAATGTTGATGTAATAAGAGCAGTGTGAAGATGACAATATCCCTTGTCAATCGTTAAGTTTTATATAAAACAACTAAATACAGGATCATATAACGAATATTTTTACTTAAATGTATGACTACATTAATCATGCATGTTTATGATTGTTCGATATGTATTTCGAAAAGATATATATGCCTCATAAATTATCATTACAGGAAAGTAAATTCTAAGGCAACAGCTAGTTCGCCGATCCGTTCGCTGTCCAAATTAAGGAAACATTTAGATATGTGTATGTAAATTGCAACTTACAATGTCATGTATAATTATGGTAAAACTTATGATATCAACAACAAAGCGTTGATCTAATATTAATTCATTGTTCATGAGCTTAACATAATAAAGAACATTTTAGAAATAGAATTTAGAAACATACAATCTAATGCTATTGTTTGATAATAATAAGCAAAACAGAAAAATCTTATAAAACAGATCCACAAAAATATTTTATTGAATCTTACATATCCCCTATTTCAAATTATGCACCTTAGGCTTTCTGTGAGAAGAATCGCTCATTATAAACAATATACATCTTGTTAATTTGTCTAGCCGACAATCAAGTTTGCCTCTTTGATCTCATAGTGGTAATTAACTGGATGCGTTTAGTGTAGAGGCTGGACCAGAAAGGGGGAGGGGGCGTGAGGGGTGGGGCGTCTGGAAGTGACACTCGCTTGGAAAGAGCGTCTGACAGGATTGCTTTCATTGCTATTTGGCGGTCTATGGTATAGTATTCCCGCTATGCCATTACCGAGACCTGGACTAACGGATTATGAATTGAGTTTCACTTGAATGTCATATCTAAAATATAGATTTAGCCAATGATCGAGTTTACAATTTATGATGAAAATATTAGGCTTTTCATTATAACATTATCAGGGCTTATTTCGGAGGTCACGTTTTAATATATCAAACCCAGTAACCACATACTTGAACCAAACCTCAAATGTCCACAAAAGATTTTATAGAAAGCTCAGTCGGCTCATACATAGCTTAAAATATAGTTTTATGAACAATTCATTTCTGTTGATAGGTTTGCTCATACATGAAACGGTATAAGATTGTTTTCTGACAATTCCTATGTTGTATCAATTCTTTTGAAATTTAAGGAAATAAGGAAATAATTTAAATTTCTGTGTCAAGGTTAGAAACACCGTGTAAAGTAAAATTATCAATAATATCAAGTCTATTTTTGTAAAAGAACACAGAAACGGATGTATGAAAACATATTAATGGATATTAATAATCAATTGACGATACTTTATACATACTGATACTACAATATGTGCACATATCCATTAAAAGTGGTAAATATTGTAAATAAAAACTTCACCTTGCGTATTAACCTCTGTCTAATAAGTAAAATTTGGACTTGCTTCCAAGGTGTGCTAACAGTGAAATAAATGGATGGTTAAGACAATCAACAACGGGTTTCATATCATGTTATAAGATGTCTTACATTTCTTTTATTAACTCTCCATGCTCCAGATCTTGCTTCATATGTCTTTTGTGAATGTTCTCTTTGCCGTTCAACAAACGGTTTCATACCATGTGATAATGTCGCATACATTTCACATTCAAGCTCTTGATTTTGTCAAATAATCAAGTGCGCCTCAAGCTCGATTGTAGTGAATGCAAAAAATTTAATAGACAAATATCGGACACGTCCAGATGTTTTTGCGGAAATTGGCAAAGTATGTTACATTTTCTCTTAATTTGTCGATTTTAAGAGCAAATATATTTCTATATTCATGGATATGAGTTCTATACGGTAGTGGCAATTTGAGCTACTTAACGAATAGAACCATCCTTAATTCAACACGTTTTATACACATAAGTAAACGCTTTTCGTGATTTCTTCAATTACTAAGATTATTTTGAATTTAATTCACGTTTATGATCACGTGCTTCAGTTGAGCAACAATTTTGAAAGTTTTCGCTATGCTTTGTTATTTATAGCACAAGTTCTCACACGTTTTTTACTTCTCTAATTCGTTGTTATGTTCTGTATCCATGTATTGTTTAATTTTGTATTGGTACGGCGTTGAAATAGGCCAAATGACTTGTTCGCCAGTCCAAATTTTGTACGAAATAAAAATATGGTTATTAAACAATCTCATACAATTTGATAATACGGCTTACCTTGCTAAGTAACTACACAGGTCTCTCTGTCAACTCAGAGAGAGGATTTTGCACAATTTTATGACATGGTAATTAACCGTTCGTTACCTAGTCTAGCCGACAATCAAGGATGTCTCTCTGACCTTAACATGACAATAAACTTGTTGGGCGTGTGTGAGGGGCAGGGAGAGAGTCAGCAAAAGAAGTGACATGTTTGACAACAAAGATTAACGAGATCAAAATAAGAAATTAATTAATTAATAGGGCATATCCTCCCCCAAAGTATAAAGTATGCCAATGGTTTCATAAAAATATAATGATATATATACTGTTTTTAGAATTAAAAAAATATGAAATCATAAAATTATTCTCGAATATTGAAAAGGTTGGTTATTTCAATGAATGTCTTTATTCAACTAGAAAAATTCATGCTTTTGGTCATCCACATGACTACATGTATGTCATGTGAACATTATGTTGGAAAATATCTGCCTGTTAAATTTAAAAGCATGTGGACTGAATTTAGCAATTAACTTTTTTCAACTGAAGACAAGATTTGATTACCAATAACATTGCTTTAAATCAAATCCTTTAGTATAGAAAAACATGTCTTGGCGAAAATCACAAAATAATATGAAATAATGAAGAGAGGCTTCATAATTAACGCCACAAGAACAGGCTGATGTTGGATATATAAAACGTTCATTTTATATTCATTTAGGTCGCTGCATTCAAGTCGAAGAGAGCAATATATTAATTGACAAATTCTGATTCATTTGCAAGTCAAGGTGGCCGTAGATATATGTCTCGTTATTCATAATCTATGTTAGAATATCAGTGATCTATATTTGGTAGGCATTGATCTAACCAAGAGATGTACTTTATACAACAAAATAACCTTGATTTAGACATTATTTATGTCAATCACTTACCTCAGAATGAAGATGGTCTGGCGCATTCGGGTTAGTTCCAAGATTGACTTATTTATCTAGACCCAAGCTCACTGCTACTCCGGGATTCTTCTAAAAGCTTTATTATCAAAACAGAAATAACAGATTACACTGCATACCCACTTTACATTAAATAAAGAAGGGTCCTTAACAAGCATTTAGTTACCAATAATCCTATCTAAAACAACATCAAGATCCATCTAGATCCAAGCTCCCTACTTCTGCAGGGTTCTTAATTTCAAACTTGATTTCTTATATTAATGGCTATATAGAGCATATGACAAAAGTTTATCATATCAACTGTTTATATATGAAAATAACTTGATGCCTTTTACTTAAAGTGGCTTTATTCTAAGTTAAATTGTTTATTTTATGAAAAGTGGTACCTCATCCAAATTCCTCTACCTTAAAACATAGGTTTCTATGTTCATTAATATGTTTTGACTTGATACCTCAAACAAAATATAGAAAAAACAGCATGTTGTTATAAACTCATGGTAAAATTCCGAATATCACTAAATATTTTAATTTCAGAGGAAATCATATGAGATGTGTGTGCTGATCTTTTTGTTATTATTATTTATTTATTAAGATGTATGTTCATCCTTTTTCGTGCCTCTATGAAAAATGATTTTGTGTGGTCATCCTCTTTCATCTATGTCATCCAGCATTCAATATTATTTTTTACAGTGAGTGACTTATTTTTCTGAGATCCGCATGGGCAAATTTAGATTTTATTATTGTTATGTTGTTCTGATTTAAGAAAAATTAACAAATGTTACTAAAACAACGAGTCCTCGTTAGCGTCAGATAATACCATTTAGCATCTCAGACCAATAAAACCTATCAGACTATGACCAGTTGTCAGCTTCAGGTATTGAGCAGGTGTCAACCGTGCTGTACAAACACATGCAGGTGGCTTGTAGACAAGTGACCATGTATCAGTCTGATCTGTCAGGACGGTGTCTCTCGTGTCTTGAAATAACAGGATACACTGCTTTAACGCATCCTGTTATCCAATGAAATCTGAGAGGTTAGATAAGAAATTATCAAACTAATTTGGCATCGGCTCTCTTTTTCTCATCTGGTCACCATTATTGTTTGAATGTGATAGCTGGATGTAGAGATTGTGTCGTTTATCTGTTTAGCCACTGATCAGTTGTGGGTTTTTGTTCTGTTCTTAAGCTAAAAAGGATTTGGATATTTATGTTCTTGTGGATACATTCACTGAAAAGGTACGTTCCACATGTTTAACTGATCAACTAACACATGCTTTATTGATTTATGAAAGAAGTATATGAGGCAGCTTTTCATTTTTACCTAACTTAATTTAGCGCTTTGCAAATTCGTTACCTTCAGAGTAATGCACTTTAAGCATGTATCAGTGCGTGGAAAAGTGCCATACAACTATCCATAAAATTATTATAACAATCACGTTATACGTTAAATAACTATAAAGTAAATCCCTTTGATGACCTTTATAGATATGTGAACTATGTTATCCAATTAAATATGATACTGTTTCTTTATATATGCCACTCAACCACTCGATTTAATACATGTTGAACTACTAACTTAATTCAAAATGACTTCTTAACGGCTTTTCTTTTCACTTTTCTCCTAGTTATTAATTTTAAAATAATCGTTCCACGTCCATGATTAACACAGTTTAATGATCTCGTAATTTCATGAAATCAAATTCATGTTTCAAATAAGAAATAAAAAAAACCTTTTCAACCATACCGCTTAGAATTGAGAAAAACGTAAAGTGCGATTTTATGCGCGCTTCATTGACTTAATCGATTTGGAAAGATAGGCAACGGAAAGGCGACCTTTCCTTAGTGTGGAAAGGACGCCTTTCAGTTTTTGGCAAGACCGCCTTGCCAAATTTGGAAAGTTATGGAATGAACGCGCGTTACTCCAGTGAGAGAGTCCTTATGGAACATTTTATTTGACATTTAACAAAATCGAATTTTTTAAAATGTGAACCCCTCTGTCTTTATCAGTTTGCCAAAATTTTTGCACCAGAGACCAGATGTTATCGTGCCATGTTGCAAGACTTTTATATTTGTATTCACAGATGATGTTGATAGAGAGAGAGTGTAATTACTTTATGTTTTAATTTCCATCTATACCCTCGACATGTTCAATATTGATTTACAGATATTGTGATACTGATATGTCTCACCATACGGATACATAAAGAAATAAATGCACTGACACACACAAGTTTTTATTGTTGTAATATTCAGTGTTTCCACATGAATAGGACAAATCATATCCACAACGATTTAACATACATTCTAGCTTGCGAATTTCCAATTTTGAAGAGTCTCAAACAGAATTGTTTGTTTTTCTCTTTTTTGTTTGGTAGATAGGTATATACAATTTTTAAATATGTAATGCCTTTATAAGTTGTCAAAGGAGTAAATCTTATTTTGTTACTTTTGTTCATGATTTGTTTGGTCGATATGATTGCTGCTTTGAAATGATTTGGGGTTTTCCTTAAAACCTAAGATTAAATTTTCAATAGTTCGATAATTATCTAAAAGGAATTTTAACATGATTCCGAACCGTTTCGTCATTTTTGCCAATAGGAACCAAATATTTTATAAAATCATTTAATAACCTTTTGAACATATTTGAAATACTTCCCATTAATTAATTAATTTACTCCCTGGACCTAATTATTAACTCTTTCTCCACTCTGCTGTTAAACCATATCAGTAATAAAAATGAATATTGATCTTGTAATCTCTTAGTCTCCCCTTCTGATCTATAGCTATCTTGTTACATATCAGTGTACTCAAAGTCACTTCGAGTGAATTTCCAGTTTGTGGCTGTTTGAAATGATAGGTTTCCATACCTCTCATACTTCCACCGTGAAATTAGATAAATTGTTTTTTCTTTAACATACTCACCCTTTTAGCATACACTTATAGGCAAAATAAATGTCCCTACTTTGCGTGCAAGGTACTTTAATCCATGAGGGATAAATGCAAAGACCACAGTTTCACACTGTTCAAAAAAGAGGATGGACCTTGCAGTAGGTCAATGTGACATTTCACCCACACTATTGATTAAAAAATATCGTTTTAACTTAAACTAAGAAGTTCTGCACTACTCAGTCCTCAGCCTGTGGCAAGTGATGAAGATCCTGATAAAAAAACCTAATGCTATAAGCACGGAAATTGCAAGATTAATAAAAAGTGAATAAATAAATGATTTTGGTTACAAATAACGGTTTTATGGCAAATTGGATCATTATTTTCCTAAAAAGTTTCTAATAACATTGGCATCCTAATCAGCATTTGTCATCTTAAACCTAAATTACCCTCAGTGGTACGACGCCTCTTAGTTGAAAACTAATAAATTTGAAGATGATTTTAAATTTATTTCAATTTTAAACACAATTTAGAATACTGATAGATCTATTCTGGAAAGGGTAGTAATTTGTATTATTTCAAAACTTTCCAAAAAAATACGACTTGATAACATCAGAGTATTCACAATCTTTTATAACTCTCATCTAAATTAAATGTTATTGACGATATCACTTACATTTTCTGTGACCAGTGGTACATTGTCCGATCATTTTTCTCATTGTATCATCTACCAGTGTTTGCACATTGTCATGGAAAAAGGTAAAGGATAAGTAATAAATCTTCTCAAGTTAACAGCTACTTCAATTGGTTATTTAGAATGTTATGCTAAGCTTGTCAGTGCGATATCCTACGTTGTATATGCGTCGTATCAGCCACAAGTCTATCTACAAGTCTAACTTATCTGAATCGTCTTAATTCATTAAGAAATTGATTGGTGAATTTCAGGAGGAACGACTCTAACAAATCTCAGGACGAGAATGACTCAGAACGGACAGCAATTCTTAAGTGTAGAGAGAACAGGTAACTGCTGTTTTTATTTTGGGCAGAGGGAAAAGGCAAATTTTTTTACTTTGAATCCATTTGTTTACCTAAATTTGATATATTTTGGGTAGAAAAATACACAGAAAAACAGAGGTTTCTAATAATGAAGGCAGGTACATATATGGACAAATCATTGACAATTAGATAAAGATTTTCGATATGTTGGTTTAATTTCGAGGTTTTCTAAACAATACTACATCGACCATTACAGCGGCGGAAGAAAGATTTGTTAAATTGTTCATAATCATCAATTTTAATCAGACCATGCTTTTGCATCAATATATTAAGGGGTCTTATCTATTAGATATATAAGGGACATATATGTTGTATCACGGGTACAATTCTGCTTTTCCCAAGAGGCATGGGGTAAATATAAACAATTTAAGACATTTGATCTTCAATAGAATATTAATTAAAACTCATTTCCTAAAAATAGTTAATAACGGTTAACGTAATGATATGTACTACGTCTTTAACAAAACAAATTACCAAATGAAGGTTACGTTTTTGCATTTTGGACCCCAGTGTTTTATAAATCTATGCCCAATGTGTTTCAGTGGAAATATAATGAAATTTGAAATGTTGTAAGTGACAGAAACATGATTTTTCCTCGTCTCATCAAAAATGAGAACTTTTGTCAGGAAGATGATTATATGAGTCGAACACCTTTTAACATGATACTTGCAAAAAGTTTGCAAAAGTTTTGCAAGTAATGTAACAAACTTGTGTTCAGCAGCTGTGTATCGTTACATTTGAGATCATTTTGTAAAGTCAATGATAAGACATTTTAGTCATATGAAGATGATTGTTTCTTGGCATATTGACATTGCATTTTCTGTGGTGGTTCAAGACAGTAAAAAGTAGCAATATTGTTCGACTTATTAGAGATCAAATAGTAGTTTTTTTCTAATGAGGTCCCTGTTATTTTGTTTAATGGGTAAGGCCACATTATTATTATATCAAATTGAGATCACATGGGTACGGAAAGTTGAAGATTACATAGACGTTGTGAGGGGAACGGTAAAGGACATGTCGAATTATATTTTTTAATTTAAGCAGAAAACATTTTTAAAAAACGTCTAATATCAGATGATTCATTAACCTCCAACGAAGACTGAACATTGCTTTGTTTCATTTATATACGTGACCTTGAAGAGGTCAGTAGTGAGATGACACCCTGGAAAGAGGTTCTGGATACTTCTGACATTTCTTAGGCAACTATTACATTGCATCTTTTTTATTGAGATCACAGCTCAGACAAATCTAACACTCGAATGAATGGGACGTCTTATCTAGATTGTTTGGGCCACTCAGACTAATATGCTACGACATATATCACACTAGATCAATTAAGCTGTCCAAAGCTTGTAATAGATATCCGAGATTAGTTCAAATTATCTTTATAACTGATATAAGTTTTGCTTTTGTCACGGAGGTCCATACAAAACCTTTAAAATGATCATTCATATTTCACATTCGAGAAGCAAACATCATTTCCTAATTACCGATGTTTAAGCGTACACAATCTATATATTACTCCTAAGAAAATGATTACACACTGTGTGTCTGTCCACTTCTAGATTACCCTTTACTTTTAATGATAATTAAATGTCTTCAGCAAATGGGTCATTGTTCATTGGTGATTGAATTGACAACTAATATGTCTATGTCCTTATTAAGATTGAATATACTTCCAATACACATGATGGTAATGATTTTGATCATGTTCTTCAAACATTAATCGTTTCTCCTGCTAAATGAAGTTGACTGCCGATCATTGATTTCTGTCCTTGATAATTTGTCTGTGTCGTCTATAATCTGATTGATGCTTGTCTTATCAATCTAAATGATGAGTATTTGGTGAGTAAGAATCAGACAGTTGAACAAACATGTCAAGATGATGGGAATGGCTGGCAACCAATCCATTTTGACCTATTTTGACCATTTATCATCGGTATACAATTCCAATACTATTGAAAACTATGTATAACTAAATAATAACAAATAATAAAGATAAAAATGAAAAAAGGTCGGTTTTCGTTCCACTTCAAAATTTTCTAAAATCAAGACATATCCTAATACTGCATGTCAAGATATTCTAATTTAGGATAACAAACAGCTTTTGATGAAGAATTTATGCCTTTCATACGTGATATTAAAAATGACAATTTGTGACACCGGGCAACATTCATTCACTTGTGGGCGTTGTTTATAAACGAAAATACCTTTTCATTATCTTTTTTCATGTTTCTTTAACAAGTTTTAGCACTAGTGAATCCCAATCAATGTTTTTAAGCAGCATTATCATATAAACACACATATTCTAGGCGAGAGGTTGTTCATTCTCACATTGGCAAACTATCCAACAATATCTTATATAAACATTTTTAGACATATATTTCAAACTATGCTAATTTCTGGTCATCAGAATAGCAGTGCAAGTTTTGTACACAAAGAAATTTATTACAATAAACAATCACAATTACCATAATTATTTTAGTTTGTTCTGTTTATGATATTTTCAACTAAAAGTAAATATTTATCAGTAATTTGTCATGTCCGAGAAAGGAAACATTTGTTGTACAAACAATAATCCTAATCATTCACTTAAAGTACTTAATTTTGATTTTAATATTTACACATTGCTTTTTATTTGCACCATAGTAATGAGTTAATTTCGAGTAAAATCTCATTTCAAATATCACAGATAGGGCGTGTTAAAGATTTTAATAATTCCTGAAGTTTGTCCTTGAGTCTCTGTATTGGCCAAGTTTCCGAATGGTGTGGTCTCGGCAGTACAATTGATACTGTGCAATTTCAATAACATTAGGGGCAGGTATAGACATTTATCTACTGTTCTTATTTGCAGTGCTCCTTAATTTCACGATATTATATAATTACATCTGTTAATTCATTGGAGAACGATCTGAATAATTTAAGATACTTCAATATAATATTTCAAGACAAAACCAAACTAGAGTAATTCCACTACTTGTATGATGTCATAGAGTATAGTTGTGACGTCAGAATATTAGCACAGAAGTCACGATGCCAATCAAGCCGAGGAAAATGTTGGTTTCAGCATACTGCAGAGAACTATGCTTGATTTATGTAATACACAAAATACTAAACTTTTAACCATTTAAAATTTTTGAACCAAACTATCTTTTTCCTGTTTTATGCCTTAAACTGGTGTTAATATGAAACTAATTTACTATTCTGTTTGTATGTTATAGAAATATATTACGCTACCAGATTTAATATAAACCCTCCTATTAGACCGTATCAACCTACATGTATACTTGGACTTGAATAGAATAAATAAAGCAACATTATTGCCTATCAACAATCAAATTAAACCACAGAAGATAATAAACATGAGTTCTATCTCAGGAATAAATAAAAAGATTAATAACGGTTTTTAATGAATGATTTTATTTCGATCATCGATGTTTATGTTCTATAAAAGGGTTTGTTGTCTCCATGGTAGTGCCCTGTCGCCATATTAAGATCAACACATAGACTACAATGATAAATTACATGAAGGCATCATAATTTGATTAACATGCTATGTGTACGGAACTTTACAGATGGAAAACAGACCAGGATATATTATACAAAACGATACAATATTGAAAGCAAGGTAACACATGAATGTTAAGAAGATGTCCAGACTTCAGACAACAGCTGGTTGTTGAAACATAAGCATCAAAGGGAATCAGATTTTTCTGGTGGATCTCTGTAAAAAAAACGGGCAATGCATTGTTTTTCGAACATAACACGCATAAGAATATTCAACGAATTGCGAGAAATAAAAAGTTATCTGTCCCGAGTTGATGCTTTGATTACAGCCGAGGCGTTTCACAAGGGAATTATAATTTGTAATTCAGCGTACGGACTTGATTTTTGTACTAATATGGTTTAATGCGTACAAAAACTAAAGAAACGTATTTATAAAATCATACTTGGGCGGAACGCTACAAATTGTATTCCTACGCCTTCCATAATTTCTGTCACTGCTTCAAGATCCATTGCACTAAAAATTTGCTACAACAGTGTACTTTTAATTACTTAATCACGTTACTGTTTTACGTCATCGTCCAAACATATTTTTATATAACAAACAACTCAGAGAGCTAACATTTTATATTGTTTGAAAGTTAACAAATGTGTCTGTACTAAGTTATATGTTTGATGTTGAACAATGAGCATTTAACATTTTACTTGTTTGGAAGTTAACAAATGAGTGTGTATTACGTGATATGTTTGATGTTCAAACAAGGGGCATTAAACGTTCTCTTGAAGCTTTGATCCTTGGTTGCAGACTTCTATAAATCTAAATTAACAGAACATTTTATTTTTAAAACTTTTAAATTATCATACATTTTACCTTGAAAGTGTCTTCATCTTGATGCATGTTATCTGCTGACTGGAAACAAACGTGAACTATTTGTTTACATCGATCTATATAACTTTCAATATTTAGGCCTACTTACTTGAATCACATCTTGTGTGATTTTATCTTACATGCATTAGAATAAACGAGAGCCCAATTGGAAAATTGTCATAAATTCTAAAGTCTAAGTTGACTTCTTGTAGATGACTTCTAAATGTATTACCCATACCTATTTATACGAGAATATATGAATTGTGAGATGAGAAATGAACTTCTCCGAAATATAACCTCGAAAAGAAATTATTCTTCAAAACAGCAGAATGAAATCCATCAATCTTTTTTAAATGATTAAGACAACTTTGCCATGTCCTGTGAAAGTTATTTCAAACATCTAAGTAACCAAAGGTGAAGTTGAGTTTGTATAACCAGGTTTGAGCATTATTTGTGATAAATCAATGTCATATAAAAACTTAACTGATTTTGAATTGAATGGTTATGATGTGTACTTACCCCTTCTTTGACTGCGATCCTGACAATAGTAAAACTGTGTATGAGACAGTAAGTGCAACATAAAAGCGAAATGACATCAATTATACAGTATTTTCAAAAGGTTTCATCTCATTAAAATTGTAATCAATAATTGTTGTAAGTACTTAGCATGAATGTAATAAATGATAAACCAGCTAGCCTTTGAGGACATCGCCCGTGACAATCGTGGACGTAATCATAAGTCATTTATCAATATTTTATGCCATATTTTACCGGCTTTACTTTACGCATAATTAGGTGTGTTTTTAGTACCTCTGGCCCTGACTGCAGCAACAAGGAGTATGACGAAAACAAGCACGAGGATGGATCCGCCGATGTAGATGATGTAGGGCATCAGATGTCGAGGAAGATAACCAAATGTAGAGGTGGAGGCCTCGAATCCAGCTGCAATGGTGATTCATTTTACTAGATCTAGCATAACAAGTAGCAATGGGTTTTTTTGGAAAGAAATATTTGATAAAATGAATGTAAATTAATTAAAAGGCACATCTTTTGTTAGCAGTAAATTATAATATACATCAATAAAGACCCATATAGTTATAACTCACTTATCAGTTTTAGCTTCGTGCTGCATATGCTTGTCCATGATCGGATTCGACCCCAGGAATCCACCAGTGTCGTGGAGACAGAACATGTGTATGTACCAGTATTTGACTCTGTAGTATTTTTGATCGTTACACTTGGCTGGTTACCGATATATTCAAGTCCTCGGTACCAAGTCAGTGTGGAAGAATTCATAGCGTGACTGACAGAGCAGGACATTGTGACTAATGAATATTCATCAATAGTGTACTCCTCCTGACAGTAAACGGTAGGTTTGTCTGTAAAGAAAACATAAATTACATAAATAGGTTTTGCTGTTTTGTGTGAATATAGAAAAATTAATTCCTCTATAGCTAAATGTTACTCGGATAAATATTGTTCTCACACATCACTTCCAAAACAAACAACCATAGGCATCATACATTACTCTTATGCAGTCACACCTGAAAGATGCCATAGCAGCAGTTATCACTCACCTCCTTCCCTTTCCGTCCCCACTAAAATTCAACACCAACATTTAGATGATGAAAACATACATTGGCTTCTGTAGGCCAGTCTTAGACACTATATCATGTCAGGTAAAACATTTGTAAAAATGCAAAACAACCCCCACCCCTCTCCAATCCAGCTAAACAAGGAATGCTTGGCACTTTACTGAAATTGATACTTCAGACATGCTAAGGGAATAACATTGACAAAAGTCTCTATATTACTTTTCCTCAGGAAGAAGCAAGTAAAAAGACTAATGAAAAAACATGTCCTTACACAATACTTTAACAGTTACAAACTGGACCCCGTGTCCTTCAGAGGACTCTCCATGTGTCACTACCATCCTGTTGCTGAGTTTTACGAGGTAGAGTCCTGCATCAGCTGGGAGGGTGTGGGGTAGAAGAGGAGGGCTGGTGGTCTGGTGGAGAGGTCCTGTAGAGGGAGAGACCTGTCTCCAGGTGTAGAGGTGAGGAGCTGGGAGACACGGGTCTGGTAGACTCAGGGGAAGGTCCTCGTCTTCAAAAACTTCTAACTGTCCCGACTGGAGAGGTATCGGGGGAACTGGGAGAGACAGAGACACGTTCCAGTTATATATGATACTTTTAAAAATAGCGTGACGTCTTACACATTTAAATACATTCTAGAACAAACAGCTAGTATAAAGCAAAAGAGCTGAGGAAAACATAAATTGCCAATTAAAACATTAAGAGAACGCAATGACTGGAGTACTAAAACCAGAGAATTCCTTTTCTCTTCATTTCACATAAATCCTTCTGTTTCCTTTCAATTTAATTTTACAATGCATAATCTTTACTAGGCAACCCTTTTTCTTTAGATTAAGTATTTTCTATAAAGGTACATTCTTTGACAATCATTTCACACTGAACAAGTGATCGACAAGGTGCGGCCATTCTACGTACTCAGCACAGTGACATTAGAGAAGCATGAAGCTGATCTAGATTCCGATCTTCCCTCAGAGTCCACCAGGGTACTTGTGACGTCACAATTGTATTGCCCTGCATCATCTGTGTTTATATTAGTGATCATGAGATATCTACTTCCCTTATAAATTGTGACATCATCACGTGACCAGGTAATACTCGAAGGTGAGGGAACTGCCTCGATGTTACACGACAAAGTTAGGGTGAAGTTTTTCTTCACCACATAGTTGATACAGCTCACTTCAGGCCCATCTGTGACAATAAACAACCATGAATTGCATGGCACCTGTTGAATAATTGAATAATTGAATCGCTTGGTAATTGTTGACACTTCTCATGTCATTATATATTGAGTGAGTCAAAGATCTTATTCATATCTTTCGACTACATTCTCACAATACTATCGTTATCTTTATATGCATACATTTATTACGGTTATTATTTCTTAGCTGCAACGAAGCATTGAAGTCAGAGAATATTTGAAAGAACCATTTACAGGCAATTGAAACTTCTTCAGTTTCTAATACTATTTATGATGCCATAACAGAACAGTTTTACATACAATATTGATTCCATAGATATTTTAGAATCTTAGATATGTTGAACAATATTTCCAATATAAAAAATCAACCATTAAATGTATTTGAAGACAAAGACAAAGTCAAATCTACTCACAAAGTACATTGAGAGTCACATGCTGCAGTCCCCGTCCTAATTTCACTCCGTTGTTAGTAATGTTCATCTTATTAGTAACTTCAATGGTGTAGCTGCCAGCATCTTCTCTTCGTATGTTGCTGATAACTGGCGGAGAGATATCGGTGATAAAAGTAGTGTCCGGACCCTCCTTCCGCCATCTGTAACTACTTGGCAAGGGCTGACAATCAGGGGGGAGACTCAGAAGGACATCAGATCCCTCAAAGACAGACTTGGAGGCCGATATATCACTAGGTGGAGGGTCTATAAGGAAAAGAGCGATCTTTAGAGATGGAGACGTTTAGAGCCAGGAGTTATTTAATAAGCTAACTGTTATGTTGTATCATTTTATGCTTTTTTTGATGTGACGAAATGTGAAAGTCAATTATAATGAGAACGGTACTATAATCAATACTTCTTTCATGAGTTATCAGTTGATTTATGAACCATGATATAAGATGTCAAACCTCATATTCTGAAGAAGAGAAAACAAAATCCTAAATATTTTTTTTAAAAATGCTAATTGCTGTATTAGTGATACAAACCAAAAAGGTTCATCACATGAGTACTCACATAGTACATGCAGATTGATGCTACAGGATGCTGTCTCATTCCGCTCTTTCCCTGTGTAATCAACCATTATGTTGCTTGCTGTAAACTCATACAGGCCTTCGTCTGAACTCTGAATGTCAGTCAGGTAAAACTTCTCGTACTGAACAAAGCCTTCCCGAACTGGTTCAGGCTTCATTGTTGTATCAGTTATATTAGCAACTTCTGATGAAAAAGAACTTTTGCCTTCATCAGCTTCGTCACCTGATCCAAGTCCTGACCCTGAAAACTCTCCTGAATGTTCAATGGTCCATAGGTCACGGTTTGCATCATGACCAGAGGCTGAAATGCCAGAGGCATCATATGATTCTAAATCATCACCTGAACCTGTTTGTGAAGCACTGAGTTGATTGTGCCATGAACTTGCTGTAAATTTATCTGACTCTGAGTTTAAGTCCACATATTTACTTGAGTCATAGATATGTTCAACGTCGATGCCCCCACTTCCAGATTCATCGTTGCCGCTGACCATTATTCTATTCTCAAAAGGTTCAGCACTCCTAAAATGTGTTTCCTTATTCCTCCCCTCAAAAACGGAAACATCAGCAATTTCTACTTGAGATTGTTCATGTCCAGAGAAAAGATATTCATAACCTGATGACACGCTGTTATCATCATAGAGTTCAACTTGTTGCGTAGATATATCATATGAGCCCTTTCTCTTGCTTGAAGCAGAGATATATTCAACTTTGATACCCCCGCTTCCAGATTCTTCATCACTGTTGAATAGCACATCATTACCATGAGGTTCAGCACCTCCTAGATTTGTGAACCTATTCTGTAAAGTAATATCAGATATTTGTTCTGGTTCAGAATTATCATGCCCTGAAAAATCATCTTCATTACCAGATGCCTGAACCATATCATTGCTCAAATCTTCATTCTGTTGTGTATATATACCGTATGTATTAGATTCTTTAGATTTAGTGTCCCTCTTCAGGCGTGACAGAGTTGCATATCCCATTACTGACATCATTTTATCCCCAGACCATTCTGTGTTTTGAAATATTTCTATGTCAGCTGAACTTCCAAACTCGCCTTCTCCCGAGCTTATGAAACTATTTTCGTCGAACAAACCACCTTCGCCACTAGCAGTGTGGTAACTTTTTGATTCATAAATATCGTCTCCACTGCCCTCTCCAGAATGAAACACCACTTTAGCAGATAATCTGGACCCAATATATGAGTCAGTTTTCATTGGTTCTGTTTTAACTGCAGTGTTTGATTCTTTTGTAGAAACTTCAAGGAGACCTTCTTCCTCAAGAAATGGAATGCTTTTCGCCTCTGTCTTGTCAAATGTTTTTACTACTGTAAGAGTTGGACTTGGCTGAGTGACGACAGCAGCCGTGAATCCTGTGTCTATGTTAGCGTTACTGATACGTCTCCAGGTCACACTGCTTGGTTTTGGGTTCGACTCCACCCTAGCCTCAAGGACTGATGTGGACCCTCGTTGAAAGTACACATCCTTCATGCAGGTCAGTTCAGGACCAACTAAAAAAGATTCGTTTCTGTAAGTTGTAATCACAATGTTGTCAAGGGCATTTAAAAGTGTAAACATATTAGAAGATGATCATCATTATAAGAAATAGCATGTCTGTATAAACTTTTATGTAAAATCGGAAAAGGAAGAGGGCAGAATGTGAGTCATATGCTGCGACTAACAGAATATTGCAATTACATGTACAAAGCAAAATAATTTTTCAAAAGAATACATAATCAAACAAGAACAAAATAAACATATTTATGTAAGGAGAACTTAGTATCATAGAAAGAAAATTTTAAAATGATTTAGAATAATCTTAAAGCAGCAATGACATGGAAACGGAGGATATGAAAACTTACACAGAACATCTACAGTAACAATCTGCTTTCCCAACCCGATACTAGTTTTTTCTTGTGTGAGATTGAGGTTGTTCATCACCTTGATGGTGTAGACGCCGGACTCTGACCTGGAGATGTTAAGGAGAGTTGGAGGTGAGGTGGAGTCTGTGAACTGGGTTATCTCTCCTTCTTTCCTCCAGCTGTACACGGAAGGAGGCGGAGCAGAACTTGGAGGCAAAGTCATTGTCACGTTATTACTCTCAAACACAGGAAGGAATCTTGTAACTTCCGGTGGAGGGGGATCTAAAACAAAATTTATAATTTAGAATGTGGAAAGGGTCTGAACATAGATAGGTAGGAGAGATTAAAGAGTCACGCAGTGAGTTGTTGCAGTCATATATGCCAGACTTAATCAAAGGTTTCATTTGATCGCGAAGTATCGACTGTTACCAAAAAGACACATTTAATGCTTGGTGGTTTTTACAGTGACAATATGAAGGTAAAACGTCGCAATTATGTTCGAAAACCAGACAGTGGCACGGGTCAAAAAGTCAAACGTAATTTTGGAGACTTATCTAAAACAGCCAGGAGAGCAGTTAGGAGTTGATAGTGTTTGTTAGGTTATATAACTACTATCCATGTATATTGCATGTGATATCTACACCTCTGTGCATTTATAACGCTGTTTTTAGATTTCATGGAAAACCAGTATTTGTCAGCTGTATGTCTTTTGGACATGAAAAGTTAAGATTTTATATCACCACATATGACATTTAGCTTCGTATCAAAGGTAAACAATATGTTATGAAAATCTATTAGGTAATGTTTATAATAAGTTAATTTTCCAATGATTGTACTTTCAATTGCAAGTTGTGTTCATATCTAAATCCTGTCTCTGGTCCCTTCATTTGTAAGCGTCTCAAAAGTTCTGTGTGACAGTATATAAGTATCTGATAGTATTTAGATAAGAGAAATAGGTTTGATTATCGTTTGGTGTGTTGGGATTATTGATCAACTTTGGGGTGTAGTTAGATCTTTGCTTATTTGTCCATACGTTATTTGAATTCCGCGAATGGCTGAAATATACACCACTTGCTCACTCACGGAATGTGACTTATATTTACAAATTGCTGAAATTGCTGAAATCTTTTCAAAGGGTGGGAAAAGGATAAAAAGACGTAATCAGTGTAAGGTATCTTTTAGTATATACATAGCCATATAATAAGCAATAAAATAACTCACATACGACATCAACTGTCATACTGCATGACATGTTCCCAAATTCTGTGACTCCGAAAGAATCCTCCATTGCATTTGAAATACTACATGTGTACATCCCACTCTGGTTGGGCTGGATACTCTCTAAGGTCATGAAAAGTGCCGTCCCTTTTCTCACGGTACTGTTGGAGCCTGACCAGTACCACGTGACCACGTTAGGTCTAGGGAAGGAGTCCACTTGGCATGTCAGATTCACTTTGGAGTTCCTGAGGACCACATGTTGTTCTTTACAAGTCACTTCAGGGGCATCTGTAAAGCCATTTGAAAGGGTTAGAGTATTACGTTTTCAACATTTCACAATGACAAAATGTCATTCCTCTTATCATACTTACAAAGAACCTTCACATGGATGAACTGCATTCCCTGTCCATCCCTATGGGCGCCCTGAGTAACGGGAAGTTTGTTCCTAATCCGGATCATGTATGTCCCGGCCTCAGTCCTCTGGATATTCATCAACACTGGTGGTTCATCGGACGAGCGATAGGCTGACAATGAGTCCCTTGACTTCCACTCGTAGCTGTAGGGCTGTGGAAAGGAGATCACCGGCTGGCTAAGCGTTACATTTGAGCCTTCAAACACACTGATGCTGGCAAACGTCAGAGGTGGGGGTGGATCTGATGTTGATAATAAAAATATGCAGCAAAAGTAAATAGCAAATTCAATTGCACAAGTGTTGTATTAGTTAAGGTATTAGAATTATACTTCATTTGCATATCAAACAATTGTAATATAAGTATGATCTGAAATCAAAACTGTGTGAAACGTTTGGTGGTGTTTCCTTGATACATCATATGACAACAATACCTATAAGAATCACTCAACGCTTGCCAAATTGATCGGCGTATATACTTACATTCTACTTTCTGAAATGGATGAATAAAAATATTCTATCTTTATTGTGCATTATCAAATAGTTTTCTGATTGACTCACAGACTACAGTTACATTGACAGTACAGGATCCAATTCCGAAGGATTTGCTAATGAATCCAAATTGATTGTAGGCAGCACAGGTATACACTCCACTGTCAGATGTTTGGATATGTTTGATCTCAAGATAAAGCTGACTTCCATTTTGTATCAGTCGGCCCTCCTTTGACCAAGTAACAAACAATGCTGATGGAAATGAGTCAACTTCACAGTGAAGTTGAAAAGTTGTGTTGATGTGGATCACTTGTGGTGTCTGACATGAAACTTCTGGAGGGTCTGAAAGGATATCAACAAGTCTTAAAGTTTAGAAAGGTGTTATAAATAACATAGATTTTATCTGTCTTAATACAAATAAATTAATTGGAGTTTTGATAAGGCAAAATTATTTTCAAATTGCCTTAATTAATTTTTTCAGCTTAAAAAAATATGAAACATTACTCATCGCCCCTACGTTATTGTTGAGTTTTCTACATAACTATGAACTAGGTTCCTAGAACAGCTTTTGCTGAATGTCCTTACGTAGTTAAGGGACACAATATATACATACAGCTGACATTTAGATTGACCAGTTGTAGACCGCGACCTTCTCTAGGATCTCTTTCAGTGAGTTGAAGCTGATTGGTCAATCTGATGATGTAAACCCCAGCATCTGACCTCTGAATGTTATCAAATCTTGGCGGTTTCGTCCCCACTTTAAAATAGGGCTCTCCAACTTTCTTCCACTCATAGAGATGTGGAGGTGGGTTTGACTTCACATGGAACATCAGTGAAACTGTTTTGCCTTCTGGCACTTGCATAGAGTGTCTGGTTAATGTCAGTGGTGGGTCTGTGAAAGGCATGAAAATACAGATGATTTAGCTTCAAAGATTAAGAGTTAATGCTTCAAACAGAGAAAAACTTAAAATGAAATTTGATTTAAATGCCGAGATCCATTGATGACATTTGAGTTCAGTTAGCTTTTACTCGGGTTTCTTTCCTCAACATTCATTTCATTGGTAACAACAAACTCACACAAGATTGTTATCTTCATCCTACAGACTCCAATTCCTAATCGAGACCCGCCTTCAGAATTTGTCATGTTGTTTGTTGCTGTACACGTGTACATCCCCGACATCATTCTCGCTGGATTAGACAATGTGAGGTGGTTTGATCGTCCTGTCTTTAACACTTTCCCTTCTCTGGACCAGGTTAGATTCGATGCTGGGAAAGAGTTCGCCTCACAGGTAATGTTGAATGGCTGATATTCCAAAATAGAATACTCCTTTTGGCAAAAAATGGTTGGGGGATCTGAATAAAAATCATTACAAAATTAAAAGATAAACAAAAAACAGAGAAAAACAATGCTAGCAAATTGAATAAATAAGATTGTCTTGCAAATTATGTGAAATGGGTGGTATTGAAGAAACAGCGTACTTATTTTGAGAGAACTTTGATGGGGGGTATCTGGATAGAAAAATAGGACAAAAGTAAACAATATAGATATGGCCATGATTCTAGTTTGATGTTCTTTAGTATTTTTTTCAATTGAATGAATGCATTTTCTGCCTTACGCATCTATATGATATAAAAGTAAGCATTTATATATCATATGAAATCTGCAACCTACACAACACTCTGACTTTGATCATCTGCATCCCATAACCCTCTCGTTCTCCACTTCCGGTGATGTTCATCATGTTAGTGACTTTGACAATATAGCCACCGGCGTCGGATCTCGAGACATTGGTGATTTCAGGGGGGTTTGAAGATGATCTGAACGTTGACCCGACATCGTCTTTCCTCCATTGGTACATATAGGGAGCAGGATTTGAGTCCACAGGCACAAGTACCCTCACTGCCTTGCCCTCGAATACATCGATGGTTGAAGAGAGGTGAGGTGGTGGTGGATCTAATGAAAGAGACGCATGCTTATTTTTAGCACATGATGTATATGAAATCAACCACAACGATTTTAGTTGCTCTTAAAACATGATAAATGTGGCTCATTCCATTAATAAATCCAAGCACTATCAGATACATAACATTTGGGGATGGTTAGAATGTCTGTAATGACAATGTTTTTACAGAAAAAAAATATACATAGGCTTTTTATTGACCATATCATAATACAATATTGTGTTCATTATACAAACAAATTCGGAAATATGTGTCAGTTCAACATCAGTAAGCCTTAATCCAAACTATGTCTCATTTGGTAATAATTAACGGATTTTCATATCGAGACCAGCAAGTGCCTTCCCGTATATGAAACACGTTCAGATTGTTTTCATAGAGAGCAGAATAATTTAAAACAGAATAATCAAGGTTTCAAATTTCCTCAACATGACTTAGTTATAACAAAAGCTTACATGCCACATGGACGATCACGTCACAAGAAGCAACTCCAGAACGAGCCACTCCGCTGTAATCCATAATGCTGTTGGTCGCTGTACATGTAAAGAGTCCTGCTGTCCCCACACGATGAGCTCTGTGAATCACCAGCTGACTCTGTGTACTGTTCTGGAGGATTGAGCTTCCCTGGGACCAGGTGATAAAGTCAGGAGTGGGAGACGAGTCTACTTGACACGTCAGAGTGAAGGTGGTGTCCTCCAGAGCTGTAAATTCTCGGGGACAGAGTATCTCGGGTGGATCTTACAAAAAAAGAAAAACCTAATCTCATACTTGAAAGGTGAAACGCTTGGACATCAAAAGTCGACAGATTAAACTCTGAACATCAAATAGTGCTACTTTGTAACAAAGACATTTCCATCGATGTTTTAATCATGTGTTATTTTTCTGATTCACCTGTACAAAAAATGTTACGTTATGTTTTAGTCAATGTTCAATTTAAAGAGATTTTTTAGCCATGTGTATTGTTCTCACAATGAACCTGGACTGTGACGATCTGAACTCCATGCCCTTCTCTTGGAACTCCCTCTGTCACGTTCATAAAGTTGATGACGTTGATGATATAGTCTCCAGATTCTGATCTCCTAATATCTGTTAGAACTGGTGGGGAGTTTGATGACAGATATTCGGATTGTGAGTTAGACTCCTTCCATCTATACAGGTATACAGGAGGGTTGGCGTCCCCGACGGAAGACAGGGTGACATCATTCCCTTCAAGAGCAGTAATGGACTTTTTCTCCAGCGAAGAAGGCCCATCTGGCAATAAGATAGTGTTTAAGCACCTAGATAACATGTACGTCACCTTTGCAATAAAGATTTTGCTTCATTTAGACTGTTTAACAATTTAAGTTTAATCTATCTGTAATGTGGATTAAGTTTTGAAAGCGTCAGATGTCTCAAGATTATAATTGATGGAGTGTGCTTCCATCTTTATTAGGTTATACATGAAAGTTATCTCACATAGAACAGCAATTGACGTGACACACGACCCGTAACCAGTCTTAATTTCTCCACTTGAACTTCTCATGGTGTTGATTGCTTCACATTTGTATTGGCCGCTCTCAGCACTCTGGATGTTGGTAAACTGGCTTGAGATTTTGTCATTGTTTAAAACTGAATGTAGAGCATTTACAATTTGTCCAGAAGTCATGCCAGACCATGAATTGTAGTTTGCCATCGGGGAGGCATCCATTAAACAGGTCATTTTGAAGTCAGATCCACGATAAACAACATAGTGATCCTGACATGTCAGTTGTGGTTTATCTGAAATGGCAACATATTCAGGAACATATATATGATATGAACATGATCTTTTTTCACAAAGTTGTATTTGAAAAGAGTAAATGTAAAAGCTATTTATGAAATAGTCTCTAGACATAAATATTTTGTTTATATTTTGTACACTCACATTCTATATGATATAAAAGTAAGCATTTATATATCATATGAAATCTGCAACCTACACAACACTCTGACTTTGATCATCTGCATCCCATAACCCTCTCGTTCTCCACTTCCGGTGATGTTCATCATGTTAGTGACTTTGACAATATAGCCACCGGCGTCGGATCTCGAGACATTGGTGATTTCAGGGGGGTTTGAAGATGATCTGAACGTTGACCCGACATCGTCTTTCCTCCATTGGTACATATAGGGAGCAGGATTTGAGTCCACAGGCACAAGTACCCTCACTGCCTTGCCCTCGAATACATCGATGGTTGAAGAGAGGTGAGGTGGTGGTGGATCTAATGAAAGAGACGCATGCTTATTTTTAGCACATGATGTATATGAAATCAACCACAACGATTTTAGTTGCTCTTAAAACATGATAAATGTGGCTCATTCCATTAATAAATCCAAGCACTATCAGATACATAACATTTGGGGATGGTTAGAATGTCTGTTATGACAATGTTTTTACAGAAAAAAAATATACATAGGCTTTTTATTGACCATATCATAATACAATATTGTGTTCATTATACAAACAAATTCGGAAATACACTACCGGCCAAAAGAAACGCCTAGTTCATTTCTAATAACATTTCATAAACATTTTAAACAACAGGTTAGCAATATTTTAGCATGATGAAATCATACCATTTCTGCACTATACTGCCAAGTTTCAGAACTTCATCTGCTGTTACAAAAGAATGGTGATTGTTTAAATGAGACAAGGGTAAGTTGTTCAGTATTAGATCAATGTTTAATTAGAGAATTTTCATTGAAACAGATTTACAAACAAATGTGAGTTCAATAACGGGTGTGGCCACCGCGAACAGCAATACAAGCATGCACTCGTCGACGCATTGACGTGGTTAAACGTCGGATGACTACAGGAGTGATGCGTCTCCATTCTTCTTGCAAGGCCTGAATGAGATCATTTCTGTTCAAAATTGGCATTTATCGCTTCCCAATCTGTCTATCCAAGTAATCCCAAACGTGCTCAATGGGATTGAGGTCAGGGGAATTAGCTGGCCATGGAATTGGACCCACGTTCTGTGCCTGCAAGAAGTTGGCTGTACGGCGAGCAGTGTGGATAGGCGCATTGTCTTGTTGCATCAATAACCTTTGGTTCTGCTGCAGGAGGGGAATCACAAATGGTCGTAAAACCTGGTCAATGTACCCCTGGGCATTCAAATTGCCATTTACAATCACGAGGTCTATCTTTCTGTCTCCACAGATGCCTCCCCAGACCATCACCCCTCCACCTCCAAATGCTCTCACCTCTTGAACACATTCACGCATGAAGCGCTCCCAACGGCGACGCATCACACGCACTCTTCCATCAGTTACGAACAAATTGAATCTGCTTTTGTAAGTAAACAACACACGAGCCCAGTTCCGGTTCTGCCATCTCATTACTGTACAGGACCACCTCAGTCGGTTACGTCAATGACGCGGGGTCAAACTTACACCTCGGAATGGTCTGTACATCCGAAGACCATATCTTCGAAGTCGTCTACTTAATGTCTGCCTACTCACAGCGTGTCCGAGTGATGACGCTGCAGATGACGTCATAGTGAGAAACCGATTACGTAGATGTATTAACCGGAGGTAGCGGTCTTCATTGGGTGTGGTCACAAGCGGACGTCCAGTTCTTGGTCGAACTGAGGTCTCACCAGTGTCGCGAACCCGTCTCACCAGTCTAGTAATGGTTGATGTGTGGCAATTAAAGGTTCTGGCCACGTGGTTCTGAGTCGCACCCTGCTGCAGCATCCCAACAATCTTGGCATTTTCGTTTTGGTAAATCTCATCAGAAAGGTCGACTGAGACAGCTCATTCTCCTTTTATACTTGAATATGGCACGTGCAACGGAATTTGCATGCTTTGCATGATCTTCTCTTTAAAATCAATGTCCTTCAAAGTTATTGACGCAGGTTGCGTTTTATCAATGATTTCACTGAGTAGACATACCAATTATCATTTCAGCATACATTTGAAACCACCATATACTAAATTTTGGAAATTATTCAATTTTTTATATACAAATATTATGTAGGCGTTTCTTTTGGACGGCAGTGTATGTGTCAGTTCAACTTGTGACATCAGTAAGCCTTAATCCAAACCATGTCTCATATGGTAATAATTAACGGATTTTCATATCGAGACCAGCAAGTGCCTTCCCGTATATGAAACACGTTCAGATTGTTTTCATAGAGAGCAGAAAAATTTAAAACAGAATAATCAAGGTTTTAAATTTCCCCAACATGAATTAGTTATAACAAAAGCTTACATGCCACATGGACGATCACGTCACAAGAAGCAACTCCAGAACGAGCCACTCCGCTGTAATCCATAATGCTGTTGGTCGCTGTACATGTAAAGAGTCCTGCTGTCCCCACACGATGAGCTCTGTGAATCACCAGCTGACTCTGTGTACTGTTCTGGAGGATTGAGCTTCCCTGGGACCAGGTGATAAAGTCAGGAGTGGGAGACGAGTCTACTTGACACGTCAGAGTGAAGGTGGTGTCCTCCAGAGCTGTAAATTCTCGGGGACAGAGTATCTCGGGTGGATCTTACAAGAAAAGAAAAACCTAATCTCATACTTGAAAGGTGAAACGCTTGGACATCAAAAGTCGACAGATTAAACTCTGAACATCAAATAGTGCTACTTTGTAACAAAGACATTTCCATCGATGTTTTAATCATGTGTTATTTTTCTGATTCACCTGTACAAAAAATGTTACGTTATGTTTTAGTCAATGTTCAATTTAAAGAGATTTTTTAGCCATGTGTATTGTTCTCACAATGAACCCGGACTGTGACGATCTGAACTCCATGCCCTTCTCTTGGAACTCCCTCTGTGACGTTCATGAAGTTGATGACGTTGATGATATAGTCTCCAGCGTCTGATCTCCTAATATTTGTTAGAACTGGTGGATAGTTTGATGACTGGTATTGCGATTTTGAGTTTGACTTCTTCCATCTGTAGAGATGCACAGGCGGATTACATTCCACAAAGAAAGTCAATGAGACAGTGTTCCCTTCAACAACTGTTAAAGACTTTTTCTCAAGCAGTGGAGGGCCATCTGGTAACAGATTTGATTTTGTAAATGTAATTATTGTCTATCATCAAAAGTCATATGAAAGTCTTTAATTTGTACTTATGAAATCTTATTTTTCATTAAACCTTTCATTAATTTATTACTCGAACCATGTGTAGAGACATTGTTGAAGATTGAAAACCTGCTCTTCAACGAACTGATAGCAACTTACACAGCACAGTCAGAGAAGTTCTACACGATCCAGATCCAGTTCTTACTCTACCACTGGAGGTTCTCATGGTGTTATAAGCCTCGCAGATGTACCATCCACTGTCATGACTCTGAACATTACCAATCAAAGCCTCAACATTATCACCCTTTATAGATATTATCAGTGAACGATAGTTGTATAAATCAGACCATGTGTATGTGTTGGGAAACGGTAAAGCATCGATCAGACAAGACAGTTTGACGTCCGAACCACGATACACGGTGTATTTGTCCTTACATTGAAGCCTTGGGTGATCTGAAAATGATAAGTAACTGTTTACTCGTGCCATCTAATAGTAGTTGCCGTAACATAACAAAATCAATGTGAACTTATGTACCCAAACAAAGTTTCATCGTAGCATAACGAAAGTGTAGAATGAAATTTACATAGCCAAAAGAAGGAGCATATACTCATCTCCCAGAAAAAAAGGTTCGATACCTAGACGCGAATTTATATTAAAAGATAGAAGTTTGTGTTCTCTTGTCTGGTGCCAAACATTATAAGGAGATATCAAATAACGCTTAGTGACTGTCAGGTGCTATGAGATCTTAAATAAATTGGTAAATGTCATCCTTGTTATGTAAAGTATTATCAATGTAATCTATGATGAAGGGGGAACCTGATGAACCATATTCCTTACAAAGAACGTTGATATTGATGACTTGGACACCATAACCATCCCTTGCAACGCCCTGAGAAACATCCATCCTGTTCCTCAGAGTGACAATGTAGTTTCCAGAGGCAGATCGAGGTATGTTTCTGATGACATGTTGATGTGATAAATTGGTTACATTCAAACTCTGTTGAAGGTTCTTAACACTGTAGCTGTAGGGAGGAGGGTTGCAGTCAGGAGGATTCCCAACAGTTACATCATCTCCCTCTATCACTTTCTTTGACATGAACTCTACTGGAGGTGGTGAATCTGAGATCATGAATTCAAAACAATCATCAGGAATAGTTTGTGTAAATACAGACCGATCATGATTCATCATAATAAATCACTGTAAATAACGCATAAACGCATAAACATATCAGATAAATTGTCATTATCAATCTTATTGGGCAATAATTTCATTTTCACAAGGGGCTGTCACAGCTGGCAATTTTCAGTAACTATTATTCATGATGCTATGTGAATAACATACTTTCATCAGAAATTCTTTTCCTAAAGCAAGTATGAATATTAAATTATTCAACAATTTAACATTTGGTGAATGGCAAAGCAGTTTTCAAAACAACATACAAAATATTACGGTAGTAATATTAGCATCTCCCACTTTATATCCTTCTTTATGCACTTGGCAGAAAACTCTCTTGTTATTGTCATATTTGCTGAAGGACCAGATGATGTGTGGAGTCTTTCCTGAACTCCTATCCACTCCGCCTACTGACCACTTGTACTCAAAGGGAGGCATAATCGTTGAGTCTAATCTGCAGTCAAGTCGGGTATCCACATTCTCATAGGTACGAAAGTAGTCCATTGTAACTGAAACTTTAGATGTTAATTGAGGTTAAAACGTACCTTCAGTAGACCTTAACAATTATAATAATCATTTCAAAACATATCATATTCAAAATAAAAGTTAACGTAATATAAAACATTCCTTCTTTCTGAAGATATTTCAAAGGCATACATGTATGTATATTTTTTGTGTTTGTGTGTATGTTTGTGTGCTTGTGTGTGAGGTGCATGTTTGTGTTTATCCTTGACTATATTTCTGTTTTGCCCTTTAGAAACAAGTGTTGCAAACATTTAAAGTTTTGACAAGTGTCATATTTAAGAAAGTGATTAAATCCTTACCCTCATGACACATGACTCCAACGTCCCGAGAATGCCTGCAGGTACCCCAGTTATTATAATAACATCTGTTAAGAGCTGTTTCACTTCCGGAACATCCAACATAGGTCATCCAGATTTTTCCTGAGCCCTGAGTCATTCCAGCATTTGGAACAGCTCTTATAAAGTCCCTGACCAACATAAAATCATCACACTAAAATAGTTGTTACACTCGTAAGAAATTTAAGATTAGATTAGAATTCAATTTTGATGTAAATACATGTAGGAAAATGAAGGGAAGACATCTTAAACACTTTTACAAGGCATTGTATTGTTCTTTAGTGTGTAACATTCATAATGAAAAGGGGGAATCAACAAATCTAATTTACCAATGACGCAAATGACTTTGTGCAAAATATCGCTAATTCTAAGAAATAAGAGAATGTTTATTGAATATTTCAAAGCAAAAGAACCAATTGTATTAAGTCATTGTTTCTATGCTTCATAATTTGGTAAGCAGGGTGCTGTTGAAGTTGATCTCACATTGGAAGATTTAATGCTCTGCAAACAACTCTTGCATCAACGGTTCCAAAGTCATTGTCACAAACAGTCCCCCAGATTCCATGTCTGTAAACTTCCAAACGTCCTTCGTTTGGACCAGGCACCAGTCGTGTTGGAATATCTGTGTAATATGATAAAAATAACTTGTGTACACATGGGAAATGATTACAGTGCAAATGTCTGTGTCTTCCATTCGAGTTTCCAAGATATGGTATACTTGTACACTTACTCTCATGACATGTGACCTGGACAGTTTTGCTAGATGTACATGCCAGGGGTCCCCATCCCTTGTGTGAACATGAGCTCAGGGATGATTCATATCCTCGACAATGTAGATCAGTGAGAAGAGGTGTTCCAATTTGTGTTCTATCTATATTTACCTCTGAGTAATCCCTAAAATTAGAAAGGTGATTTTGGTAATATTCATAACAACATAAACAAAGAGGACTATCATGATACAAGAAAAAAAACATTGGTTGAAAGGTATTTGTGGTGATATGTAATAGGTTGAAACCTTGTTAACTATTTCTGATAATGGTTATGCAAAAGTAAAAGAATGTTTTAACATCACAAAGGACAATGGACTGAAAAGGTTGAAGCTCCTTGAAAACCTACACCTTCAGGTCTAAATCTCTGCAGACCACCTGCCCCGCGAGATGATCAAACCCGTCCCCACACACTGTCCCCCACCGTCCGTGTCTGTACACTTCTACACGACCCGACCTCGGCCCGGGAACAAGACGGGTCGGGGAATCTGAAATCAAATTCCAAGTATTCATTAATTCAATTGAAAATTGAAGAACAGATTGACATATTGACCGAATAGGTCAGAATTAAATTCTGAGATTATTTTCAGTCTTTGAGACGTTCGATTAAACATTTTCGAGAATTGATAGATGATGATTTTCAAAACAATTCAAAAGCGTATATAGAACTAAATTAACACACCTAGATGGCATTCAATTTCCACATCTGGATAGTTACAATAGGTCTCTCCCCAGACATCATGAGCACAAACATCGAGAACCTCCTCATGACCGGAACATCTGACATTTGCCAAAAGAACCATTCTGTTGCTTTGCTTCGAACTATTGGACACGACCATTGCATAGGCTCTGTAATGATATTGCTTGATTTAAAATCTTAAGAAACACATCTGACCACAGTTTTTTTAAAAATCAAAATGTGCCAAAATAAATCCAATTTGAGTTAAGTTCTTTATTCTTAAAGTAAACGGTACATTACGATGTCAATCCAAGTCCTCTACACGCAACCCTAGCATCCAGGTGAGAGAATCCAACACTGCAGACTGTCCCCCATGCTCCAACCCGATATAGCTCTAGGCGACCTCGACGTGGTCCTGGCACAATTCTCGAAGGAGCAGCTTAAGAGTAAAGTGAAATGACATATTGTTTGTGGCATAATATAATTTTTTTAGTGTTAATTTTGCCAAATATGGTTTTTATTGACAGATGTGTATAAGCGAAATAAATCTTCTTTATCCATATCAGAAAATATTATCATACATATATACATATCATAAGTTAAACTTACTTCTATGGCATTCCACACCAACATCACGATCTTGAGAGCAACTGTCTTCCCCCCAAACAGTATGTTTGCATTCACTCAAGAAGGATTCATTTCCAGAACATTTGATTCCGCTGAGCCATCTCTTCACACCTCGTCCATATGTTGATGCGTCTACCACTTCAGCAAAGTTTCTGTAATAAAATGGTGTTAACACAATAGTATATGATGCATGAGGGCTACTAGAGGTTATATCTATTTTATTTCTTTAAAAGGCAAATTAAGTGCATCATTTAAATCAAGATGATTGGTCCTACAGAAGAAAATAAAAAATGAAAAATTCACAGATGGACAGATGAGCTAAAGGTTACATAAAAAATTTTCTGGGGATACTAATAGGTAAGAGTAAGACATCACTTTATATAGTTAAAACATTGACAGGATAATTAATGTGTTTTTCTCATTTATCAATTTACAGGGGCACTTACGACTCAAGCCTGAGTTGCTGACAGACAACCTTAGCGTTGATGTAGGTGAAGTTCTGGTGACAGACTGTCCCCCACACTCCCTGCCTGTAGACCTCGACTCGTCCTGCTCTCGAACCTGGCACCAGGCGGACCGGGGGAACTGGATAGACGCATATTTCAGAAGCATGATAAAATCGTTTGACATTTTGAAAGAGTTTTGAGCATATCGTGAACAGCACTATATAAAAATCTTATTATTATCTTTTTGGAAACCAGAGGTTACAACGAAATATATATAAATGTATCCCCACTTACCACTTCCACACTTTACTCCTAAGTATTGCATGTATCTGCAAGTTCCCTGGCCCCAGCTTGAGTGTCTGCACTCACTCAGCGATGTCTCATTGCCATCACACTGAACCTCACTCAACCAGGGGGTTCCGGATTCCGTCTCTGGTCTCCCAACATTGTACACTTGCGCATAATCCCTACACAAAAGCACACACAATGCGCTCGAAGTATATTTACTGACGTTAATATACGTATTTTGATATCTGGTTTAACACATTCTGTAAAAGCCCGAGACCTCGTTATTCTGACAGTTCTTTAAAAGATGTGATATTTACACGTAAAAGAATCCGAGTATCCCATCTATAAAAATCATATTACCTGTTCATTTAGCTTATAGTAAAACCTTAAAATGGATTTCCTTCCTTGACAATGGTCTAATACACGTTTTGCCCTGATTTAAGTTATCCTCACCTTGATACGATACAGAATGTCTTTTGAACTATCTACTGTACATTTATAAGTATTATATTGGACGTGAATGAATATAAATAAATATGTTATATGTTAGATTGTGAGTTTGTTTCATTGCTTTTCTTGGAAAATGTGCTTGTCGTTTCCATGATAGGCATTCTTTTGGTAAGATGAACGATAAGGGCAATTTTTATGGATAAGTAACTTCTTTATTCTGTGAAAGCGAAGTTTCGATTTTGATTATAATGTCGTTGTCAAGCAAGTTAGGTGTATGGGGCGTGAAGAGAAGATATACATGAGTTGTTTATACAGGAAAGGTGTTGTTTATACAATAAAAAGGATTGGTGTACAATTTTGGGATAGAAGAATGAACAAGTTACTTGAAAATAATTGCAAATAGGTAGATGTTTTTACAATAGATCAGGTTAATACCCTTGATTGAGGAGGAATTGATATTTTGATAGGAATTCAAGTAAACGTTTATGCAATGAATTTGGTTGATGTACACAGTAAATACATGGCCAACATTAATGTTATGTTCCAAAGAAATAACACCATTCAGAACAGACTTCACTCACTGCCGTCTAGACCTTCGTTGAGTACAGACAGGCCTCTCCACAGCCATCAACAACTAACACATTCCCGCCCCACTCGCCACGATACACTTCGGATACTTATCCCCATGGATCGCACCATCTCCCTGGATAAAGCTCTACCTCGCCACCTTATCCAACAGAATTACTATTACAATCCACTTCGACTTGGTAAGAGAAAGTGCCAAATGTCATCGCCAACCATCCCGCCACCCACCCGTTTATAAACTTCCAACCCACTACGACTCGCCATCCTTGCCCCCACTCATATATTCAGCCCCTCAAGACATATTACCCAACCAACCAACTATTTCGAACCCCACTACCACTTCCAACCAACCCACCAATAAAAGGCTCAGAGTAGGATCCACTCCCTCTCCATCTCGCAGCCAAACTTACCTTAACGCCCCCCCCCCCCCCCCCCCCATTGCCGCCGCATATAGTGCGAAGTCCATATATATGCAGTCGTTCAAGTAGATTATTTTGGTCAATCGTACAGTTATCCCAACTATGACAGCAATAACCAAATATCGGCATCACAAATGATTTGTACATAGTTTCAAGCATTTTCCTATAAAGGCGATATTTAAGGCTTCTAAGATAGTTGATTATTGGATTTACTTTGTCAACAATGCCTTCAATATGACTTTTCCAAGAAGAGTTACTCTGAAGAGTTATGCCAAGATGTTTATGGTTTTAAACTCCTTGTACCTGACTTTGATTCATATATAAAGTTGGAACTTTGTCATTTTTATGTTTATTAGAAACGTTTATAGTCTCTGTTTTTGGGGATTAAACCTACCTTCTCTAAAAAAACTTTCAAACCAATTTAAAAGTATCTATCGATGCCATAATGCTTTATTTTCGCTATATTTTCTCTATGCCAAAGTTTGTCAATCGCTTTGCAAATGTAGCAAAAACAAAAAACGGCCTAACCTCTTTACCTTCATCAAGGCCTTTTTGATAAAATTATGCAAATATGTTAATTGATTAGCTTTAGATTCTCCCAGCATAAATACCGATTGTGAATTTGTAAGAATATCATTATCTCTAAACAAATTGAAAACGTATTGAAAAGACATTTTTCGAAAACTTTGGATAGACAACATCTTATAGCGCCACAGGTAGATAATTGGAACATTCATTAACACTGTTCTTTTTATGGAGGGGAATGACGGAAGCTTTTTTCTAAATTGATTGAAATACAGAGGATTGGGTTGATGTACACAGTAAATGCATAGCATAGATGTAGTACAGAATAATGTAGTGAAATTATTTATGCAATTACTAACTTAAGAGTTACAGAACATTTTGTATGGGAGCGGTGTTAAAATACGCCCTCCGGCTTGTTCACCAATCCCAATTCAATTTTCATGAATAAAATTTGTTAAAATCATGTAAATGTTTTCATGATTTTGTTCCGTTTTATTTGTCTAGTTCTTGTGAATTTTGCTTATTACGTTTTGTACTGGTGAGGTATTCATAAAAGCAAGCTTTGCTTCTTTACCGAACTAGATTCTGACATGAATAAAAGTATATTGAAACCACATCAACTCAATCCATTGTATACTATTTAATTGGCTTCCTATCAACATATAAATCCCTCCTCAATATAAGTACATCAACTTAATATATTGTAAAACATCTACCTGGCTTCCAATTATTTCCAATCAACCTGCTAATTCCTCTATCCAAACATTATGCATCAATCCTATTTATTGTTTAAATAATTCCTTTCCTGTATAAACAATCCATGTATATATTCTCTCCAATCCCAAAATACATTATTTGCTTGACAACTACATACAATGTAAGAATCTTTATCGAAACGTCGCTTTCACGGAATAAAGAAGTTGCTTATCCATAATAATTGTCCTTATTACTTATCATGTTGCAAAAAAAATTTGGCATCAGACATATCCAAATATATATTAAGATAAAGACTGCAACTTTTGTTTGTAATTTGCTTATATCATGGTTTGATAGATTACCGAACAAAATCATATCTTGTTTTTACTATATAAAAATCAGGATAGAACTCAAGTAAAAAAGACATACACGGGTAAGTTGATTGCTGTACAAGCCACACGGGCATCCTCATATGAAAAACTGATATCACATATTGCACCCCATCTTCCACCTCTGTAAAGCTGTACCTGACCTTCAGTCGGCCCGGGGACAAGTTTATGTGGCGGGGCTGTCAAAATAAAAGAAATAATTGAAACTAGCTATACATTTTCTAAATGGAGGTCTTGTAATTAGACGAATGTGGAATTGATAACAAAGGAGTATTATGCTAAAAACTCTTGAAACAAAAGTAGAAGGACTGAGGATAATATCTGTAAAATAACCCCTAGGCTCGGAAATTCATTTGGATTTAAACTGGGTTCTGTCAAATCATCCATTGCAGACTTCGTTTAGGATGTAGCGATCTAAATTTTCATAATTTGAGAAACATATTTCAAATGACACGTCATGTTCATGCGGCGCACACCACGAAGATGCATCACATTATTTACATCACATTGAGAAATGAAGCGTTATTCTACAAAAATGGATACAGTTTAAAAAAAATTTTATATGGAAACAAAGATATTGATAACTCGGATATTCAACAATCTGTTCACCCATTCCGGCGATAAGAAATGAGTTGAATTTTTTTATCTCTAAATTAGCATGAAGAAATTGTTTTTGTAATAATGATATCATAACCGAATTTTTTTTGCAACTGTACATCGTATTGGTTTGTCATACTTTTGTGTTGTTTTGATGGTTTAAAAATATAATTTGTATTGGAGCGGCATTAATATAAGCTTCCATTTTGTTTGCCAATCCATTTTCTTTTCTTTGAAATGAATATAATATGAACCATAATATCTGTAGTAATATTTTTTTCAATAATTTATAAACATATGGATTTGTTCATATGTTAAGTCATAGTGGCTCATTTGACCAGGCAGCATTCGAGTTGGAATATCTGAGTAAAATAATAAGTATAATTTGTGTACATATTAGCAGTCCTTACAATACAACTGTCTATGTCTTGAATCCGAGTTTCCAAGATACGGTATACTGGTACACTTACTCTCATGACAGGTGACCTGGACAGTTTTGCTAGATGTACATGCCAGGGGTCCCCATCCCTTGTGTGAACATGAGCTCAGGGATGATTCATATCCTTCACAATGTAGATCAGTGAGAAGAGGTGTTCCAATTTGTCTTGTATCTCTCTTTACCTCTGCGTACTCCCTAGACAATGGAAAGGTGATTTGGGTAAAATTTCAAACACGATAAAAGAGGACTATCATCATACAAGTTCAAAGCTTTGGTTGAAAAGCTGTTATAGGTTGAAACATTGTTAACTCTATCTGATAATGGTAATGCAACAGTAAAAGAATGTTTAGACATTACAAAACATACTCAGGACAATGGAATAAGAACGTTAAGGTTCCTTGAAAACCTACACCTTCAAGCATAAATCATTGCAGACCACCTGCCCCTCGAGATGATTAAACCCGTCCCCACACACTGTCCCCCACTGTCCGTGTCTGTACACTTCTACACGACCCGACCTCGGCCCGGGAACAAGACGGGTTGGAGAATCTGAAATCAAATTCCAAGTATTCATTAATTCAATTGAAAATTGAAGAACAGATTGACATATTGACAGAATAGATGAGAATTAAATTCTTAGATTATTTTCAGTCTTTGAAACGTTCGATTAAACATTTTCGAGAATTGATAGATGATGATTTTCAAAACAATTCAAAAGCGTATAAAGAACTAAATTAACACACCTAGATGGCATTCAATTTCCACATCTGGATAGTCACAATAGGTCTCTCCCCAGCCATCATGAGCACAAACATTGAGAACCTCCTCATGACCGGAACATCCAATATTTGCCAGGAGGACCTTTCTGTTGCTTTGCTTCGAACTATTAGACACGACCATTGCATACGCTCTGAAATGAAATATCTTGATTAAACATCTGAATAATTCTTTTCCAAATATACGAAATTAAACTGTATGCTGATGTGCTAAACAAAATCCCAATTGAGGTAAATTCTTTTTATTCTAAATTTAAATGGTACATTACGATGTTAAACCCAGTCCTCTACACGCAACCCTAGCATCCAGGTGAGAGAATCCAACACTGCAGACTGTTCCCCATGCCCCAACCCGATACAGCTCTAGGCGACCTCGACGTGGTCCTGGCACCAGTCTTGAAGGAGCAGCTTTACAGGAAAGTAAATTGAAAAATTATAAGAAGCATTATTTGTATTTATTCGAGGTGTATGGTTTAAAACTTTAATTATATTTATATTTTGATATTTCAATTATGCTACATATAACCCTTCAACTCTGGACCTATGAACATACATTGAATGAACAAGGCCATTCTCAAAAGTTACACCTACATCTATGACATACAACACCGATGTCACGATACTGAGAGTAACTGTCTTCTCCCCAGCCTGCATGTTTGCATTCACTCAAGGAAGATTCATTTCCAGAACATATGACTTCACTGAGCCATCTCTTCACACCTTGTCCATACTTTGACGCCTTTACCACTTCAGCAAAGGCTCTGTAATTAAAATAGGATGGCATGCATGCGGGTTACTGACATATATATTCATATCTCTTCTTTGGTTGACAAATGTATTGCATTATCAAGATAGATTATCAACTCACGCATTTTTCTCCTTTGGTTGACAAATGTATTGCACTATCAAGATAGATTATCAACTCACGATTGGAGCCCAAGCTGTTGACAAACGACTTTAGCGTTGATGTAGGTGAAGTTCTGCTGACAGACTGTCCCCCACACTCCCTGCCTGTAGACCTCCACTCGTCCTTCTCTCGGACCTGGCACCAGGCGGACCGGGGATACTAGACAGAGGCATCGTTTAAGAAGAAAAATGCACTAGAAGAATACAAGTTATAAAATGTAGTTGTTATATAGAAATATAAATAAATGAGCGATAACTTACGAATTCCACACTTAACTCCTAAGTGTTGCCTATTCCGACAGGTTCCTTGGCCCCAGTTTGAGTGTCTGCACAAACTTAGCGATGTCTCCTTGCCTTCACACTGAACCTCACTCAACCAGGTTGTTCCAGAAGTTCCTTGTTTCCCAGCATCATACACTTGTGCATAATCTCTATACAATACGACAAGCTTGTAAATATAGAGTATATTTATATGTTTCTGTCACAATGCCAAAATACCAGACTGAGAGCATATATAAACGTGTGATAAGAACTCATCCTATTGATGCTATGTATTTCTTATATTGTGACCTTTGAATCAAGCTTCAAATGATTAGGAATTTTGTCGTTGACAAGGTTTTAATGTACATGTGTTTGTCTTGGTTCAAGACTGGGCAAGGCTCATACAGACTTTCACAAGGATAAATATGAATGCATAAAATACTATTTTTGATTGCTTTCATGTCATCCTATGAACCTTTACACAATACCTTGACCATTATTATTATCGGTATCTCCAATTTTAATTCTTTCAAGCTATGAGTAAAAAAACATATCAATATTTGCATTGAGATTATGGCTGCAACTATTGTCTTTGATATGATTATATATATTGAGACCCCGCCATAATGCCATAACTTGTGCTTGTTATTCAAACCGAATCAGAATTGAACTCAGTACAACAAACATACACTGGTAAATTGATTGCCGTACAAGCCACACGGGCGTCTTTGTATGTAAAGCTCAGATCACACACTTCACCCCATCTTCCACCTCTGTATAGCTGAACACGTCCTTTACTCGGGCCCGGGACAAGTCGATGTTGCTCTGCTGTTAATACAGGAAACAATTCAATTAAGCATTATTAAGTGTTATAATGTATGTTGTTATTTTCTTCAATGTTTTTTATGTCACTAGCGTCAAAGGGCATTTTCACCAGAGTAACGGATCGAGAAGTCGTTCCACTGGTAAAGTCTCCCTAATATTACGTATATAAAAGTAACTATGTTAACTCTGTACATAAATATGTTAATTTTAGTACTTGCTTTAAGTATTAAGTCGCTTTTTTAAATTGGTTTTTGATTGTCCTATATACCACATGATTAACAGAAATTAAGTGGTGTAATATTTTAATATACAGATAATAAAAGAGAAAGGATTACACATTCCGCTAAATATATGTATAAATTGTACAGGGCACAACTATTTATATAACAAATTTATACCTAAACTCAAAATCAAAGACTGTGTAAATATCTCATAGAAATAACAATTTTGTGTTGTTTGGTGATTTCATTGAACAAACATCGTATACGGTTATGACCATTAAACTCGTTAACCTTGTTACAAGTTAACGCACGTTGTTTTACATCAAACTGCACTTTTGGTCCTATTAATTTACCGTATCCCCGACTCGATTTTATTAAGATTTACTGCAGTATTACATTTTACACATTGAATGATGTTGCATACTTACAAGAATTTTAACATCAACTTCTTAAAAGTGAATTACTAAGCCTAATACATAAATGAGTGAGAGTTTGTTATGTAAAAGTAAAATAATGATTTACTGCATGTATCTTGTTAAAAAAAACTACATGTATCTTTTAAAATGTAAACGATAAACACTTACTATTGTAACAAGCCATTGCAACGACCTGTTTACATTCTCTATAAGCCCATCCACCATGAGAGCACTGACTTAGGGAAGACTCATGACCATCACAGGAGACATTATTTAACAAGACAGTTTCTGAGACCTGTTCAAAGCTGTTTTCTATTGACATGGCATAGTCACTGAAACAGAATTTCATTGCTCATGTTAAATCACATAGTTGTAAAAAAAGAATGAGCGCACGGGCATTCCAGTGCTCAAAGGTCACTTAAACAAGAAACAACGTATCACTTTTTTGGAAACTTTTAGAGGCTTATGTAAAGAAAAAACTTTTAGTTAGCTGTTTCATAAATCATTTAAATTTGGGTATTCAAACATTAACTATACATTTCTGAACCACTTACTACTTAAGGAGTCTTGACATATACTAGAAATATAAACTTAATAGAAAACTCATAAATATGTGTCCTTATAATAAAGTATATATATATATATACTTCTCACAAAAAATTAAGCAACAAGAATATCTTTCAGTCTGGTATTTTTATAATTCTAAATAGTCTGATATTAAGACATAATGAAGGCAGGAAAATGTCTTGCAATACATAAACTTATATCAGATTCATGTTGATTTTGTCCCAAACAGTGATCACTTCACTTGAACACAACCACCCTCAAAAAGCGCATGCAAATTGCACAACATGCACGTGTTCCAAACTTTACACGTGCACTCTGATTGTTTAAAAGCAGTCAGCGGTGATCACTTGGTATCAGTAACCTTTTTAACATGGCTAGGCGTCACTTGAATGCAACTGATGTGGCTCAAATTGTTGGAATGGTCCAGGGGGGTATGACACAAACAGCTGCTGCCAATCATTTTAATGTTCATCGTAGCGTAGTGTCAAGAGCGATAACCCGTTACAATCAGACAGGACAGATGACAGAGAGACCACGAACAGGTCGTCCAAGGGTGACTAATCCACGAGAGGACCGATATCTTGCTACCTTAGCCCGGAGAAACAGGTTCACGACGGCAAGATCACTCCAGAATGACCTCCACAGAGTTGCAGGGAACAGGATCTCGACACAGACAGTGAGGAACAGACTTCATGCTGTAGGCCTTAGGTCCAGAAGACCATTACAACCTATCCCACTGCCAGCACAGCATCGTCAACGAAGGATGATCTGGGCGAATCAACACCGTAACTGGAGGGTAAATCGTTGGCGCCACGTACTCTTCACAGACGAGTCCAGATTATCCCTTGACTTCAATGATGGTAGGCCACGTGTGTGGAGAAATCGTAACGAACGATACGCCAACTGTGTCATTGCTGAACACGACCAGTATGGAGGTGGAAGTTTGATGGTCTGGGGTGGTATCAGTGTTGGACAAAGAACTGAACTTGTAGCCATCAGACGGGGTACAATGACAGGTGTAATGTACAGGGATGAGATCATCACTCCTGTAATCATTCCTCTTGCACAGCAAACAGGTCCTAACTTCATCTTCATGGATGACAATGCTCGTCCCCATCGAGCAAGAGTTGTTACTGATGTTCTTCAAAACAACAACATCACGCATATGGACTGGCCTGCAAGATCTCCTGACCTCAATCCCATTGAACATGCTTGGGACATTCTTGAAAGGCGGGTTTATGGCCTTCATGTTCATCCTCAGTCCCTAGATCAGCTGGAACAGGCCTTACGGAGAGAATGGCAGAACATTCCACAAAGGACATTTGACAGACTCATATGGTCAATGCCAAGGCGTGTACAAGCATGTATTGGAGCCAATGGCGGACATACACGTTATTGAACACACGATTGTTGTTCAAGGGGACATTATCTTGGCATTCAAAGATTTCGCTTCTTCAACACAGTACATTTTGCATGATTGTGTCATTGAAACTCTTTTTGAGGAATGCTAACTTTTTTATTGCTCAACAATTTTTTTCTTTACATTTCCACAAAGTGTGCAAGACCTTCATCTTTGTATTACATCATTTGATAATCGTGTAAATCGAAACAATGAATTTCTCTGACAAAACATATCCATGTTGCTTAATTTTTTGTGAGAAGTATATATGTTCAAAAATGATACAAGATACAAGAAAAGGAACAACAAGATAATCAATAGGCAGGGTGTAAAGGAAAATCATTGTTCACATGTTCATTGCAAAAATATCAGTGGGATTGCTCCAATAAAAGGTATTCATTTACTCTGCTAAGGCCTGGAACATGCAACTGGTACGTACTACGGTAGCCCTAGATATTTGCACACAACTTTAGCATCATTGTAGGTGAAGTTTGCATCACAAACAGTGCCCCAGACTCCATCTCTGTACACCTCCAGACGTCCTTCAGATGGTCCAGGTATCAGTCTCATGGGAGCATCTGATTAGAAATAATAAGTTTTACCTGATCATCTTTGTCTAATTAGCAAAATATGACAATAGTGGTCTTTAATTTCCATGCATGGAAATATTACCTATGTAATGGAATTACATACACGAATTGCACTTGACACCGACTTGTCTATGGCGGTCACAGGACGAACTTCCCCAGGTCTTGTTACACTGTTCAAATGATGTTTCATTTCCAAAACAATCTAGATCACTTAAGAGTGTGATTTGGGAGCTAGACCGGCTCTTCTGAAGAACTTCAACATACATGCTGAAATTAATAAAAATCATCATTAAGTATCCTTCTACGGTAAGACCTGTTTCACTTAAATGATGACTTAAAAAATCGTTACAGGATTGGATTTCATATTCTCCAATTAGGATTAAAAAGAAGCGGATTTGATTTTATCTGAAAATGATACATAAGCTCAAGTGAGTTGTAAATCATAATTACGTCTCTTGACCCAGCACCCTGCAGACCACCTGACCCTCGAGATGATCAAACCCGTCCCAACACACTGTCCCCCACACTCCTAGTCTGTACACTTCAACACGACCGTATACAAGACGTGTCGGCGCAACTGAAAGAACAAATCTAGGTCATGCTATAACATAGATGCTCAAAAAAATGATTATGATTATGATTATTATTATCTTTTTCTGAAAATACAATTTTAAATTCCATCCATAAATTTCATTTGCCTTACATGAAGGACAGCACACGCCTACATCGTTGCCATGGTTGCAATTATGGTCACCCCAGGACCTGTGAGAACATTTGTCCACAGAGCTTTCGTGTCCACTACACTCGACATCATCCAGCCAGATCCTCCCCGACCCTCGACCTAGACCAGCGTTATTCACAACTTGAGCGTATTCCCTGAAATCGTATCAAATGTGACTAAGTAACATAATAATTTTTATCGCAAATTCCTAAACTTGGAATCGACATAATGCTTTATCAATATTATCAGCAAATAGATAATCATTATTTTATCAGGAAAGAGGCATTTTCAAGGTACTTTTATTATTTTCTAGCATGGGTTTCCAGTATATTGTTTCGGTAAAAATATGGTTAGAAAGGTCGGGCACACAGATGACTTTCTGTGTATGTATGTCGCTTCACACACAAAATAGAGAGCACTGGAACTTTGTACCACTATGCTTGGGTTAATGCATCATTAGAGCACGCCTTATATTATAGATCAAGACATTTGTTAGCCATATGAACATGATTAGATTGCTATATACAATCGTGTTAAGAGACAATCAAGGTAACTCACACTGCAAACCCAAGCGATCTGCAAGCCACTTTAGCATCTTGATATGTAAAGCTGTGACTACATACAGTCCCCCATTCTCCTCGTCTCTTTACCTCAAGTCGACCCTCCCGAGGACCTGGCACCAGACGACTTTGGACATCTAAACAGTCAAGTGTTATAAGCCTCGATCGTAGTAGTGAAACTCATATAGCACATGTTCAGAGTCGTTTAAGTAACACTATATAAACCTCTTATCCTCTTAATCATTTCCCTTTACTCTTATCTGGTTAAAACCACATGAATTGATTGTTACTTTGAGAAGGAATTTTACGGATACTGTACAGACAATGTTCAGTGTTATCAACCGTTAAAAAAATTACAGAAAACTTTGTTTGTACAAAGTTTGCGAATTATATTGCTCTTCATTTTACGTGTTTTTAATGCTACATCCAAGTGCCTCTCAAAAGAATCCTACCACACAAATCTTCATCTCTCCAATTCCCACAGTCATTAACGCCATTACAAGTGATGCCTCTTGGTCTGCACCTCCAGTTGCCACAGTCAAATGCGCCACTGGAACAACTGTAACCTTTGAAAAAGGAACATACTATTTTAATGGTAAAACAATAACACAATAAAGAATAAGACATTGCATTTCCTTTCACAAATCCAATCAAAAGTACTTTTAACAAGAAGTTATGGTTGTATATATTAAGAATACTGTAGACTATGTTACATTTTACAGGTTTTAGATCACAATTTTAGTTTTTGTCATAAATAAATGACATATAATCGGGAGCTTGTTCGATATTGCTATTTTTAGTGACTTAGTGACTATTTGCAGACAGTTGAATACTCAGATGATTGTAAGTTGATAACCTGGGAAAATCTTATCACTTATATATGGTATATAAAGTTCACAAGTATACAGTATTATATATAATATATATATATGTGTGTGTATATATATATATATATATATTAACACACAAAAACTTCTTCATAGTTCAAGTAATAAATAGATAAAAAACAAAAGTCTGGAAATGATTTAAATCCCCGACCGGTTTCACACTATTCAGTGATCATCATGGGGTCTTTATGACGTTGCCATGCTATGACGTCACAGAACAAGGGGCGCATAACTCATGACAATCGATGCGTACCCACAGATTGGTGACGTCATTACTTTACATCAATCACATATAATAATACTAACAGCAGTTTTTAGATATGGACAAAGTTAGGTGACATTAATTGCATTTAATTGTGGCTTGAAAAGTTTAATGAAATAATGTTCTTTCATCTTTCTCTTTTCATCACTGTTCGACATGACTTTATAGAAGGGGAATATTTTAAAATTATTCCCGTCGCATCTTTCTATATGTCCACTCAGTGGAATGTAGCGGTAGGACGGGTCCCTGATTTGTCCTATGTAATCTTCGCCACAACCACCGCATTTGATAACATATAATAAATTTTGTGATGCGCATGTCATGTTTTCCCGTACATGGAATAAGTGGCCACTTTGGAAGTTATATTCTTTCCCTTCTATTAAGTACGGGCAAGTGCCACAATTTGGTCTTCCACACTTGCTTATTGATTTGTCAATTTGGCTTGACTGATCAAATTTAGCTTTGCTTATTATTTGTTTAATATTTCGGCTTTGCCGTTTACTCTTTATAAGTTGTACATGTGAAAGTTTATCTTTTAAGGTATCACAATTTTGTAGGGGGTGGAGCGTTTCTTTAAGTTTTGGGAATATCTCTGGGTTTCTTGGATTAAATGTTGATACAAATGGTAGTACCTTTTCTTGTACTTGCTCTTTAACTTTAAGGAGATCATTACGATTTTGCCGTTTTGCTTTCAAAATAGTGTCATCAATTATTTGTTTCGGACAGTGCCTTTTTGATAATAGATCTTTTAATTCATTCAATCTATAATCTACACGATCAGTATTTGAAACAATCATGCGGATTCGTCTAGCTAACGAATACGGAACGCTGTTTTTTGTATGGCGAGGATGGCATGAATTGAAATCCAAATATTGCTTGGAATCAGTTGGTTTGTAGTATACATCCGTTTCAACAAGATTATTTGAGATGGATACTTCTACATCTAAGAAGGGAAGCTGTGTATCATATACCTCCTTGGTGAATGACAAACTTGGGTGTTAATTTTGTAATTCATTTGTCAGACATTCTAAATCAGTATCGCTCCGTTTCCAAAGTATGAAACAATCATCTAAAAATCGCTTCCATTGTGTTTGAAATTCTGTACTGAATTCTATTCCAAATTGTTGCTCAACTTTGGAGTATAATATTTCTTCCAAATAGCCCAGGACCAGTGTGGCGTAAGTTGGCGCCATTTTGGTACCCATAGCGGTCCCTTTAATTTGTTTATAATGGGCGCCATTGAAATGAAAGGTGTTGTTATTTAAGATAAACTGTATACTGTCTATTATGAACTCTTTAGATACTCGTTCAGGTATAGCTGAAGGATGTTTATCTAGCCAGAAACGGATAGCCTTCATCCCTAGATCATGTGGTATGTTTGAGTACAAGTTTACTACATCAAAACTTACCAATTTAGTTGTGCTATCTACAGATTGGGGGAGGTTATTGAGAAAGTCTGTCGTGTCCCGTATGTAACTTTTAACATACTTAGTAAAAGGTTTTAACAGAATGTCAATAAAATTACTTAATCTATGCGTTGGACATTTGGGCCCGGCGATGATAGGTCGCAGTTTTAAATCAGTAACCGGTGCTATACTTATATATAGGGACGACAGGTTTTTACATTGTTCTCTTATTTCAGAGCTTTTATGAATTTTGGGTAAACCATAAAAATTGCTTTCTTTTTGTTCAAAATTTATAAGGTAATCTTCCTCTTTCTCCGTTAAACTATTTGAATGTGAGTACACTAATCTTTTTAGATTTAGAATTACTTTCTTTTCCACATTTCCAGGAAGCTTTTCATAATAGTCACTATCATGAAGAATGTGTAATGAAAGTTGGCGATAGTAATCACTATCCATTACAACCGTTGCTCCCCCTTTATCGGCTTGTTTAATTACGATTGAATTGTTATTGGATAATGAGTTGAGGGCCTCTCTTTCTTTCTTTGTTATATTTGATTTTACTTTCTGTGCGTTATGCATTAAAGGTAAAGTTTTAAGTTGTTCAATAACCTTATCTAGGGTTCTGTTTTTACCAGATTTAGGTATAAACTTACTTTTGTTCCTGGCTAAAGACGAATCTCCATGTTCTGTATTATCTTCAAAATGATCTAAAAGCCGTAATTTTCTACTAAAAATTTCAATATCTGTCTCAAGTTCTTGTAGATCTGGTTTGGCTGGAGTAGGACTAAATTTCATTCCTTTCATAAGCATTGTGATTTCCTCCTCCTTCAGATCTACACTAGACAGGTTGATAACTTTCAGTTCTATTGCTTGGTCTCCCTCCTTTGAGGGAGACTCTTTGTCACTAAAAAAGAACTGAAGTCTTCACGTGGTGACGGGTTGTAGCCTTGATTTTGATTGTATCTCCCTCCACGTCCTCGGCTACGGTTACGGCCTCGTTGAGAGATTCCACGGCCGCGTCTATTGCTGTAGCGTCCTCTCTGGAGTTGCCATCCTGAGCTGCTGCGACTTCTCTGACGAGCACGGCTTAAAGAGCGGCTTTGTTCTCTGGTCCGACTCTTTCTCCTGTTTGTTTCGTCACTGCATCCTCTGCTACGGCTACGTTGTGACCTTGTGCCGTTGCTTCTGTTGTAGCTGTTGTTGCTACGTAGAATTCCCCTCATAGGGTTTTTGGAGGCGCCATTATGGTATCTCTTGCTTGTCTTATAGTAGGTAGGTCTGGGTCCCCGTCGCGTAGCTGTGCCGTTTGGACGTGGTATTTGTTTGACGGCTTCTGCATATTATTTGCCGTCAGTTCTCTTCTCTTTGATGTAAGGATTTTCTTCTGCTGAAGTTACCTTCGTTGCAAATCGTTCATGCCATTTTGAATTTTTTTCAAGTCTTTTCGAGGAAATCGCTTCTTCTGCTTTGCATGAGTTTGCCCATTCGTTCTTTAGAACTTCTAGGACTTTTCCCTGGCATAATTTTTCCAGTTCTTCACTCATTTCTTTATCGATGCGTTTGTAATTTTCCTCATGTGATTCAGAACGCAATAATAACAGTTCTATTTCTGTCCTCATTGCGTCGACAGCACGTTTCTCCCTCAGAAGTCGCTGTCCTTCTGGCTCACCTTTTATCTCTTCTATCAAATAGTTTAACGGAGAAAGAGGAAGATTACCTTATAAATTTTGAACAAAAAGAAAGCAATTTTTATGGTTTACCCAAAATTCATAAAAGCTCTGAAATAAGAGAACAATGTAAAAACCTGTCGTCCCCATATATAAAAGTAGCACCGGTTAATGATTTAAAACTGCGACCTATCATCGCCGGGCCCGAATGTCCAACGCATAGATTAAGTAATTTTATTGACATTCTGTTAAAACCTTTTACTAAGTATGTTAAAAGTTACATACGGGACACGACTGACTTTCTCAATAACCTCCCCCAATCTGTAGATAGCACAACTAAATTGGTAAGTTTTGATGTAGTAAACTTGTACTCAAACATACCACATGGTCTAGGGATTAAGGCTATCCGTTTCTGGCTAGATAAACATCCTTCAGCTATACCTGAACGAGTATCTAAAGAGTTCATAATAGACAGTATACAGTTTATCTTAAATAACAACACCTTTCAATGGCGCCCATTATAAACAAATTAAAGGGACCGCTATGGGTACCAAAATGGCGCCAACTTACGCCACACTGGTCCTGGGCTATTTGGAAGAAATATTATACTCCAAAGTTGAGCAACAATTTGGAATAGAATTCAGTACAGAATTTCAAACACAATGGAAGCGATTTTTAGATGATTGTTTCATACTTTGGAAACGGAGCGATACTGATTTAGAATGTCTGACAAATGAATTACAAAATTAACACCCAAGTTTGTCATTCACCAAGGAGGTAAATGATACACAGCTTCCCTTCTTAGATGTAGAAGTATCCATCTCAAATAATCTTGTTGAAACGGATGTATACTACAAACCAACTGATTCCAAGCAATATTTGGATTTCAATTCATGCCATCCTCGCCATACAAAAAACAGCGTTCCGTATTCGTTAGCTAGACGAATCCGCATGATTGTTTCAAATACTGATCGTGTAGATTATAGATTGAATGAATTAAAAGATCTATTATCAAAAAGGCACTATCCGAAACAAATAATTGATGACGCTATTTTGAAAGCAAAACGGCAAAATCGTAATGATCTCCTTAAAGTTAAAGAGCTTAAAGAGTTTAAAGAGCAAGTACAAGAAAAGGTACTACCATTTGTATCAACATTTAATCCAAGAAACCCAGAGATATTCCCAAAACTTAAAGAAACGCTCCACCCCCTACAAAATTGTGATACCTTAAAAGATAAACTTTCACATGTACAACTTATAAAGAGTAAACGGCAAAGCCGAAATATTAAACAAATAATAAGCAAAGCTAAATTTGATCAGTCAAGCCAAATTGACAAATCAATAAGCAAGTGTGGAAGACCAAATTGTGGCACTTGCCCGTACTTATTAGAAGGGAAAGAATATAACTTCCAAAGTGGCCACTTATTCCATGTACGGGAAAACATGACATGCGCATCACAAAATTTATTATATGTTATCAAATGCGGTGGTTGTGGCGAAGATTACATAGGACAAACGGGGGACACACTTAGATCAACAGTGAGGGTCCATAGGCAGCAAATCAGGGACCCGTCCTACCGCTACATTCCACTGAGTGGACATATAGAAAGATGCGCCGGGAATAATTTTAAAATATTCCCCTTCTATAAAGTCATGTCGAACAGTGATGAAAAGAGAAAGATGAAAGAACATTATTTCATTAAACTTTTCAAGCCACAATTAAATGCAATTAATGTCACCTAACTTTGTCCATATCTAAAAACTGCTGTTAGTATTATTATATGTGATTGATGTAAAGTAATGACGTCACCAATCTGTGGGTACGCATCGATTGTCATGAGTTATGCGCCCCTTGTTCTGTGACGTCATAGCATGGCAACGTCATAAAGACCCCATGATGATCACTGAATAGTGTGAAACCGGTCGGGGATTTAAATCATTTCCAGACTTTTGTTTTTTATCTCTATAAATATATATATATATATATATATATATATATATATATATATATATATATATATGAGACAGATGAAGATCACACTCATACGATGTTGATCATTTGAAAACAACAGTCAAACTTTTCTAAAGGTTTGAAACAGCATTGAACATCCTGTTGAAACGTACAGTTGTTTTCATCCTTCCAGTCTCCACAGTTATTGTATCCATTGCATTTTCTGCTTGAGGAAATACAGTGTCCATAACTGCAGGTGTACTGGCTGCCCGTACATAGGTTTGGATCTTGAAAATAGAATTCTTGATTTTTACCTCATTCATGCGATTTCGATACAATATTCTATATTTCATATATAGATCAAATAAACTTCACAAATAAGGTGCAATAACGTGATAATGTTATTGTTTATTGATTAATTGTTTTTGATTATGTGTTTCCACATTTGCCAAATTAATAGTCCAAGGTCCGTTGTATTGACCCGAGACACTGCGAATGTAATGTGAATTATATGAAAAAGTCAGGTGCACCGTGACTGTTCAAATTAAGTGATCGCGCAATCCTAGCTGGCATGTCCGAAATTTAGGAATCCGGAATCATTTTATCTAAGCTGCATTTACCATACCATTGACATTTAATTAATAAAACGAGATATGTAAATTATTTTGTTTACCCAAAATTGATTGGATAAGATAGTAATCAGATTCCGAAAAAATAATAACAATTTATTGACTGAATTAACACAGATAACAGTGCTTAATGAATATAAAATAGATATGTGTGTATTGAAGTTATCCAGTTCAAAGCTAAAAGAGATAAAATATATAACGAACAAGAGAGTAATTTATTCGAAATTCAGAAATGAATGTAAAATGTGAAATTCAAATTTGTTATATAAAGTTATGAATGTATTCAAAGTACAAAGGTTATAGTATCTGATAGTCTGATAACATAATTTCTTGAAAATATTGACGATGTTGTATCCTTACCTCTGGACAGACATCTAACTCCCACATCCTCACTATGACCACAGTCCTCCACACCCCAGCCTCTGTGTCTGCAGGAACTAAGAGAGGATTCAGAACCAGAACATCCCACGTCGTCCATCCAGATAGGGCCACTCCCGCTTGAGACTGATTTAACCTCCACATATGTTCTAAAACAAAAGAAAAGAGTTTGAAGTAAGAGAAAACTTATGCAATCTGGAACCGCCACCTTAGATCACACAACCCTAAGAGTGTAAATGTACACTTAATATATGTGTTAAATAGAAAACTGTATATAAGAACAAATAAGAAATGAGATTTTACACAATGCACATGTGCCAAAAGTAAACACGATTCTTTGACGCCCCAAAAATCGTTTGACATCAAAACGTCACACGACTGTGACATCGACTAATGATATGAACACCATTAGTATTTGTGTATTAGTATTTACGTCTTTAGTGATAAATGGAATATTGTGAGGACTATTCTGGTTATTCAGTGTTAAAGGAGAAATGAAAAAATACTTATCTACAATATATGTTTTCTTCTGTATCTTATATCAGCTGTTCTATCTAACAAATACATGTAAGAAATTGTTTAATGTCAGAAATATAAATATCTAGAATGTACATAAGTGTATAATATTCACTCACGTTGGTTGGCCGACAGATCTGCATACAACTCTTGCATCAGATATACCAAATTTATCATCACACACTGTACCCCAGGCTCCTTTGACGAACACCTCAACTCGACCCCTGTTGAGACGGGTTTGCACAGCTGAATGATGCCAAAAATATTTAACTAAATATTTATCGAAGAAGGCATAGAAAGGAATAATAAACGATTTAGTCAATTTTTGCTTTTTCGAAAAATAGGCTTTATGATTTATTCTACGAGTTCAACAAAACATCAAAATTGGCTTTCGGTGGAATTTGGTTCTTATAGAGAGTCTCAATAAGTCATCAACATTTGTCTCCACCGTTTGTATTTTGGTCATTTTTTTCACTAGTTACAATAAGTAATACCATGTTGGCATTGTTTTAATTTGCTAGATTTTTGGCTCTGTAAAACGGATTGATCAAGAGAAAAGGGGTAATATTTTCAAAAAGGTTCATATTAAGAGAGGGAAAATAGATATAAAGGTCGTGACCCAAGTGTTTATTACCAATAGTCAAAAAGTCACAAAACGACAGTCAATGATCCAAATGGGCTAAGAATCATGTTTTGTGGACAATATTTCGATATGTAGAAGATAAATAAAAAGTAAAAAAATCAACAAACCTACAATTTAATCAACCATTGGGAAAGTACCTTCCTCCAACTACAATTTAGAGCATGGAGTTTATAAAAAGAAATTACAAAGTTCATTGATAAACGGGCATATGCACAGATTTTATTACATGAGCGCACTAGCCCTTTTAAGCCTGGTAAGTTAATTGTTAGTTTTGACCAGTTTCTTTTCACATTGTCACAACCAAGTTACTAAACCCGGTATTTCATGCGGGAACGGGCGAACGCTTCCAGGTGCGAGTGTTGGCTGGCATGCGGGAAAAGCATGCAGCACGTGCGCGGGGTCTATTTAGCGGCAAGTTTGTAGTTGTGTCGAGGCACAGCAATTTAGAACTTTGAACACGTCGGACGGCGACTGTGTGCTGTGGCAATTACTGATTATATCTGGTCGTTTGGACGTGAGTACAGTTTTATTTGAATTATTCATTTATGTCGTATTTTGTGGTTTAGATTATGGTTATTGACGTTTTGTAGAAAAGGCAGAATTTCAAGATTATAACGCAGGCGTATTTACGGCTAGGATGTCTAATAATTGTTTATTGCAGAGAGTGTGAGTATGATTTGTGATTTTGTCTGCAAATTCGTCATAGGTTTTGTGTATGAAATTGTTAGTTCGGGATGATTTGTGAGAAGTGTATAAGATGGCATACATGTCTGGAAACTCTTATATGTGGTGTGTGAATCGTACGAGATTTTATATTAGAAGTGTATGATAAAATGACGGGTGTATCTTAAAAATGTGTATGCATTATTTGAGTAAAGTAAGTTGGTATTTTATGACATGTGTCAGCTAGTGAGTATATTTCTGTATTTAGTATGTGTGACACGAGTGGTAGGTAATTATGATTGTTGGAATGTATATGCACATGTAAGATGGCATATTATTTATTATGCACTCCATGTTTACAGCAATCAATCAGTCAACCAATTATTCAGTGATCGTGAGTACGTCGTGCCAGGGACGAAAAGCCTTGGATTGTGGTGTCGTGACGACGAAGCCACGTGTAAGGCAGTGGTGTGGACGGTATCGCTAGGACTGACCTTGTCCAGGTCGTTGTGACGGAAGTATGTCACGTGTGTACTGCCTAGGATGACCCGAGCCAGATGCCGCTTGTGAAGGAGTTGTGTACTCCTTATTCTAGTGAGTGTATACTAGTATCAGGACTGGAAGGACCCCAGTGTGTACGAGGCAGGGATGACGACGCATCCGTGACCTCGATGACCTTAGATGACCAGCCATGTGTACGACATGAGTGGATCCATTTAACATCATGAACTGAAATATTTAAGTCAGGTGGAATCAGTCCTAATTGATACTTTGTATTGCAAAGGTGATTGTACGAATCATTTATTTGTAGGCTTTGTGGATATAGTGAAGTGTTAACCTTATAACGTAAGGGAATTTGAAACGTAAGTGAACTGAATTAAGTTAGTGGTATGTAGTATTAGTGGAATAAGGTTGTGTGAGTTAGTGGTGTGTGGTATTCAGTAGTGTGTGTAATAGATGGTGACCGAGTTACTTGTACGTGTTGAATGATTCTGTTGGTTTTGTGAAGTGTTGAGGGTGTGTTGTGTATGGAGATGTGCTAAGTGACGGTGTGGCGAGATGAAGTGATGGGTATGCATGAGACTTATGAATCGATAGGAACGTGAATGAAGATGAATGGGTGTAGTGTGATGTCATGTGTTCGATATTGGTGGGAATAAATTAAGTTTACGTTCACCCATTGTTGTGTTGTGATGTTGGTGATGACACCCTAGGGCTGTTCCGTGACATTTTTGGTGGAGAATCCGGGTATGTTTAAGGTTACGGAGCAGACCTCTTGTTGTTTTCAACAACGTCACAGGTTGTAGTATATAGCGTATTTGCTTCTTTGCACCTTAGCTTTTGTGGTTACTTACGGCTTGTATAGTGACTTTTTGCAGGTGGTTGCTTCTCCTCACCGTGCCCGTCTCTCATGAGGTCAGTGCTCACAAGACTTGGAAGAATGAACAAGATAAACTTGTGGTAATATTGATGTGTGAACATTTTTTGTTTGTAGTTTCATCATTGACTGTAAACATGGATGTTGATAAAATTAAGAATCTTGGAATCACTCTAGGTTTAGAGGGAAGTGATCTTAAAGACTTCGTGGTTCAGCAAATTTCAGATTTCAAGGAAATAGCACAGTTTGAACGTGAGGAGAGACAGAAGGAGCGAGAAGAGAAGCAGAAGCAACGTGATTTCGAGTTAGAGAGACTGAAGCTGGATGAAGTGGAGAAGGACAAGATTCGACTTTTTCAACTGGAACAATCAAAGGTAGATAATCAAAACCAATTAGAATTGGCTAAGCTTAAGGCACAGGAATTAGCAGTAAAACGGGAAGGCACTGACAATATCCTAGATTCTAGCCATGATTCTTCACATCGTACTCCAAGTAAACCTAAGATTAAAATGCCTTATTTTGAAGACACTAAAGATGACATGGATGCTTATCTTCGTAGATTTGAACGTGTTATGCAGACACAGGACTCTCCAGAGATGGAGTGGGCTACCCATCTTGCAGTTTTACTGAAAGGAAAGGCACTGGAGGTGTATGTTCGTTTAAATCCGGAGGAGGCTAAATGCTATCAGCAGGTGAAAGCAGCTTTGTTAAAGAGATATGACCTTACTGAGGATGGTTTCAGACGTAAGTTTAGAACGTGTAGGATTGAAGATGGAGAAACTTTCACACAATACTTACAGAGATTGAAGAATTACATATCACGTTGGGTCCAGCTTAGTGACACACCACAAACATTTGATGGCTTACAGGATTTATTATTGAAAGAACAAATTTTGAATGTTGCTAACAGAGATCTAGCCTTGTTTTTGAAGGAGAGACTACCGAAGACGGCAACGGACATGGCTACACTGGCTGAGCAGTACAGGGAGGCACGTCATGGATGGTTCCTGTCAACTGGACCAAAGAAGTACGGAAAAGATCAGAAATCTGGAACTGCAAGTGGCAAGGATGCAAGTGGACCATACAGGACTGGCAATTTTGGTAAGGACACTCAAGCTAGAGCACCCGCTAATTTTGTGCCATGGATAGATAGGGAATGCTATAGATGTAACAAGAAGGGACATTTAGCTAGAGACTGTAAGACAAAGGAAGTAGCAAGTTGTGAATATCAAGAGGATCATACTGAGTCTGTGACACCATCAAAGTTTATTGCAGCTTCATTTAAAGGTGAAGAGGTTAGAGTATTAAGAGATACTGGATGTTCTTCAGCATGTATTAGAAGAGCATTAGTGCCGGAGTCAACTCTTCTGGATCATCAAGGCATGTATAAGGGCATAGACAACGTTGAAAGATATGCTCCGATGGGAAGGATCTTCGTGAAGACGCCTTACTTCACTGGTGAGATGGAGGTTATGGTATTTGATAATCCACTGTACGATTTGATTATAGGTGATTTACCAGGTGCCAGGGAGAGGAATGATCCAGATCCGGAATGGACGCACTTGGAAATCCAAGAAGTAGCAGCGGTAGAGACAAGAGCTCAACGGAAGGAGAAGGATAGACCAACACGACCTCTGAAAACCCCACTTGTGGACAGCGAGATCGTGGACGCGGCAGTCATGAAGCTTGAACAACAGAAGGATGAGAGTTTGTCACATTTGCATGATCTTGCAAGGCAGTCTGTGAGTAGAACTATAAGGAACAATGTATCTGCTTTTGTGTACAAGTCCGGATTATTAATGAGACAATTTACTTCTCCTAGAGTAGAGAACGGAAAGACTTTCACTCAACTAGTGGTTCCACAGAAGTTCAGGGTACAAGTGATGAGGGTAGGACACGAGTCTTTGATGGCAGGACATCTGGGTACCAGGAAGTCCATAGACAGGGTTCAACGACAGTTTTACTGGCCAGGGATTCAATCGGAGATCAGAAGATTCTGCAGATCGTGTGATGTATGTCAGCGGACGGTACACAAGGGAAGAGTGCAGAAAGTGCCCCTAGGTAAGATGCCTTTGATTGATGTTCCCTTCGATCGTGTAGCAGTTGATTTGATAGGCCCTCTTGACCCAGTTACTGACAGGAAAAATCGCTACATTTTGACATTAGTCGACTATGCTACAAGATATCCTGAGGCTGTACCATTACAGAATATTGATACAGAGACTGTAGCTGAAGCATTAGTGTCCATGTTCAGTAGAGTTGGCATCCCTAGAGAAATCCTTACAGATATGGGTACACAGTTCACATCGGAGCTAATGAAGGAAGTAGGTCGATTACTCTCTATGAGACAACTTGTTACCACCCCTTACCACCCTAGTTGCAATGGCCTTGTAGAGAGATTCAACGGTACTTTGAAGAGCATGTTAAAGAAAATGTGTGTTGAAAGACCTAAAGATTGGGATCGTTATGTAATGCCTTTACTTTTTGCATACCGTGAAGTTCCACAGGAAAGTTTGGGATTCTCGCCCTTCGAACTGTTATACGGAAGAACAGTACGCGGACCCATGAATATCTTGAGAGAACTGTGGACCAAGGAGATACCAGATCCCGAGGTGAGAAGTACTTATCAATATGTGATAGATCTCAAAGAAAGATTACAGGAAACTTTTCAGTTAGCACAGAGTGAATTGAGAAAAGCCTCTACAAGATACAGGACTTACTACAATCGTAAAACCAAAAACAGGAAGTTTGTTGTTGGGGAGAAGGTACTGTTGTTGTTACCCACTCAGTCAAATAAGTTGTTAATGCAATGGAAAGGTCCTTTTGAAGTTGTAGCTACACAGGGAGTTGCAGATTACCGGATACAGATGGGGGACAAGGTCAAGACCTTCCACGCCAACCTTCTGAGAAAGTACTACGACAGGAAGTTACCTACGGAGATCCATGAGGCATGTGCTGCAGTGATAGAATGTGCAGAGGATTTCGTGGACATACAGACTGAGACCTACATGGAACCACCATCCTTGAAGAAGACTGAGTCGTACACTGATGTGCACATATCCTCTACGCTGAACAGTAATCAGACTAAAGACATCAACACTCTGCTTCAGGGACATCCGGAGGTGATGACAGATTTGCCAGGAAGGACTGACTTGGAGGAGATATCTATCAAGCTTACAACTACAGAGCCGGTAAGATCCAAAGTGTATTCAGTACCCTATCACCTTAGAGATACAGTAAAGTCAGAACTTGATCAAATGTTAGATATGGGAGTTATCGAGCCATCAAAATCAGCTTATGCCAGCCCTATTGTTCTGATAAGGAAGAAAGACAACTCTTACCGTTTTTGTACAGACTTTCGTCAGATGAATAAAGTCAGTATTTTTGACCCAGAACCAATTCCAGATGCAGAGGGAATCTTTTCTAGACTTAGCCACAGCAAGTACTATACTAAGATCGACCTTAGCAAAGGTTACTGGCAGGTGCCAGTGGCTGAAGAATGTAGAGAAATGACTGCTTTTGTGACACCTCACGGTATGTTTCAGTGGAAGGTAATGCCCTTTGGACTAATCAATGCTCCAGCTGTTTTTTCCAGAATGATGAGGAAGTTACTACAGGGACTACCTGGAGTCGACAACTACATTGATGACATTATCATTTTTTCGGAGACTTGGGACGATCACATGAAATCCGTCAGATTAGTGTTGGAAAAATTGCAGAAAGCAGGTTTAACAGCGAAACCAAGTAAGTGCTTCTTCGGTTTTTCGACATTGGAATTTCTAGGACACATGGTTGGTGGAGGAGAACTCCTACCCGAGCCGACAAAAGTGAACCGAATTATGAATGCTTCAAAGCCACAGAATAAGAAACAGTTAAGATCATTTCTTGGACTGATAGGATATTACAGGAAATTCATTCCAAATTTTTCAGCAATAGCAGCTCCGTTAACGGACATGACTAAGAAGGGAATGCCAAATCATCTGGAATGGTCTCCTGCCCAGGAACAGAGTCTCGAGACTATGAAAAGGATGATGGAAGCTGCACCAATTCTTCGTCTGCCAGACTTAAAGAGACCATTCATTGTCAGGACAGATGCTTCCAATCACGGTCTAGGGGCAGTTCTACTCCAAGACTATGACGGTGAGAAATTTCCAGTTATGTATTTGAGCAGAAAACTGAGTAATGCTGAAAGAAGTTATGCCACTATTGAGAAGGAAGGATTAGCTATTGTGTGGGCGATAGACAAGCTCAAACGGTATTTATATGGCAAGGAGTTTCTTTTGGAAACTGACCACAAACCCCTGACTTGGCTTCATCAAGCGAAGATCACCAACAGTAGAATCATGAGGTGGGCGTTGTCATTGCAACCATTCAGATTTGTCATCCACAGTATTGCAGGATCTGACAACGTGGATGCTGACTTCATGAGCAGATGTGGTGGCGCATGAGATGTTAGAGTAGGAGGGTATGTCATCCGGACCTCAATATCTATTGTTGTGGTACAGGTGTATATTTTTCCAGTGTAGTGTCAGTTGAAATAGTTCTGTGCAGAGTTTTTGCATGATCTTTGGGTATGTTGTAGGTTGTATTAACGTCGTTTTTATAATATTTGGTGACTGTAGATACGTGGTTTTTCACAGGTATCGTGGTGGGTTTATTATCCTTGGTAGTCAATTTAGTTTGGATAGGTTATCAAACTAGAGTAGGGGGGTATTGTCACAGCCAAGTTACTAAACCCGGTATTTCATGCGGGAACGGGCGAACGCTTCCAGGTGCGAGTGTTGGCTGGCATGCGGGAAAAGCATGCAGCACGTGCGCGGGGTCTATTTAGCGGCAAGTTTGTAGTTGTGTCGAGGCACAGCAATTTAGAACTTTGAACACGTCGGACGGCGACTGTGTGCTGTGGCAATTACTGATTATATCTGGTCGTTTGGACGTGAGTACAGTTTTATTTGAATTATTCATTTATGTCGTATTTTGTGGTTTAGATTATGGTTATTGACGTTTTGTAGAAAAGGCAGAATTTCAAGATTATAACGCAGGTGTATTTACGGCTAGGATGTCTAATAATTGTTTATTGCAGAGAGTGTGAGTATGATTTGTGATTTTGTCTGCAAATTCGTCATAGGTTTTGTGTATGAAATTGTTAGTTCGGGATGATTTGTGAGAAGTGTATAAGATGGCATACATGTCTGGAAACTCTTATATGTGGTGTGTGAATCGTACGAGATTTTATATTAGAAGTGTATGATAAAATGACGGGTGTATCTTAAAAATGTGTATGCATTATTTGAGTAAAGTAAGTTGGTATTTTATGACATGTGTCAGCTAGTGAGTATATTTCTGTATTTAGTATGTGTGACACGAGTGGTAGGTAATTATGATTGTTGGAATGTATATGCACATGTAAGATGGCATATTATTTATTATGCACTCCATGTTTACAGCAATCAATCAGTCAACCAATTATTCAGTGATCGTGAGTACGTCGTGCCAGGGACGAAAAGCCTTGGATTGTGGTGTCGTGACGACGAAGCCACGTGTAAGGCAGTGGTGTGGACGGTATCGCTAGGACTGACCTTGTCCAGGTCGTTGTGACGGAAGTATGTCACGTGTGTACTGCCTAGGATGACCCGAGCCAGATGCCGCTTGTGAAGGAGTTGTGTACTCCTTATTCTAGTGAGTGTATACTAGTATCAGGACTGGAAGGACCCCAGTGTGTACGAGGCAGGGATGACGACGCATCCGTGACCTCGATGACCTTAGATGACCAGCCATGTGTACGACATGAGTGGATCCATTTAACATCATGAACTGAAATATTTAAGTCAGGTGGAATCAGTCCTAATTGATACTTTGTATTGCAAAGGTGATTGTACGAATCATTTATTTGTAGGCTTTGTGGATATAGTGAAGTGTTAACCTTATAACGTAAGGGAATTTGAAACGTAAGTGAACTGAATTAAGTTAGTGGTATGTAGTATTAGTGGAATAAGGTTGTGTGAGTTAGTGGTGTGTGGTATTCAGTAGTGTGTGTAATAGATGGTGACCGAGTTACTTGTACGTGTTGAATGATTCTGTTGGTTTTGTGAAGTGTTGAGGGTGTGTTGTGTATGGAGATGTGCTAAGTGACGGTGTGGCGAGATGAAGTGATGGGTATGCATGAGACTTATGAATCGATAGGAACGTGAATGAAGATGAATGGGTGTAGTGTGATGTCATGTGTTCGATATTGGTGGGAATAAATTAAGTTTACGTTCACCCATTGTTGTGTTGTGATGTTGGTGATGACACCCTAGGGCTGTTCCGTGACACACATAAAGCAAGAATTGTTACAAATTGTTCTTTCCTTCGGCATTTCGACATTGGAATAATCTGCCTCTTGAAGTAAAAAATTATCCAACCATTTCTCAATTTAAACGTAAACTTCAAAAGACATCAGATGTAGCACCTAAATATTTTTCAGTAGGAAAAAGATTTCTAAACATTTTACATACAAACGTTAGACATTGTTGTAGTGAGTTTAACTATGATCTAATTAAAGTAGGTTCAGTCAACGACCCAACCTGTTTATGTGGAAATCCATGTGAAAATGCCTTTCATTATATTTGTGATTGTACATTTTTCCAAGTTCAGCGCAATAGATTATTGAATAAGGTATCAAATGTTACTCTAGGACGAGTGCCCTTAGATGTTAGCTTCATCCTAATGGCCATGCAGATCTATTGCTTTATGAAAACGAATCCATATTCAAATATGTACAAGTGTATGTTCAAGAAACAAAGAGATTTAGATGTGCCTTTTAACCAAAATTTCCTTAATTTCTCTTTATTTTTCTGTATGTTTTGTATTATATTGTTTAATCTGACTGTATAAATAATGCAAATGTGAAATTTGGGGTCTGTGCGGCGGGACTATTTTCCAAAGTTGTATACATGGAAATGACATTATAATCGTAAGCAGTAACGTCATAAAGACGCAGTATCGCCAGCGATGCTTTTAGACTTTTGGTTCAGTTGATCTTTTTGAAAGCTATTTTACACCGGTTTTACACATCATCTTCAATAGGATCATGTGTCCTGGGGATAAGTTTACACATTACAACAGTCAACTTAATCATCAACGAACGAAATTAAAGTCATTTCATCACTTTAGTAAGGCAACTAACCTGAACCTAGTATTCTTCCAGAGTAAAAATCTGATCACTTATCCCAATCTTTCCTGTTGCGTCTGCAAATATTTTCATTTCTATGTCCTTTTTAGAGTTTAGGGTGACGCTGTCTTCTTGTTCTACGTCATGGCTTTAGCAAAATGTGAAATGTAACTATCATGGAGAGGGTTTGATAAGTTGGACAACTTGTGCCTAATCCATTTCACTTCTGTGAATAAAATATGTTTAAATCAAATTGTTACGAGTGTGTTCAGTATCATTCCCTTATGTATATAGTCAAAGCAGAATCGTTTACAGGCAAATCCCTCAATTTGGCAGAACGTGCTCTATAAAGACATGGTGACACATATAACAGTTTACAATATTCAGCGTACATAAGAACTTTTCTACAGCAGTTGTTGCATCTTTAATCATTCCCTTGATGTAAATTTGGAACTGAGTGTGTCCACTGAGTTGAAAGAAAGCTTTAGAGTTGAAGCTGTACAAATAAAACATCAATAGACACGGGGTGCATTCTGTTCTATTCACCGTACTCATAATATGATAGTGAATACAATACTATATAATGCTTGATAATATAGAAGATAGTGCACCCGTAATTCATTACATATATATACAAGTAACTTGATGCATATAAAATGTACCAAGGAACAATAAACTTACACGAGTGACATGTTACCCCCACATCCTCCCAATTAATACAATCATGAACTCCCCAGCCATTGTGAGAACACTGATCCAGTGATGATTCATTTCCTAAGCATCCAACATTGTCCATCCAAATTTGTCCAGGTGCTAAGGTGGCATTCGTCACTTCAGCAAATGTACTGAAAATACAAAGTTTCGAACTTAGGGATGTCTTGTGCAATTGTAACGAGAACAAGGAATGTTGCTGCAGTACTGCGGTATCGAGGACACCCCCAAACTAGTGGAAAGCTTCCTACAAAGTCTCTTCACTCCTTGATTCTTCCCGAGTCCACTCTTGGGATTTGCACTTTACAAATGCCATCAATTATTATTAAATAAACTCACGTCTAAAAAGAACTTATTATTATCAGATTATTAGCTCCTTTTGACATATGACAATAAATCAATCAACGAGCAAATTTCACTGAATTCATTTAAATGCATATCTCATACAGAAACATGAAAAATCGCAAATCCATGACACTTCAAAAAGAATTCCTCATGAAGTGTGTGCACCCTTTGACAAATTGTTTCAATTTGTGGCCTTGATAGTTTTTGCAAGGTCTCAGAAAAGTAATCAATCTCTTTATCTGCATATCAGGTCGAAGACTTGCATGTCAGGATTGCCAAGTCATTTCTGCTTAATCCATACGATGCTTCTTTTAAAATGCGCAAGGCCATCTTGAGTTTAAGGATCTTATGCTATTCATAGAAAGTTGCATATTGACGACATCCTTCATAAGAGAAAATCCATTTGAATATATACCTTTTTACACCAAGATTTCAGGCAGGGTTAATTTGAGCCACCCTTTTTATTTAGAAGATAAATAATTTCGTTTGTAAAATTTCCGGGATTCATTGTTATTCAACACCAGCTATTAACGTTTAAAACCTACGACGTTGCGAAAATTTTAGAACGGAACTATTTACCATATTGTAAAATGACCGTTAGTTTAAGAGCAAACTAATTTTTGTTTTCTGTAAAAGGTGTGTTAAGTTCTAACCTTATGTGAATTCCAGGCATAATTAAGATTACAAACCTCGTACTGATAATACCAAATAGGGGGCATTAGTAACAGCGAGATCTTACAACATAATGTTTTATTTGCAAAAGAAATTAACAATTATAAAGCTCACAGAGCAATATCGTAAAATCCCAGGAACAAAAGTTTTTAACAAGACTCAAGACCATTGTGACAGCTCCGCAAACATTGTGACGTCCAAAAGGTTGGCCGCACAAAAAAACGGTAAGCTAGGACTAAGTAAGCCAGTTGAAAATACTTTTGTTCTTCAAAAATAATCATTTTAAAATGTATTTGTAATACCTACCGGTAGACACAATCTACAAAATCAAAAAAGAAACTGAAAAATTAAAACTTGAGTCAGGACGGATCTGATGAACATGTTGTATAAATTCGTGGTGATTCGCCTTAGTTAATTTGCAGGTATTCAGTGTCATTCAACATAAGGAAATTTTTCAAATCAACCCATCAAAATCGAGACACAACGAAGTCATGTAACAATGTGTTATTTAAGCAGCAGCAAAGTATTACACACATCCCATATATGCAAATATACACTTAATCATTTAAGGATTGTTTTACATTTTTGTTCGTCTATCGATGAATAACAGCAACAAATTATATATCATCCCGTAGCGTAGCGTAGCGATGTCACACACAATGTGTCGCTGTAATACATCGATAGAGGAACATAAAATGTAAAACAATGTAAAAGGAAAGATGATTTAGTTTCGTTATCATCAGCATTGACGCTCATGCAATCAAAGTTCGTCTTAACTCGAGTCCGCATTTTCTAAATAACCCTCATTAGCTTATCACGTGACATTAAAAATGGCTACCGTTTGTGAAACGATTCGAGCTATCAAACTCCAGGACTCGTAGTTCTTAAAAGCAAGAGTTTTCGGTGAATATGATTGATTCTTTTGGGGGAGGAAAGTATCATTTGGTTATCCACTCAGTTATGAGGATGATGACATGCGTACATTTCTTATTTTGCAAAAAAAGACAAAGTAATGCGATGTTGATATAACCGAACTAGCCGTTGCGTCAATTTGTTCTGTCAAATGGTGACGTCATAAAGTATGAATGCACGAGGTATAACAGCAATTTTTTTCTGCATTCATGGAAAAAATGGTTGCATGTTTTGTAGAGCTCTCGTCCAATCAGAATCGCCGAAAACGTGTAATTTTGTAATTATTACTAATGAATTGAAAGAAATATAAGTTCACTGAACGTAAAAAGATCATAATGAATACAGTAGATATTTTAAGGCCTACCTTTCAAATCCAAGTGAGGAACAGACAACTTTTGCATCAGCATATTCAAATTTGTCATCACAAACAGTCCCCCACTCGCCTCGTCTTTTCACTTCGAGTCGTCCACTACGAGGTCCAGGAACAAGTCTAATCTCGGCACCTGAAATTGATAAAATGAGATAACGGTAAGGTTGCCAAGTGCTGAAAGTAGCACTCTACCATTACCGGCGCTATAACCATCATTATACCCATGATCGAAATATTTTCTCCAAAGTTAAGGAAATAAATAAATTGAACCCCCGGGGCTATCTTTCAAACTAGTGAAATAACTTGTGTATTAGGACAGTTCTGTCACAATGTTCATGAGTATCAAGACATATTCAGAAGAATCCGTAAATGGATCCTAGGTATTAGTAGAGATTCCCTCTTGTTTATAGAGAATGCGGGAATTTGGCATTCTTCCTACAAACCAGCAATCTCGTTAAAGTTTGATAAATTTGAAGACTCAAATTCGTTCTACTATAAATTTGGAAGAAAATTTGGAAAAAACGAAAGTCTCTACTTTTTTATGAGTTAAATAAATGGCTTAACTTTTTCCATCGATAATGTGGTCTTGACCACCACACAAGTAAAGTGTCAACTGAGAGTCTCAGAGTAGTGCAATGTTCAGAAATACAGATATTTCACGGAATCGAAATGAAAAATGATTTTGAATGATAAATAGAATCTCACCCTCGTGTCTTCTGATATCAAATATATCAACACTCACCACTTTGATACCAGAAGACCTCTGGGTGAGATTTTCTATGTATTATATGATTGTATTGTTTATATTGATAGAGAAGATGGCATTGAGTTAAGTGGGGGAACAATGAGTTTGAGGAACGACATGACATGTTCTAATTGACCCAACCCAACCCAAATGCATTATATTCCTTTTTCAACGTTTTTACAACTAATTTTTTGAAAATTAAATTATTTGGGAAAACGCACCGCGCATAATGCATACATTATACGAACAAGAAGATGACTTGACCAGCTCGACGGTAGATTTCATACCTAAATTATCATATCATTTCCTACTTTCTCAGCGAAGTATATCTAATAGAGACATTTTCGCACATGCGCAAACAAAATGAGAAGATTAATGTAACTTCCCAAGACTTATTTACAAAAAAAACCCAGATTATAAGAAATTTTATTTTGGGGTCTGTGCGGCGGGACTATTTTCCAAAGTTGTATACATGGAAATGACATTATAATCGTAAGCAGTAACGTCATAAAGACGCAGTATCGCCAGCGATGCTTTTAGACTTTTGGTTCATTTGATCTTTTTGAAAGCTATTTTAAGGGATTTTTTTACAAATAATCACACCGGTTTTACACATCATCTTCAATAGGATCATGTGTCCTGGGGATAAGTTTACACATTACAACAGTCAACTTAATCATCAACGAACGAAATTAAAGTCATTTCATCACTTTAGTAAGGCAACTAACCTGAACCTAGTATTCTTCCAGAGTAAAAATCTGATCCCTTATCCCAATCTTTCCTGTTGCGTCTGCAAATATTTTCATTTCTATGTCCTTTTTAGAGTTTAGGGTGACGCTGTCTTCTTGTTCTACGTCATGGCTTTTGCAAAATGTCGTGGTAAGAAGTGTCGCTCACGATGGGTAGGATCTTTTGAATTTTAATATTGAGGTCTAAAATATGTTACAGGCGAAGGATTGATGAGAGTGATGAACATTTTGCCTGGCGTGCATAAAGGCATACAGGACGTGAATAAGTCAGCCTCAAAAACATTAACTCACGACAGACGTCCTCATCAGCCCAGTTTCCACAATCATTTACTCCATTGCACACCGCTGACTGTGGTCTACACTTTCTGTTGTTGCAGTAGAAAGCGTTATTTGAGCAACTACCTGTAAGTACAATAGTGCTAGTCGAAACAGTGCTCTTAGACAGACACGTAAAAAGATTGATCTATGCAGAAATGTGAAATTTGACAAAGTTTACATTTTGTAAATTATCAACGATATATAAATCCAAACTGTTTATTTAAAGTCCATGGAAAATTCTCTGTCAAAAACAAATTTTGTAAGCATTAGCATTACTGATTGAACTAAAGACGATAAACACATTGTTTTCATTAAAGGCTATAATCAAACTCCATCATCCATGAAACTTACTGCAGTCATCTTCATCTGCCCAGTTACCACAGTCATTTTCTCCGTCACAGGCCCATCTTATAGGTCTGCACCTTCTGTCTCTACAGTAAACCCCGCTTGATGAACACCTTGCTGTGACAAAAAAGAAGTTCCAATCTCATAATGTTAGATTGTCATATTTTCTGTTTTACGATTACCTATATTTTGCCACAACAAAAGACCAAAATGACTATAATCTGCAATGTAACTTGTAACTTGATTGGACACGAGCTCTCAAAAGCATTTCTCAATGACTGCAGAAAAATGAGCATTCATACCGCGTGCATAATTGAACAAATTGACGCAACAATTGGTCTGGTGATGATAACGGCGACATACTTTGATTCTGTTGCAAAGTAAGAGATGTACATGTATCATCAACATCATCATCTTCATCATAACCCCGTTGTTAACTAGATACTACCTCCCTCCCCCTATAGCAACAATCACTTTGAGCAGGAATACTTTCTCTTAACATGTGTTCGCTCTGAGGGGTTCACGAATCGATGACCTTTTTAAATTCGTGCAATGGGGGTTTCTTTGAGGGACATTTAGAATTTGGGAATCAGTTAAGAGACAAATATTTGGATGACAGCTTCTTTTATTCTGACAACGCGACGTTTCGACACCGCTTCTTGAGTGGTTGTCAAGCAAGGATGATAGGATAGAGGGGGTTACATATATATAAATGTCAATTAACATATGCAATTAACAAAGAAAACAGTCACAGTTTTGGAATTGACAAATTATTCAGACACTTACATTAAAAAAATAATACCAAAACATTAACGTCTAAGTTATTAGAGAAATGACACTTACAGCAATCGTTTTCGTCCTCCCAGTTGGAACAGCTTTGTATACCAGTACAACGATAACTGCTTTTTATACATGTACCGTCTCTGCACTCATAACCATTGCAGCCAACTGATTTTTAGAAAGAACATTAAACCATTAGATCAGAGATTTGAGATTGATAGAAATCTACCATACCTGATATTTGATACCAAAAAAAAGAAAGACTGTGTAACAATCAAAATCAGACATGTTTCCTATAGGTATAAGTCAATGAACAACAGTAATAGGACAGATACCGTTTTTATGCATCTCTGAAAACAGTATAGCCTCACTTGATATTTCTCTTAACTAGTATTTTTTCAAATGGGATCATGATATTAATATCTTAACACTTTTTAACTTTGGGCAAACGAAGATGATTTTTTTCAGAGGCTGAACAAATTTTATACATTTCAGATAGCAAGCAAAAATGATGTACTTACAAAGCCATCCCGATGCATATTTTTCTGAAATGAAAACAATTGATCTGTTTTATTTTTGCTTTTAAACACAGGATAATGGGGACATTTTTACTAAGAGTACTTTAACTTAATAAAACTTGTTAAAATCAAATCGATGATTAAAACAAACTCACCAGCTTGTATCAATAGAAAAAGTTGAAATAACGGCATCATGCTTTCATTATTGCTGCAACTATTGGTAACTAGATACTCGCCGTACGTTTACAACAAGGAATATGTTGAAACACTCACACAAGTAGAAGTTAAGTATGAAATTATCCCTTTAAGTGGTTTATAGCATTTGTCAACCATTGTCTTTCAAATTACAAAACGTTGGAGATGTTCAGAACTTATCATTTCGAACGAACAACAATACACCAAGAACCACTTTTTATTGGCTAATGGAGATCCTTTCTCTTGACATATTTTATATGATCATGTCATTTTATGGTAGTAATACATATATGTTTATACCATGTTGAATTTTATTGATAAATGGTTTATACAATCAAATGAGTGTTGACTTTTATGTTTGTTGTAGATGAATATAAGTCACATGTAATCTCTAAAGTTGAGTTAATTGGTTCGTTTAATCCCAATCCATACGAAACTGTAACTATTATGGATAACACTTGCATCTAAAGGGACTAGTAACATCTTTTTGCTTTTTAAAGATGCACCATTATAAAAACAATAATTATTCTATTTAAGTGTCACATGTTAAAATTCCAACAGATTACGGATATAAAATATAATTAAAAGCAACATCCGGACTTAAGGCCTACGAGACACTGAACAAAACTTTAAACAATATATGAAAAAAAATAATTAGAAAATGTTAAAATCTTTCATCATTAAAGTACATTTATACAATATAAAACCATGTCATACCTTTCCATACAATATGATACATGATCATACCATTCAATACAGTACAATACCACATACCATAAACATACCGTACCACACCATACAATACCATTCCATTCCATAATAATATATCTCTTGATACTGCAATTAGCCTACTTCAGAATTTCAATAATGTCATTATGATTGTATTAAAGACTGAATGGAGTACTTAACGAGATATATAAAACACACGTTTCATTACGTTTAATGTAACGATACATTTTAATTGCAAATACAAACTAATAGCAAACTCAAGAGAGTCATGCTGACATCTATTTGGTTTCTAAATTTCCGTTTATACAACATTGATCAAAACGAATATTTTAGATTTTTAGGAATACTTTATAAGAACTATGACTTCATTAATTGAAATAACCGGCGACTGACTTAATTTCCAACATATTAAAAAAAGACAATATTTGATTAATGACAGATAATTTGAAAAGGCGATTTTGCAATTTGATAAGAAAAATTTTCATTGTTTTCATTAAAGTTAATTCTATCTGTTAATTTTCAGGTTGACTAACACATTTTTAGTTTCCTCTTTTGTTGATAAGTGCTTGTCAAATGATTCTGTCGATGTATGGAAAGAAAATAGGGTTCTTGCATCAGTGATGTATTGATGAATTCACGAAAACCTTATCGTCTGTATGGTCCTGCTGCTCACATCATTTATCCTTGCTAATATACTCTTATAATTACAAAATGATGTTGTTACACGTTTTTCGGCGATTCTGATTGGACGAGAGCTCTCAAAAACATGCAACCATTTCTCGATGAATGCAGAAAAATTTGCTGTTATACCTCGTGCATTCATACTTTATGACGTCACAATCTGACAGAACAAATTGACGCGACGGCTAGCCCGGTTATGACAACATCGCGTTACAATGTTTTTTGGGGCAAAATAAGAAATGAACGCATGTCATTATCTTCCTAACTGAATGGATAACCAGATAATACTTTCCTCCCCCAGAGAAAAACAATTACCTGCACCGAAAACTCTTGATTTTAATAACTACGAGTCCTGAAGTTGGATAGCTCGAATCATTTTCACAAACGGTAGCCATTTTGCATGTCACGTGATATGCTAATGACGGTTATTTAAAAAATGCGGACTGGAGTTAAGACGAACTTTAATTGCATGCGCGTCAATGCTGATAAAAACGAAATTAGATCATATTCCGTTTTATTATATGAAATTCGCAATTTTAATTTCACCACGTTATGTTGTGTGTAACACGCTGCAAAATAACGTAATGTTGACGACAATTTTTCAAGTTTAGTTGAAATTATTCAGAAAATATGTGGAAGTAGAGTTTATTTTGTAACTATAAGGATTGTTTTACATGTTTTGTGCCTCTATCGATGTATAACAGCAACAAATTGTATAACATCACGAATTAAAGTAATGGGTATTCAGAAATAAAACTGCGGAAATGCACTGCTGGTTTATTACAGGTAACCAGTGTATGTTAACAACTGTCCAATTGGCTAGACATGAAAATAAACAGTTCATATGAGCGACTTATCTGACTTAATTTATCTTCCACCATTTGACTGAAAAGCTTGGTTGTGGTGAGGTGGTTTGGGTGCTTTAGAGACCGCTGGAGTTATGCCAGCTGGTAATGGTTTAAGCTTTCATTGCTAATAAAAATAGAAACTACAGTACCTTTTCAAAGAATTAATTATCCATTTTACAGCGATTGATGTTAGAGCAGTGATGAATTCACTGCCTGTTTGTAGAACTCTTAATTTCTTTGTCGTAAGCAACTTATTTTTACCTAAATAATTTGGAGTAAACTATCGAATAAATATTAGTCTCTGAAACGTTTCCTTGTATACATGCATTTTGAAATATTTACACTTTAGATGTTGTTCTGCTTGTTTGCGTCGGGGAATTTCAGTCATCTGTTGTTTACTTGACAACTTCAAACCGCTAAACACATGATATAAAAAACTACTCAAAGTAGAAATAACCATAGTCATCAGTCACGAATTCAAATCATTGCGAAGAACTCAAGGAAGTAGAGAACAATAACAAACAGTTGTTAATGATGAAGTTGTCTTTAATATTAGTGATGAACATCCTCGGGGGAACTGTATCTCAGAAATCTTTAACTTTATCAAATATACTAATATAGATGTGCCAAAATAAAAGTGTGGCATGTTTTGGTACCACGGGAACTGGAGATAAATAGAAATATGGAGCAAACAGATCCTTGTACATGTGCAAAACCAGACAAAAATACATTTTCAAAAACCTTTCTGTTATTTGTTAAATTTTTTAACAAAAAGTGGCATGTTATGTTGCCACAAGAACTAGAGATACATAGAAATATGCAGCAAACAGATATTTGTGAAAAACCAGAAACAATATTTGTAAAACTTTTTGTTATTGGTGAGTAAGTTATTGTTTAACGCCGCTTGGGCAATATCTCAACAATAACGGGGGAATTGTTATTGGTAATATTATTTCACAAAATGTGGCATGTTATGTTGCCACATGAACTGGAGAAAATAGAAATATGCAGCAAACAGATCCTTGTGACGAAAAAACAGAAAAAATCAGGACAACTTTTTGTTTCTCCTGTGATTGCATTGTTCTGAATACTTCTGTACAACTAGCCCTGAAAGCTTGCTTGTCTGCATATGCCGTCGGTAGGAATACCTCGAATGAGTGCTTTGATAAATGAATTTGCTGACTTGGAGGAGGGGCTATTTCTTCCCTATATGTCAATCTAGATGGTTGAACAATGGCTGGTGATTTGTAACAGACAATCTTGCAAGGTAATGACATTTCGTGTAGATTCTCTGTTGATTGTGGCTTTGAGGGGTTACGATGGCTCATTTTCATTTGATACAATTATCCCAAAGAGCTTTGATGATAGAACGTTCACATGAAATACGGAATATTGAACGCCTGCAACACTTACCTATTTAACATGGGTATGCAAAACATTTTGATGTAAAGTGTTTGACAAATTAATAATTATTTCGAAAGAGACGTGATTTTCACATTTTGCTTACTCGATATATTGAAATAATACAGTTTAATTTGGTTAGTTCATTTTTCAAAGACAAGTTGGTATAGTTAAGTTTTTATTTCACTTGTTTTACTATACATATGATGGTAGACTACGTTTATGAGAAAGATTTGTGATCATTGATTTGTGACAGATGTCGTCACATAAAAAATCCTCTGATCTCTCGTAGCCTAACGAATTCGACTTAAGTCGCCAGTGTTAGCTGGAAAGCAATCATATTTGCCTTGTTCACAGTAACATGAACTGAAGAGTACGCTTGTTAGCTGTGATACTGACAGTAACTTAATTCCTTTACGAAGTAAATGTCCAAATCTTGTGAGAAGATGGTATTGCAATGGCCAAAAAACCAATTCTTCCTTTTTATGAGGCTGTTATGTCAATCATACTTGCTTGAGGGTATTAATAGGATTAGATTTTTTCGCCTATCCCTTACTGTCACGAGGAAGATGTCCATACTTACCATCATATTATAGATGAATAATATTACGAGAAATAAACTTCTTTTCTGATCTGTCCATCACATAGATTTTCCCCCAAAACATTTCACCAATCATTTAGAAAACCTGTATTAGTTCAAACTATTTGTTTTTATTAAATATTGGCTCAGTTAATGACTGATGTTACCAAGAGAAAACGATATAACCATCTTTACTGGACGTTACTAGGAGAAACATATAATCATCTTTACTAGACGTTACTAGGAGAAACATATATTAAACTTTACTAGACGTTACTAAGAGAAAACGATATAAACATCTTTACTAGACGTTACTAGGAGAAACATATATTCAACTTTACAAGATGTTTTATCTTTTCATTTTCACAGTTTCCTTTAAAAATCTAAAAGATAATATTCCCATCAAAATTATCAGTTTCATGCATGTAGTGGACTGTCCAATACCTAGTAGCTGAAGGTTTTATTTTATGATACTTACGGAAGAAGTATTAATGAAACCTTGTTAAGGAATTAATGGTCCAATTTTACAATAGAACGCTTACTGTAACATTAACTGTTATTTCATTGCCATTTTATTGCTCTCGTAATTTCCGCACAAATGGTAATAATGTTCATTAGTTTATGACTGAGAACGTGTGATCTCTAAGGGCAAAGATGTAAATAATTAGTGTACTATATTAAGAATATGATAGCATATATCACCAGTATTCACACCTTTGATGTTTGAATATTTATCCTACTGAATGGAGGCTTTGTCAGTTTGGCAGAAGATTACGAAAGATATGGATCAAGTGTTAAAGAAAAACAACCTCTTTAGTGATTTATTTAAATCCTTTCATCTATTCTAAAGAGAGTCATCATCTTTTGTCATGATTTTTTCATAAAGGTTAAAACATTACCCTCAGTGCACCGTTAACACACAGTCATAAAATGCCAACGATTAATGAAATCAGGTATTGAAATAAAAGGGAAGATCTGACTTGTTGTTGAAGATGTACGCTATCTGTGAAGAATGAGACACACATGAAGAGATGGCCATTTTTCAAATGAAGGGATTCTTCGTAAGAACAAATACTTGGTTTTATTTTCGAAGTTGCTTTATGTTTGTTAATAAATGCTAATTGACAGCCTAGAGTCCGATGTGTTAAATCATTAAATTGTTTTTTAACGGTTCAAACATAATATTTGCCACTCTATGTCATGAAAACATTAAAATTCCTACATCCAATATCAAGAACTTTTAACATTTTGTTATGCAAAAATATGTGACAAAAAGACCATGAAAAAAGGATTGGGGACGTCACTGACCATGAATAGATACATGTACCTTGTACAAAAAGGTTCATTTCTGATAGATAAAGATTAAACAGGAAGGATTTTTTTTCAGGAACTACGAAAAAGTGGCAATTTCAATTCAAGTGAATGTAACATTAAAATATTTCCGCATTTTACACTCTTTTGGTGATTCATAGATCTTAACTTCGATTTTTTATTAATGGATTGTCTTCATTATATCCTATAATGTGACATTTTCGTCAATGCTCGAAATTTACTGATATAATAACTTATAAAGGAAAGATAACCTGTCATAAATTATCAAATTTTTGTTTAAGTATTTCAAAATATTAGAAGTATTGTTATATTTATACCTGTAAATGTAGTCCTGAATAACTCAACGTTTCAATTCCAAAATGTAAAAAATAACACAAACTAAACCTTATTTCAAACTAAATCTTTGCAAGTTCACCAATTTAATGCAAATATTGAAGTATTGACGACAATAATGTATTGCACTGTTTCTGCCTCCACCATACTGTGATGTATTTATACTCGAACAATGGAATCAATCTAAACCTAATGTGACACAAGTACTTAATGAGACAAGGACAATCACTTGACATGTCCACTTGAGAAGCTCTTCAACTTACTGTAGTGTCTGTAAGTACCAGACGAGCATAAGTAAACTGCAATCTCTGTGATATCGCTACAGTATGGTGGTGAAAACTCCAAACATTATAATGAATTATGCCTAGGCAACTGTCCTCTCATAATCGAAAATGTATTATGCAAACTACCATTACTCACTAAACTATAGCTACTTCAATCGCGAACAATCACAAGAGTCCTACAAAGTGCAAATCTCGGTTTGGAATTAAATTTAGGGGTAAAAAATGCCCTCGCAAGCTCGGTTTGAAATTAAATTAAAACTACTTACAATTAAAAAAATTTAAAAGGAATAATCACTTAAAATGCATCCAAATTATAGGTTTCCGGAATGTCGATAAAATGTTCGATAATGAATACTGAAAAAGTCTGTGTAAATAGAAACTGTATCGAGTGCAGTTTGTATACGTGCGCGGAGGAATGTAAATTGGTCGTATATATTTAGAGGTAATTATTAGCGAAATAATTACTCCATAGTTGTTATGAGGATATTCTAGTTTTCATGTCATGTTAGAATATGAAAATCGAAATCTCTTGCCATTTACAGAACAGTGATGTTCTGTCAGCGGTTAACTAAAAACATACATATAAGAAGCGATAAATAAATGTAAAAAAAATCCCTATAAAATCCATTCAACGTTGATTGATTAAATGTCACATTCTAATTACTTTTTTAAAAAAGGGTTCCGAGTAAACAAGAATATTAGACATCTGTAAAGCCCATAGAAACCACCTCATTAACAAGTCGTCTCCTTGAGACGCCGGTTGAGCAGATATTGACAAGTGTAAAATTTTGCAATATGTTTTTTGATATGCTTTTCTTCAATCTTAATCAAGCATGGGGCTTTAGTAGATAGGCTTAAGAAAATCCGTCTGGTTTTCCTAATTCACCACAGACAGATTCCCTATAGTGGTGACATTTTTGTCAATGTCTGACAATCTGTATGTGACACAAATAAAGTTGGATAATGACATACAGCACTGAGGGCCTTATCATCGTATAGGAATTAGTGCAGCTTTAATGTTCACTTAAAAAAGTACAAGTGTGTAATGTAAGTTTTGGTGTTTTATGCTATCTGCAGAATGGTTTATTTTATATATATATATATATATATATATGTGTGTGTGTGTGTGTGTGTGTATTGTCCAGTTCGCAGTATGAGAGAGCTCAATACAAAGTATGTAGAGCATATATGTAAATAGAATTACACGTATATATATTAGTGTTTCCCCTAGTCATTTTTAGCAGGGCGCAACGCCCTGCCCTTTTCAACATGCGCCCTGCCCTTTTTCCTGAGCGCCCTGCCTTGTTGCTAGCCTAAATCTTAATGTAGGCCTTTTACAGAATTACATGTACATTTGAACTTATCTATAACGTCGCAATTATATTTTACATAAGATACTTATCCTAATGCATGAAGAGCTCATCGTTGTTTTGATATTAGAACTTTAAACATTTGAAAAAAGAAACAGTGAATAAACCTAAAGAAGACAATGATTAAACAAGCTAATGATCCATCCTTTGTTTCCCGGGAACACACCTGCTGACCACGTTTAGCTAGATACAGAAACAATAGGGGGATTACTGACAAAAACAGCATAATAATCTCACTTGATGTAACGAGTGGAAGGCACATGTTTGAAATCCGTAAGTCATTTAAATTGGTTAAAATAAATGTGATGTTTTTCTGAATTTATTTAAAAGATTCATAAAGTTGTCAGATATAATTTATATTGCTGGAATTGACACAAGTGTCAAGAAAAAAAGTAGTGCCGTTTTTGTTCGAACAAAATTTCAATTGAAATTGTATGTAAGTGCCCCTTTGAAAGGAGTTGTGCCCTTTTTTAAATCAACTTGCCCTGTCCTTTTTGCAACCTAGGGGAAACACTATATATATATATATATATATATATATATATATATATATATATATATATATATATATATATATATATTCAAAGACAAAAAATGACACATAGCCATCATTACTCCAACATGTTTCATTGATATCTTCAGGGAGTCTTACAAAAACAGTTATGACGTTATGATGTCACAATATAATTGACATAACAATGGTATGACGTCACAATATAGCAAGTGGTAGGATGGACACAATATGTTATTATTCTTAAGCATTAAGTTGAGGTTTTAACATTTTAATGAAAAAGTCTTCTTTCAACTGACGCATTATTCTATCATTTGTATCCATTTTGTAGAATGGGAATATTTTGAATTTAATGTCTTTGTCTTTTGCACATGTATCCAAGTGGGCACTAAGTGGTATACAACGTGTCTCAGGACATTTTATTTGTTGTTTATGGACGCGGACTCTGTCTCTGAGGCACTCAGTTTGTCCAATATATTCACCGGAACACCCTTGACATATAATGACATATATGACATGTTTTGCTGCACAATCAATATTGGAGCGCACATAAAATCTCTCGTTTCTGTTTATGAATTTTATACTGGAATTTTCAAAAATATATGGACATGTTCCACAATTACCTCTGTTACATTTAGAAACTCTGTACTCTGGAGAGGTAGTGTTTGAGTCAAATCTTGCCTTAGTTAAGCACTGCTTTAAATTTTTACTTTGGCGTTTACTTTTGATAAAATTAACATTTTCAATTATTTTGGACATTTTTTCATCACACATGAGAATAGGTGTGTTTTGTCTAATACTCTGGAACATATCTGGATTGAGTGGATTATGTGTTGAGACATATGCAATATCAATTGTTTCATAAACTTTTATGGTTTGCCTAAAATTCATAAATGCAAAGATATTACAGAGAAATGTGCTAACTCTTCGGAAAAGTATATCACATGTGAACATCCCACAGATCTTAAATTACGACCAATAATTGCCGGTCCTAGTTGTGGGACACATCGTTTGAGCAATTTCATAGATATTCTTTTGAAACCATATCTTACTAAAGTAAGAAGTTATACCAGAGATACAATGGATTTCATAAACTTTCTGCCTGAAACTATCCCTGATAATACCAAATTAGTCACATTTGATGTTAAAAGTTTATATTCCAATATTCCTCATGAACTGGGACTTGAAGCAATAGAATACTGGCTTGACAAGCACCCAGAGCTTTTGTCTGAAAGATTCACTAAATCTTTTATTCTTGAAAGTGTGAAATTCATATTAACAAACAATGTGTTCTTCTTTGACGGTACACATTACAGGCAAATTAAAGGTACGGCTATGGGTACAAAAATGGCACCAACATACGCAACCTTGGTGCTAGGATATATTGAGAACAAATTAATTGTCAAGTTACAGGAAAACTTAGGTAGTGAAATCTGTAACTACTTCATTGAACATTGGCGTCGATATTTAGATGACTGTTTCATTTTATGGCCATTCTCAAATAACCAACTAGATACGTTCTACAAGACATTGAATAAAATGAACGAACACATTGTGTTTACTATGGAAACAAGTGACAATGAAATTCCCTTCTTGGATACTATTGTTAGAATATCAGACGGTCTTTTAGAGACAGACTTGTATTATAAGCCTACCGACACTAAGCAATACTTGGATTTTTCATCATGTTACCCATCACATACAAAGAGAAGTATCCCATACAACCTGTCAAGACGTATTTGCATGATCTGTTCCAATGAAGATACAAGGGATATCAGACTCAGAGAACTAAAAGTGTTGCTTCATAAAAGAGGATACCCGCCGTTTCTGGTTGAGGATGGAATCAATAAAGCAAAATCCATCAAAAGAAGAGAACTCTTAACAGTAAGGAAGAAAGAGAAATCTGAAACAATTGATATTGCATATGTCTCAACACATAATCCACTCAATCCAGATATGTTCCAGAGTATTAGACAAACCACACCTATTCTCATGTGTGATGAAAAAATGTCCAAAATAATTGAAAATGTTAATTTTATCAAAAGTAAACGCCAAAGTAAAAATTTAAAGCAGTGCTTAACTAAGGCAAGATTTGACTCAAACACTACCTCTCCAGAGTACAGAGTTTCTAAATGTAACAGAGGTAATTGTGGAACATGTCCATATATTTTTGAAAATTCCAGTATAAAATTCATAAACAGAAACGAGAGATTTTATGTGCGCTCCAATATTGATTGTGCAGCAAAACATGTCATATATGTCATTATATGTCAAGGGTGTTCCGGTGAATATATTGGACAAACTGAGTGCCTCAGAGACAGAGTCCGCGTCCATAAACAACAAATAAAATGTCCTGAGACACGTTGTATACCACTTAGTGCCCACTTGGATACATGTGCAAAAGACAAAGACATTAAATTCAAAATATTCCCATTCTACAAAATGGATACAAATGATAGAATAATGCGTCAGTTGAAAGAAGACTTTTTCATTAAAATGTTAAAACCTCAACTTAATGCTTAAGAATAATAACATATTGTGTCCATCCTACCACTTGCTATATTGTGACGTCATACCATTGTTATGTCAATTATATTGTGACATCATAACGTCATAACTGTTTTTGTAAGACTCCCTGAAGATATCAATGAAACATGTTGGAGTAATGATGGCTATGTGTCATTTTTTGTCTTTGAATATATAATACTGTATACTTGTGAACTCTTTTTCAAATATTGTGTATATATTAACGGTATACAAGAAGACACAATGCCTACAAGGAAGCAAGCGGTAGAAAAGAATTCTGAAGACCATTCAGTCACACTGCTGACGGACATCTGCGAAAAACTAAATGGGATATCAGAAAAACTGGACACAATCTCTAGTCATTTACTAGAGATAAAAGACAAACCTTCAACATCCTCAAGTACAGACAAATCTGAGGTATGTGAAATATTTTCTCAGGCAATGAAAGTCATGGAGAAGAAGGTTGAAAATCTAATCAAACATCACCCCATTCCATCAAGTGTAGTTAATAACACTGAGGAAGGAACATCTGTGAACACGGATGACATGGAGGCTGAGAAGTGTTTTCAATCCATCAATTCTAAATGGAATGAAACAATGTTAAAACGCCGAAGAATATACTGGCAAGCTCTCCGTAACAATGGATATGCAGATGTTTTAATTTCATGGATTCAATCAGAAGATAAAATCATCCCGGAGAAATTCCAGATTCCAGTGATTCCCACCGAACCTAGTGAACAACTGAGGAAACGGGAACAACGGGCGTTTCAAGATGTTGAAATAGAAATTGAACTCTTGAAAATGAGGGCACAATCACATCAAATAAAGTTTGAAGAGTGTGACAGATTCATGAAAGAGGAAATATGTCGCATTTCACGGGGGAAAACAAGGGAATCTCTTCTTAATAAGTGGGGATCAATGTGTTCAAAAGAAGAGGAAAATTCCCATCACCGGTGGTCAAAATCTTTAACCTGGCTACAAAAATATGCAGCGGACTTCAGCGCAAATGTTGTTAATGGAAATCCATGGCTAAAGAAAAGAACGAAAAATGCGCCTAGAAAACAGGATAAAGTAGACCATTCTATGACTAATTCCCAAAGAACCACCTACATCGGCAGTAGAACAAAGAATGGGAGAATTACCCACAGAAACGAAGATAACGGAAAATGGATCCGTGTTAATAAAAGGAATGAGAAAAAACAGCCAAATAACAGAATGAAAACTGAACAGATTCAAGGTAACAAGACTTGGCGAAGAATGGGACAAGCACGAGATACATGTCAAGACCCAAAACATATCCAAAACGGATTGTCAAAAAACCAGAACTGTTTTTTAGAGCCGGGAAGAAGTTCAACCCAGAAGGGGATAAGGAACCATCACATGAAGAAGAGGATGTAAAAATTGTGAACCTCTCAAAACGGGATTTAACATCCATTGAGATAAACATTTTAAGCAAAGGTTTAAAATTTACCCCTTCACCAGATAGGCCAAACACTGAAGAATTAAGAAAAGACATAAGTGAATTTAGTCGCCATTTGCGCAATACTGAATATTTCTATGATCAAGATAATATTGAGGATACTTCCATTGTTAAAAACAAAAGTAATTGGATTCCCCGAAAAGGTAGGAATGTTAATTTAGACAGATACGTAGAAACCATATCACATATTCCTAGCACATGTTTTAGAAATAAGAATAAAACCAATATTTCTATTTTAGAGAGAGATGCTTTAAAAAATCTGTGTAACGATAAAAGTATTATTATCAAAGAAGCAGATAAAGGCGGCGCAGTTGTAATAATGGATGTTGAAAATTATGTTAAAATGTCCCTAGAAATGTTAAATGATAAGGAAAGTTATGAGGAGACAAAGGATATCTATACATTAAAACGATTGAATAAATTTCTCAAACATTTTGGAGATGTAATGACAAATAAGGAATTTGACTATCTTACAAATTTTCCATGTAAAGAAAGCAACTTTTATGGTTTGCCTAAAATTCATGAATGCAAAGATATTACAGAGAAATGTGCTAACTCTTCGGAAAAGTATATCACATGTGAACATCCCACAGATCTTAAATTACGACCAATAATTGCCGGTCCTAGTTGTGGGACACATCGTTTGAGCAATTTCATAGATATTCTTTTGAAACCATATCTTACTAAAGTAAGAAGTTATACCAGAGATACAATGGATTTCATAAACTTTCTGCCTGAAACTATCCCTGATAATACCAAATTAGTCACATTTGATGTTAAAAGTTTATATTCCAATATTCCTCATGAACTGGGACTTGAAGCAATAGAATACTGGCTTGACAAGCACCCAGAGCTTTTGTCTGAAAGATTCACTAAATCTTTTATTCTTGAAAGTGTGAAATTCATATTAACAAACAATGTGTTCTTCTTTGACGGTACACATTACAGGCAAATTAAAGGTACGGCTATGGGTACAAAAATGGCACCAACATACGCAACCTTGGTGCTAGGATATATTGAGAACAAATTAATTGTCAAGTTACAGGAAAACTTAGGTAGTGAAATCTGTAACTACTTCATTGAACATTGGCGTCGATATTTAGATGACTGTTTCATTTTATGGCCATTCTCAAATAACCAACTAGATACGTTCTACAAGACATTGAATAAAATGAACGAACACATTGTGTTTACTATGGAAACAAGTGACAATGAAATTCCCTTCTTGGATACTATTGTTAGAATATCAGACGGTCTTTTAGAGACAGACTTGTATTATAAGCCTACCGACACTAAGCAATACTTGGATTTTTCATCATGTCACCCATCACATACAAAGAGAAGTATCCCATACAACCTGTCAAGACGTATTTGCATGATCTGTTCCAATGAAGATACAAGGGATATCAGACTCAGAGAACTAAAAGTGTTGCTTCATAAAAGAGGATACCCGCCGTTTCTGGTTGAGGATGGAATCAATAAAGCAAAATCCATCAAAAGAAGAGAACTCTTAACAGTAAGGAAGAAAGAGAAATCTGAAACAATTGATATTGCATATGTCTCAACACATAATCCACTCAATCCAGATATGTTCCAGAGTATTAGACAAACCACACCTATTCTCATGTGTGATGAAAAAATGTCCAAAATAATTGAAAATGTTAATTTTATCAAAAGTAAACGCCAAAGTAAAAATTTAAAGCAGTGCTTAACTAAGGCAAGATTTGACTCAAACACTACCTCTCCAGAGTACAGAGTTTCTAAATGTAACAGAGGTAATTGTGGAACATGTCCATATATTTTTGAAAATTCCAGTATAAAATTCATAAACAGAAACGAGAGATTTTATGTGCGCTCCAATATTGATTGTGCAGCAAAACATGTCATATATGTCATTATATGTCAAGGGTGTTCCGGTGAATATATTGGACAAACTGAGTGCCTCAGAGACAGAGTCCGCGTCCATAAACAACAAATAAAATGTCCTGAGACACGTTGTATACCACTTAGTGCCCACTTGGATACATGTGCAAAAGACAAAGACATTAAATTCAAAATATTCCCATTCTACAAAATGGATACAAATGATAGAATAATGCGTCAGTTGAAAGAAGACTTTTTCATTAAAATGTTAAAACCTCAACTTAATGCTTAAGAATAATAACATATTGTGTCCATCCTACCACTTGCTATATTGTGACGTCATACCATTGTTATGTCAATTATATTGTGACATCATAACGTCATAACTGTTTTTGTAAGACTCCCTGAAGATATCAATGAAACATGTTGGAGTAATGATGGCTATGTGTCATTTTTTGTCTTTGAATATATAATACTGTATACTTGTGAACTCTTTTTCAAATATTGTGTATATATTAACGGTATACAAGAAGACACAATGCCTACAAGGAAGCAAGCGGTAGAAAAGAATTCTGAAGACCATTCAGTCACACTGCTGACGGACATCTGCGAAAAACTAAATGGGATATCAGAAAAACTGGACACAATCTCTAGTCATTTACTAGAGATAAAAGACAAACCTTCAACATCCTCAAGTACAGACAAATCTGAGGTATGTGAAATATTTTCTCAGGCAATGAAAGTCATGGAGAAGAAGGTTGAAAATCTAATCAAACATCACCCCATTCCATCAAGTGTAGTTAATAACACTGAGGAAGGAACATCTGTGAACACGGATGACATGGAGGCTGAGAAGTGTTTTCAATCCATCAATTCTAAATGGAATGAAACAATGTTAAAACGCCGAAGAATATACTGGCAAGCTCTCCGTAACAATGGATATGCAGATGTTTTAATTTCATGGATTCAATCAGAAGATAAAATCATCCCGGAGAAATTCCAGATTCCAGTGATTCCCACCGAACCTAGTGAACAACTGAGGAAACGGGAACAACGGGCGTTTCAAGATGTTGAAATAGAAATTGAACTCTTGAAAATGAGGGCACAATCACATCAAATAAAGTTTGAAGAGTGTGACAGATTCATGAAAGAGGAAATATGTCGCATTTCACGGGGGAAAACAAGGGAATCTCTTCTTAATAAGTGGGGATCAATGTGTTCAAAAGAAGAGGAAAATTCCCATCACCGGTGGTCAAAATCTTTAACCTGGCTACAAAAATATGCAGCGGACTTCAGCGCAAATGTTGTTAATGGAAATCCATGGCTAAAGAAAAGAACGAAAAATGCGCCTAGAAAACAGGATAAAGTAGACCATTCTATGACTAATTCCCAAAGAACCACCTACATCGGCAGTAGAACAAAGAATGGGAGAATTACCCACAGAAACGAAGATAACGGAAAATGGATCCGTGTTAATAAAAGGAATGAGAAAAAACAGCCAAATAACAGAATGAAAACTGAACAGATTCAAGGTAACAAGACTTGGCGAAGAATGGGACAAGCACGAGATACATGTCAAGACCCAAAACATATCCAAAACGGATTGTCAAAAAACCAGAACTGTTTTTTAGAGCCGGGAAGAAGTTCAACCCAGAAGGGGATAAGGAACCATCACATGAAGAAGAGGATGTAAAAATTGTGAACCTCTCAAAACGGGATTTAACATCCATTGAGATAAACATTTTAAGCAAAGGTTTAAAATTTACCCCTTCACCAGATAGGCCAAACACTGAAGAATTAAGAAAAGACATAAGTGAATTTAGTCGCCATTTGCGCAATACTGAATATTTCTATGATCAAGATAATATTGAGGATACTTCCATTGTTAAAAACAAAAGTAATTGGATTCCCCGAAAAGGTAGGAATGTTAATTTAGACAGATACGTAGAAACCATATCACATATTCCTAGCACATGTTTTAGAAATAAGAATAAAACCAATATTTCTATTTTAGAGAGAGATGCTTTAAAAAATCTGTGTAACGATAAAAGTATTATTATCAAAGAAGCAGATAAAGGCGGCGCAGTTGTAATAATGGATGTTGAAAATTATGTTAAAATGTCCCTAGAAATGTTAAATGATAAGGAAAGTTATGAGGAGACAAAGGATATCTATACATTAAAACGATTGAATAAATTTCTCAAACATTTTGGAGATGTAATGACAAATAAGGAATTTGACTATCTTACAAATTTTCCATGTAAAGAAAGCAACTTTTATGGTTTGCCTAAAATTCATGAATGCAAAGATATTACAGAGAAATGTGCTAACTCTTCGGAAAAGTATATCACATGTGAACATCCCACAGATCTTAAATTACGACCAATAATTGCCGGTCCTAGTTGTGGGACACATCGTTTGAGCAATTTCATAGATATTCTTTTGAAACCATATCTTACTAAAGTAAGAAGTTATACCAGAGATACAATGGATTTCATAAACTTTCTGCCTGAAACTATCCCTGATAATACCAAATTAGTCACATTTGATGTTAAAAGTTTATATTCCAATATTCCTCATGAACTGGGACTTGAAGCAATAGAATACTGGCTTGACAAGCACCCAGAGCTTTTGTCTGAAAGATTCACTAAATCTTTTATTCTTGAAAGTGTGAAATTCATATTAACAAACAATGTGTTCTTCTTTGACGGTACACATTACAGGCAAATTAAAGGTACGGCTATGGGTACAAAAATGGCACCAACATACGCAACCTTGGTGCTAGGATATATTGAGAACAAATTAATTGTCAAGTTACAGGAAAACTTAGGTAGTGAAATCTGTAACTACTTCATTGAACATTGGCGTCGATATTTAGATGACTGTTTCATTTTATGGCCATTCTCAAATAACCAACTAGATACGTTCTACAAGACATTGAATAAAATGAACGAACACATTGTGTTTACTATGGAAACAAGTGACAATGAAATTCCCTTCTTGGATACTATTGTTAGAATATCAGACGGTCTTTTAGAGACAGACTTGTATTATAAGCCTACCGACACTAAGCAATACTTGGATTTTTCATCATGTCACCCATCACATACAAAGAGAAGTATCCCATACAACCTGTCAAGACGTATTTGCATGATCTGTTCCAATGAAGATACAAGGGATATCAGACTCAGAGAACTAAAAGTGTTGCTTCATAAAAGAGGATACCCGCCGTTTCTGGTTGAGGATGGAATCAATAAAGCAAAATCCATCAAAAGAAGAGAACTCTTAACAGTAAGGAAGAAAGAGAAATCTGAAACAATTGATATTGCATATGTCTCAACACATAATCCACTCAATCCAGATATGTTCCAGAGTATTAGACAAACCACACCTATTCTCATGTGTGATGAAAAAATGTCCAAAATAATTGAAAATGTTAATTTTATCAAAAGTAAACGCCAAAGTAAAAATTTAAAGCAGTGCTTAACTAAGGCAAGATTTGACTCAAACACTACCTCTCCAGAGTACAGAGTTTCTAAATGTAACAGAGGTAATTGTGGAACATGTCCATATATTTTTGAAAATTCCAGTATAAAATTCATAAACAGAAACGAGAGATTTTATGTGCGCTCCAATATTGATTGTGCAGCAAAACATGTCATATATGTCATTATATGTCAAGGGTGTTCCGGTGAATATATTGGACAAACTGAGTGCCTCAGAGACAGAGTCCGCGTCCATAAACAACAAATAAAATGTCCTGAGACACGTTGTATACCACTTAGTGCCCACTTGGATACATGTGCAAAAGACAAAGACATTAAATTCAAAATATTCCCATTCTACAAAATGGATACAAATGATAGAATAATGCGTCAGTTGAAAGAAGACTTTTTCATTAAAATGTTAAAACCTCAACTTAATGCTTAAGAATAATAACATATTGTGTCCATCCTACCACTTGCTATATTGTGACGTCATACCATTGTTATGTCAATTATATTGTGACATCATAACGTCATAACTGTTTTTGTAAGACTCCCTGAAGATATCAATGAAACATGTTGGAGTAATGATGGCTATGTGTCATTTTTTGTCTTTGAATATATAATACTGTATACTTGTGAACTCTTTTTCAAATATTGTGTATATATATATATATATATATATATATATATATAGTAAAAAGGTGAAAGGTCGCACGTGAAGTAAATGTATATTTGAAAATAAAATACTTCAGACAACACTTGCTGTAGATATCATTTTAATGATGACTGGATGCGTCGCATTTCGACTTGATAACAAGTCTTTTCAACAGTGTGGAGTTTTCACAACATGGCAAATATATAGGTACACATGCTTAACTATGTAACAATGTACAATAGACTTTGATTGATTAGCAAGTGACAAGTGGTTAGCTTGATTAGCTTACAATGCGCTATTTACGAGGGATTAAGAATTGAGTCATTATGGTAGCTTCTTCCCGGTCTGTCCCAGTATATATATATATATATATATATATATATATATATATATATATATATATATATATATATATATATATATATATATATATATATATACATATATCTTATCATGATGCATATGATAATTGCGGAAGCAGGGGAAATATGAGTAAAGGTAGGTGACAAAATACCTCATGGCTAGATAATTATACCTTTATTCATCTTGGCATGAGGTATTTCGTCACCTACCTTTATTCATATTTCACCTGCTTCCGCAATTATCAAACGCATCATAATAAAGTAAATGTCATATTTTTGAGCATTGAAAAATAGCTCGGCTGCTCATTCATTACGTGGAATATCATCCAAGATAGAGTGAACAGATCGAAGCCGGTATGAAGAGGACTTTCATCTAAAGATCGGCGCGGGATAGCATAGTGGTTAGCGCCTTGTCTTCGTTTCAAGAGATTCGAATTCAGCCTGGGGCCTGGCAACTTTGCATGCAGTAGAGAACTGTTCTACACTCAGTAAGGGTCAGGTGCAATGCTACAGTGAGTTTCTGCGCAGCACCACCAATGGTTTGCTAGTTCCAGGCGATACTCGCAGGTTTCACCGAAATGGATGGCGTTGAAAACTTTCTCATTTTCATAAAACTAGCAGCCATGTTATACATGAAGTATTCTTGAAAGTGACGTTAACCCCCCAAATCACCACCTCACCTGCAATCAAGAGCAATGAGTACTGGAATTACACACTATATTTGTTGATCTCTTTTGACCGCCGTCTCCCTAACGTGTACACACAAATAGAGGAGGGGGGGAAAGTTGAAGGGAACAGTCGGAATGAGGCAAAATATGAGGAATATGTGGCATTACTTAATATCATAAGCTTAAGACTGTACATTCTCTCCCAACAGAGGTAGCTCCGTCATAAATTTCTATACAACCTCTGTCTTAATTCGAAGATTTCTCGGTCTTCCGGCACTTTCTCTAGCGGGACAATATTGCAAATTAAACTACCTGGTTATATTTCAGTCAATGAAAACAACGAATGCTTGAATAACACATTTGATGTCACACAAGCCTGTGCAATGAAACAGTCGGAAAATGAGGCGTTTGTGTTCTGTAAAGACGACTCAAAGTGCAAGGTGCATATTCAAATAAAGTTTAGCTTTTGGGAAGCTTATGGAAATAACTTAAGCGATTTGAATGATACCTTCTAAAACGGCGTCGCTGATTGCACAACTAACTTTGAGTCCATCCAATCACCGTTTTACATTTAGTGTATAGGAATTTATGAGGGAGCTACCTCTGTTGGGAGAGAATGAAGACTGTACTGTGTAGTCCGAGTTAGAATGTACAATAGGTAATGATGGAAGAACTAAATTTGGTCCTTATTTTCCAGAAATGTTCCCCCAAAGAGGCTTACATTGTTGTGTATTTGACGTTAGGCTTGGTTTACGAATTTCTTTATGAGAGATCAAATGCTTCAGTGGTTCGTTCGAAACACACATTCAAGCGGAAAACATGAGACTCTTCAAATCAATATTGCAATTTATTTAGAATTACAAAAAGCACCAGATTTAGTGTGAACAGGTTCTTTTGTGGGTCACATTTGAATGTTGTAAATTGTGCTTGTCGCAGGGGGTTACAAGCATAATCAAGGTAATAAAACTCATTGAGAAAAATTTCCAATACAACATCGATCTTCATAGTAGTACCAAGGTAATTTTATGAACATGTTCTGAAAATCTTAAATCTTGCATCAAAACGATGTGATCGTCAGTGCTATGAATGTATACGCACCAACAGAGACTCGGTCCAGTAAATTCCATTTCCCATCATTTACAAGTCTTAAATCTAATGCCTTTATCTATCTGGATAGGGGCTGTAGTCCTACCAATTTCCTCCTCACATTAGTAATTTCAGGTTTTTGTCAAAGTACATGGTTTTCCTACGTGGATTCACATTAAATTTATTTAATGTCATTTTTACTTTTAATTATCAAATAATGTTTCCCAAACTTGATATGCAGTTAAACAAAATGTTCCGAATCACAATGATCGATTTCTAATCTTCAATATTTTCTTAGCTGTTGCATTGACTGAATTAGTAAGATGCCAATTTGCAATCTACACTTGATTGATGACATGACATTGTAATTGCTTTTTTCTCGCAAGTTCCCTTATATATTTACACAAAATAATAATAGTTGACATGTGAATGGATTGATAAGCAATTTCATTTCCAAAAAGCATCCTGGTGGCGCCTTATGTGTTGCAGTTGTCAGACTCAAAATCATGCAATATGTTATTGAGTGGTAGGGAAGAGTTTCCTCAGTAAGGGCCCACATGCCAATTATACTTTGAATCAACGGTTGATAGGAATTTTTTTCTTTTTTTTGGCAAAACATACATATTTAGTGAGGCAATTGATGACAAAAAGTCCATGGTTATTGGCTAATTTTGATTAATACGTATATGCTAGGCAATCTTATCATGTCTCCGTTGCCTACAAAAAGGACGTTCCAAATAAAAGTCGTGTACATGTTCAAGTATGATGCAAAGCGGGCACATAAAACCCACCCTATATAAGATTAAGATAGGTATCGTAGTCTACCATTACAGTTTCAATTGAAAAGCAAAACCTGTTAGGAACAACATGAATACGAAAATGCTAATCTTACCCAAGTGGCCACAAATACCCCGGGCAGTAATGGTTTTCATAATGTGAGTCTAGCAAACACGTGTCAATAAGACATCATTACAAAAATCATTTTTCTTTTTGTATGGAATAACATCAAACGTAAACTGTTTATATATGGTTTGTTTTATTATTTCGTTAATATTAGATTGTGTTACTAATATATGATCCATAAACACGTTACCAATTGCTTGGAAAACATTTGACAGCGCAAATGAAGACAATGACATAATCGCTTCTCGTCGCCCAAGAATGCAATACGAGTTAACTTGGATCTTGCCTAAGCAACTGTATTTTCCATGATACCGTAAATATTCTTTAAAATTTGACTTGGGTAAGAAAGGAATGAACAACTCAAAGCTCGGATTTGCGATTTATCGCTAAAGCTCGTAATTTATCTCAATAATCCACTCGGGACAGATAAAACGTAATCCTCCCATGTTGCTGGATATTTATATATTCAACATTAACTCATGTAACGTGCCTCCAGAGAACTGATCAGGATGTACCTATTGTTCAAGAAAAGTTCTAGTACCATTTCGCATTTAAACCATTCTGTAAATGAGAACTTATATCTGAACTGAATATTGATAGGTGTTCCTTTTAAATCGGTGAATTACCGCAAACTAAAGCATGTTTGAATCCAAAACATAAATTACATAATTTGTATAGATAAAAACTATTTCCAATACACATTTTCATAAAGTGTTGTGTGAGTGTTTTTTCTAGGAAAGGAAATTTGTTATGAAGGAAGAAGAAGTTTATGAGTGTGGAAAAGAGAAAATGTGACGCTTGGAAGCTTTCGTCTAACACATCGTTAAGAGAAGCAATGCGTGATTGCCAAGACTCATAAAGTCAATCAAGCAGTAGATCTATCATTGATTAACTATCAAACGGTTTAAGGAGATCAATCAATTCCACAGGTCACTGAATCAATAGGTACTTGTTACATGTTACGGAACAGGAGCTTCGTAAAGTAAAGTAGATGGGAAAGAGAATATCTTGCCAGACTCCAATATTAGACATTGTTACATGTTAAGAACAGTTTGTTTATTGTGTTGCATCAATTGAAAACAATAAAGTTACATGTTTATTTAATTGTCCGAATTTTTTTATCATGACGTTGCTATCAGTCTGTAATGCTGTCATGTCTGACGGTTAAGCTCCAAAGCAGTATTATCCAACCAGAAGCCTTATGGAACTATGTCCATAAAATAAGACGAAATTCTTAACATCGATAAACATATGCATGAAACTATCATTGAAATTTGGTTTATGAAATTTTCGGCAGAGATTTGCAAATGGATTCTTAATATTGATGGTCGTTGTACCAAAGGCCTTTTGCTTCTGGAGAAGAAAACGATAGTTTTAGGGTGAGGTCCCTGTGGCACTTACCTTTGCCATAAACCCATCGGGCCTTTAAGTCAGATGGGCTAAAGTGTTTATCATTATAAGTCTATTGATATAATGTCATAGTAAGCGTTATCCGTTTAACCATATCCATTCCTTTAATCTGTACAATTAATTGTGTTCGTATGAGCAGATTCTCTCCAGAGCTTAGGTAATTTTCTGCTTGGTTTCATGCATTATGAACAGCTCAGTATTTTTAGGGATCCTTAATTTGATTATTTTTTGTTTGGGTCCAGCAAAACTTTTGACACTGATCATGTGTTATCTTTGTAAAACAAACACATAAAAAACACATATTCGAAGCTGAAATAAATTTTACCTATTTGAATTTCCAGAAGTCATTTACCCTGACTTTTTTCAGATTAATAAATCGAGACTTTGCGTGAGAAGAGCGATAGACAAGGTTATCTACTTGAGTGAAGATAAAGCTGCATTACGTTGAAATATAACTGTTCATCTTTTTCTTCCTTCGTGATCCATACTTTCGATTCTCCCCATACTGGAGTTAGTTAAATACTTTTATAAATAATGACAAAGTTTAAAAAGTAGGAAGTGACTGATACTAAGGTTATCTGATCATCCATAATCTCTCAGGTTGTCCCTTTTGACCTTCTAAGTTTTGCAATCATATTTCTTTGTAATTGAATAACGAGTTTTAATTGTGTCAGAGTGCTTGTCATTTTCTCCAAACAGTAGCTGTTAGCGCGTTCGGCTTCGGATCAAGAGGTCCGTGGTTCGAATCCCGCCAGGGGCTCGGCAACTTTGTCTGCAGTAGAGAACTGTTCTACACGCAGTCAGGTTTGGGTGCAATGCTACACTGAATTTCAGCGCAGTACAACCCATGGTTTGCTAGTTCCGGTCGATGCTCGCAGGTTTCACCGAAATGCATAGCCACATGGTGCTGCGGGCTTTCTCCCTGAAATAATACTAGCAGCCGCGATATAAGTGAACTGATCTTGAAAGCAGCGTTAACACCAACCCACCTCACCTCACCTCAACCCACCCAACAGTAGCTCTGTCATAATTCCTATACAATTTCATACTCAATTATAGATACAATCAACTAATAAAGGAAACAGGTAACACACTTCTACTGTCGTAATTAAATCAATTTTGGGGTAAGATTTTATTAGAACTTGCATGTAAAAATAATTGTGATTTTATTTACGGACAGAGATTTGAAATCAGATTTTTTGCATCACTGCTAACAATACCTTCCACTCCTTTCAGCCCAGCAATAGACAGCGGACTTTTCACCAACATCTGTGACCCGAGTTCCAGAAAATGTCTAAGCTACCAATTCATAAAATACTTGCTTCCATATTGTTGGGTTGAAAGAACATGATTTTTCTATATACCATATGGTCCCACCTTCCGTTATTCAACTGTATATTTTTTAGAAAGAATGCGTTTCTCGGTCACTTTGATCTGTAAGGAAAGGTGATTTAGTCTACTCCTTTGTAAATAAACATGACCAATCGATCAGATCTACTCTGTTTAACTAACTGATATTTATAGTGACACAGAGTATGTTTCATGACTTTTATATTTCTAATATGATGAAAATAAGATAAGAGTCAAAATGCCATATGACCTCAGTTAAGTCAAATCGACCCTCTAAACGTTCATCTTTATCTCTAAAGTTTCAAAATAATGTAATTTTCTTGTTTTCAATGATGAATAAAAAGTAGCAATAAAAATGTAAGGAATTCGAAATTCCGCGTCCAGTAAATAAGAGTTAATAATAGATTAATAAGCACCGAGATAATGATTTTCAGAAAGAACCACTTATTTTCATTAGCATCATAAATAACGTTTGGCATAATGGACTCCAAGTTACTCTGTGACCCTTTAAGTTATACTAGATCATTTACTTAGAATTATGGATTTCATTGAATAAATCATTTGGATGTTTTTACAACTTTACCCTACTTTTTTGTTTCCTTACTGTGTACATTCAGAATGACTCCTAATTAAAGATCAGTTTGGCGTAGAGATGTCATTGATTTTCAGATCTGTTGGCACAGTGCAGCGTTTTATTGCCAGAACATAACGACTTCCTATTATGTTGTTATCTTGCACTGTAATGATAACACTTATGTTGAATGATTATGATTAGTCAGCTCTTGACTAGATTAACCCTCACGCTTTTGGCCATTTGTGATGATAAAATAAGAAACCTGTCATCTACTGCTCTGCAGTAGAAAAAGGTGCAAGATTACATGAACGTTCACGGAAACAATTAGAAATTTGATTACTCGAACTGATGATGTTGTGGACTATGATAAGAAAATTGAAACAAGGTTGATATCCTACCCTATTTAATCATTTTTTTCTTGTTGTCCTGATAATTAAATTATAGAAGTGTTATATTCTTATTAGTTTTACTGGCCGTTTTATTTGCTTGAAATAAGAAATTTTATTTCCAAATCATACACGTAATAAAAAATATTCTGTGAATTGTCAGTATTCCAAACTTTCTTTTTAAGATTTTTTACCCTTTTTTATTGGACATATTCATAACATCGAATTTTGATGTCCAATCTTGATTGATGACTTGAGAGATTTAAATTACCTGTCCGGTACAAGATCTGGTACTCTGGTAATAGCTGACATGTGAATAGATGGATCAGCCAACTCATTTCCTGAAACCATTTTGGAGGCGCCTCATATGCTGTAGTTAACAGCCTCGGAATTATGCAATGTCTTATTTCCCATTTTTCAAATGGCGTTTTCCTATCTGATCTGGAGCAACTTATCTTATATGTTTTCCAACCACAGGTTCAAGCTTAGCAAGCTGTTTATGTCTAATTGAACGGTTAACCCTAACATACATGTATGTAACATCAAATAATCAAAACTTCGAGTATCAGTTTGCTGGAATCCAAAGTTAACCTTTCGTTCCAAAGTTTTCAGTATTTATCCCTCGTTAAATGTTCCACCGGTTCTATAATTGTCTATTGATACCTTTTCTCAATGTTATTAATCATTTCATTTTGTTGTACCTTATGTCTTTATCACAGTATCCTCTGCATATTATTCATGCTTGAAAAAGATACAAGAATCTGTATCGAAACATCGCAATCTCAGAAAACAGTTCGTCATCTATAATGTATATGTATTCAAATGTTTCCAACTTCCAAAGCCTCCCACGTAAGTTAAATATTTCAATCAGTTTAAAGATAAAAGACACACTATATGGTAAAGAAGGCTCGCTTTAAAATCCTTAGAATTGACTGATTTGAAAAGTTTCATATGTGCACGTGAATATGTAAATGAAGCAAGTCAGTCATTTCCGACAAGTTCACCTCCTTGCGCACAGCTCAGCGTCTTTTAGAATCCATACTTCCCTTCTTGTGCCGATATACTGACAAACATTTTTTATGACAAGACTTGTCTTTTATCTATAAATAGGTAACAAATACTCATCGAGTGTTCGGTACATACCAGATTTGCGTTTTTTCACAAAAATCTACATGTTTCCTTTGCAATTCACACTGTTTTGCTAATTCCTGTATTAAGGAAAGTGGAATTTCTTCACTATTTAATTCATCTTTCTTAATTTCCCCAATTCTGTTCAAACAGATACCACGAATTGCGTAACATAACGGAATGAATCTGGTCATATCATCTCACTCCCTGTAATGAAACGATAGAACTATACAGCATCACGGTAAAGTTATATTGTAGATTGTTCTTCATTCATTCGTTGCTACATTCGATGATAGGAAAGCTGCAAAATACAAAGAACATACTTAAGTTTTAATTTCTTATAGTTTTGACATCGATTGCAACCTGCATTCATGTTTTCAAACACGTTTATGAAGGCAGCCAAGATTTGATAAATGAGGAAATGTAATACATCAATCAGGTAAATTTTGAATCACATTGTAAGTGCTATGTTTATAATCATCATTCAAGGTTACTGAGAGGACACAGCTCTTAAATATCCTAAAGCAATGGCTGGTATTAAAGTTATGTACAATACATTAATATATATGTGGCATACCTCGATATAATCTAGAACATCTATAATGCGCACTCAAAGTATATATTTATCTATGCATTATTATACATATAAACTAAATAAGATACAAGCCTAGAAAATAACTTTAAGTTAATTACATAAGGCCATACACATACATTTACATAGCACATTGACGATATGTAAGTTCAAATAGCAAATATCAAATTTTACTCAGAAGAAAGGTGAGGGTGATGTATTTGGAATATGTTCCATGCTATTTTCGTGTTTTTCTGTCAATGTAATGATAAACCTATATTGAAAGTCATGATTGAAAGTCACATTTTTTGTTAGGCATTTTACCAAGGCGTGACATCACAATACATCATTTCAAAATCTCTCTCAGAAGAAAACTCCTAGCTAGGAGACATCTTTAGGTAAAGCAAAGTGACTCATTACTTCTTAACTGCTGCCCACTCAGACATAATCGCCTCAAAGATTTATCGTTTAGTCTAGACAATAAGAACTGATACTATAAACCTGGAGTACGTTAAGGAATAATTGATGATGATTCGCTAACCCTAGTATGACATGAACTGAATCTATACAGCAATCACCAACCGTTGAGGTTGTAATAGAGAGTTTGTGTAGGAAGAACTCGTGGTTACATTTCATATTGTAATTTTTCCATGCTGTCTTGACTTTGGAGATGAAGTTTTAAAGCAGATGCCAAACTTTATTATTTTGTTTTAAAAAAGATACCATATACTAAGGACCCGTGCCACTCATTGTACGGAGAGGCGTATTGCAATACGTATTACAATATATAGGTACATTTCATATTGTAATTTTTCCATGCTCTCTTGACTAAATAACAGCAATTAGAACTGGCTGGCTGGCCCGTTTTGTAAAGAGAGATAATTCATTTACAGGTTTCGGACTTTTAACATATCTGTGCTATTTTCACTGTGCGAGTTTACACTTCAACTTTCAGTAAAATCACCTTTTTTAACTTATTTTCACGCAATTTTAAAAGGAAATCTTTAATTTTTTATCCTGCGATATATTGGATACTCCCTGAAGGGTGTACCGGTACGTCTCGTCTTGTTTCCGTATTGCGATATACCGATATACCGATAATACATATATAACACTTTTGTATTTTGTGACGGAATGAGGTTAAGACCTGTTACCTTTGTAATTGGCTAAATATCTCATGTTAAGACAAAGTTTGGTTACAACATTACAAACACTTTATTCCAAAGCTGTAATGAAACACACTCCACCAAACACACAGACCAAATATTGCATAGTTATTGCAACAATAAATGGAATTATCAAACCAGTTTTGAATCAAATGTAGAACGTTTTCGCTACTTACCATCGTTGAAATATTTGATCAATTTTCCTAACTTGGAATGATTCCTGTGAATAATGAAAGTGATTCACATTTATAGCAATTGTTTAATGATTTTTAAAGAAAACTATAAGAACCAAAACAGTAACTTAAACATCGTGAATAATATATTGATGTAGATAAAAAAAATGATTTGCAGTTTTTATTTGTGAAAGGATTGCACTTAACTTAATTTATGACTTAACTTGACTAACACGATAAGCTCATGCATTTTTTTGAGGAAATGATGTCTTAGCTTTATGGGCTGATCACAATATCAGCTCCCACGATTGAAGCAATTAAAGTCATCACTTAAAGTGAAATGCAACACCATTTAAACATTCGTTTTTCGTAAAATTGCTTTGATTTTCAACATTGAAGAATGTTTACTTCAACTTTTCTTTCAATTTACCAAGTCAAACGAAGTTAGACAAGGTTTGCAGCAAACACAGAGTGAACTACCTCTGAGATTTATCACACACCTCAGACAATGAAAATCAATTCCACGCAACTGAGGAACACTAAAGAGAAATCGATGAAGACTCACTGACCCGAATATCCATTGCACTGAATTTATTACATTAATCCGAAACGTTGTCAAAACATTGTTATTTATGACTCATATAAGTGGTTTTTCTAATCGTTGTATCTATTTCAGTGCTGTAATCACAAAAATGTTGTGACCCTAAATAATGATTTTTAGTGTTAGACTCATGACAAAGCATCGTTGCGTAAAGAAATGCCCATTTAGTATATCATTTCATGATAATTTGTTATAATGTTTCTCTTCACAGTAAACGATGACATTTACTCTTGTACACAATATTGGGTAATGAAGCGTTAAAATACATCAATAACATGTTTCTAATTGCTCTTAAATCTAAATGAACTATTCGATGGCATTTTGAGACTAGCCCTAGATTTTATTAATTTTCATATTTCTCTAGTTGATCTCAAGCTGTTGTTCGGGATTGGAACTATTACTTTTTCAATTGCCATAGGATACGTAATATTGTATTATGTATATCTGATATGTATATTCAAACGAGTTTATGACATGATTCTATTGTTTAACAATATCTGTAATGAGAGATACGTAATGTGATGTTTGAACATTGTCCAAAGTAACGCCAGAGAGAGAAAGTAGACATTAGTGTGGGGAGGGAATGTACATAGAGAAGGAGATTAAATACTTGACTTTGACTCTTTATTTGGAAAATAAAGTTACCATCAAAAAAACTGTAACAACGATTATATTCAAAGTATCTCTATGGTGATAAACATTAATAGCGGTTATTAGGGAAGGTAAGTTTTTAGGTAAATACTGGTGGGACCAAATATAACAACTGTAATTGGCGAAGATAAATGTTTTGAGCGATCTCTGTTCGGACAGAATGCACCACCAGTTATGACGGGAAGATAAGCGGTTTGTTGGAGTTTGTTTTCTTTTGGGTTTTTTTTATAACTGTTGTTATTAGAAAAACTAAACTTTTTAGCAAAACTTTGTTGGCAGAAAATTACAGTGCTTATTAGGGAAGATAAATGTGTTTAGCTGCTTTTAGTGTTGTTTCCTATATGTTTTGAGAAATCTCTAATGGTAGAGAATGCAACAAGTTTTCCTCGAGTAATATGTTTTCATAGGGTAGAGGCTTTACAGACCGAATGTGTTGACTTGACCTTTGGTTGGAAGAGAATAATGACAATGTTGTGAGATGAAAATGATAGGAGAGATCGCCCTTATAGAAAATGTTACAGTGTATTTGTGGGAAAATGACTGTTTAAGAGATGGGTGTTAGGTATGTTGTCATCAACTTTAGTTTTACCCCGGAAAGGATTGAATGTAACGATGCATTAAATGTGAGGCTAAGTTTTAGGAGTTTCGTTAAAAGGGAATTAAATGCTTGAGAGGTTCTTCTGAACAGAATTTCCACACGAGCAGACTGGAAATCGTGAGACTCATAAAACCAACCAACCGGACTATCTCAGAAGGATTAAGAATCTAACAGTTAAGAAAGCCAGTTCCTTGATCAGATAAGAGTGTGTCTGTAATGGTTGCAGATTGATAGCAGATTGACAGCTAGTAACTCAATCCAAGCTCAATCTATACAGTACGAGGTGAATAGCTGTAATGTGAAGAGTACCAGTTGTACGATTTTGTCTGCTTAACAAATGTTATGTTTACAGATCAAAACAGAATGTTATTCAAATCATATGTACTTGTATATATGTATTTCTTCATACACAAAATATTGTCATTGACCAAGCAAATGAAAATTCCGGATAGAATGTGGTTGAAAAGACAACCAATAGATTTATTTGAAACGTTGAACAAGCTATTGAAAAATACTGTATGTAATAATTGTCAGTGTCCCTTTTATCCCATGGCCCTACACATATTGACTTCAAGGAGTCATCTAGATATGAATTATTTTTAATCGAGTTAAACAAGTTTGCATATTTTAAGTAAAGATCTGGATCAGGATTCATTCACAATTTTTATCGACATAATTATATCAAATAAGTATCTGCAACTTTGTGTACAATATCAATTACATATAACATATTGTGTCAGTGATTCTATGATAATTGCGGTGTCATTAAAACTACATTATCCGTTTTACTATAATTAAAGCACAAACTATCTTGTAAACAGAAAAAAGTAAGTGAGAGTCTGCTCCATAAACAACTTTAAGAGAAGCAAAATCAAACATCGTAGACACATAAAATCAACCAAGATGGCCATCAATGACTGGTTTACACTGCTATTACACTGTAACTATTAACTTATGGTAGTCTATGAAACATCTCACTGCCTATATCAATATTTGTTACTTGTACCAAATCAGTAAAGTTAAAGTATATAAGGAAAAGAAGAGTACAAGGTTGAGGTAAATGCAAGTTTTGTTAGTGAAAGCGAGTACCAATAAATAACATTACATCTTGATGGCATGGCCTACCAATTTTGTAGTATCCAAAAGGGGTGTGTAATTTTTTCTAATGTATAGAAAAGCTTGTTGCCTGTGTTCCATAAATATATTTGATCAATAAAGTGCATTTGCAATTTGAATCATTCACATACATATAGATATACATATACAACCCCAGTTATCGCTTTATAAGCGGGAGGCTTCCGTGATAAATGTACGCGTTAATCTCAGGCAAAAGATGAAATCTTTTGCAAAATTTTATAATTTGCTATAGGAATTTACCACTGAACACTTATTGATATGTGTGATTCCTGCGCTGATATGAACGCTTTCTCTGTCATTATCTAACCTCTAATGGATGAAAACATGTCAGTGGTTTTACCTGTATAACAATCAAATCAAAGTGAGTGTATTTCGTCTTGCAAGTGAATATTTCTGCCATCAGCGCTAACAGTCTTCAATCTGTCTGAACACCAAGAGTCTCTTCCAAGTTAAAGCAATTTCCTGCCAGTTTGCCCTAATAATGCGGAGCTCGGTATCGTTAAGGATATTTGTCTTGATTCCTTGCCTGTGTCGATCCAGTGCTGTGACGAGCCACAGTCTTTAGGGAGCACAGAGAATGTCATGCTTATGGTGATATTATATCGAGCTGTAGTGGTTGTTTCTGAAATTCAGCATCCTAATGCTAATCAGTTCAGTATAGCAACAATTAAGAGGTTAGTGATTTGTGATCGAAAACCGGACAATGACGCCAACCATTGACTCAAACGTAATTTTGGAAATTCATTTATAACAGACAGAAAACCAAACATGGCTGGATGATGTTACTTAGGTCTTTTAACAAATAAACAAGTAAAATATGACGGAGAAATTCGACATGTATATGACCATTCCGATTTTCATTAATAAGAGAAAATATACTATTTATGCATTTTTGAGATAAAGATACAAGTTTAGGTAGGCGATTTGAACTAACTCAGGTCAAGTGGTATTTTGGCTCTTAAAGCATATCTCATGAAAATGACCCTAAGTCACCTTATACTGTCTGTTCAAATTTTCTTCTATATTACTTTTTGCGTTTGTAGTACTTTACAAGTCGTATACTAAGTGATCGCATAGTTTTTGTAAAAGAGCTGATGTTTCAATATCTACGATATTCTAGTATTGGTTTTCCATATATTTCAAGTATTGTTTTTCCATATGTGAGTTTTCCTGATTCCTTTTAGACAGACACATGAAGAATTTGCGTGTTACCAATAGTTACGTTCTGGTAATCTCATTTCACCTACTTGAATGTAGAGACAGAAATGCATTGTCTACATGATATCATTAATTGTTCTTGTTCTATTATTTTTAAAACTTTTAAACTTATTTGCTCTCTTATACGTTCCAATAATTTTGGAACAGAAAGAAGTCTGCAATTCAAAATAATATCCAAAAATAGTTTGTCGTCATACAGCTGTTTTAATTTCTGCATTATCTCTTTTATTTTCCTAGATAACGAAGTCGTTGGTTTCCTCTACCATAAAGCTGATGCTTGCATCAAATACCCACAAAGGAATGTAAAACGAAGTCGAATCTAGAGCGGAAACCTAGCTCGGTTACCTGTGGCGTGATATGGCAGCATCTTACGAAGAATTGACAGTGCAGAAATTGAAGCAAGAGCTTGAAAATGTTACGTAGGTCATTTAACTGATAAACAAGTGAAAATTTAACTCAGAATTTCGACTTGTATATGGTCCCTTCCGATTATCATTAAAACTAGACATCATAATCTTTTCATTTTAGGGATAAAGATGCAAGTTTATGGAGGCGATTTGATTTTTTCTCAGGTCAAGTGGTATTTTGGCTCTTAAACTTCATGAAAGATCATAAAACTCAGTCACCTTAAACTGTTTGTTCAAATTTCTTCAATGTTATTTTATACTTTCAAAGTACTTTACAAGTCGTACACTAAGTGATCACATATTGGTTTGTAAAAAGCTGAGTTTCAATTTCTATGATATGTCTAATCTATTTCAAGTATTGGTTTTTCAGATGTCAATTTTCCTGATTCCTTTCAGACAGACACATGAAGAATTTGCGTGATACCAATGGTTATGTTTTGGTAATCTCATTTCACCCACTTGAGTGTAGAGAAGAAGTGCATTGACTACATAATAACATTGTTCATGTGCGTTGTTATTTCTTTCATGTATCTTCCTGCCTGACCTTGAGTTAAAGACGTGAAAGCATCAAAATTTTGAAATAAACTTATTTGCCTTTTAGTATGCTCCAATTATATTGTCACAGAAGGCAGTCTTCATTTTCAAAAAATGTACGTAAAATAGTTATTGTCACACAGCTCTTTTACTTTTTTCATTTCATTTTTTATTTTCCTAGATTACGAAATGGTTGGTTTTTGCTGCTTGCATCAAATGCCCACAAAAGAATGCAGTACTTGTATTGTTCATCTATGAGTTCGTCTCGCACAATGAAGAAACTATTTTCATTTCTTAAAGAACCAATTGTTTTAGATCACTTAAAAGAGGTTTTTCTTCTCGGATAGTCATTTTCGCTCGTTCATGTTAAAAAAATCATTGCAAGGAAGGAGTTTTAATGAATAAAAAATTAGATCCTGGTCATGATTTAATGATAAAGTTTGTTGTGAAACAAAGGAATAAGTTGATATCATGTTTCAGTGTGTGTTCATCAGAGCATATTGCTCAAAGACAACTCTTATCGGATACTTATACATTTCTAATGACTCAAAGCACCATCCTGGAATTTCTTCTCACCTGAACTTGTAGAACAGATTTTACGGATTTGATTATTAATAGATCATACATTACTCAATAAATGTAGTGAGTGAGTTGCGGTTTAACGTGTTTTGTTGTTCTGAAATATTTTTTCCTTTCATTGCCATTTAGAAAAGTTTAGAGCATCCATTTATAGGTTACACTCATATTTTTAATCCACTTGATCACACCAACTAGATCAGTTGTTTATCAGAACATCGGCTGTGAGGCTAACAAGGTTAATCGTTGTATACAACAATAAAATATCAAATGGCTTTATGATATCGCCTCATAGATACATTATATTTGTCTTTGTAAGTTCATTTACATGTTTGTAATTCACCTATATTACGTCACATAGAAGTCTCTTGATACATTGTAATTTGCGTAAAATTTAAAAAAACTTTCTAAGTAGGAGTAGTGAGCTGAGGGGTCTCTGGACTTAAAGGTCTTTACCACGGAAAAGAAGGATGCGTCTTTTGCATACATCCGAACTAATCTGATATCTGTTACCTCATATCAATTTGTAAAATCTAATTTTCTGAAAATAAAATTTGTCTTTCAATTTTACATTTTTACGAATTTACTATACTCTAAAGGTTGTGATCTTTGAATCTTTGTTTAAAAGCCGAAGTAATATCGCACTTGATTAGACTACGTTGATTGTAAAATATATTGTTAACGAGGTGATAGGCATCCAAATATCAAAATAAAATTAAACCAACAAAGTCTGAACCTGTAGGGGGAAAGCGATCAGACAATATTCCATTGAGTACATGGTCGGTTGTATTTATCCATTCCATACAAATTGTTTCCCCTCTTCTCAAACACTCAAAAATCATGTCATTGTAACTATGAAGGACTATCATTACTGGACAAGAAACGGATATTTTATGTCCGATTCTCTTGATAATAATCGTATGATTATAAATTTTTGTAAAGTTGTCAAATAACGGGAAATATGTTGAAAACAAAACTGAGACATACACAATGTGATTAACTTATGGTTTCTTACATGATATTTATTATAAATCATAGACTGAGGTACAAAAGAAACTTTGCACTTTTAAACTGCAATAGAAAAATCTGAACAATAGCGATATTTTAATGAAAGATGCAATGACTAAATTGAACCTAAACGTTTGTGTTTAACTTAAAAGGAACCAATTTTATTGCATTTTTGTGAAATTTCCTTAAATAACAAAACCATATGACTTCGCTGTTGATACAGATGTCAGATGTCACATGAGTTGTGTTATCAATGTTTGTCAACCTTATGATTAAGACATCGAAAACTGACAAACGTCAAAACAATAAATCAACAGTAACTGAATATATACCTATCATAACACTTACTTTGTAATGTATCTTATATTTATATACCATTCATAATAAGTAATCTATCCACTGTCTCTGATATACCTATCAAAATAATCAATCTATGCAGATGAGAATAACAAGATTTACTGGATAACAAATTCTTTATCATTAACGTTAGGAAGTTTCTGAGTAAGTGCTTACTTCTCCCTCGGATGAAATGTGGGGAAAACAAATTAGGATAAATACATATTCCGTAACAAAGAAAAACATTAAACATTAGTGAGGAAATCTTATTATAGAGATTGATTAAACGAGAATATTCAACATGAGGGATTTGAAATATGAATTGAGTATATACTTTCCAATATTTTCAAATCCAACTGTCTTTGTGTCTGTTACTTCCACAGTTAGTAGTATTGTCATCACTGTTTCTAATCATATTCATGTTGCAGGCATAGTCAGTAGCACACTGTATAATATGACTGGACTAATCATAATATTCGCTGTATTCATCTTGGTCTCGTTTTTGAAGATCCACTGACTCCATGTCTGTTACCCTGACAACTGGTACAGCCACTGCATCTGTCAGAAATAACATTTTTAATTGAATAGCATATCAAATGGTGGGGATATATTGGTCACCGATACGTTTGGCAGATTTATTTTCGCTGAACATAAAATTTAAAGACTTCTACACATTTGCCATGCAAGCATGCTCATCATTTCAGGGATAATCAAAATTTTAAGTTACTTATTCTACTTTTGATTACACCTTGATAGCATTTTATATAAATAAAATGATATTATTCAAAAGCATATCATAATATTTATTTCTGAGTTATTAGAGTATTGCCGTGATTAGATTAATTGACATTTTCTTTTACAGCTAAAATTAAAACAAAGAATACTGAATATAAGGGTACCTTTGTTCTTTTTGCGAAGTGACCTTACACGTTTGCATACTGCAAAATGAAATAGAAAGTTTGTAGTTCCCCTTTTTCAGGTATAAATACATGAAATATACATAAAATTACTCGAATTAATTACGAAAATCACATAATTCAATATGAATACAGATTTTAAAACGAGGATACAGTGTTCACAGAAAATAAATTTTACTGGCTCTAATTGGTACACCACAATGTTTAAGAAAAAGGTTTCCTGGCCAAGATTAAGGCGAATTTATCTGATGCTGTTACAAACCGTATTATTTGTGTTTTGATGTAGGGAAAATTTGAATAAACCTTTCTTACTACAGGTGTACATTATCAAGGCATTTACAGCTTAAGAATTTCCTCCTTTAACTTTAAACAATACCAAATGAATTGTCAGACAATGTAAGTGTAAAGTCATTGTTCTAATTTTAACCAGCTAATATTTTCTACCTTGCTACACTTAATAATTATTATTTTACAAAACCGGTTAGGAAATAAAACTTTGCTTGTGTAAAATGCTACCAAGTTACATGTATGCTAAAGATGTCAAAATGTCATTATTGAATTTGTTATATCTAATGAAAATATGACTGTCAAAATGTTTGGCATACACTGGATATCTATATAAAATTTTGTTGCTTAAAGTTAAGTCAAAAGACATTTTTCTTTGTAGTTAACAACTTTTGTTTAATTTAAAGATTTTTGTTTCATTAATACACATTATATGTCTTTTTATTAAGATTTAGAAAAAAATCTCACTTGCATTCATAAAATGTTTTGACTTAAAGAAAGCACTTACCATACATAACAACACAACCGAGGATAAAACCACCAAGTAATATTGCAAATCCAATAGCTACACCGACGGTCTTGCTACCAGTCTCAAAGTTGTCATTCCTTCCAATAACAGTAAATACGTTATTTACAATTAGTCAAAAACAATGAAGAGACGTTAGAAGGGAGAATAAGAAACCTTATAATTGTCACTTTTCGATATGAGCATGAATTTTGCAAATAGTATTCCTTCGGGCAAAACATAAAACAATCACCAGATTAAAGGAAGAACACTGTTGGCAAAAGTTATATTTTAGAAAAGAAGATTTATTGGAGAAAATTGCATATTTTCATTCATCAAGGAATGTCCTTTTTCATTTTATACAAGCTCAATCATGCTAAAGGATACTGAAAACACTGTTTTAGGTTATGTTTTCAACAGAATGTTTGCTATTTTTGGTTACAAAAAATCTGAATACTAAGTCAACAGGAGAGATTGTCGATGAAATGTACCTTCTTTTGTTAGTTGATGCACGCGTTGTTGATGTGAGATGTTCTTAACAAATCCTGAATAGCATTACTTTTCTTTCTTGCCTTATCAAGGACATCCCAACGTGAACATTGTCAAAGGGGATATTTTGAAGAAATGTTGAAATTTCAGAGGTATTAGAGTTGGTACATGAAGTCATCTTATGAGGTACATTTATGACCATCTTACATTTTACTGGGGACGTTTCTATTGCTCCTGAGTATATATTTCACCAGCGAGCATTTCGTTATAGTAAATGGCTAAGCGGAAGAAATACATACCTGTCAAAAGTACACTGAACACAATCGAAATCTACAGAAAGAATGAGACTTTATTATATAAAATGGTATACTAAGTATTGAAAGTTTTAAAAAGTTTGATGTTTTCCTTCATCATGGTATCGATTTCAATCATGATGTTGTTCGAAGTGTATATAACCATATTAATTATAGAAAAGTGAAGACAGTAGCTAAATGATGTACATTATATAATCATTTGAATTATTCAAATATTAAATATTTATGCATCAAACTTGTTATTAACTTATATATAACAACATATTGATAGCCATTTTACCTTTAGTAAGAATTTCCCCTTCTTTACAGTCTGCCTTTACACATTCACATAAACTATCTTGAGAAAAACATGAACAGTTAGAGATTTGACTTGGCTTGTATCCGGCTGTGTGGTTACATGCACACTTGTTGTTCTGCGTTGTTGTTGCGTTTTCACAGACAAGTTGTTGTTCATAACATGCGGTAACCCTGTCGTCACAGTTGGGCTGTGTGAAGTCGTTGGACCACTTCCCTTCTGGTTGGAACATGTCCTCGTCACATACCTCACAGGAAACAGACTTGGTGTCATCATCAAGAACAGCGTGACTACCTGAGAGAAATATCTGAAACTATATTCAGACAAATGATAGAAATACCTTAAATATTTGTAGCTAATGGCTGTGAAAACGGGGATTAAAAATAATATTTTCCTCATAATTTTCAATTTAATGTTGACACAAATCTTATCCCACAATCAATCCAATATCATGAGACAATTTGTGATCAAAAGACTCATTGCCATTAACATTACTAAATTATAAAATTTATTGATCACTTCAGATTTTTTACTTAATAAATCATGACTTATTATAAATAACACATTTGAATTCACAGCACTACACAACGCATTGTTGACAATACATACCTGGGCTGCATAGCATAGGGTTTGCACAAAACTGAATTGCTACACTAGCGTTTATGTCAAACTGACAGTGGTGCGTCTTGTTCTTTATACACATATTCTCTCTGTGGTCATCACATTGAGAACCTGCTTCTTTAACAAACGTACTGATTAAGATCAGGTAATGTACTTGCTTCCAGATCATGTTCACTTGGTCGTGTTTTTAATGTTGAAATGTTGTGCAGTGCAACTAGGAATGTATCTAGGTGGTTGTTGAAATAACCCTAGAAAATATAACAGTCGTGAATTCAAAACCCTATACTCAAATTTGTAAACAGGTACAAACTTGACCCGTGTTGTAAATGAAGCAAAGTTAGCTATAATGTTCTTAATAGATTATCAAAGTCTGATCTCAATTGCTTTGTCTGCCTTAAGTGTAACTGTTTCTTATTTTGCATTTTATCATATGGACTTTTGAGACAGGTATTATTCTTCATTTGATAACCATAATCAAGTATTAAATGTGCATTACAAATAGTTGTGACAAATAAAACATCCGCTTTATTTCAAACAGTTCATACTAGTACACATTACATTATTACATCAACAAAAGACATGCAAGATGACGTTATCCATTGAAAGACTTTCGCTATTCCACCGTGAGAAGAATTTCTAAAGACATTCAAAGACCGTCACTTGTGCCTCTTTTGAAATATGTCTTTTGCGTAAAGATGTATTGAGCCATATACAAATGTTAGAAAGGTCTGCCTTAATGCATTCATGTTATGGTGTAAAATATGAAAGTTTTAAGACTTCCACCCGTTACCACCGCTTTAAATAGAGAAATGTTTGGCTAATTCAATCAAAATTTTGGGTACGGGAAACATAAACAAAATGTTAAGAAAATATGCATACATCAAAAGACAAAATATTCAACTACGTGGGGATCGAACGTTACATATAAACATACAACGGTGAGTGTCCGCCTTGAATGAGCATAACAGATGCGCATAACCGAGAGAAACATAATTACCGTCATACTATTCCCTAGAGAACTTATTAAGGATACTTATCTCTAGAAGAGAAACTCTGATGCGATGCTCTCGATAAGACAGCAAAATACTGGTTTAGTGGTCAGATATTGTTTCATTGCTCGCACCTTTCTCGGAAGAATATCTAGTTTCCTCCGCTACTACAAATCACGAAAAAATACAAAATCAATAAAGATCTTTTAATTGGTCCCAGACAACCAAGTATTTCTCCGCAGATTATTATATTGGAAACGATACTGTTCCGTACCTTTCGCCTTCATTTTCTGCAGTTTGGACACAATACACTTACAGTTTGTACACATTGACTGTTTTGGAAGGAGGCCCACACTTTGGCAAAATGTAATAGAGCTATATTCTGAAAAAAGTTTCTCACATAAAGAAAAATAATTTCAACAACTACGCTTGTCTCATTGTCTACACTCGTGGAGTGTCCCGCAATTATCTCCGGTTCATCAGCTGTTTCCATGTCAACATTGCTGTTAACAACAAACTAATCATCACTATCAGAGGAATAAATGGAAGGCAATTTAGTTTGTCCACACGTAATAGGAGTAACTGAATTGGTGTCTGATCGGAATAATGCCACACTACCTGCGGAAACACAACGTACCTTTCATATCAGCTATGAACAAGTTCAAAATGAACGTGTGAAACTTCCACTTCCAAGTTAACATGCATGAGACAAAGCTTGCATTTACACCACACGCAAATACACACCGTAAAGACCAACACGGAACGATGAAATCGACATCAAGGTATTACAATAGCAATATTGTTAACCTACATACATTAATCAAGGTTTGAAAATGTAATAATGTTTACACCACACGCAAATACACACCGTAAAGACCAACACGGAACGATGAAATCGACATCAAGGTATTGCAATAGCAATATCGTTAACCTACATACATTAATCAAGGTTTGAAAATGTAATAATTTTAACTACAAAATTATAACGCATAACTTTAAGTACAATTAAAACATATCCCACACAGGGATTCCATCCACTGCCTACTTTCAACCATATGTAAAATGGATCATCCTTGGTATGCTCACGGCCACATCACACAAAGAGAAAAGCTGCATCAAACAACATTCGGGCGGAAATCTTTCCATGAAAGTTTCTGACAATCAGTGCAATCAGTCGAACATTATAATAAAAAACTTACTATGCCTATAACACTTAGTAGTATACATGAACTAAGTAGTTTCTCTGCTAGTTACCTAGACGATTGAAACAAACTGACATCTAATCATAAGCATTCAACTACACTATTAAACACTATTTTTGACAAATAATCTTTTCTGTTTTCAAAACGAATATTGTTATTCCCAACGTTTCGCAATAACTTGAACTCGGCGGGATAGAAGAAAGATTAATTCCATATCTATTAGCAATTTGTGATTTCCAAACGTTTGCTTGATCAATAAAAAACAATGAAATCGTGTTCAGCAGAATGCGGTTATGTATTTATTTATAAAACATAGTCTTGATAAAGACGAGTTTATTCTGCAGTAATGTTTGTATTTGATCAGGTGTCGTTTCCTTGGGCCAAATAGTATCCAAGACGAATGTAAACTCTATGTTTACTCTCGAGAGTAAAATGATTAAGTTATAGATAATTCTCTGGTAAAGTTATTTCTCACATAAATCAAAATTTCATCTGCAATAACGTTCTCAAGCTGTTGAGTCGAATAGAATCTTGAAAGGCTGTGATGCAACACCATGGTTGATACAACGGTAAGCTGTTCTTACCTCATACAATCAACTATGCTAATTGACATAAAGGATCTAAATCGTGAATAGAACAATTCGTGGTTCAAGCATAGCCAATGATAACCGCTAACATTTTCTACCACAATAATTTCCTGTAAGATGGCATTAATTGATAAAATTATAAATTTACAGATACATACCGAAAGTTTGTTCACTTACCGCTGAATCAAATATCATGTAATTTTGGTTTCGTTTCAACGTCAATAGAATAACTTCAGCAAAACTGACAATGGATCACTCACCGCCATTTTTGCACTCATTTTGAGATCGTCTGGTCTCAGTGCAAAAATTCGAATTTTGGCATATTGATATAGACAGAAGAGTCACAATTTTGAAATTTCTTTTTCGTTGAATGTCAAATAAAATTTGCCATATTGACTCTCTGAGATTAAAACCAACATAATTATATTGATTTTTTGTTAGGGAACAAACGTGACTATTTTTTTAAAGAAGCTGTTAACTTATAAAAATGAAAATAAGCGTTTTCGGAATTTCAATGACCTGCCAAAACTGCTACGGGTACTTTTGGGGTAGGATAAACATTTGTCCTAAAGAAGAATGGATCTGCATATGTGTATTGAAAATTAAATAATTTACACTTTTTTTTCGCAAGGCTACGATACCTCAAAGGCATTTCAAATTATATGATATTTGCACTAGTAAATTCAGGTATGTGAACGAACTTTTGGCATGCAGCTGTAGAATGAAAGAATAATGCAATTTTTTTGCTACAGGTAGGGGAAAACGAAAAACAATGGTGTCTACAAAGATTTCCTGTCATTACTACATTATAGATTCCTCAAGTTTATCCCTAAATGAATAAATACTTCTTGAGTGAAATTTGCATTTTGGATTACAGAATGGTTTATGTCATATAAAGAAGGAAGACAATGATATATAGATGTACAACTTTATTACACAATGGCGACGTTTCGGTTTTGGTCCTTAAACCGTTGATATCGTTGCTTGATAACGGTATAAGGACCAAAATCGAAACTTCGCCATTGTGTATTAAAGAAGTTGTACATCCATGTATTATTGTCTTCCTTATATTGGCTACTTCTAGAATGCCACTGAAACAATTCGTCATTTAAAGACTTTATATGAAGTATAATTATTTTTAGAATGCTTCGAAACGTTTAATATATATCAAAGTGATATAACAACATTTCACTCTGTAATAAAAAGTTGAATATCCCCCCAAAAAACTGACATACCTATTGTACAAACTTCTATAATGTCTCCCAAATAGTGGTTTGCGTTGGTAATAAGTACCGTATTTCCTCGAATACAACCCCGGGGTTCTATTTCACTCAGCACCCCTTTACTCCCCGGGTTGTAATCGAGGCCCGGGTTGTATTCGAGGCCGGGTTTTATTTTTTCAGACCTGAAATGGCATTACAAAATCTATTGCAAGAGTGAGAAAGTGGCATTCTATATCTCAAAACTTTCCATCTGGAAATCATACGAAGATTATTTAACATTGAGAACACAACAACTTGGATACTATTGTACAACAGACATGTTGACATGACAATCATTGGCCCGGGTTATATTCGAGCCCCGGGTTATATTCGAGGCCTGGGTTCTGTTTCACTCGACATCCCCTTACCCCCGGGGTTTTATTCGAGGCCCGGGTTGTTTTTGAGACCCGGATTGTAATCCAGGAAATACGGTATGCGTGAATTTCCTCATGTTCTCCTTTCTGTTTCTGAAAATTATCATTTTTATGCTTATGAAATCAGTATATAGAAAAAGGTTAAAGATAAGGTTTATGATCAGAAACCGGAAATTTGTCCAGCGGAAAATGTCCAACTAAAATTTGAAAACTTATTCAAAGTAGTCATGATGACAGAATTGGTTTGATAAGGTTACATAAGTTATACGGAAATGGCACGTGTGATTTCGTGACTGAACCACATATATAAGGCCGTTTTTATTAAAAGATATCATTGGTCATAAATCTGCTTTTTGGGGATAAAAACTATCGCAAACAGTATATCTGGTCAAAAAGTAGGGTCAAGGTTAGCAAATTATAAATATCCCATTTGTAAGTCTGTGTTTGAAAAGTCATAAAGCTCACAGACAACATACTTTGAAATATTAAGAATTTGATGGTGATGTGATGTTCACAATCATTTTTGTAACAATAATTAAAATATCTTTTTGAGGTTATGTGATTTGCAATTGAATTTGCTACAGAATACATTCCTTTCATATAACAAATCATGTTTTATTTTCTCTTTTACTAATCATTAAAATGACTTTTACCATCTTTTGCTCATGCGTTTATATGCTGATAACCAGATTACAATTCTATTGGTTTCTTAGGGTGGGTTTGTGACTATTTCAAAGCAGATAATCTTTGACTGAAAGGAAACAACTTTACTTGTGTCTGAAATTGAATTACTAGTGAAATAATTAAATATCACGTTTTCCAATTAGTCAACACAAACAATGCAATAACGATCCCGCTGTCATCTTCCAGTTGTGGTTTTGTTGGTTCCTTCCTATGTTCCATTCAGAGGTTTTCAGAAATATCTAAAAGAAAGAAGAAGATATTCAACATTAAGATCATATAAAGGCATAAGATTGTAATGATAAAAGCTTCGTACAGCTAGGCATGTCTTTAATAATTTGGATCACAACCACTGCAAAAGAACTTAATGTGCCTTATTTGATAGTCTAGGATGTAACGTTTGGATTAAGTTATGTTTGGCAAAATAAGAAATAATAGCATCACCATATATTTCAAGGATGGATAAATGACATATAAATCTAAAGGAAAGTATTATATATTGTGATTCACGGGCATATAATACAACATGTACATGGTTGTTTTACGGAACAAGAACAGCACCAACATGTGTTATATTAACTATATTGTGACGCCTGTTGGTTCTTTACTTTTAAGAGGATTCATCTCCCCCTTCTGTTGATTTTATATAACATGAAATATTGACAATCGTTTAAAATGTGTACATGGTTTTACGATCATACTTGTAACATACTGCTGTCCATGTGTCACTTTGTACTGGAATATTTCATTTAATCTTACATATATCATGTTACTAATTTAAGGAGATATATCCATTTTTCAATTACCTCTACCTCTACACTCTTGTAGCTACTGAACATATCTTTCAAATTTATCAAGCAACATCCTAACTGATTTTAATTTCCATATAAACCTTCTCCCCCTTCACCACTAAGGTTTGGGGACGTGGTTTATTGTTGAACGTTTATTTGTTTTAGCCTTTGTCCCTTATGATTGAATGAGTTAGCTGCATTAAGAAGTCGGAAACGAACATTAAATCCTGACACAAGTAATTTGAAGCGATTTTCATTAACGTGTATCGTTGAAGCTTGATATTATTGAAATGCCTTGTTGAACCTTTTTTTGCTTAAGTTAATAGGTGTCCCGTGCATGTCAGAATAAGATGTTCTCCTTGGAGAACGTCCGTCTTTGGTTAAAAAGGTAAAAATGTTAAACGGTCACTTTGCTGTTTTAACGAGTACAACCTACAAGTTCAGTTATTTAGTTATCGAGCCAATATTACCTTTTACAAATTATTTGTTTAAAGTCATGTATGTAATTTTCAACATTGTTTGCAAATTCACTAAATGTTACGTCAAAGAAATAACGTCTTTTAACTGCCACTACCAACTATCTTTAATTTGTTAGCTTTATTATGACTTTAAAATCCAAATATCAAAACTTTGTACCAAGAGCAAGAAAGGTAGTAATAACATTTATTAATGTCCTTGGCTAATGAAAGCACCTTTTGTTCATTTATCTAAAATGATAAGTCTTTAGATCATCAACCGTGTTCGGGATTGTTGCAGCGATCTGTACTTGACATTTATTGGTTCCTGGATTGGTTTTAAATGGGTAAGTCCAATAATAAATTCAAAACATACGTGAATTGTGTTGATAATAATTGATGCTGAGCTGACTGTTTTCACCAACTGCAAAGAAATAGACTCAAAGTACTCTTTCCACGCCAATTGATACACTTGAAAGCATACATGTAAACGTGCAAACATGAATATGACAAAGTTAAAGTATTGCAAATGTGACGGAAATGTACATTGGTTTAGAACATGAAAAAAGGACATGCAGGTATGGAGAAGAGATTTATCTGTCCTATGCATAATGTATGTAATGGCGGCACTTTGCCATTTGCTCTTTGACTCTCCTAAAAATATAAATGATGGAAAAGGTTGACCCCTTCCCACTAATAATGATATAGTGATAGAGATTATTTTCAAAAGAAACGTCCGAAAAATATATATTTTTTTTACTTTTCTTTCAAATAGTCCTCATATATATATCCCTCGGCCTTCAAGCGTTCTTCATTTGTCATCAGCTACATCAGCTATCACTTTCACAGTCAGTTATACTGTCGTTTCTTCGAATGAATTCAATATACATATTTCATCAGGACATTGCTACTTCTTACTGTTATCACAAGAGACTTCTTTTTACAGAAAAACTATCGATGTCCTTCATTGGCCAGCTAAATCTCCTTATATGTCTCGTATAGTGAACCAACGGATAACCTTAAAAAGTGCCAACCGCCCTTAGCAAGAAATGCTTTGATTAATGCCTTGCAGGAAAATGATAAGGGTTACCTAATCTCGTGATCAGGCATTCTCTCAAAAGAGATAGCTCTGTCATTAATTCCTTTACATCGTCTGTTATAATAAGGGTTTCCCCTAGCGACACAATCTTGCGACTTAAACTACCTTGCAATATTTAAGCCAATGAAAACACCGAATGCATGAATAACATATGTGTTGTCACACAGGAAAGAATGGTGATCAGGGAGTGACCATTCAATTCAATACGTCCTCGATAACCTAAGATAAATGTATCGATAATTCTTCTATAGTACCATTGATCAAATGTAAGGATAAGCCAATGATTGTATGACCTTATTTGCTGGCATTTCACAGTAACCAATCGTATACGCCTTAATTGTCTCATATAACTTTGCAGTGACCATACTCTGCCCTGTATACTGAAATACATGGTTGACAAAGTTCGGGAATTACCTAGAAGATAGCTACATTGAAGGGAAACGAGAGAGTGGTCCGTCTGATTATTAAGATTAGTTAAACAATAATTTTTGAATTTTTTCCTGCACAGGGATTATCGATGCCAACCCGATGGCATACACGACCAAATTCCATTATTCTATAAATGTGTATCGACGAATCTGAGGTGAAAGAAGTCATTGATTGGTACACTGGACATCCAAGCATAGACAGCTAATTACATAAAATGCCAGGGATCTAACAAAAATTAGGGTCAGACTACATGAATCCAAGGTGTACGTTAATCCTAGATTATCGAGGAAGAATACAACATCGTATCGAAGGCAAACATACATCAACATCAAATATGCCATATAGGGGACTTTGTCACTGAAACCATTTGTGGTTTAAAACAGTTGCCTGTATAGTAGCCTATAAACATGTTGAATCAATCCTGTTTTTTTTGTAAAACATCAATAGGTTGATTATCAAAATAAATATCATAATGTTTTTTATGTTATTATTTATGCATTTTGAAGATTTGAAATGTGTTAGGGACGTTATTTTGTATCTCTGTACATGACAATGACAATGCCTTATCATGCCTTATTACACCCTTTTATACATTTGAAAGTGAGCACTGAAGTACAAATGAAAGTACACACCCAAAGATGATCGTATTCTGGTATATTTTTGGAAAAAATCGAATTTGTTTAACATTTTAATGTAACAATGGTAAGAATGAAAACATATCGCCAAAAACGCAACTGAGGCATATCAGTTGATAGATAAGAGATGTTTTCAGAAATCACAATTTGGAATTTTGGAATGAATTGGACACGCTAAAAGTATTTTTTAAAAACGGTGAATTCGATCATTCATTACTTGTGTAACGGATAAAGTAGAAGGAAATGCCACGTTTAACAGTGGCAAAGCGAGGGAGATTCATCGGAATTTCCACAAGTGGGGTTTTGAACAGCCAGATCGGTTGGACCTTTGATTGCACCAGACAAACGGTCTCTTCATCGCCTTAATCAGATACCTGACATCTGACCATCCTAGAAGTGGAAGATCGAGGGGGATAAATCCAGCAGAAGACCCTGTGCACATAACATCTAAGCCACAGATTTGTCACATGATGTCAATGGCATCGACGTCGTTAGGGCGCCAAACTATCAAGAACACTGTCATGAGAAGTCTTGGAGCTACTGTATCTGGTCGTATCGAACGTTCTGCGGAATGAGCTTGTCCCACTAACTCGTCTCAACCGTCGACGCTTGGTAAGGAGAGTGAGTCGCTGGTAACGACATGATTGGACAAGAGTGATCTTCAGTGACGAAAGTCGTTTCAACCTGTTCCAGTCGGAAGGCAGAGTGAGAGTATACAGACTTAGAGGCGAGAGACAATCTGAAGCATCCCAGCAGGCACAAAGACGTCTATTAGACGTCTAAACAACGTCTTACCAAGACGTTGAAAAGACGTCTAAATTTAGTCTAAAATGAAAGTTTAGAAGACGTTGAAGTCAAGACGTTTAATAGACGTCTAAAAGTAGACGTCAAGTAGACGTTTAATAGACGTCTATTGGATGTTTAATAGACGTCTAGAGACCGTTTTATAGACGCCTATTAGACGTTTGATAGACGCCTATTGGACGTTTAATAGTCCTTTATTAGCTTTAACCTCTTATATTTCTGTCAATGTGGTCTTGCACCTCATTAACATGTTACAATTAGCGAGATATTACCAAAACTTCACTAAATTCTATTTGATAAACACTATGACAAATTACTACCAATTCATATCTAAAAAAAATAATATGGGACAAAGACATATATATTAACTAAATTCATTGGATATATTGTAATATATTTCAAGTATTTTACAAAAAGGCATTTTACTACGCCCATCTAATCAATTATGCTAATATGTTTATCATTGATTGTTTACTTTCTTTTAAAGATTTTATAATTGGATACTGAAAATAAAATGAAAAATTGACAAAGATTATTTAATGAAATTTTGGTAAAATCTTACCCATGATAACGTGATGAAATCGCTGTTTATCTTTTCCAGGATTCAAGGATAATACTCCTAATAGTATGTGTAAGTAAGGCACTAGTGCACAATATCAAAATATACCTGCAAACATTGAGCAATGTTGTGCCAGATGTATATTCCATTTATAAAAATAATAACTCAATTTCATTGTGAATATCATGTATTCATCGGAAACAAAGTTTTATCTTTCAGCAGAATATATAAAGTGCAATTTTGCCTTTTAAAAAAATACAAAAATTAATAACAAGAACAATGTTAAAGAGTGTAAAATAAATTTATTCAGTGCACAAATCCATCGTATTGTTTCGCCTTTTTTTAACACAAATTAGATACTGCATATTTGTAGTAAGCGATTTCAGATATTAGCATCATAAAAAGAGCTATTTCAGATATGTTTAGTCTTAACTCTTCACAGTCCTTGAATTGATAATTATAGTTTATAGTGCCTTTTTCCACACACATAATAGTTTCAGCAACCACATCCACGAAGCATTTGAAGAGCTTTGGTCATTTCCGTGTAAGCATCATTTCTTCCTTTCAAGGACTTTGTGATTCTATCTGAAAATAATTAAAGCATTGTTAAGAATTGTAAAATTACTTTTAAAAACGTACTATTTTTTATGAGTATGTATCAGAATCAAATGTGCTACAAATTGACAAATTCAAAATATAAAACCTCTTGACAACAATTTCAAAACTCAAAACCGATTGATAACACTATTTCGAATTTCTGTATTTCAGCAAGTGATTAGTTAAATTTAAAATATTCCTAAATATTTGATGATACTTTAGTAAAGTGACCCATTTTTCCTGGCCACTATATAAAAGTACAGTGTGCACGGCAATTCAGCCTTTTATTGCATGCTATGAATAAGTAAAACATAATAAAACATAAATAGGACTAAGTTTAATTCACATTTGTTTTGTCTTCGTAGTTCGGGCAAAATAGGCAACGATAGGCACGTGAGGGTGCAGACCGAAATTTCTGTCGCCGAATACTCTATTCTCCGCAAGCGAGCCGCTTACTTTTATATTTTCAATATTTATTCATTCTTAAACACAATCCCATTCAAAATGGTGTGTCTAATGTTTTCATTTTACCGTACCGTAAAATTTCGAGTTAAAAAAAATATAATACACTTTCAAAAACTTTCTAATTCTTAAGATTGGAGAACACCTGAGTTGACTTGTAAAGGTTGTTTTAGTCAGGAATTGATCGTACATAACAATATTAAGAATTATTAAAGGTGGTGACATTTTGTTTCATAAGGCGATTTCCTTACGAGAGTCGAGCGATATCAAACCTACGGCGAGTGCTCGGGAATGTTTACAAACATGTTTTCCAGCATTGAGCGGTAAAACGGGAATGTTCATGGTCAACATTTTTCTACCAGATCAAAGTACAGTTGTCACCTGTATAGTCTTAGACAACGTAGATAATATTCATAGCAAAATTATGGGATTATGCACAGTAGTATTCTAAAAGCTTGTTTTTTCAAGGAAGACAAAACCACGTGGTCGCTTTTTCATGTACTTCGTCGTGATTGCAAAGTAAACAAACCGAAACCTACTTGTTGATTAATTAATTCCTAACTTATCAAAGCAAATAAAAAAATATCTGGCAACTTATGTAGGCTAAATAGATTTTAAAATTAAATACATACAAAATGCATGCGAAAGCATAACATCTTTCATGCAGGCGGTATGTCAACGGAAATTTTGCTTTATAACGAGGCAGGTGACACGTTCGGCTGACGGCATTTCATGACGCAATGACGCTGTTTGCATACTCTACTGTGTCATGGACAAAAACTGTAACAGAACCCTTGATATTAATATAAACATTAATTTATGAATTGGAAAAATCGGGGTTTTTTTCAGTGGGACGGTTCGATGTTTTTCATATTAATCTTCTGAGGGGAAAATTGCAAAGTAATTCAGGGGAATCCCTTTTGATAAATCCCCATTGGACATTCTATTAATAGCAGCCAATCACGATCACAGACTAAAACAATACAGATTCAGTAATTTCATAATTGCCGATACGTAAACACATTCTAAATTTCTGAGGCTTGTCCGTTTCTTCGGTTAGTATTTATAAATATTTATTTAAACTGTTCAGAAGAAATTGATTATCATTATGATTTATTGACTTTGAACAGTCTGAATGTCCACATGAAACTGAAAGAAAAAAAATAGGACTAATGATCGCAGACAGACGACCGCGACCCTCATTATCCTGAGTAATTTTATTTTAAAAAACCAACTGCATCTCTTACCACTTAAAGGTCTCAAAGCCGATTTTGTTTTGGTTAAGGAAAAATAATCAAGGCAATTAATAGTTTTTCCGTGTGAAATATGAGAGCATGCATGTGTAACAGTTAGTGACGACACGAAATTAGGATACGAACGTAATCATAAGCGTGTCTTGAACACTTTAACTAATCACTACAGAAAACGAATTCTTACCTTGAACGAGTGACTGACAAAGCCATGGACTGCGACAATGGGGAATCGTAGTGGCGACAGGGGCAGATAATGCCAATAGATGGCGCCACACGAGAAAGATCCGGAAGTTGAATTGACAGACGATGCTTCGCTGGTAACAGCATAGTCATGCCGACATGAGCGACAAAAAATCTTGTTATTCCACCTTGAATGTTGGTCAACTTCGCAGGGAATTAAGATCAAGAGGCGCAAAGTTGGCTGGCCGTAAAACAGAACTTGTCGAAAGGTTTGTATGATATTTTTAACCAACCTATTATAGCCATGGAAGTGTAATGGAAAAACGTATGTCATGTGTACTTAAATTTCGAAGATTGAATTGTTATTATTGAAAAGATATGAACAGATATTTAAACGAGAGAATAATTCCTTATAGATGTAACAGTTTAAAGAAGATATGTTTTATTGTCATGTTGATAAGTAACAAGGCAAAAGCTGAATAAACAATTTATTAAATCGTATCATCAGACCTCCAGTTTTCGCCCACCACTAGCGTTGCGTTTAGAACTGTTAGAAAAAGTAAATTGGTCTTTGAACTTTAAATCATAAAATTATTCTTTATTATTTTACTGAAAAATACTGTTGTGTTAAAAAACATTTCCTGGGTGTTTCAGTTTTTTTCCACCAACATGACTGTAATAATATTATTTGTGTCTAGGCTTAGATATAAGTTTGCAGAAATTTCTTGCTGCAAACGTTTGATCTATAGATTAACTCTGCAGAAGAGACAAATTGTCTTGACAGAAAAAATTTCAACAAAGAATTATTGTAAACTTAACAGGTTAAACACATTAAATTTTGTCGTAATACCGACTCCAATGAAGCGGTTGTGTTCGCTCAATTTGTTTTTCGAACCCATGCTAATGAAAGTAAAAGATTAAAGATTGAGTGACTATACATTAATCTTTATCGTTATCATATTTCCCCCATTTAGTTTTACATAATGTTACCTGATTGCGTATAAATAAAGAGCTATTATATCAGTCTGTGGAAAGTATTCAAATGTCGCGTTATGTTTCTGCTCTTGCTTGAAACACTTCACACAAACACACCTTTCCGGGAAATCGCATGACGTTGCTTATGCATTCCAAGAAAACATTTGGAAGAGCTTACTTAACTGATTATCATTACCTCGGAAACGTTTGAGTTTCATTATGGGATTCCAGAATAAATATATATACTTTAAAGACATACATTCACAAATTTAAACTTTTCATGACTATGTTTTTAAGGAACATTGATATTAATTTAAATATATTTTCTCAAAAATATATTTTTATACCAAATGACAGGGCTATTTTAATTTACCGGTACTTTAAATCCCAATGTTTTAATGATTCTTCACAATTTTTCATACATTTGATTTATTTTCTGTTTTAGGTTAGAGTCTTATGACAGAAATTTCAACTTTGGAAACAGAATCCCACAAGAAATCCCAGATGAATATGACATATGTTTGCCAGACAAAATACAGTACAGAGATCTTCACTCTGGAACAGACTTCCCTAAAGTGACAAGAGAAAACATTGATGTTTATCTGAATGGTTTGAACAAGAGTCTAGGCAAAGACAGTATTGACTTGGTAAATGACAGATTTCTTTTGTTCATTAAAGTAGCAGCAAAAGATGATTCACACTTTGTTAAAAGTCAGTGTAGGGCATCAATGAGAAAGCATGTGACCTACAATGTTGACATAGTTATCTCTTCTGATGGGGTGGTTGATGAGTGCCAGTGTGACTGTGGTGCTGGGATGGGACCAGATGCTCACTGTAAGCATGTGAATGCTCTTCTGTATGCACTTTCCAAGTTTGGTCAAAGTGGTGAAATTTTAACTGAAATAACATGTACTCAAAGACTACAAACATTCCACCGCAGCAAATCCTTTAAGGGATCACCACTAAAAGCAAGAGCATTTCAAAAGAACAGTGTAGCAAGGAAAAGTGTGTTATTTGATCCTCGACCACAACCCTTTAGAGGGACAGCATGCTATTCTGGTTATTTCAGGAACACTTTTTTGAACTTTCCAAACGTTGGTCATTTACCTGTAGCACAGCTTTATCCACCAGCTAACACCTACGCAATAGCTCATGACCATGACTACACTGGTGATCAAGAAGAAATCTTCCTTCAGTCAATAAAAATAAGCAACATTGAAAATAGTGATGTGGAAAAGATTGAAGAATCAACGAGGAAACAAGCAAATTGCAACTTTTGGAAAGAAATAAGATGCACAAGATTGAATTCGTCAAACTTTGGAAGAATTTGCAAGGCTACTGCAAAAACTAATCCTGACTCTCTTGCTAGGATATTAACTGTTCATAATCATGTGAATTCAAAATCAGTGAGACATGGAAGAAAATATGAAAGTGTTGCTATCAAAGCTTATTGTCAGCAGACTGGTAGAAGTGTCAGTAAATGTGGGTCATTTGTTTCAATCACTCATCCTTATCTTGCTGCTAGTCCTGATGGTATCTTAGATGGAGATGGCATCATTGAGGTGAAGTGTCCATTCACAGCAAAAGGAAAAGTCATAAATCACAAAACTGTTCCATACTTACATGAGGACATCAAAGGAAACTTAACTTTGAAAGTGTCTCACCAAGAGTCTACAAGAGCTCACAATTATTATTACCAGGTCCAGGGACAATTGTTCTGTTCAGAGAAACAGTATTGTGATTTTGTTGTCTACACTGTGAAGGATTTGAAGATCATTAGAATTGAGAGAGACAATTCTTTTATTGAAAAAATGGTGAACAAACTTCAAGATTTCTTTGATTGTCATTTCAAATCTGCTGTCCTTGCCAAATATTTATACAAAAATTACTACAACTTTACATTTGATTATTAGGCCTGCCAACTATTTTTACTGAGGGATATGTTTTAACACCTTGTACTGAGATTCATGTACATTATTAAAATACTTATAATTATATCATTGAATTTGTATTCATGTTCTGAATATGTCGAGGAACATATATACTGTAGACATTCTTTGAAAATAATTCAACTTGTTACAGGGAATGTTTAATAAGCTCATCATATTTAATTAGCCCTGAATTAGAAATATATTTTTTCCAAATTTAAATTCATGTAATTGATACCAATAATCTGATTCATTTACTATTTTGTCAATTCAAAATTGTGTTAAGTAATTAATAAAATAACTTTCCCCGGAAAATGTATGTTTTTTCTCCTTTTGCCAGTATTTATGTACGGATATATATTATCAAACCTGATGAACAAAAATGCCATGACTTTTTCATATTTTTTAATTAATTGTTCTCAGGTTATCAGTGCTTGTAAATAAACGATGTACTTTTGTCAGTTTTGTCAAACAATAATTCCCAAATGAAATTAATCTGCTAAATGATCATGCAATGATAGCAAAATAATATTACTTAAAAATATAAATGCATGGAAGCTTACATGTCTGGTATGTCATTTCGCAAATAAACCTTTTAATGAAAAATTGTTGTGTTGTTTTCATGCTAAAAACCATAATGAAAAACATTTTATTCATGTGTTTTTTTAAAAAGGAAATTGTGTATACTAGACAAAATATCTAAGGGGTTAAGGATGTGTGGTTGATGTTTAATCGGGCGGTCAATGTAAAAATGCAGAAATTATTCAAGATATAAACGTGTTCAAATATCCCTTATTACCTTTGTCAAGTTTATATAAACAATGATAAAATTTAGAGTAAAATATATCATCATTGATCACCAAGCCTTCAATATCAATGAGATCACCATCTGAATAACAACATCAAATAACAAGTAGAATATATATGTTTTTAATCAACCCTTTATCCTGAGGTGTAAAGCACAACATATTCACTGGAATTTAAAATTCTGTTTGCATGAGTAAATTTGATTGTGCATAAGATCAAATTACCATGCATGTCTGATGAAGCATCAATACAAAAACTTCCATTAAGCGCTCTTTGGAACAATGCATTCCTTGAAATTACACAAAACACAACACACATATATAATCTCTGATGAGAGCACAGCCTCATTTGCAGAAAGACTTTGTTTAAGAATTTTGAATGTCTTTGCAAGTCCAATGAGTCTTTCAATATGAACTCTTTTGTTTGCAATCTTTCGATCAGCTTGCACAGTTTCACAATCTAATCGATTCTTATTCTTGAAGAATGCAGGTGTAGTTATCTTGACATCATAGGGTGCAAACATATCTTGTACATTGAATCCTTTGTCAGCAAGAATCTCATCTCCCTTGTCACACATCTGAAGTAGAGCACTTCTCTCCACAATCTGCCTGTCACTTGCTGAACCTGCGTAGGCTGGAGATACAAATGAAATGAGACCTCCAGGGCTTCCTCCAACCAGGACCTTGGTTGTGTTTCTGTTCTTGTAGGTAGAGAAACTAGCTTGCTGGAACAAAGGCTTGCTTGGTTTCTGGATTGGACATTCAGTGCCATCTATTATCACACGAGCTTGAGGAAACAATGACTGAAATCCAGATGGGCTGTAAAACTTGACTAAGTCTCTATCTGGCCAGAAACATATTTCTTTCCACTGATGATACATGAAATTAATCCATGTCACAAAAATGTTGGAAACAGTACCTTCAGAAACTTCAAAGAAATCAGCAAGAACAGCATTACTCCAGTGTTGTCTCAGCTTGACTAAAGTCATGAAAAGTTGATTCTCAACGCTGACATTCTTCACATCATGAGTGTAATAGTTAAGGTGATGAGCAGCAGGTCCAAGAGAATGCAGAATAAGTTGAAACTTTTCATAGGAATCACACCCTGAATACAGTTGAATACCATTAGGATCTTCAATATATCTCTCAACTCCAAAAAGAGGTTTTCTTGGTGTTTGTGTGCTGTTATTGATAACATGTATGGTTTCTTTTGGCAACTCCTGTGAAAATACCTCTCCACCATCATCAGTGATGTCAACTTCCATTCCAATATCTATGTCTTCTTGGAAAAACACCTCCTCATCTTCAGTCTGGCTGGTACTTGAGGATCTTCTCTGTACTCTCATTGCTCGCTCTATATCAGATTTGGAGGTTTCTAGGGTCCATGCAAACTGACTGGGGACGGCTTCCTTCTTCAATCGTTTGATGAGAGGGTTGGTTCCTGAAACATAAAACATTTACACGATAAGACAATGAATGTGAATTTATCAGATAAATTGTTGTAGTATTGTTATATATTCTAAGTGTGCTCCCCTTAAAATGATGTGTATGGAGAATATTGAATATTCATGCAATAATGACAATACAAGATAAATATAATACCTGAAAAGGATACAAGATCTTTATGTGTTTATACTTTATAAATTATTTTACTTCAACTTATAAAAGCACCTTTACAAAGTAATGTTAATATTCAATCTAAACACTTCAAAGATCTGCAAAATTAAGAAGACAATAATATTTAAGTTAAATAGAATAACCCTTAACATCAAGATTATTTGATTACTGATCTGATTCACTCATTCTTGCATAACAGTTTCTATATTTTTTTAAAACATAATAAATATATAATCAGATCATCACTTATTTTTATTTATTTTGTGGGGTTTTTTTGAGAAACAACAAAACCCACAAAAATGCTAATTTTGGCAAATACATATGAAATGCCGTTTTAAGTCTCGCCCTATTCCTTTTCGAAAATTGCACAATGGACATAGTCTAGCTTCCCCTCACCGAGCTGCCTGCCCGGTCAAGCGAGTGCATACCGTCATTGAGTCAAGGTCACAACTGATTACCTCGCTTGGAAGGTTCAAAAGCGCGATAAGAAAGCAAGATAATACTAATCCCCATAAATGAATCCCCTTATTCACGCGACAAATTCAACAAAAAGTTGAAATGATAAATTGAACAGCTCGAAAAGTATCAAAGAAACAATAACAATCCTGACTAGATACCTGATCGAAAACAGGACAATCACCTTATTGATTCAAGATATAATATTATGTTACTATATGCTTATAAAGAGATAATACCAAACAGGTTTTGATTTAGTTTCGATTTATTATCAAAGTAAACGTAGTTGCTATGCAATATAGTCCAAACAGTTATCAATTAAATTTAATATTTAGAAAGCGTATTTCTTACCGTGTACAGTTGACTTCACGTAGTCGGTCTGGAGAAAATGAGCCCCACAAACAACACTAAATGGACTTGGATTCCACTTGTCACGTCGAATCGCAAAAATCCAAGCTTTCTTCTGTTTTTCATCTTTAGGAAATTTGTGTCCCATTCGATTTGAACATTTTGGGACGCAACAAAGCGCTGGCGGCATAATGGTATGAACGGCAGAAACGTCTCGGCGGCAAAGGGAGATAACTCTCTGGATCTTAGTTTTCCTGTGCTGCCACCTGATGGCGAAATTTCACTGATCTTCCTCATTGCCGTGTTCATTTCAAGAAGAGGTATTATCCCTTGTTGGTTGAAAGAATGAAAACAGGAACGTTGTTGTTTTCGGAATTTACGTCCGCTTCCACGTCAAATTGGCGCGCGCTTTATAGCGCATGCGTGGGATACCACAGCGCCATCTAGTAGTGCAGGGCCGGCAACTCTGCTCTGTCTGTAATACACTGCCTACCGATTCCATTTGGATTAAGTTCGAATCCCTTCCTTGATAGATTTTCGAAGGTGTTTTTGAACCAGTAAGGGTCTTTTAAATGATAAAAACACTTATTCTTGCATGGGTGGTTTTTTTTTAAATTAATGAATAATGTTCATATACCAAAACCATTAATTACCTAACAGAAAACCCCTAATTATAAACAAATACTTATATTAGAATGTAAGTTTCTGCTTATTCAGTAAAAAAAACATTTTAAGAAAGAATAAGAAATCACCAGTCATAAAAATGGTGAAATCTCTGGTCTAACTTTAGACGTCTAAAAGACGTTGACACAACGTCTAGGCTTAGACGTCTAAATGGGTACGTTTAATAAACGTCTAGAAGACGTCGTTATACGTCTGAACCAGATTTAAACCTAATCTAGACGTCTAATAGACGTCTTGTGCCTGCTGGGATGTGTCTAAGAAGCTAAATAGTCTGGGGTGGGGTCTGCGGCGACCACAAGACAGATTTGATGACAATTCGTCAGACCCTTACAGCCCAGAGATACAGGTATCAAGTCTTACAGCCTGTCGTGGTCCATACAGATTTTTCAACAGGACAACGCAAGACAGCATACCGCAGAGGAGCGTGATGGCCAGGATTTTGTCTTGGCCATCACGCTCCTCTGACTCATCACCAATCGAGTATCACCATTTAGGAAGACGATTTAGATGTCGCCCACAACAACCAGTCATTATACAACAGCTGGAACAGGCACTACAGGAAGAGTGGAAACGTTTCCCGATTGACGTCATCAGACGTCTTACCTTTTCCATGAGAGGACGTGTTTATGCTTGTATTGACTGTGATGTCACACCCGATACTCCATTATTTATGAATATCATACAACGTAACGTCGCCTGGTCTGTCAAAGTAAATTTCAAATATATCCCAGTGGCCACAAACAGACATAGAGAAGTAATGTGTTCAACAAAACAATCCAACATGTCCTTGCCATGAATGAAATGGTTCACTATCAATATTAGTCATTTTAAATGCTCGAAAGTTTGTCCCGTTTTCTTGAATAACCAAATTCCTGGGGTGTGTACATTTTTGGTACTTTATTTTTACTTTAGTTTGTTTAATGGTATACACAATTTAACAACACAACATATGACTGTCACTTAAGAGGCGCATAATGGGTGGTATTGAATATTTTTTAAATAGGGTCTTTGCTTACAGCAGCCCGAGGGTAGAATACTGTATTCGAGAAATAAATCATTGCTAGGATAACTAATCAGTTCACGAGTTGAAAAATGATATTGCTAAACTTTATCTAGTGTCTTGAAACAATTCACAATATGTTGATATTGATAATGACTTTTTCCTCAACTACATAAACCAGTCAAAATTATATAAATACATATCGTTGTGGCAAATTCTTCACAATTAATAGACTGGATAAGTTTCATATTTGCATAATCATGAATGAATATGCATTCCTGTTATTATGAAATCCTGAGTGAATTTTAGGGAAACGTTCACGTCCAAGATGATCTAGAAAAATCAGACAATGTACATCCAGCAACAAAAGCATATGTGAAGACTAATGAAAACTTATTTGTATAAATGAAGAAATTGGATATTTACCTTTTATTTCGGTACGATGGCTACCGCCCTGTATCCATTGTGCTTTACCAAAAGTGTTTGCTTGTCTTACATTTGACTTTTCCACCCCAGTAACATTAGAAGTGTTGCCTAAATAGTGAAAATTTAGATAGATAAATGTTATTATGCAAGCGTCCTTTTGGATGATAAATATCCCTTATTGGGAATAAACATTGTATTTGAGAGCCTTGGCGCTATTGATAGCATCAAGGAAAATTTAACACCATTAAATACCTACATTTTACTGTTTTCAAGGCGTAAATTACCTTTTGGCGGTTCCGGTTCAGTTTTGTTCTCTTCGTTGCTCATTTTAGAGTTGTTGGATGCATCACTCATGGAATCTTAAATGATTGTGAAATTACATTTTTTTAAATATCTGATTAGCATTTTGGAACGTTGGCCGTGTCTATTAGGGTAGAATTTTTTTAATCTTTGGATTCAATACATCTATTGACTGTCTTCAAATTTCTTAATATGAAAGTTTATTTTAAAAAATGAGAAAAGTCAATTCTTTATTTTTTTAAAATCAATTCTAATGCATCAGGAATACTTTAAGACTTTTATTATAACAACAAAATATCCCAGTAACAAGTACTGCAAAATTAGATCCTGAAAACATAAAAAGTCATCTAACATAACTCATTTAAAGGAGATTTTAACAATAATTTATTCTGTTTCAAAGAAAATAAAGAAATATATATTAGATAATACCATTGTTGTCTGTCTCATTAGTGTCGGCTTCCGGGTCTGTTTTGCCTATTGAAATATCTGTGTAAAAGGGATGTAATAATATTATGACACGGTTTGTTATTTCAACATTGGCCCAGTAATACGTCCGAAATCTTGTATTGTCATGAGGCGAAGCCAACCATGAAAGAAGGAGAAAGAAGACCAATGTGAAAAAAGAGAAATTTCTATAATATCACTACATCAAAGCAAAGAGGTGATATTTAAAAAAATCATAATCATTTAGCAGTTCTGGCTAACAATAAACCTTTATAGGAAAAGTAGAGTTAAAAACTACACTTAGAGCCTACATCTAACTGTTTCCAATGTAAAAATTACCTTCTTGCTTTTTCGGTTCACTGTTTCTCGTCTTTTCCCTGTTAGGGTCATCATTCGTGGAAGCTGAAGTGATTGTGAAATTGTACTACATTATCTGGCTAGCAATTCAAAAAGGACAAATCAGGTAGAAGCTTTAGAATATTAGGATTCCATACATCTATTGGCGGTTTACTGTTCCCATTTCAATATAAATCAATTTTCGATCTATGACAGCAAAGTTGAAAAAATGAAAAACAGCTTAGTTTATTAAATTTTAACAGTTTATTATTCTATTTCAAGAAAATTAAGAAAAAAACATTAGAAAATACCATTGTTGTCTGTCTCATTTCTGTTGGCTTTGCTGTCTGTTTTGTCCATCTCACTATCTGTGTAAAAAGGGATATAAGAATATAATGACACGGTTGGATATTTCAACAGTGGACCAGTAACACTCTCAAATCTTGTATTGATACGAGGCAAAGCATACCGTGAATAAAGGAAAAAGTAGACTGATATAATGTAACTGGATCAAAAGTAATATTATGTCACTACATTGCAGCAAAAAGTTCATATTCAATAAATTCATAATCTTTAAGAAATTCTGTGTAGGAGAATGTCCGAAAACTGGCCATTTGTTTTGCATGTGGAGCATGTTTGAGGCCGTTAGTGCAAAACCAAATTAAGGACATTCTCAAACTTAAAACAAAGTTTAAGGAAACATGTTCTTGCGGCTCGAATTGCCACAACACATCTTATCATGTGCACAACTAATGAAGTTCATGATTGTTTTGGATTGTACATCCCACAAACCTGGACAAACAAACAAAGATGAATTTTTAAAAAATCAATGTCAAAAAAGATCAAATATGTTGTTAACATTTTTTATCGATCAAATTTGTACATTTCATAATTTTACAAATTTAATTTCAAACATTCTGGCGAAAATACGTTTTGTAAAAGTGATATCAAGACATTTCGTGTATTTGAACCGATATCAAATTTTAAAAAGTATTAAACTCTGGTGTATGAAATTGTGAGTTTCTTTCAGAAACGTTCGAGTCGCTTTTCTTTGTCAGCAGTATTTTGTTTTCTACTCTGTGGAAAATTTGGAGACGTTTCTTCTAATGCTCAGTTTGTTCAACATGTTTATTCATTCGATAATCTGAAGAGTAATTACCAGGTTGACTTGTAAGAGGTTCATTATCGTCTGAAATGAACAGGTTAATAAAAGTTATTTAATATGGTACAATAAATACATAAAAGTTCACGTTATTTATCAACTACATAATCCATTCAAGGGGTTGCATGGTTTTAGATTTGATTTTCAATTTGCATCAACATCAGCATCATAAATCATGCTAAATACTTCCCATTTTGATTAACATGGAACAATAAATTCATGAGCTACAAACTTTCATAATAAGTAATAATTTCATGCTAATGCACATTTAGTCGTTAATATACCAAACTTAATTACGTTCAATAATCAATTATGAAAAGGCCTTGTTTTGTTATTCCTATATGTATTGTTTGGTACTTTTCCATGCCAATCAAACTTTTATTATTTAAACAGGCAATTAAGAAGGAAGGAGAAAACATAAATACCAGTTCCTTTATCATTATTTTCTTCAGTTCTTTTACAATTCAATGCTGAAACAAAAAACGACAATTGTTTCAAATTGATATATAATAAATGGTATTTGGAAAACGTGTTATTCATAGTAAATGCTAATATTAATAATAACATTTTAAAAATAGCATTTAGAAAGAACCTTTTTCTAACACATGTTGTAATAGGCTCACATGCAAAGGCAATATGAAAGATGCGTTTTTAGGACACTCTTGAACAAATCGAGGTCGTCAGTGTTAGTTTCACAGACAAGGACTTGCTTTAGAGATAGCCTTGTCACGATAGTCCTTTCTTCCCATCAGTGAAATGTGTCTTAACCATAAAGAGTTGGGACTCAATGCTCTTCTTGTATGGTTCACTTTGATCAAATCGTTGACATGTACAGAACCAGACAGTTGACTGTTTTTAATATAGAGTTAAGGATCACGTATATGATTCAGTATCAAACTGTAACAGAGAACCAGTGAAGAGTCCTCAATACTAGGATGATGTGTTCCTTACGTTTGAGTCCAGCAGCACAGATTTGGACCAATTGTAGCTTTTCGAGAGCTGTTATGATGATCCATACTATTACTATAGTCCTCGTTTGCAGTGATTTCCCTTGTACTTTACAATCAGGGTAATGTTCTTGATGAGGAAGAGGAGATAACTGAGAGCTTTTTTTTACAAAAGTGATTGGTCAGATGCCAGATGACTATTATAACAAAATATAAATGCAATCTTAAACTTAAGAATCATCGTTTTATTCTTTACTGATAATTTGTATAGCAACAGAAAAATCAAACAGTGTACAGCTGCATACCGAAAGTTTGTTCACTTACCACTGAATCGTAGTGCAAATATCATATTAATTGGGTTTTGTTTCAACGTCAATAGAATACCTTCATCAAGACTGAAAATGGATCAACCACTTTCCATGTGTGATATAACCATTCTTTGACTCATATTGACATCGTCTAGTCACTCGAATTTGGCATATTGATTTAGATAGAAAGGGTCACATTTTCGAAATTTTGTTTTCATTAAATGTTGGATAAAACGTTCCATATCGACTCTCTAAGATTGAAACCGACATAACCACATTGACTTTGTGCTGAGAAACAAACGTGACTAACTTTCAAAGAAGTTGATAACTTATAAAGGATATAATGGAGAAGAATATAAATAACTGTTTTCTGAATTTTGACCCCTGGTCACTTCAATGGCCTGCCGAAACCGGTTCAGGTAATTGCGGAGTACTATAAACCTTCGCCTCAAAGAAGAATGGATCTGCATATGTGCAAAATTCATTAATTTACGTAGCTTTTTTGCAACACTACAATACCTCAAAGGCATCTCAAATTACATGATATTTGCACTAGTATATTCAGGTATGTAACCAAAATTTTGGCATGCAACTGTATATAAGGTGTTCATACTGAAAAATACAAGACATTCTAACAAAAATAATTTATATACCCACTGCACGTTGTATACTAAGTTATAATCAAACAAACCATGTCGACGCTAGTTTATCCACATTGGAGATTTGGAATCAAGAAAGCAACATTTACCTGAACTAAAACAAAATGATACTTACACTTTCTGTGTTTGTAGCAGCACCAGAAGAGGACTGGTACAGCTATTAACAAGCTCAAAGAACCACCTAGTGAGAGGCCAATGATTAGATCGTTTTCAGACGGCGTTTTCGTTGAATCACTAATCAACAAGAAATACTGGACCTTGTATAAAATTTTATGCATAGATTTGTAACAGAAAAATATACAGTTGTAACTCTTGTAATGAAGACTTGATAAATACGAAAACCTTGATAGGTAACCACTCTTTTCCAGTCTCGTAATTTCTTTTGTAATCCAACAGATGTAATGATTTTTGCATTACTGAGTTGCAAATGAATTGTAAAAGCTGTTAAAAGAATCATGCAAATATGAATCAAATACTTTTATCATTAAAAATCCTTGTGATCTCTGATTACATTATAAATAATCATCTTATTTGATATTACAAACGTTATCAAAGAAGAAAGGTAAGATTGAAAATTACCTTGATTGAGATGGGTGGCACTGATAGTCTGAAAAGAAAAGTTCATATAAATAATATTTGAAAATTTAGAATTAATACTTAAAATGCCAAAGAAAGTCAACAAAGAGATATCCAATAGAATGGTTTGTAACAATATTTTAAAATGGTATTAATACCTGTAGAAAGAAATTCCCCTTCTTTACATGTCGCTTTTTCACATTCACATATGCGATTTTGAGAGAAACACTTGCATCCAGATGTTTGACTTGGCTTGTATCCGGCTGTGTGATTACAGGCACACTTGTTGTTCTGCGTTGTTGTTGCGTTTTCACAGACAAGCTGTTGTTCATAACATGGGGTAACTCTTTCGTCACAGTTGGGCTGTGTGAAGTTGTTGGACCACTTCCATTCTGGTTGGTACATGTCCTCGGCACAAATCTCACAGGACACAGACTCGGTGTCCTTATGAAGAACAGCATGCCCTCCTATAAATCCAATAGAAAAAGTATAACGTTGAAGAGGACTATGTCTATCTTTTCAAAAGGTTTTGTAGCATTAAAGTAAAGTTCCCAGCAAAGTGGATGTTTCCAATTAAATTCAGCCTTGAATGTGGACTGATAGGGTATAGAATAAAGTAAACTCAAATCCTATTGGATTCTTAAAGACATATACCCACTATGAATTCTAAATTGATATATCCTTTCATACCTTATCGTAAATGCCATATTCCTGTATAATACCCTTCTGCCAAACCCCATCGAACTCAAAGATGAGATCACAAAAAAAGTTAATTTCTTACAGGATTTTATTGTTCACCCATCCACCCAATGGCGGTTGGTAGTGGAATGTTCATGAACAATATCATCATAGCTGACTATGTCACAAATTTGGTCGAATCACTGATGAAAGAAAGTACTTCTTTCCGAAGGGGGTATATGAGGCTAGCAAAAAACTGAGCAGCATTATTATACATTTACAAAGTTGAGTATACAAGGATTCTAGTTTTGACCAAAAAAATAATAGTTGCATGAGCATATGGGGATTGACAGTTTTTTTATTAAACTTACGGAAACTCTCTCTTACCATCACCACCGCCACCCCACCCCCCCTTATATAATATTACGCCAATACCTTAAAGAACGAGTTAATTATTCTTGTAGTTTTTTAACTTCTGATCTTTTGGTGCTGTGTAAGACCAACCCCGCTCAAGATCGGTATATCCGTGTAGCCCATCTCCGGAACCGGCAAGAGAGACCCTCCCCCATACCGGTTTCGCTCCACGATACACGAATCTGCGTATCGTTCGTTTCGACTTCTGAGGGGTGGTATCACTGCCCTAACAGAAATGAGCTAGTCATTATTGAAGCCAACCACAATGCAGCCAGATATCGAGATGAAGTACTTGCACTTGTGGTTATCGCGGCCCCGGTGTCATTCTACAGTAGGACAACGCCCGACCACACCCAGCTCGTGTTGTTCAACAGTATCTGCAGCAACAACAAGTGGATGTTCGTCCCTGGTCCGCAAATTCGCCGCATATCTCACCCATTGAGCACGTTTGGGACGAAATGAAACGTCAGCTACGCCGGCTTCCCTATGCACCGTCAACGCTTGTGGAACTCCAAAGACAGCTTATCAGAATATGGAACAACATCCCACAACACCAACACGTGTTCGCTTCCATAAGGTGAAGATGCACAGCAGTAGTCGGGGACGGAGATCATACCAGATATTGAGTGTGTTACTTTTGTGTTTGACCCCTAGTCTCTCTGACTCTCCATGGCACCAAGATTCTTCGCCGTAGCGGGGTTCACAAATTGATTGATCTGGGATTCATTGCCATTGCCATGAAATAAAAGTAGATATTCATGTTATTTTTTAGCATGCACACTATATTGTTTTGGGGAGTATATATAAATTGTTTACATATAGCTCCCTTTTCAGGGGCATAGCTACCTATACGCAATGTACTTAAGTGAGTACACTTTTTTTCTCAAAATTTCATAAAGGAAAAAATATAAAACAAGAAAAATCATATATAAACCCTACATAAATATTCTCCTGTAAGTTTGATTGAAAATAGAAGCTGATCATGGATACAAAGAGCGACAATATTGTAATTATTACAATAGGAAAATCCTCACGCTGTAAGCATCTTAGCAAATCAACGCTTTAGAAGCATGAAATGTCATTATTTGGCGGGTACTTCTCAGGAAGTATATATTTTCTAAAAGTTTGGTTTCTTTTCTCGAGGAAAGACGATAAAGAAATGAAGAGTACATGTATGCACGGTCTTATTAGCCTACTCACACGACTGACGTATAAGATTTCGCCCTGTTGCAAGTGTCCCAATTAGCCGGGCGGGTGTTTGAGTGTATCAGAGTTTAAACTATCAGGGTGAGTGAGTGAGTCTAGTTGTAATGGGACGTGTGAGCTAGGGTTTTGGTTTGACTGTGGGCTTGATTGTGTCGGGATGATTGAGCTGAGGTGTCGGTCTCCATAATCTGTAATGAATTTATGTGTCAATTGATGTGTTAGAATGACTGAATTAATGTAAGTTGGTTTGTTTGTCAGATCATATCATGGTGGCTGTTTGAGAGAAGAGGAATGTATTGATGAGTTGTTATGTTAACCTGAGTGAATCTATGGGTGAGTAAAATGGAGTTGGCATGTCAGTTGGAGATGTTTTGTTGAGTACGAGTGAGTCACTGAATGAGCTAGTGTACATTCAAGAGTGTAAGGTTTTATGAAAATAAGTAAGATTTTTACATTTGGTGTCCTTTTGGCCTGGTTATAACAATGCAGTTGCATCCATATACTGTTAAATATGCAAATATAATTGTATTGTGACAAGACACATTAATAAACAATTTTATCATCATCATCATCATCATCATCATCATCATCATCATTATTATTATTATTATTATTATTATTATTATTATTATTATTATTGACCTAAGTTGTCTTAAATAGACGTTGACTATGTGGTTGAAATCGTTGAATGTATTATCTTTAAAAGACATGAAGAAATAGTCGCGATTTTCATCTATTTTAGATCGTCAAGTGCGTGCGCCAAATGCCAAATAGTAATTTTGGAAACTAATCTGAAGTAGACTGAAGAAAACTTAGGGCAAAATATTGTTTTATGGGCTGAAGCACTGGTATCAATGTAAAATGGACGTGTCTTTTTTTGCAACTGCATCAACTGAAGGTTTTTTTTAGATTTAATTGAAAATTTGTGATTAATATATAAGGAGATGACAATTTGATATTTTTCGATTTATATCACTATACATGATATTTAGATTCGCAGAAAAGCCCGAGCATATGGCACAGAATATGAACGAGTCGTACTCGTATGCTTCGTAATACAGTCAGTAATACAGCCAACAAAACAGAAACGGAATAGATAACTAATGCAATGTGTACCTTATACAAAAATGTGAGACCTATTGTTTTAATCCGGATTATTATTATTTGTACATTTTGTGTGAATCGAATACAGCAAAAACAGCTGCTTTAAATTCGACCAAATTTGACAAGGTGATAATCCTTACTGGGGAATAGTCGTGCGAAGCTTTTGGGCTTAATCCAATCATGCGTTAAAGGGACGGACCCACTAATATTTTTAAAAATCAACATTGGAAATTTCTTCACTACTGAGAGACCTGGAACTTATTTTAAACGATAGGCAATTACATTTGGAGCAAATAAGTAAACATGGCAAATTTGTAGCATGCATAGCTTTTTTGGACTTTTTGAAAATTTCGGACCCCATGCACCTCTGACAATCTTCTACTTGGAAGATATTTGCATCCAATAGCTGAAATTCATACTGAATGTAGCGGAAGTATTGTACTTTATTTTAAATTCACAAATGTGAGACGATAATATATCTATCAGACCTTTTGGTCTCTTATGTGACAGGTTAACGTACCCTTTGATTTATCAGCCGATTTTAAGCCGAAGCAGGATAAACTACAACGGAAGACAAGCATTAAATATTTCAAAACACTAATAGTTCGCTATATGAATTTGCTTGAACAAAGAACAAAGCGTCAAGCAAATCATAAAACAAACATAAAGGTTTCAAACTTATATAACTTGAAGAGATTTTTATTATTCATTATTGTTATTCTTGTTATATTACATGTTATTCACAAACCTGTCAGAACAATTTGCTGATTCTATTTTCATGTAAATTTTGATAGGTATTGAAAACAAGGTTTATTTTAATCAATGTAAGATAAATATGACTGACCATAGTTACACTATTTCACTAGAAACAAACTACACATTTTCCTTTTTTGAATTATTTAAGGTCCATGTTTTTCTTTAACAAACAACCTCTAAAAGTTAATTTCGGAATCTCTTTAAACGAAATTGGCCATATTTCTGTATTTCGCCACATATCAAAAATGCATAGATATATTTAAGTCCAAGTTTGAACTGTTGGACGCCCATAAAGCAAGATGCCCACATGACCGAAATTGCGTATTCTTCTTTTTATCCAAAATACATTTCTAAAAAAAAAGCTAAAATGAATCATATTAACATGTGGTTTGTCAGTCTTTTGAAAATTGGCAGCGTTCCATTTTCACGCGCTTACTTATACAGCTGGGTGGACTGATTCGTGTGAATCGATATCAATTGGCAAATACTTTTGTCAACGACGTTTATTACATTTTCCCAGTCGACCTGTAAATAATAAACTTACTTCAAGTCAAATATTATTACTATTTGACTATTTCATACCCACTGTACCACGTAATGTCTAAATTTACCTATGACAATCATAACTATTGTTATTACATACGCGCCATTGTCGTCCCGGTATTGATTAAATCAACGACTGAGTCAAAGTGTTTAATGTCAGGACTATATCACTATCACAGCTATATTGTATACATATCCCATATTCAATTCCATATGCAATATACCTCCAGCCATTCTAAAATGTAACGTAATTTTGAAACCCAAAGTGACAGTCAGATCTATTTTCGTTTGAGGAGTTTCAAGGCGATATCTCGTAACTGAAGTAGTTTATTTCGTTGATATCAGTTACACAATTGGTAAACACTAGCTGGGCTACTGGATAGGTAAATGGACACTAATGAGTGAAACAAGTCAACATAGATCAATAAATCTAATTGATGAACTTAATCAAGCAAAATACATAAGGCTATGGGCTTAGGATGTTTTACTTAATGCTATTCAGACATGTCCCATTTCAGTAGACAGTAACTGACCTACATTTGTTTCTTACTAACGCAAGTTATTCCTTTATCTACCACGAACATTACCGACCTCGCCTTCCTTTAGACGTATTTTTCCACATGCTTACATGTACTTCTCATGAAATTACACGAAGCACAGCAAGCGGGCACATACCATTCATAACCATTCGAGTGTATCACATAACAGTACGACCTACCTTCATAACATTTGACTGCTTTGGCGCAGAACTCCACCTGGTATTCACTTCTGGCGTCATATTGGCAGTGCCAGACTTCATCCGATGGACATTTCATTACTATAGGGTGGGTCACATGTTGCTTTGACGTGAATGAAAAAGTATGAAATCAATGCGTAAAAGATCCTTCTTCCTCTCATACTGTTCTCTGTACTTTGTACAAGTAAATCATGTTCTATCTCCCTCCGTTCCCGATAAAAACAAAGAAGGTTGATAAATTCAAACAAGCAGGTACATCCGGTATCAACAGATTTCAACCTCTAAATCGAGTCGTCACACCTAACCTCATTTGACAGCACAATTTATTGTGCACCTTTGCTACAGTGAATAGCGTGCGCAGAGGGTAAACTCACTTAACTTCCGCATGACAGGTGTACATTACATAGATCGATACCGGTGTTGAATGGGGATCCAGGTTTGTACCCCCTTCCGCGATTTGATAACAACAAGAGTGATGATACATTCAAATCGCCAGTTATTCTCAAATTTGTATCATTAACATGGAGGTATTGACTTTCAATACAAGCGTGAAATATTGACTTTCAATACAAACTTTTTAATATTGTCATAGAAATATTTAACTTTGCTCTACAAGCATTTCCCGGTAATTGGTTTTCTTTGATGACGGAGGAATGAAGGAACATGTTTATATAAACTCTCAACTAACGATTCACAAAATACTTGAGATCTGCCATTACAACTGTCAACTACCAGAGATACGCGCATGAAATGATTCACATTCAAGAACGATGACGTCATTTTCTCATCTCGAATCGAATAGTGGGCCAATCTCAGTTACAAAATAAGAAGCAAGAGAATTTTCCATGCTGTTTCTTAATAATATGGAACATTCGATACGTGAAGTGTATTGACCAATCGGAGACAAGATAAGTCATCGTAGTTACTGATCACTTTATGTTCTTTAAATCATACTTACATAAGCGTTTAAAGTTATCCTCTTACGATTGATGATTTAAACTTTTGCCGAAATGAACTGATGAATTGTCTCCGAACAGAGAAAAGCCCGTAAAGAGCCACTCCGTTATTTTCATAGCATATTATTTGCATACCTTTGATGCGAACCTAAATGTCTCATTCGGCAATCTCATTGAAATCAGCCCGAAACTAATCGCTCGTACCTCGCTGCGTTTCTTGATCTGACCACGGCTCCATAAAAGCCGTGTCAGACGGCCTTGACCGTCACCTTTCACCTCCAATTATTCTAACCAATCACGGATCCGGGTACATATCGATTTTGTTTGATCACGAAAGATGGCGGAAAGTTGAAAATAAGGGACGCCCTGAAAAATGTTTTGCACAAGTTTTGAAAAGATAGCATAAAAAATGAACATCTTTTGTTGCGACTGAGATCTATTATTTTGAGTTGTATGATAAGCTTTTTACTGAAAACATAATTGTCACTCTTGAGATACACACCAGTGGCGGATCCAGTAAATTAGAGTGAATGCGAAAAAGCGAGAGGGGGCACCCTGGTTGTCGATAACCCCCGGCAGTAGAGGGTCTGGGGTCGGGTGAATGGTCAGCCATTGCACACTTCTGAGTTCTAAATAAATAACAGTATGTCACTTATCAAATACAATTGCAAAGGTTTCTGTTTCTACATTTTCTGATTTATTTACCTGCCCCCATTCACAAAAATACTTAATTTGAAATTTAAAAATTGATATGAATTCCTCGAAACCCTTTGACAAAATTGTTGTCGACCTAATTTTGATATAAACTTTGTAGACCTATTCAATAATGTGTCGTAGTTTGGTTTTGGTAAATTTCTTCACTATAACATTTAATTTTTTTGGAAAACGTCTTTTGGACGAAGAATATGCCAAATCAAACTCAAATATTGTCACGATAATACATCTTAATCACTATCCACAGACATAGCTAACTTTCCGACCAGCGTATCATGATAGTCAACACACCCACGATCATTTTGCATTCATCCCAGCTCGGCTTTTCTCGGGTCCATTCAGAAAAAACTCGAATCCCAAGATACAAAGGTTAGATGTGATGTTTTGAATGTCAATTAAACAGTTGCCGAAGCCTTTCCAGCCTCGATTCTAATTGGCTGGCACAGTCTGGCGGTCAAGGCCGTTTGACGCGGCTCTTACGGAGCCGTGGTCAGATCAAGAAACGCAGCGAGGTACGAGCGATTAGTTTCGGGCTGATTTCAATGAGATTACTCATTCGGTGATATAAAATCAAAAGATCTTAACTTTTTATGTCCAAAAGATATATATATGACAAGAACTGGTTTTCCATGAAAATCTAAATCAGCGCTATAAATGCAGAACTATGTAGATAGCACGTCCTATATACATGGATACTAATTACATAACCTATCAACCGCTATCAAATCCTAACCAAAATTACGTTTGACTATTAGGCGCGCGCCACTGTCCTGTTTTCGATCATAATTGCGACGTTCTACCTTCTTATTATCACTTTTAAAAAAACAATAAGCTTTAAAATGTGTCTTTTTGGTAACAGTCGATACTTCGCGATCAAATGAATCAATTGATTAAGTTTGGCATATATGACTCCAACAACTCATAAGCTTACCTTATATATTACGTGCCTTTCATTCATTTGATATTTTTTAAAGAACCGTTCAGAGCATTAATATTTCATATAAATGATGACTGCAACTTTGACTGGCACAACACTTTCAACTTTTACAGATATGGTATAAAAGATGTTAAACTTCTAGACTTCCAGTACAAGTTTTTGCAAAGAGTTATATATACGAAAAAGGAACAGTTGAAAATGAACCTCATTGACAATGATCTATGTAGCTTTTGCAAAGATGTTTCTGAGAGCATCGATCATGTTTATTGGGATTGGTGTGAAACCATGAAATTTTGGAATGATCTTGAACTTTGGATTAATCACTATTTTACGCAAAAGATAACTTTTTCGAAATACTTAATTTGGTTTGTCACATTCCACAAAAATGTGTTACTGAATCAAATCATTATCTCTGCCAAAAAATATATCCATTTATGCAATATTAAAACTTCAGTTCCCAAATTCACTAATTACAAAAAACAATTAAAAGAGATTTTCTTGGTAGAAAAATTTATTTCAAAAAGAAATAATGAAATTGAGAATTTTTATATTAAATGGCAGCCACTCATCCCAATATTCAACAACTAATTTTCACCCATTTTGTACAAAAAAAACCCGAATTTTATATATGGATCAGATTTTTCCATGATTTATTTGCAATGTATATTCACTCTGTAACCATGGGGAGCAAATAAAAAAAAAAAATATTTCATATAAAAATGAAGTTATTTCATAATGACAATTTTCCTTTCCAAAAGGTACGTCCATTGAATAAAGTGTTTTCAGCACACACCTATGATGACTGTTGATTAATGCGAAGACTTCACTGATGGAGTTTTTGAAACCGGCCATTTTCCCTTTTCACTTATCAGCTCTATCATATAACTATTAAAAGTATATTAAAACTTACATCTGATCCTGCCCGTAGCAGATGATTAAAGATTCCAAGATTAATTTACACAAAATGGTTGTATCTACATTTAGAATTTAGTTGAAATATTTTATGCATGTTTCTTAATTCTAAATACAAATAAGGCATGAATGTATCAAAAACGTTGCTTTTGATGCTCTTGGTCAGAATTTAAAGGTGGATATAATCTGGAGCATTATGTTTAAAATCATATTGACATTGTTAGGTTCAGGTCTTGGATAAATAGCCATTTAGAAAATATGAGAAAACTGTTGAAATGTTTGACCCCTTCTAGAATGTGATCTCGCCAAAATCCTCAGAGTAGCTTAAAATGGGAATTTAGGTTGAGTACTAAAAATTATATTTATGGCATGCATGTATATGTAATAACTTTTGATATGAAAGTTTTACATTTACCTTCTCGGCCTGAAGTATTAATCAAAACTCAATACTCATTTGTTTTCAAGCTATGAATCTTTGATTATATTTCATGATAATTTTCACCGACTTGATTAACTGACATTTAATGCTGTTATTATTAATACGGTAGAATTCAATCTCTTTTCAAAAATATTTTTTTACCAATAAATCATCATCAACAGCAGCAGCATAATTATTAAACGACAACATTAGAATCACCTCTCCTTTCTCTGTTGTGTGCTCTGTTTAGTTGACTCCGGCAAGGTTTTCAAATCGTGTTTACTTTTATGTTACCTGGAGAGGTACATATATGTAAATAACAAATCAATATAGATAAATTCAGGTTTATTTATATAAAGATGCTTTTGGTAAGGCGGATCATGCTTTACTTTTGCATTTTTATTTCTACTTACACGTTGGCAAAGAAAAGAAAACTCATTTTATTTACAATTACTTTATTGAGCAAAAGACTTTTTCATGTTATTGCATTCTGACTTCTGAAAGTCTTCTCCAGAATCTGTTTGAGCAATTTTTTCTTTAAAATAGAACTTCAATAGAAATAACATAATCGTTCATCGTTGCCTTTTTTCAAATGAAACCTTTCATCACCTTTGTTCAACGAAATAATCTCTTAATGTTGACAAGGATTCACATTCGATGCTTTGCGTATGTTATGAAGAACTGATGATTGTATAAGAGAAAGTTGTTGATATAATTACGGTTCAATAAAAAGAAACTTCATTTGTAATACAATGTTTTTAAAAACGTTTTTCGAGGTGATTTGTGAAGTGAATGAAAAATCTACATCGTTCCATGAATCTATTGTCTCGGGTAGGATTCAGTGGTCTTTTTCAATAGAATCGCAAAGTTAAGAAAGACATTTTACGATTAGCAGATGTCAACGTAATGTAAGACCGACAAGGTTTCCCTTTCCTTCCCTTTGTGTCTCTCCCTGTACGTCTTGATGCGGACAGTTAATGTTGGAGTCAAACATTGGTGTCTTCAGGAGGGGCTATTGGAGCCATTTCAAGAGCTGAAAAAGATGAAAATGGACTTCAACGATTAACCCAAATTAAAGAGGTTTATTAAGTACATAGTTAACAGCCACCATAAACCAGCATGCTCTTTTATCTACACATTTATCACACATTACCAAATAGTGTGGTAGGGATATGGCTCATTCAACGTTGACATGAGGTCCATTCATTCGGGTTCAAATGATGCAATTTTCTAGGTCGAAAAACTATAAGAATTGCATCTATTAAAGGATTTGAAATCAATATCATTACAAATAAATTCATTTTGGATTGAAGCAATCATTAAAAAAATACGTAATCATGCTCAAAAGAGATTGCCTGTAAAAAGTTCTCGAGATATTAACTATAAAAATTGATATAACATGTAACTTTTGAAGAGTTTTTTAAGAATTTGACCAAAATGATATCACTTTCATCTGAACCATTGCAAAAACCGATCTCCTTATCTTTCCGAGGTGCTGAAGGAAAATACAAATTTAATGAAATATATCAAGGGTTTCAATTGTTCCTTGGAAAATGGTTATTCCATCCTAAATGAGTCTCACAGAGAGTGATATGTAGACCATCGGAAAATTAAATTAAAATAGAGATCACTTTAAATGAATACCCCATGGCAAAAAAGTGTCAATTGATTAGATAATCAATGATGAGTGGTCATGTCAATAGTAATTTTTGAAACTGTTATAAATATTACTTTGATTTGGTTCGTCAACCTCTCTTCCTGTTCCAAGATTGATTCTATCTGCTGAAGAAACAGGTCATATGACGAGGAAAGACAAGTAGTAGTGTTACAAAATGTATTGCATATTATAGAACATCTGTCATCATGAACTAATGTATCAGACTTTGAATCAATGTTGAGATCTAGTTCAAATAAAATATTGGTATCCTTTACTAGAAGTCGCGTTTGACTTAATCATTAGATTGTGACATTGTGCTTAATAAAAAATGCAACCATACTGTGATCTTCACCGCCTCCGTCTGTCAATGGGTCATTTCCGCCTGAAAGAGGTAACATAGGACGAGGAATAATGAAAATAGTAAAACATTTCATGTTAGCAAAATCAGGCAATATCTGGAGCAGTCAAGGATTATTAGAAAAATCAGGCAATATCTGGAGAAGTCAAGGATTATTTACTAAACGTTTCCTCTGATTGATGCTCGTCTTTAGACTATTTTGTATATAACGTACTACCATTTCTGTAATATACTACTTTAAGTGTTTCACGTATGATGTTATAGAAATTATGTCACTTTGTAAATTTCTAGGAGCTTAAGCTTCATAACTTGTGAGCATTTTTGTATTGTAAATAAATAAGCTATGTTTAAATAAAGAATGATAAAACCTGACGTCACCTAATCAGTGGATACCCACTGAACATTAGAGCAGATGTCACTATTTGTTAAATAATAACTTGACATTAGAATAGTTAACGTACCTAATACATGGATAAACACATCCTTAGTTTAATTCGAAGACTTGATAAAGAACTTGCATTTGTACCTGAATTATTTCTATGGCTTATTCCGCCTTCCACATAGCCAGCAGTGTTAGCAGTATGTACAGTTGCCTGATCCCTCACTCCAACAACGTTTATGGTCCGGTCTTAAATATTACATATCGATACTATCATCCAAATGAAATTGCATTTTTACGATGTTTTCAAGGAGAATTCACTATATGAAGCAGCAACATTTCGTCTAAGTATTTGTTAAAGATGAAATTAGAAATAACCTTGGTGTTCCTTGCTCCTGGTGTTGCTATTTCTTTGCCTGCTGGTCTCATCACCCATAACTAAAATAGCAATCAAATGATAAACATTCTAACAGAGAGCTCATTAACAAGAATTGATAGAAAAAGATAGATGTTTATTCAATTGACAATAATTTGCATAAAGTGTTGATAAATATTATCATTCAAACAAATTGTAAGTAGGAGCTAAATATTTTGGAAGATTTTAATTTGGTCCTCCATTTCAAAATTAGTGTGAACTACGTCGCTAGGTATTTCTTCCTGCTATAATAAATCAAGTTATATGAAGTTCAAAACAAAACAATAAAGCCTGTTATGATGCTTTGGAGAAAAGTTTAATTTCGGAACATCACCGATTATTACCAAAGAAATATGTTCTGCAAGTTGGAACTATATCTAAATTAAAAGTTATTATTCGGGACATAGACTTTTCAAACAAATGCAAACGAAACGTTAAGATCATAGTGTGTAAATGAGTGTATAGTCTGCTATGCACAAATACGGAACTGTTCGGTAAAAGCCCTGGGATGACTTGAAAAATTACTTATAGTTGCAGCAATTAAATACTGAAATGAAACAATAAATGAGACTTACTTTTTTAAGCGCAAAATGTTTGATTTTTTTTACAAAACACTTTAAATATTCAAATATCTAAAGATTTAAGAAAAGGCGTGCTAGATTGATTTTAAGTTTATAGATCAAGTTTCAAAAGTTTTTCGTTTTCGTTTAGCTCGTGGTACCATTTACGTACGTGATGGTCACCATTTCCATTATGTAACTCAGTGGGGGATTGAATATCTTGTTTATAAAACAGCCTACTTGATCTTTGGGGGGGTTAGTATTTTTTGGTTGGGTGGTGTGTGTAGATGGGTTTGGTGGAGTTACGAAGAAGAAGAAGAAGAAATGTGTCATTCACGTATCAAATGCTATACATACAATATTGCCACATACAGATCTGCTATAATTTAGCATCCCATTTGGAACAGACGTGATTCATATCAAATGGATCATAATAGTGACACACATCAATGTTAAGGAAGTCAAAGGGCCTTTATATAACGTTTACGTTCGCATAAATTGCATATTTTTTGCATTGTTACTCATAATTATAATATGAAAAAACCATTTCATTCATTTTCAAAAAGCATTACTTTCATTGCAAATAATGTGGTACATGACCTACCATAAGTTATGTCTATGCCCTTGTATTGATTTTATAGTATCCGTGTATAAGATGTAAGGAGTCTTTGCAGAAAAACGTCCTCCCTTCCCTTATTGATGTTGAAACTTACCAAAATTATGACCCAAGGAGTTGCATGTCCAGACAGGTATTCCCTTGTCTACAATTTATGATAATTTGAAGATATTTGAAGCAGGTATCGGCGCGACACGTAAAGCTGGATCAGGCCGTCCGCCGATTTTCGATGTCAACAACCGTCGTCGTGTCTCTCAACTCGCCTTGTCGCATCCGATTCATCTTCCTACGCAAAGCTTAACTATTGCCAGTCTGGAACTGTCCAAGTTAACCCTTGCTGCCGTCACAAGACTTTCCTGTGCTAGCTCTCTAGCTCACTGCAAAGGAATTAGATAGTCCAATCAGAAAGCTCCTAGCAAAAGCTAAATCCGGGCACTCAAACAAACATGGATGCGCCCATGTCGCAGTCCGTTGACTGAAAGATTTGTAAAAATAAAGTGCCGCCTCCACAGCGATGACCAATATATTCAAGTTCATTTATGTTTATAGTCAATTTGCGTTATTATTTTTCTACAACCCTTTAGCAGACAGCGGCCTGTTAAAAATCTATTCTCAATTGCTTCGGTAAACTAATCAAGCTCGGTAAACTTGACCATGATTTCAAGCACCGACTCGATGCACTACGCCCGGCAAGACTTTATTTCCTGTCATCGTACAATTGTTTTATCTTTTGTGCTTGCAAAAACTTTATTGAATACCCATTGAACCAAAACATTGATTAAATTTTACATAAATTAACCGATACAATTTGAACATCTCGCGATGTCATAACACTCGAAATGTAGAAGCCTGTGACCTCGTTGTATCGCGGTAGAAAACGTTTCTCTCAACAAACTTTACTTCTTGCAGTCAAAAACCAGGTATGTTGACGTGTACCATTTAAATATCATGTCGTCAATAAAAAAAATAAAAAAGTAAAACAATTGTTATATTTACTTCCATTTTCACTGATTTCATTTGGTCATTTTCATTTTTTGAAAATATTACTTTGGTTACTTCGTATGTGCTTTGATATAAAAATTATTCTCTCTCCATGAAATATTTCCCGTTTGGCTTGTACGTGTGTTTGTGAACAGTTGGATAATTAAAATTGAGACTTGTGCACATGATAAAGATAGACAATTGTTATGTTCTTGATATGGTGTCAAAGCTTACCACCTAAAAAGGTGTGCCCGTTAAAACTAAGGAAAGTTAAGTCCATTTTTGTAGTAATTGTACCAGAATATTTTTCGTAGTTTTGCAAATGATCTAATCTAATCTTAATATCAACTAACATTAAATTGAATTAAATGTATTGTAATGATAATATTACTTTGTATCGTTCACAGATATCAATTTATCAATTAAATCATAATTGCCCTGAAAATAGGACACCTCTTTTCATATACATTGCATAGACAATATATACTATTCTTTGGATGTCTAAAAATATCTTCTCCCCTATGCATTAGATTTTCACATACTATCCAGGATAATTTTTCAGCTATTTAAAAAACATCAATGTGTAAACCAGGCCCGTAGCAAAGGGGAAGTGCGGGGGGGGGGGGGGGGGGGGGGGGGTTCGGCCTCCTTACTAATTCTAGGGGGATAAACCCAACTTTTTTTGCTCTTTCACTTTATTTCAATGTTTGTATGGATAAATAGAATATTATAGGTTCCATGAGGCATCTGACCCTTTTCTGCAGATTGAGAAAAAGCGTTGTAAGCGGGTGTTTTTCGTAAATAATATTAATCTGTCATGACCTATAAAGTGTAAACGTTATTCTTCTTTGTAACCTGATCAAACAGATCACTTTCAATGGGCGCGGCCATTTTGATTATATCGCAAATGAAACGGCGTCGCCGATTGGCCATAGTAAGGGAGGTAACTGGAGATAACTAAAACTCGCCAGTGAGGGCGCTGGTATCAAGCCAGAAAAGTCTTATCTCGGCAGCAAGGGTTAACTTGGACAGTTCGAGACTGGCAGTAGTTAAGGTTTGCGTAGGAAGATGCATCCGATGTGGTCAGCAAAACAACTTGCTTTGGAAGTTGAAAGAAGAGGGGGTCCTTCTGTATCTCAGTGGACAGTAAACAGAACGCTGCGAGACATTGGAATATGGAAATCTGTGCCTAAGAAGATTCCTGTTATTACCGACTCGCACAAGGAGAAAATACTTTAGTGGTGTCACAACAAACTTGATGCAGACTTCACCAATGTGATTTTTACAAATGATTCTGTCTTTCAGTTTTATCGAATAAGTAATAAAAGATAGTCTATTGGTGGGAAGTCCTTCAAAATGGTACCGAAGTTTTCGCCGAAACTAACAGTATGGGGTGGCATTTCACAAATGGGCGTTACCCCTCTGATCTTTGTTGAGGGAACCATCAACTCAGAGAAGTACTGTCAGATTCTCCGGGAGGGACTGTTGGAGTCAGCTATCGGTGAAAGTGGTGTCCCTTTCATTCTCCAGCAAGACAACGCTCGTCCTCACACCTCGGCCTTCACCCGTGCATGTTTTCGTGACAATGACGTCACTGTGATAGATTTTCCTGGCCGCTTTCCCTGACTTGAATCCGATTGAGAATGTGTGGCTCTTAATGAAGGATGCTGTGGAAAAGTTACAGCCAGGAAATATTGGATGCTGGAGAGATGCAATCTGTCAAACATGGACGGACCTCTCTCAGGAAACCATAGACAGTTTATCGGGAGTATGGGGCGACGAATGATCCAGTGCATTGAGCGACAAGGAGATTTAACAGACTATTAGTGTAAACTTACAACGTTTACAAATGTCCAAGCTTTCAAATGAGTCTGTATTTAATGAAATGGAAACTGTGAAAGTTAAAAAATGTGAAGTTGAAAGTTTCCGGATTTTTGGCACAGTGCTATATGTATAAAATATCTTATAACAGTTTATGTGAAATTTGATAGATTAATGACTGTTCTTAAAACAAAACTAGAAAATTATCTGTTTTCATGCTATTATTCTAACATAAAAATTTTCACAGACTTGATTAACTGATATTCAATGCTGTTATTTCTCATATGATAGAATTCCCTTCTCTTCTCGCGAATAGTTATTTATACCAAGATCTTGCTTTACTTTTACATCTTTATTTTCATCTATCAATTTGCAGAAAAACTAAAATCAATTTATTCACAATTTCTGTATTCAATTTATTTTCATTTTCATGAATTGTGTAGGGAGAGTTTGTCGACTTTAATGAGTACTGAATACAGCTGCATACAGCGTGGGAGAGGATCCAATAATAACTTGGATCGAGTATGATTGAACTGGATCGAGACCATCATAAGACACCTGACCTGCACGTTTTTGCAGTGACAACGAAAGTAATGTATTGTTTGAACTGTCGTATCATGGATTCATGTGATTTAATGTTGTTTCTTGATGATTATTAAATCTAAGTAAATATTCATTTATCGTTACCATTCATATGTTTGATGTTTTCATGAATATGTTGGCAGCCATGTTTATTTACAAACAACTACGACGGCTATTTTGCATGGGAAAATGATCAATTTGTAAATTAGAGAAACACTTAGCAAATTTGGTAAATAATGTGTATGGATCTAAACTTGTTATAAATGTATAAGATGCATTAGTTCGGCAGGTCCTTTTAATGAATGAAATTTCGAAATTCCCGTCAACCAATCGTATTTCAATCTCTTGGTAACCGACCAATCAATGTCGAGAATAACTAAAAAGCACTTGTTCGGATTTAAAAATAATATCAATCTGTTTATCCTTGCCCGTATGTGTATTAACTAATACCGACATTTTATACTGATATCTAATTATGATATGTTATGTCAAAAAGTTTTGCAAGCTTTGGATATTTGCATCAAATGTTGTTGCAAAAAGTGAAATAAAAAAACAACTACAACTTTTACAATTTAAAGATTTTTGTTTCATTCTTTAAATTATATGCATATAATTGAACGAATCGTTCTTGAGTAGAAATGTGCATTACTGTATGGTCTCATTTTGCATTTAACCACCTATGTCTTGTATATAAGGCATCTTCATTTTCATTATGCTTGGAAACTGTAAAGGGTGATATATTGAAACTTTGCATATCTGCAATAAAGAAGTTGAATAGCAAAAAGACTAGTCATATCTGCAGGACGAACTGTAATGGCTCTCAAATACTGGTGGTTTTAATGTATGTGTTTATGTCTTCAGCTTTTTACCCGTAAACTGTAACGTTTGAGAGAACATTTTCAAAAAGTCATCTGTATTGCACAATGCTGAACTTTTCTCTAAAAAAAGTTCAAAACTAATCAAAAGAACAGAAACAAAAGGCATTTGATCAACAATTCTTTTATTTGCATTATTTTAACAGGTGAAGTTTTAATCAAGATCTGATAGAGATGATAAATAGATTTGTATTTAGAACATGATTATATTTTCTTGAATCAAAACAAAACCTTTATTTGCTTTGCTAACTGAAATTCCTACACGATCTACATTTGATGCCTATCACCCGTGTTTAGGGCGTCTGTTAATGTTTAAAGCAAAGTTGCAGGTAGCTATGTATGAAAATGTTGATAACCAGAAGAAATTTCCATTTGTATCAATGGAGGTTTCTGATTGAGACCCAGTTTATAGGCCTAGGTTTTTTTAGGAGAAATAAATTTACAATTGATTGAACAAAATTGATTTTTATCATTTGAAATAGAAAAGTACAAATACAAAATGTACATGGAGAACAAGAATTTAATCTCACTTTTTCCAGCTAATGTCACCACTTTCAATGAATGCAGGTTTGTTTTTTTCTTAGTTTTGTAAGCTCAAAAGCTTTATGAAATCGGCGAAGTCACAAGTCATCTTCAGCAACTAGTGGAGCTGTTTCAGGATTTACATAAAAAGAAAAAAATGGAAATAAGATAGACATTGTCAACCATTTGCAAAAAGTCTGATCAAAATATATCAATGTTACATTTTCCACTATGAAAATAACACCTTTCATATATATATATACAGATATATATCTTCACGTGTTTACCTTCCTTTATCGAGCAATATATTCATATAATAAGGTATTCACATCAGACCGGTTTGAATAAAGATTTATTAATTAGCAATTAATTATATATATATACAATTCATATGTTACTATATTGATTTTTCATATTTCACTAAAGTCAGATTTTTTCACACAACGAGTAAAGTTTAGAAAAGACTAAATAGAGTTGAACTCCAGTTTCCGTTTTTCAAAGAATTAGTACATGTTGTAGAACATCAGGCACATAGTAAACATTAATTATTCCCTTGTAAAATGTATCATATTCTCATTTTGTAACTCGCATGTCAATCTCTGACCTGACCGAATAAGGTTGTGTTGTAGTCTGTTCTAAGGATGAACAGTTTTGGATAATTTACTTTTCTTTTCAATTAATAGAACAGACCGTCACTGTTATTGCAGTGGAGGGAAACGCAAGAGTGGGCACAGCTAATGCAGCTGGTATTGTGTATGGCGGAATGGGCAAAAATAATAAATCAGGTAAGGATGAAATCTATATTAAGAACATAACTCCTACAGGAACCAAAGGAAATAAAACACACCTTGAATGTCTGTTAAAATGAAGGCAACGCAAGTATGGCATCTCCTTAACTGTCCTTATTATTATGACAGTCGTAATAAAATATATTTTTAATCACTAAAAAGTGACGCACAGGTAAAAATATCATATAAGAGTTCATGGCTGTGTGCTAATTAATAAATCTTTATTCAAACCGGTCTGATGTGAATACCTTATTATATGAATATATTGCTCGATAAAGGAAATATTATCAATTAAAAAGAGAACATAACCTGTTGAAAGTTTTCTCTGAAGTTTCGTTTGTCCACTTATAGTCTTTTTCTTCACATAGCATGTAAATTTCTGAAGAATTGTAAGATAAGATTACAAATTACTTTGTCTGGCAAGTTTTGTTGAGTAACATACTGCAGTTTACAAAATGAAGACTAAAAATGCTTGAATACTTCGAGAAGGAAACAATTCACAACATGAATCATTTTAAATTATGAATCATCCGGCATCAATCACAGATTATTTTTTATGAAAGACTTTTTAAACTGATTTTATTCTTTCAAAATGTAGAGGATACTCAATTCACATTCATACAGAGTCAGCGTCATACAGAAGCCTTTTTTACCTTTTTAATTTATCATTACAAATACTTACTGTTGCAGCAATTTAATACTGAAATTTAGAAAAAAATATTGTGAGGTTAATGATAACGGAATATTTACGTCTTCAGTCTTTAAAGTGCAACCAAATGTATAGTTAAGAAATGAGTTAAAAGTCAAAAAGATTTTAAAATATACTCAAAAGGTATGAATGATGTTAACGTTGTTAATGTCATGATGTTGTTTGTCATAAAAAGATGTGATGTTTGTTTTATAATTAAAAAGTTATTATCCCCTATCCTTTATCCTAAAAAGTTTAACAACTCAGATAAATCACTTGCCACAACAATGGCCCATTCCACCAGACACTTTGTTAGCCGCATTAACAGTATTTGCTTTTCCCTTGTCCTTCACTCCAATCACATTTTGGGTTCCTTCGAAATACATACATTAAACTTTTGAGTTTAGTAATAAGGAACAATTTATTTCAATACAGTCTTATATCAGATAAACATTGAAGGTTAGCGACTAATTCCCATTACTCATTATTCATTTTCATTGCTTCCACAAGCTTTCCCTAGTAAAAAATCATCTTGAGAAAATACTCGATATATGCCTGATATAGGCAAAAAATACCTTTTTTTATTCACCTGACTTATTGGATTTCACGAGATTAAAATAGATCAATAAGCTATTGTAGAGTAACAAATTACAGGAGCATTACATAATAAGATAATATTAACCTCCCCCGTCCCCCTCCCTTCGGACACTTTCTTCCTTTTGACCATCTGCTTCGTCAGTGTCAACATCTGAGTAGACATTATATATATATATATATATATATATATATATATATATATCAGCATTACCAATTTCAATTTTCAAAAACCAAGAAAATAAGTAACATAGAATAGAATAAGGAAACAGTGAAAGTGAACGATTAAAATCAATTTAAAGATAATTTTATTAAAAGTAAATAAATGTAAAAAGTACGTGCTGACATTTCATTAGCTAATTTTTTTTTAAAAATTTGTATTAAATAAAATCATGTCGAAATGCATTCTGTCCCTAAACGAGGTGTTGACGTTTTGTAAATAATCAATTTGGATAGAAAGTATTGATTTTAGAAACTCTCCCATTGCTGCAAAATGACACTTGTAAATTTTTATTTTATCAAATTAACTAAGCACATCAGTATATGATCGTGAAAATAACAGACCTGTTATTATTATGCAGATGTCAATTTCAATTTTTTTTTAAACATATCATTTTTTTTAATAAATCAAATTAATGAGTACTTACCTTCCGTAGGCTGTTTTTCTGTCTTCTCAAGAAGTTTTATTTCTAAAAATAACTAAAAGGAATGTATGTTTGTATATTGTAAAAGAAGAGTTATTTTGGGGGTTTTATCATCAAGCTTTGCCAAAATTATTCCGTAAATTTAACAGTCACTTTTGTCATTAGTTCAATCAATAGTTTCTTTTTAAGATGAAACCGTAAAATGAAACAATCGGACCACTCATAGCTGTATTTTACCCCCTTCTTCATCTTTCTTGCTAACATCTTTGCTCTTTGCTGCAATTAGAAAACAATTTGTCAATCAAAATGAATATATCTAGTTGGTCAATCTTAAGATTAGTTTTTAAAGGGGACAAACATACAAAATTTTCCACAGTCAAAAGTAACGATAGTTACAAGGTTAGAGGCATTCCTTTTTAACTAGCTGCATGGTTCCACAACCACTTTCAATTTTTTTTTAAATCACCAGTTGTGGATCACGAATTTTGAAATGGAGGGTTTGTCTATCAAAGGAATTAAGAGGTTTTCCCCTCTTGGAGTCATCCATTACACGGTTGATATTTTTCCCTGAATGCTTCTCGATCAGTCCCTGATTACCCTGGTGATTTGGTAAATGATTAAAAGCATTCTTAGAGAGGTTATCTCATTTTTCCCTAATAGGCTTTAAAGAACTCCACACCAATTACAAAAATAAAAAATACTTATAAAAAAATAATTTACAAATTTTCCTCTTACTATCAGCTGTTTAAGTACTTCTCATGAAAATATAGAAAAACGAAATAACAGCAAAGATGAACACAAAATCAGAGAGATGTATTTGTTAACAAAATGGAAGTGGGAGAAAAAAAATCGATAGATGTCATGCTATGTCATATCAGTATGTTTTGACAGAGAACATCATTCGAGAAGGCATCATTTGACATTTGAAGGCAAACCTCTATTCAATTTAAAAATATTTTACTCACGGTTGTTTCGTCTGCAGTAGCAATAGATGTAGACTCCCGCTATTCCCAGAATTACAACAAATAATGGAAGGACGGTTGATAAAACGATAGTGATGGTATTGTCCGAAGTTGAAGTCGTTTTAGTGGTCGTCATGGAAACACTAGTCAAAAATAATACAACCTTTCATCAGGTTCCATATTAAGTTTCCAGAAAACTTGTTTTTATAAATTGATATTGAAGGATTATTGAATATGAATACATCTTAAAACGAAAAATAAATTTGAGAGTGGACTATTTTTAATAAAACTAAGTGAAATTAAAAATTTACCCAAAAACCTTAGTATCATTACTTTAATCATGATTATAAAATATCTAGCAAACGTAATCAATATTTAAAAAATAAATGATAATAAATTAGTCTCAAAACCGAGTAGCATTTTCTTTTGTTATCCTGATGGTACATACCTTGATGAAGATGGCGTAGACGTAGTGTCTGAAACGAAAACTTCATGACATCAATGTTTGGAAGATTTCAAAATTTAAATCATAAAAACATGTGTTCAAGGAAACATGAACATATTGCTAAAAATATCTTCGTCAAATCAAAAACATATCAAAATAAACAAATGTATAGGTGAAAAGACAAATTTGCTTCAAAACATCTTCTTCTTCTTTTAAATCAACAACAATATACCTGGAGGTTCACATTCGCAGACACTGTCTTGAGAAAAACAAGAAAAAGTGCAGTAAGAGCTTTCTTTCCATTTGTACCCAGCTGACTCATTACATGCGCATTTGTTATTCTGCTTTTTTGTTGCCTTTTCACAGACAACTTGCTGTAGTTCTTTGCAAGGAGTAATCGGTTCATCACAATTAGGCTGTGTGAAGAGGTTGGACATCTTCCCCGCTGATTGGAACATGTCCCCACCACATTCCCCACAGGACACAGATTTCGTATCATTATGAAGAACAGCATGCTCTCCTATAAAGTTAACAGAAAAAGTATAATGTTACAAAGGACAACAATTGAAAAATATGGATTATAGGTACAGTTAAATTAGTCTTGTGCTCCCCTTAATTGACTGAATTATATACAAAGGACATGGAAATACTATATTTTGAAACTCATTTTTTAAAAGGAAATTAAATACTTGTAACATGTTGATAAATTAGAACTGAAAATGTGATGGAATGAATTTTGCATGCATTGAATAGGAGAAATATCCATTCTGTTTTTTAATTCGGGATTGTGTGTTGTGCATTGTTTAACCCCTAAATTTAATTTCAAATCGAGCTTGTATTTCATTTTAGTTTTCGTGTCATGTAAGGTGAAAAAACAGCAATGTGTTAACCAAACCGGCTTTCTCAAGTAAAAACATCTTTTATTATAATAGGGAAATAACTGGTTCTTACATATTTTAAAAGAAGGTTGTTACAAGGCAGATTATAAAGTTATTGTCAGTTTACTTGAATGAATGGAATTACTTTCTTTACAAGAAAAAATATTTAAAAATTTCAGCATGAATAAACTTGTTCTTGGACGCACAGACACCGATCCAAAAGAAGAGAAAGTCTGAAAGTATATAGATACTTTATATCTCTATCTCTATTATTTTAAAAAGTTTGGCGTTGCGTATACAATAAATGCAAGTTTTTCACTTAGAGGTAAATAAGTTTGATATTTAAAGTCTTGATTCAGCTTAGTTATAACATAGTTATGCTTATCAAACCCTTATAATTGTATTGAAATCTCTAAATGAATTAAAACTTGCATTTACGACATACAAACGATGTCCGGCAGTGTTGATAAACAAGCCATGCTTTCAACAGCTGATCGATGGACATCAGAAAAAATTATCTGTTTGAATAAAGAAGTACTGGATGCTAATTCGGCGCGACAAACAGCTGATCATGTTGTGACCCCATATTACTGCAATGAATATCATCGACATGAAATTAAGATTCCCAACTTATGACCATAAGCATAAAATATCATTCTCAAGGATATTTTTGAAGTACGGAAATCAGGCAACATCATTTTGAATTCATTAAAATCATTTCAAGTATGTGGCCAACGAAAACAAGACGACGGTACCCAACAGCGCAACCCTTTCAATTGAGGAAGGCAGCATTCGACAGCCAAAAGCAAATTATTGCTACAATAACATAATTTGTGAAAGCGAGACGTAATATGAAGTGCACGAACAGGTGAGTTACTTGGTTTAAACATATTTATTCATGTTAATGGTACATGAATTAGGACAAGCAAACAAGCCGGAGGCTTATGTAAATGCTTGTCCTCATCAGAATACAAAAATAATAACTTGCGAATGATAACATCATGGAGATAAGCACATTCCGTACAATAGTTACAATTACAAAAATGGTGTTTTTTTAAGATCACTCATTTAAGAACAATAATTGATCTAATTTAATGTTTACCAAATCTGCCAGTTTGTTCGATGTAGCTGTGAATAGATTCTAAAAGTTTAGAATTTTCTCGTATGGTTGCTGTAGGATTTCCAAACATGATAGATTTAATGTCATACCCACGAGTGTAGAAATACATACTATTTCTAAGGTCAATAAAATTTCTGCAAATGAAAAAGAAATGTTCAGGGTCTTCATATAAGTGACCGCATGAACATTCGGGAGTTTCGGAGATATGCCTTAGGAACTTGTGGGAGTTTAGATTTGAGCATTGGAGTCTCAGACGGCTATGGTTTATTTGAGAGGCTCTAGAGCCTTGATTTAAGTCAAAGTAGATATCATTGTGCTGAGATAAGCCGGCTTTGTTATTCATCATGTTTTTATCATTTCTTTTTTCCGGCGGAATAGAATTCCAATCGACAATAGTTCTTGGTAGGAAAGTCTTTTTATAATGAGATGTCCGACAATTTAAAGTTTTAAGTTTACTTGCATCTCTGAAAACCCGATGTGTTGCTTCACCTAAAGTGGGCGGCACAAGATCATTTAGATAAGTCGGCGTTAGATTATTTACCATTTTGTAGAAAAGTGACAGTCGTTGCTGATAACGTCTCTCTGATAGTGGTATGGATTGCGTTTCAATGTATAATTTACTGTGACTAGTGCCACGGACAGCCCCACATATCGTACGTAACGCGTCCAGATTTAGGTTTTCCAAAATCATAGCCTGGTCTTGAGTACAGTTGTCCCAGATGACTGAACAATAATCAAATTGAGGCAAAATAAAATGTCTATACATTGTTTGTAATGTTTTTCTTGATAGTTTATATTTCAAACTTCTTAGGCAATTTATCATTGGTGACACTTTCTTTACAATCTCATTTATATGCTCTTGCCAATTACAGTTAGCTTGTATAGTTAAACCTAAATGTTTGTGACTTTCAACTTCTTTAATGAGTGACAGACAGTATTTATTCAGTATTCAAGGCCATGGCCCAAATTACAATAATTATTACAAATCCATGTGCTGCTGGTAAACTTGTAACAAGACACAAGTTACAGGAATTGGACAAGCGTTCGTAAAATATCTGGAAGATTTCAACAATTTTCATAAATACTATACAATCAAATTTCTGTATTTAAATCTATACAAGCTATTGAATGGAAGTTTACATATTTCGAATTTTACGAGCCTGCAAAAGGAATTTAGCAATATTCACTATAACATTTTCATTATTACAAGACATAAGTCTTACAAACTCTTCCTTACTAGGTTTGATAAAATCATCATGGTGAAAGTAATCTTTTCTTACATCCTTGTAAAGTTCACAAACCATTAACAGGTGATATTCATCTTCAACTAGTGATATTCCTTTGCTATGACAGTATAAGCAGACTCTATTACAATATTCTGTATCATTATGTCTTCCTGTTTCAACAGCAAGTTTGAAATTATTACATCTAAATTGACTCAAAATATGTTTATAGTACAATGGAATATCTAAGGAAAGATATCTTTCAACTTGCAACATGGTCTTAAATTGACAGTAAGTCTGACATTTACTCATTTCAGAAATAGTGCTATGCCAATCCTGGCTCAAGCAATCAAACAATCTTTGTTTAAAAAGTGAAATAAACATTCTAATGTTTCCTATATCCTGACTTAACCAAAGGACACCAAAGCCAAACTGAAATAAAATGCTTCTAATATGTGATACCCATGTTGTTCTACCTGCATCATCAAGTGTCTTTAACATACAATAAGTTTGATAAGGCAATCTAATTGCTTCCATAGTAATCAATTTACACCAAAATTTTAATGGTTTTAACATATAATTATACTGAAGGGGAATTCTGCCACATTCCCCTAGGGCCATAACATTACATGTATATCTATTTAATTTCAAAATCCTCTTGCATAGCGACGATTGTACCTTTTCAATAACTGGTGAATAGTGAACACCCCATATCTCTGCTCCATAGGTAACTATAGGTATAACAACTGTATCAAAAACCTTAAAAGCATCTGTACAAGAAACAATTCCGTACCTGCGCTGGTAACCATAAAATGACAATAGAGCCTTATTAGCCTGGGATGATAAACAACTCTGTGCCCTAGTCCATGATAAGGTGGGAGTAAACACAAGACCAAGATATCTATATTTATTTACAACCTCAATAACTTTACCTTTATAGTACCACTTTTCATATGACCTAAGAGGACCACCTCTCCTGAAAACCATAATTTTAGTTTTATTTAAATTTACTTTCATTCCTGTTTCATCACAGAACTTTTCAAGTACATTTATTTTTCTTTGTAACTGAACAGCAGTATCACTAACACTAGACACATCATCCGCAAAAAATAAAGCCACCACATTTGGACAATCTTGAGATATGAAAATACCATTTCCACCGTTCTTCTCAAACATTGAGGATAATTGATTAATGAAAATAATAAATATTATAGGACTCAAAATACAGCCTTGCCTTGTTCCAATATTACACTGGAAATAATCTGTTATCCCATTTGATGTTCTAACACAAGATGTAAGAGCAGAATACATGGAAATAAGAAATCTCAAGAATTTACCCTTAATACCTATATCAGACAAACTCTTGAAAAGGACTCTATGGTTTATACAATCAAAAGCCTTACTGAAATCAATAAATATACAATAAAACCGTCCTCTTTTTTTGGAGAGATATTTCTGAATCATCCCTTGCAGAGCAAAAATTTGATCAACAGTAGAATAGTTTGGCCTGAAACCAGCTTGAAACTCAGAAATAACATTCATCTTTTCACAATATGATCTTAACCTCTTATCTAATATGGCAGCAAGCACTTTGCATAAAGTATCAATTAATGAGATTCCTCTATAATTGTCCACTTCCTTTTTGTCTCCAGACTTGTGTAATGGACAGATAATACTCTTACCCCACTGTACTGGAAATAAACCTCTATCAAACAAAGCGTTGTAAATCTTGGTTAATAAAGGAACAATATAATGTTTTGTACTTTTCAATAATTCACTAGGAATGCCATCCTCACCAGGAGATTTCCCTTGTCTAAGATTAATCAAACTCAACTCAACTTCTGCCTCAGTAAAACAACTATTTAGTTCTTCCTGAACATTACTGAAAATATCACTATCAGTAACACTGTCATGATTATTTTCTTCATAACAAAAATCTGAAAATGTATCTGTAACAGAAATAGCATTATCATAATCATTTTCAACAATAGGACCAATATTTAATAACTTCTCAAAATGATTAAACCACTGATATGAATCTATATCCTTTGGCAAGTCACTTTTAATTTTGTGCCTCTTTAGAATTTTCCAAAATGTTTTGGGATTATTTCTCGACTCCATTAACTTGAATCTTTGTTGGGCATGGTATTTTTCTCTTTTTTTTGAGAATAAGGACTTAAACTTACGTTTCAAACTTCTATATATTTCAAAATCAACATCAGTCTGGCGACATCTATTAAGTGTTGTATACTTCAAGTTTTTACAGCTCTCTAAATCTTCATCCCACCATGGTGGTTGTTGTGGTCCAGATAAAACCCTATGTCTAGCAGGATAAATAACCCTCATATCTAATGCAGCTCTTTGGTATAATTTAGTAATTTCAGTAACACATTGTATCACATCATCCTCTATAGATTTGTATAATAAATCATATACTGAGAGAAACATTTCTTGAAAATTCATCATGAAAATAGATACCTTCTCTTTGTTCCACATATATTTTACCCATGGTTCAACATGATACAATTCTTTAACTATGACATTATTTAAAGAACACGAAACTTCCTGACAAATACTAACATTGCTTTCCCATGACAGGGTACATGAGAGTGGAAAATGTGACGAATCATCACGTGACCAAATTCTGAAATCACTGAAATATTTAAACAAATCACTTGAGGATAGGAAATAATCTATCAAACTTGAACCATTGTGTGTTACACATGTCATATTTCCTTGTAAGTCACCAAATAGTCTCCCATTTAGGGTATGCAAATCAAACATACAGCATAGATTTGCTGTGTATCGAGTGTATCGTTCATGAGCAAATCTGGGTGAGAATCCTTATTTAGTTTACGGGAGAATATCATTGATTCAGTCTTGGTTGGATTGAAGGAGACTTGCCAGGATTCTGCCCAATCGTTTATTCTCTTAAGATCAGTATTTAGAACTTGGGCGGCTTTATTTGGATTTTCAACAATGATATAGAGTGATGTGTCGTCTGCGAAAAGACGAATATTGCTCTCAATGTCATTTACGATGTCATTTATATAAATTATAAATAGCAGGGGGCCGAGAACAGATCCCTGGGGTACTCCGGCAGAAACATATCGGCAATCAGATTTACACCCATTTATTACCACTCGTTGCAGTCGGTTTTCTAGATAGCTCTGGAACCAATTTAATAATTTACCTCGTATCCCATACGATTCAAGTTTGCAAATGAGGCCTTTGTGCCATACCTTATCGAAAGCTTTGCTAATGTCACAGAAGACAGCACGGACTTCTTTACCATCATCGAGGGCTTTACTTATTGAGTTATATAGATAAACAAGTTGATTGACCATCGAATCTCCTGGCATGAAACCTGACTGGAGACTTGATAAAAAGTTGTTATCAAGTAGGAAGTTGAATACGTGTTTGAAGATACATTTTTCAAAAACTTTTGCAATGCAACTTGTCAATGCTACAGGCCGATAATTGGCACACTCATTTTTGTTACCTTTTTTATAAATCGGAACAACATATGATTCTTTCCAAATAGCTGGGAACAGACAATCGTTTAAGGAATCGTTGAAAAGTTTTACAAGGTGTGTTACTTCAACTATCACTTAATCATTTAAGTAATTAATTTATATTTAAATAATTCATTTACATGCTTTTTTCTTTAACCATGAATATTTTAAATTATCAACACAATTACAGTTATATTTACAGTATTCTGATAAAATGATTGTGCGGCAAATAAGCTTGAAAACATTAGGACATAAGGTAAATTAAACCTATTTTGAATCCTATCATAACAATTTATAGAAGTAAAATATTAAATGCACCTTGAACTTCGAATATTTTAATTTTGAACATTTCGAAAACTTTCTGATTTCATATTTTTGCAGTATTTTTTAATACAATTTTTATGTAATTATTTACCACAATTATTATAAGGGGGAACTCGAGAAACGGTCAAGAAAAAAAGGCCATACATGAATACATGAATGAAGTATATTGTTCTCAGCACTAATCATAAACATAAAATCGCTTATGTAGAAGTGAGTAATAAACTAGATAGCACGATTAAAGTGTCGTCATATCTTTGAAGAGTTTCTTTTGCGGATATAACAATGAAGTGGCTAACTACTTTCAGCTTCTTAAATCGTAACATGAATATATTTTCATACATCTGAAAGTTAAAACCTTCGTATTAAAAATCAACCTCACCGAATAATTTACAGTATCGTAGTTACCACCTACATTTAATGAATATTGTTAATTACGATATTTGAAATGCTATGTGGAACCAGTCTAACATGTACAGCTGCTGTAACAAGTTCGTTTCATTACCTCCCAACTTTGTGCAAATATCATATAATATAACGCTTGATACAAAAATATTGATTCAACAAGTGTTGAAAATGTTAAGGGGGTGATCAAAAACCTCTAATTAATACATCCTTTAATTACTAGAAGTCTGATGTTACTGATCTTTTCAATACTGTGGTAGAATTCCAATAACTCTCAATCTTATTTACGTAATAGAAGTTTTGAAATTATCTAGCAAAACCATGTAAAGTCAATCATAAGAGGGACCAATATCTTCTTTTATTGCCGAAATATGTAAAATGTATTCAATTGATATTCCAGTTGAAAATTAACTAAATCTACAGTGTCCTTCGCCTCTTTGCTTTAAGTCATTGTAAGAATGTTTTGCTACATGTCTGTTCAAAACATATGTAGAAGAGCGACGTTCAAGTAATCTTATAACTTTTCACCAATCCCAATTTATTTTCTAAAAGACCTCAACAAAGAATAACCTAACATGATTATCCAGAAAGCCTTCTTTTAAACATGCTAGCTAATTCAGTTTTTCCATTCATTTATTTCTTATTTCAAGATGGAAAAAAATTCAAAAATGGTTATGAACTTTGTAATACAGGTAAAATAAAATTAGCCGTTCTCTTAAACATCTTTGGCCGTCATCTCCAGAAGCAAGTGCCGATTTCTCTTCAACTATGGCCGTTTTCTTCAGTTTTCCATTGGCCGTTTTCCCCGATGGCCTTAATCACGAGGACCCTTATAAGACACAACGACTTATTTATCCACTTGAAAATTTTGGGAGAAAACAATAAACGTTGACCCTAAACACAAGTATATACTTTTATCTTCCTTTAAACTTCAGATGCAAGTTTGTATCTTTGATCCCTGCATCATTTGATGTTAATTTACTTACTAAAAAGGCAGTCAGTTACAAAAAATTCTTTTATTGTACCAAACTAATTTATTGTGTTATGACAAAATAACAAATAACTATCACGATATGATCATAAATGGAGGATAATAAACGACCTTCCATCTAATTCTTTTTTACTAAACGAGTTAATGATTTAGTATAAAATGAGCGAAAGCGAAAAAAAAATTGTCGTCACAGCTACAGTGGCATTACTCTGATTTAACATCGCCGTAGTAATATAACACTGCAGTATCTTAAATGGGTGAGTACTAATTCTGAATATTTTATTGTTGCAGTTGTGTTGATGGTGAACACTTCTTAGTGAACCAACAATCTGTACAAACTTCCCATCTTGCAATATTGTTTATTATCTCTTAACCTGTGTCAGCACTGGGTACCACTATTATAGCAAATTATTTACTGTCAAGGATATCTAGCTGAGGAAGTGTTAAACTGTATTAATACAACTTTTAAATACTGATAATAAAATTCTGTTAATGTTTCTTTTTAATAATCTAACATTTAGAACTGTATCTATGAACTATAGCATGTGGGACTGAGATAAGGTATTAAGTATAATAACTACCATAAATTGTGAAATAATGCTGAAATAAAATAATTTGAATCCATAGATTTTTTTGATAAGTTTGGTAAGGCTTCAGAAGTAGCAAAGATGCAATTGATTTGTATCAATTCAATAATGTTTATATTTGTATCCTGTAATTTAATATAGCATACATTTTGCAAAAGTAAATAAAAAGTAATTGATATTGAAAACTGAATAAACTTGTAAAAATCAAGTCCTCCCACATCTAGTGATGATGGGGAGGGAATCATATTATCTGTATTTGTTTTAGTTTTAAGTACTAACAGCGCTGAATATTATCAATTTCCTGTGCGTTTTCATTCTCTCCCAACAGAGGTAGCTCCGTCATAAATTTCTATACAACCTCTGCACATGTCTTAATTTGAAGGTTTTTCGGTCTTCCGGCACTCTCCCCTAGCGGGACAATATTGCAACTTGAACTACCTAGCTATAATTCAGCCAATGAAAACAACGAATGCATGAGTAACATATTTGATGTCACATATGCCTGTGCAATGAAACAGTCGGAAAATGAGGCGTTTGTGTTCTGCAAAGACGGCTCAAAGTGCAAGGTGCATATTCAAATAAAGTTTAGCTTTTGGGAAGCTTACGGAAATAAATTAGGCGATTTGAATGATAACTTTTGAAACGCTGATTGCACAACTAACTTTGATTGCATCCAATCAGCGTTTTAAATTTCGTGCACAAGAAATTACGAATTAAGACAGAGGTTGTATAGAACTTTATGACGGAGCTACCTTTGTTGGGAGAGGATGTGCGTTTTCGTGGTTTGAAACATATGAAATTTGTTGATTAAACGACAATGGTAACACTTTAATAAAGATTTGCCACTGGTCTATAGTGGATAGAGAATTGTTAAATCAGCAACTTTACAACTTTTCTATCGGCTTAAAAAATTGATGCTTTAAATGTATTCAACGTATTTCTAAAATTTTGCCGAAAAAAGGGTATTTATATTTTTTGGCTATTTATCTTGACATTATTTTACTCGAAACGAGCATGGTGATCCGCATTTTTATTTTATTTTTAAATCAGCACATTCAGTTCTACAAGTTTCTTAAAAATCTGAATATCTTTATTTCTGGATAGGGTATGTCGTTTAAAATTGACACTTCAAATTGTAATTGTAACTCCAATTCCTGCTGACAGGGTATACCATCTCATTAACCCGTAGCATTTTCCCTTGAATAATAAATGATGTCATTTTTATTAATGTATTTTTAGGTTATAGATCTTTAGCTTGTTTAGATTCCAAAGATATCTAAAATCTTTGATCACTTGTTTATACTTGAAATGTAAGAAATGAAATGAAATTTAAGCATTTAATTGTTCAAATCAATTTTTGAAAAAAATTACTTTGGCATGTGTCGAAACAGCGCTGCAGAAAAGGATCCAAAAAAGGTTTTTAAAAGAAGGGTTTTCATATTTTAAGGTTTTTTTCTTAAATCCAAAATGGTTCCATCGCCAAAGATTTTCTAAAACGTGTGTTTATAATTCTTACTGCTTTCATCAATCTTAATAGTATCACGTTTGTACTTTTGAAATGAGTGAGAGTCATTTTTTATTCTGTTCTTAAGGAAGCTCATTTTGTGTAAACTAAAAGAAAAACATTTCTTTAAAAGTTTTAATCATTAATATCCTAAAATCGTCAATATCTTAATTTTAATATCATTATTATCATTATTATAATCATAAATCATCAATACCATCACCATTATTGTTATATTGTTATTGTTATTATCAGTTTTTATTCTGTTCTTAAGGAAGCTAATTTTGTGTAAACTAAAAGAAAAACATTTCTTTCAAATTTTGAATCATCAATATCATAAAATCATCAATATCTTAATTTTATTATTATTATCATTATTATAATCATAATTCATCAATACCATCACCATTATTGTTATATTTTTATTAATATTATTAGTAGTAGTAGTAGTGGTGGTGGTAGTAGAAGTATTGTTATCGTTGCTGTTGTCGTTGGTACGTTATTGGTGCCACATATATATTTTCGCTGAGGAATGAACTATCGTTCCCAAAACAATCAAGATTTAATTGCACATCTGCCTCGTGTAAAATTACAGGTAATATCAACATTGAGAAACGGAAGCTAGATAAGATTTATGTGAGTTTTTAATATTTTGATTCACTTTAATTTTCTATACAAGAAACATAATCATTCCTTCACAGAAGTCATTAAAACAATGGTCACTGTTTGCAATCCTTTATTTGTTACTTGTTGTAATAAAACACAATGCATATAGCTTTAACTTATTATCTCATAGGAAATGTGATATAATCAACTATAGTTATCATCATAAAGCATTGAGATAAATCAATGGTAATGTATACCTATGTACTACTTGCCTATAATAGGTAGGAAATAAGAAAGAAATTTATTTTATTAACACTGGTCTTAACTACATATTTCATTCTATTTATATCAGATATAGAGAAGCATTGAATTGTTATCAGAGTACAAATACGAATATAATCTGGTATGTTTTATCTTCAATGGGTTGTAAAAAAATCAGCAGAATTTGCTTTAGCCAACGTCAAATTTGCTATTTAGTTACTCAACAATACTTATTTTCAGTTCAAACGCTATTCCTATTTGTAAATTTTACACATTCTATATCATTTCACTTTTAAATGTACATATGAGTCATATCTATTATCGTTATCCACATACTCGATTGATATCAAAATAGAATTTACATCAAAGACTGTGTCAAAGCAGTGAAACTCAAGCCTATGTTAGGGACATCGATCGCCACTTAATTCCCGCACCCATATCAAAACTTCATGTTTATATATATTCCTTATGCCTGTCATGCAATATACCACTAGTCAAACAGACATAAGTTGGTGAAATAGAAATTCAAAACGTAATTCCAAAATTGAATTATGACGGTCAGATCTATTTTTGTACTAAGTACCTGTTAGAGGTTAGATGCATTGAATTATCAGTTTCGCCTATAGATATACCTAAACACTGTCCAAACATGTCTCGTTATAGACTTGCCAGCGACCTGAATGCGTATCGTGCATATCGCCACTTGTTGTGTTGCCAATCCTGTATTTGCACTAACGACCTAGTTTACCATACGGCTTATTTGTCCCCATATTTACATGTATAAAATAGCTATAAAACGTGTATAAGTGTTGAACACATGAATTACATATAGAGCACACATGAATTACATACAGAGCACACATGAATTACATATAGAGCACAAAACCTACCTGCTTTACAAGGAATAGGTTCTGCACAGAAGTTTCCCCATAGCTTTTGGCCGTCGAATTGGCAATGATATTTCTCCTTATCGGATGGACATGTTACAAGATCGAAGTCACACGTTGCTCTCACGTAGATGAATAAGAATGTTATCACCGAGGTAAGAACAAGCCATAAGACAAGCATTCTTACGGCTTAGGTAAACCATGTCATAATCTCCCTCCCTTTCAGATAAATCCAAAAAACGCCTGTCAATCAGGGCTAAACTTCAGTAACATCACACCTTAGTCTGACCACACTTGGCGACACTTTCGCTACTGTTTGAAATGCGCCTAGTCTATGGAAAAATACTTCCGGGTAATGACCATGCAATTTGATCTATTTACGTGTACAATTGTATGAGCACGCATTTAACACTCGTACATAAAAGCAGGTGCTTAGCAGTCCAAAAGCATTGGGGGAGGGGGAGGGAGAAGGGGATCATTGATTAGTGTTCAGGTAGACCAGGAATCGTATAGACGGAGATATGAAACTAAGGCTAATTAACAATCTATGTCGTCTCGCCTTACGGTTCAACGCACACACGACTGGGTTCGGGCACAGCGCATACTCATTGGCACACAGTCTATACGATCCCTGGATAGACGGGTGCCTAGTCAACAGTGGACAGGGATCAATGCTTTTGCCTTCACTCTCACTGTTTAAATTTGATATTAAAGACAAATCTATTGCGTGATCAAGGGTGACTATTAATAAATACACTCAAGATCGATTCATATTATGCGCTTATGGCAGTCACAGTTAGGTTTGAGACCTGACTAACAGTAACCTATTTCCTGTTACCAACAACATATTTAGATGAGTCGTAGCGGGTATTTTTTTTAGCAAAGTTCAGTGTTATGATTACTACTACTATAAGGGCCACAAAATGTGTTGTTGGAGTCGAAAATGTCAAACTTCATAAATAGTGTTATTCTATCGAGAAGTAGTGTTTTCGACTGAATCAGCATCTAAGTCCTTATAAGTTCAGTTTAGTGCAAAGTAGATTTAAAACTTAAGAATTTACTATCTTTTGGGATTGCCATCGCATAATAAGCTATGTATCTACCAATTAAACACATGCATTCATTGATTTCCTTGAATGTCCCTCTAATTCGACTGAACTTAAAATCGATCCAATCGAACATTCATGGGATGTTCTGGTTGAAAACTCATGGTTGGAAGGAATCAGATCGATGACATTTGAGCTAATTGAGGGTTTGGGCTGAGGTCGTTAGGGGTGGCTGCGAGAAAGTAAAGGGCGGTAAAGACCGGTAAAGGGCGGTAGCAACAACCATTTATGTTAGTTTTTCCTGTAATTTGCACTGTAAGATATCTTTGAAAATAAAGAAACTACTTGAGTTGAGTTATTTTGTTTTAATAAGTGTATCACTGAATCTCCTGATTTAAAGTTGTATTTCATTACCTGCCTTAATAGGTTTTGTCTTTACTATGCATGCTATCCCCCGTAGAAAATGTGGTCCATCTCCCAACAGCAAAAAAAGTCGCAATACAATAGCAATAGAGTAAAATGGCATCGCCCAAGTTCTTATTTGGAACGATGGAAAAAAAATAGCAAGACGTCACTTTTTTAAGTCAAGTTAATGAACAGCAAATTAATCATTCTTTTAAGTTGCAAAAAGTATATACAAATTGTTTTTAAAACATATTTAATCAATAAACTTCATATCTAAATAAGAATTTTATCTCAATGTCCTAATTTTTCCTTTCCAATAAAGAGATGTAGCGGATAAGCAGCTGGGAATGAAATGCTGGAAAAACTTTTTTTTTCGAATATGTTGATTCAAATTAGTAGATTTTCACCAAGTCATTTGTCCAAATGCAATTGTATGAATGGTTTTGTTTCTTAAATATGCCGATTAATTCAAACTTTATAAAAATCACTCTCTGCGCTGTTACTGTGGCAGAGTCAATAATTTGAATTGTATATAATTTTATTAATAAATATGTGAAGTGTACATAATTGTTTGTGATCTTTTTGATGAGAAATACTTTCTTTAGATAAAGTTAATCTAAACATTTTAAATAATTATTTTACATGAAACATTTTATATTATACCATAGCTCTCTAAACAACAATTTTATCTTAGTGTAACCTTAAGTTCAGCTCTACTAACTTGCACTGCATGCTTTTCACATTGCAATCTATTCCCAAGCTGCCCCTTGCTCAGGTTCTTCATGTAAGTTCTATTGTTTGGAGTTCAGCCAAGCGTAGCATTGTCTTTATAAGGTTCATGTAAATTATATTTCATTGGCAATATTAGAAGTTGTATGGGTCAGTCACTTTGACCATGTGAGGATCATCTTGTTATTCATAAGGATCGAGACCATGGTGGTCTGGAAGTGGTTTTCATTTTGAAAAGGTTAGTTATCTCTGGTCTTGTGTATATATTTGGTGTTGTATTAATATGTATTTCATAGTTGGTTATCACATCGGCTACAGTTAAATTATGTTCATTATTCATGACTTCTCATGTGTAAATAATGTGTGTTGATAACTCACAGTACAGTGAGTTATGCTAGTTTTATACATGGAGTTAGTAGCTCGCAGTTGTGTGAGTTATTTAGATAATTCTAGACTTGAAGTTTATATCATATATATTTCACAGAGTAAGTTATCAATTCATCTTAAATTAAAGGTATTAATTAACTTCTAGAGATCGTACTCACAGTACAGTGAGTTCTATTTACTTTATGCTTATAGTCAAAGATTGATCTCACAGTACAGTGAGTTCTGTGGGTGTCCTATCCCTATTATATTATATTATTATAGTTATCTTAGGTTTATTATATATTTGAGTATAATACAAATCAGTAAGTTTAGTTTCTATATAATTAATATATCAAGAAGTATCGTTACTAGTATCATTATAATCATTATCATAAGTGAATGTGTGAGTGAATGTGGTAAGCGTGATTGGTTATATATGTGGTTGTGCAGTACTTTTACCGTAGTTACTCTTTTAATTATTTGTATATATCAACATCTGCATACGGTATTTATTCATCCTTCAGATGACGTAGGCTACGGCGGTGGCATCACACATGTATGCAGGAGCACGGGTTAAACCCACCTGGTACGTTATGCTCGATGTTATTGTCACTTATCAAGTTGTATTACCTTATGTATATCTATCATGTCTTACGTCATGATTTATATTATTTAATGAAGTATATGCATGTGTATCATTGTAACTAATGCTCTACCGAGTGTTATCATTATTATCTATTTATAGCTAGTATCATTAACGTTAGATATGCGTATTTATTCATTACGTCATTTACTTCAGATAAGCAACTTGAGTATTTACTGTGTGTCGATGGTACATATATCTATTTACCATATTGCATATTCAATAATTGCGAGTTTGATTTAAAGTATCAATGTGTTTAACATGTCATGTATATTATATATTGAATGGAGACTTATATTGTTATTTTAACATGTTTCAGGCTTAGACAATTGCATACAGATGTAATAAAGTCCATGATTGAACACCACCCCAGTGGCTTTGTGGTTATTCTCGAGAAAACCCTCCTAACGCTGCTACATTTTGGAGCCCCCAGTGAGGATCATGGACAAGACTCCGCCATAGGAGACACATGTACGTCATCTACAACTACCACATCCATGGACTTCGTGCAACAGTGACCTCAGCTATGAGACATACCTTCAACACTCGGTGAATAGACTCTGATATAGACTCACTCATACATGTATACTGTGCTTATGTGAACTGTGAACTGCGTTTTGACACTCTATTGATAATGTTTCGATTGATATGTGTATGTGAAGATGCTTGACTTCTTCAATCATGATACTGATAAACACGTATGATCTTGTGACTTCTACATATGGACACTTGTGTGACCCCCAGATATGGACACTTCTGTGACCTTGATCCTTGTTTGACCTTGACCTTCATGTGATGTGCTTTGCATTTGACTTTGTTCATTGTATGAATCGTGATTTTGTGCTCATATTTTGAATATTGTCATTCATTTATATACATGATGTTGGCTTATTTCTGTTTACATGTGGGTACCCCTTAGTTAATTGCTCCGGAGCTAGGTTTTGTGTACTTACAATTTTCTTGCTGTTTGACATTTCACCATTGCGTTGCCTTTATTTAAGCTTTAGTTAGTTAGTTAGTTAGGTATTAGTAATCCCTTAAAGCTACATTATACAACCACGATGTGTTTGTGTGTATGAATGTGTATTAGTTAGTTAGTATTAAGTAGTTAGTAAAATCAACTACTTAATTCTTCTGGTTATTAATTAGTTTAGTTAGTTAGTTATTTATATCCAAATAAACCGTTAAGTCTAGTTTATTTAAATAAGTTGCGTTGTGTTCATAGTTCATTAAGTATGTAGGTTTCTTCGTGGATTAGTTCTTGGTTCAGTGTTGAGTTCATTCATTTCATTCATTCATTGATTTCATTCCTCTTGTTATCCATTTAGGTATGTAAGGGTTGTTTGCATTGTCGTTGTCTTGTGTGGTCCTGATCTATTAATTTTCATATTTCTATTTTTGGGTATTATTCTCATCATGTAGCATATCATATCCCAAAGCCCCCTTCGCGCGTACACCTGCACCATACTTACCTGCATTAGTTACAACTTAATTAAACATAAATTAAATTTATTTAAACATGTAGGGTACGTAAACATTTAACCTAAAATCATCAAGGGTAAAGACTCATTTCATTTTCACGTAATTACCTTAAACTTTAGTTTATCTTTAACTATTTAGTTTATAGTTTGTTGTTGCGAAATTTCTCCGCGTACCGAGACATCCGTATTGTTTGCTGCGTATCATTTCACGTTTCAAATCAAGTCTTGTGCTGCGCATTTTCAAGTGTTACCAAATCAAAGTTGTGTTTGTGTGCATTATTCAGGTGTTATCAATTCTTCAAGTATTGTGTTGTGTGTGTGAATTCATATTCTTTGGAGATGGCTTCACCTGATATGACGGAGGAGGAAGTGAAACAACTTGTTTCTACTCTGAAGAAACTGGATTTGAAACCCAGGGCAGACACACCTCAAGACTTATTAGCATGGATGTCGTCATTTAGTAAGGAATCTAATCCCTCTCTTCCTACCACAGTTACCCTTGCTAAGTCCCCACAGCTTCCTTATTTCTCAGGAGACAGGAAAGGAGACGTCGAGTATGACCAGTGGAAGCACGAGCTCTCGTGTCTACGCACCAGGTATAAGGAGCAAGATGTCATGGACGCACTACACAAGTCACTACGTTGGAAGGCAGCTCGTGTTGCCATGCACATCGACAAGGATGCCCCTCTGCAGACTCTCATTGCCAAGCTAGACAGCGTTTTTGGGACTATTCATACAGAACACAACATCATGGCACAGTTTTACACAGCCAAGCAAGGAGAAGATGAACACGTAGTGGATTGGGCCTGTCGACTTGAGGACATCTTGGATCAAGCCATCACATTAGGGAAGGTCAAGCCCCAGGAACGAGATGGCTTACTACGAGACACGTTATGGACAGGTCTACGTCTTGATCTCAAGGACTTGTCAAGTCATCGATACGAGCAGGGAGGATCTTTTGAAGCCTTATTGAAATACCTGCGGCAAATGGAGGAGGAACTCAGCCAGAGGCACCAAGGTTCAAGGAAAACTGCAACTAGCAAGTCTTCTATTCCCCAAGAACAAAGTGAGTTACAAGAGATCAAGGGAATGCTCAAGTCAATGTCGACAGAGATAAACAAGTTAAAGGAACAGGTCAAGACTAAAGAGGAGAAACCACAGATCACTGGTCCAGTTCAACCATTAGCCCAAGGTCAGCAATGGAGTCAAGGACAAGTTGAGCACTGGTTACCACCGCGGAACTGGACACGCCCTCAAAGGTCACGAGGTAACAAGCCCTTTTTTCAAGGTCGAGGACGAGGCAATCCTTCAGGTCGAGGAGACCCAGGCTGGTTTCAAGGACCACAGACTCTGGATGACATCCCTAGATGTTTCAGGTGTGGAGAACCCGGACATATTCAGCGAGGATGTCGTGTTCCACTTGCACAGCACCAGGGAAACTACCAGGGGCCTATGGGGAGGGGCGGACCATGGGCCTAGGGTACAAGATCAACACACATCAGCAGTTAGTTGCGGACTTGGTTGGTGAGCCGACAGAGACCAAGGTCGTAGTGAATGGCATTGAGACTAAGGCATTACTAGACACTGGAGCCACTATTTCATCCATAGCAGCTAGAGGCGTTCTACAGACAAAACTTCCCCGATGTTCCTCTTGAACCTCTGAAACAGCTTCTTCATGTGGAATGCGCCGATGGAGAACAGTTACAATACAGTGGTTTTATTGTTGTTGACATAGAGGGACCAGGAAGCACAGACACCAAGATACAGTCCATGTTGCTTGTGGTGCCAGACAGCCTCTACAACAAGAAAGTGCCTATCACTCTTGGAACGAACATCTTATCCATCTACCTTAATCAATGCAAAGACAAGTTCGGACCTAGATTTCTTCAGCAGGCTAACTTACATACTCCTTGGTACCTTTCGTTCAGGAGTATTGTACTCAGAGAGAAAGAACTTGCTAAGAGGAACTTTTCTATAGGTAAAGAGTTCGGAGCCAAGTCGCAAGATAATCCCAGCTAACTCAGAGATTCATATCTCAGGATTTGTTGATCAGCCCCTACCGTACCATGCTACTCATGTTATTGTTCATCCAACCACAGGATCGCATATACCAGACGACCTTGACCTTACGCCTACCCTGGTGTCATATGATGGGAGTGGACAGAAGCTATACGTTGACGTACAAGAGCTATTAGTATCCCAAGTCGTGCTATTATATGTGAGTTGCAAGTCGTCAAGGTGGAGGATGTACCAAGCCTTACTTCTACTCCGGACTCAAGTGTGATAGACTTGATGGACTTTGACAAGTCAGCAGTCACAAGCGAGGAGCTAGGACAAGGGAAACAAGTCATCAATGACTACTTGGACATCTTTTCTACTGGAGACACGGACTTGGGACATACTGACGCTGTCAAACACAGGATTGACCTCAAGGATGACATCCCATTTAAGCAACGTTATCGGCGAATACCACCAGCCATGTACGAAGAAGTAAAGGGACACCTCAACCAACTTATCCTTTGTGGTGTCATCAGGCGCTCTCATTCCCCATGGTCATCCAACGTTGTTCTTGTGCGAAAGAAGACAGGTAAATTGAGGCTATGTGTGGATTTCCGTCAGTTAAACCAACGAACAATTAAAGACAATTACAGCATTCCAAGGATCGAGGAGATGTTTGAGGCACTGTCAGGTTCCAAGTATTACACGACTCTTGACATGAAATCTGGATATCATCAAGTGGAAATTGAAGAAACTCACAAGGAAAGAACAGCGTTTACAGTTGGGCCCTTAGGATTCTATGAGTATAACAGAATGCCCTTTGGACTTTGCAACAGCCCTGCCACCTACCAACGGCTTATGAACGACTGTTTTGAGGGACTCCACTTGAAGATCTGCCTCATTTATCTGGATGACATAATCATCTTCTCCTCATCACTTGAAGAACATTTGGATCGCCTGAAACAAGTTTTCCAAAGGATAAGAGAAACTGGCCTCAAACTATCACCAGAGAAGTGTTCCTACTTCAAGAAGAAAATCAAGTTTCTTGGCCATATTGTTTCAGAAGAAGGCATCATGGCGGATCCAGACAAGGTAGAAAGAATACTGAACTGGCCACGCCCATCTAATCCTTCAGAAGTGCGACAGTTTCTTGGTTTTGCGGGCTACTACAGAAAGTTTGTAAAGGATTTTGCAAAGATTGCCAAGCCGCTTTCATCTCTCATGCCCCATGCTAGGTCCAAGATGTCAAAGAAGCCCAAGAAACCACCAGAGGAACCATGGCATTGGGATGAGGAACAAGAACAGGCATTCAATCATCTGAAGGAGATGCTTACATCACCACCTGTTTTAGGCTATCCCAACTTTGGAACACCATTCGAGTTGCACACAGATGCCAGTGGAAAAGGACTCGGTGCTGTCCTATATCAGGAACAGAATGGGGTGAAGAAGGTTATCAGCTATGCCAGTCGTGGAGTCAGCAAGTCTGAAAGGAATTACTCAGCACATCGTTTAGAATTCCTGGCACTCAAGTGGGCTGTTTGTGACAAATTCCATGACTACCTGTATGGAGCCAGATTCACGGTTCTAACAGACAACAACCCTCTGACTTACGTTCTTACAAGTGCCAAGTTAGATGCCACGGGTCACAGATGGCTAGCAGCGCTTGGAGCCTATGACTTCGATATATTCTACAGGCCAGGACTGAAGAATACGGACGCAGATACATTGTCAAGGCTGCCAGAATATAAGAAGCTCTCTTCAGAACAGCTTTCTATGGACTCAGTCAAGGCTATTTGTGGAGTTGTTTACGCCCAGCCCTATGTGGAATCTCTATGCCTGTCAGCAGCATCAGTCGAGGAAGAGATGTCCACCAAGTCGGAGAACCTGCAAGGAATGACAGATAGGGACTGGCGTATAGCACAAGCAGATGATGATACTCTGAGGCCTTGGATACAAGCTGTCAGAATGAAGAGAAAGCCACTGATAAAACAAGTTCCAAGCACAACGGCCAATACCTCACTGTTCCGTTCGTTCAACTCCCTTTTATTGGAAAGAGGCATTCTACATCGGCGAATTACTGTGGATGGTGAGATAAGGTTACAACTCGTTCTGCCAGCAAAGTTCATCCAGGATGCATTACAAGGCTTACACAACGACGTAGGACATCCAGGGCGTGATCGTACTCTATCATTGATCCGGGATCGTTTCTACTGGCCAGGGATGCAAGCCGATACAGAGGACTGGATAAGAAACTGCAACAGATGCTTGAGGAGGAAGACACCTACTAACGTCCGCGCTCCCTTAGTCTCCATCACCACCTCACAGCCTTTGGAGTTAGTCTGCATGGACTTCCTTACGCTTGAAACTTCAAAGGGTGGATTTCAGCATATCCTGGTCATCACGGATCACTTCACTAGGTATGCTCTGGCTGTTCCAACAAGAAACACAACAGCCAAGACTACAGCAGAAGCCTTCTACAAGCACTTTGTGATGCACTATGGCATGCCCATGCGAATCCACAGTGACCAAGGAGCTAACTTTATGAGCAAGATGATCAAGGAGCTTTGTACCACTCTAGGAATTGCCCAGTCACGAACAACACCCTATCATCCTATGGGGAACGGCATGACCGAACACTTCAATAGGACCTTGCTCAACATGTTAGGCACCCTCAAGCCAGAACAAAAGCAGGACTGGAAGACATTTGTGGCACCACTCGTCCACGCCTACAACGCCACTAGACATGAGTCAACGGGCTACTCCCCTTTCTTCCTCATGTTCGGACGTGAACCAAGATTGCCCATTGATCTAGCCTTTGGGATAGAAGTTAACAAGGATCACAACAGCTTGACTTCTTATGTGAAAGATTTGAGGACAAGATTGGAGGAATCTTACAAGATTGCATCAAGAGCATCGAGAGATTCCCAGGAGCAACAGAAGGTCAACTACGATGTCAAGGTCAGGGCGGCTACGGTACAGCCTGGAGAGCGTGTCCTGGTAAAGATACTTGCTTTTGATGGGAAGCACAAACTTGCAGATAAGTGGGAGGAGGATCCATACGTGGTCATTTCTCAACCAAACACCAATAGACCGGTGTTTGTTGTGAAGAGAGAGCACGGGGATGGAAGGTCTCGGACCCTTCATAGGAACCTTCTCCTGCCCATCGGATCCTTGCCAGCCGACTCTCAGAAGATCCAGGTTGTACCACCCAAGCCTAAGACACGTAGGACAGCAAAGACTATTATTACAGAGACAAGCGTATCAGAAGAGGAGGAAGTAAGGTCGATCTCCAGCCTTCTAGTAGAACTTCCCACAGAGGTTGATGATTCGACAGTCATCAGCACTGGATCTGTGGATGAGGATTCCGTCTCTCAGTTGGAGGGTGACGACCTGAAGACTGAGGAGACGGCTGGTGCATCTTCTGATGGCGACGGCCATCGGCCAGGATCAACTGAAGACCCTGACACAGAGGATGTCACTACAGAGGAAGAAGTGCTGGCTGAGGATACAGCAGTGCCCGAGCGAGAGCTGAATCCAGAGGACCACGAGGGAGGAGCCGGAGCTCCTGCCCCACCTCCAGTCAACAGACCCACACCAAAACCATTACCAAGGAGATCGAGGACGTCATTTGGTGGGAGGGGGAAGTATGTGGCAGAGTTAACATTTCAAGTTGTATATAATTTTGTGAATAAACATATTAACTGAATATATTGGTTTGTTGTATTTTGATGAGTAATACATTCTCATTAAATAAACTATATCTAAACCATTTTAATCATTATTTTATATTCAACATTTTATATCATTACCATAGCTCTTTAACATCAAACTTATCTTAGGTCAGCATTACTAACTTGCACTGCATGCTTTTCTTTCCACTGCAATCTCTCCCCAAGCGTGTCCCATGCTTAGGTCAATGCAAGTTCTATTGTTCTAGGTAAACCCAAGCATAGCAATATTTTTAAAGGTTAGGTGATTTCAATTTCTTGGTCAGTCTCATAAGCTTTGTCAGACACGTCGTTGGATATATGATTTTGTGTTGTATCCTGATTTATTCTTTGGATCGAGATCAAGGAGATCTGGATTGTGTTAATTATTCATATAGCTAAGGTTAGTAATCTTTAGTCCTGTGTATATATTTGGTGTTGTATTTATATGCATTTCTTAGTTGGTAGTGATATCAGCTATAGTTAATTATATGGTTAGTTCCATCATTTATTATCTATCATGTGTAAATATTATATATAGTGATAATTCACAGTATAGTGAGTTATGATAGTTATATGGTTTTAGTCTATAACTCCAAGTATAGTGAGTTGTGTGAGATATACATTTATTTCCATAAATGTAATGTACATATCATTAATTACATTAGGGTACTGTATTATGTTACTTTTACTTTTGCTTGAATTTCACAGTACAGTGAGCTGTATTAGTGTAATATAAATATTCATCTCACAGTACAGTGAGATCGTTAAAGTACTTTATCACTTTATCCTAATTCATAGTGTTACTGTAGTTATCCAAATCATTTAAGTTAACGTTAAGTAATTAGTTTAGATTTCCATAACCATCATTACCATCAATGAATGTATGTGTGAATGTATGTCGGTAAGTGTGATTGGTTAAGATATGGTTGTATGTAGCTTTTACCGTATTTATTCTTTTAACACTTTGTTGTAAATAGTATAATCTGCATACGTCATTATTTATCCTGCAGATGACGTAGACATCGGCGTAAGACCAACTTGCTTGGTATACAGTTCAGGTCATACCAACCTGGTACGTTGTGGTCCTAATTATTGCCATGTTTATTTAAATGTATATTTTAATGTCTAATTCAATGTTCGTCACATGTTTAGTAATATTATTATAATAAACGTTATATGTGTTTGCATGCTACTGTGGTATGTAATGATTGCCATTGTAATCTATTGGCAACGTTAGTTATCATTCGTATATGCATATCTATCTATGTGTAACGACATATGTTAATCTTAAGATACTTTAATCATCATATTCTAATGATTTCGTCATCGTCAAATACCATATTGCATATTCAGACTATGCAAGTACGATTAGATGTATTTATATTTGCACAATGTGATGTATATCATTTATTGAATGTAAACTTATGTTGTTATTTTAATGTTTCAGGCTTTTCTTTATTGCATACCCTTGTAATAAACCATGATCACTTCACACCCCAGTGGCTTTGTGGTCCTTTGCTAATATAACCACTCTCAACGCTACTACATTGATATAATGATTAATGATATAAATGAGCCACTCCGTGAGCTTTTGGAGTCGTATATGCCAAACTTAATCAATTGTGTCATTTGATCTCGAAGTATCGACTGTTACCAAACAGACTCAATTTAAAGTTTATTGTTTGTTTACAGTGACAATATGAAGGTAGAACGTCACAATTATGATCGAAAAACCGCACAGTTGCGCGCGTCAAATCGTCAAACGTAAATTTGGAGATTTTTCTAAAACAGCCAGGAGGACAATTAAGAGTTAATAGCGTTTGTTAGGTTATATAACTATTATCCATGTATATTGGACGCGATATCTACACCTCTGTGCATTTATAAGGATGTTTTTTATATTTTCATGGAAAACCAGTATGTTTAATATATATGTCTTTTGGACATGAACGTTTAAGATGTTTTGATTTTATATCACCACATATGACATTTAGGGTCGTAAAGGTAAATAATATGTTATGAAATCACGGAGTGGCTCTTTAAGGTATGAAATGATTTTTGTTTTATGAAATAACATCAAGGTGGCCTTACAGTCTATAATTCTTGATATGAATAAAAGGCTAACTACAAATAATTTTTTTCAGTGAAGAGTAGTGTCTTCTTAAATGCAGTTTTCAACTGAAGTATGCACGTTGTTTACTGTTCGTGCCTCTAACACCCTGCTTGTTTTTCTTCAGGTGAGTGTTTTTGTACGATGTGCAGTCGATAGTTATATTTTGCTAATAAAAACAACATTTAACCATTTGCAAGTAAAGAATAAAGATCTATAAGCATATCACTTTAATCGGATTAATCATCGAAATGTTAAGTTAGGTTGTTCGGTTCTTTTCGAATGAAGTTAAACACCATGCCCAATCAAACTAGCGACGTTTTGACTCACAAGACAGATTAGGTGAGTTGAAGCTTTTTTTTTATTTGCTAGGCGGCGAAAAGTCACAGTTGAACCAATCGGCCAATGTTTAATCAAAAGTTTAATTCTGATGAAAAATAAACTGACGATCTACCTTTGCTAATTTTCTCCCCACAGACGTAGCTCCATCATTAATTCCAATACAACCTCTGTTATAATAAAAGCTCTTCTCGAGTCATCTTATGAGTGGGCAGTTTCGAAGTTGGGATGGTACATATATACTTTTAAGAAATTCTTATGTTGAAAATGAAAATACAGTGGTGTCAAAAGCATAGTTTAAAGTGGTACAACATCTAAAACAATTAATTAGAGTCTTGACATTAAATGTATTGCGTAGATCCTGATGATCAATACATTCATTACTATCCCTCCAGGGTAATAATACTCATGGCGCTTTGAGCATGCTTTGTCATGGGTATATGCGCGGTATAAGAATGCTTTTATTATTAGTATCATATTTCATGGGCGTCTGTGCTTTAAAGATTACTTTACATGAACCAAGTGTCGCATTAATGCATTGCTTTTCTAGACCCAGACTTAATGAGAAAACTTACAGGAGTGACACGTGACCCCGACATCATCCCCGTGATCACAGTTATGAATCCCCCAGCCATTTTGAGAGCACTGATCGAGTGAGGATTCGCTTCCTGTGCATCCAACATTGTCCATCCAAATTCTTCCCAATCCCCGGGTGGCTCCCACCACTTTCGCAAACGTACTACAAACAACAGTTGTTGAGATTATTTTAATGACCCTTCACTCACGTTATCGAAAATGGCTTTAAGAGTTGGAAAAAGGGGATTCTTTTCTCAATCTCATTTTAAAAAGCTGGCAATAACGCTTCACAAATTACGTTGATTGTAGATCTCAATGGACCCGGTAAATGTCATCTTTTACTTCAGTTGGACCTATTAAACTTCATTTCTGACCATCAAAATTCACCTATTTTTGTGACGAATATTAAAAATAGAGCTCATAAAAATATCGTAAGGTTCATAGGTTCGTCTTCCTAATTAAAATGTGGATGACATAATCAAAATATTTAATAATGAATTTGTTCCGACCATTCCTTTGCTCGATAGAAAATGTAATCAGTATGTTCCTCTATCTTTCACTACACGACGATCATATGTTAGGTTTTCTCAGTACCTAAGGTTTCAATAAGGTTATCCAGGGTTAACCAATTGGATAAAAGACCCTATGATGTTTTACTCTGGAAAGTGTTCGGATCAATCTGGTGAAAATATGGCATCCAGACATTATTTTTTTCCTATGAAATGTAAGAATCCGTTAAATCCAATTTAGTGAAAACAGTCATGCATTCTGTTGTCGACACAGTACCTTTCAAGTCCAAGCGAGGTACAGACAACCTTAGCATCATTATAACCAAAGTAGTCATTGCATACTGTTCCCCATTCGCCTCGTGCCTTTACTTCCAGTCGTCCACTATGGGGTCCAGGAACAAGTCTTACCTGGACACCTGAAAGATAATAAACGCTGCAAACTCAGGCTCGTTCCCATTAACGCCAAGCGTGACGTTGTCTGATTGGCAGATCACGGGGACGTGTATCGCCGAAAATTATGATGATGATAATATATAATGAGATAAAAATGTATCTCTTCTGTATAAATAATAAAGGGATATAACGCCCTCAGACCCCTCGTCTTGTTCCGGGGCGAAATAAACTTGGAAATTCAATATAGATTAATATAAAAATAAATACACATGGAGCCTGATAAATCCTTATCAGCTTGGAAGCGATGTTTTTATGAGGCAGGATTTTGGCGTACTCTCAAGAAAGCTGACTTTGTAGCTCGGTCAAAAGTCAACCAATTTTGATTATTTTACATTCTAACGAAAGAGGATTTATCAGGCTTCATGTGTGTCTATTGTCATATTAATCTATATTGAATTTCCAAGTTGATTTCGCGATACAAGTCCCTGTGTGGCAGATAACTCAAATTATCTATTCATAATCATCTTTATGTGCAATGTATAACAAGTAGGATCAATTTCATGCAATTTTTTATTTTCTACCAATATGTTGTTGATTCTACGTTGAAATTTAACTTGATATTTCTTTTAAAATGCTGAGTGAGTTAACGTTACCTTAACTTCATCAGATATGATGTTGTTTGCCGAAAGTGAAACCACGAAACTCATGTCTGATGTCCCTATCGCCTTTTACTTGTCTAGTTCTTGAGCTCTGACGCTAGTGGCCAACTGATAATCCGTTACCGTATTTATTCAAAGATGCTTTGAACAAAGAATATGTCATCAAGTAAAACATTCAACCTGTTTCAACCTGAACTAGTTACATTAAAACATAAAAACGTTTACTCACGACAGCTATCCTCATCAGCCCAATTTCCACAATCATTTCTCCCATTGCAAACAACTGATCGCGGTCTACAATTTCTGTTCTTGCAGTAAAAGGCGTTTCTTGAACATCTGCCTGAAAACAGGAAATCATTGATCACGAAGAATGCTCTGCGAGAACAACTCCGAGTCCAAATGATCACAGTTTATCCTTTTCAATAACCAGTTAATGTGCGTACGAGTCTGGTAGATGTGAATCAAAACCGCCACGAGGATTCTATGAATGATCGTGCTTATATCTTTAAGTATTGGAAAAAAGAACTGAACCAAAAAAGTGGTTTCATGTCTCAACTTCATTAAAACAAAGCAACACAACCATAAGATCTTCACACAGATGAAAAAAAAACGTACGAAATTTCTTGAATTTTGGAGATAATAAAATATCTTCTTAAGTCTTGGTTGCAAGGTACCAAATGGTATTGTTACAAGTAACAGTTCTCATTGCCGAAGAGGTCTGTGTAACAGATCTATAAATTACTAATAAGATAACAGAAATACATTTTTAAGACATGGCCGAAGTGGATTATTCTATTTATATTTAGTTTCCAAATTTCGGATTTTTAGGGATTGTGCTTTTCATGAAAGAGATTTTATACAAACAAAAGCAAATTCAAGCAAACTCATGGAATCGCAAACGCTAGGCGACTGAGAAACTGTACGCATGTATAACCTAAACAGATATCCACATCAAACTGATGAATGACAATCAAAGTTTTTCAGTCACAAATCTGAAATTCAAACACAAAAACTGTCCCCGTAGATCCATGTAAACGACAATAGTTCTTGTATACCAGACTTTAATCTCTGCATCAGATTGCAGCAGTGGACTTATTCCTCGAGACTATATCAATTCCAGTGAGAACGCTTGAGAAATCCAACCTCACTGAAACAACAAAACCTCCAGAACCTACCATTCTTGAACAGTTGCATCTAAACCTCTTTTCTTCTATAAATTCAGACCAACTGACACACAACTTATACTTTTCTAGGTTCCAAACTCTTGTCAATGTAGATGCGACTCTGTTTCTTAGCCATCATTTTATTCGTTGTTCATGTTCACTTTACCACACATAACCCTTGATTTCTAAATGGGATGGTTGATTTTCTCAAAGTACCTGGACCTGTACAGTACTTGTGTAACCCTAGGATTGTAAACCCTGTTCTCATCTCGAGAACGTATTTAGAAATGGTGAACTCTACCTTAGCTAGCGAACTTGATGACATGTCAACGGTCAAACTGACGTTCCTGCCAAAAACAAAATATTTAAGGAGAATTCTAATGACATCTGCTCTGGCCACTTGAAGTACAACAGTAACTATTAAGATAAACTTACAAACGCGCTGAATCTCCTTGACGTACGGGCAAATCACCTCCATTTGAACACCTCCATTTATTGTGTGATAAGGTGCAGTGGGAGTCGTTAATTCCAAGCTCTTAACTCGAAATGGCATCCCCTTCAACCAAGTTATAAAGAAACCTGAATTATACGTTTATGTCAAAAGGTCTACTAAGGCAAGGTTGCAAGAAAGGCCTTGATAAATTGAGGTTGTGGGTGTAGATTTCTCGAAATGTTTGCCTATCATGGAGGAAATGAGTACATGAAAAACTCACGACAATCGTCTTCATCATCCCAGTTTCCACAATCATTGTCTCCGTCACACACATACCTATCCCTGATACACCTACCGCCTCTGCATTTAAATCCACTACAGCCAACTGAAATATAAACATTAATTAGATAATTAGATCATTTTGTTCATTCAAGTGAAAGAAAGAATAACTAGAGCAGATTTATTTACAAGCCCTCATTCAGATCTATGAACTCGCACGATGCCTTAGATCTTCCGACAGTAACCTCCTTAAAGTACCTTCATCCAGCAAGTCGCCGGCCCTTCTCCATGGAATCACCTTCCTCAAAACCTTTGAGACATAGATGAACTTTCGAGATTTAAATCCGGAATTTAAACACACTTTTTTAATATTGCATATGATTGACTACCTGACTCTTTCATGTGTTCATTACAGCGCTTCAGCGCAGTTTTATGGTTTTAGCGCTATATAAGTATTTTTTGTATGTATGTATGTATGTATTTCTTACTACATGATTAAACTTTTAAACTTTTAAAGTTAAAGTTTAAATATGAGACTTGTCATTTTGCTATCATTTAACGGGGATATTCATGTGATGCTTTCAAAATTCAACATTTGTAAGATGGTTGCATTGTTCAATCTTGTCACTTCGTGTTAATAAGCTTATTCTAGAGATCTGTGAGTTTTCTGGATATCGTAAACCGGTCTACCTATGGAGGCTCTCAGAGATTAGATTTTTTCCGGAAGATATGTCTCTAGAAACTTGTGACGCTTTATAAGGATTGGCTGAGAAAACCCCAAACACAAATCCAGCTTCCTGGTTCTGCATTTGCCTTTGCTGCATCTTTATTCTCCACCCTCTAGGAATCAACATCTAAATAAGACTCATCTTATCAATATTACTGCTGTTAGACCAAATACTTGTAACAGGTGAATATATTTTCAGCTAGTCTATTGTGACTCATTTGATATTTTTGTACCTATTTGTAAAGTAAAATTGGAACTAGTTGTTCATTGCTGATCAAATTGTTACATTCATATTCCACTGTTTGTCAGATTTAACTGGTTTAGATAAATTCACACGTGACAATAACATGAAGTTAGGATCTTCTTTTCGATTAAGATATAAAACTTTGTCGGAATAACATTTACGTTTTACAAATATTACGTTTACAGTTGATATATAACAAAAGGAAGTTATACTTACAAAGCCATCCAGATGCATGTTTCCCTGCAATAAAGTAACATTTTGTTCTGTTTAGCAATGACAAATGCGTTTGCGATAACTTTGTTACAATCAAAAAATTCAAAGCAAAATGATAATTCAAATATCTTACCAATTAGAATTAGGAGAAAAAGTTGAAATAAATGCATCATGCTTGCATCGTTGTTGTATCGTGGTAACTATCTCATCGCAATACGTTTACAACAAGGAAGATACTGAAACACTCGACGTGAGTAGAAGATAAGTATAACATTTTCTCTTCAAGTGGTTCGTAACATTTGTCAACCATACATGCTATCTTGCAAATTACAAAAAGTTAGATTTATTTAGTTAGGTATTATAAAGTAATACGTTTGAAATTTTATTCATAAAGGATTTATACAACCAATGAGTTTTGAACGACATGTTTGTTGCAGATAAATATAAGCCGAATGTCATCTTCAAGTAAACTGGTTCATTCTATTCTGTAATAACGTGTATGATCCAATTGTACCAACTAAGATACGTTGGCAATAATGCACTCTTCTGACAATTCAAATAACAGTCTTTGAAGATACGATCCACCCACTTCCATACAGTATAAACAGTATCATACCATACCATACAATACAGTACAATACCAGATACCATTACATACCGTACCACACCACTACACACTATTCCATTCCCTAATAACAGATCCCTGGAAATTGTTTTGAGCAAATATAGGAATGTTGATAATGCCATATTGATTGTTGTAAAGACTATTGGAGCACAAAAAGAGATTTACACTTGCACTTTTGAAATATTTACATCATACATATTTTACATATCCTCTGATCTCTCGTAGCCTAACGATTTCGACTTCAGTCGCCAATGTTTGCTGGAAAGCAATCATATTTGCCTTGTTCACAGTAACACTAACTGAAGATTACGCTTGTTACCCGTAATGCTGACAGTAACACATTTCCTTTACAAAGTAAATGTCCAAATCTTGTGGTCAAAAAAATCAATTCTTCCTTTTTATCAGGCTGGTATGTCAATCATACTTGCTTGAGGGATTTTAATAGGATTAGATTTTTTCGCCTGTCCCTTACTGTCACGAGGAAGATGTCCATACTATCTATCATATTATAAATAAATATTATTACGAGAAATAAAGTTCTTTTCTGGTCTGATCTTCACATAGATTTTCTCCGGTGATGTTGACCAATCGTTTAGAAAACTTGGTTCATTTCCAACTATTTGTTTTTATCAATCATTGGCTCAGTTAATGACTGATGTTACTAAGAGAAAACATCATTTTTTTTATAACTTATGCATTTATATTATTATTATTATTATTATTATTATTATTATTATTATTATTATTATTATTATTATTATTATTATTATTATCATTATTATCATTATTGTTGTTCATGTATATACAAATTCAAACATGCATATCAATAGTGAAGCTAGACATTTCAACATAGTAACATCATCTTTACTAGACGTTACTAAGAAGATCATACATCAACTTTACAAGATGTTTTATCTTTGCATTTTCACACTCTTCGTTAAAAATCTAAAAATAATATTCCCCATCAACATTATAATTTTCATGCATGTAGGGCACAATCCTATACCTAGTAGCTCAAGGTTTAAGTTTATGATTCTTATGGAAGAAGTATTAATGAAACTTTGTTAAGGGATGAATGGTCCAATTTTACAATAGAACGCTCATTGTAACAAAAACGTTGTTTCATTGCCATTTTATTACTCTCGTAATTTCCGCGCAATTTGTAATAATTTTTATTACTTTATTACTCAGAACGTGTGATCTCTAAGGGCAAAGATGCAAATAGATATTGTACTATATTAAGAATATGATAGCATACATCACCAGTAGTCACACCTTTGATGTTTGAGTATTTATCCTACTAAATGGAGGCTTTGTCAGTTTGGCAGAAGATATCGAAAGATATGGATCAAGTGTGTAAGAAAAACAACCTATTCATTGATTTATTTCAATCCTTTCATCTATTCTAAAGAGAGTAATCATCTTTTGTCATGATTTTTTTCATAAAGGTTAATTAAGTCCCCATAGTGAACCATTAACAAGATAGTCTTAAAAAGTCAACGATTAAAGATCAGGTATTGAAGTAAAAGGGTGGTTATGACTTGTTGTTGAAGATTTACTCTATCTGTGACGAATGAGACACATGTGAAGAGATGGCCGTTTTTCAAATGAAGGAATTTTATATGAGAACAAATACTTTGTTTTATTTTCAAAGTCACTTTATGTTTCGTTTATAACGCTCATTGTGTCTCAGATTTGAAAGATAGCTTAGAGTCCGATGTTATAAATCATGAAATTATTTTTTTAATGGTTCAAACAGAATACATGCCACTCTGGCATGTCAAAGTTTTACAATTCCTACTTCCAATATCAAGAACTTTTAACATTTCGATATGCAAATATATGTGATAAAAATACCATGACACTTGTAGTTTTTTTAAATACCAACATCATATACAAAGGATTTGGGACATCATTGACCATGAATAGATACTCGTACTTTGTACTAAGAGGTTCATTTCTGAGATAAAGATTGTAACAGGCAATATCCGTACCGAATACTACCTATCTTGTTTGAATGTTAAAAAGTATAGAATCAGCCTAGCACGTTTTAGATGTTCTTCGCATGAACTGTTTATTGAGAAGGGTAGATATCTAAATATAAGGAGAGAACTTAGACTCTGCCAATATTGCCAGTCAAATGAAATTGAAAATGAATACCATTTTTTACTTGTATGTCCTATTTACAGTAACATTCGAAACAAATACATCAAAGAAAAATACTATGTGCACCCAAATATGTTTAAATTCTCCAAACTTTTAAACAGTTTAGATAATAAAGAAATTGAAAACCTGTCCATGTATATATTTTACGCATCTGTATACAGAAACCGAATTGTTTTATAAATGTGAAATATGTATCAACAAATGTAAATGTAATGTACCATAGGCCTGAAGCCTTCTGAGTACTGAATAAAAAGATTGAGATTGAATTTCGTTATGAGGGATCAAATGCTTCAGTGGTTCGTTCGAAACACACCTTCAAAACAAGCAAAGCGGAAAACATAAGACTCTTCAAATTACTATTGCAATTTATTTACAATCACAAAAACCAATTAAGTGAGAACAAGTTCTTTTAAAAGTCACATTTGAATGTGTAAATTATACTTGTTGTGGGTTAAAGATTACAAACATAATCAATGTAATAAAACTCATTGAGAAATATTTCCAATACAACGTCGATCTTCATAGTAGTACCATTGTAATTGTATATGTGCTGAAAAACTTAAATTTGCATGAACATGATATGATCATCAATGCTAAGAATTTTATACACCCACAGAGACTCGGTCAAGTATATTCCATTTCCCTTCATTTACAAGTCTAATGCCTTTAACTTTTAATGCCTTTTATCTGTCTAACAGATTTCCTCCTCACTTCAGTAATTTCAGAGTTGTGTCAAAGTACATGGTTTTCCTACGTGGTAATCGATTCACATTACATTTATTTAATGTATTTTTTACTTTGAAATATCAAATAATGATTTCCAAACTTAATATGCAGTAAAGCTTAATGTTCCGAGTCACAATGATCGATTTCTAATCTTCAATAGTTCCTTACCTGTTACATTGCCTTAATGGGTAGGATGCTAATTTGCAATCTACACTTGTTTGATGGCATGACATTGTAATTGCATTTTTCTCGAAAAAATCTGTTACACATTTACACAAATAAGAATAGTTGACATGTAAGTTGATGGATAAGCAATTTCATTTCCTGAAAGCATCCTTGTGGCGCCTTATGTGTTGCAGTTGTCAGACTCAAAATCATGCAATTTGTTATTGAGTGGGAGGGAAGAATTTCCTCAGTAAGGGCCCACATGCCAATTTTACTTTAAATCATCGGTTGATAGAAAAATCTTTCTTTTTTAATGGCAAAACATATATATTTAGTGAGGAAACTGATGACAAAAGTCTTCCATTGAGCCAATTATTGGCTAATTTTGATTCAAACGTATATGTTAGGTAATCTCAACATGTCCCCGTACAAAAAGAACGTTCCAAATAAAAGTCATATTCATTTTCAATGTAAAGTATAATGCAAAGCGGCCACATAAAACCCACCCTTTTAAGATTTAGTTTGGTTTTGTAGTCTACCATCACATTTTCATATGAGGAGCAAAACCTGCTAGGAACAATACGCATTTTAAGCAATATTTAAAGGAGAACTGAATATTGATGGATGTTACTTTTAAATCGGTAAATTACAGCAAATCAAAGCATGATTCAAAACATAAATTACATAATTTGTATAGATGAAAATTATTTTCAATACACAATTTCCCAAATGTGTGAGTGTGTTTTTCTAGAAACGACACTTTGTTATGAAGGAAGAAGAAGTTTATGAGTGTGGAAAAGAGAAAATGTGACACTTTGAAGCTTTCGTCTAACCCATCGTTAAGAGAAGCAAGGTATGAGGTCCAAGACTCATAAAATCAATCAAGCATTAGATCTATCATTGATTAACTATCGAACGGTTTAAAGATATCAATGAATTCCACAGGTCACTGCATAAATAGGTACTAGTAACACGTTACGAAACAAGAGCTTCGTAAAGTAAAGTGAATGGGAAATAGAATATCTTGCCAGACTCCAATATTAGACATTGTTACATGTAAAGAACAGTTTGTGTATTGTGATGCATCAACCGAAAACAATAAAGTTACATATTTATTTAATTGTCCGAAATTTTTTATCATGACGTTGCTAGTAGTCTGCAATGCTGTCATGTCTGACGGTTAAGCTCCAAAGCAGTATCTAACTAGATGCCTTATGGAACTTTGTCGATAGAATAAGACGAAATTCTTAACATCGATAAACATATGCATGAAACTATCACTGAAATTTGGTTTCTAAAATTTTCGGCAGAGATTTGCAAATGGATTCTTAATATTAAATGGTCGTTGTACCACAGGCCTTTTGCTTCTGGAGAAGATAACGATAGTTAGGGTGATGTCCCCGTGGCACTTGCCTTTGCCATAAACCCATCGGGGACTTCAAGTCAGATGTGCTTAAGTGATTATCATTATTAGTCTATTGATATACATAGTAAGCATTATCAATTTAACCATTTCCATTCCTTACATTCTGTACAAGTAATTGTGTTCGTATGAGCAGATTCTCTCCAGAGCTTAGGTAATTTTCTGCTTGGTTTCATGCATTATGAACAGCTTAGTATTTGTAGGAATCCTTAATTTGATTATTTTTTGTATGGGTCCAGCAAAACTTTTTGACACTGATCATGTGTTATCTTTGTAAAACAAACACATAAAAAACACATATTCGAAGCTGAAATAAATTTTACCTATTTGAATTTCCAGAAGTCATTTACCCTGACTTTTTTCAGATTAATAAATCGAGACTTTGCGTGAGAAGAGCGATAGACAAGGTTATCTACTTGAGTGAAGATAAAGCTGCATTACGTTGAAATATAACTGTTCATCTTTTTCTTCCTTCGTGATCCATACTTTCGATTCTCCCCATACTGGAGTTAGTTAAATACTTTTATAAATAATGACAAAGTTTAAAAAGTAGGAAGTGACTGATACTAAGGTTATCTGATCATCCATAATCTCTCAGGTTGTCCCTTTTGACCTTCTAAGTTTTGCAATCATATTTCTTTGTAATTGAATAACGAGTTTTAATTGTGTCAGAGTGCTTGTCATTTTCTCCAAACAGTAGCTGTTAGCGCGTTCGGCTTCGGATCAAGAGGTCCGTGGTTCGAATCCCGCCAGGGGCTCGGCAACTTTGTCTGCAGTAGAGAACTGTTCTACACGCAGTCAGGTTTGGGTGCAATGCTACACTGAATTTCAGCGCAGTACAACCCATGGTTTGCTAGTTCCGGTCGATGCTCGCAGGTTTCACCGAAATGCATAGCCACATGGTGCTGCGGGCTTTCTCCCTGAAATAATACTAGCAGCCGCGATATAAGTGAACTGATCTTGAAAGCAGCGTTAACACCAACCCACCTCACCTCACCTCAACCCACCCAACAGTAGCTCTGTCATAATTCCTATACAATTTCATACTCAATTATAGATACAATCAACTAATAAAGGAAACAGGTAACACACTTCTACTGTCGTAATTAAATCAATTTTGGGGTAAGATTTTATTAGAACTTGCATTTAAAAATAATTGTGATTTTATTTACGGACAGAGATTTGAAATCAGATTTTTTGCATCACTGCTAACAATACCTTCCACTCCTTTCAGCCCAGCAATAGACAGCGGACTTTTCACCAACATCTGTGACCCGAGTTCCAGAAAATGTCTAAGCTACCAATTCATAAAATACTTGCTTCCATATTGTTGGGTTGAAAGAACATGATTTTTCTATATACCATATGGTCCCACCTTCCGTTATTCAACTGTATATTTTTTAGAAAGAATGCGTTTCTCGGTCACTTTGATCTGTAAGGAAAGGTGATTTAGTCTACTCCTTTGTAAATAAACATGACCAATCGATCAGATCTACTCTGTTTAACTAACTGATATTTATAGTGACACAGAGTATGTTTCATGACTTTTATATTTCTAATATGATGAAAATAAGATAAGAGTCAAAATGCCATATGACCTCAGTTAAGTCAAATCGACCCTCTAAACGTTCATCTTTATCTCTAAAGTTTCAAAATAATGTAATTTTCTTGTTTTCAATGATGAATAAAAAGTAGCAATAAAAATGTAAGGAATTCGAAATTCCGCGTCCAGTAAATAAGAGTTAATAATAGATTAATAAGCACCGAGATAATGATTTTCAGAAAGAACCACTTATTTTCATTAGCATCATAAATAACGTTTGGCATAATGGACTCCAAGTTACTCTGTGACCCTTTAAGTTATACTAGATCATTTACTTAGAATTATGGATTTCATTGAATAAATCATTTGGATGTTTTTACAACTTTACCCTACTTTTTTGTTTCCTTACTGTGTACATTCAGAATGACTCCTAATTAAAGATCAGTTTGGCGTAGAGATGTCATTGATTTTCAGATCTGTTGGCACAGTGCAGCGTTTTATTGCCAGAACATAACGACTTCCTATTATGTTGTTATCTTGCACTGTAATGATAACACTTATGTTGAATGATTATGATTAGTCAGCTCTTGACTAGATTAACCCTCACGCTTTTGGCCATTTGTGATGATAAAATAAGAAACCTGTCATCTACTGCTCTGCAGTAGAAAAAGGTGCAAGATTACATGAACGTTCACGGAAACAATTAGAAATTTGATTACTCGAACTGATGATGTTGTGGACTATGATAAGAAAATTGAAACAAGGTTGATATCCTACCCTATTTAATCATTTTTTTCTTGTTGTCCTGATAATTAAATTAAAGAAGTGTTATATTCTTATTAGTTTTACTGGCCGTTTTATTTGCTTGAAATAAGAAATTTTATTTCCAAATCATACACGTAATAAAAAATATTCTGTGAATTGTCAGTATTCCAAACTTTCTTTTTAAGATTTTTTACCCCTTTTTATTGGACATATTCATAACATCGAATTTTGATGTCCAATCTTGATTGATGACTTGAGAGATTTAAATTACCTGTCCGGTACAAGATCTGGTACTCTGGTAATAGCTGACATGTGAATAGATGGATCAGCCAACTCATTTCCTGAAACCATTTTGGAGGCGCCTCATATGCTGTAGTTAACAGCCTCGGAATTATGCAATGTCTTATTTCCCATTTTTCAAATGGCGTTTTCCTATCTGATCTGGAGCAACTTATCTTATATGTTTTCCAACCACAGGTTCAAGCTTAGCAAGCTGTTTATGTCTAATTGAACGGTTAACTCTAACATATTTAACATCAAATAATCAAAACTTCGAGTATCAGTTTGCTGGAATCCAAAGTTAACCTTTCGTTCCAAAGTTTTCAGTATTTATCCCTCGTTAAATGTTCCACCGGTTCTATAATTGTCTATTGATACCTTTTCTCAATGTTATTAATCATTTCATTTTGTTGTACCTTATGTCTTTATCACAGTATCCTCTGCATATTATTCATGCTTGAAAAAGATACAAGAATATGTATCGATACATCGCAATCTCAGAAAACAGTTCGTCATCTATAATGTATATGTATTCAAATGTTTCCAACTTCCAAAGCCTCCCACGTAAGTTAAATATTTCAATCAGTTTAAAGATAAAAGACACACTATATGGTAAAGAAGGCTCGCTTTAAAATCCTTAGAATTGACTGATTTGAAAAGTTTCATATGTGCACGTGAATATGTAAATGAAGCAAGTCAGTCATTTCCGACAAGTTCACCTCCTTGCGCACAGCTCAGCGTCTTTTAGAATCCATATTTCCCTTCTTGTGCCGATAAACTGACAAACATTTTTTGTGACAAGACTTGTCTTTTATCTATAAATAGGTAACAAATACTCATCGAGCGTTCGGTACATACCAGATTTGCGTTTTTTCACAAAAATCTACATGTTTCCTTTGCAATTCACACTGTTTTGCTAATTCCTGTATTAAGGAAAGTGGAATTTCTTCACTATTTAATTCATCTTTCTTAATTTCCCCAATTCAGTTCAAACAGATACCACGAATTGCGTAACATAACGGAATAAATCTGGTCATATCATCTCACTCCCTGTAATGAAACGATAGAACTATACAGCATCACGGTAAAGTTATATTGTAGATTGTTCTTCATTCATTCGTTGCTACATTCGATGATAGGAAAGCTGCAAAATACAAAGAACATACTTAAGTTTTAATTTCTTATAGTTTTGACATCGATTGCAACCTGCATTCATGTTTTCAAACACGTTTATCAAGGCAGCCAAGATTTGATAAATGAGGAAATGTAATACATCAATCAGGTAAATTTTGAATCACATTGTAAGTGCTATGTTTATAATCATCATTCAAGGTTACTGAGAGGACACAGCTCTTAAATATCCTAAAGCAATGGCTGGTATTAAAGTTATGTACAATACATTAAGATATATATGTAGCATAACTCGATGTTATCTAGAACATCTATAATGCGCACTCAAAGTATATATTTATCTATGCATTATTATACATATAAACTAAATAAGTTACAAGCCTAGAAAATAACTTTAAGTTAATTAGATAAGGCCATACACATACATTTACATAGCACATTGACGATATGTAAGTTCAAATAGCAAATATCAAACTTTACTCAGAAGAAAGGTGAGGGTGATGTATTTGGAATATGTTCCTTGCTATTTTCGTGTTTTTCTGTCAATGTAATGATAAACCTATATTGAAAGTCATGATTTAAAGTCACATTTTTTGTTAGGCATTTTACCAAGGCGTGACATCACAATACATCATTTCAAAATCTCTCTCAGAAGAAAACTCCTAGCTAGGAGACATCTTCAGGTAAAGCAAAGTGACTCATTCCTTCTTAACTGCTGCCCACTCAGACATAATCGCTTCAAAGATTTATCGTTTAGTCTAGACAATAAGAACTGATACTATAAACCTGGGGTACGTTAAGGAATAATTGATGATGATTCGCTAACCCTCGTATGACATGAACTGAATTTATACAGTAATCACCAACCATTGAGGTTGTAATAGAGAGTTTGTGTAGGAAGAACTCTTGGTTACATTTCATATTGTAATTTTTCTATGCTGTCTTGACTTTGGAGATGAAGTTTTAAAGCAGAAGCCAAACTTTATTATTTTGTTTTAAAATAGATACCATATACTAAGGACCGGTGCCACTCATTTTACGGAGAGGTGTATTACAATACATATTACAATATATAGGTACATTTCATATTGTAATTTTTCCATGCTCTCTTGACTAAATAACAGTAATTAGAACTGGCTGGCTGGCCCGTTGTAAAGAGAGATAATTCATTTACAGGTTTCGGACTTTTAACATATCTGTGCTATTTTCACTTTGCGAGTTTACACTTCAACTTTCAGTAAAATCATCTTTTTTAACTTATTTTTAAGCAATTTTAAAAGGAAATCTTTATTTTTTTATTCTGCGATATATTGGATACTCCCTGAAGAGTGTACCGGTACGTATCGTCTTGTTTCCGTATTGCGATATACCGATATACCGATAATACATATATAACACTTTTGTATTTCGTGACGGAATGAGGTTAAGAGCTGTTACCTTTGTAATTGGCTAAATATCTCATGTTAAGACAAAGTTTGGTTACAACATTACAAACACTTTATTCCAAAGCTGTAATGAAACACACTCCCAAGACAGACCAAATATTGCATAGTTATTGCAACAATAAATGGAATTATTAAACCAGTTTTGAATCAAATGTAGAACGTTTTCGGTACTTGCCATCGTTGAAATAATTGATCAATTTTCCTGACTTGGAATGATTCCTGTGAATAATGAAATTGGTTCATATTTATAGCAATTGTTTAATTATTTTTAAAGAAACTATAAGAACCAAAACAGTAACTTAAACATCGTGAATAATATATTGATGTAGATAAAAAAAAATGATTTGCAGTTTTTATTTGTCAAAGGATTGCACTTAACTTAATTTATGACTTAACTTGACTAACACGATAAGCTCATGCATTTTTTTGAGGAAATGATGTCTTAGATTTATGGGCTGATCACAATATCAGCTCCCACGATTGAAGCAATTAAGCAATTAAAGTCATCACTTCACACATCAAATGCAACACCATTTAAACATTTGTTTTTCGTAAAATTGCTTTGATTTTCAACATTGAAGAATGTTTACTTCAACTTTTCTTTCAATTTACCAAGTCAAACGAAGTTAGACAAGGTTTGCAGCAAACACAGAGTGAACTACCTCTGAGATTTATCACACACCTCAGACAATGAAAATCAATTCCACGCAACTGAGGAACACTAAAGAGAAATCGATGAAGACTCACTGACCCGAATATCCATTGCACTGAATTTATTACATTAATCCGAAACGTTGTCAAAACATTGTTATTTATGACTCATATAAGTGGTTTTTCTAATCGTTGTATCTATTTCAGTGCTATAATCACAAAAATGTTGTGACCCTAAATAATGATTTTTAGTGTTAGACTCATGACAAAGCATCGTGGCGTAAAGAAATGGCCGATTAGTATATCCTTTCATGATAATTTGTTATAATGTTCCTCTTCACATTAAAGGATGACATTTACTCTTGTATACAATATTGGGTAACGAAGCGTTAAAATACTTCAATAACCCGTTTCTGATTGCTCTTAAATCTAAATTAACTATTCGAGAAAAGCCCTAGATTATAATCATTTTCAATTCCTCTAATATGGTCTCGCGCTGATGTTCAGGAATGGTACTCTTACTTTTTCAATTGCAATAGGACACGTAATTTTGTTTTATGTATATCTGATATGTATATTCAAACGAGTTTATGCCATGATTTATTGTTTAACAATATCTGTAATGAGAAATACGTAATTTGATGTTTGAACAGTGTCCAAAGCAACGCCAGGGAGAGAAATTAGTCATTAGTGTGGGTATGGAATGTACATAGAGAAGGAGATTAAATACATGACTTTGACTCTTTAGTTGGGAAATAAAGTTACCATCAAAGAAACTGTAACGACGATTATATTCAAAGTATCTCTTTGGTGGTAAACAATAATAGCGGAAATCAGGGAAGGGAAGTTTTTAGGTAAATACTGGTGGGACCTAAAATAACAACTGTAATTGGCGAAGATAAATGTTTTGAGGGATCTCTGTTCGGACAGAATGCACCAACGGTTATGAAGGGAAGAGAAGCGGTTTGTTGGAATTTGTTTTTTTTTGTTTTTATTATAACCGTTGTTATTACAAAAAACTAAACTTTTTAGCAAAACTTTGTTGGCAGAAAATTACAGTGCTTATTAGGGAAGATAAATGTGTTTAGCTGCTTTAGTGTTGTTTCCTATATGTATTGAGAAATCTCTAATGGTAGAGAATGCAACAAGTTTTCCTCGAGTAATTTGTTTTCATAGGCTAGAGGCTTTACAGACCGAATGTGTTGACTTGACCTTTGGTTGGAAGAGAAAAATGTCAATGTTTGAGATGAAAATGATGGGAGAGATGAACCTTAGAGGTAATGTTACAGTGTATTTGTGGGAAAATGACTGTTTAAGAGTTGGGTGTTAGGTATGTTGTCATCAACTTTATTTTTACCCCGGAAAGGATTGAATGTAACGATGCATTAAATGTGAGGCTAAGTTTTAGGAGTTTCGTTAAAAGGGAATTAAATGCTTGAGAGGTTCTTCCGAACACAATTTCCACACGAGCAGACTGGAAATCGTGAGACTCATAAAACCAACCAACCGGACTATCTCAGAAGGATTAAGAATCTAACAGTTAAGAAAGCCAGTTCCTTGATCAGATAACAGTGTGTCTGTAATGGTTGAAGATTGATAGCAGATTGACTGCTAGTAAATCGATCCAAGCTCAATCTATTAAGGGTGTGCGGTATTATCGGTATACCGGTATATTGCAATACAGAAACAATACGCTACGTACCGGTACACTCTTCTGAAAATATCCAATATATCGGAGGTTTTAAAATTAAAAATTTGTGTGTAAAATTGCAGAAAAACGAAACCAAAAATTGTGATTTTAATTAAATTTGTAACACAAAGTGTTAACTCGTATTGCAATATGCTTTTCTGTATCGCAATTTATTGAAATACGGAAATGAGGAGCGATACCCATCCTTACAATCTATACAGTACTAGGTAAATAGCTGTAACGTGAAGATAACCTCTTCTCTGGCTTCGAAATGTAAACAGTACGACTACTACGAGTTCTAAGATTTTGTCTGCTTAACAAATATTATGTTTATTCATCAAAACAGAATGTTATTCAAATCATATGTACTTTTATATAAATCTTCATACAAAAAATATTGTCACTAACCAAGCAAATGAAAATTCCGAATAGATTGTGATTGAAAAGACAACCAATAGATTTATCTGAAACGTTGAACAAGCTATTGAGAATTACTGTGTAGAATAATTTGCAGTGTCCCTTTTTGTGCCATGGCCCAAGTCATTTGCCGAACTTTTATTAGGTAGTCGATTTGTGTATTAGACCTTTTAGCATACTTCCTGCTCGAGCTTTATGTTAAAAATTTGGGACGTCCAGGCATCGCTAAAAAAGTATGACATACTTGCATATCTTTCAATTAAGAAAAAAACTGGATTTCAGACCTGGCATATAAAATAACATATTGACTTCAAGGAGTCATCTAGATATGAATTATTTTAAATCGAGTTAAACAAGTTTGCATATTTTAAGTAAAGATCTGGATCAGGATTCATTCACAATTTTTATCGACATAATTATTTGATTTTTATTAATATCAAAAAAGTACCTGCGACTTTGTGTACAATATCAATTACACATAACATATTGTGTCAGTGATTCTATGATAATTGCGATGTCATTAAAACTACTTTATCCCTTTTTACTGTAATTAAAGCACAAAGTATCTTGTAAACAGAAAAAAGTAAGTGAGAGTCTGCTCCATAAACAACTTTAAGAGCAGCAAAACCGAACATCGTAGACACATAAAATTAACCAAGATGGCCATCAGTGACTGGTTTACACTGTAACTATTACACTGCAATTATTAACTAAAGGCAGTCTATGAAACATCCCACGGCTTATATCAATATTTGTTATTTGTACCAAACCAGGAAAGTTAAAGTAGATAAGGAAACGAACAATACAAGGTTGAGCTAAATGCAAGTTTTATTAGTGAAAGCGAGTACCAATATATAACATTACGTCTTGATGGCATGGCCTACCAATTTTGTAGTATCCAAAAGGGGTGTGTAATTTTTCCTAATGTATAGAAAAGCTTGTTGTGTGTGTTCCATAAATATATTTGATCAATAAAGTGCATTTGTAATTAAAACCAATCAAGACATCTTGAAATTCATATGCAACCCCAGATATCGCTTTATAAGCGTGACAAATGTATGTGTTAATCTTTAAGATGACATTTTTTGCAAATTGGAATTTACCACTTAACACTTATTGATATGTGTGATTCTTATGAACGCTTTCTCTGTCATTAACTAACCTCCAATGGATGAAAACATGTCAGGGGTTTTACCTGTATTACAATCAAATCAAAGTGAGTGTATTTCGTCTTGCTCATGGTTATTTCTGCCATCAGCGCTAACAGTTCTCAATCTGTCTGAACACGAAGAGTCTCTTCCAAGTTAAAGCAATTTCCTGTCAGTTTGCCCTTATAATGCGAAGCTCGGTATCGTTAAGGATCTTTGTCTTGATTCCTTGCCCGTGTGACGAGCCACAGTCTTTAGGGAGCACAGATAATGTAAGGCTTTATATATGGTGATATTATATATCGAGCTTTAGTGGTTGTTTCTGAAATTCAGCATCCTAATGCTAATCAGTTCAGTATAGCAACAATTAAGAGGTTAATGATTTGTGATCGAAAACCGGACAATGGCGCCAACCATTCACTCAAACGTAATTTTGGAAATTCATTTATAGCAGACAGAAATCCAAACATGGTTCGATGGTTGTTACTTAGGTCTTTTAACTAATAAACAAGTACAAATTTGACGGAGAATGTCGACATGTGTATAATAATTCCGACTTTCATTAATAAGAGAAAATATATTATTTTTTTGCATTTAAGAGATAAAGATGCAAGTTCATGGAGGCGATTTGAACTAAACTCAGGTCATGTGGTTTTTCGGCCCTTAAACCACAAATCATGAAAAAGACCCTATGTCACCTCATACTGTATGTTCAAATTTTCTTATGTATTACAGTCTGCTTTTTTAGTACTTTACAAGTCGTACACTAAGTGATCGCATATTGTTTTGTGAAAGTCTGAGTTTCAATCTCTATGATATATCAAATATTGGTTTTCAAGATGTCAATTTTCCTGATTCCTTTCAGACAGATACATTACGAATTTGCGTGATACCAATGGTTACGTTTTGTTATCTCATTTCACCCACTTGAGTGTTAAGAAGAGCTGCGTTGTTTACATAATAACGTTGTTCTTGTGCGTGGTTATTTCTTTCATGTATCTTTGTGCCTGACCTTGAGTTAAAGACGTGAAAGCATCAAAATCTTGAAATAAACTTATTCGAATTCTAGTATGCTCCACACAGAAGGCAATCTTCATTTCCAGTCAGTGAGTGAGTTGGGTTTTAACGCCGCTTTCAAGAGTATTTCACTTATATCGCGGCCGCTATTTTTATTGCAGGGAGAAAGCCCGCAACACCATCGTTGCTATACATTGAGGTGAAACCTGCGAGCATTGGCTGGGACCATAGGTGGTACTGCGCTGATATTCAGTGTAGCATTGCACCCAAACCTGACTGCGCGTAGAACAGTTCACTACTGCAGACAAAGTTGCCGAGCCTCTGGCGGGATTCGAACCACGGACCTCTTGGTCCGAAGCCGAACGCGCTAACCACTACGCTATCCCGCCCCCTCTTCATTTTCAAAAATTATACGTAAAATAGTTATTGTCACACAGCTCTTTTACTTTTTTCATTTCATTTTTTTTATTTTCCTAGATAACGAAATCGTTGGTTTCCTCTACCATAAAGCTGCTGCTTGCATCAAATGCCTGTGTTGTACATCTATGAGTTCGTCTCGTAGATGATGTGAAACACAATTAATGTAGTCAATATTTCAAATCAGCATTCACTTTCTAAAAGATCTAGAACCCATGAAATTACTGAAATTCAAAAGCATTGTTTAGACCACTTAAAAGAATGTTTTATTCTCAGATAGTCTTTTTGTCACTCGTTTATGTAAAAACAAATCATGAGTTGCTTTTATTTCAAGGAAGGAGTTTTAATGAATAATAAATTAGATCCTGTTCACATTGTTATGATATTTAGTTTGTTGTTAAACAAAGGGATAAGCTGGTATCAAGTTTCATTGTGTGTTCATCAAAGCATTTTACTCAAAGACAATTCTTATCGGATACTGATAAATTTCTAATGACTAAAAGAACCATCCCCGAATTTCTTCTCACCTGAACTTATATAACAGGTTTTACGGATTTGATTATTAATAGATCATACATTACTCAATAAATGTAGTGAGTGAGTTGCGGTTTAACGTGTTTTGTTGTTATGAAATATTTTTTCGTTTCATTGCCATTTAGAAAAGTTTAGAGCATCCATTTATAGGTTACACTCATATTTGTAATCCTCTTGATTACACAAACTAGATCAGTTGTTTATCAGAACATCGGCTGTGAGGCTAACAAGGTTAATCTCTTAATACAACAATACAATATCAAAAGGCTTTATGATATCGCCTGAATACATTATATTTGTCTTTGTAAGTTCATTTATATGTTTGTAATTCACCTATGTCACGTCACATGGAAGTCTCTTGATTGTAATTTGTAAACTTTCCTTGTAATAGTAGTAAGCTGAGGGATCTCTGGACTAAAAAGTCTTTACCACGGAAAAGAAGGATGCGTCTTTTGCATCTGACATCTGTTACCTCAAATCAATTTGTAAAATCTAATTTTCTGAAAATAAATTTTTTCTTTGAATTTTACTTTTTTACGAATTTACTAAACTCTAAAGGTTATGATCGTTGAATCTTTGTTTAAAAGCCGAAGTAATATCCCACTTGATAAGTCTAGGTTGATTGTAAAATGATATTGTTAATGAGGTGATAGGAATCCAAATATCAAAATAAAATTAAACCAACAAAGTCTGAACATGTGGGGGGAAAGCGATCAGACAATATTCCATTGAGTACATGGTCGGTTGTATTTATCAATTCCATACAAATTGTTTCTCCTCTTCTCAATCACTCAAAAATCATGTCATTGTAACTATGAAGGACTGTCATTACTGGACAAGAAACGGATATTTTATGTCCAATTCTCTTGATAATAATCGAATGTGTATAAATTAATGTGATTTTGTCAAATAACAACGGGAAATCTGTTGAAAGTAAAACTGTGACATACACAATGTGATTAACTTATGGTTTCTTATATGATATTTATTACAAATCATAGACTGAGGTACAAAAGAAACTTGGCACTTTTAAACTGCAATAGAAAAATCTGAACAGTAGCGATATGTTAATGAAAGGTGCAATGACTAAATTGAACCGAAACGTTTGTGTTTTCAACTTAAAAAGGACAATTTTATTGCATTTTGGTGAAAATTTTCTTACATAACAAAACCAAATGACTGCACTGTTGATGTAGATGTCAGATGATTTGTGTTATCAATGTTTTTCAACCTTATGATTAAGATATTGAAAACTGACGAACGTCATAAACAATAAATCAACACTAACTTGATACATACCTATCATAATAATTACTTTTTAATGTATCTTATATGCCATTCATAATAATTACTCTATGCACTGTCTCTCATATACCTATCATAATAATTACTTTGTAATGTATCATATCTATATACCTATCATAATAATCAATCTATGCAGATGAGAATAACAAGATTTACTGGATAACAAATTCTTTCTCATGAACGTCAGGAAGTTTCTGAGTTAGTGCTTACTTCTCCCTCAGATGAAATGTGGGGAAAACAAATTAGGATTAATACATATTCCGTAACAAAGAAAAACATTAAACATGAGTGAGGAAATCTTATTATAGAGATTGATTAAACGAGAATATTCAACATGAGGGATTTGAAATATGAATTGAGTATATACTTTCCAATATTTTCAAATCCAACTGTCTTTGTGTCTGTTACTTCCACAGTTAGCAGTATTGTCATCACTGTTTCTAATCATATTCATGTTGCAGGCATAGTCCATAGCACACTGTAAAATATGACTGGACTAATCATTATATTCGCTGTATTCATCTTGGTCTCGTTTTTGAAGATCCACTGACTCCATGTCTGTTACCCTGACAACTGGTACAGCCACTGCATCTGTCAGAAATAACATTTTTAATTGAATAGCATATCAAATGGTGGGGATATATTGGTCACCGATAAGTTTGGCAGATTTATTTTCGATGAACATAAAATTTAAAGACTTCTACACATTTGCCATGCAAGGATGCTCATCATTTCAGGGATGATCAAAATTTTAAGTTACTTTATTCTACTTTTGATTACACCTTGATAGCATTTTATATAAATAAAATGATATTATTCAAAAGCATATCATAATATTTATTTCTGAGTTATTAGAGTATTGCCGTGATTAGATTAATTGACATTTTCTTTTACAGCTAAGATTAAAACAAAGAATATTGAATATAAGGGTACCTTTGTTCTTTTTGCGAAGTGACCTTACACGTTTGCATACTGCAAAATGAAATAGAAAGTTTGTGTTTTTCAGGTATAAATACATGAAATATACATAAAATTACTCGAATTAATTACGAAAATCACATAATTCAATATGAATACAGATTTTAAAACGAGGATACAGTGTTCACAGAAAATAAATTTTACTTGCTCTAATTGGTACACCACAATGTTTAAGAAAAAGGTTTCCCGGCCAAGATTAAGGCGAATTTATCTGATGCTGTTACAAACCGTATTATTTGTGTTTTGATGTAGGGAAAATTTGAATAAACCTTTCTTACTACATGTGTACATTATCAAGGCATTTACAGCTTAAGAATTTCTTCCTTTAACTCTAAACAATACCAAATTGTCAGACAATGTAAGTGTAAAGCCATTGTTCTAATTTTAACCAGCTAATATTTTCTACCTTCCTACACTTAATAATTTTATTTTACAAAACCGGTTAGGAAATAAAACTTTGCTTGTGTAAAATGCTACCAAGTTTCATGTATGCTAAAGATGTCAAAATGTCATTATTGAATTTGTTATATCTAATGAAAATATGACTGTCAAAATGTTTGGCATACACTGGATATCTATATAAAATTTTGTTGCTTAAAGTTAAGTCAAAAGACATCTTTCTTTGTAGTTAACAACTTTTGTTTAATTTAAAGATTTTTGTTTCATTTATACAAATTATATGTCTTTTTATTAAGATTTAGAAAAAAATCTCACTTGCATTCAAAAAATGTTTTGACTTAAAGAAAGCACTTACCATACATAACAACACAACCGAGGATAAAACCACCGAGTAATATTGCGAATCCAACAGCTACACCGACCGTCTTGCTGCCAGTCTTAAAGTTGTCATTCCTTTGATGAACAGTAGCTATGCTATTTTCAATTAGTCAATAACAATGAAGAGACGTTCGAAGGGTGAATAAGAAACCTTATAAATTGTCACTTTTCAATATGAGCACAAAAAGTATTCCCTCTAGCAAAACATATAAAACAATCATCAGATTAAAGGAAAAACACTGTTGGCAAGAGTTATATTTAAAATAGAAGTTTTATTGGAGAAAAAGTTATTTTTATTTATCAAGGAATGTCCTTTTCATGTTATATATGCTCAAGCATGCTGAATGATACTTAAAACACTATTTTAGGTTGAATTTTCAACAGAATGTTTGCTATTTTGGTTACAAAAAATCTGAATACTAAGTCAGCAAGAAAGGTTGTCGATGAAATGTACCTTCTATTGTCAGCTGATGCACGCATTGTTGATGTGAGATGTTCTTAACAATTCCTGAATAGCATTACTTTTCTTTCTTTCCTTATCAAGGACATTCCAACGTGAACATTGTCAAAGGGGATATTTTGAAGAAACATAATCAGATGTTTCAAAATGTCAGAGGTATTAGAGTTAGTACATGAAAAGATCATATGAGTTTCTTTTGCTCCTGAGTATAAATTTCGATATAGTAAATGGATAAGCGGAAGAAATACATACCTATCAAAAAGACACTGAACACAATCGAAATCTGCAAAAGGAATGAGACTTTATGATATAAAATGGTATACTAAATATTGAAAGTTTTAAAAAGCTTGAAGTTTCCCTTCATCATGGTGTCGATTTCAATCATGATTATGTTCGAAGTGTATATAACCATATTAATTATAGAAAAGTTAAGACAGTATGTAAATGATGTACATTATATAATAATTAGGATTATTCAAATATTGATTCTAATTTATGCATCAAACTTTTTATTAACTTATATATAACAACATATTGATAGCCATTTTACCTTTAGTAAGAATTTCCCCTTCTTTACAGTTTGCCTTTACACATTCACATAAACTATCTTGAGAAAAACATGAACAGTTAGAGATTTGACTTGGCTTGTATCCGGTTGTGTGGTTACATGCACACTTGTTGTTCTGCGTTGTTGTTGCGTTTTCACAGACAAGTTGTTGTTCATTACATGCGGTAACCCTGTCGTCGCAGTTAGGCTGTGTGAAGTCGTTGGACCACTTCCCTTCTCGTTGGAACATGTCCCCGGCACATACGTCACAGGAGACAGACTTGGTGTCATCATCAAGAACAGCGTGACTACCTGAGAGAAATATCTGAAACTATATTCAGACATATGATAGAAATACCTTAAATACTTGTAGCTAATGGCTGTGAAAACGGGGATTAAAAATAATATTTTCCTCATCAGGTCTAAACCACTTTTACTTATCTTTCAATTTAATGTTGACACAAATCTTATCTTACAATCAATCCAATATCTGGAGACAATATCTGATCAATAGACTCATTGCCATTTACCATTACTAAATTATAAAACATTTTGATCGCTTCGTATTTTTTACTTTACAAATCATGAGTTATAAATAACACATTTGAATTCACAACACCAGATAACGCATTGTTGGCAATACATACCTGGACCGCACAGCATGGGGTTAGCACAAAACTGTACTGTTACACCAGGGTTTATGTCAAACTGACAGTGGTGCGTCTTGTTCTTTATACACATATTCTCTCTGTGATCATCACATTGAGAACCTGCTTCTTTAACAAAAGTACTTATTAAGACCAGGTAAAGTAATTGTTTCCAGATCATGTTCACTTGGTCGTAAGTAATGTTGAAATGTTGTACAGTGCAAGTAGGAGGGTTGAAAAAAGCTTGAAAATAGAACAGTCGTAAATTCAAAACCCTGCACTCAAATTTGTAAACAGGTACGAACTTGACCCGTGGTGTAAATGAAGCAATGTTAGCTATAATGTTCTTAATATATTATCAAAGTCTGCTCTCAATTGCTTTGTCTGCCTTAAGTGTAACTGATTCTTATTTTGCATTTTATCATATGGACATTTGAGAAAGGTATTATTCTTCATTTGATCAAGTATTAAATGTGCATTACAAATAGTTGTGACAAATAAAACATCCGCTTGATTTCAAACAATTCATACAAGTACACATTACATTATTACATCAACAAAAGACATGCATGATGCATGAAAACTTTCGCTATTCCACCGTGAAAAGAATTTCTAAAGACATTCAAAATGTTATTGACCGTCCTCTGTGTCTCTTTTGAAATATGACTTTTGCGTAAAGATGTATTGAGCAATGTGAAAATGTCACAAAGGTCCGCCTTAATGCATTCATGTAATGGTGTGAGACATGAAAGGTTATTATTTTCAGTGCAATCAGTCGAACATCCAAACATAACACTGACTATACTTGTAATATTTAGATAAATCCATGAACTTAGAAGTCCTGCTGCTAGTTACATATTGATAGAGATTATTTATACAAAGTGACATCTTATCTCAACGAGCACACTCAACTTAAAATATTATTAGTAACAAAAAGGCAGTTTCTTATCAAAAATTCTTTACAAAACCCATGCTTAATAGGACTCGACATCATTGAGCACTGTTATTTGTATATGTTGTTTCGTCCAACCACAGTGCACTGAATGGTTTCAAGAATTAAACTTCCCCAAAAAAAGGTTACAACCAATTTAAGTTTTAAGTTTTTTAGTATCGACAATCCTTATTACCTTCATCAAGTTTCAATAAAGGCTGTTGATCATGTGTCAGGATAAAGTTTAGATAACTAATCAGTGCCTTGTGTGTTATCTAAATGGAAGTGTGCCAGGTGCTGAGGTCATTTACTTAATTGCCATAATGTACAGGTGTGTGGCACTATGTTGTGGACTGTTAGGTAATATATAACTTTATGATTATTTGTCTGGTGTGAAAAAGAAGTGTTAGGTAACTAAGTACCTCTCTCTGGTAACATACCGGTACAAAAGCACTGAAGGAAATGAATATAATAGGCGTTTCAGCGTTAATAGATTTATTTGGTTAAAATAGTTAAAACTGAAAAAAAATCATATTTGCAATACATTTCTAAGCAGGATTTAACTTACATCACAATCAACAATAAAAAACAATCGAAGCATGCAACAATCTTGAAACAGGAAATTGCAAATGCATGTGTATTGCCATAGTGACTGAAATTGACAATAAAAGTTATGAATGAACACATAATAAAAAAAGAGAAAATTGTCTATACATTGAAAATGCAATTCTTAAATAATGTGATATAGCAAATACAGAATGTAAAATAAAATTATTTATTAATTGATATACATGTATCACTGCAGTGAGATTAAAATTTATTTTCATATAGCTTTCATCTTAAAGGTACATTTTGATTGAAGATATTCAAGGTGCACACTATTTTCTCCTGTAAAGTCATCTTATTCATCTTGTTATATCATTGTTATTCATATTTCTTCATTTCATTATATATCCACACATCATTGTATTTGGTGCATGTTAGAAAGTCCAATTTCAATCATTGAAAGCATAACTACAGTGTGCATGATAACAATGACAATCTATACATGCAGTGAAACTGTCAGCAGACTGTCAATTATTAAAATTATATTTTGTTAAACATAATTTTTAAAATGTTGTGTTATTATTGACAATATTGGCCTAGGTCACTCTAAATTGGTACCACACTCTTTATCTCAAATATTGACCATTAATTCACACTAAAAAACAATAATATATTTCCCTACTATGCAAAATTCACTAGTACGTAACTTTAAGTTTTTATGAAGGTGGCAAATCACGAATCAAGAGGTACATTTACTAAACACATCAAAGATTTGATCTTCATTATTTATCACTCATAACTGGTTAATAAGGCCAAAAACAGCTGCTCGGAACCTTCGTATCCCAATGACCAAATCCGGAAGTTGCCGAGAGGCAGTCCATCGAAAACAAGATCTCATCGTTACAGTCATAAAAAGCAGGACCATAGAGTTACGATATTGAATTGACACTTTAAAATGACACTAAGTAGTAACAAATACTATACATATACAATGGTCAATCAGCTACACAGGGGGGTAGTCGATTTGTTTAGGTGTTCCAACAAAAAACAACCAAAACGGCGGCAGATATCAGCTTGGGTTCACTCAATCGGCATTATCGGAGATTAACAACCCACACAAATAACAACAACAGTTAATCAATGTCAAACAGAATATGTCGATGTATTGATTTTAATAGCTTTGGTGACTTAAATATATACGTTCACAACCGCTGGAATCTATATTGTAAACAATGACACAGATCAGCCAGTTGTAAGCGAATCCTGACTAAGTCGTCACAACCCTCAGCACCTTATTGGCTAATAAAATGTTTGGCGTCTGTTTTCCGGAAGTGTTTATAAAACATTTATTTTGCTATTTTCAGGTCGATGTGAACCTGAATAGTTGTTGATATTCATTCTTAACTGTTTTATGAATTATTTCCGCTAATGATACCCCCTCTGAGGATATGTTATGTTTAAATGAATAAATATTTCTTGAGTAGAAATGTATATAACTGTGTGGTCTCATTTTGTAATAATAAATACCCCCTGTAACTTGCATATAAGGCAACTTTATATGCTTGGAAACCATAAAGGGAGATAGATTGAAACATTGCATATCAGTGACTAATGAGACTTGTCATATCTGTAGTGCAAAAATCTGTTGTGTATTTCACATACTGGTATTTATGTGTTAATGTCATCAGTTTGTTTCCAAATATTTAAACGTTTGAAAGAAAAATCTCGCTGAGTGATCTGCACTGCGCCATGGTTATCTTATCCTTAAAAAAACGTCAAACCTTATTTCTGTTGCAGCAATATGTTCATCAATCTACATGTTCTTTATTTTGGACACAAAAGGAATATTATCAAGGATTTCTTTATTGACATCGAAACAATTGCAGTCTGTAAGGGATACTGTGATAATTGAACATAATTATATTTCAATAAATCTGCCAGCTGTATTCCATCCAAACATTTTCTTCACTTTCAAATATTTCGATATTCTCAAACAAACAACATCTGGTACTTTGAAACTTGGAATGCAGAAATTGTTAAAGTATGTATGTACATGCTGATAACCAGAACAAAATTCATAGTGTTGTCTCTAGAAGTTTCCGTTTGATAAAAGTAAACCTGTATTTTTTCAAGAAATATTTTTCTAAGTGTGTAACAAACTTAACATTTTTAGGTGAAACAGATTACCTACGTTTATTTTTTTACTAACTTATACTAACAAATGTCAATTTATTCACGTTCACCTTCTTCCAGGTTTGTGTTTCTGTTCCAGATTGATGTGATCAGTTAAGTCACAAGTTGTAAAGATCAACTAGTGGAGCTTTTTCAGGAGTTCCTAAAAGAAAGAAATAGACGTAAAACATATATTAAGAGCCATTGCCTATATCGAACTGCTATATTCCTCAATATCTCTAGTTTGATTGCAAAATTGTTATTTTGGTGTTGTAAGAAACTAATCAGCTTCTTCGTTACATTTTGTGGCTGAAACGGCCAAACAATGAAACATATTACAAACATTAAAAACAAAAAGAAATAGAAATTTAAAAAGAACAACATACGTCTTAATCGGCTACTCTAAGCTGTGACACGTTCAATATTTTTGATTATTTTCAAAAAGAAAATACTACAACACTTCAATTTATACTGTTGATATTTTTAAAGGGGTCGATTTTAAAATTCTTCAAGAGCGTACTTCTCCTGTTTTTCTTGTTTTAGACAAATTGCTGTATAATCAAGTTAGAATCTGTTGATAATCAGTTGAACTGGGGATAGGAGAGTTCATTGTGAAGTTTGGAAAGATCAAAATGGATATATCCATCCCGCTTTTTAAACAAACATTTAAAACATAATGAAGTAAAACTTTCAAAAGAAAAAGCTATTTTTTACTTTTTCGGCTACTCTCAGGTTTGACACGTTCACTTTTTTTTCCTGAAAGAAAATACGAAGTGAATTCTGTTAAACTGTTGATATTTCTAAAGTGATCGATTTTGAAAATCTTCAAGATCAGACTTATTTTGGACAAATTGCTGTTTATTCAAGTTTAGACAGTTAAAGTCTGTAGATAATGGATTGAACTGGGGATGGGAGCGTACATTGTGACGTTTGGGAAGATCAATATGGATATATCAATCTCGTTTTTTATGGTTACCATGAACAGGTTTCATAAAGATACCTTGAATTGTAAGTTTAATACATACTTGATTCGTCTTGATGGATAGTGAAATTACAGTCTGCAACGAAACATTGAAGGTGAACAATAGTACTAAAAAGCCCAGATAAATTTCATATAAAAAATCTGAAATTTCATCATAAAGATGATCATAAATCGTCAACATCAGTAATTCAGTTAGCCGCAAGTAAAACGTTTTATGTAAAGAGAAGTATGACATGCGGCTCAAAAAGTGACATTTACATGATTTTATGTCATCGCTCATAGGAAATATATATCGGCACAACAAAAACGTTTTCCTGTATAATACAAATCAATTAAGCTATTTATTCTTAAGAAAATATGATAAGTTGCTAAAATGAGGTATTTTATACACTTTTTAATTAAGAAGCAAGAAATAAGTTCACATAATTTTGGCATGAAAAGCACAAAATAATACACGTCAACACATACAGATTCGAATAAAAGAGAATTATCCTTTGTATAAAATAATAATTTCTATTATTCACCTTTAAAGGTTGTATTGCCTTGACCCCCATGCACTGAAGAAGCAGTGTTTGCTTGTCCTACGTTTGCCTCATTGCCCACTCCAGTTGTAGTGTTGTCTAAACGGTAATGGAATAGATGTATACAGGTTGTCTTGCAAGTGCCTTTTGGGGTGATAAATGTCGCTTATTGGGAATAAACTTTGTATTTGAGAGCCTTGGCTGTTTTAGTAGCATCAAGGAAAATTCAACACCATCAAAAACCTACATCTAACTGTTTTCAAGGTAGAAATTACTTATTAGCTTTTTGGGTTCAGCGTTGCTCTCTTCTTGGAGTCATTTAGATAAGCATTAATCGTCAACTACAATAGTTATAATAACAGCAAATAAGCGGTTTGACATGCGGCTTGAAAAGTGTCATTTACATGATTTAATGTCATTGATATTAGGAAATATATATCACAAAAACAAAAACGTTTTCCTTTATAAAAACAATCCATTTAGTAAATTCTGTTGAGAAAATGAGTAAATTCATACACTTTTTAGTTGAAAATCCAGAAATTATTTCACAATATCTAGACTGGTTTGAAAAGCGACAATTTATAGTCATATTAACACATACAGATGATAACAATAGAGAAAAATCCATTATATAAACTAATATTTTGCATTATTTACCTTTCATAATTGTACATTGACTATTGCCCTGATGCCAATGCACCGTAGCAGTAGTGATTGCTTCATCTACTGATTCCCCACGCCAAACAGTTGTAGTGTTGTATAAATGGTAAAGATATACATATATTGATGTTATCATGCGAGTGTCTTTAAGGATAATAAATATCCCTTATTGGGAATAAACATTGTATTTGTGATCGAACCTTGGCTGTTTTGATAGCACCAATGACATTCAACTATATACATCAAGTACCTAAATCTAACTGTTATCAAGGTAAAAATTACCTATAAGATTTTGCTGTTTAGTGGTGCTCTCTTCTTGGCTCTGTTGTGTCTTTTCCCTGTTGGGGTCATCACTCATGGGGGCTTAAACGATTGTGAAATTAGAAAAAAATGATCTGATTAACACGTGGTTAATCCCGAAAACAGAATACAATCATCTAGCGCTAGCATAATTCATTTAAAGGAAAGTTGAACATTTTGATTATTCCATTTGAAAGAAAATTAAGAAATATATATTAGAGAATACCATTGGTGTTTGTCTCACTACTGTCAGCTTCGTCGTCTGTTTTGACCCTCTCAATATCTGTGTAATAAGGGATGTAAGAATATTATTAAACTGTTGGCTAATCGACATTGGACCAGTAACACGTCCGAAATATTGTATTGACATGAGGCAAAGCTGACAGGGAATGAAAGAGAAATAATACCAAAGTTACAGGACATGTAACTAGATCAAAACAGAAGTTCAATACATTTCAGCAAAGAGTTGATATTCAATAAAATCATATTCATTAAGACATTTTGACTAAAAATGTACCTTTTCTGGAAGAACAAATTTGGAAACGACAATGGTATTGTGCAAGTCTTGAGTAAGATAATTAAGGATGCTTATAATAGGTAATTTATTTCCATCGTTACAATCCACGGCTAGTTACTGATTGATGGAAGTATGGTTCTAATATTGAATTGAATAGGCACCTGTATAAGTGATCTTAACATATTTCAACTATTCTTATTGTATTGCAAAGCCATTGCGCATTGTATAACAAGATTGACATGATAGTCTTAAACTGAGTAAAAACAGAAATGTCACCAAACAAAATACGAGATATTTCAATACAAAGGTAATGAATGTAACAGAAACATACTTCCATCTTTTCTTCAGAAGCCAACTTTTTATATTAATAATCCAAAATTTTAAATAATATCACAATATCTGTTCATAATTCTGAAATGGGGTCTACAGTAAAAATGCATTATAAATCAATGTCCAAGAATATCATACATGTTGTTAACATTTTAGTAATCAAATTTCTACATTTCACTATTTTACAAATTGAATTCCAAACATTCTGAAGAAACACATTTGTAAAAGTTATATAAAGACCCTTAGTGTATTTGAACAGATATAACATTTAGAAAAGTATTATACTCTGGTGTATTAAATTGTGGGTAACTTCTTTACGAAACATGTCCCTTTCACAATTGTGTATGTCAAAATCCATTCAAATAGAAAGACGTTGACTTTTTTTTACATTTTTTTTTCAAATTTGTATCAACATCAAAGTTGTACAATAATCAGGCTGATTTGGATTAACAACAAACAGTAATGGCATGAGCTACAAACTTTTATAAAGAACAATCAGATCATGCCATTTTACATTTACCAGCCTATTCACCTAACCTCAAATACTCCAATGAGGTTTTTTTGTTCAATTATGAATGGACATGGTTTCGTTATTTCTCACATGATTTTTACTCTCCCAGTAAAAATTAACTTATTATTATTCAACCAGGCAAATAAGAAGGAACGAGCAAATATTGTATAATTACCATTATTTCCATATTTCCCTTCTCTATACTTTTCCTTCCTTTTATATTTCAATGCTGAAATAAGAAAAAAAGTAATGGTGATTCAGTGAAACGTCAATAAACATTCAGTGAAACGTCTATTAATATGCAGTGAAATGTCAATTAACCGTCAGTGAAATGACAATTAACATTCAGTGAAATGACTTTGACCGTATGGAGCTGGGTCTCTGTGCTCTTCTTGGATGGTTACATATACAGAAGCGATATACGATTGACTGTTCCAAAAAGGTATATGATTCTGTAAGATGCGAGGGATTACAGTTTATCTGTCCTTAATGAATTATTGTGATAACAATAACAATAATCCACTCAGGACAGATAAACCGTAATTCCTCGCATCTTGTTGATTATTCTTATGATAATTGTCAAACAGGCCTCTGAAGGTTGACGAAGATATCTTTGGGTCCTCTCAGGCTGTTGAGCAGCACTTTGATGGTGCACATAGGGAATCTTTCTCCGCATCACGAACATCTACGCTAAAGCTCGGAATTTACAACAATAATCCACTCAGGACAGATAAACCGTAATTCCGAGCTTCGAGTTGATTATATTTTTTCTTACCAAAGTCAAATCTAAGAATATTTATGGTACTTTTAGAGGATACCTTCGTGAAGGCGAGTTGCAAGTAATCTTTGTCATAGTATTCAAGCGCGATGAACAACGATTTTGTCATGGCGCAGTTGAATGTAGTCTCTGCAATTCATTACGTGTTTGTGGATCATATATTAAACAGGTCAATCCTAAATGAACGAAATCGTAAAACAAACCACATGTAAAACATTTAAAGTTTCATAATATTCCATACGTAATTGAAAAAAATGTCTTTAAGTCTCTTTGACACGGGTACGCTGGACTCACTGAACGATTATTAGTAGATTTGTCAGCCAATCAGATGTCGAGTTATTTTTAGAAAAACTGTAATTCCCGTGACCATTATGAAAACTTTTATACCAGGCATATTTGTGCCCGCTTACGTAAGAAGAAATATTGTAAATGCAATCTTCTTAATCATTGTTTTGTTATTTTGTACTGATAATTTGTATGGCAACAGGAAAATCAAACAGTGTATAAAATATGTTCCTACTTAAAATAAAGGACATTCTAATAAAGACAATGCAAAGACATAAGGCACGTTGTGAACTTAGTTGTAATCATACAATGTTAGTATTGCCGCATTTGAACTCATTGAAATTTGGAGTCAATAAAGCAACATCTCCCTGAACTATAACACATTCATACTTACACTTTCTGTGTTTGTAGCAGCACAAGATGACGACTGTTACACCTAATAAAAAGCTGACACTTCCCACAGATAGGCCAATGATGAGACCTTTATTGGACGTTGTCGTTGCACCACAGCTGAACATGAAATACTGAACCTTGTAGAAAACTGTTTCTTCATTTACATACTGATCTTGTTGGATTGTAAAATATACTTAGATTTGTAGATGAATTATGTTCAGTCTCAACTCGTGAAGTAAAGCATGGAAAAGTAGGACTCATTTCCTTTGTAACAAAACTGATGTCGAATAAGTAAGGACTTTTGCATGGTCCCTTGGAATTGTACTAAACGAGTTGTGACTGTAATTGTCCATGCTTTTAAGAGTATCAAGAGGATATGAATCAATTAGTAGTGTCGTTTAAAATTGTAATTATCTCCAAATTTAATTTTATATACTACAATATAATATGATATAATATAATATAATATAATATAATATAATATAATATAATATAATATAATATAATATAATATAATATAATATAATATAACAACCATTTCAATTTACAGAACAAAAGTAATCGAATAAAATGAAAGAATAACAATTACCTTATTTCAGATGAGTGACAATTGTAGTCTGAAAATCAAATTTATTTGAAAATTACAAATCAATACTTAAGATGCTTTAGAGAGTCAATAAATAGTATGGTTTGGTTTTTAACCACATTATGAAATGGAGTAATTACCTGGTGAAAGAATTTCCCCTTCTTCACAGGTTCGAAGTGTATATAACCATATCAATTATAGAAAAGAGAAGACAGTATCTAAATGATCTAAAGTATATATTTTTGGAATTATTCAAATATTATTTTCAATTTACGTATCAAAACTTTTTATTACATTTATATAACACATGGATAGCCATTTTACCTTTAGTAAGAATTTCCCTTTCTTTGCAGTCAGCTTTAACACATCCACATACGGTGCTATCTTGAGAGAAACACCTGCATCCATATGTGTCTCTCGGCTTGTATCCGGCGGTGTGATTACATGTACACTTGTTGTTCTGAGTTGCTGTTGCGTTTTCACAGACAAGTTGTTGTTCATTACATGCGGTAATCCTGTCGTCACAGTTGGGCTGTTTGAAGATGTTGGACCACTTCCCTTTTGGTTGGAACATGTCCTCGGCACACACTTCACAGGAAACAGACTTGGTGTCATTATGAAGAATAGCATGTCCTCCTATAAATCCAATAGAAAAATTATAACGTTAAATGGGACTTTGTCTATCTTTTCAAAAGGTTTTGTAGCAATAAAGTAAATGTTTCCAATTAAATTCAAACTTGAATGTGGATTGATAGGGTATAGAATAAAGTAAACTCAAAACCTGTTGGATTCTTAAAGACATATACCCATTATGAATTGTATAGTAAGATTGCCTTTCATGCCAACACGTTAATGCCATATTCCTGTATAATACCCTTCTGCCAGACCCTATCGAAATCAAAGATGAGATCACAAAAAATGTGTTAATTTCTTTCAGGATTTTATTGTTCACCCAAGGGCGGTTGGTAGTGGAATGTTCGTGAACAATATCATCATAGCTGACCATGTCACAAATTTGGTCGAATCACTGATGAAAGAAAGAACTTCTTTCCCAAGGGTATAGGAGGCTAGTACAAAACTGAGCAGCATTATAATACATCTACCAAGTTCAGCATACAAGGATTCTAGTTTTGACCCAAAAAAAATAATAATTGCATGGGCATATGGGGATTGACAGTTTTTTTATTTTACTTATTGAAACTCTCTCTTACTCTCGACAGTACCTTAAAGAACGAGTTTATTATTCTAGTAGTTTTTAACTTCTGTTCTTCTGGTGCTGTTTGAGACCAACCCCGCTGTGGGAGACCCCGGGTTACCCACCCTGCTAAAGATCGGTATATCTGTGTAGCCCATCTCCGGAACCGGCAACAAACTGCAATGACGAAACCCAGGAACATCCCTAACCTCAGTTAGATACATCCACAAACAGTTAACAACCGACTGAGAAAATACGGATTACGTCCTCGAAGACCTGAAATCTGTCCAATTTTGACGTTACGTCATCGTCGTGCTCGTCAACAGTGGTGTAGACATCATCTCAGGCATCCCTTACACTGGTGGCGACGTGTTTTATTCAAAGATGAATGTCGTTTCCATCCTTCATCATCAGATGGCCGCCAAAGAGTGTACATACGTCGAAACGAACGTTATGCAGATCCGTGTATCGTGGAGCGAAATCGGTATGGGGGAGGGTCTCTCATGGTGTGGGGGTGGTATCACTGCCCTAACTGAACTGAGGTAGTCATTATTGATGCCAACCTCAATGCAGCCAGATATCATGATGAAGTGCTTGCACCTGTGGTTGTCCCGTTTCTGCAACGTTGCAGCCCCGGCGTCATTCTACAGAAGGACAACGTTCGACCCCACCCAGCTCGTGTTGTTCAATAGTAACTGCAGTAACAACAAGTGGATGTTCGTCCCTGGCCCGCTAATTCGCCCCATATCTCACCCATTGAGCACGTTTGGGACGAAATGAAACGTCAGCTACGCCGGCTTTCCCGCGCACCGTCAACGCTTGTTGAACTCCAAAGACAGCTTATCAGAATACGGAACAACATCCCACAACACTAACACCTGTTTGTTTCCATGAGGTGTAGATGCACAGCAGTAGTCGGAGACGGAGGTCATAACAGTTATTGAGTGTGTGACTTTTGTGTTTGACCCCTAGTGTCTCAGACTCTCCATGGCACCAAGATTCTTCGTAGTAGCGTAATGAAATTACTCGTGTGGTTCACAAATTTATTGATCTGTGATTTATTGACATTGCCATGAAATAAAAGTAGATATATACATTATTATTGTTATTTTTTAGCATGCACACTATCTTTTTGGGGGAGTATATGTAAATTGTTTACATCTAACTCCCTTTTTCATGGGCGTAGCTACCTATACCTATACCTATACAAAGAGCGACATTATTGTAATTATTACAATAGGACAATCCTCACGCTGTAAGCATTTTAGCAAATCAACGCTTAGAAACATGAAATGTCCTTATCTGGCGGGTTCTTCTCAGTAAGCATATATTTTCTAAAAGTTTAGTAGACGATAAAGAAATGAAGAGTACATGTATATACGGTCTTAACAGCCGACTGACGTATTGGATTTCGCCCTGTTGCAAATGTCCCAATTAGCCGGACGGGCGTTTAAGTGTATCAGAGTTAAGTCTATCAGGGTGAGTGAGCTAGGGTGTCTAATTGTAATGGGATGTGTGAGCTAGGTTTGACTGTGGGCTTGACTGTGTTGGGGTGGTAGTTTGATTGTGTCGGGATGAGTGAGCTGGGGTGTCGGTCTTCATAATCTGTTAATGAATTTATGTGTCAGTTGATGGGTAAGATTGACCGAATTAATGTAAGTTGGTTTGTTTGTCAGAATATATCATGGTGGCTGTTTGAGAGCACAGGAATGTATTGATAAGTTGGTATGTTAACCTGAGTGAATCTATGGGTGGGTATAATGGAGTTGGCATATCAGTTGGAGATGTTTGGTGAGTCTGTGTGTGAGTACGTGTGAGTCACTGAATGAGCTAGTGTACATACAAGAGTGTAAGATTTTATGAAAATAAGTAAGATTTTTACATATGGTGTTTTTTTGGCCTGGTTATAACAATGCAGTTGGATCCATATACTGTTTAATATGCAAATGTAATTGTATTGTAATGACAAGAGACATTAATATACAATTATTATTATTATTATTAGTAGTAGTAGTAGTAGTAGTAGTAGTAGTAGTAGTAGTAGTAGTAGTAGTAGTAGTCGTAGTAGTAGTAGTAGTAGTAGTAGTATCATTATTATCATTATTATTATCATCATTATTATCATTATTATTATTATTATTATTATTATTATTATTATTATTATTATTATTATTAACCTAAGTCGTCTTAAACAGACGCTGACTATGTGGTTGGAATAGTTGAATGTATCATCTTTAAAAAAATGAATAAATAGTCGCGATTTTTATCGATTTTAGATCGACAAGTGCGTGCGCCAAATGCCTAATAGTAACTTTGGAAACTTAACTGAAGCAGACAGAAGAAAACTTAGGGCAAAATATTGTTTTATGATAATTGGTATTAATGTAAAATAGACGTGTGTTTTTTTGCAACTTCATCAACTGAAGGGTTTTTTAGATTTTATTTGAAAATTTGTGATTAATATATTAGGAGATGACTATTTGATATTTTCGGATTTATATCACCATGCATGATATTTAGATTCGTAGAAAAACCCGGGCATATGGCACAGAATATGAACGAGTCATACTCGTATGCTTCGTAATACAGTCAGTTACACAGTCAAAAAATGAGTAACGGAATAGATAAATAATGCACTGTGTACCTTATACACAAATGTGAGACCTATTGTTTTTATCCGGATTATTATTATTAATTGTTCTTTTTAGTGAATCGGTTACAGCCAAAATGACTGCTTCAAATTCGATCTAAATTGGTAGGGTGATAATCCTTACTGGGGAATAGTCGTGCGAAGCTTTTGGGCTTAATCAAATCATGCGTTAAAGGCACATACCCACTCAAACTTTCAGAAATAAACATTGAAATTTCTTTAAAATTTACTGGGAGACCTGAAACTTTTTTTAAACGATAGGCAATTACATTTGGAGCAAAAAAATAAACATGGCAAATTTGTAGCATGCATAGTTTCCCCCCACAAACTTGTTTTTTTGGACTTTTTGAAATTTCCGGACCCCCAGCACCTTTGAAAATCTTCTTCTCGGAAGATACTTGCATCTAAGAGCTGATATTCATACTGAATGTAGCTGAAGTATTGTACTTTTAAATTCACAAATGTGAGACGATAATACATCTATCAGACCTTTTGGTCTCTTGTATGACAGATTAACGCAACCTTTGATTTATCAGCCGAGTTTAAGCGGAAGCAGGATAAACTACAACGGAAGACAAGCGATCATAAATTATTAAAAACACAAATAGTTCGCTATATGAATTTGCTTGAACATTTACAAAGTACAAAGCGTTAAGCAACTCATAAAACAAACATAAAGGTTTCAAACTTATATAACTTCAAGAGATTTTAATCATTTATCATTGTTATTCTTGTTATATTACATGTTATTTACAAACCTGTCAGAACAATTTGCCGATTCCATTTTCATGTACATTTTAATAGGCATTGAAAACAAGGTTTATTTCAATCAATGTAAGATAAATATGACTTAAACATAGTTACACTATTTCAATAGAAGCAAACTACACATTTTCCTTTTATGAATTATCTAAAATCGATGTTTTTCTTTAAAAAACGCCCTTTAAAAGCTTATTTCAAAAGTCATTTGGGAATCTGTTCAAACGAAATTGGCCATATTTCTGTATTTCGCCACATATCAAAAATGCATAGATGTATTTAAGTCCAAGTTTGAACTGTTTGGACGACCTTAAAGCAAAATGCCCTCACGACCGAAATTACGTAATCTTCCTTTTTTCCAAAACAAAAAATGAATCTTAATTATAATAACATGTAGTTTGTCAGTCTGTTGAAAAATAGGCGGCGTTCCTATTAGATCATCAGGTTAGATTATATTTTGTGAAGGAGGGGGGGGGAGGGGGGGGGGGGGTGAGTGGGTGTGTGGGGGGGGGGGGGTGTTAGATTTTCTACTGAGGTGACGGTTTTGTGTCAGTATAAAACGCCAGGCAAAGATTTATATGTGAGACTGTATGTGTGTGGGAGGGGGGAGGGAGGGGGGTCGGATTCGTGTGAATCGATATCAATTGGCAAAATACTTTTGTCAACGACGTTTATTACATTTCCTCAGTCGACCTGTAAATAATAAACTTATTTAAAGTCAAATATTATTACTACTTGATTATTTCATACCTACTGTACCACGTAATGTCTAAATTTACCTACGCGCCATTGTCGTCCAAGTATTGATTAAATCAACGACTGAGTCAAAGTATTTAATGTCATAATCATATCACTATCACAACTATATTGTATACATATCCCATATTCAATTCCACATGCAATATACCTCCAGCTATTCTAAATTTTACGTAATTTTGAAACCCATAGCGACAGTATGATCTATTTTCGTTTGAGGATTTTCAAGGCAAGATCTCGTAACTGAAGTAGTATTTCGATGATACCAGTTACACTATTGGTGAACACTAGCCGGGCTAGTAAACACTTTATTTGATGTTTGACAAGTAATGAAGTGACTTGAATAGGTAAATGGACACCAATGAGTGAAACAAGTTAATGTACATCAATAAATCCAATTGATGAGCTCAATCAATCCAAATAGCTATAAACGTTTTACTAAATGATATTCAGACATGTCCCGTTTCAGTAGACAATAACTGACCTACATGTGTTTCTTGCTAACGCAAGTTATTCCTCTTTCTCAATCTACGAACATTACCGACCTCGTCTTTCTTAAGACGTATTTTCAACATGCTTACAAGTATGTACTTGTTATGAAATTACACGAAGCACAGCAAGCGTGCACATACCATTCATAACCATTCGAGTGTATTATATAACAGTACGACCTACCTTCATAACATTTGACTGCTTTGGCGCAGAACTCCACCTCCGCTTTAACGTGAATGAAATAGTATGAAATCAATGCGTAAACGATCCTTCTTCCTCTCATGCTGTTCTCTGTGCTATGTACAGGTAAATCATGTTCTATATCCATCCGTTCCCGATAAAAACAAAGAAGGTTGATAAATTACAACAAGCAGGTACATCCGGTATCAACAGATTTCAACCTCTAAATCGAGTCGGTACACCTAACCTCATTTGACGACACAATTTATTGTGGACTTTTCCTACTATGAATAGCGTACGCAGAGGATAAAGCCTTTTTACTTCCGCATTACAGGTGTACATTACATAGACCGAGACAAGTGTTTAAGATTTGATATCAATAAGAATGATAATGCATTCATATCGCCAATATTCACAAATTTGTAATATTACCCATAAGGGCGAGGAGAAACAGGTGGATATTTTTTTGATATCCTCACATGTGCTCTTTAGTGATTCTCGACGTTGATTGGTCGGTTACCCTGAGAATGAAATACGATTGGTTGACGGGACTATTTTCACGTTTCATTGATAAATAGAACATGCCGAACTCATGCATTGCCTTTCAAAGAAAAGCGTAGATAGACATTCTTATACATTTATTACAAGTTAAAATTCTAACACATAATTTGACACTTAATCAAAATGTTTCGCTATGACTGTAATTTACTTGAATGATATTTTTTCCCAGCAAAATAGTCTACTTGAAAATAGGCGTCGCGTTTGTAAAACCATAATCTGAATATTATCGATACGTTAATGATAACTTAGAATTAATCATAATTATTTCATAACATATAATCACGTGAAGCCAACAATTGTTCAAACCATACACTTTTGTCGGTGCAAAAACGTGCAGGTCTGACAGACTCGATCTAGTTCGAACAGGCTCGCACAAAACCACTTTTGCACAATGGCGTCCTCTCCCACGCAGTATGCAGCTGTAAAAAGTACTCATACAAATCGAGAAACGCTCCGTACAAATTTTTGGGCAAACGTTTCGTTGTTGTAATTGTGTATTTAATTAGTTTAACAAAGGTTCATCGACTACGGAATAAGTAACCCGATAAGAGTTATCGTTCTTGATACTGGCAACAAGACGTGATTGAAAGCAACATCCAAGAGAAGAAATGTTGTTCAAACTTTAGATTTAATGACAATATTGACATACAAACTCGTTTCGATGCTTTCTTTATATATTTCTCTTCAAGATATTGCCACTTTTATTTGTTGAAATGTTAAAAAATTGACAGGTTTTTCCAATTTTCATTTCAACACTGTGCGTCCAGCCACTCGCCCGTTAGTAAGTAGGTAGGCCTAGTGACGACGACACACATTCACATAAGCATATTCATGACAAGGATTTTCAGTCGTAATTGGTTATTTCAATTGAATATGGGTAATATATATAATAACCAACTCGGTACGAGTGATTACGTGAAATATCCACTCGTAGAAATAATGTTCAGTCGCTCGCCAAGGCTCGCGACTGTGAACATTATTTCAACTCGTGGATATTTCCCCTAATCACTCGTACCTCGTTGGTTATTCTCTAATTATTAACTTGAAGGTATTGACTGTCAATACCGCCTGTTAGGCTCTTGGCACAACCGTATCGATCAAAACTTTTCCTGTGTTCAGGTACCCATTTGTATAGCTGGAGGAACTGGTTAGGTACCTTGCTAAAGGACATAATACAGTGACAAGACGTCACGATGTTTGGATCTGTCCACATGGATTCGAACCCATGGCATTGACGTCAAGCAAACATGCTTACAGCTACACCTCTGTTCTCCACATATTTACAAATGAATGGAAAACTGAAGTCAACTGGAGTCAGTGCATTGGCTATACTCATACTGTGTGTATTTCTCAGACAATTAAGCGTATTCGACACATTGTTGGAGAGACTTTTTAATGTTGTCAAATATTATCATAGAAATATCTAACTTTCCTCATGATAATTCAATCATTTCCAGGTAATTGGTTTTCTTTAATGAAGGAGGAATGAAGGAACATATTGATATAAACTCTCAAATGACGATCCACAAAATACTTATTGAGATCTGCCATCACAACCAACCACCAGAGAGACGCGCTTGGAATGTTTCACATTCAAGAACAATTTTGACTTACCGAATATGACGTCATTTTCACATCGAATCGTTTAAGGGTCAATCCCGGGTGTCTGTTTTTACAAAATAAGTGAATTTTTTTTGCTGTTTTTTCATAATATGGAACATTCGATACGTGAAGTGTCATGACCAATCGGAGACACGATAAATGATCGTAGTTACTGATGACTGTATAGTTTTTTTTTAAATCATACTTAAATTAACTTCTAAAGCTATCCTCTTAGCTGATTGGTGATTTAAACTTATTCAGAAATGAACTGATAAATTGTCTCCGAACAGAGAAAAGCCCGTAAAGAGCCACTCCGTGATTTTCATAACATATTATTTACGTTTGATACGAACCTAAATGTCATATGTGGTGATATAAAATCAAAACATCTTAACTTTTCATGTCCAAAAGACATATTATATGACAAATACTGGTTTTCCATGAAAATCTAAAAACAGTCTTATGAATGCACTGAGATGAAAATATCATGTCCAATATACATAGATACTAATGACATAACCCATCCAACGCTATCAACTCCTAACTGCCCTTTTGGCTGTTTTAGATACGTATCCAAAATTACATTTGACTATTTGGCGCGCGCCACTGTCCGGTTTTCGATCAAAATTGCGACGTTCTAGCTTCATATTATCACTTTTTTAAAAAACAGTAAGCTTTAAAATGTGTCCTTTTGGTACTTCGCGATCAAATGACACCATTGATTAAGTTTGGCATATATGACACCAACAACTTACAGAGTGGCTCTATAAGCTTACCTTATATATAACGTGGCTTTTATTCATTAGATTTTTTTAAAGAATCGCTCAGAGCATTAATATTTCATATAAAAATGAAGTTATTTAGTAATGACAATTTTCCTTTCCAAAAGGTACGTCCATTGAATAAAGTGTTTTCAGCACACACCTGTGATGACTGTTAGGTAATGCGAAGACTTCACTGATAGAGTCTTGGCAACCGGACAATTTCCCCTTTCAGCCATCAGCTCTACCAAATAACTATTGAGAGTGTATTGAAACTTTCATCTGATCCTGTCCGTAGCAGATGATTAAAGATTCCAAGATCAATTGTCACAAAATGGTTGTATCTACATTTAGAACTTAGTTGAAATATCTTATACTGGTTTCTTAATTCTCAATACAAATAAATCATTAATGTATCTTTTGCGTTGCTTTTGATACTCTTGGTAAATAACTTAAACGTGGATATAATCTGGAGCATTATGTTTAAAACCATATTGATATTGTCAGGTTCAGGTCTTGGATAAATAGCCATTAAGAAAATATGAGAAAACTGTTGAAATGTTTGACCCCTTATAGAATGTGATCTCTCCAAAATCTTCAGATTAGCTTAAGATGGGAATTTAGGTTGAGTACTAAACATTATATTTATTGCATGCATGTATATGTAATAACTTTTGATATGAAAGTTTTACATTTACCTTCTCGGCCTGAAGTATTAATCAAAACTCAATACTCATTTGTTTTCAAGCTATGAATCTTAGATTATTTTCCATGATAATTTTCACCGACTTGATTAAGTGACATTTAATGCTGTTATTGGTAGAATTCAATTACCTTCTCAAAAATGTGTTTTACCAATAAATCATCATTAACAGCAGCAGCTACATAAGTATTAAACGACAACATTGGAAGCACCTCTCTTTTCTCTGTTGTGTGGTATCACCAAGACGCCAATGGATAACAAACTTTAAGTCACACAAACCAGCTATATTTCAAAATGTTGAATGTTAAATCATTGATGAGGTTAATTTGCTGTGTTAAAGTAGATTTTATACTATAATATAGTAGGCTGATTAATCTGGTTTTCAAATTTTTAAGCCATAGTCAACAATTTTTTAAGAAGCTTCAATTATCAATGAAAGAGCTTGTTACACTTTAGATAAGTTGATATTGTTTTGTTTGAATCCGGCAAGGTTGTCAAATCGTGTTTACGTTTATGTTACCTGAAGAGGTACATATATGTAAATAACAAACCACTTTAGATACATTCAGGTTTATTTATATAACGTTGCTTTTGGTGAGGCGGATCATGCTTTACCTTTGCATCTTTATTTCTACTTATATGTTTACAATAAAAAGAAAACTAATTTTATTTACAATAACTTAATTGAGCAAATGACTATTTTCTCAAGTATTCTATTCGGGTTTTTTTCATGTTATTGCACTTCGACTTCTGAAAGTCTTCTTCAGAACTTGTTTCAGCAATTTTTCTTGAAAATAAAACTTTAATATGGAATAACATAATCGTTCATCGTTGCCTTTTGTCAAATGAAACCTTTCATCACCTTTGTTCAACGAAATAGTCTCTTAAAGTTCACAAGGATCTACAATCGGCGCTTTGTGTATGTTCTGAAGTACTTATCCCCGTGAAAGGAAACATTAAATCACTATTGTTCACTGAAATAGTGTCTTCAAGATGATAAGGATCTCCAATCGGCGCTATGCGTATGTTTTGAAGAACTGCTGATTGTTTAAGGTAAAGTAGATGCAGTAGATATAATTACTTATATAAGGAACTTCATTTTGAATAAAATGTTTTTAAAACGTTTTTCACAATAATTTGTGGAGCGAAAGAAAGATTTACATCGTTCTATAAATCTATTATTTCGGGTAAGATTCAGTGGGTTTTTTTCCAATAGAATGGTAAAGTTCAGGAAGACATTTATACAATTAGCAGATGTCAACGTAATAGAAGGCAAACAAGGTATTCCTTTCTGCATGTTTGTGTCTCTCCCTGCACGTCTTGATGTGCACAGTTAATGTTATAGTCAAACATCGGTGTTTTCGGGAGGGGCTATTGGAGCCATTACACGATCTGTAAAAGATGAAAATAGAATTAATCAGTTAACTAATTTAAGAGGTTATTAAGCAAAAGGACTTTTGAATGCTCATAGTAAAGAGCCAGCATGCTCTTTTATCGTCATAACACATTACCAAATAGCGTGCTAGGGGATATAAGTCACTATTTGTTTAATCGACTTGAGATTAGATTTTTTAACGTACTTATACACGGATAAACACATCCCTTGATAAATTCGAAGACTTGAATAAAGAACTTGCATATGTACCTGAATTATTTCTATTGCCCATTCCGCCTTCCACATAGCCAGCAGTATTAGCAGTATTTACTGTTGCATGATCCTTCACTCCAATAACGTTTACGGTCCGGTCTTAAATAGTACACATAGATGTTATCATCTAAATGTTATTGCACATTTTACAATGTTTTCAAGAACTTCACTATATGAAGTAGCAACATTTAATCTAGGTAGATGTTTAATATGAAAGTAGAAATTACCTTGGTGATCCTTGCTCCTGGTGTTGCTATTGCTTCGCCTGTTGGCTGCATCACCTTTCATACCTAAAATGACAATCAAATGATGAACGTTGAAATTCGAGAGCTCATTGAAGAGGAGTGAAAGAAAAAAGTTAGATTTTTGATTTAGATATTTTGCATATAGTGTTAATAAATAGTATCAACCAAACAAATTGTAAAAATAAAGTTGAAACTTGATATTATGGTAACGATTTGATTAAGGGTAACATGTATGGCCTGCACTTTAAGATTATTGTGTAATACGTCGCTAGATATTTCTTCATGCTTTAATAATATGAATATATGAATACAAAGACATCAAGTTTAATTTCGAAACATCACCGATTATTACCAAAGAAATATTTTCTGCAAGTTGGAACTATATCTAAATTAAAAGTTATTATTCGGGACATAGACTTTAAAAACAAATGCAAACGAAACGTTAAGATCATAGTGTGTAAATGACTGTATAGTCTGCTATGAACAAATACGGAACTGTACGGTAATAGCCCTGGGATGACTTGAAAAATTACTTACAGTTGCAGCAATTAAATACTGAAATGAAACAATAATTGAGACTTACTCTTTTAAGCGCAAAATGTTTGATTTTTTTCACAAAGCTCCTTGAATACATTATTGCATAAAATGCTATGGATCGGGGAAATAGACAAAAAGATTTCAGAAAAGGCGTGCTAGATTGATTTTAAATTTATAGATAAATTTTCAAAAGTTTGTAACCAAGTTTTGAAATAAGTATTATAAATGCAAAGTTATAACTAACACAAATTGAACATGTGGATTGAGTGTGAATTGAAATTGAGTTCAGATCGAATGTATTTCTTATAAAATGTTGGCATAGTAAAGCCTCTTATTAAATCTTAATCGTTTTCGTTTGGCTCGTGGTACCATTTACGTACGTGATGGTCACCATTTCCATTTTGTAACTCAGTGGGGGATTGAATATCTTGTTTATGTAACAGCCTACTTGGTCTTTGGGGGGGTGGGGGGGGGGGGGGGGGGGGGGGGGTAGTATTTGGGGTTGAGGGGTGTGTGTAGATGGGTTTGGTGGAGTTACGAAGAAGAAGAAGAAATTTGTCATTAACGTATCAAATGCTATACATACAATATTGCCACATATGTATATACATCTGGTATAATATAGCATCCACCCATTTGGAATACACATGATTCATATCAAATGGGTCAAAATAGTGTCAACCATTAATGTTAAGGAAGTCAAAGGGCCTGCATATAACGTTTAGATTCGCACAGATTGCATATTTGTTTGCATTGTTATTCATAAAATAAAATATGAAAAAAACATTTCATTCATTTTCAAAAAGCATTACTTTCATTGCAAATAATGTGGTACATGACCTACCATAAGTTATGTTTATGCCCTTTTATTGAGTCATGTTTATACAATTTTATAGTATCCATTTTTAGATATAACGACTCGTTGGAGGAAAAGGTCCTTTTTCGATAATAAACATGACACTTTCCTGAATGGTTATCAAGAACAAGAAATGAAATGCAATTATAGCTGTCATCCAAGTGAATTTTATTGATATCGAAACTTACCAAAACCATGACCTATTCCACCATCCACAGTGTGAGCGGCATAAACCTTGTTTGCCCTTGAATTGCCCGCCAGTCCCCTCGTGTCATGTACATCTCCTTAAAATATTTTTTTTAAGAAAATGTGATCTACACAAATTTCCTTTAAAACCCAGATTCGAAACAATCACACATATCCTGATTATCGACCAGTTTCCAAGTTGCAGCCTTAGTTGTAAGTTAGTTTCAGCATGTTGAAGAGAGGAAACAGCAAAAAGCCTATTTAAAAAAGCTATAAAATCATACACCTACGAAATCAATGCAATAGAAGTTTTTGTACGTATAACATCACAATGGATTTAAACTCTGTTAAGTCAGTTTTCTACATGACTCATTATAGATGGGGGTTTTTTCCATTTGATTATACTTTATGCATTTACCAATCCAGTCTTTTTGAAAGTTTAATCTAAACTTTCCACTATTTTTATTTCCACACCGTTATCCAAACCCTCATTCCTTAGCTCATATGATCCTGGGAACAATTGATCCTGGGAACAAAGCGGATATATCCTGCTTTTTACCTCATATCATATTTGATCAACTGTTGCTCTCTTCATTCTTGCATTTACACAGTTAAATCATTGATTTTCTTTTATAATTCGATTTACAATTGTCAAAATAGAATAAGCTTTGGTAATAGAAGTACCTGTCATTTGTCTCCCCTGAGCATTCTCAGCGCTTCGACTGTCCACAGTGCCTGTCTCCATATCTGTGTAGAATTGTTATGGTATTTATAAATATTTAAATTTTGGCTGATTTCCGTACAAATGGGCGAGGCTAAGCAGAGAGCCAAGAGACGATGAGTAGAATAAGAACATATGGAACCATTACAAAAAGACTTATATTGTTTCTTTAGCAAGCAATATGTCATCCAAACATAATCACAATTATGATATAAATTTGTGGACATGTGGACATGTTACAACCAATCAAACGGAAACCTCTTTTCATTGTGCAATGCCCCACTTGGTATAAAGTTTAGCTTTAAATAAGGAAAGTTGGCAACTATGCCATTAAATATTAATTTTCCCATTCTTGTTTCCCTATTGTTGTATCAATAACACGAATGCCAATTAAAGAAATGCGATTGACATAATTGAATAAATACCACCTTCAGCTCCCTCATTCGAAAGTAATCCATCGGCTGAAACCAGACGTGGAATACGAATTAATGAATAAAAGAATTTAGGGTTGAGAACTACTGTTTACGAATCATCACAAGGCATAAAAAGGCAATTCTACCTTAAAGTTGGTATTAATGTTTTATTCGAGTGAGTTGTATTACAGGTTACAAGTTTTACTTTTAAACGATGACATGAAAATGAGATTCTGAACTTTAAGGATTAAAAGCATCACTTGTAAAGGCAATTTTCTCATTTAAATCTCACAGTTAGAAAAATAACATCAACATGTATGTTGAATTATTTATTGTAATTTTTACTGACGTAAAGGAATTCAAGCCAAACCAACTCTAAACTATCAAATAAATTACCTGTATCCCTGTTCTCATTGTTATCTTCCTTTCTATGGAATGATGCTGAAATAGAAGATCTGTGAAGCATAACATGTGACTATGTGTCTTATTCAACGTGATCATTTTCTGGTTTGCCAAGTTCAAATTATATTTGATTCTTCTCATAATGCATCTTAACTTTACTGTTTACTTTATTCTGAGAGTTATGGCAAAAATAAAATCTAATCTTAATTAGATAAAGTTAAAACCAGAGTAAGTTCACCGAAATGTATGTGACAAAGCAAGGTATCAAAATCAATTACCCCGATCTCTTTCTCTCTCTCTCTTCTTTTTAAAAATGCATACTGAAGTTAGAAATTATCTCAATAAAAACATGTATCTTTTTTAATTCAATCTCTTTTTGCTTTATCAAATTTATAATTTCATTGAAATGACAGTAATAGTCTATTGTGTTTCTAATGTAACAATGGTACCGCAGAGAATTTGTTTCATTGTAAAATCAATCCACTTTGTATTCCAAAATAAGGTCTTTTTTTAAGTTCCACGTAAGACACTTGACAAAGCATTCAGATTAAGTAATAAACTGTAGTCTTGTTTTGCTGTAATAGGTTAAACTGATGACGAAGAAAATGGATTGTCATTAGAATTTACCGAAAAAAAGACAGGTTAACTAACGAATTATCCTTCTGATATATTTTTATGAAAACGAAGAGTGGTTTTTATCAGTTCATAATACTCGTTAAAGCTGGAATCGATATAAGCCACTTGCAAAGCCCGATAACATCTACAACTCAAATGAGATATCGTTTTACAAGAAAACCTAACATAAGCATTTAAGTCAAATTACTCTGAGAGAGAAAAAAAGGAAAAACACTCTCCTAAACATAAAGATATCTTTACTCACAGTGTTTTCGTCGGCAGTACAAACAACCGCCTACCACCACGACAACAGCGATGATGACAAAAAATGATATCGGAGGGGCAATTTTTAGCGCGGTGTCATCATTCGAGGGTGAAGTTGTTGTAGCGGTTGTTGTTGAAATACTGATTAACAAAAAAAGGTATGTTAATGCTTTCAAAAACATCAACATGAACCAATAGATACCAAATTCTAAATGTTGACACTAATTTTGTTTTATTGGATACATGAATATAATTAGTTTGTATAAAAAAGGTTTATTAGTGATTGACTGTTAAAGCAAAATTGAGTCAAATAAGATAATTACCTAAAACCATTTTCAATATAAATGGCATAGGAAAGGCAACTTTAGACTGTATGCCTTAGTATTTTCTAATCAATGGGATTATAAATACCTTGATGAAGATGGCGAAGATGTTGATTCTGAAACAGAAAATTTAATAGATCAATGTTTGGAAGATTTAAAAGGTGGAATCAGGAAACAATGTGTTCACTTTATACACGAAAAATATTGCTGCAAATACCTTTGTCATATTTCATTGACTAACTTGTTGTATGAATGCTTCATAACATCGTTATATATAACACAAAATCAACAGTATTATACCTGAAGACTGTTTTTCACAATCGCAAAGACTGTTTTGTGAAAAACAAGGATTGCAATCAGAGTCTTCAATCAATGTGTACCCGTCTGTGTGATTGCATGCACACTTGTTGTTCTGTGATGGCGAAGCTTTTTCACAGACAAATTGGTGAAGAGGACAAGAAGAAATATGTTCATCACAATTAGGCTGTGTGAAGTCGTTTGACATCTTCTCCTCTGGTTGCAACATGTCCTCAGCACATTCCCCACAGGAAACAGAATTGTTGTCATTATTAAGAACAGCATGACTACCTGTGAGATAAACAGAAAATGCATAAATTTGCGGGAAACGATTGACAATTATTGATTTTTCCATTATGTGCACGATAAAATTAGAGTTGTACACCCCTATAAACATGATTGTGAGTTGAGTTTTAATTGAATGAAGTACACATAATGGATATGGAAATAGTAATTGTGAGACTTATTTCTAAAAAGGAAAATAATTACTTGGGACATGTTGAGAAATTATAACTGAAAGGTTGATGAAATTGACTTTTGCATACATAGAATAGAATAATCCATTCTGTTTTCAATTCGGGGTTGTATGTTCAATTTAGTATACGTGTCATGAAACAGCGCTTCAGAATGGATTCAAAAAAATTAAAAGGGAGGGATTTCTTTTCTTGAATCTAAAATAGTTCCAATGCAATCAATATTTAACTGTACATATGGTTTGTATACATTACAGGTCTGTCGACATTGAAAAACGAAAGCCAGATTAGATTTATGTGCTTTTTTATTAGACATGTTTCCTTTAATAAGCATTCCTTCACTGAAGTCATTATTTAAATGGTTACGGTTTGCAATCCTTTATTTCACGGTTTGTAGTTGTTGTACAAATAATAATGCATATCCCTTTAACCTATCATCTCATGTAAATGTGTAATCAACTACAATTATGATCATAAAGCATTTAAAATATCGAGGCCGATATAATATACTACTGGAATCAAATAGGAAAGAAATAAGAAAATAAGTTATTACATTAACATTGTTCTTCACTACATATTCATTTTACATATATCAGTAATGATTTATTAGCACTGCGTTGTTAAAGACAGAAATCAGAGCACGAATACGAGTATAATCTGGTATGTTTTATCTTCAATGGGGTGTAGAAAACAAACTCTGCAAAATTTGCTATATCCTTACTCAACAATACTTATTTATAGTTCAAACGCTATTCCTAGTTGTACCTCACACACATACTATATCATTTTACTTTTAAATTCACTTATGAGAGTCACATCTATTATCTTATTGCACATACACCATTTATTTCAAATAGTGTATTATATAAGTGACTGTGTCAATGCGTTGAAACTCGAGCCTTTGACATCAATCGCCACACCATTCATGAAAAATCGAATAAAGACTGTCAGATCCATTTTCGTAGTAGATAGCTGTTGTAGCTGTAGTAAATAGCGTTGGTGTATTTAATTATAATTTTCACAATAAGTTGCAAATAAGTAAACCTTAACGCTGTCCAAACATGTCTCGTTATAACTAATCGCATGTCGAGTTATAACGAAACGCATGTCGCGATATAACGAAACGCATATCCTGTTTCTGAAGACAAACAGTCGCGTGATGAACAGTTTGCATGCAAGATGATGTTTTTGGCTGTTGCATAGTGAGCCAAAAAAGAACAACTTTTTGGTGTCGATGTAGGCTTCTGCCGAAAACCAGTCTATCAAGGAGTTACACATATCAGATCTTGTTGTCCTTGGCACATCTTCAGACAAAAGCGTTGTGCCCGTTCAATTTGTATTATGTTACTCTTTGTCATAGTTGATCACAGCTCGCAACCGAACATGGCTTTTGGTAGGCACACAGACTTGACAAGATTTGAGCTTGTGATAGGATTCAAACCACTTTTATGTAAGCCTACGTTGGTTAGCATCATTGCAGATGCTTTCAGCGTTGATCTTGAGTCTTATGTACGATTGTCACTGCTGCAATTAGCGTCAAGAATGATTCCGACATGTCTTGTGCTGTTGACTTCAGGTAATCCTTTCCATATAGTTGGATAGTGCAATTGCTCTTTTTTCTTAAGTTGAATACCGTGACATTACTTTTAGCTGGAGAGAATGTGAATTGCCACTTGGAACTGTATGTTTCGCACTCTGATACCATGGACTGGGGGTGGGATGTTATGGGACTGATCAGTGAGATGTCATCTGCTTGCGTTCGGGCGGCGATGTGGAGGTCTAACACGAAGGCTACCTTCTTCAATTGCGATAGGGTTGTCAAAAGTTTGTCGATGTAGACCAAGTAAAGTTTAGCAGACAGGACGCTGCCTTGTCTGACTCCTCGCTCAAGACCAAACCAGGACGAGTAAGTGTTATTGGCGAAAACACAGCTCTCCATTCCAGTGTATGCGTTGCAGAAAATGCGCCATAACTTGGGTGAATGTTCATCTCGTGTAGTTTCCACAGTAACCCATCGTGCCACACAGTGTCAAAGGCTTAAGTGCTGTCTAGGAACACAACTTTTGCTGAATCGTTTCGCTCTTTGTAGTGGTAGATTGTCTCTTGAAGAAGGAATGAGGCATGAAGGGATGATAAACCTTTCTGAAAGCCACATTGCTGGGTATCAGGGAAGCTAATAGAGGTTTTGAATTGAGGAATCCGGTTGGCTATGACGAGCTCAAAAAGCTTAGAAATAACGGACAAAAGAGTCACTCCCCTGTAGGAGTCGGGGGACGTCCTTGATTTACCTCCGCCTTTAAAGATTGGGATGATGATACCTGTCTTCCATTGGGATGGAATAAATCCTGTGGTCAAGATTCTGTTGAAAAGCTCTGATAGGTAAAAATGTAACGTAGTTCCACCGTTTTTCAAGTGTTCTTAAGCAATTCCGTCAAAGCCACTGGCCTTTGTATTTTTCAATGATTTGCACAACTGAAAATACATTCTCTGTGGTTAGAAGGTCCTCTGCGTTAATTGAACTGTGTAAGATGCTGTGTTTCAGATGGGCAACTTTGTCTTCCAGACAACTCTTGAAGTTTTCATCGAAATGCTCAGCAACTCCTTTACCGAATATGGACTTCATGTGGTCTACTCGCGCTTGGCAGATCTCTAGAGAGTCTGAGGTGTGTATTATTCTTAAGCATTAAGTTGAGGTTTTAACATTTTTGTGAAAAAGTCTTCTTTCAACTGACGCATTATTCTATCATTTGTATCCATTTTGTAGAATGGGAATATTTTGAATTTAATGCCTTGTCTTTTGAACAGGTTTCAAGTGGGCACTAAGTGGTATACAACGTGTCTCTAAGGACATTTTATTTGTTGTTTATGGACGCGGACTCTGTCTCTGAGGCACTCAGTTTGTCCAATATATTCACCGGAACACCTTTGACATATAATGACATATATGACGTATTTTGCTGCACAATCAATATTGGAACGCACATAAAATCTCTCGTTTCTGTTTATGAATTTTATACTGGAATTTTCAAAAATATATGGCCATGTTCCACAATTACCTCTTAACTTATTAGTCACTAGTTATTCGTTATTCAAATAATGAATTACTAGCTGGTCAGTCATTCGTTATTCCTTATAAACGAACTAGTTAGTTGTTCGTTATTCAAATAATGAATAACTAAATAGCTCATAATTGAATACCGAATAACTAACTGGTTAGTATTTTTTTTTTCAATTTTTAATAACTAACTAGTTTGTTATTCGTTATTCAAATTTTGAAAACTAACCGGTAATTCGTTTAATATCGTGTATTTTTAAGATTAGCATGGATAGTAATTCCATGGAATAAGTTACAATCTACTCGTGTTGAAACAACTTCTTCGTGTTCCAGTCTTCAAGTATAAGGATCGATCCCTAGATTGTGATGAGCTATCAGCTTGTCTTCTCAAAATGAGGGGGTATAGGGGCCGATTCCCAGATTGTGAAGGGGTCGCAGCTCACCTTTATTTAAACTGAGAGGGTATAGCAGTCGATTCTCAGATTGTGAAGGGCTCACAGCGCGTCTATATGTCAAACTCAGGGAGTATAGGGATCTATTCTCAGATTGTGAAGGGCTCAAAACTCACCTTTATGTCAAACTGAGGGGGTAAAGCAGTCGATTCTCAGATTGTGAAGGGCTCACAGATCGGATTTATGTCAAACTGAGGCAGCATAGGGTCAATTCTCAGATTGTTAAGGCCTCATATCTCGCCTATATGTCAAACTGACAGAGTATAGGGATCGTTTCTCAGATTGTGAAGGGCTCATAGCTCGTTTTTATGTCAAACTGAGGGAGTATAGAGGCCGATTCCTAGATTGTGAAGGGCTCACAACTCGCCTTTATGTCAAACTGAGAGGGTATAGCAGTCGATTCTTAGATTGTGAAGGGCTCACAGCTCGCCTATAAATCAAACTGACGCAGTATATAGGCCGAGTCCTTGATTGTTAAGGGCTCATAGCGCATCTTTATTTAAACTGACATAATATAGGGGCCGATTCCTAGATTGTGAAGGGCTCACATCTCGCCTATATGTCAAACTAGGGGAGGACTCACTGCTCGCCTTTAACTCAAACTGACGGGGTATTTGGATCGATTCTCAGATTGTGAAGGGCTCACAGCTAACCTTTATTTAAACTGAGAGGGTATAGCAGTCGATTCCTAGATTTTGAAGGGCTCACTGCTCGCCTTAAAGCAAACTGAGGGGGGTATAGGGGTCGATTCCTAGATTGTGAAGGGCTCACATTTCGCCGATATGTCAAACTGAGGGAATATATGGATCGATTCTCAGATTGTGAAGGGCTCATAGCTCGCCTATAAAGCAAACTGACGGAGTATAGAGGTCGATTCTCAGATTGTGAAGCGCTCACAACTCGCCTATATGTCAAACTGAGGGGGTATAGGGGTTGATTCCCAGATTGTGAAGGGCTCACAGTTAATCTATATTTAAACTGAGAGGGTATAGGAGTCAATTCTGAGATTGTGAATGGCGCATAGCTCGCCTATATATAAAACTGAGAGGGTATAAGAGTCTCTTCTCAGATTGTGAAGAGCTCAAAGGTCGTCTTTACGTCATATACACGGGGGTATAGAAGCATGTTTACACAGATGAAAATGGAAAATGAAGATGGAAAATGGCAGCATCATATTCAAAATATACTACGCAAAGCAAGTAATCTTATTGTTGTTAGTAAATCCCGCCTGTTCTTGTGGAAACATTCGGGAGGATCCTTTTCATTACTTCTTTAAATGCCTACTATGTGACAGATTCCGATCAATTCAATACTTTTTAAAAAACGATATAACATTGAGCGGCGACAAATCCTTGTCACAGAGTGCTAACGAATCCCTAATAATATCTGTGTATCATTTCATAAATGATACCAACCGATTTTTATAGCTCTTTAATTAAATCTGTACCAAATGCAAAGGCTGAGAATGCTTAATATAATTTGATTTTAGTAATAATTATTGCGAATATATATTTTCACTAATGTACTTGATATCTTAATCGTTTCATGTTTGTTTCAGGAGAAGCATTTATATAGGCATTTGCTGCCTGTTTGCTAATCTTTTTTCCTTTTTGCACATATATATTCTGATTATTTGGAATGGAAATTTAATACTGTTCAAATCACACAGAATAAATTAGTTGTTTGCCACTCCCGTCACTTTGGTCGCAGCCAGAGTAGAGACGATGCCATTATATGCTTTAAACATATTTATCCATGATTTATTACATGAAGGGATTGGCCAACAAGCTCAAAAGAGCTTATTTTAAGGCCGCTCCAATATAACATATGTAAATATATACAAACAAATTAAAGTGAGTGACGTATGACAAATCGTTATTCAATTTCAAAGAAATATACACTGATATTGCATGTATACCATTTGTTTATTTGGCAGTCGTTATAAAATGAATGTGCTTATAAAATTTCAAATCGATCAGACTTCATGATATAGTTGTGAATCGAGTTCAGTAAATTTTCTAGGTCATTTTTTGTGAGAGATGGACATACCCGCAATATTGTATTGGTAGAAAATCCTTTCAAATAAAGTAATGCCATTATATGACTCTCCTTGCAGCGTAGTAAATAATCCACTCTAAATATTACATTCTTAAAATATTGAATCATGAACAGATAATAATTAAATCAAATAAAACATTTCTTTGTAAAATTCACAAAGCGATATAACGGAAAGTATTAAAAACGTTACAGAAAAACATGTGTCACAATGTTGATCATTGGTGTGACCGAAGAGCAATTAAACATTTTACTCCAGTCAATTCATTATTGCATAAGTACTAGCCCCATCATATCGTGCGATATATAAACATCAAATTACAGAGAGGAAGTTAATGTGATTGTACGCGATTGACGCGCAAGTCTGAGTAGAGACGCGACACAGTGACACGTTGCTTTGATAAGCAAACCCAGCTAGACATCTGGTCTAATTATTGAAGATAACACAAAATGCTAACTGTTCGAGTAATAAAAAATTTAAAAATTCATGTATTTAAAAACGGTTCATATACAAACTCAGAAGATTAAGTAACTTTCCGATTTACGCATTTTTCGTATAAAAACTTTCAATCTCACGATCCAGGAAGAAAATGAGGGGAAAAGGTAACAGTTATCAAGTTCTCAGAGTATCAGAGTTTGTTGTCATTGATGTTTGAAACTTTTTTTAGCATCACGAGACTATTTCCTTCATTGTACCGTGTAAGTGTAAGTGTCTATGCAAGTGATTCATACCAAAGGAGATTAGTGTTTCGTGTTGATACAGATAGTAATTATGCTCAATTAACCTAGCTTAAGTCAAATTAGCGAGAATGAAGAATACAATTTCAGTGTAATTAACTTCTCAGATAATAAGTTTACTTTTCATAGCGAATTGTTATTTATTGACTTCCATATGCAAACCTTTTACACATATAAGAAATAATTCTTGCTTCTACATAAATAATAACACCCTCCAAACAATGTTATACGGGTGACCGCAAACTATGATTAATGAAAATCTAAAATCGCAGAATCGATATTCAAGTTTAGTTTTCTACCTCAACATATTCACAATATGTGAATTGAACCCTCTACTAGCTAAGAAACAAAGAAAAAACGCAATGCTCTTCACAATCTTGGAATCGGCCCCTATACTCCCTCAGTTTGACATAAAAGCGAGCGGTGAGCCCATCACAATCTGAGAATCGACCCTTATACTCCGTCAGTTTGAAAAATGGGCGCGCTGTGAGCCCTTCACAATCAGAGAATCGACTTCTATTTCCTCTCAGTTTAAATAAAGGTTCGCTATGAGCCTTCACAATCTGAGAATAGATCCCTGTACTCTGACAGTTTGACATTAACGCGAGCTATAAACCCTTCACAATCTGAGAAAGGACCCATATACTCCGTCAGTTTGACATATAGGCGAGCTGTGAGCCCTTCACAATCTAGGAATCGACTCCTATACTCCCTCAGTTTGACATAGAGACGCGCTGAGAGCCTTTCACAATCTTGGAATCGGCCCCTATACTCCCTCAGTTTGACATAAAAGCGACCCGTGAGTCCTTCACAATCAAAGAATCGACCCTTATACTCCGTCAGTTTGAGTTAAAGGCGAGAACGGAGCCCTTCACAATCTAGGAATCGACCCATATATTTCCTCAGTTTCACATCGTGACGATATCTGAGCCCATCACAATCTGAACTTCGACTGCTATACCCTTTCAGTTGAAGTAAAGTTGAGCTGTGAGCCTTCACAATCTGAGAATAGATCCCTATACTTCCTCAGTTTGACATATAGGCGACCGGTGAGCCCTTCACAATCTGAGAATCGACCCCTATATTACCTTAGTTTCATATAATGACGATATCTTAGCCCTTCACAATCTGAGAATCGACTGCTATACCCTCTCAGTTTAAATAAAGATGAGCTATGAGCCTTCACAATCTCAGAATCGACCCTTATACTCCGTCAGTTTGAGTTAAAGGCGAGCAGTGAGCCCTTCACAATCTAGGAATCGGCCCCTATATTCCCTTAGTTTCATATAATGACGATATCTGAGACCTTCACAATCTGAGAATAGATCCCTATACTCCCTCAGTTTGACATATAGACGCGCTGTGAGCCCTTCACAATCTAGGAATCGGCCCAAATACTCCCTCAGTTTCACATAATGATGATATGTTAGCCCTTCACAATCGACTGCTATACCTTCTCAGTTGAAATAAAGATGAGCTATGAGCCTTCACAATCTCAGAATCGACCCCTGTACTCCCTCAGTTTAACATAAAGGCGAGATATGAGCCCTTCACAATCTGAGAATTGACCCCTATACCCTCTCAGTTTCATATAATGACGATATCTGAGCCCTTCACAATCTAGTAATCGTCCCCCATACTCCCTCTGTTTGGCATAAAAGCGAGCTGTGAGCCCTTCACAATCTGAGAATAGATCCCTATACTCCCTGAGTTTGACATATAGACGCGCTGTGAGCCCTTCACAATCTAGGAATCGGCCCCTATATTCCCTCAGTTTCATATAATGACGATATCTGAGCCCTTCGCAATCTGAGAATCGACCACTATACCTCTCAATTTGATATAATGACGATCTGTAAGCCCTTCACAATCTAAGAATCGATCCCTGTACTCCGCCATGAACCTGTCACAATCTATGACTTGACAACTATTCTCCATCATTTGGATGCATAGTTACCCAAATAAAAACTTAAATAAACTAAACATTTCTCATTTTATAATGCAAGATGTACTACAAACAAGCAAATTCCCAGATTGTGATCATTCCCAGATTGTTCAGGTCTCACAATCTGCAGATTGTTTAAACAATCTAGGAATGAAAAAAATTCCTAGATTGTTCGAACAATCTGCAGATTGTGAGCGAACAATCTGCAGATTGTGATCATTCCCAGATTGCACAGAACATCTACATGTGCCGTTTGGCATTTATTTGTAGCAGTATGATGTTGTTTAACACTTATTCAATTTTCAACAGATGATAACAGGATGAAGTGTCAACAATTTTGACCATAAGCAGAAAGTGCACTGCCTGCATAAGAAATCTGCGTCGATAACATATATTGCTCTATATAACCGTTCGAACGTGTGACCATTTCACAACCAATTATTTCATTAAATTCCTGTTGAGACCTTATCATACACTGATTAATTTACGGTTATTTGGTTTGTATATCGCGCTATTGCATTTTAAGTTTTTCTCAAAAATTGAGGTACTACTTTTTAAAGATTTAGAAAATAAGAGTGAATAAAGGTAGTTTCTTCTGTTTCTATGCACAACGTTTGACTTTTTCTTAATGAAGAGGAAAGGAATGGCTAAGAAACGACCTCTATAATATATTTCTTATAAATTGCTTTGATTATTTAAAAAATGATTATTTATAACATCTTGGTATATATTTTACTATGTCTACTTGTAGCAGATATCAGAGATATCTTAAGTTAACTACTGGTTATTTCATCTACATAACACAGTGTTTTATATGGAGTTACTTGACGTGCAACAACGCTTATGATATCAGTCTGATATCTTACACTGCGTATACGATATCAGGTATCACACCTGCGGAAAACATATAATCAAAAAGGGTATAATTTGGTAAATACATAGAAAGACACCATTTTGTTGGGAATCGAGCGATCCAATTTGCTGATTTTATAGATTGCTATCGTATCGACTGCGTAACTGAGACAGCAACATAAAGTAAATGATTTTTTTAATGAATTCATTTATCAACACCGTTAAGATGGTGATTTGAAAGTAATTTTATACGATAGTGACCCAATTTCATTTCTGTGAGACTTGAATATTCACAGGTATCGGTATTCCGTTACACTTTATTTTTGTAGTATAACATTTTTGTATAGCAAACTTCATTGCACAAAGCGACAAGCAAAACAATTTGATGAAACTTTCTATATTCTATTTCTTTACGACATATTAAAAGTTTACATGCTATTTGAGTGATATTCACTTGTTATTCAACTGCTGGTTATAGAATAGATGTGCACGACCTTGTCAAAGAAATATAATCATATCATAAAATGTCTCCTTCAGTAATAAGCGCTTTGAGCATGCTTAATGTGTAAAAAAGAGCTATATAAATAGAACTATTATTAAGGATTCAGCAGAAATGCTGAATCCTTATTGTTATTGGCGTGTTTTATTATTATTTTTATTCCGCGATTTTTTTGTACACGATTACAACCAAACTTGCCAGTCTGGTAGAGCTTCATGAGACGAAGCCACAATAAGCTTTTGGGCTTAATCGGCTTAAGCGTTAAAGGCACAGTACCACTCAAAGTGCGAAAAATTAACATGGGAAAAATTTTCAAAATGCACTTAGAGACTTGCAACTTTTTGCAAACGATGCACAGTAACATTGTAAGCAAAAAAGTCAATCATGGCAAATTCATAGCATTAGCAGTTTGGCCGCCATATTGCTTTAATTAACTTTTTGAAATTTCCGGACCCCATGCATCTTTGAGAATCTTCTTCTCTGAAGATACTTGCATCTAAGAGCTAAAATTCATACTCAGTGTAGCTGAAGCATTGTAATTTTGAATTTGACTTTTTCAAGGTCCTAACATTAAATGTTTTTTCTCAGCAACCCTGCAAAGTCGGGCGACTTTGCTCGTTTTAGCATATTCAAGGGCAGATAACTCAAAAACCTACCCGTCGAATTTCATGAATTTTGCATGACAGGTAAACATGATCGAGGTCATTAAGAATAAAATGGATCGCGAACAGTCATTTCAGTTCACATGAGGGAGTCCAAGTTTGCATCATACTATATGTCAATTAAGTGCGTTAGCAAGGGTTAAATTGCAGTCAGTTGAAGGGAAACACACTCTAGCGTGATAAAATGCAGATATGCACACCCCCCCCCCCCTCCCAAATGCCCCCTCACCTGTTCAAAAGCAGATGGGAACGTGAGCAGAAGTCTTACAGTGCTGCTGTAGCAAGATTCGTCAAGTGCGTTAGCAAGGGTTAGATTGCATAGAACTGAAGGAAAACATCAATATTGAAGAACGGTCAAGACGTGTGACATGTCCAAATGAAGGTACATGCGCTCTTGTATGTGTGAAAGGGCAAAAGTTGACAGAATTACTCTACATGGCTCTTGTATCAAGATTCTCTAAATGCGTTAGCAAGGGGTAATTTGAAAAGTTGAAGGAAAACACCCTTCCTGTCAAGATATACGGACATGGGGCAAAGTTTGAGAGAAATACTCTTTGTTGTCTTATAAACAAGCACGTAATTGACAGTCTACAGAGGGACGAAATCGCTCTTTGGAGCAAAAGTCCGTACGAATGCACGTATGGTCAACGCGTGCGAGATGACCAAATGCACACAAGTGCGTCAAGAGCTGTCAAAATCTGATCAGACAGGCAGAGAAGCGAGCAAAAAAGCCTGCCTGACTGACCTGAGCCGACTGACTGACATAGTCTTGATTATTTATATATGTAAAGATCCTCAACCTATGTACCAGCATTCGGGAACTATATTCCAGTGTCGGCAAAGCACTTGATCACGCCAAAGGAAAACACTAGCCCTTGTTCAACTTTCACACCTCTACTGCCTCCCCTCCAGATACCCCTTACATTTTGATCTTGTTGCTTTCTTGCCTCAACTGGCAGCAGGCCGTGTACATCGAGTAAACCTCACTTCCGCTCCTATGTCTCGCTACGTACTGAAAACGTACACAAAACGTCCTTTTGTTTCAGAATACGGCTAAATCAACTGCAGTGCACTAAAAATGTCTTCAAAACGCTATCTTAACTTGGAAAAGCACTTAGTTTGCCCCCAAGAGCCACGGGTGCTCATATTTCGCTGAATCCTGTCATTGTCGTCGATTTGCGACTATATTTATTATTATTATTATTATTATTATTATTATTATTATTATTATTATTATTATTATTATTATCTCAGTCCATTACTGATTCAATGCCCGACAGAGCCTCGCAGGTTTATAAATATCTCACCTCGAAAAACACATCCCTCTGTCGGCGGATAAACAGAATTCATGACCTTTTCAAGTGCCAAACTACGGAGCTCCAGAAGGGACATGGAAAAAAATTACGTACGTAATAACTAAATTTGAATGTTGTAAGCTTAGGAGCTGTCGATAGAAAGCGCTAGTAAGCAGAAACTTATTTGAGTCAACTCAGCTCTGTCATGGATTCAGAAAATGTTCATTTTGATTGATAAGTGAGAGGTCAAATAAGAAATAACATACATGTGTATAATATTATAAGCAGTCACCACACAGCGTGTGTAGCAAGTGACAAACACAAACCACGTGGTAGGTAAATGTTCAACACAGCCTCACTAAGCTGCAATAAACATTTAATTTTCTTATCTTGCAATCTCATTAGAAGGCGATTGAGTAGCAGTGGTCTTTTTGCAAAAGCTATAAGTTCTCTATCTATCAATAATCTTGGATATATTTTCAAGAAATAGAGCGTGGCTCGGTTTAACTTTTTTGAGTTATCTCCCGTTGTACGGTTATTGCACTTCAAGACGTAAAGAATGTTCATAAGACAGACATTGCACGTAAACAAAGGCATCTTATTTTCGTCAGCAAACACTATATACAACAAGAGTCTTTAGTGAAAGTCATTCAAACTCAAGCTAGTAGCTAGCCTCCTAAGCGGTCATGGGCAAGAATTGATGTATCGACAATTCTTGAATTGCCGGCTACATTAACAAAATGTCGCCTTAAATAAATTATGTCTAATCAGCTATGTAATCACTTGTAAATTTCTCTTTCTTTAAAATACTTCTGACCTTAAAAAATATTTGAAAAAAAGACGTTTTATAACAAAATAACTATCTATTGAAACACTCCCTTTGTTAAATGTCCAATACGAAAATAACGTAGATCCTTGAATAATTATCAAACATTTATTAATTTCAACCATCGACCTTACTTTAAAGAGGCAGGCAAGTATTCTTTTCGAAGCCATAATATGTTTTTCTATGTTGAAAATAATGAAATAAAACCATCATCATTGTCGCGAATTTTATATTGAAACACTAAAATAGACTCTACTACCGTTTTAAAAATATGCATATATTATAGAAAGCCAGAAAACTTGGAAAAAGGTGATATTCAAAATGTTGTTCACAATGCTCAAGCAAACCCAGCAAGGCAAGGCAGGCGATTATTCATTTTAATGAGACCTTAGACTCGGCCTAGACTGAAAGCAGGCGATTATTAAAGACAGGCGATTATTGAAGGATTTACGGTATGCCGTAATTGAAGAACCGGCTACGTTGATTGAATGCCGTCTTTAATAAGTGTTTGCATTTGTCGGTAACTTACTAAGATAACATTACTCTAATTGAAGGAAGACGAAGTTAAATTTAATTAGATATATTTTACCAAGTTTATGCTCCTTATCATATCACCTAACAAGCATTTGCAACAGCATTTGTTAAAATATGGCCTTTAAATAGCGCAAAGGATGATGTAAGCATCGCCTTAATTAAACCTTCACTTTTCATCACCATATCATATTTTTGATCGAGGCATTGCATTTTTTATATTGATTTTAGCAGAGAAATAAAGAGCAATATGAAGGGATTAGCACATAATATCAAAAGCTTTCAGTAAAAACTGGAATTTGTTTAGATAAGTATATTTTGATTTGTTCGAAAATGACCCATTTAAAGAAACTTCACGTTGTGAACTAAAAGAAAAATATATATTATTTCGCCAGGGGTTAACAAATGTATTCACATTCGAGCAACAGTAGTCAATCACACTGTCATATCCAAGGAAGAAAACTCTTAATTTAAAAGAAACTCTATTTTTATTTCGTAGTAAAAAAACGGGGTTATCTTTAAAAAATCACCATTTAGACAGATATAATACAGTCAAATATTTTTTGTTACAACAAATATTGTAAATTTATTTGTTTGCATCACACTGTTAGTGAAAATTTTAATTTAACTATGACTTTACTAATAGTGTAATGATTGTTGCTGAAAAATTTGCTAATTGTCATGTAGTCAGTTTGTCCATCACTAGACTACGCCCATCACTCAATTTAACTTCAAACGGGATCTTCTCATTTCTGCTATCAGTTACATAAACTTTCTCGATATTACTCAGCTTAAGGGCTTTTCGATTTGTGCAAAAGCATTTCTGTCATCTGAATGCTTACGTTGATACAGACGTAGTCCTTTCAAAATGCGTTTCAGATGTTCATTGCTTACTACTATCCGGTGTTTTGCAGCCAGGAAATAAAGCATTTCAGTCTTGTTAAAACCCAGATCGAAGTAGAGTCGAACAAGTATGTCCCTCTCCATGTTAAGATGTACATCCTCCTTAAAGATCCATTTTCAACTTTGCATTCGTAATAACTCCGTTTTCATATATGGCACATCCGACTATACAGTTCTGTAGAAAAATCTTTCAACAATTTTTTGAGACCATAAAAAGAATTTATAATCAACGAGAAGGTATTTAATTTTAATTTCAAAGTATACCACCCTCCAAAACTTGCCGTAACAATAAACGAACCCACAATCCGTGACGTCACAGTTTTATGTGTAGGATTTACCATACTTCCTGTTTCTCGCGATCTCATTGTTATGGCTTCCGATCACGATGATGGATATTCATTTATTCTTTATTCGAGCAGATAAACGTATATTCTATCGAACTAAATGCTGTTCCAATACATGAAAACGTTTCCTTACCTCCAAACTTTCTGAGAGTTTTCGACTCGGTCTCCGCGAACGTCTTGATTCGGCCATCTTTGTTTACATCCTCTGTTTACGTCCCACAATCCTTCGCGATCTTGCAGATAATACGCCCCTTCTAGTTATAGTACCATGTCGATTCGGGAATGCCCTTTCGTTTAATTGTAATTATCTTAATGAATTTTGGTCCGATTGTCGTTTTGTTTGAATTAAACGTTTTCTAATTTTTCAATGAATACATTAAAATTACTTAGAACATTATGCAAAGATGAAAATGGATCTTTAAATGCTAAAGTATCACGTACGTACGTGTTATTATCACGTACGTACGTATTAGCTAACTACGTACGTACGTATTAGCTTACTACGTACGTACGTGTTATCATTACGTACCTACGTGATATTTATTACGTACGTACGTGATGATATCACGTACGTACGTAATAATAACACGTACGTACGTAAAAAAAAGAAAATTTTACCTTGTCCCTTCTGGAGCTTCGTACCAAACAGTTTATGAATCCCTTTATTAAAAAAATATTTACCATCCAACTGCCTTCATAAAATGGTCATGTTTAAATTATAGATGTTTAAGCATATTTTTATCAAGCATTTACCCATAACTATTATGATTACAAAGTTGGTCATTATGCATTTAGCGAATAGTGATCAAGCACTAGGGGCTTGTAACTTACCAGTTAGTTATTCGTTTTTCGAATTTCAACCCAAAACGGGGGTCATGCTCTCGTGTTTTATATAGAAGAAACAGAAAAAGTTGTTTCATCACGAGTAAGTTGTAGGTTAATGTAAGTGAGACACGTGTGATCTATGTCGGATTCGACCCTCCATGGAACAGCTATCCATGGTAATCTTTTAGAGTCACACTTTATAAAGGGGATGAGTCACACGTTACTTATTCATAAAACGAATAATCAGCTATTCAGTATTTGAATAGCGAATAACTAACAACTAATAAGTTAGTTATTCGTTTTTCGAATATTTCACAGAAGGAACACAATCTTTTTACGATATAGATACGCTCCTATGGTTTTAGTTGAATCAGTGATATCTTGTTTACATGTCACCTGAAGAAGCAGTAATAATACAAGTATTATGTTTGTATATAACAAACCAATAAAAACCAGATTTATTTATATAAAGTTGCATATGGGAAGGCGGATCATTCTTTACTTTAACATCTTTATTTTCATCAATTTGTTGGCAAAACAAAAAACTCAATTTATTCACAATTACTTGTGTAGTATGTGCTTAGATATTCCAATCGTTTTAATTGTACGGAGAGTTTGTCGACTTTAATGAGTACTGAATACAACTGCATACAGCAAGGGAGATGATGCTCTTGTGCATATAATTTTTTGGAGTGAGCATGATTAAACTGGATCGAGACCATCATAAGACATAATTAACCTAACCGTCGCATATAATGAATAAGGAAGTTATTATCCATATATTTCTTGTCATTATCGTCAATCCAACTTCTAAAATGCCCCTTAAAGAAGACATATAACCTTCACTTTTTTTGCAGTAACAACGATAATAGTGTTTTGTTTGAAAAGTCGTTCCATGGATTCATGTGATTGTATGTTGTCACTTCATAATGAATAAATGTAAGTCAATATTTATGTATCGTTAACACTCATACGTTTTCATGAATATTTTGGCAGTTTAGAAACAACGGCATTACCTGTTTTGCATGGGAAAATGATCAATCTTAAACATTTAGCTAAATTGTCAAATTATTTGTTGGAATCTTAACTTAATAAATGTATAAGAATGTGCATCGGTCTAAGCTTTTCTTTGAATCGCGATGCATGAGTTCGGCACGTTCTTTTTATCAATGAAATATGGAAAAACAACTGCATATCAAAAGTTTGTTCACATACCTGGTTTCACTCGTGCAAATATGATGTAATTTGGGATGCCTTTGAAGTATCATAGCATTTCGAAAATGGAAAGTGTAGTGTTGAATTTTCAGGACAGATGTGCAGATCCATTCTTCGTTAAGGCAAATGTATATCATACCCCACAATTAACCATTACAATTTTGGCAGGTCATTGAAGAGACAAGGTGTTAAAATATCGAAAAAGTTACTTTTTATTTTTCTCTAAAAAAGCCTTTATAAGTTATCAACTGCTTTAAAAATAAGTCATGTTTGTTCCTCTGTACTAAGTCAATTTGACTGTGCTCATTTTATTCTCCGAGCGTCGATATAAAACATTTTATTAGAAATTTAACAAAATCGAAATTTAGAAAATATTACCCCTTCTGTCTTTTTTACCATGCCAAAAGTCTAATTTTTGCACGAGAGACCAGACGATCCCCATAAGAGTTAAAGAATGGCTTTTTTTAATAGAGATAATGGGTGATCCTATGCCAGTTATTTTATTGACGTCCAAACTAAACTCAAATTACATGATATTTGCACTACGATTAAGTGCTTAGTGAACAAATTTTCGGTATGCAGCTGTAGTCAAGTCAACCATTCATATTTCGTCTCTGCATAACCAACCAATCAACGTCGAGAATCACTAAAGAGCACGTGTGCGGGTATAAAAACATATCCATCCGTGTATCCTTGCCATGGGTATTATCTAACATAATGAAATCTAATGATAATATCTTATTATTATATGTCTGTCAAAAAGTTGGGCAAGTTTTGGATATCTGCATCAAATGTTGTTGCTAAAAGTGAAATCTAACGACATCTTCCTTTTGTAGTTTACAACTGTTGTTTGATTTCAAATTTGTTTTTTCATTTATACAAATTATATATCTTTTTATCAACATCTACAAAACATCTTACTTTCATTCATCAAGTGTTTTGACTTAAAAAAGCACCTACGATACATAACAACACAACCGAGGATAAAAGCACCAAGTAATATTTCGAATCAAACAGCTAGACCGACCGTCTTTCTACCAGGCTTAATGTTGTCATATGCTTTTAACAGTAAATATGCTATTTTCAATAATGACGATGAAGAGGTGAATGAGGAGGGAAATAATAGGAGGTATAAAATTATAAGCATGAATTGCGCGGATAATATTCCCATGGGCAAAACAAATACCACCACAGTTCCAACAGAGTCGAGGACAAATAGTGCTGGTCAAAAGGGTTGAACATGTATCTATTGAATAGTAGCTTAATTGGAGAAAGAGTTATGCATATTTTCATTCATCAAAGAATGTCCTTTCATTTTATGTATGGTCAAACATGCTGAAGGGAATGGTATTTTTGTTGAACATTTTTATATGAAAACCAAGTGAACAAATTTGATATGTTCTTAACAATTACAGAATAGCCATATTTCTCTTTTTCCCGCCTTATCAAGGACATTCCAACGTGACCATTCTTAAAGGCGATCTTTAAAGAAACGTATTCATATGTTACAAAATTTCATATGTATTTGAGTTGGTTACTGAAGTCATCTTATGAGTTACATTTATGATTATCTTGCATTTTTACTGGGGACGTTTCTTTTGCCCCTGAGTTAATATTTCAGCATGAGGCATTTTAATATACATGTACATTGTTTGTTTTTCTAATAAATGAAAAAGCCGAGGAAATATGCATGTATCAAAATGACGCTGAACACAATTGAATTCTGCAGAAAAAATGGGACTTTAGACATAAAACTTTTGATAAACTTTTTTATTACAACATATTGAAAGCTATTTTGGCCGTAGTAAGAATTTCCCCTTCTTTACAGTTTGCCTTTACACATTCACATAAACTAGCTTGAGAGAAACATGTGCAGTTGGAGATTTGTCTAGGCTTGTATCCGGGTGTGTGATTACATGCACACTTGTTGTTCTGCGTTGCTGTTGCGTTTCCACAGACAAATTGTTGTTCATTACAAGCGGTAACCCTGTCGTCACAGTTAGGCTGTGTGAATCTATTGGACCACTCCCGCTTTAGTTGGAACATGTCCTCAGAGCACTGTTCACAGGACACAGACTTGGTGTCATTATCAAGAAAAGCATGGCTGCCTATTAGAGAAATATGTAAGGAAACTATTGTGAGATTCTGAAATATTTGTACTTAGTGGCTATGAAAAACGGACATACAAAATATTTCTCCTCATCATATAACTGTTTTCTATTTCCAAAATGTCGTCCAAGACAGTTTTATTTATTTTTCAATTCAATTTTGTCACAAATCTTATGCAACTATCAATCACATATCTGGAGATGAAGTGATCAAAAGATACCAGGTAAAGAAACTATTTCCAGATCATGTTCACTGGGTGGTGTTTCTAATGTTGAAATGTTGTACAGTGAAAGTATGATGGTCTATAAATGGTGGTTGAAATATCCCTTGGAAATCCAACAGTCGTAAATTCAAAACCTTGTACTTAAATATGTACACAGGTACGGACTCGACCCGTGGTTTAAATGAAGACAACGTTAGCTATAATGTTCTTAATGGATAATCCAAATCTGCTCTGGATTGCTTTTTCTGCCTTAAGCGTAACTGATTCTAATTTTGCATTTTATCATATGGTCTTTAGAGAAAGATATTAATCTCCATTTGAAAAGCATAATCAAGTATTAAATGGGCATTACAAATAGTTGTGACAAGTCATCCGTTTTAAATTCAAACAGTTCATACAAGTATCAAAGATTTGCATAATGACCTTTTTCTTTATATATGTTACAAATGTCCGCCTGTAATGCATTCATGCTGTGGTGTTGAATTTGAAAGCTTCTGATAATCAGTGTAATCAGTCGAACATCCAATAAAACACTTTCTATGCCTTTAACAATTAGAAATATCCAAGAACTTAGTAATCCCAATGCTAGTGATAAAGATGATTTATACAAAATGACATATCATCTCAAGGAGCAAACACAACTAAAAACATTATTAGTGACAAAAAGTCTGTTTCTTAATCTTGAAAAAAACACTCTTTTGATAATCAACGTTATTGAATATTCTGAACACGGCGAGATAGGAGAAATATGTTTTTCAAATGTTTGCTTCAACAAATTAAAACAATGATACCCTGCTGATCGGAATTGTACATACATTAAATTCTTTACAAAACCTATGCTTAACAAAAATGACTCTACTTCATATGGCGACAATATTTGTATATGATTTGGTGTTGTTTCCCTCGACCACAGTGCACTGAATGATTTCATTACAATACTTTCCAAGACAAAGGTAGCATTTATAGCTTATTTTGGGTGAAAACTGATAAAGGACACCGTTTTCTTTGCTAAGGTAGTATGGCACATAAATCAAGACTTTATTTGTTTTGTGAAGTAACGCAATCCCACTATTGAGTTTAATCAAATTTTGACAGTTTGTGATACAAAACATTGGTTGTTGGTATGATCAGCTGTTCGTATATAAAATAAATTTTACAAAATCCAATATTTAGTATCTAAAAATTCATGAATAAGAAAATTCAACGACAATGCACTGAAGGGTTTCATTAAATAATTTCCAAGATAAAGGTAGGCTTTATTTCTTATTTAAGAGTAAACCAATAAAGGTACAGCTAATTCTTTGCTAAGGTAATTTCCGACATAAACCAATACTTCATTTGTTTTGTGAAATAACTTGATCAAGCTGTTAAGTTGAATTCAGTTTAATTAAAATTCGACAGTTTGTGATACAAAACATTGGTTGTTGGTATGCCTGCTGTTCTTTTATCATATAAATAACAATTCCAATATTTAGTATCTAAAAATTCGTTATTAGGAAAATTCGAGGTTCAAGCTTAGTAACCTTTAAAAGCTTATTAACCAGGACCACCCAAACATTTCCCTGGTAGATGGTATTTAATGATGAAACTTTCAATCTAAAATGAATGCTGTTTTACGCAAGACTACTTCTACTGTTATGGTAAAACGAAAATCCCTGGTGTTTACAATCGTTTCCAGTGATTCATTCACAAATTTGATTCATCAATCAATCTACATGTTCTTATGATAGCTGATAATAGAAACAAAAGTCATATAATCAAATATTCTTTTATTGACATCACTGACACAATCTTTCCGTAATTGCAGTTTGTAAGCTGATAGAGATATACATCTTGAAAAAGCGTATACAGAGCAGCGAGTGCTCGACCACATGTGTAACTGAAAAGAATTACAGTTACCTCCCTTTGGTAGACTGTCTGCCAGTCTCACTTATGAATAAAGTTACCTCCCTTGAAAAGCAATTTGGCTTTGATAACTGAATTTTATTTAGATATTACATATTATAAAATTATTTATTATCAAATGAATCTGCCAGTTGTGTTCCATGCAAACTCTTTTTTGCTTTTGCACATTTTGGTTATTATCAAAGAACTACAGCTGGTACTTGAAACCTTTTGGTATGGACGTCTGTTAAATGTATCAGTTGAAGTTTTAGATATTGGTATGTACATGCTGAGTACCAGAAGAAATTCATATTGATGTCTCTAAAGTTTAGAGTAAAGTAAAGCTCCTTTGTTTTAAGATATATTTTTTAAATGATACTACAAACTTAACATTTTCAAATGAAGCAGATTACCGACATTACATTTTTTTAACTAATACTAACAAAAGTTCATGCAAGATCATTCACGTTCACCTTCTTCTAGTTTTGTTTCTTCTGTTCCAGCTTGATGTGATCAGTTAATTCACAAGTTGTAAAGATCAACTAGTGGAGCTTTTTCAGGACTTCCTAAAAGAAAGAAATAGATGTAAAACATATATAAAGAGCCATTGCCATATCGAACTGCTATATCCCTCAATATCTCTAGTTTGACTGCAAAATTGTTATTTTGGTGTTGTAAGAAACTGATCAGCTTCTTCCATCACTTTTTGTGGCTGAAACGGCCAAACAATGAAACATGTTACAAACATTAAAAACAAAAAGAAATAGATATTTAAAAAGAACAACATACGACTTAATCGGCTACTCTTAGGTGTGACACGTTCAATATTTTTGATCATTTTCAACAACAAAATACGACAAGAATTCCGTTTATACTGTTGATATTTTTAAAGGGGTCGATTTTAAAAATCTTCGAGAGCGGACTTCTCCTGTTTTTCATGTTTTAGACAAATTGCTGTATAATCAAGTTTAGAATCTGTTGATAATCAGTTGAACTGGGGATGGGAGAGTTCATTGTGAAGTTTGGAAAGATCAAAATGGATATATCCATCCCGTTTTTTAAACAAACATTCAAAACATAAAGAAGTAAAACTTTCAAAAGAGTAAGCTATTTTGACTTTTTCGGCTACTCTCAGTTTATCACGTTCACTATTTTTGATAATTTTCTAAAAGAAAATACGAAATGAATTCTGTTATACTGTTGATATTTCTAAAGTGATCGATTTTGAAAATCTTCAAGATCAGACTTATTTTGGACAAATTGCTGTTTAATCAAGTTTAGACAGTTAAAGTCTGTAGATAATGGATTGAACTGGGGATGGGAGCGTACATTGTGACGTTTGGGAAGATCAATATGGATATATCAATCTCGGTTTTTTTATGGTTACCATGAATAGGTTTCATATAGATACGTTGAATTGTAAGTTCATTACATACTTGATTTGTCTTAACAGATAGTGACATTACAGTCTGCAACGAAACATTGAAGATGAACAATAGTACTAAAAAGCCCAGATAAATTTCATATAAAATAATCTGCAATTTCATCATAAGGATGATCATAAATCGTCAACATCAGTAATTCAGTTAGCCGCAAGTAAAACGTTTTATGTAAAGAGAGGTATGACATGCGGCTCAAAAAGTGACATTTACATGATTTTATGTCAAGGCTCATAGGAAATATATATCGGCACAACAAAAACGTTTTCCTGTATAATACAAATCAATTAAGTTAATTATTCTTAAGAAAATATGATAAGTTGCTAAAATGAGCTATTTCATACACTTTTTAATTGAGAAGCAAGAAATAAGTTCACACAATTTTGGCATGAAAAGCAAAAAATAATACACATGTCAACACATACAGATTCGAATAAAAGAGAATAATCCTTTATATAAAATAATAATCTGTATTATTCACCTTTTATGATTGTATTGCCTTGACCCCCATGCACTGAAGAAGCAGTGTTTGCTTGTCCTACGTTTGCCTCATTGCCCACACCATAAACAGTGTTGTCTAAATGGTAATGGAATAGATGTATACAGGTTGTCTTGCAAGTGCCTTTTGGGGTGATAAATGTCCCTTATTGGGAATAAACTTTGTATTTGAGAGCCTTGGCTGTTTTGGTTGCATCAAGGAAAATTCAACACCATCAGAAACCTACATCTAACTGTTTTCAAGGTAGAAATTACTTATTAGCTTTTTTGGATCAGCGTTGCTCTCTTCTTGGAGTCATTTAGATGAGCATAAATCGTCAACTACAATAGTTAGAATAACAGCAAATAAGAGGTTTTCTGTAAAGAGAAGTGTGACATGCGGCTTGAAAAGTGTCATTTACATGATTTAATGTCATGGATATTAGGAAATATATATCACAAAAACAAAAACGTTTTCCTTTATAAAAACAATCAATTTACTAAATTCTTGAAAAAATGAGTAAATTCATACACTTTTTAGTTGAAAATCCAGAAATTATTTCACAATATCTAGACTGGTTTGAAAAGCGACAATTTATACTCATATTAACACATACAGATGAGATTAATAGAGAAAAATCCATTATATAAACTAATATTTTGCATTATTTACCTTTCATAATTGTACATTGACTATTGCCAGGATGCCAATGCACTGTAGCAGTTGTGATTGCTTCATCTACTGATTCCCCACGCCAGAAACAGTTGTAGTGTTATATAAATGGTAAAGATTTACATATATTGATGTTATCATGCGAGCGTCTTTAAGGATAATAAATATCCCTTATTGGGAATAAACATTGTATTTGTGATCGAACTTTGGCTGTTTTGATAGCACCAAGGACATTCAACTATATACATCAAGTACCTAGATCTAACTGCTATTAAGGTAGAAATTACCTATAAGCTTTTTCTGTTTAGTGTTGCTCTCTTCTTGGCTCCTTTGTGTCTTTTCCCTGTTGGGGTCATCACTCATGGGGGCTTAAACGATTGTGAAATGAGAAAAAATTGATCTGATTAGCACGTGGTTCAGATCAAATTTGGTGGTACTTTTAAAATCTTTGGATTCCACGCATCTATCGACAGCTTACTGTTTACTTTTCAATATGAATAAAATTTTCATCTATGAAAGCAAAGTTGAAAAAATTAAAAACGATTCAGTTCATTTTAGAAAGCAATTCCAATTCATCAAAAATATTTTAAGACATCATTCATAACAACAAAATATCACAGTTTGTGTAACAGTTACTGTGAAACTGAATTCCGAAAACAGAATACAATCATCTAGCATAATTCATTTAAAGGAAATTTGAACATTTGATTATTCCATTTGAAAGAAAATTAAGAAATATATATTAGAGAATACCATTGGTGTCTGTCTCACTACTGTCAGCTTGGTCGTCTTTTTTGTCCATCTCATTACCTGTGTAATAAGGGATGTAAGAATATTATGACACTGTTTGCTAATTAACATTGGACCAGTAACACGTCTGAAATATTGTATTGACATGAGGCAAAGCCAACAGGGAATGAAAGAAAAATAATACCAAAGTTACATGTCATGTAACTAGATCCAAACAGAAGTTCAATACATTTCAGCAAAGAGTTGATATTCAATAAGTTATAATCATTAAGACATTTTGACTAACAATGTACCTTTTCTGGAAGAACAAATTTGGAAACTACCATGGTATTGTGCAAGTCCTGAGTACGAGAATTAAGGACCATAATATGCTAATAATAGGTAATTAATTTGCATCGTTACAATCCACGCCTAGTTACTGATTGATGGAAGTATGGTTCTAATATTGAATTGAATAGGCACCTGTATAAGTGATCTTAACATATTCCAACTGTTCTTATTGTATTGCAAAGCCATCGCGCATTGTATAACAAGATTGACATGATAGTCTTAAACTGAGTAAAGACAGAAATGTCACCAAACAAAATACGAGATATTTCAATACAAAGGTAATTAATGTAACAGAAACATAGTTACATCTTTTCTTCAGAAGCCAACTTTTTAGATAATAATCCAAAATTTTAAATAATAACACAACATCTTTTCATAATTCTGAAATGGGGTCTACAGTTAAGATGCATTATAAATTAATGTCCAAGAATAACATACATGTTGTTAACATTTTAATAATCAAATTTTTACATTTCATAATTTTACAAATTAAATTCCAAACATTCTGGAGAAACACATTTGTAAAAGTGATGTCAAGACCCTTAGTGTATCTGAACAGATATAAAATTTAGAAAAGTATTATACTCTGGTGTATCAAATTGTGGGTACTTCTTCACAAAACATGTCCCTTTCACAATTGTGCAAGTCACTATTTTTTGGCAGCAGTATTTTGTTTTCTACTCAGTTGAAAATTTGTTTCTTTTGTAACTCAGTTTATTTAACATTTTTATTCATTGATAATCGGAAGAGTAATCACCACGTGGTTGGAGATGTTGTTCAACGTCTGAAATGAACAGTAAATAAAAGTTATCGAAGGTGGTACACTATATACATAAAAAAACCAGATAATTAACTACATAATCCATTCAAACAGAATGGGTTTACTTTTTTACATTTTTTTCAAATTTGTATCAACATCAAAGTTGTACAATATTCAGGCTGAAAACTTCTGATTTGGATTAAAAACAAACAGTAATGGCATGAGCTACAAACTTTTATAAAGAACAATCAGATTATGCCATTTTACATTTAGCCTATTCACCTAACCTCATATACTCCAATGAGGTTTTTTTTGTTCAATTATGAATGGACATAGTTTCGTTATTTCTCACATGATTTTTACTCTCCCAGTAAAAATTAACTTTTTATTATTCAACCAGGCAATTAAGAAGGAACGAGCAAATATTGTATCATTACCCTCATTTCTATTCCCTTCTCTATACTTTTCCTTCCTTTTATATTTCAATGCTGAAATAAGAAAAAAAGTAATGGTGATTCAGTGAAACGTCAATAAACATTCAGTGAAACGTCTATTAATATGCAGTGAAATGTCAATTAACCGTCAGTGAAATGACAATTAATCGTCAGTGAAATGTCTATTAATCGTCAGTGAAATGACAATTAACATTCAGTGAAATGACTTTAACTGTATGGAGCTGGGTCTCAGTGCTCTTCTTGGATGGTTACATATACAAAAGCGACATACGATTGACTGTTTCGAAAAAGGTATATGATTCTGTAAGATGCGAGGGATTAAAGTTTATCTGTCCCTAATGAATTATTGTGATAACAATAACAATAATCCACTCAGGGGCGCGGTGGTGTAGTGGTTAGCATGCTGGCCTATCGCCGACGACCCGGGTTCGAATCCCGTAGGAGACTCCACACATTTGTGACCTGGGTCTCATACCGCGTTGTGTCCTTGGGCAAGGCACTTCATCCACATTGCACTCAGTCAACCCCGCTGTATAAATGGGTACCTGAATAAGGGAAGTACGGAAGCGCTAAGTAGCTGCTGTAGTACAATTCCTTCAGGGTAATAATGTACCGCCAGTGAGCAGTGCCTCGCACTGGATATTAGGCGTTAAAATGTATATTATTATTATTATTATTATTATTATTATTTATTAATTCCTCGCATCTTGTTGATTATTCTTATAATAATTGTCAAACAAGCCTCTGAAGGTTGGCGAAGATATCTCTGAGTCCTCTCAGGCTGCTGAGCAGCACTTTAATGGTGCACGCAGGGCATGTTCCTCCTCATCACGAACATCTACGCTAAAGCTCGGAATTTATAACAATAATCCACTCAGGACAGATAAACCGTAATTCCGAGCTTCGAGTTGGTTATATTTTTTCTTCCCCAAGTCAAATCTAAGAATATTTATGTAACTTTTAGAAGATAGCTTCGTGAAGGCGAGTTGCAAGTAAACTCAGTCATAGTATTCATGCGCAACGAACAACGATTTTGTCATGGCGCAGTTGAATGTAGTCTCTGCAATTCATTACGTGTTTGTGGATCATATATTAAGCAAGACAATCCTAAATGAACGAAATAGTAAAACAAACCATATGTAAACATATAAAATTTCATAATATTCCATTCGTAATTGAAAAAGCATGTTTGCTTGTCCTACGTTTGCCTCATTGCCCACTCCATAAAAAGTTGTAGTGTTGTCTAAATGGTAATGGAATAGATGTATACAGGTTGTCTTGCAAGTGCCTTTTGGGGTGATAAATGTCCCTTATTGGGAATAAACTTTGTATTTGAGAGCCTTGGCTGTTTTGGTAGCATCAAGGAAAATTCAACACCATCAGAAACCTACATCTAAATGTTTTCAAGGTAGAAATTACTTATTAGCTTTTTTGGATCAGCGTTGCTCTCTTCTTGGAGTCATTTAGATGAGCATAAATCGTCAACTACAATAGTTAGAATAACAGCAAATAAGAGGTTTTCTGTAAAGAGAAGTGTGACATGCAGCTTGAAAAGTGTCATTTACATTATTTAATGTCATGGATATTAGGAAATATATATCACAAAAACAAAAACGTTTTCCTTTATAAAAACAATCCATGTAGTAAATTCTTGAGAAAATGAGTAAATTCATACACTTTTTAGTTGAAAATCCAGAAATTATTTCACAATATGTTTAAATGACTGGTTTGAACAGCGACAATTTATACTCATATTAACACATACAGATGAGAACAATAGAGAAAAATCCATTATATAAACTAATATTTTGCATTATTTACCTTTCATAATTGTACATTGACTATTGCCCTGATGCCAATCCACCGTAGCAGTAGTGACTGTTTCATCTACTGATTCCCCACGCCAGAAACAGTTGTAGTGTTGTATAAATGGTAAAGATTTACATATATTGATGTTATCATGCGAGCGTCTTTAAGGATAATAAATATCCCTTATTGGGAATAAACATTGTATTTGTGATCGAACCTTGGCTGTTTTGATAGCACCAAGGACATTCAACTATATACATCAAGTACCTAAATCTAAATTTTATCAAGGTAGAAATTACTTATAAGCTTTTTCTGTTTAGTGTTGCTCTCTTCTTGGCTCCTTTGTGTCTTTTCCCTGTTGGATTCATCACTCATGGGGGCTTACACGATTGTGAAATTAGAAAAAAATGATCTGATTAGCACGTGGTTCAGATCAATTTGGGTGGTACTTTTAGAATCTTTAGATTCCACGCATCTATCGACAGCTTACTGTTTACTTTTCAATATGAATAAAATTTTCATCTATGAAAGCAAAGTTGAAAAAATTAAAAACGATTCCGTTCATTTTAGAAAGCAATTCCAATTCATCAAAAATATTTTAAGACATCATTCATAACAACAAAATATCACAGTTTGTGTAACAGTTACTGTGAAACTGAATCCTGAAAACAGAATACAATCATCTAGCATAATTCATTTAAAGGAAATTTGAACATTTGATTATTCCATTTGAAAGAAAATTAAGAAATATAATAGAGAATACCATTGGTGTCTGTCTCACTACAATATTATGACACTGTTGGCTAATTAACATTGGACCAGTAACACGTCCGAAATATTGTATTGACATAAGGCAAAGCCAACAGGGAAAGAAAGAGAAATAATACCAAAGTTACATGTCATGTAACTAGATCAAAACAGAAGTTCAATACATTTCAGTAAAGAGTTGATATTCAATAAATTATAATCATTAAGACATTTTGACTAACAATGTTTCTTTTCTGGAAGAACAAATTTGGAAACTACCATGGTATTGTGCAAGTCCTGAGTACGAGAATCAAGGACCATAATATGCTAATAATAGGTAATTAATTTGCATCGTTACAACCCACCCCTAGTTACTGATTGATGGAAGTATGGTTCTAATATTGAATTGAATAGGCACCTGTATAAGTGATCTTAACATATTTTAACTATTCTTATTGCATTGCAAAGCCATTGCACATTGTATAACAAGATTGACATGATAGTCTTAAACTGAGTAAAAACAGAAATGTCACCAAACAAAATACGAGATATTTCAATACAAAGGTAATTAATGCAACAGAAACATAGTTGCATCTTTTCTTCAGAAGCCAACTTTTTAGATAATAATCCAAAATTTTAAATAATAACACAATATCTGTTCATAATTCTGAAATGGGGTCTACAGTTAAGATGCATTATAAATTAATGTCCAAGAATAACATATATGTTGTTAACATTTTAATAATTAAATTTCTACATTTCATAATTTTACAAATTAAATTCCAAACATTCTGGAGAAACACATCTGTAAAAGTGATGTCAAGACCCTTAGTGTATTTGAAGAGATATTAAATTTAGAAAAGTATTATACTCTGGTGTATTAAATTGTGGGTACTTCTTTACAAAACATGTCCCTTTCACAATTGTGCAAGTCACTATTTTTGGCAGCAGTATTTTGTTTTCAACTCAGTTGAAAATTTGTTTCTTTTGTAACTCAGTTTATTTGACACTTTTATTCATTAATAATCGGAAGAGTAATTACCACGTGCTTGAAGAGGTTGTTCAACGTCTGAAATGAACAGTAAAATAAAAGTTATCGAAGGTGGTACACTATATACATTTAAAAAACTAATCAACTACATAATCCGTTCAAATAGAAAGGGGTTGACTTTTTTTACATTTTTTTCAAATTTGTATCAACATCAAAGTTGTACAATAATCAGGATGAAAATTTCTGATTTGGATTAACAACAAACAGTAATGGCATGAGCTACAAACTTTTATAAAGAACAATCAGATCATGCCATTTTACATTTACCTGCCTATTAACCTAACCTCAAATACTCCAATGAGTTGGGTTTTTTCAATTATGAATGGACATAATTTCGTTATTTCTTACATGATTTTTACTCTCCCAGTAAAATTAAACAAACGAGCAAATATCATTACCCTTTTTTCTATTCCCTTTCATATCATTTTCCTTGCTTTTATATTTCAATGCTGAAATCAGAACAAAGTAATCGTTTTAATTAGATACATATGCATATTAAATGGCATTTGGATTATTTTTGTTAGTAAATAACAATAACAAAGTAGGCATTTTATAGTGCCTTTTCTAACACATTTTCTAAAAGGCACTAGGACAAAGGCAATCAGAAAGTTGAGTTTCAGGACATTCTTCAGTTTTAAGTTGTTCCTTTTTGTCTATTATCCACCAGTGAAATGTCTATTAACCGTCAGTGGAATGTCTATTATCCATCAGTGAAATGTCTTTTATCCATCAGTGAAAAGTCTATTATCCATCAGTGAAATGTCTATTATCCATCAGTGAAAGTCTATTAACCATCAGTGAAATGTCAATTAACATTAAGTGAAAAGTGACATTAAATGAAATGACAATTATCCATTGGTGCATGCAGGGCATCATTTTTTCCTCCTCACGAACATCTACGCTAAAGCTCGGAATTTATAACAATAATCCATTCAGGACAGATAAACCGTAATTCCGAACTTCGAGATGGTTATTCTTTTTCTTACTCAAGTCAAATCTGAGAATATTTACGGTACTTTTAGAAAATACCTTTGTGAAGGCGAGTAGCAAGTAGACTCGGTCATAGTATTCATGCGCGATGAACAACGATTATGTCATGACGCAGTTGAATGTAGTCTCTGCAATTCGTTACCTGTTTGTGGATCATATATTAAGCAAGACAATCCTAAATGAACGAGATAATAAAAAAAAACACATATAAAACATTTCACGTTTCATAATATTCCATACGTAATTTTAAGTCTCTTTGACACGGGTACGCTGGACTCACTGAAGGAATGATTAGAAATAGTCCTGTCAGCCAATCAGATGTCGAGTTATTTTTAGAAAAACTGTAATTCCCGTGACCATTATAAAAACTTTAATACCCGGCATATTTGTGCCCGTTTGGGTAAGAAGAAATATTGTAAATGCAATCTTCTTAATCATTGTTTTGTTAATGTTTACTGATAATTTGTATGGCAACAGGAAAATAAAACAGTGTATAAAATACGTTCCTACTTAAAATAAAGGACATTCTAACAAAGACAATGCAAAGACATAAGGCACGTTGTGAACTTAGTTGTAATCATACAATGTTAGTATTGCCGCATTTGAACTCATTGAAATTTGGAGTCAATAAAGCAACATCTCCCTGAACTACAACACATTCATACTTACACTTTTTGCGTTTGTAGCAGCACAAGATGACGACTGTTACACCTAATAAAAAGCTGACACTTCCCACAGATAGGCCAATGATGAGACCTTTATTGGACGTTGTTGTTGCACCACTGCTGAACATGAAATGCTGAACCTTTAAGAAACTGTTTCTTCATTTACATACTGATCTTGATGGATTGTAAAATATACTTAGATTTGTAGATGAATTATGTTCAGTCTCAACTCGTGAAGTAAAGCATGGAAAAGTAGGACTCATTTCCTTTGTAACAAAACTGATGTCGAATAAGTAAGGACTTTTGCATGGTCCCTTGGAATTGTACTAAACGAGTTGTGACTGTAATTGTCCATGCTTTTACGAGTATCAAGAGGATATGAATCAATTAGTAGTGTCGTTTAAAATTGTAATTATCTCCAAATTTAATTTTATATACTACAATATAATATGATATGATATAATATAATATAATATAATATAATATAATATAATATAATATAATATAATATAATATAATATAATATAACAACCATTTCAATTTACAGAACAAAAGTAATCGAATAAAATGAAAGAATAACAATTACCTTATTTCAGATGAGTGACAATTGTAGTCTGAAAATCAAATTTATTTGAAAATTACAAATCAATACTTAAGATGCTTTAGAGAGTCAATAAATAGTATGGTTTGGTTTTTAACCACATTATGAAATGGAGTAATTACCTGGTGAAAGAATTTCCCCTTCTTCACAGGTTCGAAGTGTATATAACCATATCAATTATAGAAAAGAGAAGACAGTATCTAAATGATCTAAAGTATATATTTTTGGAATTATTCAAATATTATTTTCAATTTACGTATCAAAACTTTTTATTACATTTATATAACACATGGATAGCCATTTTACCTTTAGTAAGAATTTCACCTTCTTTGCAGTCAGCTTTAACACATTCACATACGGTGCTATCTTGAGAGAAACACCTGCATCCATATGTGTCTCTCGGCTTGTATCCGGCGGTGTGATTACATGCACACTTGTTGTTCTGAGTTGCTGTTGCGTTTTCACAGACAAGTTGTTGTTCATTACATGCGGTAATCCTGTCGTCACAGTTGGGCTGTTTGAAGATGTCGGACCACTTCCCTTCTGGTTGGAACATGTCCTCGGCACACACTTCACAGGAAACAGACTTGGTGTCATTATGAAGAATAGCATGTCCTCCTATAAATCCAATAGAAAAATTATAACGTTAAATGGGACTTTGTCTATCTTTTCAAAAGGTTTTGTAGCAATAAATTAGTAAATGTTTCCAATTAAATTCAAACTTGAATGTGGATTGATAGGGTATAGAATAAAGTAAACTCAAAACCTGTTGGATTCTTAAAGACATATACCCATTATGAATTGTATAGTAAGATTGCCTTTCATGCCAACACGTTAATGCCATGATCCTGTATAATACCCTTCTGCCAGACCCTATCGAAATCAAAGATGAGATCACAAAAAATGTGTTAATTTCTTTCAGGATTTTATTGTTCACCCAAGGGCGGTTGGTAGTGGAATGTTCGTGAACAATATCATCATAGCTGACCATGTCACAAATTTGGTCGAATCACTGATGAAAGAAAGAACTTCTTTCCCAAGGGTATAGGAGGCTAGTACAAAACTGAGCAGCATTATAATACATCTACCAAGTTCAGCATACAAGGATTCTAGTTTTGACCCAAAAAAATAATAATTGCATGGGCATATGGGGATTGACAGTTGTTTTATTTTACTTATTGAAACTCTCTCTTACTCTCGCCAGTACCTTAAAGAACGAGTTTATTATTCTAGTAGTTTTTAACTTCTGTTCTTCTGGTGCTGTTTGAGACCAACCCCGCTCTGGGAGACCCCGGGTTACCCACCCTGCTAAAGATCGGTATATCTGTGTAGCCCATCTCCGGAACCGGCAACAAACTGCAATGACGAAACCCAGGAACATCCCTAACCTCAGTTAGATACATCCACAAACAGTTAACAACCGACTGAGAAAATACGGATTACGTCCTCGAAGACCTGAAATCTGTCCAATTTTGACGTTACGTCATCGTCGTGCTCGTCAACAGTGGTGTAGACATCATCTCAGGCATCCCTTACACTGGTGGCGACGTGTTTTATTCAAAGATGAATGTCGTTTCCATCCTTCATCATCAGATGGCCGCCAAAGAGTGTACATACGTCGAAACGAACGTTATGCAGATCCGTGTATCGTGGAGCGAAATCGGTATGGGGGAGGGTCTCTCATGGTGTGGGGGTGGTATCACTGCCCTAACTGAACTGAGGTAGTCATTATTGATGCCAACCTCAATGCAGCCAGATATCGTGATGAAGTGCTTGCACCTGTGGTTGTCCCGTTTCTGCAACGTTGCAGCCCCGGCGTCATTCTACAGAAGGACAACGTTCGACCCCACCCAGCTCGTGTTGTTCAATAGTAACTGCAGTAACAACAAGTGGATGTTCGTCCCTGGCCCGCTAATTCGCCCCATATCTCACCCATTGAGCACGTTTGGGACGAAATGAAACGTCAGCTACGCCGGCTTTCCCGCGCACCGTCAACGCTTGTTGAACTCCAAAGACAGCTTATCAGAATACGGAACAACATCCCACAACACTAACACCTGTTTGTTTCCATGAGGTGTAGATGCACAGCAGTAGTCGGAGACGGAGGTCATAACAGTTATTGAGTGTGTGACTTTTGTGTTTGACCCCTAGTGTCTCAGACTCTCCATGGCACCAAGATTCTTCGTAGTAGCGTAATGAAATTACTCGTGTGGTTCACAAATTTATTGATCTGTGATTTATTGACATTGCCATGAAATAAAAGTAGATATATACATTATTATTGTTATTTTTTAGCATGCACACTATCTTTTTGGGGGAGTATATGTAAATTGTTTACATCTAACTCCCTTTTTCATGGGCGTAGCTACCTATACCTATACCTATACAAAGAGCGACATTATTGTAATTATTACAATAGGACAATCCTCACGCTGTAAGCATTTTAGCAAATCAACGCTTAGAAACATGAAATGTCCTTATCTGGCGGGTTCTTCTCAGTAAGCATATATTTTCTAAAAGTTTAGTAGACGATAAAGAAATGAAGAGTACATGTATACACGGTCTTAACAGCCGACTGACGTATTGGATTTCGCCCTGTTGCAAATGTCCCAATTAGCCGGACGGGCGTTTAAGTGTATCAGAGTTAAGTCTATCAGGGTGAGTGAGCTAGGGTGTCTAATTGTAATGGGATGTGTGAGCTAGGTTTGACTGTGGGCTTGACTGTGTTGGGGTGGTAGTTTGATTGTGTCGGGATGAGTGAGCTCGGGTGTCGGTCTCCATAATCTGTAAATGAATTTATGTGTCAGTTGATGGGTATAAGATTGACCGAATTAATGTAAGTTGGTTTGTTTGTCAGAATATATCATGGTGGCTGTGTGAGAGCACAGGAATGTATTGATAAGTTGGTATGTTAACCTGAGTGAATCTATGGGTGGGTATAATGGAGTTGGCATGTCAGTTGGAGATGTTTTGTTGAGTACGTGTGAGTCACTGAATGAGCTAGTGTACATACAAGAGTGTAAGATTTTATGAAAATAAGTAAGATTTTTACATATGGTGTTTTTTTGGCCTGGTTATAACAATGCAGTTGGATCCATATACTGTTTAATATGCAAATGTAATTGTATTGTAATGACAAGAGACATTAATATACAATTATTATTATTATCATTATTATTATTATTATTATTATTATTATTATTATTATTTTTATTATTAACCTAAGTCGTCTTAAACAGACGCTGACTATGTGGTTGGAATAGTTGAATATATCATCTTTAAAAAAATGAATAAATAGTCGCGATTTTTATCGATTTTAGATCGACAAGTGCGTGTGCCAAATGCCTATTAGTAACTTTGGAAACTTAACTGAAGCAGACAGAAGAAAACTTAGGGCAAAATATTGTTTTATGATAATTGGTATTAATGTAAAATAGACGTGTGTTTTTTTGCAACTTGATCAACTGAAGGGTTTTTGAGTTTTTATTTGAAAATTTGTGATTAATATATTAGGAGATGACTATTTGATATTTTCGGATTTATATCACCATACATGATATTTAGATTCGTAGAAAAACCCGGGCATATGGCACAGAATATGAGCGAGTCATACTCGTATGCGTCGGAATACAGTCAGTAGTACAGTCAGTAATACAGTCAAATAAAGAGAATAGATAAATAATGCACTGTGTACCTTATACACAAATGTGAGACCTATTGTTTTTATCCGGATTATTATTATCAATTGTACTTTTTAGTGAATCGGTTACAGCCCAAATGACTGCTTCAAATTCGACCTAAATTGGTAGGGTGATAATCCTTACTGGGGAATAGTCATGCGAAGCTTTTGGGCTTAATCGAATCATGCGTTAAAGGCACATACCCACTCAAATTTTCAGAAATAAACATTGGAAATTTTTTTTAAATTTACTGGGAGACCTGAAACTTTTTTTTAAACGATAGGCAATTACATTTGGAGCAACAAAACAAACATGGCAAATTTGTCAGATGCATAGTTTCCCCCCACAAACTTTTTTTTTTGGACTTTTTGAAATTTCCGGACCCCAAGCACCTTGTAAAATCTTCTTCTCGGAAGATACTTGCATCTAAGAGCTGATGTTCATACTGAATGTAGCTGAAGTATTGTACTTTTAAATTCACAAATGTGAGACGATAATACATCTATCAGACCTTTTGGTCTCTTGTATGACAGATTAACGCACCCTTTGATTTATCAGCCGAGTTTAAGCCGAAGCAGGATAAACTACAACGGAAGACAAGCGATGATAAATTATTAAAAACACAAATAGTTCGCTATATGAATTTGCTTGAACATTTACAAAGAACGAAGAGTTAAGCAACTCATAAAACAAACATAAAGGTTTCAAACTTACATAACTTCAAGTGATTTTAATCATTTATTATTGTTATTCTTGTTCTATTACGTGTTATTTACAAAACCGTCAGAACAATTTGCCGATTCCATTTTCATGTACATTTTAATAGGCATTGAAAACAAGGTTTATTTCAATCAATGTAAGATAAATATGACTGAAACATAATTACACTATTTCATTAGAAGCAAACTACACATTTTCCTTTTATGAATTATTTAAAATCGATGGTTTTCTTTAAAAGACGCCCTTTAAAAGCTGAAAAATAGGCGGCGTTCCTATTAGATCATCAAGATAGATTATATTTTGTGAAGGAGGGGGGGGGTTAGATTTTATACTGAGGTGACGGTTTTGTGTCAGTATAAAACGCCAGGCAAAGATTTATAACTGGGGCGGTTTTAATTCATAACTCCAGCATTGTATAATCATAAGTGGGATAGTGAAGTCTTATATAGTCAAGGGCTAAATTAACCATTGCCTCAGGCGAAGACTGTATGTGTGTGGGAGGGGGGAGGGAGGGGGGTCGGATTCGTGTGAATCGATATCAATTGGCAAAATACTTTTGTCAATGACGTTTATTACATTTCCTCAGTCGACCTGTAAATAATAAACTTAATAAAAGTCAAATATTATTACTACTTGATTATTTCATACCTACTGTACCACGTAATGTCTAAATTTACCTACGCGCCATTGTCGTCCAAGTATTGATTAAATCAACGACTGAGTCAAAGTATTTAATGTCATAATCATATCACTAACACAACTATATTGTATACATATCCACATGCAATATACCTCCAGCTATTCTAAAAGTTTACGTAATTTTGAAACCCATTGCGACAGTATGATCTATTGTTGTTTGAGGATTTTCAAGGCGAGATCTCGTAACTGAAGTAGTATTTCGTTGATATCAGTTACACTATTGGTGAACACTAGCCGGGCTAGTAAACACTTCATTTGATGTTTAACAAGTAATGAAGTGAACTAAATAGGTAAATGGACACCAATGAGTGAAAAAAGTTAATGTAGATCAATAAATCCAATTGATGAGCTCAATCAATCAAAATTAATGTAGCTATAAACTTAGAACGTTTTACTAAATGCTATTCAGACATGTCCCGTTTCAGTAGACAATAACTGACCTATATTTGTTTCTTGCTAACGCAAGTTATTCCTTTTTCTAAATCTACCACGAACATTACCGACCTCGTCTTCCTTAAGACGTATTTTTCCACATGCTTACAAGTATGTACTTGTACTCATGAAATTACACGAAGCACAGCATGTCTGCAAATACCATTCATAACCATTCGAGTGTATTACATAACATTACGACCTACCTTCATAACATTCGACTGCTTTGGCGCAGAACTCCACCTGGTATTCAGTTTGGGCGTCATATTGGCAGTGCCAGACTTCATCCGATGGACATTCATTACTAAAGGGTGGGTCACAAGTCGCTTTAACGTGAATGGAAAAGTATGAAATCAATGCGTAAACGATCCTTCTTCCTCTCATACTGTTCTCTGTACTATGTACAGGTAAATCATGTTCTATCTCCCTCCGTTCCCGATAAAAACAAAGAAGATTGATAAATTAAAACAAGCATCTGTCGAAAGAGGTAGATCCGGTATCAACAGATTTCAACCTCTTGAACAATCTATTGTGCACCTTTGCTACTATGAATAGCGTACGCAGAGAGAAATACTTCCGTATTACAGGTGTGTTTTACAAAGAGTGAAACCGGTGTTAAACAGGGATCCAGGTTTGTACCCCCTTTTAAGATTTGATAACAATAATAGTGATAATACATTTATATCGCCAACTGCTCAGAATTTAAATCGATCTACACTTTTCCTGTGTTCAGGCTCCCATTTGTACAGCTTAGTGAACTGGTGACGTACCTTGCTCAAGGACGTCACGATTTTAGGGGGTTTCCACATGAATTCGAACCCGTGGCGCAAACATGCTAACCACTACACCTCTGTTCTCCAAATATGTACAAATGAATGGAAAACTGAGGTCAACCAGGGCCAGTGCTTTACCTATATTTTTTCCTGTGTGTATGTCTTAGACAATTTAGTGTTTTCGACACATGTTGGAGATGCCTTTTAGCATTGTCAAATAATGTCATAGAAACATTTGACTTTGCCAATGATAACTACAAGCATTCCCCGGTAATTCATTTTCTTTGATGAAGAAGGGATGAAGAAACATGTTGATATAAACCCTCGACTGACGATACCCAAAACACTTAATGATATCTGCCATTACAATCACTCACCATATAGATGGGCATGAAATTCTTCACATTCACGAACATTTTTGTCTTACCAGATATGCGCAGACGTCATTTTCTTATGGAAGTGTTTAAGCGCCAATCCCACCTTGCCGAAAAATTTTTGCACTTTTTTTTGCACTTTTGCATCTTTATTTCTACTTAGCAATAAAAATAAAACCCATTTTATTTACAACAATTTTATTGAGCAAACGACTATTTTATTCGTCTTCCTTTTCATGTTATCGCACATCGACTTCTGAAAGGTTTTTTTCAGAATATGTTGAGCAATTTTTCTTGAAAACAAACTTCAATATGGAATAACATAATCGTTCATCTTTGCCTTTCGTCAAATGAAACCTTTAATCACTTTTGTTCAACGAAATATTCTCTTAATGTTGACAAGGATTTACAATCGATGCTCTGTGTATGTTATGAAGAATTTCTTAATCTTTAGGGAAAGTTGTTGATATATACTCAGAACAATAAGTTTAGCGCCACGAATTTTAGTTGAGTATATCTTTTTAACAAGTTGTTAAAAATGATATCAAAGATGTTTTATGGCATACACAACTCCAAATACATCCATGCAGACAATAACAAATGCTCGTGAAACTCCTACTTTACTCGTATGACGAGTTTAAAGTATGAGCTCGTGTAGTTGGAGAAATCAACTTTTAAGGTGGCAACAATATCATCTGTAATCTCGAACAAATGATCGCAAATGAGTGAGAGATTCAATTATGGCGTAGATTATCAATAGGGGAGAGATTGCGAACAATTGGTATGCGGGAAAGCGGAATGTCCTGCAGAGTTATTGTTAGACAGGGTAATGGCTAAAACAGAACTGTGAAAAACGGCACCAAACTGCTTTGGCGAAAACGGAACCAAATTGGTGAAAACGGCACCGTTTTTTGCTGGCGAAAACGGAACCATTGATGGCGAAAACGGAACCAAGGACTGGATGAAACGGAACCAACTTTTTTAAATTATTGGTGTAGAGCGAGGGTGGGTTGGAATTTGGCATCATGGCGCCGGATCCATTGGTCTAATTAGTGTAGAATGCTATTGTATATCATGTATTGTCGAATTCCTGTTTGGCGACAAGCTAACACCCGGTTCGCAACCAACCTATCAGTGTGATGGTGGCTGTGTGATGATATGGGATTGTGTCTCCAACCTTTGTAAACTTAACTTTGTGACAGTTCCAAGTACACTAAAAGCTCAGAAATATCGAGATAACGTACTTCTCCCTGTGATAATTCCATATTTCGACAACCACCCTCTTCGTACAAGATTAGTTTCCATAGATGACAATGCCAGACCCGACAGAGCCAGAGTGGTAACACAGATTCTACAGCGGGAAGTGATAACACTTCTACCGTGGTCTGCTTGCAGTCCCAATTTTAACCCGATAGAACATCTATGGGATATTCTTGGTAGCTGTATACGTCAATCAAGTCATCAGTACACAAGGGTTATGCACTTAACACAGGTTAAAACTATTTTTAAGACCTCAATATTACCTAAGACAGTGTCATTCTGTTTATTAACCGATATAACATGCACAATTGCTGAAAAACACACTGTTTTGAATTAAGTCTATAGAGTCAGTAAAATGTAAAGCAATCCACTAATTGTTGTCAATTTTGTCAAGTCGACTTACCCTTATTACCACTGGATACCAATGTATGCATCCCTTTAATCAATTATACATGTGAGTTACGTGTAAATAATTACAAAATGATGTTGTTACACGTTTTTCGGCGATTCTGATTGTACGAGAGCTCTCAAAAACATGCAACCATTTCTCGATGAATGCAGAAAAATTTGCTGTTATACCTCGTGCATTCATACTTTATGACGTCACAATCTGACAGAACAAATTGACGCGACGGCTAGCCCGGTTATGACAACATCGCGTTACTTAGGTTTTTTTTGGCAAAATAAGAAATGTACGCATTTCATTTTCTTATTAACTGAACGGATAACCAGAAAATACTTTCCTCCCCCAAAAAACCCAATTACCTTCCTCGAAAACTCTTGATTTTAATAACTACGAGTCCTGAAGTTCGATAGCTCGAATCGTTTTGAGAAACGGTAGCCATTTTGCATGTCACGTGATATGCTAATGACGGTTATATAAAAAATGCGGACTGGAGTTAAGACGAACTTTGATTGCATGCGCGTCAATGCTGATAAAAACGAAACTAAATCATATTCCGTTTTATTATATGAAATTCGCAATTTAATTCCACCACGTTATGTTGTGTGTAACATGTTGCAAAATAACGTAATGTTCACAACAATTATTCAAGTTTAGTTGAAATTATTCAGAAAATCTGTGGAAGTAATTTTGTAATTATAAGGATTGTTTTACATTTTTTGTGCCTCTATCGATGTATAACAGCAACAAATTTTGTATAACATCGCTACGCTACGCTACGCGATGTTATACAATTTGTTGCTGTTATACATCGATAGAGGCACAAAAAATGTAAAACAATCCTTAATTGCTAAACTTTAGTTTAAATTCTGGTGGAGCTTAACTTTTTGTTCTGAGTATATTATGGTTCAATACAAAACGAAACTATATTTGTTTTAAAAAATCGTTTTGTGCGGTAGATTTGTGAAGTGAATGAAAAATCTAGTTCGTTCTATAATTTTTTTTGTCTCGAGTAGGATTCAGTGGGTGTTTTTTCAATAGAATGGAAAAGTTTAGAAAGACATTTTTACAATTAGCAGATGTTAACGTTATCTCCCTTTCCGCATGTTTATGGATCTCCCTGCAGGACTTGCTGACAGTAAATGTTGGCGTCAAACGTTGGTGTCTCCAGCACTGGCTCTTATATCCATATCACTATCTGGACAGGACAAAAACAGAAATCAAGAATAAACAAAATTATAGAAAATATTAAACGCACTAGTGCACGCCAATATTTCGTAAACACAACGAATGCACAGATACTGCATATGTCTCAAAATTTCTCACTATCCTCACTCAAGTAATGTACCTCGTAAGTTATTTAACAAATATTTACGTATTCGGGTAGTAAAGTTGATTTTAAAAGGCCTGAAGTATTTAATGTTTCGTTACATTAAATCCGCATGAACTACGATATCGGAAATTCTAAATTCTTTCTTATAACAAGAAAAGCGGAAACTGCAGCCGCTATGGTCAATCTAATAACAGTGTTATTATATTGGTTTATTTACAACATTACTTTCATGATTCATGATTTCATGATTTGTTCAATGTTCAGAGTTAAGGTAAATTCAATAGCTGTACACAGTACTAGTTCAGCCGTTTCTATGTGTCAATAATTTATCCATTTTGTGCACAGCTAACCCTAGATTTTTATATGTCAAAGCGTACAGCGGCTGAACATTTTCATTGATGATTGCAGGTAAATTGTAAAGAATGTTTAGTGTTTCATAAGTCCTCTTAAACCTTAAAATAGCCAATTCAAACAGTAAAAGCCTACACTAGTGCCTTTAAGGCTTAAATACAAAGAACACATGTTTCTTGTGATTGATTTATGTGTCTCGTCTATTCTGTAAATAACCTACTACCATTGATGTAGCATACTACTTTCAGTGATGTTAAATTTGTCACTTTGAAACCGGGAGGTTACCATGTTTAGATATCTTGCGCATAATCCGTGTCTTAATTGAAAAACATATTAAATATTTTTATTTTGAAAGCTGTTTATGTTGCACCTTTTCAGTGGACTCCCATTGATCATTTATTATTTTACGTACCTAATGGATATACACATGCCTTATTTGATTTGAAGATTTGAATATTAAACTTTTTGTATGTACCTGAATTATTTCTATGGCCTATTCCCCCTTTCACATAGCCAGCAGTGTTAGCAGTATCTATAGTTGCCTTATCCCTCCTATAACGTTAATGGTTTAGTCTTTATTATATATATATATATATATATATATATATATATATATATAATTATCATCCAAACATTTGGTTTGGGTAAACATTTGGTTTGGGTTAATGTATGGTATGAAAGAAGAAATTACCGTCTTGTTCGATGCCCCTGTTAATCGCATCACCTTTAATACCTATAATGGCAATCATATGATAAAGCGTCAATTAACAAGAAGTAATAAAAAGGGAAAGACTATTCTTTAATACTTTGCATATAGCGTTGAAAAATATCATTGGAGAAAAATGTAGAAATAAACTTTAATAATATTTTAGAACGATTTAATTTAGGGTAACATGTTTGGCCTAATTTCTTTAATGTTTGTTTTTGATAAATCAAGTAATATAAAATTCAATACAAATAAATCCTTACAGAAAATTGTAATTTTGGCACGTTACCGATTATGTCAAACGAAAATAGTTGCGCAAGCGGGGATTATATTTAAAATGTATCACCATATCTAATATAACTTATTATTATCGGTACATACATATTAATCAAATTCTTATACAATGTTACGATCATAGTGTGTAAATGAATGTATAGTCTGCTTTGCACAAATTCGGAACTGTACGGTAATGGCTGTCGGATTGATTGAAAACATTACTTACAAGAGCAGCAATTGAGTACTGAAATGAAAAAGCAAATGAGAATTATGTTTTTTTTCAAATGAAGTTAAGTGCGAAATGTTGTTAATTGGAGAAATTGGGAAATAAGTTTTAGAAAAGACGTGTTGGAGTGCCTTAAAGTGTTTAGTTCTATTTTAAAGAGTTTATAATCAAGTCGACCTCAAGTTCTACCTGATATTTTTTTGTTGCCCATTCCACCACGCACGATAGCAGCAGTATTACTTGTTCCTGTCGTCGAGTTAACCGGTCCATTAACTTCCATATGATTGATTAAAAAAAATGTATTAACAGGTGGACATTGAAGGTAGTTCAGTAACAGTGTTACATTCATGACATTGAATTGAAATAGAAATTCAATAATAAAAAAAAAAAGCTCCGTATTTTTGGTTAACACTAAATGGTGGTTTAAATGCTGAAAAAGTGTGTTACATTACTTGCAAAATTGCTGCAAATATCCTGTAAATAGTTATTCACCTTATTTTCATTCGTTTAATGATCTTTCTGTCCAAATGTATGATGTTTTGAGAAAATAAAGAAACACATCTTTCAATCTAATATTTAAATAATATATTGTTATTTTCCATAAGAGCAAAGGCCCAGAATGAATAATTTCAAACTATTCTATGAAAGCAGCGTAATTCATATAATAACCAAAATATTGTCGAGATTTTGCCGCAAATGTTCTCAACATAATTGCAAAAATATCAAAATCCGAAATTTTCATTTTCAGTTCCATGAGTATTTGGGTAATGCCGAAATCTCTCAGGCATACCACATACATGTAACTTTGATATGTAGTGTAGACATGAACTCATTGAATATTATGAGTAAAGTTGATTCGTCGAGTCGGTCAAGTTTTGAATGTTGAAGTATTCAAATTGAATTATCACATTATGTGATCGTTAAAATATCAGTACTGCTATTACTGTCCATTTTTTGGACAAAACAGGTTCGTTACATGTATTGAATTATAATCATAGGGGACACACCTGTCAAAGACTGTGTTTCCATCTCAGGAAGATGTTCACCTTTAAAAGAAAGGATTGCAAATTATCAAAAATTTTGAAATCATGCAAAACCTTCAGAAGCAAAATAGTGTTAATATATATTTATTTATAGATTGGTAGCTTCTGCATCTTAAACATAATAAGTGAAATAGTTATGCAGATACAAAACTTCTCACGTGCATGTATATTCAAATGTAAAGTTGTATTGTTTTCATCATCAAGGTTTACTATAATCATTTCGTAATATTAACCGTCAGGTTTGTCATTAGTTCAATCAAATTATTTTGATAAGATAGACCTTAAATGAATGCTGTGTTTTACCAATTTTTATAATTTTGTTGCAGTCACTTAGACTCTTTGCTGCACTTAGAAAATTAGGGGACACGAAAAATAAGTTGTTTATATATATGATCTAGTTCGTCAATCTTAAGATAAGTTTCTAAAGGGGGCAAACATACCAAATTTTCCGCACTTAGAAGTAACTATATTTACAATGTTAGAGGCATTCCTTTTGAACTAGCCTCATGGTTCCACAACCATTTTCCATTTCAATGAAAATCACCAATTCACCAATTTCACAGTCGTTATTTTTCGATTCCCCAAAATGCCTCTCCATCAGTCCCGGCTTACCCTTGTTATTTTGGTAAATAATGTAAAGCATAATTAAAGAGGTTATGTCTTTTCTCCATAATGGGCTTTGAACAAATACACACAAATTACTTAAATAAAAATACTCATGCCGGCATGTTATGACAGAGAACATCATTCAAGAAGGCATCATTTGACATTTGACACGAACCTCTAGTCATCTTAAATATATTTTACTCACGGCTGTTTAGTCTGCAGTAGCAATAGATCGAGATACCCGCTATTCCCACAATTAAAGCAAATACTGAAAGGACGGTTGATAAAACGATAGTGATGGTATTGCTCGATGTTGTAGTCGTTGTAGGGATCGTCATGGAAACACTGGTCAAAAATATTAAAACCTTTCAACAAGTACCATACGAAACTTACAGAAAACCTTTTTTATAAATTGATATTGAAGGATTTTTAATATGATTACATCTTATTAAGAAAAATGAATTTGAAATTGAACTTTTGAAGTAAAACTAAGGAAATACTAAAAATCATTTATATAATTAATTACTTTGATAATGATAATAGTTTATCTAGCAAACGTAATCGATATAAAAACCTGATGAATTTGACTTAAGACCGAATAGACCGGAATTGTTTTTTGTAATCAAGGGGGAATGGTACATACCTTGATGAAGATGGTGTTGACGTAGACTCTGAAGCAAAAACTTCATAACATCATTGTTTGGAAGGTTGCAAAATCTGAATCATGAAAACACTTTGCTCACAGAAACATGAACTAATTGCTAAATATATATTTTTCAATATAAAAAAAACATATCAAAATGAAAAATGTTTATAGGTGAAAAGACAAATATGCTTTAAAAGTTTCTCTTTTTTTAAAAAAACAATCAACAGAAATATACCTGGAGATTGAAATTCACATTCGCAAGCACTGTCTTGAGAAAAACAAAACAAATTGCAATGAAAGCTTTCTGTCAGTTTGTACCCGGCTGTGTGATTACATTTACACTTGTTGTTTTGCTTTCTTGTTGCCTTTTCACAGACAACTTGGTGTTCAAGACATGGAGTAATCAGTTCATCACAATTTGGCTGTTCGAAGATGTTGGACAACTTCCCTTCTGATTGGAACATGTCCTCACCACATTCCTCACAGGACACAGATTTCGTGTCTTCATGAAGAACAGCATGTTGTCCTGTAAAGTTAACAGAAGAGGTATGTTGTTACAAAGGACAACATTTGTAAAATGTTGATTATATGCACAGTTAAATTAGTGTTGTTAGTTGTTAGTTGTTGTTAGTGTGACTGAATAACACACAAAGGACAAGGAAATAGTTTATTGTGAGAGTTCTAAAAGGAAAATAAATACTTGGACACGTTGATAAATTAGAACTGGTGGTGTGATTGAAATGAATTTTGCATATACTCTAAAGGAGAAAAATCCACTCTGTTTTTTAATTCGGGATTTATTGTTGTGCATTGTTTTGCCCCCAAATTTAATTTCAAATCGAGCTTGTATTTTCATTTAAGAATTCGTGTCATGTAACATGAAAAAAATAGCAATGTTGTTACCAAACCGACTTTCTCAAGTAAAAACATCTCTTATTATAAATTAACTAAAAAAATAATATTAATAACTAATTCTTACATTTATTAAAAGAATGTTGTAACTATATGACTTGAGAATATATATTGGTTTCTTATGAGATGATGTGTTGAGTTAAAACTGTATCTGTCCTTTTCATTAACTGTCATTTGTTAAAAGGCATATTATAAAGTTATTTTCGATTTATGTGAACTAATCGAATTACTCTCTTTACAACCAAAAATATTTCAAATGTTCAGCATGAATTAACTTGTACTTGGACGCACAGATACCGATCCAAAGGAAGAGAAAGTCTGAATTATATATATATATATTTATATATAGTACAACGTTTAATCCAAATCATAATAATGCCCTAAGCTTGGTAAATCAACATTTACCTGTTTTACATCAAAGTCAAAGGATGAAATGGATATTGAGAAATTATCATATTGTTAATAGTCGAAGACAGCCCCGAAATCTAAGGAAAATATTGACAAATTCTAAATATGATTCTAATACTGATAAACCAGAGGTCCGAAAATGTGGCGACAAAAAATGCGCAACCTGTAAAATTTTGATTGAAGTTAGATTGTCACCAAATAAAACGTTTTCTGTAAAAAGAAGTATGACTTGCGACTCAAAAAATGTTGTTTACATGATTTCATGTCATGGATGTCAGGAAATATATATCGGGAAAACAGAGCTAAAGTTAAAAAGAAGAATGAATCTTCATCGTTCACAAATTAAACAAAAGCATAATCGCACAATCCCTCTAAGTGCGCATCTAGAAACATGTGGAAAAATATGTATTCTGTTTTCCCGATATACAAAGTTGATTCCACTGAATCTAATTGCTTGGCGGAAAAGGAATTATTATTCATTAATAAACTAAAGGCAAAGCTAAATTAAAAACTTTAATCTAATATTCTTCAATTCAATGTCCATTTGCAAGTATGTTTTGTAATGCGCTACATATGTAGCATGCAGTCTGTATGTATGTAATGTATCTACGCAACATATGTATCTATGCAATGTATTGTGACGTCATAATTGTTAATCATGACGTCATAACCGACTCAACGTCATTCACCTGATGAGACCTTATGGTCGAAAGTACTTGTGAATAAATCATCTTGGTTTTCTTCAACAAATGTGTTTTTCTATATAAGACTTGAGAGGTGGAACTGCATGAACTGTTTATATATATATATATATGTATATGAAAAGTTGAATTGGTTCAAACGCAAGGTCACATATAGATTAAAGATAACATACTTCACATAGTCGTTTGAAGAATCATTTTAATCCGATACTAGTATTTCGTCAATAGTATTGACTCATCAGGGATGAAACGATATGATCGTTAACATCGCATTACAAGCGTTTTTATAACAAAATATACGCACAATGTACAAAGATATATTGTAAATTATGCTAATCAGGTGACATCATGGTTCTTCCTTGTTGGTCTTCTGATTGACATAATCATTCTCTTATGAGTTTACCCCTTGAGCAATATGTTAATGTGACATAATCCCTTTTGTTTTTAAATAGCTCAATTGTAGTTAGAGATATATGTCAGTGGTTTAAGGGTAATCATCTCATTGTTTATTTAGTGAGGGTCTATAGGTGTCAATGAAGGACTCTTCAAGTCGTAAAAGTGCATTTGAGACACTGCCCATGTTAGATTTATGAAATAATTTATAGAAAGGAAATATTTTGAAATCACCATTTGCACAAGTAGAAAGATGTTTATTTACAAATAAACAGCGGTATCTGCTATCGTTATTGTGTTGTCTGTGTAAGGTTACCCTATTTCTTAGGCATTCAGTTTTACCAATATAGGATTTTTTACACTTAGGGCACATTATTGCATAAATGTCCCCATTTATTAGAAGGCTCGTCTTTCAAATTTGACAATGGCAAAACATTTGAAATAAAATCTAACTTTGATTGCAATTCAAAAAATGTCATTTATGCAATATAATATCATGCTTGATACAAAAATATTGATTCAACAAGTGTTAAAAATGTTAAGGGGGTGAAGAAAAAACATCTAATTGCTACATCCTTTAAATACTAGAAGACTGAAGACACTGATCTTTTCAACACTGTGGTGAAATTCCAATTACACTCAATCTTATTTATGTAATAGCAATTTTGAAATTATCTAGCAAAACCATGTAAAGTCAATCATAAGAGGGGCCAATATCTTCTTTTATTGCCGAAATATGTAAAATGTATTCAATTGATATTCCAGTTGAAAATTAACTAAATCTACATTGTCCCTCGCCTCTTTGATTTTGGTCAATGTAAGAACAATTTGCTACATGTCTGTTCTAAACATATGTAGTAGAGCGACGTTCAAGTATTCTTATAACTTTTCACCAATCCAAATTTATTTTCTGAAAGACCTCAATAACTAATAACCTAAAATGATTATCCAGAAAGCCTTCTTTTTAACATGTTAGCTAATTCAATGTTTCCATTCATCTATTTCTTATTTCATGATGGAAAATAATTGAAAAATGGTTATGAAATTTGCTATACAGGTAAAATAAAATTAACCGTTCTCTTAAACATCTTTGACCGTCATCTCCAGAATCAATGGCCGATTTCTCTTTCACTATGGCCGTTTTTTTTAATTTTTCTATTAGCCGTTTTCCCCGATGGCCGTTTTCACTAGGACCTTTATAAGGCACAACGACTTATTTATCAACTTGAAAGGTTTGGCAGAAAACAATAAAACGTTGACCCTAAACACAAGTATTTACTTTCAAATTCCTTTAAACTTTAGATTCAAGTTAATATCTTTGGTACCTGCATCATATAATATTAATCAGACTGTGTTTTCTTTTTCCATTTACTTACTCAAGGGGCAGTCAGTTAGAAAATCACATTTTTCAAGATCATACCTGCAGTATATTTTTACTAAAAAACCTTTTATTGTACCAAACTAATTTATTGTGTTATGACAAAATAACAAATAGCTAGATCACAATATGATCATAAATGGAGGATAATAAACGATGTTCCATTTAATCCTATTTTTACTAACCGAATTGATGATTTAGTATGAAATGAGCGAAAGCGAGTTTGATACTCAATCATTCACGAGTTTGATGAAAAAATAGTTTTAAAAAGTAGGAAGTGTTGTAAGTGGTCCAGTTAAATCGATATCATTGCTGACAAACTGACATTGTGACGGCGGGGCTAACATTGTGTCGTCACAGCTACAGTGGCATTACACTGATTTAACATCGCCGTAGTAATATAACACTGCAGTATCTTACACGGGTGAGTACTAATTCTGAATATGTTATGTTGCGGTTGTGTTGATGTGAACACTACTTAGTGAACAAACAATCTGTACAGACTTCCCATCTTGCAATATTGTTTATGATCTCTTAACCTGTGTTTGTGTATCATCCCAACTGCGGATCCGCCCCATCTTAAGATGGGACGCGTCCCAACTTGGGATTCCAAGTTGGGACGTCCCATCTTGAGATGGGACGGGGGATACTAAAACATGTTAATAATATTCAAATTTTATAATGATTTGTGTCAGTAAAACATGTTTTTAGATAGTTTTGTTATATTCTTTTCGCACCTACGAAGAAAAGTTGATTTGATGTTCATTTACTTCACTTTTTCTCTCGGTTTCATATGTTATCGAGTACGAACGATCCAACACTACTCAAACATTTATTTAAAGTCATGTCTTTTTACTGATTGAATCACATTTGTTAAGCGACATAACAAAATCAGATCAATTTATAGATTTATATTTAGATAATAGTTTTCAGCATTTTTCAAACGACCAATACATGCGTAGATCGAACAGCTGACATCACAGAGATATCTTTGTATCTTAGTTTCTTTACAAAAAGGTGGTATAAAATATAAACAATCAAAAATATATAGTTATTCTAATACAGATCCAAGTTTTACAATACTAGTGATAAATTTAAAAAACGTACCTGATAAAGAGAAATGAATAATCCAAAAAACCTCCTATAAACAGAAATTAAGGTACCCTCCATCGTTACAATGCAGCACTGAATAGACTACGTTAATGTGTCAGCTTGGCGTGACAGAGAACGGATGAATGGACACCAATTTGCCCACCGTAGGTAGTTGGGCTAAAACAACATTTGGAGACACCAAAAATCCATGTTGTTTTAACAAATTATTATCTTGTTTATCTACTTGGCGACTTGGTTGATTGTATCAAATGTAAAAGAAATTAAAAGTTCCTATTATCGAAGTCTGCTTCCCCAACATTTTAGAAATTTTCATCTAATGCCAACCTTAGGGTTTGAATATTCCCACGTAACTCATATCAATATACTAAAATATATGTTAACGGCGACAAATCTTTGTCACAGAGTGTTACTGAATTCCTAATTATATATATTAATAATTTCATAAATGATACCAATCGATTTTAAAAGTTCTTTCCTAAAATTTTTACAAAAGTGTAAGGTAGACAAAGCTTATATAAATTTGAGTTTAGTAAGAATAATTGCAATTGTATATTTCCACTAATGTACTTGATATCTAAATCGTTTTATGTTTGTTTCAGGAAATGAATTTATATAGGCATTTGCTGCCTGTTTGCTAATCCTTTTTCCTTTTTATATATACATTCTGAATATTGTTTAACATATGTTTTATATACTTACTTACCATTATATGATTACACATATTGCAATTTTTCATACAATGAAATATCGAATATTTTACAATAAGCAATGACAGTTTCAATATCAAATTTGTATAAGCAATAACAATATGAATCATTTAGTCCTCTAAAGATTTTACATTAGTACATGTATGTCAGCACAAAATAACTCAATAAGTGTAAGTATATCAATGAAGCTTCATTGATGTGTATTTACAAACTTAATGCCTTATGGGACATGTTAAGTAGCATATTTAAAGATTAGTTAGGTAAACTTTCAGCTGTAAAATAAAAATATCACGCTCAAATGTAGTTCTTCCCTCTCGCCTAATCATCTTATTTGACTTATGTACGGATCAGTTGATAAACGTATTAGTAGTAACAACACAACAATTCTCTCATTTCAACGCTTCTAACAAGCCTAGATAGACGCTTGTACATATAAAAGATAACCTTTTAATACTGATCAAAATCATGTGTTACCTCGGGCTAAGTAGAAAAAAAAGTAGAATAATTTTTCTCAACTCTGTACCCTGGTTTGTGTCAAAAAATCTTGTGAAGGTAAACAAAGTTTTTTAATAAACTCAAACTCAACAAACTCCTTTTATAATCTTCTTGTAGTATTGATAAGAAATGAGTTGAAATATTCCATTTCTAAATTAGCATGAATAAATTGCCTTTGCAATATTGAATATCTTAACGTATTGTGCTGCAACTGTACATCGTATTTGTTTGACTTTGTGTTGTATGTTGGATGGTTTCAAAATATAATTTTTGTTGGAGCAACATTAATATAAGCTTCCAGCTTGCCTCCAAATCAGATTTCTTTTTATAAAAATGAACAAAATATGTTTAAACCATAATCTTCTTTTGTAAATCTTGGAAACTAAGTTTTCATTTTTATATCTTATCAAAATATCTATCAAAAAGCCTGCTATTTCCCCATAAATAGTCAATGGATGATGTTACATTTCATTTTGGTTACTTGACATGATAATCATTCTGTTAATGAAAAAAGTATTTTGAATATATTTAGTGTGGCAAAACAATTTTCATCGAATAACAATACAATAAACATAAACATTTGTTGTTGGTTTTGGTTAGGGTCTGATCACGTCTGCTTCCACCTATCAGAGATATTGCCGATAGGGGCAAATGCCTTGGTAACTATGAATGATGATCATTGACTAAAACAACAAACGCTCGGCGTGTACCTTTGTAGTGTTACAAGCATGCTCATGTACAATTGGTACCCATTCTTGTCACTAATTGGAAGGTGACACACGGGTATTAGTGTCATAACCGAACCGGATGTTTACCAAAACCCCTTCTTTCGGACATCCCCCTCCCCCCACCCCACACCCATCTCTGAATTACCAAACAGGTATGTATGCCATTTGCATCACGACACTGATCAGATCAGGTTCGATCGGGAATATGAGGAGGCATAACTGGATTTATTTACTGGATATCTTATAAGCATTGACGGAACGCCACTTATAGGTTAGTGTTTGAGAATTATGTTTAAGAAACATAAACTTTTAGATTCAACTATCAAACACAATATGTACATTGGAATCTTGCTTAACGGAACGGTTTATGTGCAAGAAATTGAACTGATTACAAGGCATTAGATTAGCATTCTTGGTATTCACTAAGAGTAGGTTTTGATTGTATAATTGAATATAATTTCTTTTTTTATTTGCTTAACATGCTGTCATAATTAAAAATATTTAAGAATATAATGAAATAATTTATAAAATTTTGTATAAGAATTACTTTTGAAATCGCATTGGGCTACGATGAAAGACTCGTATGCGATGAGAGATAGATATAGCCAATAAGTCATGAAAATCAACAAAAAATCAAAATATCTTTCGATGTCCTTAAAACGCTTATCTAAATGACACATCTTATCATGTTATTACAAAATTCAACATTAGAATAAAGATATTATGAACATGTTAAAATATCTGCCGTCCCATCTCAAGATCGGACGTCCCAACTTGGAATTCCAAGTTGGGACGCGTCCCATCTTAAGATGGGACGCGATCCCAAGTTGGGATGATACATTTGCACTGGGTACCACTATAATAGCAAATAATTTACTGTCAAGGATATCTACCTTAGGAAGTGTTAATTTGTATTAATACCATTTTTAAATACTGATTGACTTTGGTCTATAGTCGATAGAGAATTGTTAAATCGACTCCGATGACAAAGTTTACAACTTTTCTATCGGCTTAAACAATTGATGCTTCAAATGTATTCAACGTATTTCACAAATTTTGTCGAAAAAAGGGTATTTATATTTTTGGCTATTCATTTTGACATGATTTTACTCGAAAACGAGCATGGTGACCCCCATCTTTATTTAATTTTTAAATCAGCACATTCAGTTCTACAAGTTTCTTAAAAATCTGAATATCTTTATTTCTGGATAGGGTATGTCCTTTAAAGTTGACACTTCGAATTCAAATTCAAATTCATTTATTCTCAAAAACGCCACCGACGGTGGTACATGAGCATAGAAATATATAACAAAGAAATATACATAGTTTCCAAGATGAACAGGTGAAATTTTCATTTAACGAGTAACAAGAGACTGAAGATGGGCATAAGCATTGAATAAAACAGTCATGGTCACAGGTATTGTACATGTAATGTAAATCAGGATTGAATTAAGATGATCTTTATAAATTTCGATAGTTTTTTCAATTTTTTGGTATCGTTATTGGTCATTAGTTGTTTGAATTTAAAAAGGTCTGCCCAATTGAAATAGTAATTGTCCATGAGCTGTACACGATGGTGGTGAAGCGCCTCACACCTCAGTAGGTAGTGAAACTCATCACCAATAGCGGGCGATTTACACAGATTGCACGTGCGTTCTGTTTTAGGAATTGCTTGCCACTTGCCTGTTTCAATTGAAATTTTGTGGTTGCTGGTTCTGAATTGTAATAATGGCATGTATATCGATTTATCAAGATAGAGATATTCCTCAAAAGCAGGGTTTTCCTTAAATAATTTGTAGTAAAAACCTTTTGAGCTGATAGTTATTTCTGATCTCCATATTTGGGTGAATTGATCTTTTAGGGTTTAATTTACCATCGAAACAAGCCACGATGTCGAGCAACTAGATGGGTTATAAAAAACATATGAAAGGCCGCAGTTATCGAGGATATATTTTATAAAGGATAACCAGGGGTTGAACTCTAGGGAATCTCCTAGGTTCAATGCCATAAAAGAATACATAATCTCGGAGAGCTTACGATTCGAGGAAGATGAAGCTAATTTATGCCAAAAAGATAGCATTCTCTTGTAGATGGTTATATACTGTGGAAATCTTCCGAACTCGCCATACAGCATAAATGAAGGCGTAGACACTCTAAGACCTGCTGCTAACTTAAGAAATTTTAAATGAACCTTTTCAATAATATTCAGTTTTTCATAGCCCCACATCTCGCAACCGTAGATCATGGAACTACATACTCATAGGAACAACCATAATGTCGAAAGCAGTTAGAAGGCAATCTAAAGGGATACTCATATTTCGAGCTTTCTTAAGTAATACAAACATGGCTTTTGTTGCGCTTTCCGATAATTTTTTTATGGCTTTTACAAGTCGCCTATTTCTATGAAAAATAATACCAAGGTATGTGTAATCATCAACTACAGTAATAGGATTGTCTCCGATTGTAAAAGAAGACTTTGATCCGTTTGCAGGACCACTTCCAAATATGACAATTTTTGTTTTCGAGATATTGATATTAAGTTTCCATTTTCTGCAGTATTCGTGAAACTTGTTCAATGAAGATTGTACATTAGCTGGGTTATCATTTACTAGGACAGTGTCATCAGCATCGCAATTGTAATTGTAACTTCAATTCGGGCTGACAGGGTATACCATCTCATTAACCCTTAGCCTGGTGTATTATTTTAGTGTAGCGTTTTCCCTTGAATAATAAATGATGTCATTTTTATTAATATATGTTTTATATCATTAGCTTTTTTGCATTCCAAAGATATCTAAAATCTTTGATCATGTGTTTATACTTGAAATGTAAGAAATGAAATGAAAACATTTAATTGTTCAAATCAAATTTTGAAAAAAAATTACTTTGGCATGTGTCGAAACAGCGGTGCAGAAAAGGATCCAAAAAGTTTTAAAAGGGAGGGTTTGCATATTCTTAGTGTTTTTTTCTTAAATCCAAAATGGTTCCGTCGCCAAAGCTCCCCCCCCCCCTCCTCCCAAACCGCGCTTCTTTGTGAATAACAAGTACACGTCTTTCTCACATACGGCTCCCACTTTAAAAAATCTGTTTTCAACAGCATGCATACCTAGTCTTAATAGTCTTAAAGAGCCACTCCGTGATTCTCATAACATATTATTATCTCTGATACGAACCTAAATGTCATATGTGGTGATATAAAATCAAAACATCTTAACATATATATGATAATTACTGGTTTTCCATGAAAATCTAAAAACAGCCTTATAAATGCACAGAGATGTAGATATCACGTCCAATATACATGTATACTAGTTATATGACCTAACAAACACTATCAACACCTAACTGCTCTACTGGCTGTTTTAGATAAGTTTCCAAAATTACGTTTGACTATTTGACGCGCGCCACTGTCCGGTTTTCGCTCATGATTACGACGTTCTACCTTCATATTGTCACTGTAAAAAAACCAGTAAGCTTTAAAATGTGTCTTTTTGGTAACAGTCTATTCTCCGCGATCAAATGACACCATTAATTAAGTTTGTCATATATGACTCCAACAACTCGCGGAGTGGCTCTTTAAGGACTTTATCCTCAACACTCTTTTACTTTTAACATTTAACATTTCCTTTTTCTATACGAATGCAGCTAACGTTTTTAGATTTTCTAAAACGTGTGTTTATAATTCTTACTGCTTTCATCAATATTAATATTATCACGTTTGTACTTTTGATATGAGTGAGAGTCATTTTTTATTTTGTTCTTAAGGAAGCTAATTTTGTGTAACTAAAAGAAAAACATTTCTTTCAAAGTTTTAATCATTTATATCATATAATCATCAATATCTTAATTTCATTATTATTATTATTATTATCATCATCATCATCATCATCATCATCATCATCATTATTATTATTATTATTATTATTATTATAATCATAAATCATCAATATCATCACCATTTTTGTTATATTGTTATTATTATTAGTAATAGTAGTAGTAGTAGTAGTGGTGGTAGTAGAAGTATAAATTGTTATAGTTGCTGTTGTCGTTGGTGCGTAATCAATAGAATTGGTGCCACATATATATTTTCGCTCAGGACTGAACTGTCGTTCCCAAAGCAATCAAGATTTAACTGTACATCTGCCTCGTGTAAAACTACAGGTAATATAAACTGTTGTCAACATTGAGAAACGGAAGCCAGATTAGATTTATGTGGGTTTTTTTATTTTGATTTATTTATTTTCTATACAAGAAACATAAACAATCCTTCACAGAAGTCATTATAAAAATGGTCACTGTTTGAAATCCTTTATTTCATGGTTGTTACTTGTTGTACAAATAACAATGCATATAGCTTTAACTTATTATCTCATAGGAATTGTGATATGATCAACTATGTTTATCATCATAAAGCATTTAAATATATCGATGGTTAAGTACCGGTGTACTACTTCCCTACAATAGATAGGAAATAAGAAAGAAATTTATTATATTAACAGTAGTCTTCACTACATTTTCATTCTATTCATATCAATAATGATATAGGAAGCATTGAATTGTTATCAGAGTACAATTACGAATATAATCTGGTATGTTTTATCTTCAATGGGTTGTAAAAAAAACAACCAGCAGAATTTGCTATTTTGTTACTCAACAATACTTATTTTCAGTTCAAACGCCATTCCTATTTGTAAATTTTACACATGCTATATCATTTCACTTTTAAATGTACATATGAGTCATATATATTATCGTTTGGCACATACTCGATTGATTTCAAAATAGAATTTACATCAAAGACTGTGTCAAAGCAGTGAAACTCAAGCCTATGTTAGGGACATCGATCGCCACTTAATTCCCGCACCCATATCAAAACTTCATGTATATATATATATATATATATATATATATATATATATATATATATATATATATATATATATATATATATATATATATATATATATATATATATAGATATTCCTTATGCCTGTCATGCAATATACCACTAGTCAAACAGACATAAGTTGGTGAAATTGAAATTCAAAACGTAATTCCAAAATTGAATTATGACGGTCAGATCTATTTCTGTACCAAGTAGCTGTAAGACTTTAGATGCATTGAATTATCAGTTTCACAATTGCCTATAGGTATACCTTAACACTGTCCAAACATGTCTCGTTATTGACGTGCGAGCGACCTGAATGCGTATCGTCCATATCGCCACTTGTTGTGTTGTCAATCCTGTATTTACACTAACGACCTAGTTTACCATAAGGCTTATTTGTCCCCATATTTACAGGTATAAAACGCATATAACACATGAATTACATATAGAGCACAAGACCTACCTGCTTCACAAGGAATAGGTTCTGCACAGAAGTTTCCCCATAGTTTTTGGCCGTCAAATTGGCAATGATATTTCTCATCGGATGGACATGTTATATGATCGAGGTCACACGTCGCTCTCACGTGGATGAATAAGAATGTAATCACCAAGGTAAGAACAAACCATAAGACATGCATTCTTACGGCTTAGGTAAACCATGTCATAATCTTCCTCTCTTTCAGATAAATCCAAATAACGCCTTTCAATCAGGGCTAGATTTCAGTAATACCACACCTTAGTCTGATAACACCTGACGACACATTCTGTAGCTACTGTTTGAAATGTCTATGGAAAAACCCATTGTACTTCCGGGTAGATCATACAATTTGGTCTATTTACGTGTACAATGGTATGAGCATGCATTTAACACTCGTACTTAAAAGCAGGTGCTTAGCAGTCCAAAAGCATAGGGGGAGGGGGAGGGAGAAGGGGAGGGAGAAGGGGATTAGGGGACCATTGATTAGTGTTCAGGTAGACCAGGGATCGTATAGACAGGGATATGAAACTAAGGCTAATTAGCAATCTATGTCGTCTCGCTTGACGGTTCAACGCACACACGACTGGGTTCGGGCACAGCGCATACTCGTAAGCGCACAGTCTATACGATCCCTGGATAGACGGATGCCTATAGTCAACACACACTTGAAGTGGACAGGGATCAATGCTTTTGCCTTCACTCTCACTGTTTAAATTTGATATTAAAGCCAAATCTATTGCGTGATCAAGGGTGACTATTAATAAATACACTCAAGATCGATTCATATTATGCGCTTATGGCAGTCACAGTTAGGTTTGAGACCTGACTAACAGTAACCTATTTCCTGTTACCAACAACATGTTTAGATGAGTCGTAGCGGGTATTTTTTTTAGCAAAGTTCAGTGTTATGATTACTACTACTATAAGGGCCACAAAATGTGTTGTTGGAGTCGAAAATGTCAAACTTCATAAATAGTGTTATTCTATCGAGAAGTAGTGTTTTGGACTGAATCAGCATCTAAGTCCTTATAAGTTCAGTTTAGTGCAAAGTAGATTTAAAACTTAAGAATTTACTATCTTTTGGGATTGACATCGCATAATAAGCTATGTATCTACCAATTAAACACATGCATTCATTGATTTCCTTGAATGTCCCTCTAATTCGACTGAACTTAAAATCGATCCAATCGAACATTCATGGGATGTTCTGGTTGAAAACTCATGGTTGGAAGGAATCAGATCGATGAGATTTGAGCTAATTGAGGGTTTGGGCCGAGGTCGTTAGGGGTGGCTGCGAGAAAGTAAAGGGCGGTAAAGACCGGTAAAGGGCGGTAGCAACAACCATTTATGTTAGTTTTTCCTGTAATTTGCACTGTAAGATATCTTTGAAAATAAAGAAACTACTTGAGTTGAGTTATTTTGTTGTAATAAGTGTATCACTGAATTTCCTGATTTAAGTTATATTTCATTACCTGCCTAATAGGTTTTGTCTTTAGTATGCGGCTATCTCCCGTAGAAAGTGTGTTCCATCTCCCAACAGCAAAAAAAGTCGCAATACAATAGCAATAGAGTAAAATGGCATCGCCCAAGTTCTTATTTGGAACGATGGAAAAAAAATAGCAAGACGTCACTTTTTTAAGTCAAGTTAATGAACAGCAAATTAATCATTCTTTTAAGTTGCAAAAAGTATATACAAATTGTTTTTAAAACATATTTAATCAATAAACTTCATATCTAAATAAGAATTTTATCTCAATGTCCTAATTTTTCCTTTCCAATAAAGAGATGTAGCGGATAAGCAGCTGGGAATGAAATGCTGGAAAAACTTTTTTTTTCGAATATGTTGATTCAAATTAGTAGATTTTCACCAAGTCATTTGTCCAAATGCAATTGCATGAATGGTTTTGTTTCTTAAATATGCCGATTAATTCAAACTTTATAAAAATCACTCTCTGCGCTGTTACTGTGGCAGAGTCAATAATTTGAATTGTATATAATTTTATTAATAAATATGTGAAGTGTACATAATTGTTTGTGATCTTTTTGATGAGAAATACTTTCTTTAGATAAAGTTAATCTAAACATTTTAAATAATTATTTTACATTAAACATTTTATATTATACCATAGCTCTCTAAACAACAATTTTATCTTAGTGTAACCTTAAGTTCAGCTCTACTAACTTGCACTGCATGCTTTTCACATTGCAATCTATTCCCAAGCTGCCCCTTGCTCAGGTTCTTCATGTAAGTTCTATTGTTTGGAGTTCAGCCAAGCGTAGCATTGTCTTTATAAGGTTCATGTAAATTATATTTCATTGGCAATATTAGAAGTTGTATGGGTCAGTCACTTTGACCATGTGAGGATCATCTTGTTATTCATAAGGATCGAGACCATGGTGGTCTGGAAGTGGTTTTCATTTTGAAAAGGTTAGTTATCTCTAGTCTTGTGTATATATTTGGTGTTGTATTAATATGTATTTCATAGTTGGTTATCACATCGGCTATAGTTAAATTATGTTCATTATTCATGACTTCTCATGTGTAAATAATGTGGGTTGATAACTCACAGTACAGTGAGTTATGCTAGTTTTATACATGCAGTTAGTAGCTCGCAGTTGTGTGAGTTATTTAGATAATTCTAGACTTGAAGTTTATATCATATATATTTCACAGAGTAAGTTATCGATTCATCTTAAATTAAAGGTATTAATTAACTTCTAGAGATCGTACTCACAGTACAGTGAGTTCTATTTACTTTATGCTTATAGTCAAAGATTTGTTGTGAACCTGGTGTTCACAAGAAAGTCACCACACTTTGATCTCACAGTACAGTGAGTTCTGTGGGTGTCCTATCCCTATTATATTATATTATTATAGTTATCTTAGGTTTATTATATATTTGAGTATAATACAAATCAGTAAGTTTAGTTTCTCTATAATTAATATATCAAGAAGTATCGTTACTAGTATCATTATAACCATTATCATAAGTGAATGTGTGAGTGAATGTGGTAAGTGTGATTGGTTATATATGTGGTTGTGCAGTACTTTTACCGTAGTTACTCTTTTAATTATTTGTATATATCAACATCTGCATACGGTATTTATTCATCCTTCAGATGACGTAGGCTACGGCGGTGGCATCACACATGTATGCAGGAGCACGGGTTAAACCCACCTGGTACGTTATGCTCGATGTTATTGTCACTTATCAAGTTGTATTACCTTATGTATATCTATCATGTCTTCCGTCGTGATTTATATTATTTAATGAAGTATATGCATGTGTATCATTGTAACTAATGCTCTACCGAGTGTTATCATTATTATCTATTTATAGCTAGTATCATTAACGTTAGATATGCGTATTTATTCACTACGTCATTTACTTGAGATAAGCAACTTGAGTATTTACTGTGTGTCGATGGTACATATATCTATTTACCATATTGCATATTCAATAATTGCGAGTTTGATTTAAAGTATCAATGTGTTTAACATGTCATGTATATTATATATTGAATGGAGACTTATATTGTTATTTTAACATGTTTCAGGCTTAGACAATTGCATACAGATGTAATAAAGTCCATGATTGAACACCACCCCAGTGGCTTTGTGGTTATTCTCGCGAAAACCCTCCTAACGCTGCTACATTACTATAATGAATTCGATCACTCAGAAGTCAGAACACATGCCACCAGTTAAAAGAGGGATTTTATGTGTAACGAATTCGTAAATTCGTTTTAGATATATTGATATACTTTTTTCCATTTTTATGCGATCACAAACCCACCTTAGCATTTAAGTAAATATAATAAATGGTCATTTTTCGAAACGATGGCGTTTTAAAACGAATCTTGAGCTTTTTCGATTTTAACGTCATTTACGGACAAATACACAACGATTTGTTTCTTCGTAACCGGATATTCCTGTTCTTGTCCACATACACATATACACTGTTTATGATACATGATTATCCTACCTCATGTAAGATTGCCGATCTCTGATTGGTCCACGTGACCCTAAACAAATATCCATATACACCGTCACCGAGGGATGATATATCCCTTATACCCCGCTACATGAGTAAAGCGTGCTTCCGCGTCAATCAAAGTCACGTGATCAGGTCATAGGTGTTGTTCATTTCTGTTTGTCTTTTTAATAATAAATTAAGACATTCGGTAAGATAAATTCGTTATAACATTCCGTCAAGGGTGACATAGGGATATATTAGTCCCACTTTATTAAATTAACAATATTTATTCATTTAAGGAGGTTACAAACATTAATAATATTTCTGTATTTACAGTTGATATTGAAGAAAAAGTTGTGATTGTTGACAGTACTGTACAATGATGAAGTCATTGACTTATTTCTAGCATCATCGTATAATTCTTTTCAAAAAAAAGATAATTTCATCTTCAATAAAGTTTATATTGGTTATTTCACAGTTATATTTATGGATTCTTCATAGATAAATATAAATGTTCATGATAAATGAACATTAAAATGCCAGTCTGGTTGAAACCTGTCTCAGAAAGATGAAAATATCGCCACTACTTTGATGAGAACTTGTTTGATACGATGATTATCTTTCCTCTTAACATGGTTGACTTAGATCCCTAGAATTCCTTATAAGTCAAACTGAACGTAGAAAACAGAGACATCGGTCTCATAGTAGGGTCAAACTTCCTGCAGTTTTGTAGTCTTTGCCAATGGAAAGTGCAGCTCACTTCATATAAATTCCTACGTCAGGGTTCCATCTTCAATATTCAGGTAAAAAAAATGTCATATATCCGCCACAGCAGAACTTGGTACATTGTACCTCTCAATCACAAGAGAAATAATAGTTTTTTCTCTCCGCAAAAGTCTATGTCATAGGTCATAGTGTGACCTTCATTGTGGAGGTCAGTTCCGAGCCGACTTGCCGCGCTCCCGGTATGGCACTGGACTGCAGAGTTCCGCTAACTTCCGGGCATCCCACTTCCTCGGGTTGGGAGAGTTGTCTTTTCCTGATGCCCGCCGTGCCACTATGCCCTCCAACATGTCTGTGAATAGAGAGACCACGCCCTCTCCAGTACACGCCGACGTCTCATGATATCTGCAACAAAAGATTTTATAACTACAACGGTTTCAAGGGAATGGAAGTAAAGTATTTCTGTTTGGACAGACATATGAATTTGTTTTTTAAAACATTAAGAAAAGCTTCTATGGTAGTATTTTTTGCATGACGAGGAAAATGTATATGTCAATTTGTTGATGGCATTTCAATTCAAGTATTCATTCTATAATTGTAAAACTAAAGCGCACTTTCACCCATCATCTTCTGCACAAACAAATCAAAATGGCGGACCCCTCAAATACGATATCAAAATAGATCCTTTTCTTTAGCTGTGAATTCCTTTGAAAGAGAAAGGTTTTAAGATACTATAAAAAACATTTCAGTCATATTTTCGAAAAACGTGTGCAAATAAATGTAAATTTTTGTCACTCGTATAGACCTTAAGAAGATTATGCTCATTTTACTTCTTACAAATATACAAACTATGCCCAACGTATATCTGTGTACTTTATATTTTCCTCTAGTTTAGTCTGATCATAGTTGCCCAGTCATGTAAGGATGTTACATAAAAGGTCCATAAGAAGAAATGACTCTTCTACCTGGTAATAATAAAATAGATTATGCTGTTCTTTTTCAATATTTTTTTTAAACATTCTTATTCAGTCCAAATCGTTGTTTTCATCAACTTGAATCGGTCACAATTATTATGCATTAATAAACATAGCGATTTATGGCTGAGAGTTTTTATACCTACTACATATGTCATACAGTCTTTATATAAATTATATCTTGAAACAAAAATTTAACACAAAGAGTGAAACTATCACAGCATACACCACAACAATGATCTCCAGGTTTGCTAAATATGTAGTATTTATGCTTTTTGTTGCAATACATTTCTCTATTTTTATTATCTATGAGATAACTGCTAAACGTTTGAAATTCGGGAAGTTTTCCTTGTATTAATAGGACCATCTTTATTTGGCTATCGATTCAATATGCATGTGCTGAAATTGTATGAAGCAAGGATATGACACGCAATGATCAAAACTGTCAGGATCACGACTATACAATAACTATTAAATTTAAGCGCAAAGAAACTGCTATCGATAGGTCAAGATATCGGTGATTAATATAAGAATAACCAACAAGATGCGAGGAATTGCGGTTTATCTGTCCTGAGTAGATTATTGCTAAAGCTCGGAATTTATCATAATAAATCACGAGGGACAGATAAACCGTAATTCCGAGCTTCGAGTTGGTTATTCTTTTTCTTACCCAAGTCAAATCTAAGAATATTTACGTACTTTTGGAAAATACCTTCACGAAGGCGAGTTGCAAGTAAACTCGGTCATTATTTCATGCGCGACGAACAACGATTATGTCATGGGGCAGTTAAATGTAGTCTCTGCAATTCATTACATGTTTGTGGGTCATATAAGAAAGACAGTCCTAAATGAACGAAATAGTTAAACAAACCATATATAAAACATTTTACGTTTCATATTATTCCATAAGAAATTAAAAGCAATGTTCGTGGTTCAGTCTCTTTGACACGGGTAGGCTGGACTCACTGAACGTCAGCCAATCAAATCTCGAGTAATTTTTAGAAAAACTAATTTCCGTGACCATCATGAAAACTTTAATAACCGGCATATTTGTGCCCGCTTGGGTAAGAAAAAAAGGGTAGCATTTTGATATTATCAGTAAAATATGGAAGATAAACGAAGACAGTAATTTTCAGACCATATATTGGAAGATTAGAAGATGGACGGATAATGTCATTCAGATATATATATGTAAAAGACTGAGGGCAAATTTTAACATTTACTGTAGGTAAATAATCGAAAGTGTTACGAAGGCAAAGAAGACCATACCATTTGAAACGTTTAACAATAAAGTGATAAAACGTTAACGGAAATAAAGAATTGCGTTTATGATGGGATTTTAAAGTGTTCAGGAAATATAATATTAAACAATAAGACAATAAGAAACTTAACAGTAAATTGGTGTTCGTGTGAGTTGTGCCTTACTTGAGTTTATTCTGGTGAGCCCACTTCCTGCCTTCGCTTGTAGTAATAGATCGCTTCTGCTTCTGGTCGGTCTGGGGACAGTTTAAGAAATATTAATTAGAATCACCTAAAATCCGTTCTTGGTTAAAAGGATAATGTACATTTCATTATAACCTTACAAATAACGAAACGTCCTAAGCATAAATCAACATGTTTTTGTTATAAAATTAGATCACGTAGATTATAACATACGTATTTCTTGATATAAGCTACATGATGAAAAACTTTGAAAACAGACATAAAATTTATGTAGTATATCGTTCACTCAGGGATAAAAGAAATATCACTAACAAAAATTTCAAATACGACAACAAATCACACAAAGTGACATCATTTATTAAACTATTATCTTCCTTTTTTGATAAGCTATCTACAGTTAATCATGACATTCTAAATATTATCTCGAAATGTTTTAAACTTATAAATAATAGTCAAGTCAAGAGAGTTTATTGGGTTAAAAACCAATACAAATTAAACTCATTATTTTTTTTGCACATGGCGGGGTACATATCCTTACAATGATAACATAGTAAATAGTACACAATAAATGCCCAAGAGCGTTGGTAAAGGTATTCAAATCACACAAAGTTGGCTTTGTTTCTTCCGTTTAAGATATAATAAATACATTTTGCGGCGTTAAACGTTTCAATATTGTTTTCACATTTTAACAATTCAATAAATTTAAACATGCTTACATTTTCTAATAGATTGTTAGTGAGATAGTGTTTACGTAAATGGTGATACTTTGGACAGATCAAGAGCACGTGGTTCTCATCTTCAATTTCGTTAACACAGAATGGACATAGTCTATCAACAAAAGGGATTTTAGGTACACTCCATTTTCCTTTTTTAATCATAAGCATATGTGAGCTAAGACGAAAACGTGTTAGTGCAATTCTGTATTTTTTAACATCAATATTTGACAAATATTTTTCTACACACAACGTTTGTTTTATATGAAGATACAGTCTAGTTTCGCTCAGTGTTGATAATTGATGTTTCCACATTTGGGAATAGATATCTTTTACTCTTTGTGTGAATTCCCTAACAAAGTTATTACTATTAGAAACATACTGAGCGACCCATATATATCCAAAACCAAACCTAAAGAGCATATCTCTTAATAAACTAACCCAATTTTCAATGCTAGGGTTTTCATTTGAAATATGAACTAATGACTTGTATATTAAAACTATATATCTATCAGAAGCACTTTTCAATATTTTGAGCCAGTATTTAATAATTCTCACAAGTCGAATTACTCTTAGAGGAAATGTTCCTAACTCTCCATTTAAGAAAGCTGATGGGGTTGAATTTTTTACATAAAGGATATTTTTCATAAATTTCAAGTGAACTTTTTCGATAGCATTAGCTTCCATGAAGCCCCAAATTTCACAACCATATGAAAGAATAGGAGAAATAACCGATTGAAAAAGCTGATATTGAATGTCTGGGGAAATATATGCATTATCATTAAATATTTTGTACGATGAACCAAGTGCCTTTAAACCTTGCTCAGATAAAATTTTCTGAGCTATCGAAAAACTTCCACCGGTTGAAAATACCAGTCCAAGATATTTAAAACTACTGACGACCTCAAGAGGGGATCCATTATAAAACCACCTTTCAGCCTTACCTTGGCGACCTCCTTTGCGAAAGATAACAATTTTAGTTTTTTCAGTATTTACAGTTAATCCCCATTTTGTGCAGTAGCTATACATTCTAAAACCTTCCTGTAAACCTTTAATGCTATTGCTAAATAATACCATGTCATCCGCAAACAACAGCAGGAGTAAACGTACATGAGAAATAACAACTCCCAAACCATGAACCGAAGAAAGTTCCTCTACTATATCATTAATGAATAATGAAAATAATATTGGAGAAAGATTTTCACCCTGCCTGGCGCCAATAGACGACGTAAAGAAACTGGAATGGATATTACCCGACAATCTTACACAGGATTTAACATCCTCATACATACTGCGAACTAAAGACAAAAACTTTGAGCTTATGCCAAGCTTAAACAATTTATACCAAAGTGCATGTCTATTAACATAATCGAATGCCTTTCGATAATCAATAAATGCACAATACAACTTAATTCTATTTTGAATTGCAATATTAATCAATCCATGAAGTACGAACATACAATCAATAGTGCTGTAATGTTCTCGAAACCCGGCCTGTTCTTCAATTATCAAATTATACTTATCACACCAAGAAGAAACTCTCAAATTTAAGATAGAAGTAAACAACTTACTCAAACACGATAGTAAAGTAATACCTCTATAGTTGTCTGGTATGGCCTTGCTACCTTTTTTATGTATTGGAACAATAACTCCTTGGGTCCATCCTGATGGGAAATACCCTGTTCTATAAATAGCATTGAACAATTTCGTAAGTGTTGGAGTCAAAATTGATACACCTTGGACTAGAAACTCATTGATAATACCATCATAGCCGGCAGACTTTCCGAGTCTTAATTTTTTGATAGCAAGGGCGACCTCATTTTCACTAATGTCGACATCTAATTCCTCAACCCATAACTTAACATTATCAATATCTAGAAGAGTAGAAGAGTGATATAACATGTCATGTCAAGTTTTACGATGTCCTGCATCAATGGTTCGTCAACGAAGAAGGTACATTTTGTAGTCATCATTTTAATTTGCTTTATATATAAAAATTATTGTCAGGCTTTTTACCTTTAATGCCAGATATAAAGTTGAAAAAACATTGCAAAAGGCGTGGACCATACTAAGATGAGTGAATTTGACAACTGACAGCATTTTTGTTTGTTTTGAAAATACAACAGCAGTATCAAATTGGAAATAGGTAAATAAGTGAATAAAAATCCTATCACCTTGTTGGCCACCACGACGATGTCCGGTGAGCCAGGCGCGTATTTCCTGACCTCTCTTAGCCACGCCTCCAGGCTCTCAAATGACGATGTGTTTGTGACGTCATAGGCAATGAATACTGCGTCGGTTCCACCATAGAGTTCGTTTCTGACGTCAATATATTCGGTGCTTCCTGATAGATCCCAGAGGTGCACACGTACTAAAACATTTTTCAGAAACTATTAAATCAAATCTTTCTAACAAAGACTATTCGCAGAAAAAGCACTTTAATGAACATTTCTCAAAACCCTAATTTATAACGATGTATCAAGCTATATATCCAAAAGTAAATCTTACAAAAATACAAACAAAATCATGCAAATCAGTTATATCTTCGTTTTAATGACATACATGTCTGAACTCTTAACAAGAAACTATAACGACAGAGCCACCGTGACAGGCGGATTGGGATGTCGAGAAGGTCATAGTAATATCACTGTAATTCGCTCAGTCAAGTCTAATGTACTAGAAGTGGAGAACGGAAATGTGGTAGAGTCGATGGCAAAATTTGAATTTTTTCCCTTTTTTGTCCAGTACAAAGAACAAAATAAATAAATTACCAAAAGATCAATAAAATGTGGGTAAGTCGTCGATCGGAAACTTCCGGACTCACCATCTTTCCCTTTGACGTCGTGAATCTTGAAGCCATAGTCCACACCCACTGTGGGCTGGTAGCCGGTGTTGAACTGTGTAAAAATCATGCTGCCATTGAAGGCTGGGACATTGCAGTGTTACTCATAATGTTGCTAATGAAACGTTAATAATGGTGCTTGTAATGTATCATAAAATGACTCTGAATTTTTAAAAAGAAACGTTAATGAAAGTTATATCAAGAATTTATATTAGGATATGAAAATGTGACTAAATTTTGAGAAGAATATTTTGATAACCATGAGCTTAAGATTATAATAGGAAACGTTAATGATATTTCACTTAGGATAGCATAATGTGACAATGAATTTGGAAAAGAATATATTGATAACCATGAGCTTAAGATTATGATAGGAAACGTTAATGATATTTCACTTAGGATATCATAATGTGACAATGAATTTGGAAACCAAACGTGATAATCTTTAACTTAGGGATATCATTTTGTGACTCTGAATTTTGCATGGAAAATATTGCGCTTAAAAATTATGAGAAGACTTTTGACTTAAGAAATTTGAAAAGGCAACCTTTATAATAATATGTTAAGGATATTATTACCGATTCTGAAATTATACATAAAAGAGTACATGGTTAATAAGGGTTATGAATATCATAATGTGGTTCTGATTTCGTAAAAAACAATATAACTAATCTCTAGCTTACTTATTACTCTGAAAATTAAATTTGAGAGGGGGTAACATAAGTCTTCAACAATATTGCAAAAGTAAAATTTACTTGAAAAGAGAAAACAATACCATAAGAAGTTTTAGTACATGTATATATTCTAACGCAAAACAAGTCTTTCGTTATTAAAATTCGTTACTAAATTCAGTTGACAGGTCGAAGTAAAATAATAAATGTTCTTGACTTTGGTTATAATCTTAACTATCCGAAGGCAGGGTTACTGAATGATATGAAATGGAAATACATCCAAAACAATAAATAATGTATCTTTATACTAATTCTTGATCAATCGTGTACAAAATCACAGAAGTTAGTTCTTTACTAAAACGTGATAACCAAATGCACCGTAAAAAGACAAATACATTAGAGTAAAATTCACATGATTGACATAAAATATCTCGTGCATTGCATATATTTGGCGTACTAAATTTGTATTATTGTCAGTGAATGATAACGTAGCGTCTTGAGAAGAACATTCTCTCCCTACAGGAAGCTCCGTCATAAAGTTCTATACAAAGAAGAATTCATGAAGAGTTTATAAAGGAGCTACCATTTTGGTGAAAGAATTCAAGAAGGAAGGCCAGGCCGTATAAGATACTAAACCCTCTCACTGAAAAGGTTACTCAAGTAATTGTTTCCGAGGTCACCTCTGTAACAATACACTGTTTGATAGGGGCCGGGGAGGGTGAGAGGAGGGAGGTCGATAAGCCTACATCACGTTAGTATTGTGAATGTTTAGTCTCGTCTGTACTCTTCTGCACTGTGACTGTGGGGTGTGTATAATTATGTGTACTTAACAGAAATATAAATTCATATATATGAAACATTTTGGACAGAAATATTGACAGCAAGAACATGACAGTACTTTGACAGAGTTGTTCTGAGAAAAATGGCTTGAGTAACCTGTGTGTGGAAAATGGAAGTCTTAATAACAATAAAAAGCAATTTGACATCGTACGACAAGATGTGACGTTCTATTTTCGAATCTATATACACCTCGGTAAAAGTATTGCAACACCTTGTTTATCAATTCATGACCTGAATGAATTACATTCGATTTTTCAGAATCCAGTCTGTATCAAAGGTTAAACGATTTATTTAAAGGTCACCAACGAAATACTTGAAAAAAATAAAATTTGCATAGTTGAAAAAATATTTTCAGTGTAATAACAAGGCTCTTATAGTAGAGATAAGTGCTGAGAGTTAATAGCTTAGTTCCATCAAAAAACAACAGAAAAGAAACCTAACTGAACATGGCTGGGAAAAACACGTCTCCTCCTTAGATTAAAAAAGACATTGAAACTGTCTGTGTACACAATGGCTCCATTTGGTAATACATTGGTTAGAGTGGCTCTATACGTGCCTGGAAACCCTTATCGGAAATTCTCGTATTTGAGCCCAGAGCTTAATTTCGAATTTTGCCCATGTGAGCGTTGAAATATTTCACTGAAAACAAGCCCTGAGCTTAAGTTCGAAAAGTGGTAAATGACAAAAAACGAATTGAATTAAATCAAATTGATAAACAAGAATGGTTGTACAACACAACTGTGATTCCTCGTCACGTATAATTGCGAATGAGCAAATCGGAATTTGCCCGACAACCACGTTTTTACACTCAAAAGCCACTGAGTATGGATCATAGGAATTTAAATTGTCGCATTTAGTGCTTAGAATGTCACCTGCGAAGGGAGACCAGTGGGTTTTGAAAATATGAAACCGTCTCACGGCACTGACAGTGTTATAATCACCGATTCAACACGATGCCGTCAAAGAAAGTACCTGCGGTTGGAAATTTTGAAAGGTGACCACTCTTAAATTAATTTAAGAAATTTAAACTCGTTATTAAGCCCATGGTCTTAATAACTGCAGGGCTTTAATACGAGAATATCCGGTACTGAAAATATAGAAAGATTGGTTTTGCAAAACTTTGTACCAAGTGTTTATATCTACGAAGGAATGCTTCTACAGTTCTCGACTTAGAGAACGGACCATTGTGTCTCATAAAAAGCATTGGACTACTTAACTATGAGCGCAAAAACTACATCCTAAACTAAAAATTCCTCAATGTAAAAAGCAAGATGATGCAAAGCGTGGTAAGCTAAACTACGATATGTTTGAGTGAATTTATATTGTGAAAATGGGTATATAAATTATACACTTCTTATGTTGGTTGGCATTTTTATCCTGATATAAGTATTTCGACCCTATACGCATTTTGGTTTTGATATGATTTTCATTTAATACCTGCTTTGCTCTTAAGTAATCATTTCAACATTTAATTGTCGAATAAAATGGTGAAGCAATTTGAAAATTATTGTGTCACTTCTTCATTGCTTATGTGCATTCAATTAACATAAGAAAGAAGGTCTTTCTAAAATTGGAAAGCTTTGTAAAGAACTTGCTTTGCCCCAGAGCATTAATCTATAAAATAGTCACCCGTTCTCAAGAGAGATCAAAAGCGGTTTTAAGATTGCTGCCTCACGGTCATAACGACCGTGAGCCAGCATATGTGAAGCTTTGTGCATGTGTTTTTTGACCACTTTCATAAAAATCGTGAATTTTCTGCTTCAATAACTTATATAATCTGCTGATTTCGTAAATGTATATTGCCTTCAGGGCACTAATGTGCGGGTTAAATCTGGTGTCGATGTGTGCTAAATCTAGGAACAAACCGAGGTACAAACCTCCTTCTCGAGTTGTCTCCCTTCCTGTGCAAAACCATACAATATATACCATAACAGAATAGTTACAACACAGGGAAGGTTACATAATAGAAAGTCAACTAAATCAAAACGTAAACAAATCCTGAGGTGAAAACAATGTATACAGTATATGATAGCAACATGCATGTTTGCTTAGCAAAAGCAATGAATGCGACAGAAAGTACGTTCCCAAGAAAGAAATAAACAATGAATTAACAAACATTTACGAGACAATTTCGAAATTATGCAGGGTCGGGGTTCAAAATTCAAACGGGTTTACAATAAGTGTTGACAGCTAGTGTCGCTAGTTTAAACAAGATAAATATTATGAGAATTGTGTCGTAAAAGCATTATACAAATGATAACAACACTCTTCCGCAAACAGAGACCTTTTCTAGATATTTTTCTTTTCTATCTGCTTATAATATTTCGTTAAAAAACACATTCACATATCAATTTTTTCTAAATAAATTTTTGAACGTAACGTTACCTTGCTTTCACAAAAATGTTTGATCAAACATGTTTTTCCAACTGCGGTGTTTCCGATTCCAACAATCTGCAAAAATATAATGTTATCACCCGAACATTAAAATCATTTGATTTCTATCCTCACCAATGAAATACATTAACCTGCCTTTTAATATACTCATATATATAGTCGACGCTTTGGGCTGTCACTTTTAAACGTGCAGTGACAAGTTAATTAGAGAGAGCAACGTTCAATGCAGCGATGTAAAATATATGTCAATGGTCCGTATTTGAACATACAGTGACAACGTTGAAAGGGGAATTCTCCAAATAAGTGAAGCGACGTAAAATATCTCTTTATGGTCAGTTATTGAATCTTCTTGAAGCCAAAAATAATAATCTTATGCTAACGAATATTGACATATTCCTATGACAAGAAACGTTTGAGTATATTAACCATGTAAACAGTAATAATTGTGGCGTTAAACTTAAGTAATAGTGTTTATATGTAAAACGTGGAGACCTATATAACAAGAACAATTTGAATTTGGGGCTGTTTTCTCAAAGCCCTCTTCAAATATAGAAGAAATAGTTACCATATTTAGCTTAATTCCTACCTTTATCCATATCAGTGAATCGACAGCAGCTTGAACATCTGTCGGTAAATGTCCTGGTTTTCTATCCATTCCAAGCAGGAAAGCCTGTAGGCTCTAACAGACTTCCTCACCTGTGTGCTAAAACGGGCACCTGTCGTTGCCAAGCAACCGTAAACAACTACAGCATTATGGGAAGACTGGGAAATCCCCTGTTTCGTACCGCCATTTGCCGATAAAGGGGGTTTCCCCTTGACTAATCATTAAGTGGCTAATGATACGCAAGTTTTTCTTTTCAAATTATATCTAACTTATAGAATCGAGAGAAATAAATTGATATGTTTGATTAAACGATGATATTCTTTTTAACACGTTGAAAATTTCTGTGTAAAGGACACGTCAGATTTTATCCTAAATCTGAAAATACGTCACTGCGCATGGGCAGAGAAGGGAATTTCCGTTCTCTGAAGATAAGATGACCCATTTCGTTTAGTGCCGATTCTAGACTGACCAAGTGGACTAACGTGGCATTTAGACTTGACAAATATGGCACGGCTAAGTGTTGCCTATGTTCTGTGGTTTTTCGGAGGAATATTCGGCCTTCATCACTTCTATCTCGGGCGAGATCGCCACGCCTTCGTGTGGTGGGCTACTCTTGGTAAAGTTTTGTTCAGTGTGCACTCTTAATTAGTTCCTCCCATTATTTAGATTCAGGTGTTTTCGTCGCATTTACCAAAAACTGTACAGGCTTTTATTACAATTAAATGTTCATGACCTAGATATAGTTTTAAATTGATGTTGAATATTTTAATTTATGAAACAAATAAAATATATTTAATGCAATAACTATACTTTTAGAAAGAATTTTTTTTTAGTATTTAAGTACATTATATGGTTACATTTAAAATCAAAAAAATAAAAAACTCTTGAAAGCCTTTAATTGACATAGTATTAAATCAATTGAACCTTGTATTCATTTGTTAAATATCAATACATTTCCCACAAATAGCCTACATGGATACATACATGTTTTCATATAAAACTAGGCCTATATATATAACAGCATTATCAGCATCATTGGTTTGTGTGTGAAAACTACATGATCCTGAGTTACTGTTTCATTAAAATATTTCAAATAGTTGAAAATCAATCTAAATAATTCCAGATCGACAGGTTTTTTTTATATATTGCCAACGGTATGACAATACATAAAATTGTTGATTCAAATTTATTTAGATTGGTTTAAAATTTATTGATCAATTGATGGAGAAAATAGAATTGATTCATACACAAAACAAACAACATGAAACTGATATTCAACTTGACAAGATTTTAACAAGATTTATTAAAGAGCCACTCCCTGAGTTGTTGGAGTCATATATGCCAAACTTTATCAATGGTGTGATTTGATCACGGAGTATCGACTGTTACCAATAAGACACATTTTAAAGCTTATTGGCTTTGTTTACAGGAAATAAGAAGGTAGAAAGTCGCAATTATGATCGAAAACCGGACAGTGGCGCGCGTCAAGTAGTCAAACATAATTTTGGAGACTTATCTCACACAGCCAGGAGGGCAGTTAGGAGTTGATAGTGTTTGTTAGGTTATATAAATAGTATCCATCTATATTGGGCGTGATATCTACACCTACATGCATTTATAAGGATGTTTTTATATTTTCATGAAAAAACAGTATTTGTCATATATATGTCTTTTGGACATGAAAAGTTAAAATGTTTTGATTTAATATTGGTTCGTATTATAGGTAAATGATATGTTAGTGGCTCTTTAAGGGTCATAAGATAAGTATAGTATTTTGAACTGGTAATACAACCTGGATATTCTATGATCATTAATTCATTATTAAATTTGAATGTGATCTAAAGTAATCAATGTTCAAATTCTCTTCACCTACAACTTTAATCTCTGCAGGAGGGATGGCAGGAGCTGGATGGTTGAGAGACTTATGGAGACTCCCAGACTATGTGAGGGAAGCAAATGAGCCTAACTATAAACGAGAGATCTACAAGCCCCCTCGCAGCAGTGTCCGGTTTGCAGGGCAGATCCTCATGGGAAATATATTCAGCTACCTCGTGCGTCTTCTGATGCCGGAGAGTTTTGTGAAGGGAACCTCCTTGGGATACATCTTGGCCATCACTCTTCCTCAACTCGCTGCTGCTATAGGTAATCTGTTTCAAGGTTTTTCTACAAGGACAGTTTTTCTTTGAAAACAGTGTAAGATTGGATAACTGAATTTGGTGTGTTGTTTCAGGGTGTCATTACCTTAATCGGGTTTGAAAATGAGCAGCAAAATTATTTATGCTAGAGTGATTGCCCTTGTTCTATTTGTAACTAATCTGGCGTGAATGATTATGTCATCTTCTAAAATTTCTTATCAATCAAATATCATTTATAATGACAGTACTTTTATAGCATTTCATCCACACACTCAGTGAAATGCTCTAAGCACTGAACATAAACACTTTCTATGCACATGAAAGCTTTGTGTTTATCTCATAAATTTTAATACTAGTATATCACAGCAGTAATTGATTAAAAACAGGTGTTCAAATATTTTTTCAGAATATTTAGCGACATATATAATTATCTATACAATTTATACAGCAGCTAAGACAGGGTTGGTTCTGCTGTGACAAGAAATAATTAAAGTTGTCCCTGGCGCAGTCATGCTTTATTAAATTTGTTGACTGATTCCAGTTTTAATTTCTGGTCTCTGAGCAGAAGCCACTGTTACTCACCTTATTGATAATGTTAATATCCGTATTAAGTTTACCTATTGAGAGACATCTGTAATTTGTGTCTGGTTTATGTGTACTGAGGAGAGATTGTGTTTCTTTCATTAGTATTGCAATAGTGATAGTCCTCATATACCTACTAAAGGGCTACCACTAAACTGTTGTGACATGTTGCTATTGTTATTCAGTGGCGGATCCAACAGGGGGGTTCAGGGGGTCCGGATCCCCCCTTTTGAAAATCATTTATAGATCCATGTCAATAAAAAACAATTACCCCCGTTGACAATTTCTGAATCCAAACCATAAATCATATAGAACATAACAATAGAACCCCACCCCAAATTCTGAATCCAAAACCCCCTTTCAAAAATCCTGTATCCTGTAATTGCGATAGTTTTAGTTTTAAACAAAGTATTTTTCCGCTGTGAATTCAAAATGACTAAAAGAAACATCTAAGTGATGCAACAGTTTTCAGCCATTTCTAGACAGTAATAACCAGGTTTCACTATTCTAAAACACATATCTAATCTTTAGACATGAAATGACTTCAAATAAACTTGCCTTTGAATACTTGTAAAAGTCATTGTAAACATTATCTCATCCATGAAAAAAATATTTTTTCTATCGACTGTTTTCCTCAGAGTAATATTGCAAAGATGACTATTTCAATATATCAATAGTTGGATCTATTGATACATTCCTATTAATTAGCTGCTAAATACACCCGTTACACAACTTTCAGGAGTTCACCTGGTGTCCAACATCGGAAGAATCCGAGCTGCATGGTCCTGGGCTCTGATTGGTGCATATATGCCAACACCCTGGCTTATTATCAACCCTGAGAACATCACGTTGGCTCCCCTTGTGTCGGCCATCTTTACTCAGTGGAAGGGCGTCGGTTGGAAAACAGGACCCATTAGGAGACACGGACTGTGTAAAAGAATATCAAGGCTGACATTTTACGGAACAATATATTTAGCAATGGTGGGAAGTGTTATATATTTCAACGCATCTGTCACTACTAAGGATGGGGAAGAAATTCCTCTTCGAGAAGCTATTCCAAATTTCTTCAGATCCCCTGCCTGGGCTGAGACTAAAGAGTCTTTCACAAGGCTGTACAACTTCTACAAGACGTACGGCTGGCAAAGGTTGTACGAAGAGGTAGTTGAAGCTCTAGATCCAATTGGAGAACAAAACGCTTACAAGGTTTGCTACTACAAAATTACCTTACTCAAATATCATTCTTCAATCTTCTTAATTGATAAGTTTCCCAAAAGGTAGCTGATTTAGGACTGGCTGTCATATCATCAGAAGTTCATTCTTTACTTTGGTTCATTCGTCAGTTTGCATAGATAAAAAAAAATTATCTAAAATTTTTTGTAACCTTTTGTATAAATTCACAAGCTGACAATCAATGTTTCCATTAGGTGGAGAGGCACAACCAATCTCATTACAAAGACCTTTCATAATATTTCATATAATTGCATCAACAGGGTCTTGTGACCTTCCATGTAGACAACCAATCACGGGCCAGCTTATCAAAATAAATCAAATTGTTGAGATAGTTCTGTAACATAGTCACTGATTGGCTGAAGTCATGACATCTGCATGATCCTAACAGCGATGTTCAGATGTTAGGTTAGAACAGATTTAAATGAGATTGATATAACTTTTACACCAAATCTAAAAGAAAACTCAGAGTTCAGATTGAACTCCAATTCAAAGACTTACTCAAATATAAAATGACATTTTTTGTTCATGTTTTTTACAGGTATTGGGTGTGTCATCTAGTGCAACTCAAGAGGAGATAACCCATGCATACAGGATGTTAGCGCGAAAATGGCATCCTGACAAACATAAAGATCCTGCCAAAAAGATTGAAGTTCAGGAAAAATTCTTCGAAATCCAAGAAGCATATAATACACTGTCATCAATCAAAGCAAAGAGAACTCGGAAAAACAAAAAATCTGATTCACAACCTAGAGATGAATTTTAGTTGGGAATAATGATTTAAAAACATAATATATTATCCTACCATGTCATTTATTATTGGCTGACAAAGCTTGAAAATGAAAATAGTTGTTGTATACAGAAATTTAAAACAGCGTTTTCATTGACATGGTATTCGGGTATTTATTTGCCATATGTTGATTTACTCTTAACACTAACAGGCTTGAAAATGTTTGTGCAAGCAATAGGTAAAACTGTTTAATTGCAATCAATCAAAGTTAGATGTGTTTCAAACTGGTCATTCGGTTGGTTCCCATAAACTGCCAAAACAACTGGAGTGTGTGATGCCCATATTTCTTTCGCAAAATAAATTCAGTGAAATTTTCATCACTAAGCAATCACGAAACAAGAAGCATGGCCCAATGGTCACAGAGAGTATGCAGAGGGAAAGGGTTTTGGTAACTTCCTATGTGTATAGAATTGACCAATTTTTTGGGGACAAAAGTTATCCATTTACCTATTGCATTTGTTTTGTCTTGGTTATCATGTGAAAATAATTATTTGTCCTGTCGTTCAATGCGTATCCGATCTGTTTTCTGGTTCATGGGGGTCGCGTAATGTGACCTTGTCTGATGACCTCTCACCTATCGTAGATTGAATAATCAGCTAAGATATGAAGTCCTGCCAATAATCTCTTAGTCAGGCTTGAGTTAAGGGTTATGTGACTTCTCTATTGGGCAGTCCTTGGAGTCACACAGGCTGGTGTCAATGTAATGTTTGAGCTGATTAATTGAGATTGTCAAATAATATGAAGTCCAAATGAAGAGAAAGCCAGTTTTTACTAGTCAGTATTTTGTATCATGTAATGTTATCTGTTTTCAAATTGATATGAGTGAAAAAAGTGTGAGAATATTTTCAACCCTAGGGTGTTTGAAAATTTAGATGTTTTAAATTGATTGAATGATGTTTATCTTTTTTTTAGATTGAAAGATAATTGAATGACATCTTTATTGAATGTTTTTAGTTTTTCAAAGATACATATCTGTAATTATAAGGTATTCAAATGTTCAAACATTCACAACACTTCTCCTGTGACGACACTTATGATTGGACACTTCTTAGTGAACGATAAATTTATGCATAATGATGTTAGTTATATCAGTGTAAATACTATATTTAATATCAATTCAAAGACTTTGCAACTAGATATCTATGCACCTACTGTTGGTGATGATTTACATGAGAGTTTTTATGAAATTATTTTATATTCCTAGTTATGCAAAACTCTACAAACGGTTCTACCATTCCATATGCAAGACTTCAGTCCGTCCCCAGACAAAACTTGTCCTAACGTGTCTTAAGTAATATCCCTCCATTCTGAAAAATCTGTTGATATATTTATATGTAGTGTATATGTAGTGTAGATAAAGAATACGCAACGACGAGTGAGTGGTACGTTGGAGCGAAAGCAAGTCAGATACCAATACCATTCCCAAGTTGCATAAAAATGTTTTGAATAGGGAGAGAGTTAAGTAAGTTATTTGCCACTCACTGAATTGTAGCATGAAGGCATGAAAATTGCTGACATTACTATCGCTGTTGTGCCACTAACATTGTGACGTCATGCTTAAAGATTGTGACATCATGTGACATCAATCAGCATGCATTTAGATTTATGAAATTGCAAAATCTTCAACAGCTGAGTAAAATATGAATTTATTGATTATAGTTTAATTCTTTTATTTTTTATTTTTCACTGATCACCAAAACAATGAAAATGAATAATGATCTTACTTTTTTATCCTGTGCCTCTTTTGTTAAGTTGAAAACTTTTTAGGCATTTTTTTTTTTCCACTAGAGCAGGGGGGCACTTTTTTTTGTCCCAAAAGTATATAATATAATGATCATCCCATTCAAATGATAATTATACCTGCCCTATCATCTTGCCATATTACTTTTTTTTTAAATCCTCTTTGGAAAAACTCGTCCGATATTATTTTTTGGATTCCAAAATTAGTTGATGATTTTAATAACTAATATCTATGAACTGTTCTTTTAATTTTGATTGAGAAATAGTGGTTCCTTGTATAATTATTATTATTTTATATTATTTTTTGGATTCCAAAATTAGTTGATGATTTTAATAACTAATATCTATGAACTGTTCTTTTAATTTTGATGGAGAATTAGTGGTTCCTTCTAAAATTAGCATCTTGATGCAAATGGCTTCAGTACAGTGACAATAAACAGATTATGTCAAGATTAGTGATAAGAAAACAACAAGACAATTGTGCTTGACAATGACTCAAATGTAATTTCAGAAACGTAAGTAAAGTAGACACAATGACCAATATTGCTTGATTGTGCTTAGTAGGTCATTTAACTAATTTACATTTAGATGGGACTGATAATTTGGAATTCGTAACATTTATATGGCCGGCCGTTTTTCAATTACAACTGAAAACTACAAAATAGATTTGGCATTTTAGAGATGGAGATATAATTTCAGAAATCATTTGAACCTAACTAAAGATATTTGGTATTGTAAATCGTTTCTAGGCAAAATAGAAAATTTATGAAACATACTCTGTGTCACTTTAATCTCATTCATTACTCCGTTGAAATTAAAGCTATGTGTTGATTGTGTGTAGTACAGTAGATGCTTTAAATAATTTAAATGATGACATAATATCTTTCTATGTTAAGGTTCATGTAGAAAAATTTTTTGACCTAGTTATCTCAAAAACTTTAATTAAAAGTGAAAAACATGCTCATATGTATTATCTGAAAGATATCATATGATATATGAGAATACGATATCAGAATGATATATGAGATAGGAACTGAAATTGTATATTTACATGAAGTATCCATGTAATATGTTTATGTCAAACATCTCTGACACCACTAGTGCTGTGAAAATATTACTGGGAGCAGATTGGATGAATAGATTAAGAGGATTAATCTCTATTGGCATATGCATGCTTTCAGAATATGCCAATGATTAGAGGTATTTTTTTTTAGTGGAAATTTATTTCATGGAACTTTGTTTTTTGCCATTGTGGTGCAAGTATCAGCGCTTAATCCATGGTGTTGAAATCAAGCCATTGTGTGAACAGTGGATTATTTTTAGGTTAATCATGTTCACGAATCCACTTTTTATGCATTCACCATTAATACATATTTGTTGTTTGTTTAAAAAATATCCTGTTCTAATAATTTCTGTGATATATAGTTAAGATGATGTTAATGTTAATGTCATGTTGTTTGAAAAGATTTGAGTCTAAATATTGAAATGTTTTTTGAATATCCAGGTCATTTCTTATTAACAATCAGGCTTCTGTTTGTTTTTATTTCATAAATGTCTACGTTAATATATTTCTATTGAAACTGCCTTATCTTTCCACTTTTCACAGGGTTCTTATTTTTTGTATGTTTGTGAATTTTAACATTTCCAAGTGACACAGATAAAATTTTAATCTTTCACCAATTCTATAGGGAAACAGAGTATGCTTTTGGAGTCTAATATTTATAATTCAATAAGTGATATCACTCTTTTGAGAAGTAATACTGTTTTCTGAAAATCACCATTTACTGCTTATTAGTTAAGTTTAGTGACAATAAAGAGGTTGAAATATGTTTTGTGCTTGAAAACTGTAGTATGGCACGTACAAATGACTATGTGTCTGAATAGCAACATTTCCAAGTTAAAGAGGTAAAGTTTGAATCTTTTACCCAGTGTCTACTATCTGAGGACACAGAGTAAGTTGTCGGAATCGAATATTTCAAATTTCATAAATGGTGTTATTCTATTAAGAAGTAGTGCATGGTTCTTTCTGAAAATCACCTTGCTGCTTGTTAGTTCCGCGACAATAACAGGCTGAAAATTGCAAGGTGAAAGTTTACAGAAGCAATTTTAACTAAATTCTTGTTATTAGGTCTTTTGGCTCTTACTGCAGCCAAATTAAATATCATGAAACATGTTCTGTGTCACTTTTAAGTCGTTGCTTCTTTAACATATGTTCTATTCTGACAGCTTTCTCTATGGGAGTAAAAAATAATACAGATATTTCACAATAAAATCTAGTTAAATCAGTGATGTTTCTTTCCAACAAATCTGAAGGCTCTCCCCTTAATGATCAGGAAACACTGATTTTCTACTTGTGATCTGAGTTTTCATTGAATAGAAATAAGGATGATAGTTTGTGTTGCAAATTTTGATCAGGGGTGGTATTTTATTAGAAACTCTGAGATCAGGATGTGTGATTAGAACAGAGAAGAAATTACTTTCTCAATTTACTTCTTTGGGAAGAAAATCTTTCAATCCAATTCTCAGGCACAATTTGAATGTTGTTGGTAAACAATACCTCAATCACTGCACATGAAAAATGTGAAATGTAAATAAGCAGTGTATGAAGTCTGTACAAGGAGACAAGCTAGTTGCAATATGCATTTAGAAGTTGGATATATACTGGAGAAAAGAAGTTACAGATATTGTACTTTTTGTAATCAGTATTTTATCTGGTGGTAAAATAAGTACAACAGTATTCATGATTTACAAATTATCATACATCCATTACTTATTTTGTTCAGTATATATCAAATATCTGTAGAATTCTAATGATAAAGAAGTTCATGTTGAATTTCATATCCTCCTCCATCCAGCAGTCATATCTTATCTTGAACACATATCATTGTGTCTCTATTAGCATTGTCTTGCCTGTATGTACATCCCCATCACATGTAAACATGGTGTTGGCAGCAACTTGTTCATTGTTATAACACAATCTCACATATTTTTTAAGAGTTTTATGCGTTACTGTGAATAAAATTATTTCAACACAGAGTTCTGTTCATGTCTTTATTTAGATAGAAAATATAGTTGTAGTTGATGACAATGCTTCAATGAGACTCTTCACTCCATCATTTAACCCTTCACATGCGGATTACAAAATATCCAGGGATCTTTAGCAAGTTTGGAATTAAGGAGTTTACTTTTATTACAAATCAATTCCTGCTAACTGGCCTGTCAGAATGAAAATTCAGTTAATGTTTAATGATGATGAGAATACTTATATTGTGCTCGATTGTCTTTGTGCCAAGTGCCTGACATTGTTACCCTGGTGTAATTACAAACATCTTTCCTTTTATCATTCTCAAGTCCTTGGGAGTAAACAAACCCAGCAGCAAATTAACCCAGTAACCAACTTAGCGCTTTATGGTTATCTGTCAAACTGAGATCACTCAAAAACCAGGTACCCAGTTGTACTGCTGGGTGAACAGAGGCACATTTCAAATGTGCCCTCTTGCCAAAGGTGAGTCGACAAGTTCTTAATGCATCCGAATGACCTACTCAACAACCCCCTGAAGGTATAACCTGTCACAATCATTTAAGGATGGGTATTGGTCCTCATTTCCAAATTGCAATATATTGCAATACAGAAGAGCGTATTGCATTATATTGGTACTTTTCATATTTTAGTTTTTCCATGTTCTTTTGACTAAATTACAGCAATTAGAACAGTGATCTATGCTCAACTGGACGTTGGTTTGTGAAGATAGATAAATCAGTTACTGGTTTCGTACTTTGTACATATCTGTGCTTTTTCCACTTTTCACATTTACACTTTGTTTACAACTTTCAGGAAAATCATAACAAAAACACGCTTAGTTTTTCTGCAATTTTACACTGAAAGTGTCAATTCTAAAACCTCCTATATATTGGATATTTTCAGAAGAAATTGTGGTGTTTCTGAAAAGCAATATACCAATAATACCGCGCACCCTTACAATCACTGACTATTTCAAGCCTTGGTTCAGCATTGTTTGTGTGCAATCTTTCAAGCAAATGCGCTGGAACTAGACAGTGAAATTAGAAATCTTTTCGAGGTTACAACTGATCGCTGAAGAGGGCGCTGCACACAAAACAAGATGCTGATACAAAGCAGGAAGTTTAGATATATCGATGTGCCTGAACAAAATCCACAAGAGAAAATCTTTGTGAAATCTATCATAAGTAATCCTTACCAACCTTTGATTACAAAAAACACCTCAGTAAAGCCAGCACTTTTTATTTTCAAAAGACTCTGACAATATTCAAACCACTCAAATCATTTATACAATCATCATGATCAGTAATGTACACTTTTAGATTACATATGTACAAAGGGAATTGCTTGTTTTATCAACTATTTCAATTACTCATTTTTAATTATTCTATTTTTCAGTTATTATTTTAAATACATAAAAGAATCAAAAACTCTACGCATTCTCTCCCAACAGAAGTATAACTCTGCCATAAATTCCTTTACCAACCTCTGTCCTATAATATGAGCATTTCTCGGGTCTAGATATATAGAAGCCTGTTTGTAGGCAATAAAGTTAATTATGCAATCAGTGAAGCCATTTCATATGTGATCATTGTAGAAGCCTCGGCTATTTCCTTATTCTTCAGGAAGCTAAACAATTTTACACTGCCTTTAAACCTTTATTTAGGACACAGTCACGAGCTTTGGTAAATACATCATTGCATAGACCTTGATGACTACAAAAAGGTTATCTATGCAAGCATTTTTTTCATTGGCTGAATTATTGCAAGGTAGTTCATGTAGTAATTTGCAGCTGTGGGAACATCCCGAAGCCAAAGAAGAGCTCTTCTTAGAACAGAAGTTTGTATTGGAATTAATGACTAAGCTACCTCTGTGGGGAGAGAATGACTATATACTGATAGACCCATTGACTCTCAATCAAAATATTGCGGCTTAAAGGCACAGTAGCAAAAACAATTGTTATCAATTTAAAAACTACCTTTCTAATAAATAAAAGAAATTCTAAAAAAACCACAAAGTTAGGTTAAGCTATGATATTCATTTTTCCATTGACTATGGAAAATTGGGTGGAGCAATAAGATGCTAACCCTCTAAAGGAAATAAACTTTGCAATAACTATCACAAAAAGGGAAAATTTTGACAAATTTAAAAGGGCACTAGCAAGTGTTTTTGGGCACACAAAATTATCAAACGAAAATGAAAATAAATGTTTCAAATTGTCTTTTAATCAAAAGTAGCAGTTTTAAAAAGAAGGTATCATGATCTGTTTAGATATGCAAATCCCTTACCTAAATGATTAAAAGGCGTTCACACAAAAATGGTTACCAGTGGTCTTAACTTGATACTTTCTTCCTTAACTACTGACACTCTGATGGTGATAATTTAATAAGGGGAAATTTGGAGAAATAAATCTTTCAAAAACATGCTACCATTTGCCCCATTCAAAACATCATTCTCTCCCAACAGAGGTAGCTCGGCATCAATTTCTATACAACCTATGTCTTAATTCGAAGGTTTCATGTGCACGAAATGTAGTACGCTGATTGGATGCAATCAAAGTTAGTTATGCAATCAGCGACGCTGTTCCAAACGTTATCATTCAAATTGCCCAAGTTATTTCCGTACGCTTCCAAAAAGCTTAACTTTATTCGAATATGCGCCTTGTACTTTGAGTCATCTTTACAGAACACACACGCCTCATTTTCAGACTGTTTCATTGTACAGGCCTGTGTGACATCAAATATGTTATTCATGCATTTGTTGTTTTCATTGGCTGAAATATAGCCAGGTAGTTTGAGATGCAATAGTGTCCCGCTAGGGGAAAGTGCTGGAAGAACGAGAAACCTTTGAATTAAGACAGAGGTTGTTTAGAAATTTATAACGGAGCTACCTCTGTTGGGAGAGAATGTGAAAACAAATGCTGAAGTGCCTTTAATTGACGAGATTAAGATTAACAGCCAATCATTGTAAGTTACCAGTACACATGATCCGTATCAGTATGTTTACTGGTAGGCAACCTTCTTTATAAAGCTGTGCTTGTTTACTATAGCATGATGTACAGCACATATTTATCGATGCCAAGAAATAAATACCTCAGGCTAAAACTAATACTGATGTATACATGAAACAACTGAGAAATTAAAACTGAAAGTCTTGAAAAATAATTCACATAAATGGAACGACAAAATAGCACTTAAGAGCTGAATTTATACACGTAAATCAAATATATATTCTTCTTCATTCACACTTAAAACTTAGATTCAGCAAGCATGAAAAACTATGAAAAAAAATTTAAAAAAGGGAACTCTCCAACTTGATTTCAATCACTTCAGAATAACAAAACAAAAAGTAAACTGAAGAAGGGTCAAGAAGTAAACCATCAACATTGTGAGAAATCAAACAAAGAAGTTAGCCATTAAATTTGTCTAGTAAGTCTATCTTTATGGCTTAATTAAGATATAAAATCTCTGAATTCTCTAATAAATTACACAAGTACATGAAATGAACAGATTTCTTAAAAAATGACTGGTGTTGAAATAGTTGTGAATTTCCTGAGAGATCGAAATGTCATGAACATGCTTATAATAGTTAATAATCAATGATATCTTTATTCTGAAAATGCAAAATTTTAATGAAAGATACTTACTCTAATTAACTGAGTCATATATTGAACATGTATACTCTTGAAATGAACGGTGTATGACACATTGACAAATGTTCATTGGGTTCTAACCCCCATCCCCCTTTATTTCATATTTCAAAATCGCCCATAAAGATGGCAACCCCTTCTTTCAAACAGGTGAACTCCCTTAATTCCTGGAAAAGCCAGTGAGCTGCATCCAACCAGTTGGCTTGACTTTCAGTGATAGACAAAGCACTTTTTGTTCATTGACCTCAGCATAAATTACACAAAGACTTTCACGCAATGAGAGCGAGTTTTGAAGATAAATACACAAGTATTGTACAGAGAAGCAGACATATATACACTCTAGCACTCGAACCAGGTCAACAATTATATACACATTTTGATGAGGAGTTAGCACTGTTTCATGAAAATCTGAAACTTGTCAGAGGGGGGTAGCTGGAAATTCTGCGCCCCCTCTCACAAATATAACCAGCAAACAAGATATATAAACACTAAAATTATCATATTTCATAATGTTTCAAGTTATGAAAACTGAAAATTTGGAACTGCAAATTTTGTTATGAGCATTGTAATGAAAATACAAATGCAGAAAGAAAGAAAAAAGATATAACTACATATACGACAACACCAATACAACATTTAAGGTGTCAAGGCAGGGGCAGGAATAAAACTTTCATGAGTAAAATGTTGACAAATGAAAACTTGAATGTAGCACTTAACATTAGATTGAAAACAAAATTCATATAGATGGCCGCACATATCACTGCTGAAACAAGAACACATTCTCACAAACCCAAGAAATGAAGTCACAGTTTGTTTCCAGTAGTATAATAATTTGCATGTTTGGATATTTACATACAGCATGAATACAAGGAACATCGAGAACAAATAATAATGAGAAACAAATTCATTTCTAAGATTAACCATATCACAAGATAAATGTAAAGCTCTTTAAGGTTTTTCGAGGTTAGTAACACTTTCTACTTGATCGATTGATATTATGATTTATAGCTGATACAGACTGACTAGCAAGATATATCTTTGAACAATTCAAAGATAATACACCTCACCTCACAAATTAACTTTGGAGTTGAAGTGGGTTGATTGAAGTAAGAGTTATGTTGGGGTATATTTTTGGGGAAAAAGATTCCAGACTTCCTGTCTATACACATACACCATCAATACAGGATTATTTCACATTTCATTTCAAGCATGTAACTGATTTAACAAAGAATAGTACGCAGTTACTCAAAATAGTAGGACAAACATTCAGAAATAGATCCGTACAATGGCGCTCAACCATGAAAAGCCTTGCTACGGTATGACATGGCAGTATCGAGTACTCTAATTAATAACTTTTTATTTGTGGATAATCTTTCAGTTAATATATTTTATCTTTTGTTTTAAATCAATAGAAGTAGAGCAGGGTGGGGTTTTTTACGTCATCCCCAAAATCAACATGGCCAACCGTCTTGAAGAAAACGTCCCTGGTAGAAAGCCTACAATACTATTCCTATATGGTCTTCAGTGAAATCCTAACATTTTTGCCTAACATTCAAACGACAGGAGCTGCACTAATCATCGCAGCAAAACCTTGTCACATAAATTATAACAATGAGACACAACAGTGTTGCGGTCTGAACAGCTCGAATTATGGTCATATATCTTTGTATTTGAGATGAAGATTTTTTAAGAAAGAGCTGAGGTCTACAGGGAACCTTTTGGAATAAATTCTTGACAGCTAATAAACATAATTTTACCTTTCTAAACATTTGATCGTAGTGGTTTAGTTTTTGATCTTTTTAAGATGATCAGATGACATGAACTTACATTCAGTTGTTTGTAACATATCTATGTTACAATTGGGCACGTTAAGACAAAGTGATTGTAGAGTCCAAGCTTTCAGGGAAAAATATTCATAAATTTCAAATAGGAAAGCTTCAAAAAGCTGTGGCCAAGAGTAAATTACTCAGGACTAATTGGTAACATTAAACTGAATTTATGATTATCATTTGACCCAAAGTCTGTCACATGTGTAACATGTTCAGTCACAAAGCACTGCTATAGCTAAATGTACTACATAACAATCAAAGGTATGAAGTAAACAAATAACCACAGATAGCTTGAGTAAAGCAATTGCCCACGTGATTGAATTCAAATGTATTTGAATGACACTTAATTGACAAATGTTTTGGTTAAACCAAGTTTACAAATTACATGGCTACAAATCAACAAAGTTTATATTAAAGAGCCACTCCGTGATTTTCATAACATATTATTTACCTTTGATACGAACCTAAATGTCATATGTGGTGATATAAAATCAAAAGATCATAACTTTTCTTGTCCAAAAGACATACATAATTGACAACTACTGGTTTTCCATGAAAATCTAAAAACAGCCTCATAAATGCACAGAGGTGTAGATATCATGTCCAATATACATGGATACTAGTTATATAACCTAAAAAACACTATCAAGTTAATCAACTCCTAACTGCCCACCTGGCTGTTTTAGATAAGTCTCCAAAATTACGTTTGAATCTTTGACGTGCGCCACTGTCCTGTTTTCGATCATAATTGCAACTTTCTACCTTCTTATTTCTTGTAAAAAAAGCCAATAAGATACTTTGCGATCAATTGACACCATTGATTAAGTTTGGCATATATGACTCCAACAACTTACGGAGTGGCTCTTTAAGGTTCATTGCCCATTTTGGAACCATTTGGGGCACAAGATTACTAAAACTCTATAGTGTGCACATTATAATCAAGGGAAAGATTTCTCCTCTTTGGACATGACAATGTTATTCTCACATAGCAATCGCTCCCTATCATTTCATTTTGATCATGTTCAGTTGGTGAAGAGAATGTATAAAGTAAAACTAGCTGCAAAATAATATGTCCCTTATGCCCTCTAAAACTGTCCTATGACAAACTTTGACCAACAAATTTAATAAGAGACAGACTCAAATCAATTTGAGTGAGGGAGGGAGTCAGTTATTTGGTAAGATCAGCTTGAGAAATATTTTGGCCATTGTTGGCATGGATATCAATTCAACAATTCAAACATTTTTGTGCGATTTCAAAGTCATTTTCCTAAGAAATTCACTAGAAAACATTAGAAATGCTTGGCTTTTCAACTGACAGAGCAGGAACTGGTTGGACATTACAGAGGTGTGATTGTAAAGCCAAACAAATACTCTATTCATGAGATGAATTTTGTATTTTTGAGTCACTGAGCAGAAGATGGACATATGGGACTTTACAGGTAGTTTTAACTAAATGAATATGAAAAAAGGTCATTATTAACTAATGGATTGTTGTTCCTCAACTTGGCTGGACTTCAAAACTCGCTGATAAAGCAGATGGAAGTCAATATCTGAAATATAATATGACCTCAGTATATCACACGATCTCATTAATATATATGACCTCAGTGAAACACATGATCTTGGAAAATCACATGACCTCAGTGAAACACATGATCTTGGAAAATCACATGACCTCAGTTAAGCACACGATCTCAACAAATTGACCTGAAAATATCACATTGGTCACTTCCTGGCATCACCAAAGTCTGTAGATTGGGGCTTTCTCAATGGTCTGAAAAAGCGAAAAAATATAATCAATTCCACTTATAATTTGAACAGACCTTATTGAGAAAAATTTAAATTGTTATCCTACTTCACATATAAGTATCATATGTATCAGTTCTATTACTTACCTGTTGAAGATACCACTGTTTAATAAATCTATGAAAACATTGTGTCATAACAACATGTGCTGACTGACGTCACATGGCGTGGCATTCATCACCCACATTAGTCATAATGTAAGCAGTGCAGCAGCAATGGTAATCTCAGAGATTTTCATGCTTTTTCTTATATATAATTGAGCGAGTCATAGATAAAATACCAAAATCCAGATCGTTTAATTTCATTTATGAAACTTGTGAGTGTTAGTGGTATCTTACTCGCATACACTTGTCAAAGAACAAACCACTCACTCGTTTCATAAAAATGTTACTGAACTGAAGGTCGTTTAGTATTTTCTAAAAAATTATTTGACACTTTAAGTCTTCAAAATCAAAACACAAACATTTCACTTTTTCATTTCATATCTTCTCCTTTTATCCTTATTGCTATTTAGACAAAATTATTTCTCAAAGATAAAAATTGCGATTTAACTTTAGTAGTTTTCAGCAATATCAAAACACATAACAAATAGATTCAATGATGTAAGTCTTGCTTTTTTAAAAATAATTTCATAAAATACTACAAATTTATATTAGAGTTAATTCAAATCATTTTAAAAAAGAAAACATTTACCTAACTCTTCAAATAAATTCCAGGGTTCACTCAACCCCGTGAGCGAAGATCATGACAAGTCCAGGCTCCATGATGAGATCCTCGGGCATATGCTGGTTCTCACATGCCATCACCACTACCGCCTGCTTGCCTGGAGGGAGGGAGGGGGAGAGAGGGTTGATACTGTAGTACTACAGAGGTAGCATCAACTTATAACATAAAACCATTTCATTCTGATTTCAACCTTGCCCCACCCATCCTGATCTCATCAAACCCCATCTGACCCCATCTACCAGTCACTCTATCATTCAACCTGAACCATCCCAATCTGACCCAGTCTCTGCAGAATTTACCATCGGCACTGATATTCAACCACTCCATACCGCATTCGCCCTGAACCCAACTACTTCTTACCCCATCCACCCTTAGCCTTTCTGACCCAATTGATTTTGAACTAAATCAACCCCAACTGATTCATCAATCCTGAAATCAACCATCCCAATCTTACCATATTACCCATTCCATCCTGAATTCAACCATCCTAATCTAAACTTCACCTTCCAAACTTCACCCAATCCATCCTGATCTTGACCAACCCAAGCTGAACCCATTTTCCCTGATCTTTACCAACCCCACCTGACCCCATTATTTCTGATTAATCCAACCTCACCGTTACCAACACACCCTAAACTCACCAGGTATCCGTTTAGTGATGTAGTTCTCATACTGTCTGCGGTTGAGTTGTCTTGTCTCCAGAGTACTGAGACCATTCGGCCATCTCCGCTCATGTGCATTCTCCATCAGTTCATTCACTATGTGGGTCGGACATCCACTATCTATCAGTGCCCGCTTGATGACCGCTTGCAGCACTGCGTCCGGGGTGGATATCATTCCCCCCCACCGCGTCACTCGGGCTGCTTGCAGGCTGCTCACCCATCTGATGGTGGACAAGTTGTTAGTTCATGTTCATATCTTGGTGAAATGATAACCTTTGTTAAGTGATATGAAGTTTGATTAGATTTCACACAATAGAAAGGATAACTAATTTTTGGACATAACATTGCAAATTACAAAATGAATTGTTGATTAATTTTTCCAGGTTTGTTACCATGTTTTCATTCATTTTGATATTTTTCTTCAATTCATCTTATGAAGGAAAAAGCTTACACCCTGAAACTTGAAGGGTATTCTCAATTCTGATTATTCTAACTCCTACAGATCAACGACAAAGGAAATATTCTTTTCAAAAAAAAAGCCAAGATTTTATTTACACCTTTCTCTGTATATCTGTGTCTCACAAAAAATTTGTCAGGACATTACACCATCGTTTAAAACTATTTTGCATGTGCCTAATAGTAATTAGTATCCTTATCAGACACAACTGTTCCAAGCAATGACCTCTTTAAATGTTGAACTTGACCACTGATGACCATCACTGACCACCACCAGGGTTGCATCTAGAAATTTGACCAAAAGAGCCAATTGGCTCACTTACCTTTCAAAAAAGAGCCAATCATATTTTCAATGAACATCTAGTTTACTGCTTAAAGGCACGTCTGTCTTTCTTGTTTTTCCAGTGTGTAACAGCTTTAGAAAAGTCGACGATTCAGTGTTCGTTTTGTCATGCGATTCAATCGGCGATAATTCGCTATCATTGTCGACATCCACCGCAGTAATAACTCGTTCACCATCTTCCGATGCTGTATTAGCATTATCAGGGACGTTATTGGTTGATGGCTTCTTAAAAAAATCAGTTATTCGACGTTTACGAGGGTTTCCGTTACTCGACATTTTGACAGCTACAGACGATACACTGACATTCAGCCAATGAAATTCGTTGTTTCTTGCAGCCACGGCATTTTATCCAATCAGAGTACTCGATACTATAAAATACCCCTGTTAATCCGTTCTATACAAAATTGCATTGGCTGGATATCGAGAATCAATTGTTAAACTGGACTACTGTCTTTATTGCGCAGTTTTCCATTCACTACAGTAATAACGATTGTTAGAAAGAACCTAGTCTTACATGTCGCTGTGTTCGTTTTTGTTGACAGCTCTGCGAGAAAATGTATGCTTTCATGATCATTTTTGAGCATTTCTATTTGTTCTTTATTTGATTTTTAATTTGATTTCACGCTCGTTCAAGGTATAGAAGCGCCAAGATAAGTTTTAATGCGTATACATTGGCTCATTGATTTTTTGAAAGGTGCCAATTTTAGAAAATGTGCGTAATTCCCGCAAATACGCACGCTAGATGCAACCCTGCACCACTGACCACTGCACTCACCTGATAACATCCTCACTCTCCATAGTGGCCTGGATCTCTCTCATCCGAGGGTTGGATACTCGCATTGACCGCATGTACTCCTGTGAAGGGAAAAAGGTCTTATTACAAGAGACACGTCCATCAGAAGTCTCAACTATTTTCATAATTAGCTAAATGATTATGAGGAAAAAGTCTTAACTCTCTGTTTTGAGGAAATTCTTCAAAGGCATCGCAAAGTTGGTGTTGTGAAACAAGAATTTGTTATGTCATTTGTTTCATACAACACTCCTAGGCTACTTCTTGCCCTTTCTTCAGGAAATGTATGAAATAAAGAGATGTCATACTTAACATTGTCTTGTATTGCTGAATGAGATTTTACAGGTTGCTCAAGCATTTAATCCATTCTTCTAAAACTGAACTCTAAGATTTTTAAGAGCATCTAAGTAAAAATAAATGATGTAATGATCTGAGTATAAGCTTTATAGATTGAACAATTCCATAATCCTGCATAATCATCAGGTAAAACCAATATTCCACCAGTTGTCAACTCAGGTGATTAGACTACACAGATTTTCCTCCTTCATCAATCTAACACCAGCTAACATGGAGAGAAGAGGGTCTAACAAAATCTTACATTTGATATGAAATATTGAAAAGAAAGATAAATTTTTCAATAATAATGGCAGACACTCAATATGCCACTGAAATAACTTATCAGGCACCTCCTGTATTTCATCTGAAACCAAAAGTCCTCTTGAGCTGAATTTTATCTCTAGCTCCTTGTCCGCTGATTCTTCCCTGATTATAACCTCTACCCTACCTTAAGGAGTTGTATTTCCCTCTTCTGTTCATTGAGCGCCAGTTTCTGCTCGGCACACTCTGACTGCATCTCCTGCATCTTCTGCTGCAGTTGCACCACGATGCTGCGCAGCTCCCGGGTACAGTTGTGATCCTGGGGATCAAGAGCAAGTAATTGTTTTTTGGTTGACTAAAAAAAACAACTAAAATGCTATCATTGCCTACAGATTCAATGCCCATTTTTTATCCTTTTCATATTTTTAATAAAACGATTCTATTACATAAATACATACAAACTTTTTCAGGGTTTTCTTGGCAAAATTAAGTCCACTAAGACAAGCAATCCTAAGTCAAAACAATTAAAGCTTCCGATGACAGGCTGACACGATTGCATGGCATGAGCAATAGATAACTTAAACATTTTGAAAAAGATGAAATTGAAATGAAAATGAAAATGAAAATGAAATTCCAACACCTCCAACCTTCAAACACATGCCTAAAGAAATAATGATTTGAGGATAACATACAGGGTCTTTTAGTTGTTTTCCATGATTTTTTTTTTAATTTCCTAAGTAGCTAAGGCAAAAGTTCGAAAAATCAAAGTTTAAAAAACTTGGGGAGTTGTGATAACAAAATGTCAGAACTCCTGGTGTTTATAAATTGTATGAAGTGAAGTTATTTCACAACCCACCTTCAGTTCATCTTTAGGAATGATGAGACCACAGCCCTGCTCACAGTGGATGGGCTTCTTGGGGTTGTGTTCACACTCCTGCACGTGGTTCTGCAGAACGTCCAGCTTGATGATGGCGGTGCAACCGTAGCTGGCGTTGTCGCACTTGATGAAGAGACGAGACAGGAGATTGCGCAGGATACGGGGGACCTGTTTGAGCTGCGAGGTGGTGATCGGACTCCGGTCTACAGGGCATGTCGGTTGTCTCGTCAACCACTCCTGGATACAACCGGCGCAGAACGCATGTTCACACTGGGGCGCCTTTGAAGGAAATATAATAATGACAGTTATACGAGGATATCTATTAATATAGTGCATCTATTTTTAAGATTACTGAAGCAGTTAATACATTTATCTTTAAAAGTAGTTATTATTCTCAATGGTAAAGATTTTTTGGTATTATAAACATGATGTATACATATTTGCAAACTTAAGATTTTTTTAAGCTGTTTTCTTATTCATCAAATTTTCTACATAAGGCCTCAGACCATAGACAATAATTTTGAGTGAGTAATTGCAAGTTGATTAATTACTTACTAATGTGATACTTTTCATCAATTTCCAATAATATGATAAATTTCAATTAATTATTTCCAATCATTTTATAAAATTCCTTGGAAAAAACATTATCTGAATTTTTACTTCTGATATGTTTCTTAGAGATTTTGCCAAAAAGTTAAAAAACTGTACAGAAGTTGGAAACAATGTTTCTGTTATCCAATTAGTAGGTTTATGATCTGGTAAAAAATATGACCATCTTTTTTTTAAAAGACTGTCAGAAATGATGTCCAATAAAAAGTCAAGTTTTCAACTGAAATAATTTCACCAAATCAATCTAACAATAAGAAATCTAAAATAAAATGATACGTTGATAATCTTTGAGTTTTGAAAATCACTGTTTGATTAAAATAGAAAATAATCATGAAGTGATAAAAAATCATCATTCATTTACTTTGAGCTGAATTTGTTCTCTGAGCCAATAGTTACATTAAATGCCTACAGAAATTCACATTATTTTCAGACCTATTCTGAGTCAAACAGGTGCTCATTCGGATAACTTCAGCTGAATTTAATGTTCTTGGTGGCTAGTTAGGTTAACTGTCTACAGAATTTCATGTTATTTTCAAATGAATTCAGATTTCAAACACATATCAACTTTTAAGAAGTAGACAAAACTTTTGACCTACTTCGGAGGGAAATTAGTACCCTACAGCTTAAGTGATGGTAGAAAACAAAGATTTATTTATTGATTAGATTTAATGTACCGGGAAAAAATGTAAATGACCAGTATTTTGTAAAGCTGTCTGACATGATGACCAGCTGTAAAAAATGCAAGCGGAAACACAAGAAAAAAGAAGTGAGAAGTCGACATTGCAAAGTTTCTGTGCTGCAAAGCCGTGTTGATTCTATGGAAACCTATATAATACCTGCAGGGGTTCTTCCAGTACTCCGCTGCAGATTGGACAGATGAGCTCCTCGTCCACGTCCCCCTCGAACCTCACCACCTCATACCCCATCACGCCTGCAACATGAGGCAATATTAGTGTAATGATGAGGATTAGTTTTCTGTGTTCAAAAATAATGTTGGTCCCTACTGGCAAGAAGGGCTTGTGACTTGAAAATTTAACCAGCCCTCTTGAAAATTTTGCAAGATGTGCATTTTGTAGACACTAAGGCATAACTTAAATAACACAATCTAGGCGGACTTGCTGACCTCTACTCCAGCAAGCCCCATAAAAAGGGCTGGCAGGCAAGCAGTTTTTTAAAAAAACATTTCACTTACCTAATCTGGTGGTTTAAATTTTAATAGTAACATTAATAATCTTCTCATTAATTTTTTATTACTGCAGGTGTTGTCATTTTGGGTTGTGTCTTCATAAAATGACAAAATCATTGTAACATGTATTAGGCCTACTGTTGGAAACACTTTTTTCCAAATATTGGACTATCACTGGTCTTTCAAAGAATAGATTAGACTTTTCACGATAGTTTAATGTTTCTTTCATGCTAAGTAAGAAAACTCAAAGTTTCAAATATTTCGCATTATCGTCCTAGTTTATGTAAAAAATATTTTTATAAAGAAAGTCCAATGAAATACCTGTCAAAAAATGTCACCAGACAAAACGAAAACAAACGAAAATGCCGACATTCTGTAAACAAAGACATTTTCAAAAGTTTAGGCCCAAAATAACAGATGGGGGTTTAATACAACCCAGGAAAGAAAGATTTTCTATTAAATTACCATGAAAAGACACCTGTGTAGGCAACTGTTAAGTTTGTATCGCAAGTTTCTGTTCAATATTGGCGACCTGTAGATTTCCTGACGGAAACACAGTCTCTCACTTCCTTGAAATGTGCGCAGACTCCGATTAAGCCTTCAGCCAGAGTGACCTCCCCTTAGACCACAACGAGCACCTGTCAAATGGCGCTTCTTTTAAATTAAGTTGATTCTTGAGCTCAATTTAGATTATTGGTAATATACGTGGATACATATGTATATGACTATATATCTATAGGGTTTAGTGCAATTAAATAAATGGCCCAATATATTTACTATTATTTTCAAAATTGTCATTGTTGTGACGAATAAAATTAATATGTTGGTTCAAAATCATTATTTGAAAAAGCATATGAATGTTTCTACGAAAAGACATGTCATGAACTTTCCACGCAATTAATACGAAAATAAAACTTTTGGAGCAAGCGTGCCATCTTAATTTCTAATACATAAATTTCAAATCAATTGTTAAGCTTTTGCATTTATGCAAAATGATTCATATTCAAAGTCTTAAAGATGTACAGATCTAACGTTAATTATTATCATTATTTTACGATGACAGAAAAAATCCTTAGAGTATGGCCATATGAGCATTTTGCTACTATTTATTTAGCAAATTCTCACAATTGACGGAGGTATATATATTATAAATTAAAACAATCAATGGGAAATTAAGATGGATTTTCTGTACATAATTATTGAAATACGAAAACGATTATCAAAAACTAAATCGTGGGTTATTCCACTATTAATACAATGTCACTTTTAAAGAATTTGAAGTGTTTTCGCATACTGAATATTCTGCTAACTTGATTACTTCCCTTGTGCCTACTTTTTATTCATGGATTCTAAAAATACATCAACAACAACAAAGGTATCAGTATCATTTATTTTACGTAAATCATATGATTTATTCAGCATGATGAAGACACTTTATGAAAAACCGAACTTTTAAGCTCAAACTTTATTCTCTGTTAAACCGCCAACGGTACATGAGATAAACATTTTACACGATATACAATATAGTAGCTTCCTGGCAATATGAAAATGAATTTTCTTCAAGCATTAAATACATGAACTAGAAGTTTAGACTGGTTTTTAAGCTTTTTCATGGTTTTATTTTTTTAAATTTGGAGATTTTAAGTATTTGTCGTTTAAACGCACTAATGCACACCAATATATCGTAAACACAACGGATGCACAGATACTGTACATATCTCTCGATATTACTCACGATCCTCACTCAAGTAATCTACCTCGTAAGTTATGTAACACATATTTACGTATGCAGGTATCAAAGTTGTTTTTTAAAGGCCGGATGTATTTAATGCAACGTTGCATTAAATCCGCATGAACTATGATATCGGAAATATTAAAATTTTGTTTATAACCAGAAAAGCGGAAACGGCAGCCGCTTTGGTCAATCTAATGAAAATGCTAATGCTGCGTTATCAAATCGGTTGATTTACAACATTGCTTTCATAAAACATATTTCATTATTTGTTCTCAGTTTAGAGTTAAGGTAAATTCAATAGCTGCACACAGTGCTAGTTCAGCCGTTTTCAACTGTCCATAATTTATCCGGTTTGTGCACAGCTAACCATAGTTTTTTTATATGTACAAGCCGACAGCGGCTGTCTTAACGTTTTCATTGTTGATTGCAGGTCAATTGTAAAGAATGTTAAGTATTTCATTGCATCGATAGAGAGCTAAAGTGAATGTCTAAGTCCTCGTACAAACCTTAAAATAGCCAATTTAAATCGTAAAAGCGTGCCATAGTGCCTTTAACTTTCTATCAGGGGAGTGGGTGCACTATTAAACAATAGAGTCCAGTAGGAGTAATATTTCTTAAACGGAATTCGAGGAGACATTTCTGTTTACATGTCATTAATACATAATTATTTCACAATTCATTTGAAACATGCTACTAAGTTTAATTTTTCATGCTTTAATATTAATATTTACAATTTGCCTTCTTACTGCATGAAACAGTATTTATGATTAATCTTTCTTATTAATCATTCGTTAATCTCTAGATATTCAATCGATACATGTATTTTAATGTTACTTCTGGATTTCAAAGTTAGTTAAAATAAAGCGTTTTGTTCTTGAAATGCCTGAAAAAAAGAACAAAAAGAAGAACCGAAAGCTGACATTACTCGCTGAAGGTGAAATTATTTCCGTATACATCTCCATGCACATCCGTTGGAAGATTGTCCACCAAAACATAATTTTAAAGTGTAAGAGTATTTTTATGATTTTTCCATGTCACTTGAATACGAGCCAAAATACCGTAGACCCAGAGTTACGCTTAAATCGCCTCCTAAATATTTATCTTTACCAAATAATGTAATTTTCTTATTTTTAATGTTAATAGGAAAACGGTCATAGTAATGTTACGAAGTTGAATTTCTGCGTCAAATTAACATGTATGTTACTTCAATGACCTACTCAACACTACCAATCCATGTTTGTGTTAGCGCCTGTTGTAAATAAGTTTTTAATATTAAGTTTTAAACATTGGCCCGCGTCATTGTCCGGTTTTCGATCACAAACACGACTTACATCTGTTAGTAACCACATACCGGACTTATAAGCTTTATGGTACTGATTTTCAGAAAAAAAACACTACTCCTCCATATAATAACACCATCTGTAAAGGTTGACATATTTGACTCCAACAACATATTAAATGTCCCTTTAATTACAACAAGAAAGTAAATATCTGCCTTTACAGATGAAATACTGGCCTTGTATGCTTCAGGGACCGTTTAGCCTTCATATTTAAGTTACGTTTGTAGAATGTAATGAACTACTTTTTACAAGTCGCTCCAAAAAACAATATGTTATAAAGTAACATTGGGTATTTTTACATTACACACCTTGGTGTGATATGTTCCCATTCTTTTAACATTGGTTCATTCTCATTTCAAACTCTTATGACGTAATCATCGGTTGTTTCTCCATATCGCCCTAGGGCACTATCAGATATCATTCAATTCGGTTATTAACTACGTAACTACGCAGGTGGGTGTTATGAGATGTTCAACCTACACAAACGATTAGACTTGTAAAATTTTGAAAGTTTTAAAAATTAAGTATATAAGACTTGACATTAGCGAAAGTGGAATTCGAACCCGGGACCTCTATGCTGTATTTACCATTTGAGCTAACGAGGATCCCTGCCTGTAACTGTACATTTTGTTGTGTCATGTCTGTACTGTTTTCCCCTGGTATATATATAAATGTATATGTATATATACATGAAAATATATAGGTGTAAGGTTATGTCTATTTCTAATCTTTAGAATCAAATATTTAGCTTTAAAATCTCAAGCAGCCAGATATTACTAATATCTTAAGGGACTCGTTAGGTCAGGACAAATAAACACTCAAAGTAAAACGTTTACAAATTGATTTTATAAAAACTATTTGGTTTGAAAACTTTGTAGGAATGTTCCGCGGGAGTGTAAGCCAAATAATGACCGGATTGCCTCGCGTTATGGCAAAAAAACTCAACTCGGGCTATCGCCCTCGCGAGTTTTTTTGTCATAATCGCTCGGCACCCGGTCATTATTTACTACTTCTTTTTTTCATAAAATAATTTCATTTCTTAACCACGATGTGTAAGTCAAATAGCAACCTCCGCCCTCGGTTGATATAGAAATGAACACGCTCGCTACCGCTCGCGCGTTCATTTCTATGTCAACCTCAGCGGAGGTTGCTATTTACTACATATCAAAGAGACACTCCATGAGGTTTTGAGTCAAATGTGACGACTAGTGTAGTGCATTGTGTTTCTGAAAGAGTATCATTTTGATCATCCTGCTACATCAGTGTAATTGAATCCGCTGATCGAGCTCCTTCCATATACCCTGATCTCCTTTAGGCCAAAAGCCTCGTATCGCTAGCTATCTAACCAGCCAATGAGGCGACTGGCAATCAGCAACAGCGGATGAAAATATCTAGCTAGTAGCGACAAGCCGCTTGGTTAACGACATTTCATTGGATGAAAAAAACCCAGGTGAGCATAGCCACGAATATCAAGCCGCGCCAGCCGTACGAGGCTTTTGGCGTAGAGGAAATCAGGGTATATGGAAGGAGCTCGAACAGCGGATTCAATTACACTGATGTAGCAGGATGCATTTTGATATTAATCGAATCAGTAGAATGGCAATATCAAAATACAAAATCCCGATTCTGATCGAAAAACGAAAGTTGATAGTTGATAGTGATTGAAAAGTCATACAAATAGTACCGTATTTCCTCGATTACACCCCGGGCCGGGAATAGAACCCGGGCCTCGAATAGAACCCGGGGGTTACGGGGGTGCTGAGTGAAATAGAACCCGGGCCTCGAATATAACCTGGATGTCGAATAGAACCCGGGCATTACATAATAATAGTATCGGTATGACTTGGACAAACTGTCAGGTCAATGATATTAACACCTCTATTGTACAATTGTTTTCGAGTTGTCGTGTTCTCAACGTTAAAATAATCTTCGTATGATTTCCAGATTGAAAGTTTTGAGATATAGAATGCCACTTTCTCACTCTTGCAATAGAGTTTGTAATGCCATTTCAGGTCTGAAATAAAATAGAATAGGCCTCGAATAGAACCCGGGCCTCGATTACAACCTGGGGGTTAACGGGGTGAAATAGAACCCCGGGGTTGTATTCGAGGAAATGCGGTATTCATGTTTACAAATGGTACACGAGAATTCGGTGTTGGTACTTCCGCAAGGGTGTTGATCCATTTTTTATGGACACCAATAATTGTCACATTTTTAGTATTAGTGGTATTTTGAATGAATAACATCATAATGTTTGTTTTTAAACGTATGAACAGTGGGAACATGTGTAATGACCTGTTTATTACTAGTTTGTTTTGGTTTATAGAGAATGTCGATTTTATAACCAGTGTCAATGTTTTAATAAAGGGAATTGTGTTTGCTGTTTCATTTCATTGATTGTTAATGTTTCTCCTTATTTTGTTTTTAAAGGGGAGATCTGAATTTTAGACAAACGGAGTGTTTAAAATATATTAAATTTCAACTCAGATTATGTCATGAATTTAGTTTGACAATTGAAAATTTTTCCGGGAAAGTGAATTTCTGTTTTCAGTGATGACTTTAAATCTGTTTGTTATACACTCGAAATACGTTTAAATGTGATCCGCTGGATATTTGTTGTTTCAAATAATTGAGAAAGAGGAAGGTGTCTGTTTGTGTTTTTGTTTTGATCGCCTGTCAGCGAGCGACATCGTTTCCTTTCATCTTTGGCTACATGCCTGAGTGTGCAACAATGTTGAAATATTTAAAGGTCGACCAGATGTTACTGGCTCCGCCCTGAAACTGCCCCCTCCTTTACAATTGCCGAATCAGAATGTTGCAAATAATGATTTCGTGACATATTTGTGACGTATAAATATCGGCTTGGTTTTCTTGATGCATATTTTACCATTGCGAAAAGATCAAAGAGAAATAGGCCGCCCATTGGATAATTTTTGATTGCTGGTCAATAGTAAAGAATGATAAGTATTCCATTGCATCGATAGAAGGCTTACGTGATGTCCTCATATGCCTTAAAAAAGACGAATTAAACCGAATATACGTGCTATGGTGCCTTTAACAAACTATCTGTCAATTTAATTTGACTTTAGCAAGTAAAAGAATAACCAGTTCGAAGCGCGGAATTATTGTTGTATGTTCCTTATGAATCATTGTGATAAATTCATTGCTAAATTAAGCTCGAAATTTCACAACTATCCACTTGAAACGGATAAATCGAATTCTCACATTTTGTTGATTATTCTTATAGTTATTTGTAGTTCCCCATTATACCAACCTCTATGATGAAACTAAACATACTTTTGACATGTTATTAGAATGATTCTCAAAGTTTACCTCAATAATTCACGAAGAACGTATCAACAGTAATTTCGAGCTTCGAATTGGTTATTCTTATAGTAATTCATAGTTTCAGTCTGATTAAAATCGACCGTGTTCCGAGGAATAAAAGTTTCAAAATATTGACTCCATCGAGATTCGAACTCTATCTGTCTAGGCTATCCTCCCAACAACGGTCTGACCGCAGCCTACTATAGCGCACGTTCTTACGTAAACTCAGCTAACCAAACTCAATGCGTGCGGCAAAAGCATTCGGTATCAGTAGCTAGCGGCAAGTAACCCCTATTTACCATTCGTTAACCTTGATCGCCGCTATCCTTATTTTACACGTGATGATGTGTTTGGTTCGCTGATGACTAGGTTTCGTCTGCGCTAAACTGGTGTCAGCACGTGCGAGCAGTGAAGCTGCGGTCAGACCGTTGTGGAGAGGATAGCCTAGACAGTTCGAATCTCGGTAGAGTCAATATTTTGAAACTTTTATACCTCGGGACACGGTCGATTTTAATCAGACTGTACATAGTTTCCAATCATACCAATCTCTAAATTGCAACTCAACAAAACTTTAGAAAAGTAATTAGGCTGACTTACTTTCAGTCAATAAAAACCTTCATTAAAAACCAGTTCAAATATTTTGCATCTTTTAATAAGGGCTGCATATGGAGCTTGCTGTTGTCTCTTCTGGACAGTATTATTCAGTGCGCGTGTAGCAGAACTCCTCCATAACTTGCATGGCCGTAACCATAAATTTTGATGACGTAACTACCGGCAGCAAACCACACCTTCTCCCCTTTCTTGACGTTTGCTAGATACACCAGATTACATTCACCATAGTTTCCGCCGTTCACACTTGTAGCTAAAGCTTTTCCTTCTTTGAACAGGATCATATGAATCGTAGTCTCGGTATGATGGGCATTCCCCCAGAAAATGTAGGTGCCCGAAACAGGTGCCTCAAAGATCCCAGTCGGTGCGTGGTAACCTCTGCCACGGTTCATCACGACATTGCCAAACGCATAGATTTGAAATGGCTGTAAAGTCATATGATTCGAGGTCGTGACCTCAAAGTTCACCTCTATATCTGAAATCGAAACAGACGTGCAAATTACGCCAACTTCAATTTTAGAAAAAAACATCCAACTTGCCGAATGTTTGTTCACATAGGCCTACCTGCGTATACAAGTGAAAATATCAGCAATTTAAGATCGTATCGAGGCACCGTTGCATTGCAACAAAAGAAACGATAACGTTGAATTTCCGTTCATGGGTGTGGATCTCTTGTACCTTAGTTATACATGAGTCCTGTTTGGTACTTTGCACTAATGACCGTGCTAATTTTTTCTCAAAGAATCCATATGGTATATTTTAATCCAAATTTAAGAAAATCGGAATTTCGAAATATTTTTAGTTCATGGCAAAATTCGAATTTTGCACGAGAGACCAGACGATCAATAAATAATTCACAGGATGACTATTTAACTCATGGACAATGAATGATCCTATGTCAGTTCTTCTGAAGTTAGTTTACTGACGTCCAAAAAAAACCTGAATTACATGATATTTGCACTAAGAAACAGTGGTAAGTGATCAAATTAGGAGATAAATCCATTCTGTTTTTTCACCCCTAAATAAACATTTCAAACCTCGCAAGGCTGTATAATTAACGGTAAAGGGGTGGGGTGGGCCGGAGGTTTTCAGGGGAGGGTTAGAACATGTACAGCCACCTTGAAACCTTAACACTTTATTGAATGGCTTGATTTATGCATATTCCTAAAAGGGAAACAGAATATGTTGTTGGAGTCAAATATGCCAAACTTTAAAAAATGTGTTATTTCATCGACAAGTAGTGGCTGTTTGAAAATTAACATATCAATGCTTATAATTTAGCATAGCGAAAGTAAACTGGGAAAAAATCGAGACTTATGAACGAAAACCGGACAATGGCGCGCGTCAATGACTCAAACGTAATTTTGGAAAATTATTTATTACAAACACAACGTGAAATATAGGGTGGTATTGCTAAGAAGATTATTAAACTAATTAACATTGAAATGAGACGCAAAATTTCGTCTTCTCAACATTCACATGGCCGTTTTTAATTCATAATCGAAAACAAGCAAATATTATCATTTTGGCATTTAAGGAATAAAGATGAAAGTCAGGTCAAATGGTAATTTGGCTCTATTTAAGCATACACAATTTATGAAACATGCTCTGTGGCATTTAAAATAGTAATACTTTTACAAATTATCAAAAATGCATATTAGATAAATAAATTCCAATGATGATATTTCCAAAATTTGGAACATTTGCTATATTCATACCTCAGATTCCTTACTTATTGTTTTTTGTTCCTCTCATAGCTCAAATTTTAATTTTTTAAGTGTAACAAATGTTATTTCTATGCTCCCCAGAGGTGTCCTTGGTATATCTGTTTCATGAACCTTCAAAATTTTAAAGATTTTAACTTCTTTTGAGCGTTTTAGGCCGTAGGATATCAGGGTATATGATTGAGCTAGGCGGAGACAAATACGCTTATGTAGCAGGACGAATATCATGCATTATTGTGAAAATACATACACGACGATACATTTTCTTTGCATTGCTTATAATAGGGAATACCTCCACCTATTTACAAAAAAAACAAAAGTCGTTGTCAATTTCTCGTTTATGTTTAGTTGTGCTATAGCACAAAGGCGTTTGTCAAACCCTTAAAAGGGATTTTGCATGATAAGTATAATATCACCGACACATGGATGAAATATTAAATCATGGAAGAATGCCTGTGACGATGATACCAGGGACTCAAATATGAATTTAATTTATTGAGTTATGTGAATATGATCAAATGCGATACATTTACGATGTTTTTGTCGGTGGTAGGTAAACGAACAAAAGTTAATCGACCTGTATTGAGATCGACCAGGCTTTGAGACATCAATTCAAATCCAGACCTCAATGTCTCTACCTCCGTTTTCAGGTGTCGGGTCAGGGCTTTCAGTTCCAATATCTCTTCTTTATCAGATAATGTCGGGCCCTTTCCATTAGAAGTTCCAGGTGTTGTTGGCACGTAATCTTCATTTGAAATCTCTCCGTGGACAGTGTGAACCGCAAGTAGAGAACTCAGTAACACAAATGTGATAAGAAACATTTTTCTATGTTTGAAAGAGTGTGGGTACAGTTCGAAGTATTTATACAGGTAAAGTGTTAAGTCTGAAAACACCGTGTATTTGAATAGACATGATATCTACTAACAATATTTGAACAGCTGTTTGTTGAAGAGCAGGCTCAGGAAAGTGTCACATCCGTAATCATATCATTTGTGAATTTGAATTTTATCTTTGGCTTTATTTATTTGGGAGATAAATCCATTCTGTTTCAAACCGAGCTTGCGAGGTTTTAAATGTTTATTTAGGGGTAAAGAATGCACTTCATACATACATAAGGTAAGTATATGTAGCACAGTGGTGTAGTGGTTAGCGTGCTGGCCTTTCACGCCGACGACTCGGGTTCGAATCCCGGTGGAGATACCAAAAATTTGTGACCTGGGTCCAAAACTGTGTTGTGTCCTTGGGCAAGGCACTTCATCCACATTGCACTCAGTCCACCCAGCTGTTAAAATGGGTACCTGAATATAGGGTTGTACGGACTTAGCGCTTAGTAGCAGCTTTGAAAGTACACTTTCCCTCAGGGTAATGATGTAGACAGCGCTTTGAGCATGTCTTAGGACGTGGAAACGGCGCCATATAAATATCCACATTATTATTATTATTATTATTATAACCTTATTCTACAAATACGGATAACTGAGTTGAGTAGTGATTAATTGTTCTACTCATTGACACGTGCTACGGTGTTTTTAAGGGAATTGGATGGAAACGTCTACGAGTGACGAGTGCTAAAATTAATTGACATTCCCGAACCAAGACCACGTCTTTGTTCCTAAACTTATACTTAAACGCAATAGTGCACGCCAATATTTCGTAAACACAACGAATGCACAGATACTGCATATCTATCGATATTACTCACTATCCTCACTCAAGTAATCTACCTCGTAAGTTATTTTTCAAATATTTACGTATTTAGGTAGTAAAGTGGATTTTTAAAGGCCGGAAGTATTTAATGTTACGTTATATTAAATCCGCGTGAACTACGATATCGGGAATATTAAGATTTTGCTCATAACCAGAAAAGCGGAAACGGCAGCGGCTATAGTCAATCTAATAACAATGCTAATACTGTGTATTACGGTTTATTTACAACATTCCTTTCATAAAACATATTTCATGATTTGTTCTCAGTTCAGAGTTAAGGTTAATTCAATAGCTGCACACAGTGCTAGTTTCCATGTGTCAATAATTTTTCCATTTTGTGCACAGCTAACCATAGATTTTTATATGCCCAAGCCGACAGCGACTGTCTTAACGTTTTCATTGTTGATTGCAGGTAAATTGTAAAGAATGTTTAGTATTTCATTGCATCGATAGAAAGTTTAAGTGAATGCACAAGTCCTCGTAAACCTTAAAATAGCCAATTTAAACCGTAAAAGCGTTCACTAGTGCCTTTAAGGATAGCCTTCTCCTTTTTGGCGACAAGGAGTGTCAAATGCTATTGAAGGAGTTTCGGACCATTAAAGAAGAACTGAATGCGCGCAAACTTGAGAACGTTGCCATCTTGAAGAAGCGAAACCCTATCACCATCGAAATTGATAGATCTTCAACGCAAACGTTACAAATTTAAAACGAGGAAACAGTTATTTGGCTTCATTTGTTGATGGTTGTTAGATTGTGCAATTGTTAAAGTGATATCGTGATAAATTCCCTTTCTGATCTTTAAAACAACTGCCTTTACTTACAATTTCAATTAGGGTTGTGAGGTTAACAATGACGGTCCTAATAATATCTGTTCCAGTCTTGTAGCCAATGTTGTCCTTGTCTACCCCCCTTTCAGTCTAAACAATCTTTTAACAATTAAATTATATCGTTAACGTTAGAAAATCATAAAATAATTAATCGAGCTAAAGAACGTTGCAGCAGTTGGGAAATTGCATATCGCATGTTCTTCCCGACCGAATGTGTATGTTTTATTTCTCTTGCAGAAGGGTTTACATTTCAATACTGCAGTGAACATGGTTAAAAGTGTACTTGTAGTCATTTCTTCTGCATCATGTCACAAAACATTTTCCCTCAGTTAGATATAATCAAAATTCACATTAAAATATATACAATTATAGACTGGTGATCAGGTCAATATCTAGGGTACCTTGTAAAAAAACAAATCGCTAACAATGAGCAATTAATCGCTTCTGTTGTAAAAAACGACACCTGAGATATATACAGCGATTTCTTTTTTTGAATCAAAACCCCTCTGTAGCATTTATAAACATTTGACATACTGCATTTGTTCAAAATTGCTCAGGTCTTTTCCAGTATAATCTGAATTATTTTGCTATTTTCCCGGAGAAGGCACTTTGAAATTTTGACCTGCTGCATGACGTCAGCAAAAATGTGCGTAAGCGTCATTGATAAGCGATTGGTGTAATTGCAAGCAACTTAACTTCAGCGCGGTGCGTTGTGCACAATGGATAATCGCTGCTATCGATTGCAAGCGATTGGTTGTTTACAACGCACCCCTACTTTTAAAATTAACGTCAAGTTAAGTTCCAATGAAGATTACCGATATATTTATAAGTATTTTAACAATATTTTAAATGCATTTAGTAGCGTACATTTACTCTGGAAGTCATTGAAAACATCGACATGATCACTTGGGCTAGGTCTTTCCCAAACTCCTGTGAATCTTTTCATGTTTGGTTAAAAAAATAAGTATGTTTATTCAAAGACATGATACACAAAAATGCCTCACTGATAAAATTTCATTCAGTCGTTAAAGTCATAGTCTCATTTTTGCAAGGCAAATTCTAATAAATGCAGGACAAATAGTTCATCACTCACAGAAATCTTTCACCTGACGTTTGCAGCAATTTTCAGAACTCTGCAGGCATTCTGGCCCTCAATAATGAAGTTCAAACTACCCTACCCTACCCTAATCTTATGTCTTTTGCGAGCGTTAGTCCTTACCGCGTCATTTCGCTAAGGCTGTGACGAAGAACACATAAATTTCCCAGCTGAATATCTAATGAAAATAGCTAATAGCTTACGCTTGTTATACAGAAATAACAAAAAGGTGGTAAACTCGATGAAGAATGCGTCTGTCATAAGTATCGGCGCTGCGATTACTAGATTTCTGGTGTTTCGTACTTTCGGGATTGCACTTGATTCGGTACCTCATCGGTCTGAAACGGCATACGCCAATAAGCTGCTTCATCCAAAACTGTAAAACGGGCATAGAAATGAAAACATTCGCAAATGCGACAGGAAATATTTGTGTTAGTGGTCAGATTTTGTTCGTGAAGAATACTTAGTTCAGTTTAGTTGACTTACAAAAATGAGACTATGACTTTAAGACATTCAACGCACTAGTGCACACCAATATTTCTTTAACACAACGAATGCACAGATACTGCATATGTCTCGATATTATTCAAGAACCTCACTCAAATAATCTACCTCGTAAGTTATTTAACGAATATTTATGTATTCAGGTAGTAAAGTTGATTTTTAAAGACCGGAAGTATTTAATGTTACGTTACAATAAATCCGCATGAACTACGATATCGGAAATATTAAGATTTTGCTTATAACCAAAAAAGCGGAAACGGCAGCCGCTTTAGTCAATCTAATAGCAATGCTAATGCTGTGTTATTAAGTCGGTTTATTTACAACATTGCTTTCATAAAACATAATTCATTATTTGTTCTCAGTTCAGAGTTTAGGTAAATTCAACAGCTGCACATAATAAGTGTTCAGCCTTTCAACTGTCTATAATTTATCCGTTTTGTGCACAGCTAACCTTAGATTTGTTATATGTCCAAGCCGACAGCGGCTGTCTAAATTTTTTCATTGTTGATTGCAGGTCAATTGTAAAGAATGTTTAGTATTTCATTGCATCGATAGAAAGCTTAAGTGATTGCAGAAGTCCTCTTAAACCTTAAAATAGCCAATTTAAACCGTAAAAGCGTTCACTAGTGCCTTTCATGTAACCAATATATTTAGTATCATAATCTGAGAATTACAAAAACTACGTAACAAAAACATCACCGTTTCTGGTATGAGATTTTCCCCAAGTTTTATTTATTTTCCCCAGATACGTCATTTCCCCTCGATTGCCAAAAATCAAATGGATGTTGTTGAGTAATACTAAAATTCGTGTTTAAAACTATCGTCTTTCATAATTTCAGAATCGCTCTCGCTCGGGTATTACAAAATTTCACACTCGTTTCGTAAAAGTCATATGACACACTTCCTCGGGTAATAATCTCTATTTATTACCCATATGGTTAATCATAAGCGGTGACATGTTTTCAATATGAGCACATCTGCACATATCACTTTTGCCTAGCAACGATTGTTTAAGCGCGAGTTACCGTGTTGTGTCGTCTGTGACGTCATTGTAGCGGGCCGCCGCAAGGGAAGGAGGCAATTTCCTGAATATTTCCATGCATTTGAAATGGAATAGAATCAATAATCAAGAAATTATTACCATCGGAAGTGTGCTTTACGACTTTTACGAAACTCGTGCGAATTTGTGTATAGCTCTCGCTCGGGTAATAAAAAACAACAACACTCGATTCGTAAAAGTTATATAACACACTTCCTCGGGTAATTATTTGTATCTATTACGTCGAACACGGTATATCATGTCGATGCTATGTGACAAATTAAAAAATAGCATAAAACGTAAATGTCTGTTTGCTACAGTAATAAAGTATGGATAAGTACTGGCTGTTTTGTAAATTTATTATTTCGTAAAGAATAAACACAATGTCAAATTCTGAAGAAAAGGTTTTCAGTATTATCTATCATCCAACCAACGGTCAAGGCTATATTCATATTGTAATACCGACGAGTCCATTGATCCGCAGTATGACTAAAAATCGACCGCGTTCTGATGAGTGATTAAAAGTTTCCAAATATGGACTCTACCGTGATACGAACTTACAACACTTGTCAGACATACATGTATTGTAGAAAAACTGTAAAGTACTTTGGTATTTTTCACATACCTTCCACACTTCTAGAATAATTACTGCCAATTTCGTGTATTTACGTATGGAGAAATGGGTTATTTACTTAGATCCATGTTTTGTCAGACCGATTGCATAGTTGATGCTTTTTATGATATTTGTGAAATAATGTCAACATATACAATATAATTCAAAGTAATTATCCGTTATTGTGTACACACCAGCAACGTAAATTTAGACATTAAATATTTGATGGTTAAAAATTCTTATGTTTGTCGGATGATTTTAACAATCGTCTTACAAATTACAAAATTATCTATGATCAAAGTTCCCCGCTGCAATGCAGAGCTATATCTATTCAAAGTGAACGTTATCACACTAACGAATTCATGGCATTATGATTAGCTACCACTCTGTTCTAAAAATGCGACAATCATTGCATTTTTTGGGATGATTTTGATAAATCGACGAGGAATTTTACAAACGTCTTTAATCGTTGGAAATACGGTATTTAGATATATATACCAAGTCGGATTTAATCCAACCTGGTAATATTTTAAAGCAGTTTAACCGTTCATCATTTCTTAAAATAATTTTTGGCAACGAATTATCAAGTAGGCTTACAAATGATCTCATCTCGATACTATGTAGGCCTACGTAGAGTCAGGCGCTATCACAATTAATGGCTTATTTTATTTTTCAATGTTAGAGAAAGAATTGAAATATACAAATTAATGGTTAAACAAGTTTAAATCCTGGTTTATGCTTTTGAACTACGACTTTCCTATGATATAAAGCCAACACCCGTACTTATGCTCCTATTCTTGGGTGCGTTGCAAACAAGATATCGTTAAAGTTTTGCAATTAATCGCTGCTGTTATGACAAACAACTATTCAGATATACAGCGATGTACATAAATATCCATTTCTTAATTACACTCCTTCTGAATCATTTCTAAACAATTAACCTTCGGAATTTATTTCAAAATGTTCATTTGTTTGGTCGAAGTTGAATTCTACCATGATATTTTAAAATCCTTGTTTTTGATTGGTGTATTTCATCGTCGAATCCATGTTCGAACACGATTTTTTGACAGCCGAATACTAAGGCTGTTACTAAATAAAAACATAAACTGGTTAGTTAACATTACGTAATCCTCAAAATAAGAGCGAAGACACTAAAAATTGCAAATGTTGCACGTGCACATTTCATAGGGGTATGATAGCCAAAGAAAGTACCGTGAGAATCATTGGGTAGCCTACTATTTCCATGAATTTCAAGAGACTGACAAATTTTGAAATTATACAAGGTCATGTAAAAGTATCGTTTCAGAAAATTATTTAGAAAATAATAATGTAAATTGTATTCGTATACTTAGTCTCATTACATGGTGTATTGTGGATCCGCATCACAGACTAATATTTTATGACCGCTTCATATTTGTAAAGACAAAACTCTATCTAATATACAATCGGCATTTAGAGTTTCTGTTTAAAAAAACACTATATTATTCTAGAGAGGTAATAAATATTAATTGCCTTAATGAAACAGTTTGTCAACAACTGTTAGATGTACGCTTACTAGTTGTTCAAATGCTTAACATGATTTCAATAATATTTTTGGAGGGTATTCGTGAAATAAATAAGACTAGCGAGATTTATGAAAAACGATTTATTTCAACAGCTTTTTTGTGAATATAAACGAAGTTACGACGTATGGAAGATAATAAGCATAACAATTTCCAACCGATAAACTAATCAGTTATATCTAACAGTATGACATTACCAATCATACTAAATGAATTACATCTCCGCAAGAAAAGCAATATTTTCAATACCATACACAACGTTTCAAAGTAGTCTATTTGTATACACTTTTGTAGCACAATGTACCAAATGATGAGCTTTATAATTCATTTTTTTCAGTGTAATCAAATAATATTTTCTTTTGGAAACTTACTCTTTGTTTTATGTCTAAATGATACCTTACAACATTTTAGATATTGACAATGACCTATCGAATGTGTACACAATTTTCTTATAACACCAAGGCATTGTTATAGCCCCTTAATATAATCGCTAACTTGATTATCGTTTTATAGACAATATATTTTCAAAAGTTTAACGTTCAGGTTCGTATGGATGTGTACCGAGCTGAAAGGTTTGAAAACAAGATACACGCAAAACAAACCTATTATTGTTTTGGTTCTTGCTCATTTTCGCCTGGCAACATTCACGGAAAACGAAATTTTAATATCTTATCTAAAATTATGAGATTTTTTATGATGTAGGAGATTTTACAGTCTAGCGATTTTATTCAAGGATTACGGGTTCACTGTCTTGAAATTGAGATGTGATGCTTTTAACTGTCTTTACCAACGCCAATATTTTGCAGAGTTAATTGTCTCTCATGGATTGGATTGGTAACTTCACATTGTTTAATTGTTCTTGATACATTAATACATAGCCTAGTTCAGAACTTTTAAATGGCATGATTATAGATATAAAAATAATATTATTGAAATATATAACGAAATAAATGTTCATATATATAGTCGTTTTAAATTGGTAATATTTTATACGATTATTTTATTTTCCAAGAATTGACATTTTTGTGAACTTTAAACATGGTGTTATCAGTGAATAATTACAAATAAGTAAATGCGGACGTGATAATATTAATTAAAATTATATCGATACAACAACATGTACATATAAAGTTAAATGTTATTGATCTTTACAAAATATGATCGGCTATATCTGTCTTCTATCCATTGTAAAGTATTCATAATATTTGAAACAAAAAGATTTTAAAGAATTGTTTAACTTATTTTAGAACTGTCTCCCGACAACCAAAAAATAATGTAAACAGTGAGGAACTAGGTCATAGTGACCCGGCGTATGGATTGTCCTGGGTCAAATTGTTACGTAAGAATTCAGCCTCAACGTACACATTTTAACTCTAATCTAAACAACAAAAAACTATTGTATTTCTTTAAAAGCTTTAGAATGATATAAAGACGGAATTCTAGAACATGAACATATCGTGGTATCCGATTCACACAACCTGATTTGGGAACTATTTTGTTCCAGGTCAGCGGAAGTGTACGTAAAGGGAGTGCAAGCAGTCAGAGGAGCTCTGCGTCGACTGATACCTCAAGTCAAAGTCGTAACTCAGTGTTCACGGTTTGTCAGACGCTAAATACGGTTCCGACTGAACGGTAAGTTTTGCAAATGCATATTTATAATCATATCAAATATAGAAAAGCATCACCTAAACGCTAGATCGCATGGTCACGCCATATAGCAAAACCGATCTGCTCAGGCAAGTTGCGATGTGTAAACGGCATCGGAATATCCCGCAGTTTGATTGGACAGAAACACGTTTACTCTGTCTTTTACAGAATGCCATGTGTGATTAGCGTGTTATCTCGATATAATTAGATCTTTACGATCAACAATGAGAATTACTGGTTGTTTATGACACCATTTCTGTCAATAAAAGACTGCAATGATATAACCAGTATCATTAAGACAGTTTTGTTGACATCGGACAGAGACCGCCTTGGTGATCTTCTCTGTGTAATGTTAATATTTAATTACAGGAACAGGAAATGAATTTTAGATATTGTTTTCCCATTGTAATCTTAATCTGTTCCTGATAATAATCTTTTACTTTTAAAACAAATTTGTTTAATTTCTTATGTATTGAGAGTTATTTTATTAGACTATTTTTATTTTATAAAACAAAATACTTTCGTGACAAAAATTATGTATCGATGCTTTAAGAAAGTATTACTTATATGTAAATTTCGTAAAACAAATGAGTCTCATCATATTTATAAATATTTGATAGAAATGATGTGACAGGGTTTTGAAATTACATTACTTTCATTTAAACATAGAATTAGAAATTAACATGAAACTCTTAATTAGAAAGTCAGTAAAAAGATAAAGATACAAAAACTCAATTACTTAATTTTCCTCTATAACTGAAAATATTCTTTCAACACTAGATTAATTTGTAAGTCTTTGGGAATTTCACTAAACTGATGACTCAGAAGGTTATCTTACCAAGCTAATGTGCAATATGGTCAAATGAAATAATTTTAACTTAGAAAAGTCAAGTAATTAACATATATAAGTAATTAAAATTTTGTATACATAAAAGTTAAGCAATAAAGGGAATGTTATTTTAGATATGAGTCATTGATACTTAATTATATGTTTTCTGGTCCATAAGTTTATAAGGCCTTATTTTAAAACTTTTGAATTTGATAAAGTTTTAGCAACTTTTTACAAAGATAAGTATTAGAAACAAACGCAATATCTGCCTCAACACGCATGAATTTTGCATATAGCAAAGTGATATTCACTGTAAACCCAGTTCAACTTCACCAAAAATCATATTAAAATCTTTAACTTAGATGCTGAAAAATTTATGAGAAAATTAAAAACAGAATAAGACACTTAGATTATAAGTGTTACCTTTAAAAAAATAGCTCTCTTTAACTTTGATTTGTAAAATGAAATTCAGTTTATTTATGAGAACATCGATAAAAAATGTTGTAAAATTGTATGCAGCTGCTGGTTTGAAAGTAATGTTTGGTAATATATAAATTATGATTATCCATAGATTTGAAGTTAACCTGAATGTTTTAAGCTCTTCCGGAAAATATGACCCCTCAGTTTACACCATTTTCATTTACTATAATAATATAAACTTTAAGACTGAATAGATGAAACTCAGCCGGAAATATTAATATCTATGTATGCAGTGTTTAAACTAAAGCAACAAAATGAATTGAGAACAGGTAATTCTTATTCAATCTTTACAAATGTTAGTGAATTTATTTGTAATAACAGGTTGTCTAATGTTTTCAGGTTTAAGTTACATAGCATGTATGTAATATAATGTGATAGGTGTCATCGACCTTGTGGCTTGTCAATATCAGTATATCAGTATAAGTAATCTACCTGTCAGCTTATTCAATTCAGATGACATAATAATTACCTATACAATCTTGATAGGTAATCTTTCATAATTATACTCCACCAATCAAAGCCACAGATCTACATGTGACAAGCAGATAAGAATGAATTTTTATTTTAATTTGTCCTTACTTCTACATTGGCTAAAAGTCTTTAAGAACTTTGTTATTCATTTTTGATATTTAGTCAAATTTATTTTAAGTTGTGTTTTATTTTTTTTGATATTACTTGCCACTGAAATGTTAGTTAACAATAAAATCAAATTATCAAATTATCGAAGTAAATAATAACTTTCATAGTGTTTTTTAATAAACAAACACAAATTCAATCAGACAGTTACATGAAAGATTTATCACTAGGTTTCTTGAAGAAACTAGTGTGAACATTATATGAAATATGAATTAAGTATGAGGTAAATCTTCACAACTGTATCATTAAATTGAAAAATTCTAATTAAACATTTTTATCTTAGTTCACTAAATTCATTTATTCACATCTTCAGAATTATTTCTTATTTTGAGTTCATGTGCATGTGTAAAAAGATAGATCTTTACTTCATGGACACATCTGTACATATTTCATTCATTATTGTTTTAAAAGTAAACTCAGTGAAACATTTCCAAACAAGTCAAGCAATTACCATCACTTCAAGAGGCAGGTGAACACTGGGTCAGAGTGACCTTGAGCAAAATTGCTAATAGTGAGGGGGGATATTTGGTCCCTCTTTTCATCTTGGGTGAGGGAGGGGGGGGGGGGCGAGGATTACCAAGTGTCCATCACTCCAGGACTAGTCCGGAAGTCACTGGCAGCAGTCTTCACTAATAGCTGCAGCAGCCTCTAGATTGTAAACATCAGCTCTGTAATTATTTTCAAGCAATACCTTGCATTCCACACATATGCAGTGTCCATCACGGGTCAGTTTGGACAGGGCAAACCAGTGCACAACTATAAATTAAACACAGGTAATTACTCATTAAAATATTTCTGTGATTTTGTTATGTTAATATAATGAGGGTAATATTGCCCTTTTTATGAAAACACAATTTTGAGAGCTTTGATAATGAAATATATTACACAATTGACGCTTTGAAAAAACTTATTTTACTCAAGTTATATTCTGAGAGATGGTTGATGGATCTGCCAAAGTTTCATGAAATAAAAAGGTCATAAAATGTACATCCTTATAGTGGTTAAGATGATAACTCATGAATGGTATGATAAATTAGATGATGGCAAAGAATACCAGTTTGCAAAATCATTTTGTAGGTTTTAATTGTAAATTGACATGAAAAAGAAAGGACATAGAATACACCCCTGTGGTGCCCCATATGGAACAGGAACGAGCAAGTAGAATGTACAATAGGCATCCAATCATTCATTTGTCATTGAGCTGTCAAACACACAGCAAACAACTGGTGTGTGAAAAATAGACGACACACAATCCTTACCAAGCAATTCATTTTATGTAATGTAGTTTATTGTTGATATCCAAATTCAATTATCATGTTTATCATTACAATTAGCTATAACTTGTGACCTATAACCACTTAATCGTGTTACATTTATTGAAAGTTTTTATTAAAAAATAATTGATAATAATTTTTAATTGGTAAATTTACAAATGGATATGTAACTATGATTTAAATAGTCTAAACATGAGAAATCTTCAGAAATTACAATTTTACATACATTTAACATACTTCATTTGTGAGAGGTTTTTGCTTATTTTCAATATAAACAAGAAATTAACACAATTCTTTTTAATTCAATTCTTGAAAAATAATTCAATTCTTGAAAAAATAATTCAATTCTTGAAAAAATAATTCATTTCTCACAAAAAATTAATTAAGTCATGCAAATAAATGTATTTCAGTAAACATATCAACTGATTACTTACGTACGTGTATATCTCAATAGCATTATTATATGTAAATGGTTGGTCATTATTGTGTGCTGGTTATAAAGGCAAATAGGACTGTCAGGGACAGATTTCTTTGCCATGTCTTGCTGGTTGTAGTGCAGCGATCTCTGGGTTTGATTGGAGCAATCTGAAACTCCTTTGAGACAGAGTAGCAGAATTGTTCGTGAAGAAACCTTATCTAGACAGAATTGATATTGTCGATTGCATACAGTCTGTCCGAGACACTTTTATTTCGTCTTCTATTTCTTAAAGGCAAAGATCCCGTTTAGATAGTTTCAGTTACACAATAATCAAGTTTGATTAATGTATCAGTCCCTCTCAAATTTAAGTTTTGCGGATACATATACAGTATTAATGGTGGGAATTATATTTTGATTCATAAACAAGGCTGGTCTGCTGAAAAAGCACTTTCATAGGATACAGGTAAATTTACTATTTTTTCTGCCACCGAAGTTTTGTAGTGAGTGAGTTATTGTTTAACGCCGCTTGGGCAATATTTCAGCAATTAGGGGCGTCCAAAGTTTTGTAGGTAGAATAAAAGTAAATCATAGAATCAAATGTTGTATCTGTTAGATGACAAAAGAATTTATTGTGACAGAAAATCAAAGTAAGAACTTGTTATCAATCATATTTTGCACAACGAAAGATGTGGCTTTTACGAGTTAAGCATTTGTAAGTTGAATGGAAATTGATAATAAATGGAAAAGTATATGCCAAAAAAAGTGCAAGCTTAAAAAAACTACAATTTACGGGTAGTTTGTAAGTTGCAGAATCTTAATGCCGAATGAAGAAAAATGAGATGCTTAATTAACTTAAGTTTGCAGCAGAATTATCCTCCGGAGAAATATTTGTTGTTCATGAAAAATGCTTATATTGTCACATTTTCTAATTCAATAATTCAGTAGAAACCCTCTTTGAATCATCTTTTCAAAGTTAGATGTTCTTTCCATTGATTTTTCATTTTCTCAGTTTTAATGTATTTTCAGAAGAAGGATATGTATTGTTGACATTGAAAATACATTTTTGGTTAAGTCCCAATTTTATGGATAGCTTATAATATGTTCATCCCCATAAATGAAGATGATCTCAAGGTTCAGTAACAACAACTGCTGGGCCTCAAACTCAGCCAATTTCCAAAGCTCCATGACAATTGTGCTGAGTACCTATGAGGATTATCCTCGTACAGGTATTCAGAGAACATCACTGCAGGTAAAGATGTTTGCTTGTCAATTCAAGCCTGTCAGGTGTTCCAGGTATGTTTCACACCTTGATTCACACCTGTTGAGGGTGACAACAGGCAGGTAAATGACACATTCTGTCCTCTGGTCTCGCATTAGACACTTTCAATATGCTCTGTTCAATTTCCCTGTCGGCCATCTTTCTTTCCAGATGATTGGTCTGAAATCTGAACAAATTATGATTGTCTCTGTGTTGTTGGATGTAGGTCTGCTGGAATTATTGTGATGTCTTTATATCTATGTTCCAAGAGTAAAATAAGGAGAAGCATGTCTAATTAGCTTTATAAGTTCTGAGGCGATGGATGATAAATCTAGATTTGGTTATGTTTTGAGATGTGAAATTACTTTAATTATATTGAATAATATTTTTTTTTTTTCATAATTGAAAACAAAACCATATACATAATTGCAAAAATGTATTAAGGCTTTGCTTAGTCCTTGTTTACGGAATTTTATATTCTTATTTCCACGTCAATTTATCTTCTTGCTCTTGTGTTTTCTCAAAAAGGGTATATATTTTGTATTTGAATTCAAGACAATTCAAAAATTTTTTTTTTTACCTGGAAATGGGAGTGAAAGAATAATCCAAGGTTTAATGATTAGAAAACTTATATTTTTTCATGTCTAATTCAATCAAAGACAAAATATCAAATTAACATTATTTTCATGTCTGATTCAATCAAAGACAAAAAATCAAATTAACATTTTTTTTCATTGTCACATTATGATTTGACTGTCTTAATTCATTCTCTTTAGCATTCAAAGATTTTCTTACTTAAATATCAGACAAATTTTATATATAACAGACAAGTATTCTCACTGTATCTCAAACTAAAAACACTTTAATAAATTAATTATTGTCAAGTGTACCAATAAATCCCTGTGGAAGACCACAGCATAACAAATAAGCCAGTAAGAAGAGCTTTCTATCTATTCTCCCTACTTGGTGTATGTGTGACACAGACAGGCTGACAGACGGGAGAGATAGCCAGTGTTTGACCACTAGCTCACCTTTCACCTCAGGTGTACTGTCCAGTCATCGCGGACACTCCAAGTGTCACGTTCGATCTTCCTGGTAGGAAAAAACTTGCTTATCCTGCTCACAACTCATCTCGTTCTAAATTTGCCTTCCAGAGCAAACTACTTGAAAAATTGCCTGGGAGAAAAATCTTTCAAAACTGTCATTCTTCACATTCTCACTTGAGAGATAATAATGTGGATATTTGATAAATATAAGCTACTCTGTTGTGCAACCTTAGCATGCTCTATGTTCAGTATATCCTGGTGTTAACAGTTTGACAAAGCTTTTTTAGCTGGTAGCAAGTACTTGCTACTTAGTTAAATCAAATGTTGCAAATGTCATTTAGCTGATAGCAGTAGTTTAGTTCCATTATCAATGACCGACAAAGATCTGCATCAGGAAATTGGAATGTACATGAATAAAGTGCACTTCCTTGTAAAGTGAGGGCTGATTAGTTAAGAGTGCAATCACTGAAAATGAAAAATGACAGGTTATTAATTGTGTGTTATTTATCAGACACCATGATATTTATTGAGGTACCAAATTTTCTACCTCAAAGTTTGAACTTCAAACTCTGGTATTGATACCAACCTTTGTGAACCTATTATACCAGATGGACTTTACAGAGTTAGTCACTTTTCTCAAATTAAACTCACTTAAGACTTATTTAGAACACTTGTTTAGAATTTGCTGAGCAAAATGAGGTAAAATAATGTATGAGGATTTTAAAAACTGAAAAGAAAAGAAAATGCATTCAGAGTCAAGAATTTGTTTACATATAAAACCTGCCTAAAATTCATATACCAGCTCCTTCTACTGCAATTCTACAGATTCTACTGCCATTTATGATTGATAATCCCACAAGTTTTTGTTTACAAAGAAATATTATGAAACATATGGCTATTTAATTTCATAGCGCGAAGAAGTTTTGAAGAACTTTGTTCACTACATTCAAGAATAGTATAGATTTGCTTTCGGGAGAAAAATCAGTTTTTGAATGTCTTGAAGGTGTTGTAGATGATTCTCAGGACAGATGCAGACTTCTCAGAGATGAGACGTGGTCAAGCCTTTTTGGAGTACACTGGTAGATGGTTAAATGAGACAAGGTTAAACTTTTACTACACAGATGAAGCTTGGTTAAACTTCACTGCAATTGGGTCCAACCTTTACCTGACTGAGAAATAGTCAAACCTTCACTGAAATCATGAGACATGGTTGAAGTTTCTCTGGACTCATGAGACATGGTCAAAGTTTCACTGGACACAAAAGACATTGATAAAGTTCTCTGGACACAAAAGACATGGACAAAGTTTCTCTGTACACAAAAGACATGGACAAAGTCAAACTCTCACTGAGGACTTGACATGGTCAAATATGACTTGAGACATGGTCATATTTTCATTGAACATGTGATACATGTTTAAGGTTCATACCAAGCTGGAGATGAAAGTTGACAAGTTGATTGATTGATGGGCAGAGATGACTTGTTTGTTAGCAGTGTCATGATGTAAAACAATCTTGCAGAAGACATCATGGGTTCAGAAAAGTACCTTTTTTAACATTTTGCACACATGATAGATATGTACATATATATTCTCAGAGGTGAAGGGCATGATCAGTCAATCAGTCTTTTGAATTCTTTCCATTCATCATCATCATTGGTTTTACATAAATGTTTCAAGTCTGTAGAATGAAGGCAGAGCCGGTTTAACCTCCAAGATGAACTTCTTTGATTTCACAGAATTGGTGGAATTACTACAAACGCGGACAAAGGCAGTGTGATACTGTTTATGCTTTTTGATCAACAATGGATCTTTTACAACAGTGTTGAAGTTCTCTACAACTATTTTTTCACATGCCACAAATACACAGAATTAAGACATTTGAAAGGATTTAGTATTAATACAGTACTTAGAGGATGTACATAGCTCTCAAACGACGATCTTAACAAATTATTGAAGTCTATTCATCAATATATAATAAAATCTGATCGATTTGACTCCTTTTAAGCACTTGAATATGTAATGACTGCCACGCAAACAACATGATATTCATGTAAAACCACTATCTTTAAAGCTAAGTTGTGAATTGGACATGTGTCACTAATATGAGTTTGTATTTATTTATATGTAACTGTATCGGAGCGGCCTTGATATAAGCTCTTCGGAGCTTGTTGGCCAATCCATTCATGTATATATATAAAAACATGAATAAATATGTTTAAATCAAGTTCTCTACAATGGCGACATCAAATTTTGCTATTAACAAACCATTTGAATATGAATGAAAATTGGATAAAGAAACTTAGTTTAAAATGGGTTGCATTGAACGAAAAAATAATTTGGCCTCTAAATTTAAGTATTGTATCAGTTAAGGACCATAACCTTTGGTGAAGGCCTTAATGACCTGAAGACTAAATCACATGTACTAAATATAGCTATATATAGCAGGGTGGTTGACTGTTGTACCCGGTGTAATGAGGTGTGTCTGAATGTTATTCTAGGATAATCTACCTGGTCTTGGCAGGTGCTGCTTCTTATATGTATACTTACCATGTAAAATTTTCCTGGAAATATACTTATGTGAAATCTCATAACTTACAGAGGTCAGAAGTATGTTAGTCAAGTCATTGACTTCTCAACTTTTACAGTTACAAATAAAAATATCACCATAAGTAGATGACTTGTCCCTTTAAAAGAAATACAATGTTTTTTCTTAACTTATACATATCATAATCATGGAGACTATTCACAGGACATTACTTATATCACATTTAATAACATGCACAGGTCAAAAGTGTGTGAGTCACTATTGTTAGATTATACCATTTACCCATTCAAATATCACCAAAATGACTTGCCGCTTTTTTAAACAAAATAAAGGTGTTGCTTCTGTTGCTTATACTTACAATGTGGAGTAATCATGGACTTGTTAAACTCAAATGAAATTTCGCATAACTTGCAGAGGTCAAAAGAATGTCAGTCAAAAGTTTCCAAATTTTACCATGATTTGCTGCTTTTATAAAATTGTTAACATCAAACTTGGCTTGACCTATAACTTTTAACTTTAATTATTTATACATATTTAATAATATATATTTTGATAAGTATTTTGTTTAGTAAACTGGAAATTAATTATGTTAGATTAACCGTAGCTTCATGGCACATTTCAGAAACTGGATGCAAAACTGATATGAATTTCTAATTTTTTTTATTTTAAGGGGAAGTCTCTGTCTTTGAAAATAATAAATAAAAATACAAAATTTGAATGTGTATAGAGTTTATCATAATCTGACATAAAATAACTTGAAATCTTGTTTTAAAACGTTTTAAATGTGGACATTCTAATCCTGTCCTCTCAAGCCCTCCTTAAGTTTAACCCTCATATTTTAACAATTACCTGTTCCCATGATCCTTAAGTTATCTTTTAAATTCTAGCCAATGAAAGGATTGGCTGCGGCTAGGCAACGCTTGTTAAAATACTTGATTAGGCCGGAGCAGCGCAGTGTTGTGTTTCAGAGGATCATGCTTTGGTCTGGGAGACCTCAATAGGGGTCACTCTGACTCAATAGGGGTCACTTTGACTCAAAGCGGCCGGAATGACCCGAGACCTCGCATCTGTGATGGGGCAGTGGTCAGCGGAAGTGGATGCTGATGTTTTCTGTGGAGAACAATGCCTTTTTTTGACCATGTCATTCTTATTGACTTCAGTGGAAGATCTGTCCAGCTGTCTTTATGTTTCCACCCCTATGATTGGTCCAAATGAAGCCCATTGCAATATCGATAATGGTATTTTCATGCTTGCATTATTTATTCATATTTTGCAAGTTTTTATGGAGCATTTGCTGAAAACAAGCTAATCAGTGTTGCTAACATCAAATATGTACATACTTTATTTCATGAGAAAACAATTGTATGAAATAAAACTTGATATTTGAAAGAAACATCTATTCCTTTCAATCTGACATTTGAAACATAATTATGATAATTAATCTAGATTAATCAAGATTAATTATTTTGAATGAATCATCACTATTGAATATCTTATCAAAACAAACAAAAAAATATTTGAGGTTAAAATGAGTGAAGTTTCTAAAAGAGGTGACCAAAAAACATCTAATTACAGATTCAAGAGGGTGAACATAGACTCAATTCTAATGAGATCAAAGGGCATAGGACTATTTCGGATGACACAATAGGTGCACAATCTCCCCTTTTGAATCAACACCTTCACAAAGTACCAGACACTAACAATACACCTCAGAGAAACAGTGCACAGCACTTCAACATTACCTCATTTATTGCCCAACAGCTATCTAATGCCTTATTCTAATAGCAACCTCCTTCCCTCCCCTGTTTAAATGGTCCAGTCCACTCAATGGTCAGTCAGACTAGCCCATCTAGCCTCTGGCCATCTGGGAAGGAAGGCTCGCTGGACAGTGGTCAGGGGTCAGTGACGTAGAGGCTTATGTAATTTTCTTCTTGCTTCACAGGCCAGGCTATATCGGCCATTGCAGATTGTGGACGCTTAGCTGGGCTTCTGGAAAAGCATTCAAGCTTGGTGAAGGATTTGCTCCCAAAAGGTACTTTTGATATTTTGCAATTATGCACAATGTGGATTTTCAAAATATGGATACATTGATTTTGTAGAGAAATAGATTTTGGAATTTGTTATTTGGTTGTATGATTAGAAAAGTGCTGAAATGTAGTTCTTGATGGATGTATTTCAGGGTCATGTTGTTAGTCAAGGCCTGAACAGTGTGACTATACTGTTTAAGAGGTACTCGAAAGTTTGTTGTGACAGACATGACAAATGTTATGGATTTTCAACATATTTATGACAACAAAGCAATGTTTTGTTTAGATACTTCTCTTGCATTTCCTCTGCTTGAGTTCAAGCTTTATTCTGAAGCAGTGCTATTTTGTCAGGAAGAATTGTCCATGAGTTTCTCAAAATTCTTGTTGTGTATCAAGAAATATGAATGGTATTGTTTTAGCAAACATTAACTATTACTTAGCTGAGAGGAGGAAATAGTTTGATAATTGCACTTGATAATGGCTGCATACCAATAGTAATCATTGGGGTTTCTGCATTGGTATCTAAACAGGCTTTATGTTGAGTGATGATGTTTTGATTTTAAGGATTCTTATATATGCTGTAAGATTTGCAATAATGTTTTTGAGGTTTACCAATACTAATCAATTTTTCCGAGTTTATGAGCATTTTAATTCAAATATACATTTCCCAGTAATGTAATGATACATGATGTATCCAAAATTCACAAATATTTCCAAAACCAATTATAGAACGCACACAATTATTCACTGGAAAACTCTGTTTTTATGTTAAAAAAAACTGAATTTCACACTTTCATGCAATCTCCAACACGAATATTCAAGTAAATAACAGTTATTGTTGTAAATCATTTCAGTTGCAAATGACTTTCTCACATAGCCGAAAACCCTCAACAAATTATTTTACCACAAACAAGAGTTTATCCTGCACTAAGATAGTGTTGTTTGTCTTACTAGAAGCACATGTGTCATATTTGCCTAAGCTGGTCCAACTAGCACATTTATTGTGCCGTATGGTAATTAAAACTGTGGGACTGCACAGCCACCCAGCAGGTGGACACAAGTCCAAACGGTCGCTAGTTTATGTCCAGCCGTTCCCAGCAAGCTGAATCTTGACCGGTTGTTAACACTGATGGTGTGGATTATTAGGGGATGAGTCCACTCTGGTGTCCACCCCGAGACCTCACAATACCTCACAGAAACCTACCTGCGTGGTGAAGGGCAAGAGGCTGTGTCAGAGTTCTATGTAAACATCCCGGCAACACAATACATTTCGCCTTCTTTGGTCGCATCTTGAGAGCTTGGCAGCCTTGGACAATTAAATTTGATAGTATTCAATTTAGAAGAAAGTATTCAAGTTTTATTTGGATTTGGAGTGGAATTCTTTTTAATGGTGTTTACATGAGAAGTTCAAATGTTGAATGTGTAACCGTTGATGTTTTCAGTTTATATGTTCGTAGATATCTTTTGTTCAATTAACAATGTGAAATATGAGGTCTGTATAGGACAGTTTCTCTACTGTAGTAATAAGTGCAAGCTAATTCTGAGGGGAAAATTTACAAGAATAGCACCCGGATATATAGAGTATAGAGGAATCTAATATTTGTCAAGTGCCAGGATATTTTCATTGAGTGACATGGGAAAAGGTTATATCACTCCCTCCTGGAGTCCGCAGAAGAATATTAAGAATTCTGCGGCAGATTTAAGTCAATTCTGCACCCAATTTTACCATATTCTGCATAAGATTCTGCAACTTTAAACACTTAAAAAGAAGCCTAAACTGATAAAATACTTCATTTTAAACAAATTTCTTGCACTTCTTTTAGAGGTGGGTGATATTGAATTACTTTCAAAGGATAAACTTGTGAATGTAACATCTTGAGTTGTGAAAAATATACTTTGTAACCAGTATTTCAGTTTGTTTTTGTGTAACCATACATAATTTTGTCCTTAAGCCAACTTTTCCATGTATTTGTTTTTTAAAAAAATGTTCAACTTACATAAAGAGTAAATTCTGCCACAGAAAAAGATGAATTCTTCAGGCATTCTGCATTAAAATAACTTTTCCGTGGACTATACCTTTTTCTGCATTGGAAGCCTATTTTTTCTGCTATATCTTTTCTGTTATATTTCAAAAACCTCCTGGTGAAATACCAACTTTCTCAATGTCACAATTCATTAAGTATTCTTTCTGACTATTCTGTGACTGATTATCATTCTGACTATTCTAGGTTATCAAAATTATTTCAAAATAGCAAAGTAATTTTTACTTTTTAATCATGAGAAAGTAGTTCCAGCAACTGACCAGGGATGATATTTTAAATTGTCACTGGCCACGTTGAAAATATAGGATACCAGCATTTCAATGGCAAATTACGTTTGATCTGAAATTCAAAAGTGGCTTGGAAACATTGCAACTATATTACAATGTGGGTTTGATTTTCAAACAAGACTAAAAGATCTACAGTGTGGAATCAAAAGAATCTTTGACCTTGAAATTGTCCAAAACACAACATTATTGTGCTACCAAACAAGCCAATTTCAATAAACAAGTACATAGAAGAGGGTCGATCAAGGAGCAGATAACTACGTCATTCAACCAGGAAGTGAGAGGGTGAACTGAGAAGATGATGGTACTCAAAAGGCATGTCATATGAGGAGACTGGGTACAGAAGCTGTAGGTGTGTGATTAGTCGTCTCAAGGACTCGCAGCAGGAAGTGGTCAGGAGCATCAGGAAGATGAAAAGTCAATCTCTCACTGCATTACTTCCAGTGCTGCTGCATCATTCTATCATCGTTAGATTCTATCATGATAGTCTTATGTTGTCATTGTCTGATTCTATCATCATCATCTGATATTGTCATCATCGTCTGATATTGTCATAATTGTCTGATCCTTTCATCATCATCTGATTCTATCATCATCGTCTACTTTTATTATCATCGTCTGATATTGTTTCCATTGTCTGATTCCATCATCATCGTTTGATTCTAGCATCATTGCTGTTTCTATAACATTGCCATTTCTTAATCATTGTCTGATTCTAGCATCATCATCTGATTCTATCATTATCGTCTCATTCTATCATCATTGCCTGAAACCCTTGATTGGACCAGGTTCATCCTTTCATTATTATGGGAAACCATAGACTTTACAGGTGATTGTTTGGATTATTCCATAACCATCGTCAGAAGCCATGATTGGACCAGTTTGATTTGGAGTAGGAAAGATGAAGCTTCAAGTGACAAGAGGAGGATGTAGGAGCAGTTAGTAGACTGTAGCGCTGCAAGTGATTGCTTTTTGTCATACTGAAGTCTAGAAGTTCAAGGGTCATATATTGATTTCTGGCTTAAAGACATTGATTTCAACCTTTGGTTTTATCAAAGCTTTCATGATAAAACTTATTATTGTTACAGTCGGTGTCTGAATCTGAGGATAGGGATCTTGATTCTTGAAAGGAAAAGAATTGTTACTGTTGCAGTTTGTGTGATCACAGTAACAAAAATGTTGAACTTATATCTGTTCATTAGATCTGAAAATAAGCCACAAATTTTATATGATTTATTTTATGATGATACGTTCAAATTCATGTATTCAAAAGTTCCACATATCTTTGTGAATGTATATCTAAAACAATGCTTCAAATTCTTTTTTAAAGAATTTATCAGAATTCTTTTTGTAATGATTTGCCATTGTGGAGTACGGTGGTGTAGTGGCTATCCTGTTGGCCTATCACTGGCCCAACTTTTAAATTTTGGCATGGAATTATTTGTGGCCTCGGCCTTGTAATGTGTAGTGTGTCTGGACAAGACACTTCATCCACACTGCACTCTGCCCAGCTGTACAAATGGGTACACTGGAAAATAGGGACCTGTACTGTAACAAGAGAACCAAATAGTATCCAATGGTGGCATCAAAGTCTTCTTCCTTCAGGGTAGTTTTGCAATTTTGTACGCTTTGAGCATGCTCTATCATGGATATATGCACAGTAGAAGAATGCTATTATTATTCGACCACCTATTAAAAGATTTTCACCCATGACCATAAGGTTTGAGCCAGTGTCTTACCAACTGAGCCTAAGGGATAATCAACAAGCACATGCTAAATGTTTGTCTAATCTTGTCAGATTCACTTTCCAAAGAATGTGCACAGTAAGAAACATGCATCTGTGACTTAGTCTCGTCTCAAAAACATTTGCCAGAAACCTGTGAGTAATCAAATTACTTGTTTACGTTCCTTATCCCCAGAGAGTTAGCCGTCCCTATTGGGGTTGGAAACAATACAACTAGCTTCACTTTGAAGATAAGATAAGAAGAATGGTATATTTAGGGGCTTGACTCAAGTTGCTGATAAGCCATTTTAATTGAACTGGGTGATTAAGGTTTTGAATATTGTTAATTGTTAATTGGCAGAACATTAAATGAGTTACCAGTTATTTGCATCTATCCATTACTCCTCTTTGTTTTACTTATACATATTGTTTTCCCATGAATACAAATTAAGGGAAGAGTGTTTAGAAAATGGTTTGTTTCTAATGAACTGACTTTTTGATGGTTACTCATATTTTATGATTGATAATTGAATTGTATTGATCTGATTATTGAAAATCAGAGATTGTTCGACTGAGCGGTGTCAAGTTTAGTGTCAATCTGTCAGAGGATATACAGATAAAGTTTTAATGTTACTGATTGATGATGCAACTTAATAACAGTCCAGTCCTAATACCAGGCAAGGTACTGTCCAGTGTTACTGAATGTTTAGTAGAACTAAAAGATTTTTAATGTCCATATTGAGAAGAAGAGTCCATGTTGTGAGTGGCAGGCTGAGTAGTGTCCAGGTAATGTCCAGTGTTGGGTCAGGGAGTGGACAAACATGGGCCGGACATTTCTCTATTGATGTCCTGTCTGGACAGGTCTGGGTTGATATTTGGCTGGACACCACTTTGTATACATCAGACCTGAGTATGGACACTGGTCAGTGAAGGAAGGAGAACGGTCATTTATGACTTCTAGTGTCTGTGAATTCTTCAGGATGTAAAAAACGAAAAGAAGAATACAAAAAATATGAGTATACATCTGACCTAATATGTACAGTGGTCAGTCCAGGATGGAGGATTCTTGGTCTTTTGGATTGTTCTGATATTTGAAAATGAACTTAAAAAAGAAATTCTAATAAGAGATTGATAGAGGGTTGCTAAAAGTTTCCAGTGTCAAAGAGAGCAATTTAAAACACTGTTATGTCTTGGCTCAAGTATCAATTTAGGGAAGGTAGTGATTGTGACAGTCAAGTGAAATGAGTATTTCTTAGTCTTCTGTCGGTCATATATGCAAGACAGACTGACATAAAATTATGTAGATTATTACACAAGCAAGTGTATCATGTGGTCTCTGAGATGCCATGTTCTCAGGTATGAAACAAATGGTAAAAGGGAATAAAATGGAAAGACATTCATTGCAAGTCAAAAGATATTTTCACAAGTGCTCAATGATATAAATGACACTGATTATGTTTCTATTTACCTTGTCTTTTATTTCTGTCTCACTCTCCAAAAAACTACTTTAATCAGAAAAATGAATAACCAACATATTACCAGAAACAATATTAATAGTGTTTATTCAATCACTCCAGTAGATCTGCCTTTTTCAGCATGTATAATGTTGAATTAATATCGTCTACTTTGCCTTAACCAGCTGTCAGCGGACGGCTTGTCTGTCCATGGGCCATATAACTTGACTGTCAAGTGACAATTCGGGGACAATACCAGACAATACAGCAACAATACCCCCCTGCCCTGGTTTATGATCAAACCCAGATATGGGTCAGTTTAACCCACCTATTAACCCTACCCTATTCATTATGGATGCTGGAAAAGGTAGTTGAATCCTTTGTATCTTTAGTTACTCACAGCCTATGACTTTCTCTGTTATTATCTCATCATTTCCAGCAAAATTTGTTTCTATTATCTGTATTTTAGATCATATTGCTCCAAAAAGACTGTAATTTCCTGTTATGGATGTGATTAGACAATAAGTTTCCTCGGATCTTTTAATGATTGATTGGTTTCAGGAAATAAGTTCCTATAAAATTTGATAGTGATAATCTTCATTTTGGACCTTGTAACTGAATAGAGACTGTAAAGGACATTGGTTGACACTTTTATACCATCCAAACAAGTCAGTTGCGTTGAAACTGTTGAGTTGCTAAATATTTCAGTTTGGAATTAATATTTTTAATATATCAATTTGCTGAAGGTATGCATTTTGATAATTAAAGATTCAGTGCATATATCTATAATGAAATGTTCAATCATAATTATCAACGGTAAGAATCAAATACTATATTGATGTTAATTGTTATGGTAAATCAATACTTGAAATACTTTGTAGATAAAAAATGATCATATGATTTCATTTGATAAGCTCATATTTCATTTTAAGATAATAATGATTTTTTTAGGTGAAAACCTAAAAACTTCATGAATGATTTTCAACTACCTTGTTGTATATAAAAAATTTGAATTTATAGTGAAAAAGAAGGATTTACTTTTGAAATTTATAACATTGAAAAATTAACCCATTCAATATAATCTTTCAAGATAAATTTCAAACAGAAACATTTGTCATAATTTATTCATGAAAGTTTGCTTATTAAAAAAATATTGTTTGCTAATTGAAAGCTTAGAATTGTCATAAAATTAGATAATTTGCAAAATACAACATTATCCCAGCATAATATGGACATGCAAAAAGTCATTTGAAATGTTATTATAATACACCTGAGATGTGAATTAACTGCCTCTAAGAAATTCCCAATTAATCTCCAATGGATGTGGTACTATCATCAGTGCAAGTTCAGCAGAAACAACTGGATCCAACGGCCTATTCAAAACTAAAGGAAAACATTCACTTGTTTTGATCTTCATTTTCAATCTTCTTCGATCTGTCATCTTAGTAAAATCACAGATCAACATCAAACAAAAAGTCCCCAACATCAATCATATTAGCTTTAGTACTTTAAGAAATGGAGAAAGAAGAGAAGAAGATAGCCTTTAGAAAGATGTTCATTTGAAGTGGAAAGAAGGAAAGATCAATACTTTTATTGAGATTCGCTGATCATCGCTGGCTAAATGGACATAACACATGTTGATACTGAATATGGTCAGTACGCATAAGTCTCGAGGTACAGTCTATTTATAGAATGGAAACACAAGTTCTGGACAGCTATTAGCGATCAGGGTGAAACATTGTAGGTATAGTATACCTAAACTGATACCTAATGACAATGGTCACACTCCCGGGGTCTTTGATGCCAAGTTGATGCTCTGCTAGATGCCTAATGCCTCCATGCCTGCCGGGTGGTGCCGTGACCTCATTCTGTATTGTTTCTCCTGCTATTGATTGTTGCTGGGCTTTGACCTAGTTTCTTAATGCTCTCGGACTAACCTATATGCAAGTAGGTCAGAGTGATAGGTGAGGAAGGAAGACAGATTCTGCGCTGAAGAGGCTGAAGCGAGAGAATATCACAAGGTAGGTGTGATGTGCAGGTGTCCCTTACGTTAGTTGTGGTTTAGGGGTCTGTCTGGATTTTATTTTGAAGTAATTTGGGGAATTGTTTGAAGGGCAAGGTTTGGAATTAGGTCGACCAATATGTGGCTCAAGCTGACCTAATTCTGGGAAATATTTTCTGAAATGGAGCTGATGTTTTAAGGAAATAATAATCAATTTATAAAAGTGTGTTTATAGTTTTGGTTGATTTGGTGAATTGTGTCTTAAAATGCTTTTTTGAACATTTAAGAAATATTTAGGTTACAATGTTTCGTAACTGTTGGGAGAAATTTTTTTTTTGAATAGATTAAAAGTCTAATTATATTTCTGAAATTTAACATTTAATCATCAAACATGCTTTTCCTTTTGTAGTCATGTTTGTTTCTGATGACCAAAATTCATTACATTGTATAAATAAATATGTTTTTCGCAAAGTCCCTAAGCATGATTTTATCATAATTGAAGTAGATATGTATAAATGATAAATAAGTAATGTAGAACTCTCTGTGGTTTGATCTACTTTCTCTGCTGGAATCTAGAGTAAAGGTCAAAGGTCAATCAGATGCTATTGGCTGACAAGCTGAAATGCTGAACCATCAGCTGTTGGAATGATGTGATTGATCTCACACATATTGGATAAACACCTCCCTCTCGATGTTGGCCATCAGGATGAACTGAGATAGATAGCCTAGTCCTGTCAGGGTATTTTTGTGGAAACAAATTGCATGAGTATACACTCTAGTTTACACATGACTGTTATTAGTACATGATTATAACATAACCCAGTTGAAACATGTACAAATTTGGTTAAATTAGATTTGACAACAAGGTAAATGAGAACACACACTTGAAAAAATAAAGAAAGAATCAGAAGTGAAACCTTTCATCGGCCCTTCAAGCGTGAAAAACCTTGCTTTTGCATTACAAGGCATTTTGATCAGTCTTGTCACAAATCATTAAATTTTTAAATGTCTGGATATTAAATGTGTGGATATTCGAATCCATTCTTTTCAAATTAAAAAAAGATAACCTATAAAAAGGGTGGGTGAAGACCAACCCCACCCCATCAAAATTGATGATCAAATCTGTTTCAAGCTTTGATGAATTTAATTTAAAATATTAAGAACATTAGCCCTCTGACTAGACTACTTGCCTACCAATAAGTTTTGTTTTCGTAACATATTTTCCAAACAAAAAGCGTGTATATTTTGTTTGTAATTGTAAGATGTTTGTAAGATAATAAGAAACCTTCTATGATGGAGTTGATCTTTGAAAAATCAAAAGTGACACTGTTGTATTTGGGATTACATTATCATCAACAGCTTGAATTCTAGTAACTTCCTAGAAGAGTCCCTTTAGGGTTCAAACCCCTTCCCTCAGTAAGGTATACTAACTCATACTGCTTAACTACTGCTTGTTGGACTTAAACTTGTGGACCCAGAAAAGTACAAGAATGTACATGCAGATAATGTGATCCCAAACAACAATGTTCCATCAAATATGAAATATCATATTTATATGAAATATCAATCAACAATTCCAGTGAGAACCAATAAACAGTTGAGTCAGTTCTTGGTAAGCTGATCAAGTGACAGAAAGCAGTTGATCAAGTCTGGCTTAGTGTCCTGTGTGGACTAATGTGTATGTCTCTCTGACAGGGGCTTTTGTTGTCTCATGACCACTGGACAATGTGTCCACTGTCTCATAGCCAGTCAATCATTTATCATGTGAGACAATTGCTTGAAATATGTCTTACTTTCCAGATTGAGAAATTAAGTTTCTTTGAGTTTTCATTTCATCATGAGATTGGTTGAATTTTTGTCTAAGGTAATGGTCGGAGTTGGCTCAACGTGGTGATTGTTACATTGTGTCAAGGTTTTTGCCAAAATTACATACAAGTGATATGGCTTTATTCATAAAGGCTCTTGGCCCATTGATACAGATGGTGTATTACATAAAGTAATAGTCACCAGATATATGTGTATAAGTGCTACAACATAAATAATGATTAAAATATACTTGAAATTTTTCAAAGAGGGTCAACTTCAAAAGAAAATCTGTGTTTTCCTAAGTGCTGAGAAGAGAAATTTATGAAGGTTTCTAAGAGTATGCTTTAAAGTAAATATGTTAGGTTATTTAGCATGTATAATTTATATTCCAGGGATTTCTTGTCAAGCACATGCACTATCAGAATGTTGGACTAAATGGTAAATCCTCTAAACAAGACAATTTCTTGTGATCTTTAAACAAGATTGTTATTTGTTATTATCATCATGGATAGTGACCTGACTTAAAACTAAAACAGGAATTAAGGACGGAGGATTATTGGGAGAAAGGAAAGCAGGCTATGATCTTAGCAATACTAAATGCTGTTTCATCATTTGCTTGATAATATATTGATATCTTCTCCAAACAGTTGCACATATTGCAACAAAGAAGTTGACTATCAATAATATAAATCTTCTTCATCACCTCACCTTTTCTAATGCCTAGCAAAGAAGTAATACTAAAATGTTAGATATCATTTTGTGGTATTCTACAACGTCATTGGTTAACTATCAAACATGTGACAATTCAATTGTCAAACACTTATTACAAAAATACAAATTTACATAACAAGAAAAGCCAAAAACGTAACTATAGACAATTCATCTGTATTTAATAACATCTAGGATAATCCCGACATTTGTAAAGTAGAGTTTGTTGTGACATGCGTTCTTCCTGTATGACATGCAGGTATAATATATGAGCAGGTAAGTATGTATGTAGACATGACGTAGATGCCCACAGGTAGGTAGAGAGAGTAGCCCCTGGCGGTCATTCAGCCTCTACCCAGCCTCGGCCAAAAGGTCAGGTGGGACTGGAGCAGGGAATTTATATCCATTTCATAGCTTTTCATGGCTTATCTGTCAGTCTGCTGGATGTATGTACTATGGTAGATAGGCAGGCTTCTGTGGAGACAAACATACTTGATGGGTGTTTGTGTGTCTTTGAAATTATATTGAGTTTCACTCTCCTTGTTGATTCAGATCTCAACTGCTTGATGTCTGATGCTTTCTGGCTGTCTGTGTCTGTGTGTCTTAGTGTCTGTATCCGGTTCCATTGATAGTCAACTTTTTTATTGCATGCATGCAACTATCATGGTTATCAAGCATTGTTACAGTCCCCGATAAATATTAGTTTATTCCAAATGTATTATCTTGAGAGGGTCAAATGTTTCATGAGTCAAACTTATCATCCATTGTTTTTGAGGAAATAATCAAGTATGAAGCAAAAGGCATTGGCAGCCATTTTGGTATGAATATTAATCAAAGGAGTAGGGAAAGTATTTACACTTAACCAATCATAGTGTTTGTTTTGAAACTGCTTCTTCTTATAAAAAGACAATGTCTTTCATTTAGAAACATTTATTTTTGTATTTTTTTAGTTGACTTTGTTTACCTTAAAAAAGTGTGTCAGCCCCTTTAAGAAGATGACTGTCTATAGAAATTTTTTCTTTTCCATTGTCGCAGCTTTAAAAATGTCTCTAAGAATTGCTCTTGAGATTTTTTTTCAAAATATAATTTCTATACGACCCTCTGACATACTTTCCGCTAATTGATTGAATTCAGCGCCATTGAGAAAATTAATTTTGGAAACAGGCGCTATATAAATTCAGTATTATTATTATTATTATTAATTAATCTATGTAATTTCCATGAAGGGACATCTTCCCAATAAACATTTTTTCAAACTGATAACATAAAACATAACTTGAAGTAAAATGAAATTCTTTAAGTTTTTGCAAACATAACAGATCTGCTGATTTCAGCCATTTTCTGGGCCAATGGATTTACTTTCCACCCCTGACTGTCATAATATATCATGCTAAACATTTCTTTGATTGTTTATTCATATCTATGGTTTGGCTCAGTCATTGTCCTACCAAGCCCTCTAGCACAAGTGTTGTCCATTGTCCCCTCTCCAATCAGTGTCTGAAGTGATTACACATTAATGTTAATGACGGCCCAGCACCTAGAGAGCTGAATAGCTTATACGGCTCGTATAGATTTGATTACAAGTGTCATCTCTCTCTATAGGGTGTAATCAAGCCTACCACACTCATTCCACACACACAGTCTATTTCAACCCTACCCAACAACTAATTATAGCGCTAATCACTAATTCATCGGAATGTCCCTCGTAATGTCTGTGGGTATGTGACCATGGTTGAAGTCAGAACCAGACATGTCTGTCATTTGAAAAGTTTGCAGATCTGATGTAATTCTGTTTAAAAAAGTGATTTTAGAAATAATGAAACTAATGAATAAAAAGTGGAGAGAACAAAGAACAAAAAACAGTTAAGAAATAATGATAATTTTTTTAAAAGATCAGGAATCATTTCTCAGTATAAATCAATGTCAGTGGGATTGGGTTTATCATTGAAAAGTATTTGCCATTATTGAAAAGACATCTTTGCCATTTGATATCATGATCAGTCCTAGGATAGTTAGCTTGAAAGCTAATGTTTTAAGGCATTCTAAGACAAATACTTTATTTTTACCAAATACATCTTTTACATTTCTTATTATTTTTTTTTCATCATTTTTCTAATGAGAGTTATACAATTATTCATGTGTAATGGAAATGAAATGAATTTGATAAGAAAAATGTCAGCAAATACTTTTCATTATAGTTAGAAAGTTGTTTACATTCATTATTGATGATAATGTGAAATGTAGTGATGTTGATGTTCAGATAAAGTTACCTTGTAGCTGACGGAAAATAAATAAATGAATACATTTGTTCTTTGTATTTGGAGTAAAGTAACAAAAGCAGAATTTCTTTTTAACCTCTTTTAATAAGATTCTTTATGTTGATTTTTGAAAAATAATAGGTTTAAAAGCTGACAGATAGGTAATGCAAGTTTACTTTGCATATATTCAGACTGACACATATAATTCAGTTTCTTGCATACCATGAACATTGAAAAATGTTTAAAATATCAGAATACTTAAATTGACATAATTTGTATCATTGCATGGATTTATATAGGTTCAAACAAGAATTTTAGATAAAGTTGAAATCCAATTTATTCTTACAGCCAGATGCTTGAAACTAAAAAAAGTAAAGATTTTAATAACGTATCAACATGAAATCAAAATTCAAATCTATGAAAAATACCATGCATTTAAAATACAATCATTAGACATATGAAACTTATCCAAAGAAGACATCCTAAAATCATATCCTGTTAGTCATGGAAAGCAATGAAATTGATAGGACAATGATATGAAACAAAACAACTGGAAGCCGATTCATCATTAAGGTCTTGTGCCTTGTGAAATTTGACTTTCCCTAGCTAGAGGCAGTACACATTCATGTGCGTGTGCAGAAGGCACTAGCTTCACTTGTTGACCGCTCTCTCGGACATGTATTGATCAAACCCCTGCATGTCTAACACTGAAATTAATTCTCTCAGATTGCCTGTTTGTTTGCACAGTAAGAATACTTAAATCTGAGATGCTGACAAATTGCTTGTATCTTGAGTTGTCCAATTTGAAACCCCTTCTACTTGTAAAGTGTATTGATTTCTTTGCTCTTCTGGCTCTTTGCAGTGTTCTGAGGTATTTAGTCTTGTTGCAAATTGAGTTTTTGTTGAGTGCGTCTTGGGCAATATTTTAGACATTAGCATATGTGACAATTGGAGTTTCATTATATAATAATCTGACTACTTGTAATCAAATATTGCATTAATTCACATGTTGAAACCGTTTTGACAAATTCATGACCGTACAAATGGTAAGAAATAAGTACAGAACTATATAATTTATTCTCATGTTGTGTCCATTTTGACAACTACATAACAGTACAATTGAATCAAAATTTTATCATGTTCTTTCACACTTATATGTCAACAATCAACCCCTTTCTGTTGATTACCAAGACCGTAAATATATGAGAATCTAAAAAGTTGTTCGGAAGCTGCATCACATTAACCCTTTCGGTACTGCAGACCGCTCACATTGCCTAGTGGAATATAGCCGAGATTTAGCCATGTGTATTGTGTACACACTATAGAACTACAACAGTTATCTTGCAGTGTGTATTCAGTACACCTTCTGTGATGTATCTAACTGTAGTGAGTGGGTCTACATCACAACTGTACAATGTTACACTGTGCAAGCACTTTCCTCTCCTAATGGTCCGTGGTGTTAAATAGCTTCCCCTCATAATCTGACATAGAATGGGGTGTTATGTAATTTCACTTGACCTGCTGATATAATCCATGGGTCACTCATCGGTCAAGCCTGTCAGCATGGTATAAATAGCCCAGCATGAAGGTTGTTAACCCACATATAGCCCACAACCTGGGTCCGCTCATGTGATAACTGCCCTTGAAATTTGAGATATTTTAGTCAATATGGACTGTTCATTAATAATTTCATAATTCACGGAATGTACACTTGTAACAAGGTTTGTCTGTTTTGTTTGTATCATTGAAAATTTTAAGGTTTTTTTTTTAAGTTTATGATTTGAAAATGTGTGAATAGAGAAAGTATGAAATAAAAGTAAAAATAGTAATTGTTTATTTGGCATTAAATGATTTTGTTTGTAGATGCTAATGAAAAATGAAATGGTATTGGAAATTCTCATTGTTGAAAGAAAAATTACTGTCGTTAAAGGCGGGGCTCAAAGTAAAATTTTTGTTCATCATTGGCTATGGATCTGTTAACTACAAAGTCCGAAGTATGAATATAAATTCTCAACTCTGCATTGATTGATTACACTGTTATTGATTGAGAAATTGAGTGATTGTGATCTGTGGGGACGACAACCTGACACATCAATCGGTCACTTGCATTGACCAGGAGATTGATGGATTCTGGTTATTCAGGAGATAGACATACAGACAATGTGATAAATGCATATCGAACATAAATTATTTTGAACATTAAAGCCTAAATGAAAAGAAAAGATTGTATTAAAAATGAAGAGAAAGTAGATGAAAGTAATTATGATGTAAGAAATCAAAAGTATGTGTTGTAGGCAGTTATTTTTTTAGGTAGTCTTTAGAGAAAATTATTTCTGAGCTCTTAGTTTAGCATTTTTCTTACCTTGGATCTTTTGAGTAAAATTACAGACTCAATATCAAAACTTAACTTAGAATAAAACAAATTGTACTTAAAATTTTAAAAATGTTTCCATTGCTTCAAGATGAGCAGTTCTAAATGATTTACCACTTCTCCTCAACCTCACTAAGACTCTGGTTGACTAAAGCCCAAAAAGAATTTCTCACATAACAATGTTTCATCATTGTACCATTACGAGAAAATCAGTTAAGAGCACAAACATTTTCTCCCTTAGAATGCAGGATAGATATTTACTGATGTCATTTGTAGACAAAGTCATTGATGTCACTGAGCTGTAATGTCATTGCATTATTGCACATCTAAATTGCTCTGTCTTGCAAAATGATCACTTTAAACCTTGTCAGGGAAATATTTGTTGATCATGATTTCCTCCTTTTGCTTTACCTACACGTGACACACAAAAAGAAGATTTGAAATTGTTCATCTTTATATTTCATCTAAATTAAAATTTTCAACAATTGAGAAGATTGACTAGAATTTTTATTGTCAGACAAAAGTGAAGTTAAAATTAGACAACCTATAATCTCAAAGATCATTCTGAAAACCTTCTGATAAATGGACATCTATGGATTTCTGATCATCAAACTAATCTAGAATTTGCTAAAAATTTCATTAACATGGGGCTCAAAGAAGATTTAACAAGTAGACAACATTAGACTTACACTAGGGCAGATTGATTGACTGAACGGAGATCTTGTATTGGGACAATATACAGAGTGAGTGATAGTGGGAAAATAACCTGGCATGTTGGACTGCCATTACACGACTAATCCTTCACAATCAGCGTAAACAAGCACATTATTCTCCTCAGTATTTACTAAATCAACAAGCATCTTGATCGGAAAATGCTTTCCTATCAACTGCTCTTCAAGTGATTCTCTCAACCTTCACAAACAGTTGTGATTAGAGCTGGTACATGACATGCTTTAGAGCGAGAACTCTCAGGAACAAGGGGCGGGTAATGAAGTGGTAGGCATCTTCCTACGTGTCTTGTCAGTCACAGGAGAGTGTCACTAACATCCCCATAGTGAATTTGAATTTGGATAATTCAAGATGTAAAAGAAGGGATAATTAAATTTTGTCCATATTATTAGAATTATGAATTGTTAATCTAGATTGAAGTCTTTGTTATTTGAAATTAACCTATGCTGAAAAATAGAATTTCTACCTTTGTTCAATTTTAAAAAAAAGTAAAACAGTTTTGGTTAAGGAAACAGAAATAAATTTGAAGCGAGTTGTTTTATGTTACTTTTGATTACAAAAACTTCAATCAGACAATAAACCCCCAGTTTGTAATCACAATCATTCAAATAGCATTTTTAGCAACAGATAGTATTGTTTTAAAATTCATCAATCCCAATATCAAGAGATTATACAGAAGTGATTATGCTAGGTGAAGAAGAAATCAAGAGAAAAGTTTGTTATCTATCAAGTATTTTTCTTAGAATCTCTTGTTAGTTCTCAAAATATATCTCCCAAAATAAGTTCGACAAAAGCTTGAAAGACAAGACAAGGTGTGTTTGCGTTTGCTTCACCTGAAACCCCATTGTCTCCTGCATGTCCCCCACTGTATATATATATATATATATATATTGACCCTCCAGTGTTCTATTGTAGCTTTAATATAATGGGTGGGGGGAACAAGAGATGGGAAAACACCCCTTAAAATACAAATAGAATCCGGCTTTTCTTTATACAAATTCTATAACACATTCAGTGCAAAGGTCTCAATGAGTGCATTTTTTCAGAAAATTTTTGAAAAAAATATATTTATATATAGTATATTGTATATATTAAGGACATGAATACAAATCCATGATATTTGTGAAGATTAATTAGTTCCAAAATGTGTTTCTATTAGTCAAACAAATAATTTCATCAATTCAACATATTCCATGAACCTTTTGTTCTTAAGTTTATTCAATGGAGTTAGAACTTAATACCTTGGTATGAAATTCAGATTTATCATTTTAAATATATTTCAAATACTGAGTACAGCAATAGTTTCTAGATAACATCAATATGTAGGGTAATGTATGTGGTGAGCATATGGTTAATGAGTTGTCGTTATTGGTAGTTTTAATGTAAAAACAAACCTGTATTTCCTCATCAAGGATACATATTGGAGGATAAATTCTGACCTGGTATTAGTGATCATTTGTTGTAATCAACTTTCATAGCATTTTCTATTCTTGTTTTACAATGTTAATTTAATTCATTAGAAATAGAACACCATTAGCTCAATTTGTGTTTTCCATTTAGTGGTAAAAAAATGACATTAAGATTGTAACTCATTAATAATAGATGTGATGTAGTTATCTTAAATTAATGAAATCTATTTTTCAGTTTAACGACCTTAGTGTATGGTAATAAGTATTTTATTGGTTGAGATTTTGAGCTCATAAGCATCTTTATTTGTCGCAATATTGAAGAAAAAATTTGACTGAAGATACAAGCATATTTTTAGATGAAGATGTACAATCCTTGCTGTATTTAGCTCATCAAGAGGCATTTTATTTATGTGATCTTCAGTTCATCATCATTTGTCATTCATATGGTATACTGAAACAAATCTTCAAAGGTGAAACCTTGCTGTGTTTCAGCTCTGGCCAACTGCACGACCTTTGCTCTCTGAGGATCTTCATTTACTGTTTGAGTGGCTCCCTCTGTTGGCTTGGCAGGTATGTGAAGGATGCTTGTTTTACTTACTCCAGTATACATGCAAACATATATTTCAGCTGTTTTCCAGAATTGGAGCTAAACTTGTTCTCATTATATGAGATTTCTAACTCATTCATTACTCAGGTTTTTTTGGTATGCTTAACCGTTAGAAATTAATTTTGCTTTTCACTAACATTCCATTTTTAAAGTCTTCTTCTTTCTTGCAATATCTTGAAAATGTATTATGTATTTTCTTTAAGATTAAGATGAAAGAAGTACAAATATAATCAGCATACTTAAATTATTTTTTTTCATGCCTTCTTAGATCTGAACCACAAATTTCATTTCTTTTTCTTTTAACCCAACAAGAACACAAGCTTTGTAGATGTTCCGACCACCGCATGTAACAAATAGATCTGATAATTAGATACGGCACCATGTCCATGTATATGTGGACAATCAGTCCTTGGTTCTGAGGCTGGGTTAATGTTACACTCCCTATGGAGTGAGAACCATTAGATATACAAAACTGCATGCAATTCTGCCCGATGATAAAAGTTTATATTGGATATTCACCCATCTGATTAATCCTCAGCTTGGCAATAAATCCTACTGGACATTGTAAATTATCTCATTTAGCCACAAACCATTACAGGGTATCGAGTTATTCCTCTGGTATAGATTCTCCGTCTATTTCGGTTACTGACTAAGATGGCGTCACTGCTATAGGTATCATTCTGATAAGCAAATAATGGTTATGTTGGTCATGTAATGAACATGAATATTGATGATTTGCACCTGGCGATATATGTGATTGAGTCAGCTGTATATATATATATACATACATACATACATATACAGGTTAATTACAGTTTGACAAATTGACAACCATGTAATATATGTTGTGGTATTTGCATTGTGCTGTTGTTGGTTATTTCTTGCTCTACTTTCGTCTTATACTGTAGTTATTTTTAGAAGCGCTTCATTATTGGCAAATAAGAACGAAACAAACCTCTAAAACTATTGAAATTTTAAAAATAAACTTGAATTATAAAATGTTAAGTTAAATGTGACCATATTTTCCAGGTTTTATGTCCTAATGAAAATGTTGTTCAGCACAATAATGGATTAACACTGGATTTTGTGTGACAAGAAACATCTTCTGTGTCAATACTGATCAGGTTCATCCATCTTATGTTTTTCTATGCCAAGGTGATTTTCTCGTAAGACGTTATTGTCTTCAGCTAGTGCAAGCATTTCTAAATGTGAAAATATTCAAAGAAATCAAACAAAGAAATTCAAAACTGCGATAATAATTTGATCCTTGCAGAGAAATCAGGAATTGGCTCTTTCTTACTTAACAGAGCCGTTATTTCCAGAACAGCGTGCCATTGAAATTAAAAGCTGACAATTAATTGACAGTATGTTTCCTGAGCCCTATATTAGCAAAATTGATTTTATCAACCCAAGAGACTTCTTCAGTCTTTCCATTTCACCTGTGGCTTAGAGTGAGGCTTTTGTTGCTTGTTGCAGTCATAAATATGAAGTAGTAGAACTTAGACGTATAAAAAAATTTCAGTTCAGTGGCAAATGTCTTCCAGTGACATAATGAAAGTTATACAGTTGTGATTTTTATCCAAACCAGGGCCTAGATTTTCGAAGCTATCTTAGTGCTAAGATAGTCGTAAGTTCCATCCATTAACATTTGCTTACGACTATCTTAGCACTAAGAGAGCTACGAAAATATGGGTCCAGAAATGTAAGACAGCTATAGTTCACAAATCAGTGGTGAGAATTTTAAAAAAACTTGTCCATATCAGACAATTATTAGCTGAATAGCATTTCATAGGTGATTTTACATGTTTATATGTAATTGGATGTATAATTTCCTCTCTAAATTTATAGATTTTCAATGAAATTTTAAAAATAATATTCAACATTTGGGGATGAATGTAAAAGCCAAGAGGATTTATAATAGCACAGATGGTATTAAAGTTTGCGCCAAAACTATTAAAACTAGTTAATGCTTGACCACCTTCAACCTTCAAAATAAATGCTGAATTTGCATATTGAGGTGTTTCATACAAGTTGCATAGTAACTCATTGGCTCATTTCCAGAATTCACAGTCGATTTCATAGTCACTGTAGCTGTGCATATCTGGGACATGCTAGATAAGAGTCTGCTTGGAGATGTCCTGTGGGCTCCATTAGTGGAGTAAACTGATACAATGTAAATAGTAAAATTGATCTACATCAACATGGAGTATATACACTACAGTGGATTGAACAGCAGCTGACATGTACGCTCATGGGCAGAGGAGGATAGGGGGAGGGCAGACGGGGGTGAGGTTTATATAGGGAGGGGGAGAAGGTGAGTGGTCAGTCATTAGCAAGATAAACAAACATTCTTGAAACTTGTGAGGAAACATTACTCAGCTTGTCAGTCGAGAACAGATACTGTGGTCATCCAAAACTCTAATGGAACTTGTGGCAACTAAAAAATTTTAAGTTGATTGTGGAATTCTGTGTTTCTTTTGCTTAAAGAAATAGAGAGAACACAGAAATTTTGTTCACCATAAACAGTAAAGACCAGTAAATTGGGTAGCTGACATGTGTCTCATTGCTAAGAGAAAAGAAGAAGGCTTTGGGATGGAAGGGCAGTGGATGATCAGCAGAAGGGGTGTTTAAACCATTTTGAGGAAAAATAATTTTCAAGAAATATTGAACACGAAGGTATGGGGGTGATGTGGGTTTTATGATTTTGATTTAGGTATTCAACCTACACACAGAGAAACACAAGCCCCTTCCCCCTACCTCTGAGGGGAGAGGATACTATGTTGATGGAGGTTGTCCCTCATTATCTGGAAACACAAACATTCTTTTTGCTTGAGACTCATTTAGAGAGCTGTCAGTTTGAAATAAGATTGTAGTTGCCTGTGCAGGGAATAGTTGTAGCAATACTGTAGTAGTATGACCACTCATCTGATCGCAGATTTAACATTTTCCATGGCAAACAGGGCAAACATGGCATCAAGCATCAAATAGATATGCTTGACCCTTACCATAAGTAATTTAGTTACCAGGTAGCAATTCAAGCCTTTCTCTTTCAATTTTTGTTCTAATTCTTGTAGTTTTCAATACCATTTAAAAGGTGAAAAAAGTGAGATCAGTTTGATAAGATGTTCCTGAGTTCTGCTATAAATGACAAAAGAATGCTTATTGGAGGTCTCCTGCAAGACATTGTCATTTGAAGTGTGTTCGCGAGGTGCTAATACAACACACCCTGACTTCTGACTTTCTGGATGGTTAGAGGAGAACATATGTTTCTACTGAATGTGGAACTAGTAGAGAGAGTAGGCAGATGGCGGAAAATGGACTTTTGGTCAATCCATTTAAGTTGTATATGTATCACAGGTCACCCTGTCATTGAGAAAGGATGTTTAGTAGATTATGTCTCTATCTGTCCTTGACTTCTCACTGGCTACTCAGTAGAGAGACTGTCAGCCGGTCCAGTTCTGTCTCTATCTGGACCCAATCTCGCCAGCCAGTAGAGAGACTGTAGTCAGATCTAGTTCTGTCTATCTGGACCCAATCTCACCAGCCAGTAGAGAGACTGTAAGCAGGTCCAGTTCTGTCTCTATCTGGACCCAATCTCGCCAGTCAGTAGAGAGACTGTAAGCAGGTCCAGTTCTGTCTCTATCTAGACCCAATCTCGCCAGCCAGTAGAGAGACTGTATTCAGATCTAGTTCTGTCTATCTGGACCCAATCTCGCCAGCCAGTAGAGAGAGTGTAAGCAGGTCCAGTTCTGTCTCTATCTGGACCCAATCTCGCAAGCCAGTAGAGTCTAGTAAGCCGGTATTGAGAGAGACTGTAAGCAGATCTAGTTTTGGTCTATCTGGACCAGATCTTCTCACTGGCTGGAGAGAAGAGAGACTGTAAGCAGATCTATTTTTGGTCTATGTGGATCCAATCTTCTCACTAGCTGGAGAGATGAGAGACTGTCAGCCGGTCTAGTTCTGTCTCTATCTGGACCCAATCTCGCCAGCCAGAGAGAGACTGTGAGCAGATCTAGTTTTGATCTATCTGCATCCAATCTTCTCACTAGCTGGAGAGAAGAGAGACTGTAAGCAGGTCTAGTTTTGGTCTATCTGGACCAAACCTTCTCACTAGCTGGAGAGAAGAGAGACTGTAAGCAGATCTAGTTTTGGTCTATCTGGATCAGATCTTCTCACTGGCTGGAGAGAAGAGAGACTGTAAGCAGGTCTAGTTCTGTCTCTATCTGGATCCAATCTTCTCACCGGCCTTTCAGTAATTGGAAGGAAGAGGAACTCAATGAACATTCACAAATCTTATCTCGTCCTTTCCTTCAGCAGCTCATCATGTACTACTATCAATTACTTTAATTGAAATCATTCTAATCTGGCTTATTTGGCCCGCAGGAGGTTGTTTTGTTTTCCAATGGAATTTGCTGATTCTGTAGAATGATTGGCTTTGTGGCTTGAACATGCTAAGCCTTGACCTCTGAATTGCTTTTGCTCAGTTATTGTCCAAGAAAAAGTTATGGATTTGTGAGAAATTACCTCAAGATTCTGTCAAAAACAGAAAACTTATGTAGAATCTCAAAACCAATTCTGTAAGTAAGTGGTTGTAGTAAAGACCGGTTTCAGTATTTCACATTTGATGTATTAATATCAGCTTCATGAATCAAGAGAATCAAATCCCGAAGACAGAGAAGGGATTCCGTATTTCAACTTCAACAAGTGAATACGTGAACCGAGAGAACCCAGCAGTGCAGGAGACTTTGATAGATTTGATAGATGTGATAGAATCACCGTGCCAGTGTTTGTGTCGTTTATGACAAGCAATCAGACCATGGGTCACGAGGTTTAATTGGATGTGTATTGATTAGTGGTGTTTGAACTTGCCTGTGTCCCTGCTGGGATGGACTGGACGCACAGACAGACAGACAGAAGGCGTTGTGTCGGTATTGATCGGGTAACATATATGTTTGTCCAATATACAACAGGTAGATGTAAGTATTCTCCTGTCAGTCTTTGGGGTTGGGGTAGTGCAGAGGTTACCTGGTTCATGGTCAAGCATTAAGGTCCAGGTTCAGTTCCTGCCATGAACTTGGCTACATTGTTTGATTGAAAGAATTGTCCTACAATCATTTAGGGTACAATATTAGATTAACATTCATTGGAGTAGTTGGAAATTAGCAAACTCCAGGAGATGTCTGCCTGTGTCACTGCACTGAATAACCATTATTGTGTTGCAAGCTTCCTTCCTTGTGACAAAAGGTAAATCAAATTTTGCGTTTCCCCTGGACATGATTGCGGGATATGGGCTTTTGCAAAAATGAGTTTAGTCCCACTTCTGAATGTATGTCATTCTCAGTAGAGATTCCCACTAAATTAATGGCCAGGGTCTAAATGTTTTGTCCTGTAAAAAATTCACAAGCCAAAATCAGTAAAAATGCATGAGAGAAAGCACATTGCTGCTCTTTTGGAATTCCACACAAATCACCAGTCCTAACTCTACTGAAACATTTACATGACACACCAGGTGGCTTTCATCATTTAGAAAAACATGTTTCTCACAGAAATAATGAAATCCAAAGAAAAGAAAAAGATTTTGTTCTGGATAGACTGTAATAGGGCATTGTTCAAAATCTACTGTCAAAACGATATCTCCTAGATATCGTTTGATCTTCCACAAGCGATATCTCCTACGGAACACAGTTTTGGATGATAAATTTTAATTGTAATATAGTAATGCAGAAAACAATTTGGAAAACATTCAATCAATTTTTCTAACTTTGTATGTCTAACTTGTAAAATGTCCTGTTTAAAAGAGAGTTGTAATCCAACCCTGTGGGTGCCGAAGGTAACCAAAGGTGCCTCTCATATCTACCTTCTGAGCACTAAGAGGAAAGGTGGAGGTCACTCCTGATGAAATATAGTCCTCCTCTAACAACTCTGACCATATGTTACCGAGTATAGGGCAGTGTCGGTTGTAATCTCTCATGTGCCTACAGGAACCATGTTGCCGCCATACTTCAAGGGTCTCTTAGGAAAACTTCCATTCATGGATTAGGGAAGGGTTTCCAGCCCATTGAATTGGTTTACTTCTTTGTAAAAATGCAATCCTGAAATCAAATCCATAGAGAACATGGACTCAAGGAAAATTTTTTTTTTTTTTATGTTTCTGTATTTCATATGGAAAAATGGATTTTCGGAATATGGAAAATTCAATAGCTATATGAAACACAAATCTTTGGTTCCAGTTTACATTTAACAAATTTAACTGAAATCTGTTCAATACATATATGATGTATCGAAAAGATCCTGTTTGCTAACATAAGGATTATATGTTTAGTAGATTATCTGTTTTCAGTTTTGTCCTCTTGATTTTCAACCAGATTCACAACAGTGGACAATCAAACCCCATACATTCAAAAGAATATATTTAGCATATCTCATGGTTTCAAATTTTCAAGGTTTTCATCCTGAGATCTCAAATTCCATACCTCAAAATCTCAGTTATGTCTTCAAACTCAATTTCCATACATTAATAGGAAAAGAAAGTGATATGTTCATTATATTGGTGTGGTAATGGCAGTGATGTCGAGTCTAAATAGAACAATTCCACCATGATGTGTACCAGTTGTGCAGAAGGAGTCACTAGTACCAAACCATCCACTAGCTCCAGCTTCTGCTTCCAATGAGGAACTCATTTCCTACCAGCCTCCAATGTTTGCTCAGTCGGGAACCATTACCTCTCGGTCAGGAGTTACCTACCTTTAATGTGATCTCTTGTCTGGATCTACTTATAGCTGTCCAGTTGGCTATTATTATCATTATCTTATTCCTTGAGAAAGGTGTAGGTATGTTGTAAATGTATCATCATCTGTGTGCAATTTTACATGATTTGTTTAAAGAAAGAAAAATTTAGAACGGTGAAATAGTCATTTAGGCCATCATTTAGAGTTTTGTTCTTGTAACATATTTTCTTTTCAATAAGAAATTTATTCTAATAAAAAGGATAACACTAAATATATCAATAAGATGATCAAGTTGAAACATATTAGAAGGGATACTTTCCAAAGGAGTCTAATCAACTCATATTTTCCCTATAAACTCTGTTACAACAGGGCCATATTTATTGGTTTAAGAATTGGATACCAGTCTTTTTCTATCCAATCAAAAACATCCAACAGCCTTCTGTCTTCAAACAATTCCTTTTTAACACACAGATGAAAGAGATCAAGTTTTCTCATCTAAAAGCTTATTTTAAATTTGATTGAACAACTATCTTTGATTGCACGAATCAAGATTCTGCATTTCCACAAATTGTCCCACTTGTAACTGAGGGAATGGGGGAAGACGAGACTTGAAAATCTTTGTTGGGTGAGATTGGAGCAAGAGGAGTGGGAATCGTAGATGTGCTTATGCCCCACAGTTCCTGATACTACCTCCCACCTGACTCCACACCGTGACCCCTGACCTTTGCACCTGTGGTCTACCATGTTGTAGGTCGTCATTACAAGACCATGTTCTCACTATCAGAGAACTGGAAACATACATTTATATCCCTCTGACATGGTATTATCTTCTCTAAGCATGTAAATGATAAGCTTTACCTATGTTTATTCATGTAGTTGATGACTATGGGTTTTCTAGTGAACTCTAAGATATTTAGACTTTTATCCTTTTGTAATGATCTTATCAAGTTCTTGGTATTCTTCCATAGTGAAGGACATCCAATGATTTGAATATTCATAATTCAAAGATTAACCTCACTAGTGCTGAAACATGCTATTTATACATGTGGTTTAGCCCATGCAAGGATTTGAATTAATAACTGACAAATGTTTTTATTTAAAAATTAAGTTTAGGGCATGATAATGAGTAAGATTTTGTCAAAGTAAATATTCATAGTGATAGGTTTACATTCTAGACACATTTTAACTGACAACATTTTTTTACTTTGAAAATAAAATTTAGGGCATGATAATGAATAAAAGTTTGTCAAATATTCATAGTGATAGGATTACATTATGGACACATTTTAAAGAATTTGAATATGTATGAATGGTGTTCTTGGTTGTTGTTGAACAATTAGCAAAGCAGATATGATCATGGATCATGTATCATATTAAGAGAAGTGCACTGGACAACCTCAGAGATCTATTTCCACCGGGAAAAAAGTGATACGATTTGGATATACATTATCGTTGTTCTTTATTGAACATGTTATTATCCAAACAATTGATATAATTGGCCTTGCCTCTATTGTGAGATATCCAATCAAAGAACTCTCCAGCTATTCTGTTCTTCAGGTATGCTGGGCAGCGGTCAAGGCTATTTCTGGACAGATCTGTCTGTCACATTTAATTATTTTGTTTATTGCTTCTAGTTTCATTATTTCTGATCTGGTTAGAAAGTAATGGCTTTGTTAGTACGAGAAATACAATTTAAGAAATGAGTAAATATTTATGATAGTGTATCTGTCCATGATATTGTTTTTGGTTGAATATTGTTTTGAAAATTAAAATCTTTTCATCTTGAACTGAACAAATTTCAGAAGATATTGGTTGATATTACTGGTTAGAAAGTAATGGCTTTGTTGGTAAAAGAATAACAATATAAGAAAATGTAAATATGTATGATAGTGTATCTGTCCATGATATTGTTTTGGTTGAATATTGTTTTTAAAATTAAAAAAAATTTCATCTTGAACTGAACAAATTTCAGAAGATATCAATTGAGAGAACTTCAATTTGTTAAAAAAGTAGCCAAAAATTACTCAAAAAGCTTTCTCATCATTGTCTATTATTTTCCGGAAGGAATAATTCATTTGTAGTTAACACAGACTATGTTGATATCATAAATTCCCAAATTGAAAATAATTCTTGAAATTTTGAACGATATTGAATTAATAGAAGTGGATATTTTCAATCCAAGTGATGAGAAGATTAAATTGAAAAAGAAGGGTGTAAGGAAATATATATACAAAAATATATGAATCATGATTAATTTTCACAAACATGAATCATGAGTTAAAATGACGCAATGATGTGATTCAGGACATGAAGAAATGAATCTGTTATCAGGGTTGATGGCTCCATGATGGGAGTGTATGGTGAAGTGTTGACAATGATCACTGACAGACAGACAGACCTTCACATACCTAACATTGTGCACTTGGTCATCTTCCATTACCTAGGGATGCTATTTTGCTTTAAAATATAATCCTATACAATCTTATAACTTTTAATGAGATGAATTTGAGGGTTTCATAACCTATACAAATCATTGAGCTCTTGGCCTGTTGAATTACCAAATATTCCCTATATAGGCTGAATTTGAGGTTTTCGTAACCTTGACAAATTCTGGCTTGGTCAGGAATTTGACAGCCATAACAAGATAATCATTGGTTTAGGGTTAATATGGATTTTGAATAATTTGAAATAAGCTGACATGAAGGACTCTCAGAATTGATTAGTACAAAGCCTGTCATAAGCAGGGGATAAGTCAAACCTTAGTTATGAATTTTGTTAACTAGTTTGAGTTTTCTGTAATTTTCAACTTAATGAATAGGCATAAGAAGGATTTGACTGGGAATGTAGCCCAAATGGTACAGCGTCCTTTCATCATCCCAAGAGACCTTGGTTTGATTCCTGGTATGGTCCTTACCAAGACAATGGGAGTTGTTTTTCCTTGCTTGACAGTCAGCATTTTAAGGAAAGAACAAAGCTGTGACTGGCACTGCTCTCGGGCTGCTGGGTTGAAAACAAAAGAAAAGAATTTCTATGAAACTGTATACTCAGGACATTAAAAGGATATTATTATGATTATTATTAAATCAAGTCTGAAGAAAATATTTTAGTTGCTGAATGGTTCAGTTTCATGAAAAACACCAGAGGTATAAATAGAGTTAAGATATTTTAATTAATGCATAGAGTTAGTTATTTAGGGATGTCATGTCAGTAGGAAGTACAGGAAGAAAGTCATTAAAATACTGCCACAAAGTTTTATTTAGATTCATTTGTAATTACTGTCGGTAATTTGTGAGAAATAAATCAAATGTTTTGTTACTTTGTAATGGAGCTGATATTAACCGGCACTATTTCAAGGTCGTTGCAGCTCATTTTAGTCAGCAACTAATGGCTTTTGTCATAAACATCATCCCATATCAGTTTCTTTGACAAGATATTCTACAAATGTAATTATGATCTGTGACAGTAATGAAAGAGACGGATTAAGAAAGGATAAGAGAGAAATGATTTTGTATGAAGGAAAACAATGACATCAGGTCTAATAAATGTACAAAATAAGTTTTACAACATTATCATGTTTTTTTAAGAGAAAAATGAATCTGCAGTTTGTGTTGATTTTGATCTGTATTTACATTTGAGGAGGGAACAAGAATAAAATATACTCAGGGATTGGGAAAGACACTTTTGACAATTGGCCATTTTCAGGGCTTTTAGTCATTTTCAGAACTTTGATTGGGCCATTTCCACGAGAAGTAATAGTAAAATTTCTAATTTGAATGGGCCATTATTTCACTCAATGTGCAAAATACCCCGTGGCCCCTACCTTTCCCAATCTCTGCATACATCATTAACATGATTTGTTGTATTTCTTAGTAAAAAAATATCTTTTGGACTCTGAAATACTTTTTTGTGCCGGGGGTGACATTTGGTCATTGAAACACCCGTAGGTGACATAGAAAGAGGATCATTTGATTCATATGATTGTGCAAAAGTCCGTGATGTTAAAGTTGATCTTGGCTAAGAACCAACCAGTGTAGTACATGAAGGTCAGGTTGTCAAAATAATTCTCATAATTACTCATCTCCAGTGACATTTTGGAATGATAGAGATATTTCAACAACACACTTTGAATAAACATTTCCCTAATTGTCTAGTGACCTTTGATTGTTTATGTTTTAAGAGTTATCTAGTTCCATAAGGGTTGAACTCTATATGTCAATTTGATTGTTTCCATTCTTTCTACATTTTGAGTTGGTTTGTCTGTAATGACCCTGCTGTTATCTTATGCAGTTATTGTGTTATATAATGTTTTTGAAACTGAAGGCATGATATAGTTTATTATAGGATTTTGATCATTGTTAAACAAAAATATTATGCAATCACATATTTGAGAACTGCAATAACAGATATTTATATTTATACTTGTATTTGTCCATAAATATTATCATTGTGAAAATAGACATGCTAAAATTTGGTTAACAGTCTATCATTTCCCTAAAAATTATCAGTTGCACATTAATACCAATTCTTTACACAGACAGACAAAACATTCTCTTATATAGGTCATTGCTTGCATATGGTAAGCAGTGGACATGTTCCCTTGACATGGTCATCACTCAGTGAGTTATTGAAGGTACAAGAAATGGGTGCTTTTTTAGTAGTCATGATTTCATTGAAATTATCATCATGTAAGATACCAAAAAAAGTGAAATATTTCTTAAGGGATTTATTAGTACAAATAAAAAAAATGTGATGTCGTGTTGAAAAAAATAATGTTTGATAAACTGTGTCTTGATTGCTAATCCTCGTTAGTCAAGAAAAGCTTATCATCAGTTTTCATAAGACATGGATCTGTAAAATATGTTTTCCTCTCTTTTTTATTGACAGTAATTACAAACTTTATCATATCATGATGAAAAAACCATTAAATGGGAACGAAACATATTTAATGAAAACACACTTGATAACTGGTCTCAATACAATATGGTCCCTTTCAGATGCACAAAAGATACAAGACTTCAATGGTTTCAATATAAAATACTACATCACATTCTTCCAACTAATAGCATTCTGTACAAATTAGGTTATATTGACAATCCTAACTGTAGTTTCTGTTCTCAAGAAATTGAGACACCAGTTCATTTATTTTGGACATGCGAAAAGGTAAATGAAATCTGGCAACAACTAGAATCCTGGCTACGTCAGAAGGCTCTTATCCAAATAAACATTACAAAGAAACACGTTCTGATTGGTTATCCGGATAAGAATAACGATCCTCTGAATATCATCTTGATGATAATGAAATACCTTATATTTAAAAACAAATTGAATAAAAGAATGCCACCATTTCAAGTATTCAAAAACGAAATGCGTGACTATTATTTACTTACTAAATGTTCAGCGATCATTGAGTGTGATATTAGCCTTTTCTATAAATTTTGGTCAACTTGCCATATTCTATTCACGTAAATTTGACTATTTGCCATACTGTACTTATGTGATTTTTCATTATTAATGCTGTACCGGAATGTCATCTGTTGATTTTTAAAAAACACTGTAAAATGCTTTGAAAATAAAAAGTTAAAAAAAAAAAAAAAAAAAAAAATGATGAAAAAATAGAATGTTTTCTCCATCGTTGATATGTGGTGCTTTCGGAAATATTTTTCTAAGTTCTAGATCACGCCGCTTTTGAAAAATTTGTACCCCAGAAAAATTAAATATTTGTTATGCAAAACTCAATAATACTTCTTATGAATGAACTGATAGCATTTAATTGTTTTTCTTTATTTACTCAATTTGATATGTTTAAATGAGAAGATCAAGACAAGATTGTTTTCAATTGACAAAATTTCTACCACCCAATGTCAAAATCTGTATTTAGGTAGACTTTGTCAGTGTAATTGTCACCTTTCACATCTCCACTAAAGAAGAGTTCCCGATGAATATACTAACTCTCTTGGTAATTGTGGTAGGCAGTTTAATATTGCGAGGTGTTAACTTGGTGTCAAAGGGTATAGATTTTATCTCTTCTTCAGTGTAACATATGGGAGACACAACAAGTCGTCCATTCAGCATGGTTTAAGTCCCGCTCCATGACTGTTTGAAATAAGAGAATTTGATACGGTCTTTGTAATTATTCATCAAATCTTATCTCAACTGAATACCTTTGATTATAAGAGTGAGAATATAGCATTACTTTAGAACAAATATTTGTAAAAAAAAATTTGGGACTTTATGAATTAGATTTTTTTTTTCAATATTTATATTGGGACTAAATGCTTATGTGATGGTTTAAAATTATATGTATTTCATCTAATTTGAAACCTACTCACTGATAATCTCTCAATCCAGTGAAATAAAGTATTTATTGTAGTAATTGTAAAGATCCATATAAAGTTGTGAATGGTATTAGTGAAATGATTTAACTGTCTGCTAGAACACATTCTGGTAGTGTTGAATACATTGACAAGCTCTGGCAGGAATGAACAGATCAAGAAACTAAGACAATAATCAGTCCATTCCACATGCACAAAACACAATGTTTGATTTCCTTCTCAGTGGAACACAATCGGAAATGTCCTCAATTGAACACAATCTATAATGTCCTAAATGAACACAATCTATACGTCCTTGGTTGAACACACCATTTCACCTCTTTACAGTCTGAGTGACAAAAGAAAACACGGCCCACAAGAGAGTCCTAATCAGGTTTATTTGTCCATGCTCTGATACATGATTACTCCATTCCTTGGTCAATTTGGGTCTGCCCAGTGGTCAGTTGGAGAGATTCCAGCCAGTTATGGAGATTTGGTGCCCAGTGAAGGAAGCCAGATCATATTTCCTGTATTTATCAAGGTTTGATTCCTCCAAGTAACCGGACACTGCTCCAGGGACTAGCCTAAAGTCAGATACTTGGAGGGCTCTATGTTATATATACTCTTTATAGTCTTCATAATAACAGGCTGTACTATCTATATCAGTTCATATGCTTTAATAGCCCCATCTATCCCTCCCACTTTGTCGTGTATGAGCAGCCGGGATACAATATGGACATCCGATATACTTACAGACTAATAGATTTAGTGTTCCGAGAGGAAGGTGGAATTCAGTCCTGGGAACATTCTGATGATGGTATCTGCATTGAGATAAGCATTTTAGGTCACTGATGACTGAATTCTTCGTCTTTTATTGGAGATCTTTGGGCATTTGACACATCTTCATAGCTGAGAATGAAGTTACAGTTGATATTGTATACTATTCCTGTTTGTATATCTTTTTGAAAGGGATCATGGTCAATCTAACAGCTGATTTCATTATTGTTATTCCAGATTATTACATCTTTCATTATTGTTATTCAGGATTATTATTTCTGTATTTTTTGGTCATTTGTGTTGAGGTTTAGTGTGTTATTTTCATACATTAGGAAACTAAGTTTTCAATGTCTACTTTAAGTACCCTTCCAAGTTGAGTGCATTTACAGCCTTAATCTCTAAAACATCTTAAATGTAGTTAATTTTCTCATATCATTGATATCATTCATTTCTAGAGAAAACAACCTATTTTTCAGTTGACTGCCATTCTAAACTTCATTATATGGCAAAAAGATACTCATTTTTCAAAAAAATTTGATGACTTTTGTCATTTTGAGGGAGTGGTTTTTCATTCTTTACGTAGAACATATTTAAGAATAGGAAATGGTCAGTAACCTTTTATCTTTTGGGAGTGCTTATGCTTTTGTGAGCCTGGATTCTTTAATAGATAAGATCATTGTCCAAAATGACATGTCCAAAGAGGTGGAATCAATGGCAGTAGACAAACATTGACATGAAAGATGAATCTGGATGATGATAAAAACTGGCATCAAGTCTACAGGATTGGTCGGAATGTGAGACCAACATCACAGAAAGAAGTGATCAATGAAGGGACCTTCTATCATTTAGGAGTGGCCAATGTACATATCTTTAACAATAAAGGCCAAGACTGGCATCAAGTCTGTAGGAGTGGTCAGTGTAGCTATGTCCAGCGGGCTCATTGACCAGTGTGTGGTCCGAGAGAGTGTCCATCTCGGTTCTGAATTGATCCAGCATTGACTATTCATTCAGGCAGTGTTTGTTTGGTGAGTCATATCCACTGTGTCCACTACCATGCAATGTACACACTGACCAGAAAGGATGGAAGTGGTTTGGGGGAGAAATAATAGAGTGAGGGGTTAAAAATAGGGGACAGGATTGGTGGGGGGCGAAGTAGGATAAAGATATTTTCAAGTGTCATCTGATATGAGATTTATGCAATAAACAAAGATAACTGGCACATGTCCAAGCCTTGCCTCAACTGAGATTCTTTCATCATCCAAAATCTTCTATATTACATATAAATGAAAAATGAATTTCTCTGATGACAATGAGGCCTATGAGTGATGTCATCATGTCTTCAACTTTTTAATCTTGTGTCACGGTGATGTCATAATAATTAATGTAAAGGCATAATATGATACCATGTTTTTGACGATGACAGGCCATTCTGAAAAATCTGTCAAAATGATATTTCTGTAATAGGTATCCATTGTAAAACAGTTTTAGATAAGAAATAAAGTAAAATCCTTGAAATGCAAGAAAATATGAAATTCAAGGGGGGGGGACAAGTAGTATTTTGGATAACAATTTGGAGAGATGAGAGTATGTGTAAAGGAAAAGAAAGCAGTTAAGTAAAAGTTAGGTGTGGTAGTGTAGATGGGATGCTCTTGCTGAAAGATTAGAGTGAGAAAATCAATGAAATCCAAAAAAGGAGAAAAATAGGGATACTGGATACAATTCTGTGTCTGATCAACAAAAGGAATGGGATGTGAGATTGGTTGTGACAGACAAATGTTTTGGGGGGGGGGGGGGGGGGGGGGGGGGGGGGCTGGAGATGAGAAAATGAATGAGAAGAATAAGTGACCAATGCATGCAGCTATGCCTCTCGCTGGACATCCTCCATATTAATCACCGATAATTAACGCGATATAATTTATTCTTCTGCAGATGGCATTTCACATGCATTTTCCACTCCAATAGTAGAAATGATGACAGCTACTTTGTTCTGCTTGTGGTCTTTATGTTGAGAGTAAGCAGATCATTTGTGTTGCTACAAGAATTGTGTAAAATTGCATTAGCACCCGACCAGAAGTGATTTATACTGACATGATGAACAGTCATTTTAACCAGTAAGTATTTTATTGGATAAGCTTGTGTGTTAATGGCTTTTATAAAGTCTATGCAATTGTGTGTAACGCAGGATTAATGGTGATCACCTAACACCGGTGTTGTAGTAAATGAGTGTAGTATTCTTCCCCGATGAGTGGAAATAACACACAATAAGAATCTGTGGCAATCATGGTAAGTGTGAGCGTCCAGCAGAGTCAATTATGCAGGGAGGGGGGAAGGAAGGGGGGAGGGAGCTAATCTGACCAACACTGCCCCACTGCCTCATATATCAGAGCTGGGAGCTGGTCCAGTAGCGGTCAGATGGTTACTGGATATCGGCTCATGAGGCATTCTGAGTCAGACAGACTAAATTGGTAAAGCTGTACAGAGGTATACTACAGGATCGTCCCAAAGGCTTGATAAAAACTGTATCACTGGGTTTTAGCTATAGCTTTGATACAAACTTTATCGCTGGTTTCTAGTTCTAGCCTCAATACAAGCTGTATGACAGGATTCTCACATAGCCTGGATGCAAGTATAATAACAAGATTTTCATCTTAAATACAGGCTGTATCACTGGATTTTTGCTCAAGCCTGGATATAAGCTGAATCACTGGATTTTAGTTCTAGCCTGGATATAAGTGGTACCCTTGGACTCAATAATTCCTTGTAGGATTTTATTATTGGATTCTACATGCCGAAATATTGTCATCCATAAAATTTGCTGAAAATCTCCACCAAAATGTAAGATGCAGCCTTTTTTTACCAATGGACAATAACTGAATTGAAAATTATCCTGTATAATCTGAACTCCTATAAAGTGTCTGTATGAGAACTAGATGTCCGACACAATCCTGCTTGGTAAGACTCCCTAACCCTCTATCTGAAGGTCACAGAGCTCAACTCTGAACTAGCAGTTTGTGTAGCATGTTGTTTGGTCAAGCTTGAGAGACCGGCTGGCTGACCAGACAGGACTGAGGGAGCAGACGGACTGGCTAACTTCCAGTGCTGGACACCTTGACCCGCTTGCCGAGCGGAGACAGAGGGGGAGAGAGAGAGAGAGGAAGAGAGCAGTGCACTGCAGGATAGACAGACTGTTTGGACTGAGTGACAGACTGATATGGTGTTTGTGTTGTTTGAGCTGGACTTGCAGAGGTATAGGATCAATACATGCTTGGAGTGGAGAGCTAGCTGACCGACCCACTGGCCAGACTGTGAGTGACCACTGGCCGGATTACTGTCTGAGGCTGTCTAGCTGAGTAACTCACAACAGAGTTACAACATGCAGTGTATTACAGACTCCATGTAACCTGTATGGATACTATAAGCTGTGTTGATACTGACTTCATGTGAGCTGTTGACCGGTGAGTAGATCGGACCAGGTGACCCGTGTGGTTTGTCTGTAGGTCGGAGTGTTCTGTGTGTGTATGGAGTCTGTGCACATGCTGGATGTCAGACTAAAGGTCACATTGATCTGGACAACCAGCAACATGGCTTGTGTGTGGAACACAAGTGATAGGGAAATTCTGATCCTTGCTTGGAGCTTTGGATACTTATTTGGGGTTATTGATCTACTGTTCATGTTATCTTCTTTGGGAAGCGGCAGAATGTTGTGAAAATTTTAATATTATTTATAATATTGATATGTTGAATAATTTTTATTCAGTTTTATGTCAGAAACACAGCTTGTGAATGGAACACTTTGTGTTAGGAAGATTCTGGTTCTTGCTTGGACCTCTGGATACCAGTTTAGCAATTGCTCAAGCATTGTTGTCTCTTGTCTTTGGTTGCAGAAGTGTAAATTATGAGTTATTATTGATAGTATTGAGGCTATCACTCAAGAGCTGTTAAGTGGTTGTCAGTTTTGTGAGTTGGATCTGATTGCCAATTATTTTGTCTTTCATCGCTGTAAAAGAAGGGATAAAAGAATATTTTTTAAAATCTGTCTTCATACACAAATCTCATGAATATTAAAATTGTCCTTCAAAACATTTCTGGAAATACTAAGAATGAGCCAAGCTCGAATCATAACCCAGACTTGTGGTAGATTATTCAGTGTTAATGAACTATTATCAAGTTTTGATGCTGATATTCTCTGAGGCACACGACCATATCCCAGTAAGAGCGACACAGCTGTGACAAGGAGCCATTAAGGGATGAAAATATTCAATACCATGTTGTCATGATATTTTCAACATGTATAAGTTGCTGCCCCTCAAGTGTTGCGTGTCTACTAACTAGGCATAGATTCTCATGGTCTGTTTCTCTTCATCTAACATTCATGGACTCGTCTATAGGGAAAAGGCTTATTGCTTGCTAAGTTGGCCTTATCATCATTGCTAAATACTCACTCATTCCTTGCTAAGTTACTGCCAGTGTCATGAAGAACTTCTGAAAAAACCTGACTGAGTAGTATCAGTAACATGATGAACTTAGTGTTAGTTAAACAATGTGTTAGCATGCACACTAAAATGTCTCACCCCTACAATAGAGAAATAAAGTTTTAAATCCATTGAATTCTACCTCATTAAGGAAAATTACCAGTTGATGGCAGTCATAGAGAAATACTGAAGCTAGAATTATTTGATCGATTTTAGTGTCATGAAGAAATAATGAAGCTAGAAGTCCTGGCTCTAGCATCACTAAGTTAATATTAGTGTCATAAGAACATTCTGAACTTGGATATGCACAGTTTTCCATTAAGAAATATAAAATTTTGCTTTGCTAAGTTAATCTTATTATCATGAGACCAGTTATTTTGAACGACATGAAAAAATTCCAAACATTGCTTAGTTTTCAAAAAGTGAGCTTAAAAATCTTTTAGTCTGTGTTGACAATGGCGTCAATAAGTATTTATTTACAACTCCATTGATCTCAGTATTCAATACAGGTTGAAAAGTTTCTGCACTAGAGCCTATAATGCCTCCGTAAATGTCTTCATTAAAGAGTGTTCAATTATAGAGGAGAGTGGCCAGTAATGGACGATTGAAGGTCAGTGACCACCTGCACACCTGAGTGACTCCCTGGACCTGAGATTTTGTTAACGAGTGTTGAGGACCAACGTGCCCTGGGGCACATCCTCCATCTAGTCACACAGGTAAAGATGGGCTGGCTGTGCACGCTATGCAGACATTCTTCATCTGGCAGGCTGTGGATATGGATGTGCTTTGTGGTCAGATGTGGTACACTTTTGGTTGTGTCCACTGACGTTGGTAAATACAGGGAACCACAATTTCATCATGAGTGTGGTCAAAATATACATTTTGGATCTCTGGCTGTGATGTGAATACCTGTGAGGTGATAGACTTATCTACGCATGTTTTACAGAAAGTGTCTGACAGGCAATGGATCATGATCTTATGCTTGTGGACAACTGGAATATTTGTAAAATTGTAGATTTGTTGCAGATGTAAACATGCCTAGCTGTTCATGTTGTGTAAACACTCTTTGTGCAGCTATTTCATTTTGCTTGATAAGCTGAGGTTCTTGTCCTGTATGTTGATTAATAAGCTGTTCTGGTCAGTTGTGTATTTGTCCACTTCCTCTACATGATTCAACTGTCATCTTTAGTCACTGGTTGGATTCGGCAGTATTGAGATCTGTCAAAGTCGAAAAGGAGTTTATTTGAAATGAGACCAAAGTTTAATTTTTGAAAAAAATACAAAACAAAAATTGATGAAATTTAAAATTGAATTTCAGAGTGTATCTTCATACAAATTTCTTTTAGTATAGGCATGGTAAATGAAATAATGTACACATTTGATTAAATTATCTTAAGGTGTACATAATAATTATTAAAATTGTTATGCATGTTCTCTCATGGATTCACATCCATGTATTTTGGTGATTCTTTCAATTCAGTCGTTCATTGACATGCTTTAGCATCAGTCAGTTAAAACAGCAACATTTTCTGATTAACAACTTCTTCATTGTGAATATCAATGAATATGTGCCTACCCCTTCATCAGGTGGGATGAGGGGAATAAGAAAATGGGAATTATATGGACAACGAACATAGCATAGAAAAATGATATGTTATACAATAATAAGAAAATCTAATTAGAGAGATTAATAGAGGAGAATGTTGATGGGAACCCTGAGATTGAGCTGAGCCCATTGGAAGTCCTTGGATCAGTTTTTATAAATAGAATGACGCCAGTTTGGAATATGTGACTAACAACTTGCAGAATGTTCCTTCAAACAGACCAAAATCTTGAAGAAATATGGGAATACTTATACATTTGGAATAATGTTACTTGTTACTTGAACCTGACTGTGACATCATTATGACCTAAGATTGTGATGTCATGGTGATTGTGACATCATCAACATTATGACATCACAGCACTGGTAGTCAAGTGGTTAGTGATAGCAATTCACTGTCAATACCTCCATAACAGTGGCAGTCCTCCTGAGGCTATACCTTGATCTCAACTTATTTCTACCCTGTAGTTCATTTTTGACAGAACCATTGCCTCACTGCTTGCTAACCAACACATAAGCTAGGTTTCAGTTGGTTTTCATCTTTCTCAATGCATAATTTATTTTCTATTCTGTTGCAGATGGGAGAGTAAGAGTTGATCAGAGATGTCAGACACTGCCAAGAGGTTAAAGTGATGGATTACAGTAATACAAGTCTCCTAAACCTCTATAGGTAGGTTTTATATTTTGGGGGAAATATACTGGACACCAAAAGAAACGTGAATCAAGAAGGTATAAGAAATATGATGGTTTTTTATTGAATCAAAAGTTCCCCTCAAAACTGGCCGCTCATTTTGAAACAAAGTTTTTACGACAGCAGCCATCCATTGAAACAACCATATGCTATAGTAATTTAAAAGTTTAAGATTTTGTGTTTCTTTTGGTGTTCACTATATATTAAATATTGAAATAAGCTTAGCTTTGGTTAATGGCAAAACCAGGATTTTTCTATTTCCTTATGAGATGCATTCCCTCCCAAAAGAGGTAGCTCAAATGAAAAAGTGTTAAAGTTTACATAACCACAAACATATTTCACTATTTTCTTTGATTACAATTTTGTATAGTGCGTCAAAGGTCGCTACTCAAATATGTTCAGTTTGGTAATGAAAGCCGTTTTTGAATGTCACTTTTGATGGGCCGCTTAAATCTATCTGGCCACAAACCAGTGAATGCATGACTGGTCACACGCCCTTTTTGTGACGTCATAAACAAAATCATTGCCTCGTGATCTATACATCTATCGTAACAATATCACAGAAAAAAAACAATAATTATTGATTTTCAGAGAATGTTTTCCACTCAGTCAGATACATCATTTGACGATGTAACACTATTAAGCGTTTGATGTATAAATGGTACCCACATCAATGGTAATTAAACAATTAATTAAGGCGGTATTTCAGTTGAAATAATGATGCGTCACTCTGTACAGTCTGTTTATTACGTCACCCCCGTGAGAGTTTTATTGCCCCTAGCCCAGGTGGGGTTTTCACAGCCTATAATTATGCTGTCTTAATGAAAGACTTATTAAAGGTGCTTATTTGACAAATTAACAAAAATCAAGCCCAGTTCTTATTTTGTTGAAAATTCTTATTAACGAAAGTCGAGAAGTGATAAAGTCTAGCTTACCGGTTGTTTAAACTTTCTTTTATAATGAGCATTTCTCAGGCATCTGGAAGGTTCCCCTGAGCTCAAAAGTCCAACACAAACAATCTGCTAATTTCAGCTTTTGAAACGCTTCTTGCATGGAAAGCTTGCTTGTTGTCATCAAGGCCTATGTTATGATTCAGTTGTTAAATTAAGTGACCATATTCTGTCAAGAAAACTCAAAGCGCAAAGTTAACAGTATTGAATTATAGGTTTTCTCCGAAGCATATGGAATTGATTGAGTCTTTGGAAATAGTTATTTTTTGAAAGACCTGGCATCAAATCGGGCTTGTCCATTTATTTGATAGAGGTTGGTGTAGGATTTATAACTTGAGTGTGGAGAGAAACTGTTGAATGCGATTCCTGTAATTCAATCACCCAGAATGGTTTGTTTCTTTAAAGCAAATGATGAGAGCTACTAGTAATAACTTTATGTGAGAAGGGCCTGAGAAAATGTACTTGTTAGATCGACATTGATTCTGAGTGTTTATTGCAATCACTCAATCATACAAACATCAAAACAATAAATTTTCAGAATTTTTTTAGTAAATCATGATCAATCTTATCTTTTGTAATATACTGTCATGTATACTGTTTGTTTTTTTCAATTTTCCATTTCATCACTATTGATATTTTGAGAAATTTGATAGTGGTACCTATCATAAAATCTTTCTATAAAATATGATCCCTTGATGACCTAGATCAAAGTGTAGAGATATGATTTTGTGGTCTACCCACTGAAACTCAAGCCGACTCATTCACATGGAAGAGCTACAACAGATTCTTGCTGGGACAATAGGCACCCACAACAAAGTTAATCTGAAGTCTTCAGTCAAAATATCCCCCCCTTTTGATGTTTGGGGCTGACTAGGGTTTCTCACTTGTAAATGCTGTGACCTGACCTAGATTTCTCAGCAGTCAGGAAGGGAGGTCAGTCTGACCTTTGACATATCTCAATGGGAAGGGAGGTAACTCTGGTCAATAGTGGACAGTTGTGAATGGAGGAGATTTAATATGGTGGAATTGAATTAAGAGAAATTCTTTTCTGCTTTTCCAAATTTCCTTTCATGCCAATTTCAATTTGTATATTTACAATTTTCTTGATTTCAGATCTGAAAGTTTGCAGACACTATGATATCTTCTAAATGGTAGGTCAAGCTCTGCTGTGCTGCCTTATTTGTTTCTTAACAATATACTCTAAATGGCTCGCTTTAAACTACAATTGAGCTGAGGAATCAGAAATCAGTCTATGCTTAAACAAATTCCTTTCAATCAATGTTAATTATTTTATTGGCACATCATCATGCTAATTTTCTTTCCTTTAATATACTCTGACAAATACAGAGCATTTTCTATCAAATGAATCATCAATATGAAACATTGGAAAGATCTTATCTCTTTATGTCAACATATTTATTGTTATCAACACGATGATATTGTGTATAGTTATAGTCATGTTATTGTAATAAGAGGTATCTACCGAATGTGACAGAATTTCAAATTTTATGATGTATATCAAATTAATTCTCCTCTTATCTGACCATGACTTTCTGGACTAATCTCTATTTCTCACTTCAGGAAAGGTTATTCTTTTATTGGAGCAAAGTGGTGTAGTTGCTGGCATGCTAGCCTCTCACATTTTTAAGACCTAGGTTCAAAACCCCGTAAAGACCAAAATATAATTAAAAAAAGGGCCAATTCTGAATGGATCTAATGTTGTGTTGTATCCCTTGGGAAGGCGCTTCAGCCACATTACACTCAATCTATCCTGCTGTATAAATTGGTACCTAAACACAGGATTTACAGACCTTGATTGTCTGCTCAGCACTAATTATTAGTACCTTTATATAGCCCAAATTAAATGTCCAATGTCATTTTATCATCATAATATTATATTCTTTGCTTCCTCCAGGCGCTGTGTGCTGTAGACCATCTTCCTTGTGAAGAAAGGAAACATGAACCATAATATGGGCACCCACCCAATCAGTGTTGGAAATACATCCTCAGCTGCAAACCACGTCACTCAGTCATCAGGTGAATAAATCCTTAAAGCCATAGAAATTATTGTTTTTTGGAAAAAAAAGGAAATTTTCATTATCATAACAAAATTTTTTTGTCTATGTAAACCTTCATACTATTTTAGTTGGTTAAATAACAGAAACTCAACTCAATTTTACAATTTCTTTCAGGTTAAAGGGTTTTTACGGGCCAACAGTGCTAGCAGTATAAACATTAAAAAGAATATTGCAATTTTGCAAGCCTTTGGTAAAAGGTTGGGGTTTTAATTTCAAGCCCTGTCTCAGCCTTTAAGTATATCACTAAATCCTCAAATATACATTATCGCTATTCATTTAACTATTCCCTTATTCCTCCACAGTTCTGACGAGCATCCCGAACCAAGCTGCCTACCTCGCCTTCCAGAACTCAGCAGACTCCTACAATGGACAGTTTGCCGTCTTCGATTCAAAACCGTCCTACATGCCCCATGTCTCCAAAGAGGGTATGTTGACTTTCGTTTAGTTAAACTTTAGGGTCATGTTTATATAGTCTATTTTGAACTGTTACTCTTTTTAGGCTTCCTGAAGCTCAAATGTCTTTGACCTAGTTTAATCCATCTGCAACTGTTTTGAAATGGACTTTGTTGATCTGAAAATACTGACCATATATATATTAGTGATATTTGTTTTAGCTATTTGACAATGTCCTTCCTCAGATATCAAGTTATAGAATAATAACTTTAAATATTATTTTTGACATATATGCAGAAATTTAACATGTTATCCATTTTTGCCTTAAGTTATTCACATTATCACATTTTGTTTAAATGTTTCTTCATAATTCATAAGAAGTTATTAACATAAACTCCCAAGTGATGTTCCTGTAAAATTGACCAAATACCTTCATACATACAGCACACCTGTACGACAGCCACTGTGGGTTGTACGGGATGCAGAGCCCCCCCAACATGTCTCCGTCCCCGCCCCCTCCCCCTCGTGTCTACAAACCTTGTGTGGTGTGTAATGACAAGTCGTCTGGATACCACTACGGAGTCAGCTCTTGTGAGGGCTGCAAGGTATGTTGACTTTTTTCTCTTCTGAAAAGTTTGCAATATTGTGTGTCACATTCTCAAACAATTGAAGTGACAATGGAAGGACAGTTTTTAAGTCAAAAGTGTTAATTGGTTCTGATTTATTCTATAAATTTTAGAATTCTCACAAAGTGACAAAAGTATCAGTATTGCTTTATTAGATTCGCAGATTTATTAGATAGTCAAAAATATTAATGTACTATGATGATAGAACTGCTTGCTCCATCAAGGGTTTTGCATGAGAATTTATTGAAGCATTTTATATTTGTATATCATAATTTATTACCCGCCGGTGTAAAATACTGCAGTGTAATATATCTACGGCAATATTAAACTAGTGTATGACGTCACAATGGCGTCAAAGTCGCGGAAATGTTTCTTTCAGTACACTGTAGGCAATCATCCTTGATTACTGAGGTCAAGTAATAAACAGAATACTAAACTTCAATCAATTTAATAGTATTGTTACCAAACTCGTTAACGATTTGGTATCAAACTCACTTTGGTTCGTTTTATACTCAATCATTAACTCGTTTAATAAAAATAGTATTAGATGGAAGGTCGTTTAGTATCCTCTATATAACAATGTAACTGTGCTCTCTAGGGATTCTTCCGGCGGAGCGTGCAGAAGAATATGCAGTACACGTGCCACAAGGACAAGCACTGCCCAATCAACAAGGTGACACGCAACCGCTGCCAGTACTGCCGCCTCCAGAAGTGCTTCGCAGCTGGCATGTCTAAAGAAGGTCAGTGGCACGGTATAAAGTTTTTTCTTACACATTCCCTGTTTTGTGTCCAGTCTTCTTTGTCTTCTGCCAGACCTCTCTTGGTACCTTCCTTTGGATTTCTACCGCACAGTAAGGACTTGTTTTATATTAACATGAAATGAGTTCCCTCATTTTCTCCCCCATTCACCTGTATAAAATTTCAATATTCATGTGAAGATTCTAGCCTTACCAAAGCACTCCCTGGCTCTGTCTGTAATAATTAATGGAACACTGTTGTAAAAACAACCAATCTATTGATGTTCCTTGAGGGGGGACCTTGGGAATTTTGTGTACCTTTCTGGAATGGTGTTCTTAGAATCTTTGTGAAGTAGGAGACTTTTACCATTTGCTTAGATAATGCCAAATTAATCTCCTTAGTAGATCACCTGTACAAAAGTTAAATTAGTATGTTAAGCGTTTGCCTCTCTCAACAACAGCGGTGCGGAATGACAGGAACAAGAAGCGGAAACCGAAGCCTGAGAGTGCGTCCAGTTCCAATGAGGACCTGACCGGAGATGACCAGACCCTCATACAAGACATTCTGGACGCGCATCGGACGACTACTGTGTCGGACGAAGCAGACGACGCTTCTTCTTCCTCGGTAATAATTGCTCTTGTTGTGTAACCATTTTATTCTATCTCATTTGAATGAGGCTATGGTTTTACTTGCACCTAGGTGCATTATGACAAGTTTACTGTTTGTCAGGGTCTTATCTTGTGTCCTTGTCAATGGCCACTCACCTTCCAAGAATTCAACCAATCAAAGGTTTGCTTACATATTGTTGTTGCCAGAGATTACATATCCCCTTCCCTGATTGGCTGCAAATGGAAGGTGTGAGGTATGACTCTAGTCAATCTGTGCTAAGATCATAACGTAGCTAGAATCAAGTGTTATGTTAGGTTTGATACTAAAAGGTTAATTTGTAGTCATGTCCAGACAGGAAAAGTTCACAATGACCATTGTAACATGTCATGAGAGATGCTGACTGTATCATAATAGCAACAAAAGCAGAGAACTTTGTAATATATTGGTACAATTCAGCTTCTATAACATTCTTAAAAAGTAACATCATTTAGAAATTTAGAGTAGATGTATTTTCCATTGATTTTCAAGTTGCATTTAAGTAAAACCAGAAATGGCATTTGCTAGTAGCTTCGACTTATGTGTCAGGAAAATGGAAAAAATTTAAAAGATTTATATCAATGAAAGTTATGTCGACATTGCAGCCCTCCCCTGATGTCAAGGAGGAGAAGAAAGAGAGTGGTATACTGTGGGAAAGAATTAGTGAACTTTCCTCGGATGGTGTTGTGAAAATTGTGGACTTTGCCAAAAAGATTCCCGGATTTTCTTCTTTATCACAGTCGGATCAAATAACATTACTCAAGGCAGCATGCTTAGAAATCATGGTATGTTTGTGTCTTTAATTTTCATTTCTTTATCCATTTTGTTAAGCATGCAAGTGTTTTGCAAAAATGATCACTTGGTAATTTTAGAAAAATGCTTTAGAAAAGAAAATATTTTTTAGGTTCTGATGTTCTTAATTTGGGAAAATCAAAGCAATGAATGAATGTTAGGTAACTCATAGATTGATTTGCTTTGCATAGCAATTACAGTTACTGTAAGTATTTGATACACTTCAAGAAATGACTTCAAAATTTCAAAGAACCTGATTACAATGTAGAAAATGCCAGAAGATATTATTTAAAGAAATATTAGTCAATGTTGATAAAGTAAATAGTAAAATATTTATTTCTATGCATATTGCAGATTTTGCGACTGAGTGCGCGGTACGACATAGATTCAGATAGGATGGTGTTCACGAACGGTCTTTCTTTCGACAAGGACCAGTTACAGGAGGGAGGATTTGGAACATTAACTGGAACCATATTCAGTTTCGCTGCTTCCCTCAAAGCTATGAACATTGATGATGCAGAGTTTGCCATTCTCTCAGCAATTTGTTTAATGAGTGGGGGTAAGTTGTGCTGGAATCTAAAGTTTTGACCCTGACTGCAGTGAGGGTATTTTTTTGTAAAACATAGTTACCATCTTTTGCCATAAGTCATTTGAGATTTGACAAGTTTATTTTCATTCTGTTGAATTATCAAGCAGATACCAAATTCAAATATCAAATCAAATTTGCTGAGGTTTGATAGTCTTGTAGGGTTCAGCAAGTTGAGTTCAAGCTTGTCAGTTAAATACATGAAGAATTGCTTGATCGTTATAAATTTTAGTGAACTTGAATGCTCATTTTCTGTCTGGCAGGATAATAAATTGACTGTGAAAATTGAGAAAATTAAGGTATTTTTTGGTGGTATGAATTAGTGATTTTTTTAGTTAGCTTCCTTTGTTTAGCACACCAAAAGTACTATAAAATCATCATTTCAACTGTATGACTGTAGACAGGTACTGCAATGTTAATTATAAGTTAAGCTGTCTCATTGGTAAAAACTGATGTGAGATAATAATTGATGGTATATGATATTGATGATATACCTTAATTAGTCAATCTATAAATAAATTGCCATATGGTCTGAACGGGTTCGTTAAGCTACACTTTCACGGTCTGTAAACGTACTGAAAATCAAGATCATGCAAGCTGAATTTGTCAAAGCTCATTCTTACAGTAAAGTGTTTTGAAGGACTAAATTCATGGAAAATCTTCATTTCCAACATCCGTATGTCAGGAAGCTGCATTAATTACTATTATTGAAACATTTACCTATAATTAATCAACCGCTTCATCCCCAGACCGGTCAGGCCTGCAGGACACGGAAAAGATAGAACAGATGCAGGAACCACTCCTGGAGGCACTCAAACACTACACACGCTCTCGCCGCCAGGACCAGCCCCACATCTTTGCCAAACTACTCATGAAGCTCACCGACCTCCGCAGCATCAGCGTCAAAGGTAGGACCCATTCTAGTCTAGCGGTTGGCTATCTTCTAGCGTATCTAGTTGGTGATGTAGGTAGCACACTGTCTTTTGTAGTTCTAATTCTAGGGTGTTATGATAGGCTAGGTGTTAGCGGAGTTGGTGAGGTAGAGTGCAAGGATTGATCGGCTACTTGGTGTCTTTTACCATTTGGTAAAACATTAGTGGTGTCATATATTCCATCTGTGCACATGTGCACTTTTGACTATGTGATAGAGATCATTACCTGAACAAGTGTGTCATGATTCTTTCAAAGCTTATAAACCTATACTCTCGCTTAGGAAATGAAAAAAACAAAAACAAAAAGATCTTGAAAAAGTCATGACTCTCTTGCGAAGTTGATATCCTCTAGAACAGTTATGGAAACTGAAAATGGAATTTTATTACAGGTATTCAGATAACTCTTGGTAATGTTCTGCAAATTAACCGTGTTGTTGATGAACGTAATTTCATTGTATTTTGGCTGATATCAATGGCTTGATTTGTTGAACATCACCAAGGTAACAGTCAATGAGCTTTGGATTGGAAACCTCTTTCTTTGCAATGATGTATCCAGAGATCATGCAATTTGATTAGCTATTTATCCAATGGAAATCATTGCAAATAAGAGGTTGTTCATCCAAGTCTATTCTCCTTTGTTCGACCAACAGAGTAGCAGGTCACTGTACGTACAAAGCTAGAAAAGTAGTAATAAATAGGAGTTCTGGACCGACGGAGATCAAAGGGTATTTTTTATCCTTGATCCCTGTCCAGAAACCCCCTTTATACCTACTCAAGTAGCTAGCCCAAAAGTGATCTTAGTCAAACAGCATAGCAAAAGAAGAAAAACTTCATAAAATGACCAACACGAACAAAACATTACTAAACTCTAGGCAGACAGACAGGTCCTTTAGTCAGTGGATGGTAAGGTTTGTAATTTTATTCACTCAACCGATTACAACCATACACTAGAGCAGTACTGAATTATATTTATTATAGGTAAGTCAGGGGGTTGAGTTCTGGTGCACTACCTCAGTGCTTGTGCGTTCATCTCACTGCATATATATATATATTCCTAGCTTCACTCAAGCACACATCAGAGAATGGAAACATGAACCTGTTACTTGATTCTGTTCAAAAATAACATTGTTGTGTGAAAGAAAAGACGCCTTGTTATGGTTTAGCAAAGTTGATCAGACCCTATGCTGTGGAATAAAATTTTGAAAATGTTGCATCTACGTGGATATGAGCTTATTCAGTGGTTTCCTCTCCACTAGGTCTGACAATGTTACAATGAGTCCTGTGTTTTGAAGATTTTTTAGTGCTCACAAAACATTTTCATTAGCAGACAATCCAAATTCACATTTATGAAAGGATTACTTCAATGTATTGAAAATCATTTGTTTACAAGGGCATTTTGCTCCGGAATTACTTTCTTGTAAAAATATCGCCATTGCTAATCATCGCTGTGAAAACACCCATATTATTTTACGGAGTTACTTGCCCCCAGCTTCTAACTGAAGCCCTGTGCTTGGTTAACTGAACTAAACACATTTGGCATCATCATACTTAGAGGAGAGGAAATTATGGAACAAGTTTTTATGCCAAAGGGGCAAAATTTTGATCTTTTACCCTTAAAACAGCAATGTTTTATCAAAAAAACAAGCTAACAGGATTTTCCATCTCTGAATTCTGTAAAAGTGCATCTTTTATTATAGCTTGCTGTATATTCAGTTTAGCTTTGCATTTTAATAGTATCTAAGCTTTTTTGCATTTTGTTATCATGTGATGTTTTGTGGCTATATATCTTGCTAATAGTGCTATTTTGTGATTTTGTTTTTTTATTTAACGTGGGTTTGAGCTTATTACCATTCTTTGACTGGTTCGCTGGCAGTAATATATATCAGGTTTACATCTCAATTCTAGTTCAAGTGCAATGTGCAATGAAGAAAATCTTCATCTTAGGAAGTGTTGAAAGTAACACATTTTAACGCGACGCTCTATATGAAAAGTGAGAACGAATATTTTGAAAAACAACAGCTTTGTTCAATATATATAAATAATGATGAAAACAATTATATGTTTTATAAAGAACTATCTAAAAAGAACCACCATTCCCAAGTACATGTTAGGGACAATATTATTCTCTGTGTTAAGATAGTCAAAAGTATAACTCATTAAACTTCCATTCGACTATCTATGCAGTTGGAGAACTTAAAAATGTAGACCCTGCTACAAAAAGTCCTTCAATCAGTGAATTGAGTATGCTAAGGTTTCATTATCCAGTTTTTGGTGCAACATTAAAATTGACCTCAGTAAATCTTGCTTCAATTGCTCCCAAGCTAAAGTTGAGATGTGAAGTGCCATGTACCCGTGTATTGCTTTGCCTGCTTGCTACCTACATATCTACCTACCTACCTCATACCTACATACATACACCTATCTGCATTGCTCCATGTTGCCCTCCCTCATCGCCATGTGTCTCTTCCTATGCTCTAGGTGAGAAGCAGACGCTTCGTTTTGCACTAGACCACTTGGCTAATGCCCTCTCTCTCCTGGAGGCACCTGTCTCCATCCCCGAGATCGGACACGTCAAGACAGAGCCCTACTCCCATCCCCTGGACGAACCATCCTGCAGCGGAATATCATCCACAGTTAACTTGCCAAACTATGACCCTCACGCCAAGCCATTGCCACAGCAACAGAGAGGGATGGAGAGACCCGGCCCGTCAGGGTCGATGGAATATGGAAGACAGGTCTCCTCAGACTACCTGGCATCATCCAGCTCTCTTGGTCCCCTGCCCGACTCATCCATCCCCTCGCCTCTCGGGATGGGACTCCCGCCCATGCAGCTCAGTCCAAACCAGATCTCTTCCGTCATGGCGTCAATCGAGTCCCCGTCGCCCTCCAGTCTTTCCACGTACCCGAGTGCACCATCTCCCAGCATGACTAGCTACCTGACCGGACTCTCGCCAACTCTGTCTCCTAACTTCACTTTTGCTCCCTCAACTGTCAGCTCAATACTGACCTCACCAATCCCATCTCCAGGAGTTGACCACAATGTCCTAGCTAATATCCACTCTACAATGTCTGACAGGAATGGGCAAGCTGCCGGCAATGTGCCAAGGCAGAATCAGATGGCAATGACATCCCAAGCCAACGCTAGCCAAGCTGATATCATGCTACGCAACGGTCATATGATGGCAAGTGCCCCAATGTCACGAGCTCCTGATTTTGAAAATGGCAAGCGGTACAACGGAGATAGGAACAACAGCAACAACTATAACAGCAACTGCCTGTCCTTTATGGGAGTTCCTACAAGTGTGAGTGGTGCCCCCTTCTCTCTTGGCGACGCAGTGGCCTCCAGTACATCGGACCATCACACCCCGCTCAGCAAGATTATAGCAGGGGCCATGACTGACACCATGATCTAGACTTAAAGGCAGTACTGAATACTAAAAACTTTTACCATAAAGGTACCAAATATGGAGGTGTTGCTGATGGACAAAACCCATGCACTGACCTCATAGCTCAAATGTGAACTTGTGAACAATAAATCACCACAATAAACTGAACAAAAAAAAGCTTTGTGGGGAGAAATCAGCAAAATGGAAGTCTGCAATTTCCGGGAGACAGAGTTTGGTGCCTCCATGATGGGAGAGGGCGGCGGGGTCATAGTTGGGCAGGGGTCAAGGTCGGGCCAAGGGTCATTGGAGCTAACCTCACTATCTTGCTTATATGCGCTGCCAGATAACCCTAGCGCTTCTTTTGTTTGTTGCTTTTCGCTTAAATCATGCTTTTTCTATGTAGTTGCTTTGAGCACTTGCATTCATTGAAAGTTATTGGCATATGTTATTCAGACTTATTTATTTTGCTGCGTATATTTGATCTTTTTACGTTAGACCATTTAGTTCCTGTTTTAGTTTTTCTTTTCTTTTGGCTTCATTGTTTTTCATATTTGATGAAATCATAATTTATAACCACCAAGCAATATTTGAAAAATGAAATTAGATTAACCTTATTCAAAACCATTACCTTTTGTTGTTGTTTTTTTTCTTGAATAACAATTATATTCTTTAATTTCCCTATTTTTCTTTATGTTTACTTACTTTTGCTAACCAAATATAACTCATTTTATTTAGAACAACTTAAAACATAACACAAATTACTGAATTTATTTTTTGAAAAACACCTTAAATGGACATGTTTATTACACTCTGTGCTGTATAGTCAAAACAGTTTTTGAAAAGTTGTTGAAATAAGAAGTAATAGTGCATAATGTTTAACAGATTTACTTACATCCCCAGCATTTATATGTTTATGTGTTGTTTATAGATGAAGATAAATGTAAATATATAGCATGTGATGGTAGAATAGTGATTGCACCTGTTAAATAGTCTTTTATTTTACATGCAGAAGATTTATATCAAATATTTAGTTTATGATATATAGTTGTATTCTTTAGAATTGAAACCTATGGGCCAATGAATTGTTTATGTTTCATACCGGTGTTCCAAATCTTATTTTGTTTTGAAGTCATATATCTTACTTAGTGTATGTATTGCTTTTAAGATATCTGTAAATAGTTTTGACCACATTGATATTGCTTTTGACAACAGGTGTCTATCCTTTACAACAAACAAACCCTCCATGATTTAAAATTTTCTTTAGTATTAAATGGCTCTGCAGCAAGCTTTTTGAGAAATAATTTCCTCACAAAAGGGAAACAACTGTTACTTATTTGAATTCATTTCAACCATTACCATTTTTAAACAAGCTATGCAAATCCATTTACTTAACTAGAATGACTTAAAGATTCTGTTACTCATGTTAAGGATGATTGGTTTGAGTAAATAGATGTTTTGCCCAAAGTAACGTATAATCCAGAAAATTTTAAGAAATAAAAAATCTGAAAAACTTGCTATAGTGCCTGCGAAGACTGATGCAGTAGGTTTATATTTTTCAAACTTTTTTGTGTGCATGTGTATAAACATGTGGTGTAGGATATATTATATGTGTAATTTGTATCCCTGTATTATATATGCAAACATAATTTTATGTATACATACATGAAATACCGGTTAATGATTTATCATTTTAAAACCTGTTCTCTTTAAAGGGTGAATAGTGGATATTCAAAATATCTGATACATACATTTGTAATGACTTCCATGGGTATTGTTAATCAAGTCATATTTTGAGGCTTTGATATAAAAATTACTTATATCACAGTTTCCAACTGAGGTTAATTCCTAATTAGGATGAAATATGATGCTTTATTCAGCGATCTGATTAACTTTTACTGATAGCGTAGTAACATGGCTACTATGAGTATTTAGGGTTATGTTGGTTGAAATTATGTTTAAAAGAATTTAAAATGCTAATAATGTCAAAATAAACTTCTCAATAATCATGTTTTTACAATATATTACAGTTGTCTAAAATGAGCGTCAGATTCAGAAGTATAATTGTTCAGTACAAAACTGTTATTATTGATGCTTTGGACTACTCCAGTAAAAGATGACTGCACAAAAAAGACTTGTGTTTCACAATGTCGTACAGCATGTGAAAAAAAAAACATTTCAGGCACAAAAAAACATCTAAGTATAAGAATAATTTAAAGTCAAGTTTAAATATTTCAATAGCAAAATCATACTTTTAAACTGCTGAAAATATTGTTATGTTTGACCGAGTGATTAGAAAAAACCATTGATATGTAGCGTCCCGTTCTACATTGTCAAGAACCCGATATCATAGATGTAATTTAAGTAGGGAAATAAAAGTTGGCTATGAAAAGTTTGTTTTTTTGTTTTTCATGATGTTTGTTATTCGTCTGGACAGTAAGTAATTTTGGTTTTATTATATTGATTATATATAAAAAAAAGAATTCTTCCTTTATATGTATATGTTGATAAAAGTCGTGAAAGTTCGTTAATTTAGTTTGATATACCTTGAACTATGTAGTAAATGCGTTTAACTTGAAGACACAACATATGATTGGAATGTTCAACCATTTTGTTATGGAACCAACCGAGAGACAAAAATACCAGTGGTCATTCAAAGTAACTGTATGTTCCAATGATATTCACTCAAAGACAAAATTAATTGCTTAATTGCTGAATAAGAACTTTGAATAAGTCAGTACTGAGAGGACTGGAGAGTTGAATGGCGATGTTTTGTGTTGAGAATAAGGTTTCTAAATTGTGCTCATGAGAAATATTTTGGTGATTACTTAATTTGTAATTTGCAACAGGGATTTAAGAGATTGAAAAATCTGATAGTCAAGATAAAAATAATTTCCTTTTACTATAAAAGTGCCAAGACCCTGAAACCACTTTCAAAATAAATACTTAATGTTCATGATTTCCTGAAATTTTTTACAACCCTGGCTTATAAAGGGGCTTGAAAAATAAAGATAAGGACACTTATGGAATTTTCTGTTAGGTGAGTATTCAAAAATTCTTTATGCAACCCGGTATATTCAAGGATTGATACAAATTACTAATACGTGTTCAAAAGTTTCTTTCTCAAAATAAAATTGGAAGCTTTTGATATCATTGTTTTGTTTGCTTTCAGGAGCGGAACGAGTATTGCATTTACGTCTGGAGATGCCTGGAGAGTTACCTCCCTTGATATTAGAAATGTTGGACAGAGCAGAGAATGTGTGTATACCTTGATGAACAGATATTGTAGGACAATGAATGTTGAGAGTGGGAGAATGTCTTAGAAATAAATAAAAATTATGTTGTTGAGATTTTCCCCAATATAGAAAAGACTACATCTGACAGTGAAGAAATCTCTAGAAAGAACTATTCAAGACTGGCGCCAAGATTTTGACAATGGTTAGAACTACATCTGATTATTGGCAAGTCTTGGAAAATAACCCACTCCATGGCGCCAAATCTTCGAAATCTTAATTCGTCTGGTGGCAAGTCTTTGACAATGGACGGAACTACATCAAAATCTTGGAACATTTTGGGAAAAAAATACAGCACATGTGACTGGCGCCAAGCCTTGGATGCTAGATAGAACTGTAATTGTCTGGCGCTAAGACTTTGACACTCAATAGAACTTTACATGACTGGCGCTAAGACAAAAATACATCTTGAAAAGTCTTGGAATACATGAGGTTGGCAACAAGTCAATACATGGTACCAGTGCAAGATAAAGCTTATAGAATATGTTGCAGTGCCAGAAGGTTTGGGATGTACCATTGACAATGTTGCAAGAAGCTTACTACGGGAACGTACTTCACTGATTTGTGGAACTCGAGTGATTATCTGCTGGTGATTGATAAGCCTGGTGAAATTGTTGGACAATTGTGATTATAAGATTATTTTCCTGTTGAAGTAGTATGTTGGATATAATTTCCTCTTTGACTCTGAAGTCTTCTTGCACACACTGTCATTATTACTTGGTTAAGGCATGGAAAAGCAACCAAATTTTGTTGATAACTCATAGTTTGGATTATGGCATTTAAGTTTTCTTCAAATACAAGACTTACTGAATTTGATATTAATTTGTATCTAAATACCTTAATCATAAATCCAATCTCATTGAAATAAGATCTAGCCTTTTGCTCCATTTTTTTTTCTACACAACTTAGATGAGCTATTTTTTAGATCAATGGCAGATAGTTAGACGTCCCGACATCAAATAGATGAGAAATCTTGCTATGTGACCCAAAGTGCACTTTTAGAACTCAACACTGTGCTATCAGATGATTAACGCTGTGCAGTGTAATTTTTGGGTCATTTCGGTCAAGATGTCATAGAAACATCAGCTTCAAGCTAAAAGCCTGAGATCGTAAAAGAGAGATCTATTAGTGTATTTCAATGAAATGACCGAACTTTAGATCATATATTAATGAGATTGTGATAACCTAATCTTTATCATAGTTAACCTTTCACCTGCGGGTTCAGGAATAAGGAAACTGTTCCTTAGCAATTTGGATTATCCAGTTGCTTTGAGATTTATTTTCAGCACTTTTCAATACTTCAAAGAATTTGGCTCTAATGAAACTAACAGTACTTGACTGTAAAATGATGTATATATATTTTTATAAACAATTTGCATATAAGTGCTAGTAAACAATTGAGTATTTCTTGCTTCTGAGGGTTACAGTGGTTTGAGCTTTTGCTATCCTTGGTTTTAATGATATATGCTTTATCACCTCTGGGACTTTCATGTGGAAAATATGTACTGAAATGACCTGCCCTTGATTTGAGTCAGCTATTGAAAATGCTACATCAAATGGACCTGCGTCGCCATCAAAAGATATGTAACAACACACTTTGCTTTTGAGTTAAGAAAATTAGCCGGCAATAAAGGGTAGAGCTTGCACTTTTATGTTTCACAGCCTCTCAGGTGGCAAAGATTCCTTTGAAATGTCGAATTCAAGTTTCTAAGCAAACACCAAAATGATCTCTTAAACACAGAGATAACAAGACAAGTGTTCCAGCACCTTGCATCAAGTTGGCTATTTGTTTCCCAACAAGAATCAAGGGCAGTTAATTTGGATATAATTTTACCTGATGAAAGTTCTCAGGGGTGAGACGCACACAGAATCACATCAAACCTAGGTGACAGAGGATGAGGTTATGTTAGAGTCAGATATAGTAGTTTAGTCTCAATATTCTCAGGTGAGAGTCTTTATGCAACTTATAGGGCATGAAATGTATTAATGGAGGATGAGAGTCAATATAATCTATCCATCAACTCTCATCTCATACTTTTATTATTCAGATGAAGCATGTTACTCATAGCATATTTGGCTCAAATTTCAGCAAAGCCTTGATATGCAAATGTCTTGTGAAGATAGCCTTGTTAGCTTCTGTGAAAATTTTAAGTATCACTTGTATCACTTCATGTATCATCAGTATCATAAAGATGAAACTTCGCATTCTACCAATCAATACCATTTTAACTATCAAAGTATTCTGTAGCAGATGTAGAAGACAATATAAAACCTTTAACTCAATACTTTCCTTAAAGAAATATGCCATTAACAGACACAGATTTATGTAGATCAGATTCTATTATTTATCATGACAAAATATTTATTTATAGATTTGATGCTGTTTTTCACGAAAAACCCGGTATTGTACAGATTTTGCATCTTGAATATGTCATAATTTATTTGATTCCTTTAGTTAAATGTAACAAACTTTAACTTTAACTTTAACTGCTGCCATTTCCTTGACTTGTTAAATAAGAAACTTTTAAAGGTCTCGGCTTACACAGGGTTAATGTTCAGGTTATGTTTTTCTCTAAAAGAACTTCAATTTGTGCAGCATATTCTCTTTCATTTGAACATTTGAATATTATCGTATCAAATTTACCCCTTATTTAAGAAAAAAATACAAATGATAAAATTTAATGACCATCCTTTTACATTTTTGGAAATAAGTAACACAAGACACAATTGTAATTCTTTGTTTCAAAATTCCACTGCTCCTGAGAGATCTGGTCATGATAGTGCATCTGTTGCTTGTTATGGACAGAGCCTTATTGAGAGGAATTATGGAAGTTGCACATTTTGGAATCTTTGTAGATGTAAGCATTCTCTAAATTTCTGTTGGCTAAAATTGCGTCAAAGTGGCACTAAAGGGTCATTAAATTGTATGCTAACCTCTGTTTTAATACAAGCACCTCCCTGGCTACAGGCAGATTTCCCTGGCAAAAAACAAGCTACCAAATGAAAATACTTTTTGGATGGAAGCTTGCTTACTGTCTCCAATGCCAAGATTCAGTTGCTATGTTGAAAAAAGAAACTTGTGTTCACATTTCACAGTCTGACAACATATTCCTGAAGCATACTTACCATGGCTTTGCAAATTATTTGAATCACTGCTTGCCCCACCGACTTGAAGTGCTTGTATTAAAACAGAGGTTTGCATAGGATTGTATGACTTCAACTTTCTATGAGGCGAGGATGATATTGAACATGACCTGAACCTGAAATGTGGAAATTCATTCAAGCATAGCATCAAAACCAAAAGTTATCTGAACCATTCTACCATTGACACCATTTTACATTGATTTCAGAAGGACACTTGACAACTTGTTACAGTCATTGTCCTTTGAAATTGTCCATTGTTGATAGCAATACAGTTCATACCTGTGACTTGATTGTTACTTCATTGATTACTCATTACTGATTACTTAGTTATAGAATCAACATATATATCATAGTCATGTTATTGTTTTGTATAGAGTATCATCCTGCTATTACAAGTTGAGATGGATATTTAGCTGTGCGACACAGCAGACCTATTAAGTTTGTTGTGGTATTGAGTTGTACAAAGACTTTGTGAACATTATTTGAATCTTGCTTCTCGCAATCCGATTGGCCAGTTATTGATTTTATTTGCTTATGTGTCTTTTCGAGTCTCATCAACATTAATTCAAATTCATCAAATGACGGATTTTTATAACAGTTCAACATGAAGTTCTCAGTTAATTTACTGAGGACCATCTTTGATTGTCTTCATTTAAACTTTGAATCCTTAAATTGTAACAAATTTATAAATGAAATTCTTAAAATGGAGTCATCAAAACGCATTGTCTCTCACAGGTTGCTTTCCCATTTGACCTCTGTTACAAGTAATCTATCAAGATTTTCTAATGAGGATGGGAGGTCAATCCATACTGATCACGATCTCGTGTGACAGATGTGATCTTTGGTCAGATGCTCTCTTAAAGTAACATTTAGCATTAAAAAAAAATTATTGAGCATTATTAAAGTCATAGTCTCATTTTTGCAAGGCAAATTGTAATGCATGCCGGAAAAATAGTTCACAACTCGCAGAAATCTTTCCCCTGACGTTTGCAACAATTTTCAGAACTCAACAGGCATTCTAGCCCTCAATAATGAAGTTCAAACTACCCTACCCTACCCTAATTTTATCTCTTTGCGAGCGTTAGTCCTTACCACGTCATTACGCTAAGGCCGTGACGAAGAACACATAAAATTTCCCAGCTGAATATCCAATGAAAATAGCTAATACCTTACGCCTTTTCAATTACAGAAATAACAAAAAGGTGGTAAACTCAATGAAGAATGCGTCTGTCATAAGTAACGGCGCTGCAAATACTAGATTTCCGGTGTTTCGCACTAGCGATGGGATTGCACTTGATTCGGTACCTCATCGGTAATAAGCCAATAAGCTGCTTCATCCAAAAGTGGAACACGGGCATAAAAATGAAAATCTTTGCAAACGCGACAGGAAATATCTGTGTTAGTGATCAGATTTTGTTCGTGAAGAATAATTAGTTCAGTTTAGTTGCTTTACAAAAATGAGACTATGACTTTAAGTTGAAATAACTTGATTGTTTTGATGTTAACAAGATCAGATTGAATAGTCAGCCAATCAGTATTCATCATTGGGGACAAGAAAACCCATCTGAACAGAGGTCAAGTGGGAAGATTCCAGTTGAGAGACCTGTGTAGAGAGGATGCAAAAGTCAATAATGGTAAATTCAAATTCATAAATATTGCCCTACATTCATTTTCTATTTCTGTTTCTCACAATATTAAAGATCTCAAACCAAGGGTTCTGTCCAGTACAAAATGTTTCTCTTGTCCAGAACATTTCCGATGTAATTGACATGTGGTGGAACTGTCTCTAGTCATAATGCTGGACAGTCCTAGTGTCCACACCGATCTACCTCAAGTGTTATCTATGCAAACATTGGGCATTTATAGTTGCAACTGAGTTGTGTTCACATCTACCGTCAGCTTCACTGACAGAATCATTGTCTCAGCTGTTTTTAACAAATGTTAACAACTAAATCACAGGTAAGATTTTTCTTTGATTTTTATCAAAAATCTATTGTTTTTGGATTAGTGGTATCACCTGGTTTCTTTCACTATCACTTTCAAATACCAAATGAAAGGTTTTGGTTGACTTAATGGATACAAAAAGGATCTTTGGTAAATCGTGTTCAAGGTAGTGACTTTCATTCTCTCCCAACAGATGAAGCTCCGTCATAAATTCCTCTACCACCTCTGTTCTAATAGGAGCGTTTCTTGGTTTAGTTTTGCTCAAGTCTGATTGGATGCAATCAGAGTTAGTTGTGTAAACAGCTTTGCTGTTTCTAAAATGATAACTCAAAGCGTTGAGTCATGATTTCAGCGCCCTCTAGCGGAAAATTGGTCAGGTTTAGACTTGTACAACTCAAATATCCCGAAAATTCAGCCATTTCTACATAACATTCAGAGTTCAAACATTTTCAGGGTAGATAAATGGACCCTATCTCTTGGACTATTTATTTCATTAAGCTTTCGGAAAGCAAAAATTTTTTTAAATATGCACTTTGCGCTTTGAGTCTTCTTTATTGAATACCTTTGCCTTTTTTTTAACTGCATCATTGCATTGCCCTGTGTGATAAAAAAAATATGTTATTCATGAATGCAGTGATTTAATTGGGTGAATTATTGCAGTATTTTGAGCTAGGGAAACCTGCCAGAAGGTATTATTACAGGTATTAGAACAGAGGTGGTGTAGGAATTAATGAGTTACCTCTATGGGGAGAGAATGAGTTTCTTTATCTGGAAAGTTTTCTAGGGATTTCTTTTGAATTTTTCTTTTAATTAAATCAGGATAAAGAAACGAAAGTTTTGAAGGTATAGTGCTAAATTATATAAAAGACGCATGTTGAAAAAGAAATTAAATTTTATAGATATATATCCTTTTTATTTGATGGAGATGCACCGTTTAGGTGTACAAACTATTGAAAGTTTAAGAATATTTTTCAATTTTTTAAAGAGTTAGTGTTTATCATTGCCAAGTTACCATCAGATATGTTTCAATAATGGTTAGCAAAACCCTTTATGTCAAAATTGAAGAAATGTTTTAATGACTTTAGCAAGAAGTAAAGAAAAAATTTATATGTAAATTTCAGTTAAGTAAAGTTGTTATTCTTAACTACCAAGATGGTCATTTAAAAAAGGTAAAAAATATCTCAAAATCAAGATAGATAATTATGCTTCATATTCTAGAGAAGTCCTAGAGATATCAAAAACGTTGGTCTGGAATGTCAACTTTGTATTGTTAAGCTTGACTCATTTGATTTGAGAAGAAAAGTGTTGATTATGATATTCTGCCTATTTTAAATTTATTAGATATGATGAAATTCTTAAGAATTAAACCTTATCAAACTTATACATATTTTAAGGTTTTCAAGTTGGAGAAATTTTCTGTTATTTACAAACATGAAAAATACTTCTGGTGTGATAAGATTTGATTTCATTGCTTTATATTCATGTAGAGCAAGTAAGACCGACTTACCAGACTGCAGCATTTCTGTTGCATTGTGTGAACATGTCCCTTGCATTGTATTGAGTATTTACAACTTTCATGTTTGCAAAAACAATTCTACGGGTGTATCAAATATTTTGCTTTTTGTGAGAGCAATTAATTTGTGATAGTTATTGACTGTTATGTCTAAGAAATATTAAATATGAATAAAATATTATGCCGGTTTTGATAAATAACATTGGTAACTTAATATATAATATATAAATATTGTAAATTTTAAGGAATTGATAATTACTATTCAAGAATCAATTCTATCTCAATGCTTTTGTGGTCAAATGAATGAAAATAAATTATCACAAGTTTCTTATGGAAAACATATATAAGCATCTTAACATCTACATATTCACATGTGACAAGTTTTGCCCATGTTGTCATGACAACAGCAACTACTCAGGGAGATTTTACAAGAAGTTCTCGTTGCCATATTTGGCATTGTGAATAACCTGTAGTCAAGTGTACATAATAAAATGATTCGCAGTACCTTGTCTCGTGTTTTCTGTCTGCATCTTTTCTTTTCTTTTCTTTTGTCATGAGGTGAGGTGAGTTGGGGCTTTCAAGAATATTTCACTTATGTTGTGGCTGCTAGTGTTATTGCAACACCATTATGGTGAAACCAAGGAATATCCGCTGGAACTAGCAAACCATGGGTGCTACAGCGCTGAAATTAAGTGTAACATTGCACCCGAACTACCTGTTGAACAGTTCTCTAATGCAGACAATGTTGCTGAACCCCTGACAGGATTTCAACCACAGACCTCTTGATGCAAAGCCTAATGCGCTAAACACATTTTCCCGCCCCCCACCCCCATGTCTTGAGAGCTCTCAAATGTATTGTAGCTTGAAGACAATTGAAGTTCTACAAGAAAATATACTGAGAGGAGTAATGACAAATGAAGGGGAAGTAAGTCATGGAAGAAGTAATAAATCTTGGAAGATAACAAGTAAGTCAAATCAGTATGAATAATGTATTATTTCAAGTAAACATATAAAATGTAAAATGAATAACTAATGACATTTGGGAAATATTATGGTTAGGTACTTGTCATTTCAGCCATTTCTAGCATCAACTAAAATGAAATATAACATTAGGGAAATATTATGGTTAGGTACATATCATTTCAGCCATTTCTAGCATCAACTTTTCATTGTATGTATCACGGTGTCCTGCTAGCACAATATGGAATACAGTTATACAAGAGAAGACAGCCTGCCTGTAACAGTAGAGGCAAATGGTTTACAGTTAAACATACATTGGGTAATTCAAATAAAATTAACATATACTGCAATGGTTTTGGCAGTAATGCCACAGCAATCAGATAATTATAATAACTCACAAGTTTTAAGGTTGGGCAGGTGGAATTAAAGAAAACATGAAGGCTGACATGAAAATAATGAGAGGCTAAGAAGAGTGAATATCATGAAAGCAGGGTAAATTAATTAGGTCTAAACAGCTGTGGGTTATATGAGTTATAGCAAATAACAATGGCAGAAGTTTACAAGAAAGGATTAGGAATGAGGGCAAATTAAGTATTGGGAAACAAAATATCTCTATGGTTTATTGTTTACCTACAGTCTACTAACGATATATAGTTCCTATGTGCTTATTCAATAGTATATCATTTATACTGCGTCAAGAATTTTTAATGCAAATTTGCAACATAGAATAATATTTTTCCAATGATTTTTGCAGAATCATTTGGTTGAAGAAGCATTCATAAAATATTAGCTAATCTCATAGCGCTAGATCATACGAATAGGAATGCCAAGAATTGATTAATTTGAGTAGACTGTTGGCATCTCTGCTTTTTTGGACCTCGTGAAAATATGGCTACACAGATAATCTGTTGCGTAACTATCACAAATCCTAAAAAACAAACATGGATACGAGTCAAGGCATGGATAAGAGTCAAGAAAAAAACCCATATGATTATAAATTTACAATGTAGCTAACTTTAATTAAATTGATCGCAATCCTTGTTTTGCAGTATATTTTGAAAATGTGAAATTCAATTCTTAAGACTGATTTAGCAAACTGTTAAAACACCATTAAAATGGGCAAACAACATACGCACGTATTAAAAAGTTCGTATAAACAACACTTATTGCAACACAAATCTATTTCTGTCCCTATATTGTGAGATTCCGCAGTGCAAATCATTATCTACAGTTTGAGAGACTGACCGATAGCAGGTTAGTGCAAGGGAAGAAACTCTTAAGATGTGAAGCTCTTCTCAAAATTAGAGTTTTGCATATTTAAAGAATACATTTTCAATGCCCTACGGAAGCATCCTAGTGCTACAGTAAAAAAAAACTTTTATCCCCTAATTAGGAGATACCATCTCCAAATGTATATCCACTTTGTGATTTTTTAGGAAATCAGACCGAAAAGGTTAGATAGCCTAATGGCTTGACTTAATGTCCGTCATCTGTCCTCCGTAAAGTTTTCACATTTTCGACTTCTCCAAAACTGCTGCGCCCCAAAAGCTCAAATTTGTTGGGATATACGTACTTTGCAACTAGGTGATACAGTATTAATACTTGGATGTTATTTTCGAGAAATTACATTTTGCAGACTGAAGCTATGTTTCTAATTGTTTTTGAAAGCATTTAGTACTTACAGAGAAAATGTCCACAGGATCCGATATAACAGATCAAATATATAAGAAGGTGTAAATGAATCAAAATATAGTCACTCCCTAACTGGTATTTCTTTACAGAATCTGTTTTTTTATTTTGAATCATGATTTAAGGAATCATGGTTACATGGTTTTATCGACTTTCGTCCATTTGTCTTAAAGATCGGGTGAAATGCCCTATGGTCGATTTCGGAATTCGTTAAAAGGGATTACAATTTGACGTGGACTCAACTTTAAATTTCTGAAATCGGCCGCTAAACAACATAATTACGGCTTTGTAATTTAATTGCCTAATTACGACCGGCGAGCAGAACCTGAAAGGCCCTGTGGTCACTGAAGCGTGAATCTTTCGTGACGTGCTAGTTGGCATATCATCATTCGCTCGTTATGTAAAACAACACTAGCCGATAGTAAATCTCACAGTTTAACTGTCGGTTTTACCTACTAAACGTTATCCAAACAACTCAAACCTTAAAGGAATCTATTGTTTAATTCATTGTCTGGAGATTTCTATTTTTGCAAGCGCAAGACCCTGATTAAATACGATGCTGTGTGCACTTTCCTACGGAATGTTTTTCAAAGTCACGACCCTGCGCCATGTTGTCATAGTTATAAGATTGCGCTAACGCGTGAGATCCCGGAAGTATTTCTTACATGAACTATGCTCACTTATTGGACATTATATTGAGGGATGCACCGGCATCCTTATTCCCATAAAAATATAACCTTTATTAAGTATTAACGCATAATGTCCACCAGCTATTCAGAAAGCGAGATATCATTATCTATGGAATGTGTCTCATCATGTTCAGAAACGCTAATTTCAATTGACGGGGACGATACTTTTCCTTACTTATATGAGCCAAATGACAGTTCGAGTGGCACAGAAACAGAAGAGACGATTTTTCGTGTGTTTTAATTTCTTTTGGCATTTTCAATTTAATTTTTATGCTATTACAACAAAACTCAGAATTTACTATTAATGCTAAATTGCATTGGACCGATTATTTTAAAAAACAATTCTCCATTATATTTATATATTTTTTCAGTCAACAGAAATAATAACAATAAAATTGAATGTATTATTGACCATGGATTATTTGAATATGATATCCATATTTTTATGTATTTTGGCGTTCACACAATTTTCTAAATGTAATGCAGGCATGTAGTGTATGGTGAGTGAGACATTATTGTTGATATCGTCGTAAGAATAGCTAAGTGGAAGTCAAATCCTATCACATTTGTAGGTCATACATCATAAATGTACATCCAAAGATAATTTCCTGGGTCCCGTTGCACAAAACTCTAAGGTAGCCTTAAGTCACTAAGGTTAACCTTGAATTTAAGTTGTTCATCAATTACGAAGTCTGCCAAATGTTTTCACAACAATCAAATTGGTTTAACTAGTTTGTTTGTTTTTTTATGACACACAGGTGGCCGTTATGTAATCCTATCGCATTCAATTTCAATTCTTGATTTAATGGTCTCTAATTATACCTTTTGAATTTTAACGCCTTGGACCCGCCAAGCGGAATATATGTCCTGTCATAATGGCGTAACTCTTGGCATTCGACTGGTACTTAGTTTATTGTCACGGCGTCCAGTCATTTTGAACCAATGAACTTGTAGAATATATATTCAACCAATAAATTAAGAGAAGGAGATTTGGCTCATGCACCTCTAAGGACGATGACACACATTTAAAAAAGTACATCGTGAATAACGGGACCCAACATTCTTTAGGATTACATAGGATGTTTCTAACGCTTGCGTCAGGTATGTTTTCATGTCATTTAATGTTAAATTCAAAGACAGAGATATTGCAACACGGTGTGAGATGTTATACTAGATAAGAATATGATATGTGTTAGTTAAATACAAACGAATATTCCAATAAGTACTAAGTTGTCATGAAAGTGAAGTGAAACAAAATTATTTGTTCTATAGTCATTAAAAAAGTTTCCACATTGTCTCCCGTTTTTTACAAAAACCTTCATTTTTTTCGAGACAATTTATAACTTCATATCGATAAATACATGTTGTAACACTACGTGATATCCCATTGTAATTGGATCTCTCACCGACCAAGTTCTTTACCTTTTTGATATAAACCCACCCAAGAAAACCGCGTCCAAGGATTGTCACAGTCTAATTAAGATGGATTTGACGACTGAGAGGGAAAGTTGATATCATGAAGCTGTCATATATCGTATTTTGGAATTCTTTCGGTTATGCTATTGCCTCTATTTTGCTGTTGAATTAGCTTAAAAATACAGAGAAAATCAAAGGGCTGGGCTTTCAGCTGCCCACTAGCACGTCACACACTGGGCGTGGCTTCGAGTCATGCTTCGGTGATTTTGTGTAAGCGTTCGCCAGTCTCATTAGGCTGCTATCCAAAACAGGGGTATAAAAGGTCTCCTAGTAGTCGAATTAAAGCGTTTATTTTCAAATTTTTTGGCTCTATTGATTGATATAAGTGAAGCGAATACAGATACTAATTTGTAATAATAAAATGCATGCGTTACTTCTCCTCTTTAAGACATTTTCTCTAATGTACTAATAACAGTGGACACTGGTAATGAATTTCACCTGGAGGACAAACAGGTATAACTCTTAGTCTTGAACGCCAACATTACAAAGGCTGATGAGCTACAAAGCCACTGCCTCTTATTTTACATTAACAAAATGAAAATAAAGAAATGAAAATGTATTTCCAAACTCATAAATATTTGACAGGATATGTTAAGAATTGGTTAAATATTAACATTTAAGTATTATTATATTGCTCTTAATTGTATCATCGTTGGTGGTCAAAATTGGCTCGATGCGTTGGTAGTTATAAAATATTGTTTTCATTTATATAAAAATAATTTTAGATAATAGTAAAAATTAGAAAATCGCCATGTTTTAAATCTTACCAGATCTGTCTCTTTCTTGTCGAATTTCGAAAAATTGCACCACCGACCAGTGATAGTTTTAATGCAACAATCATGTAATACATGGACACAGATAGGTTTATTGTAGATGCTAATGAAGTATACTGCGATTGACGTCTTAACGAAATCAAAATTACATGATATTTGCACTAGAGGTAGGTGAGCAAACTTTCGGGATGCGGCTGTACATTTCGAAGCTAATATTTATGGCTGATACTAACTAATGTCAAAGGTGCGTGATCTTAGTGTTAAACACGTTATAGTATTTTTATGTATTCATTGTTTATTTAGAAAACATTTACTCCCAATAAAATAAAATAACTAATTAATGAAAATACAGTTTAAAAAAAGGGAAAAGGCATCCCCATATCAATTTACAGCTATAAATAGAAATGGAAGTATTAATTTCAGGGCCCTGCAAAGGACTCTGGGACGTAAAGAAAAACATAATCTGACTACGCTTCAGTCAAAAATGAGCCTCGCAACACTTTTTTTGACCGGATGATTTTGCACGTGCGTACCCATAGCATCTGTGCAATTGACAATCATTGCCGTGAATGAACACGCAAAGTTAGCAATTCTTAATAAGCAAAATGATTGTTAACAAAAATTTTGATTTTGATGTTAAAAAATATCATTGTTGGATGGATTTCCTACCAAACTACATAGATGGATAAGAATTATTTGAAAACAGCCTTGATAGGCATGCAAACCTGATGTAGCATCTTTAACTGTAGCTCATTTGTCAACCTATTTGATGTGGTGTCCATTCCAAACAGCAGTGAACATTAATTCATTTACGCTTCGTATTCTGTCAAAGACTGACGTTCGTTCACTTTGAGTCAACTAACATGTTCACTCCAAATTAATTTTTAAAAAAAGAACATGGAATACAATATGTATTGTTACGTTTCAGAGACTGCTTTTAGTGGGTTAAGTGGAGTCATGCTGAAACTGGAACTTGAAAAACTTGAACAAAGCAGTATACATCGATTTAATGTCAACATGATTTTTAACATTTAAAAGATCCAATTTAAAAGCAACGTTAAAGCGAGGCGTGGCGTACAAACTCTTGTTTTTCATTGCTCTTCACTCAGTTTTGATTAATGTGTCGACGAAGAAGCGGATATTGAAAATGACAATATTTCTTCACTACACAATCTACAAATACAATTTATAGACATGAAGTCATTTGGAAAACGGCATATATGACTTGAATGATATCAAATGCCATGGAGAAAGCAAGTGCGTTGGATATCATTATTCAGATAGCCTCTAATGATACCGTGAATGGAGCTTAACACACACCACAAATATTTAGACCATATACTAAGAAATAGAACAAGAAAACAAGATTTATGTCCCATCATTTTTTGACGTTTTGTTTTGAATTGAACCTTTCTAGAAAGTTTATAGACTTCTAAAGGGACAATATTTTATAGACAAATAAAATGATATGACGAAAATGGAAACAAATGTTACCATTTGCAAGACAAGCTTTTTTGAATCAAAACAATCAGCTTTAAAATGAACGTAACATTATCGGTTCAGCTTTTCGATTCCATTTCCTTATCTCAAATGATTAAAAGGTGTTGACACATTTAATAAAGCCAGTGTTTTATCAATGTAATACTCCTTAGATCATGACCAAAAATAGAAAAAAGATTCTTTTAAAAATTAGCAGTTAGGGAGTGACTATATTTTGATTCATTTTCATGTACTTATATATTTGCTCTGTTGTGGATATTTTCTCTGTAAGCACTGAATGCATTCAAAAACAATTAGGAACATGGCTTAAACCTGCAAAATGTAATTTCTCACCAACATCCTAAATCCATATTCTGAGTCAACATCAACTATGCCAAATGCCAATTTTAACCGAAAAGTGTACTATAGTGCCTTTAATGAAAAACAATGTTATACGCATTCATCACGAAGACTCAACGTCGTCATGTAAGATCGTATACCAACGTGTTGCCTTCTTACGCCATCGGGCGGCATTTGATTTCCTTCACATGAGGAAACAGCCCGAGTCAAGTGGGGGATAGGAATAAGAAGATACATTTATTATTGACAGTCTCACAAAGTAGTGCCGAAGCATATAAGTGGTGATAATGCAAATAGCTTACCTTTTAACATTCCATGAATATTGTACGTTTGGTCAGTCAGCAACTATCAAATCCAAATGCACTGTGGCAAAACTCCCGACAGGGATTATACGTCATGAAACGATAACTGGTCAGTGGCGATATAAACATGGTCTATTGTATCAATTTGAAATGTGGTTACATTGAACGTTGCGAGGATTAAAGGTAATTGTTTATATAAGAGAAAGCTTGCCAGAACGTTCAAGTGAGGTTAAAATGTAAGCTTAAATGATTGATAGATTTGGGGATAATTAAGTTACAAGCCCCCGGTGAAAGGACATTGACTCTCATCAAAAGAATAAAAAAGATGATGCATTTTCCTTAATTGACTCTGCAATGTTATAAATAAATTATACTTAATACCGATGACGTAAGCCATTTTGTTCTTTTTATTAATGCAATCATTACACTGAATGTATCTTTAATATGAAACAGTAAAATGGACAAAGTAGGAAGTAGTTGAAATTGAGTTCATTTAATTTTAATTTTCTAGGACTCATAAATTATAAGTTCAGAATATCAACACGCAGAGGAATAAACATTTAATATTAGAAAATATTTTATTAAAAATTAACACTCTTCATAATTTCCTTTGCATGTGGTATTATTTTATTAATGATGTATTATGTTTAATTTTGTGTTCAGAAACTTAACATTTGTTGTATAACCGTAGACTGTATTAGAGTTTCATTAAGAGGAAGAAAGGGGCATAATCGTCTGGAAATGTTATTCGACCCTTGTCGTGGTCTGGGGGTAGTGATAGGCAAGAATATGCTCATAGAGTTCATGTATCTTCTTGGTGGAACCAAATGAGTGATACTACAGTGATTAATATAAAAATTCTTCTTAGTTAAAACAAATACAGAAATTATAATAAAATAAATTGATAAAACAAGTCTAGGAGAATCTTAACCCATGACCAGTTTCATGCTATATAGATATAACAATGTTTACTTATACATGTGGCAATATGTTAATGAAATTAAAACGGGATTTCGTTTTCGCAATGACTGATGCTTAATAATCACACATATAACAATCAATAATTGCTCACAAACATTATATCATCCATCATTCCAATTGCTTCAATGCATATGTTTTATTAAACATTTTGTTTTTAAAAGAAAGTTTGGTTGCTATGGCGATCCAACTTTTCTGAAGAAAAGCATAGAACGGTAAGTCACGTGACATAGTTCCACGAACAACGAGAAGGCAGAACTCGGTACTCAAACTTCTCAGGAAGTTGTCTCATTCACGATGAAAGTTGCCATCTTCTTTCTCGGATTCCTCCAGTATGTCGCAAGCATCGAAATTGTCAAGAAGGTGGACGAAAATATATTCGACAAAACAGGTGAGAGCGGGGGGTAGGGGAAGAAGGAGGGACGAAGGTATTCCCCATGTGTTTTAACCTACCCACTGTGTATATCCGAGACATCTTGAAACTATGAGTTCCTCGTTATAACGCGGTTTGTTATTCTTTATTATAACGCGGTACATGGTCTCGTTTCAATGTATTCATCAGTGGTGCGTTCCGTTCTATTCAGTTATCACAAACTTTTCCAAATAGAGAGGTTTTATATTCAAAAGTGATTGTTATTTTGGTATTGAGATTGAAATTGTGGTTAAACTGACCATGCTTCCAGATTTGTTCGAGGGAAAATCATCTACATGAATACGAAATGATAATAAACTTTAACAATGTATGGAAGACACGTATTTTTGTTTTTATTGCAAAAAGTAAAGTTTCCCTAAATAGTGGTTCAACAGGATGTGGTTCCATTCCCTCGTTCCTTATTTGATAATGTTTAGTTAACATGTATATATTGTTGAGACTATTCATGTAGATTGAAACAAAACGAAAAGCTGTATGCATACTTTATGGCAAAATTAAATATATAGAGAAACCAGCAGATTATTAAAACAAGTAATCTCCATATAGACAGTATTATTTGTGTATTATATGAACGTTCTGTTTTTATCAAATCTTCGTTTCCCCGACATGCTCAAAATTGGTACGTATGAAACAATGTTTGATTTTGCAATTTTCAACAACATGGTGCACATGTGATATAAACTATCATTTGACTAGATTTTTCTGCTCAAGCTTATATATTTCATAGTCGATGATGTCCTAATAATGGTTCTCAACCTACTGAATGTAGCCGTTACATGCTTTTAGAAAACGTTTACGAAAAATGATTTTTGTTCCGTAAACTACATATGACGATATGTTCGAGTACTAATCTTTATTTCTCTCCCATGTTAACCATTTATGGAGGTTTATAGTGACTAGGAAGTGGTGCTTTTATTGATTTATTTATAAAGTACCATTCAGAACATCAAACCTTTTACCTAGACAGATCACTAGATATCTCTATACCATTAAGTAAATGTTGGACACCATTTATTGCTATATACAGTATCAACTGATCAACAGTTATATGTAACGAGAACGAACCCAGCCGTTCTTCTTTGATTTGAAATCTTAACTACGATCTGGTTTAATGTAATAATCGACATATCGCTAAAATATACGCAAACGTTTTTCCTCTGTCCCAGTTCGATTATAAACATGTATTTCCGAAGACGTTGTTTAAACTATTTCCAAGATAAAAGTTTGAAAATATAAGAGATTTTGATCTCCCCTGATATAAGACAGGCATTCATGGAAAGCAATAATCTCTTGAGTGTATTTAGTGTAAGGTTTATGCGATTCTTATGTGTTTTTTCCGATGAATTAAGAGTTTGTCAATATTAAGGGGAACAATAAACAAGTCCAATGGCTCCAAATTGATTTCTTAGCGCAGTTAAAAGGCGATGCTATGTCTTAAAATGAGACGATCTTTTCCAAGCGAGGAAACTGGATCGATTTGCGTAATTGAAGGAGAAAACAGTAGCCAAATTCTTTTTTCTCAGTTTCTGCCATTTTTGAAAGTGGTAATATAGCAGAGTAGCGATTTGTCAATACTAAGTGAATCTTAAACTAGCACATATTTCCTAATGCAAACTAATTTGAGGAATATATATATACAATATTAAATCTAAAAAAAATTGATTCATTAGCGTTTTTAGAAATATAACCGATGTAGTAATTATCCATGCTGCATTATAATGAAAGTTGTTTTACTGAAATTTTAAAAATTCAATTATTAGGATACAAAAGGTATGTATCACCATATTTGGATGCTAAAGATTGTTTATCCTATTTGCATGATATATCGCCAAGCAATTCATATTCAATCCTTAATATTCATCAAATTTTTATTGTCATGCTTCACTGGTCTGTGTTGCCTTCAAACTGTTCCAACTAAATGTTTGTATGTTCTTGTAAACTTAATGTTTGTATGTTCTTGTAAATTTAATGTTTTTATGTTCTTGTTAACTTACTGATTGTATTTTATCGTAAAAAAAATATGTGTATGTGATTGTAAACTCTATGTTTGTATGTTTTTGTAAACTTAATTTTTGTATGTTCTTGTAAACTAAATTTTTGTAGGTTCTTGTAAAAATAATGATTGTATTTACTCGTAAACAAAATTTAAGTAAGTTCTTGTAAACTAAATATTTATGATAGTGTAAAGTACGGGTTCTATTTTCTTGTAAACTAAATCTGTCCATGTTTCTGTTTTCAGGTTGGATAACACACAGTGAGTACACCCGGTGTTCCCCTCCCTAAACCCTAACCTCACTAACGTCCAGACCTGTTATTGGGGATCACTTTTCATTAACCCCCCGAAGTGTTAGGGGAACCAGGCGGCTTCTCCCAGTGGAAGCTACAGTCTGTTTCACAATGCACTTAATTCCGGAATCGGACTCGCTTTTACTAACATTATCTCTGAAATAGTTATATATATTCCATATGTATCAATTTAACGATCATGAAACCCAGCTCCAAAGTAGTTCTTTTCCTGCATGCTATGACGAGTTGTTGTTTTTATCTAGACCTTTTCGATGAAACCTAGACTGTAGTTAATGCTATGTTGACCCCAGTAAAACCTCTTGGACTGCAAGTCTAGCAAGCTACAACTTAAAGGATCATCTCTCTAAGACTCCTTTCTTATGTTTAATAATATTATTGTTTTTGAGAATATTTTTCAGAGACTAAATATTACCTCTTTAAGGGGGCATTTTTGAAGCTGGATTACAACTCGTTCTTCCACTGAATATTTCTCTAGTAAATATCATTCATGCATGTTGCCTACTTATTATCTATTTCATAGATGTATCCCAATATTAGAAAATTCACAGATACTCCTTACTTCTTAGCAAGGGTCGTTGAGGTAAATGTTTGATAATAAGTCAACACATGATTGAAAATTTGCAACAACATGAACTTGTTTGGTTATGCTTACATTTCTTTTGCTTATACTATATATATATATGTTGTTCAATGTTCTTCTAGAAACCGTGCGCTGTCAAGGATATTTCTTTAAGAGATTACTTTTTGTATCCGACCACATTGCAATTTGTTTTGGATGGTGGATAAACCTTCTTGACCTTCTCTTTCATTGCAATATGCTAGGGCACCATGACATGAGAACATAACAAAGATGGAAATGTTTGCACCAAATTGCACTCTTCAAACATATACTTCGCAACATCTTGTAATATCCGCGGCGTAGGGGGAAAACACAAGCAAGTCCTTTTTCAGTTTAAGAAAAATATTTTCTTAGATCATAATATTATCGATTCCCAACCCGTTACTATATGGTTTTGTTTATGTTTTGGAGTCACTTGGGTAAAAGCTCCTTGAAACGGAAGATATCCACGTCAACAGTCTCATAACGAAGTTGTGTAAGCGTAATGCAATCATTGATAAAACGCAGAGCACTTTTCTTTACAGTTTCAACAAAATATATTAAGATTGATTCGAACAGTAAATTTTTCGAACTGGATTTGATAAAACAAATTCTACGCAAAAGGACAGCGTATATTGTGAACTGGTTTTGGGCGTAAAGGAATTCAGTGTTACGATTAAAACTGTCTAATGAAACCAATATTGAAATTAAAACTTCAACCTCTTTTCTCAAACATTGGCTCTATTTCCTAGTTCTTGTGTGAGAGGCATTCAGTACAGTACGCGCAGGGGAATTGTCTTAATGTGATTGTAAGTAAAGCAGTCTTTAATCTCACAAACTGTCAGATGTAATGGTGTTAATTGGATAGGAATTGATTGATCTGAGGGAAGTTTACGTTTATGTTGTATACGGTAGAGGAACCTAAGCACGGTTTTCCAAGTATGTGTTAAATTCTTTGAGCGATAAAGTTTAAGACATATTTTGTATACATTCAAGTATCATCATGATTCTATACCATATCTATGCATAGATGGTAATGCTTTTCATAACATAAGAAACGAATTAATCTGTATCCAATACTGAGATAGGAAAGGAAAAAGATCTTTGTATACATTCAACTAACAAAATCCTTTAGTAGCTGTATTTTGAATACTAGGCCAATTAATCGTTTAAATATTGGAGTAAACTGATACCAACATTTCAACGAATGTCCAATGTTACAAATTTTATATCAATCTATCCCCTCAATAGAGAATACTCAATTCATTTTCCCATGAAGCATCTTTAACTTTCCCTCTCAATAGAGATCCCTCTCAATCACAGCTTCCCACATCTCTCCTGTATTTCCATTTTAGCGTATAGCTTGTTTCGCAAAAAAATATCTCCTTAGTAAAACATTTCTAGGAGGATTAAAGTCCTTGTGTCCATTCCATCTTGAGTCTTTAGACCGATTTCTGTTTAACATGAAATATATGAAGATAGCAAAGGAGAAAGAACTTATTTCTCGATGGTAATTATAACGGGAATGGTCAGTTTTAAAAATGACATTTTTCGCCAAAGATAATTCAACTTCATCTTCAAAGCGTTGATAAAAAACAACAGCACACAACATTTTCTCCTGCATGTTTCGATTTACTCTTCAGTGAGAATCTTGAATGATAAAAATAAATTTGAATGTTTCTAAACAAGTTAAGATTCAGAAGAATGAGAAGGTGATAACAGTGAAATTGTTGTAACATGTAACCCCAAGTAGTTCGAGGTCATCTTGTCCACTACTTGAATTATCCATCAAGAAGTCTTCAAGCCTTCGAAATAATCCAATAACTCGATACAGATGTAAACACTACTTGTAAAAAACGTTGCAACCACATTTATATAAATGTAATAATTCTCAAGAAGTATCGATTCTCGTTTCTGTCTTCACGTCGCGTCTTCTCTATTGCATTTTGACGTGATGCTTGGAGAGTTTAGAGATCTTCAATAGCCTGATGAAAGAAACTATAAAATGAATATTGAAAATTCACCTCCCATGAACGTGCAATCTAAAACATAGTCAACAGACGTAAAATATATTTCGAAGAGTGCACGAACATTCCAAAGCGATATGGAATCCAGCCATATGCAAACGTTGATGTGAACAGGCTGAACAATTCTAGAATAATCAGATATCGGTTTTTAAAATGTGTTTCCTTTTTTTATCGGGAAATTTGATCAACAATGCCATAACGTTAATAAGGTAGAGGGAATTGAAAATCGATAAAGAATTAAACAAATTAAAATTCGAGATTGTGGATAACAATAAAACAAGGTTAGGACCCACTGTAGACATGTTCTAAAAGCATGTTATTCCATTAAAACTTGTTGTAATTCAGAATTACTTCCTTTCTAGCTGACAAACACACATAAAAAATGTTGTAACAATTGCTATACAATCACCTCCAATTTTTAATGATGCTTCTTTCAAGAAATCAAACCAAATATTATTGCACAGCAAAGCCGAATCTCATACTCTTGCATGAAGTCGATATCAATCATCCTACATTCAAACTGCGCATGACAAAACGGTCATCACTACTACATCTCAGCTAAGTGAAACGCAACTTCAGAGGTGAACCAATCAAACACTTCTGTATCTATACTCAAGAAATTAAAGCCACAGATTCTAACCCCATGTCCGGTGTTGTCAAGTGCACGCTACCCCCGAGGAAAACGACTGACCCCATCAAAGTGTCAGAACGGGACAGGGTCCCTAAATCAATATCAGTCACGTGACGGTACTCGCTCGACTCAATGATGGAGTCGTACTTTCATTAAGAAATTAATCCCTGACCGATAAAACTTCAATGTCATTCAGTCCGATACCATATTTACTCTGATTGAAGTTCTTGTCGTGTCAAGCCAATTGTAAACGGTTTCGAGAGGGTTTTAATCGACCATCACCTTCAAATGTCTGTCAAGGTCCGGTGGTATATCGCTTGGCACTCTCTCTCCTACACTTCTTACTGCGATGAACTGAAACCTTCTCTAGACTAATTTGGTTGAATCTTTTCTTATCTTCGTCAGTTTCTTTGGTGTCATGTTATCCTATCACAGTCTCCAAACTGAAACCTTTTGATCAATTTGGAGACGACGCTTAATCGTGTTTGATTCATTTCTGTATGAAAACAAAAGCAAAGCAAGATTAGCTGGATACCAGGTTCCTCACCGTCAACATACACGACATTTCACAGTGTGCCCATCTAGAAAAGTAGCAAGTCTGAGTATTATTAAAATTATCAAAAGTTACTATAATTGACTGTCAACATGTGAAGGACTTATTCCAAAATACAGCGTTTTGGAGAATCTGAATATATGTTCACTCCCCACCTCCTTAGTTTAAATTGCTGCTTTATTTTACATTTTGAATACGTATTAGATAAGAACTAATTGTTGATGTTGAATAATGAATTATTAACGCACACATCATTTACGTGCATGCTGAATGAGAAAGAAACGTATTTATATTATATTTACTGCACAATGATAATCATAGGCGTATATATTGTATTGTATCGCTGCATGGACGCAGGATACAGACAAATTTGACATAGCATTTGATGAGCTCGAGCCTTTCACCTCACTTCCCGATAGATCCCGTTCAGGTGATAACCTCAGCTTCATAATGGGAACATAGCATGTGATAACATTCCGCAACAGCATCTCCAGAATGTGTCGTTTGTCCCAGGCGGCTGGCTTTTGATTTCATTTTTTTGACTGACTAAAGTCTTTGTTCACCGCTTCATCGCTGAAATGCAAATGTATACGCTATACAGACCCCATTTCTAATATCTCCAAGGGGTGGGGACATGTCTATTAAGAGTTATTTTCTGTAAACGAGATAGTATGTATATTTAATGCACTGTAGCAAATTTTTAGATGTCTAATTTCTTCAAATTTTCCTGTTTAATTTTAGTTAATGCAAATTACATACTCACCTGAGGGTTAAACATCTCATTACTAACAATTTCTTTGAACTTTTAATCTCTTCTAGTGATTAAAAGTGATTGTCTTGTATTTGGTAACATTTGTAATCGTTTTCGTAAGATTCCTTTGGTTGCAACAGTTTAATTTGAGGAGATTCATTATCAGCATTTAATGACCTATAAGTCTTGAAAGCCCATTGGGATTTTGAAAGAAACGAGGAAAATGACCCACTTGTAACAGAATTTACGTTGTAAGAAGAAAGTAACTTCCGTTGAAAGACAATGCGATTTTGAAGAACCGAACAAGATTATATTTGTTACAAAGGTTACACGAGCAGAAAAGAATTATGTTGAGAGTACTTTCATGTTCGTTTCTCTTACCAGGATGTCATGGGACGGAGGTCGGGTTCGGCTACTCAGGAACACTTGACCTACATTATCAGAACCTCGAGAACAGGTACCGTGACTGCGAGTATGTCCATGGCAACCTCGAGATCACCAACCTCGACGATCCAAAAGCAAAATATGACCTCAGCTTCCTTTCAAAGATCCGTTACGTCAGCGGCTACGTTCTGATTGGTCTAGTGACGGAAGTTGAGAACATCCCTCTCACGAAGTTGGAGGTTGTCAGGGGCAACAACACGTACCGCGTCAAGGGCGAGGAGTACAGCTTTATCGTAGCTCTGACGTCACGCTTCCCTGACGTCAACATCGGGCTCCGGGAGCTCCATTTGCCGGCTCTTAGAGGTGAGGTGATTGTGAGTGTTGCCATTTTGATTTAAAGGCATTAAGAGATAATATTTACACATGTAAACTGAAATAACGTATACAGTAAAGTAACATCTGGACTTTGTGATAGTTAATAGTCCAGATAAGGAGTCAAGAAGCATATTTTTATCAACGGTCATGGTAAAATAATACAAAATCATTTACGCTATATTCTTGTTTAGCCGCCATGTTACAGAAATCGCAATACGATGACAGATTTCGTCGAAGCCTTTCTTTAAATGTATACTGGTTTTCGGAAATTGCCTTTGATTGGGCTAGATGAACCAATATTCGTTTTTTTACAATATCCTTTCAATGTGATAGCATAAATTCTGAGAATTTGTTTGAGCTTCTTTACTTATACCTGAGATGTTGCCATGTTTATGTATTGAGTTTATGTACAATTACCTCGTTTGTTGCGTAAACGTTCTGTCTTAAATGTGTAACAATTCATGCTTCATGCGATTTATCACATAGTTTATTGATTTAAAGTTGTTTTCTAAGGGTGTATTTGTGTATTAGTCAATATCTTCCCATAACACAAAGTGTCCAAGGGCAAGAGTACTAGTAGGGCGTTTCCTAAATGTGTAGTTGTGTTTTAATCCACACTTCTCCAGTACACAGAGTTGCCAAGGTAAGATGGTAAGATGCCTTGGCGTTTCTCGAAAGGAGTATTAATTTATCTCCTCCAATTCACAGAGGTTTCCAACGGGAAGGTGATGTTCTCCCAGAACCCGACCCTCTGTTACGTGGACACCATTCAGTGGGAGAGCATCGTAATGGGTAGACCCAACGCCGTTTCGCTCGGGGAGGACGCTTTCTCTACAAAATGTGAGGGTTTTTTTAATTTGTCAGTTTTAAAACCGTTGAAATTGACACAGGGTATATTCAATTTCATTTCCTTTGTCTTTGATATGTATCAAAATATCAAAACACTTATTTACGATCCCTAAAAATTCTTTTTTTCTTTTATAATCGAGCGAATTATTGTATGATGTTCAAAGGCTGCATTCTACAAAAAGACAGAAATTCTGAAATTCTATAAACCAATTACATGAATACTGAAAAATGACCTATCCATTATCAGTTTTCTATTCGTCTGCCTGTGAAAAGACTACATATTTACGTTAGATTTATTTGCGCGATCTAGTCGCTTTACATTTTTAGGTTTTCGATAAAAAAATCATGACTAAAACCGTTGTAGAGTAGCTTTTTTGAACCGGAAACTATACGATAGTAATTTTCTGCAACAGTCAGAACATCTATGAGATAACAATACAGACAACATTTTACATATTTGACAAAAATGAGATTGTACCTTTAACTATCCTTTAAATATATCTACATATACCTACCGGTATTCAGGTGACAACTGTACCGACAACTGTGCTGTTGACGGGGTTGCAAGGTGTTGGGCCCAGGACATCTGCCAGAACCGTACGTCTTTATGTTATTTAAAAAAAAACTCTCTTAAAGGGACAGTGACACGTTTTTTTATGTAAACAAAGTGATCTCACGAAAACGAAATAAATGTTACCAATTGCATGGCAATATTTTTTAATCAAAATAAGCACTCCTTAAATCGTTCGGTTAAGCTACACGAAGCCATTTCCTTACCTTAAATGATTAAATGGTTGCCAGAAGTTATCGCTTGATACTTTATACTTTCTTCTACGACTACGTATAATCCGGTTTATAAATAAGGTGTTTTTCCCTTTATATGGAGATGATGCATTTTTCATAAACTTATATTCTTTGGTGGAAATTTGAAGAAATAACATTTCTGATAACTTGATACTACCCCTTCAATGGAGTGTTTCTTTAATGGCCTTATTCATTTAAATATTTTCTCAAGGAATGAATACTTCAGAAAACGAATCCCCCGTAAGTTATAAGTTGCGTCAATCGCCATAACTGGCTGGTAAAAGGCTTGCGAACGTGTGTGCCAACTGGCCGCGCCCTATATCTTGATGGTCCTATAAAGACGGTAAATTTAGGTCACTCAAATCATCGCTGATCCAATCATGAAAGATGACAACCGACGGCAAGGCTTAACTTAGCCAATATCTTACAAGAGTTTTACCTTTCGGGGAAAGTAGGCAAGAAAGATACTAGATCCAAATGATTGAAGCAGTTGTAAAATCTCACACTTCGAGTAGTTTTGTATTTCTATTCCCTTATAGTTGTGAAAATATCGCGTACGTTAAAGTATTCTGATGTTGATAAGGATTTTACACAGTTATAGTTATCACTGCCAACAAACCCCTCAATACATTCTTGCCTAGAAACGTTTTTGGGGAATAAGGGTCGAACTTTTGTTGGTGTAGTTGTTTAATGAACCTGAAGAAAGAAACCTCCTGTACTTATTTCGTCTTGAAAGTATAACCCATTCAAAAACCCTTCTTAATATTCTTTCACATGTATTACATTTAATAATGCATTGAATAAGTTGATAGTTTCTTTCTTTCTTTTACAGCAAACACGATGCAATGTGACGTCACGTGCCCCTACAGGTGCTATGCGGAAGGGGCGGGGCATTGTTGTCACGCGACATGCGCAGTTGGATGCACAGGTCCCAACGAGGACGACTGTTTGGTAAGTTTGTAATACTCAACTCAAATGGTTGATACTTGAGATCATTTCCGTCTCATATCAAGTCTATTTACTACAAGGATGATCACAATTTCATGTATATTTTCATATGATACCCAAATGCAAAGGATTTTCTTATAACATGACGTCATACCAAATTTTTCGACGTCAACTTCATGTCGTCATTAAGTCCTAGATGTGATGTAGCTTGTGCGTGGTGTGCTTGGTAATTGGTGATTGTGTATTCTTCTATAGAAATGATTTCCTATTATGTAAAGTAATGCAGCGATGAAAACATCAATTATATTCCAAGTCACACTATAATGACGGCATTCATTCTTGCGTATCATTACAACCATAGCTCTTGCTCGGGGAATAACAAGATTCAGGAAATACACGAGCACTCATATAGTATTCTAAGTAGTAGTAATAAAATCTAAGTAGTAACTTTTCCCCCACAGAGCTGCAAGGACTATTTCTACGTGGACCACTGCACATCTCACTGTCCAGACCGGAGCTACGCCAGGAACGACAAGTGTATTGTGTACTAACAGTCCATCCACTTCTGTTGTTCCGGGTACCCATCTAAACAGCAGTGCTGAATATTGAATAACGACATGCACGATTTGATAATGAGTGGGCCAAATTGAAACTTTGCACTGCATGCAATAAATAAGTTTAAAATACCAAGTTCTTCCTGATGTAACCAACACTTACCAGTATTTCCTTATGGTAGTATGTAATCATATTTACATTTCAATTATCGCACCATCATTCCCTCATGTAGTAAATTATCGTTCCAACATTTCGTAATTGTGTAGTTATCGTACGAATGTTTCCTAATGTAATACGTTATTCACCACCATATCCTATTGCTGTAAGTTTTTTTTGCTAGTGCTGTGAATTATCATGCCAACCTTTCCTAATGCTGTAAGGTTTTTATGACAAACATTTCCCAATATAGTTAGTTACCATACCAACAGTTTGTAATGTAATAATCTCGTAATATACAAATTCATCATTACAACCATTCCTTATGTTGCAAGTTACTTTACCAACATTTACTTATGTAGTAAATCATCTTTCCAACACCTCCATTTAACTTTGTGCGGATGCCAACTATTTAGTCTTTGGGGTGATCTTGTTACAGGATATTTAAGGCCTTCTATCAAATCTATTCTTGACAATTGCTCTATTGCAAGGACGCAAGCTATTTTAAATCGTTGATAACTATCCGCACCTATGTCTATTTTATACGTAAGCGCTAGGACAATATTTGACAAATCCGACATTTGCCATCTGTTCGTAAATCGCATTCGGCAACGTGAATAAACCACACGGAGAGTAGGGAAAGATGGAAGTGGTGTGGACGTTAACTTTAGATGTTTAACTGATGTTCACGATGGGTTCTTCTACTGAACTTTGGTATCATCCTTCACATTCGTGTTTCTTACCGTAAGAGAGACGCCATATCCCGTGGGGGTCGCATTTGGCGAACATTATCAAAGGTGTTATTCCATCGAAGATTACTGACAGTTGCAAAAAGTTTGATTCAATGCTTACCGGTTCAGTATGGTATAAAGTTTTGTTTTGATCTATGTATATTGGTGCTGGCAATTTGTTAATCTACAGCAGACAGAAAGATAAATCATTTAGGTAGAATATGAAAAATGCTTATTTCGTCATTGTGCATTTATTGATGTAGTATGTAGTATATTCTACAATATGCAAACTGTCCTTTTTCATGTTAGATGAAACGTTTTCATTTCCGTGAAAAGTCCTAGCCTAATCAGTATTTCATAATACAACTTTAAACATCATATTACAAAATGATAAAGTAAGAATCCGGAAAAACTATTGTTGTTGTTTTATGTGTTTAGTTTATATTTCCTTTCTTGGAGAAATATTATTATATATAATATTCAAACTGTTGTAATTGCGACATATTTTTGTCCCAATTGTGATTGGAACTTTGTGTATGTCTTTAATGTCGAAATGTGATATCAATGTTTTCCTAATGTAAACAAAACCTGGTTTTCAAATAAAATTAATTCGTTATTACGTTTTTTGACTTCTCTTCATTACTAAGTCAATGAAGTGCAAACGCTCATTTAATTTAAGCCTGTTACTGAATTTGTAGCCAATAGCTTATGAACAAGGATATTTGAAGTATACGTAATGGTCACTACCTCGAATGCAAAGGTGATTACCAAATGGTATGGACAAGTACTTTCAGTAAAGCACTAAAGATAATGGTTTCATTTTAGATGCTGTTGACCTCTACAGGTATGGAAGTAAGAACAATGTGACATATTTACTCGTGAGATAAACATTTACTGATCAAAATAAGTTTTGCTATATACAGAACTGATATCATGTTCGAGACCACATTACCATGGCGCATATAAGAGATGAAGAATGGGAGACGTGGCCGGCAATAGCTCCTGCTAGTGATCCAACGAGCTTGTTCCGGTTCCAAACCCATCTGTGACCGGATGTGAAAACCTTACAGTCAACATTGAGTTTAGACTCTTTCAAATCTCATTGAAATCATGATCTGACCACAATCTGCCGGTCAAGTCCGTCTGCAACGGCTCTTATGGAGACATGGCCAGATGAAGAAACGCAGCGAGGTACATGTTACGATCTGATTTCAATGAGATTTGATTGTTTCAGTGTTGTCACAATCTCTGGTGTACATTGCATAATTCTATGCACTTCAAGGACCCACGAATCCGATGTTAAAAGTCCAGAAGGTGACCAGGTGAAACGTGCATACACCTAGTGGCTGGTACAGCTTAAAGCTTGATATCCAACGACCGAGTGAAAATCAACATATCGGCGCTGAACAAATGTTAATAAGATGTCTGTAATGGAGAAACGGGTCAGATATTAGATCCTATGCACAGTTAGATTTGTGTTGCTCACCATACATTGATAACTTAATTGAGGTGACCTTATTGTAGTTTAATTGACAGATTTAAACACAAACGACATGGAAACAGTATATGTTTTACTCATTTCTTAAAAACCATATGTTCCCCAACGTTATTAACTTAAAGTTTCAATGACAAAAACAACAAGTCGACTTTCAGAACTGCCCCGTATAATATATCTTGAACAATATTGTAGTAACTTTTTCTTGAAAATCTAGCGCAAGGACTTGAATGACTACAAATGGACCAATGTTTTTCTGTAATAATGCCATCTGGAACAACTAATTAATATATGACAAGTGTTGACTTTGACGATTTGAAATGCCTAAAAAGGAATGCGGAAAAGCGATAAAAATAGGTTCACCATTATCTTTGCATACATGTTTATAAGCAGCGCAAATAAAACACACCATGTGTTTATGTTGCAATAGTCTTATTCTATTTCTCAATAAGTCATTCAATTATATTGTCATAATTACCAGCAAATAACCTTTTGATAATGTTCCCAAGCATCTGGAGAGAATCTTGTCCTTGATATTTCGTCATCGACCTTTGTCGTTTGATAACTAGATTGCCGTCAATTAACAAAAACATGTACAACAATATACACACAATACACAAACGCCCGCCAGATATGGAACCTGATATGTATAGACTCTTGGTGCAGTCTGTGGCGTGGGTTGTGTTTGGACGACGAGACACTGGTTCCCGGCATGTTTTGGCAATTTAGTAAGGCCAGACATTACAAGAGGATTACAGAGCGTGGGTGATGTGTTTGGGCGACAAATCATTTGTTGCCGGTCTATGGGAATTCACCAAGAATGTTCAAAATATATGGACCCAAGGCGACGTCGCTAGTGTGGGCGGTACGTCGAACCTACAAGACAATTGTTGACGTTTATGAACTATTGATCGAAACTAGTTTGACAGGCACCGGTCTTGCATCTATGATCACGTGATCAGTGTCGATTGTCAGAAGGGTTTCTTCATCTCGTGGACATTGTTGACATTTCCAGCTACTGATCATTGCCTCAAGTGCAGTGAAACCATACTGACCGTTCCCTGACCGCTACATGTGTCTTCTTTTGACAACGTGTTTGTGTGTATGTCCACATAGAGTACATATAAAATTGAGCGGGGATGTCACAATAGTCAATTGTTGCACGAAGACTTTATTGTTCTTTAAAACAAATTGGCTGTGTTGATCATTCCATTGGTCAGCAGAACCAAATTACACGTTAGCTTTTACAATTATTCAATTGTCGTCATGGTGATTAGCGAATGTACAATTTCTGTAGTTTTGTTTTGTCTTTTAATCGAAAAAAAACCGTTTCATATATCATTGTTATAATTTCCAGATTGTTAATAAAACTCGTTTACGTTGGTTAGGAAGTTGTTGTGGCGAAGGACATATCCAAATGCGATAAAACTCCCACGCTATGGCAAAACAATAGATATAGATTATTTGATAATGCATTGCTCATAAGGTTATTTATGCCTGTTTATATAGGATATATAGTTATATAGGATTACCGTTTATATACAAAAACATAATACTGCGTGTCTAAGAAGGTTATTTAATCTGTGATGGACAAGCCACTAAAAACCGAAAACGGTGCTTTAAACCATACAGTAAGAAGATGACGAGATATCTATTTCCCATGTACCATTTATCTTGTCTTGGAGCATCTCCCCCGCATGGCTTTAAATTGCACCAGTCTCTATCACTGGCTTATTCAAACCTTGCTGACAACCAGTCAAACTTCGTGTTTTGAGTGCAGCGCCCTCTTCGGTGAAAAGTTGCAAATCTCATATGATTTCTCATTGAACTATCGCGATCCGTACGCGATCTGTACAATAAAAAAGTTGACAATCCATAACCTTTCTTGTCTTCCTTAAACATGATACAAACAATAATCAAAATTGTGAAATAAGGTTTATTAACACAAATAGTTAAGAACGCTTTCATTAAAACCCAATACTTGTCACGTATACTCCATATTAACTTACCACCAGAATTTTATGAGGACAGATTATCTAGATCTATCGTCCTATCGTTTATTTAAATAACCGTTCACATAGCATTACCGTCTTCAAATTTCATCAGCTGAAGTGTATCATGTTTTTTACTACATGTAAGTTGACACGGAATTCTTCAAGTTGTCAAAATCACCATAAATAAATACGAATCACCAAATCAGATCACAGTTACAAAAGGCCGCACACCTCCACAAGAATAAAAGCTAGTTCACTCACTTCGTTGTCAATAAAACTATACAGAGATATTCGGCCATTCCGGAAGTGACCGATCCGTTCTGAATGCACAGCATGATTTCCGAGTGCGACCGATCAGTCAGTCATTTGATCTTTTTTCGGCATTCTGAGTACAGCCATGTTTTACAACCGCCATTATAGAACAAATAGACGACCCCGTTGTTCCAATTATATTCTGAAAGCCACAACAGGAAGTGAACAACGGCTATTACTTAAGCGGAATTACTTCCAGGTCACATGAAAGTTGTAGATGAGTGTGATCCAAAACGACCTTCTAGGGTTCAGGGATCAGAGGTCAGAGGTCTGAGTTCCTTGCAGGTTTGACCTTCCGGGTAAGTGTTGTGTGCAAACGGGCACCATCCTATACAGTGCCCGTCGTAGACATAGTTCTTACAGATCTGGAAGAGACCGAGAGTGTTATATTGAAAGAGAAAGTTTAGGGGAAGGGTATGTAAAGTGACACTACTTGGTACAATATAATATTGATACATGATAACAAAGGTTTTGTTTATCAAAGGGTGATATTTGGTCGAATTATGATTGAGAAGATGAAGGAAGCAAACAGTCCATCCAGATCCAGCTTGTTTGTACGTGAGGCGACAGTGGGGATTAATCGAATGGTTTTTTTTCTTTTTATCAATTTGGGGTTTATAGATAACAACATATCAATTGTGAAAGTAAATTAGTATGGGAGTATATGATTATTGTTTCGTCACATCACGCTTGATGAAGACGTATGTACATACTCCGAAACGTCTTAACTATTGTAAAAAGGTGAAGTCATAAAAAACATCTTATAAATAAATAAATATGTATACTGGATTTCGGAATAATAAATCAAATTGTATGCGATATAATTGCAAGAAGCTGTACATTAAATTCAGATTTTAGCGATATTTAAACGAAAATGGCCTATACCCATGCGAACAATCTCATTTTAAAAAGACAGTTTACCTCATCATACCTAAAAGCCAAGATGGGCTAACGACCTTGGTCGAGATATCCATCCCTACGTATCTTTAATCTTCGGCTATATATTAGACCACAAACATCGTCACGTGATGCTCACCTCACAATTTGCTGGACTTCCATCCCAACATCCGGCTGCGCACTGCTTGTGACAACATCCTTGTCTTCCGGGTCCGAAACACCGGTTTGGACAGGACGGGTGACATGGGAGTTCTTCGACTAAAGAAATAATATGTAGAAAATGTAAATCAATCAATAGGATTCGTTTTTACACGAAATCCCAATCATGCATCTTCTTTGCAAACCTTACCATTCAAATTGCAACATATAGAAACTTTATGTAAGGAGATTTGTTATTGTATGATCAAGGTGTAACATCCATATGAAATTACGCTATTGTTATGAGGGATTAGAAATACATCTTACTTCCGCGTTGACACTTGGTCTTGCCACGCCCCCAACAGCTTCTGATCCCGCCCACCTCACAACTTCTGGAGCACGGCATACCTTCAACAACAAAAGTGTTTGAAAACAATATGTATGTATTTAAACACTTAAGACGATTACGATATTGTGTATGTGAACATCATAATCATATGGTGACTTTGGGAATAGAAAATGAATTACTTATTTCAACATATGGCGTTTGTAAAAACCTTTTACTTTAAAAAAATATTTAGAGTCTTGGACATTTTGTATGACAAGAGGATCAATGTATGTCCTGGAAATAAGACGTAAAATGTTCGTAGAATGGTATGTCTTAGGCCCAATATGATAACGATCTGACTCACAACGAGTGGCGAGGGGGTGGTTCCCCTTCAACATGGGTTCCCTCCCATCAGGCAGCAGGCTGTTCCACCTCACTGTACGCATGTAACACAGGCCGGGATTCTCCGCGAAGAATACATTACCATCGGATATCTCTTGAAAAAGAAATTACAAGTTAGATTAGATTATCATTAAGATCTCATTAAACTAAGAATAAATGTTGTTTGGTCTGTTGTTGACACATCAAATAAAACACACAAAATTCCGTCATGTCCGATTTTGCCTCGGAAAAATATTGGTAGAAGTATTTCATAAACTTGGTTTTCAAAAGACATTAAAAAAATTGTGATAGATTTTGTTATGAATTTACAATTTTTTTACTGAATTTGTTATGCATCTAACAGGAACTGATGGTCATTCAATCTTCATAATGGTCACCTCGTAGACTGGTCAGTTGAAGTTCCCGCAGCCCTTGCCTTGACCCTGGTAGTCTAGAGGTCAACGTCACCGCCAGAGAGAACTCTCGTCCAAATATCTCAATCGTCTGATTCCCGCGGATTACTTCTAAATTAACCAGAGGAATCTCAGAAACCTCCGTTACCAAGGCGATGAGGACATATCCACTGACGTAACGTATACTTCTAAGGAAGTCGAGATTATAGTCGATGTTCCTTTGGCGCAAATGCGTGATCTCAAGATTACCGCGGACATACGTACATCCGGTGTAGCGTCTGCGCATGTACCGGTAGTGACGTCGCAGGGAGCCGGAGTAGCTGAATCCCATACTGGTGCCGTGGCATTCTGAAAAGGAATATGTCACAATAAGTATCAAACAGGGACCATATGACTATTGTTCTTTTATATTATATTATTATATCATAATTAAGTTATCTATTACTGAATAGTAATATGTCACCTTTCTAATGCAGCAGGTGCCATGGAACTAATGTCGTTGATTTAATTAATTATGGTAACGACGAGGTTGCAACGTTGTTGAGTTCCGTTCATTTGTGTATGATTGTATACATTGTTGCTGCAGTTAAATACAGGACATTTCCTGAACATCGTAACAACAATATATATATATATATATATATATATATATATATATATATATATAATGTATGGCCTGAAGAGGCTCGTTGAGCTGAAAGCGCTAGCCATTAAAATGGATTGTTTTTACTTCTAACTTCATATTTTTCTATATATATATATATATATATATATATATACATAACGAAATATAACCGTTAAATTAATTAACTCTGATAAGTTATTTCAATTATGAAATGAATTTTTTTTAAAGAATGTTTTAAATAGAGATGGTTATAGTTATTGTTCTTTTTACCAAATGGTTGTAAATTAAAAGCTTACAGCAAATGTTTTCTCTCTTTTTATTGTAAAATTAACTTTAAGAATGGCAAACAGTAGCTATCTAAAAGCAAATCATTGAACACGGATTATTCGTGTAATTATTCAAATTTGGTCCATCAAATAAATTGTAGAAGACATTAAAAGTATTAATGAAAGCATGGAGCACTGATAATGGTTGGTGTCACTAAATTACAGGAGATATGATGAACATGTCCCCAATCACCGGTAGCAGTCACCGTTTTCATAGCTTCAGACATATTTTCCATGATGATGACATCACTCGATTGGTTTCTTGTTAAGAATTCGCTGCTTATGAACTGCTATGGGTGGATGGCTAGGTTTTGATAAAGACAAGACAGTTTATTTATATGCTTTAAAAATGCAAAATCAAAAGATCTTAATTAAGTAAATTAACTTCTGAAAGTACGTGACTTAATATTCGAACATGCAACCCTTTGATTTGTAATTCAGGATGAGTCCGTTTATCAACTGTGTTCGAGAGAGTTGACAGACATAGAAGGTCAGTTTGTGGATAAGAGTCCTGCGAATTTCATTTGTTAAGTAATGCCTGAACGCACGTAAAGAACGTGGGTTGCATAACCTAAGCACGTGCAAAGAGGGGTACTTGCTGTTAATCGCATCGACACTCGTGAAAGAATTAGAATTCGTTTGCATGGACGAATCCATTTCAAATATCTTATGAATGCGTCAATATTACATGAGTTAGTCAGCACTGAAAATTGGCTTATGTGTTAGTAAAATATAAACTAATCGCTGATTTTCTTTCACGAATCCACGATTCCGAATGCATTCTACAGAACATATGTCTAACACATTACAAAAAAAAAAAGAAATATTTTTTAAAAAATGCCATAGTGCCTTTAAATCAACAGTAATAATGTATTGCGTCAGTAATCCAATCTTTAGTCACAGTTGTTTGATGTACTGAAACAGATTTCGTTACCTCGTTTTTAGATGGTTTTTGTAAAATCGTCCTTCGTAGAGTAAGGAGAGATAACATTTGAATAAATTAAAAAATCCAATGACACTGCTATCTAACAATTATCACATTCTCAAAACTATGATCATAAGTCATGAAATCTTGTAGATGTTACTTAAACATTATTTGTTCTTCTTAGATACATATCGTAAAGGGAAAAACAACAACGAGTTAATATTGATAAAATTTACACAGTTCTATAAAAGGTATTGAGATAATGTGCTATGCTACTAAGACGACAGAAGGAAGCGTGGGTAGTCATTAGTAGAGTTTTCAAAGACAGTGATTAAAGAGTTTAAGATAATGATGCATGAGGAATCTTAAAGGGACAATCAGTATGTCGTTAGTCTGCTGAACGTTGATGAACGTTATGAATTGTGTAATTTTATGTATAAGTTTCTTCTTTTGCAGGAAGGTATCATACTAATGCCAATCGGTTCAGTAACGTGGAAATGTAATGGTACAAAGTCCCTATTCCGATCTAAAACCGGACAATGATTCGCAAAACGTAATTGTTGACATTCATCGATATCCTAAGCAGGTAAAACTTCATATGTGAGTTAATTGTATTTGATAGGATATATATCTAGTATTCATGTTAATGTTATGTGGGATTCAACTTCGGTTCACACATGCGTTAATATATTTTATTCATTCAAAGGCCTTCGGTGTCAGTAGCTAAGTAGAGTTCGTTCATTCGTTCAGCGGTCAGACAGCTGTAAAGAGGAAACCCCCGATAGAACGAGACCATATCCCCAAAGACCCAAGGTTTTAGATATTTTATCTTTGGAGCACATTCGATTTTGATCAGATTAAACCTAACTGCTGCTTTAAATCGGTAATTGATAAGTTGAGGACACTCCTGTATCTGACGTGAACGCAAAGGGTTGGTATATCTTAGTGCTCAGAGCTAGCATCTCCACTAAAACCATACATCGGCATATTCAATGAGGAAGGAATGAGGATCTAGTTGACCATTTCTTGAAAAAAAATTAAATGGAGAGTAATGCCGGCATTTTGTCCGCCATTTTGCTTCGGCGCATTTCCATCTGGTCAAATATAAAATAAAATTTACAACAAAATAAGGATACACGTATGTACCGATGGATGTTTTACCAACAAACTTACAGATAATTGATGAAGAGACTAATCGGCAATGTCTCGTCACGCGCTTGCAAGCAAGGCTTATTTAAGTCTCATGTATGGCTTCATTTCTAATGTTTGTCTTTTCGAAACATTATTTATGACATTTAAACTCTATATCAAGTTCAACTGAAATGTTACACAGGGTGAAATTGATTTTGAAATGAACTGTGAAGTAGTCACGTATTAATGAGAAATTAATAATTAATGAGAATATCATGCCAAAGTCACGTGGATGGAGAACTAGTTATAAATTCATATAATCATGTATAATGTGACAGGATATATTATTCTGTTTTCGTGTTCGTGAAGACACAGAAAAAGCTATTAAGAGACCATTGCACCAGAGAGGAAACTGTATAAGATAACGAACGAGCATATACCCCAATGTATATCGATTAAGTTACAAATGGAGTCGTGGACAGTCATTAGAGAAGTGTGATATATGACACCTCATTAAATATACACACACCTCATATATAACAGGCGTTATGAAACTGACAAGGAAGTTACTGATATATCAATAGTCTGGATTCAAAGACGAATATCGTCACGTGACCTCAAATCAGCTGTAGATAAGATGTAATACAAAGGCGGGATAAAAAAGTAGTGTCTCCTTTGTGGACCTTTGAAACAAGTAGAAGAACAAGATAAAATAGGAAGAACGATTAGAAGAAAAATATTAAGAAGAAGAAGTAAATGAACGAGATGAGATAAACAACATGAAAGAACAAATAGAACAAAACAAAAGGCGAAGAAACTAGTAGGAGAAGAAGACGAGAAGAAAATATGAAAGAACGAGAATGAAATGAAGAAGAGGAGAAAACGTAGAGGAAAGAGACACATGCTGTAGCATTTATATTATTTAAATATCATTTAATCATCCGGTCGTGTGGAATGTGAGACACGGTGAATCTTTTACTAAACCGTCATTACAACATAGCTTTTCATGAACAAAATGAATTCAGTTTTAATGTAATTCAATGAAATAATCTGCTGAAAAATATATGAAAAATTATGTAGATGCGTATACGAGTTTATGGATATCATTTTTTGCACATACAATAAAATTTCGTATCTTATTATTTTTTTTGGGGGGGAGGGGTTGTTACAAATGAGATGTAACAGAATAACATTGTTTCAGATTACTTTGATTTATTCTTATATCTATACATATCTTAATTTGAAGATTAAGCTTGTAATTTTTAAAAACAAAACCGTGCAAACAATTTATTATCGTAGTATACCTATGAAAGTAGATATATTTAGTGATTCTCTGATCTTTAGTTTAACACCTGTTATCGTTTCCGTTTGTTGACATTATGTCCTGAAACTACTCAAACTCAGTCAGTCAAACAAGAAGTGTCAATCAAATAACGTTGGACAAAGACACTTTTCATTTTAAGGCCACTGTTGAATCTGAATTTGGAACGTTGTACTTGCTAACCTCAAAAACACACATCATATTATGTTTATTTTTGACACAGGAAATATAAAAATACTCAGGTAAACATCAATGTTAAAAATAAATTTCCCAATTAGCGATGTATCTTTTTATTCGAAAAGCGTCTCTACCATACAGTAACCAGAGACATTGGAGTGATGGGACATTAATTGATACTAATTAGGACAGAATCAATCAGGAGAGATCGATCGTGAAGGACTATCTTGTCCTCCTGACGTAATCCCTACAAAAACATCCGTACCTTTGAGGTGTCCTATCACAAAGAGATTATCGATTCTAACCTGTTTGAGTTAATGGTGCGTGGGTGTATTGTAGCGCTCATCAAAGCTTTCGAAAAAGAACAACTCGCTTGTTTTATTCATTTTTTTCACATTTATAGTTGACCTTTACTTGTATCCGATTTCTATTCCGATGTCTTCAGCATTGTGAGGTCATAATGAATTTCGTCACTTTAGCATTTACACGAAATTAGATTATAAAAAAGATCTTTTGTGTCTTCAAAAAGTTCAACTTTCTCAAGCATGCTTTTAGCAATCTTAATTTCCGTGAATTGATTTGTTGGGGTTAATTTTGTTGTGAAAAATTACAGTATTACTGAACAATATTCAAACAATGATGACTTGTCGAACTTGAAAAGTAATCGACTGAAAGCAATTCTCAATCTCATTTCAAACACTATACTCCAATGTAATGTATGCAGAAATCAGATTTAACTTTAGATGACGAGACAGTTTTGACAGCAATTTCAATATAAAGTATTCTCACAGTGCTTTATCGTCATTCTCTATGGATTTCATCATCATTCTCTCTCTAAACGATGATGTTGTTGATTTGTGTTAATAATCTCCACAATGCTGAAAATCTATTTATCTAAAATATCAGTTTGTAGTCCATACCTAGCATATAGAAGAACACAAGATTGTTGAATAAAGAAATCAACACTATAACAAGTCTTCTTTGAGTGGCATTTTAGAAGTTGGTATGATGAAGAAAATAGGAATTTATGGATTAACAACTTCTTTATTGCAAAGAGATACGACGATACTAACACCGTTATCAAGCAAGTGATCATGATCACTCGATTTTCTTCACTTGCTTGATAACGGTGTTTGTATCTACACCAAATCGTCGCATCTCTTTGCAATAAAGAAGTTGTTAATCCATGAATTTCCTATTTTCTTCACTATAACAAGTCCATTCTCTACCACCATGTGCTATGTAAATTAAGATAAACACCTGTGCATATGTTATCGATGTATATCATACCTGTAATTTTCACCTGTCCAAAATGTTATTCTAGTATAAACCTCACATGCTTCTGTGTAGCCTCGAGTTAATAAGTTAAATGTGCGATAGACCAGGTTCTAGAAAAGTTGTGAACCATGCTGTCCCAGGGTAAAACGTATACGCTAACGATCCACTCTCATACCCTGGGTTACAACCCTAGTCAACTCTACGCGCTGTGACCAATGACTGTGGCTATATGAAAATAGACAACAAATGATTTCATTTGAAAGCCTACGTTCTCTGAAGTTGATACAAATCTCTCAAAGAAGAGTAATCAAAGTTTACCGCAGCTACCATAATGTTGTGGTTAGATGTGCATAATCGTCTAATAAACTCGGCGGATTTCTGAACTTGACTCGGAAATGATTACCCTTCTCGCAGCGATGGCATCTGATATGTGATTGGCTAAATTAAATCCTTAACCATCGCGATAAAGCTATTTGATTGGCTAGACCGTATGCCACAGCGCGTAGGCTTGAGTGGGGTTGTAACCCAGGGTATGAAAGTCGAGCGTCAGCGTATACGTTTTACCCTGGGACAATATGAGTATACAGTATTATCGGTAAAGAAATAGATAATGAGATTTATTATTATTTACTTTAAATCTTTGAGAGGCGTTATAAATCGTCATCGTCAAAACGAGATTTTCTAGAAAACCTTTAATACGAAAATACACGATCTTTTCGAGTATATGCTGAGTCCATCATCAGGAGACATTGGACATTGGACAGGGACGTAATGTCACAGTAAAAAGGTATAAATAAGAAAATCTTACTTATTGGAAGCCACTATGTTATTCACAAAGAACCAAATTTATGTAAACTAATCCAATAGAAGAACTCTTCATATCTTTTTTATTATTCTGATGATAAAACAATCAAGTTTCACGATTTCAGAGAGTTGTGTTAAGTCCTTTTCTTTTAGTTAAGTCAACATACTGCCAAATATACCTACAACTCCTGTTGTCATCTCAATTTCAAGACAACATAACTAACGAAAATAAGTAAACTGTATAAGGAATAGGCTAACCTACGGCCCAAGGGGAATTAAGACGTGACAGTTATTCTGGCTTCAACCTTATTAATCTTAAGAATCAGAACCAAGGGACCTCTCAACATAAATTTGGTGGAAATGGGTGATAATGGTAGTTTAACACGTTAGATGAAATACAGGTGGGAATCTGTGTAAGTTACAAACGACTTTATTATGATATCAAGTTTTGTTTGAGTTTGCTATGGGCGAAAATATCTAATATGCTGTTTCGAAATGATCACTCGATTTTCATAACTAAATGCCCAACAAAACTACATTACCATTAATAGATTAAAACAAAAATACAAAAGCGGTACTGGAATTTGGCGTGGTAGTTAGTGCAGTTTTCGAATCGTGATCTCAAAATTGTAAGTTTACGGAACCGATAAGCACTGGTTCTCTATTTTCAACGACATTCCCAATTATTTTGGAATAAACATGCTCACGTTTTGCTCTCAAGTAAAACGCTGTGTGACACTTAAAGAGGTTATGGATATGTACATTGTTTCTGTAAACCTGTCAACACTCTTCCGACGGAGCCAAGCTTTAAATCGATACGTATAAATTGTAATAGGATTCAATACGGTTTTATGACAATCGTTTTTAAGTTATCTTGTCAACTGTTCAGTTGACAGATGTCAGAGAAGTTCATCAACATTGGACGATGCATCCCAAAAGGATGATCATCTCAATGATGAAGGCTTAAAATGTTCTTCTTTGCAAATACTATTCAAATGATGTCTCTCTTCATCCTGCAGTATAAGTGGGTACCTGGTTTGGAAATTAAAGGCAATATGGTAGAGTACCATACCTATTGGGAAAACTGCCCAACACCGATACACTGATAACTGCCCAACACCGAGACACGAGTTGAGGGTAAGAAACGTTATTCAAAATGTACATTCATTTACCAAGCAGTTTAAGTGGGTACCTGGTGAAGGTTGTGTTGGATATGCTCAAGTACTTGGAGGCACATGTTATACCGGAAAAAATAATGAAAAGAGCGCTGGTGTGGATATTTGCGGTTTAAAAAAATCCTCATTTTATCAAAGTATATCTGTGTTTTTTTCTATCACTTTGAAGCGAAGAAAAACGATTACATTAAGCAATATACAATTTACAAATTGAATACACGTGTAATGTCTGTACATTAAGTTCGTATTTAATAGAGATCAAAGTATATTTTTTTGTGATGTTTCAAAAGTCAATATGTCAGGTGTATATTGCATTTACAGATCAAACACATAACCGCAACTGGAGCAATTAACTAATGATATACATATCGGCTGGTTTATACACGCAAGCATGTATTTGATTGATTTTGCGCTCCGAAAGGCCGTTCCAATTATTTTATAAGACAGCGTTTCGCATTCAGAAAACACAAATTAAAAGAATTTGTCATGCACTTATTTTTTTACTCAAGTGTAGTGCTCCGAAGACAAATAAAAAGTTTGAGAGAAAAAATAATCCCATGCACATATTCCAAAAGGTGATCCGTGCGCTATCACTCTTTTCTTTGACTAGACGATTCAAACTATCTTGATTAAAGTGAAATACTTGTTTGCAGAGAAATATAGAAAGCATATATTCGATATGACGATAGCAAAATAAAAAATACCAAAATAATATTCTTAGTATAAGATTTAAATGACCTTGTTGTAAAGCTAATTATAACCCAAGAAAGATTGGAAGCAGCCTGTCATCATATTCTTTAAAAGGCGAGTTAAAAGTTGGGAGCGGACATCTATCATTTAAATGAAAACTATTTTTGAATTTTTAAAATTCATTTCTGAACTAAACTCTTGATACTTAAACTTAATGTGAATTTCAACTCTTTTCAAAAACTTCTTTTACCAAAATCATCTTTGGTGATATAACAAGCCGAAGGCAAGTTTATTGATATACAACTTCTTTATTTTGGGAAGGCGACGTTTAGACATAGATTCTAATGCCGTTTACAAGCAATTGATGAGAAGCTGTTTGACAGAATATATATACAAATCATCTTAGCTTAATCAACATTTGTTGTTACTACGCTTAAAACATTAGGACCATCAACTATAACTGTTATGACTTTCGAAAAAGAAGATGAAGTGAATATAACTCTTAAGGATTATTTCGTTATTATCGTCGTTAGACTCAGTATTGTCATTGACACTTCCAACTCATCTGCGTAGATTTTAAAGCGAAGCCACTCATTTGGTGGAAGTTTCAAATAGGTTACTGATGTGTAAAACTAAATATGCTAAAAGCGTTAAAAGATATCGATATCGCAATGTTTCTTATAATTATTTTGAGTCATTTTATGAAAGACTGTATCTTGGAATGTAGAAAATAAAATAAAGTTGTTCCATGTCATATTGTGCGCTGAAGTGTATCAAACTATTGAAAATTCATTGTATAATGGGTCTGTGGCCTCTTCATGGAATAAACTGACTTACTCATTACAAAGTTAAATTTGTTTGTTTAAGGTAGTGAAAATAACTTACTGCCAAACTTAGTCACATCAAATAAATGATATAAACTTTCAATAGATACATTTAACATGATCATAGCGAAAAAGGAGTCTTATAATTATGTTCAAGTATATATAAATGATATTTTTCAGCAAAATGGAAAAAACAAACCCGAATGGTGTCCGTCCTTTACTTTATTTTTACAAAAGGTACTTTTCCAGTAACTTACAACAAAATTTAAACTCCTTAACATTACTATATTTGAGACAATGTTACATTTGTTCACTATCTAATTGACATGTTTCTCTAATGAAAGTCCTTAAACAACAACTTAAAAGTAAAAAAAACCAATCCATACCTTTCTCATATTCCTGGGGTACGTTCTGTCTGTCAAGCGGTCCGAAGGGTGCGTCCAAAGGGGATAGTGCGTCGTTGACGTGTCTTACAGCGGCGTCATGCACGTCGTCTCCGACCGTCAGTCTCACACATACACCCAATAGAAGTACGAGGATCATTATCAGTAGTTAGAACTTCGAGAGAAGTGATAAAGTCGGCTATACCTATGATCTGATCCGTACCTTGTCCGCCGTGTCCCGTGACAGATACTGCAAGATCGATTGCGTCTTTCCCTGCAGATCACATGTGCCAGGCTCGCCAGAAAGTTTGCTTTTAAATACCTGTCATCACATTTATCAATTAATTAAGACGCGTGGTGTCGCGATGTTAGGTCACGTGACACTGACATCACGGGCTGTGTCATATAATGTTTCCCTTGTTGCCATGGAAACGGATTATTCAAATCGTCCTCTCTGCTTAGCAGTAGGGGACTGGAGGACTTCTTTCTTCGGATTCTGTGTCGTGTCGCGTTTATCAAATACCTGGGTCTTGAATTTCGAAGCTTTTTTGTTACTAACTATAGTCGCTAGTAGTAATAATGGCCTAAGACAATATTAGCACTACGAGAACTTCTAAAATCTCGGCCTGGATAAACCAACTTCTTTACTACCAAGTAAGACCTTTTCAATGTATCGGAAATATGATGGGAATATTACAGATGAATTATCTGCCAAGTCTTTGAAGACTTTAAAATATATATGAAAGGCAATACAATGTGTATAAAATCTAATCCATCTGATGTAGGGCTAAGTATATACATGCATAAACTCAAAATATACGCGTTTACAAAAGGGTTGTTAGTCAGAAGGTCTTTCGTTTTAGATACTCGAGCTCTTTAGAAATAGTGTAACATATTCATCTTATTTCCTCTTTATAGATTTTATTCCATGTAAATAAAAAAAAACTTTCGAAAATAATTTTTTTAGATACTAGTAATGATAATCTTAAAAACGAATCGAATAATTTTCAAATAGCTAAATCTTTAAACGGGTACCTCTGGAAATTGAGAATTTGTGTTTGGCTTGATATCTAGGCATTTTGAAACTGAGGGGGATGTCAAAAATCAACTTTGAAATTCTAATGTTTACCGAAAATTGATCTTATTGGTAGAGTTTAGATTGAACGTAGTCCAGTGATTTACAGTAATGATTCTGTAAACAATTTGATGAAACCCCGTGTACATATATAAATTGGAAATACAGATAAATTTTGATCATTTCAATCATTTGTTTATTGTCTTCAATCTGTGTTGATCATTTTAAAAATTGATTTTGATCTTGATTAACACACAAAAAACAAGGCTTTCTGAAGATCGTGTATCTTCTTTTGCATTGCAAAAGAATAAATGGCTTTCTATTTCTTAAAACAATAAATAATTTGCATTTCATTTTAACTTAGTCTGTTGATTTTATGTACGAGGTCAAGTAAATAAAGCAAAACTGATATATCATGTATTCGAAAGAAAAGTGTGTTGAATTTTCTAACGTTGCTGATTATATACGAAATGATGGCGTGATAAACAAAGGCGAGTAATAGATAGTTATTACAAAGAAAGCTGATGCTTTCTCTATAGCTGAAAACTGGATGTGGTTACCAACAGCCTATCGGCAACTGTGGTTATAATTTCCACTTTTCTGGATATTTCTGGATGTAAGACAATCGTATCTGTGACATATGAATTATATACGTAGAAGAAGACGATGTTAATCAATCAATTCATCGGTTTTCTCATCACATTACACGCTTAACAGACGTCATGACAAACCTTTGATTATCCTTCATATATCGACAAAACTTAAATCCATATCATATCTATTAAAGGGACATCTATGAGTTGTTGTAATACGCATCTCCGACTATACACTGATACCAATCTCAGCATATTCCTCGTGTCGCGGACAGGTGGTCGTTCATGACTACTGATTTTTTCAGCTTTTGAAATGTCGTTTTTGGACGAGCCTGAAGTCAATTATCTCGAACCCTTCAATCCTTTCATCCCGGTATTGACATTCTTAAATGCTGGCAGTCATTTCATTGGCTTATAACATATAGAGCGATACGAGGCATTTGCGTTGATAGATATCAGGATATGGTAGGAACTGCTAGGATATACGGACGGATCAAGGTAGGAGAACAGCGGTTGTCCAAGATTCGGTTACCTCATCTCCGGGAGACACCGGGCCTTTGTTTAAAGCAGGGTTTGAGGCCTGCTGACTGAATTCGAGCCCAATGTTTATAAATGGTCTTACTTATTTTGTTATCCCATTAGTGCTGAATATTGATCCTTATTGATTTCGAAACTACTCAAGATCTTGAGAACATTGTATAGACTAATGGGACAAATATTTCGAAGTAATGAGTATACTATAACATTTTAAACCGCCACAAGACAAATGGGTTTTTTTAAGGATTTTTGTAAAAGAAAACAAGTGAATTGTTTGCTACAATCATTTTGACTTCTTGTTATAAAGTTTCTTTCAAATATAAGGTTATTGGAGATATATTTATAAACAATTATTTATTAATATGTTTTGACAAGAAAATATGTTAATGAGGATAAACAATCTGAAAGATTTTGAACATCTAATTGGTAAAAAATAATTTGTTAGCAAAAACAATTGGAATTTTCTTGACCCGATCCTTAAAATATCAACATTTAAAAAAAATGCATTTATATTAACAAAAAGTTTCTTGTCTATGAGTTGGAACTGGTTTTCCGGAAGCAGTAAAGAGGTTCCTTATGAAGCTCTCAGCTTTCCAAACATCCCGAAAGGGGAAGGTTTATTTTTCAGAGAGATTTCAATGTCCTTCAAATGTAAGGAATATGTCACTCTTAGACATGCCGTTGTCACGCGATTTGAGACACTGCCCGGTGGTCAAGCTGCGGTCAATTTTCCTGAGACTTCCTTGTCATACCATCCTTCACTTCCCTTGAAGGGCTTCCTAAACGTCTATTATTTACTGATTATAAAGGGAGACGGTTGAATGGAGTGGATAAGGAGGCGTTATTGTTATAGGTGAGATTGGGTGGAAGGAGGAGTGGTTCAGGTAGACGAAGGGAGGTTTGGTGGGTTGAAGTTGGATAGATAATTTTGTTGGATGAAAGTGGAGGAAGTCGAAAGAGGTGAGGATTAAGTGATGTCAGGTGGAGAGATGAAGAGATGGTTAAGTGAGAAAGTAGTGAGTCAAGGTGAGGTGAAGTGAGAAAGTAGTGAGATGAGATGAGGTGAAGTGAGAAAGTAGTGAGGTGAAGTGAGAAAGTAGTAAGGTGAGATGAGGTGAAAAGAGAAAGTAGTGAGTTAAGGTGAGGTGAAGTGAGGTGAAGTGAAAAATAAGCTAGGTGAGATGAGGTGAAGTTAGAAAGTAATGGGTTGAGGTGAAGTGAGGTTGATGAGAATGTAGTGAGGTAAGGCGATATTTCGAGGTTTGGATTCGAACCCAGATCTTTTGACGTGAACAGCTAGCACTTTTATTCGAGAACATCAGTATATCAAAGAGGACAATTTATCAGAAGTCTTTATCGTTTAGTCTTTTAGTCCCCCGGAGGCCAAAACATATGATATACAATCGTTTGCTTATGTTTAATCGCTCTTGTTTTCTAGATTCGTTGACTTAAAATGTGCAGATATTTAAACGAATTGAAAAGACCTTTCTGATGTTGGCATAACTTCTGATAGCTTCAGGCAAATTAAAAGTTATTGCGTGGACTATTCGTACTTCCTCAAACCAGCAACTTAACTAATTGCTGACTTCGGATTAAAATTCACTCATGAAAACACGACATAAACGTATATCATTAACGATTTTGCTGATTCATGATGATTCGTTGTTTGATGACACATGCCTTCTGACTTCAGTGTTTACCTGTTTACACCTGACAGGTAACAGTTTACCTGTGAGTCGTCCAAGTTGCAATGCTTTATGACTAAGAATACCTGTGATCTACAAGCATAAAGACACGCTCTATTGAATTATTCATTGTTTCGAAGCGGAATGAGGAAGCTAGCAAAGAAAAAACAGATCAATGTCTTTTACGAGACTTCGTCATTGATGACAACACCAAAAATCGATATTCCATATCGATTAATCGATTTTTGTGACTTCCATTGACAAATAATGTTTTCTTCGGGTTTTGTTTTGTAACGTGATATAAAATATATCATCATACAGTACACTGACTTAATGACGCAGATAGTAGGTCATTTGGTCTGAAATAAGCTCATCTGGCTTTGATTCTAAATATCATCCCGTGTTAGAAGCATTCAATTAAAGACCTTTTTAGTGACATTAGTTCCAAAATTAGTCAGAAGCAAGGCCTGGTTTTTTGTAATTACACATCTTGCGTATATTGGTATTCCCTGAGTCAGCTCTGTTAACGGGATCAGGCAAGCGTGAAGGTCAAATATTGATACCTGGATGAAGGTGACTTCATCAAAATAAAGATCAAAAGGTGACTCTCAGTGAGGTGTTGTCACATTTCAGCATCCTGATAGTTAGTTTCATCATATTGTGACTATGAATCAATCTTCAATAAAGCGGGTTTCTTGTTTGCATAACCCATTGGTGACTGGGTTGGGGGGAAATAAACCCTGCTCACTATATTTATGTGAGCAGGGCTTTTTGAAACTTAATTGAAAATATAGCCATTGGCTCTGTAGCTTTTCGGGTATTGTTAATTCATTTATTATCTCTGTGGTTGGAGATTAACATTTGAATAATAAAGCATTATCCATTGGGTTTTTTATCGTTTGGACAGTCACTGAATTGACTATGTATAGTGCGTATTTATCAAAATATATCTATACAGAATTTCATTATATTTCTATAACGTTCTGAGGAAAAAGTAAAAGATGGTTTTCAGCTTGTGATCTCTTATGTGTATTACAACAGACTTTCACGAACCTACATTAACAAAATTCTTTTGAATTGTTGATGCTCAAGACCTAAGATATATAAACCCGTTAGTTCTCTGAGTAAAATATATCACCAAAATTGTCAGAACATTAGACATAAATTTATAAAACTATTTCTTATCATGATACAAAAATGAAAACTAATTCTATTAAAACATAGCAGTTAGGGGTACTATATTTTGATTCATTTACACGCTCTTATATATTTGCTATTTAATATCTTGTTGAAATACTCTCTGTAAACACTAAACGCATTTCAAAAAAATTAAAACATGCTTAAATAAGCAAAATATCATTTCTCACCAATATTCTACCACCGTCTGTTGACTCCTCTCATTGCTGTATACCCTACCAAATTAACATTAACCTAACCCCTGCCAATACGCAACGGAAATCGCAAGGATATCAGGTTTCGCTCTGTTTGTCTCTGGATAATGTGTGACCAGACCAGTGCTAGTAAATGCAGTCATACACTAAAATATTGCTGATCATTTTATGTTATATTGTGCATATTGTTTGACAGACGTTAACTTCCTCATTAAAATCCTCATTACCACTTCAAAATGATTCAACTGACCATTATACAATGTTTTCAAAACTGGTAAGCCTTTATAATTTGAAGCCCTGCCACATCGTATTAACCCCTGCCAAATCCTTATTTTTGGGTTCGCATCTTTATCTCAAACCTACAAAAATGATATTCTCGTCTAACAATTCCAGATTCCCAGCATGATTGCTTTTTGAAAAAACACAAAATATTTTACACACCTGCCACACCCAGACTTGAAGAGCGGTCACGGCCATATCCAAGTATAATCTTAATGGAACAAAGTGGTTATTATGAAAATTTGAGTCCCCTACTCTAACGAGTTTAAGTTCGGTAAATCACAATAAATATGTACACCGGCCACACTCACATTGTTGGTGGTAGGACAATGGTATCTACTCATCTTGGTCTCCAACGCAAAAACATACTTAAAATTTCAGATTCTTAAAAAATTGACAAAAGAAGATTACTTTAAAAAAATGGCTACTCATAAACACATACATATAATTTCAGGTCTTGTTAGCGGTTAACATAATGGGCTGATGGAGCATCGATCCTTATTTCACCAGAATCCTCTTGGCTTCATTCTAATATCCTTTAGTGGCTCCTCATGATGTTGTCCCAAATATTCTTAATTCAATCAAGTCATCCATTGTATCCGCTAACATTAAAACAGATATGATTTGGTGTAAAGGTTTTTTATTCTGGTTTTCTTCCTTCAGTCCACACCACAACCAAACACAAAGGTACAGTACGGGCAGTTTATAGTAGAAGACTAGTCTCAATGTAAAATCTTCAAAACAGAAAATACTGATTAAACATAACGCTAAGCAGTTAAGCTGAGATTGGCACAATTGACAATGGCAGAAGGTGTTGATTGATGAAGTGAAATGCAGTTTCAGTGTAGTGATCATAGTGAACTAACCTGATGAAGTTATTCTAGTAAAAAAATGATGGCAACTTCATTTGAGAACAGAAATTAGAAGTAACTGAATTAATAAACATCTTTTTGTCTAATGCCCATGTACTTCATCTTAAATAATTTGTAAAGTGGATATTCATGGTTGGAATTTCTATACATCAAATCTACCTTCAACACAAGGTTAGATGAATATGATATATGACATGCCACCATTAAATATTCTTCACATACAGTTAGGGTATATTGTCCATTATTGATCTCAAATCAAAATGCTATGTATACCAAATCCTTCCAGCATTAAGATACAATGTAGATTTATACATATTGGTAAAGAAAAAGCTCAATTTTTAATCCACTGAATATAAACAATTCCAGAATAATTATGTGTTTACAATATAGCATGTCATTAGCAACAAACAAATCTGAACATTCAGAAATAAAAAACAACATAAACCATAACCCAAGATTTTGAATTTTAAATAAATGCTTTTTTTTCATGATCATAACATATTAACAAAATGATAAAAATTATATTTATTTAAAAACAAAAACATAATTATCAGATCTTTCTTTTCACTTGAGATTTTTTAGATGGTCAAAAAATCATGATTACATAGTGATTCCATATTTCAATGTAATCAACAACAAAGATGTGTAACCTATCTACAAAGTATATCAACAAAAGTCACACAAGATTATTTTCAAAGTCAACAAGTTTAATAATTTTCCTGTAACGGCAGAACCGTTCACACATGAGAAATAACTTGACATTACAAAGGCTTGATGGCACCGCCGGTTGCGTAGGGGTGTTGCGATCTCATTACTTGATACCCACATAAACAAATGTGGCTTTACCCCATGTAAAATTTCTCTACAATTCAATTAAACTAGAATTTAGAGTTTCTCTGCCAAGTGTATGAAATAAGTCTGAAAAGTTACCAGTCCAAAAGTAAAATTTCCTCTCACCTTGCCTGGCCTCACCATGCCTGATCTAACCTTGCTCACCGTCATCTATCTTGTTAAATAGGGAGAATTAAAAAAAAGGAAAGAACAAAATTATCTGCCCGGTCCAAATATGACTGATTAAGAGCCGGCTGAATGGCCTTATTTCACATAATGTTATACCACATTGATATATAGGTCTCCAACATGAGGTGCTACAAACATAGCTTTCCCTGTGGTAAAAATCTGCTATATGTAGTTTAATATATAAAATATATTCATACCATATTTTGAAGTACCTAAAGTGCATTTACAATAAAAACTACAACACCATTTTTGATAATGAATGAAGATAACTATGGATACAGAATCATATCAAAGTGTATATATAGAGGAGTAGTGCCAGATCTAGCCAACCTGTCCTTACATTGGTGAAGAATGGTTTCATTTGTAAATTCATAAAGCTTGGATTTCTCCATCTTAAAACAAATCAAATGCACATAGTAAGAAATCATGACCAAAAGGTACTTCCAAAACACAATCAAAATGTAAAAACATGGTATATATACTATATTTCATATTGACTGAAGGCAAATATAAATCAAGCAATTCAGAAATAGATTTGTGGTGTTATGATAGTTTACACTCATTTAATCATTCAAGAAATTCCCACTTTTATTATAAAAAAGAAAAAAGTAATCAGAAATGCTTTTACAAGTAAATTTTTACAATGCTAATGCCGTACTTCAACATTCAGATAAAACATTGAACACTTAATGAAAGGTTTAACATCATCAGTGGAAACATGATCAGTTTAACATCAAGCCTCAACAATCAAACTGCAGGCGAAGTGAAAGCCCCTGGCTTGGAAAAATGTACATATACATAATACATATACATATCAACACAACACTTGCACCAACCACTTTAACAGGATGAGAATATCAAGAGAATAAAAAATAAACCCTGTTCACAGGAAAGTTACAAAGCATTGCCTTTCACATGGTATGAACTTGTGTCATGGTTTCCCCCCTTCAAAGCCTCACGATTCTACACTACGATGCAGGCAAAACCTTGTCATTGGAAGTGCAATGAAAAATTTTTAAAATGCCATCTTGAATGTTCCACATTAAAAGAATTGCTCTCAGGAGTTATCTGCCCTTACTTCAACTATTGAAGACTTTAGTAGAAAGGCATGTGATTGGTTGGTTAAAAATAGTTTCATAACATAGAGAGCATCATGAGACATGTGACCAGGAAATCACCAAACAAGTTCTTATGTCCCGAGAGGCAATATTTGTAACTTCATTCCCTGGAGAGTGGTTGTTTTTAATCAGACTGAAACAGAAATATAATGAAGGAATTACTTGTGAGAAGATGGGGGAAACAAATGCTCTTGTGACACTTTACGACATGAGTATCCCTATAGACTTATAGGTCTATATTGACTCACTGTGATGTTTCTCTCCAGGGAAACCTTTTGTAAGAGGTAGAAGATTTATCTGATGGATGAAGAGAAACTGAAGAGACTGAAGGACTGGACTCTAGTCAAAAATCTGGGTATAAATGCAAACTTTCATGAATACAAAGTTTTTTACACATCAAGCGCAAAATAAACTAAAAAACTTGGGACCAACAACATATTCAAGTATCAATAAGATCATAATATCCCCAAATTTGGATAGTCTTTAACTTGCTTTGTTAATTAAATAAAAATCAACAGAATCATTACAGTCCTCAATAACACTGTTTGTGATACACATTCAACCAATGCTTCGATTTTCCCTTTAAGATTATGGTTTCTGTAGTTCAGCCAGGAGGAATGGTTTTGCTGTTTATTTCAGCAAAAAGAGCATGCTTTCTCCCTCAAATAACAGGATATCATGAAAAGAAAAATCAATTAGACCTCTCATCTAAAAACTTGTAATTATTTTTTGCAAATACTACTATCTTCTAGGGAAACTTTATACAAAACATCCAGAGTATGCTACAGTGAGTTAGTAACATATTAAGAAACATATAATAGTTTTCCTACAAAAAATATTTAGAAAATAAGTGAAAGCCAAGTTTGAGGTTTTTGTTGTAAACAATTGTGTATCTAAATGCCAAATGATGAATTCAAATAGCTTATAACTTTTCAAGCAGGAGATCTTGTGGAGTCTGTTTGTGAAATGTTCAAGACTAATTTCTTTGATGTCAGTGATCCAGAATCTTCTTCAGGAGAGCATTCACTACGTCCATAGATTCGTCCTCCTGAATAACGATGTCGAAGCTTTCCATATATGACTTGAGGTTCGTGTCAACCTGAAAGGAGGAAGTTGCATGATGAGTAAACGTAATTTTTGAAATATTCTAGAAAGCGCTATTCTTGCCCTTGATGTGACAAGAAATTCCCATGCAAGGGGCAATAACTCTCAATATGTGAATAGTTGGAAGACATGAACATGAACTATACACATTTATTTAATCATTTTAACAACAGTCTTTGTCTCTTGTTTGGAGGATCCCCCCAGCCCATTTTTTTAAAAGAGAAGTAAAGTTCAAGTGAATAAATCCAGATATAACAATTTACTAACACTTTCTTGAAACATCAAGACAGATACAGAGAGCATTGAATTAAGAATGCACAAAAACATTAACATGAAGGAAATATAAAACATTCATTAAACAAACATTTTCAGTTAGAAATATATAATAAAATACTTTCTGAAGCAGATTATCTGACTGAAAGTAAAATACCTTCTTTTGACTTATTGTCAGAGAAAAATGGTTTTTGAGATATTTGAATTCTCATTCATGAATATCATCATAAATCATACAGCTAAGTTAGTTATAGAAAGTTCATATCCTTGACAAGCCTGGGACATTAGTTACTCTAACCAGTACTGATAGATTTATCATCAATAACATTTTCTCTATCTATGGATATTAAGACGAAAAGCAAATTATGAACCATAGAAGTTAATTGAACCAGAAATTATCTGCCCAACTTGCTAGTGATGGAGAAAGAATATTCTCATTGAAATCAGAGAGAACCTTTCATTCTGACCTTGCTGCATTTCTGATCTTAGTAGTGCTCCACAGGACCTTTCACCTTGATAGTTTTAAAGCAAACAAAGGCTGACTAAAATATGAAACAGCTTCCAAGTTTAGTCCTTGATGGGCAGGATGGCAATGGTCACCAGATACAATTCCTATTGAACATTGCTTGGATCATAAATGTAGACAGCTATGAGCGATAAATTTGAACTGATTTAAATAACATTTGAGTAAAACAGCAATTCTACTCACATGATGATTGAGAAAGCCTATCTTGAGCATACATGTGACGTCCTCCGCCCCTTCTGCCATACGCAGATCTCCGAGGGAGTCGCCTAGCAACAGGAGGTTCTCGTGGTGCTTCAACCTCTCGAAGTAGTCCGAGTCGTGAACTGCGTTCTCGTTTTTGTTGTACGTGTGGATCATCTCTCCCTTGAAGCCAACAAGCTTGCCCTGCAGAGGTAGCCATAAACACATGTCACTGTTTGCAAAGTTTTATTATTATCATTACATAGGGAATCTCACATAAGTGTCTTCTGAAATCAAAAATACACTAGTTGATTAAAAGGCAGTATCATTAAGGATTGTTGGAGAATTTGATATCAGAAGACAAAAGACAAATTGGAGAGATTTTACTCATCATCTAAACCATTGTTAAATAATTATCAGAGTTCTCAGTAATGTCAAAGCCTTTTGAGGTATTTAACGATTTGACTGTAGCGATATCTACAATGCAGATGTCACTTGACTTCTCACAGCAGTTTATCCCGTGAGAGCAAGCGTTTCAATTAACTGTAATACATCCAATATCCTCGCACATACAGATTCAAGGTTCTGGTTGAGACATCAATGGTTTACATGTACAAACATTCCGTGAGGACAAAATAACCAGAGGGTCACTCATGGAAAGAAATAAGTTTCCCACGGTGACCCCAAAAGTGTCTAACTCTGGCAGCAATATCAGACAGTGAATAAAGTATTCAAAACCTCAGAATATCCAGAAGAGAAAGAGGTCACCTGTCCAGAACATGGCTTATTATTGCTAAACTTTACTGAGTCATGCATTGTAACACCACCACATTAAAGTCTCACCTGACTATCAAAGTCCATGAAGTTTGAGACGATCTTCATGTTGTCCAGCATGCTGGCTTGTTGTTTGATGACCTCTTCGATGACGTCCCCGATCCCTGCCGAGAAGATGAGGAGGGGGATCTGGTGTCTGTTCAGCTCCTCGATAAACCACTGACACCCGTCTCTGAAACATAGTCAATAAATTGTAACATGACTTCTGTGTTCTTCTGTCGAAATTTGTAAATTTGAAATTGGACAAGTCTTAATGAAAACACAACTGTCAACCATGATTTGTGTGTGATCTTGATTAAAAATTGGCCAATCATAAATTTGTCTTTATTGGTAGTTAATGTGGGTTATCATCCCTCATTTCCCTATCCGATATATTGCAATACAAAAAGCATATTGCAATTGTATAGCAATATTTTGGTACTTTTCATAATTGAGTTTTTTCCCGTGCTCTCTTGCCTAAATAACAGCAATTAGAACAGTGACCAAACGCTCAGCTGGCCATTGTTTTGAGAAGAATGATAATTCAGAGACTGTTAGACTCTATACATGTCTATGCTTTTTTCTCTTTGCGAGTTTACAGGTAGTTTACAACTGTCAGTAAAATCATTTGCTACTTTTTTCTGCAATTTTAACAGAAATTATAAATTTTAAAACCTCTGATTTATTGGATATTTTCAGAAGAGTGTACCAGTACATATCATGTTGTTTCTGTACTGCAATATACAGACATATTCCAACTGGTAGTATGTCTAGTCTATGTAAAATACGACTGATACCATTCCCAGGTCATTCAAATGTGTAACATAATTTCTGTGTGCAAAATATTTTAATCTAACATTTTGGTGCTACCTAGAATTTCATGATTTATTTTTATGACTTTAAAATAACTCTGACAGGTATCATTTACTGAAATTTATATACTAAAATAGCCCTACAATAAGAAAAGGTTTTTTCCATTTCAAATCAATTTATCATTGCTAACATCTTTGCATTTCTTTACAGCTGTGTTTACCTTAAAATAATTAGTCACTATTAACATTGATGAACAAAGTTTGAAAAGTGGTCTGCCCACAAGTGCTATTTTCAAGAAGTATTACACTGCCATTAACTGTATTCATGCCTTCAGTCCTACACATATTTTGAAATCATACCTAAGGTTATATCTGATCTTGTAAAACATTGCAAAGTAAATCTATAAAAGCTCGCTTCTGGAAGCAGACACAGCTTAATCTATAACACTTTCATCTTCATGGAACAAAGGTGTTAATTTTATTCTCAAAATTTGAGTTTCCAACAAGTTTTTGTTTTGGTAAATTACCACAAACATGCACCCCTGCCTATCATATTATGGCGGGTAGGACAATAAAATCTAATTATTTTAGTCTCAATCTAACAAGGATGATCATTTCATAATTTGAGATTCCTGGCATTAATGGTTTCTCAAAAATAGACAAAAACAGATTTGAGGGTGGACAACCTGCCACGCCCATATTTCAAGGGGGTTCAGACAAAAGTTTTGACTTTAGGGGTGCATCAGTTTTGGAAGAGAAGTGGAACTTGTGAAAAGTTTAAGAACAGGTGCCAGACAACCCATGCCGTAAGCTAAACTGACTGTTCAAGCTTGATGAGCTAAGAAGCAAAATCCGGAACTCAGATATACCTTGTAGGTAAATGAGTCATTGATTATGTGACTCCTATGACGTCTTGTACTTACCATCCAATCTATTATCAAGAGATAATCAATGTCTGATAAAAATCTTGAATGAAGAGAAAAGGTTTTCTTTGTTGATCAAAGCACAGCTTAACAATGAATAAGCCTCAAATAATCTTCTACATATTCCTTTGCTGTAATTTGTAAAAGCTTCTTCAACAATTATGAAAGTTTGTTTGAGTTAGTCAACATGACATAAATCCACACAAACATTTGAGATTCTCACAGGGACATGCACTACATAAACTTTAAAGGGAAGGAAAAACAAACAACAGAGGTGGGAGGAAACAAACAAAGCCACAAACGAGGAAATTCAAGCAAAATGTCCAAATTAATACTTCATAGAAATTCAATTTCAACTTGAAAGGAAATGAATGCATACAAAAAAGAAAGATAGTTCAGTTATATACTTTTGTAAACTGTGACCTTCACCTCAAAGAATATAATCAAAAGGAGGCATGTAAAAGGAAACGAACAAATAAATCAAAACAGAATATTCACTGTGTTAAAAGCAAAAGTGTGGTTTATTTGTTGATTGTGATAACTATTTGATGAAAACAAAAACAGTGATCAAAACAGGATTTTCCATTTCAACTTTAAAAGGACTCCTTTAACAAAGCAACCTGTCCTAAGGTTAACCTTAACTACCATGCTTCAACAATGTGCTAAGGTTATCTGTGCAAACTGTGAAAATGTCATCTTTCTCCAAATCAATAATAATTGAATATGAAATTGAAAACACAAACTATATCCTTTATATAATCTTTTGTCTCTATCTTTGAAAATAAGATTTCTTATGAAAAAAAAAGCCAAAATGGAAATCAACATGAGGAAATTCACTCCAATGAAGGGGCGGCCATATTTGAAATGAATAAAGTATGTCATTTTTGGACTTGCAACAAAAGCTTGCAATCTAAGCATTTTTCCAATTTAGTTGAGTATTGATATTTTCCGGGATGAAAAAAATGTATCGCTGCCCCATCTTACTTCATGAGTTACATAAACAACACAAATAGTAGTGATGTAGAGTGTTAGGTCTCCGCCACCTGACACAGTAAGGTTCACTAACATACAACAAGGCTCTCACAGCATGTGAAAATATTCCTTACCAACTCTTTACTCAGAAAACACAAGAATAACCACTTCAAAAGAAGAGTTGTGACTGTATATGGAAGTCTTGAGAATTCTCCTGTCAGAGGCTCGGCAACTTTGTCTGCAGTAGAAAACTGTTCTACATGCAGTAAGTTTTGAATTTTAGTGCAGTACCACCCATGGTTAGCTAGTTCCAGCCAATGCTTGCAGGTTTCACTGCAATGCATAACCATAACAGTGCTGCAGACTTTCTCCCCGCAAAAATATTAGCAGCTGTGGTTTAACTGAAATACTCTTGGAAAACAGTGTTAAACCTAATAACACCTCACAAGACTTTTGATTCTTAATCTGACAATATGGGTATTATGATACGATGTCTGTATTGTAAAGCGTATTGTTGCCTTAAAAATGAAGGTGTTAATCCATGGTTTTACAAAACAGCTCTGAAAAAAGTGAATCGTGACAGGTATGTATCCAATCATTTCATTACAAGATATCGTAATAAGTATTGTATCTTGAAAAGTCTGAATCATCCCAACTTTATTCAACTCTATGCTGATATGGAATAAAATAAGTATATACTCTTAATGATTGTGTATGTATGTATCAAAAGGAGGTGGGAACATGAAACCAGGCAGCAATCTTTAACCGATTTTGCCAGCTGAAAATATATTAGATTTACTATAAACCAATCAGAAGCAGGATACAACCAAGTTATGTTACAGTATGAAGATAACCTTAGCCAGCTGTTGGTCCTGGAAAAATAATTTGTGGAAAATTACATTCCTGCAAATTAGCTAACAAAAACAGTTTTGCTTTATCAATATAGCTACTGTGTTGAAAGGGGCTGTAGGTAAGAGTTACTTCTAATGATTCTGGGCCAGGCAAAGACACCAATTGTTTAAAATAAGGGGGAAAGTTGTAACACAGTCTGATTAAAATCGACCGTGTTCCGAGGAATAAAAGTTTCAAAATATTGGGTCTATCGAGATTCGAACTCTATTTGTCTAGGCTATCCTCTCCACTAGGTCTGACCGCGCCCTACTGTAGCGCACGTTCTTGCGTAAACTAAGCTAACCAATAACAATGCGTGCGGCAAAAGCATTCGGTATCAGTAGCTAGGGGCAAGTAACTCCCATTTACCATTCGTTAACCTTGATCTTTATTTTAAACGCGATGATGTGATTGGTTCGCTGTTGACTAGGTTTTGTCTGCGCTAAACTGGTGTCGGCACGTGCGAGCAGTGAGGCTGCCTTCAGACCTAGTGGAGAGGATAGCCTAGACAAATAGAGTTCGAATCTCGATAGACCCAATATTTTGAAACTTTTATTCCTCGGAACACGGTCGATTTTAATCAGACTGGTTGTAACAAGGGTAAGATTTCAATCCAAAAGCATCTTCTTTCTTACACTTGACATGGCCTTGTACTCTCTAGACCTCATACATCACAGCTTGAGCAATTTCAAAACATTAAGTCTTTAAACCAATTCTTAAGAAGCATAGTTATTAAATAATTTGAACATGTAACTGACCAGTGAATGTCATCCCATCTACTCATACTTCCAATGCTATTTCTTGATAATGAGAACAAAATTTAGTGAAATACTGTTACTACTTCAACCCATCTCTCTGGCTGAATATATCATTTACATATTTCCTAGAATTTGTGATCTCTCAAACTAAGGACTGATAGATGTCCATTGCCTAATCAAGACCTTAAAAGATTAAACACATCACATATATGTAAATATCCTTCAATGGTGTTCATTTGAGATCATCATAGCATGTGGCACTCACAAACGGTTTCTAAAGGAAATATGTACCATGGCTTCACACAAACTTACACGTTATCGAGCTTTCATAGACACGCTTATTGATAATTTATTGACACCAATCGACATGTTATCGAGCTTTCACTGACAGGCTTATTGGTAACCAACACATTCATATTTTCTGCCTTGTGGTCCAAACTTGTCATCACGTTCCTGACATTTTGATATTTCATTTGTCCATCCCAAACTCCTTGATTGTCATTCCTCATTCTCCCTTGGAAATGAACCTTCCCCTGATAAACACTCACAAAGAACTCTTGGAGTAGCCAGATTCCCTAATAAATGAAATCAATGACAGACCCAATTTCTCAAAGACAAAAAGTTGAAAGCAAAGTTTTAGAGCCTCCTCATCCAAAGACTCCTATCCACAATCACACCCTGCCTGTGAGAGCCCTGTCCACCTCCTTCCACAGGTAACCTTACCTGAGCAACAGCATGTCCCTGGACACCGACTGACTAATTGTGAGTCTGCTCACCCCCGCAGACACGTACATCTGTACCCCGAGGTTAAACCTGCAGAAAGTAACAGTAGGTTTGAAACACACAAGCGGCACAGAGCTGCAAGATTTACCTCAGCCGAGACGATGATTCCTTCACCATCTGGACGATGTTATCCTGGGTCACGTGACATTCCTGTAGCAGCTCGTGGGCAGACGTGTACCTGGACATCAGACATCGAGTCATGGTTAGAGTGTGTGAGATCTCAATAACTGGAATGGCCTGAACATACCGAGTCTCTAACCCAAGCAAAAACCCTTTCATTTATCTTTTTCTTGTTTATTAATTTTTGGTAACAGAATCGACTATCCACTCATTCTATGCCAGAAATATCCTACCCGGCCAAATAGCTGAGCCTTCCCCTTTCTATATTTCTGCAATGTCAAAAATAACTTCAAGCCAAACACTTCCACAACTTGTCCAAATTGCCCAGCTCTGCCTTTTTCATTTCAATGGTGTCAAACCTTGCCAAATGTCCCATTCTTTTCCATTTTAATGGACAGTAAGACCTATAAATGTCCCATCCCTCACTTTTCTAAGTTTGTCAAACCAGACACCCCCCTCCCTCCTTTTCTCTTTCAGGAATGTTTGGTCACATCAAGTCATGTTTAAAGAATACATACATTTAACTTGTACACCTTTCATCAAGCTTCTTTCAAACTGCATCTTCGTTAAGTACATACAAACTAGCTAAGAAAATAGTATTCCCGTCAATTGTCTGTGGGAAGTAGGATAGTTGTAAACAATTTACGTGTACTCACCACTCTATCATGTGTGGAATCTTCTCCTCCACTGTCAAGTCATGGCTGAACTCAATAGGGATGTACTTTTCTCGCAACTCTTTGGCCTATATCAGAAGAAAAAAACATTTGAAAATCTTAAATGAAATATTTCACTAAATTCACTTACTAACCTATATTCTGACATCTCAAACAATAGACAGAAACAATAGTGTAACAACTAGGTGTGACCCAATGTGGCTCAATTCTTTAAAAACAATGTAAGTAATTATAGGGGGAAATGTATATCTCATAAATATTACTACTCAAAACATGCTATCAAAGAATTATACAAGCCCTAACAATCATGTGCATTGAACTATTGTTTTGTCTTGAAATATCATAATGTTAAATCAATCCTCCACCATCCGTCTATTTTGACTAAAAAATATTTGGGGGGTGGTGGTAAAATGGCAATTCATTACAAAACACATTGTTGAGGCTACCCTATTTCACAATTAAAGTGCTTCATACACAATAAGCAGGAAATTGAGCAGTAGGCTCACAGCCACCCACTGGCACAAACTTTTTTAGACTAAGGTGATAGCCATGGCATCCTAAGGTATATTTTTACATATGTATCCCAACAACAACCAACACATTCATTGATCAACCATAAACTTCCTCCTACTTCGCAGCTTGACATTAGATCAAACTATGGATTTCATTAGGACTTACCTTTTCCTTGAAGAAATCTGGCATGATTTGGCTTTCCTCTAACACGTCTAAAACACAGAAATCAAAACATCTCATGTTATTATCAATAGATATAGTATTTGTGTAGCAAATGATAGAATATGAGCCTGCATTTGATCGATACTAAAACACAATTTTTGGCAAATGCCAATATAATATTCCACTTTACTCAAACCGATCAACCGTAGCCGAAGAAGAAAGCATCAAGTATCAAACAAGATCTGCTGGCAGCCACTTTAGTGTGTTCACCTTTTCGTCATTTAAGGTAGTGTAATGGCTTGGTGTAGCTTCACCAAGCATGTTATGTTCATTTGAGAACAGCTTTTTTTTAAAAAGTCAATAAATCATGGCCGTAGAGTAATCTATTTACAGTAAATCACAGGACGTAAGTCAAGAAACTTTGATAGTTGACTAAGAATAAAAGGAGCAAGTCCTTAACCTTATATTTTTTTATAAGACAAAGGTTAACATTGTATATTCACTAACCTTAGACTTACAGATCTTCTAACACCTGCTTTTATTTATAGTGTCACTTAAATTAACTGAATCACATTAACCTAATGATCTTCAGACACTTTTTTATGACATAATAACATCATTGATACATATGCAACAAAACTGACAGTTGTACTTTAATGTTATTCATGCAATCAATCAAATGATTAGAACAGTAGCTACTCACTGTGACAGGTAGCACATGTTTGGCCTCTGTGCATGTACTTAGACATTGTACGATCGAAATCAGCGACCACCTGCGGTAGAGATGCAACAAGATATGAAGATGGTAATTAGAGACAAGATGATAATTAACCTCATCATCTAATTATATAAGTTGCCATGTGTTTGAGAGTTTTAAGAAAATCACTGTGGTCTTAAAAAAAAAACCTTTAATGACTGAAACATGAAACACAAACCTGTAATTTTTTCCCTCCGTCTTTCAACATCTTTTCAACAGCTTTGTGAACGAATTCTGGATTTTTAATGTGAACATGTTCACTCTTTAGTTCTGGTACCTGTAAGGAACAAATCAAAACAGAAACTTAACACTTATGTAGAAACATATTGCATCTTTCTAAGACTTTTATTGATATGATACTTCACATGAGTTTAACATAGGTGAAATTAACTAGTCACTTAATAGGTATGCAACGTATCCTCTACCGGAATTTTTTGAACCTGAATATATCAATTATTATTATATTCCCATTATCTTATATCAGTTTTTCCAAAATAAAACTGAACAAGCACATCATACAAAGATTTTGCATTGAATAAAACTTCTCACAAAAAAAAATTAACAACAGTTACCATCAAAGCCCAAAAGTGTGATAATATACATTCAAAAGGCATAAAATGTCATATTAATATAATAGTTTGTTTGATTTGTCTTGTCCAATATGTTACACTACATGATGAACATAGACACATGGTAAACATTCATTTCACATGCTAATGATTTCATTAAGACGGTGAACTGGTTACCATGGAAACAAGTAGATTAATTGAATACTTGTGTAAAATGCCACATGTTACTAAAAATCTATTCTTGCAAGATAATCATATGCACATGAGAAAGGATTGTAATTCTGGTAGCAATCTGATATCAAAACTTACAAAAAATATTCATATATCAAACCTTTATTATGGAATTAGATGAAAAGGATTTTACCTATCCTCAGTAGGTATTTATGATTCATACGCAAATTAAAAAATAAGATTAGCATAAATGTTTTTGCAATATATTTCAGTTCTCTGAATTGTCACATCTGGTTCAAGTGGTTTGTAAGGTCGAGAGACTCTACTTGTAACCTCAATGAATAGCATTAGTTAGTATGCGGCTCGCTTGTGAGAATAGAGCATTTGGCGACAGAAGATTCCGTCTACTGGTTTGTATGATTAAAATGGTTTAGCCTTCCAATAAGCTGAAATATAATAGTTCATGCAAAATTGTACTTTATTGCACTTTTAATAGACTTTTGGAGCACAAATATCCTAACAAATAACAGCCGCCAGGCATGTGGGTTAGTGTAAGAGCAGAAGACAGACAGTCTAACAGTAAAGAAGACAGTCTAACAGTAAAGAAGACAGTCTAACAGTAAAGAAGACAGTCTAACAGTAAAGAAGACAGTCTTATGGTAAACCACGGGCGAGATGGTACAAAATAAACAATATCAAAATGATCAAAATCGATGGAAAACAAGTTTCCTAGTCGAAAGATAAATCTTTAGGAATTTGAGATTATCAACTGACTGACTAATAGAATGATTTAATAAAACAATATCGATTTTCGCCTGTTAAATGCAATCAATCGGAAAATTATGAAAACATAATTGACACTCATATCTAATTAACTAACAACTACTGAAGCACGACTACCTTTTACAAATATTTATCACTATCAGTGCGAAAGCCGCAAAACAATCAAGAAGAAAACGGTTTTTGCAAAAACCTAATTTTCACAGTGCTTAGTATGAGCAAAAATGTGCATAAAGAATGAACATTTTGACAAAAGTTTAAAGGAAGTCTTACCAACTCCATTCTGTAAGGTGTTGCTATGCGGTTGCCTGAAAGACGAGGTAGTAAACTGTTAAACAAGACTTTTCCACGAATGTTTATAAACTTAGCAGACCGATGACAACTTAAAAACTACTTCCGTCAAAACATATCAATCTTTATATTTAAATATATGATTGCAAGTAAAGTATTTCAATAATAAACAATATGCTTTATACATTTAAAGATCCTTTTAGGTAAACGATTTTACACATTGAAAAACATAGAATTACAATAACATTTTATGATCGTTGACGAAGAAAATACATTATTTAATAACTAAAGTTGTGATACAGCTAGCTTTACACATAAGGGGCGTTAACTCTTGACTTCCCTTATAAGGCACTTCCATGAATTCATCAGAATGAAACTAGACTTCCAGTTCGACCCTCTATTCAAACGTTGTTACTTGTGTGACAATAAACCATTTCTTAAGTTATTGATTTGAAATATTTTGTACATACATTTGTCACGATATTAAATTGAATATCAATTAAGCGATCAAGATAAAAAAAATTTTTTTTATATGAATGGGAATGAATTCAGTTGATTCATGAATTGGAAATGATATAAAAAATTCTCGAATTTGCTGTTTGTTCAAGGTGAAGATTACATGAGCGTTAAACATAGTGTAATAAAATATAAATCTTGTATTCCTGTTCAGACTAAAAAAGGTTGAAAGAGGAAGTCAATGAGTCATATATGTGTCAAACTTCGTGAATAATTGTGTCATTGTATCGAGAAGTAGTGACAGTTGCTGAAAAGTATCATTCAAATGTCAATCGATTAAAATAAATGACAATATATTGTAAAGTATATATATTTTTTCATGAATATTTGAGATGTACGTTATGAATGTATATCACCATAACTAGTGTTTTATAAAAGCACATAACAAATCATATAGGCCCTACCAATTAATATAATCAAAATCAACTGTACATTGCTATTTCCGTTTTCAAGGTGTGCATGTAAAACCGTGGCTTGCGATGTTGTGTTTAACCAATTACTGCTGAAAAAGATTATAATGATTCGACATACTCGTATCAGTCTTGTACTATCTTTTTCTCTGATGGCGAAGCTAAAGGGGTAAATTTCGATGGCGCAGTCCGTCAGTCTTCCGAAATCTCCTCACAAATTTTTATTATCAATCTTTCCGAAACGTTACACCTGAAGTAGTGATGAGAATATTCAAATTAAAGGGACACAGAGTATGTTATCGGAATCAAATTTGTCAAACTTTATAAATGAAGTTAATTTATCGAGTAACGTCAGTTTTTTTCTCTAAAAATCACAATCTTACAGATTATCGGTTCAGTTTAGAGACAATAAACAAGTTTAAGTTGTACTTTGTGATCGAAAACCGGACGGTGGCGGGCGCGCGCCAATGACTCAAACGTAATTTTTGCAATTTTTTTTACGGCAGGCACAAATAGAAATACTTGTTGGTAGTGTTTTGTAGGTCTTTTAACTGATATTCATGGAAAGTGGACGCAGAATTTCGACTTTATAATATCTATATAAGTGTTTTTGGACTATCACCGAAAACAGGAAAATATCATAATTTTGGCAATTTAGAGATTAAGATGCAAGTTTAGGGAGGATATTTGAACTTAACTCAGAATATTTGGTATTTTAAATCTTATTCAGGCCACACGAAAATTTATAACTCTGTGTCACTTTGAGGGTGGTGGCAATGACTGTTTCTAGAGTCATGTCCCTTGACATGGAGGCGATTGTTTTGCTTTTTCTTTCTGAAATTTGGCTTGAGTATATATCAAGGGAGCTGCAGAACTGTAGCTATATAACCTCTTTCCTCAGTATCACCGAGTTTAAGATATCAAAGTATCAGGATATCAAAGAGCCTATTTTGACGAAGCAACTGTTGCTGATATGGTTTAAACATATTTTATTCATTTAAAAAAAACTATAGCTAATATCAAAGATGCGTATAACTAAGGGTGGATGTGAGGAATGTTCCCCGGATTTATGGCCCTTGAATTGTAGCTTACTAACCAAGATTTTATTAAAAAAAACCTAATTGATGACTAGTAAATCTTTAATCTTTGTTGAAATGTTCTCTTCCACTTCAGGTAATAGGTCAAGATCAAAATCACATACCAAAGTAATATAGCCCACGAACGTATTTTGTCTCCGTTTTTAATCTCTCATATTCAATTCTCAATATAGGTAATGTTCAGCTAATTGATTTCTTACATTCCAAAAGAAGAATATTTTTCGAAAAGGCCAGTGTCACACTAAGGTTCTTTATTACCTATTTTTTGGGTGGTTATGATGATTTTTCTGAACATAATAACCACATACACATTCATTTGAAATGCTTCTATAGAAGGTAAATCGTTCGAAAGAATATTTGGCGTAATTGAATCCGTTGATCGAGATCTTTCCATTTACCCTCATCTCCTTCGAGCCAAATCCCTCGCACGGCTGGCGCGGCTTGATGTTCGTGGCTGTGCTGTTCTGTGTTCACCTGTTATTGTTTCAGCCAATGAAATGTCGTTATTCAAAGAGCTTGACGCTACTCCTTTGAACTCAGCGGAATTTGCCATCCGGGTTGTGCCGTTGTTGCTAGACGCGAGTCTTCTCATTGGCTGGTTAGATAGCTGACGATACGAGGGATTTGGCTCGAAGGAGATCAGGGTATATGGAAGGAGCTCTATCTGCGGATTCAATTACACTGATGAAGCAGGATTGGGGATAGTGTGCTCTCATAGCACTCTCGTTTTATTTGAGGGCTGGATATGAGAGATTCGGCCTTGACAAACGTTTGAATGTGTATATGAAGTTCGACGGCGCCGTTCCCGCTTGAGCTAGTGTGAGTTGATATTGCGTATTGGTTTGCAATTATCGTATCATGTTCAGTTGTTATTTAAAAAAATCATCCATAACATGTGTGTATGGCGGAGGAAATGAAAGACCAACAAAGTGTTTCTATAAACATTCGTATAGAAAATGTCAAATTAAAAACGTAATTAAAGTTTATATTTCAAAAGATGAGGCTGTGTCCTGCGAAAGAGAATCCACAGTCCCTCACTTTATGGCTTTTTGTGTATTGTATCTATTTATTAAAACGTTATACTTGGTGAAATAGAAGCGAGATCAAGCCTATTACCTACCATCCGCTTATCACCATCTAATAAAAACCAATCAACAGTAATTCACTCTGTCCATCTGGCTTCCCCTATACAATTTGTACTGTAACAACAACCAATCACCACGTACATGAACCTAATCAACCTTATTAACTTTGTCAACATGATTATCTCTCTGTACTTCAATAAAAAATAACCTCCAGAATTAGATTTAAGTTTCATAATTACTGCTTGATAACCTGTCCACCAGCAAATAGTTGATTAAATGATTTTAGTCTTTGCCATGAGGCCTTCTCTTCTGAAGAAACTTTAAGGTCAAGGTCTGCTAGTTCAAGACCTGGTGAGGTTCTGTTCCATCGTCGATCCGATTTGTCCTTAAGGATTGTTGCATATAAGGCCAAACTGTACAGGGGAAAGACATATAAGTTGAAAGGGACACACCATTACAACCAAGTCATCAAGAATCAGTCACAATGGCTATGAAGACATGGGAGGTTTATCGAGAACCGACAGGAGAGATGTGAGTATTGGTCCATTTTCAAAACACATCAAATGCACATGTTCCGCTTTGACACGTGCATTTGGTGATGTTTTTGAATGGACCAATAATTGCTGTTAAACCCCGTTCTTGCCACATCCGTCTTGCGATGACGCCATAAAACTCGCCTTTCACTAATCGATGTAACGTAGCTCTAATTAAAGAGCCACTCCGTGAGTTGTTGGACTCATATTTGCCAAACTTAATCAATGGTGTTATTTGATCGCGAAGTTGGGACTTTTACCAAAAAGACACATTTTAAATCTAATGGGTTTTTTTACAGCGACAATATGAACGGTAGAACGTCGCAATTATGATCAAAAACCGGGCAGTGGCGCGCGTCAAATAGTAAAACGTAATTTTGAAGACTTATCTAAAACAGCCAGGAGTTGATAGTGTTTGTTAGGTTATATAACTAGTATCTATGTATATTGGACGTGATATCTACACCTCTGTGCATTTATAAGGCTGTTTCTAGTTTTTCTCTGAAAACCAGTATTTGTCATATAAAGTCTTTTGGACATGAAAAGTTAAGATGTCTTGATTTTATATCACTACATATGACATTTAGGTTCGCATCAAAGGTAAATAATATTTTATGAAGATCACGAAGTGGCTCTTTAAAAAGGTGACAGAGACGTAATTCTACTGTTGATTGGGAGGTAGGTCCTTTATGAATACGTATAGGAGGGATATTTACCGATAGCACTTTATGAGTATGTTTATAACATAATATATATCGGAGCTTGATATGCCTACGTGAAATACCTTGTTATATATTGTATATGACCTGTATTGATGTCTCCCGTACTTGTGCTTTTGTGTCGGCTGCAGTAACTGATTGAAGCTACCGTAAAATATCAACTTTCCTCCCATACGGCAATATCTTTACCAAGTAAGCCTGTTCTTGTCAGAAATTTTTGAGTGAAGCGCTCGTAAAATAATTTTTATACTTATCTTTAAGTAGAATTATGCCACTTTCTTGTGTAATTGTTGACTTATTCGTATATATTTTTACTTCGCAGTCTTTTACCCTTAACGGAGTCACTTCATGACAGGGGTTATCTGTTAAAGACAAAACAATATCTATCTATACAATGCAGTGGTTTAGGACAGACTAGTCCCTAAAAGGATGGCTGTAATAAGTTTCTTTATCTATATTCTTGACTGTTTGCAGTGAGTCTATGCGAGAGGAATAGAGATTAATATTTTCCGGATAAAAACTTATTTAATTTGAAAATACGACACAGTAAAAACTTACTCATTCATTCGTTCATTCTTACTCTTTCAGGCTACCTCCAAATAAATACTATGTTATTCAGAAAAAAACATTCTGTCCTCATATATGCTCCTGTATACTTCTAGATGCCCTTCAAAGACAGGGCTACAGAGCATCTTCATTCTGATATTAATGTTAATTAGACATTGAACATTCAGAGCTTTTTTTTCGCGTGATGAAAAATAGCCCTGCAATCTTAAAATATGTGAATAAATATAAGATTTGTTTAGTTCAAATTGCCAATCAGATAATTCTCGCTTTAGATCACCCATTACGTTTAAAGGGGCTGTAGCACGTTTCTTGAAAGATTTATTTCTACAAAGTTTATCCAATAAACATTTGTTTATACTAAATGTATTATCATCTCAGAACTCAACTCGATCGTCGTAAATTGAAATAAAGAATCAAGTATCAAGCAGGCGGCCATCTATGCGGGAACACCTTTTTATCATGTGATCAAGGGCAACGGTCTCTCGTAGCTTAATCGATCATGCTACAGTGATATTAAAACTGCATTTTTTTTACTGAATCTCCTTCATGCTCATAAGATCCAGTGTTTTGTCATAATTTACCTTTGTGAATACATAAAAAATAAACTTTCCTTTGAAATTTTGTCAGAAGTTGATTTTTTAGGGATTATTTGCAATTTTAACCAAAATGAAATCTGTCGTTAAAAAAGATGAACTCGTTGTTAAAAAAGATGAATTCGTATTTTTAGAAAAGTTTAAGATTAAGTAAGCATTTCTTTGCTGTACTTGTCGAAATGACTGTGTATACTTCATAGTAGATTTCGTTGACTTTTTTTTATAAGTATGCATTTTTACTTATATATTGTGATAAGTGATAATCGTTCTTCCATTTATTCTAAGCTTTGCCTCTTACATCTCTCTTTTCGTACTTCCGTCATGCCGTAGTATTTTTCCAAAACTCCTTTTGTAAGACCATGTTCATGATTATTTAATAATATGTAGACTATTACAACAAGAAACGTCATGAAAACTGTACACCACACTCTAAAGTGACAGCGATCATCCACGGGAAGCAATACTACTTCCTCTTGTGTACATGAACATGCCAAAAAAGGTTTGAACATACAATCTTTATGAAAAAAAATATGAATTTCCATGTTAAAAAGTTTATCATTAAGCAGTGTATTTCATATTCATATGTCAACAACAGCATACGATTTAGATATATTTGATTTCATCTTTTGACTTACATTCGAATGAAAGAACTTGGAAATAAAATCCGCTTCATGCTCATATCAAATATGGGGTTGAGATGAATATTATGTATAAGAATAACACAAACCCCTCTGCTGCGAAAATATTATTTCAATTTAAGAACGATACTATACTATGTATTTGCACTTCTTTTTTCACATCGAAGAAGACATCTTTATTTAGAGCAACTGTTAAACAACCACGCAAACCATTAACATGTAAGTATCAGGAACTCACAGAGACAGAATTTCTGGTACCGGTGTTGACTTTTTTAACCTTCACAAAATAATATTTGTAAATTTTCAGTGATAATTTTAACGTACAGCGTTTTAAACTAATTCTCTCCCCGATCTCATTTTAACACCATAACATGTACAAACACTTGCAATGAAAACCATTACAAAGACACCATAGTTCACATTTAGAAAAGCACTGATAAAATCAATGGATTCAAAACATCACAAAGGATACAATTATTTAAGAGAAATTGATAAATAAGAACTAACTATGGTCTAAAGTAACCAAGAAAAAACTAGCCCTTTAGGTACATTTTGATCTACTCAACTCCTTTCTTCCGAAATAGCCCATGCTACAAGTCGGCAATAGTTCAAGGTTCATTCAAAGCTCCTTGTGGTGAAAATTTTAAACACAGATACGTTCTTTGATTATCAAATCAAATATCGTGTTATGTTTCCCACTCACTTCTGCCTTGTTAGAAATATGTACGCATCGCGCAGGTGTGTATGGACTCCAGGGACAATTCAAATACTCAGTTTGACACAATCTCGTTGATTGCACAAATATTTTTTAATTGTGAAGTAAGGTGAATTTGGGTTTTTAACGCCGCTTTTAAGTGTATATATCTTATATCACGGCTGGTAATAACAAAACCACGAGACCTAAGCTTTAAGAATATAAAAACGAGAAAAAGAACAAAAGAAATATCAAAGAATATACATATCAAAACAACTACAATATCAAACTAGTAAGAACATCGACTTTTCCTGATAACCTGCATTTTCTGATTCCCCCTGTTAATATTTCACTGTACAGCAATACAATATTTGGATTAAGAGAAGCCTGAACATCAAACATATGAAATCGACAGACACTAAGTCTTAATAAAAGAAGTAAAAGTGTTCTACACATCCATTATTAAGTTGTGGCGCTTGTAATTTACAACCATGGTATGGAGAACAAAATCTTGTGGACTAACAATCATAAACTGTGGTAAATGACAGTTGTTGGGAATGCATCAGTACTAATTATACCCGAATAGATAACTCTATGATTAGGTACCTCCTATTGATATGAGAATATGATTAAATAACCTATTACTTAAATGTTCTGAAGATACACTATGAATGAGAATTCTTAGTATACATATCATTTCCTTACTATTAAAAGCTTATGTTCTGTTTAGCTCTGTCTTCAAAGGAGGCGGACATACCACATAATAAAAATTTTGCTATTTAGCTATCTGACTCATAGCCAAAACATGTCAGTAGTCGAAGCCAGTATCCTGTGTCTTTTGTCTCATCGTGTTATCAGATTTAACATCTTGAAATTGAGCAAGATGCGTTTTAGAAGATCCAGACGAGTTCCTCTTTCAACAAGATCAAATGCAGAGTGCATTGAAAAATAACGATTTATATCAGCTGCAAAGAAGACAGAGACACAACAGAGACAGCCTGCTGATTAGTTGGCTAGGAATGGGAGGAAGAGGTGGCTATGAACCTTCAGCTACAAAGGCTTCCAGTTTTTCGAACCTTACCTTTCATTCTACCAAGGGGAGAGGCGAAAAGTGATTCTGATTAGCGTGTCCAGAAATCAGCAAACTCCTCTTTAATTTCAGGGCGTCCATGGTAACTCGGGTTCCAAATGTTCTACAGTACTTCTCTCTCTGCGAGTTTTTCAGAACAGAGTAAGTGTGATAGAAAAGGAAGCAACATTTTACCTGACTGTGTCAACTCGTATTTCTATATCAGCATAACAGGAACGATTACTATAATATAGAAGACATTTACCAAAATCATAAACAAAAAACATACCAGTTTTGATCTTGGCAGAAATCAGTTTAACCACCTCAGATTTTGCTCTGTCCATAGGATCATGCCAGAACAGCGGTTGAGTGTCCGCGGACCCAAGAGGTATATCATACAGGTGAAAACTCGTTCTATGTGTAGCCCTCGCAGTCTGTGTTCCTCACCTCCAGTCTCCAGTCTGGTGCGGTCTGGTGCTCTATCCATAAACTCAAAGTATTGTCTCGATAGTGTTCTTGTGTGGCAGAGTGTATTATATTGTGTGTTTTAAATGTAAATATCCATGTACTAAGATACATTTTATTTCAGGTGTTTTAATTAAAGGAGCCCAGATAAGTAGCTGAGAGCTTTCTTTTCTCTTGCTTTCCCTCTATCGTTATTTGCTCTAATCTCAATGCTGCACTAATGTTTTATTAATCAATTGTTGCCATCATTATGAACCTTAATATTTTATGAATTGTTGCAGAATAATAATTGTTATAGTAATCATGTCATCATACATGTTGGATTGTGAATCCAAGCAGTGTTGATCGTTTTCTTCAACCCAAGTACCTGTTGCAGTTGGTCATAAGGACAGAAGTCTTGGTGTCCGTATAATGATGGATCCACCAAATAGCTCATCATTAAACAAACAAATCCTGGCCCTGGTTCCATCACGCAGAACACGATGTTGAAGCTCCCCCTTAACTCTCTCCACTTTTTCCACATCAGACTCACTTCAAGCTAAAACATCTTCAAACTCAAAACTCTCTGCATCAGACCAAGAGTCGTCCTACCTGCTTCTTGAAAGTGATCGACTGGCAATCTTTCTCTCTGTGTCAGCAGGCTCAGTTGCCTCGTTGTCTTTCATATCAGACATCTTTAGATATAAATATAGATAAGTTGATTGTCTTCTAATTAGACCCTGTTGGCCTTGAAATTTCTGAAATGAAAATATAGTCCCAAAAGACAAAGTGCCAGAGATTTATATCTATTCAAATTTCCTACATTCTCTCTATCATTGGGCACGAAGTTTCCTATAAAATATAACTGAAGATATACATAGCAAATGTGAGAGGAGCTCACATATCCCCTTTTGCAGTTCGACAGCCTTCACATACATCCAATTTATGAACTTATTTTGTTATCGAGGAATGCAATTTTTGCGCCGACAACAATTTCAGAAAATCATTAGTTAGATGTATCTGAATTTTAAAATTTTTGTCCTGGAAGGGAGGGACATGTATACTCTATATTCCTAATTATATCTAACGGAGGTATAATGACAATACACTCCAAATAGTCCTTAAGAAGAATATAAACTAATAAATTACTTTTTTTGACAATTTCAATTATTTACAAGAACTGATTTCTGATACATACAAAGTGAAAAAGGAGAAAGGATACATTGCCCTCCCCGCGAGATGATCCTTTCAATCACTGTCAATCCTCGTAATAACCATTTATGAATTAATTGAATTTGATAATGTAAGTGTCACCAAATATATCTATAGAATATACACTTGTATAATACACAGGAGAATATGTAAGTTAGGCTCTGAAATTCGCTAGTCACAACATGATACCACAAAGGGAATTAACTCTGAACGGTTTATTACAAGTTCATCATAACCAAATACAAATATGCTCAGTGGCCGGTAGTAGGCTTAGGAAATTTGCTTTCCATGCATATTTAAGCCTGTTTTCAAATGTACATTTCATTTTAAAACCAGAGTGCAATAGTACAAATTCATGTATATTTTCGGAAAAAGCCAAATTTATGAACAAACTGAAGTGATATAGACAGATCTCACTCCTTCATTCTAACACTGAATGTCCCATGAGCTTCATAACTCAGGTAACATTGTACGATGGTAATCAAATCTTTTTGAAAAATTTTGCTAGTCAATTTTTGATTTTGTTATAATTTGATACAAGTGAAACAAGTTCTTATCATTTGATTATCATAAATGTTTTAGGGGTTTAATATGAAAAATAAATACACATAACGAAAATATGACCCTAACCATTATATAACATTAAATATCATATTGAGCCTCCATATTCCAGTTATACAACACTATAATATTACATACTATTCTATATTTTACATGAATTCTACTACAAATGTATACTAGCCTTGACCGACAAAAGACGTTGCTGGTTTATATATGAAGATGTTTTCAACCTTCAGGTATAAGCTGTACACATGCTTAGCAGAGCTTCCACTATCTCGGTCATTCTACAACTCATCTTTGATTGTCTTATTCATTTTGGCTTAAATGTCTTTTGGCACTGGACAAAAATAATCAACATCGATATGAATTTTATGTAAGTGATGACTTCGTATGGTGATCAACCTTCTCGTTTCCAGCCTGACCAACTTGAACAGGGACCCATACTATATCACAGCTTATGTAGGCTTCATTCACCACTGTGTCGAGATGTATTTCATACAACATATCAGCACAGATACACCAAAGTAATAGCTTGGACCTCTGCCATGGAATCTGGGAAATCTTAAAATATTCGTGGTTATGTTTTTTCACCTACGCTAATGCTTTAAAAATAGCAGTTATTTCTGCAGCAAATATAAAAGATATGTAATCTAAACATCACCTCTAGATGGAATACAGAATTCTGAACCTACATGTCCTGTTGGTGGATGATCAGTGGCATAGCTATAAATATTGGCGATACAAGGTAGTTTCTGTTAATGATAATGTTAGGGCTCATTTATTTTTATTAACTAGCCTATATTTTTTGATGGATGTTTGGATGAGACACCATATAGTTGATCTAGGGCGGCTGAATGGAGAATTAAGTTTAAATTATTGAATTCTGCTCTAATGTGCTTGTTGATGCTGTTAACCCAGAGTGTATTACCAACCTTCAGCCACACACTATGCAATCACTCAGCACACCAGTTTGTGTCTGATCTCTCAGTAGTGTATGCCTATCAGAATTACCTCCCTTTGGCCGTGTACAGCTTGAAGGGACATGTCTATTGTCTGTTACTTTCATGTTGAATAATGAATATACTCGTAATTTCTAATAAAAAAAGGCATTGTGCGGTAATAAATATTTCTATTCCCACTTAAAAAATAAGTAAGGATATTTAGATTTAGAATTAGACTGTAACAGCATTGACCAAACCCAGCCTTTTTATTTATATAATGTCAGATTGGTATCAGCACAGGGTGATGGTGGAAAATAATTAATCCTTATGGTGTTTAGGTAATGATACAAGAACATCATCTTATCTTTGGAAAATAGAATATAAATAAAATCTGTCTTTACGATATTTTGTTCTGTCTTCACTCTGACGTTTGTTTGTGTCTATTTCGATTCTATTTCTGTTAATAGGTTTTTTGTAAAATATTTCTTCTGCCTGATATGGAATTATCAATTATATTTTAGATGTATGTTTACTTAGAACATGAAATAGCATGACGGTTTTATTTCTATGCTTTTAATATCTTTTAAACATTGCTGCGGGACTCGTAATAAAGATTCTCACCCAGGAGAATGTCATTTTACTATTACAAAATGGGTACTACACGAGAAAGAGCTATGTACAAATACAAAACTGCACTAGTTTCGCAGTAGTGGTAAGGCACACATTCGATATTTTATCCAATATTTTATCGGGTTTTGGTGGGACTTTTCTCCAATTTCTTCAATATTTCCCAAATAGATATGAGATTAGAGCCAGTTTTCTTAACTTCAGACGGTCAAACATATCATTGCTCTATCAAGTCATTCGTAGCGTAGAAGAAATTATCAAGCAATTACAAAAGCGACCATTTAAAAAAAAATTAAAGGGCGATGGATTCGCATAGCTTAACTAAACATAAACCGCTTCCTTTGATTAAAAACACTGTCTTTCATTTGGTTACATTTTTTTCGTGAGATCATTTTATTCAACCGATAAATTATGATTCATAAAGCATTTTACATGAAGTACAGATAGGTACGAAATACATTTGTCTAGATCTAAAGCATCATCCAAAAATGCGGCACTTGATTCAAAGTAAGTCGCTATGGTATCACACAGAATTATATCAGCTGTCACTAATTAAACACAATAAATGGTATAACATTGCAAATTTATTTTCTCACTGAAAGATGTTGTGTATCAACTTCATATTTACACTGAGTGATATTGTATTGCCACTAGAATTGTTCACATTTTCCAACGTAATTTCAAAGCTCTTAAGGATGCTCGTTCACAAGACCAAACAAGTCAAAGTTGCAAACAAAAATAACCCTAAATCATAATGTTCTTATAGCCATCAACAAAAATAAAACGTTACATGCACAATTTTGATGGAAATATAAATCTAATACTTTGAATTTGAAGAGCGGACATCCTTAAATTTAAAACTATTTACATGTTGACAGTTGTATTATCTGTTAGTGACATATCATTGTAGATAACGTCATCCACTGAAATCACATCTTTTATTTCTATACTTGTAAAGCTGAAGCTTCAGAGTTTCTTTTATTCCTTACTATTCAAAGTGTTTTGTTTTGAATAATAACGTTTATTTGATACTGCTTTCACGATGTCAAACATCGATCTCGGATGATCACACTAAGGTAACCTTAGTGACTTACAATCAACTTAGCATTGGTAAATAAAACAACTAGCGCCTTAAAAATGAAGTCAGTATTGACGAATCCGGCATTGAAAATTCTCATTATTCATTTCGTTATATCAGATAAATATTCCACGTGAAATTATTTGAAGTTGTATCAGTTCAATATTTTCTTCCAATCCAAAAATCATCAATTACTTTTACAGGAATAAATGTGTTACAAGGGAAGAGACGAAAAAGGTTCTTGAATATTGAATACAAAATATTGAATGTAATTTCAATGAAAACATTTCGTTATATACAGCATTTAATTGTTATTCATCATCATGGCACATTATAATGTGTCATGTACCCGAACAAAACATTAGTATTTGATATATTTGTATCACTATAGACCAGCTAGGATTTAAACTCGGAAGTCTTCCTTCTTGTTTATATTCGTTTTGAAACACTAATTCTCTGAATCTTTGATTATATTCCTCCATTTCCCCATCTCATTTCTGCTTTTGTCCTTTACTTTCTATTCATCATTTCTTCCTTCAATTTCAGACACACGGTCTGAAGTCCGCTCATAAGATCGCTGTAGGTTATCTTCAACTCTCTTTGCAGAGTTTCCCTCAATTCAATATCCAGTTCCACAGAATCTGACTCTGAAACAATTAATACTTCTTAATATTTATGCATATTAAACATGGTAATATTTTCAAATGTCTTGAGTATACCAATATGTTTAATATGCTTTACAGATATTTAATTCTTCTAGAAGCGCTTTACTCTCTGTAATTTATGGCAGCTAAATCCAGATAGTGATAAATTATTTCATCAATGTAATTATCGATCGCCCTAATGTTACTTCTGTTTGACAAAATGTCCTCATTGACAAAATAACGATGGTTTAGTGGTAAATAAATACATGTCAGGCAGGCAAATGCAGATTTAGAATACTTGCCCACAAATTTGAGAAACACTTCCGGTGTGATTTGGGCATGTACTGGACACTGATTTCTGGTATATGCTGGGTTCTGAAAATATACAAGAATAAACCTTTAAATAGTATCAAATTGATATTGTATTTATTTTGTAACTTATCCAGGACAAGATTTAAGAAAAATGTGATGAGTACAAACCGTTATAATACTCCACATAACTTTAAAAACAAACTGCATTTTAGACCAGAGAAACAATAGCTGAGTCAATTACTTCATCATGTTTTACGCACAAACACTTGCTGGTCAAATTACTTACAACCCATGGGTTATTCAATAAGAAAGTACCAAAATCTTTGAGGTAAATTCAACGTTTAATATGTATAAGCCATTTCGTATATATATCAATCATAGTTCCAAAATGGCTTCATGTAAGTGTCACTATATTTCAGTTTGATAAGATGAATAAATACTAGTTTACCAGGGCCGGGGCATTGCATTTCTCTCTGTACGCTCCAACAATATGACCAAGTCTCTCCACGAGGTGACCCTGTATGTTGATCGTACTCTGTATCAGACTGGTCAGCCTGTGGTCAAGGAGCTGGGGAGACTGCTTAACACACTCTAGAGTTGAAACATGTTAGGTTTAAATTTGTTGACTAATTCAGAAATATATTTTCTATAAGGTTATTTACCATATAATGGAGGGTATAATCGATACATCGAAGTTTTCGGATAAAGTTGGTATTCATTTCTGATAAATATGCAGATTAAATCAAAACTATTTTCGAAAACTCCATTAATTTCTGCGAATTCTAAAATGGTAACTCATTCTAAACTATTTGCTCATGAAAATCAGATATAATGTTCAGACTTTCAGGAGGCGTATGTCATTCTGATTGTATTTATGAAGAAATATTTCTAGGCACATCACAATCCTGAAAAAAATTGCCTTCACTTGAATAATTGTAAATGTAATCACGCAGAATCTAGGACAAATTCTACATAAAAAAGAATGAGATTTTTGGTCTTGTTTTTAAGATGATCTCTTAAGATAACCTCTTGTCTCTCATATTGTATATCGTATTCATATCCTATATCACCACTAAAAATAGAGAATAAATATAATCTGTGGAAAAGTTTGAATGGTTCCATATCCAACCTACCTACAAAATGGGCCACATCATTCAAAGTTATTATTTGCTTCATAATCTGCAATGTAGTAGCAATACATACAACAAATACTTCTTGTGTCATGGGGAATAAGAAAGCAGATATAACATATCAAATGTTTGAGATGAACAGAACGTTGCTACTTAACTGTATTTCATTTAATCGTTTGAAATTCAACAAACAATAATTACAACGAAATGATATCAAGAAACAAAATACAATGATATCATTTGGAGTACAACAGATTTGATTACGAGATGAAGTATTTGCACGACATAAAGAAAAGATAGTATCAGGTTACTGAGGTTAACAATTGATGCGGAGAATTGCTAAAAAAAATTGAAGGCAAATGCCATTAAAAGCAGCTCATTGTTTGTCATACATTGAAATCTTACCTTATCTTCTTTTCCTGTGACACCTGTAATTAAACAGAGAGGTGAGATAGGTAGTCATATTCACCTGTATAGAAAAGGGAAAGAAATTGATCGTTGGTATTAAAAGAGGGTGATTGTTCATAACTTAAACATTGTGTAAAATTTTGCACTATTCAATGGCTCACATACTTGTTTTGATTATGTAGGCTAGCTTAGTCTTAGCCATAATCAAATTTATATGTCTGGAAGGTTCCGTCCTTCCATGTGTATATTGTCTTCTTTGAGATCTTTCTGGAAATTGAAAGATCTTGCAGCCCAGTCGTCTCTATATAAAGCCGGTAATTAGAAAGCAGGGAGTCAGATTATGAGTTTCCTGTTCTTAAATCTCATTTTGCAATTTTCCGACCAGATTCATGTTGACTAAGTCTTATCAACTGCCATTTGTCTAGGGACTATTGTGACTATACTTTTAACTAGCTTATTGAAACTCGTTTGATATTGTATTACCTATTTCTTTATATTCAATATTTGTAATGTTTGTCTATATTGTAATCTTAAAATTGACTTGGGACATTTTCCTATTCTTAATTTACACGTTATGGTTGGCAACATCATAACAACGGATCAACATCGTTCAAAATCGTTCACAAATTGGTTTTAAAAAGAGGGATTATAATTATGTTTTGAGAATTCATACATATTTTTATTCATCTTTTTACAGCGATCAATCAAGTTTCATGGTGAACATTTCTTAGATTAATTGATCAGTAATATTCTTCTAAAACATTCTGAGATGAGACCAAAGCAAAAATCATCAAATGTAAAGTGTTGGGGTCAAGAATATGTTATTAGTGCTGCAAGTTTTTTAAATTCGAATTCATAAAATAAAACAATTGTTTACATAAATTACTCGCTGTACCTATCTGAGAGCTCCTGGACACAGCTTCTTTGTAACCCTCTCCAGATTTCACTGTTGCAAGCTGAAAACATAAATCAATATTTGAGAAACATTACCTGACATTTTATAAGTGTTATTTTCTAGAGACAATAGCAATCAACACAATCACTATTACCATACCAACAACTGAAATCGCGGCGGCGTGCATGTTTCTTACATGCAATCGAATGTTTCTTACACATCCATTGCAAAAACAGTCTTGCAATTTTTTTGGTTTAACCTTATAGTTCCCTATGGTCCATTTGACTCCCTTAAAAGAAAAAGGAACAGTGAGTTTAGCTTCGAAAAGATTTATGTGATTTACTTTGGCACACGCAATTTTTCATGTTGCGGGATATTAAACAATCATCACCTAAAAAATGTTCATATTACTCGCTCTAAAGAGGTTGAAACTATAAACTATGTTTTAAAGCTTGCTTTACAGGTATTACATTTCTTACCAAACCGTTTGCACTAGTCCAACACTGATGAACTACGTTACAACATGTCACTATAATTTTGTCACTGTCAGTTACATTAAACCACGTTAAAATGATGAGTTAAATTAAACTATGTCAAGGTGAAATAGGCAAGTTGGTAAGCTGGTATGGTGAATGCTGGCGCTTCCCAAACTGAGCTATTCCGGCCGACCAAAGGCTTGAATTTTCACTCCAACGCTTCCCCAACTGAGCTATGCCGGCCGCCGACCAGAGGCTTGAAATTTCACTCTAACGCTTCCCCAACTGAACTATTCCGGCCGACCAGAGGCTTAAATTTTCACTCTAACGCTTTCCCAACTGAGCTATTCCGGCCGACCAGAGGCTTAAATTTTCACTCTAACGCTTTCCCAACTGAGCTATTCCGGCCGACCAGAGGCTTAAATCTACCAATGATGGTTACTGGCGCTAGTCCCTATCTCCCTTTGTACAAAGAAAACTTATGATCAGTACATGCACATGCAGATTGTTGACCTACATATTTGCGAAAGGAATCTGTCAGTCTGCAACTTTCCTCCTCCTCCCCCTCTCCCTCATACGTAAACACAGACGTCGTCATTCTCAAAACGCTTTCCATTGCAGTACGCTCCTTATCATCCAGAGACATCATCGCCAGTAACTCTGTCAGACTAACGCCCTGGGGAAAGTCGACCAGAATTACCACAGCTTTTCCTGTTAGAAAGGATTATAAACGGTTACAGAGGAATGTAACTTCACAATGAATACAAACGAAATATTGGTTATACCTATCAAACTTTACATTCTCTTTGGTTACCAAAACATGATTCATTTCGACTCTTGTCGTCTAATAACTTTTTCATGTAAAATGACTATTTAAAAAAGATGATAACAATCCAATTTTTATTTGCCCCTTTCCACCTTCTTTGAAACGAATTCTGTCAGGTTACTTAATATCATAAGAGTAAGGTGTTGTTTTTCTGATAAAATCATATCCAGATTGCATCCAGGATTTTATGACTGAACTCGACATTTCAGTTACTTACTACGCTTTATTTTTAAATAATAATACTCCGTCGGCTTATATTCATCGGCGAACTCCTATCAAACCCTGATATCTGTCATAGAAACTGCATCATATCGCTGTATATATAACCATCCAATAAAATGACTCCCGTTATCCCATACAGAAATAGTGGCAAAGCCGGATGAAAGAATGCAGGGCTCGGATATTAGGGCTTCAGGTCGAATAACGATTATTTAATTTGGATTTTCACGGATATACATAAGCTGATGTAGCAGGTTATCTTTTTGTATCCATACCGAGTAAATCTGCATCAGTCGGTGACAGACAGAAATCAACTGGTGAGGAGAAAGAATCGCTTGTTGTGGTGGATGAGGCTTGGTCAGACTACAAGTAAACAAGATGACAAACTGTGGAAATGTTGTTTATGTTGACGTATTAAAAGCTATATTTTTTCATATGGGGCAGTAGCACGTTTTTGTAAATAATTAAATGTTTCCAAATGCAAGACAATGTTTTTTTTCGTCATCATCTACTCATCATCATCTTTCCATTCGTCATCATCTATTCATTACCATCTATTCATCATCATCTTTCTATTCATCATCATCTTTCCATTTATCATCATTCTTTTCATCACCTATTCATTGTAATCACCTTTCTATTCATAATCAAATTTTTTTTTATCTATTCATCATTATTTTTCAATTCATCTTAAAAACATCTTTCTATTCATCACTATTCTATTCACCTTCATCATCTATTCATCATCAATTCTCTCATAATGATCTTTTTTATCATGATCATCTTTTATCACGATCATCATTTTCCCATTCATCATCATTTATTTACCATCATAATCTTTCCATTCATCATCATTTATTTACCATCATAATCTTTCCATTCATCATCATTTATTTACCATCATAATCTTTCCATTCATCATCATTTATTTACCATCATAATCTTTCCATTCATCATCATTTATTTAACATCATAATCTTTCCATTCATCATCATTTATTTACCATCATAATCTTTCCATTCATCATCATTTATTTACCATCATAATCTTTCCATTCATCATCATTTATTTACCATCATAATCTTTCCATTCATCATCATTTATTTACCATCATAATCTTTCCATTCGTCATCATTTATTTAACATCATAATCTTCCCATTCATCATCATTTATTTACCATCATAATCCTCCCATTAATCATTTATTTACCATCATAATCTTCCCATTCATCATCATTTATTTAACATCATAATCTTCCCATTCATCATCATTTATTTACCATCATAATCTTCCCATTCATCATCATTTATTTACCATCATAATCTTCCCATTAATCATTTATTTAACATCACCATCTTTCTATTCATCATCATCTATTTAACATCATCATCTTTCTATTCATCATAATCTTAATATTCATGATCATCTTTCCATTATTTATCTATTCATCATCATCTTTCTATTAATGTTCTATTCATCACCATAATGATCTTTTTAATCATGATCATCTTTTATCATCATCATCTTTTTATCATCATCATCTTTCAATACATCAGCATTTGTTCATCATCATCTTCCTATTCATCATCACCTCTCAATTTATGCACCTCTCAATCAGTCTATCCATTATTCATTAACCATTATCATATATATCTATCATCATTCTACCCAGTCTTAATTCATCCATCACCAACATTATCTTTTCCTCTTTCCCTCATCTCATTTTCATTCATCCATCAATCAATCATCATTATTATCTCCCATTAAACATCCCGATCCCCGTTCCTTTGTTTTGCATTAGTACTCTACAATGTTTTCAGTTAACCGAAAATATTGTTGTAAGTTATAAGACACACGTTGTTGTGTGTATCAAATTTACTGGATTTCCTCAAATGTCGAATGTTTTCAAATAATCAGTATTTTGCCCTATACTTCTTTGTCTTCTCCTAGGTTATCAATAATGCGGATATTTGTACGGATCTACATCTTCCGTATTCTGTACATACATATGATTCTTATTTGTGACAACAGTTAAGCTATATCGAAAGGAAGGATGCGGGAAAGCGCAGTGGTTAGCGCTTTAAGCTTCGGATCTAGAGGTTCATGGTTTGAATCCCACCAGGGGCTCGGCAAAATTGTCTGCAGTAGAGAACTGTTCTATATGCATTAAGGTTTGGGTGCTATGCTACACTAATTTCAGCGCAGTGCCATCCATTGTTCGCTAGTTCCAGAAGTTGCTCGCAGGTTTCACTGCATTGCAGAGCTACAGGGGCGTTGCCGGCTTTCTCCCTGTATTAATACTAGTGGCCACGATATCAGTGAATTACTTTTGAAAGCGACAATAAGCCCGAAATCACCCCACTTCACTAGATCTAAATGAGGGTATACGCATGAATGGAGATATAAATGGAGATTCTACCGGTTTCTTTAGGGTAAATTTTACCTACATTTCTATCTCAGTTAAAATCGTAACGTTTCCGATTTTTATTTATGTTTGAATCACCTTACACGACAAATCATGTAATCAGTACATATCAAGGTTGCATATATATAGTGTTTAATTTACAATCATTTGAGGTTGAAAAGGATAGGTACATCGAGTAGAGTAGGTTACAGAAGTGTATACAAAAAGGTTATGACAAACCGGCCAGGATTTTATGAAGCTTTCACATTTACGGTTTAAATAGACATGAAAGGGGTCAACAAAAATATAATAATGTCTTCTTTTAAAAATGGCAAGTTTGATTTTTTTCTGCTGTTTCATTTGTCCTGTTTTTTTACCAAATAAATTTTTTTCATTGAATAAATAAAGAATTCATTCCTTTTCCGATTACAGACAACGCATGCATTAGATTCTTTGTATTTAATTTCTAATAGCATATTATTGTTTGCAGAAACCTATGCAATATGTAACTGATCCGAGAGTGTTTTATGCCGTTATGCTACTCGAATGCAGTTTTACGTTAATGTTAATTTTTTGTGTATTATATTCACTGTGCGATGTTTTCACGTTTCAAAGAAGCGCAATGAAAAAGCGGAGCACCTTTAAACCTTTTCATCAACCAAAGGTTCGTAGGTCTACAACTAACTACTAACAATTGCCAAAAATAACTTTTCATTCAATCGTCTGGTGTTACTCGCTGTTAAGAACTGATCGACAGTTCGGGGGTTCAGATTTTTTTTATATCCCCATCAATCCACGACAGTGTATTTTTTTTATATTCCATGCCATTATTTGTTAAAAGGGAGGTTGCCATGATGGAAGACAAATCAATATCAATCCATTGCATCTGAACACGATTGTCTCGGTGTTTAGCATCAGTTCAATTTATCAAAACCATTTGTAAATTATCACTCGTACCATCTGAGTTCTCATAGGGCAGGGTCAAGTCTCGTGACGTTTTGAACAAATCGTTTCGATTGTAATGCGAGCCTATGGTTGGTTGAATGCATTGATAGCGAGAGGTCGAATATAAAACCACATCTTCAAATCGTAACGCAGCGAGGTACGAGTGATAATTTAGATTTTTATCAGATAGGCTTGAGGGGAACCAAATGGAGATGTTTACCAAACATGTCACATTGCATATCTGTATCAAATTATCGTTGAAGTGAGGTTTTTACGATAATGCTTTATCGTCTTAATTTCTAGTTATTAAAAATGTTTTAAATATACCCTCATCAATCCGGTTACAAATCTTGTAGAAAAAACCGAAGAAAGCCTTTGTTTCTAAGAAGCAATAAAATTAAACCAATTCAATTCAGAGATTCAATAAACCTTTTACAGTAAGTAAAATCAGCTTCTCTTGTGTGAAATGTGCTTGTATTTATGAAAGTAAACTCCATCCTGACCGGCTATATTCTAGTGCATAGTGTCTTAAAGACAACCAAAACAAAACGGAAATATTTGTGACGAAACCTTTAATACAAATCATGTTGTTACTTTACAAACGTAATACAATGTCAGGATATTTACACAGAGCAATGCTGAACAATTCATCCTAAATACAGTATGTAGGTTGTTATTGCATAATTTTAAAGCTTTAATTTTATTACACCCCAATTTTTTTTTATTATTGGAAAATATCTCAGTAGAAACAGATCAGGTAGGAACATCTAAAACTTCTTTGCAAATCAAGGGTATAATATTTGGTCCCAATATCACTGGAGGTCGATCCAACTTGAGTGGCCTTCAGAAACAGCTAAATATTCTTCAATTATATTGTGTGAAATGGGGCCTCGAAGTTAAAAAGCCTCAGCAGTCATTGTTTTGAGAAAATGTGTTATTCTTTACGAATTTGGAAAATGGACGTATTGCAGTTAGTAAATGTTGATCATCATGGACGGCAGCCTTCAAGCAACTTGCTTTGTAAGCATCTAAAGCGTTGATTCCTGTACATGATGTCTTTAGAGAAAATAAGTTCATATCTTTTTCAATGTGTTTTTTTAATACACATGATTAAAAAACTGCACCTCTTCTATTAAATGTTTATGCATTATAGGTAGTTAGATATAATGATCCAGTTGAAAAAAACCATGATTTGTGCTCTAAACAGTTTTTAGGCGTTGGTAAATATGACTCTATCAAAAAAAGGATTAGATGGTAATGGTAAAGTATTTTGGCTGTTTGATGTAATGAATATACTGTAGACAGCTGACTTTTCCCTTTCCTGGATTTCACAAGATGTTGGAAATAATAAATTATTTACCGCTATGCTTAAGCAAAGGTTACAAGATATGTATTCACAAACTTGGCATAGTCAAGTATCATTTTCATAGTTTCTATGTCATTATTCAAATATAAAATCTTTACTTGCTCCTGAAAAATATGTATCAGAAGTACAGGATACAACTTTAAGAAGATCGTTTTGTATATTAAGAAAATTATTACATGATTTTGATGTAAATAACCTTAGAAAAGTGTGCAAGTTAAAAAAAACCCCAAGGTTTTGTTATAAAATGTATTGAAGGCTATGTTACAAAATGTATGTACTTCCTATTTGTAAACATTACCAAAGTCTGAGAGATAGGTACCACTCTATGGTTGCAACTGTGTATAAAGATGAGCAATTAATGATTTATAAGGTGAATTCAAGAAATATCAATATAATAATATCTATTTCAATGTTCCAAAGATTTTTCAATTACGACGTAAATAATTGGTTGATGTTTTTCAACGTGACTCAAATATTTCAATGTAATCCACTAGTGCACTTCAGGTCATATGGCCTTACATTGCCGAATAAAGCTTTTGTCTGTCTGTCTTAAATACTCTTAATAGCTCCCTTATTCTTTAAAGCCAGAGAATTATTTTGAAATTTGCGAGTTGCTAAGCTTCTGTCAATTACTACATTATTTTGACCGAAATTTTGTTAAATTTTAAATTATTTTATTCTCTTAATTATCACTTGAATGTTTACCGTTTACTATTCCTTATCGTTGCCGCATAAGATTAATAAGGTTCTAGAATACACAAGTATGAAATATTCAAAATACTACATAAACCACATGACAAATGGCTACCATTGTTATGAGGATGAAGTTTACTTTCTGATTAAAACAGCACCAACACGTTTCCACTAATTTCAAGGTTTTCTTTTCGAAATAAGGAATGAAAATCATATAACATCGAACAATCTTAAAGATTAAGCAGTGTTTCATATTTGGTATCATATCTCAAATCACAAGGAAAATGCATATAACTTAAGTTCATTAACAGCGTTACAAAGATGGACCCGGCATGTACGTTATAGTTCTCTTATGCATAAACGGACATATCCGTAATTAAAGGGAGAAAACTCGGGGAGAACAGAAAGCTCCGAAACATCTCAAACACTCATACATAACCAATTTGTTCTCAACATCACTTGACATAAGCCTATTCGGTAAACCATACATGGCTTATTTTGGTTTTAAATGATTCACTACATTGATAAAAAGGTTACACCGTAATCCTTCGAGAGCTGTGTTGCCAAGACCTTCAACTGCTGTTTGTTGGAGTTGTAGTGAGGCGAGTCTTGACCGACCAGATTTCCAGCCTGGATAAAGATGGGCACGGTCCTGACCACCCGGTCCTTCAGACGATACGGGACCAGCTCACTGATGTCCGTGTACTGTCCACTGAACGCGACAACCAGGTACACACTGGAACCTACAGTAGGAGATCAACTTATACATAGGAACACTAATAGTTGATGTATTTTGTGTACAAATTATGACTTCTTTGCTTAGATTACACTTTCCAATGGATAAGAAGTTGTGATGAAAAACAACACCAAAAGCTTTTTGAATTGTTTTTTCAAATATAAAGATATAAAGAAAGGGTATTCTAAGTGGATGATGTTAGGCGAGATCACATAAACTTCAAGAGTCGATAGTGAATGATAGTCAATCTGAACCATCGTTGGATAGACGACGTCTGTTATAAAGAAGATGACATCATTCCTCACTTTAAACCTTCCAATGACTGGGGTCACAAGATAAGAAGGTATGATGTAAACCATTTTTGTTTTGGCTTCACAAAAGCTCATATTTTTCAAGATATCAGAAAAGTGAATTTGATTTTAAATGTGTCATTTATGGTATGCTCCATCAGGTATATGGACATTAGAGCTACATGCATATCAAATGTTTGAAGGGCATTTATAAGTGATATACATTACGTAGCCACAATTTTCCGGATAACAAATTATTTGTTGTGAAATTCACGACGTGTCATTTACTAAAATCATACCACCTGATGAAGGAATAAATTCATACACCTTACATACTTTACTTACACTCTTATCATAAAAAACTCACTGTTTTCAAGAATTGGGTTTACGGCCTCCTGAAATTCGCCCCCTGGTCTTCCTGTGGGTCTGAAAACAACTATTTTTGGTGGTGGTCCATAGTAGTTCTTCACCTCCAGAAACTCGTCCAGTTCCGATGCTATTTGTCCTGCAAGACGACGGTTGGAGTCGTACCTTGGAACGACTTCAAAGTTGTTTAGGAACGACATGTCTGTAACGGAAAATTATGTTTAACGGGTTCCATTCGTTTACTTAATTTAAATGTGAACTTTGCACTTTGAGTTGTCTTTGCGGAACACATACAACGATTGCATCATTGCATTGGCCTCGAAGACAACAAATGTGTTATGCATGTATGCAGTGTTTTCATTGGCGGAAATTAAAATTGAAAGTCTATGTTAGAATATTTTGTCACTAGGGGAACCTACATGAAGCCCTGGAAGAGCTCATATTACAAAAGCGGTTATTATTGGAATTTATGAAGGAGCTACCACTGCAAAAGAGTGAGTATTTGTGAATATTTTTATTTTCGAGATCAAAGACGATCGCATGTTAAACATCTGGTATAATGTTTTTAGAAACTATTGTTTCAGGATCGGGGATAGCTGGGTTAGAACTTTCTCAGGTAAACACAATCTAGTTTAGGTCGCCATTACTATAATTTCCATTATTTTCGACAAACATGTTTACAACATCCTTTTCCGGTTGGAGTAGAACCGGGTTAAATCTATTTATAACTAATTGCCACAAGATAATGATATAATGCCAGATTCCGTTTTGTATGGTTTGATAATAAACTACCGGGCAAAAGAAACGATACCAAGTATAATTGACCAATAAAAGACAGAAAATAAATGACACATCTTTTATTTCATTTCCATTATGAAAACAGATAACAAGTTCATCAAACAATCACATATTGAAGTCTTTCAGGTCAGTGTGTTATGACGTACAAATCCTTAAAGTTCACTCATGAAATTGTCCTGAATTCGATCAGCACCTAAAAATACACCACCCATAAAAACAGGTTTTTCAGTATCTTGTATGGCTGCCACGGGCCTCGATGCATGCCCGAACTCGTCGTCGTGCTGAGAACACCAGACGTAAGATAACACGGTCTGGTATTCTCTGCAATTCCTCTCTCAGGGCCTGGGCAAGCTATTGGAGGTTTCCTGGAACCACGGCTCTTTGACGGACTTGACGATCCAAATGGTCCCATAAATGTTCGATGGGTGACAGGTCAGGTGACCTGGCAGGCCATGGCAACACGTTGATGTTGTTTCTTTGCATGAAATCCCTGACAATACGGGCTGTATGGGGACGGGCGTTGTCCTGCTGGAACAGGGTTCTGTTGTTGTGCTGTTGCAGGAATGGTAGGAGCACTGGGCGGAGAATCTGATCGATGTACCTCTCTGCATTGAGGTTCCCATCAACTACAATGAGATCAGTCTTCCCTTGTCCGCTAATTCCGCCCCACACCATGACACTGCCACCGCCAAAGGGTACCACAGTCTGAACACAACAACGTCGCCAACGTTCACCACGACGTCTATACACCCTCGCTCTTCCATCATTTCTGAATAGTTGGAAGCGACTCTCATCCGAAAAGATGACTCTTCGCCAGTTCCGGGCCTGCCACTGATGAACGTTACGTGCCCACTGGAGACGTTGACGTCGATGTCGAGGCGTCAGATGCACGCCACGGCCGGGTCTGTAGGCGCGAATACCATGTCGTCTCAGACGTCTGGCCACTGTTCTTCGACTGACAGCATGCCCAAGGCTATTCGTCGCTGATTCCGTCACTGACAGGAAGTGGTTCCACAGATGAAGAATTCGCAAATGGCGGTCTTCGTTGGCGGTTGTTACGTGAGGTCTTCCACTCCTCGGCAAGTCTACTGTCCTCCTTGTCTGCCTGTACCGTCTCATAAGCCTGGTGATAGTAATACGGCTGCAACCCAACGTCGTAGCCACGTGTGCATGCGTTGCACCCATCTGTATCATCCCGACGGCCCTCTCTCTCTCTTCTGGTGATAATCTTGCCATGTTTCCATGTACAGTTGAAGAAATGGTATGTCGTCGAATGATAAGACACATCTTTTATACCCAAATGATGCACGTGCAACATGTGATTTTTATGTAAAAAAATCTCGCTTTAATGCAATTTCCCGGAAACGGATCGCCAAAACGCAACAATTTTCGTGACACATATGATTACTGACATAGGGGAATCATTTCAATGTCGTGTATTTACATTTTCAACAGTTTTGAAAAAAAATATTTGATCTGAAAGTTTGGTATCGTTTCTTTTGCCCGTTAGTTTAGATGCAGCTAAGTCAGGGATTCTAAACATTAATTGCCTGAGTAAAATCCTAAAATAACCCTCACCTGTATTAGACAAAGTACAACTCTTCTCGTGTGTAATGAAAATTAGATTTCTTTAAGAAATTTAATCAATCAATTAGTAAACGCCGTATAAAAACGTAAAAACATTTGCTAACGAGATCAAATTTGACTGACACAACTCTCTCATTTTACGTGCAAACATATTGGAGGCAACTTCCTGATATTGTTAATATTCATTTGAAAATATTCCTTTACATAAGTTATGAAAGAATGAGAGAAAAGAAGAGTCCGGTATCGGCTTAAAACATCAGTTGATTCGAACAATTTCATTTGTCAATGATGGTCAACTGTGCCAACATGGTTATCATGTTTCCATTTTTTTGTTTTTGAAAAACAGTGAGATGAGATTGGACTTCTTGTGAACTGAACAACGTTACCTGTATCAGACGATGAAAATGCACAAGTTCTATGAAGCGTTTATAAAATATCTTGTAGTGTTTCCCTTAATGTAACTTTCATTGATTGAAATAGAATAGCAGACTTTTTGGAATGATAATGACAACAAATTAACAACATAACACAAACAGTGTAAATTCAAATTTGGAAACAAGTAAATGCAGTACAAGAACTTTTTTAGTTTTAATTTGGTTCCAACGTGTTCGTTTATTTGTCAATAATGCATTGTGAAAGTTTTATAGAGATTTTGAATTTTGTCACTCTCTAAATAGGCACCCTAATTTTGCCCTTTAAAGTGTACCTTTTTAAGGTTAAACTGTTTTCATTCTTTTAAAAGAAGGTTCCAGAAAGGTTCAAGAAAGCTCAATACCAATTGGGATAGCCCACCGGGGGTGCGTGGGAGAGAGAAGAGTTTTATGATTTATGTATATCATTAATCACAAGCTAGATAATAGTTGATTCAAATAATGAATCACAATTGGTGGAGGGGAAGGGAGATGGTGAATGGTCATGTTTTGTCGTTAAACGTCTCAAAGTCATAATTATGCTGATTTGACTGATCACCCGAATTGGATTGTGGTCAGCTCATGTCCTTAGATTTGAAGTACATTACGGTAAATAGCGCTCCTGAAGAACAACAGAGTAAGGTCATTGGAGGTTTACAACAAATGATAGAATGTTTTTCCTACTGATACTCTTAGTTCAATGTTTTTTGTTCATATGTCTGATTCACACCTCAAATTTAAACTGATTATCTCATCACCATTGTTTTATCTCATTTACACCAGATACAAACTCAGGCGTTACAATACATTCACAGTCATTTATAAGCTACATCGTTCATAAAACGTACTCACCGATCAGTAGAAACTATCCTGTCCACACGGTCACATCAAAACACTACAACTGTTTAAAGTCGAAGCACCTTTTCCAATTCGAAACGAAGAACTCCACTTGATGTTACTCTAAATCTAACATTACAGGTTCTGACTCAAACCAAAAGTCAGGTTATAGACAAACGAAAGCGTTTAACAGTTCGAGGAATAGTACACTATCCCGAATCCGAGGAAAGGTTCGTTTCACACAACACAACGAGTCAGCGCGATGTTTAGTGGATATCTCGGCGCTCTCTGCCAATGAACGAATTTGTGGGAGGGTCGCTTTAGCCGTGTGGATATGAAATAGAGACATAAGCTGTATCAGCGATATGTTAACTCAAGCACACAAATAGTTGGGCTCTTGTTGAAATAAGAAAGACATTGAAGAAAAGATTGCGTTCATGTTTTCATTATTAGACTTAGTATGCTGATGCTTTTAGGATTGTTTCATTTAATAGGCGACTTGATGTGACCACGAAAATAAGGGAATTTGGCTTTTTAATTGGTGATATTTACAGTGTGATACTGAAAAAGATATTTGTTGATAATTTTAAAATTCAACATATATCTTTAACTAGTTTGTCCAAGTTGTATTGAATAAAAAAACCCAAATCTTTTTTTTATTACATATATGATGTTTACATTGTGAGATAGGACAAAAACTAATTCATTGTTATTTCATGATAGCTATGCTTAATCTGCAAATTAGAAATTGCATTTGTTATGATTTCATACTGAATATTGAATTTTTTAAAAACACTTTCAATCGTGCAGGTTAAATTGGCATAAACACTATTGTTAATGCTGTGGTTTAAATTCCTTAGAAATTATTTTCGGTTAAATGGTTAAATACGTCAACAAACATAAATTATCTCCAAGGACATACCTAAGATTGAAGGCGCTTGACATTGTATAACATTTGTCTCATATTGGATGTGCTTCCCATTTGGAGGCCGAAATTGATAAAATCAGCAAAGTTGACAACCAGTTTGGGTCATTTTATGTTTGATGTTTTTATGACAATTATTATGATTATTTATTTGACAGTTTATATGATATGTAATGTGCTGACAGTTTTATATAATGTGTAGCGTGCAGACAGTTTTATATGTTATGTGGTATGCTGGTAGTTTTATGTAATGTGTGGTATGCCGATAGTTTAATATAATGTGTATTGTGCTGACAGTTTTATATAATGTGTTGTATGCTGACAGTTTTAAATAATGTGTAATATGCTGACAGTTTTATATAATGTGTTGTATGCTGACAGTTTTACATAATGTGTACTGTACTGACAGTTTTATACAATGTGTAGTATGCTGACAGTTTTATATTGTGTGGTATGCTGACAGTTTTATATATTGTGTGAAATTCTGACAGTTTTATATATTGTGTGATATGCTGACAGTTTATATTGTGTTGTATGCTGACAGTTTTATATATTGTGTGGTATGCTGACAGTTTTATATAAAGTGTAGTATGCTGACAGTTTTGTATAATGTGTAGTATGCTGACAGTTTTATATATCGTGTGGTATGCTGACAGTTTTATATATTGTGTGGTATGCTGACAGTTTTATATAATGTTTGGTATGCTGACAGTTTTATATATTGTGTGGTATGCTGACAGTTTATATTATGTGGTATGCTGACAGTTCTATATAATGTGTGGTATGCTGACAGTTTTATATATTGTGTGGTATGCTGACAATTTTATATATTGTGTGTTATGCTGACAGTTTTATATAATGTGTAGTATGCTGACAATTTTATATATTGTGTGTTATGCTGACAGTTTTATATAATGTGTAGTATGCTGACAGTTTTGTATAATGTTTGGTATAATTTAAGGTTTATATCAGGTGTGTGGTATGCTGACAGTTTTATGTAATATGTGGTATGCTGACAGTTTTATATAATGTGTGATATGCTGACAGTTTTATACAATGTGTAGTATGCTGAAAGTTTTATATAATGTGTAGTATGCTGACAGTTTTGTATAATGTTTGGCATTATTTAAGGTTTAAAATAGGTGTGTGGTATGCTGACAGTTTTGTATTATATGTGGTATGCTGACAGTTTTATATAATGTATGATATGCTGACAGTTTTATACAATGTGTAGTATGCTGACAGTTTTATATATATATATATATATATATATATATAAATAATATCTATCATGTATCTGTTATTCTTAATACGTCAAAGATTTATGTTATTAACAACACATTTATCAACAAAAACTGTGTTTGCTTTTCAAAACCTGATTACAATACTTGAATAAAGAAATTGCATGACAGAAGTTCTACATAAAATAATCAATGTTTGGGGGTCCAATACATACATGGATGACAATACCAAACCAATGAAAACATTCCTCCGAATCCTCACATGAAGTCCCTTGGACTCATATGACGGACAATGCGTTGTGAAATATGCCAATAATATGTAAGAAGCCCTAAGGGTAAGTTTCCATACATGTATATATAAGCTTTCATTATTTACTGATTGTTTTTTATAATCAAATACAGACATACTAACATGTACGCAAACATATCATATCATTGAAGTATTGTATTTCGAGAAGAAGCCAACATATAGTTCATAAATTATGGAAACACATTGAAAACACACTGGTTTGTCTTGAAAAGTAAGACTCTCCATACAGGTTAAAAGAGTTTGTAAGGAACTGAAAAGCAGGAACGGATACGAAGACAGAAGAAAAGAAGGGGGGAAATAAGATAAAAAAGAGAATAAAATCTATAAAAGAAAATGTAAACCATATGTATGATATGAATATTATTATACTTCTTTTTTTGTTTTCGAAGAGAAAGCCCAACAAATGTAGTCGCCTCACATGACAGGTGACTGGACGTCGCTTGAACAGCATACACAATGCAATCACTCAGCACACCAGTTTTGGTTAAAAGCTTGAAGGGACATGTCTATTGTCTTTTACTTTAATGTTGAATAATGAATATACTCGTAATTTCTAATAAAAAAGGCATTGTGCGCTAATCAAGTTTTCTCTTCCCACTTGAAAATAAGTTAGCATATTTACATTTAGAATTAGACTAACAGCATTGATTAAACCCACCCTTTTTATTTATATTAAACGCTCCACAATGTCAGATTGGTATCAGCACAGGGTGATGGTGGAAAATAATTAATCCTTATGGTGTTTAGGTAATTATACAAGGACATCGTCTTATCTTTGAAAAATAGAATAGAAATAAAATCTGTCTTTACGATTGTTTTGTTCTGTCTTGACGATTGTTTTGTTCTGTCTTCACTTTGACGTTTGTTTGTGTCTATTTCGATTCTATTTCTGTTAATATGGTTGTTGTAAAATATTTCTTTTGCTTGATATGGAATTATCAATTATATTGGAAATGTATTTTGACTTAAAACATGAAATGGCATGGCAGTTTTAATTCTATGCTTTAAAAATCTTTTAAACATTGCTGCGGGACTCGTAATAAATATTCTCACCCGAGGAGAATGTCATTTTACTATTACAAAATGAGTACTACACGAGAAAGAGCTATGTCTAAATACAAAACTGCACTAGTTTCGCAGTAGTGATAAGGCACACATTCTATATTTTATCCAATATTTTATCGGGTTTTGGTGGGACATTTCTCCAATTTCTTCAATATTTCCCAAATAAATATGAGATTAGAGCCAGTTTTCTGAACTTCAGATGGTCAAACATCTCATTGCTCTATCGTGTCATTCGCAGCGTAGAAGAAATTATCAAGCAATTACAAAAGCGACCATTTAAAAGAAAATATTTAAACATACGAGGTAGGGAGATTGATTCGCATAGCTTAACTAAACATAAACCGCTTCCTTTGATTAAAAACCATGTCTTTCATTTGGTTACATTTTTTTCGTGAGATCATTTTATTCAACCGACAAATTATGCTTCATAAAGCATTTTACCTGAAGTACAGATAGGTACCAAATACATTTGCCTAAATCTAAAGCATCATCCAAAAATGCGGCACTCGATTCAAAGTAAGTCGCAATGGTATCACACAGAATTATATCAGCTGTCACTAAATAAACACAATAAATGGTATAACATTGCAAATTTATTTTCCCACTGAAAGATGTTGTGTATCAACTTCATATTTACACTGAGTGATATTGTTTTGCCACTAGAATTGTTCACATTATCCAGCGTAGTTTCAAAGCTCTTAAGGAAGCTCGTTCTTCATGATCACCTCATTCACATGACGAAATAAGTCAAAGTTGCAAACAAAAATAACCCTAAATCATAATGTTCTTATAGCCATTAACAACAATAAAACTTTACATGCACAATTTTGATGTTTTCTTATCAAATATAAATCAATGTCATAAAACAACTGATAAATGGAAATATAAATTTAATACTTTGAATTTGAAGAGCAGACATCCTTAAATTTAAAACTATTTACATGTTGACAGTTGTATTATATGTTAGTGACATATCATTGTAGATAACGTCATCCACTGAAATCACATCTTTTATTTCTATACTTGTAAAGCTGAAGCTTCAGAGTTTATTTTATCCCTTACTATTCAAAGTGTTTTGTTTTGATTAATAACGTTTATTACATACAGCTTTCACGATGTCAAACATCGATCTCGGATGATCACACTAAGGTTACCTTAGTGACTTACAATCAACTTAACAATGGTAAAAAATTAACTAGCGCCTTAAAAATCAAGTCAGCATTGACTAATCCGGCATTGAAAATTCTCATTATTCATTTCATTATATCAGATAAATATTCCACGTGAAATTATTTGAAGTTGTATCAGTTCAATATTTTCTTCCAATCCAAAAATCATCAATTACTTTTACAGGAATAAATGTGTTACCAGGGAAGAGACGAAAAAGGTTCTTGAATAATGAATAAAAAATATTGAATGTAATTTCAATGAAAATATTTCGTTATATACATCATCATGGCACATTATAATGTGTCATGTACCCGAACAAAACATTGGTATTTGATATATTTGTATCACTATAGACCAGTGAGGATTTAAAATCGGAAGTCTTCCTTCTTGTTTATATTCGTTTTGAAATACTAATTCTCTGAATCTTTGATTATATTCCTCCATTTCCCCATCTCATTCCTGCTTTTGTCCTTCACTTTCTATTCATCATTTCTTCCTTCAATTTCAGACACACGGTCCGAAGTCCGCTCATAAGATCGCTGTAGGTTATCCCCAACTCTCTTTGCAGAGTTTCCCTCAATTCAATATCCAGTTCCACAGAGTCTGACTCTGTAACAATTGATATTTCTTAATATTTATGCATATAAAACATGGTAATATTTTCAAATATCTTGAGTATACCAATATGTTTAATATGCTTTACAGATATTTAATTCTTCTAGAAGCGCTTTACTCTTTGTAATTTATGGCAGCTAAATCCAGATAGTGATAAATTATTTCATCAATGTAATTATCGATCGCCCTAATGTTATTTCTGTTTGACAAAATGTCCTCATTGACAAAATAACGATGGTTTAGTGGTAAATAAATACATGTCAGGCAGGCAAATGCAGATTTAAAATACTTGCCAACAAAGTTGAGAAACACTTCCGGTGTGATTTGGGCATGTACTGGACACTGATTTCTGGTATATGGTGGGTTCTGAAAATATACAAGGATTTTTGGTACTTGCTGGGTTCTGAATAAACCTTTAAATAGTATCAAATTGATATTGTATTTATTTTGTAACTTATCCAGGACAAGATTTAGGGAAAATGTGATGAGTGCAAACCGTTCTAATACTCCACATAACTTTAAAAACAAACTGCATTTTAGACCAGAGAAACAATAGCTGAGTCAATTACTTCATCTTGTTTTACGCACAAACACTTGCTTGTAAATTACTTACAACCTATGGGTTATTCAATAAGTAAATACCAAAATCTCTAAGGTAGATTCTACGTTTGATATGTATAAGCCAGGGCACTCCAACCTTTTTCGAAAGCACAATAAACACTACTTAAATTTTTCACGATATCATCCTTAATTTTTCGTATAAATATCAATCATAGTTCCAAAATAGCTTCATGTAAGTGTCAGTCTAGAAACTATATTTCAGTTTGATAAGATGAATAGATACTAGTTTACCAGGGCCGGGGCATTGCATTTCTCTCTGTACGCTCCAATAATATGACCCAGTCTCTCCACGAGGTGACCCTGTATGTTGATCGTACTCTGTATCAGACTGGTTAGCCTGTGGTCAAGGAGCTGGGGAGACTGCTTAACACACTCTGGAGTTGAAACGTGTTAGGTTTAAATTTGTTGATTGATTCAGAAATATATTTAGGATATAATCGATACATCGAAATTTTCGGATAAAGTTGGTATTCATTTCTAAAGAATATGCAGATAAAATCAAAACTATTTTCGAAAACTCCATACGTTTTCTGCAAATTCTAAAATGGTAACTCATTCTAAAATATTTGATCATGAAAATCAGATACAATGTTCAGACTTTCAGGAGGAGTATGTCATTCTGATAGTATTTATGGAGAAATTTTTGCAAGCACATCACAATCATGAAAAAATTGCCAACAATGTGACCTAGACTTGAAGTATTGTAAATGTAATCACACAAAATCTAGGTCAAAATTCTAAATAAGAAGGAATGAGATTTTTGGTCAAATTTTGGTTTAAGATGATGTCAAAAGATAAAGAGATTATTGACCTCGTGTCTCTCATATCATATATCGTAATCATATCATAAATCAGGACTCCAAATAGAGAATTCACATGTCGAAAAATTTGAATGGTACATACCTACAAACTGAGCCACGTCATTCAAAGTTATTATTTGCTTCTGAATCTGCAATGTAGTAACAATTCATGCAACAAATGTTTGAGGTGAACAGAACGTTGCTTCCTTTCATTTAATCGTTTAAGATTCCGCATCGAAGAAATATTATCATTTGGAGTGAAAGGATTACTAGATGTAGTATTTGCAAGCCAAAAAATGGAAGTCAATGATATTAAAAGCAGGTCATTGTTCATCATGCATTGAAATCTAACCTTAGCGTCTTCTATTCCTGTGACATCTGTAATTAGACAAAGAGGTGAGATAGACACCTGTATAGAACAGGGAAAGAAATGCCGTTGGTGTTATGAGAGTGTCATTGTTCATAACTCAAACATTGTGTAACATTTTTGCACTGTTCAATTCGTCACACACTTTAGCTTGTTTTGATCACGCAGGCTATCTTAGTAGTAAGTTTTGGTCAAATTTCTATGTCTATTTCTTCTTTGCTCATTATCAATGAAATTGGCTTAGGACATTTTCCTATTTCAAATTTAAACGTTATGGTTGGCAACATCCAAAGCTAAGTTGGCTATGACTACAACTTTAACAGAACAACGGATCAATATCATTCAAAATCGTTGACAAATTTGTTATTTTTAAAAGAGGGATTACAATTTTGTTTTTGAGAATTCAGACATATTTTTATTCATTATCTATTTATAGCCATCAATCAATTTTATATGAAGAAATTGTTTACTTTTTTCTGCACGATTGAATTAATACTTTTCATTTAAAAAACCAATAGTCTTTACAGTGTAGAAAACATTCATGATTATCAACCATTTACATCATGGTGAGAATATTTTAAATTAATCGATCACTAATATTCTTGTATAAACTCTGAGGTGCGGCCAAAGCAAAACACAACAAATGAAATGTGTTTGTTAGAAGAATATCTTATTAGTCCTGCAAGTTCTTAAATTCGATTTTATAATAAAACTATTGTTTACATAAATTACTCGCTGTACCTATCCGAGAGCTCCTGGACACAGCTTCTTTGTAACCCTCTCCAGATTTCACTTTTGATAGCTGAAAACATAAAATGGACACCTGGGAAACTATACCTGAAATTTTAAGAGAGTATATCATATAATTTTTCATGTGGCTTTATAAAAGAGTTTAGCTTGAAATGTCTCTGTATTTATATGTCTAAACTGTCAAAATTATGATTTATTACCTTTTTGTCCAATGAATATGGAAAAACCGCTTTTAAAATGATTTAAAACTAGCGGGGTTTAACATGCTTCTTGATTTAATTGCGGATCCATTTTGTATGTCATAATAAAGAAAGGAAATAGTTAGTTTAGATTCGACATGCTTCATACAATTCGCTTTGACACACGCAGTATTTCATGTTGCGGGGTACTAAACAATAATTACCATCCGAATGTTCTTATTACCCGCTATAGCGAGTTATTACAAAATTGTTTGTTAACTAATGTCCAACACTGATGAACCACGTTAAAATGATGAACCACGTTAAACTTTGTCACTGTCAGCTACGTTAAACTACGTTAAAATGATGAACCACGTTAAACTTTGTCATTGTCAGCTACTTTAAACTACGTTAAAATGATGAACCACGTTAAAATGATGAACCACGTTAAAATGATGAACCACGTTAAACTTTGTCACTGTCAGCTACGTTAAACTACGTTAAAATGATGAACCACGTTAAACTTCGTCATTGTCAGCTACGTTAAACTACGTTAAAATGATGAACCACGTTAAAATGATGAACCACGTTAAAATGATGAACCACGTTAAAATGATGAACCACGTTAAACTTTGTCACTATCAGCTACGTTAAACTACGTTAAAATGATGAACCACGTTAAAATTTGTCATTGTCAACTACATTAAACCACGTTAAAATGATGAACCACATTAAAATGATGAACCACGTTAAAATGATGAACCACGTTAAACTTTGTCACTGTCAGCTACGTTACACCACGTAAAAATGATGAACCACGTTAAACTTTGTCATTGTCAGCTACATTAAACCATGTTAAAATGATGAACCACGTTAAAATGATGAACCACGTTAAACTTTGTCATTGTCAGCTACATTAAACCACGTTAAAATGATGAACCACATTAAAATGATGAACCACGTTAAAATGATGAACCACGTTAAAATGATGAACCACGTTAAACTTTGTCATTGTCAACTACGTTAAACCACGTTAAAATGATGAACCACATTAAAATGATGAACCACGTTAAAATGATGAACCACGTTAAAATGATGAACCACGTTAAACTTTGTCATTGTCAGCTACGTTAAACCACGTTAAAATGATGAACCACATTAAAATGATGAACCACGTTAAAATGATGAACCACGTTAAACTTTGTCACTGTCAGCTACGTTAAACTACGTTAAAATGATGAACCACGTTAAACTTCGTCATTGTCAGCTACGTTAAACTACGTTAAAATGATGAACCACGTTAAAATGATGAACCACGTTAAAATGATGAACCACGTTAAAATGATGAACCACGTTAAACTTTGTCATTGTCAGCTACGTTAAACTACGTTAAAATGATGAACCACATTAAAATGATGAACCACGTTAAAATGATGAACCACGTTAAACTTTGTCATTGTCAGCTACATTAAACCACGTTAAAATGATGAACATTGTTAAAATGATGAACCACGTTAAACTTTGTCACTGTCAGCTACGTTAAACTACGTTAAAATGATGAACCACATTAAAATGATGAACCACGTTAAAATGATGAACCACGTTAAACTTTGTCACTGTCAGCTACGTTAAACTACGTTAAAATGATGAACCACGTTAAACTTTGTCATTGTCAGCTACGTTAAACTACGTTAAAATGATGAACCACATTAAAATGATGAACCACGTTAAAATGATGAACCACGTTAAACTTTGTCACTGTCAGCTACGTTAAACTACGTTAAAATGATGAACCACGTTAAACTTTGTCATTGTCAGCTACGTTAAACTACGTTAAAATGATGAACCACATTAAAATGATGAACCACGTTAAAATGATGAACCACGTTAAACTTTGTCATTGTCAGCTACATTAAACCACGTTAAAATGATGAACCACGTTAAAATGATGAACCACGTTAAAATGATGAACCACGTTAAACTTTGTCACTGTCAGCTACGTTACACCACGTAAATATGATGAACCACGTTAAACTTTGTCATTGTCAGCTACGTTAAACTACGTTAAAATGATGAACCACATTAAAATGATGAACCACGTTAAAATGATGAACCACGTTAAACTTTGTCACTGTCAGCTACGTTAAACTACGTTAAAATGATGAACCACGTTAAACTTTGTCACCGTCAGCTACGTTACACCACGTAAAAATGATGAACCACGTTAAAATGATGAACCACGTTAAACTTTGTCACTGTCAGCTACGTTATACCACGTTAAAATGATGAACCACACTAAACTTTGTCAAGGCTAAGAGGCGTATGGGTAAGTCTGTATGGTCACTGCTGGCGGTGTTGCCTGACTCGGAGAGTGCGGTTTCGAATCATGCAATGGACTCGACCCGAAGGAGTAGAAGAATACATATACCCAGAGCAATAAGTTAACGCCACTTATTTCAATTTAGTATATCTTTTCAACGAGTTTTTGAAATTTGTATAGAAGATGTGTATAGCATAAACAACTCCCCATACATTGATACAGACAAGCACAAATGCTCGTGAAACTCCGACTGGACTCGCGCGACGAGTTTAAAGCATAGGCTCATGTAGTAAATTCAAATTTTTAGGTGGCAACAATATTTGTCTGTTGTCTCGAACAAATGATTGCAAATGAGTTTGAGATTCAATTATATCAAGGCGTATATTATCAATAGGGGAGAGTTCGCGAATAATTGGTATGCAGAATAGCGGAGTGTCCAGAGCTATTGCTAAACAGTTGGGGTATCACCACAGTGTTATCACACGTTTGGTAAAAAAGAAAAGTGCCAAACCAGTTGTGCTGACGTGAAAAACGCCCGACAGCAACCTCTGTACGTGAAAATAGAGCACTTATTCGGAACGTTAGACACGTCCTCTGCACTGCCCCAGTACTGAGGGATAACTTGATTACCAACAGGAGGGTTTCCATATCAACCGTTAGGAATCGCCTTCTAGCGGCGGGTTCTAGGTCATGTAAACCTCAAAAACATGTGAAATTAACACAACGGCGCATTAATGAATGGCTTAGGTGGTGAAAAGCGAGAGTGGGTTGGAATTTGGCATCATGGCGCCGGATCCATTGGTTTGATGAGTGTAGGATGCTATTTCATAATGTGGATGGCCGAATTCGTGCGACAAGTTAAAACCCGTTTCGCACCAAGACATGTCCAACCAACCTATCACTGTGGTGGTGGCTCTGTGATGAAATGGGGGTGTGTCTCCTTCGGTTGTAAACTCGACCTTGTGACAGTTTCAGGTACACTCCATGCTCAGATAAATACCAACTTGAACCCGATATAGCATTTACGGGATATTCTTGGTCACCGTATACATACGTAGAAGAGACCCTCGTGTTCAAACTGTGGCAGAGTTAGATGCAGCACTGCATCAGGAGTGGCAGTAGGTTCCCCAACAAATCATACAGATACTTATACGTACTATGTCGAGGAAGGTCAATCAAGTCATTTTTGCACAAGGGTCATACACTCGCTATTGAATTAACACTGGTTTAAACTATATGTAATTGTTCCTTTTAATGCAGTCTTATTCTGTTTTATCGACCGATATAACTTTTATTGTAATAGTTGTTTTCATTGCATATAGCTGAAAAAACACTGTTAAGAATTTAGTCTACAGTTTCATTAAAATGCAAAGGTGTCCACTTATTGTTGTCAATTTTGTCAAGTCGACACACCCTTGTCACCATTGGATACATCTCTATAATAATGAATACATGTGAGTTAGTGACTTTGTTAAACTTTAGTTGAAATTGTGGTGGCGCATAAATTTTTGTTCTAAGTAAACTATTGCAGATAGTTAATACTTGTTAACGGTTAATGTAACGCGATGGATGTTGGAAGAATACTAATGTTTTTGATGAAACCAGACTGGCGATACTGTCACATTCATCCTGCAATCATATTAAAGTTGTATTCCCTGGGAAGATTCCATACAGTTTGATTTATGTGCCAACTCCGACTTCAAATGAATTCAAAATCTCCTTCAGTTTGCTAATCTTTAGATAGAGTTGCCGAATGAAGCAGGACTCGCACCGTTCTCTATCACTGGTAAATTTAAGCCTCGCTGCATTCTGTCAAACCTCGAAGTTTGATAATTTGGCCATCTCCCTGTGTACAAACAAACCTAATTTTCTGTTTATGAACATCGTTGCGTGACTTACAGAGTTGAAAAATGAGTCTTTCACTTTGAATATATCCTCCTCCTCCCCCTTTCCCTCAAATTCAAACATGGACGTCGTCAGTCTCAGAACGCTTTTCATTGCAGTGGTCTCCCTATCATCCAGAGACATCATCGCCAGTAACTCTGTCAGACTAACGCCCTGGGGAAAGTCGACCAGAAGTGCCACAGCTCTTCCTGTTGGATGTAATTACCAACGCATCAGTGGTGTAACGTAACTATTAATATATAATAAATATAAGTTATATCTATCCAACTTTACATGCTCTTCTGTTGTTAAAAACACCATTCATATTGACGTTTGTCATCTAATGACTTCTCATGTAAATAACTATTTAAAAAGATGATAACAACCCAATTTTTAATTGCTCTTTCCACCTTCTTTGAACCGAATTCTGTCAGTTTACTTAGTATCATAATATTAAGTTGTTGCTTTTCTGATACAATGATATCCAAATTACACTTGTCAAAGTTTTTTTTTATTACTGAAATCAACATCAGAGTAAAGACATATTGAATAAGGAAATTAAAACCCGGTGAATGGGATTACTTTCTCTACTAGCATGCTATCCTGCTCCGTCAGCCTATAATAGTCCGCAAACTCCTATCAAACCTTAATATCTGTCAAGACAACTGTCTCGTATCGCTCTTTACATTTCCAATCAATGAAATGACTCCCATCCCATACAGCAAAAGTGAAAGTATCCGGATAAAAGAATGCAAGTCTCGGGATATTTGGATCGAATAAAGATCATTAAATTGGCTGAACATATCACATGTCATGTTTAACCATGAATAAGCAGCGATATAAAGTATTGACGTGATACATATAAAGGTATTGCTGGAGTTTCACGGATACACATAAGCTGATGAAGCAGGTTATCTCTGTTTATCCATACCAAGTAAATTTGCATCATCCTGAGACAGACAGAAATCCACTGGCGAGGAGAAAACATCGCTTGTTGTGGGCAATGAGGCTTGTTCAGACTACAAGTAAACAAGAAGACAAACTTTGGAAATGTCGTCAATGTCAACGTATTAAAATGCAATACTTTTTCAGATTTGTAAACTGATGTCCAAGAGAAAGTATAACAAATATTTTTTTGGGTTAGAAACATTATTTGTGAACGGAAATTCACAAAACTTTACAGGAACATGTGAAAACCTACTACATAATATTTTCTTCTATCAAAAAAAGCGAAACTGTGAACACTGTCGCGCGAACTCGAATTTTCAAAGTAATATGCATGCATTTCACGAAATGCGAGTGCTGACAAACATTAGAAAACCAACAGAAAAAGCGAGTCATTGTCGCAGTATAAAAAACACATAGCAAAAGCCGTAGGAATGGCCCAGGAAGGAGCTTCACATCGCAAGAACGCACGGCTGTATGCATCACAAGAATGTTTTGACAATTACGGCAGACAGGCCGAGGAGTGGAAAACCACAAGAGGACCGCTTCATCCGGGTAATCCAGCTAAGAAACCATTCATCCCTGCAACAGCAACGGCAGCAACGCCACTCGGACATCGCATCAGTCGACAGACTGTGTCAAGGCGACTACGGGAAAATGGAATCCGGCCACGGGGATCATACCGGGGAGTTGTACTCACCAAGCAAGATCGACGTAACAGGCTTCGGTGGGCAGGGCAAGCTCGAAGTTGGCAAGTCGGAAACTGGTCACGTGTTCTGATGAGAGCAGATTCTGTTTGTTCAGAGCTGATGGTCGTCAACGTGTTTACAGACGTAGCTTGGCCTGCTTGTTCCCCAGACATTTGTGGAACCATCTTGACAGACAGTTTAGGAGCAGACCCATAGCCCCAGCGAACCGACAAGAACTTGAACAGTGTCTGATTCGTGCATGGAATCAGATTCCACGTGATGTCATTAGACGCCTTACGTCATCCATGCTCAGACGCATTCCTGCGTGTATCGATGCTTAAGGAGGACATGCACGACATTAAAGCAACATCCAATGACTCTAAGTGTGCAAATTGTTGTAAAGAACCTTCTGTCTGTATGGATACATTTTGATTCCCATTTTTCAACCCCCACTGTGTTCTTGTCCGTTTTTCCTTTTATTGTTTGTTATCGATGAGATGTGTTTACATTTAATTTATGCAGAATTGGAAGCTCTTATTAAATATTGCAATCATTTTGTTGAACCTGTCTTTGTTGTTTTTTAATTTCTTTTCAAAACGATGGTATACTTTCTTTTGGACGGTAGTTTATTTAAAATTCCCTAGAGGAAAAATGCATAAAAAGGCAGTAAAATGGTTTTTTAGAATAAATAAGGTGACTTCACAAAAACGAAAATAAAAGTTTCCAAATGCAAGACAATGTGTTAATCAAAAGAAACAGTTCTAAAACGAAAATACCATAATCAGTTTAGCCATGCAAACCCTTCTCCCGAGTTCATTATTTAATTATTAATCCGTTTTCTTCGATTCATCCACAATCATCCATCATCATTCCATTCATCGTCATCTTTCTTTTAGTTGTAATCTCTCTATTCATAATCATCTTTCCATTCTTACTGTAATCAATCCGTCTATCTACCCATCGTCAATTCATCCACATTCATCATATTCATCATCATCTTTCAATCACTCCATTCATCAATTATCAATATAAACCATTATCCATCCATCCACTAATCATCTTCACCTTTCCATTCATTCTTTAATCAGTCAATTTAACCATCCAGCATTTGAGCATCATTATCCATCATTTCAGTATCCCAATCATAATTCATCCATCGCCAACACAATCCGTTCATCTTTCCCTCATCTCTCATTTTCATTCATCCATCCATGTTGTAAGTTATCTTAGTAAGCCTTTGTCTTCTTGTTAGGTGGTCAATAATGCGGACATTTTCAAGATATATCTTCAATATTCTGTATATCCATATGATTCTAATTTGTGACAACATTTAGGCTATATCAAAATGGCGCTAAGGAGCAAGATATATGCATGAATGTAATATTTCTATTACATTTCTATTATGATGTTAAATTTTCTGTATTTTGATTTTTTAAATTTATCTTTGAATCTGATTATACAATAAGACACAATCACATGATCAGTACATACCAAGATTACACAGTGTTTGACTTACAAGCAACCAATGCTGGGAAGAACAAGTACATGGAATGCAGTGAGGCAAGAAGAGAAAAATGGTCATACCATACCTACCAGAATTTTATCAAACCTTCACGTTTGCAGTAAATTAAAGCGGTCAATATAATATATTTTCTTAATGTCTTCCTTTAAGCGTCTCAGGTTTGGTGATTTTTCCTGATGCACCGTTTTGTAAATCTTGTATTTATGACTATAATCATCAAATCGAGGACAAACATATCTTTTAAAATCAACCTAAACTAATGTTTTCCTAGAGGAGGTTTCCTTAGTTCATGTATTTTAAAAATATTAACTCTAATAATTGTTACCCTCTAGAATTAACGAGTTCACATTAATAGAATAAATGTAAAAATGAATCCTTCTCGGTTTACAGTAAGTGCATGCATTAGATTCTTAGTTCTTGTTTGTTTCCGACCAAGGGAACAATGCGAATAAAGTCTGGGCAATATTTACAATGGTTCATTTCTATCAGCCAGGAGTTTTGTATATGGAATCGGCACTTTTATGATCCAAGTTCCAAGGGGTCAGAAGCTCGACGCCCCCTTCCTCAATTAAATCACCAATAAACATGTTCACCCCCATTCAAAATTCTTCTGTATCCGCCACTGTGTCCTTTGCCATTCTTAATGACAAGCGAAGGTGTCATAATGGGGTACCAATTATGCCAGCTATGATTGGTTGAATGCATTGAAAGTGAGAGGTCGAATAAAATCCAACATCTCCAAATCGTAACGAGGCGAGGTACGAGTGTCAATTGAGATTTAAATGAGATTGGCTTGAGGGGAAACCAAATGGAGATAATTACCAAGCACGACACATTGCATTGCGATATCAAACGATCGTTGATAATGAGTGAGGTTTCTTGAAAATGCTTTATCGTATTGATTCTAGTTATTGAAAATGCTATAAATTTTACTCTCTACGATCGGTATAAGAATCTTAAAAAAACGCAAAACAACCTTTGTTTCCAAGAAGCTATAGGAATGTAATGAAACTTACAATTCAATCAGATCTCCAATACAATTATTACTTCAATAATCGTTTAGTCTTTAGTTTTAACCGGTCCTATTTTGTGTAATGTGCTTGTATTTATGAAAGTAAACTACATCCAATGTCTAGTGCATAACATCTTAAAAACATCTAAAACAAAACGAATTTTGTTTTGAGGAAACCTTTAATACAAAACAGCATCAATAATATGTTCTTATTACAAACGTAATTAAGTGTCAGGATATTTATAAACAGCAATGTAGATGAAAACAACTTATCCTAAAAAGAGTATGTAGATTTGAACATGCATAATTTTACAGCTTTAATTATCTTACAACCTAAATTTTATTTTGATTATTTTGAAAATATTTCAGTAGAAATAGATCAGGTAAAAACAATTTAACCTTCTTTGCAATCAAGAGTATAAGTATTTGTTCCCAAGATCGTAGGTGATCCAACCAACTTGTACCATTCTCTAAACCTCTCTCGATATTGGCTTATCTATTTGCGGAGCTTACACCACACTTATGTCTACAAGTTCAGAATAGCAGTATTACACACTGGCACTGTTTGTGATACAAAATATTTTGCTTAAATTAATTAACACGAAAAAGGTAAACGAGAGAGTTATAAGCCAAGTTTGATTACAAAAATCTTCCTTCCTCATGTACGTAATGTCGGGTATATTGAAAATCATTTACAGCAACAGAAGCGATACAGGCGCTCAAGGATTGAATCACCCTGCATCTGGAATAGAAAGAAAACTTTTTGAACGGACACAGCCTCACATCTGAGACAACAGATTCGTTTGTATCGAATTACCCTTATATGTTCACTTGTGCTTTAAAGCGAAAGAATTATTTCGAATTTTGCGAGTTGATCGGCTTTTTTTTCAATTACCACAATATTCTCAGCGGGAATTTTGTTAAATTATTAATTAACTTATTGTTTTCATTATTACTTGAATATTCAGTTTCCTATTCCTAATCGTCATTGGTATTGCCACTCAGGTGAATACCATGTGCGTTTATATGAACGATTAATAAAGTTAAGAGAACACACATTTATGAAGTATTCAATAATTTATGCATTATCAACATAACGAATGGCTGCTATGAGAAAACCTCGGAAAAGAGGATTATGTTTACATTCAAGGTAAAACTTTACCAAAACATTTCGTTTTATTTAAATTTTTTGGTTGTATATAATGAGGGAAAATCCTAAAAATGGAACCATCTTAAAGGTTTGGCAATGTGTCATCTTTGGTATCAAATCTCCAGTCATAAGGTTTTATAGGAAAAGACAATTCATATATTTAAAGTTCATTAACAACGGGACATGAGGATTACAAATACGCAAAGACGGAGCAGGCATGTTGTCTTATGCATAAACTGACATATCCGGATTGGATCATAATAAGGGAGACAACTCTTGGAGAACAGAAAGCTCCGATGCACATCTCAAACACTCATGAGATGCATAACAGATCTGATATCGACATCACTTGACTTCACTTGAAATTAACCCATAAATGATTCACTTTACTGATATGCTTCATTATAAAGAAAATCAATGTTTCCTTCAGCAAAGTAGTCGAGCAACTGTGAACAAGGCAAGAAGCTCCTTTCATGTTCTTGGCTGTCCTATTTTGTACCTTAATGAAAATAAACGTGGCGAAGTTTAAAGTTAATTGCCCAATTTAAACTCCCGATGATAAATCTCTCAAAATAGATAGTTCAAACTGAATATGACAGACTCACTACAGATCGGTGAACTCAGTGATCTGGACTTACCTTTACACCGTAATCCTTCGAGAGCTGTGTTGCCAGGAACTTCAATTGTTGCTTGTTGGAGTTGTAGTGAGGCGAGTCATGACCAACCAGATTTCCAGCCTGGATAAAGATTGGCACAGTCCTGACCACCCGGTCCTTTAGACCATACGGGACCAGCTCACTGATGTCCTTGTACTGCCCACTGAACGCGACAACCAGGTACACACTGGAACCTACAATAGGACATCAGCTTAATTATTGTTCTACTTATAGTCGACGTATTTGGTATAGAAATGACTTATTTGCTTAGAAAACACTTTCCAATGGATAAGAAGTTGCTATGAAAAACAACATATTTTAGAGGCTGTTTTTAAAAATGTAAAGATATAAGAAAATATATTTCATATTGTTGATTTTAATGGTCTGCTCTAACAGCTCCTCATAAACACGTATTTTCAAGAATACACACTTGTACCCTAGGCGAGAGTTCACAAACTTAAAGATTCCACCACTTATAGTGCATGATAGTTGGCTTGCACCATTGTTGGATTGATGACGTATTTATAAAGAATATGACGTCACATCTTACTTTAAACCTTCCAATGACTAGGGTCATAAGACAAGAAGGTATGATGCAAACATCTTTCTTTCTATCTGCTCATATTTTCAAGATATCAGGAGAGTGTATTTGATTTTACATGTGTGATCTTAATTGCATACTCCATCAGTTACCTGGAAATCTGAGTTACTTACTTATCAATTTTTTAACTGCATTCAGAAGTGATATACATTAAGAAGAAAAACTTTTCTGGATAACAAATTCTTTATTCTGAAATTTGGGAGTATATACTTACTCTAATCATTCCCCCTTACATACTTTCCTTACAAACTTATCAGAAAAACTCACTCTTTTCAAGAATTGGATTTACAGCCTCCTTAAATTCGTCTGCTGGTCTTCCTGTTGGTCTGAAAACAACTATTTTGGGTGGTGGACCGTTGTAGTTCTTCACCTCAAGAAACTCGTTTAGTTCCGATGTTATTTGTCCTGCAAGACGACGGTTGGAGTCGTAGCTTGGAACCACATCAAAGTTGTTAAGGAACGACATGTCTGTAACGGAGAAATATGTTAAACGGATACCATTTTTTACCCACAGAGGCAGCCTCTTAATACATTCTTATACTAACTTCTGTCGTAAAACGAACGTTTCTCAGTGTCGAAATGTAGATGCCTGATTGGAAGAAATCAAACAAATAAATCATCGACGCTTTCATAAGGTAAGGTAAACACAAGCTGGGTTAGGTCGCCATTAGTTTTATTCCCACCCTCGTTTTCGAAACATATTTTTACAACATCCGTTTCTGGTAGAAGTAACACTTCCGGATAAATCTATGTATAACTAATAGCTTCACGAAAATGTTATAAAGCCAGATTCCGTTATGTATGGATTGATAAAAGATGCAGCTAAGTAAGGAATTTATAACATTGATCGCCTGAGTAAAAATCACAAAATAACCCACACCTGTATAAGACAAAGTACATATCCTCTCATGTGTAATGAAATATATATTTCTTTGAGAACTTTACAAAAACGTAAAAACAATTGCTAACGAGATCGAATTTGACTGACACCACTCTTTCAGAATTTTGCGTGCAAACGTAAGGGAGGCAACTTTCTGAAATGTTAATATTAATTTCAAAAATTCCTTTACATAAATTATCAAAGAAAGAGCGAGAAAGAAGAGTTAAAACAACTGTAGACTCCTTCTATGCCATTGGTCAAAGATGGCCATCTGTGCTAATATGGTAATCATGTTTGAATTTAAAAAAAAAATTAAAACAGTAACATGAGATTGGACTTCTTGTGAACTGAACAATTTAACCTGTGTCAGACGATGAAAATAGTGTACAAGTTCTATGAAGCGTTTATAAAATATCTTGTAGTGCCTCCCTTAATGTAAATTTCATTGATTGAAATAGAATAGCAGACTTTTTGGAATGATAATGACAGCAAAGTAACAACATGACACTTACAGTGTAAATTCAAATTTGGAAACAAGTAAATGCAGTACAAGAACTTTTTTAGTTTTAATTTGGTTCCATCGTGGTCGTTGAACTGTCAAGAATACATTTTGAAAATTTGATATATTTCCGGAAAGAGATTTTGAATTATGTCACTCTCTACATAGGCACCCTAATTTTGCCCTTGAAACTTTTTAAGGTCAAACTGGCTTCACTAATTCTGTGTACAGTGTATATACATTCTTTTAAAAGAAGGTTTTAGGCGAATCCATTTCCAAAACTAGAATGATTTTTAAAATGTTCAGTTTAAAATAATCGCTTGACACTTTCGCTTGACACATTTGGGATAGCCTTTTAATCACATGGGCCATATTTATCTTATTTATAAATTGACAGAAACGCTCGAAAAAAAATCTCAATAAAGAAGGAGTGAACCGTATGTTTTTTTTATATCTCTCAAGGCAGGGTAATGGTAAGTGCGTGGTGGTTGGGAGGGAGAAGAGTTTCATGATTAATGTATACAATGTATCATAGAACACAAGCTAGATATGGTTACGTTGATTTAAATAATGACTCACAATTGGTGGAGGGTGGAGGGAGGGGGTGGATGATCATATTTTGTCATTAAACGTCTCTTAGACATAATTATGCTGATTTGACAGATAATGGCTGGGTAGAAGGGGGGTAGGGACGGATTGTGATAAGCTCATGTCCCGGGCAGAAAAAAATAACATGACATGTACAATTTTCTGCGGAAAAGGGACATTATTTTGATAAATATGCGGGAAAGCGAGTTAACATTTGATTTGAAGTACATTACGGTAAATAGGAAGAACGGAAGATCAACAGAGTTAGGTCACTGTACATCACATGATGGAATGTTCTTCCTACTGATATTCTTAGTCGAATGTTTTTGTCCATATGTCTGATTCACACATCAAATTTAAACATTGATTATCTCATCACCATTGTTTTAATTCAATTACACCAGAGGCAAACTCAGCGTTACAATACATTCAATGTAATTCATCTGTTACGTCGTTTATAAAACGTACTCACCGAGCAGTAGAAACTATCCTGTCCTCACGGTCACATCAAAACACTACAACTGTTTAAAGTGAAAGCACCTTTCCCAACTCGAAACGAAGAACTCGACTTGATGTCAATCTAATTTGATCATAACAGACTCTGTCTCAAACCAAAAGTAAGGTTATCGACCATCGAAAGCTTTTCACAGTTCGAGGAATATTACACTATCCCGAATCCGAGTAAAGGCTGGTTGCAACACAACATAACACGACAGCCTGCTGGACGAGTCAGCGCGATGTTAATAGTGGCTCTCTGCCAATGAACAAGTTTGTGGGAGGGTCGCTTTAGCGTTGTGTTTATGAACAAGAGACATAAGCTATATCAGCGCCATTTCATATCAAGCAGACAAGAAGTTGGACTCTAGTTGAAATTAGGAAACACATCGGAGAGGTAAGATTGTAAAAAAATTGATTTCATGTTTTTATAATTAGACATTACAACAGTATGCTGATATTGTATAGCATGACATCTTTTAGCAGTTTCATTTAATAGGCGACTTGAATTTGATGTCATATTACGGACCGCGAAAATAAGGGATATTGGTTGTTTAATGAATGATTTAACAGTGTGTAGCTGAAAAATGTATTTGTTCATAATTTCGAAATTTAACATATATCTCTTACTTATTTTTCAAGGATGTATTGAATATAAAAACCCATTGTTTTATTAAATATGTGTATTTTTACATTGTGAGATATGACACAAGCTTACATATGGTTATTGTAAAATAGCTATGCATACATGTATGTTTGGCAAATTACTTTTTACTGAACTGTAAAAATAATATGCATTTGATATTCAAAAATATAATTACATAATACATTTTCCAAAATACAGTTTCTATCGTGTTGGTTAAATTGGTATAAACGTTAGAGTCAATGCTTTATGGTATAGATTGTGAAAGTGTTATAAGACATCATATATGCCCTTTATGGTATAGATTGTGAAAGTGTTATAAGATATCATATATGCCCTTTATGGTATAGATTGTGAAAGTGTTATAAGATATCATATATGCCCTTTATGGTATAGATTGTGAAAGTGTTATAAGATATCATATATGCCCTTTATGGTATAGATTGTGAAAGTGTTATAAGATATCATATATGCCCTTTATGGTATAGATTGTGAAAGTGTTATAAGATATCATATATGCCCTTTATGGTATAGATTGTGAAAGTGTTATAAGACATCATATATGCCCTTTATGGTATAGATTGTGAAAGTGTTATAAGATATCATATATGCCCTTTATGGTATAGATTGTGAAAGTGTTATAAGATATCATATATGCCCTTTATGATATAGATTGTGAAAGTGTTATAAGATATCATATATGCCCTTTATGGTATAGATTGTGAAAGTGTTATAAGATATCATATATGCCCTTTATGGTATAGATTGTGAAAGTGTTATAAGACATCATATATGCCCTTTATGGTATAGATTGTGAAAGTGTTATAAGATATCATATATGCCCTTTATGGTATAGATTGTGAAAGTGTTATAAGATATCATATATGCCCTTTATGATATAGATTGTGAAAGTGTTATAAGATATCATATATGCCCTTTATGGTATAGATTGTGAAAGTGTTATAAGACATCATATATGCCCTTTATGGTATAGATTGTGAAAGTGTTATAAGACATCATATATGCCCTTTATGGTATAGATTGTGAAAGTGTTAAAAGATATTATATATGCCCTTTATGGTATAGATTGTGAAAGTGTTAGAAGACATCATATATGCCCTTTATGGTATGGATTGTGACAGGAGTCGTTTAACGTTACCGTACATAACATTTTCTACAAGAATAGATCTAATATTGGAGACGCTTAATATGCTATAACATTTGTCACATTTTGGAACGTTGACAACCAGTGTTGGTCATGTAATATTTGTTGTGGTCACCATTGTTGTGATTATTATGACAGGTTGATGTTATGTTCTGAGTTTGCTCACAGCTTCATATTTTGGTATGGTGTGCTGACGTTTCCTTTTATGTTTGTTGTGTGCTGGTATTTTGATATGATGTGAAGGTTTGCTGTTGTTTCATATTATGTTATCATTATATTTTAGTCTTTGTGTAGTGTGCTTGGAGTCTAGTATGATGTGTGTGGTGTGCTGACAATTTGATTTAATGTGTTTGGTGTGCTGACAGTTTTATAAGTGTGGAGTGTATTAACTTTATTATATGATGTGTTTGGTGTGCTGATAGTTTTATATAATGCGTGAGGTGTGCTGACAATTTCATATGATGTGTGTGGTTTGTTTACATTTTTACATGTTGTGTGTGGTGTATTGACACTTTCATGTTATCTTTCTGATGTGCTGACAGTTTCAAATTATGAGTCTTATATGCTTACAGTTGATACTACTATACTATGCGTGCAGATGAGAGCCTCAAATTAGAATTGTGATGTGCTGAGAGAGCTTTTTTATAATAATGTTGTGATGTGCTGGGAGTTTGTTTTAATGATGATTGTGGTATGCTGACAGTTTCATCTGGTGTCTGTGGTGTGTTGAGAAATTTATATAATTTTTATGGTTTGTTACCAGTTTTATATTAAATTTAGTTTTGCTGACATTTTGTGGTGGTTTTACTTTCAGATGGGAAAGGAAGAAAGTAAGCCAGTGCCACCCGAGGTAAAAAGGTTTTCAATAATGGAACACTATATCCTACTAAAATCTAACACCATCATGGTGTGTTAGGCAGAAAAAAACCAGTTACAAAATAAACCTTTTTGATAGAATGATTGATTCAGTCATTTAAAGCATCACATTATGATATCAGATTAAGAGGTGCTTTACTCTTTTCTCTCTCTCCATATTTACATACAGAATTTTTACATGTTTTAAAATATGTTATGCTTTTAAAGCGAAAACCATTGCAAGGACACTTTATCAGTGTACGTAATATTATCTCTTAATACGAGGTCCCAAATACAAATCTCTCTTTCATGTTTATGTGACGTCATCAGAATAGAACGCTTTTAGTATTATTACATATTTTCCAAACAATTTTTGACATATATTTTTTGTATAATCTAAACATTTTTGGTGGATACATACGACAATATCCTTAACATCTGTATATTTTGTGTATACCCATCGTGTATGCTTGGTAAGGTACCCACATGTAAGCGTAATTGTTATAAAATTACAGTTAAAGGCAACATTTTAAGAATTAAGTAAACTTCATAATGAAAATGACGTCCATGCTACAACTCTGTATCTCTGCTTCTCTACACAGGAGTTCAAACGTCAATGGGCTGTAACAACAAACCTTATATGGACTGAAGAGGTGAGGGACTCCTTTTGCAGAACAGATTCAAACATTTTATTTTGTTGGAATGTCGATAGAGTTTTATTTCAACATCTGTTAATGTTAACATTGAATACATCATAATAAGCAATTGTAATGATTTTGTACACTATTTTTCCACATCAGAGTACCTCCCTTTCGTTTGAAGAATTTTGATTAATTGAACTAAAAATACGCTAATAATGTATTCACTTACCAGGAACTAAAACGCTTAAGGAAGCGCATTCTTGCTCCCAAATGTACCAAAAGTGGGAAGCCAATGAAACTGAAGATTCTGATCTTCGGTCCAACTGGAATGGGGAAATCTTCCTTTAGTAACGGTGTTCTATCCGCTGTAGAAAACAAGGAACATGTTTCCAACTACTTCCCAGTCGGGTCTTCTGGTACAACCTTCACAAAGGGGGTGAGTTCAAGATACAGCAATAATCATCTTAACATCATTTCATTGAAATATTCTCACTTAGCTCTAACGTCCTCTGACATGAACCTGGATGCCAGTTCCTCCTTTTCATTAAAGAGAATATATTTTTCGTATAATTTTACAGTAATTTTGGAAAGATTCAATTGAGTATTACCTTTATTTAGAGAAACTTGAGTTAGCACAAAAGCTGACGCATCTCTCGGATTGTTATGTGCATGTCGAAGTACAAGAACACTAAACACTGAATGCCTTATGCCTTGTAGTTCCACGGAGCTAAGATTGGTGACAAGTGGCTAATCGACATGGGAGGAATCTTTGAGTCAAGGAGCATCACGGATCAAAACATCAAGGACATCGCCTCGGGGAAAATACCTTTCTATGCCAAGGTAAGACAACAACATTTCCGAACTGGAAAAAACTTGTCTAATGTCTAACCACGAAATAAGGTTAATTTGATTGTCCCTGGTCAAACCTAATGAATGTAAGTCATGCAGAGCTAGATTGAATATGAAGTGAAGTTTAAATTATGTTTTACAGCTGTTGGTGAGACAGTGGTTTCGGCTTTCAGAATATCCCTTTGAAGTACATATATTACGTTTTTTCTTTCTTGCACAAATGACTACAAATAAGATGAAAATATTACTCATTTCAAAAGGCTTCCATACTACTTACTCCAATTTCAGTTGACCGAAAATCTTGAAGTGAAGGACCGAGAGAAGTTGATGGTTCCAGCTCCGGGGAAGAACGACGTGGCCTGTGTTGTTATTGTGTTGGCTCTCGGGACGGAGATACCCGTGGAGATCAAGCGACAACTCGCTTGCATCATGGATCTTGCCGGAGACGGAGGTGGGGTTAAGTTTATTTTTTGAGAAATTTATATATCCTTATGATCATGATTATTACCTTCAGCATCCTGTATTCTTATAAACAGGTTGACAGCAACTCGCTTCCTATGACAAATGTAACCATTACGGTATGAACGAGCACGAGCTTTTGAAAGCAAACGAAAAAAACTGCACTTACAATATGGTCAACAATTTCTTCTTGCAGTTTTGTCCTACCGTCTGGTTCTCACCCACCCAGACAATGTTGACAGCAAGTTCAAGGATCCGCGGTCTCTGCGGTCGGTGTTCGACTCCCAGGCTATTCAGGATGCTGTGATGAACATGGCTAAAGAGACAGGAGTTCCTCCAAGTAACATCAGCCTTGTGCGGAACTATGCTAACGAACCCTCCACTGACCTCTACTCCAACATACTCTTCCTCAACGCACTGGACATCATCATCTCTTCTTCACAGGACCAGGCGGAGAAAAAAGATGCAGCGGAGGAATTAAGGGCAGAGTTGGTCGGAGAGGATGATTAGATTTCTTGCGCAAACATATCAATCGAAATGTCATTGTTTTTGGATTGAAACCGGGACACATGCAATTCGTGTCTGAGACGTGTCAAGCTAATTGTGAACCATATTCAGAGATGTCTGTTTGTTTGTTTGTATATTTCAGCAATTTTAAATATATTTCTTATCTCATTAAACTTTTTAAAATAATCGGTTTATGATGTTATTATATGTCATGTTTTTGTTCGTTACCAGTGAACATTGGAGATTCTGTTTCAATAACATCTACCCACATTCAATATTTAAAAGCTGTCGGAAGTTTATTTTGCGGGTTTTGTTTTTTCTTAAATCATAGATGAAATAAAGAGATATTGAGCGTTAAATCAACAGTCCGAGATACATATCGGATGGTGTAGACTTTATATAATAGAGGTATGGAACGCATAACTACTTCAGTGAACATCACATGATGATTGCTAACATAGAAATGACTTTCCATTTTATGTTTTCTATGTGCCTTGACTAGCATAAGTAATAAAACCAATAATAATATAATACTTTATATGATATTTTAACGACTTCCGGTAAAATCACATGTCGTTCATCATATTACCAAGAAATTCCAAGAAAGAGGAAATGCAGTTCAAATTACATTCACAGTTGTTTATGTCTTATTATACTTTTGAAACCAGCACAAATTGCATGTATCCTAGTATCTCTGAAATTTTCAAAATGCTTTGACTTTACTACTGCTTTCTGTGGAATGTTTAACTTCTATTAAAGTTCCTTTCGCTGAACGAATGCTAATGTGGTAAAAGTGTATTCTTCTTTCAATTTAAAGTCTTAGTAGAGAATGTCAATTGGCACAATATTGTTCCCAGCCACGCGTTAAGCACATTATATTCATTACAATGAGAGAAAGTCGCAAAAGAGTTTGTGACCTTCTCATTTTTTTAAAGTTCACACAGAGATTTTACATTAGCATTAAAAAGCTTCGTATTCTTAACTTATATACATCATATCCATCTTCACTGAGGGAAGAAGAAGGGCCATATCGATTCGGATCACCTTGACTAATTGAAGGTGTCAGCGAAAACTCTTTCAGGATTGAAGCCTGCACATCAAGCTAGTTAGGGGCATAGCTCATGAGGTAATCTCAAGTATGCCTGAGCGTTTTTGTACTAACCACTTTCTTGGACGGATCACTGCCGAACTTGATCTGGGTGGTCTTGACATGATGTTTTGGATATATTTTAACGTTTCAATCATCGCACAAAGTATTTCAAAATGATAAAACTAATTGTTTATATTGACATGGGTTTTTTCTTCTTTATCCTTGAATCAACTAATAATTGGCGATTGGGATCTTGTCTTTTAAGTAACAATAACTTGTGTCACTAACGTATCGATGGAGGAACTGAGTATTAATCATTAATGCATACATGTATTTTCTACTTGCGACACAGTCCCATAGTTTATTGTGTGCTTTTCGGTTGAGTTCGAAGCAGGAATTTTCTCATAGTCCTAATATCCAAAACATTTTACGTGTACCTTAAGAACTGTTTTGAAGTAAGACAAAAGAAAACTCATTATAAAAAATACATTTTGAAGTAAGACAGAAGAGAAATCATTACAAAAATAGACATTTTGAAGTAAGACAGAAGAGAAATCATTACAAAAAATCATTTTGAGGTAAGACAGAAGAGAATTCATTATAAAAAAGACATTTTGAGGTAAGACAGAAGAGAAATCATTAAAAAAAGACATTTTGAAGTAAGACAAAAGAAAACTCATTATAAAAAATACATTTTGAAGTAAGACAGAAGAGAAATCATTACAAAAATAGACATTTTGAAGTAAGACAGAAGAGAAATCATTACAAAAAATCATTTTGAGGTAAGACAGAAGAGAATTCATTATAAAAAAGACATTTTGAGGTAAGACAGAAGAGAAATCATTAAAAAAAGACATTTTGAAGTAAGACAGAAGAGAATTCATTATAAAAAAAAGACATTTTGAGGTAAGACAGAAGAGAATTCATTATTACAAAAAAGGCATTTTGAGGTAAGACAGAAGAGAATTCATTATAAAAAGACATTTTGAAGTAAGACAGAAGAGAATTCATTATAAAAAAGACATTTTGAGGTAAGACAGAAGAGAATTCATTATAAAAAAAGACATTTTGAGGTAAGACAGAAGAGAATTCATTATAAATAAGACATTTTGAGGTAAGACAGAAGAGAATTCATTATAAAAAAAACATTTTGAGGTAAGACAGAAGAAAATTCATTATAAAAAAAAGACATTTTGAGGTAAGACAGAAGAGAATTCATTATAAAAAAAGACATTTTGAAGTAAGACAGAAGAGAATTCATTATAAAAATGACATTTTGAGGTAAGACAGAAGAGAATTCATTATTACAAAAAAGACAGAAGAGAATTCATTATAAAAAAGACATTTTGAGGTAAGACAGAAGAGAATTCATTATAAAAAAGACATCTTGAAGTAAGACAAAGGAGAATTCATCATAAAAAAGACATTTTGAAGTAAGACAGAAGAGAATTCATTATAAAAAAGACATTTTGAAGTAAGACAGAAGAGAATTCATTGTTGTGACTCGTCCGATCCACCTGGTGGAATAATAAGCACATATTTTGCAACCTTGTACAAGTTATCTTCAAGTTGTACAATCTTTCAAATATCTATGTTATTGATCTTGCGAAGTAACCGATGTTTTGTTTGCAAGTTATACAAATAACAATAATCAAATCCAAAGGCAAATTTCAGAGCATTGTCTCTTCACAGAATGGTCTCAGACTCATACCAAGCTGCAAACACTCGAGACCAGACTCGCGTGTTTTAAAACATTATCATAGCCTTATATTTACATAAAGGTTCATCGGGAATACGGGGTACCTGTACTTTACACATGACACCTGTGAAGACTGATTGTTTCCATGAATTGAGTAGAATATTCTTGGTGGACTGTGAATGTTTTGTTTCAAAGAAACAGATTGCTGCACTACTCTGTGAAATATATAGAGAATATCACCCAAGTGTCTTCTGATATCAAGTATATCAACACGAGTTGATAAAAGTTACAAATATCCGAGGCTTGCCGAGGATATTTTTACTTTTATCAACAAGTGTTGATATAATAGATATCAGATGACACGAGGGTGAGATTATATTTATCATCCAAAATCATTTTTCATTTCCATTGCGTGAAATTCCATATTTCTGAACACTGCACCATTCTTAGACTCTCAGTGTGGTGATCTATTAGCACTGTGACGTCATCGTGGTTTCCGACGTCATAGCATTGTGATGTCATTACTTGATGATGTAAAACAGTTATGATGTCATGAACTTGACTGTGACAGGGCATTGTTCAAAATCTACTGTCAAAACGATATCTCCTAAGAGGGTTGATATCTCTCACAGAGGAGGCCCTTTTGAAGCCAAACAAATAATTACAAGCAAATCTTATTCTACATATGTAATAAATGTACTATGACAATAATTGGGAATATCCTTCATCAAAAATATTTCATTCCTTTTTTGTTGTTCCTGTCACTATAGAACAAAGTACATACAGCTCAGACGCTAGAAACAAAACGATCATGATATATGATACGAATGTGAAATTGAATAGTTGTTACAAATATGCACCAATTAAAAAAATTAAGGCAAACTAAAATTGGGTGATAGGAAAGGTCTCAAGTACACATTTCATAAGGTACTCTATGAGTGAATATTATCTTCAAAAATGACTTTCAAATAATTAGAATATTGCTATTACTTACGTCAATATGAGTGAGAAGAGGAATCAGCATCACTGACTTGTAGGAAAAATCACGAAACTTACCATTGCATCTACGTCAAAGGAAGTCATGAATGATATCATGATAACGAAAAGAACTGAAACGCATACATTAATCACTTGTTTAAGGTACTATGTTATGTTTTGTATGTATGTATGTATGTATGTATGTATGTATGTAAATTTATCTGATCGATTAATTAATGACTCTCATGGTATGATTAAATTTGATAATTAAATTCATTCCGTTGATATATTTCCATGTGATGAAACTTTAAATTGCATACGTATGGTAAGGACACAAATGAGTTTTTTCCTTAGAATGCTATAATGATAAAAAAAGAAACACATTTTTTATGCACTCATTTAAAAAAGAAATCGCTCATCTGCGTAGCCGCATGGAAATAGACAAAGAAGAGATCCTAGATTGTAAAGACAACTGGATTGTGGAGAAAGTTATCTTGACCTTGTTCAGTGTAGAAGGAAGCCTGAGGTACCTGAACTACTTAAACACCACCATTCCTCGAGAATCGCGAGTTCCACGAATTGATGCTAATCGCGGTCGATGATTCGGCTCGCTACTCTGTGCAGACATTGTTTACAAAATGTCTTTTTCCAAGAACCTGTTTAGAAATTATTGAGGGATCAAAATGTTTGAAAAACTTGTTTGCAACTAAACAATAATTGCTATCTCGCACTGAATGAAAACCTCATCGACATATATGCAATTATTTTATTTCTCGTTCTGATTTGGAATGACAAGTATTATATAAACAACAATGGGGTTTTTTTCAAGAAAGAATTTGCTTCTTACAATTTGATGATATATTAAGCATTTTGTCAGTCTTATGTGGTCGATGTTACAACACAAGTGAAATATGGACTATTTTCTCTCATCGCCTGCTAATTGAACTGTGTAAACAATGGTTATTTGCATTATTTCTATCAGATGAATCAATTTGTAAACGACCTGAAAACTACAGGCAATTTGAAACTTTCTTGGATGAATCTGGAAATATTCCATTCAAAGTGACTGATATGTCTATAAACTTGGTGATAAGATTATTTTCATTGAATATGAATAAATTCGTTAAGCTAAGATAATTTCTGTAGTGTAATAATGGCTAAAACAACATTAAACACGCTGTTTACATCTTATGTAAATATTAGTTTCGGGTATAATATGAAAAGAAAGTACCAAAGTAAACTGTTAAACAGAAATGTTTTAGTATTGGCAAATGTTCCTAGAGAAAACTGTTTTTGAAATGAGGTGAATTCAACTAACATGTTTTCATGTGATGTTCTATCAGTATATGCAAAAGAAATTTTATGTAACCTCATGTACAATTGTTGTTGGTTTTACAAGATTTTGAATTTTAAAAAACCGTCTTGTTTTAAATAATAAAAATGGCTAAGGAAATCAAATGACTTCAGCTTAAGTTACTTGACAAATTACAGCTACATATGAGATAGAAGTATTTGAAACCAATATCTGTTGCTATCATGATTACCTACTTTAACTGTGTACATGACTGGATTCAAATCAAGGGGGAATCAGAGTAGCATAAAAAGAATGTGCTCAGAGTCACCTAAAGGCTGGGACATGAACAGAACAGAGTTATCCTTGTCCTTTGTAGACAAACTTCCGAAAAGGTAGACCTAGAGTCTTGTCCAATGAAATAAGGCCAACAAACCTCTTTTACGACTTATACGACCCATGAATCGAGGCATCTACTTTGCTTGTAGACTGCACAGCAACACAGCATCATATTTCACTGAAGGAACAGCTTGTAGAGAAACGGATGAGCATTTTGGTTTAGACAGAATGACCAGGATACCTTGGCGAAACATTAACAATGTGAAATCGGAGCAAACAACTCTAATGTCTGTATAGAAGTCTGAAACAGTCTGTTAACGGCAGATGTGAAGAACCTTTTTGACATCTGTTGAAGAAGACATGAACAAGACAGTGGAGGAGGAAAAGAAAAGAAATCAGTGCCTTAATTTTTTTTAAAAGTTTGCAACAGTCTATAAACGGCAGAGAAGGAGAAATATCAATTGGGCAGATATAGAATCAAGACAAGGCAGTGGATACAAATTTAACCTTGTGGGACCAATCATTTGACCATTGAAAATGAAACAGAACCAGCAGGGGCACCAAAGTGAATAGTTAAATATCTATGGATACTGATTCGAACAAGTAGGCGTATGATCAGTTATAACTTTTATATGCACTCTAGGTACCTACGTAAAGCCTTGTGTAACTTTCATGCATATATCATCTTTGCAGATAGTCAATTATTGAATAAGGGAATTATTTGTCAGACTCTATGCGGGTAAAAACATTACGATTTGAGATAGTTGTTCTGACCTTTTTGCACACATAATGCATCTATATGAATAGTTCAGAGGTAGAAAGAATTATGTAAAATTGTAAATCATGACTTTATAAATCTAAAAATAAAAATGTTAACCGTTTTATATTTTTTTGTGGTAACCCAGCTTATTAAACTTATTAAACTTAACATATCGATAATATTAGTCTAATGCAAACATAAACATAAAATATAGCATAATATATTATATATATTATCTTCTTAAGCAGCTATGACCATTTGCCTGTTTTTTTTTTCATTTCCAGCTCAACAATCTCCTTGCAGAGTTTTCCTTGAAATTCGAAAAGGTTTTATTGCAGGTTTAATTTTTCAACCCTTACAAAAATGTTTCAGTTAGATTTTCAGATATTTTAGATAGATAATTTTAACCTAAATTAAAAAAACGTTAGCAGTATATTGATGTAATCATACTAAATTGAATTCATATAAACATTGTTAAGTGATGTGTCAAACAGTCTTCATAATTTCACCTTCTTAACCTCAATAACCATAATATATAAATTAGTTAAAATAATACAACATGGGCAGAGGACATATGACGAAATATAAGCAACATTAAGTAATGTAAGCAAAACTAAGTAATGTAAGCTTAACTTAATAATGTTTGCAAGAATAAGTAATGTAGGCAATATCGGGTAGTGTCTTTTTAAAAAGTTTATTTAATGTTTGGTTAGATTCATTTTCACTAAAATATAATCAAATAATCAAAAATGAACCAGGTGAATGATTAATTTTCGAAACGAAAAATTAAATAAATGAATTAACTTCGTCAGTTGAGAAAAATAAACTGGTTTTTAGGAAAAAAATAGTTTGTGATTACGTGGAGTTTATAAAACAAATGAAACACATTATTTTGCTTATATTAAGAACACCCGGCATATTTCATGTCAACACACAACAGAATGTCGAGATATGAAACTATTTTTGACCTACACTAAAACTGATTATCGCTTATACAGCAACGTCTATACAAGTTTCAGGTATGCAAAATTGGCTTCTCGGAAAACGTGGTTCCAAAATATATGAGTGTTGAAATTCGGGTCAATACACTGTGGTGGAAAACTTCGAAATCCAGGAAAGTCAATGATACCATCAAATCTGTGGAATAATCCCAAGCCAACTTTTACATTGGCACTTATTTCTTGGAAACAACACTTTAGGGGAAACAGTTTCGCATCTCCAAAGGCTAAAACCAGCATTTATTTCAAACAACAGAGAATTCCAGGAATGGATATGTAGAATTATGGGCAGGTTGTAACAGTGACAGGCGATTCTTGGAAACAAAGGTTCCTCTAAAAAAGATCACTTCATATAGCCAAGTTTTACATTGATTCTAGAAAACAGTTGCTTCCAGGAAATTAAACACTAACACGCTTGTATATTGATCTTGTTTTGACAATGAGTCACAGCTCAGAAATATGTTCATCATTTCAATTAATCTAACGCTGCATAAATTCATCAACATAAATTCATTGTCAGTGCAGCGTGATTTGACTTTTACGATTGCTAAACCTTGTGGATTATACATGTTTTTCTATTTTCAAAAAGTTCGTCGATTTTTACACCGAATTCAAGTTTATTATTGTTATAACGATACTAGATTCTGTTTTGATCATAAAAAAATTATATATTTTTGACAACATATAAAACATTCAATTCATATTAATGAGTGAGTGAGTGGGTTGTTGTTTAACGCCGCTTGGGCAATATTTCGGAAATTAGCGACGTGAGATTTAATTCATTTTAACATTCAATAATGTCATTCAATACTTCTGTTGGAAGTCAACCATTACAATGTCCCGCGTATGCGCAAGGTCAGCTTCACCTTGTGCAGTCTACTTTCACGTCAGTCTAACCTTTGCTATCTATTTATCTCTGACCCGATTCCTCAGGAATCAAGAATTTCCACATCTATGTATAGTTCTCAGTCGCGTCTGAGTGTACACGTTAGGTCTGTTTTACCACAAATTGCACAACAGATGAAAAGAATTATAAATTATTTATGTCAGCAGTCCCAGCTTGTACAGCGTTCAAAGCTTATCTTTATCCGTATCGCCATATGACGGTGTTAAAATAAGCCCTTCGGCTTGTTCACAAATCCAAATTCAATTTTCTTAAATAAAATATGTTTATATCACTCAGTGAATGAGACACACATAGCTGCAAAAATGAAGAGATTATATTCTTAATAACATGCTGGAACATGTCTTGGTGTATGACAACATACGAATATAAAACTGTCTTCTTTGATATTGTTGCCTCATCTGTTTCTCAGACAAAAGATATAATTGGCATATACGCTCCGTAAGAATTATTGTCACTCAGAGAGACTGAGTTACCATATTCATCCAAAGCTTCATATATGCGCTATATGATTACAATTTTGAAGCAATGTAAATTTTTCGAAGGAATATTTTTTACTACACATTAATTTGTGGTATGCAAGAACCAATTTTGGCATGGGTCAAAATCATAAAATTAAGATTTTCTTACAAAAATAGACAACATAGGTTAACATTAATGATATATCGAATTTTTCACAAACACAATTTTGAAATGACATTTATATAAGTTAATCAAGAATTCTCAGCTTGTGCATTTTGGACTCTAGTGTTGCATGAATTCCTTCCAAATGTGTTCTTATAGCACTATGGGTATCGATTTAAAGTAACACAGAATATGTTTCATGAAGTTTGTAATTGGCGTAAAAAGAGTCACAATATCATATGATTGAGTTAAGTTCAAATCGCCATCCAAAGTTGCATCATTATCTTTTAAATGCCAAGAGTATGACATTGTCTTGTTTTCGATTGTAAGTTGAAAACGGTCATAAAATGTTAAGAAGTCGAAATTCAGTATCCAATTTACATGTATATCAATAAATTAACCTACTTAGCAAGAGCAACCTCTTTTTCCATTTGTGTCTGCTATAAGTAATTTTCAAAAATTAGGTTTGAATCATTGGCGCGCCCATTGTCCGGTTTTCGATCATAACTCTTGACCTTTTTTCCTGTTTATTGTCATTATTCAAATGAACAAGCTTCGAGATATTAATTTCAGAAACAAGAACTATTTGTCGATGAAAAAACACTTTTATACGATAAGACATATCCGACCTCATCAACATACTCTGTGCCCCTTAAAATAATGTGATAGAAATATGTTTTCTTCAACGCCTCAAATAATTTTAACATATTGATAAATGATCTTTGAAGAAGTCGATCTCAAGTGGATGCCACTTAACATGATATTTGCACTAAATAAAGAAAAATGGAACAAACTTGTAAAGCAGCTGTGTATACTTACATACAAGTGAATAACTGGATTATAATTATCAATATAAGTTTTCAATGAAAATCGAAGAATACCCTTTAGTGTCAGCAACTCAAAGTAAAATTTACACGAATATATTAGAAAATTAACTTTTTAGACATTGTCGAAGCTATTTTTCTTTATATACTATAGATACTGTAACGATCAAAAATTACGTTTGACTTATTGACGTGTTTCACTACCTGGTTTGTTCTATATATATATATATATATATATATATATATATATATATAGAACGATACATTCAGTACCCGGAGTGTTTCTTTAAAGTTATTGATTAAGCTCTGAGTCCAAAATTCCTCATAGGTGAAAAATTCGTAATAGGCTTATGTTTTTTGGGGATTCAATTTTTAAGTATGCCATAGCTCCCATCAGTGACAGTTTGGTAATATAGCAAACATGTGAGTTCGCTTTAGGATTGCATTCTCAGAAAATTTGATTCTTGCTGAAGCTACCCAACTGTCAAAAATTTCCAGGTCGGTAATTTCAATCTATTCGTCCTTGGTAGTACCGTTTACTCTGTTTGCACTGCTTACTTCCACGCTTTCGCTAGCACGTGTTTTCTTGGAAATCTAAAATCCCCTCGAAATAACATGAAAATGGATTGATGTACATGTAATACACTTTGTAAGGTGTTTTCTCGGAAATCCAACAGGGTCATGACATTCCACTACATAATTATCTCCCTATCAGATGTAACATTTAATCTTCGCAGATATGCTCTTGTCATGGAACTCTAACTCCGCGGCAACATTTAAGGTCATCGGTTGTTGACAACATGGGGACAATGTAATTTCTGTCTAAAATAACGTTCTCCTAATCAGCTGTTTTCGTACAAACCTAGCTGCATAGCAATCTAGATGGATCTTTATGGGTCATTGTTCGTGTTTCTCAAAATATGACTTTTAACAATATTGATATTATCCTGGAAATCTAACTGTGCTCTTAACAATTTGAAAAAATGTTTTCTCTCTATCAGTAATTTGTTTTTGGAAATCGTATTCATTACAAATTGATTCACAAGTACTCCGCGACGACATTTAAGGTCATCGGTTGTTGATAACGTTGGGACAATGTAATTTCTTGCTGAAAGTCTAACTGTGCTCGATGTTTAAGAAGTTTTCTCTCTATCAATGGTTGTTTCGGAAATCGTATTTATTACAAATTGATTCATAGAGATATATAATGGACTTTGTTATTTTTCTTTAGGATGTAAATTTTTGTTATTTATGTTTACCTGTAATTTGATGAATGTGTAAATAATACATGATTTTCTCTGTAGAACATAAATAAGTTAATTCACATAGTACTGCTTTAATTCCACCATGTGTCTCAATGTTAAATCATTGATTTTAGACTTCACTTTAATGTTAGGTTGGTACTGTATATCGAATTTGATAAAAAAAAAACATTAATCAATTTCCATATTCCATAAATGAATAAATGGTAATATTTACTTGATGATTTATCCAAATGGTAACATAGTTTTATGCGTTGTGCTGAAAGTAATATAGTGCAGCTCACGAGTTCTTGAAATGGTGATGTATATAATCAACTCGGTTTGATAGACACTCCCCTCGCGGCATTAAGTAGATAACGATTCATAGTCGACCTTCATGAATACATGATTAATTGGACAGTCGCATGTTTTTTTTTAGATTAATAAAGTGATATCACAAAAACGTAAATAAATGTTTCCAATTACAAGACAATGATTTTTAACCAAAAGAAGCCGTTTTACAACGAACTTATCATGATCGGTCAAGCTATGAGAATCCATTCCATTCCCTCATATGATTTAGAAATGTTCACACAAAAATGACCGCCAGTATTGTTTGGTTGATAGTTCATTACTATCGATGATCGGTTTGAATAATGAGATGTTTTAACCCTGAGAAGATAATACACTGGAAAAAATCGAATGCCTTCTGAGGAAAACTTTAAAAAATAATTCTTTTACAAAACTAATATGGTTTCCAAAATGAACAGGGAACAATTCATTTAAAATAAGATAAATAACACCTGTCAGAGGCAGGCTATTGTGTAACCATACTTTTTAAGAACGAACTATGATAATAAATTCAGTCCCCATATATAATTCAGTGTTGAAACAATGATTGGGTCCCATAATTAGAATCACAGGCGTATTTCAACAATTTGACATTCTCTATTTTGAACATTGTTAATATTTTTTCGTTTTTCAGTCAATTTTAAGGAAGTTTGTACGAGAAGTGTCAAAGCATCAAGTTTAGTGAATAATATTCCAATATAATCTTGCCCATCATTCGAATTGGCATCGATTATCAAAATTTAATCGTTAATGCAAGTATTCTTCATGTAATGTTTGCAGAGTAAACCCATAGTATGAAAACAAAATGAAATTGTATCAGACAATAATTGAGTCTCCATTGTCTGTTTTTCCGCTTTCTGTGATAATAATTTGGTTTTAACAATAGGGATACCCTTGATTAAGACAAATTGTAAAGTCACTATAGCACGTTTGATATAATTGATATTGATATCATATACCAATTTCGGTTATTTATGTGCAGGACATTTCTTACTCAGATGATTCACACTCAAATGACCGCGCGCAGTTGTCCTTCATGACTCCTTTTTTCACATCCACGTTTATTCCGGTTGAATAATGAGATTTTATACATCTTTTTGCATAATTTCAATTAAAAATTTCCATTTTAAACCCGTGCTTCAGTGTCTTTAAAAAGGGATGATAAAATTCCAATTCATTGAAACCTAAATTCAACAAACATTATACATTTTCAAAACCTTCCAAATTACCTATTCCAAGTTTGCAAACAAGAGGATGGAAAAACCCATGACGACATTCCTCGAGAATTGGAAATTCTGCTGTAGCTTATGGCAACCACACAGTATCCAGCGGTTTCCTCATGTCTGGGTTATCACGTCCTTACGTGAGAGTCCCTTCACCTAGTTCTTGACTACCGATTATATTCACTCAGGCGTGAGGTAGCTGTAGATATTTCTAGGAAATACAGGATTCTTTATTTGGGCAAACCTAAGCATTAACGTAATAATTTAGTTTGGCAAGTGTCTACTCTGAATGTAAATGTATCAACATTATTTTTAGATTAATACCTGTTTGTTTTAAAACTATGTTGAAAGTTCTCCCTGAACAGCACAATTTAAGTAGAAACAAGGGATACATCCTTTGTTAATAATGTATCACATATACTTGCTAAGTATATTTGCTTAGTTGGAATTGAAATGGATGACATACCTACTTATGAAAACCCTCAAAATGGATGTAAAGTTCATATGTATAATTCCAACTTCGGATTCTGTCCCGTCTTAAGATTTGACGCGTCCCATCTTAGAATCCTAAGTTGGGACGTCTCATCTTAAGATGGGACAGTGGATAATAGAAACATGATAATAATATTCATATTCAAATATTAAGTTTGTTAATGAAATATGTTTTACAATTATAAAGGTATATACTGTTAGAACCTGCAAAGGTATGTTCATTTACTTTTTAATTTTATGTTCATTTATTTGACCCAATGGCTCGGAATACGAGTCATTGAACATAAATAGATTGTTAACACAAACTGATTTAAACGTACATTTGGTGAATAATTTAAATGCCGCATTATCAGATCACAAAAAGAAACACTGAAAAATCATCTTTCTCTGAAGTTTTGAGAGTATTAAACAACAAATACAATCGAATCAATGTAAACAGAGTGAAACCATGCATAAGTGAACAGATTAGACATAGACTTCCCTACGTAATCATAAACTTTACTTTAACTTCCTTTCAGATTTGACTCAAAAGACATTAAATGTATAATATATATAAGAAAATGATATTTTTAGTCTAAAAGTTATTACACCCCACACACACCCCACACACAGTTTGTTTATAAGGACCCAGCTGAATCACCCCTTCTACACCGAGAAAGGTAACTGCAGTTAAACCTTCTACTAAATTGCCGATTGAAGTAACACAGCTGACGGGAAGTTTCTTTGAATGCTTCTCACATCAAAACTAGGTTATCATGCTAAAAAAAATTATATGTGCTTGTCTTGGACATGATGAAATGGCATGCTTACCTGTAGGCACTGTTTATAATGCATCACAATTTGTGTTTAAAAAGTTCAAGCGAGAGAAGAGAAACTGTGCAGAGAAGGTATATTTTTTGGAGACTGGAAACCTGAATTCTTGTTTATTTGACTTGTACTTAAATAATGAAAAGGAAGAATAACTGTTGAAATATTTCCTTTATACAGTCAGCAGGAATACCCGCTGGAATACAACTACAAAGCCGTACGTGCCGATATTATCACGGCCAAAAATTCTCACCCTGTACAGTTGACTTGCAATCAGGTATGGGATCGTTAGTAACATCAAGAGACATGCGTTATCTGTGCATAATTTATTTCTACGTCTAATGGCTCCGCTCATTTGTCTTAACAAGGCGAAACAAAACGAATATGATGCCTCCAAAGCATCAAAATCGAATGGTTAATTCAGACAGTTATGTTCTAGACAAGAGTACTCAGTTATATATATATATATATACTTATATATTTTATACAAAGATTTATAGTTACACATCTTCATGTAAATATGTATCTCTTTAAAGAATTGATTTAATTTAGAATCTGATTTAGAACAGGAAGTTGTGACGTTTAACATCAAAAGGATTAAAAACATGAATATTGAGCAAAATGCTCATCGTGAGTCAATTTAATGATACACATTCGTGTTAGTATGTATTTCCATATCAAATTTCCTCGAAATGAGATCATTGGTTCAGAAAAATTAGAGACAGCAGTTTAAATGGTTTTAAAAAGGTTGGCTATTTTCCTCCAGGTTCTGAATATAAAACATACTAACCCAACCAAGATGTGACATGTCCGGGCAAATTGGAGGAGCCCATTTAAAACCCACCCGATAAATAATATCAACTTAGGCTCTTAAATATTGTCCATATTGAATCGTCTCTCAGTGGAGAAATTACTGTAAACAATTGATATCAATGGAAAAACCATTCCCTAACGTTCTGCATTACCCTTCTCTAATTTTTGAGTTACCAATTTCATGTCAGAAAATAATTTTCCAGTTAACCTTCTCTTGCTTGACTTTTAAAGTACAGATTATGATTTATTTGCACACTGCCTATGGGTTAGAATGTAATATGATGTTTGATTGATGAATGCACAATACATGTGTACTTAATGTTTTTAGCATGCTAACGTAAGATTGATATGATGAGCATTCAAAGAGCTGTGTCGCACTTTAACTGCATTTACCCGTCTCAAGTGTAATAGAGATGTGAATAGATACTGCCCTGAGGCTGGGTCAACCGCGGTATATGCCGTCAAGAGATACAGAATGTTTATCTATTACCTAGCTACCTGTGGCTGAATATTCCTGAATAACTTTACCTGTACCTGTTACCTGATAGATCTGTACTGAAACTGCCTGACCTTATTTTTTCGAAAGTCAATGAAACTTCCACGTCCATAGGGGCCGCGAACCTGTCAAAATATGTCTTACAACACGCAACACCTTGAATTGAGAAAATTGGCGATTCTATCTCTTAGTTCCCACTTTAGAGTTCACAGCTAATGAGGAGGAAGTGTATCCTTTGAAAATTCTAATTGAACGTCCTGGGCATTCGCTGAAAGGACTCGACGTTACCATCCACCAAAATAAATCTTCTGGTATCAAGCAGCGTCATGTGGTTATTGATCCATAGCCATAAAATAAAATTGTGCCTTGTGAAAATTCCAAGGGGTGATTTTAAGAGACTATTGCAATGATGCAAGTTGATTTGTATTATACTGTTTAATGGAGTTTTTAGTCAAAATTTTCATATCATTGACTTCACTTAAATTTCTTCCTTGAATGGATATATCAGAATTCAAAATGCTTGATCGTTTGTGTCTATTTCCACAACTTATTAACCTAGATCCGCTGAGCTCCTTCTAAATACTCTGATATCTTTTGGGACAAATTGTTTTGTATGGCTGGCAGTTCGATATACGTGGCTATGCTTACCAGTTATTTTTTCAGAGCCAATGAAATGTCGTTATCTTAGGAGCCTGAGGCTACCATCTTGAATTCAATCGATTTTCCACCTGGGTTGTGCCGCTGTTCATGAATGCGAGTCGTTTCATCGGCTCGTTAGATAGCTAGCGATACGAAGTTTTGGCCTGAAGGAGATCAGGGTATTTGGAAAGAGCTCTTGGAAATACGCTGATGGAGCAGGATGACCCAAATCAAAACAACTCAGAAGAATTTTAGCAGAACGAAACATATCACTAACACCTGAAGAATGCATTAAGTACAGTTGAACTTATTTGCATATAAAATTGGCGACTGTATGTCTATACATGCATTAAGGCTTTGTAAGGAAATTTGCATTTTGAAAACGTTTACGCTGTCATGCAAGGAAACAAGTTATATCAGCAATCTACGTACATATTTAATCACGCAGCTGCACTACGAGTATGAGACTCTATAAAAAAATATGCAGCTTATGGTTTGAAATTTCATCGACCAGGATAAGATTTGTTCAGTCATGACTCATGGGCAAGATAAATCTATGAGACCGTAATTGAAAGTCGCCTGACACCGACTGCATGTGTCAGCATGTATTACTGCATGTATTGTGCTGTGTATTCCTGGCTCAGACTTGTACATATTGATCCATAGAGACCGTTTTCAAACCTGACAAAAAGGTTTTCAATGTCACACCAACTTGACCTACTGACCTGTATCTTATATCGGAAAACCTAGAAATCACCATCGGAGCTATTCCCATTCTCTCCCAACAGAGGTAGCTCTGTCATACATTCCCATACAACCTCTGTTTTAATACGAAGGTTTCTCGGTCTAGAAAGGTAGAACGCTGATTGGATGCAATCAAAGTTAGTTGTGCAATCAGCGACGCCGTTTCAAAAGTTGTCATTCAAATCACCTAAATTATTTCTGTAAGCGTTCTAAAAGCTAAACTTTATTCAAATATGCACCTTGCACTTGAGTCGTCTTTAAAGAAAACAAACGCCTCATTTTGCGACTGCATCATTACACAGTACTGTGTGACAACATATATGATATTCATGCATTCGGTGTTCTCATTGGCTGAAATATTGCAAGGTAGTTATGTTGCAATATTGTGCCGGTAGGGGAAACTACCGGAAGCCCGAAAAAAGCATTCGCAGAGGCTGTATAGGAATTTATGACGGAGCTTCCTCTGTTTGGAGAGAATGAGCTGTTCCTTGAGGATAAGAAGGTTTTGTCTGAGATAAACTGGTGCGAACTGGAATGTTCAAGTGATCATTCTTCAGAAATTGCACAAACGTTAGGTAAACGAACCTCGCCCTATTTAAATGCTCATGTCATGATAAATACGTCTTCTGATATGGTGATATATATCTGATTTAAAACTTTATATTTTGACAAAGCAGTTGATGAGTTGTGAACGACGTTATCGCCCTCACTATGCTCAACAAAAAAAGTTTAGGGTAAAAATCACAAACAAATTATAGTTAATTTATATAACGATCCATATGACGCACAAATACTTAACAAAGGGGCAGTATCACATTCTTTTCTCTAATGATTAAAAGGTTTTCCTCAGTGATTTTGCTTAATAGGTGATTATTTTCTCCAGGTCACGGATGTTTGGGTTGAGTAATGAAATGATTTGACCCTCTCAAATTGGAGCTTGGAAAATTTGTTATAAAAAGTGTGCTACTGCCTTTTAATATTTTGGTGATCCTTTCATTTTGGTAAGGTGTTAGCGAATGCATGACACTTGGCAAATCGTGCAATAAATAAGTTGTATACGAATATATTATTCTTAAAAAATACCTTCCAACACGATGTTTGACCATCTACACTTTGACGTTCTTGAAATATTTCAATTGTTCAACTCCCTTACTGAGGTTGCCAAAGGCAATGTATCTATATCATAGATGAAATAGACAAACAGTAACAAACATTGCAGTGCTTTATTTGACTCTTTTAAAGAAAGAAACCAACAAAAAGTTATCACATAGTGTAAGAGAGGATTAGATTAACAGCAAATCGCATATTCATACATTCTGGAGATTTCTTGCTTTAATAATGTCACATATTCGTCCGAGGCCGTTTGTCAGCTCCTCATCTGTTAGACCAAGTTGTCCTCGAGCGATTTGTTTGATTGAATGTATCACTTCGGTAGGCTCCTCTGGAATAATTAAAAAGGAAGGACTTATTAGTACGAAAATAAATATATAGTCAATGAGTCATTTAAAATGAATTTGAACAAAAGTGCCTCATTGTCAGTTATAGTAAGGCAAGCGTCGAGTTTTTGTGGAAACATTTACAGAATACATTTGCTACTCAAGAACATATTTGCCAAACTTTTTTTTACCAATCCATGGTAATTGCCTCTGACTAAATTAAAAGAAAAATGTTTGACGGAATTGTCATCTGTGTCTGTGTGGAGTGCCTTTATCATCCTACACAAGAGAGTAAAGAGAGAGAGAGATTCACAAAGAATTCATGCAAATTATCTTCAATATCCAATGTGTACCAAAAATTTGTCATTGAAATTGTGTACCTACCAATTATTTGAAGGAACTTGCCATAACCAACACATGGATCAGAACCTCTGCAACCCTTTGAAAGGAAATTGTAAGATATGTCACTACTTGGTATACACATGTACATATCCTGGAAACGAAATTGAATACATCACAAATGTCATATTGATACTAATTAATAATTTTATAAATGTTTGGATTTTTAAATAAAATTTTGAAATAACAGCCATGTTTATTATTTGTTGCTGGAACATCTTGTTATGCATCCACGCAATAGTGAGATTATTTTGATATGTTAGACTGCCATCACTTAGAAATATTCTAGTAAATGGTATTATAGTGACGTTTATATTAATGCAAAGAAGTGCAGTGCTTTATAGTTGTATATCATTAATATATCTACCGGTAAAATACAGTTGTATATCATCTTTTATTCTACACATAAAATACGACTGCATATATTGTGTGCTTACAAACATGCTTTCATGTATGTTGTTGAGTGCCGGAATCAGTTTGCCTGGAATGTGTAACTCTCGTTCTATCAGCTGAACGAGATCTCTTTGGACGGTCTCGGGGCGGGACGAGACTTGACCTATTGAATCATTGAACACTAGACTTATTTCTGTACATCAACATGTGAAAGACTGCACGAATAACACTCAGCAATGGAGAGGAATCACTCATAAGACCAGAACAGTATGAACAATTGCCCTATCGACAGAACATCTAATCTATATCTTAGATGAAAAATATTAAACATCATGGATGATTTCTTGACGTAAAACTCGTGCTTTGGTGTAATAATCTGAGTTCTATATAGCCGAGGTCTTAACTCATATCTTTTCACTCCTGCCAATCAGCGATGAGGTCAGGAAATCATCCGAATGATTAGATATGTAAGCGTGCGATGGTTATTAAAATTCATGGGAATAGAATTTTCAGACCCTGATTGAAATCGAGCACGTTTATACTGATTTTAATAAGATGTAGATAATGTTGATCGATTGAAAGAGAACAGGGGATTAGCAAGCAGCGAGATTTAACAGGATGATTTAACAAATGTTACAGAATGAAGGAAGAAACCATGCTAACCTAAGAACAGTAGGAAATTATCCGTTGCAGATAGCGCTTCTCCTGTCTGAAATACACGTTTATTGGAGGTCAACATTTGAACATAGAGCCTTGACATTTGTACAATGTTTACAATGAAAAACTCGAAACACTCCGAATGTACTATATTTGTGCTATACATGTTTTGAAGTACGTTGATTATTAAGTAAATCATCACATAAATACTATTTTTTACAGTATATAAGATTCTGTATTACGAGTTAAACATGAACAAGCTTAGAGGTACAGAAATGACATAATTTATTTTCCATGACATCTGTTTTGAGATGAAATCATGTCATAAATATTGAAATCTAGTCGCCTACAGATGTTCCTGGATCTTGCACATTGTTCTGGCCTGATTCTGTCATCAGATTTGGCTCCTGTGTAACTTCCGGTTTCAATGCCGGTTTTAGCTGACCTTGATCTGGTTTAGGTTCCAGGTCTGCCTGACGATTTTGTTCTGGTTTAGGTTCCAGGTCTGCCTGAAGATTTTGATCTGGTTTCGGTTCTAGGTCAGCCTGAAGATTTTGATCTGGTTTCGGTTCTAGGTCAGCCTGAAGATTTTGATCTGGTTTCGGTTCCAGTTTTGCCTGAAGACTTTGATCTGGTTTCAGTTCATGACAAGGCCCTTGAACTGGTTCTGCTTGATGGTCTGGTTCAGTTAGGGCAGCATCAGGTGGCGATTGAGCAGTTTCCATTGGAGTTTCCTACAGACAATCAAATGCGTAACTCTGAATCAAAATTCGTATTGATTAAGAGTCAAATTTTAGCCAAAACTCATTATTCTAGTAAGTCAGCAATGAAATTCAACTGTTAACTTTTTGACTTTGTATATGTATAAGCATGTTGACTGAAAGTTTTTAACAGTAAAAATTGTGTGAAATTTTTATTTTATTTTGAGGAATTCTTTTCTCTTTGAGTCATTTCTACGACACAACAGTCGATGGAAAAAGGAAGGAAGTTTTGCAAGAATTCAGACATTGCTTTATTATATAATTCTTAAATTATATATCGTAATGATATATCATATCATATTGTAATACCGTTTGACCTAACAGCTCAAAGCATCTCGTGAGTATTTCTGGTAGCCTTCCATCGAGTCGAAAGTGATTGTCCAGGTGTTCAAGAATGGTGGGATCGAGACTGTCCTTTTTGGTGCTTAGTTCTGGAGGAAATGTTTGAAGAACAACTCTTATGATTTTGTTTGTACCATAACACATGAATATAAGTGATCAGGTCAATTTGTAAAATTCTAATTAAAAATTAGACCAAAATTATTCTAAAAATTAGATCCATTTTTCCGCATACAAATATAAACACATGAATGTGATCGATCATATTTATATGAATATTGATTTTCTTCTCTTACACTTATGTAATCATAAGTACGAAAAATCGTGTCAATACGAAAAAATCTTATTTATAGAATATATAAAAAAAATCCACCCATTCCCATGTATGAACTTGACACTTCGAAAATACATGAACATGTATAATTACGTCCATTTATAGAAATTTAATTTTCTTTTTTCCTCATTTTAAGAAATACATACGAATAATCATGTTAATATGATTTATTCTCTCTCTACAATTATATAACATAACGATTGTGCAGTATCATGTAAATTTAAACAATTCTAATTTGCAACACATATAAATTCATGAATAAGCCTTTCTTTTACAATTGATATGAAATATGAATATGCATAATCATGTCAGTTCTATAGTTACCACATAGCACACTTCAAGGACGACATTTGTGCATTATAATTTTTTGCGCTATATTTCAGATAGTTGGCATATTCTTGTTGGAAGAATAAAACTTGATTTTTTGCCTGTAATCAATATCCCATATTTGATCAACACACCAAACAAATAAACACAAAATATTAATTAATAATAAATTTGCTTGTGTAAGCGAGATAAATGAGGTATATTTGATTAATGTAATGGAAACGGTTTCATTTATTGTCTCGCTAGCCTGCGCACAATGTTGAACTTAATTTCTTAACCATTATACGAAAAGGTCAATCTGAATATACGAATATTTGATATTGCAACTTGCAACGCTTTAAGAAGATTATATAGCCTTAATCAAGTTAGGATCAATCGAAAAACTATTATTCTAAAGGGAAAATGGCATGTGTTCATATAATTAAAGAGATATCATGAAACGAAAATAAATGTTTCCCGTTGCAAAACAATGTTTTTTAATTAATAGAAGCATTTCTAAAACATAGTGCCATGTACAGTTAAGATATGTAAATATAGTTCCTAAATGCAAGGATTAAAAGATGTTGACACTAAACTGGCCGCCAGTGATTTTGACTTGATACCTTATCATTTTGTACAGGTACAAATACAGATTATCGGGGTAAGTAACGAATGATTAAAACCTCTGAAGATGATATATTTAACATAACGTTTATTTGTGAAAATGAAAAGAAATTAATATTTTAAAACATAGTTTCTCTTTAAACGATTGTTCTCTTTGCCATTAGATATTTAATAGTGAAAGGAACTTATCTTTTAACCAAGTCATACAATTAGTGTTTAATGAAGATGGCGGTTTATTGCTTCGTGTTCAGTAGTACACATTCACCCATCATAAGAGGTCAAAGTTCAAAGCAACACTCACCAGTCAGACTAGATGCAGAAGGGGTGGAGTTGTGAAGCTGGTTCTTCATATACTCAATGTACGTTTCCCCTTCCTTCATCTCGTTCAGCTGTAACAAACTCTCTTATTTAAATAACATTTTCATATGGTCACATCTCACATTAACGTTAGAATAGCATACGCCATCCCAAATTTAACGTTAACCTACATTAACATACGTTTCTTGTCATGGGCCGGACTGTCAAACAATTTGCAATACAAAAGAAGTGGAAGCTAAAGGTACGTATAATGTCAAATCGAATAAAACAATAGTGTACACCTATATCGTAATGTGCCAAATACAAAATTTATAATGGGGGGGGGGGGGGGGGGGGGGGGATTCTTTAAATAGTATTTAATTTCTTGATACTCTTTAGAGGCATATCAAACATCAATTCTGCAAAAAAACATATCTCCGTATGTTTTTTATGTTTATTAGATAGATAAGAATATAATATGAAATGTTAGAATAATCAGCCTATATAAATTTTGCGTCTGATCCTTACTTTGGATACCAGATTCTGAGAGAGGCATACATGTTCTTTCCCACTGATCGGACTTTTTCTGAACACAGATGATTGGTCAACGATTCTGTTTATATCGATCGCTTTCAACTTCATAATTTCACACAGCTTTGGCACAGGGATGCCAATAGGACTATCATGAAGAATTCCAGCTAAAAGTACTGAAACACAACATCGTAGTTTAGTTGAAAATGATTTCTTCTAAAACATGATGGTATAACCTTGTGAAAACATTTGAGAAAATAATGATTGCGTCGATATACAATATTAAAAGTGGTTAAATTTTAACTAAAATGCTGTAAATTTTTAATCATCAACAATAAAAGATGACATAACTTTTACTTAATGGCCGAACAAAAGTACCGTCGCTGTAAAGCAGTGCTTACCAACATGTTCACTGTCAATGGAAATTACATCTCTGACTTCAAGTCTTTTAGGTAATGATTGTTGTCTCTCCAATGGGGGGCGTGCGGCCATGGTCGGCTCAATGTCCTCTTTTTCCTTAGAACTTTTGCCTTTGAATAGGGTCTTAAGCTGTTAACATAAAATGTATGATGAAAAATAAAAAGTGATATATGTTTTATTTGTTCAAATCTTCAAAAGAGCATTTTCCGAGCGAAAAGCGTCTAAGCGTTCTTTTTTGCATCTTTGGAGTCAATATTGTTTCACAATGTATCTAAGCAATACACGGAATAAGTTATAACTTGAGAGTAATGAATATGCAATTATTTACTTTTAACGCAACAGTAAAAGAAACATTACCGAAAAAGAAGACCTTTGGTCGGTCCTTTCAGGTGTATTGTCCCTCTTCGTCGTTGTTTGTATTTTCTGTAACCCGAATATATAAATGATTTCAATAATAGAGAGCAATGTCAGTATATTCGGAAGGCACTTAAGTATTTGAAGTGCATTTAGATGTCGCAGAGATAGAAGCAATAAATTGTAGATATCAACTTCTTGATTAATGACATACATGCCGTTCTTGAATATCTGCACCTTCAGCAGGTGATTAGAATAATCTAAATTTTAGATGACACGGTTGATAATTTCGTGGATTTTTAATTTGGGCTTGCTGATGAAAGGAGACCTAATATGATTTCTAGCTCTCAAGACTTGACTTATACGTCGTGGTTCCTTCAGAATCAAAGGGCCTCAACGACATTTCTCCATTCTCTCCAACAGAGGTAACTCCGTCATTAATTCTAATACAACCTCTGTTATAATAAGAGCTCTTCTCGAGCAATTTTTGTCACACATTTTGCAGTCGCTGAATAAGGCGTATGTGTTTTGTAAAGAAGACTCAAGGTGCAAAGTGCATATTCGTAGAAAGTTTAGCTTTCCGAAAACGTTCGGAAGTAACTTTCAATTTTAATTTCAATGATACCCTTTGAAACGGCGTCGCTAATTGCACAATTAACTATGATTGCATCCAATCAGGTTTCTACATTTCTAGACCGTGAAACGTTCGTTTTATGACAGGTTGTATAGAAATTTATGACAAAGCTACATCTGTTTGGAGAGAACTTATTTTTCCAAATCACACGGTTTCGTCTGTAAACAAAGGTTTACGTTCATATGAGTCTCTTCTAGTACTCTGGCTAATGCAGCAAATTTAAAGAGTAGCCTAGCATGACTATGTTTCTTGATGATAATCGTTCTTAGTAAGTACTACACGAGGTCTCATCATGAAACGAGTGATCTTCAGTCGGTATCTGATAATAATCCTTCGGACTGGTGCTTATTACCAAAGTTGTGTTTGAAGGCTTCCTTGTCGTAATTTACAGCAAAAGCGGCGAAATTACCTTTCATTGGTCTACTGGGCTTCCCATAGTAGATACTTAACGGAAAGCAGGGTAGTTTATCCTGGGTGGAATCAGAGTTTGACCAGGGAATTAACAGTCAATGAAAATGTACCCTTAAAAAACCGGTCCATCATATCATTTTGATACGATCGATTATCTGAACATGAGAGACGGAGAATATAACGAGTACCAATAAAATCCTTTGTTTTATAAATAAATGTGCTCAAATTAACCCTTGTTTTATAAATAAATATGCTCAAATTAACCCTTGTTAAATAGCTCAAATTACATGTAAAATGTAGTGTTGAGAAATGGGAAAAGGGTTTGTGTAACGTTGTTTAAAAACAAACATAAGAATAAACTCTCTTTTGTACCAAAGATAATTTTTCAATCGATCTAAAATTCAAAATTCTGGACGTGAATTCTTAGGATTCTCAAATTACATTAAAGTATGGTTTAATGTAAAAGTTAATTTCGAAGGTAAATCTTCTAAATCTAAATGTTAAAATCGTTTTTCGTTTTTATTTGTTTCTAACTGATGAGCTTCCGTAGTTGCAACACAGTCAAACATTCAATCACAGTTTACTTAGAATGCTTCTTATGTGATCAAAATATGCTATTTGTTAAAGTTTTTTCTCTATGAAAGCAAAAATACGTCAAGGACACAATCAATGTTAAAAGCTAAGGCGAAATGTTTGATAACATACATTGATTGACATATTGATATACTTTTCTCCAATCCAACTTCTGGATAGAAAGAGGCAACATCCGAGTCCGAGATATCTTTTGTGACATTTTGTGTTTCAGATTCTCATTATTCTAACATCCAAAATACTTAACTTAATAAATTCTGTCTTTGAAACGATCAGTCAGAAATATTCATTATTTCTTCTAAAGTATAGTTTACAAAATCAATCATCAATCGGAAAAATTGAAAGATAAAATGGCTGTCAAAACAACTGGGAAACTTCGGTTCATCAACAACGAGTCCAAGTTGTTAACACGCACCAGTAGCCACGACACAGATGGAGAAGTTGGTGTCAGCTTTGCTTTAACTTTTGTGAAAATCCACCCAAAGATTTCTTGAAAACATTGCACGGTCTTTCAAATATAAGCAACATGTTGAATGGCCTAAACTTGGAGTTAACCTACACACTCTATGAGCAAAGGAGACACAATAAGCACGGATTTGGGTCAAGTGTAAGACACGTAGTCTCCCTTGTTCAACTGAACTCTACCGAGAGTTAAGTGATGGCAAGATAACAATCAGGGATGTTAACGTGCTATCATAAAACTCATGCTTTATATAAGCCATGAATGACAGAGTCCATAATAGCATAATAGCTCGAGTGTTTTGCTATTTGGCTAGTTTTAAAGTGGCACCACTCCAACCTTTTAATTCCAACCCCAACCCAACTACCTAAGAAATTATATAATTGTATATATTATCATACTTGTTTAAAAAAATAATTTTCTTTCCATCAATAATTTTAAAATGCAAATGAGAATCTGCTTTGAAATATTTTTCTGGACAATTTATCTATGAAACATGTTTCGACCGGGAATTATACAATGGAGACGTAAATGGTAGGACACCATTGCAACACGTTTCTAAGTATTGAATTGTCTTGCAAAATATTAACAAAGCATCAGTAATACCGATCAGAGTTGGCGACAGATTGATGATGATATGTTCATGATATGTAAGCTGAATATAATATTATCTGAAATGATATTATTAGTTTGATAAGCTGAACAAGTTTGTGCCCTTGACCTGTATAATGATTTTCAAAACTGACATTATGTTATAACACTATGAGTGTAAACCCTTGGATTGGTTCTTTTGTCATGTTGGGATTATTCAATGAATTTCGAGGATAAAACAGATTAAGAGATACATACATCTGTAGCAGCGAGCAATCAGTATCATGTTAGCATTTTTCTGAATGGCTACAGTGATTATTTGAAAGATAGTTTCTGGCAATCTGGCATTACCTGTTGGAACACATTGCCAATTAAGAGCAAACGAGGAAACTATGTAAAATAAACTGGTAGCGGATTTAATATAAAAGTGAAAAGGTTTGTGCTCATCGGCATATATTTAATGACATTTCAGTTTATTCATAAGATGGAACATCCGAGTTTTCACGAATAAATTTCGAGATAAAACGGTTCAGCAGGTGCACCGGTGGTGTAGATAGTAATGGTGTGCAAGAAGACTGGCTCAACGTGGATAATGTACATAGACTTCATAAAATGAATTTTCACCGACAGCATTTAAATGCATTAAAACGACTATATCAAGCGCCATTAACAGCACATTGACCAAATGTCGATAAAAATTCAAGACTTTCACCCTCATGAAGTTATAATATTGAACCGATGAGATTAAATTGACATGAAATATGTTGATGGAGTCACAGCGACTGTTCAGCATGTCAAACCAAAATTTTACACTTCTTTACTTATCAGGGTTTTGACTGATAATTTTTGAAATACCAGTTCAAACACACAGGGGGTGCTGAAATCGCTATGATGGTTTTTTTAAAATTCAGAAGTTGTTAATTCAGAAAAGAAAGCTATTAAAAAGAAATTGATGTAAATGAATGATGTTGTTGATATCACAGGCTTTCTTGGATCTTAATTCGTTGACGCATCTTAGACTTTGGAAAATCTTTGACACACCAAAAAGTTCCATTTCACCCTCCCATTTATCTCACAGAGTTAAGGAGATTTAAAAAACGACAAGTTTCCAAAAGCGAATTTTCTAGAAACATGAGTAAATAATTTTTAACTAATTATGAACAACGATATTTGGCTTTTAAAGACATGATGTAGCTATCTGTTTGTTTTATTTATCCATCGTTGATTAAACTTTCTTGCATTTTGATTGGTGACATTTCGTTTACAGTTGTGTATAGTGTGAAATTATGGACCAATAAGAAGGGGGTGAGGAAGGACTTTGCATACAACACACACATTTAAAGATGTACGAAAACGTAAAATAGTATTTTCTGTTATATTCCCATGAGCATTGAAAACTTTTCAACTTCAAACAAAACATAATTTCGAGATTGCCTAGACTGTTCTCAATGATTAATAACGTGTCTTAGCAGTTTCATTTGTTTTGATTAAACTTTGTCTCAAACATACACAAATCACAACCGGGCCTGTACGATCGAAGTCGACGTTAAGTGAACTAAGACCATCTGCACATTTTAAAATTTGCTTTACTTGCAATTTCAGAAAAGAAGTTTACAGTAAAATACCAAATTACATTTACGGGTATTTAAACGTGCATGCATTTTCTGGTATATTAGCATCAGTTTGAATTTGGGGCAGAAATGTTTCTGACTCCAATGTATAATTTCATGAAGACAAAATGCTAACTTATCCCCATTAGAATACTACTATAAAATTGTATTTGGGGAGGAGTATAATGGAATTTGCCATAAAGACGTTAAAATGGAATTCTTTTTACCAATTTTTCTCCTTGATTTCACGACACTATTATATCTTTCAGCATCACCCAAGTCCAAATAATCCACAAAAAACAATTGTTTAATCATCTTTATTAACGTAAGGTTTATTTTACAGGTAGTGCGATGCATTGTTTTGGAATACATTTCATTCCCTCTGTTGCGTTATCCTGTGATAAAACCGTCTTAACGTAGCAAATACGTAGATAATGATGCCATAAAAGAACGCAAAAATTGCATTGCCAATTCCGTCCCAACCCTGAACTTCTCCACGGTTCATCTGAAAGTGTAACAAAGGATAAAGCTCTATATTATCAGTAATATTAGACGAGTATATTATACGAAATATATGTTAGTTGAATGTCTTTGATGCTCATGGGAATATTCAGATATCACAAACGTTTTGTTTATTAAATTTGATTTTATCAAGAACTGAATCCTTTCATTTTAATGATCAAAATTCTGTCTCCTAACAGTAGCCATTGCACCACAACAATATAGTGCAGTCTGACACTGACAAAGCAAGAAATACCATGATGTCATTTCGTTTGTCAGTTTCAGTTAAAAGACATCATAATAGTTATGATTTAACAATGCTATGTGTCATAAAGTTGATGAAAAATGTAAAAATTTGTTAATGTCATAATGTTTACAATTGAAGGTAATTTTACCATTGAAAATCTACATTGAAAATGACATCTAGCATGATATAACACAATTTGGATGATACCTGAAACGTTTTCAGGTTATAGCTTAACGTGACACAGAGTGAGTTGTTTGAGTGAATTATATCAAATATTATCATAAGTGTTAAAGTTGTAAGTTTAAATGAATCTCGTTCAGTATAAGACTGAACAGCGGCATAGGTCATGAAAGGTTATTTAAAAAAACCGACAGTGTAGCGAGGCTTGCGTGAGTCAATGCGTCAAACGTTATTACATTTTTAGATATACTTGACATAGTCTGATCCGTGGAATACAAGTGAAGAAACTTGACTCGACCTGGATACGAACCCGATTTTCTTATCCACAAGGCTTTTATAGATCCATGTTCAGAATCTAGTATAGTGCAGTCAAAATCTAGTAACTAGCTGACCAATCGCTTTTAAAAAGAAGGATTGCGGTGATCATTTTGAACGAATGATTTACGGGAGTAACCTTTATCCTAGCTACTGACATCATAAGCTTTTGCAAAGACGTGTGATTGGTTTGCTGAGCTTTCGTCAGAACAAGAAACTGTTTTGGCTGTTTTCAGAACGTTGTTGACAGGAAACCCTCGATTAAACGAGTTCGTATCCCGGTGGAATCAATATCTTGAAACATGTTTTCCCTTGAAAACTGTCGGTTTTAATTTAATTAAAATGTTCACATAATTATACAATTCAAACAAAAAAACCGCATAGCTAAAATACGGGGAAGTCAGTTCATAGAAGATAGATTGATTTCCCCTCTGAAGCCATAATTGTTGAAGTCATTTTTGAGACAAGCCATCTGACGACAGTTTACAGACATAAACAATCACTCCCGGTCATTTACTTGAGACGTACAACCTGTTAAACAAGAACCCTCCTATAATCATGAAAAGTTTTAAAACTGAGCATCCTGCGGTTATCAAGTTTCTCACGAAAGAAGGGCTGAATGCGACCGAAAGACATAAATATATGACCAATGTGTATGGAAAATAAGCTCCTCAATATTCTACTGTTGCAAAATGGGTCTGCTTTTTAGGTGGGGTCGTGGCTCCTTAAAGGATGACCCATGGTCAGGAAAGCCTGATGAAGCCGTTACAGATGATATGCTTGCACTGGTCAAGGCATAATCATGTCCGGTCGTAGAATAAAGATGGACGAGATATCTTCAGAGAGTGCCACTTCTTATGGAAGTGTTTGCACCATAATTAATGAGCACTTGCACATGTACAAGGTGTCTGCAAGATAATTGCCATGGAACTTAAATGCACAAGATCGACACCAGAGTGTTGAATCCAGTCGTGAGCTCATGGACATTTACAATTCTATTCGATAACTTTCATGCCCGTCTGCAGCTGATTACAGGGGATGAAACGTGGATTCATCATTGGGATCCAGACACAATGCAAAATAAGTATAAGCACTTTCCTGCACTCAAGAGCTCAGCCTTCTGCTGATCATGACAAGTTCAGGGCGACCATTTTCTGGGATTGAAGGGGCGGGATACTGATAGACTGTAAACCACCTAAAACTACAATAACAGGAGCCTAGTATTCTGACTTGTTGAAGCAATTGAGAGTGGCGATCAAGAAAAAGAGGCGCTGCATGTTGAGTGCTGGAGTTATGCTTATCCATGACAAAGCTACAGTGCACAAGTGTCATATTACACATGCTGTACATCAACAATGTGACTTTAAAACAACTTGACCATCGCCCCTACAGGACAGTTCTTGCCCCAAGCGACACTTTCTATTTCGTAATTTGAAATCACACTTGCCTGGTACGATTAGGCGATGATGATGAACTCAAGGCAACTACTGAGGCTTGGCTGAGGGGCGCAAGGGCGTAGACGGTCTCAAAGAGAAATTGGCAGAGTGCATAAATGTCCAAGGAGATTTTATTGAAAAATAAAATCATTGCCACAACACCTGATTTATACCCACTTCTGTGAACTTACTGTCTTCCTCTCATGTTGTATGAGAGATGCAGGACAGAGATAAAGAACGATTGTTGAACGTATATTGACTATTCAGTAGTGAATTGGCAGAACAAATAACCTGTGTCAAAGGTCTTGGTCACTGTTGATTTAATATCTGGGGCGACTTCCATTAGAAACAATGTACGTTGACGTTGCTTTCCCATGGTTTGGAAAAGATTCTGGTTTCAATGTTTTGGAAAGTTATCAATGTGGAATCAATATTTTTATATAAATTTATTAAATAGTAATTTTTGTAGAACCATGAAAGAATGATAAAGATTGACAGGAATATAGATAAGAAATTTGATTAGTGTGGATCGAGGATATGAATACCATATCAAGAGGACATAAGAGGAGAGAATCTTCAAACGGTAAAACTTAACGATTTCAAACAGAAAAATATAAGGAACTCAAGCTTAATTTCAAGCCTTGAAAAGTTGAAAACGATATCTATGACTTCTTTGAGAGCCATTTAAAAGTTGGTAAGTTGGTTGGCAATTTGGGATAGCGTAGCTTTAAATACATAGATTCAATATGTTTGGTTATATTTGAATCTTACCCGTGAGAAAGAAATAACATTAAGCTTCTGAAGAAAATCAGAGATTTATGTTTTCTTCATGTTTAAATCAAGAAGCACTTACCGTCAGTCCATGGTCTCGGCACATCAGCTCAGCCATCCTTCTGAAAGCAGTCTGGTTGTTGTCATAGTTCCCTGAGGCTTCAGACACGAGTTCTCCTGCCTGGATGAAGATAGGCTCCACAGCTCTGACTTTGTGTCTCACAGACTCTGGCACCAGGTCACTGATGTTCTTGTAACCTCCACTGAAGGCGGCAAATAGGTACACACATTCCTCACAACCTGTGGAGACATTTAGAAATGTCCTTTATCACTGTCACAATAAAACACGTTTTCAAACACTAGTCCGAAACTCTTGAAAAGGTAAGGCACGAATACATATTTTGTGACCTATTCGAAATCATAACCATCTTGAAATTTGCAGGAACATTCCTCTTTCTCAATGTTTGACTAGAACTTTCAAAATCACACTTTTTTGTAAGTACAGAATGAAAATCCTACAATGTAAACCAAAGACATTAGTAATCAATTAACATTGTTTCCTTGCGTTTATTATAAGATCAGGGACAATGTAGTTACTCATTATTAGCATTAAAGAGCCTGTCCTTTCGTCAAACGGTCCGCCATTTTTGTTTTCGGGAAAAGACATGAAATAGGCGAACTTTTATTAATTTTACAACATTATAAACAAATAAAATATATGTATTGAGATAGATTTATGAAAAGACTAATCAACAATGCCTTGTATTGCTCGTGATGTGGTTTTTTAACCAAGTGTGCGCTCTCATTCATAAAGTTATATGTAGATCAACCAAAATGTTACCCTCAGTAAAATGATTCAACTGTGTTGTATTTCAATCATAATAACAACATGTCCCCTTGAATTTCGGTCCTCAAAATATCCCGATAGGTCTGTCTTTAAGATATGAAACTGTGTACACCAATATTTCTAACCATCAACCCCTTTGGTATTGGCTCCCCTTTAACATTCTATCAATACCAATTATCGTTACCATGGTTCATATTAAAATCAAGTGTAATATTAGTCGTTTCCCTAGAATGTGATTTACAGGTTGTTGTTACCCTTCTGATTTTCCTTAAACACTATAAATCTGTTACTTATCTATGTTTATACGCTACAATGTATGATATCAACGCAATGGATAACAGACATTACAGATGAAACACAGTGAATGTTATCATTTCTTCCTTAAAAGCACAGATATATGAATGTCAAAACATACCTCGGAGTACTGGAAGGACATTGTCATTGAATTCATCGGCTGGTCGACCTGTAGGACGAAAAACTATAATCGTCAAGGTTTTGTTCCCATGGTAACGGTTTCCATCAATGAGCTGGGAAAGGTGAGTTCTGACACTCGCCTCCAGAGACCGGTTTGAAGAATACTCTGGGACGATTGATATTTGGTAGTTGACAACCATACCTAGAAACAAAAGTATTAGAGATCAAATGATGATCTTGTCTAGGGAAGTGTTCGGGGACTATCGCGATGTTGAAATGGAGACCTTTAACTACAAACAAACATATAAGAGAACAAAAAGAAGTCGAACTACACGTCTTACGAACTGTCATGAGGAGGAAGTTGACCCCAATTTATACAAAAAATGTTAACAGATCAAACGATCGTACACAATGTTCTAATGGCACTCGATAGACTGCATGGAATACGGGACGATTCTAATGAGGTAGTGGACATCCCTAGGTAAGGAGCATAGCATTAGAGATCAAATGATGCTAGTCGACAGCGACTAAATAACAACGATTTAATCTTGAACAAGGATGTGACTAAAGGAGAAAAGTTTCGCCATTCTTTTGATCAATCTCTCAATATCTCTAAAGTTCCTACAACGTGAGTTTAAGTTTTTTTGAGGAGATGAGAAACGTTTTGATCCTTTCAGAAATGTTCATTTCACATCAATGTGCCCATAAGAACACGTTTGACACAGTTTTTATATATTGAGATCCACATTGCAACACTAGATTTTCACAAATTTCTCGTTGAATTTGATACGTCTCTTAGGCATTGTTCATTTGCCGATGGCCTACACACCCAAACAAAAGAATTAAATTGGATATTAAATTTTAAAAATCATCATAATGATAGGCGTCTTGAAGAAATGACATGTTGACACAATAAGATCACACCGTATCTATGCAGTGTTTACAAGAGTATATTTTTTAGATGAAACTCTATTGGTCATGTGTGTGACAGATGCGTGCTTGTACACGTTTTTAGAGGCTTGTGTATGACGGGACAAGCAGACAATCTGTCATCGAGATTTGCAAATGATACTGATAATGGGATTCCAGAAGTAATATTCACTATTTAATTAGTTATCAATCGAATTTTCAGCAACAATGAAACGGGAAAAAGATCGCTTTGCTTTTTTTTATGATCACAGACCTTAAGTTTGGTAATGTTGAGCCATGTTTCGTGTTTCTACACATATAATGATCAAAGATAACCTACGTTCGACGTCATGCTATAACCTGATGTAATAAAAAAAGAAGTTAAATATACCTTTATCTTGCTAAGGATATACACATCACGATAAGAAACTTTTGAAACTGATGTTTTTGTAACTGATGTAGTTTAAACTAACTGTAAGTTTATATGTAAGTTCTTGTTATCTATAAAATAACAAGAATCAGTGATTATAAGTTGCAGACATGCCATTGTATCATTGTAGGTGATTGAAAACTTTTCATGTTGTTGCTATTAATATGCGAACATTTTGATACTCTCGATGTCCCCTCTTCACTAGTGTTGGTGCATTGCATGTGAGACTATTGTGTAGGGTTTGAGCTCACACTCCAGCGTTTACGTGTTGCATCCATACTATGGATGCTATTCCATCTTTAAACTGATATTGATAGAATATTTTGAATAACTATTAACTTCAATATAATTCCATTGAAATTTATGGAAAATTTGCATTAATGACTAAAGTGGGCTCAATGAAAATAGTATTTCCGACTGAAATTTTGTTGGATAAAGTATCATTCATTGATGAAAAACATACCATTACTGGAAAATAAACTTTAAAAAACCCTTGAAAAATTTTGATTGAGATATCATACGTAAAAATCATAAAGATGAGATAAATTGAAAGATGGGATACAACAATATGCATTTGATGAATGAGATAAAAAACGTTTACAAAAGAAAACAAAATATCAAGAAGCCCAAGTTCGGTGTGTTAGAAGAGACTTTCATCCAATTTAGTGCACCATACATGGACTGGTTAGACTAATACAAAATTCGATCTTGCAAGTGAATGTTTTACAATTTAGTCATTCATGAAATGATGTATTCCTAAAAACCCTGTCAGGAAGGAAAGCATAACCCGCAAATATACGTTCAAGTCCCTACATGCACATATATTTGTGATTGTGACACATAAACCGATTGTTTGTCACCTGTTGACATGAGTCGTATGTAAGTTTAAAAAGTGTGCTTATCCTTATATTTGGCCTTTAAGAACCATAATTCTGGACAAAATAATTTCGATTAGAAAACCTTTCATTCAAAAATACATGTTGAGACCACTTTGTTGACGATCATTTTCCTAATGTAACAGATTAAAAAGGAATGTTTCCTAATGTGAACACAACAGAAAAACCTTGACAAAACTGGCCGTCATAAATTTAATAATTCTGAAAAATTCCGAAAACTTAAACAAATATCAAATAGAAGTAAGAATTTATCTCTTGTTCCAAACATTACAATTTCAATTTGGATATACGTTCACAATAGTTTACAATCTTCCACAGACAGTGATTTTCAAACAGTAAATCAGAAAACAAAATGGGCAGTGGACAAAATAACGATTAAAAAACACTCAATTATAAATGCAGATATGAAAATCACACATAGCAAAACAAGATGCGAGTACTTGATGTACGAGAATATACAACATAATATCAATATTGCCTATGGACCTTACGTTCACATAAAAATGTAATTTAACAGCTATACAAGAAAACCCTGTTTGTGAAATTGAGTGTAACTTTACGTCTACTCAGAAAAAGTTTAAAACATGATTGTGAATTATGACATAGGTCAAATTCAGTTTTCTTCGCATACATTACAACACGATTCTCATAAATAACAAAGGTTCTTTATTCTAGCATATAATTTGTCCTCTTCAAAGTATGTATGAGTCCAGTAAAGTGAAGATTTTAAATGGAACTTATTCAACAGATTTTTGTTTTATTTTGAAAAGCAAACAGTACAAACATTTTTAAAGAAATATGAAGGAAGAATTACTTAAATTTATTAAATATTGAGAGTCACAATTCTCATACATGGTAAAAATATACAAGATTTTTTTAAATTTTATATTCATTTAGTTAGCTTATTTTTCTGTGGACACACATTCTTTGATCCATAGTAATCATTTCAAAAGTGTATTTGTGACACCTCTCCAAAACGAAAATCTTGAATTCGCCCCTGAATCGAATAAACCTTTGTAGGACATTTTTATTGCTACTCAATACTATATATAAAGTGCCAAAAGAATTTGTTTAAACAAAGTTAAAAAGTTATTTGAAAAATGATTAAAAAAACAACAAATAGTTATTTTAACTGACATCCGCATAAACTCTTTAGCCAAACCCTGAAAATAAATGCAGAGTATATGTTCGTGTTTGCTCAAAAGAAATATGCTTTAAAGCTTATATAACTGAACAGGGAGGTAAATAGCTATGGGGCAGTGTGCAATACATTATTTCCAAATCAATTTAAGTCATAACACTTTATGATGATTTTTCCCCCTTATATAGTGCTTTTGAAATAGGAGACGATTTCCTCGGGAAGGAATTTAACGTGCTTCTTCATGCAGTAGATAAGAAACGGTGTCTGCACTGGGTATTAGTCATTCAGTGTTATCAGCGTTTTTCCTGTGCACTTCATTTGTGCTTCGCCCTTGTTGATAATTTTCCATGCAAAAATATATTGACTAACTTTGCATGATCACTTGACATTGTTGACAATGTTGATAATTGTAATGAATCATTTTCTTCACAAAATGTTGATACTTGTACTGAATCATCTGTTCAAAATGAATCATTTTCTTCACATATATCTAGTGAAACATCTTTTTATGAACCATCATCTGATGCAGATACGCAAAGTTGGGATGACGAACCAGAATGTGACCATATTTTCAATGTCATCTCTCAAGATAATTATTGTGTATTTTCAGATTCACTTGATGAGCTTTTGTACCAGAAACATTGTAAATCCTGTTCATGTCCTGTAGATGAAATTTTAAAAAAATCATTTTTTGGGAATATGATATTGTCAAAAGTATATTGTAAAGGGGTCATGAGGTTTTTTATTGGAGGTCGCAGCCATAAAGTTGAATCATCATCTGGTATTATTATTATTGGGGCTCATTCCTTTGAGGTGTGATTGTCTGCAAGTGTATTCACAAGTTTTATTTGAATTGAAATATTTATGTTACTTCGTATATCTCTGAAGGTATTGTGCTTCCCAGCTTATTTGAGAAATTTGAGGTACAATTGAGATTGTTTGACTGATAAGCTCTTCCAAGTTTCACTGTAGTTAAAATTGTCGGATATTATTCATATGATATAATTGTATATCCAAGCGTGATAAGAATTTCAGATAAACTTCTGATATTCAAACGTAGTTAATCAATTATTCTACTTTCGCATTAACTGAATTGATACAAATCATTTGCTGATTGTAAAATGATTTTATAGATGAAAAGTTGAAATTATTGAACATTAGTGTAAATATTATTGACAGAGTGTTGTGGATAGTAAGCCAATATTGTGGAACCTTAAAACAATTGGACTGATTGATTAGCTGAAAATATTGAACCTTGGCTCAGGTACTACACATACTATAATAATTGAATTAATGATGATAATTGTGATCCATGTTTTTCGTCCACTCATGAGTCGAATACTAATTTCCTTACTCAAATAAAACAATCATCTTTTCAAATATTCCCTGTTTTCGTTATTGCAGACAGATCATAAAACAGAGTTAGGGTCATATCACTCATGAAGGGCCATAGCTTCACTAACTTCCTTCTTGTCCTGGAAACTGATCTCTTATTTTCCTGACTGTAACAGCAGGGATCACTTTCACTCCCCTTTCTCAAGTTTCTGCCTGCTTTGAGCCCATGACATAAAGTTTCTATATGCCTTGAGCCTTGACTGTCTGAAAAAGGTAACAGGTGTTTTATTATGCCATCAAAATGTTTTCCAAATGCTTTCAGAAAACTGTCTGTCATTTTCTATCAATAAGTCTACTTTCTATCTAAAAGAGGGTGTTTATCTAATAAATTAAGTACTGGTAATGTAAAAAATATATATATTTGAAAAATTGAAAAATTCGCCAATTAATTAGCAATAATATGTAAATAAAAAATAAGTAAATTTATTGGTTTATTTGTAGTTTTGTAGTTTACGTTATTTTAAACGCTAGTTTCTCACGAATAAGGAAGCGGTTAAATATCAATAATCCATAGACTTTTGATGCTGAATATCATACTACGACTTACTTGTGATTTTAAAAAAAACAAGCAGCCAGTCATAAGTATTGAAGGTTTATAAGAAAAGGAAATGGAAATTTTGACAGAAACAGCAGTTTTACAATTATTATTCCGTTTTCAAATTATCATCATCGTTAAAACCAAAATAAAACATGCCAAAATTAACATATTTAGACAACAATCACTGTCGTCCACCCCTCCCCTTTAATAGCATGAATTGGATATAGGACATGACTGAGTAATACTGCTGGGTTATGGCACATCGTTGAAAAGCCTATGTGCTCAGTAATACAACGGTTTGATCGTGCAAGTACGAAACTTTTGGGCAACATGCCATGTCTTCGAATCGACCACGATCACCGGATTCAGTATCCGAGTCGCTACTGCTGTTATCGCTTTCCTGACATTCCCCTTCCACAACCTGCATGAGGTTCAAACATGTAAGGTTTTAAACTAAACGCCATATAGCTGGTTTTAAAAGAAAAATACGCGACTGGGTTTTGCAATATGACTCAATGTTTATTTTTCTTTACAAGTGTGCAGCGCGTATATACAGCAACTTTAGTTTTCGTTCGCAAACTCTACAGCACAAAGATGTTCGGAGATTACAAATCAAAGCTCCTTACACCGATTTCTTGTGGTGTGTCGATGACGTAATTTTTTCACAGAAAATGGCGACCCCCTTCATTGTACAAATGCAGGAGTTAAAATTATGTAACTAATTAACCCAATGACTAAAAAATTTAGAAAATTGTGAGAAATTGTCTTATGACACAAACTTTCGATAGAATTAACTTGAATCTTTCTTGGACTTACCCTTTAAGACAAAAAAGATAAACTCTTAAATAATCATGCAACAAAAATGTAAATATGCAAAACACAAATAGCAAAAAAAAGACGCAAGTAAGTTACTTGCTCTACAGATGAATCATTACACCGGTTAAATTCAAATTTCTTCTAAAACAATAAATTTAAATTCTCAAATACTTAACAAAGGTTCTTTTATTCTGTGCAGATAATTTGTCCTTTCAAATGATTTATTTGCCTCGTAAAGATTTTGTATGGGACTTATTTAAACAGAGAGTTTTTATTTGTACAAGTCAAATGTTCCCTCTGGAGACAAGCAAACATTACAAACATTTTTAAAAAGTAGCGAGTTATATCTGGCTAAGAAGATGTCATGAAATTGTAAAAAGCCATGTGCATTGGCAGATACAGAGAGAGGGAGAGGGGTTGCGGAGTTGCACACCCTTCCCAAGAGACTTCAAATGTAATAATTGTTGAAAGTCATAATTCTTATACATGACAAAAAGGTTCATGAAAGGTGTAGGACATGGAGTGGAAATTTGGTTCATTAGATAGTTTTTCTGTAGAAAATACATTCGTTGATCAAAGTGATAATTTCAATGGTTGTACTTAGGACACCCGTAGGCGCGCCCCTTGAAAACGAATATTCTCTTTCCACCGCTGAAGCGATTTAAATTTTCAATTACAGGATTGAATGGGAAAATTTTAAATGCCACTCAATTTACATAATAGGTACTTGTAATGTAAAGTTCCCAAGAAATGAATTTTTAAACAAAGTTATATAGTTATTTGAAAAACTATTCTAAAATAATTAGTTGTTTGAACTAAGAGAGCTGTCATCAACGTAAGTCAAACCCTGAAGAACAATGATAGAGTATTTGTTCGTGTTTGATCACAAGGAATACGCTGTAATGCTGATAAACCTGAAAATATACCTTGAGCAAAACATTATCTTCTAAATCAATCATGTCAGAACACTCTATCGCAGCTGTTTTTTCTTTGATAGTGCTGTTCATATAGGATTTCCTCAGGAACGAAGTTTACGTGCTTCTGCATGCAGTAGATCAGATACGGTGTCTCCACTGGTTGTTTGTCATTCCATGATGTCAGCGTTTACCATTGCACTTTATTTGTGTTTGGTCCTTAATTTTCCATTATGAAAAATACTTACATTTAATGACTATTCAGTAATTGCTCCAAACGAGTATAACATCTGCCCTTAAACATATCGCCTACATTGTGATCATATATCACCAATTTATGGAGAGTTGCTGAATTTTTTGTATACCAAACAAATCTGGTCACTTATTGGGATGCATAATGTGGTCAAAACAAACCATTGTCACCTCTGGATTGCTTACCTGATGATACTTTGAAGGTGTGAAAAAAATCATTAAAGTCAGAATTTTCTCTAACAAATGGGTTATTTTGAACGGAAATCTTAAAGACAAAGTAATTTTAGAAAATTAATTATCCCTGAAATCTAATTAAAAAGTTATCATGGTAATTGTTTATGAACAGATCTTCGGCTCACCAGTACGTTCCTTAATGTTTGCTTAATCTAAGAATAAATTAGAAAAATAATTGATTCTAAATCATAATTAAATTTGTAACTTTTGAATGGACAAACGTTTCCATGAAGTGCATTATGAGGACAAAAGAGATATGGATTTGTTGACAAATATTTCCCATCACTAAAATAGAGCAGAAAAGGGCTGTAGTAAGATAGTTGAAGAAATACATTCCTTTGAAACAATTTTAACCACACGGTATAACCATTTCTTATGTTGTAAATGGAAAAGTACAATGAACTTGCATCTAGATTATTGTTTCAATTTTACATGCACATCTTTATCATAACAAAGTAAATTTAAAGAGAATTTTACAGTTATGTGTTTTATAGTTTTTTCATTGATATTCCTATAATAATAATTAGAAGCAGCAAACAAACTTATTTGGCAAAAAGGAAACTTTTAAAAAGGGCAGAACTTTCTTTGTATTTTTGTAGGAATTATAAAGAGCATATTAATAATTATTTCTTGTGATGCAAACAATCCAAATAAAAATTTGATGTGAGAAACAAAAATGTTTCCATTTCTCCTCTGAAAAGACCTAAATTATACTAAATGGTGAAACAAATAGGTAATGAACCTATAGTATTTAAGAAACTTTGAGTCTTGAATAATTAGATAATGGTAACTGAAATATTCGCTAAAATAATTGTAAATATCCAAATGACTTATATAGCCATATATTGGGTTGCATTTGCTAATTAGGTGATGAACTTAGTATTTATTTGCAAATTTTTATCATTACCAAAAGAAGGTAAAGATAAACAGTGACTCTATAGGATTCACAAGTCTCGACTGTTAAATTAACACAAACTCATATAATGAAAATTTCTATGGAAGAATATATTTTAAAAGCACAGCAATAAATATTTTAATTCATTGAATTACACCCACATGAGACGTTCAGAACGTGTTGCGATGAAGGAGAAAAGGAACTTATAAGTTGAATTTACTACACATTTCTCGCAAAATGTTTGCGACGACTTCACGAAATGTTCACAGCTCCACATTGTTTTACTAAGAGGTCATATGCTAACTTTCACACATGCAGGCATTCTTAAAAATGAAAAAATGTTCTTGCTTTACTGAAACTTTTAGAGATAGAAACTCTCTGTGACGCCCTATTACACTACAACGAGTTATATATAACCATATAACAAATGCATATCGTTTGGCATTGAGTAACATTTTATAAGATCACTTCAGTTAATGTGTTTGGCAGAAAATTGTAATAACCATGAAAGGAACATATGTAAAATGCTAGGTAATATACGTCACAACAGCCAGATCTATATTTCCATGATCTGTAGGTTTTTATTGATAAAGATTTTATGTAAACACGTTTCAACACCAATTTTCGTATAATAATGTGATTTATGAGGTTTGATTATTAGGCTTTTATGAATTTTCTATGATAACGGGTGTACAAGAAACTTAAGTACAAAAAGAAAGTACATACGCAAGGAATTTGGTTATTAAGAAATCAGGACAAAGTTTCGAGCATTTTAAATGATTAATATTGATAGTGAACCATTTTATAAAATTGCAAGGACATGACGGATTGTTGTGTTCATCACATCGCTTCTCTATATCTGTTTGTGCCCACTTGGGGTATATTTTGAAATATACATAGACAGATTAGGCGACTTAACGTTGTATAATTTTCATAAATAGTTGAATTGGTATCGGGTGTGACCCCCATAAAAGTAGATACAAGCAAAGACACATCTTTTCATGGAAAGGGTAAGACGTCGTATGACGTCATTCGGGATACGTAACCAGTCTTCCGTTAGTGCCTGTTCCAGCTGTTGTACGGTGACTGGTTGTTTTGTCGGTTTAGGAAGCCCATGGTGATCATGTCGGTATGTAGTCTTGCGTTGTTCTGTTGGAAAATCATCACATGCTGTAACACTTGATCCCTGTATTTCTGTGCTGTTAGGGCCTGACGAATTGTCACCACATCTGTTTTCTGGTTGCCGCAGATCCCACACCAGACGCTGCAACCGCCATTGGGTACTACTTCAGGGACACGTACAAGCTGCAGCCTCCTGCTTGTCTCTACATCTGTATGATTTTACTATCCCGTCTGCTTTGAACAGGTTGAATCGACTTTTGTCGCTGAAGATCACTCTTTCCTAATCATGAGGTTGCCAGCGACTTACTTTCCTTGACCAGCGTAGATTGTTGAGGCGATATTTGTTTTTTTGTTTAATAGCCTTTAATATATATGTCGTAATTCCAGTTTTTTCTCTGGTAATCAACAACGTAAGTCTCTTCAGTATATGTTTATGTGTGTATTGTATAAAGATGAGACCAACATAAAATCTCTATGTGTCTATTATCTAATGCAAATGATTGTTTTTATACTAGATCGCAAATATCACCAAAGCAGTTGCGTAACAGAGGTAAATGACAACATTAAGTAGAAACTTGTGATTTCCTAGCTCTGTAGTGTTTGGCTAGAGTCAGCCTGCGCTCAGACCTTTGGTGCATCAGCACAGCTCCCTTCTGGTTGTCTAAATGTCTACATTTTGTGCCTCTATTTATATTTCACGAACGTAAATGCTCTGTGAGGTTTCTGCTAACCAACATAAACAATTTACATTAAAATCGTAGATATTTAGTCAAATGCCTTTAAAAAATATGTAATCGCATGGACACGTGAAACCTATGTAAACAAACCTATCGTGCAGTTGCTGCAAATATAAACAATTCATGACACTTTTGAAACTTTAATTTCTGATTTGAGCACAAAGGAATATAATCATTTTGAATATACAGTTTGATAATTAGGATCTAAAGAAAGTTTTAAAATGTATCTTTCCAGGCCGTTGAAATGCAAGTTTCAATTTTTTTACATCATGACACAAGTGTAAAAAAACCAAATAACACGATAATCATTAGTACAAAATCATATTCAGTCAGTTGCAGGATTCGAACCAGCACTATATTTCGCTAGTTTTATTTTAAACATTCACTCATTTTGTAGAAATAGTAATAAATATAAGGTCGCAAAGTTTCCTGTTATCATTTCGTCATACTTGAAATCGATTTGAAATCAACTAATTATATATTATATGAATCATCGAGAATTACCAATCTGTTGCTAGCACAAAGTGAAGGTCTTGACAAAACCGAGTTACCTATTAAATCTTAAGTTACAACTCCGTTAAGTTTCATATCTGGTTTTACGTGGCTATATATGAGCCAAAATACAAAATGTCAAAATGAGTTAAGCTCAAATTATCTTACGAAAACTGCATATAAACTCATAATTGAAAAACTTATTGTGCTTAGAAACAAAAGTTTTAAGTAGATACAATTATGAAAGAAAACGTTTATTTTTACAAAACATAGAGGGGAATGACAAATTGCTTCAAATAATTCTATGAGTCAATGTTTATTAATATCATGTTTAGGCTGGTTAGTTGTTGCTTAACTGAAAAAAAGATGTTTTCAATCTCTTACTTATAAACTACGAGGGCAAATCAAGATAGCATCCAAACATTAAACCTTAAATACATAACAGACGTCTATCACTTCAAAAACAGCAGAAACATGTAAATGTATTTCATAAATAATATTGATATCAAAAGCACGTAAATTTCCTTCAAAAATAATATCTATTAAAAATGACTTCAAAATGTCAACAATTGAATATTAAGCTCTAAATCTAAATTTTAAATTTTTTTTTATTTCAGTTTAATTATTATATTTTTGGTATATATATGTAATGACACTTTCAAAATAAATAAATAAACATTATTTTGTTAATTATATGGTACAATATTAAAAGGTTATTCTCATTCTGTATGCAACAGATAATCAAAACAGGCTCAAACAATAAACGTGTGTATGTTACGAACAATCTGCGTTATATCACAATCTGCAGATTGTTCAAACAATCTGCAGATTGTTTGCTCACAATCTAGGAACTCCTAGATTGTTTAAACATTCTGCAGATTGTGCGACCTGAACAATCTGGGAATGATCACAATCTGGGAATGTGTGTTTTACTAGTATTTTCATCATTATAGAATGGGAATTATTTAGCTTATTAAGGTTTTTCTATTTAGCAAGTATAAGGATCGATTCCTAGATTGTGATGAGCAATCAGCTTGTCTCTTTCTCAAAATGAGAGGGTATGGGGGCCGATTCACAGATTGTGAAGGACATTCAGCTCGTCTTTATGTCAAACTTAGGGGATGTAAGGGTTGACTCTTAGATTGTGAAGGGCTCATAGCTCACCTTTATTTCAACTGAGAGGGTTTATAGGAGTCTCAGATTGTGAAGGGCTCACATTTCGCCTTGTCAAACTGACGGAGTATTGGGATCGATTCTCAGTTTGTGAAGGGCTCATAGCTCGTCTTTATGTCAAACTGAGTTGGTATAGGGGCCGATTCCTAGATTGTGAAGGGCTCACGGCTCACCTTTTTTTAAACTGAGAGGGTATAGCCGTCGATTCACAGATTGTGAAGGACCCACAGATCGGCTTTATGTCAAACTGAGGTAGCATAGGGGTCAATTCTCAGATTGTGAAGGGCTTACAGCTCACCTATATATAAAACTGAGAGGGTATCTAGGAGTCGATTCTCAGATTGTGAAGGGCTCACATTTCGCATATATGTCAAACTGACGGAGTATAGGGATCGATTCTCAGATTATGAAGGGGTCATAGCTCGTCTTTATGTCAAACTGAAGGGGTATAGGGGTCGATTCCCAGATTGTGAAGGGCTCACAGCTCAACTTTTTTTAAACTGAGAGGGTATAGCAGTCGATTCTCAGATTGTGAAGGGTTCACAGATCGGCTTTATGTCAAACTGAGGGGGCATAGGGGTCAATTCTCAGATTGTGAAGGGCTCACAACTTGCCTATATGTCAAACTGACGGAGTATAGGGATCGTTTCTCAGATTGTGAAGATCTCCTTGCTCGTCTTTATGTCAAACTGAGGGAGTATGGGTCGGATTCCTAGATTGTGAAGGGCTCACAGCTCGCCTATATGTCAAACTTGTGGAGTATAGGGATCGATTCTCAGATTGTGAAGGGCTCATAGCTCGCCTATAAATCAAACTGACGGAGTATAGAGGGCGATTCTCAGATTGTGAAGAGCTCACAACTCGCCTATATGTCAAACTGAGGGGGTATAGGGGTTGATTCCCAGACTGTGAAGGGCTCACAGTTAATCTATATTAAAACTGAGAGGGTATATGAGTCAATTCTGAGATTGTGAATGGCTCATAGCTCGCCTATATATCAAACTGAGAGGGTATAAGAGTCTATTCACAGATTGTGAAGGGCTCATAGGTCGACTTTACGTCATATATACGGGGGTATAGAAGCATGTTTACACAGATGAAAATGGAAAATGGCAGCATCATATTGAAAATATACTACGCAAAGCAAGTCCACTTATGTTGTTAGTAAATCCCGCCTGTTCTTGTGGAAACATTCGGGAGGATCCTTTTCATTATTTCTGTGAATACCCACTATATGATAGATTCCGATCAAATCAATACTTTTTAAAAAACGATATTATATTAAAATCTACCTTGAGCGGCGACAAATCCTTGTCACAGAGTGCTAACGAATTCCTAATAATATCTGTGTATGATTTCATAAATGATATCAGCCGATTTGTATAGCTTTTTAATTACATCTGTACCAAATGCAAAGGTAGAGAATGCTTAATATGAATTAGATTTTAGTAAGAATAATTGCAAATATATATTTTCACCAATTTACTTGATATCTTAATCGTTTCATGTTTGTTTCATACTGTTTAAATCAGACAGAAGAAATTAGTTGTTTGCCACTCCCGTCACTATGGTCGCAGCACGGAGTAGAGACGATGCCATTATATGACTCTTCTTGCAGCGTAGTAAATAATCCATTCCAAATATAATATTCTTAAAATATTGAATCATGAACAGATAATAAATAAATCAAATAAAATATTTCTTTGTAAAATTCACAAACAGGTTTTCACGGAAACTATTAAAAACGTTACAGAAAAACATGTGTCAAAATGTTGACCATAGTGTGACCGAAGAGCAATTAAACATTTTACTCCAGACAATTCATTATTGCATAAGTATTTGCCCCATGATATCGTGCGATAGATAAACATCAAATTATAGAGAGGAAGTTAATGTGATTGTACGCGAATTTACCCGCAGGTCTGAGTAGAGACGCGACACTGTGACACGTTGCTTTGATAAGCAGACCCAACTATACGTCTGGGCTCATTATTCACGACAACACAAAATACTAACTGTTCGAGTATTATAAATTTTATAAATTCATATATTTAAAAACTGATCATATACAAGCTCAAAAGATTAAGTAACTTTCCGATTTATGCATGTTTCGTATAAAAACTTTCAATCTCACGATCCAGGATGAAAATGAGGGGAAAAGGTAACAGTTATCAAATTTCCATAATGAACAATAAATATAAGAATCAGAGTTTGTTGTCTTTGATGTTTGAAACTCTTTTTAGCATCACGAGACTATTTCCTTCATTGTACCCTGTAAGTGTAAGTGTCTATGCAAGTAATTCATACCAAAGGAGATTAGTGTTTTGTGATACAGATAGTAACTATGCTCAATTAACCTAACTTAAGTCAAATAAGCGAGAGTAAAGAATTAAATTTCAGTGTAATTAACTTTTCAGATAATAAGTTTACTTTTCATAGTGAATTGTTATTTATTGATTTCCATATGCAAACCTTTTACACATATAAGAACTAATTCATAAAAACATAAAATGTTACACCCTCCAGAAAGTGTTATACGGGTTACCGCTAACTATAATTTATGAAAATCTAAAATCGCAGAATCGATATACAAATTTAGTTTTCTACCTCCACATATTCACAATATTCACGATGGGTTAAGCAATAAATTCCTTAAAATGAACGCCAAACTTTTAGCCGCGCCCCTTACAGAAGTTTTTAACCTATCCCTGACCGAAAACATATTTCCGAAATGTTGGAAAGAAGCTTCCGTCGTCCCTATCCATAAGAAAGGAAGTATTAATGAGTGTTCTAATTATAGACCAGTTGCGCTAACAAGTTGTCTGGCAAAGATTTTTGAAAAATGTGTGTTTAAACATGTTTTCAATTATTTCAGAGATAATGATTTACTGACAAATCTCCAATCAGGGTTCACACCAGGAGATTCTACTGTTAACCAACTGACATACCTATATGATTTTATATCAGGAGCAGTAGATAAAGGTAAAGAAATAAAAGCTGTTTTTTGTGACGTAAGTAAAGCCTTTGATAGAGTGTGGCATAAAGGCATCTTACATAAATTGAAAAGATATGGCATACAGGGTAACTTGTTAAAGTGGTTTGAGAGTTACCTTGAAAATAGAAACCAATGTGTTGTAATTAATGGATTCCGATCTGATAAAAGAACTATTTTTGCTGGTGTGCCCCAGGGCTCTGTATTGGGTCCGCTCTTGTTTATTGTTTATATAAATGATATAGTAGAAGGAATTAACAGTGACATACGTCTTTTTGCGGACGATACATCATTATATGCGATTATTGGAGACCCCATCGAAACGGCTAATGATATAAATGACGATTTAAGGCTTATTGCAGAATGGGCAGATAAATGGCAAGTATCATTTAACCCGAATAAGACAGAATCTATTCGCTTTACCCGAAAGGTTCATCCCAGTCAAATGCCTGATCTTACCATGAATGGTGAGATCATAAACTCGATTCAGAGCAACAAACATTTAGGCCTTATTTTACAGCATGACTGTACTTGGAAAGATCAAATAAATAACATTGCTAATAAAGTTGCACCAATGGTAAATTGTCTTAGAAATCTCAAATATCGTCTAAACCGAAAAACATTGGAAACCATGTATAAACAGTTCATTCTTCCTGTGTTCGACTACTGTAGTCATATATGGGATAACTGTTCAAAACAACAAGCAGATGTGCTTGAAAAGCTTAATCTTGATGCTCTGCGAACGGTTTGTGGCGCCGTCCGCGGTACCAGCCATAATAAGATATATAGGGAAACCAATTGTAAACCTTTGTGCCATAGGAGATACGTTCAAAAGATGACTTTCTTTTATAAAATGATTAATAATAGTACCCCAAATTACCTTAGCAGCCTTGTACCTCCCAAATTGTCAGATATTGTAGGTTACAATCTTCGCGATGACTCCAAACTTCAGACCATAAATTGTAAAACGGAAAATTATGCGCGCTCCTTCCTTCCGGATACTATCAAACTATGGAACTCATTACCACCTGAACACAGAGACTCCCCATCGTCATTAAGCTTTAAAAACTTACTTCTTAAAGATACTGACACATACACCCATCTTGACTTGAATTATGGCAAACGATTTTGTCAAATCATACATGCACGCCTCAGACTTGAATGCAGTGATCTAAATGCTCATAAGTATGAAAGATTTATTTCTCAAACTCCCACCTGTTCTTGTGGCTATAACTATGAAGATGCAATTCACTATTTCTTCTCATGTCCTCTTTACAGTGACCTAAGGGAAAATATGTTTTTCTACATCAGGGGATTTGATCTGAAATCGGTATTGTTTGGAAATCCAAATTGTTCCGCGACTATAAATTATGAACTCTTAAATTCAGTACACTCTTTTATAAATTTAACAGGCAGATTTGACCATTAACTTAACTGTTACATCTGGTAAATGCTGTTTAACGTTATGTATTGAATGGAATACATGTATTGTAACTTATATAAAGTAGTAGGAATATTTTGATTGTAAATATCAATAATAAATAATTCGTAGTTGGCTTATGCAGATTTATCATTCACTCTTAATTCACTATAATATGTGAGTATTAATGTTGGCTTTTTGTAAATCTATCATGCATTGTAAATTCACCATGACATATGCTTGTTCATGTATTATGGAGCGGTATTCAGATAAGCTATTGCAGCTTGTTTACCAATCCAATTCTTTGTTTCAAGAAATAAATATGTTTAAATCAAATTCACAATATGTGAATTTAACCCCCTACTAGCTAAAACAACACACAAAGACAAGCGCACTGCCCTTCACAATCTAGGAATCGACTCCTATACTATACTCCCTCATTTCACATAATGACGATATCTGAGCCCTTCACAATCTGAATAGACCCCTATACTCCCTCAGTTTGACATACAGAAGCGCTGTGAGCACTTCACAATCTAGGAATCGGCCCCTATATTCCCTTAGTTTCATAAAATGACGATATCTGAGTCCTAGTATCATATAATGACCATATCTGAGCCCGTCACAATCTAGGAATCGGCCCCTATATTCCCTTAGTTTCATAAAATGACGATATCTGAGTCCTAGTTTCATATAATGACGATATCTGAGCCCTTCACAATCTTGGAATCGGCCCCTATACTCTCTCAGTTTGACAATAAGGCGAGCACCGAGCCCTTCACAATCTAGGAATCGACCCATATACTCCCTCAGTTTGATTTATAGGTGGGCTATGTGCCCATCACAATCTGAGATTCGACTGCTATACCCTCTCAGTTTAAATAAAGGTGAGCTATGAGCCTTCACAATCTGAGAATAGATCCCCATACTCCCTCAGTTTGACATATAGGCGCGCTGTGAGCCCTTCACTATCTAGGAATCGGCCCCTATATTCCTTCAATTTCACATAATGACTATATCTGAGCCCATCACAATCTGAGAATCGAGTGCTATACCCTCTCAGTTTAAAGAAATGTGAGCTATGAACCTTCACAATCGGAGAATCGACCCTTATACTCCGTCAGTTTGATTTAAAGGCGAGCTATGAGCCCTTCACAATCTCGAAATCGGCCCCTATATTCCCTTAGATTCATATAATGACGATATCTGAGCCCTTCATAATCTAGGAATCGTCCCCTATACTCCCTCTGTTTGACATAAAAGCGAGCTGTGAGCCCTTCACAATCTGAGAATAGATCCCTATACACCCTCAGTTTGACATATAGACGCGCTGTGAGCCCTTCACAATCTGAGAATTGACCCCTATACCCTCTCAGTTTTATATAATGACGATATCTTAGCCCTTCACAATCTAGGAATCGATCCCTATACTCCGTCAGTTTGATATATGGGCGAGCCATGAACCTGTCACAATCTATGACTTGACAACTATTCTCCATCATTTGGATGCATACACAAAAAAAACCCTAAATAAACTAAACAATTCCCATTTTATAATGCAAGATGTACTACAAAAAAGCAAATTCCCAGATTGTGATCATTCCCAGTTTGTTTAGGTCTCACAATCTGCAGATTGTTTAAACAATCTAGGAATGAAAAAAATTCCTAGATTGTTCGAACAATCTGCAGATTGTGAGCGAACAATCTGCAGATTGTGATCATTCCCAGATTGCACGGAATATGTACACATGTTTATTCTCGTCCTACTTAAATCGTCAGTATCATGGGAATTCCCAATGTTAGTGATTCTATGTTTATAAGAATAACTCTTTTCCTGGAAGCTAGCGGTGATAGACAGGTTCTGTGGGTCAGAGCGCCACGACCTTGATAATCCTGCTGCATCATATGACCAATTCCTGGAAAATCCACTTTCCCGAAAATAGATTTGTCTACTCTGAAGTTAGGAATACTGTCGCATGCTGGTCAGCTGGCGTGATTCTATAAATAGCAACATGGAATATCGCCCTACTGATTTTCCAGATGAACAATAAAGCATCTATCCAAGGATAATTGTGATTGTACGGAGAAATAAAATGAGTAAGATGTCATAAGTTTTTACGAGTGATGAGATAATAAATACAGCATCTATAACCAAGGAATATAAGTGTTAAAAGAAAGACAGAAACGAGTAGCAGGTCATCAACCTATCACCCCTATATTAGTGAGAAGAACAACATCTAAACTAGGATAATATTATACTTTACGGTAAAGATAAACACGTTTATGATTGAATGAACATCATACTCATGATAGATTTATTAAAAACAGTTGCCCGTTAAGTAATCTCTAGATATTGTTCTTATGGCTTTACATGGCTTATTGTACTTAGAAACAAAAGTTTCAAGTAGATACAATTATGAAAGAAAACGTTCATTTTACAAAACATAGAGGGGAATGACAAATTGCTTCAAATAATTCTATGAGTCAATGTTTATTAATATCATGTTTAGGCTGGTTAGTTGTTGCTTAACTGAAAAAAAAGATGTTTTCAATCTCTTACTTATAAACTACAAGGGCAAATCAAGATAGCATCCAAACATTAAACCTTAAATACATCACAGACGTCTATCACTTCAAAAACAGCAGGAACATGTACATGTATTTCATAAATAATATTGATATCAAAAGCACGTAAATTTCCTTCGAAAATAAGATCTATTAAAAATGACTTTGAAATGTCAACAATTAAATATTAAGCTCTAAATCTAAATTTTAAAAAAAATGGTATTTCAGTTTAATTATTATATTTTTTGTATATACATGTAATGACACTTTCAAAATAAATAAATAAACATTATTTTGTTAATTATATGGTACAATATTAAAAGGTTATTCTCATTCTGTATGTAAAAATCAAAACAGGCTCAAACAATAAACGTGTGTACACATGTTTATTCTCGTCCTACATAAATCGTCGGTATCGTGGGAATTCCCAATGTTAGTGATTCTATGTTTATAAGAATAACTCTTTTCCTGGAAGCTAGCGGTGATAGCCAGGTTCTGTGGGTCAGAGCGCCACGACCTTGACCTTCCTGCTGCATCATATGACCAATTCCTGGAAAATCCACTTTCCCGAAAATAGATTTGTCTACGCTGAAGTTAGGTATACTGTCGCATGCTGGTCAGCTGGCGTGATTCTATAAATAGCAACATGGAATATCGCCCTAGTAATCTTGTTAGGTCCAAACTCCGTGGTATAGAGAAATATTTCGTCATCATTACATGTGATTTTCAAATTCCTTTTTTCGAGAATCAAAGTTACGAGTCTCAACTTCACCTTCAATTAAATGAGGACTTATTTTCACATTTTCTTTTTCAGTAAAAATATCGTGATTTTGACTATGGCTATGACACTGATTTTCCAGATGAAACAAAAAAGCATCTATCCAAGGATAATTGTGATTGTACGGAGAAATAAAATGAGTAAGATGTCATAAGTTTTTACGAGTGATGAGATAAAAAATACAGCATCTATAACCAAGGAATATAAGTGTTAAAAGAAAGACAGAAACGAGTAGCAGGTCATCAACCTATCACCCCTATATTAGTGAGAAGAAGAACATCTAAACTAGGATAATATTATACTTTACGGTAAAGATAAACACGTTCATGATAGATTTATTAAAAACAGTTGCCCGTTAAGTAATCTCTAGATGTTGTTCTTATGGCTTTACATGGCATATCAGTAATGGCCGGGGAAATACATCGCTGAGAAATAAGCCATTATCACCTAGTTGAATCGTCAACATCAAAGGGGTAAAGCTTACATCATATGTAAAACATTATAAACTCAAATGTTAATTACCACGTCGCAGAACGAATTACTAGTCATCATTTTAACCATAAAAAGTATTAAATTGATAATAAAAAAACTATGGAAATAATTATTTGAAATAATCTCAAAACCTCAGGAATAATAACTTCACTGCTATACATCACTACCCCCAGCATAACACTCTCATTTGTCAACACAGCAAAGTTTTAATCATGATAAGTTTGATTATTCCTTTAACCAACAAAGAGTATTAGCTACATCAGTTTACAAGACACCATATTATATAATATCATTTCAGTTAAAGGAATAACAATGTCAATAGACAACATCTATAGGAGCAACTTCGTTTAAGATTTTCCCATCATTTTTGCATTGCATATTAATGATTATTCATGCATATAACGATGTATATATATATATATATATATATATATATATATATATATATATATATATACTATATAGATACAATTAGATAGAAATGATTCACATAACATAGGAACAACGATGTCCTACGATGTCATTAGTAAATATAATAACTTAAGGAATGACGATTTATTTTTGGCAACATGAGAACTATATAAATGTTCCTGTCATTTGGCAACTACATATCTATAGGAATAACGAATTCAAATGGTCAACATAACAATTCTAGCAAATTCGATTATCAACATCCTAACTATGAAAATAAAGATGTCAATTAGCAACATCTTACGTGTAGGAATAGCGATGTAATTAGTAAACATTTTAACCATAAGAATAACGTCGTCAATAGTCAACATTATAACTATAGGTATAACGATGTTAATAGGCAACATCACAACAAACGATGTCAACAGTCAACATAATAACTTAAGGAATAATGATTTCAATAGGAAACGTCAAAGGTTATATATATTTGCTTGATAACGGTATAAGGATCTATACCGAAACATCGCCACTGTGTAATAAAGAAGTTGTTGTCCATATATCATTATCGTCCTTATATGTGTATATATATATATATATATATATATATTGATATAATTAATAGCTACAACCATTTTAGTTAGCTGTAGAAATAATGATTTGTATTAGCGACATCACAGTTTAATGAAATAACCAGCTGAATGTCTTTCATCGTATCTATGGAAATATTGACATGAGTGACAACAACATAGATGATTTCAATTTGAATTGACAACAACGTGACTGTTAATGAGATTAAAACCTAACTATATATCTATGTGTAATGGTAAACAAAATACATGCACAATATACACATCGATGGAGTTTAAGTAAAACTTCCCTACCTGTCTCCGTGCCTGATAGGACTCTGTCGACTGTGTTCAGCTGAGGGACGCCTCTCTCTCCACTACCGGCGTTCAACATACAGGCTCTGCGCAGGACTGAGTATGCTTATATAAAGTGGGCATGGTCAATCTCGGCGCAGTACCGGCACACGGGGAGCAAGTGTCAGAGAAACTTTCATCTCTATACCAAGCTTTGTCTATCAACCTTTTGTATATCAAGGTAATTTAATGTGCTAAATTGGATATTTGATTATTTTGCAAAGTTTAAAATTAAATTCGTTTTCATTTGATGATTTCTTATCTTGTAATTTAAATTTAAAATGTTATACAATAACTCTGTTATTTTCGCACAGGAGTTTTGAAATATTTGAACTGAATGTAACACGTTGTCTCTTGTTTTGAAGCATAAAATAAATGTAAAAGACCAGTACAAGAAAGTAAAAGTACTCCATGATAGTTATTAATAAAAATTTCTTTAAAGGTTTGATAATTGTTATGAAATATATTCTTCTGTAAACTGTTTCAAGAATTGCAACTTTGTATCAAACATGTCTTAATAAATTAGACAATTAATGATAATTCGTTTAGAAATACTTTACACTAATTTTTAATGTACTATTTTAATATCCATCACATTATCTTCAAATATGTTTATTTATGTTATCCTATATCTTTTGTAAAACAATTTTTGAATATTTATGACTAATAAGATATATACAATTAGAAGATAAGATACATTAAGCATTTCTTGCGTTTGTATATTAAACTGCTCTCACTCTGTTTCTTAAGTTCAGTGTCTCCCTGCGTTTAATGATGAATTAGTTGTTCCATCCAAGCTTACTTATTACTAATGATTACCTTTTTCAAGATGGGAGGAGGAGAAAGCAAACCCACGCCGCCCCCACCGCGCGTCGAGCCGGAGGTAAGACTTCACTTATCTGTGTGCAACAGCGCAGGGGTTACCCCCTCCCCATTTTGATTTGAAAAAATGATTACACTGCCAACTGTGTCCTTGCATTAAACTGTCCCTGTGTGTAAATTTTAAGATATAAATGTGTTACTTTTTGTTATTCAATTTGCACACATTAACGTTGCTTGTATGTATGCATGTGTCTGCCTGTATGTATGTATGAATGAATGTATGTATGTACGTACGTACGTACGTATATATGTATGCATCTCTCTATCTAAGTATGTATGTATGAACGTACGTACATATGTATGCATGTATGTGTCCGTATGTATGAATGTAAGTATGATGTGTGTATGTATGTATGTATGTATGTATGTATGTATGTATGTATGTATGTATGTCAGTCAGTCAGTATGTATGTATGTTACTATTTATGTATCTTTGTGTTTCTGTCTGTCTGTATGTATGCATGCAGATATGAATGTATGTATGGTTGTAAGAATGTCTGTATGTATGTATATATGTATGCAACAATGAATGTTTGTATGTTTGTTAGTATATATGTATGTAAGTAAGTATGTATGTTTGAGTATCACTTGCTTGATAACGGTGTTAGTATCTACACCGAAACGTCGATCCTTTTGCAATAAAGAAGTTGTTAATCCATACATTTCCTATTTTCTTTATCTATTTGTATGTATGTTCTTATGTCGCTCTCTAGTATGTATGTGTACATATGTATATATGTATGTATGTATGCATGTGTATGTATGTATGTATGTATGTATACATGTATGTATGTATGTATGCATGTGTATGTATGTATGTATGTATGTATACATGTATGTATGTATGTATGTATACATGTATGTATGTATGTATGTATGTATGTATGTATGTATATATACATGTATGTATGTATGTATGTATGTATGTATGTATGTATGTATGTATGTATGTATGTATGTATGTATACATGTATGTATGTATGTATGTATGCAGGCATGTGTGTGTTATGGTATGTATATACGTACATGTGGGCATTGGTTTATGCTTATCGTAGCAACATCTCTCTCTTGCAGATGTTATTCACGTCAATCCTTCCCTCTTTGCCTTCATTTTGAGTAAAGAACTTTCAGCATTTGGTATGCAGACACGTGGATGGTTTAATTGATCCTTTTGTACTTGAAAAGACTGTGCTTACTTTTTCTGTGCGATGCTTACATATTTTCTTGTTGACAGAAGACAGTAAGAGATGTAATAAAATAATAAGACAATAATAAATGATGAATGTTTTAATGTTTTTTTTTTATTTTCAAAACTTTACATTTCAGGTTTTCAAGAGGACTTGGGCTCGAACAACTAAGCTGGACTGGACACATGTGGTGATGTGACGTTTAGATCATCTGTATTAAGTTACTTTAGTTATACACACAGAACTGTTGTAGAGGATGTTAATTAATTTACAAACAGTTGATATTTTGAGAAAAACATTAGAAGTAATGCAACATCAATTTAGGATAATTCATAAAGACATTTATATTCGAGACATTCCCATCAACCATTTAAAGAATTGAGGCTTACAATAGTAATTTTAGCACCAATTGAGCGAATGTGCTTAGCAAATTTCATTGAACCTCCTGTAAAGATTACCTTTTTTGAAACATTTGCAACACCAGGGCAACCTATAAGTTTACTGCTTACCAAAAAATATTCCAAAAGTGAAGTTTTATTGTCTTATTGTCATTGATAAATGAAAATATATTCTTACAACATAATTTTTAAATTGGTAATAATTGCAAACTATTTATCTGTCCGCCTTTTTATTTTATTTCATTATTTAATTTTCCTTTTCAAATTCAATGTTTCTTCTACAGGGTGAAAGTGATCTACAAGAGTCCATAATGAAAAGCAGATTCAACCGTCATGGAAAGAAAATAAAGCCCAAGATTCTTGTGTTCGGACCAAGTGGATGTGGCAAGTCCACTCTCTGTAATGGTTTCGTATCTGCGCTAGAGGGAGAGAGAGACGTCTCATCTTATTTTGCTGTCGGTTCCATGGCAGGCACATTTACTAAAGGGGTGAGCATTCTTGTTTTGGCATAACAAATGTGTTCTATGTATTTTTTCATTCTCAAAGCGGTAAAATATTCCTAGTGTTCGTTCTTGGAATGTACATGACTCTCTTATAAAACATTATTATCAATGATATGACTTTTATTTTAATAAAAGAAAGACCCACTATATGTTATTGAAAGAGAAAGTATATATTTATATATTTTATATCGGGATGATTTTTTAATGGCACTTATACATCCCACTTCTAAAGTTGTAAGGATTGGCGTTTCTTTACTAATGAAAATTGTTATTACTCATATGTCAATTTTGTCGCAGTTTCATCCTCGCAAAACCTCTGATCTCTGGATCATCGACATGGGGGGAGTCTTCGAAAGTAGAGCGATCAAGGACGCGGATATAAAAGATATTGCAGGTGGCAAGATTCCATTCTATGCCAAGGTGAAAACTGTTTTTTAAATTTGATTATATTCATTTATATCATCAACATTGTTTGTATTATATTTATTTCATTTACCTAATGGCAAATACCATGAATTGAGTAAAAGTCAACCAAGTGTGTCATACATAAACATCTTAACCGGTTGCATTGTACATTGTTTTAAACAATGTTACCTACAGTATGTTGCCTGGCATTATTATGAAATCAATTTTCACTTCTGTATGGAAAGTGTAAACTTCAAATGTCATTTTGATATGTTTGCTTTTATACATTAACATTATAACTTCAAATCTTTATATTTCTTTATGAGTCACCTGATGAAGGACTAAGAACACCAAAACAATATCTCCTGCACTTTCGAATGTTTATATTTATTTTGTTTGTCATTGATGTATGCCTTCTCGCTTTGAAAGAAAAATTATAAAGGTACTTGAATAAAATGAGCATTTCTATTAAATATTGAATCTTTTATGTTTTGTAATCAACAGCTATCTGAGACCCTGGAGGTTCGAGATCGAGACACACTTCCGGCTCCTGAGAAGAACGATGTGGCTTGTGTTGTGCTCGTGCTCAGCCTCGGTATGGAGATCCCACCGGAAATCAAGAGGATGCTGTACTGCATCATGGACTTGGCTGGAGAAGGCGGTACGTGTTTTAAGACACAATATTCAAACAAACTTTTGGAAATTGACCAAAGTTAAATATTGGTTAAGTATTTACCTGAATGGATGATAGAAACGTAAATAACGATATTTTAAGTTGATTGAAAAGAATTAACCACCAAAGACATAGTTCAGATCTTTCATGGTACTAAATTACTTGCAGTTCACAATCTAGTGAGATTGTCAGGACTGAAGCCTTACATCACGGATCTACAACAGACCAGACATTACCCGAATTTATTTTTGACTCTTAACTAAGTTAGGATATATAACAAGAATGATAATAGATTGAAACTCATATGGAGAAAACATTTGAATATTCAAATACTCTTACTTAATTTGTGCCAGTAAGATCTACTAAACTTGATTAATAATGTCAAAAGCATCTGAAAATGTGTGATGTGTTCATTATGTTAATGGACATACATTTGATATTCATGTACATATCGTTATATGATCCAGATAAGTCACAGTGAGATATATGCTTGTTTAATTCGATAATTAAATGATGTAAAAATGATGTAATGATATTAAAAAGTGCTGGGCATGGGGATTTTACGAGCGCATCTGCAAAATTGATCACCATAAAATTGACATTGGAGGTTTTAATTGGCCACGACCTTTGTCTATTCAGTTTGATGAAAATGAACATCGAGTGTCTCCATTTTATTCAATTCTATATCTCGTTTAGACAGCTAAAATGTTAAATACCTCATCAGTATAATTGAATGCAACTTACAAAGCACTCCACTTGTACCTCATCGGATATCTTTGAAGATGCAAACACTTATTTGAAACAGAGAAAAAAAACCTAAAAGATTATTTTATTCCTTGGTAACATTTCAATTTCGCATAAAAACTTAAAATGTAAACAGTGAATATCACAAAGGATGTTATTTCTTTGGGGAAAAAACATTGAACTACTGAAATAATAATTTGAGTAAATTTTCAAGTATATTTATATTCATAGATATTATAAATGCAGATGAATCATCCCTATAAGGCCTATGTCAGTATGGTGAGAGGATTTAACCAAAACCTCCTTGTGAAAATATATGCCTTCAAAAGATATGTAGAAATTATGACAAGTTTACTTGCATGGAAGTTTGCTTGCTAACTTATTGTATAATTGTATACAATGTTTCCATACGTCACCGTAGTTTATCAGATAATCATGTGGCCACTTTCATCACTACTCCTGTTCTTGTTTCAGTGGTTACATACCGTGTAGTGTTAACACACGCCGACATCTGCGACAAGAAGTTCGAGGACCCCAAGAACCTGCCACAACTCTTCGACTCACCCGCTATACAGAATGGCGTCATGTCCATTGCTGAACAAACGGGAATTCCACCAACTGCCATCAGTGTGGTCAGAAATTATGCAAATGAACCGGAAACGGATCTGAATTCAAACATACTCCTTCTACATTCGCTAGATAAAGTAGTGCACGCGGCGTATGAACAAGTTCAGAAGAAGGACAACCGGGAAATGATGATGGAAATGTACAACGATAGCGACTGATTATTATCATCTTCTAATCTTGCAATTTCAAAAACATTCGAAAATATTCAAACTTAATAAAAAGGAAGTTTTTCTCAAGGATAGGACCGTATACATGATGCCTTAAATAACTTTATTCTTTTCCCTGACGTTCAGCTAGTTTTCATTCCTGCAAAAGATATTGTACTATTTTCCCAAAATCTATTACAATTATCATACCCAATTGTATAGTGAATAAACAAGTTCAGAAGTTTGACAACCGGGAAATAATGATTGAAATTTACAATGATAGCGACTAATTATTATAATTATTATTTTGCAATTTACAAAATCATTAAAAGAAACAATCAAAATTCTATTTATCATCATCAATCAAACCTTATGCCATAAATTGTATTATTATTTTCTCTGACGCCTACAAGAGGTAATGTACTGTTATCCTTAATTCCATTATAATTTCCATTACCTTTCAAATGATGCCATGTTATTTTTCAGAAAATTCCTTTTTGCCCTGAAGTCATTCTAATTTTCATTCCCTATGATAGGTAATATAATATTTTCCTTCCCGCTCTTCTAGTTTTCATTACCCCTGAGAGATAAAATTTCAGATCTAAATATTTCCTATTCATCTAGTTCTACAGTTCTAGTAGCGCTGGGATATATTCTTGTGAGTTATATTTTACCATCATGCATTCTTTAACACATTTGTTTTTAGTTATGTGATATGAGTTTTCAGTAAGCATTTGATGGATTTGGCACGTGTGTAAGAAAGTCTCAAATTACAAATCCGATAATAAGTTAACCTTGATTCCTTAAAACATTTCATCGGAATATGGCAAAGGGTCAACAATCTGGCACATCAGTTGTTGAAGTAGTGTGGGTGAACTTTGACCTTTCTCACATCATGGTGTGTTTATAATGTTATTTATGTAACTAAATTTAATGTTAAATATTCATTCATACATGTGTGCTTGCATTCATAATATAAATAAAGTTTGGATACATGTTAACTGCCTTTGTTGTTTTCTTTAACCTTTACACATGATTTTTATTTCTTGTTCAAAATACATTGCAATCAAAGTAATTATGGTAAGAGGTTCAGCAGTGTCTTAAAGAAATTTACTTGGTTAAACCTCTTGAAACAACAATGCTAGGGGTGCATATGGTCGAAGGTGTCATCTTCAAAATCATTTTATGCTTTAAGGGGGCGGGATAACACAGTGGTTATGCGTTCGGCTTCGGATTGAGAGGACCGAAGTTCGAATCCCGCTAGGCAAGTTTGTCTGCAGTAGAGAACTGTTCCACACGCAGTAAGGTGAATTTCAGCGCAGTAGCACCCATGGTTAGCTATTTTCAGCCTTAAATATGCTCTCAGATTTCACCGCAATGCTTAGCCATAATGGTTTTTCGGGCTTTCTCCCTGCCATTATACTAGCAGTCGCTTTTGAAAGCGGCGTTAAACCCCATATCAACTCACCTTTATGCATTAACATGAAAGAAGCAACTGAACTTAGAAACTACAATATTACAAAACAAGCAATATAGTTAAAACTAGATGTTTACGTCCCTTAAGGCCTAGACAGGTAGATCTACCTAATTAGATTGACACTTTTTAGATTAATAAGATTGACAACAATGCAGGAAGTATGCCGAAGTAATTGAGAATGGGATTACCAATTGAAAGAATAAAATCTGCATTAAAGAGCCACTTCGTTAGTGGTGGTATCATTTGTTTGGGAAGTACTTACCGTTGCTGAACATTATTAGTTTTATATTTATGGGTCCAGATGAGTGAGAATTTAAAGGTAAGATAATCAACTGTTATCGAAAACCAGACATTGACGCCACTCAGTCAGTCAAATGTAAGTTTGAAAAGTATGGAAAGCAGGTAAAAGTTAAAATTTCCGTTGATAATATTTGAAAGATTTTATAGAACGTGTAAGCGTGTTGTTCTATTTTCTTTGAAAACATACAAACATTTTTCATGTTTTTAAGTTGCAATTTCGGATGAAAGAATAAGATGTTTTTAATGAACATGATAAAAAATGACGTACCATTAAACTTGATTATCAGTGAATACACGAAAATATCATAACTTGGGCTTTTTAGAGATAAAGTTGCAAGCTTGAGGAGTCGACTTTACCTCAACTTTGGTGTTTGGCTTTTACTTACGTCAAATTAAGAATCATGAAACATACTCTGTGTCGCCTTAAGATGGGACGGTGGATATTTAAACATGTTAACTTACTGAAAATAAATATTGATGATTTTGTTTCTTTTAATGATGACAATTTGTTGTGTATAGTTCAAGGAAAAAAATTTCCTTAAAATACAAAATTGCGTCATATTGTATCATATTGTCTGTCTAATAAGATTAGGGGTTTTTTTAAGCCTCAAGATCGCCATCTTTTCAATAAAGATATTTCAACTCTCAAAAAGTTTGAAAGTTAATAAGGATTCTTATGCATGTCGTTATCTTGTACATTGTAGAATGTTAATTTCTGTATTCATTCTACTAGAGCTGGGCTCACTTTTACAAATTAAGTCGGAATTTTTATTTCAATGTTCGATTCCCAGATATAAACCATCTCTTCATCTGGAACAGATGTATGGTATTTCATCGTTACGACAGTTGGGAGAAATTACACCAAAAGGCATACATGAGGTTTTAATGTGTTCAACCAGCCACTCAAACGTGTTTGTCTTATTACACGTTGGAGTGCATGGTCTGGGCTGTTCTCAAGAGTAGTTGCGGACCGCGCTGATATTTCTGGGAGGGACTCCCATCTGCGTGTGCATGCTTCACACTGCATCTCAAGACAGACTCAATTTCTTTGGTGACCTTGAACTTTGGGTCCAATTCATCAACGTGTGTGAATTCCACCTGATATGCCAAAACTGAAAAATCAAAAATAGGACTTAGTATCCATACGAACATGCCATAAGTAACAATTCGCAGTAAATTGCATCCGACAGGTACTGACAGGAGGACAGGACACCAAACAGCAAAGTTTGAAGTCAGAATTGAAGAGAAACGATAAAGAGTGGCAAGTATTGAATTGACTTTGTATGATGCGGTGTGGAAATACAAAAATGAACTTGTTTTGCTAGAATCAAATCTGTATCGTATCAGGAACATTTGTGAGGTTGCCGCGTTTACACACAAATATACATGGTTGAATCAAAATTTAGAATCTCATGAACTCTTACGGACCATAAATCATCATCAACAATCAAAGTATTAACAGACTAAGTTTAACTACTTATCTATTATTTATGATCATTCTGAAACGCTCTAAATGAAAAGGGGGCGGGATAGTGCAGTAAAATTACTATACAAATGCTAGTTGGTTTGTGATTGTGAAAATATAAATGCCATGCCTAATATTGGTATATATATTGGTTGTTTTCCGTTTTTCGGAGTTTATAACCTGTTACGAGGGTTTTATTCTTATTTTGGTGATTTTAATCTGCCATTGGGTATTTGTTTTCAGTTTTGAAGATTTGTTTGCCGATCGTATGGTGTGCCAAACCGAGTTTGAAAATTTCTCAGTTATCAGTCAATATTTCTTCAAGAATCAAGAAAAATTCCTTTCTCTCGAAAATTGACGTACCAACAAATAATGCAAATAAGTTTTTTCTCATCTTACCTCCTTCCCCTGCTAGTTTGATGACAAACTTAATCAAATGCTTGATATTGGTGCCCATTTCGTCTAAATTTTTTATCACAATTATCAGAGCCAAAATGTCACAGATGTCTGGAGTATATTTCAAATTATCTTACTAAAGTTTTACATAACCCCTAAAATGACTACATTATAAAGACTTAAATACATCACTGATCATGACAACTATCTCTTCAAAAACAGCAGGAACATGTAGTCATAAATAATACTGATATAAAAAAGCACGTCATTTTCCTAAGAAATAAGAAATATTAAAAATTACTACAAAATTCCGACATTTAGGATTGACCTGTATCTTATTGTAATTAAAGTAGTATTTTGGTTTGAAAATAACAGAAAAACAGAAAACCTTTTCGTATATAGATAATGACACTTTCAAATAAATATATAAATAAACATTAATTTGTTACTATGATAGAATAAAAAAGGTTATCCACATTCTATATACAACAGTGATTAGTTATTCTATGTTTATTAGAATAGCTCTTTTAATTCCTTAAAAGATTCTATGGGTCAGAGCGCCACGACCTTGACCTTGCTGCTACATCACGGAACCAATTCCTGGAAAATTCACTTTCCCAAAAATAGATGCAATGTCTTATCTGAAGCTAGCTTTACTGTTGCATGCTGGCCAGCTGGCATGATTCTATAAATAACTGCATGGACTATCACACTAGTAACCTTCTTAGGTCCAGACTCCAGGCTATATGGAGATATTTTGTCATTAATATACCAGAATGTGATTTTTTCTAAATTTCATGTTTTTTGCGTAAGTTTCAACTTCCCTCAAGGACTTATTTCAAAACTATCTTTTTCCATTTAAAAATCGTAATTTATATTTTGACTTCGATTAATTGCCTTAGCAAAATTCTAACACACTTACAGTACTACAAACTTTTTCATTTTTAATGAAACAATTTGAACCCCGAATGGTACATATACAAAAACATCAAATTGGATGATGATGCATAATGGAATTTCTATATACATCGACCTTGCAAAGATTTTAGGTATTTTCGACCAAAAAACACTGATTCAGATATAATGATATGAGATGGATATGAAAAGTTATCTAATCAGCCCAGGATGAGTTGTTGTGAAGTTGTAAAGTAAAGATGGGCATGTCATCGGTGCATATATGTATCATGAATTGTGTACTAATTGAGGGTTTGGTGTTTGTAGCGAAAAGGAGGAAAGAAAACAAGTCATCAGAAAATATAGCTTCAGATTTAATACTTTCTACACGAGTTTATGAGATAACACATAAATCATGTTTTATGTTAGATGGTAATATCAATATCTCAACCCTTTCTTGGAGGATAGAGTGAGTGAGAAATTGGCTTTAAAGTCGTTTTAAAAATCATATCATGATCATGAATGACCTTTGAAATACATAGCTGAGAAATTAGTCAATATCATTTTGAATCGTCAACATCAAAGACATTTAAACCAACAACATTTGAAAAAATGTTTGATTTCAAATGTCCATTACCACGTGACAGAAACAAAATCATTACAAAAAGGTATATTATTTACGATATCATAACTATGGTCATAAATACTTGAAAGTATACCTTCATACCTAAAAATAAGAACTTGGCTGCCAAAACCATAGGCTTTGGTTTAACTTCTTAAGTTGTCACTCGAAGTAAAATGTTGATTGTGTTAGGTTTCATGATAACTGTAGCCGACATCAATAAAAACTACATTAGTCAATTGTATCATTTACTTTTAAGTACATCTTGAAATGAGGAATAGAGGAATGACGGGGCAACATCGCAACTATAGGAATAACTTCTTCTTATCCCCTCTGTGTTCAGCTGAGGGACGCCTCTCTCTCTCTCTCTCCACTACCCGCGTTCAGCACACAGGCTCTGCGCAGGACTTAGTATGCTTATATAAATTGGAGCGAGGCCTATCTCAGCACAGTACGGCATACAGGGAGCAAGTGTCAGAGAACTTCCATCTCTTTACGAAGCTCTGTTTAATCATCCTTTTGGAAATCAAGGTAATGTAATGTCCTTGCCTATATTTATGTTAAGTTAATTAAATGCGAATTGTGTTTCATAATTTCTTGTTTGGTTACATTCAATAGTTTGATACAATTACTCTGTGATTATTGCATTGGATTTGTGAAATATTTTATGCTAAATGTAACACATTATCTCTTGCTTTAAGTTATTAAAAAACAAATTATGTTTTCAGATAAAAATCTAAATGTAAAAGATCAGTACTAGAAAGTAGTGGTTGTTGTTGATGAAACATTTCATTTCAAATAACATTAAAGAGGAGGAATAATTTTAAACAGAATATATTCTTTAGATCTGTTTCGTAAATTGCATTTTTGCAATATTATCTTGACTATATAAATTAGACATTGATACGTTTTTGGAAATACTGTACTCAAATTTTGTGATGCATTTTTTAAACATCCACTTTCATTGTTGTAATACCTGAAAGTTTGTATTCAGATATGTTTATTTTTTGTATGAGTTTAAAATAAGGTAAAACATACGGTAATTGAATTTTTTTTAATTGTTGAAATATTCAAGAACTGAAAGACCTCGTTAAATGGTTTACTGCATTGAGATATGGACTAAAACTTCAGATATCATACGAACTCGTATTGTGTTGCTGTTGGTTTGAAGAACATCAGTGTTTAAATGTATTGATACATATCCATATCAGTTACATATCATTATACATTTCTATCTATTTAATTGTATGTTATCATTATATTATCTTTATTTAATAAAGACGACAATAAGAATTAGTTTATACTCGTTTATCATGTTTATGTCTTTGTGTTGTACAAGTCGATGTCCATATTTTTGCAAATTTTTAAACATACGAGACTACTGGAAAGTTATGATAAAATAACTACTTTTACTAAGTTTAGTGTCTGCCTGCGTGAAATTATTCATTAGTGGTTCAACAAAAATTTACTTATCGTTATTATTTATCTGTTTTCAGATGGGAGGAGAAGAGAGCAAACCTGCAATGTCGTTTCTACATGAAATCTTGCCTGATATGGTATGTCTCTATATACCTACGTGTTATTCTGTGATTGTGAACTTAGATGAATTAAAAAGGTGTCAGTGTGTGTCATTGACTATGAATGCATAAATGCATGTATATAAGTACGTATGTTTGTACGTATAACCGAATGTATGTATGTATGTATGTATGTATGTATGTATGTATGTATGTATGTATGTATGTATGTATGTATGTTTGTATGTAGGTAGGTATGTATGTATGTTTGTATGTAGGTAGGTAGGTATGTAGGTAGGTATGTATGTATGTTTGTATGTAGGTAGGTATGTAGGTAGGTATGTATGTAGGTATTATGAACTAACCATGTGTGTATGTATATGTGTACGTATGCATATTTGTATGAATGTATGTATCTATGTATGTATGTATGTATGTATGAATGTTTGGATGTATGCATATATGCATGCATGTATGTATGTATGCATATATGCATGCATGTATGTATGTATGCAGGTATATATATTTGTTTGTATGAAGGTATATATGTTTGTATGTATGTATGTATATATGTATCTATGTAAATACGTACATGTGGGGATTGGTTTATGTTAATCTTAGCAACATCTCTCTCCTCACAGATGATATTCACGTCATTTCTTTCCTTGTTGCCTCTATAACCAAAAATAGCTTTCCTCGTTTGGTATACAGAATTTGATTTATTCAAATAAATAGTATTTATGTAAGCAGCGACATTGTATTACACTGAGATCTTGACCCTGTTGCTCTTGATAAGACTGTGGGTTCCTCTTTCTGTACGATGCCCACTTATTTTCTCCTTGACAGAAATCAGTTGGAGATGTAAGGCAATAACTGATTTAATTGGCGAGATTGTGGATGGTTAACCTGTTGAAAATATTAAGGATATCTGAAATTAGTTGTGATTAAGGCCTAATTGAAACAATCTCTGTTGGACTGACGAGATTATTTTTCATTATAGTAACTTTATATTTCAGCTATTCAAGAGGATTTGGGCTCAGACAACTAAGCTGGACTGGACACATGTGGTGAAGTGACATTTTTCTCACCTGTACATAGTTACCTAGTTAAACACACGAGTAATGTCTCACCTGTGTTAAGTTACTCTAGTTAAACAAACGTGTAATGTCTCACCTGTATTAAGTTACTTTAGTTAAACACACGGGTAATGTCTCACCTGTATTAAGTTACTTTAGTTAAACACACGGGTAATGTGTCACCTGTTTTAAGTTACTTTAGTTAAACACACGGATGGTGGCTTATTTTTAGAAACTTAAACAGTTATGCAACATCATTTTAGGATATTTCATAAAGAGGTTTTTTAATTTGAGACACTCCCATGAAACGAACTAAGCAAATATTAGTACCAATTGAGTGGAACACGCTTAGTTTCCTGCTGTACAGAATATTTCGTTGAAACATTTGCAACACCAGGGCAACCTATAAGTTTACTGCGTACCAAAATATATTCCAAAAGTGAAGTTTTATTGTCTTATTACATAGGTAATAATTGCAAACTATTTATCTATCCGCCTTTTTATTTTATTTCATTTTGTTTTTTCTTTTCAAATTCAGTGTTTCTTTTACAGGGTGAAAGTGTTCTCCGAGAGTCTATAATGAAGAGCAAATTGGACCGGCATGGAAAGACAATAAAACCCAAGATCCTTGTGTTCGGACCCAGCGGATGTGGCAAGTCCTCTCTCTGTAATGGTTTCGTATCTGCGCTGGAGGGAGAGAGAGACGTCTCACCTTATTTTGCTGTTGGTTCCATGGCAGGCACATTTACAAAAGGGGTGAGCTTTCTTGTCTTTAGAAGAAAAATGTGTCCTACATGTGTATGTATTTTTTCATTCCCAAAGCGGTAAAAAGGACATATACATAACGTTCGTTCTTGGAATGCATATGCGTCTCTTATAAAACATTATTCTTAATGACATGACTTCTAGTGAAATATAAATAAGACCCACTATATGTTCCTGAAAGAATGAGTGAGTGAGTTATTCTTTAAGGCCGTTTGGGCAATACTTCAGCCATAAGTGGCGTGTCTTGAAAACGAAAAATGTATATTTTATATCATATAGTATTGGGATGAGTTTTTAATGGCAATAATTTATCACACTACGAGAGTTGTTAAGATTGGCGTTTGTATACTAATGAAAATTTTCATTACTCTTTTGTCAATCATATCGCAGTTTCATACTCACAAAGTCTCTGATCTCTGGATCATCGACATGGGGGGAGTCTTCGAGAGTAGAGCGATCAAGGACGAGGATATAAAAGATATTGCAGGTGGCAAAATTCCATTCTATGCCAAGGTAAAAACTGTTTTTTAAATTTGATTATATTTATGTATTCACTATCAATTTGGTAAATTATGTCTTTTATTATTTTTATGAACAAAATCCAACTAAAGTGTGATATACATAAACATCTTTATCTGTTACATTGTACATAGCTCTTAACAATGCTGCCTCAAGTATGTTTGTCTTGCATTAAATCAAATCAAGTTTAATTTCTGTTTGGAAACTGTCAACTTCACATATCATTTTCATATGTTTGCTTCTACAGCTGCATACCGATGGGTTTTTCATTTACCAATAGTGCATATGTATCATCCCAACTTGGAATTCCAAGTTGGGACGTCCCATCTTGAGATGGGACAGCGAATACTTGTATACATAATATTCATGTTCATAATATTCTTATTCTAATGTTGAATTTAGTAATAACATGATCAAATGTATCATTTAGATAAGCGATTAAGGCCCTCGACAGAGATTTTGATTTTATGTTGATTTTAATGACTTATTGGCTATATCTATCTCTCATCGCATACGAGTCTTTCTTCATAGTACAATACGATTTCAAAAGTAATTTTTTCCCACAATTTTATAAATTATTTCATTTTATTCTTGAATTTGTTAACTGTGACAGCATGTTAAGCAAATACAAATAAAGAAATATACACTCAAACCCCACTCAGAGTGAATACCAAGAATGCTAATGCCTTCTAATCAGTTCAAATTCTTACACATAAACCGTTCCGTTAAGCATGATTTCAATGTACTCATTGTGTTTGATAGTCGAATCTAAGACTTTATATGACTTAACTTTAAACATAATTCACAAACACTAACCTATAAGTGGTATTCCGTCAATGCTTATGAACTGTCCAGTAAATAAATCCAGTTATGCCTCCTATTTCCGATCGAACCTGATCTGATCAGTGTCGTGGTGCAAATGGCAAACATACCTGCTTGGTAGTTTAGAGAAGGGCGTGGGGTGGTTGGAGGGGGGAGAGGGGGTCCGCAAGAAGGTATTTTGGTAAACATCCGGTTCGGTTATGACACCAATACCTGTGTGTCACCTTCCAATTAGTGTCAAGAATGGGTACCAATTGTACATGAGCATGCTTGTTACACTAAGGTAGACGCCGAGCGTTTGTTGTTTTAGTCAATGATTATCATTCTTATTTATCAAGGCATTGGCCCCTATCGGCAATATCACTGATAGGAAGCAGACGTGATCAAATATTTATGATTATTGTTATTGTATTGTTATTCGATGAAAGTTTTTTGGCCAAACTGAATATATTCAAACAGAACGATTATCATGTAAAGTAACCAAAATGAAATCTAACATCATTAGAAATACAATATTTCAACTCATTTTTATCAATACTACAAGAAGATTATAAACGGAGTTTGTTGACTTTGAGTTCATTAATAAACTTTGTTTACCTTCACAAGACTTTTTGACACAAACCAGGGTATAGAGTTGAGTAAAAAACTGTTTTCTACTTAACCCGAGGTAACATATGATTTCGATCAGTATAAAAAGGTTGTTTTTATATTTACAAGCGACTATCTAGGCTTGTTAGAAGCGTTGAATTGAGAGAATTGCTGTGTGTTGTTACTGCTAATAAGTTAATCAACTGATCAACTAAGTCAAATAAGATGAGTAGGTGAGAGGGAAGAATTACATTTCAGTGTAATATTGTTGTTTTACAGCTGAAAGTTTACTTAACTGATCGTTTTGTTATCTTGAATATGCTACTTAACATGTCCCCCCGAAAAAAGCCATTAGGTTTCTAAATGAACTTTTCAAAAGTCGACGTCCTGCGAAAACCCCTTCTAAATACACATCAACGAAGTTTTATTGATATACTAACAATTATCGAGTTATTTTGTACTGACATACATGTTGTAATGTGTTATCTTCAGAGGAATAAATGATTCATATTGTTATTGCTTATACAAATTTTATATACAAACTGTCATTTCTAATACAAATTTGATATTGAAACTGTCATTGCCTATTGTAAAATATTATCATATTTCATTGTGTGTAATATGTGTAATCATATAATTGTTAGAAAGTATAATACTATGATTTAAACAGTATTTTATTTCCATAAAACATGTGTTACACAATATTCAGAATATATATACAAAGGTGAACGGACAAAATCCCCAATGGACAAAATCCCCAAGGACAAAAACTCCAAGGACAAAATCCCCAGTGGACATAATCCCCAGCCCAGAACAACAAAATGGACAAAATCCCCAAGGTGATTAAAAATGCTTTGTTTTCTTTACTAATCAACTTTGTCTTTAATCAAAGGTATTAGTTACTGAGAAGTTTGAGAAATTGTTGTTTTGACAAATGGCTGTTTTTAATCACTGGTAGTAAATGTTGTTTTGATAAATGCTTTCTTTGATCACAAGTATTAGTTTATTGAGAATTATTGATTTGATAACATTATAATTTTTTTCTTTGATCAGTAAAAGTAAGCCACTCATCAATCTCATCTTATTTGGTTCTTTTAGAAGGATTCAGCGCCCAACCAGAAACAATGAGGAAGTTCCAACCATGAGATTTCGACGTACACCAGCCCTGTTCGCTGTCAATATATGGAATGTCAATGAAGTTACATTGAACAGTGAACATCGCACAAACAATTTTTGTGAATCTTGGAACAGTGCTTTCAAAACCCTTGTTGGACAAAATCACCCCTCTGTCTGGACGGCCATTGAGGCTTTTCAGAGAGACCATGCTATGGTCAAAACACAGCTGCTGCAATATTCAAGAGGCATCCGACAAGCAAAACGGATTTTGTCCTACCCTTTTGGGGATTATGTCCACTGGGGATTTTGTCCTTGGGGATTATGTCCTTGGGGATTTTGTCCATTGGGGATTTTGTCCTACGACCTATACAAAAAGGAAAAGGATGAACAAACAGGCAGCAAATGCCTATATAAATTCTTTTCCTGAAACAAACATATTAAAATGATTAAGATGTGAAGTACATTGATGGAAATATACATTTGCAATTATTCTTACTAAACTCAAATTTATATTAAGCTTTGTCTACCTTACATTTGGTACAAATTTTAGGAAAGAGCTTTAAAAATCGTTTGGCATCATTTATCATTCACTCTGTGACAAAGATTTGTCGCTGTTAAGATAGATTTAAGCATATTGATATGATTTACTAGGGAATATTCAAGTCCTAAGTTGGCACTTGTGGAAAATATCTAAAATGTTGGGGAACTAGACTTTGATTATAGGAACTATTAATTTCTTTTACATTTGATACATTCAATCAAGTCGCCAAGAAGATAAACAAGATTATAATTTGTTAAAACAACACGGGCTTATGGTGTCTCCATATGTTGTATTAGCCTAACACTACCTACGGTGGGCAAATTGGTGCCCAATCATTCGTCCTCTGTCATGCCAAGCTGTCACATTAACACATTCAGTGCTCGATTGTAACGATGGAGAGTGCCTTAATTTCTGCTTATAGAAGGTTTTTGCATGGATTATTCATTTCTTTGTATCAGGTACGTTTTTTAAATATACATTTTTAAAAAAGCAATTTATCACTAGTGTTGTAAAACTTGGATCTGTATTAGACTAACTTCATATCTTTGTTTGTTAAAAGTTTACACCACCTTGTTGTAAAGAAACTAAGAAACAAATATGTCTCTGTGAAATGTGGAGCCGTTTGGTTTCTCTCTGTTTACAGCTGTTCGATCTACACATGTATTGGTCGTTTGAAAATTGCTGAAAACTATTATCTAAATATAAATCTATATATTGATCTGATTTTGTTATGTCGCTTAACAAATGTGATTCAACCAGTAATCAAATGGGACTTTATAATTGTTTGAGTAGTGTTGAATCGTTCATACTCGATAACAAATGAAACCGAGTCAGAAAGTGAAGTAAATGAACATCAAATCAAATTTTCTTCTTAGATGTGAAAAGAATAGTACAAAATTATCTAAAAACATGTTTTACTGACACAATTCATTATGAAATATGAATATTATTAACATGTTTCAGTATCCCCCGACCCATCTCAAGATGGGACGTCCCAACTTGGAATCCCAAGTTGGGACGCGTCCCATCTTAAGATCGGGCGGATCCGCAGTTGGGATGATACACATATACCATGTTTTTGGGTTTAGTTCTGGACTTCTATAAAATAAAAGCTGAGAAAGGGTCGCTGTTTGTCCATGTGTGGAATAGTCATTTGTGAATTTATTTAGGAATCTTCTAGTCTCCCCTGCAAAGAAATTCGAATTTTGGCATGTTGAAATAGACAGGAGGGTCGTATTTTCGAATTTTGTCGAATTAAATTTTCCATATAGACCCTGTGAGAATAAAATCACTATTTGTGAATGAGTTTATTAGTGAAGTTTGTAGGCCACTGGCCCAATGAACATATCAATACAAAATATCCAAAAATATACATATATACAAATATAACATGAAATACATTAAACTTTGAGTGACAATCTGTACTTTAAGGCAAAAAATATAAACTTGGATAACTGACATAGAGTAGATTTACTTTGCGTTGACATAAGATTAATGAATTTAATGTAGGTTGGATTTGTAAAATAATACCTATCTAAGTACCTGACCCTCAATTGTGAATATGCATTACAAATCATTATAAAGTGATACTCATTTTCTATATACGTTAAGCCTGACCTTGCACAGTAGAAACATGTTCTTTCATTCTCTTCTTCGTTTTGATGACGTCCTGTTTCAATCCGGAGTTGATGACAGCTACATCGGAATCGAGTTAAAGTTTCTTTAAAAGGGTTAGCATTTATACAGTATAAATATGGCTCCAATTGTAAATTCATTTTAAAAGTAGAGTAAGTTCTTAATTTGGGTTTTTCAAGAATATCAATATGCCATTGCTGAGACCCACAGTCCTGAATACGCTGTTTGAAATTTGATAGAAAAAGTCCTACATCCCCCACGTCCTGAAATACCCATGAATAACCAAACCCGTACTGAAATAGGATGTTTTTGATGTGAGTTGCCCATGATGTGCGTCCAGCTTCCTCCAGTCCATACAACATCAGGTACGTTTGTTTAGGAATGCGATTGAGATCCATGGTTAAGAGTTTAGTCCAATATTTAATACATTTTAACACGAGATGAATGAAGATTTTTTGTCGGCCAGTTTCCCCTAGGACGGCAGCATTACTTGTTGTTTTCGGAAGGCCTAAAATTCGCTTTAGGAAAGAAGTCTGTACCTTTTCTATTCTTTCATACATTTGGTATCCCCAGATTTCTGCTCCATAGGTTAGAATAGGAAGAACCATAGCGTCAAACATCTTAATATCAGTGTTTATGGTCAAACCGCCAGATATGGAATGTATTCTATATATAAGAAGACAGACTTTTTCTGCTTGCTGTGCTAATACTGTTGTAGTTTTCGTCCAGATTAATTTTGGCGTAAAGATATTTCCTAAGTACTTGTAGTATGAGACAGTTTCTATTTCCTCCCCTTCGTAGAACCACTTTTTGTAATATCTCAATCTCCCGCCATTCCTGAAAACTAAAATCTTTGATTTTGAAAGGTTAAGGCTCATTCCCCATTTTGTACAAAAGTTACTTATACAGTCGATTTGCTGCTGCAATCTACCGGCACTGTCTGCTGCATTTGCCACGTCATCAGCGTAAAGTAAAGAGCACAAATTTGGTTCCGTTTCTGAGATAAATATTCCCCGACAGTTTCCGTTTTTGAGTTCCGTCACCAGTTCATTTATAAATAGTGAAAATAATGTTGGACTTATCATACAACCCTGGCGGGTTCCCACACAACAATTGAAATAATCAGTTATACCAGTCGCAGTTCTCACACACGATTTTAGTTTAGATTACATGTCCCTCACAACGTAAAGAAAATCCCCATGAATTCCATAACCGATGAGTCGGTACCACAGTAGTGAATGATCCACACAGTCAAACGCTTTGTTAAAGTCAATGAAGAAACAATACATCCTACCTCCTGTGGCTTTGGATAGGTACTTACTAACAATGCCTTGTAATGTGAACATGCTATCTACAGACCTTTTCGAAATCCAAACTGATTTTCATGAATTATATTATGTGTATCTGCCCATGATTGAAGTCTTTCATTCATAATTTTCGTCAGAATTTTACCTAATACTGGTAGTAATGATATCCCTCTGTAATTATTGGTAACATTTTTAGAACCTTTCTTGTGAAGCGGACATATAATAGCTCGACACCAAGACTCGGGATATACTCGTGACGTCATTATTTGGTTGAACAGTTTGATACATATGGGAATTATAATGTCCATTGAATGTTGAAATAATTCTGCTGGTATTCCGTCGCACCCCGGTGCTTTCCCGTGCTTAAGGTTAAGGATTGCCTAATGTATCTCGTCATGTGATATTGGATCGTTGAGTTGATCAGGTCTACCAGATTCACAATCTCCGCATATGTCTGTGTCGTATCTTGTGAGGACATCATTGATTTCACCAGTCAGTGATGAATTACATTTTGATTCAGTTAAGAGATGTTTGAAATACTTGAAATACTTGAACCAATCATATTTGATTGGTTTGATGTTGTTTCTCACTTTAACATGTTTAAATTTCTTTATTTCACTCCACAGTCCATCAATATTAGACTTCAAATTTTCAAATTTAGTCTTTATATTGTTCTGGAAATGTATTTTCTTATTTACGCATAATTTCTTGAATTTTGTCTTGCAACGTTTGTACTTCGCAAGATTTAATGCAGTGTCTGATTGTCTAAATCCATCTAAAGCAGCATACTTCTTCCGTTTTGCTATATCACACGCACTGTCCCACCAGGCAGGCTGTGTCCCGCTTTGATGATCACGTGACCTGTGTCGTCTGCTCATAGAGGCTGCTGCTCTAGCGTATAAGTCACAAGTCGCTTCCACCGCTGTATCCAAGTTGTCAGTGATCATATCATATATATCAGCTATCAAAGATTTGGACTGCTCATCGTGCATATATGCATAAAATTCAGTTGCATTATCAGAATTCCAGATATATCGACTTAAACTTGACTCACCCACACACTCATCATCAATGTCTCTTTGGACAGTTATATGAAGTTCACACATTATTGGAAAATGATCTGACATGTCTAAGTCCAAAACTTTAAATGTTTTAATGTATTGAAAGAGATTAGAGCTTGCAAGTACATAGTCCACCACACTAACACCGTTGTTGGCTACACATGTGTACTCTCCACTTGAATCTGTTTCACACCTCCCATTTACAATGTGTATAGAGAATATTTTGCATAAGTGTAGAAGTCTGCGTCCAAAGTTATTAACAATTTTATCTTTATTAAGGCGACACATGAAGAAATCATCAGTATCATACACATCTCCCTGGACTCCAGGAAAGTAGTCTGCACTATCATCTTCAATGAAATCATTATCCTCTCCTGTTCTGCTATTGAAGTCTCCTGTAAGCATGATGTCAGCCTCATATTTGTTGTAGATCTCACATAATGCATCCTCCAAGTAATCTAGGCTATCTCTATCACTTTGCTCATAATAAACTGAATGCTCTGGGGAGATATATACAAAACCTATGATTAAATCTTTTTCCAATCTGAAAAATGACTTATCTAATACAACATATATAGCATCTTTGTAATGAGACAAGATTCTTTTTACACCTTTGGATAATAATTTGTGAATATAGAGACACAAACCACCATGCTTACCCTTTTCTCTGCACACTGAAAAAGCATTGTGTGTTGGGAGAAAATCACAACAATCAGAATGTGAATAGCACCAAGTTTCAGTCAAGCCGATAAATGAAAGTTCAGAAAATGATTGTATCAGTTCATTATTATTAAAGTGTCTTTTAATGATTGACAGTTCCATGAGAGAATTACTATATTGTTGGAATGTTCGCATGATTTGATGTAGTGAGATTGGGCCTGGCCTGGCCATTATCTCATCTGTGTGATATCGCCTGTGTCCACATTCACATGATATGTAACATTGTTAATAACCAGTTTATCAAACCGTATAAAGGCTTCCTTTCCTTCTTCCCTAGCCTTGATGAGATGGGGGATGAGTTTCCTCCTCTTCTCCCTCACCGGGTAGCTGAAGTCTTCGCTGATTTTCACAGAGGATTGTCTCAGTTTGCTCCTCGCCAACCTGATGATTTGGGATTTGGTTTTATTTCGAGCTAGCTTTACCACTATGGGGCGTGGCTTTCCTCCTTCATTCTTCCTCCCCACCCGGTGTGCTCTCTCAATCCCAACCTTCTCGTCATCCGCTGCCTCATCCATCTCCAGCTTGTCCACTAGTACGTCCCTCACTGACCCCTCACAGTCCCCCCAGGTCTCCCCCTGCTTCTCCGCCACCCCATACACCACTATATTGTCTCGCCTGGACCTGTTTTCTAAGTCATCAGTTTTTGTTGAGAGTTCATGCGTCTCTTTTCTTAATGATTGGGTTAGGGATTCAACTTTCTCTTTCAAAGACTTAATTTCCACTTGTAATGTTTTAATTAAATCTGAAAGTTCACTCACTGTAGGTTTTTGTCCCGGCCCCGGGTTAGTCTCTATATCACCACTCCGAGTGACTGTCAACATGGCCAACACGAAGACTGTGGCCACGCATAGTGTCACACATAAACAGTCGATTCTAAACTTCACACGTGGTTTACGGGGACAAAAAGTACCTATTTTCACCCTCCAGGTGTTGATATCCACCCCCATCGCTTTGGTATTTTGATTGTTGTTGATTTTTATACTTATTCAGGAAATATTTTCCACGAGCTTTGCATTCAAACTTGTCATCCAAGGGACGTCACTCATCCAATAATAAAGAATAAAATCACCACAACATTGGTTTAGTGCAAAGGAACAAACATGACTAAATCTTAAAGCAGTTGCAATTGATATCTTAAAAGGATTTTGTAGAGAAAAATTTAAAAAAAGTGTTATCGAACCCTGGTCACTTCAATGAATTGCCAAAACAGTTACGGTTAATTATGGGGTGATAAACATAAGCCTTAAAGGAGAATGGATCTGCATATCTGTATTGAAAATTCAACATTATACTTTTCTTTTTTGCAATGCTACAATACCAAACTACGTGATATTTGCACTAGTATACCAAGGTATGTGGACACACTTTTTGCATGCAGTTGTATATATTATCCCTGATTCAAATCATACTATGTCTTTACAAACCACTTGATGAAAGGAAAAGCAAAATGAAACAAAATCTCCTGCATTTTCTAATATTTACATTAATTTTGTTTATCATCGATGTATGACTTGCTCTTACTTTTTAGACACATATTATATATGAGCACTTCTATCAATTATTGAATCTTTTATGTTATGTAATCAACAGCTATCTGAGACCCTGAAGGTCCGAGATCGAGACACACTTCCGGTTCCTGAGAAGAACGATGTTGCTTGTGTTGTGCTCGTGCTCAGCCTCGGTATGGAGATCCCACCGGAAATAAAGAGAATGCTGAACTGTATCATGGACTTGGCTGGAGAAGGTGGTACGTGTTTTAACATGATATTCTTGCAAACTTTTGGAAATGGACCAAAGTAATATATTCGTGACAAATGGATAAAAAAACCCACGTAAATAACGATATCTTAGTCTTGTCAGTAGAATTAACCACCACTGTTCTTTCACGGTAGTACATGACATGACATGACAATCTGGTGAAGTTGTCAGCACTAATGACTATTGACTGGTTCTAGTAGAGGACAGAAGTTGAAGGAGGTTACCCGTATTTACTTTTGAGTCACAACCAAGCCAGGCTGATATTCCATCTGCTCTTTGATGAGAATGATAATAGACTGCAATTCATCTGAAGAAAACATTTGAATTTTCCAATGTTTCCACTAAATGTCTGCCAATTGGATCTACTTAATAACCAAACGTTACATTAGTTTAAATAATTTTAATGGTTTTATAATTTGATATAAAACTCTTTAACCTATTAGTTTAAAATTACCTATATTCATGTACACATAAATATATGATCCAGATAAGTCACAGGGAATTATATATTTCTTTAATTCGATAGCATTGTATGTATAACTCTATCGAAACATGCTGGGCATGGGGATTTTACGAGCACATCTGTAGATTTGATCAACATACAAGGGGCATTTAAGGTTTTAATTGTCCACACCCTTTATCTTACTTTTCCTAGATATAACCATTAAGTGTCTGGAATGAATTGAATTCTATATCTTGTTCAGAATGTAAAATTATTAAATACCTCGTCAGTACATTGGATGCAACTTACGAGATACTTCACTTGTTCCTCGTTTGACATCAAGAAACAACAACCGTCTTAAACAGAACTCAATTCCTAAAAGATCATTGTCTAGGCATTGGTAACAGTTCAATTTCGCTTTAAAACATTAAAAAAAATTTTTGCATATCACCAAGGATGTTATTTGTTTGGGAAAATAATTCAATAATGTTATCATTATCACAGTACAGTATATATTCAGGTATATACTGCATAAAAGTGCATGATATCATATAGTTCCATTTTAACTAATACATATCTACAAAAGGAAAGATTTTACGATAAAGCCATGACGATAAAAAAACATATTCAGATAAAAATAACCTACTTATTACACTCTTTAAATCTTGGTAATTTGTGTTCTCTCTTTGGAAATACGATCATTTAAAGAAACCCTTAAACTACGCAGAGTATGTTGTTGGAGTAAAACATTTCAACGTCACACGTGTCCTCATTGTCTATGAATTATGACTGCTAAACTTTTGCAAAATTATTCGAGTGAAAGCGCAATTTTGAAAACTAATCTCTAGTAAATGAAACCATAGGTAGGTCGGTAGTGTTAAATAAATCTAATCAAAATTATGAATGAAGATGAAATATCTCTAAAGACACATTCAATTAACGTGAGAGGTTTTGGCCTTAAAAATCACATAAATGCGAGAGAGTGTTTAACTAAACAAAGTAAGCAGCTAACATGGAGAAACGATCGTGTCTATCAAATGGCTGCAAATCGATCGATGAAATACACTAGGTGAATACTTTCTAATCGAGTATTGGTAATCAAAGAGATTTATACCATTGAAATTACCAAATTTTTAACTCAAATGTGCAAATCATGAATGTTTTTATACATCAACACAACGATACAACAATAAATCTAGATGTATCACAGAAAGATATACGTTGTTCAAAAACTACATTGTATGTATTGCTAATACATTTTTCTATTACAGGAGTCTTCAAGTTTGATTGGTGACATGTAAAACTATATATTTCGGTATAATCATGTACCTTTTTTTGTCGTAAAGTATGCAGGCAATGTCAGTTATTTCCTTGTGATAATAATTCCTTCAATTTTTTTTATATGATATAATGTTACATGTCACATTCATGAGAGTTTGCTTGCTAACTTATTGTATAATTGTTTAAAATGTTTCCGTACGTCACCATAGTTTACCAGATACCCTTGTTGTCACTTTATTCATTACTCCTGTTTTTGTTTCAGTGGTTACGTACCGTGTCGTGTTAACACACGCCGACATCTGCGACAAGAAGTTTAAAGAACCAAAGAACTTGCCACAACTCTTCGACTCACCCGCTATACAGAAAGGCGTCATGTCCATTGCTAAACAAACGGGAATTCCACCAACTGCCATCAGTGTGGTCAGAAATTATGTAAATGAACCGGACACGGACCTGAATTCAAACATACTCCTTCTACATGCGCTAGCTAAAGTAGTGCACGCGGCGTATGAACAAGTTAAGAAAAAGGACACCCAGAAAATGATGATGGAAATGTACAACGATAGCGACTGATTATTATCTTTTTCTAACCTTGCATTCTATATATAAGGAAACACTCAAAAACATTTGAAATTTACAAATGGATCTTTTAAGCGTTTGTTGGTGTCCTTGTTATCATCAGTCAAGGTTTAATTTAAGAAAAAGACCTATACCTGATGCCTTCAACAGTTTTCCTTTTTTCCCTGACGCCATGTTAGTTTTCATGTCCCATAAGAGATAGTAACCTCTTTTCTCTCACGTCATATTAGTTTCCATTACTTTGGAGAGATAATGTCCCCATTTTTCACTTCCAAATGACATTTACAACCCTCTTTTCCCTGACGCCATAATATAATAATATGTACTCTTTTATGTGATGCCATGCTATTTTAATTTCCAATTAGAGAACATATCTGTCTTGCCCGGACGTCATTCTAATTTTCATTCCCCATGACAGGTGATATCATCTTTCCTTGACGCCCTTTTAGTTTTTTAAAAGTTTCTGTACCCGTGAAAGAAAACATTTCAGATTCTCATATAGTTCAACAGTTCTAGTGATGGTCGGACTTATATCAGTGAGTTAAATTGACAATCAAGCAATCTTGAACACATTGTTTAAGTTCTGTGATATAAGTTTTCAGGGTACAATTAATAGATTGGGCACGAGTACAAAAGTTTCAATTGACAAATCCGATGATAAGTTAACTATGTTTAGTGGATACATGGCAATTGGAAAAATCTGGCTGAACTGAACTGAACTTTATCAAACTCAGGCTGCAAAGTGCAGCATAAGAGGTACATGGATATATATATATATATATATATATATATATATATATATATATATATATATATATATATATATATATACATATATATATATATATATATATATATATATATTAATACTATTGACGAAATACTAGTATCGGATTAAAATGATTCTTCAAACGACTATGTGAAGTATTTTATATTTAATCTATATATATATATATATATATATATATATATATATATATATATATATATATATATATATATATATACAATGACAAATGATACATTACAATATGAGGCTGACATGCCATTCTAAGGTTAATAATTATATTATTTCTTAAAATGCGAAATGATGATTTTACAAAATAATGACAATTTTCTTAGACTTCCTAGGTTTTTAGTATTAAACAGAGTTTTCATTTTGTGCATATTTGGTCTGATATAAAATAGTTGTGAATCTACTTTTTTCTTTCTAGTTCTAATTTCGGACATAAAAATTAAAAAAATGAAATTCATCACAAATATCGTCTTAATCACAAAGAGTACATAACCTGTCAGTTACAGGGATTCGACGCCATATACCTGTTTCAATTGGGAGATTATGATTAGAAGTTCGGAACTTCAACAAGTTATTGCAGTGCAGGGAGTTTAAGTATTGTTCAAAGTTGAAAGATGGATGTTTAAAAACACTATACGTTGTTGCTTTTGATGAGATTTCAATTGTTGATATCCACGTTTGCTGATAGGTATCTTTTAATTAATTTTTAACATATGATTTAACCAGAAATTGTTTTTAAAATTTTGAAATTTCCAAATAAAACTCAATCCAAGATTATAAAAAATTGTGGCACAACAGTGGTTGAAGTTGTGTGGGTGAACTTTGACTTTTATTGCATCGTGGTGTTGTAAAGGTTATTTATGTTACTAGGTTATGTGTTAAATGTTCATTCATACACTTGTTCTTGCATTCATAATCAGAATAAAGTTTAGATAAATGTTAACTGCTTTTTTGTTTTTGGTGAACTTTGACACAAGACATTCATTTCCTGTTTCAAATGCACTGCAATCTCCGTTAAGTACGTAAGAAGTTCAGCACTGTCTTAAAAATCAATATAATGGGTTAAATAAGACAGTGATCACCGACTGAAAAGTAGAATCTGCATTAAAGACCCACTCTGTGATTTGTTGGAGCCACATGTTAATATTTAGTTGTGGTGCCATTTAATTGAGAAGTAATGGTTGTTGCTGAAAAGAATAAATATAATTCTAAATGGTCTAGATATGAACCAAATTCATAATAATAAAAATACATATTACACGTTCATGCCATCTAATAACACGGCAACAATCACAATGCCTCTACACAGCTATTATGTTAATTTGAACGGTATAAGACAGAAACATTACAGAAAGAACGAATATTTCAGGGTAGAAATCATAGAAATCATATAGTGTGCTTGTTCACTGGTGTTTGCCAAGCGAACAAAATATTGAAGCGCAATAGGGTATCATTAGTTTATTCTATAAAGTTAGATACATTACGTCATAATTTGTAAATTGGTAAAATCAAATGTCCATCTCATTTCCGGTAGGACGCTAGGATAGATTAATATTAATAGTATTTTCTATAGTAAACAAAGTCGCGCTACCATATTGAACTTACACATTTAGAGGTTTGGATGCACTAGAAAAACATTAGTTAGTTATTTATAGAGTTAGTCATGACACCCTACCCTACTTAGCGTTACATAATTTCTTACCCGCAAGTCGTAATTCAATGGCTTGTTTTACGATAATGCAAACTTGACGTCGTTGTCACTAGATGCAATAAAATGTAAGATGTTTTTGTTTTATGTAGCGAATATAATATGCAGATAAAGATATTTTATAAGATACATGTAGTCAACAGTGGTTCAATCCCGAAAGATATTGAATCTTAAGTTAAATTAGTTGACACATTCTCTCTTTACAGAGGCAGCCCCGACCTTAATCTGTTTATATTATATATTTATACCAGAGCTACCCCTGTTGTGTGAGAATGCATTTTACGCTGCAAGTTTAGAATGCTTGTGAACATTTTAGGAGCGCTTCGATTTTTTTAAGTTTGTGTGTGCAATACATACTTGTGGTAACTCGAATACTCAAATGATCAAGTTTTAAGACTCATAAACATTTTCCTATTTTTGGAGCTTGTGCTTAAATGCTGATCTCAGGAGTGTAAACAATATAAGAGGCTTAATACCTCATACCTTCATAATGAATCAATCGAAGGATATGGAATTTCAATTTAAAAACTACATATATGTTTTGAAATCAGAGAAAGTTTCGTTTAACAAAATCTTTATCTATAGCATCACTCAATAACTGTATGATCAATTGATTCATATAATGTTGTCTCAATGATCACCAATGGCCTGTTTAGATAATAGTTTCCAAAATCTTAAGATGTATTTCATAAACATTGTAACGATTGAAACAAATAACTACTGAACTAAACTTATTTTGCTTCAAGTTAACGGAGAAAATCTTGCGTCCTGATGGATTGATTTTGTGAAAACGCTTTTCGAATATTTAACATTGCAAACTAAGTTACTTTCTATCGGCTCACAAAAACTCTTATAGGCAAATTTCCACAGAAATTAAGTACTCCAACTATTCTTTTCACCGTAGAGTACAATGCTTTTTATCTATAAGTAATGATAATAATAATAATAATAATAATAATAATAATAATAATGGCAACTTATATAGCGCTAATTCCATAAGGCATATGCTCTAAGCGCTAGCAATAGTAAGGCTGAAAAAGGTGTGTCTTTAGTCTGGATTTGAAAGAGTCAAATGTTGGAGATTGTTTAATTTGGATTGGGAGAGAGTTCCACAAGAGGGCAGCAGCATGTTTAAATGTTCTATGTCCAAAAGATTTCAGCTTGGTTTTAGGCACAGTTAGCAGTTGTTTATTTTGAGAACGTAGTTTGCGGGTGGGTCTGTACTCTGTGAAAAGGTCTTCCAGATAAGATGGGGTTAGCTGGTTCAGGCATTTGAAAGTGGTTGATAATATCTTAAAATCAATTCTAGCGGAGATAGGTAACCAATGTAAGGATTTAAGAACTGGAGAAATGGGCTGATGTCTAGATGTGAGAGAGACGATTCTTGCAGCTGTGTTTTGAATTCTTTGTAATCGTTTTAATTGATCTTGAGTTATTCTCAACAGAAGGCTATTGCAATAGTCGAGACGTGAGAGGATTAAGCATCTGACCAGTGTGCTTGTACATTCAGCAGTGAGATATTTACGGGCTTGGCCAATAAAACGGAGATGAAAGAAACATATCTTACACAGATAGTTGATGTGATGATCCATTGACAGTTTTGGGTCCAAGATAACGCCTAGGTCCTTCACCTTGTTTGTGACAGGAACAGATGACAGGCCAATTTGTATATGTTCATGTGATACTGCTGATAACTGTTTATTGGTACCAATAAACATGATCTCTGTCTTATCAGTGTTCAATTTGAGCATGTGTGATGTCATCCAACTCTGTATGTCACTAGAACATGTGGATATTTCAGTCATAGCGGAATCTACATCTAACACATCAAAACGCTTGATAAGCTGGGAATCGTCTGCGAATGAAAAATGACCTAGACCGTGAGTTTCAATAACATTCGGGAGTTCATTGACATATAGCAGAAATAACAAAGGTCCAAGCACAGACCCTTAGGGAATGCCACAATTGATGTCTCTTCTATCAGAAACCTCATCATCAATCACAACACGCTGCGATCTGTTTGTCAGATATGATCTGATCCAGTCGAGTGCTTTGCCTCCGATACCAACATGTTGTTCTAGGATCACTAGGAGTATTTCATGATTTATGGTATCGAATGCAGCACTGAGGTCGAAAAGAATTAGTGAAGCCATATCACTTGAATCCACAATCTGCCTCAGATCATTAATGACGCGAAGTAATATAGTTTCGGTCGAGTGCATGTGACGATACGCTGCCTGAAACTTGTTGAGGATGTTATAAGTTGATAGATGTTCTTTCAGACGCATACTAACAGCTCACTCAGTGATCTTTGACAGAAAGCCCAAGTTTGACACAGGACGATAGCTCTTATACTCATTTGCATCGAGTGTTGAGTTCTTTAGGAGAGGTCTAACAATGGCATCCTTGAGTATATCTGGAAATTTACCAGCTTCCAGACTAGAGTTTATGATTTGAGTGAAAACTGGTAGCAGAATGTCGATATGGTCCACCACTATTTCAGTTGGAACTGGATCCAGCCGACATGTTGTCTTCTTTGCCTCCAGAACTAGAACTAACTTGCGAATCTCTAATTCTGTTAATGGTTTAAACAATAGCATTGGTTCACCCATGAACATGTTAACTGTCTCAACTGGTTCACCACTTTTTAGTTCTTGTAACTTGTTTCTAATGGTATCGATCTTATCCATGAAGAAGTTGTTAAACTCTGCCACCAGTGTACTGTTAACACCTTCTGGACGTACAGTCTTATGAGACTTACCCAGCAACGAGTCCAAAAATTGATGAAGTTTTTTAGGATCATGAGATAACTGAGTAATTCAGGCAATGATTGCGCTTTGCTGAATTCACCACTTTCATCACCTTGTTTTTCGATGATCTGAACATTTGTTTATGAACCTCTAGCTGAGACTTGCGCCATTTTCTTTCAGCAACTCGTCTCTCTCTTTTAGCAGAACGAATATCCTCTGTGTACCAATCACAACCAGGTTTCACCTTGATATTCCTCTGTTTTAAAGGGGCATGTAAGTCCATCAGTTCACTAAGGACACTATTGTATTTCTTCGTAAGATAATCAGCATCGTGGCTAGAATTATCATGTAGCTCAGATGAGCAAAGATCATCAGAGAACTTCAGTTTATTGATGGACTTCATATTTCTGCACATCTTTATCTCTTCAAACTTGGTCTTTGAAGATTGAGAGTAATAAATATGATGTAATGATCAGACATGTCATGGTCCTCTACAGTGACATCAGTAATGACACAGCTGTCTTCTGCCGTCATGACCCAGTCAAGTATGTGACCATGCTTGTGGGTAGTAACTTCTTTTGTCAAAAGATTTTTTATACCATTAGTTAAAGATTAAGAACAAGTAGCCACAATCAACCTGCGATAATAGTCCACCGGCCCAGAGGGGTCCCCATGCACCTCCCCCCCCCCCCCCCCCCCCCCCCCCCATGGCAGACTGAAACTAACTTTTTTTGAAGCCTTGACATGTCTACTATGCAAATTTGACTGGTAACAGTGTATAAACTGGGACGAAATGTGTCATTTTTACATATTTCCATGGGTACCCCCCTCAGCCCCTTATTCTCTGAAGCGTCACACCAAAAGGTGGATATCCCCATATCTTTGGTTCTAATTATCATAGAACCATAAATCTTGGTATCTGAATGTATGTTTATAAGGTCACTGAATCCATTGACAGACATTTTAGATAGCTACCATAGGTCATTTGTACGAAATTTTAGGTTTCCATTACAAAAACTCATCATTCATGACTTCGACCAGACACAATTCTATTTTCTCTTCTCTACAGTTAATGGATATCATTTCATTTTACATTATTTGCACTGATAGTAGAATTATGAGTACCTGTAACCATTTTGTGTACCTATGTGTACTTATAACAAACAAATTAAGTGTCCAAAAGCAAACCAAGGGACCTACCGTTAATCTACTATCATTGAAATACACCAACTCAGCCTTGGAAAATTTTTTTTTCTTCCTCTCTCTAGTTAATGTATATGATTTTATTTTACATTATTTGCACTGAGAATAGAATCTTGAGTACTTGTTACCCTTTTGTGTACTTATGTGTACTTATAACACATAAATCAAATGTCCAAAAGTAAACCAAGGGACCTACCGTTAATCTACTATCATTGAAATACACCAACTGAGCTTCGGAAAAAACTATTTTCTCTTCTCTACAGTGAATGTATATCACTTTATTTTACTTTTTTTGCACTGATAGTAGAATATTGAGTACTTGCAACCCTTTTGTGTACTTATGTGTACTTATAACACATAAATAAAGTGTCCAAAAGCAAACCAAGGGACCTACCGCTAATCCACTATCACTGAAATACACCAACTCAGCCTTGGTAAAACACTATTTTTTCTTCTCTAAAGTTAATGTATATTATTTTATTTAACATTATTTGCACTTAGAGTAGAATTATGGATACTTGCAACTCTTTTGTGTATTTGTGTACTTATATCAACCAAGGTAAAGTGTCCAAAAGCAAACTAAGGGGTCTACCATTAATCTACTATCATTGAAATACACCAAATCAGCCTTGGAAAAAACTCACAATTTTGTAATTTTTTTTATTGTTTTACTTCTAAATCATTGGGGATTTAAAGGGTTCAAAGAAGAAAGATAACACATAGGTATTAATTCCGTCATTACACACATCACAGGCATGTAATACAGGTGTACATTCTTGCAAATCATTCATTTTTAATCTCCATATGACTATTTGAATCAGCTGTTTTTTGGACATTAGCAATTTATCAAAATCCTAGTTTTAAGAGAGAGCATCATCATCAATAACATCACCATACACCACACACCACAACAACGTTCATTATCATCCTCAAAGCTGTCACGTTCCGGGCCTTGATGTCGACCAACTCTCTAGGAAGAGCGCACTGGCTCTAGCTTCCAACCCATAAGAGTCGAACTATGTCTCTCATCAGCAACAAGAACAACAGACATTTGAACAGAGATGTATTCCATAGAGCCTCCTGCTAATTGAAATGCATTGTATGATACTCTAGGCTTTTGATGGTATCATGACAGTGTCCATGTTACATTGTTTGACTCATGTTCACAGCAATAGACATTCAGTTGCAGACAGCCAACTTTATTAATAGTTTCTGTCAGGTCCACCATCGACAGCAAAATAAATCCTTATAAGTCTTTTATGAGTGATATGTACATAAGGAAGACAAACGTTATCTTAAAATTCACGTTCCTGAGTACATCATTACTCAATCCGGTTGGTTGTAGGATATATGAATTTTGGTACATTTAACCACAACAAGTAAACATTAAACAATAGTGAGGAAACCTAATTATCAAGATTAATCATATGAGAATGTAATACAATATGGATTTCCAGTAAATGCACATTTGAAGGCACCTTGCTCACCAAACAAATCTGATGGCACAACCTAAGAGCCACTTGATCTGACAATGAAAACTTTGAAGTCACCGTAGAAATGAGCAACTTAATGCTGTAATTTTATCAATAGATATATGAAACAAAATATGTCTGCATCTCTAGACAACAGAACTGCAGTGGTTACATGACAATCCGCAAAATGCCTAAAGTTACTATCACACATATATGATGTATCCATGTGGTTAAGTTGTGCTTTCTTCAGCAAATCAACACAGAAGGTGCTTTATAGTAATCTAGGTTTTAACATTCAGTCTAACCACATTTGATCTGGAAGTTTCAATGAAGGCATGTCCTATCACATGCCATAACAATGATAGGTACAAAAACCATATCATAGTCATAAGAACATTCCGAGTGGAATGAGCATAAATAAGGATGCGTGGCAAGTAAATGGATGGAAGTTGTTTCTCAGACATTCTTATCCCACTTGAAGCTGGACTCATCGGATTAGGCTCATTGCAAGGTGTTTTTACTTGCTATTTTCAAAGTTTTCATTGTCAGAAAAGTGGTGTATGGTGATGTTATTGATGATGATGCTCTCTCTTAAAACTAGGATTTTGATAAATTGCTGATGTCCAAAAAGCAGCTTGGTTGATATAAGTACACAAATACACAAAAGAGTTGCAAGTATCCATAATTCTACTCTAAGTGCAAATAATGTTAAATAAAATAATATACATTAACTTTAGAGAAGAAAAAATAGTGTTTTACCAAGGCCGAGTTGGTGTATTTCAATGATAGTGGATTAGTGGTAGGTCCCTTGGTTTGCTTTTGGACACTTAATTTATGTGTTATAAGTACACATAAGTACACAAAAGGGTTGCAAGTACTCAATATTCTATTCTCAGTGCAAATAATGTAAAATAAAGTGATATACATTCACTGTAGAGAGGAAGAAAAAAAAAAATTCCAAGGCTGAGTTGGTGTATTTCAATGATAGTAGATTAACGGTAGGTCCCTTGGTTTGCTTTTGGACACTTAATTTGTTTGTTATAAGTACACATAGGTACACAAAATGGTTACAGGTACTCATAATTCTACTATCAGTGCAAATAATGTAAAATAAAATGATATCCATTAACTGTAGAGAAGAGAAAATAGAATTGTGACCGGTCGAAGTCATGAATGATGAGTTTTTGTAATGGAAACCTAAAATTTCGTACAAATGACCTATGGTAGCTATCTAAAATGTCTGTCAATGGATTCAGTGACCTTATAAACATACATTTAGATACCAAGATTATGGTTCTATGATAATTAGAACCAAAGATATGGGGATATCCATCTTTTGGTGTGACGCTTCAGAGAATAAGTGGCTGAGGGGGGTACCCATGGAAATATGTAAAAATGACACATTTCGTCCCAGTTTATACACTGTTACCAGTCAAATTTGCATAATAGACATGTCAAGGCTTCAAAAAAAGTTAGTTTCAGTCTGCCATGGGGGGGGGGGGGGGGGGAGCATTGGGACCCCTCTGGGCCGGCGGAGTATAATGGTAGCTCTACTCTTTCAGTAGAGGAAACCGTTTACGTAAGCGATGTCATTCTGCTGTTGCAGGGGATAAGGTTGAAATTGTCCACACCCTTTATCTATTTACTTTTCCTAGATATAACCATTAAGTGTCTGGAATGAATTGAATTCTATATCTTGTTCAGAATGTAAAATTATTAAATACCTCATCAGTATATTGGATGCAACTTACAAGATACTTCACTTGTTCCTCGTTTGACATCAAGTAACAACAACCGTCTTAAACAGAACTCAATTCCTAAAAGATCATTGTCTAGGCATTGGTAACATTTCAATTTCTTTTCAAAAACTTTTTTTTAAAAATGTGCATATCAGCAAGGATAATATTTGTTTGGGAAAATAATTCAATAATGTTATCGTTATCACTGTACAGTATATATTCAGGTATATACTGCATATAAATGCATGATATCATATAATTCCATTTTAACTACATACATATCTACAAAAGAAAAGATCTGACGATAAAGCCATGACGATAAAGAAAACATATTTAAATAGAAATAACCTACTTATTACATTCTTTAATTCTTGGTAATTTGTTTTCTCTCTTTGGAAATACAATTAATTAGTTAAGGAAACCCTAAAATTACGCAGAGTATGTTGTTGTAGTAAAACAGTTCAACGTCACACGTGTCCTCATTGTCTATGAATTATGACTGCTAAACTTTTGTAAGATTATGCGAGTGGAAGTGCAATTTTGAAAACTAATCTCTAGTAAATAAAACCATAGGTAGCTCGGTATTACCAGTATCAGAATTTTGAATGAAAATGAAATATCTCTAAAGACACATTCAAGTAACGTGAGAGGATTTGGCCGTAAAAGCACATAAATGCGAAAGAGTGGTTAACTAAAAAAAGTAGGCAGCAAACGTGAAGAAACGATCGTGTCTACCAAATGGCTGCAATTCGATCGATCTAATAAACTAAGTGAATACTCTCTAATTAAGTATTGGTAATCTAAGAGATTTTTCCCACTGAAATTACCAGATATTTAACTCAAATGTGCAAATAATGAATGTTTTTATACATAAACACAACGATTCTCAAGTAAATCTTGATGTATCACAGAAAAGTATACGTTGTTCAAAAACTACATTGTATGTATTGCTAATGCATTTTTCTATTACAGGAGTCTTCAAGTTTGATCGGTGACATGTAAAACTATATATGTTGGTATAATAATGTACCTTTTTTTGTCGTGTGAACGTTTAAAAGTATGCAGGCAATGACAGTTATTTCCTTGTGATTACATATTCCTTCAGAATTTTTTCAATTGAACTTATGTTACATGTCACTTTCATGAGAGTTTGCTTGCTAACTTATTGTATAATTGTTTACAATGTTTCCATACGTCACCGTAGTTTACCAGATAACCTTGTTGTCACTTTCATCATTATTCCTGTTCTTTTGGAAAAACATTTATGTATTGAAAAAAATAGTTCAATAACTTTAAACTATCACAATTCAGTATATACAAATGAAGACGAACCATCCCTAAAAGGCCTTTGTAGGTACATGTATGATGAGAGGATTTGACCGTAATCTCCATGTGATGATATATTCCTTCAAACAATTGTTTATATGATATAATGTTACATGTTACTTTCATGAGAGTTTGCTTGCTAACTTATTGTATAATTGTATAAAATGTTTCCATACGTCACCATAGTTTACCAGATAACCTTGTCACTTTCATCATTATTCCTGTTCTTGTTTCAGTGGTTACGTACCGTGTAGTGTTAACACACGCCGACATCTGTGACAAGAAGTTTAAGGAACCCAAGAACCTTCCACAACTCTTCGACTCACCCGCTATACAGAAAGGCGTCATGTCCATTGCTGAACAAACTGGAATTCCACCGACTGCCATCAGTATGGTCAGAAATTATGCAAATGAACCAGAAACGGACCTGAATTCAAATATACTCCTTCTACATGCGCTAGATAAAGTAGTGCACGCGGCGTATGAACAAGTTAAGAAGAAGGACACCCAGAAAATGATGATGGAAATGTACAACGATAGCGACTGATTATTATCTTTTTCTAATCTTGCATTCTATATATAAGCAAACACTCAAAACATTTGAAATTTACAAATCGATCTTTTTAGCGTTTGTTGGTGTCCTTGTTATCATTAGTCAAAGTTTTAATTAAGAAAAGGACCTATACCTGATGCCTCAAACAGTTTTCCTTTTGTCCCTGACGCCAAGTTAGTTTTAATGTCCCATGAGAGATAACCTCTTCTCTCTGACGTCATGTTAGGTTACATTACTTTGGAGAGATAATGTCCCCATTTTTTCCTTCCCAATGAGATTTACAACCATCTTCTTCCTGACGCCATGCTAGTTTTCATTCCCCATAATATAATATGTACTATTTTATGTGACGATGTTATTTTAATTTCTCATTGAAGAACATATCCGTTTTGCCCTGACGTCAATCCTCATGACAGCTGATATCAGCTTTCCCGTGACGCCCTTTTAGTTATTTAAAAGTTTTAATACCCGTGAAAGATAGCATTTCAGATCTGAATATTCTATTCTCATATAGTTCATCAGTTCTAATAATAGTCGGACTTATATTAGTGATTTATATTTTACAATCGAGCATTCTCGAACACATTGTTTAAGTTCTGTGATATGAGATTTTAGGGAGCATTTGATAGATTGGGCATGTAAACAAAAGTTTCAATTGACAAATCCGATTATTAGTTAACTATATTTTCCGAAAACATGGCATTGTGGGAACGTGGCAAAGGGTCAACAATCTGGCATATAAGTGGTTGAAATAGTGTGGGTGAACTTTGACCTTTCTCACATCATGGTGTTGTTAAAACGTTATTTTTGTTACTAAATTATGTATTATGTGGGTGATTGCATTCATAATCAAAATAAAGTTTAGAGAAATGTTAAGTGCCTTTTGTTTTGGTGAATTTTGACACGGGACATTCATATCCTGTTTCAAATGCATAGCACTGCAATATAAGTTATTGCGAGAAGTTCAACAATGTTTTAAAATCATTTTGAGTGATTAAATAAGAAAGTGATTACCGACTGAAAGAATAGAATCTGCGTTCAAGACCCACTCTGTGATCAGCTGGAGTCAAATGTGTTAACATTTAATAACGATGCCATTGATTGAGAAGTACTGACTGTTGCTGAAAAGTACAAGAATAATTCTAACTGGGCTAAATTTTTCACTATAAAGTTATCTAGAAGCAAAACTACAATAAGTATGTGAATAAGGTAAATTTTAAATTTTTTAAATTATACTTGATCTAGTATTTGAATTTTTTCTTATAGAAAGTGTTCATATAAAAGGTGATTGTGATTTCAGTTTTGACAAACAAGTAAGGGCGTTGTTCAATTTTCATTTTCTGAATATTGTTTATGTTTTATAGTTGATGTTTCGGATGAAAGAATAACATGTTTTAATGAATATTATAAAAAGTTAGTATGTCGACAATTACCACATACCATGAAAATTACGGAAGTTGTCGGTCAAAGAGGAGTGTAACATCTAAACTGGAAATGATAAACCTTCAATTTGAATAATTTGAGACATATATAGACTTGATATGTTTCTTACACCTAGACTAATTTTTTTTCAAAATGCTTCAATAAGCATTCAATACATTTGTTTGTTGACTCGGTTTTGCAGACAACAAATTCTTTAGGATTTTATTCACAAAAAGTTTTCAAGATTGAGCAAATTCATCTTATTAAAATAAAACATTATATGTTCATGCATTCTGATAAGACAGCGTAAATCACACTTCCCAACACCGCTATCGTTTTGATAATGAACGGTTTAAGACACAAATAATACAGTCAGAATAATTGTTTCAGGGTCAGCGCTCCTTTTAATGAAATAGACAGAGTTTAGAGTGTTTGTACACTGGTATCAAAAGTTTGCCGAGCGCTCAAAACATTCTATATCCACAGGTCTAATTCAATGGCTTCTTTTACGATAAAACAAAGTTGTTGTTGTCACTAGATGCAATGGCATGTAAGATTTTTTGTTTAAGGTAGAGGACGAAATAATCAGGTTGACATACTTTAGAATATACATATAGTCAACGGTTTTTCATTTCCAAACAAGATTGAATCTTAAGTTAAATTAGTTGACACATTCTCTTCTCACAGAGGTCTGGAAGATTGAGTTACCTCTGTTGTGTGAGAATGCATTTTACAGAAACGTGTAGAATGCATGTTGACATTTTAAGAGCGCTACTAGTTTTAGATCTCCTCTTTAATTTATGGATTAATGACAGAATAACCTCTGTTGTGTGAGAATCCATTTGTCACTGCATGTGTAGAATTCGTGTAAACATTTTAGGAGCGCTTCTTTAATTTAGTTGTGTATAAAACCGGGCAAAACACTTCATGCGAATGTTAATGTAAGCGATGTCATTATACTGTTGGTGGCGATGGTTTGTATCGTTAGTTTGAATTAAAAGCACTCTCATTGTAAAGACAGATATATTTACCTCCATATGTTAACCAAAAATAACTTATTAAAAGCAGAAAGCTGTTCTTATCAATATCAACTTGAAGTTAAAAAAGCTGTTTTATGTACCAATTATATCTTGACCTTTTTGTCTTCTGTTTGTCTTTCTCATGTTGTCAGTTGTTGGTTGTTTAAGGAATGGTATTTTGCCATGCGTGAACATTATCAACAGGATAACCACTGTCTCAGGGGTACGACCGTACAGGGGATCATATTTAACTCTCTCCTGGACACGATTAAATCAGCAATCCACTTCAAAATTCAGGTATGAATGTTGTGATAGGAGTTGTGTTCACTATTTGGTTACTATTCTAAAATCGTTATTGCGAATATCACTTTTATGACAATGTGACAAGGTTAAAGACGATTCTCACGTTATCTTATCGAATTCAAGCTAATCGGGAATTAGTTAATGTTAGCTAAATAAAAATATATAATTTCTTTTATTTTGCAACATTTATGGTCTATTTTAAATGATTTATTTATCAAAATAAACTATTTCTGTATATTCATTTTTTTTATTAAGTCTACGGCCGTACTTTGAAGCTTGTCATCCTCGATATTTATTGTGATTTGGCGTACAAATCATATCTTCGAAGGGCATTTTGAACTCATACATAACAACATCAAAAAATTGTATTGTGTAAACCACAAAGTTTGGGAGTAGACATAAGAATAATAGAATGTAATAGGATAAATAAAATTGGATAAAAATATAACCAAGCAACGAAAATATGTGAACAGGGGTGTGAAAGCTTAATCAGAGAGATTAGATTAAGTCCTATAGCATATGTTTAAGCAGTGTATATAACCGTACATTTTGCTTGAAAATAGTTCATAATTTAGACGTGTCTACAGTCACTTATATTAAGCTTGTGCCCAATAACGGTTCCATTCTAAAAAACAGTCAATTGCGGTTATAGCTTGAGGCATTCCTTTCTAAACATATGTATACTTTTAGTGGCGTTCTTGAATTTGTAGTGGTAATGCCATACAAGATATAGCATACCTTTTAGAGGTTTTGATACTGTTCCATATTCCATTTTCAAGCATATTTCATGACGCTTCTTTGTTCACATATTTACTTATTCAAGAATATATATAGCATAATCTTGAAAACAGTCTAAAAAGCTCAACCGAAGCGTCGCAAATATGATAATAAAGAAGTTGAATATCCATACACTATTATATTCTATATATACAGAGTGCCTAAAGGATGTTATGATGCTATAAGTTGTGCACATGTGTCACAAGCGACTAATCCCACTTAATATATATGATAATATGATATATACTTTTTATCAACAGATGGAACATTGATCAATAAACAAATTTCAATCGATTATATAATACCTCTTCATTATATGTATTGAAACAAACAGTTATAACAGACAATATTTATGTTCTGATTAAACATATTTTATTCAATTTGACAATGTTTGGGAACAAATTATCCAATTTAAGATAACCTCTAATTAGAATGTACAAAATCGATTTTTATATATATTCTCTGTACAAGGCAAAATGAGAGGTAGCTTTTAAAAACAAAGTAAGGAAGAATTGAGAAAAAGAATAAGATCATAAAATGTAATGAGACATGAGAGAACAAGCAGTCTGCCAATATACTATGTAAAATGGTATAAATGATATCTCTAATTATAGTACAAGAAGAAACTTGTCTCCTTGTTTATTTTCCTTCTTTCTTAATGATCTAGAATCTTATCTTGCAGTTCAATCATGAGCTGTTGTTGAATTAGAAAGAAACAGTGATAAATCAAACTTCTTGCTCTACTTCATGAAGACCATACTGTGCTCATATCAGATTTATAACTTTAATTGGATTTATAATTATTGTCTCAGATTGGACAAGCAAGACAGCGAGGCAAAGATAAGTTTGTTTTGATAGAGACAGACAGCTGGTTATAAGAAATTGTTTTCACTATATGACAGGAAAAAAGAGATTACTCACAAAAACTAGGAATTGTTTTTATGAAGTTGGCTGTATAGTATATGTATAGCTGATTTTGGAATGAAGGCACCGATAGCAATATAGCAAGGAGCTGACTTGGTCGAGCGGTATCTATACAACAAGTGGCGGGATTGTTTTCAGGTATGATATATATTCAATTAATTTCTACGACTGTATCAAATTCAAAGACTTGATGATATTATTTTGTTGAAGGAAATATTGTCAAAATAATGTCTTGTTTATGAGAAGAAAAGACTGAATCATTTCAGTTTTTTACGAGTCACAAAGTTAACTAAACAATCAAAATTAAGACTTGCCTTCTAAAAATACGTGCAGAAAACATATTGATTAGAGGTAATGTCAGCAAAGTTTCAAGTTTAAACTTAGAGAAACGAAAGTATATGTTAGATGAAGAGTTCATTGGGTGACAAGTCATTAATGATTTATCAAATCATCATGTATGATGTGGTTTGACTGTTAAAAGAATCAATATATATTTTGAACCACTGCTATCCCTGTAACATATATACAAACGTATATGTACAGTGTCTTTTGTAAAAAAACGTGTGGACCTCATCTGAGGTGATTAATGACAATGGATGCAGAAAGTATTTAACAAATCAAAAGTAATGATCAAGATTCAAGTTTTTGTTGACTGTCAGATGGTCGCAGAAAATAAACCCTTCGAAATCCTCGATTCTTGCACAAAAACGTTTGGTTAAATATCTGTTACAGTTTTTTTTATGTATTTGATTGTTTACAATTTTGAATGTCTATATCAATGAAAAATTTCAAATTGCATAGAATCGCGTAGCATTTCTATAACACATTCGTTGTTAAGAGGCACTAAATATGTAAAACGATCCTTATCAATCAGTCATAGAATGAACTTGTTTTACTAGAGTTCTTAAACAAATTGTTTCTTTGGAACATTAAGTGCGGTTAATCAAATTGGAGAATCCCATAAACTCAAAGTAACCATAAAGACTGGTCCACGTTTCCTCAAAACCGACTAAGTTTAACTAAGTGCCCCCTTCAAGTCGAAAATTTTAACTAACGTTCACCACTTCAATGGGTTGCTGAAAAAAGCTATATATTCTGACGTTGTTAACACGTTGTTGATTGATTTGAAGGACAACGGCGAGACTTAGAATGTAATGTATCGGTTGCCATGTTTATACTTTTGAAGCGAACGCTTAGATTTTGTAATGTTAGTTTCAGCAATTTTATGACGTAAGCTTCGATTATTAGTAGTTATTTAAAGTGACATAGCGTTTGTTGAAATATTGTCAGTGATGTCATTTTATAGCGCAGATCAAACTGAAGCTTGAAATTACCAAATCGTAGTTGGTTAGACATAGTGAAGATAAATATGCCATGCCTTGTTGTCACAACCAAGTCTATTGTTGAAAGCGGGCGAACGTCACCGTGTGGAAGCGTTGGCTGGTGTGCGGGAAAAGCATGCATTACGTGCGAGAAGTCTATTTAGCGTGGAGTCGGCGATAGTTTCACTGCACAGCAATTTTAGAGCGTTACCACATCGGACGAGTTTCTTTTGGGTTCATATATGGTCGTCTAGACGGAAGTACAATTTTCCCTTGAGTTTTATTATAAAATGTAATACATTTTGAGGGAAAGTTTTTAGTCATAATATATCTGTATAATAGTTGTAGAGTTCGTCTTCATCTGGTGGTTAGGATGCTTAATTTACATTCTTTACAGAGAACGTGAGTATGAAATATGTGTGCTATGTAGTTAGTTGAATTTGCTGTATCTATGAATTTCTGATTGACAGGGGTTTGAGTTGTAAGACTTATGTATGACATGCATGGTAATGTTTTGTTTTCGTTATGTTAGAAAGTGTAATATGTATGCATACGTTAGTATTTACAGCGCACATGCTTTTGGAGTGTCTTATTGTTATATCAACGTTAGTTGAAGTATTTATGATTCGATGCATTAATCATAGTAACATGTATAGCATGTGCGATTGCACAATTAGCATTTGTGACGTCACGATGGCCGGACGTACTCACATTAGCAGCGAAGCTGACTGATTGAAAATCTCAAATATGATGGATGTGAATTGCCTATAGATCCCTAAAGACCCAGTAAATGTAAGCTTATACATTAAAGAAACGATATAATTAATGTGAGTGACTAGATGGCTTGACAATTTCAATTCAATTTCAATTTTTGAGTGACGGAAATATTAGAAAATTTCCCACATTGAATGTAGTCAGCCGGCCAAGAGGGGTCCCCATGCACTGAATCCATTGACAGACATTTCAGATAGCTACCATAGGTCATTTGTACGAAATTTTAGGTCCCTTGGTTTGCTTTTGGACGCTTGATTTGTTTGTTATAAGTACACATAGGTACACAAAATGGTTACAGGTACTTATGATTCTACTATCAGTGCAAATAATGTAAAATGAAATGATATCCATGAACTGTAGAGAAGAGAAAATAGAATTGTGACCGGTCGAAGTCATGAATGATGAGTTTTTGTAATGGAAACCTAAAATTTCGTACAAATGACCTATGGTAGCTATCTGAAATGTCTGTCAATGGATTCAGTGACCTTATAAACATACATTTAGATACCAAGATTATGGTTCTATGATAATTAGAACCAAAGATATGGGGATATCCACCTTTTGGTGTGACGCTTCAGAGAATAAGTGGCTGAGGGGAGTACCCATGAAAATATGTAAAAATGACACATTTCGTCCCAGTTTATACACTGTTACCAGTCAAATTTGCATAATAGACATGTCAAGGCTTCAAAAAAAGTTAGTCTCAGTCTGCAATGGGAGGGGGGGGGGACCCCTCTGGGCCGGCGGACTAATGGAGGTGTTTACGATATGCTGCTTGCCTGACTGCTATATCTCTACTAAACAACGTGAGTCAGCTTTCACATCTCCTGACTTATGCCCTTTTTACATGCACTCTTTACTCCCAGGAGTATATTTACTCCTAGGAGCAAAAGTATATTTACTTTACGTTCCATTGAAAATTAAGGACCCTCAAGTTTATATGGTTTGCTTACGGTTAAAACATCATTTTGGTGAGAACTCACACTGAGTAAACTGCTTATCCAAAGGAGAAAAAGAGATTGTCAATATTTTCTGTTTCTTTCGAATGTTGTTCCAATGGCATGATGTCATAAAGACTAATCGATTTGACGTAAAAATCATGGGTACCATATATTTCTGTCGATATGTCACTTATTCATAGCTGAAATATTCAAATCGAAATACCTTAATTTATTGAAGGTATATACTCGTCTGTGGAGGCGCTACTCACAGAATAAAATATAGTGAAAAGGAATTCTGACGATGGGTCAGGATCCACACTTAGTTAATGTATAATTAAACAATATTGACTCTAGTTACCTAAATTTAAACGTGAATGTCAAACTGTTGTAATCATCGGGACATGTCAGCTTATGATAATGAACAATAAAAACAATTTTCAACTAAGGTTTATGGTTCATTTCATTCAAATGAAAATCTTAAGTCTCAATTCTTTTATTTTCCATTTACCACCAATATATTTATAGAAGTATTTTAAATGTACACAATGTCAAGGTAAGTATCTCCGCTTTTTCAGTAAAACATTAATAATTGTAAAATTTTGATTTTTTGTAGTGACGTTTTCTTTAACCAAAAACACCAATTTTCTTATAAACTATAATCAATTGATAAATAGTTGAGTAGAAATCTTAATCTTGGTCAAAAATGACATAGTGAAAATTGTAAGATTCAATTACAAAAGCAGTTGATTGGTATTACACTAACTTGAATTTGTAAAGTATATTAAGTTTAGCATTCCCTTTAATTATGACCTATACCCCTTCAAAAAATTGAACAGTCACGAAGTCCTTACCACTCAAAAGTTGTCCGCAAAAAGAGAATTTGCTCTTATGCTATACTACAATATCGACAAATAGTTGTGTTTCTAAAATTTCTGTTAATCATTGTTATTCAATACCCGCAAATTAAAGCTTACTGTACAGTTTTAAACTTAAAAGGAAGATGTTGATTAGAAATGAATTCCCGAAATTTTAAATACACAACTATTTATCTTCTAAATGATCTGAACTCTTGAGTTGATTTCAATATGGGCGGAATATTGGAAAGAGCAGAAGGTTCCTCTTCTATCTTGTGAACCTATTGGCTCATTTGGATAACTGTTTTATCACAGCAAAAAGATTGTCTTCACATAAAATCTCTTCAAATTGACATAAACAGATTGTGACCATCTGTTTTTTAAAGAAATTATACATTATTATGTCTAGTTTTGGGATGCTGCATTCAGTTTGCTTACAGGAGTAAACACAAAACCTGTTTCCATGACATGGCTACTTACAGGAGCAAAAGTAAGTATACTTTTACTTTACCTCTTGGGGTAGAGTATTTTACTCCTAGGAGCAAATATACTCCTGTAAGTAAATTGCGAAGGGACCGTTTACATGGGATGTTTACTCCCTGTAAGTATATTTACTCCTAGGAGTAAAAGTGTGCATGTAAAAAGGGCATTAGACTGTATCGAACTAAAACGACCCTTCCCGACGATTCAAGTGATTTCTCACTTCTCGACAGTAACGATATGGAACCTTCAGAAATCATAAACGTAAGTAACGCTGACGACGACTTACATGGACAATTTGTTAATCAACTTCTAACTGATTTTACAAATGAGATAGTTGTGGCCGCTATTGGGAAAGCGGTAGCGTCTGCTATCCACCCGATGAGAAAAAAAGAAATAACACCTTAGTTGATCAGAGGAAAAGCTTAGGAACTGAAATCAATGATCTGAAAGGTAACGTTAAGGAACATGAAGAGACCAGTACATCTCTAACTTATCAATCTATCGCTCCGAGCAGTACGCACGTCGTAATAATATCAGGGTCATGGGGAAGACACGGACAAATTGATAATGGAGTTAGTCAAAACAATTGGGGTACTACATGACCATACATGGCAGTCACCCACGTGTTTTGCCACAACCAATCATCACTAGATATACCCACTTGTCTCGCGTTCTCTGCCGATTCAGTGTCCATTGACTTTTAACATATATAGACAGAATATCTACAGAATATTTAATTTGTAAATGCATTTAAAACTTAAATGTTGTAAATAACTGAAAATGTAAAAACTTGTTATTGTGCGTTGATTTCTTCTTTCAGTTTTCTGTTTTAAATGTTTTTAAAAACGATGAGAATCACGTTGAATGGGTCATTGTTTTTACGGTGGAATCCGAATACAATCCTTCCTTTCGTGAAGTGTAAATTTACATCCATTTTGTCATTTAACCAGTTTTCAAGCTTTTGCCAAATAGGAGTCACCTTGCTACAGTCATAGAATAGGTGGGTAATACTTTCTAAAGAACCCGAACAGTAGCTACATAAGTTAGTATCAATGTATTGCATCTTAAAAAGCCCGTTGTTTGTTGCTAAAAAAATATGAAGAAGTTTGTATTGAAACCATTGAAGATTTGTATCTTTTGAAAAGCGAAAAGGGATGCGGTTATAAAGATGCCAAGAGTGTGTATCAATTTCGTTTTCAAGGGTTACATTCCATTTTTCGCAGTGCTGATTTTGAGTCAATTTTGTTTTAAGAAAGGCTTTGTAAAATGCTTGACATCCAGTTACTTTTCTGGTGAGAAAATTTATAAAGTATGGTTGCAAAGGGTTTTCTATTTTCATGGTAGTTTCCTTTTTGATCCCATTTGGCTTGGAAACGTTTTAATTGAGTTAACAACTCCAGAATACTCAAGATAATTTGATTCTACTTTGTATGTATTTCCAAAATTAACATAAGACATGAATTTACCTGAGTCATTCATAAGATTCTTGATAAAAACTATCCCCTTTGCATTCCATTTTCGATAGCAAGTTTTGGTTAAACCAAATGATTTGCAATGTACAATTGTTTTGTAAATCTGCTTCCCCTTGTCTAGATATCAAGTCCCACCAAGCACTGAGTACATCACAGTAAAATTTGTTACGAACAAGTGGAATAATGACATTTCTTAAATTTGGGCAATTGTATTCAAATATAGTATAAGATCCAATTTTGGGTAAATTTTCAAAAAATATATTACTTCCCTTTGATCAGTGTTTATAAAAACGTCTGATGATAGAGCTTTTTTGAGCTTGAATTATTTCTTTAATATTTGGAGCATTGAGACCACCTTCTTTTACATTACAAATCAGTTGGTCACGTTTGACTTTATCAGGCTTGTTTCCCCATATAAATCTGAAGCATTTGCCTTGAAAGTCATCAATCAATTTGTCAGGTGGATTGGGTAGAGCTGAGAAAAGATGGTTTAATTTTGGAAGAATTAGAGATTTAGATACGGTTATTCTACCAAGAGATGTAAGGTTTCTAATAGACCACATTGACATAAAGTTTTCACATGTTCTTAATTTGTCTTTATAATTCAATTCAATCATATTTTCTAAATCCACGTTGAATTTAATTCCTAGCAGCTCAAAGTCACTCTTTTCTCAGTTTAAATTCCATTTTTGACAATTTTTATGTAATTATAAAATGCGATTTCTTAAAAATCATCTTCAAATTCACTATTATTCTTTTGCTAACGACTTAGTGTCATGTTAAGCGATAGATCGACAGAACATGCTTGTGGTTTGACCTACTTAGGTTAGTAACAGTAACACTGTTTCGTGTCAAGTGTTTCATTTGTTAAAGTGCTGAAAGTAGCTTGAATGATGCTATTTTAAAAAATTTCTATGCGTATCACTACATTGTGAGGTGATTTTTCTGTTAATGTGGTTGTTTTGCTGCTTTCCGTTGTGTTTCGCCTTTGCCTTGGTAGGCCTGTTAAAACTCATTTGACGTCAGTATTTGCCCTTTGTGTACAATGGTCATTCAGTTAACGGTAGACTGCCATGTTCCGTTAAAAGCTCTAGCTCGTAATTTTGTAATGCTACCCTTAAACGTGTGTTTTGTTCATAAAAATATTTAACGAAATAATGTATTCTTAATTTATTTGACTGAAACCAATAAGTTCTTGAATTGTTCGCTAGGTCTTTGTGATATCCCGTGTTTTGAGAGTGGAAAATTACCTATTTTATGTAGCGAAACTGAATCAGTGTGGAACAATTTCATCAACAAATACTGAGGATTTAAGGATGACTTTCTGGTTCTTCGACAATCGGTTTAAATGGAAGGTCGTCAGAAATAACAGTGTCGCATTCATTAGAGATAGCATCTTTAATAGGTTTACTTTTGTTTATTTAAGGAAGCACATAGAAATACGCAGTTTTTGTCTCAAAATTAGTAAGGTAGTCTCTTTCAGAATCCGAAATGTCATTTGCATATTTATTCAAAGGTCTAGACATTTGTTTGATATAACTTTCCCTATTCTGCATTCGATTTTTTATACTACGCCTCATTTTCAAGTACAAATACTATTTGATCTTTGTAATAAGCCTTATCCATAATGACAATTGCGCGCCTTTATCCACCTCCTTAATACCTTTATAACTGTTATTTCTTAAATCATGTTATGCTATACACTTACCCTTTGTTAAATTTTGTATTGGTTGTTTTACATGTATGGGCACATTTTCAAGTAAATCAAAGTATTTATATAAATGTTTGTCTCTGCCACGAGGCGGTACAAAGTTCGATGTATTTTTTAGTAAAGACTGAACTGGCACATTTACATTGTCATGTTCTCCTTCTGCGTCCGAAACTTCCTCTTCTTCCGTTTCAAAATATTCTGATAGTCTACGTTTACGAGTAAACTGTTTGATGTCCGATGTATGTTCAAGTTCATTGCCTTAGGCCTCGGAGTAAATTTAAAGCCTTTCATAACTCGTTTCATTTAATCTGAACTTAAATCATGTGCCTAACGATTCACTATTTTGTGTTCCTTCGCTTTCTTATTCGAGGAGGTTGCATGACTTGCATTGCCTGTTTATAAAAAATACTCGTTAACGGCTCAGTGAACCCACGGTTTTGAACACTTCCTCCATTGTGTCTTTTAAGATGTCGAAGAGCAACAAAATTTCAATATTTATTTTCAAAATTAACATAATAGTATTCAAATAAGCATTACTAATTCATGTAACAAATAATTCGATATACATGATGTGAATCTATTATTTATATCAGTACTAGTGATATGACAATTCTTTTTTTTTACAATGTCACTGAATTCTCATAGCAACGATAATAAATCATAATCTGTATATAACGTTAATATGCTAGAATGTAACCAAGAAGACGAGAATCCACTTTTCCCACAACTTTTACTTGTAGTGCAGTAAAAATACCTTTGACATTCACCATTATCTTCGACATCATGCATGTATCTTTAGAAAAAGTGTCACGAGATAAAAACTACGATGCAATGGTATCACTGCGACACAATGAATTATAATATGGCAACTAAACCACAGTGCATTACAACACATGTCAACTAAATACAAACACAATACATGGTATAACATTGCAAATGTACCATTCCAATGAATGATTCTATGTGGCAGCTTGATATTTACATTGAGTGATAATACATTGCCATTATAACGGTGTTCACATTGTCCTGTATGTTTTCATAGCTCTTTCGAATGTTTGCTCCTCACATACAAGGCATGATGAAACTCAAAGTCAAAGTTGCAAAACGAAAATAACCTTAAATCATAATCAAATCATTGCGAAAAACAAAAATTTAAACCTTATGCATAATTTTGGTGTTTTCTGATTAAAAATACACCTACATAATTAAACGCTGAAAAAATGACAAATGAAAATATGAATTTGATAAATTAGATTTAAAGGGCAGTCATCATTAAACCCAAAATTATTTACATGTTGCAACATCTGTCATGATCTGTCATTGGTGATGAAGTCATCCATAGAAATGACATCTTTTATTGCTATTAGAGTGAATCTGAAGACTTAGGGTTTCTTTTATCCCTTTTAATTGCAAAATGTTTTGTTTGAGTAATTACGTTCATAAGGGACTCCTTTCACAATGAGAAACATCGTTCTTGGATGACACACTAAGGTTACCTTAGTGACTTGATATCATCTTAGTCTTTTGTACTGGTAAAAAAGAAACTAACGCCTTAAAAATGAAATCAGTATTGACGAATCCGGCATTGAATATTCTCATTATTCATTTCTTTATATCAGATAAATATTCCACGTGAAATTAGATGTATCAGTTAGATATATTCTTTAAATCCAAATATCGTAAATAACTTTTACAGGAAAACATTTGTTCCATGGTTCTTGGATATTGAACAAAAACATTTGATTGTAATATCAGTATACAATTTTCGTTATATACAGCACTTGATTGTTATTCATCAGCATGGCACATTATAATGGGTCATGAACCCGAATTAAACATTAGTTATTGATATATTTGTATCACTATAGACCAGTGACGACTTAAAGTCGTCAGTCATCCATCTTGTTTCAATTCGTTTTGAAATGGTCGGAATCTTTAATTCAATTCCTCTATTTCCCTCTCTCATTCCTGGTTTTGTCCCTCATTTCCTATTCTTCATTTCTTCCTTCAATTTGTGACACACGGCCTGAAGTCTGCTCATGAGATCGCTATAGGTTATCTCGAACTCTCCTTCAAGTGATTGCCTCAAGTCATCATCCAGTTCCACATGATCAGACTCTGGAATTATTAATGTCTTAATATCTATTCATTTAAAACATGGAAATAATCCCAAATGTCTCGAGTGTACCAAATGTTTAATATGCGTATATCATACTTTACAGATATTTAATTCTTCTAGATTCACATTACTGTTTGTATTTTAGGGCAGCTAAATTAAGATACTGATAATTGATTACATCAATGTAATTATCGATCGCCAGAATGATTAATCTGATTGACAAATAACCCGACGATTTAGAGTCAAATTTTCACAGGTAGAAAATACAGAATTAAAATACTTGCCCACAAAGTTGAGAAACACTTCCTTTGTGACTTTTGGAAAAAATTGGCACTGAAAATATACAAGGATTTAGGTACATGCTGGCCACTGAAAATACAAATGTGGAATTTTGGTACTTTCTTGGTTCTGAAAATGTACAAGAATAAACTTTTAAATAGTGTTAAATTAATATTGTATTTATTTCGTAACTTGTCAAGGACAAGATTGAGGAAATATGTGATGAAACAAAAGCTGAGTCAATTACTTCATCCTGTTCAACGCACCAAATAAATACCAGTCTCTAAGATAGATTTAAAGCTTAAACTATTTAAGCCAGGGCACTCCAACCAAGCTTGAAAGCACAATAAATATTTCTGAAACTTTTAATGTTACCATCCTTAATTTTTCGTATAAATATATTCAATCTACTAAAATCAAACCAAAATGATTTCATATTCGTGTAAGTTGAAACTGATATTACAATTTGATAAGATGAATAGACACTAGTTTACCACGGCCGGGGCATTGCATTCCTTTATGTAAGCTCCCACCATATGACCAAGTCTGTTCACGAGTTGACCCTGTATGTTGATCGTACTCTGTATCAGACTGATCAGTTCATGGTCAAGGACTTGAGGAGACTGCCTTACACTCTCTGGAGTTTCAACATGTTAGGTCTAAATTTGTCTCTTTGGTTAATTCAGAAATATATTATCAATAAGGTTATCATCTAATGGAGGTCTAAAATGCATCTTTTTTCCGGATAAAGTTGATATGTTTATCTGATAAATATGCATATTAAATCGAAACTATTTTCCAAAACTCCATTCAATTCTGTGAATTCTAAAATGTAACTCAATGTTTATAGCGCGAGAGAATTCGTAAACACAATCAAGCAGGCACGATCTACAATGCATTCGTTTTTTAACATCAGTACTCTAGCGACGTTGGTAAATGATTCTTAAACATTTGGAAATAGTTAGGAACAATGAAAAACAAAAATATTTGCTGAAAATCAGATAGAAAGTTCAGACTTGCAGGAGGCTTGTGTCATGTTCATAGTTTTTATGAAGAAATATTTCCAGGCACATCACAATATTAAAAAATTTCCAACAATGGGACCTTAACTTGACGTATTGTAAATGCAATCACAAATCTATATATCAGAAGGAATAAGATTTTTGGTCAAAATTGGTTTCAAGATGATATCATAAGATAAAGAGTATTAACCTTCCTGTGTCATTCATATCACATATCAAGACTAAACTGAAGAAAAAATAAAAAATTTGAATGGTTCCATATCCAACGTACCTACAAACCGGGCCACGTCATTCAAAGTTATTATATGCTTCGGAATCTGCAATTCAGTAACAATTTATACAATAAATACCGTTTGTGTCATGGGGAATAACAAAGCAGATATCACATATCAAATGTTTCAGATAAACAGAACGTACCTACCTAACTGTTTCATTTCATCCTTTGAAATTCCACATAAAAGAATCACAACGAAATTATGTCATTTGGAGTACAAGGTTGTCATTACTTGATGTAGTATTTTCAAGAAAAAAACAGAATAGTCACCTGAGTTAGCCACTGATGCGAAGATATGCCCCAAAAAGGGGAGTCAATGTCGTTAAAAGCAGGTCATTGTTTGTTATACAGTTTAAATTTACCTTAGGGTCTTCTTTTCCTGTGACACCTGTAATTAGACAAACAGGTGAGATAGGTAATCATAGTCACCTGTATAGAATATTTGGAGAATAAGCAACGAGGTACGGTTGATTACGGGAAATATGCACGACTTGAAATAATGTTTACAGTCGTGAGCTTGGCGAGCGACTGAACATTATTTCTACGAGTGCATATTTCTCGTAATCACTCTTACCGAGTTGGTTATTCTATATATAACCAATATGCAATTATAATCACCAGTTACGACTGAAAATCCTTGAATTGTAGGCCTATAGACTGTAATACTACGGTAGTGACATTGAACAGCTGATCTGAATTCATACGCGTACAAAAACCGAACATCCCAGAAAATAAATAAGTTAACAACGCTAAACAATGTAGTTCTATTACAAAACGCCATGAAACTAACAATAGTTTTTTCCAAAAATACTACATAACACGATTTTCATGTTTGAGAGATGAGACACATTAAGACCATAGCGGAAACTATTCTTAGAAGATAATGCATGAATACGATTTTTTGAATTTGTGTCGTCGTCCCGCCTACTTACCAACGGGCGAGTGACTGAACGCACAGTGTTGAAACGAAAATTGGAAAAACCTGTCATTTTTTGGATTTAAACAGATAAAAGGGACAATATCTTTAAGATAATTATATAATGAAAGCATCGAGACAAGTTTGTATATCAATATTGTCAACTACTCTGAAGTTTGAACAACATTTCTTCTCATGGATGTTGCTTTCTGTAACGTCTTGTTGCCTGTATCAAGAACGATAACTCTTATCGGATTACTTATCGTGTAGTCGATGAACCAATGTAAAACTGATTAAATACACAACTGCAACAACGATTTTGTACGGATCGTTTCTCGATTTTTAAGAGTATTGAAGACAGCTGCATACTGCGCGGGAGAGGACGACATTGGCAAACGTTATGTTTGTTGTGAGCGTGTAAGAACTGGATCGAGTCCGTCAGAGACCTGCACATCATTACAGTGACAACGATTATAGTGTATGGTTTGAGCAGTAATTGGTTTCACGTGCTTTTATGTTGTGCCTTGATGAAGATTAACTCTAAAATTCTCATTAAAGTATCGCTCATATTCATATTATGTTTTGATATTTTCATTAATATATTTATGGCAGCCATGTTTGTTTTGTCGTCAAGGCCTATTTTGCTTTGGGGGAAATGATCACTCTTGTAAATAACTGTCATAGCGAAACACTTTTAATTAAATGTCTAATAATGTTTTTGAGAATTTTACTTGTAATAAAATTAGAAGAATGTTCATCGATCTACGCTTTTCTTTGAATGGCGAGGCAGGTGTTCGACACGTTCTTTTTATCATTGAGATATGAAAATAGTGCCGTCAACCAATCACTAAAGAGCACCTGTGCGGATAAACCAAAAAAAACCACCTCGCCCGTATGGATGTAGATATAGATACGTCGTTGGTTTTATGAGAGTGTGATCGTTTATAATATTGTGTTACATTTTTTGCACTGTTCAATAGTTCACATACTTATTCAGATTATGTAGGCTAGCTAAATTTCATTATCTGGAAGGTGCCGTCCTTCCATGTTTTTCTTGACTTTTTATAAATTATAAATTAATTTGATTAGGGACATCGAACATCCAAAACTATGACCACACCTATAACATAACAACGGATCAACATTGTTCAAAACGTTCACAAATTTGTTTTTGATAGAAGGTTTAAAATAATGTTTTAAGAATCCATACATATTTACATTCATTATTTATTAACAGCGATCAATTGACTTTTATATGAATAAATGTTTTATGCATAATTGTGTTGATACTTTTCTTTTAAAATACGACAGTGTGTACATCATGGTGAATATTTTGAATTAGTTTAGTCACTTATATTGCCATAAAATTGAAGTGAGGACAAAGCAACACAACAAATGTATTGAAGTTATGTATATGTTATTTGTCTTGCAAGATTTGAAATTCGATTTCATAAAATAAAACTATTGTTTACATAAATTACTCGCTGTACCTATCTGAGAGCTCCTGGACACAGCTTCTTTGTAACGCTCTCCAGATTTCACTGTTGCAAGCTGAAAACATAAAATCAATATCTGAAAACCAGAAGATTTTATGCGCGTTTCGCAGAGACAATATCAACACAATCACAGTTACCATGAAGCTATTTTACACGGTAACAATCATTGCAGAGATTAACTAAGGATGAAGTATAAGCGCTAAAGATATTGAGAGCTTTTTTATAGCTTGCTTTATAGATATTACATTTCTTACAACGCACAAGTCCAACACTGATGAACTACGTTACACCATGAAACTATCACTTTCTCAGTGTTAGTTACGTTAAACTACGTTTAACTGATGCATTATGCTAAAGTATGTCAAGGCAATACAGCTGCTGAACACAAGTTTGTTACACTGTTCATAATTTCCTATAAAAAATCTCCATTTTTGGAAATTTTTAGATTGTAACTAAAGCGTAACATAACAGTTAACAGATCATACTTTTGGATCATTATGTTCAGCTTTCATATCTACACTACATATACAAGTTACATATATGTGGTATACCAGAGACAATTCTGGCATTACCATTAAGAGGAATGGGGTAAACATTAAAATTAATCATATTTTCATATTTCTTCAGTAAAATATGAATCAAACACTTTTTGCGGCAAGAGAATGACAAAATAGTTACTAAGGTTTTACCTAATGAAATACATTACGTTATTTACAACAACAAAACTTTGATAAAAAATATATGAGAAATTCAAGAAAATTTAGTTTTTTTCATTTTAGACCTGAGTGATGTAAAAATCCATGCCAAATTTGCTCTAGTGGGAAGATGAATTTGATATTAAGGTGTGTGGTAGGAACATGATGTTTCTTCATCTCGTCAAAATATCATAGCTATATATAAAAAGATTATTGAATGAGTCGAACATACGTGAACACCTATTTACATTAAGTTTTGCAAGTATGAAACAAACTTTTGTTCAGCAGCTGTAGGCTTATTAGTAAACTGGTATGGTCGATGCAGGCGGTTTCGTTTGACTTTGAGAGTGTGGGTTCGAATACCGCAAAAGACTCGACCCGAATAAGTACAAGCATATATTAGTGCAGGTAGTGTGACTTCAATATAACACTGTTAAACCTGCCCTGTTTTACTTCATCTCTATGTTTCAAGACCTTAATAGCTATGGTTCCTAAATTGGAACGGCAGTCCTCCACTCGTTCAAGGTTCATGTTTAATGGAACAGGCTACACTTACAGAAACAGACACATGGTTTCATTATCATTTTTGTTCAGGGTCACATAAACCTAACATTAGAAGAGTATCACATTGGTTCCCCCCCTTAATTTGACAAGTCTTACGATAATGTTACATTTATATTGCAGTCGTATTCTCTGGTAAGCTTTTACTTGCTCACGTTTCTATCCCAGACTTCTCTGTATGCTATTTAGCCAACTACAGATGAACTTATTGGTTCAATGCTATCTTTCTATCCCACCACAAATTTGGACGGAATGCAGCAAGGCATACATCTTCTCTCTAACGCTCTCCCAACTGAGCTATTCCTGCTTTAATCTACCAGTGATGGTTACTGGCGCGAGTCCCTATCTCCCTTTGAACAAAGAAAACTAATGGTCAGTACATGTACGTAATGATTGTTGACCTACATCGTTGCGAAAGGAATCTGTCAGTTTGTAAATATCCTCCTCCTCCCCCTCTCCCTCATACGTAAACACAGACGTTGTCATTCTCAGAACGCTTTTCATTGCAGTTCGCTCCTTATCATCCAGAGACATCATCGCCAGTAAATCTTTCAGACTAACGCCCTGGGGAAAGTCGACCAGAATTGCCACAGCTCTTCCTGTTGGATAGAATTTTTAACGGATATACAGTATCGTAACCTCTCAATGAATACATACTTAGTTTGAATGATATCTATCCAACTTTACATTTTATTTGGTTCCTAAAACATTATTAATTTTGAGGTTTGTCGTCTAATGACTGTATCATGTAAAATGACTATTTAAAAAACATGACAAAACGTTTTATTTGCTCCTTTTTACAGTATTTGAACCGAATTCTCCCAGAGTACTCAGCAATGCAATAGTAAAGTGTTGTTTTTCTGCTTAATTATATGCTTTTTACAATTGTCAAGGTTTTTTTAAAACACTGAAACCAACATCCAATTTACTTATTGCTATACTGTTAAAAAACAAATCTTATCACTGCACAAAAATTAAAACCAAGTGAATATGAATACTTTCTTTACTAACATGCTCCATCAGCTTATTTTAGTTGGCGAACTCCTATCAAACCCTGAAATCTGTCATGGCAACTATCTCGTACGCTCTTTATGTAACTAGCCATTGAAATTACTCCCATTATCCCATAGCAATGGTGGCCGTATCCGGATGAAAGAATGTAGGGCTCGGATGCTAGGGCTTCAGGTCGAATAACGACCATTTAAGGGGTTGAACATATAACACACGATGTTTAACCACGAATAGCCAAAGGTAAGCGATACGAAGTATTGACTTGATAGAAATCAAACTATTGTAGGAGTTTTACGGATATACATAAGCTGATGAAGCTGGTTATCTCTGTGTATCCATACCAAGTAAATTTGCATCAGTCGGTGACAGAATGTATTCATCTGGTGAGGAGAAAGAATCGCTTGTTGTGGTGGATGAGGCTTGGTCAGACTACAAGTAAACAAGATGACAAACTGTGGAAATGTTATTAATTTTGACGTATTTTATAATGGGGAAAATGCGTATTAAAGGGACAGTAGCACGTTTCCGAAGATAATTAAATGTTTCCAAATGCAAGAAAAGGTTTTTTAATCCAAAGACATAGTTTTAAAACGAGCATATCATTATCAGTTAAGCCAAGCACACCGATTTCTCTAGCCCACAAAAATTTCCGCCAGTGTGTTTTGGCTTCATATTCAATTATGTCCTTTATGAATACAGATGATCGGGTTGAGGAATGAGAGTACTGACCTCCTGAAGATAATACATTTGACATAAGCTAATGTTCAAAAGTTGATTACTGTCCTTTAAACACATTTATCGAAAAAGGTAATATCAATACTATTTTATATCAATTTTATAAGCGTTTGACTTTAAAATGCAAAAAATCCTATTATTCTTTCTGATCTATGTCCATAGTTGTTTGATAAATGAATACCGTTTTAAAAAGATAATATTACCCAGGGGAGTTTGTCACATCAAGTCACGAGTAGGAATTTATGTATAACCGGAGCGAAAGCGAGTGTTCTACACATACTGCACAAGTTTCATAAAACTCAAATCCTGACACAGACAGAAATACTCTGACGAGGAGAGAAAATCGCTTGTTGTGGGCGGTGAGGCTTGTTCGGACTACAATTAAACAAGAAGACAAACATTTGGAAATATCGTTAATGGAGACACAGCTAAACAAAATCCATCTTCATATTTACTGTTCATTAGAGGAAAATGCATCTCAAAGGGGCATTAGCACGATTTTTAAGATGAAGAAAGTGACTTCACAAAATCAAAAATGAAGATTTCAAAATGTAAGACAATGTTTTTCAATCAAAGGAAACAGTCTTAAAACGAACGTACCGTGATCAGTTAAGTCATATCCGAACCCGTTTCCCTAATTTAAGGATAAATAGGTGTTTCCATGAAAATGGCCGCCAGTTGATTTTGCTTAAAGAGCCATTCCGTGAGTTGTTGGAGTCAAATATGCCAAACTTAATCAATGGTGTCATTAGATCGCGAAGTATCGATTGTTACCAAAAAGAATCATTTTAAAGGTAATTTGTTTTGTAAAGTGACAATAAGAAGGGAGAAAGTCGCAATTATGATCGAAAACCGGACAGTGGCGAGCGTCAAACAGCCAAACGTAATTTTGGAGACTGTATTAAAGCCGCCAGGAGGTCAGTTTGGAGTTGATAGTGTTTGTTAGGTTATATAACTAGTATCCATGTAAACTGAACGTGTGATCTCCGCCTCTGTGCATTTATAAGGCTATTTTTAGATTTTCATGGAAAACCAGTATTTGCCATATATATGTCCATTGGACATGAACAATTAAGATGTTTTGATTTTATATCATAACATATGTCATTTAGGTTCGTATCAAAGGTGAATAATATGTAATGAAGTGGAGTGGCTCGAATTTAATACTCGATTATTATAATAGTGTTCAAAATGCGTAATACTGACCCTTTAAACGCAACAGTAAAGGTAGTAACAAAACAATTACATATCAATGTGATAAGCATTAAACGATGTTTGATTTTGAAATGCAAAACAGCCTATCATCCAAACTGATCAATGTTCATGGTTGTCGGGTAACTATCATGGGCAAGTATTACAGTGCTAATAACTGTATATATATTCTTCATATTTTTCTTTATATTCCTATGTATATGTTTTTTAATATTTTCAAGTTGTTGAGTAAATTAACAACAGAAACATGTCAACTGTCTTAAACAAACACCTGAGGCAATAACCTACCCAGATGAATAGTCTTTTATATGCTTTAGTAATTAACAACCCTTTATTGTCCATCACTTTAGGCAATCGAAATGAAACAATTGTAACATCTATACTTAAGGAAGTATCATGTCAGTCATACTCTAGTTGACATTTAATATGCTTGAGGGCTTAACAGCTTTCAGTCGTGTGAATCCCTTAAATAGAGCCCTCTCTGAAACAAACATCAGTGGAGCCCAGAGTGGAGCCAAGAGTGGAGACCAGAGCGGAATCTACAACGGGGAATGAGTATGGAGTCTAGGGTCAACTTCACAGCTGACCTTTTCCTTCACACTCATGATGTCATAATGAAATAAACAATCATCTCTATGACGTCATCTTTTGTGTCTATCTGTCCACTCCTGTCTGATCAGATGCTCTCCCCAGAACTCTGAGGTTGGATCAAGCTAATTCCCTGGGATAAGTCTAGACTGGTGTCAACCTGTAAGATGGTAATGCCTATCGTCCTGCTGGTTGGCGCCTTCTACGACATAACTGTCACAAACTGTCAAATGACCCTGCATTTACACCAATGGTTATATTCATGAAGGTTTATATATCTTCGCTGTTTGCTTAATAATTGAATACTGTTTTAAAAAGATAATTTAACCCGAAAAATTAAGTGTTTCATATCGATTCTACGAAACGAGTGTCAATATCAGTATGACCCGAGCGAAAGCGAGTTTTGTGACATTCTGCACAAATTCCGTAAAACCAAAATCGTATAATTTCACCGCAATACATAGCCACAATGGTGTTGCGGGCTTTCTCCCTGCAATAATACTGTGCACATATGAAAAAATCGCACTTTTTATGTTTAACTTCATCGGTTAAGGATTCTGGGAAAAATAATGTAATGCGTTCATTTGTATCAATATTGTCAAACATGAATGGTACGTATCAGAAGTTTTAAACGAAATGACCTTTTGAGTGCGAAATTCTCAGTTGAAAAATATATTTCGAATAATTTATGATATCTACGGGTTAAGGCAATTTCGGAATATTACACTATAAAATATGTACAGTTCACTCGTTTCAACAGCTTGTGTGTACAAAGGGGAGCGGTTACCATTGCATGACCGAGAGCATGTATACATGATACAATCGATTGTCACTGTCATCTTCATATAATGTTTTACTGATTTTTCATTCTGTACTGATGAAGCACTTTTCAAACTAAGGTTTCTTGCATCTATTAGTCTGACATCTGTCTCTGACTCCTCTTTTGGATCTGAATAGCTTGGAGAGGGCAGTGGTTAGGGCCATCCTGTTAAAGATCAGATTCCTCATATTGCCGGGTACTTGCTCAATCTAGGTGGTTGCATTGCTTTGTCTATATTAAAACATTGCTAATTGCCGTATTTCGGTTTGTAAGTTAATGATAACGTTATGCATGTACAACATGACCATGCTCACAAAGTGTTTCCTGGTAATCATTAGCGATATTTCCATCTGCAATAACTATTGATTCATTCATTATTTAATCATTAATCCGTTTTCATTGATCCGTCCATTCATACATCACCACCTTTCCATTCATCATCTTCTTCCTATTAATCATAATTCAATTTATTCAAGTTATCATCTTTCTACTCATTATCATCTTTCTATTCACCGTCATTTTTCTATTTATCATCATCTTTCAATTCATAATCATCTTTTCATTCGTCATCTTTCTATTCATCATCTTTCTAATCATTATCATCTTTCCATTCACTGTTATCTTTCCATTCATGACATCTTTCCATTCATCGTCATCTTTCTATTAATCATTATCTTTCATTTCTTCATCATTTTTCAATTCATCGTCATTCTATTTATTATCATCTTTCTGTTAATCATATTTTTTCTATAAATCATCATCTTTCCATTCATTCTCACCTTTCAATTCACCGTCTTCTCTAAATTTATCACCATCTTTCCATTGCTCCTCATGTCTCCATTGATTCCTTAATTACTAAACCTGTCTATCCGCCCACCATAAACTAATATAAATCATCATTCATTCATGCTTTGAACAATCAATTTAACCATTAATAAATATCGATCATCCACCCACTGTTATCATTGCATTCGAATAATCAATCTATCCAACACTATATTTCCCTCCTCTCTCATTTTCCTTCACCCAGAAAGTGTCATTTAAATCACACAGGTGGACACCGGTCTTAACTCATCTCAGGTAATTAGCTTGATGCTATGAGATCAAACCTTGGAGGTTTGGGGAGAGCATCTTATCGAACAGTAGTGGACAGAGACACACACAAGAAGATGATCATAGAGATGATGGTTTATTTCAAAATGATGTCATCATGAGTCTGAAGAAAAAGGTCAGCTGAGACACTGACGGCAAAGTGACTGCCCCTTGCCCATACTTCACCTAGCAGCCGATTGCACTCTCATTCCCCACTATAGGTTCCACTGTAGGTACCACTGTAGGTCCCACTGTTGTTCCTTTCAGAGAGGCTTCTTAAGAGATTCACATGACTGAAAGCTTTTGAGCCCTCAAGCATGTAAACACTGACATGATACTTCCTTATGAATAAATGTTACAAGTGTTTCATTTCAATTGCCTAAAGTGATTGACAATAAACCGTTGTTCATTACTGAAGCATATAAAAGACTATTTATATGGGAAAGCGATTGCTCCAGGTGATTGTATAAGAGAATTGACATGATGTTTTGTGAATTTACTCAACAACTTCAAAACATTGATAAGAAAATAAATAATAAATATGAAGAATATAGAAAGAGTTAGCAGTGTCATAGTATGAAGACGTTCAAGGTGATGCCAGACGCTCTACCAACTAAACATTATAAACATAGGTTTTTCAATGTGGCCATAAAGAGCACTTTGTACAAGGTATATATGCCTTTAGTCTTTAGTGATTAATATCAGATTAAAGGGCCGAGCACCTTTAAAACTTTTCATCAACCAAAGGGTCGTAAAACCAACAACCACTGGGAAAAATTATCTTTTCATGTAATCGTCTGGGGTAGCTCGCTGTTAAGAACAGTTTGGCCGTTTGGGGGGTCTAGATGGTTTTTAAATCGCCAATTAATCCACGAATGTGGTCGTTTTCAACTCCATGCCATTATTACTGATAAGGAAGGGTGCCATTGTGAATGATTAATCAATATCAAGCCATTGTATTTGAACACGATTGTATCAGTGGTTACATGAGTTCAAACTCATCAAAACCGTTTGTATATTACCACTCGAACCTCGTTGAGTTACAATCTTAGTTCTCATTGGGCGGGGCCAAGTCTCTTGACCTTTCTTACTAATCGTTCTGCTAATTAGGCAAGCTTATGGTTGGTTGATTGCATTGAAAGTGAGAGGTCGAATAAAAACCCACATAACGCAGCGAGGTACGTTTGTCAATTTAGATTCTTAGAGATTGGCGTGAGGTGAATTAAAATGGAGATATTTGCCAAACATGACACATTGCTTAGCGGTATCAAATGAGCGTTCAAGTGAGGTTATAATGATAACGCTTTATCATCCTAATTCTAGTTATCGGAAATACTATAAAGATACTCTCTACAATCGGTTTAACAATCTTGCAATCAGTTTATACCAGTTTATTACTCAAATTGGCCAAACCCTCACAAACTTAAGGCACTCCTCAATAGTAACAAATTCCGATGTTTAAAAAACTTCTTTTTGTTCATCAAATGCATGTTTTCACATTTGTAAAAGTGTATATGCTGTTGTATGTTACTTTTTATGTTATGCATGCGCAATCCGTATCTTTACTTCTCTTTGCAAAATTGCTCATGTACCACCGTGCGTGGTTTAAGAGAATAAAGAATCTTGAATCTTGCAAAGGGAAACCCCAAACCTTTGTTCCTAAGAAGCAATAGAAATGAAATGAAACTTACAATTCAATTCAGAGCTTCAATACAAATATTCATTTTATGAACGTTTAGTTTTTAGTTTAATCAAGTCCTCTTTTGTGCAATGTGCTTGCATTTATGAATGTAAACTACATTCTTAAAGGCAAATTCTAGTGCATAACACCTTATAAACAACTATAACAAAACGAATATATTTCTGACACAACCTTTAATACAAAACAGCATCAATAATATGTTCTTATCACAAACATAATTCATGTCAAGATATTTACATAGAGCAATGCAGACCAAAACAACTTATCCTAAATACAGTATGTAGATTGTTACATGAATAATTTTACTCTTACAACCTAATTTCAGTTTGAATATTTTGAAAATATTTCAGTAGAAATAGATCCGGTGAGAACATTTAAAACTCCTTTGCAATAAAGAGTATAAATAATTGGTCCCATTATCACAGGTGATCCATCCAATTTGTCCTATTATTGGTAATAGAAATGGGCATTATTTTCTAGTCACAATTTTTGGCCAAAATCAAGTAAGACGAACATAGTAAACGAGAGAGTCACAAAAATCTTTCTTTCTGATGCACGTTATATCAGGTATACTGATTAACATGTTTCGCAACAAATGCAACGGATGAAAAACTCCCAACACATGCGACACACGCTACACATGCATGAATCACCCCTCATCTGCAATAGAGAGAAGAAAACTGTACTTACACAACCTCGCTGCTGAGACAACCGATTCGTTTGTACAGGATTACCCTTCACATTTCTCTAATCTTTTAAGGAAGGCGAAAGGTGTATTTCCATTTTTATTTGTGATTTGCTCAGTTATTTATCAACTACCACAACATTCTCAGCTGAAATGTTGTTAAATTGTTAGTTGTCTAATTTTGTTCATTATTACTTTTATAATCAGTTGCCTATTCCTTATCGTCACTGGGTATTGCCACGTAAGCCAATACCATATACGTTTACGAACGATTAATAAAGTTAAAAGAACACACATATATGAATTATTCAATAATTATGCATTATCAACATGACGAATGGTTGATTGAATTGAACAACATAAAAAACATTGAAGTGGACATTTCCACTCATTTCCATTTGTGTTTGTATATAATGACTTAAAATCCTTTGAAATGGAACCATCTTACAGGTTAAGCAATGTGTCATGTTTGGTATCATATCTCGAATCAAAAGTTTTCAAAGGAAAAGACAATTCATATATTTAAAGTTCATTAACAACGGGACATCAGGATTACAAACACGCAAAGACGGAGCAGACATGTATATTATAGTTATCTTATGCATAAACTGACATATCCGGATTGGATCATAATAAGGGAGACAACTCGTGGAGAACAGAAAGCTCCGAACTGCACATCTCATATACTAATACATAATAGATCTGATCTCAACATCACTTGTAATTTACCTTCTTGACAAAGCGCACAAGGCTTCAATTGGTTTCAAATGATTTACTTTATTTACTTCATTATGAGGAAAATCAATCTTTCCTTAATCAATGTGATCGATCAACTGTGAATAAGGCAATAATGGAAGGAAATGTGGCGAAGTTTATTGCCCCAATAATATTAAACTCCGATGATACGTCTCTTAAAATGGTAGGTTCAAACTGTCTGAATATGGTAGAGTGGCAAGCTACTACGGTAAGTCAGTCTTCAAAAACACAGTCTTCAAAACTTAAAATCGGTGATCTCAGTGATCTTGACTTACCGGTACACCGTAATCTTTCGAGAGCTGTGTTGCCAAGACCTTCAAGTGCTGCTTGTTGGAGTCGTAGTGAGGCGAGTCATGACCAACCAGATTTCCAGCCTGAATAAAGATGTGCACAGTCATGACCACTCGGTCCTTCAGACGATACGGGACCAGCTCACTGATGTCCTTGTACTGTCCACTGAATGCGACCACCAGGTACACACTGGAACCTACAGTAGGATATCAACCACTAATAATTGACGTTTATTAAATAGAAAAATGGCTTTATTCTAAGATAACAATTTCTACCAGTCTTGATGAAAAACAAAAACAAAAGCTTTAAATTTGAGGTTGTTCTTTTTAAATGTAATGATGTACGAAAAAATATTTGAAATGGATGATGTGAATGGTCTGGCCAACCAGCTCCCCATATACACTAACTGTTTTCAAGAATACACTCTTGTACCCTTGTCGAGAGTTCATAAACTTAAAGATTCGATAGTGATAATAGTCAGCCTGAACCATCGTTGGAATGATGTTGTATTTTGTAAAAAAAGCTTCCAATGACTGGCGACACAGGGTAAGAACTACGTTATTTTGCTTCACACCTGCTAATATTTTCAATATATAAGGAAAGTGTACTTGTTATTTCATGTGTAATTTGAATCATATGATCAATAAGGCTTACGGAAACCAGAGCTAAACACTTATCAAATCTTTGAAGGGCATTTAGAAGTGATAAACATAAGAATACAACAGTTTCTTGATCGAAAATTCTTTGTTTTGAGTATTTGCTTACTCTAATAATTTCACTTGATAAAGAATTAAGTATATATATATTACATACTTTCCTTACACTATTCTCATAAACACTCACTGTTTTCAAGAATTGGATTTACGGCCTCCTGAAACTCGTCTGCTGGTCTTCCTGTGGGTCGGAAAACAACTATTTTGGGTGGTGGACCATGGTAGTTCTTCACCTCAAGAAACTCGTCCAGTGCCCTTTCTATCTGTTCTGCCAGATAACGGTTGGAGTCGTAGTGTGGAACCACTTCAAACCTTTTTAGGAAAGACATGTCTGCAACGGAAAAGTATTGGAAATTGCATCATTACATAGGCCCTGTAGACAGCAACTGTGTTCTTAAATCTGTGAAATCTTAAAAAGATAGTTTATGATGCAATATTGTGGCACTAGAGAAACCCGCGGTATGCCCTCGAAGTGCTTATTTTACAATAGGGGTTAGTATTGAAATTTATGAAGAAGCTACCTCTGCAGGTGAGTGCATCATCAAATATTCCGACATGATCTTTCGTCCGTCGTGCCGTGTAACGATGTTAGTTGTCAGGGTGCCAAGTGCTCATGCATAGAAATTGATTTAGATTTGAAATGGACCAATCGTGACGGGTGTTGTCACAGTTAACTAAACACAATAACGCAGCTGAAAAAAGTAACAGCTATTAAACACGGGAATTAATTATTTTATCGTTGAAACAACTGCAATATGCTGAAATAAAGATATAAGATCATGAGATGGTCATGAGATCGTAGGTTGTCTTCCGTCGTACCTGCACTTGAGTGTCACTTGCAGTGACTTTATATACTTGGACAGAGATGATGACCTGGAAGTGGTGATGTCCAGTCAAAACGAAAGGTCAATGGGAAGGCGGGGATGGCGTCCAAACATAAGAAAAAACAGTGATTTGCCAGTGGTCTCGTGTCAATTACAATTGCACGAGTGTACCAGTTGTCCCATGTAGCTTTTGCAGTCCTCTTTCTTGTCTGGGTCAAGAGTAGCTCTGTTATTCAATTGCCTATTGGATGGTTCGATGTAGTCCTTGATCTGTTCATTCAATGAGAGAACATAGCTATGTCTGAGTGTGTTTGAATTTTCCAACAAAATTTTGGCCTTGGTCTGAATGAATCTGAATGAATTTTTACAGTCATATTCTTGGTTGGTTAGGTTTGAGCACACTTTGAGAAATGGTCTGTCACAACGAGGATGTGTTGTTTGCCACCTTTGGAAGGTTCCAGTGTAAGGAAGGTATACACACGATCTCCAATGGCTGTTAAGTCTTAATGCTGATTAAAGGGGCTCTTGTCGAGGTTGCGTTCCGCCTAAGCCATCTGTCACACTGCTGAATGTTGTTTTCTATATCCTTAGTCATTCCTGGCCAGAAGAACCTTTCTCGGATCGAAGATAAAGTCCTATCACGTCCTGACAAGTGGCATCCAATTTCACTGTTGTTAACACAAATGTCAATGGTATGTTATCCGTTACAACCTCAAGGTAATGTACATAAATATAGTCATGAAACTTTGCAGTCATTGCCTTTTTCAATCCAAGAAATTCAAACTGATGGACAGAGTAATTCTGTTCCGACCTTAAGATAACCATCTTGCTCCGGGTACAGCGAAGATCCTAGACCATGACCAGTGGCATCAATGTCCAGTTCGAATGGTTTCCTGAAGTCTGCAAATCCTAGAATAGGTGGTGACGTCAGACGTTTTTTAGTTCCTGGAAGGCATTTTCTTGATCTGGTCCTCGAATCCAGTGGACTTGTTGCTTAGGTTAAGGTGTCTTCCTCATTTGATCTGGATTCTCGGGAGTGGGCCAATCTGAGATTTTGTTCTCCTTGTCTGGATCTGTCTCGATTACATTCTCAGAAATGACATATTCAATGTATTTCACTCGTCTGCACTTCTTGGAGTCTAGTTTAAGTCCTAACTCCCATATGCTATGAAATAATAATAATAACGATGATAATAATAATGATAATAAAAATGAAGCTCAACCCTTTCCATGTGCTCCTCGAAAGTCTTAGAGATAATGATGAGTTCATTCCCATATATGAGATAAAAGTTCTGTTTCAGGCTTTTCAGACATTCTTCCATGAGGCGCTGATATGTTGCTGCAGCATTACATAGACCGAATGACATCCTATTATACTCATAGAAGCCGAGAGGGCCTACTGTAAAGATTGTTCGCTCTTTGTGCTCCTCGTGCAGCTCCACCTGGCGATACCCACTCTTCAAGTCTAGCACTGAGAAGTATTTCATTCCGTCTAAGTTGTATTCATGGCAATGCATATGAATCCTTGATATTTCGGTTGTTGAGGATGAATCTACGTCCATGATCTTGTCTTCTGACAAACCTGTTACAGGTTCCTTGAGACTTACAGACTGCAACTCTATATCATAAAAACAAGCTAGATATGGTTACCTTGATTCGAATAATGACTCACAATTGGTGGAGGAGGAGAGACGAGGTGAATGGTCATGTTTTGTCATTAAACGTACCCTTGTCATAATTATGCTGATTTGATTGGTAACCAGAAATGGTTTGTATAAATTGGGTAGTTAGGATTGTGGTCAGGCTATGTCCTTGGCAGAAAAAAATAACATGACACGCACAGTTGTTCGGGACAGAGGGACATTATATTGATAATTATCTTGGAATTGCTATATTAGAATTAGAAAAAAGGAAATTACGGTAAGTATTGTGCCAATAGATCAACAGAGTTAGGTCACTGTAGGTTTACAACATATGATGGAAAGTTCTTTCTACCGATATTCTTAGTTCAATGTTTTTTGTTCGTATGTCTGATTCACACATCAAATTTAAACAATTATTATTGTGACCATTGTTTTATCTCATTTACACCAGATACAAACTAAGCGTTACAATACATTCAATGTAATTCATCTGTTACGTCGTTCATAAAACGCACTCACCGAGCAGTAGAAACTATCCTATCCTCACGGTCACATCAAAACACTACAACTGTTTAAAGTCCAAGCACCTTTTCAAACTCGAAACGAAGAACTCCACTTGATGTTAACCTAAATTTAGCATTACAGGTTCTGTCTCAAACCAAATGTCAAGTTATAGACAAATGAAAGCGTTACACAGTTCGAGGAATATTACACTATCCCGAATCCGAGGAAAGGCTGGTTGCAACACGACATAACACAACAGCCTGCAGGAAGAGTCAGCGCGATGTTTATAGTGGATATCTCGGCGCTCTCTGCCAATGAACGAATTTGTGGGAGGGTCGTTTTAGCCGTGTGGATATGAACTAGAGACATAAGCTGTATCAGCCATATGTTAACTCAAGCACACAAATAGTTGGGCTCGTGTTGAAATAAGAAAGACACCGAAAAGGTAAGATTGTACAGAAAAGATTGCTTTAATGTTTTCTATAATTAGTAATTAAATAATTAATAGTATGCTGATATTGCATAGCGTATCTTAAGGATTGATGTTTAATAAGAAAATTGCATTGAATTTGATGTTATATGATGGACCACGAAAATAAGGGAATTTGGCTTTTAATTGGTGATAGTTATACAGTGTGTCACTGAAAAATATATTTGTTGATAATTTCAAAATTTAACATACATGTATATGTCTTCATAATTTTTCCAGGATGTATTGAATAAAAACACCAATCGTTTTATTAAATATGTAATGTTTACATTGTCAGATATTACAAAAACATATTCATTGTTATTGTATGATAGCTATTCATACTTTGCAAATTAGATATTACATTTGATATGCATTTACACTGAATATTGAATTTAAAAAAACAAACTTTCAATCGTTTAGGTTAAATTGGTATAAACGCTATTGTTCATGCTTTGGTTGAAATCATTTTCGCTTAAATGGTCAAATACGTCAACAAACATATTTTCTCTAAGCATAGACCTAAGATTGAAGACGCTTGGCATTGTATAACATTTGTCTCATTTTGCATTTCCTTCTCATTAGGAGGCCGACGTTAATTAAAAACAGCAATGTGTCCAATCAGTTTGATTATTTATATATTTATATTATATATTTGGTTTTATATATTGTTATGAGTGTGTGATTGTTTATAAATTTAATATGTAGTATTGTTTAGTGGGTCACACTTACACTTGTGTTGATAGTCTTAGCTGGCAGTGTCTAGAATCATCTATTTTAGAATGTTCTATCTATTTCTTGTTTGCTTGAGTTGGACACTTCTGATTGGAGTTTGTCGTGGAACTTTAAAGAACAGTCTGGAAGGTATGTAACCTATATATAGGCCGGTGTCCCGATATAAATTCGCCCACGTATAAAATCTCCCCCCGGCGAATACAAACCCTCCCCCCATCCCCCCGGCGGACCGACGGAATTATTTCTCTCCCCCCTTAGAATGAAATCTCCCCCCTCAAGTTGCATCTTGATTAGTTTCAGAATTGATTGTAGATATATTTTATTTACTAGGATGGATAGTTGTTTTGAAACAATGACATTAAAGATTGTTTGAAATAATATTTTGCATTAGAAAAGACTTTTAAAGGATTTATTAAATTGTACTATTTCGTTTTTACAACTTGCTTTAAGTATGTCTTTGGGAAGAATATTTCGTTATTAGTTAAAAGAAGAGGAAGCTTAAATTTATACCGGGTTTGATGCCAAACTTAAATCCTCTTAGAGAGGGCGAATCTATCCGGGTTGGATTTACATACTTTTATACAGTAAGAGAGGGCGAATCTATACTGTCCATATACATTTGTACGTACATACAATTAAATGGGGCGAATTAATAACGGGTTTGATGCACATAATTACATATATTTAGAGGGGGCAGATGTAAAATGGGTTTGATGCACATACTTCTATACATTAGAGGGGTCGATTCTATACTGGGTTTGATGCACAAAACATATGCAGGTAAAGGGGTCGAATCTATTCTGGGTTTGATGTACATAACAATGTACAGTTTAAGGGGGCGAATCTATAATGGGTTTGATGCAAGTACTTATATATAATAGAGGGGTGATTCTATACTGGATTAAATGTACATACTTCTATACAATAGAGGGTGCGAATCTATACAACAGAGGGGGTGAATCCAGAATCCGAATTTATTAATACTCCCAAAATATCGAAAAAGCTACCTACGCCTTTAAAGAGGACATTCTTTAAAGATACATGCTGCTTGATGTATCACCTTACTTTGTTAACTTGTTCAATATTTATTTTGTTGAACTGTTACTTTTTTCCTGGTACTTTGTTACGATTACCAATATTATCGTTATATATGCAGTTTAGATGAAATCATTATTGCTCATCAGGTTGAGTACCTGAAATTATGGTCATCGGTGAAATACCCTCTGACAGGATGTTTTTACAACTACTTTGCTGAGACAACCTGGCGCCTTAAATCCGTTCTAGGATATGGACCAAACCTTTGTAAATCAATTGAGCTCGATTGACACAGTGACTATCCTCGTTTAAAATGTCTCTTCGCAGTATCCGAAATCATAACTATCTTGATCATATTTAGCAAAAGTCATCAAGAATTTAAAGAGAAAAATACTAATACCTGCAAAAGAATGAATAGGTTATTGGTTTCTGATGTATCAGCCTCAATATAATACTCTAAACGTACCAGAACTGTATGACAAGGACTTAGAACAGCAAAACTCTAATACACGACCATATACGTTAGCTTTATGATAGGAAAATATCAATAGTAATGGTGACCGCAAGGGCAGCTTGACGTATTTTGCAAAAATCTATCAAATCTATGTCCATTTAGATCGCTACAGCCAAGTCTTAGTTTACAGTGAATAATTTGGTTGTATCTCCTTCCAAAGTTTCTTATAATATGATGCACATTACATGCTACCTTTCGATCAAGGTGTTTTTTGAATAACCCTACTGAGTCTATGTTTCTTAGTTTATCATCAAGCATACTCCACTCAAACACAAAAGATGGTAAAAATGATTTTTATATGATTCATTGCGACAAAGAATGGAATATATAAACGAACAGGCTTCGATAGCCAATATCAAAACGTCCTACAGTTAAATCATCCTTAACTGTTACATCATAATCATTCCTATATCAATAAATGTAATCGATTATTTCATAAGCACTTATGACCAATAAACAAACAAAATGATATTCATCACAATACCAGTATCGTTGAAGCTGAATATTGCAACAAACATGCGCCATTAGATTTCATTGATTTGCTTATATTTATATATACTCAATTTCGATTGTATTGGAGTTGCCTTAAAATAAATACCCTAGCATCCAGCATCAACATCAAACCCAGTACAGATTCGCCCCCTCTAAGCATTTACATCAAACCCGACATAAAATCGCCCCTCTAAGAATTTACTTCAAACCCAGTATAGATTCTCCCCCTCTAAGCATTCACATTAAACCCAGTACAAAGTCTATTCAATCGGTATTTTAGACTTCTCAAGCAGTTTATCATTGGTCCCACTCTGTCGAATATCTCATTGATATGAGAGGACCACTGGCAGTCTTTTTGAAGGACAAGTCCTAAATGTTTATGTGAAGGAACATTATCAATAAGTACATTATTTAATTTTAGGTCTGGCTTGTGACTAGGATGGCGCTTTCTACTAAATTGATTAAAATCTACTTGCCATAGCTCGGCCCATTGCGAGATTCTTTGTAAATCGTTATTTAATGTTAAAGCTGCAATGTTTGGATCATCAATGATAATATATAAAGACGTGTCATCAGCAAACAGTCATAAACTAGGTCATTTATATATATTAAGAAAAATAGCGGCCCAAGAACTGATCCCTGGGGTACTCCCGCCAATACTGTTTTCTTTTGAGAGCTTTTACCTTCTATTACCACACTTTGTTTTCGATTTCTTAAATAACTCTGGATCCATGAAAGTAAATCATCCTGAATTCCGTAAGATTTTAACTTAGAAGTCAGTCCTTCGTGCCACACTTTGTCAAAGGCTTTGCTAATATCGCAAAAGACTGCTCTAACTTCTTTACCTTTATCAATTTCCTTAGATATAAAGTTATATGAATATGTAAGCTGATTTACTGTTGAATCACCTGGTATGAATCCAGACTGTAGGTTCGACAAGAGATTATTTTCTCTAAAATATACTTGAATACACATTTTTCAAATATTTTAGCTAGATTACTAGTAAGTGCTATCGGTCTATAGTTGGTACAATCATTGGTGCTACCTTTTTTATGAACAGGAATGATAGAGGATTCTTTCCACTGGTATGGAAATGATTTCTCCCTGAGGGATGTATTAAAGATAAAAGCAAGCGGTTTATTTAAGCAATATGCACATATTTTAATAATTCTATTTGCAATCCCGTCAGGACCGGTTGCTTTATTAGCATCAACTGATAGTAATAGGTCTAAAACTTCTTTAAGCGAAATGGTAAGTGATGAAAGCGATTGTTGCGTTTTTAAGCTAATAGATGGTGGGGGGGCAGGATGGGTCCCTAACTTGTGCTTGAGATATGAAATAATTATTAAATATATTCGCAACTTCGCTGCTATCATTATACAATATATGTTTATATAGTATTGATGATATAGTGTTTTTACTTTTCGTTTTCTTTAGGATTAGGATAAAATGTATCTAAGAATGTTCATCCAACCCAGTATAGATTCGCCCCCTCTAAGCATTTACATCAAACCCTGTATAGAATTACCCCTTCTAAGCATTTACATCAAACAGTATAGATTCGCCAACTAAAATGTATCTAAGTATGTTCATCCATCCCAGTATAGATTCGCCCCCTCTAAGCATTTACATCAAACCCTGTATAGATCCGCCCCTCTAAGCATTAACATCAAACCCATTGTAGATTATCCCTCTCTAAGAATTTATATCAAACCCAGTATAGATTCTCCCCCTCTAAGAATTTACGTAAAAACAGTATAGATTCTCCCCCTCTAAGCATTTACATCAAACCCTGTATATATCAGCCACCTCTAAGCATTTACATCAAACCCAGTATAGAATCACCCCTCTAAGCATTTACATGAAACAGAGTATAGATTCGCCAACTAAAATGTATCTAAGTATGTTCATCCAACCCAGTATAGATTCGCCCTCTCTAAGCATTAACATCGAACACATTATAGATTATCCCTCTAAGAATTTATATCAAACCCAGTATAGATTCGCCCCCTCTAAGCATTTACATTCAACTCAGTACATATTCTTCCCTCTTAAGAATTTAATGAAACCAAGTATAGATTCGCCCCACTTAGCATTTCCATCAAACCCAGTACAGAATCGCCTTCTCTAAGTTTGTTCATCCAACCCAGTTTAGAATCTATTTTAATTCTATAAAGCAGTGTTTACTGGTAACAGTGTTCACAGTTTACAAGAAAGATAAAAGTTTCTGCTTAACAACGTCTTTATTTTGAAATTCGTAACGTTGCAGAATATAAGCTACATGTAACTCCTTTATAAGGCTAAATATGCACACAATCAGCCGCACGGGAATTTACCGCCAACACTTTAAATTCAACAATTGCAAAACCCGTTAAATTTTCCCACTTTAAGTGTTCAAACCTAAAAGTTCACTATGCCTCTTATAGATAATTCGATAATATGATAACATATATTTATGCAATCCAATAAACCGATTGTACCCAACATCTCTCCTTTCAATGCAATATTATCAGCTTTACTAGAATCGCTCAAATATTTTCTGAAATACTTGTTAACAAGCAATATATAATACATTGAATATTTTAAACTCCGTTTTCATGCATTTCAAGATATAAACAAAATCAAAAAAGCAATTATGGAGGGGGGCGAATCTATATTGTGGGGAGATTTTATTTCGTGGAAGGGGGCGATTTTATACTGAGGGGGCGGTTTTGTACCGTTATAAAATTGCCGGGGGAGATTTTATACCGGGGGCGGTTTTATTTTGTAACACCGGCATTAGAACTCTTACTCATCTTGCTTCTTACAATCAACTTTGCGATCATCTGCCGTGCCACTGTTTTTGGATACCTTTACAAACCGGATTCATCTATCTCTTATCAAGACCAAGTGACTGTTTTCTACATTCATCAACTGTGTGATTCATAAGGACAGGTGAATATATTTAGTTAGCTAATTAGTGTGACTCATTTGATATTGTATTATAGCTTGTGTTAGCTTGCTATTGTACTCTTAAAGACTTTGTTTATTATTTGGATTGATTAAATTGTAATTAATATACAATTGTCTTGTTATATTTTGCTGGTTTGACTGGGGACATTTTCCTTTTCAAAATTCATTCGTAACAAATTGGGGGCTCGTCCGGGATAGAATTCACTTGGTATTTGAGACTTTAAAAAACCCACCTTAATTCTGAAAGTTAATTGTTAAACCAGCAACTTTTTAGTTAAACTTGAGGATTTTCTTAAGTCCCCTACCCCTGATGCAGTCGGTGCCTTGTGAAAATCAGAATTGCTTTCGATTTCAAGGTTTCATGAACTTGAGGCTAACTGGGGACATTTTCCTATTCTAAATTCATTGTTATACATTGTGTGGTATGCTGACAGATTTATATGAAGTGTGTGGTATGCTAACAGTTTTTTAAAATGTATGTAGTGAGGTGACAGTTGTGTTTAATGACGTTGGTGTGCTGACAGTTTTATATAATGTGTATGGTGTGCTGACAGTTTTATATAATGTGTATGGTGTGCTGACAGATTTGTAAAACGTGTTTGTGCGATGTACTGACAGTTTCTTATTATGTTCGGGGTTTGCTGACAGTCTGATATCATATTTGTTATAAACTTACAGTTTTATTCTATGTGTTTGATGTCGAGCTGAAACTTTCATACTATGTTTTTGGTGTGCAAACAAAATTCAATTTGATTTTGTTTGGTGCGCTGACAGTTACGAATTATCTTTGTTATATGCTGATGGTTTATGCTATGCGTTTGTTGTGCAGCTGACAGTCTCATATTATGTTGTGATGTGCTTACAGTTTTATATGATGTCCCCAGTGTGCTGACAGTTTACAGTTTCCTGTATGCGGATAAATTCATATGATGTTTATGGTGTGTTAACAGTTTCATATTTTATCTTTGATGTGCTGACAGTCTGGATTCTTTTACTTTCAGATGGGCAGCTTTGGAAGTAGGCAAGTGCCACCTGGGGTAAAAAAAATCAATAAACTAACACTTTATCTTGCTAAAATGTAACACCGTCATTATGTATGAAGAAACAAAAGTTTGAAAATATACCTTTTCCATGACCTTTTTCATGACATACATACATACATACATACATACATACATAAATGCATACATACATAAATGCATACATACATACATACATACGTATGTATGTATGTACTTACATACGCAAACAGATAACTTTTACATTTTTATTGCTTTTTTAGGATTTAAAAACACAAACCATTCATAATGTTACGTATCTCTGGTCATGTTTATGTGACGTCAGCAGAAATGAATGACAGCTGGTAGTCAACATATTTTTGAGAATTTTTTTTTTTATGATCTTATCATGTTATGGGATGGTATAACGGCCAATATGCTACACATCTATTTATTTTGAAATTAACCATCGCTTGGTAAAGGACCAAAATTTAAGCGTCCTTGTCACAAAAGTAGAAAAACATAGTAACTCAAACAGAGAGAGCCTCTGTATTTTTATGCCTTTTTAAGAATTAAGGTATCTTTAAAATGAAAATGACGTTCATGCTACAACTCTGTATATCTGCTTCTCTACACAGGAGTTCAAACGTCAATGGGCTGTATCAACAAAACTTACATGGAGTGACGAGGTGAGGGGACTCTTTCTACAGAACAGATTCAAACCTTTTATTTTGTCAGAATGTCCGATACAGTTATATTTCAAAAAGTGGTAATGTTAACATTGTATACATCATACTAAAATATTGTAACGATTTTGTTAGCGTACACTATTTTCTATTGTAATTGCACATTTTGTTTCAAATCAGAGTACTTCCCTTTGTTTTGAGGAATTTTCAATTAATTGAACTAAAAATGTACTAATAATGTATTCACTTACCAGGAACTAAAACGCTTAAGGGAGAACATTCTGGCTCCCAAATGTACCAAAAGTGGGAAGCCAATGAAACTGAAGATTCTGATCTTCGGTCCAACTGGAATGGGGAAATCTTCCTTTGGTAACGGTGTTCTATCCGCTGTAGATAGTAAGGAACATGTTTCCAACTACTTCCCTGTCGGGTCCTCCGGTAGAACCTTCACAAAGGGGGTGAGTTCATTGTTTCGCAATATTCGAAGTATTCTCAACATCAGTTTTAAAAACAGTCTCATTTAGCTGTAGGTCCTCTGATATGGACCTGGATGTCAGTTTCATCATATTATAGCGGAGTGTATTGAAGTGGAGATTTCATTTTCTGTATATGTTTACATTATTTCCTGAAAAGAAGTAAGGAAATCTTACTCTTTTGTGGAGATACTTGACTAGGCATAAAGGCTGACGTCTCTCTCGGATTGCTATGTGCATATCGAAGTACATGAACAATGAACACTGAATGCCTTATGCCTTGTAGTTCCACGGAGCTAAGATTGGTGACAAGTGGCTGATCGACATGGGGGGAATCTTCGAGTCGAGGAGCATCACGGATCAGAACATTAAGGATATCGCTTCGGGGAAAATACCTTTCTATGCCAAGGTAAGATAACAACAATTCTGGACTGCACGATGTCGAACCACTATTTGGTTACTTTGATTGTCACTGGTCAAATCTAATGACTGTAACTCATGAAGATCTTGGTGGTCGTGTTGAGTTTAAGTGAAGTTTCAAATGTGTTTAACTGCTGTTGGTGAAACACTGGGTTGGACACGAGGAATATTCCATTTTAGTACATCAATGATAATGTTGTCGTTCTTGCACAACTGACTGCTAATAACATGTATTTTAGATAAAAGCTGAAAAGGCTTCCAAACTACTTACGTCAATTTTAGTTGACCGAAAATCTTGAAGTGAAGGACCGAGAGAAGTTGATGGTTCCAGCTCCAGGGAAGAACGACGTGGCCTGTGTGGTTATGGTGTTGGCTCTCGGGACGGAGATACCCATGGAGATCAAGCGACAACTTGCTTGCATCATGGATCTAGCTGGAGAAGGAGGTAGGGAGGAGTGTATCTTTGGAGTAATTTATATATCTGTATGTTTATGAGTATCACTATCTTCAACATCTTGTCTTTTTATAAACAGGTTTACTGCATCTCGCTTTCTGTGACCAAAATCACCTTTACGGTATGAACGAGCACGTGAAAGCAAACAAAAAACATTGCAGCTACTATATAAGGTCAATGATTTCTACTTGCAGTTTTGTCATACCGACTGGTTCTCACCAACCCAGACAATGTTGACAGCAAGTTCAAGGATCCGCAGTGTCTGCAGTCGATGTTCGACTCAAAGGCTGTCCAGGATGCTGTGATGAAAATGTCAAACGAGACAGGCGTTCCTCCAAGTAACATCAGCGTTGTGCGGAACTATGCTAACGAACCCTCCACTGACCTCAACTCCAACATCCTCTTCCTCAACGCACTGGACATCATCATCTCTTCTGCACAGGACCAGGCGGAGAAGATGGCTGCAAATGAGGAATTAAGGGCAGAGTTTGTCGGAGAGGATGATTAGATTTCTTGCGCATACATATCTATCGAAAGGTTATTGTTTTTGGATTGAAATCGGGACATTTAACCCGTGCCTCAGACGTGTCAATATGAAATTGAATCATGTTGAAAGATGTTTGTTTGTTTGATTGAATACATTAACCTTTTATCTTTTGTATGTAAATACATATTTCATCTCATTAAAGTTTTTATATATATTCTGGAAATGGTTTTATTGAATTTAATTTATTTTCATTTGTTACTTGCGAACATTTGACATTGTGTTTCAATCACTACAACCGACAACAAATTAAATTGAAACGATACTTAGGCAAAAACTCCGAGTTACATATATACATATATAATAATGTGATGTAGAATGTATACTTTCTTCAAAAGACATGATTTGATCTTTGTTAAAATAGATATTACTCACTACAGAAATGACTTGGTTTCCGGATCACTCAAACCACCATGAAACGACATGGAAACCAGTATATCCACTTGGTATCTGGATAGGTGTCTACAGTTTCATGTTGGTTTCCATGAAAACTGATCCATCACCGTTCTTTACACACTCCTCCAAGTAGGATCCACTTGGTTTCCATAATTTAGGATTCATTATGGTTTCCATCAAACTGAAACTTACTTTTGCCCCAGATCCGGATAGTATCAATAACCGTTCTTTACACACTCCTCCAAGTAGGATCCACTTGCTTTCCATGATTTTAATTAACTGTATATTTCCACTTGGTTTCCTATTTTAATCAGTTTATTGTATGTTTTAACCTGGTTTCCATGTTCAGGTTTATTGTAGGTTTCAACTTGGTTTCCGTGTTTTGTTAGTTTATTGTAGGTTTCAAACTGGTTTCCATATCCTTATATATTGTACGTTTCAACTTGGTTTCCGTGTTTTGTAAGTTTATCGTAGGTTTCAAACTGGTTTCCATATCTTTGTATATAGTAGGTTTCATCTTGGTTTCCATGTAGTGTTAATGGTGTGTTATTTATGTTGTACAATGAACAAACACATTAATAACCATAAAATATTTATTGCAATAAAGACAAAAATCATTCATGAAAAGTTAAAATACCTACAAGGTAAAATGTTAGTGTGAATTTATGGTGGTTCACAGTGTATGCCGATCTTTTAAAAAGCATTCCCCCTATAAAAACATTTTAAAGAAAATATTACTAATCCATTCACTATCAACATTTATTCAAACACACGATTTCGAAAAATGAATTCATCTTTAAACGAGTAGTAGGAAAATGTAAATTAACAATAACTTTTTATGAAATCTCCAATCTTCATTGAAATAATCATTTCATGATAGCTATGAATATAAATATATGCATATGATGGTTTAGAAATGCCTTTAGTTATTCATTGCAAATTTTACAATCTATAAAAGTGCAAAATATATAGAATTCACCCTATTCACCTCTCAGATGTTTTGGATTGGTATTTATTCTGTAACAGAAAACAATTGTATAGATACTTAAAATCTTCATATGAGTACATAAAATTAAGATACATTTAATCTTCCACAGTTACTTCTTTTCGCAAGCATACATATCAATTAGGGAAAGTAGTTAACGACACACAATTGCTATATGGATTGACTCCAATGATTGGTCGGAAGTCACCAATCAATCTGTATGCTTATATAACAACTGAATGTACTTACGACCTTGCAACCCTCCTTGTTGCTTCAATGAACCCCTCAGATAAACAAATTGAATTGAAAATTAAATTGATATATCTCTTATGATAAATTCCGATATAATAAATCAGCAATTTCATTTTCAAGTTATACTAAAATATGTTGTATTTATCACCATAACAACAAAAAACAATAAGACATATAAAATGATAAAAATGAAGTAATAATCTGTAACGAATCCGTCATAAAATTATGCTTTGTAGATAACAAAAGATTTGATGACATTTGAATCGGTATATACATTTAACAGTTATTTCAGGTTAATTTATTATTCATTGTTTTGAGTGTTGGAAAAAGGACCAAATATTGTATTTTATCAATTAAAGAACTTATTGGATGTTTAATTGAATAAAATAAGTTTAAACCACAACAATCATTTCTCACAGCAGGCAATGTCTTCAATTGCCCAACTTGCAACCCAGTGCATAGAGTAGTATCAGTTAAACTTACAATAATGTTACTGATTGGTAAATAGAGAGCAGCTTACATTGAATAAGCATTACTGTGAAGCACTGTATGTATCTTGATGGTTCACACGAAAATTAACAGCAGCAACATAGGTAATCTTATAAAAGTTGACATAAGTCAAGCAGAGTTTTAAAAATCAATTGTTTCATTTTCATCTAGCAAAATCATATTCTTTTGCATAAGTTAAACTTACAAAATATCTCATTTTACAATATTCTTATACGTTGAGTAAAGGAAAACCATTAAGCTTGAGACTTGCACATCAAATAATATCCAAAGAAAAACACAAAAATTTAGTTGATTTAGTTTAGTTGAATCATCGTATGACAACTGCTACTTTTCCAATCTTGTTGAAAGTCTACTTTTTGACCGAAGACCTTCATACTTTCAATAAAACAAATATATATAGTAGAAATTGACAGAAATATGAAATCCCAAAATAATTTCTTGTTCATAGTCACAAGCAATTGATGTCAAGCACTCCCATATTAAAACATACGCAGTTACAGTAGATTAAACGAATCAATCCATTTAGACCACCAATTGCCTTGGCTGCATTACCAATTGAATTTTTCAATCTAAACAGTTCAGTAGTGATCTGCTTGATTATTCAAGAATTAGGTCAGCGTGCGGACTGTGATGTTACCAGTTGCATAATCCACTTCCTTTGTCTCAGATCACGGCTGCCATGGTGCAGTGCACCCTTGTGTAAACAATGTCGTATCTTCGGCTGAAAATTGTTAATTAAGGGAACTAAGTGACTCATCTACATACAGGTCAACATAATACATACAAACCTGATGGCAATGGAAATTTAAAACTCTTATAAACACACCAATCCATGAAGCTTGTCAGTTAAAAACACTCATTTCGACTGAGTGTGAAGCCAGCATTTAAGAATGGTTTTATTCAGCTCTCTCACGGAAGTTTAAAAAACAGTTTATAAGAGCAATGTAAGTGAGTTTGATGCAGTTAAGGGGTACTAACTTTGATATTCTCTACTGTAGAACTGCCTATGAACTCAGCTGAGAAATTATCTACAGTCGTTTATGTTGATGGCGGCCATGATTGTCTCCTTCATTAGTAACTGACCTTTGTCCGGTAAGGCATGGTGTCAAGCAGGAAGTGTTATGCAATCAGCCAGTTCAATTGCGGCGGTTCTGATTGGTAGTTTTTGTCTTGCCTCTTAAGAAGTGAAGCGAAATGTATTTAATGTTGTAGAGATACGATGAAGTTGATGATTTACTAACAGAGGTTATATCAAATGGTTGTGGTAAAAAACGTAATCTTCTTAGGTTTTTCAGAAAGTAATATAGTATTCCATGAACATCTTTCTGAATGAAATGATTAAATGATGTATCAAATCCAAGATATTCATAATTTCATTTTTGTTTCTATTTAAATGGATGCTGTTGCAAATATTGAGCCAAGGTAGAGCAATTAATTTTAAAATTGTTAGTTTTCCTTAAGTTAATTCTTTACAAAAAATATTTATCATGTTTAGTTAATATTCTTTATGTTCACTAATGAAATACGCAGATGTTTGAAAACGTTATCTGATGATTCAAAAGAAATAAAGAGGCCTTCAACTCTGAATCTTGTGATAGAGAATCCGACACAATCCATGTTTACACTTAGAATAAAAAATCTATTAGAGAAACTTTAAGCTATAGAACATGCCAATAATAACTATCTTTCTATATTTCTAACGACCAACACTAAGGTAACCTATGAAAGATATTATACGGCAAATATGGACGCATTCAGGTCTAACTCAAAAGCTACACATGTTACTAGTTCAGGTGTTTTCAACAGTCCATATCTAATCATTTGTTTGCAAGCTGATCATAGAGATTATATTTCTCTATGCTCAGGAACTGGTGTCCTTTACCAAACAAACAACCAAATCTTATTACAACTTATTGACCGAATTAGCTTTCAAGGTAACAATCAACATTCAAGACTATTTACCGTGGTGGACAGTTGATACTTTTTCATATGGGATGATTTTATGGGCGCTTCTATCATCGATCGCTTGTCGAACCTACTTGAACACTTTTCGTTGAATGACTATGAGGAATATTGTTTCAGTGATATTGATTTAGCTGAAGATCCATTTGTTAACATCATCCAAGAAGCGGCTCGCCGATGTGGACTTCAAAGACATTCTTCGACTGGACATTGTGTAAATAATGATAAGTCTGAAAAATGGTATGACAATGAACGTGTTGAATTGAAAAAGAACAAATTTAGAACGTTAGACACATTCAGAATTACGGGGAATAAGGACAACTTAAAAGAATATCAGAAGATAAGAAATGAATACAGAACGGTATGTAGAAAAAAGAAAAACGCTTATGAAGATGACTGTGTTAATAACCTTGTGTCGAACATCAGTAATGGTAAACTATTTTGGAGAAAACTTAACTCTTTGACACAATTACAGGGCCAAACAACAAGTGATAATTTCTCCCCAGGAGAATGGTCGAACTACTTTAAAACGATTCCTAATTTAGTTGACCTTCATATGGATTCTGACAACATGGAATCTGCAAGTCTTTATGAAACAAGCCACGCGGAAGAGAACTGCAACTACTGTCAAGATGAAACTTTAAATGACATTTTAAATTCTGATATCACAGAGTCTGAAATTAGCATTGCTATTAACAGTTTGAAATGTAGAACCGCACCAGGTCAAGACGGTATCCCATCTGAAATAATTATAAGATGTTGTAATATCTTAACACCATATCTGACTGTATTGTTCAATTGTATTTTACGTACGGGAGTGTTCCCATCTGTTTGGACAAAAAGTATCATTGTTCCTTTACATAAGAAGGGAAGTGTGAACGATATAAATAACTATAGAGGTATATATATGATAGACTCGTTTGGAAAATGTTAAACTACGGTATTAAATAATAGATTAGCTCAGTTTGCTGACGTGTACGAACAGATTCCAGAAGCTCAGGCTGGCTTTAGACGTGGCTATTGTACTACTGATAATATGTTTACTTTACAATGTTTAATTAAAAAATATCTATCTAAAAAGAGAGGTCGTTTGTACTGTATTTTTGTAGATTTTAAAAAAGCTTTTGATTCCATATACAGAAAACTTCTTTGGTACTCTATAATGAGGAATGGTGTTCATGGTCGTATTTTAGTCCTTCTTAAAGATATGTATTCTAAATTTCAGTGTGCAGTTAAAGTCTCTAGTACCTCAGTTTCAGATTTCTTTAATTCACTAAGTGGCGTTCGGCAAGGGTGTATTATGAGTCCGTTGTTATTCTCGATGTTTATGTTAGAACTTCAGAGCATGATCGAATCTTCGAATCTAAGAGGTATATCAGTTGGTCAGGAATTTATGGAAATATTGTTGTTATTATATGCTGATGATTTATGCTTATTTGATGAAACTGTGACTGGTTTACAACAGAAAATAGATATTCTTGATAGCTTCTGTACAAATTGGGGTCTTCGGGTAAATTTAGATAAAACAGAAGTCATGGTCTTCAAAAATGGTGGTATATTAAGACGTTATGAAAAATGGTTTTTCAGTGGGTCTCAGATAAAGGTAACTACTTATTATAATTATTTAGGTATTTTGTTCTCAAACAGGTTGTGTTGGTCAAAATGTGTAGAAACCTTAGCTATCAAAGGTAATAAGGCTCTATTTTGTATTTAAAAATTGCTTATTAAGTTCCCATGTCTACCAGCAAATATTCTTTTTAAATTGTTTGACACTAAGATTAAACCAGTAATTTTGTATGGTGCTGAAGTTTGGGGATTCCAAAGATATCAGGTTTTAGAATCCTTTTACAATAATTATTGTAAGTTTGTTTTAGGAGTTAGCAAGTATAATTCTAGTAATATTGTTTTGGCAGAGTGTGGCAGACATCAGTTGTATGTTGATTATCATGTTAAATGTATAAAATATTGGTGCAAACTTTTAAGGATGGAAAATAGAAGGTATCCAAGGCAAGGTTATATTTTAATGAAACGCCTTGATGAATCTGGCAGAACAACGTGGGCAAGTAATGTGAGGCAATAACTATTTAATTTTGGATTTGGATATGTATGGCTTTCTCAGGATATTGGTAATATTAATATGTTCTTAGAGCTGTTTAAACAGCGCCTATGTGATTGTAATAGACAAGCAATTTTCAGTAAAATATCTTCATCTAGTAGTTCAGGGGATTATCTTCAGTTAAAATCAATTTTGGATACAGAATTTTATATTACGAATATTAGGAACAGGGAATTAAGAAGATGTTTTTATCTACTAAGACTAGATCAATTGCCTATTCAAACAACTCTTGGTCGACGGCAGGGTAAAGATAAACATATGTGTATCTGTAAGAATTGTAATCAAAATGTAGTAGAAGATGTTTTACATTTTTTATTTGTCTGCCCGTATTATGATTTAATGAGAAGTAAATATATACCACTCAGATTTTCTGATAACCCAATATTTTATTCCTACAATGTACTTGTAAACAGTAAGTAGTATGAAATTATTCTAAATGTAGCAAAATATGTTAAACATTGCCTATCTTTTCGCAAGACGTAGTATTTGTCACTTTGTATAAATGTTTGTGTTTCAAATGCTTTGTGCATAGGCCGATGGCCTAAAAAAATGAATAAACTATTATTATATCCGTGTGTATATCAGTGTATGTTATCTGTCTCCTAAAGGATCCTCGTACCACAGAGACTCCGAAGAGTTTTACAATACGCTCCTACACCAGCTATATACTTACCAGAACCAAGGTATAGTCCAAATATACGGTGACTTTAATGCCAGAACTGGCGATCTATCTGATTTTGTGCAAGATGTTGATTCTGTTCGTGATCGCTCCTATATTGACCATAATGTTAATAACTATGGTTAATAACTTTTGATTGTTTTTTTAACTGATGTGAATTTTTGTATGTTAAATGGTCGTTTTAACTCTAATGATTTTACATGTATTAGCCCTAACGGTAGATCCGTTGTCGATTATGTGTTGGTCCCCCATGAGCAGTTATCATTATACTCTGAGTTTGAAGTGGTAACCATGGCATCTCTCATCTCCAGGTACGGTGCTAGCGTACCAGTGTCCATCCAAGATCATTCTATGTTGACCTACTCCCTTGACCTTTCCCCTTTTGCTAATGACCCCACAGATAAACAGTCCAAGGTCACACATGACAAAATTGAACATTCAAAGTGTCATAACATCAAGAATCTACCTACTGATTTCCTTTCTGATGAGCATTCTCGTGCTTTAGTTGAGTCTACCATCTCCCGAATTGAACAGTGTTTATCTGAGTCTAAGAACGTGAATGCAGCATACTCGGAGTATGTTCCTATGGTGTCTTCAGAAATGGACATGAGACTCCCCGTGTTCAACAGTAATCGAACAGACAATAAGAAGAAATCGTTTAGAAAACCGTACTGGAGCGACGAGCTTCAACAACAGTGGGTTCTTACATGTGAATACGAAAAATCTTGGTTGCAGTGTAATGGAGGTTCAAACAACAGATGTAGACTTAAACAACGATATTGTGCTCAGAGAAAGAAGTTTGACAGGTCAACAAGCAGAGAAACAGAACAATTTACTTGATAAACTAAATCGAGCGGATACTAAATTCTGGCAACTCATTGGAAAGATTGGTATATCAAATGACAGGAAAATAACTATCCCTGAAGAGGTGTTGCTTGATGACGGAACAGTTATCACCGATACTAAAGCGTGTGTAAACTGTGTCGACATTCTGTACCGAATTTTTTCTTATTGCTTTGAAAATGGAGTTACACCGAACAGTTGGACCGAATCAATTATCAACCCAATCATCAAATGCGATTCAAATCTGCGTAAACCGCCATCCTATCGTGAAATTTCGCTTATCTCTGTCCCATGTAAGATGTACTGTGACATTCTCAATCAACGGATATCCAAGTGGTTGGACACCAGCAATTTGATATCTGATACACAAAACGGATTCAGGAAGGGGAGAAATTGTTTTCATCATATCTACTCTTTATATACAGTTTTAAAGGCAAGGTTGGACTCGAAAAACAACACTTTTACATGTTTTATTGACTTGACAAAGGCTTTTGATAATGTTGATAGAAATTGTCTGTGGTTCAAGTTATTGAAAGCGGGAATCAACGGGAAAATGTTTTCGTCAATCCAGTCGATGTATCAAGACACAACAAGTGCTGTAAGAGTGAATGGGAACCTGACGTCATTCTTCAAGGTGAATACAGGAGTAAAGCAAGGCTGTCTCATATCTCCATCATTATTTTCAATCTATATCAATGATTTAGCAAATGAGATCGAGAGTTTAAATGAAGGAGTAACAGTCAATGATATTTTTGTTTCTATTTTATTATATGCAGATGATATAGTTTTAATAGCCCCTACAGAAGAAAAGTTACAGAAAATGCTTGACTGTGTGACCAACTGGTGTAGAAAATGGCGTCTGGGTATTAATGAGGACAAAACCAAAATTGTGCATTTTAGAAAGGAGAGCTCTATTCGTTCAGATGTGGTTTTCCAGTGTTGCAGTTATAGTCTCACTTACGTAGAATCTTACAAGTATTTAGGTATATGGTTCAATGAACACTTGGATATGAAGTATGCCGTGAGAGAATTAGCAAAGAGTGCGAGCAGAGCTCTATCTTTACTCATAACGAAGTACAGACTGTGTGGAGATATGCACTATGATGTTTACAAGAAACTTTATGAATAACGGTTGAACCAGTCTTGTTATATTGTGCTCCTATCTGGGGGTTGCATGGTCATGGTAGCGTGTTGAAAACCATGTCATTGCCTTATATTTACCTACAGGTTTCCAAGGGAATGCTTGACTCATGACAGCATTGAAGACTAATTAATTCAATGAAATCTGATAATTGGGTAGAATATACTTTGAAGACTGTGATATGGTTGGTTACGAATAAAAAATAAATTGCTACACTCTTCTAATTAATATATATAAAATATTTCTAGCAACACACATCCAAGACATAACTAGCGTCAGTCTCAAACATTGGCTAGTTTAAGCCCTGAAGCATTTCCATGATTCTTTGGTTGCTAGCCCTTTAAAGTGACATAGAGTATGTTTCATGAATTTCATATGTGGCTTTACTAGAGACAAAATACCACCTGTCTTCGGTTCAACTCAAAATCGTCCCTAAATTTTAATCTTTATCTCGAATACCAAAATATGATCTGAGTTAAGTTCAAATCGCCTAACTAGAGTTGCATCTTTTTCCTTAAATTCCAAAATTATGGCATTTTATTGCCTTCAATTGTAAATTAAAAAGGACCATTTAAATGTTAAGATCTTACCCCACCAAAGTCAAAGGTCAAAAGGCCTCCGGCCCATATACATAGGAGTTACAGCATAGAAAAATGGTAGCATACAATATAATATAGCAATATTCATCCTGTTTACAACGGTATTTAAGGGTTAATAATTTGTTTAATGAGACGGTCTCTTTTAGCTAATGCATGCTTTATAAATAAAGACAGTTGTACAATAAGGTCTTCATTATTAGTTTGTAACAAAGATATATATGCATCTATTGGTTGTTTTTCTAGCAAGTGGTTTGGTTTATATTTCTCTCGTAAATCCACATAAGAAGATCATAAAAATGTAAAATGAATTTCATTCTCAATACCTCGGTTACATAAAGGACAACACCTACTTTCTTTTTTAAAAGAAGCTTTCTTCCCTCATTTATCATTAAACCCAATAAACCCAAACGATATTTTTACAAACATTCTTCTTAAATGATATGTTGTTATTATTGATAGATATTTTTCCGGTTGGAGTAACGTTTTAAATGACCTATAATATTCATATCGTGAGCTTGAATCTAACGTCGATTTCCAATCTTGACGAAACATATCTATTGATCTGAGACGAAACTCATTAAGAAATCTATTAACATCCCCAATTGTCTCGCACATCCATATGAACCCAAAACCGTGAGAAAATAATAAATTTCTCATGTCGGTTGCCTAAGTATGTTTTCCAAAATTATCTAGATTTTTAAGCATATTATAGGTTAATTTAGGCAGGCGTTGTTCGTGCATCTTTGTTATTTTAAACCAAAATCGTAAACATCTTATTTGAGAGTTAATGTGCAAAGGAAATCTACCACATTCTCCATATACCATGCAATTGGGTGTGTTTCGGCTCACACTGAGGTATTTCTTACATGCTAAAATATGAAGTCTGAACGAATCGTTGAAAACCCCATATTTCAGAGCAATATAACAGAATCGGTTGAATCTGGGTATCAAATATCTTAGAGAATACTTTTGGGGACATTGTTCCAACTTTGCATAAGACTGATAAAACTTGTATTAAAGCTTTTTTACCACGTAGAGCTAGGTTCTGGGCGCATTTATTAATATTCATCCTGTATGAAAACAAAAATCCTAAATAAGAAAATTGGTCTGAAACAGCTATCAACTGACCATCGTAAAACCAGCGTTCTCTTGCAGCTTTAGGACCGCCCCTTCTAAATATTACAATTTCTGTTTTACTTAAATTAACTGTTAACTTCCATTCTTTAGTGTATCTCTCAAGGATACCTAACTGATTTTGTAAACCAACTATTGTGTCCGAAACCAAAATGATATCGTCAGCAAAGTGAAGGGTTAGGATTTCGATAAAATTTGGATACAATTGGACTCCATGTTTTTCTTCTAAAGTAATATCATTATACAATTTACTTACTTTACAACCTTGCCTTAATCCTAAGGGGAAATCAAAGAGATCTGTTACTCCATCTGTACAACGTACACAAGCTCGAATATTACAATACATTGATTTTAGATTGATGATCCTTTTCCCTTGTAATCCTGCATTATATAAACATTGCCATAATTTAGAGTGATTAACCGAATCAAAATCTTTTTTTAAGTCTACAAATGCTATGTACAATTTTTGCTTGCGTTTAGGCAATATTGTCTGTATCATTGCATACAAGGTAAATATTTGATCTGCAGTAGAACATCCCTTTCTAAATCCAGCCTGAGATTCAGGAATCTTATCACGCATATTCGCCCAGTTAGATAATCTGTTGAGAGAGAGTTTGAGAGAGAGAGTTTTATTTCCTGTATTGAAGGCCGCATGGCCCAGAGTACAAAATTTGTGTACAATGAACATTTCCATAAAGTGACATTTCGCATTTACAAAATAGACATTAAAGAAGGTATGCGAAGCAATTATCTATACATGTTTCTTTTTAAGTATAAAGCAAGCGATCTTAAAATACGTTTTGATTTACATGATAACAATTGTATAAATTTCTGCTGCGTTGGATATTGAGAATAGTAATCAGGTATAAGTTGTTTTCTACTATCTTTAAAGTAAGGACATACAAGGAGAAAATGAAATTCATCACCCAAAGCATCTAAATTACACTTATCACAGTTATATAACTGTGATAAGTGATAATCTGTTGTTCAATATCAAGGTAAATACTTTCCCGATGATACTCATTAGTGATATACCGCGGTAGTTATCCGGATCATTTTTGTTCCCCTTTTTGTGTAATGGAACTTTATAGAGCTTGACCAACTAGAAGGGAAAATTCCATTTTCAAACAACTTATTAAAACAGCTTTTAAGAAACGGCATAATTTCAGATTTACAAAACTTTAACATTTCGATTATGATATCGTCAGGTCCGGTGTCCCGGTATAAATTCGCCCCCGTATAAAATCTCCCCCCGGCGATTTTGTACCGGTACAAACCCTCCCTCGGAGATTTTATACCGGTATAAAATCGCCCCCCGGCGGAATTGTTTCTCTCCCCCCTCAGAATAAAATCTCCCCCCTCAAATTTTTTCTGCATTAGTTTCAGTATTGATTGTAGACATATTTTATTTACCAGGATGAATAGTTGTTTTGAAACAATGACATAAAATATTGATTGAAAAAATATTTTGTATTAGAAACGACTTTTCAAGGATTTATTAAGTTGTTCTAATTCGTTTTTACAACCTGCATTAAGTAGGGGTTTGATGCACATAACATAAAAGGGGCGATTCTATTCTGGGTTTGATGCACACACTCATACAATAGAGGGGCGATTGTATACTGGGTTTGATGCACATAACATATACAGGTAAAGGGGGCGATTCTGTACTGGGTTTGATGCACATAGCATATACAATAGAGGGGCGATTCTATACTGGGTTTGATGCACATAGCATATACAGGTAAAGGGGGCGATTCTATACTGGGTTTGATGCATCTACTTATTTTTCTGTTTTTTAGGTGACTGTTAGCATCTTATATTTCCTGTTCTGATATGGGACTGTCCAGTGCAATTTCATCTATTTCTAAATAGTTATTATCGGTTGAGTCAACGGTGTTACTTTAATCCTCGAATGTTGATTCGAATGTTTTATCGTTCGAATACACATTTTTTAAATGCTTCAACCACTGAGCTTTTGATATATTGTTTCCCGTAGTGGGTTTTTTTTTGTAAGTAACGAATATTTTTCCAAAAAGCAGACGGGCCGTTTACAATCATGTTTGAATTTTCGACACCAGGCTTTATACTTATTTCTACTTTCGCAATGTTTCCACCACAATACTCTATGCACCTTTAAACGTGATAGTTCTTTCAGAAATCATTTGAAGGTCGGAACCTATCGCCGAAGAGACCCTGATGCAGCCAAACAACTAATTTTGGCGTCGGCAGCAAAACCTCAATTATCCAGTAATGACACGCGATATGCCTATCTACATGTACAGAGGGAAGGGGGTTTAGAATGATGGTCATAATAGAAACCTAATCTTTGATGAATCAATTCGATAGACCATCAAACGCATCAAATGGAATACACTTTCATGCTTAACAGACTTTATCACTCAACCATTGTGAGATCATTTATTAGATAACAGTGAGTTGGTAACATCCGTGTGTGTTACCATCTCGTGCAAACAAACGGAACTACTTTCGAACGTCACATGACATCGTTCAATCACGTGACTTGTAAGTTAGAAAATGGCGACTGTCAAATATTTGCATGCTCAACGAGACGTGAATTTTCATGAAAGAAGTTTATCTTAATGATTTTTTTATCTCCATAAAATTATGCCTCATACTTTAATGCAAAATCAAATCAGTCGCTTTATCACTCGCCAAACTCGTACATATAACACTAAGATTCTACACTTGATATAATATTTTGAAAATATATATATATATATATATATATATATATATATATATATTTGAAAACAAAATACTGCAGACGACATTTGCTGTAGATATAATTTTTATGGTGAGTGGATGCGTCGCATTTCAACATTTCTGTTCATCAGTGTACACATGCACAATAGACTTTGATTAATTAGCAAGTGGCAACTCATAAGCTTGATTAGCTCACAATGCACTATTTATGAAGGATTAAGATTTGAGTTATTATAGTAGCTTCTTCCTGGTCGGTCCCAGTCCGGTGGCAGCTCACTATATGCAATTAAGTGCTATCATGCAATGTGTATGTCTTTTATTGCTTGATACGACCCCTGTACAGGTCCATTGTTTAACCATCTGATATGCCCCACTGCTTCCGTAACTCGGAACAATAGGTGCCTGCCAAATGAGACCCCCCCCCCCCCCGCCCCCCCCCAATCCATCGATTGATCCTTTGTTTCAATTGCACAGTTGACATTACTTGTACACATGTAATTTCTAGGAGTATTATGGTTTAGTATTTTTTTATATGATGTTGATGAATTGTCATTTCTTCTCCCTTCCGATTGGGGTACAGTTAAGTCCTCCTTCACACTTGATAAAGTTGTGTTGCATCTCACTGATCACACAACTATTTGCACAATTGCACAGTTGACTTTTATACATGTAATTTATAGGAGTTTATGTTTTATTATTTTTTTAAGATTTCAGCAATCCAAACAACTTTATCAAGTGTGAGTGTCAAGCGTAATGTCTCCATTTCTCGTCCTGTCACCCAAGTCACACAAAACGCAGCATTTCGTACAATTTTGCAAGACGAATCTGTATGATAGTATCCAACCAAATCACAAGGGAAAGCTGACTCCTTGAACTGAAACCATATCTGCAACAGCGTTGATATCTCATTTTTTAAATAGAAAGTTAAAGGCAGAGCCCAAACCTACTAAGAATGCTTTCTAGGGCGCATTTTGACCCCAATCCACATCCTGAAATCGTCGGTGTGACCAAATGTAAAAGGGGAAATTGTGAAACTTGTGACCATTAGATACAGGGGAAATCAATTAAACTCTCTAAAAACACATGCGGGGTTCAATATTCATTCAAACATGAACATGTAGTGCCCGATATGTTATTTATTTGATCACATGTCAGGGATGCCACGAAATATATATTGGCCAAAAAGAGGAATGTTTAGGGTAAACATACAACAAATTATGGATCAATTATTGAATTATGGAATTTACAATTTTTCCCTTTTATCAACTGTTGACAGATTTTATCATTGTTCATCATCAAACAGGTAGAGCGTAATCTTTACACAAGCTCTTTGTACATGCCAAGCATTTTGACATCATAATGACATGACGTCATAAACAATGTAGTCATTCTACCTGAAGAGTAAATCGAAACATGTTTGAGAAAATTTTTTTGGATGTTGTTTTAATCCACACTGTTAACTATAATTCTTGATTGACAAACATCCTGAGTCAATCCATCAACGTTTTAGCAAAGATTTCATCCTTAAGTCAGCTGAATTTATTCTAGAGAACAATACATTTCAATTAAATCAAAATTCATATCTCCAGATTCTATGGGGACAAAATTTGCGCCAGTCTATGCCAATTTAGTACTAGCCTTCCTAGAAAATCTCTATACAACCATAGAGGAAATATTTGACAAGGACTTTGCAAATGAATTCATCTTGAAATGGAAAAGATACCTAGAATTATCACATTTTGGGAAAAATCTAAAGAGGACATATATAAAATATATGACATTCTCCAAAACATGCATCAAAACATCAAATTCAAAATGGAAACAAGTGAGACAGAATTACCTTTCTTAGACATACGTATCAAGAAGGATAGTACTCACATCATAACTGATATTTTCCACAAGACAACAGACACAAAACAATATCTTCATTTCAAAAGCGCACATGAACGACATGTCAAAACAAACTTGCCCTATTGTCTAGCTCGACGTGTCTATGCCATAATTAGCAATGAAAGCCTCAGGCTATCCAGAACCTCTTATCAAAGATGGCATACACAAAGCACAGGCACTCACTCTTGAAGATTTACGAACTCCTAAAGATAAGATAAATGAGGACCAAAACTCAATCGCTTTCGTGACAACACATAATAAAAACAATGCGGAATTCTTTCCAGTTATACATATGAACTTACCTATGCATAGTCAAGACAATAAGTTAGGCCAAATGTTGAAAAGAAATAAAATCATCAAACGCAAAAGACAGCCAAAACATCTTAAACACATCTTAACAAGGGCTAAATATGATGGTATCCAAAACCAAACAGAAAGACCTTCAGTTTCTAAATGTTCAAATAAAAAATGTGGCACATATCCCCATTTATTTGAAGGCTCGTCTTTCACATTTGACAATGGCAAAACATTTGAAATAAAATCTAACTTTGATTGCAATTCAAAAATTGTCATTTACGCAATAATGTGCCCTTAGTGTAAAAAAAATCCTGTATTGGTAAAACTGAATGCCTAAGAAATTGGGCAACCTTACACAGACAACACAATAACGATAGCAGATACCGCTGTTGATTTGTAATAAACATATTTCTACTTGTGCAAATGGGGATTTCAAAATATTTCCTTTCTATAAATTTTTCCATAAATCTAAAATGGGCATTGTCTCAAATGCACTTTTACGACTTGAAGACTCCTTCATTGACACTTATAGACCCTCACTAAATAAACAATGAGATGATTACCCTTAAATCACTGACATATATATCTCTAACTACAATGCAGCTATTTAAAAACATAGTAGATTGTGCCAAATTAACATATTTCTCACGCGGTAAACTCATAAGAGAGTGATTGTGTCAATCAGAAGACCAACAAGGAAGAACCCTGATGTCACCTGTTTAGCATGATTTACAATTTATCCTTGTACATTGTACGTATATTTTGTTATAAATACGCTTGTAATGCGATGTAATATTGTTTCATCCCTGATGAGTCAATACTATTGACGAAATATTAGTATCAGATTAAAATGATTCTTCAAACGACTATGTGAAGTTTTTTATATTTAATCTATGTATATATATACATATATATGTGAATTAAAACATTCACGAAATTCTTAAGCCTCTTGACCCTTCAATGACATTTACCATGGATGTCATGATGGACTTTTGAATTTTCTTGATGTCATTGTTAAGATAGATACAGAAGGTATCATAGCAATGGACATATTCTATAAAAAAAAACATGAATATCTGGACTTTGGTTCATGCCACCCAATCATACCAAACGCAACATTCCATTTTGTTTAGCAAGAAAAGTGTGTGCATTTTTCTGATGATGATGTTAAAATCAATAGCCTTGATGAATTGAAAAAGTTTTAACTTAAATAAAACTATCCAGAAAAGTTTATAAGTTATAGTTTATTAAAAGCTTTTAATACGGACCAACAACAACTGACGTCTTAAGTGGAAAAGAACATTGATACTCAAAATAATCTGAATCTTGTATCCACCTTTAACCCTAATCATGAAAACGCTATGTCTATCGTGAAACGTTATCTGCCTATTTGAAGTCCTAGTACATTTTTTTTAAAGATTGTCAATAAATGCAATTTCATGAACAGCCGTAAACAACCCGAAACCTTACGAAAATGTTTCACTACTTCTAGATTTGACTCAGTTGATGTTATTTCGAAAGTATCAAAGTGTGGAGATTCACGTTGCCTCATGTGTGAAAGTATTATTGAAGTATGTGTCATTATATTAAAAAAGGGATAATTTGTTGTTAAACAAAACATGAATTGTGACACCATATATCGATATATAAACGCAATCATAACAATGATAATGCTTTACTTTTGAAAGAATCATATTTCATTCATAAATATGCGCCAAAATTAAATAGCGAAACATAATATTTCTTACAACACGTTTTATTGTTGGCAAGTTCATTTTGACGTCATAAGTTCCTGTGTGACGTTATAGTGCTATGTACTTAGTGTCAGTAAATGCATTAAACAGCCTGGTGAAGCATTTTTTTCTTTTATATATATAAAACCTTACAGTTTGGACATTCGTTTTCATATAATATATATATAACAGTTCAAGCAGTTGCCTTATATCAATCAATCTTTATTCAGTACTGAAGAGGCCACAGGCCTGTAGTACATTACATGTATAATGAGTATAAAGTCACTTATCAGTTATTTTCTAATACAATCTTTCTTCTTGTCGCCATTGCAAAATATATGTACATCGCCAAATTCTGTAATAATAATGTGTTATTAGCTGTTAACAATAAAATTAAATTTCTTTCACTAGGATTTCTATAATAATACGGTTTGAGATACTTTTTTCGTAGATCCGTATAGACAGGGCATATAAGTAGGAAATGTAATTCATTTTCTATATTATTTCTGTTTCAAAGTTGACATATTCTATTTTCTCCTGGCACACCTGAATATCTACCAGTTTCAATGTATAATTCATGGAATGAGCAACGAAATCGGGTTAGGGCTACTCGAAATTTTTTTACATTAACTTTTGATCAGTAGTTTTCAAAACATATATCAGATTTCCATTGATTGTAAAATAAACATTTAGTTGACAGATGCAATGATTCGGACCATGATTGTGAATACATATCTTTCAATCTTTGGGTAAATGATGAAATAAATTGGGTGGGGAATTGAATATTATCATCGTTCCATATATAACCATACCCCGTTTTGTTCAGCAATTCTTTTATGTCCGTCACCCAATTTCGTTTCCCATTTTCGTCGTACAGTTTAATCATTTCATAACATATTTTTGGGAATCTATGACATGTCATTTTCTGTTATTTTAACCAGTATTTTATGGCTCTAATAGAGGTATATATAAATAAGGGATATCTACCTAATTCTCCATAAATCATAGTACTACAAGTACTCTGTTTTACCCCAAGAAATCTTTTGCATGCATATAGATGAACTCGTTCTATACTTTCATATTGTCTTAATCCCCATATTTCAGATCCATAAAGAAGAACTGGGCTAATTTTGGTATCGAAAATTTTGAAAAATGTATTTGAAGACATATCTTCCAAATATCTCATATATTTATAAACTCCAATTAAAACTTTGACTGCTTGCACTGATGTAAGTCTTGTGTGATTTGACCAGGCAAGAGTGTTAGAGAAATTTATGCCAAGGTATTTATAGACATTAGTTGTTTGAAGTAGGTTCCCTTGATAATACAATTTTTCCATTTTAGATAATTGCCCACCTTTCTTAAAGACGACGATTTTGGTTTTTTTCTCGATTAACCCTTAGTTTATATTGATTTGAGAATTTCTCTAATTCATCTATTTGTTTCTGTAAACCGCCAATGGTACTTGAAAATAGAACAATATCGTCAGCAAAGAGTAACAAAAATAATTGTACCATTCCCGGATGAAGTTGAATCCCGTTCATACACATGTACATGAGTTTCTTATTTGAGTTGCCAATTCATTAATGAAAAACGAAAATAAAAACGGGCTTAAAATACAACCTTGTCTAACACCTAATTCACTAATAAATGGCTCAGACAATTCATTCTTATTTCTCACAGATACTTTAACACTTATATATTGCCTTATATATAAATATATATTTGTGTGTGTGGAGGGGGGGGGGGGGATAATTGTGATACGCAGTCAACAAATAATCATTGTGATGGTTTGAACTTATTTGATAAATAATTCTATGCCGTTGAATTATTTCTTTCTGTTTAAACTTTACATTGCATATACGTGGTAGGGATGCAAATATGCGTTTCCCGTAAATTGTACAAAAATTAACACATTCATTATGTAACTTTTTTTTGTTTTGAAAAATGCTTATTTACGAAGCCAAAGGAAATAGGTAAAAAGAAAATCTTATAAATTGTGGAGACAAGTGGACTGTGAAGAAAGTCAATTGGCCTAGCTCAGTGCAGTAAGACGCCCGTACTATCTAAACAAGTGAATCGCGGCGATGAACCCACTAGCTATTCTGTGCACACACTGAATACAAAATGTCTTTTCCAAAAACCTGTTTGGAAATTGTTGTTGGATGAAAATGTTTGAAAAACTTGTTCGCAGCTAGGTATTTATAGCTTTGTATTATAGATAAAAACATATGCAAATACTTCTTTCTCATTCTGGCAGTGACAAAAATTAAAAAACAAAATGGCTGTTTTCAAGTAAGAATTTGCTTCAGACACCTTGATGAAATATTAAGCATCTTTTCAGCTTCGTGTGGTAGATCGAAAAACACTGATGAAATATGGTTTTATTGTCCCTAAACCTGGTTACCTTAACTTTGCAACTGCTTATTTAAAATCAAAGCATATATTACACGGTTGGGGGTATTTACTCTCATCAACTTGTTAATTGGACTGTCTAAACAATGGTTGATTGCATTATTTCAATCAGGTAAATCAATTTGTTAATTGATAGAAAAGTAAAGGTTATTTGAAACTTTATTCAGTGAATCAGGAAATCCCACTCTCACAGTGACCTAGTTTATTTATAAACTTGGCAAAGCGATTATTTCATTCAACTATTGGCAAGTAAACCTATTACAGCAATAAAAATACTGAAGAAATACTGGTAAGAAATTACTAAACTTAACTGTCAAGTTGAAAATGTTTTAGTTTTGGCCATACTGTGTTTTTTTCAAACATTTGAGGAGATGAATCCCACTTTTTTTTTCATGTAAAGCACTCTCACTATATAAACTCACATTAATCTAATGAATTAATGGGGGGATGTATCCTTGCATCCTTAAACTAAACGCTAAAAATACGTATTTTTGGTTCTTAAGAAATCACATTGAAATCACTTCATTGGCGTCAAATATATCATAGACTTTAAAATGTTGTGTGTAGTGTTTAAATGTCTAAACATTCAGCTCCACTCTATTTAGCAGAACTACTAATTGATAATGCTCCTGCAAGAACCCTAATATCTGAACAGCAATCCCTTTTAGTTGTACCAAAAGCTAATTTAGTTACTTACAAAGATCATTTTCGTATGCAGCTGCCTCCTTGTGGAATCATCTACCAGAAACTATCAAATTGTGTGTAACGCTAGACACTTTCAAGACACCTTTATGTTTCCAATGGAGAAATACGCCATTTATCGGTGAAAATAAAGCCGTATGTTCACTAAGTGAAATAAAAATGGTATTCTACTCAGTGAAATAATCAACAATCATAAGACGTCGTCTGTGACGTCAAGAAACAATTGAATGACGTCACGCAACGTCGCGCTAGCGAAGCAATTTAGCTACTCCATTCATATAGTTAATGTCATTAACGAGGTTTTGGGAAACATATTAATAGAACATTTGACATTTCTCGTCGAAAACCATGGATATCTCATCTCGTTAAGTAGAAAATCATATACTTACACTCGTGGCTGCGCCACTCGTGTCAAATATCCTCTATATATCTCAAAAGCCTTTTACTGACACATTTTCCCTTGAAGCGCCATGATCATGCACCGGTATTGATTTTGGGCACTATACAAATAGCCATTATTCTTATGCTTCAAAGACAAGAATAAGATATTCTATTTTTCCCAGGTACCCCTCCTGGTGGTTAACATATTTACAAGAATCAGAATTAAAGTTGCAAATGTTTGAAGTAACCTCATGTACATGTACCAATGTTATTCGTTTTACGAGACACGAAATTTTAAAATCGTCTTGTTCTTTATAAACTACCGGGCAAAAGAAACGATACCAAGTATAATTGACCAATAAAAGACAGAAAATAAATGACACATCTTTTATTTCATTTCCATTATGAAAACAGATAACAAGTTCATCAAACAATCACATATTGAAGTCTTTCAGGTCAGTGTGTTATGACGTACAACTCCTTAAAGTTCACTCATGCAATTGTCCTGAATTCGATCAGCACCTAAAAATACAACACCCATAAAAACAGGTTTTTCAGTATCTTGTATGGCCGCCACGGGCCTCGATGCATGCCCGAACTCGTCGTCGTGCTGAGAACACCAGACGTAAGATAACACGGTCTGGTATTCTCTGCCATTCCTCTCTCAGGGCCTGGGCAAGCTCTTGGAGGTTTCCTGGAACCACGGCTCTTTGACGGACTTGACGATCCAAATGGTCCCATAAATGTTCGATGGATGACAGGTCAGGTGACCTGGCAGGTCATGGCAACACGTTGATGTTGTTTCTTTGCATGAAATCCCTGACAATACGGGCTGTATGGGGACGGGCGTTGTCCTGTTGGAACAGGGTTCTGTTGTTGTGCTGTTGCAGGAATGGTAGGAGCACTGGGCGGAGAATCTGATCGATGTACCTCTCTGCATTGAGGTTCCCATCAACCACAATGAGATCAGTCTTCCCTTGTCCGCTAATTCCGCCCCACACCATGACACTGCCACCGCCAAAGGGTACCACAGTCTGAACACAACAACGTCGCCAACGTTCACCACGACGTCTATACACCCTCGCTCTTCCATCATTTCTGAATAGTTGGAAGCGACTCTCATCCGAAAAGATGACTCTTCGCCAGGTCCGGGCCTGCCACTGCCGAACGTTACATGCCCACTGGAGACGTTGACGTCGATGTCGAGGCGTCAGATGCACGCCACGGCCAGGTCTGTAGGCGCGAATACCATGTCGTCTCAGACGTCTGGCCACTGTTCTTCGACTGACAGCATGTCCAAGGCTATTCGTCGCTGATTCCGTCACTGACAGGAAGCGGTTCCGCAGATGAAGAATTCGCAAATGGCGGTCTTCGTTGGCGGTTGTTACGCGGGGTCTTCCACTCCTCGGCAAGTCTACTGTCCTCCCTGTCTGCCTGCGTTGCACCCATCTGTATCATCCCAACGGCCCTCTCTCTCTCTCTTCTGGTGATAATCTTGCGATGTTTCTATGTACAGTTGAAGAAATGGTATGTCGTCGAATGATAAGACACATCTTTTATACCCAAATGATGCACGTGCAACATGTGATTTTCATGTAAAAAAATCTCGCTTTAATGCAATTTCCCGGAAACGGATCGCCAAAACGCAACAATTTTCGTGACACATATGATTACTGACATAGGGGAATCATTTCAATGTCGTGTATTTACATTTTCAACAGTTTTGTAAAAAAATATTTGATCTGAAAGTTTGGTATCGTTTCTTTTGCCCGTTAGTTTACAAAAGAAGGGTCAACTGAATTAAATGAATTCTTATTAAGTAAACTGACAACTAACTGCAACAGATGAGATAGAAAGTATTCAAAACAAACACCAGTTGCTCTCATGATTACCTAGTTAACCTGTGTATTATATGACGGTATTCAAATCAAGGTGAAACCAGAGCAGCATAAAAAGAATGTGCTCAGAGTCACCCATAGGGTATGACTTGGACAGATGAGACTTCTCAGCGTCAGCGTAGACAAACTTCAGAAATGGTAGTCCTAGAGCCTTGTCAAATGAAATAAGGCCAAAACAACTCGATTCATACGACCCATGAACCGAGGCCTGTAGTTCCCTTTTAGTTTCTACAGCAACACAGCATCATACTTCACAGAAGGAACAGCTTGTAGAGAAAGAGATGAGTGTTTCGTTTTGGACAAATTGATCAGAATACCATAGTAAACTATGAGTTTGGTGCCAACAAGTCCAAATTCTATATAGAAGTCTGCAACAGTCTTGACGTTTTGGACGTCTGTCACAGGAAATATACATGAACAAGGCAAGGGAAATAATTTGCAACAGTCTATTTATATAAACGGCAGATTTGAGGAACGTCTTGGACGATTACGGATGAAAAGCTTCAGTAATGAGATGTTTTAACCCTGTGAATGTGAATTTTGAAAAAAAAAACGAATTTTTAATGATGAAAAGTTGAAGAAATAATTCTTTACAAAAATAATAAGGTTTCCAAAACTATAAGTGAACAATTCATTTAAATAAACAACATCTGCAAATGACAGCTAAGGGTGTAATCTAACTTCTAAAGAATGAACCATGATAACAATAAAAATCTCCCATATCATAATTCAGTGTTGAATCACTGTTTGGGGATCATCATTTGACATATATTGAAAAATATGATTAAGTTATTAATTAATTAAGTTGAATATGTCAAGTTGATACAGTGCAAAATTCTTCAGTGCAAGAAGCTTGTGTTTATAATCATTTGAATATATAATTTATCGCGATTATTTATTTATATCATTAGTATTAATGAAACATTTTAAACAACCTTTGGAATATGCATTAAAAATGCAAACGACAGACGTGATAAAGCTACTTCTCTCTGAATATTTGTGTATTCATTATGTTTTGTCAATGCCAAATATTCCGTTAACTGCATCTGATATATATTGCCAGAAATATTAAAATACATTTGACGTGTTATAAACGCTGTAAAGAAATAAGCTGTTTCAAAGAGGTATGACTTGAAACACAAAACAACCATATTTTCAATGTTGGCTTTATTTTGGACTGAGTAAAAAAATCTCTTAAATATTTCAAAATAAGGTTATCATGATAGTTACCCTTTCCTGTAAAATACATTATGAGCCAGATGAGTATTTACTTTGAATATCAACACTCAGCCTCCATATATTAGGATCTGTATGATGAATTTGATTAAACATTTTTGCCATTTTTCTACATATTAAGATAATAACAAACTGAGACCCTAACCAGACGTCCTACGTCCGGAGAAATGGGCGGGGCCCATTCTAATACAACCCATGGTATAATATCTATTGAGGCTCTAAAAAGTGTCAATTTGAGTCTTCTTTCGATGGAGATTACTTTAAATAATTTAATATTAACGGTGGAGTCATTCCATAACATTCTACATTACCCTTCTCCAATGTTTGAGTTACCCATGTCATGTCAAAAAATCTTTTTCTACTTCACCTTCTCTCGTTCGACTTTTTAAGCACAGATTATATGATCTTTGACTTCTGAATGCCCAATATAGGCGCACTTAACTTGTTTAGCCTAATAACGTAGGATTAATGTGATGAGCTTTCAAAGAGCCGTGTTGACATTGTGGGAGAGAGTAACTGCAGTTACCCTTCTCAGTGTAGTAGGGGTATGAATAGCTACTACCTGGAGGCTGAGTCAGACGCAGGAGACCGTTGTACATCTTTACAATTTGCGATTTTTCAGCTGATAGTTGGCTATTCTATCTCTTAGTTCACACTTTAGAGTTAACAGCTAACGAGGAGGATATGTATGCTTTGAAAATTCCATTCGCTGAAAGGACTGTTTTGAAACTGGGCGTTACAATCCATCAACAAAGATATTTCATTAGTATTTTAGCAGAACGAAACATATCACTAACGCCTAGAGAATGCATTAAGTACAGTTTAACTTTTTTGCAAATAAAAACGGTTCGCATGGCGACTGTCTGTCTACAACAGATATTAAGGCTTTGTAAGGAAATATGTATTTAATAGAAGTTATATCAGCAATCTAGATACATATTTAATCAAGCAGGTGCACTACGAGTATATGACACAAAAAAACCATAAAGTGTATGATTTGAAATTTGAAACGGCCAAAGAGTAACAAACGTTTGAGGGATTTATTTGACTCTCTTAAAGATAGAAACCAACAACATTTTATCATATAGTTCATCAGAGGATAAGATTAAAGAGCAACTCCGTGATTTTCATGAAATATTATTTACCTTTGATACGAACCTAAATGTCATATGAGGTGATATAGAATCAAAACATTTTAACTTTGTATGCCCAAAAGACATGTATGTGACAAATACTGCTTTTTCCAGTAAATATAAAAATAGCCTTACAAATGCACAGATGTGTAGATATCACGTCCAATATACATAGATACTAGTGATATAACCTAACAAACACTATCAACTCCTAACTGCCCTCCTGGCTGCTTAAGATAAATCTCCAAAATTACGTTTGACAATTTGACGCGCTCCACTGTCTGGTTTTCGATCATAATTGCGATGTTCTACCTTCATTTTGTCACTGTAAAAACACAATAAGCTTTTAAATGTGTCTTTTTGGTAATAGTCGATACTTCGCGATCAAATGACACCATTGATTAAGTTTGGCATTTATGACTCAAACAACTCACGGAGTGGCTCTTTAACAGCAAATGGCATATTCAAACATCCTGGAGATTTCTTGCTATAATGATCTCACATATTGGTCTGAGGGCGTTTGCCACTACCTCATTTGTTAGACCAAGTTGTTCTCGAGCGATGTTTTTAAATTAAACGCATAACTTCAGTAGGCTCTTCTGGAATAATTAAAAAGGAAGGATTTATTTGTGTTTCTAAACAAAATATAGTCAATGAGAGTAACTCAAAATGAATTTGTAAAAACTAGCACATTGCTAGTTATAGTAAGACAAGTGTCAATTACTTTTTTTAAACATTTACAGAATACATTTGCTACTCAAGAACAGTTTTGCCAATTTTTACCCATTCATGGTAATTGCCTCTGACTAAATTGATTTGAAAATATTTAAGGGAATTGTCACCTGTGTCTGTGTCAAATGCCTTTATCATCCTTCACAAGAGCAATGAGAGAGAGGGGAAAGAGAGAGAGAGAGAGAGAGAGAGAGAGAGAGAGAGAGAGAGAGAGAGAGAGATAGAGATAGAGAGGGACAAAGGGAGGAAGAAAGAGTGAGAGAAGAAGAGAAAATGAGGAGAGAGAATGGGAGGGAAAAAGAGAGTATGAGAGAGAGTGAGAGATTGAAATATTTTTGTTTATAAAGAAATCGTGCAAATTATCTTGACTTTTCACTGTGTAGCTTTGCCAAAAAAACCTTCAATCAAATTGTGAATCTACCATTGAAGAAACTTGCCAGAGATGGATCAGAACCTCTGCATACCTTGATCTTGACTTGATTTTCAAGGTCAAAGGAAATATGAAAATATTTAACGTTTCAATCATTTACCTAACATATCAAAAATGATTTAACAAAATGTTTATATTGACATAGAAGGTTATCTCCTAACTCATTGATTTAATTGATAAGCTTTGACGGATGATCATGTCACTTACTCAAAACTTACCAATGACTTGATATGCATTTGCGACGCGAATATTCCGAACAAAACCGTAATGATTCGACCGAGAGACCAGCTTTGGATGAATAATAAATACGATCACTTATCAGAAGACGAAACAGGCAACACAAAATCGCTAAAAGGTCTAACCGACCACTTGAATGGCTTAAATTCAAATCGTTTAGAAATAAAGTCATATCCTCAGTACCTAAAGCAAAAAAACAGCACACAACTAGAATTGATTCTGCAATTAGTGAATCAATAGGTACAAAAACGTGGTGGAAACTTGAAAAGAATTATTCGCAAAATAAAGCAGCAAAGAGTACTTGTCATTCAATTATTGACGATGATATTCTGTATGACGATTTGGACGATGTTACATAGCTGACAGCTCGCCAGAAAATTCAGAAAATAATATAATCTAAACCGTCCCAAAGTGTAACTTTCTGCAGTATACCATCTGTGGACTACAAGGAACCACTAGAGATCGGAACATGATCGATCTACAGAGTTACAGGGCCAGGATCGGCGGTTTCGTGCACCCACCCGGATCAAGACAGGTAGGCCATGTCGCCATTGACGTGAAATATACACCTAACACCTCGGCCCCGGACACACCTCTCCGGACATCGGTATGCATGATACTTATAACTCTACATCTGCTACTGTCTGCTACTGCAATAACATATCTACGATCAGTTAATATGGAAGCTCTCGCTAAAACATGGATATACCCACCTGAAAAAGATTGTGTTTACATCGGTGACGTCATATCGAACACTTTGAAAAATCATGCACACCATATTTGCGTAATGAACTCTCTGAGATGCATATCAACATCATTCAGTGTCAATCAACTCAAGATTGTACTTTCAAATGACGTAGAAACAAACCCTGGTCCACCCCAAGTGACAATGAAAGATCTCAATTCTATAAAAAGTGACATCGTGAATGAGATAAAACTGTTTAAAGAGCTCATGATTACTGAGATATCATCCGTAAAATCACATCTGAATGACTTATCAGTAAAGTGTTCTACTCTAGAACATACTGTGTCAGACATCTGCAAAGATATTGACAACATATCACAAGAACAGAACACGCTTTACCACGATGTAGACGAGCTTAATGCGAAACTGGAAAACATAGAGGACAAACTGGTTTCGCAGGATGATGAGATAGATAGACTTGAATCTTTTAGTCGACGAGACAATGTTGTGTTCTATGGTGTAAACGAGGGTGAAAATGAATCTTTTAATGACTGTAAAAAAACAACTGTTGACTTACTGACAAGTCATGTTCAAACGAAAGCTTGGGACCTCAGTGACATTGTACGAGCGCATCGTATAGGGCCCAAGAGAGAACACCAAACAAAACCACGCCCCCTCATAGCAAAATTTGCACGTACGGACGACAAGATCGAAGCATTGAGACATCGTGAACAATTAAAGAACTCTAATATAGGCATTGCAAATGATTTGACAAAAATGCAACGAGGAAAAATTGCAGAGCTGAGAGAAAGAGGCTTAATTGGGTATTATAAAAATGGTACCCTTCACACTAAGCCTGATAATACCAATCGTGCCCGCTTCTCAACCAACAGTAGAAGAACTGTACGTCCCAGGGCACCGTGGGCACCTCCTAGCAGTCGGACTCCGCGGACAGCCACCCCCCGAGAGACGTCTCCTACCACTGAGACGAGAGAGTCACGTGATACCGACCCCCCACCCCAGGATATCGGCGACGAATAACGAAGCGGCCGGGCCAACACAGACGATTCAAGCACTGCAGGTGATGATATTCATTATGATATTGGTCACCTTTCGATACTTATTTGGAATGTAGATGGATTATTATCTAAAATACAGGATAATGATTTTCTCCAATTTCTACAGAAATTTCATATTATATTCATTTTAGAGACATTTGTCGATAAAATAATCGATATCCCCCAACTATCGGCTTATAATGTTTATGCAGCTAAAGCCCATAGACTAGCCAATGCTGGTAGATTATCAGGCGGTGTTTATATGTTTATACACACGTCAATTGCTCAACATTGCCAACATGTAAATTTGAACATCGAGAATACTGTCAGTATTAAATTAAATAAATCCCTTATAGAAGGGGATAGAGATGTCCTTCTAGTAGGGATGTATGTTCCCCCGTCTGGCTCTTCATTTTATAAATCAGGCGATCGAGTGTCCGGGATAGACGAACTTGACCAGTGGCTAACCCATAACTCCGACCACAGTTTTGAGACAATCATTTGTGGGGACCTAAATGCACGTGTTGGAAGTGGCAACAACCCCCCAGAGACAGTTGATGAACCGGGTGTGGACAGATCAGCCTTCCCGGAGGAGCAGAGTGTCCCCATTGATCAAAGAAACTCTTGTGACTCTACTGTAAATATGTTTGGGAAAAAGTTGTTAGATCTTTGTTTTGCGCACAACTTGTATATATGCAATGGAAGGACTGAGGGTGATAAAGATGGTAGCTACACCTATATTTCAGACATGGGTTGCAGTGTAATCGATTATTTCATCGCATCTGTAAATATTCACCAACTCTGTAAATATGTTGCCGTGCATTCTAGAGTAGAATCCAAACATTTACCAGTTAGTTTGAATCTAAGCAGGAAATATGAAGAAGACATAGATGCAGAAGAGCAAAATAACGATACGCCATGTTCTAGATATGTATGGAATGAAAGTCTTGCAAGCGATTTCCTAGAATCACTTAATACCCAACAACCCAGTTTAACATCATTAACAGAGCAAATAAGTGTTGATATAGAGTCATCATTAAACTCATTTGTCACAAATCTTTTGAATGCCGCCGATATGTTTAGAAAAGGCCCTAATAAGACAGTAAAACAGAATTTTTATAACAATGATTGTCGACGTGCAAAACGAGAAGCAAGACGTGAACTCCGTCGATATAGAAGTAAAAAATCATCCAGCAGTAAACAAAGCTATTGCATATTGCGTAATAGATATAAGAACGAATGTAAAAAGGCTAAGTATTTGTTCCAACGTAATAAATGCTCGAAGTTATGTTCTTCAATAAACAACTCATCTGCCTTTTGGAAAGAACTAAGAAGCATATCTGGCAAAAGTGCAAGTTGTCCGATTGATAAAAAGACTTTATATAACCACTTTAAGAACTTATTCTGTGATTTTAGATTGAACGAGGACGTTCTTAAAATTGAAGATTCTATAGTCGATGATACTGATGTTTTAGATGATATAGACCATTGCATTTTAGAAAACCCTATTACTGAATCTGAAATAAGTTCATGCCTTAAACATTTAAAAAGGGGTAAAGCAGCTGGACACGATGGAGTTATAGTTGAACTGTTAAAATCTTCTGAAAGCTTAATAATGCCCTTCCTTGTGAAACTGTTTAATATTTTGTTTGATAAAAGTATTTTCCCGGATTCCTGGAGCAAAGCCATTATAATACCTGTCCATAAAAAGGGAGACCGACGCAACCCAGATAATTATAGAGGAATATCCCTTTTATGTATTTTAAGTAAGCTATATACATCTATTCTGAATACTCGTATTACGAACTGGTCTAATATAAGAGATAAGATACCAGAGAGCCAAGCAGGGTTTAGACAGGGATACTCAACAATAGACCATATTTTCACCCTAAATGGAATTATAGAAAAAAAGAAGAAAAAGAAATTATATGTAGCTTTCGTTGATTTCAAAAAAGCATTTGATTCGGTTGACCGTTCAAAGTTGTGGAAGCGTCTATATAACACTGGTATGGGGGAAAAAATGCTGAATTCAATTATGAGTATTTATTACTCTGTTAAAGCATCTGTAAGATGTGATAATGAATACACCGATTATTTCGATTGTCCAGTGGGTTTAAAACAAGGTTGCGTACTCAGTCCTATATTGTTCTCTCTATTCATTAGTGAGCTGTCAACCGAGTTAGCAAAACATGGTAAATACGGAATACAATTATTTCCTGATTTGTTAGAAATTTTACTGCTTATGTTTGCAGACGATGTTGTACTTGTATCAGATACAGTTCCTGGTTTACAAAACCAACTTAACATACTATATGATTTTACTAAACACTCCGGTCTTTTGGTGAATCTTGACAAAACAAATATTGTTGTGTTTCGAAGGGGTGGTCGGTTAGCTAAGCATGAGCAATGGTTTCTAAATGATCAGAAGATTACCGTAGTAAACAGTTATAAATACCTAGGTATATTATTTTCTTCAACTCATAAAATGGGATGCTGTATTACTGATTTAGCCGCGAGAGGCAAACGTGCACTAATGGAGGTTATTGTTAATTTAAGCAAAGTAGGAATAGTCAATTGTAATGTTTTCTTTAAGATTTTTGACACTCAAATACAACCAGTATTATTGTATGGTGCAGAGATATGGGGTATGCACACATTTGATAAGCTAGAGAGAGTTCATTTAATAGCATGTAAACGATTTTTAAATGTGGGTCCTCAAACCCCAAACGCCATAGTATATGGTGAATGTGGGAGATATCCTCTCTATATAAATGCAATGTGTAAAACATTAAGGTACTGGCTAAGATTAATGGAAATGCATGAAAACCGAATCCCACTTAAGGTCTACAAAATGCAATTATATTATTCTAACTGCGGTTATACAACTTTTGCATCACATGTTCGAAATATTTTATCCTCTCACGGCTTTGGGTATGTATGGCTGTATCAATCTGTGGGAGATGTAACCTCTTTTATTCATGCTTTTAAAAATGTGGCTATAAATATGTTCTTCCAATCTTGGACCTGTACTCTAGCAAATAGTTCCAGATACTGCATTTATCGTGAATACAAAAGTATTTTAGCTCCAGAAAAGTATTTAAATTGTATAACTGATCAGAGATTGAGGAAAATATTTGTTAAGTTTAGAAGTGGATTATTAAGGTTAAAGTACAATGAAGGGAGATGGCTAGGAATAGAAAAAAAACAACGTTTATGTCCATTTTGTAATTTAGGAATAGAAGACGAATATCACTTCTTATTCATATGTCATTTGTATACTGATTTACGGGTTTATTTTTTACCAACTGTTTATCATAATAATCCAAACATGTACAAATTTAGAGCCATAATGACAACGGAAAATGTTTTAGTGTTGCAAGGGTTAAGTAAATTCTTGTGGCATGCATATAAATTGAGAGAGAGCAATACAGGTCTCAATTAGTCTACGCATATTCGTAAAAATATATAATACTTGTACAGCTTATAATCAATAGAACACCAATTGTGTAAACAATGATAACGTAAATATAATGTATTTAATTATAATGTATGTACTGCACTGTATATGGGCCTGAGGCCTTCGTACTGAAATAAAGACTTGACTTGACATAAATAATGAATAGCTATTTCACTAGTCAGTCCCAAGTAAAATATCCTGATGACGACCCCCTCCCTTAGATGGCCGTTGCGGTAGTCCTCTGACTAATATAATATTGGAGATTGGGGAAGTCAAGGATATCTTGCTATCTGTAGATACAACTAACACCGGGCCCGGATAAAAATTGGAAACAAAATATTTAAAATGTGTGCTAACTCTTTACTGCTAAACTTAATTATTCAACCTGTCCTAAAACAGTTCGAAATTCCCTACGCCTTGGAAAGATGCATGTATAACCCCTATCCATAAAACCGGTAATACGAGTGCTCAAATCATAGACCAGTAGCCTTAACAAGTTGTATTGCTAAAGTTTTTGTAGCAAAACCTCAGTTATCCAGTGGATTAGGGCACGAGATATGCCGATCTACATGTATAAAGGGAAGGAGGTGTAGATTGATGGTCATCATAAAAACCTAGTATTCATTGAAACAATTCGATAGACCATTATCAACAGGAAATGGAATGAAATTCATAAGTTGTATTAACAAAGCATTAAAATTTACTTTCTCTCACAAGTAAGTCTCATTCTATTTATATGTATATAATAGATGTATGACAATAATTAGAAATATCCTCTTTTAGTAAATTCATCATTTCGTTTTAGTTTCTGTTACTACACTAACTGCATTTACAAATTAGAAAAGCTCTGCAGCTTGAAACAAAACAATCATGATATATGACACGAATCTGAAATTGAATGGAGTTACAATTATTCACCAATTAAGAAAATTAAGAAAAACAAATGTCATAAGTCTCCTATGGAATATAAATAATACATGTTTTGGCGTATTTCTCAGATTCTTTAGCTGTGTACTTCTTAACGATGTTGAATATATATTTACTAACTATGCATTATGAGTGAATCCTATCCTCTAAAGTGAGTTTCCCCTAGTTAGAATCTTAAACTTATTTCGGCTAATTATAAACATAAAGTCACTTATGTAGGAAACGATATATAAACTAGATAGCATATTGAAAGTGTCGTTACATCTTTAAAGAGTAAGACTAAACTTAGTATCTCATGACGGTTTCAGCCGGTTAAATCTAACATGAATATATTTTCATACATATGAAAGTTAATACCTTTCCTAGTACAAATCGACCTGACCGAATAATCTACGGTATCGTAGTATCCACCTACATTTAATCATTATTGTTTATTACGATATCCAAGTTCAACTTCAAATTTTTTCATCACTAAAACCACTCACAGTGGTACATAGTAAATTTTTACATAATCATTAATATATTTTTGCAACGAGGCAACATCATGTTTTTGAAAGTTGTTCAGAGATAAATTTTATGAATTTACTTAGTTTATCAACAATAATTGCAAATTGCCATTGTGTTATAAACTGATCGGTTAAGATGCGTTCAACTTTACAAAGAAGCCTATTCTATCAACATAACTCTGATTATACGAAATATATGACAACCCACACTCATCTAAAATCCTTTTTACAAAGCGTAGCCAAGGAGGTTGATATTCAGTACTTTACTAACTGCTTATAATTTGGAATACACCTTACATGAGTTTATTATTGTTTTTTTTAAATTTAAAAGTTTACACAAAATAGATAAAACTCTCTTTTTAATGGTGATGTTCAAAGACAGTCGTCCCGTTTCGCCGTATAACATGTGAGTCGGTGTGTTGTTACGTAAATACAATACCTTTTTAATAAACAATCGGTGGACTCATTCTAGTATTTCGAAATTACAAGGGCCCCATATTTCACAATTGTATAATAATATTGGTACAACCATATGATCAAATGATTTAAATAGACAATCTGGTGGTAAATGTAGATTTCTTGCTCTTGATAATAACCAAAACATTGCTTTCGGGGTTTGATCTCTTAAAGCTTTCACGGCAAAATTAAATTTTTAAAAAAAGTATAACTATCAGAATTTTTTTAAATGTCACCGAAATAGAATTTTCTAAAAGTTTTTCTTAAAGTTTCAGATCCAAATACAACTACTTTGGTATATTTGCAAAATATATACCATGTGCACCCTGGAGTAACCTGGACAACTAGATATGTGCCGATTCTGTTTCGGAGCAAGCAAAACGTTGTCACAGGACTTTCCAAAATGCGTCTGAAGCATAAGTAAGGATACTTCTTTAAATGCCAACATAACCTAACATAAACTCATGAGTGTTGATGTATTTGAGTTTAACGTCTGCTTCGAACTACTGGTGACAGACAGACAAACACATTTTTATTCGTGTAATGTCGCCGACGTTAATTAAACTCAAAAGTGTAAAGCTTGTTTTAAAGAGTAAAATTTTCGCGCTACTTCAGTTAAAGTAAGCAAAGATTACTCCTTATCCAGTTAGTCTCTAATAAGGTCTAATTACCACGAGAAAATCGTTAATGCTAATCCGTTCCGGTTGGCTGCCCCCATTGTTAAAAATGTGATTGTTGATTGGTAGATTGTTTGACTAATCTGCATACAAATTGTCTATTCCAAAAACCTGTTTGGAAATTATTGAAATATATATATGAAAATGTTTGAAAAATTTGTTTGCTGCTAGGTAATAATAGCTATGTAGCAATAAATAAAAACACCTTTTGACCCTAAACCTGGTTACTTTTACTTTGCAATTGCTTATTCAAAATCAAAACAAAGTTTACAAGGTTGGGGGTGTTTACTCTCATCATTTGCTAATTGGACTATGTGATAATGGTTGTTTGCATTATTACACTCAGGTAAATCAATTTGTTAATTGATATAAAAGTACAGGTTATTTGAAACTTTATTATATTATTCAGGAAATCCTAAAATCACAGTGACTTTGTTTATTTATAAACTTGGAAATAAGATTATTTCATTTAATAATTGGCAAATAATTATATTACAAAGATAAACACACTGTTAAATTGTTACGTAAATATCAGTTTCGTATTTGAAATTACAAAACTGTCTCTCAAGTTTAAAATGTTTTAGAATTTGCAAATGTTCCTAGACAATACAGTGTTTATTTGAAAAGTTTCCTGTAGGAAATGAATCCCGCTAACTTGTTTTCATGTGATGTACTATTAATACATGTACATAAGCTCACATTACTCTAATCTAAATAAGGAAAAAACGTATCCTTGTATCCTAAAACTAAACGCTAAAATACTTATTGTTGGTTCTTATAAGATCACATTGAAATGAATTCATTGGCTTCTTGTCAAATATAGAATATACTTTAAAATTGTGTGTGTACTGTTTAAATGTCTAATCAATTAGTAGTTCTGATAAAAAGAGCGGAGCTGATTTTTTATCAGCTCCGCTCTTTTTATCAGAACTACTAATTGATTATGTTCCTGCAAGAATCCTAAGATCTGAACAGCAATCTAGTTATCTAGTTACTTACAAACAAAGATAATTTTCGTATGCAGCTGCCTCCTTGTGGAATCATCTACCAGAAACAATCAAATTGTGAGTAACACTGATATCTCTGAAAACAGATTATTTTACTGTCACTCTCTGTATCCTAAAACTAAACGCTAAAGACACTTATTGTTTGCTTTTATGAAGTAACTCTGAAAAGACTTCATTGGCTTCCTGTCAAGTATAGAATAGACTTTGAAATTTTGTAAGTAGTGCATAAATGTCTAAAAAATCAGAACTACTAATTGTTCCTGGAAGAACCCTTATCTGAACAGAATTCCCTTTTTGTTGTACCAAAAGTTAATCTAGCTACTTATGGACAGGGTTCATTTTCGTATGCAGCTGCCTCCTTGTGTAAATCATCAACCAGAAACTATCAAACTGTGTGTAACCGGACTCTATCAAGACATCTCTGAAAAAATATCATTTCTCAAAAGCCTTTGACTGACACATTTTCCCTTAATGCGCCATCATCATGTACCGCTTTGTTGATTTCTGGCGTCATACAAATAGCCATTATTCTTATGCTTCAAGGACAAGAATAAGATATTCTATTTTGGTTTCCATGTACCCCTTCTGGTGGTTTACATATTTACATGAATTAAAATTGAAGTTGCACAAATTATTTTATGTAACATCATTTACCACTGTTATTTGGTTTTACGAGACACAAAATGTAAAAAATCGTCATTTTCTTTATATACAAAAGAAGGGTCACCTGAAGAAATGACTTACAGCAACAGATGAGATAGAAAGTATTCGAAACAAACACCAGTTGCTCTCATGATTACCTAGTTAACCTGTGCATTATATGACGGGATTCAAATCAAGAGCTGTATAAAAAGAAAGAAATTGTGACATCAAAATTGTTTTTTATATAATCAGATGTGGTGGATGTAATGATAGATATATCAGGAAAACAGAACAAAAATTAAAGAGGAAATGAACCGTCCAATATCAACCTCCGAAATCAAACTTTCCCTCTCAGTGAACATTTGGATAAATGTCGTAAAGGCAAATTCAAGGTTTTCCCCGATATATAAACTCAATTATAACAACGATAATGATTTACGTATGAAAGAATCATATTTCATTCATAAATATGCACCAAAATTAAATGGCAAAACATAATATTGCTTACAACACATTTTATTGTTGGCAAGTTCATTATGACGTTATACGTTCCTGTGTGACGTTATAGTGCTGTGTACTTAGTGTCAGTAAATGCATTAAACAGTCTGATGAAGAATCTTCTTTATTACATACAAACCTTAACGTTTGGACATTCTTTTTCATATTTTTAATATATATACATATATATATATAACAGTTCAAGCAGTTGTCATATCTAAAAGAACTTTTGAGAATGGAGTAGACTTTCATGTCAAAAGCAAAATGTCATGTAAATCAATATAAAAGTTAAACGTTTATGGTTTATGTATTAAATATTCTTTAAAAAAATAACAAACTGAAGATTGGTCTTCATATAAGGGCATTACCAACCGGTTTCACAAGATAGTGATCAACTTATACACTGTGTTGCTAATGGTATAGCGTACACAATGTCAAGGGACGAAATTCATGACGTCATATGCATGCCACTAAAAATATACATAGTAAATGTGATGTCAACATGTTTTCATATTAGTTACAGTTAAATTTAGGGGTATATCCATTAATAAAGAATCGTTCTTTTATTTTCCTCAATTATCCTTCATTATCTGTGCTCATTTTGTATATTGGACAGATTGAGAACTAGGGATTGCAATTCTTTGTGCATTCATCTATATGTGCGCTAGGGGTATACATCTATAGTTTGGTGTTTTAATCTGTTGTTTATGCACTCTCGCCCTTAATGTATCCCCCGTTTGACCAATATCCTCTTTGCAATAACCAGCGTGTGTGTGTGAGGGGGTGGGGGTGGGGGGAATGTGGGGGGGGGGGGGGGGGGGGGGGGGCGGTGTATGTGTGTGTGTGCATATGCGTGGTAGGGATGCAAATATGTGTTTCCCTTAAAATGCGTAAATTGTACATAAATTTCCTATTCAATATTTAAAAATTGCTAATCTTCGAAACCAATGGAAATAGAGAAAAAAGGTGATGTTATATATTGTGGAGACAAGTGGACTGTGAAGAAAGTCATCTTGACCTAGCTCAGTGCAGTAAGACGCCCATACTATCTGAACAACTGAATCGCGGCGATGAACTCACTAGCTACTTTGTGCACACACTGAATACAAAATGTCTTTTCCAAAAACCTATTTGGAAATTATTGATGGATGACATTGTTTGCAAAACTTATTTGCAGCTAGGTGATTATAACTATGAGGCAATAAATAAAAACATCAACGACACATTTGCAAATATTTCTTTCTCATTCTGGCAGTGACAAATATTTAAAAACAAAATGGTTGTTTTCAAGTAAGAATTTGCTTCAGACACCTTGATGATCTTTTAAGCATCTTTTCAGCTTCGTGTGGTAGATGTCACAACACTGATGAAATATGGTTTTATTGTCCCTAAATCTGGTTAGTTAACTTTGCAATTGCTTATTTAAAATCAAAGCAAAGTTTACAAGGTTGGGGGTATTTACTTGTCATCACTTGTTAATTGGACTGTCTAAACACTTGTTGATTGCATTATTTCAATCAGATAAATCAATTTGTTAATTGATAGAAAAGTAAAGGTTATTTGAAACTTTATTCAGTGAATCAGGAAATCCCACACTCACAGTGACTTAGTTTATTTATAAACTTGGCAATGAGATAATGTTATTCAACTATTGGCAAATCATCATATTACAACAATAAACAGACTGTTAATATGTAAATGAGTAGTTACTGTTAGTATGTAAATTAGTTTCGGGTAAGAAATATCCAAACTTAACTGAAAATGTTTTAGTATTGGCAATACTGTGTTTGTGAAAAGTTCCCTGTAGGAGAAGAATCCCACTAATTTATTTTCGCGTAAAGCACTATCACGATATACACTCAAATTAATCTAATGAATTAATGGGGGGAAATGTATCCTTGTATCCTTAAACTAAACGTAAAAAATACTTATTTTTGGTTCTTATGAAATCACATTGAAATCACTTCATTGGCTCCCGGTCAAATATATAATTGACTCTACAATTATGTGTGTAGTGTTTAAATGTCTAAAATTCAGCTCCGCTCTATTTATCAGAACTACTAATTAATTATGTTCCTGCAAGAACCCTAAGATCCGAACAGCAATCCCTTTTAGTTGTACCAAAAGCTAAGTTAGTTACTTACGAACAAAGATCATTTTATTATGCAGTTGCCTCCTTGTGGAATCATCTACCAGAAACAATCAAATTGTGAGTAACACTTATATCTCTGAAAACAGATTATGTCTCAAAAGCCTTTGACTGACACATTTTCCCTTAAAGAGGGGACATAAGGCATACTTTTTATTAATTGTAAATTATTATCTGTATGCGCTTTACTTATAAGAATCAATAGAGCCAAAAAATGAGAAAATATACGCTTTAATTGGACTACTAGGAGACCTTTTATACCCCTGTTTTGGGTAACCGCCTAATGAGATTGGCGACCAAAATCATCGAAGCATGACTCGAAGCCACGCCCAATGTGTGACGTGCTACTAGTCAGCTGAGATTCCAGCCCTTTTATTTTCTCTGTATTTTTAACCTAATTCAACAGCAAAATAGAGGCATTGGCGTGACCGAAAGACTTCCTAAATACGATATATATGTTACTGCTTAATGATATCAACTTTCCTTCTCTGTCGTCAAATCCATTTTCATTGGACTGAGACAATCCTTGTACGCGGTTTTCTCGGGTGGGTTTATATAAAAAAGGTTTAGAACTTGGTCGGTAAGAGATCAACCACTATGGGATAACACGTAGTGTTATATCATGTATTCATGAATATGTAGTTCTAAATTGTCTCGAAAAAATTAAAGTTTTTGTAATAAACGGGAGACAATGTAAAAAAATTGTTTAATGTTTACTGTAGAAAAAATATTGTTATCTAGTATATCCTCCCACATCGTGTGGCAATATCTCTGTCTTTGAATTTAACAATCAATGCTATGAAAACATACCTGGCGCTAGCGTTAGAAACATCCTATATAATCCTAAAGAATGTTGGTACGATGTACTTTTTTAAATGAGTGTCATCGTCGGTAAAAAGTGCATGAGCCAAATCTCCTTCTCTTAGTTTATTGGTTGAACATATATTCTACAAGTTCATTGGTTCATAATGACTGGACGCCGTGACATTAAACTAAGTAGCAGTCGAATGCCAACAGTAACGCCATTATGACAGGACATATATTCCTCTTGACGGGTCCAAGGCGTGAAAATTCAAAAGGTATAATTAGAGACCATTAAATCAAGAATTGAAATAGAATGCGATAGGATTACATAACTACCACCAGTGTGTCATAAAAGAATAAGACTAGTTCAAGAAGTCTGATTTTTTGGACAAAATTTGGCAGACGTCGTATTTGATGTACACATGCTGTGGGATAGTGCGCATAGCAACGTAAAACACTGTCTTTCGCTTGGAAAATACAAATAATTAAAGATATATTAAAGATCAATTTACCGAAGGTTGGAGTTGTTTGGATGACTTTAATTATGTTTAAACAGTTGTAAAAACTGTGAGATTTGCTGTTGTTTTTTCATTAAGGAGGTTATACTGGAGCCAAATAGCACGTCACCGGCAGGATACGCTTCAGTGGCTACGGGCAAGTTCAGTTCTGTTCACTGGTGCTAATTAGCTGGTGATTCGAAAATTTGAATTCAAGTTACTAGCAAATTAGAATTCATTTTAATGAATCACGAAAGTTGCCATGGGTCATTTTAGTCGATCTTTAATATGCCATGAGCATTCACCGGTGTATTTATTTTGGGCATTACACAAATAGCCATTATTCTTATGCTTCAAGGACAAGAATAAGATATTCTATTTTTCCCCATGTAGCCCTCCTGGTTGTTTACATATTTACAAGAATTAGAAGTAAAGATGCAAATGTTTAAAGTAACCTCCTGTACCAATGTTATTGGTTTTACGAGACACGAAATTTAAAAAATCGTCTTGTTTTTTTATACAAAAGAAGGGTCAACTGAATTAAATGACTTCATATTAAGTTAATTGACAACTAACAGCAACAGATGAGATAGAAAGTATTCGAATTAAACACCCGTTGCTCTCATGATTACCTATTTAACCTGTGTATTATATGACGGTATTCAAGTCAAGGGGAAATCAGAGAAGCACAAAAAGAATGTTCTCAGAGTCACCCGTAGGGTATGACTTGGACAAATGAGACTTCTCAGCGTCAGTGTAGACAAACTTCCGAAATGGTAGACCAAGAACCTTATCAATTGAAATAAGGCCAAAACAACTCTTTTACGATTCATACGACCCATGAACCGAGGCCTGTAGTTCCCTTGTAGGCTCTACAGCATCACAGCATCATACTTCACGTAAGGAACAGCTTGTAGAGAAATGGATGAGCATTTCTTTTTGGACAAAATGATCAGAATACCGTAGCAAACCAGGAGATTGATGCCAACGAGTCTAATTTCTATATAGAAGTCTGCAACAGTCTTGACGTTTTAGGCGTTTGTCATAGGAAATATACAAAGACATGAACAAGGCAATGGATGCTCGAATAGAATAAAAAATAGTTTGCAACAGTCTATAAACGGCAGATGTGAGGAACGTTTTGGACGACTACTGATGATAGGCTTGGGTAATAATATGTTTGAATCCTGTGAATGTATTACATTTTGAAAAAAAAGCGAATTTTTATTGAGTTAAAGTTGAAGAAATAAATCTTTACCAAAATAATAAGGTTTCCGAAACTATCAGGGAACAATTCATTTAAATAAACAATATCTGTGAATGATGGCAAAGGTTGTAAGCTTACTTCTAGGTGAGGTGAGGTGAGGTGACATGGGGTTTAACGACGCTTTCAAGAGTATTTCACTTATATCGTGGCTTTTAGTATTATGGCAGGGAGAAAGCCCGCAACATCACTGTGACTATGCATTGCAGTGAAATCTGCGAGCATCGGCTGGAACAAGCGAACCATGGATGGTATTACACTGAAATTCATTGTAGCATTGCACCCAAACCTGACTGCGAGTAGAACAGTTCTCTTCTGCAGACAAAGTTGCCTAGCCCCTGGCGAGATTTAAACCACGGACGTCGAATCCGAAGCCGAACGCGCTAAACACTACGCTATACCGCCCCAATCTTACTTGTGAAGAACGAATCATGATAATCATAAAAATCCCCCATATCATAATTCATTGTTGAAACATTGATTGGAGATCATGATTTGAGATATGTTACCAATTGTAAGAATATACCTACTTCGGTTTAGCTCCGTGAATCCAATTCTCTTACTCTAATGACTCACACTAAAATGGCCGCGCGCAGGTTTTACTGATATTTGACACCTTATTCTACGACTACTCGGTTTGAGAAATGAGACTTTTGCCTTCTGAAGAAAATAATGTTTGCATAATCTTATATTCAATGTGAAAAGAAAAATATTATACAATTATTGACTGGTGATGAGGTCAATACGAGTTCTTATGGACCTGCTGAAAACAATATTGACCGAGAAGGAAGTATCAGGTCCGGGCATTTTTATCATGCAGTTTTTAACCATGTTGCTCTGCACCTGTACATTACTTGGGCGAGGAGCAGAGACGTCCCTATAGCTTCCTGCACATCAATGGTTTCCATAAGGTGATCAAAATCAACGTCTTTAAGAAAGTTAGTGAGATTTAGATCTTCGGATGTCAGCGATGGTTGCTGACATTTTCTTCTTTGCTTTCTCATCAGTGTAGCCAATGTAGGTCTTCAGGCACGATCCCGACTTGTGTCCCGTCACAGTCATGATATGACGGGAGGGAACCTGGGCTGCGTCCAAAACGTGAACTGTCGTAGCTCTAAGAGAGCGATTGGTATACTTAACTGTAAGTCTCGCTTTGATACTTAGATTTGGCATCATTGAACCGGAACAGGAACAGGGTAGTAGTGTTGGTTGTTCTCCATGTTTAAGTTCGGCTGTTGAAACAACTTAGGGCAGTTTTCAGTCTGATGTACTTTACATAGGATCAAACGGGGCATCTTGGGAGTTTCTAAACATGAATGATGAATTGCGTTTAAAAATAACAACCAAAATATATCAAAATTTATGGATTTGAACCTTGAAACAAGTGTTTTTATCTAACTATTTCTCAAACATGGGAATGAGTGAGATTGAAGCACCTTTGTTTGTAAGGATAATGGCGTTACGTTAGCTGAGCCACCGAGCGTTAGGTTTGAATCCTTTTCATGTTAACAAATTTCATATATGTATTGATAAAACTATGGATATGGATAATGATTACTTCGCATACCTTTCTTCTCATACATTCTCCCGCTAGCGCGGTCTCCGTCATCTTGTTGGTTCTTTGTCAGTTCGTCTTTACACATGTAAACATACATGTCCCCATCAGCGTCGGTAGTAACCGCAAGGTCCGTCACCTTCAGAGCGGCCAGGTTCTCTCTACCCTTGCTCCCAAAGTGAAGCATGATATCACCTGATTTGAAATTTGAGGCTTTTACTCCAATGACAGATCAAAAACAGTTTTTGATATAAAAATTAGGGATAATAGTGCGATAGTCAAGATATTGTTTCGATTCAATGGCTTCCTCTAAAATAGGCATATTCGGCTCAAACGTTTAGCATCTAAAGCATTATTATCAAATTAAATGCATCATATTTTGTTAATCATTTATTCACCTTATATTGAAGAAATACTGGACTATCATCACTGCACACGTAGTCATAGAGTTTGGTCAGATTGCCGTCCGCTATCGGGGGTGATGGTTAATTATGCCGTAGCCGGTCCGTTTCAATTCCTTCCCCATTACTGGAGGTATTAAAATCCGCACCGCGAATAATGTCGATCTCTGGTCCTGTCTTTTCAACGTGTCTCTGTATCCCGTGTCTGTAGGCCTTGAGTGTTGCTTTTTTGTACTTTCCTTTTTCTGTCCTTGCCTCAAGATAAAACTTAAAGCGTCTAACTCCTCAGGTGCTAGGTTTTCAAAATCCGCAGATTTACCTTTTTATGGTTCTTTTAAAACACGTATCGCAGTCGAAGTTGCTTTCTTGTTTTTTTAAGCATCAACATTTTCCAAAATGTTATTTGCTTCCTTTTCCGAAAGTTCAGCAAATGGACTTTGTCATAGCGATTGGCGTTAGCAAACGAAGCAAAAAGGAGAATCTGTCAGGCAAGTAATTTGATTAGCTGAATCTTAGGAAATACCTCATCCGGGTGACTGAGAATCTCTTTTTAGTAACTTAAGTCAATATCACTTTTCGTCGGACTCGGAGTGAAGTCAATATGTTTTTCTGTCGACTGACAAGTGACCGCTTCTAGACCAATCGGATCGCCGGGAAAATAAGCTTACTTAATAAACATTAAAATTCGCGCTTCAGTGTCTGTTATAAGGAATGATACAACTCCAATTTATTGTATTCTAAATTCAATAAACTTCAAATACTTTCCAAGTTTGCGAACAATTGGATGGAGAAACCCATGACGCCATTCCTCGAGAATAGGGAGAAAAGCTTACAGCAAACACTCTGTTTTCTAGCGGTTTCCTCTCCCTCAGATTATGATGTATTCACACACTGCGTGTGGGAAAGCATGATGTATGATGTCTTACCGCTGAATGCCCTATATATGCGCACTTAACTTGTTGAGCATGATAACGCAAGATAAATTTGGTGAGCCGTGTCGCCATTTTGGGAGAGGGGAACTGCAATTTCCCTTCTCAGTGTAATAGGGGTGTGAATAGTTAATGCTTTGAGGCTGAGCCAGACGTACATCTTAAGAATTAGCAGCTTTTCAACTGATATTTGGCGATTCTATCTGTTAGTTCACACTTTAGAGTTATCAGCTAATGATTGTTTAGGGTTTTCGTTTACGCTAGTAAAATCTAGTGCAAGAAAACGAACTATCTGTGTTCAGTCCCAGCCTTTACTTGCTAGTAATGGTGGTTACACACACTAGTGATGACGTAATGCGCAAATACTATTAGCGCCACTACTTGTTACATCTCCCTTTTCATATTAAAGACAGTTCCTTGCCATAATATTATTGATGGTAATAGCTGTAATAATTATGATGATTTAATTAGCTGCAGAACTGTGACTTAAATTTTGTCATGAAACTTTAAACACAAACGATCCAACATTAACTTTAAGGCCACTAGGAAGCTTTAGGACTTCCAGTGGCAGGACTTCGGCTCCTTCTGTGCCCGGCGTGGATTCGTCCCGGCTGAGCCTCCTTCCCACAGGTAGCGGAGTTCTTAGTGTACCTTCGTAATACTAGGCATCTTAAGGCGTCGTCGATTAATACCAACATGTCGACTATCCTCTCTGTGCTCTGGAAGAGGTCACCAGCCTTGGATGTGTCGGTCCTCAAGGGTCTCTTTAAGACCTTCCGTTCGGTGGACGGCAGGCGTAAGCTTCGGCCACCTCAATGGGACTTATCCGCCGTGCTCAACCACCTTCGGTACGATAGGTATGAACCGCTTTCTGACGTTCCCCTCAAGGTCATCTTTCTGGTGGCCATGGCCTCCGTTGCAGGCAGACCTTCTTCGTTTTGAGGTCAGGGAGCGCGTCAGTCTTGCTTGGTTTAGCTCCCGATTTCGTCTGTAAAAAACATGCGGCTGATGAGGCGGGACGTACTTTCTCCATCCCGGCTCTGGGGTCTGACCCGGGAGAGCTAGATCTCTCCCTGTGTCCGGTGAGGGCCTTGAGTGTATATGTGGAGAGGACTCGCGATCTGAGAGATGGCGGACGTCGACTGTTTTTGCCACACTCACCAAGGAGCACGAAGGAGTTGGGTGTGTACATGAGGTCAGCAGTTCAGTTATTAAACACGTGGTTGACAAGCATCCAAAAGAGAGTGGATAGATAATAGAGAAAGGGATCGAGAGGATGAGTAATATCCCTACTCTTTGAATTTCGTCTGTGTTAAGGTTGGTAAAGCCGATGCCTAAGAGGAGGCAAGGCTTTGTAGGTCTAGTCAACAGGTATGTACAAAGAGTTACGTTTAACCAAAAACGTACTATTTAACTGGGGCATAACACCACAACTATAGGACACGTGTTAAACTTTTTTTAGACGTCTGTTAAATATTTTGGGAGGTATTCATACTTCTAATAGACGTTTAATACATGTCTAAACGACGTCTCAAAGTCTAAATGACGTAGACATCTATTGTACGTCTATCAGAAGGCTTAGCCTTAGGCTATCTTAGGCTTAGACGTCTTTAGAGTCGCACAGATAAGACTATATTTAGACGTCTATTAGACGTTTAGGATAATAGACGTCTATGTGCGTGCTGGGAGAGTGATGACGTCATGCGTAGATAATATCAACGCGACTACTTATTACAATGATTTAAGTAATACAGAAATGCAAGTTAATTTTCATAATACTGTTCCATGGGTTATTTTAGTCAAAATGTTCATATCTTTGCCTTTGCTTTCATTTTACCCTTGAATTAATACACCAGAATTCAAAATATTTGAATGTCTATATCCACAATAACTAACCCAAATCCATCTCGCTTCTTCCAAATCCTCGTCTCTTTCAGGGGAAATCCCTCGTTAACTGGCAGCTCGATATGTGTGCACGTGGCTATGCTCACCTGTTACTTTTTCAGCCAATGAAATATCGTTATCCAAGGAGCTAGAAGCTACCATTTTAAGTTAAACGGATTGTGCCGATGTTGCTGAATGTGAGTCGTTTCATTGGCTGGTTAGATAGCTAGCGATAGGCCTGAAGGAGATAAGAGTATTTGGAAGAAGCTGAAATATGCTGATTCAATCAGAACAAAAAATGATAATAACACCCGAAGAATGCATTAAGTGAGTTGAACTTGTTTCAATATAAAAACGGTTCGCATGGCGACTGTCTGTCTATAACAGATATTGAGGCTTTGTAAGGAAATTTGCATTTTGAAAACGTTGACGCTGTCATGCAAGAAAATATGTCTTTGATGGAAGTTATATCAGCAATCTAGTACATATTTAATCACGCAGCTGCACTTGAGTATAATGACACTATACAAAAATATAAGTCTATGGTTTAAAATGTATTTGACCTATGTATGCATTGCTCAGTAACCGTAATGCATCTATGGGACCGTAATGGAAAGTCGCCTGATAACGACCGCATGTGTCAGCATGTGTTACTGCATGTATTGTGTTGTGTATTCCTGACTCAGACTTTTACATGTTGATTCAACCTCGACAGTAAGGAGGACTACATTCATGCCGACCTCAAAATCTTCATACTTTACCTTTTCGGGGTTTAATGAATTAATTGCGAGCCGAATTGTCATTGTCATTCAAATTCTTAAGAGTGACTTATGCATTCGGGAAAGAAAACAATAACGTTTTTCAATGTTCTGTCACACCACCTTGACCATCTGACCTGTACCTTATACCGGAGAGCCCCGAAATAACAATCTGAGCTATTCCTCGAGAATAAAAACCTTTTGCCTGAGATACACTTTTCCCTACAGGAATGTTCACGTGGTCATTCTTCAGGGATGTATAAACATTTGGTAAATTAACTTAGTCTTCGTTAGTCTTCTCATGATATATACGTATTATTAAATTGTGATACATATTTGCTTTAGAACTCTATATTTTGGCTAAGCAGTTTTTCAGTTGTGAGCAATCTCATCGCCTTTACTATGCTCAACAAAATAAGTTGAGGGTCAAAATTCACAAAATTCAATAGTTAGTTTATGTAAAGATCCATATGACGCAGAACTAATAAAAGGGACATTGACACGTCCTTTTAGATAAATACAGTGATCTTTCAGAATCGAAAATAAATCTTTCCAATTACATATCAAAAGAATCAAAAGGATCAACTTTAAAGCAAACGTGCCGTAACCTGTGAAATGTGAATCTATTTCCCTGTTTAAAATGATAAAAAGGTGTTCACACAAAAATGTCCCTCAGTGATTTTTGCCAGATACTTGTTTATTTTTCTGTAGAATTACAGATGTTTGTGTTGAGTGATGTTATGTTTTACCTTGGTATTGGCAAATGTTTTTTTTTTGAAAATTGTAAAGAAAAAAGTGTGCTACTGCCCTTTTAATATTTGGGTGATCCTAAACTATATATCTATTGGTAAGGTGTTAGCAAATGCAAACATACCTTGCAACAATATGTTTCATCATCTACACTTTATGTAGTTTGGATATTGATACTTGATCTGTCAGCTGTCACACGAACAAAGAATAACAAAGGTTGCAGTGCTTTATTTGACTTTTATAAAGAACCAACAACAATTTTTCATATAATTGAACAGAGGATAAGATTAACAACAAATGGCATATTCATACATCCTGAATATTTCTAGCCATGGATCAAAACCTCTGCATCCCTTCGAAAGCAAATAGTTAAAAGATACGTAAGATATGTAACTATATTGAATGCACATTTAGCATATCCTGGAAACAAAAATAGATACATCACAAATGTCATATTTATACTTAATAATAGATGATAGAATGTTCCATATAATAGTAATTTTTCATATTTATTACAGGAACATCTTGTTATTATTTTACATGTAAGACTGCTGTCTCTAAGGAATATTTTTTCAAATGATATTTTAGTTACGTTAAGGATAATGTATTGTGTGCTGTACTTCAAAGTTGTATATCAACTTTTATTCTACTTAAAAAAATTCAACTGCATATTAAGGGTGCTTACAAATATGCTTCATGTATGTTTTTAGTGCCTGAATCAGTTTGCCTGGAATGTGTAACTCTCGTTCTATCAGCTGATCTATCGATCTCGTTTGAGGGTCTCGGGGCGGGACGAGACTTGAGCTATTGAATCATTGAACACTAGACTTATTTCTGCACATCAACATGTGAAAGACTGAACGAATAACTCTCAGCAATGTAAATGGAACACTCTTTAGATCATAACAGTATGAACAATTACCCAATCAACAGATCCATCTAGTTTATATCTTAGATGAAAATTATCAATATTTACGGTTGATTTCTTGACGTAATACTCGTTACTAATAATCTGAGTACTGTAAAACCCCTAACTCATAACCTTTCTCTCAAGCAAATGAAGTATGGATATCGTCAGCATGATTAGTTACGTAAGCGGACGGCAGACTATTTACAAATTTATTAGAAGAGAGTTGTCACAGGACAGTTCACAAGACCCTTATTTGAATCGAGCAAGTGAGAACCGATTTTAATAAGATGTAGATAATGTTGATCGAAATGATCCCAATTGTTTTGTAATATACTTCCCAGATTATCATTATCTCAAAACTCTACTGTAAATCAATAACATCTTTAACAACAGAAACTAAAGAATAAAGCTTGCAATAAGGTTCAATCGAAGAAGAAACCACTCTAACCGAAGAACAGTGAGAGAGTATCCGTTGCAGATTGTGGTTCTCCTGTTTGAAATACAGTTTATGGGAAGTCAACATCTCGAATATTATCAAACTGAATATTGAGGTGCCTTTACCTTATGAGCCTTGATATCTGTAAAAGGTTAACAATAAGAAAAAACCTCGAAACCCTCCGTAGGCACTATAATTGTGCTATACATGTTTTGCAGGACGTTATTTATTGACTCACGATAACATGATTCTGGATTACGATTTACAAATGAACAGGTGGACAGCAATGCTCAAGCGACACAATGTATTTTCAAAGACATCTGTTCAAGGATGAATTCTTGTCATAATGATTTGGTTTCATTCACCGACAGATGTTCCTGTATCGTGCATGTGGTTCCGGCCTGATTCTGTCATCACTTCCGGCTCAGATTTAGGTTTAAGCTGGGCCTGTAGACCTTGATCTGGTTTTGGTTCTAGGTCTGCCCGAAGACCTTGATCTGGTTTTGGTTCTGGGTCTGCCCGAAGACTTTGATCTGGTTTTGGTTCTGGGTCTGCATGAAGATTTTGATCTGGTTTTGGTTCTTGGTCTGCCCCAAGACTTTGATCTGGTTTTGATTCCGGGTCTGCCCCAAGACTTTGATCTTGTTTCGGTTCCATGTCTGCCCCAAGACTTTGATCTGGTTTCGTTTCCATGTCTGCCCCAAGACTTTGATCTGGTTTCGTTTCCATGTCTGCCCCAAGACTTTGATCTGGTTTCGTTTCCATGTCTGCCCCAAGACTTTGATCTGGTTTCGGTTCCATGTCTGCCCCAAGACTTTGATCTGGTTTCGGTTCCATGTCTGCCCCAAGGCTTTGATCTAGTTTCGGTTCCATTTCTGCCCCAAGACTTTGATCTGGTTTCGGTTCCATGTCTGCCCCAAGACTTTGATCTGGTTTCGGTTCCATGTCTGCCCCAAGACTTTGATCTGGTTTCGGTTCCATGTCTGCCCCAAGACTTTGATCTGGTTCCAGTTCCATGTCTGCCCCAAGACTTTGATCTGGTTCCAGTTCCATTTCTGCCCCAAGACTTTGATCTGGTTTCGGTTCCATGTCTGCCCCAAGACTTTGATCTGGTTTCGGTTCCATTTCTGCCCCAAGGCTTTGATCTAGTTTCGGTTCCATTTCTGCCCCAAGACTTTGATCTAGTTTCGGTTCCATTTCTGCCCCAAGACTTTGATCTGGTTTCGGTTCCATGTCTGCCCCAAGACTTTGATCTGGTTCCAGTTCCATGTCTGCCCAAAGACTTAAATCTGGTTTCGGTTCCATGTCTGCCAAAAGACTTTGATCTAGTTTCGGTTGATGACATGGCACTGAAACTGGTTCTGCTTGTAGGTCTGGTTCAGTTAGGGAGGCATCCGGCGGAGATTCAGCAGTCTCCATTGGAGTTTCCTACAAACAACAGAAAACGTAGTACTGTAGCACGATCGTATCGATTTCGAGTCAATTCTTAGCCAAAATTCATTATCATAGTAAGTCACCAATGAAAATCGCTTTTAACTTTAGATGTATGCTAACCAAGTGAACAGCCATCATCATTATTTTACCATTAACAACCGTTGACTACGTATTTCTACGACACACATGTAACACCATTTTACAATTTCTTTCAAGTTTAGTTTCATCTTGAAAAATTTATAATCATGTCTGATTATAGATACAATTCTATTGTTAAAAAGTTAGTTTTACAAAAAATCATACATTGTGTTAACATTTAGTTTTGCAATTGTATTACCGTTTGGCCCGAAAACAGCTCACAGCATCTCGAGTGTATTTCTGGTATCTTTCCATCAAGTTTAAAGTGATTGTCCAGATCTTCAAGAATGGCGGGATCGAGAATGTCCTTGGTTGTTTTAAGCTCTGAAGGAAAAGTTTAAATACAATTTCTTATGATTTATTTTACATATTTTGTTTTCATATTTCACAGTAGAAGCATTACAATCACATTTGTGGCCATCTGCCGCAAAACACTGTTAGCGCTAAACTGTATGTTTTCAAAACTGATTTTTTTTTGGTCATATGCGTTAGAACTATGTTTCTTTATGTTTCCTTAACTGTTTTCGGTTACCGTGAAGCATAACAGAAAAAAGTGTCCGATTATGGTATTATTATATCTGTCAAAACCAAGGTAATTTGGAACTATAAAGAAGATCTCAATATATACTTTCGAAGTACCAATAATAAAAAAAATTGACTGTGTAGTTGTTTTTCTTAGTCTATGAAAACTGGTTAAAATATTTTGACACTCCGTACATTTATCCCTACCGAAATTATACTTATTAGTCCGACGTTTGGCGACCTCGGTTGGTGCCTGAACCGTCAATTTGCACTAACCAATTTGTTTATGTTATCAAGGTTAATGAAGTATATTGATTCGATGTAATGATTTCAATTAATGCCTCTCTCTACCCTGCACATGCTTTCGAAATAATATTCAACCATTTGAATTAAAGGACAATGCGTATAAATTAAGTAAAGAACAACCCTAAATGTAATAGAAGCGTATTAACATAATAATATACCATTAATCAAGGAAGAATGAATGGATTGTTTTAAAGGGATAGTAGCACTTTTTTCCGGTAATTAAAGTCATTTCACGAAATGAAAATAGATGTTACCTGTTGCAAAACAATGTTTTTTTATAATCAACAGAATCAGCTGTAAGAACATAGTACTATGTAAGATAAGCAATGTAAATCGCCTTTTGGTTGATATTTGATCATTTCGTCTAAAAATACAGATGATCGGGTTGAGTTATGAAATAGTTGACCCCTTTAAGAAAATACATTTGGGATAAACTGATTTTTATTTGGGGAAATTAGAAGAAATTAAATTTTCAAAACGTGCTATCCCCTTTAAAGGATTGTTCCCTTTGTCGCGTGACACTTTCAATAATAATAAAAACGTCTTCTCCTTAAACGAAATTATACAATCAGTGTTCAAAGAAGATGACAGTTCATTGCTTCGTGTTCTGTTGGACATTTTCCCATGAAAGGCCAGTCAGAGTTCAAAGCATGACTTACCCCTCAGACCAGATATAGAAGGGGTGCAGATGTGACGCTGACACTTCATGTGCTCAATGTAAGTCTTCTCTTCCTTCATGTTTTTCAGCTGAAACAACACTCTTATTTTAACAACATTTTCATATGGTCACATCTAAAATTAAGGTTAAAATCACAGTTAAAAGATTAAAGTTTTAATACCTACATTAGTACCAAACATATTACATTGGCTTGAACTATACAAATGAAGAGAAAGCAAAAGGTACTTTGGGATTTTTAACATACCATGTTAAGTCATGTTCAAAACAAAAATTCTAAAATTGAGAGTGGGTTAGCGCGGAGGAATTGTATTGTGAGAGCTAGTTCTTCAATAGTATTAAATTTCTTGATCCTATACACAGACAAATAAACTTTCACTTCTTCAAAATTATGTCTTCGTGGGTTTTAATGTTTATTTTATAGATTGGACATATTTACAACTATATATGTTTTTAAAAACCTACATTTGTACAGAAAATGTGTGTGAGTGTGGGTGTGTGTGTGGGTGTGTGCGTGTGTGTGTGTGTGTGTTGCGGGGGTGTGTATGTATTTTGGGCTAGTTCTTCAATAGTATCCAATTTCTTGGCGGGGGTGCTTGTTCTTCAATAGTATTCAAACAAAATACAAATTTATCTTCTTCAAAATTTAATATTCGTGGGTTTCTATGTTTTATATTTACTAGATTTGAAATAAATTTTTACTATATATGTTTGTAAACATGTATATTCATTCATAAAAAATGTGCTTTTGAAACTTACTTTGGATACCAGATTCTGAGAGAGGCATACATGTTCTGTCCCACTGATCGGACTTTTTCTGAACACAGATGATTGGTCAACGATTCTGTTTATATCGATCGCTTTCAACTTCATAATTTCACACAGCTTTGGCACAGGGATGCCAATAGGACTATCATGAAGAACTCCAGCTAAAAGTACTGAAACACAAAATGTTATTTTCGATGAACACAGTTGAAAATGTTTTATTCTAAAACGATGGTAAGACCTTGTGACAACATGTGAGAAACAATGTCAAGTCGATTTCAAATATTAAAAGAGGTTAAATTTAACTAAAATGCTGTCAGATTTTAGTCATCAACAATTAAAATGAGTTAATTTTACTTAATGGCCGAACAAAAGCACAGTCGCTCTTGAGCAGTGCTTACCAACATGTTCACTGTCAATGGAAATTACATCTTGGTCTTCCAGTCTAGTAGGTAAAGATTGTTGTCTCTCGTATGAAGGGTGTGCGGCCATGGGCGGTTCGTCGTTAGAATATTGAAACATGCTTCTCCATATAGCCTTATTTTTTCAACAAAAATATATGTGATGAAACATTATCATATATTCAAAAGAATATTTGTCTAGCAAAAATGTCTTAGCGGTTTTTGCGTCATGGAGTCAATATCACTTTCACAATGTTTTTTGTGAAGCAAGGCACGGAATAAGTTATACTTTGAGATTATTGATGTGCAATTATTTACTTTTAACGTAACAATAAAGAAACATCACCGCAATTGAAGACTTAATGCTGGTGCTTTCAGGCTTTTCCCTATTCCTTGTTGCTTGTAGCATCTGTAAACAGAGAATATATCTGAAGTGTTCGAACCCGAAAATAATTTCAATAATAGGGCGCACTGTAGGTACATTCGAAAGGCATTGAAATCTTTGTGGTGTCACATACATAAGAAAATCATTAATTTTAGATATCAACTTCTTGATTAACAAACACGCCGTTTCAAAATATACAGTGGAAAATAGGGAAAAACCAAATTTCTAAATGACATGGTAGATAGATCATTTCGTTGTTTAAAAATTTTGATTTGCTAAACAACGATTAAAGGGGACCAACATAATTTCTAGCTCTCTTATAAATCAAAAGTTGTTTCCTTGAGAATTAACAGGCCTCAACGACACTCTTTTGCTCATGTTTAGGGCAGACTCTCCTCGCCTCGACCAAAACTACATTTGCAGTAACCCAAGAGATGAGGATTTAGTTTGGAAGAATACCCTATTTAACATATTTTTCTCACCACTTTTGATCAAATAATGGGTTTTTAAAACTTATATTTCAATGCAAATACAATTACAATGGTAGAGGCTTAAAAAAATGGTGCTGAGCAAACACTTGACCCTTAATATCCTTATAATCTTAGACCTAGATCTATAATTAGATTAGATTAGAAATTGATTAGAACATGAGGTCTCATTAGATAATAATACGAAAAGAGTGATTTTCAGTTGGTATCTGAAAATAATCATGCAGACTGATACTTATTACCAAACTTATGTTTGAAGACTTCCCTGTTGTAAGTTACAGAGAAAGCAACGAAATGAACTTTCATTGGTACGCTGGACTTCCCAGAGTTTACTGAATGCAAGATTGTTTATGAATTCTATCCTGGGTGTATTCAGGGTTTGGGAAGAAATGTATCAGTCAACGGAAATTGATCCCTCGGTCTATCATACGGATTGATACAATGAAGTATCAGACCATATGAGACCGAGGATGTAAGTTTAAGTTTAGTATCAATGAAACCTTGTTAGACAAAAAAAAATTGTTGTTAACATTCAACTCCAATTACAAGTACAACGTAGCATGGAGAAAGTCGAAATGTGAAAAAGGTGTGTGTATCATTGCTTTAAATCAAACATAAAAATAAAATCTTTTGAATGTTAATTATCAACTTCATACTCCACTGTTAAAGATTTATCTTTGTTTAAAATGTCAAAGTAGCACAGTATGAGAAGGACTGCAGTCCGAAAAATTTGAGATTGATTTTTGGAATAGTCAGTAGAAGTTGATTGTGGGATCTTAGTTTTCGGCTTGGCTTATGCTTCTGGAGAATTTCTTGAAAGTACTCTGGGGCAGCGTGATGATAGCAGCTGAAGGTTAGACACAGAACTTTGAATTCTATTCTTGCTTGTATTGGAAACCAGTGAAGGTTGGTCAATAAAGGGGTCGCATGGGAGGATCTTTTGCTTCTGTTAATCAACCTAGCTGAGGTGACCTGAACTTTCAGCAGCTTCATTAAAAGATTCTGTCTTATGTTGATGAGCAAATTGTGGCCATAGTCAAGTCTGGAGAGAATGGGAGATCTGACCAGTTGACTAGTGGCATCTTCAGTGAGCAGGTGTCGGATCTGGCCTATGCTTCTCAGGTGGAAGAAGCAGGTTCTACTGCAGATGCTTTTCAAATTGTCATGTAGGAATCGATACAAACACCAAAATCTTTGACTGCATCCAAGAATGGTATTGTTGAGTCCCCTGTACTGAGCATCGATTCAGGGACAGCTTTCCGTTTGGAATGGTTCCGGCAAGAAGGACCTCGGTCTTGCTGTCATTTAGCTTTAACTTGTCTATAACCATTCAGGATCTAACGTCAGAAATGCAGCGTTCAAGATCACGTATTGCAGTAGAGGAGCTGGAGTCAGTAAATGTTTTGTGTAGCTGAGTATCATCAGCATATGCATGGTGAGGAACATCATGGTCATCAATCACATCACTCTAGGACGCTGTATACATAGTAAACAAGATCGGTCCAAGGACCCAAGGTTTCCCACAACTAAGCACGACTGGATCTGACAAAGCACTGTCGATGATAAAGGACTGACATCTGTGATGAAGACAGGACTCAAACCACTAAGAGGCAGAACCTGATAGTCCAATGCGAGTTTTGAGACAGTGGAACAGCTTGTCATGATCAATCGTGTCAAAAGCTGCTGTCAGGTCTAACAACACCAACAGATTCGCGTTCCGATTGTTAGCTGAACGCAAATGGTTACTCTAAGGAGACACGTCTCTGTGCTGTGCTGGCCTCTATATGCAGACTGGTACTTATCATTGAGATCATATGCTTCTAGATGTTCTGTGAGTCGTACTTTCACCGCTTTCTCAAACATTTTGGACAGAAAACTTAGATTTGAAACCGGTCTGAATTAATCGGTCTTGAATGTTGTAGGTATCCAGTCACAAGGCTGGTATTCACAATCTTTGTTATTACTGGCGCCAGGATATCAAGGTAGTCCAGAACTAAAGTAGTTGGAACTGGGTCTAAAGTGCAGTAGGTTGGCTTTGAGTTCCTGATGATTATAACAATATCTGGCTCAGCTAATGGTTATAAAGCATCTAATGTTGCCTTTATAGAAGGACCTTCATATACTTATAAAATGGTTGCTGATCAGCTGAGACCAGATCCTTTCTGATAGTCTAAATTTTAATCGCAAAGAAACTACTGAAATCAGAGTGTCATGATTTGGTGAATCAGGCAGGACAGATTTGTGTTCTCTGCCCATAAGTGAAAGTATGAAGTTGTAAAGGATTCTGGGAGAAGTTGCTTCCATAATTTGAGACTTACAGTATTCTGATTTTGACTTTTTGATAAGTGTGGCGAAATAATTTCAGGATGTTTTGTACATTTGTCTATATACTTCTAAGTTTGTTTTGTGCCATCTTCGCTCTGCTTTGCGAAGACTTCTTTTGGTTGCTTTTATTTCATCTCTATACTAGGGTGCAGATTTCCGGGAAATCTTCTTCACTTTACATGGAGCATGTTTATCTAACAGGGTCGTCTCATAGCACTCACAGAGAGCATCAAGATCAGAGGGTGGGTCAGATATCAGAGTTGACTCCATAAGATCTTTTCTAAACCCGTCTCTGTTGAGCTTCCAAATATAACGACAGACAACATGTTTCCTTTTCTTTACAGGTTTATCACCCACTACTGACAACTTTATGAAAAAGAGAATAGACATGAGTTTGTTTTCAACCAAAATATTTGACATTGGAGACAATGGAAATAGGGTATCTGCTCAATATCCAATCCAATATATGTCCAGATAGGTGTGCTACAGAATCAACATGCTGGATTGAATCATGTGATTCTCATACTTCATGACTTTCTTTGTCTCTGGATTTTCCTTGTGATCAAATTAGACATTGAAATCACCAAGAATGATCAGTTTATTTTGCTTCACTGTTGTCAGAGAAGTAGCAAAATCCAATACAATTTGTGAAGAAGATAAGCCATTCTTTTTAGATGGTGGGGGTCGATATATGACTTTAAATCTGTGAGTAAACTGCCCAAATGAGACAGATATGTTCAACATTTCAAACGAAAAAAAGTGCCTGCTCAGTGTTGAGAACTTTTACAGACATCTGGGACTTGTACACTACAGCTATACCGCCACCTTGTCCATTCAGGTGTGGCTTGTGAATGATCTCGTAACAGATTCTTTAAGTTTTGCTTTATCTCCATTTTCTTTAAACCATGTCACTAAATGAAACAAAATATCAATATCTTCAGTTACTATATTTTTGTGATATTTCAAGGGTCTTATTGCGACAAGAATGTGCATTCCATAGAAAGATTTTCAGGTTATGCTTAAAGTTACTATTGTTCAGTTTCAGATGTCTGTGTCTTTTGTTTTTCTTGACACACAAACTCAAAGTCGACCGACATGTTTTAAAACTTCAGGTGATAAAATATTATTGGCTTTGTTTAGAGAATGAAGAAAGTCACTTGAGTAACACAGTCAGCTCATTGTAATCTCCATAGTATCCACTGTCCTGTGTGCTGTCATTGTTCTTGTCGATTATCATGACCCATATAAATATTCAAAAAAGTCATAATCCAAACATATTTCTTTCCAGGATGTACTATGTCATTCCATGCAGAAAATTGCATTGCAAAGTCAGTATAAATCCAGATATAGCAAAGATTGTAGGATTTTTAAACAATGCTACCTGTCAGTACAAGCGCAAAGAAGCAAATGATTTTTCGGAAACATTTATTTGTCATATTTAGAGAGCAAGATTTCCGATGTTTGATTCTCGAAAACTACCACATGTGACGTCAGAGTAACATTTGAAGGCATTCGACTCAAAATTGCTGTTGGTGCTGAGCTGTTTGCTTGCAAAATAAATAAGTTTAACATACGTGTTAGTCGTACGGTTATTCAAGTGTTCTTTTTTTGGTTTATTCAAAACAATACAACTTCATAAAAAGAAAATTTAAGAAGTGTCCGAATCATAGTCAAAACACTCCGAACAGAGGTCATTTTGACATATTATCAAGCTCTCGATATTAACTGACATATCCACATTATTTATACCAATATTCAGAAAAAAATACTATTTGGTTGTTTTTCATTGTTTACGAATACGGTTTAGTGTACTTTAACATGTCCTTCATTTCCTTACTTGGTTGTCAACATTCATATTGAAACAATATTCCGCCATTTTGTTTCTTGAATCCGTTAATTGTACCTCCCGGCAAAAGTTTGATTATAAAAATTGCAGACAATTAAACTTTTATCAAACGAATAATTAAACTAATAAAAATGGTCAGTGTAAATGAACATTTTGAAACAAACAGATTGCATGAATCGCACATATGATTGCATCAAACTTCCAGGTAAAAGTGTCTGGGGACCTCGAGTGGTGTCCGAGCATCGGTCATTTGTCCTATTGATAATAGATTTAATATAAAAGTAAAAAGGATAATGCTTATCTGCAAATGTTTGATTATATGTATCCCCATCAGATGGAACATCCGAGGTTTCTCGGATACAACGGTATAGCAGATGGTGTAGATAAGAATGCTGTGCAAGAAGTATGGGTCAACACTGATACACAAAGACGTGATCATAAAAAGAATTTTGTGATGCAACAAAACGACCACTTCTCGTATTGCGGGGTTTTGGGGAATCCTTGGTTGTAATTACGCCCTGTGGCGTTTGCGCAGTATAGCCAACACGTCAGAAATCCTTTTAGCTGTCGTGGTGTCAGATTATGGATACCCTGATATGGATATGATATCTTGCCGACTACCTTCAACTAATGTTCTGTACTCTGTTTATGCATATGCTTCAAAATTTGATAACATACTTAATGAGAAAGGCGATGCATTATGCTTGGTGATCTGAACACATAGTTTATATCTGTAAGAAGGTTTTGTCATCGAGTAATGGCGACCTTTCCAACTTTATCCGTATTGCGCATATTGTTAGTGCATTACGCAACAATAGGCCAGACTATACTTGTGGAAGTAAAGATAATACATTGAATCAATGATTGATTCTATCTCTGGTCACACATGAATGGTCCGTTTCTTTATTTTTATGTTATGGATAATTGTAAATATAGATATTTCTGATCATTACCCTTGTCTCGTTACTGCATCTGGAGCAGCAGGAAAATACATGTAAAATCTGATAGCCTGTGTTTTCCAAATCGGCAAAATTCAGCCCAATGTGACATTGATTTGTACAAAGACCAGGGAAAACGTCAACTATCAGAAATCTATCATGACTTAAAGTGACACAGAGTAACTTTCATTGATTTTGTATGTGGCTTAGATAGAGCTATATATCACATGACTTGAGTAAAGTTCCAATCGCCTGTACAAAGTTGCAGTTCAAAAACGTCCATATATATGTTAAGAAGTCGACATTCAGCGTACTATTTACATGTTAACTAGTTAAATAGCTTACTCAGCAATATCAACTTACATCGGTAATGTTATCTGCTTCAAATAGATTTCAGAAATTACGTTTGAGTCATTGGGGCGCGCCTTTGTCCGGTTTTTTCTCGACTATTTTCCTGTTTATTGTTTATTGTTTATTGCTAACTGATAGGCATTCATATGTTAATTTCCAGAAAGAGCCACTAATTGTCTATGAAATAATACAATTTATGAAGTTTGCCATATTTGACCAAAACAACACACTCTGGAAATCAAGAAATTGAATGTTACACTTCTATATATAAACCTTTGGCAGTACTGAAAATAAGATGAACTGACAAGTTGCATTATTATTACGTAGCTAATAGGGATTGATTAGCTGTTGGCAATATGATATATGTAAAGATGTACGAATCCGTAAATTGGTATTTGCGTGTTATTCCCAGAGCATCGAAAAATATTCAACTTCAAACATAACATAGCTTTAAGATTGCTTTTTTGTTCTATAAGTAATTTTGTGTTGATTGAAGTTTGTTTCCAACATACATAACTCAATGTATTTCAACATTAGGGTCTTTACAATTCTTTTGAATTGCCGAAAGTTTATTTTTGACAGTCGCATTAAATGAAGAAAAAAACCCAAATCTGCGATGTTTAAAGCTTGTATAACTTAGACCATCTTCACATTTTGTACCTGTACACTAGTAGTGTATTTAGAGGAGGTGTATAAGGAAATGTAGCGTAAAGACATTCAAATGAAATTATTTTTACCTATTTCTTTCACCGTGATTTCATGACATTCTTATATCTTTCAGCATCACCCAAGTCCAAAAAATCCACAAAAGACAATGGTAAATTCATCTTTATTAACGTGAAGCTTAATTTACAGGAAGTTGCAATGTTTTCTTTTAGATTAAATTTCATTCCCTCCATTGTGAAATTCTGTGATAAATCCATCTTAACGTAGCAAATACGTAGAAAATGATGCCAAAAAAGGACGCAAAAATTGCATTGCCAATTTCGTCCCAACTCTGAACTTCAGCACGGTTCATCTGAAAGTGTATCAAAGTATAAATCTCAATATTATCATTAATATTACACAAGCATAAGATACGAAATAGATGTTAGTTGAATGTTTTTGATGCTCGTTGGAATACCAAGATATCACAAACGTTTTCGTTTATTCAATTTGATTAAATCACGAATCTGACTCATCGTTCATTCTTTCACCCGAACGATACGAGGAATGTCCGCAGTGAGGAACAATAGTTTTTTGATAAACTATAGTTTTATGATAAAACTATTGTTCTATTTGCTGACATTCCTCGTATTTGCAGGGGACATATACGTTTACATTGATACAACACTATATTATACCCTGACATCTCAAATTATTTGTCATATTTATCTGAACTAACGATGGACAAAACGTGAAATTCCACGACGTCATAACTTTGGTCCGTTTAGTACCATGACATCATATAAGTAATGATTTAACAATGCTATGAAATCATAATGTTGACGTCATCAAACGTGAAATCTTTTAGATGTCATTTAGTAGACAATTACAGGAGACTGATTAACAACTACTGTCAAAATGATATCTCACGTTAAACACAATTTGAAGAATACATTTCTTATTCATTTCAACACAACTACCTTGAAAAAAGGTTTTAGGTTATAGTGACAAAGAGTATGTTGTTCGGGTGAATTATTTCAAATATTATCAATAGTGTTAACGTTTGTCACTACATCTGTCATGATTGGTTATTTTTAAAAAACGACATTGTACCTAGTCTTGCGCGAGCCAATGCGTCAAACGTTATTTCAATTACAAATATGATTTGATATAGTCTGATTAAAATCGACAGTGTCCCAGGAATTAGGGTTTCAAAACATTGACTCCACCTTGATAAGCTCTTTCCATCAATGATTTTATTCTCCAAAAGGCCATTAAAGATCGATGTTCAGTTATAGACTATTACTAGTTAGTGAAGACAATAGGATGACGGTGATAATGTTGAATGGATATTTTAGGGGAGTTTACCTTTTCCCCTAGATACTAACATCAAGGCCTTTTGCAATGACTTGTGAAAGGTTAGCTGAGCTTTCATAAGAACATGCAGTTATAGTGGCTGTTTTCAGATCGTTTTGGAGAGGAAGCCCTCTATGAATCGATTTCGTATCCCGGTAGAGTCAATATCTGGAAACATTTATTCCTCCCAAAACGGTCGGTATTAATCAAACTCGTTTTAAGTGTTTAAATAGGTAATATAACTAAGCTATTCAAACCAAGAAACGCATAGCTAAAATAGTCATTTACATGCGGAATGAGGGATGCAGGACAGAGATAAAGAACGATTGCTAAACATACATAAAAAAAAGAAAGCGGTGAATTGGCAGATAATTTGGCAGATAAACTCTGTGAAATATATCATATAATATCTTGGACAACTTCCATATGAAACAATGTTTGTTGGCGTTGGCGGCCCATGGTTTGGAAAAGATTCAAGTTACACTGTTTTGGAAAGTTACACGATTACTCAAGAAACAAAGACCGATTCCATGTCCAGGAGGGTTATTCGTTTCCAAGGACAATCAGTTGTTGCTCAATGCTCCAGAAACAGATGTCTTTATTTTCGCTGGCGTCTCTGGAAAACATTAGATACCCTTGCAAACGTTGGTTGGTACTCAAGTACCTTGAAATGACTAATCTAGTGTTTAACTCCCGTCAGAAAGTAAACATCACGAATTTGATTGTCATTAAAACCATCCGAATATCTGTTTCTTATTAAAAAGTTTGCATGAATTGAGTATGCAAAAGAAACTCCTGTTTGAAGTATTAAATGATTTAAACCCGGTTATGTTTAAGAGAAAAGTTCATAAAAGACAGAGAGCTTCGATGCAAATTTATTATTCTTTCAAAAAACATCACATGATGAACATATTGCTATGCGTTTCCCTTTTGAGCAGTATACATGTATAATACGTATAAGGCCTTCGAGCAACTTTAAGTGAAAATATTCATTCATTTTGGGATGAAAGTGTAAGTTTAGTGGGTTGATTTGACTATAAAATTACTTTATATCACTTTAATCTAAAAAAACGTATGGGGGGGTGGGGGGCGGGGGGGGGGGGGGGCTTAATTTCAAACCGTTGAAAAAGTTGAAAACAATATCTTTGACTCCTTTAAGAGACATTTATAAGTTAGTTACCAATCTTAGGTGTGGAGGTTGAAATGCATAGATTCAATATCTATGATTAGACTTGAATCTGACAAATGATTGTTTCAGATAAGAAGTAACATGTCATCATTCTGCTAATGAAAATCAGAGATTTATGTTTTCTTCATGTTTGAAACGAGAGACACTTACCGTCAGCCCGTGCTCACGGCACATCAGATCAGCCATACTTCTGAAAGCAGTCTCGTTTTTGTCATAGTTCGCTGAGGCTTCAGACACGAGTTTTCCTGCCTGGATAAAGATAGGCTCTACTGCTCTGACTTTGTGTGTTACAGACTCTGGCACCAGGTCGCTGATGTTCTTTGAACCTCCACTGAAGGCGATAAATAGGTACACACCCTCTTCACAAACTGTAGATAGACGTTAAGAAATGTCCTAAAACACTGCCACATCAAGAAAATGTTTTCAAATCCTAAAACTGTAAGGGACCAATGTTTTGTTTGTGACCATTTCAACATAAAAATCCTTCAATGTCTTGAAATTCGTTAGAACTAAAACGTCCTACATCGTATTTCCTTGTTAATACAGCTAACACGGAAATTCTAGAAAACCATGAATAGTAAAGCAAAGTTATTGAAGTTAGAGCTTTGAACATTATCAACATTAGAGAGCCTTTCATTTCCGAAATCGGTCCGCCATTTTGGTTTTTCGGGGAATGACATGAAAAAGGCGCTGTACTTTTGCTAATTTTACGACAATACAAATAAATGATTTATATTCATCGATAGGCTATTCAAACATTTACAAATGATTGAAGATAAGACAAACCAACTATCCCTTGTAATAACACTTGTGCGGTGCTTTATTTACCGAGTGTGCACTGTTATTTGTAAAGTTGTTTTTATGTATTCGGTACTAGCAGAATCTAGAGTTATCGTTCGTGATTAGAGTTATCCGTCCTTGAGAATAGGTATGTGCACTTCCGGTTGGTTGACGTTGGCGCCATGGGTCGTGATTATTGGGCCATAAAAGTGTGAAACTTCATCATCGACCAAAATAACGGGGTTTAAGATCCGCATGTATACGTGCGATCAGCCGTAAAAGTTCAAGCCATCAAAATGCACCTGTCAACTAAGTGTTTATTTTACAATCAATGGAAATCTGATATATGTTTTGAGAACTACTTATCAAAAGTTAATGTAAAAAAAATTCGAGTAGCCCTAACCCGATTTCGTTGCTCATCCCATGAATTAAACATTGAAACTGGTAGATATTCAGGTGTGCCAAGAGAAAATAGAATATGTCAACTTTGTAACAGAAATAATATAGAAAATGAATTACATTTCTTACTTATATGCCCTGTCTATACGGATCTACGAAAAAAGTATCTCAAACCATATTACTATAGAAATCCTAGTGAACGAAATTTAATTTCATTGTTAACAGCTAATAACACATTAATATTACAGAATTTGGCGATGTACACATATTTTGCAATGACGTTAAGAAGAAAGATTGTATTAGAAAATAACTAATAAGTGACTTAATACTCATTATACATGTAATGTACTACAGGCTTGTGGCCTCTTCAGTACTAAATAAAGATTCATTGACACTAGTGCGGTGCTTTATTTACCGAGTGTGCACTGTTATTTATAAAGTTGTTTTAATGTATTCGGGACTAGCGGAATCTAGAGTTATCGTTCGTAATTAGAGTTATCCGTCCTTGGGAACAGGTATGTGCACTTCCTGTTGGCTGACGTTGCCGCCATGGGTCGTGATTATTGGGCCATAAAAGTGTGAAACTTCATCATCTACCAAAATAACGGGGTTTAAGATCCGCATGTATATGTGCGATCAGCCGTAAAAGTTCAAGCCATCAAAATGCACTCAGGTATTGATTTTTCTTTACTTAATCTGCAGAACTGTAGCTTTATAACCTGTTCCCAAAGTATCATCGACGTCAGGGTATCAAAGCCTATTTTGGAGAAGCAACTGTAGCTATCTTTCCTCATGTCTGATCTAAGATATACTAATTTATGTAAAAAAATAGCAGCTATAACACGTATCCGTTCATAAATGTATATACCATAGAGTACCAGTGGTACCAGTAATAAGAACCCACTTCCATGAACTGAAAGGCTGGTAATGAAAATCATCCTGAAAATCTTACTGTGATACAATACACTATATACTTTCACATAATTTAATGTTAAATAAACAATTGTGTTCTTCTTTAGCTGAATCTGGTTGACGTTTTTAAAACAGTTGCAGATTTTTATATTTTTGGGGGTGTCACCTCTGTTAATGGTATTTGTATTTGTCAAATTATGATGATAAATAATATTTTGCTTTGACAAACAGGTTTGTTCAGACCACTTTGTCGATGGAGATGGACGATCCTGGAAAAGCCACATCCCCACTTTGTTCTTGCCACAGAAGGTGGAGAAAACTACCAAACCAAGGACCTCATTAACAAGCAGCACTTGATTGTCCAGAAATGGAATGTCATTCGTATGTTTTCCTTCGGTCTATCTCCTTGTCAATAACATACTTTAACTTTAATTAATCAGAAAATCGGAAGTAAAAACAACATTTCTTTCTAATATTTTATGTCATCCTCTAATACTAATCCACTAATTTACATGCATGACAGATAGCCGAAGACGGTTTGATTTGTTTCTATATTTGTGTAAAATTTATATTTTCAGTTATGCAGAAAGCGCAAATTCAAACATGATGTTCAATACAGGCCTGACCAACTATTCAACCTTCGATGCTTTGTTTCAGAGTTTAATACAGCATGGAGCTGATAAGTTGAATGTTGAGCATAGTGAAATGTCAAAGAAGCAAACAGTCCAAAAGCTTGTAGATGAATTCCTCTTAGTGCTGATGAGACTCAGACTTGGGCCTTCAATTTAGAATATTTTCAGCTTGGATCGGATTCATGCACAAATGTTTTGAACACTTAGTATTTCTTCCAAAACTCGAGGTATTGCAACAGAAAATACCAGACTGCTTCAGAATATTTAAAGATACCAGGATCGTTTTAGAATGCACAGAACTGTTCATACGAACACCATCTTCACTTAAGAATAAGAGTCAAACATACTCATACTACAAATCCCATAGTTGGCATTGGCATGACAAGTTGTTGTGGTTTCAAAATTGCATGGACGATCGGCGTCTGATGTGTACATAACCCGTAACAGCGGTTTGATAGAATTTCTAGAAAGTGGTGATGCTGTCATGGTTGACAAAGGTTGAAATCCATCTACGAAATGAATTGAAAGAAAAAGTCAAACTGTACTGTCCCCCATTTTTATAAAAAAAAACCAGTACAGTTCAGTAAATCTGATGTTGAAACCACTAGGCGAATAGCCCCCACAAGAATTCATGTCGAAAGAAAGATGGAACAGATTAAGAATTTCAGAATACTCCAATCAATAATGCCCATTAGCTTGAGTGGTGTAGCAGATTCTATATTATTTGTCTGCAATGCACTGACAAACCTTCTACCACCACTAATAAATTGATAAGCAGTAGCCATTTACATCTATTTAGTATTTACTGTGAATGTTAAATTCGTAATATATACAATTAATTATTAGTATTACCATTTCTAAATATTCCTCTGACAATGTCTTCAATGAAGTTTCAATATTAAACGTATAAATGTTATCTATATAACTGAATAAGTCAAGTCAAGTCAAGTCAAGTTCATAAACGTTCTTTAAATCTTGTTTTATGAAATTGATTTGCGGTAGAGCTCCTAATCATTTCGATATAAATATGTTATAGATAAATTTATTGCCTGCTAAAAAATATTTTATATCTACCTACGGATAGAACATGCAGTCACGTTCATAATGCATTAATCACTGAATAAAATGATTTTCCATACAACGTTAATGTTTTTGTTTGATTTGCTTACGTTTTAAAGTATCATTTGCAAAAATTGCATCAGAGAGCATATGATAAGAAATTACAATATTTTTAAAACATAATTTAGGTCTAATTCTGAAAATCTAATAATATATCACACCTGGTCATTTGACTGAATTTAGGTCAGTGCGATGCGAGCTGCATAACAAGTAATCTTCGACATGCGTGTGGCTTAATTTGGGGAAATGTTTAAGATTACTTTGATGTCAACTCACTAATTTGAGGAATCAGTTATGTTTGTATTTTGTCTGTAGAGTTTGATGTTTCTAGTTGCGACGCAAGGCTCCGACACTTTATTTTGACGCGATTCATGGCTGCAACGTCAAACAACCGGAAGTGCACATGCCTGTTCCCAAGGATGGATAACTCTTATCACGACGAATAACACTAGATTCCGCAAGTCAGGAAAATCTACAAAAATGTTATTCTCAGTAAAATTCCCATTGAATTTCTGTCCACAATATCCCTTACAGGATTGTCTTTTTTAAAATATAAAACGGTGAACTTCCAAACTTATGACCATCATTCCCATTGGTATTCCCTCCCCTTTCTATCATTTGAACATTCTAGCATTACCAAGAATCATTACCATGGTTTATATCAAAATTATATTTATTCATGTACGATTGTAGTTTCCCTTTAATGACACCTTTGCTTCCTTAAAATGTGATTAACAGGCTGTTGTTACACATCAATATGATTTAATCTAAAACATTATACAGTTATGACTTGTCTACGTCTATACACTATGCTGTGTGACATAAACATAAAAGATAACAGATATGGCAGAAGAACCGCTGTGAGTGTTCTCATTTCTTGCTTAATAGAAAAGATATATGAATGTCAAAACATACCTCGGAGTACAGGAAGGACATTGTCTTTGAACTCATCGGCTGGTCGACCTGTAGGGCGAAAGACTATAATTCTCAAAGTTGTGTTACGCTTTCCTTTTATGAGCTTGGATAGGTGAGTTTTGACACTCGTCTCCAGAGACTGGTTGGAAGAATACTCTGGGACGATTGTTATTTGGTAGGAGACACCCATACCTAGAAACAAAGGTAAAAGAGACCAAATGATGCTTGTGTTAAATGAAATGTGAGCAGAACTCAGGGACTATGCGATGTTGAAATGAACACCTACTACAAACAAACATATAGGATATAAAAAAGATGTCGCCACATGTCTCACGGACTAACATTATGAGGAAGTTGACTCAAAAACCTACAACGAAAGTATCACATATCAAACGATCATACGCAAAGGTGATCATCGTAATCTTTAGACTGCATGGAAAGAGGGGTGATCCTAATGTGGTAATGGACACGCGGTAAAGGATAAAAATGACAGGTCACATACTGCGGTAGAGTCCTTTCAAAATTGTAAATTAAATAATGTTAGTTATCAACTTTACAGTTTACATCAGATACTTTACCAGAGGAAGATGAAACTTTATATTATTATAACATGAAGAGTAGGCAATAACTATCATGATTTTATGTCTTAAAGTTATTGTCAGTAGACAATGTCTGTTAAGTTGAAGAAGCTGACAGTAAAAGAAAAAAATATTTACTGAAAGTCATCATTTATGTTGTCTTATCTTCACTCTGATGCAAATGGCAAAACACCTGGACATCATAACAGTTGTTGCTTTTATAATTCAGTTAAATGACTTTGTTAGATTAAGTTTTAGTAACCTGCTAGACTTGAAAATCAATGTTTTTAAAATGAAAAAAAGAAACTTTCATCCTTGAGTTAACTTCTTTACATTTTGTGTGTGAAGATATGTTTGCTAAAGATCATTCGTTTTTCATCTGCGAAAAAAAATCGAAATAATTTTATTTGCATTGAATAGACCAGGCAAGCTATCTATAAAATGATCAAACATGATAAACAGAGATCTCAGAAAAGGAGAATAAATGTCACCGATCTCTTGTTTAAACCGGAATATCTTTAAAAGATTCTACCAAGAGAGGACAAAATATGCAAATTCATCGTCTTCACTCAAATTATTCAAAGCCGTTCACACTAGAATTTGGCAAGTCACTATGAAAATAAAGCCTTACCTGAATTCCTGAGATAACAGATTTAATATCCCATTGAAATTCAAATTCAGTAACTTGGTTCAGTTTACCAAGTCAACAAAATAATTTCTTGAAAATATGTCGTTGAAGGCTTTGAAACCTTTCTCCGTGCATGCATAAGTCATCAAAAAGAAGGCTTATCATTTTCAAACTCTTTCAACGGTTACTCACATGGACTCAAGCCTAGTTAAACCGGTTTCAAGAAAAATCACCACACCTTTGCCAGAACCATCTTCCGCATGAGCATGCGCATGTCTGACACCTGGCAAAATAAATCTTTTTACGACTTAGTGTTTAATTTAAAGATAAAACACTGGCTGTTTCTCTACATATGACTAGAGCAGTCTATTTTTTCCAATGTCTTGAAGAGTTTCATGTTGGAAGGATATCTATTACTGGTGAAATGAGTTTTACATTGAAGATAATCGTTATTTGCAATCTCAAATATTCTGAAACCATATTGTCAAATTTTTTGTTGCAACTAAAATCTTTTCATCTATGCTTAGTAGATAATTAAATTCTGATGGGAAACATGAAACCTTACATTAACTGATAATGTATACAGTATTTCTTATTTCAGACTTATGTGGTTTCTTATTTTTGGATCTCTAAATTGGTGTGATTCTCTACTTCACTTTCACCTTCACATATACTGCTGAAGAACAGAAACTGCGCCCGCTGGACAAAAATGTGTTAGAATACTTACAATCTTAATGAAATATCATGTAAATAAATCTTCACTTAATTTCATTCAATCCTCTTTCTACCAAAGCGCATGCTTTTTTGAGGAGTGAAAAACGTCCTGTTCCTATGACATCATGAACAGTATGACGTCATGTCATATCCATGTTCTCACTAGAACACAATTGCCACAGAGTTTTTAAATACTGGGGCTCACATCACATACAGGAGAGTTTTACCTAAATGTTGTTTTTTTAATGTAACCCAATGTCGCTTTGGTTGATGCCAAAATTGTACATTTATACCTACCTATTGTTTTTAAGATTGAGAGTGACGTCAAGGAAGTCGACAACTTTTTTGTTTGCTTCAATGGTAACTTTAAGGTCATGTTGTTTGAAAATCTTGCAGATTTCTTTTTTTGTTTTTTCTATTGTCCTTGGGTTTTGGTCTAGGGCAGCTAAGCCATCGTCTCTGTAGAGGCCGATGTTGTTGCCTAGTTTTGCTTGCAGTTTAGAGAGCAGGAAACAGCTAATAAGCTCGCATGTTTCATTGGCAAGTCAAATCCATACTCAAACACAAGCAAAAGATGCAACCTCTGCATATACGAAAAATTTATTATCATCTGCAAACCTCAAATGGCAACCCTTAACAAACGTAACGAGTTGGTCAACACATGTAGACACAACAGTAAATTCCTGCTCAGAAACAGCCAAAACCAAAAACCAGCCCCAAAACGCAGCAACCCAAGAAACAAAGAAACACATAGCCAAAACGCAACCAATGGGCGCCAATCAGCCAGCAAGCCCAAGCGCACACACGTAACAACAAGTGGCCAAAACCTGACATAAGCTATCACTTGACAAATGCACTCAGCATGAAACAGAGCTGTAGTGATAGACTATTTTGATAATGTAGAAAACATTGACTTATATACTATATATATATATATATATATATATATATATATATATATATATATATATATATATATATATATATATACATATTGACTATATAGATGATTACGTTGTATAGGGTTTACAAAATTGAATATTTGATTGTTTGAAGTTTATCAATCAAAATGTTTACAAGAAAATAATTTTCAAAAACTAAACCGTTGGAGAATCAAGATACGGTAAAATAACATCTTTTAAAATGATGGCATAACTATCAATTGCATAATTTAATCTATCTATTGTTGGGTAATCTTAAAAAGAAGTGAGAAACGAAATCATTGTAATAGAATTTGTAAAGCTTTGAAGGAAACCAAAGGTCAACAAGGTTTAATCCCAAAATCGTAAAGAGATTTATGTGGAACAAATCAATCACTTGTTGCCTATAAAAACACTTTAGAACACGCAGTTTAGACAACAATTTAGAAACTTAGGTCAGAAGCTAGAAATAATGTTTTTCTACGATTACGGGCCTGAAGTGTGGTCATGTTGAAACTTGTTACTTGTTCCTACACATATTGTCCAAGATAAGTGCTTATAAATCAATAGGCACATGTGAATTAATTTTTGTACAAGCATCGTTAATCGTAGTTTCATGTTTTTAAGAAATAGACTACACAATTAGAACTTTCCAAACTAATGTTTTAATTGGTTGTACCCGGTTGTACCCGGTTATTGGGTTTGCGCAGATACTCAACAAAAAAAAAGAACTTATTTCCAGGACGAATTAGATTCAAAACGTTTGCAAATGTCAAGAACTCAAGTAGCTCAATCTTGGATTGTCAGAATAATCCTTCATCCAATTACATGAACTGGTTAACCTATTACAAAATTCTGCAATTGACCTTGCAAAATGTATGTTTTACAAGATAGCATTATTTTGTAAAGTATCATTACACAAATGGCTTTCTCGATGTCAAGGTTCACTGGCGCAGGTCTGTACAATTCCCTACATTCAAGTATGATGCAGTGGTATTGACACCTGCACCAGTCACCTGTGCTATCAGTTATATCAAACTCTCAAATACCTAGCTTGCCGATCAATAGTCAGGCAGGCATCCTGTTTAAGACGAAAGAGCAATGAACACAATAATAACTCTTCTACACTCATGCAACACAAATTTCGAAATGCAAAACACAAATGGCAATTATACGATGCAAGTATATGTTACTTGCTGTAAAACTCTTCCTTGAGGTCTTAACATCACTTGAAAGTGTATAAAGGATGTTCAGACTCTTATGTGTGAATTCGAGTGTAACTTTGCGTCTAGACAGAAAAGGTTTATAGCAAGTAACATATACTTGCATCGTATAATTGCCATTTGTGTTTTGCATTTCATAACACAGGTCAAACTCAAGCTTCTTCTAAAAGATTTAAAACACGATTTTCATAAACATAAAAAAGTTCTTTTATTCTTAAGATATCTTAATTCAAATGATATATTCGTTCAGTCAAGTAAAGCTTTCAAAAGAGACTCCAATTGCAGCAAAATCTGAAAGTGTAGGGAATGGAGTGCACAATTAGTTAATTAGCTAATTTTCCTTTGGACAGACATTCCTTGACCAAAAGCAATAATTTCAATGGTTGAACTATGAACCCCCTTCCCAAACGAAAATTCTGTATCCGCCCTGAAGCGAATTAATTTCAAAATATGGATTGAATGGGAACATTTAAAAGGTCATTCAATAATGAAATTAATTATTTGTAATATTAAGTGCCCAAGAAAAGTGATTTTTTAAGTTAACGATCTATCTGAAAAAAATGAGTTTTAAATACCAAAAGTTATGTTGAATTAGAGAGGTGATCTCAGCGTAAGATATTTAGCCAAACCGTGAAGATAATGATAAAGTACATGTCCGTGTTTGATCTCAAGGAATATGCTTCAATGCTGATATACCTGAACAGTGAGGAGAACAACCATTGGATCTAGTGCGATAAATTATTTTCCAAACCAATTACTTCTTTAATGGTGATGTTCAAATAGGAGACATTTTCTCTGGAACGAACCATACGTTCTGTGGTTTGAGTTTGCACTTGGTCTTTGTTGATAACTTTCCACATCATCCTGTCTCAGGGTAAGACGTATAGCTGACTCTCCACTCTTCTTACCCTGGGTGTAAACCCAAGCATAAACTTCGCGCCGTGACCTTTGACATACGAACATAAAAATAATCAACCAATAATTACGTTAGAAAGGCGAGTCGGCGCCCATTCCTTCGAAACTAAAACCGAGTGAGGGAGTTCAGGGAGAAAGGGATCGAAAGGATGAGAGGAGAGACGGAGAGAGGCATAGTGAGGTGCATGTATGTAGAGCTTGCACAGCTCTAGCGGTCTCTGAAGCACGCAAACCACCACACCACGGTATTGAGTCAAGTGGTCGAAAATCAAACCGATCCCTAAATACATGATGTATGATTTGTTATAATAAACTAAACAGAATGTTAAGGAGGCTGTCTTAGGTTGCCTGAAATTTTATCGCACACCATCGCGATAAAAGCATTTGATTTGCTGAATCATAGGTCACGGCGAGAAGTTTATGCCGCGGTTTACACCCAGGGTAAGAAGAGTGGAGCGTCAGCTATACGTCTTACCCTGAGACAGGATGGACCTTAATAAATTGGAAATTACACTGAATGTGTAAAGGTAGGGTTCAACAAACCAGCGTAGCGTAGCCTTTGTTCACCTTGCAGTATGTCAAGGGAGATAACTCTTTGACAGTACGTCGTCTCTCGTTACTAGGGTAGCGCGTGACACAATATAACTTAGGATAATATGCCTACGGCACGGTACCGCTTTTGGGCAATCAGTAGCCGACATTGCTGTGCAAGTCAAAATAATGACTTATATTGGATGACAAATCAGTGATAATTCCAAAATATGAGATTTTTCAAAGGACGGCGACAAACTAATCATATATCAAAGATTTGAAAATTAAAACTAAATTTCTAAATCAATTGTCCTGGTAATTATGGTAATTTATTTGAAAGAGTTAAGAGGACAAAACAAACTATTGATACGTCTGTAGTGTTGACAAGGTGATACCTTGTAGGTGTTAAACAAATTCAGAAGTCAGAACTTTACGCCATAGTAAGTGGGTTACTTTGAATGAAAATTTAAATGATATGTTATGTAATATAGTTTTTTAAAAATATGTATCAGTGAAAAACTTTTCAAGTTATTATGACAATTGTTTCAGATACCAAATTGTTGCCAAATGCGTTTATTAATGTTTGTTTTATCTAAGAATGATAAGATATTAATATGATTAGAAATCATAGCAACATTGGCCTTGTTTAACTTATGAATGGATCAAAGATGACATTGAGGTGACTAAAGAGAAGAAAAGAGATATGGATTTGATGACAAGATTTTCCTTTAGTCGAAGATAAGGAGGAACATTCCTCATAAATAGGAAATATATATATATCATTACATGCATTCATGTGTCACCAAATTTCACCTTTTTTCTTAAGTCAGTTAATTGAATTGTAGTCCTTTAAAAGGTGATAATCTGACCATTGAGAAAATTATGGATCTTACCTTTTATTGAATGTACTAGCTTTTGGTTTAATTAACAAAAATAATATAATTCAATATAATAATGATCCTGAGTCAATGATAATTAATATATTAGCTAAACTAATATTACGTATCCAAATTTGTTTTTGAAAAAGAGCTTAGTTTTCAGAAAAGTTTAACATTACCAAATTAAAGAAGGTAAAGATAACCAACGACTGAAAGTTCGTTTCTTACGTTAGATTACCACCTTGAGAAATGATAAATCGAAAAACGGAAAATTGGGTTACAGGCACATTAAATGTTTTCATGTTAACCATCACTTTTATTACAGGGAAACGACCAGTGCATAGGTCACAAAATATGACGGCATTTGTGTAGCATTTTAGCTTGAATTTTCAAACTGTATTTAAGACTGAACAAACACAGAAATCTATTTCTTATTAATTCAAACCTTGACATTTAACGGAAATAAATTTCCTGCATTGCTAATGACCAATGTTGGCAATCTAATTGATAAACATTGACATGCCATAAGTCTATGTGCCCTTTCAGGCTAGATGAGTTAGCATATAAGTGATTATAAGTATATTTCATGATGATAAGAGTTTTTTTAATAATCTGAGTGTATTTCTGTGATAGATTTGGTTGTTCAAGAACTTGTGCAAAAGTCTCGTTTATATTCTCATATACTTATTTCGTACTACATGTACAAGCAGTCAAAACCTGCAAACGTATTTTAGAAAGAAGAAGTATTATTTTATGCACTCGTTAGAGATACTTTATGTTATTTTTTTACTGTATATGTTGAAAAAAACATTTTGTGTGTCTCTCGCAACCCGCAATTGATGACTCGTCAGTCTCTTGGATGTATGTTTATGTGTTCATTGAATATAGATATTATTACTGTACGAAGGGAGAGCTACGGAAAATAGCTGTCTATATGTCTTGTCATTTCTTCATCATCGCTTGTCTTTTCCTCTGTACACAACCCATGTTGCGCTACAGTCAGCCTGCGTTCAGAACTATGAAGGTGCATCAGCTCCCTGCTTTACATTTTCATTTTGTGTCTCTATTTATATTTCATTGAACGTAAGGACTCTGTGAGGCTTTTGTTAGCAAACGTAAACAACTTCCATTTAAATCGCATAAAGGTCTTAAGATATATAAGATCTTACAGGGATACGTGAAACCGTGAAACAATCGTAAGCAAACATGTCGTGCAGTTGCTGTAAAACATATACAATTCATGACACTTTTGAAAATTTAAATTCTGAATTAAGCTCAAATATTTATACCTAATTTGATAATTTGAGAAAAAAACTTACAGCTGTATTTTTGCCTGCAGAAAGGCACGTATTATATTTATTTATTTTATGACAGGAGTTTGAAATTTTCAGATATATGAAACAAAATGGATAACACAATCGGCGAAGTACAAAATCAAACACATTTACTTTCAGGAGTCGAAGCCACACTGTAATTCGCTAATTGTATAATAAATGATTAACCCGTTTTCTTAAAATAGAATTAGATAGAGTTTAGTTTCCTGTTTTTATTTCAAATATTTGAAATCGATTTGAAATCCTCTAATTGTACCTTCTTTGAATTCCTTGGGAATTACCAATCTGTTGCTTGGGAAAGTAGAAGGCCCTGGCAATAATGAGCTCTTATCGAGGAAATCCCGATTTCTTAAACATTTGGCAATATTCCGCTACGTCTATGACTTAAACTGTGAAATGCACATCCTTTTCGATTTATAAAGACTTAGAAGTGATAATTGTCTTAATTTAAAAGGACAACACTTTCCGGTATGATCCATTTTCGCCGTAAAGGCTTCTGAAGTTGCTTTACTTTCCATGGTAACCTTTGCGGGTTAGAACATTGCTTAGTTTAAACTTAACTGTGAGTGAGCGATGATGTTTATAATTGAGTATTTTATTTCCCCGTAAACGTTTATAGCGATTTTGAAATATTTGTAACTAAACAGTAGTTTTGAGAGTTTGAAAAGAAGAAGAATGTTGACTGCTTCAATGTTGTTATTTAACATCGCTAGAGAATTGAAAGAATTGAAAGCTGTATCCCACTTTCGACAGGGGTCACTTGGGATTTAAATAATCAAAATAAAATAATAAATAAATGAAAAAGTAATTTTCCTGCGAAAATTCAAACTATCCAAAATGACTTCGAAATGTCATATTTTAAATTTAGCTAAATCTAAGCATAATCTGATTTGTAAACAACAAGGGTAATGACTACAATAGTGTCAATACACCATCCCACCTAAAGGTATAATTTGAAAGGATTAATGTCAGTTAACGGAATAACAACATCTATATAACGTCAAATGTCAACATGATAACTTTAAATATAACGAGTTTATTTGCAGCATATATAACTGTATATATAACGATGTCAATGGTCACTAAAGGAGAAAGATTTTCATTCGGCAACGTCATAACTACATGTATAGGAATAACGAGTTCATTAAGAACATACATAAGTATAGGAATCAATCAATTAATATCATAATCAATAGTCAACATGATTACTATAGGAATAATAGGTATGATAACTACAGGAATAATAGGTATGATAACTACAGGAATAATAGGTATAATAATAACAATGTCAGTATGCATCATCATAGCTACTGAAACAACCTTTTTGTACTTTTCTTTAGAAAAAGCTTTTTGAATCGGCGACATCTTAGTGAATAACAAAGTGAATTACTTATATGATATCTAATGGAGATATCTATATGAGGGACAACTTCATAAATGGTAACAATTTGAAGTGACAACACTGTGACAAATTAATTATTACATTAAAACATCAACTATATTACTATAAGAATAGCAAGTGAAATGGTAAACAATATAAATTCACAATATACAAGAATACACATATCAATTGAGTTTAAGTAAAACTACCCTACCTGTTTCTGTGCCTTTTGGTGATAGGACTCTGTCGACTGTGTTCAGCTGAGGGACGTCCCCCTATCCACTAACGGAGTTCAGCATACAGGCTCTGCGCAGGACTGATAATGCTTATATAAAGTGAGCGAGGCCTATCTCAGGGCAGTACCGGCACACGGAGAGCAACTGTCAGAGAAACTTTCATCTCTTTACTAAACTCTGTTTCATCATCCTTTTGTATATCAAGGTAATGTAACATGCTGGATTGGATTTTTGTTTACTTTTGCTAAGTTTAAGTTTAAATACGGTTTGATTCAATAATTTCTTATTTCTTAAATTTAATCATTTGATACAATAACTCTGTATCGCAAATAGATGTAACAAGTTATCTTGTTGAACTTTATGACATGTTAAATGACATCATATGATCCATAAAATCAACATTAGAAAGAACAAAACAACTTACATTTATTTTATTGAGATATCGACTAAAACAGCAGATATCATACGAACTCTTAATCATACGTTTGTTGCTTTTGATTCAACAAAACAAGCATAATTAGAAATTAAAATATCCAAATAGTCATAAAATATGTACAGTTTTGTATGTATATATTCATATCAGTTATACATATCTATTTACTGATTTCTATTTTGTTATTATATACTTTATACCCGTTCATCGTGATCAAGTTATGTGTTGTCGATATCCCAAGTTTGCATAGATACTAGAGTAATAGAAAGTTGTGTTACATTAACCATTTTTCCATTCCTAATTATTCATATTTCTCTTTTTCCAGATGGGAGGAGGAGAGAGCAGAACCCTGAACACATTTTGTAACGAGCCGGAGGAAAGGGATGGGGGAGGAGAGGTAACTTTGTATGAATAAATGTATGAATGAATATATGGAAAGGTGGACACAGGGTAGTATCTTTCCTTTCCATTTTCACATTTTCTTAGCTCATGATTGTTTGTTGTGAACCAAAGCAAATGAACGTTGTGCTTAGACTATTTAACTCAATCTTTTAAACTTTTCCCGACTGGCATTTTTTTTACCCTTATTCTGAATTTTAAATAGGTTTATTTATTCCACGTAGTTGCCATTCGTTATTTCTCAAGTGTGCCGCCGCAATAAAATGTGAAATACATCTGCAAAATTGTACAAATGTAAAGAAATTAGCGATTATTGAAGTAGTACGTCATTACGTTTAGCTTTCGTTCCATTGTTCAAACTGTTAAATACATGAATGACGGTGTAGCAACAACTACATTGAGCTATTATTTTGCAATTTTTTCACTTTGGCAAATTTGCCGTGCGGAGGTAAGTGCCAAGTAAAGCTACAGCACATGCGTATCAATTTGATGATTCGCCGCCCTAATCCTTTATGAAGAAACTTTTATTTCCATTGTATTCGAGATTTATCTTTTAAAATACATATGGGTAATATAAACAATAACCAACTCATGACGGGAAATGACAATTGTGTAATTACAGAATAAAGATAAATAAAGATAATCCCCGTCACTCGTTAGTTATTGTCTAAGGATGTATGTATGTGTATGTGTGTACGTATGTGTACGTATGTGTACGTTTCAGCATACGTTTTGCGCGTGTTGGTGAATGCACAAGTTCAGTGACTGCGTTCGATGCGATGTGGTTGTGTAGAGGAAAGGATGCAATAACACCATCATTTCCTGCTAAGAATAAAACCCGTACCAGTCCTCTAAATGTTTTTATGAAAAAAAGATAAAAAAAGGTAAAAACTGTTATGACGGATATTTGTTAGGGTAGCATAAGTGACAAGCAAATTACTATTCGATCTGTGTGAACCTGATGATGCAATTATCTCGGATTCTACCATGAAAGTGCCGGATACTCGATTCTGATTGTGCGCGTTCGGTTTCAATTTAAAATTTACTCGCTATCAATCCAGTATAACATGTCTCTGATTTTCAAACACACTAGGTTTATCTCCTAAATATCAAATGTTATCCTCTCAACTTGGCAGTCTTTCAGGGACCAAACAAAGAATCACACCACTGTAATTGGGAAATTGCCATCAGCCCTTGAATTTGGTAATAATATGAACTTCCAGGTTTAAAGGTTAATTTCCCTTTAACACATGTCAAAAGAAAGTAGGGTCCGTTGCAGCATCGAATACAGATTTCATCCTATGCCTGAAGGACACTTAATTTCTATTATTTAAATACATATCTGTTGACTAGACCTACTATGCCTGCCTCCTCTAGGCATGCTTTATTTCAACCTTATTACCACAGACGAAACTTGAAACAGTGGAGTAAGGGATACGTAAAATCCCCCTCCAAGGGCGGTAAGTCAGTGGTCTCGTGACGTCACTCCCAGAAGCCTTCACTCTCCTCTCAGTTGCAGAGCAAGACAGTTATTTATGTTTTCGCTCTCGACTCTGGGCATTTTTAGCGTTATTCTTCGCTGCTTTTGCTAACCTTACTTCGTATTCAATTAAAGGGTTTGTTGTTACGCCTTATCTACACGCTCGGCGTTATATTTGTTTGTTGTTTGAGTTTATTGTAGGTTTGAGTGAGTGAGTGACCTTGTTGACATGTGCGAGGCTGGGTGCTACCAAGCTTGAAGCTGCATGCTCTGCACGTGCAACTCGTGTCTCTTGCTTTCTCTCTCCTTCGTCGGGTGACTGCTTGGGTCGTACGGCCTCCATCCTCCGCCCTCCGGCTTCTTCGGGTGACTGCTTGGTTCGTACGGCCTCCGGCAGTTCTATCGTCGTCTAGTGTCAGGTGGGTCTTCCGACAGCTCGTCGTCTGCTTTGGTTGGCTTTCACCTTCGTCTGACACTAGTCTTTCGTCTTCGGGGGTGCTTCGATTTCGGACCCTCCGGTAGTCTGACCCTACGATAGTCGGACCCTCCGGTAGTTTGACCCTATGTTAGTCGGACCCTCCGGTAGTCGGACCCTACGATAGTCGGACCCTCCGGTAGTCGGACCCTACGAAAGTCGGACCCTCCGGTTTTGGAGCCTCCGGTAGTCTGACCCTACGATAGTCGGACCCTCCGGTATTCGGCCCTCCTGATAGTCTCCGTCGTCTAGACTTGCGTGTTTTCTCACTTAAGCGTCTCGTCGTTTCTAAGTTTTGTGAATTTACACACTTGTTCTGTTAGGAGTGGTTAGCTATCGGAATGGTTTGCTACTTAGTGTCAGGGGCTCGACTGTCGCTCACCTCGTCTAGCTCACGTCAGTGACACTACTGTCACTCACCTCGTCTAGCTCGCGTGAGTGACTCGACTGTCACTCACCTCGTCTAGTTCACGTCAGTGACTCGACTGTCACTCACCTCGTCTAGCTCACGTCAGTGACTCGACTGTCACTCACCTCGTCTAGCGCACGTCAGTGACTCGACTGTCTTTCACCTGGTCCGGCTTTCATGCGTTGTTGACTCCGTTCTTCACTCGCTGGTTTCGCTTTGTTCGTCTTGTCGACTACCTCCGTATTAGCTTCGCCATGTACTTCATGTAGCTTCGTCTTCAGACTTCAAGGCCTACGTTTCGGTCATTCGCAAGTCCGTTACTGGTAGGGCTTATGTTTTGAAGCGAACAGCTCCGACAGGTGAATAGGGTCGCGATCGAGAGTTTTCTCCTATTTGTGGGTGGATGTAGTAATCACCGAACAGACGGATGAGTTTGACCGGGAGTTTCCGGAAGAGCAGAATCAGGTAGGGATTCGAGGGACTCCCTCTCACCTCGTGGTTCTTCCTGCTCTCGCTCTGGGGCTCGTCGCTCTCTGTCCCCCTTTCGTGTCAGGAGGGTGAGAGTTGTACGTCTCCGAGGCTTAAAGTCGTCGAACCCACTAGTCCCAAGAGCAAGAAGAAGAAGAAGACAGCTAAGTTTGACAAGTTCAAACCGGAGCTGCTTCTTGCGTCGGTCAAGGACATGGTATCTTCTCTGTTGGACGCTCGATTGGGTCCGGTGGGGTCACCAAGACGTACCGCTCCCGCTACTACGATAGGTCGAGACTCAGAGGGGGACTCCGGGTTGGCTTCGTCTTCGTGTCCCTCGGACACCCCCACGCGTCGTATCACGGTGGTGTCACCGACTCGTGACTCCTCTCCGGACTAGTATAGTGGCGGATGCGGAGGTACGGGGTCATTGGATGACCCTCCGGCTGTGGACTCAGTCGCTATGTTGACTGAAGCGACTTCGTTCACGGAGGTACCACTCAGTCAGGTCCGCGTCTCGGGACCTCGCTCGTCGGTGGCCAGGAGGGCTTCCTTTAGTGGGCATGGGGACACACCTCCAATGCGACTCACTCTTCCTCTTTACAGGCTCCTGCTGGACGCCGCGGAGGTTATGGAGCATGTCATCTCGTCTGCTGATCCTAACCGTCTGCTACCACCATTACTAGTGTCTGACAAGCAACAAGCTCCCTTTCAACTTGTCCCGCCTGCTCTCGATCAGGGTTCGTCTCGCTTGATTTCCCCCGACGCACCCCATCGCGTTACTGATGAGCAGCTCACGCATCTCGACAGAGAGGCTCGCACAGTGTTGGGGTTGGGGAATCACGTGACGTTCACCTGTCAGGAGATGCTCAACTGCGCCAAGCGGGCAGATATGGAGTCGGATGACCCGGTGCTCCTCGCGCAGATCATGCTATCAGCGTCGCGTATAGTGTCAGGGGGTACGAGTCTGCGTGGGGATAACCACTTGCATCGTTCTGCCCCGACCACAGATCTTTCCTCCGGCAGGCCCCAGCCAACTCGGAATTTCTCTTTGGGGGGTGTATCCCCGAGGTACTTAGAGCGCGACAGGAGGCTTAACAACAAGACCTCATGAATCGGCTCGCGGGGAAACGTACGACGGCTATCTACCATCAGGGTCATGAGCAGTTACGTTTAGAACCGTTCGTTTGTCGAATACTGCGTCAGGGCTTCCGCATTCCCGTTTTGTCTCCTCCTCCTGTTACTGGTGCTCCAAGGGAGCATTCCTTGTCACGGGACTGTCCAACTAACCTTGGAACATTAGAACGATAGCTCTGACTCCAGATCTGCAGCGCTTCCTAGCTTGGGGCGGGTAGACAAGAGTGTTTTCTCCAGGGTTTTTCTTTGGCCTCGTCCCCCCTCAGATCACCTGTCCGTAGACGCCTTCACTCAAGGGTGGGGGCGCATCTTGGTCACGAGCAGGTGGCGGGAGTCTGGTCTCAGTCAGAGAAGAACTCACACATCAACGTCCCCGAGTTGGACGCACTCCGCCTAGCCATTCAACATTGGCTAGTCCCCCACACGGACAGTTCAGCAGCTGCTTGGTTAATAAACTAGCAGGGGTCCACGGTGGCCCAGTCTCTGCTTCGCGTGTCGCGCCGGCACTTTGAGGGGCCAAGAACATCTTGGTGGACGCGCTGTCATGACCCGATGCCCCTCCCCTGAATCGCGACGTGTCTCAATCATCAGCTACCGACTTATGTCTTTCCAGTACCAGACCGTCGAGCGATGGCCTTAGACGGGCTCTCGTTAGGGTGGGAAGGGAGGGACGCCTAGGCTTTTCCGCCGCCGGCCATCCTCTCTCAGGTGGTAGCCAAGATAGGGACAACTCGGTTCTTTCGACTTCTTCTGGTGGCCAGCCCGACCGTGGTTCGTTCCTCTCTGGCGTCTCTGTAATCAGTACCCTGTTCCGATTTAGTCACGGAGAGATGTGCTCCTCAGCAGACCAAGCGGAAGGTTACACGAGAACCCTCAGGTGTTCTGCCTTCACGCGTGGCTTGTATTAAGAGAGGGTTAAGGAGCAGTGCAGCTACCTCTCATAGAACAAGCACTGGGAAACTCTATGTTTTCAATTGGCAGGCCTTCGCCTCTTTCTGTGCTCAGCGGGGTTTCGTCCCGGCAGAGGCCTCCGTTCCTCAGGTAGGAGAGTACTTAGTGTACCTACGCAACAACAGGCATCTTAAGGCGTCATCAATTAACACCAACCTGTCAGCTATCCTCTCTGTACTTAAGAAGAGGTTGCTGGGTTTAGACGTGTCGGTCCTCAAGTGGGACGGCAGGACTAAGCTTCGTCCGACGTTCCCCTTCTCCCTCTCACCATCAAGGTCATTTTTCTGGTGGCCATGGCCTACGTAACTCGGGTTTCAGAAATCCATGCGTTACAGGCGGACCTTCTACGTTTTGAGGTCATGAAGGGAGGGTCAACCTTACTTGGTTTAGCTCCCGACTTTGTCTGCAAAAACCAAGCAGCTGATGAGGCGGGCCGTACATACTCTATTCCGGCACTGGGGTCTGAATCAAGAGAGATAGATCTCTCTGTGTCCGGTTAGAGCGTTGGGGTTTTTCGTGCAGCGTACACGCAGACTGAGGGATGGCAGGCGTCGTCTGTTCTTGCCTCTCTCGCCGAGGAGCACGAAAGAGCTGGACAAGTGAGCGTTGGGTGTATGCCTTAGGTCAGCAGTCATTGACGCGTACAAGGCCTCTGACCTGGCACCCCCCTCGCGTTCCAACCCGCATGAGATCCGAGCAGTCTAAGCCACGATGGCTTACCACTGTAACATCGCGGTCCAGGACGTCATGGCGGGGTGTTTTTGGCGTTCTTCAAAGGTTTTCGCCAATCATTACCTACGAGATCCCTCCACATTAGATCTCGAAGGCATCTCAAGGCTGGGTCCGCAGGTTTTCGCTCAGACGAAGGTGGTCCCCCCGACCAGACCGAGAAGGGGACAGTCCTCTTAGGAGGAGGGTCACGTGTGTCTTTCGATGCTCCTTGCAAACTTCGGTTCGCATCGTTTGTTCTTTGTCGGTTATTCCTATTTACACTTCCCCCATAAGGGTCGGGGACAGTGTTTATCAGGAGTTGAGTGGCTGGGTTGTCTCTTCGATCCGCTTAGTGGTAGAGATAGTGTCTCCTGGGCTGTACCATGTCCTCACCACAGGGTGGAGGACTCGTAGGTTAGCTTACACTCAGGGCATGTCGCTGGTCTCGTCTCTCCCATATATCTATTGACCCACCTCCGTGCAGTGGAATTCCAGGCTTAGTAGGTCTAGTCAACAGATATGTATTTAAATAATAGTACGTTTTTGATTAAACGTAATTATTTATACTTACCTGTTGACTAGACCTACGCACTAGTCCCGCCCATCCTCTCCGCTTGGTCTGTCTTGCCTTTTATGGGCCTGTTCGGAGAGTGAAGGCTTCTGGGAGTGACGTCACGAGACCACTGACTTACCGCCCTTGGAGGGGGATTTTACGCATCCCTTACTCCACTGTTTCAAGTTTCGTCTGTGGTAATAAGGTTGAAATAAAGCATGCCTAGAGGAGGCAGGCATAGTAGGTCTAGTCAACAGGTAAGTATAAATAATTACGTTTAATCAAAAACGTACTAAAATACCATTGCTGCTACCTTCACGTACGAGAGGTTATCAAAATGTTTTAATTACCACAGATTCCAATCAAAGGTACAAACTTTATTTTATTCTCATGTTTTTTTTAAACTTGTCAACATAGTCAACATAGTCCCCATCCAGAGATACACATTTTCCCCATCGCTTCTTGACCTTGCACAGACCGTCTGAATAGAAGACCCCTGATTTCATGGAAACCAAGCCCCCACCTCTCGAATGATGTCATTGGTGTCCTCAAAACGACGTCCACAAAGTGGATCTTCATCTTGTCAAACAAGAAGAAGTCACTTGCTGCAAGATCGGGTGAATAGGGGGGGTGGGGGGGGGGGGGGGGGTTTGGGGGGGGGGGGGGGGGTATGACGTAAGATTTAAAAGCCACATCGCCGGGCCTTAACATCAGCTGCTTGGCAAGTGTGAGCTGGGGCATTGTCAGCCAACAGGCGTACACCATTGGTGGTCATACCGCAGCTCTTCAATGGCATCTCGTTACTTGCTCAGCAGGTTGCAGTTATAAGCTCCAGTAATGGTCTGACCCTTGGCTAGATAATCCGTCAAGATGACTCCACGAAATTCCCAAAAACAGACACTGTGACCTTTCCTGCGATTTTGCACCTTGGCCTTTTTGGGAGGTGGTGACGTCGCATGCTTCTACTCTTCGCTCATATCTTTTGTCTCAGGATCATATTGATAGACTCAGCACTCATCCATAGTAACAAGAAGTTTGAAGAAATCCTCTTCGTCTTGTTATCATTTGTAGAGTTACGCGGTGATCTTCTTGAACCAGCGTCTCAACCTTCTTGATGACATCCATATCATCAGTAAGTGAGAGGCGTCCACTTCTTGGCTCATCTGCGAGGGACATGTGGCCCTGTCATTGTCATAAACAGATTTAATCTCATCATGAATTTGACGTGTAGTATAGCCCTTCAAATGTAAAAACGTAATTACACTGCGCGCCTCAATTTTCTCCATAATAATGTGCTATTTGGTCAACAGACGTAAAAATGGCTGTTGCAAAAAAGACTATAGTTGACATTGGAACTAGACAAGGATCATTTATGCTACAGCGACCATTTGGTCCGTATTCATCAGTAAAGTTCTTTGTGATAATTGAAATTTTTTATATCCCCTCGTATAAGAGCATCAGGGCTCGCCCCCAAATGGCTTGGTTCACTAACAGTCCACAGTCCCATTTGGTTTGCTCCGATGTAAAAAATGAATGACCCATCACAGTCTTCAAGTACTCTCTGGTGCATTTGAAGGTTTAAGTTAACAAATATGGCCAAAGTTAGATACTGTTACTCTCGTTCAGCATTCCATGCTTCATTTTTGATTTGACCATTGCTACATTTTTCGATCAGTCTACACTCAACTTCAAAGAGAGACATAATCCTGAATTCCTCTTCAAAATTCTTAACACAATTCTTACTTGAAAGATCACACGAATCAGCTTAATTAAAATCAACAGAGATTGATTAAGGTAAAGACCGCTCATCAGCACCAGGTAGACTGCAAATAAAGGAATCCTGTGTGAGCTTTCTTGCAAACCCTTCTCGGTTTGCTGCTTCGATATGTTGACTTTCATCCTTCAATACTTTGTGTTAATGATTCTTATCAGATTCCTCGTGGAGATCCTCGAATTTGTGTTTTTGAATACCATGTCCTTTTGAGAAAAAAACCCCATAGATATTATGATTCAGATCAACTGCAATCTATTACCGAATTATTATTTATTCACAGTGTATAGATAACTCATTCAATTCATTCATATTAATCTAATTGATCGATACCATCCATCCATCAATCTATCTATCTATAATTAGTATTCATTTATGACTAGAATCTTTCATCTATCTACATATCTATATTTTCTATGGTCTATTTTTTTATATTGATCTATGGATTTATTCATTTAACTTGGATTAACAAGAACTCAAGTTTCGCTTCCTTGGATCTTTCCAACGACATTTCTTTGATGTTGATACATGGAGTCCTTTTGTTTATGATACTGTGATGTCAACCAATGCGTACAGTATAACAGCAACATGGTTACATAATTCTCCGAAATGTCTGAAATGTCTTCTGAGATGTCCGTTTACTTCATACTTATTGCATAAGCAACACCATGCAGTGCAACCACATGACGTTGAGTGAACGTGTCCGGTGACAAGTAAACCCACAAATTGTAGTCATAACCTTTGTTTGATTGAAGAGATGGGAGAACCATGTGAACAATCGTTATTAATTTCGTGGTAAGCCACGCTTTGAACATGTTGTTCCATTTAAAACAACTTTGTCTTTAACTGACGTGCTGCAAGATTTTGGTCATGATCCCACGTCAAAACAAGATAATTGTACAAATAGTCTTTCGACATGTTTGGCATAGGCTCTTCGTTGCTTGTCCAACCATGTTTCAAAGAATTGTGGTCTGGCAAACTCTCCCCTAACGGGGACACGAGGTGTCTTTTTACTGTTATGTGTATGTGTATTTCATGTACATTCAAATGTACATTTTAACCTTATTCCCCAAGAGAGTGATTAGCTTCAGCTTCAGTGTGCATTGTTCTTTTAATTGATTGAGTAGCTTCTGCCTTTAATTGTCTTTGTTTAACTCTGAGGGGCTTGGGTACTTGGGTAAAAGCATAAGCTTGTATCTTTTAGTGGGTAATCTTAAAAATGGGCTTTTTAGTATTATGAGTTAGTTGCTGTAGAGACTTTATATACACCAGGTCGGTGACTAATTCGGAATTTAACCATGTCGGTGATTATATTTCATATTGATTGTTAAGCCCTATTTACTTTGTTAGTCTGCCAGAATACCTTTGTGTACTTATATTTTGTAATCCTTTGCATTTAGATATTATGTATTAACCTTATCCTGCATTTTATTAAATCCCTTTTTAGTCTCCTAAATTGTTGTGTGATATCTTTTAAATACTTGTTATGTGGTAGATTGGGGTTTTGCCCATTAAACCTTTCATCTGACACATAACAATTGGGGGCTCGTCCAATTTTCGAACCTAACTGCTTTGTAACTTGTAATGGGTTAATGGGAAAGCATTTTTGCATTTGCTGTATTTTTCAATTCTTTTTTTTTGTAATTCCAAATTGATTCAGATGATCACAACAATTTCTCTAGTTCATCATGAGTTTTGATGTAGGTAGCTTCGTTGAGGACATTACAGAGGCTAGTATTCTCAAGCTTAAAGTTCCTGAGTTACTTGAAGTTGCAGGTCATTATGGTATCAGTGTTGATAAGTCAGCTCGTAAACCTACAATTCAGAATGTTCTGCTGGATTATTTGGTTAGTAAGAAGATTGTAGAAGGAGTTGATAATGAAAGTGTACAGGAAGTTGAGTCTCGTAGATAAGCTAGGCTTGAGGAGAGGGAGTTTGAGTTGAGAAAGTTGGAGTTGGAGTATAAATTTCAATTAGATAAGTTGAAGTTAGAAGCCAGGTCTTATTGTGATGTTGATATCACAAAATATGTCAGGTTGGTTCCTCAGTTCAGGGAGAGTGAAGTTGACACATACTTTTTGCATTTTGAGAAAATAGCTCACAATTTGAAGTGGCCTGTTAAGGTTTGGAGTACTTTGCTGCAGAGTGTACTTATTGGGAGAGCTCAGGAGGTGTATGCTTCACTATCTATAGATCAGAGTGCTGATTATCATTGTGTCAAGGCTGCTATTTTGAAGGCTTATGAGCTAGTCCCAGAGGCATACCGTCAGAAGTTTAGAAACTATAGGAAGTATGACAACCAGACTTATGTTGAGTTTGCTAGAGCCAAGATCACCACATTTGACAGATGGTGTTCTGCTGAGGAGGTTCAGAAAGATTATGAGAAGTTGAGGCAGTTAATGTTGGTTGAAGAGTTTAAAAGGTGTATTCCCAAAGAGGTCAAGGTGTATTTAGATGAACAGAAGGTTAGTTCAATAGAAGCAGCTGCATCAATGGCAGATCATTATTGTCTCACTCATAAAAGTTCATTTGGGAGAGGTTTTTCTACTCGGAGTAGTCAAGAAAGCAGAGATCAAGGTCATGACAGATTTCATCTTCAAGGTTATTCACATAGGAACAACTATCAGTCACCTAGTTTACAGGAGAACAATTTTTCTCAGTACAGTGGTTTTTCTCAGGGTCCTGTTGATCAGGGTCAGGTTAGTGACAGTTCAGTGCACACAGGTTACCGAGGCAAAGCGTTTTCTGATAACAAGTCTGATTATCAGCAGAATGGTCATCCGGGGTTGTTTGGTCAATCCAGTCATTCAGGCTTAGAGTCTACAGGTCCATCTTGTGCTTATTGCAAGTCTAAAGGTCATTTGATCAGTGAATGTCCTAAGCTCAAGAATAAAGGTCAAACTCCAAATTATAGAGATCCTCAAGGTCACGCTTGTTCCACAGTTTTGGATAGAGCTTCAGATGGGATTTCTAGTGATGATGTTTCTGTTGTTGCTCCTATGGTTACTCCTGAAGTAGTTGTTACTAAAGGATCGTATGGCCCTTTCTTGTCCAAAGGGGAAGTTTCCCTTGTTGAAGCTGAGTCAGAAACTAAGTACATTACCATACTGCGTGATACTGGAGGTTTGCAAACTCTTTTATTAGAGGGTGTTTTACCACTGTCGGAGAAGACTTACACAGGGACTAGTATCCTTATGCAGGGCATTGAATGTGGGATGGTCGAGGTTCCTCTTCACACTGTTCATCTCAAGTCACAGTTGGTTACTGGTAAAGTTATTGTGGGTGTGAGGTCACAGCTTCCAGTATCTGGTGTACAACTTCTGTTGGGTAACGATTTAGCAGGAGGTGAAGTTAGAGCTGTTAATCCAGTTGTTTGTGAGGTTCCACTAGTTCGTAATGAAGTCCAGGAAACAGTGGATGGTGTAGATGTTTTGCCTTTCTGTGCAATGGACAAAGTCAAAGCTATTTACCCACCAGAGGTAGTTGATATGTCTGACACATTTGATAGTGTATCGTCTATTAAGGCAGTACCTGCATCCGTCACACTAGAGGTTATTTCCAGTGGTGTTATGTCTAGTGACAGTTCTATTGAGGTTGAAAAGGCTGATCCAGAGTTGCAAAAATGTCGAGATAAAGCTACGCCTGAGGAAAAGATGAAGTTTGCATCTGTTTGTTGCTATTGGAAGACAGATTGTATTATTGTATTGCTGCTCTTGTTATGTTCTTTGCTGGCCCGTTTAGATGCTAGGCTATCACATTTGGAAGAATCTTTGTCAAAGACAGATAGTTACCATTTGCCTAGAACTGATTATTGTATTGACAGGATAGAGAATGCCCAATTTGTAAGTAAGTTTGATCTTCTTAAGGGATACTGGCAGATCCCATTAAGTAAGAGGGCTAAACCAAGTACAACTATTGTAACACCACATGGAGTATACCAATATAAAGTCATGCCGTTTGGCCTGAAGAATGCACCAGCAACTTTTCAGCGCCTCATCAACAAAGCCACTGCCACCATCAACCATTGTGATGCATACATTGATGACGTCATCACAGCAACAGAGACATGGAACGAGCACATCCAAATGATCATAGAGTTGATTCAGAAACTGTCCCATGCTCAGCTAACTGTGAACTTGATTAAGACTGAATTTGGAAAAGCGACTGACTTACCTTGGACATGTCGTAGGTCAAGGCAAGATACAACCTGTGCAGACAAAGGTCGAGGCCATTGTCAAGTTCCTGGCACCCAAGAACAAGAAGGAACTGATGAGTGTTCTGGGAGTAGCTGGATACCACAGGAAGTCTTCAAGAACTTTGCTCAAGTCGCTGCTCCTCTGACATACTTACTGAATGTGCAGTTTTCCTTGGACAAATGTAAGGCTTCGCTACAATACGGAGTAGTGTTATCGAACTCACCTGTGCTCTCGTCCGTGCTTTACAGCAGTTTATCTGTGTACAATCATGCTACCAGAACAGGGTTTCACAGACCACAATCATCGAAATCAGAAACTAATGCGTTGGAGCATTTCACAATGATGACATCCTTGCTGACACACTCACGCGGAGTGAATGAAAAGGGACTCTGATAAATTGTGACTTTTATTTCATGTGAAATGTGTGGGGGGAAATGTGACTGTTTGTTCATTCAACAACAATATGATTCCCATGATATAAATGGAAAAAAAATGTGTATATTGTTATGCAATGTGTATATGTCACTATATGAATTATGCCATGGCATAAATCTTACAAGTATTCATGCTGCTGATAATAATGTATTCCAATAACTGTATTATCAGTATTTTATGATTTGAATTTTGAAGTTGTCCATCACATTTCATATCATGGAAAACTTCTTTTTCAAGGGGGGAAGTGTTATGTGTATGTGTATTTCATGTACATTCAAATGTACATTTTAACCTTATTCCCCAAGAGAGTGATTAGCTTCAGCTTCAGTGTGCATTGTTCTTTTAATTGATTGAGTAGCTTCTGCCTTTAATTGTCTTTGTTTAACTCTGAGGGGCTTGGGTACTTGGGTAAAAGCATAAGCTTGTATCTTTTAGTGGGTAATCTTAAAAATGGGCTTTTTAGTATTATGAGTTAGTTGCTGTAGAGACTTTATATACACCAGGTCGGTGACTAATTCGGAATTTAACCATGTCGGTGATTATATTTCATATTGATTGTTAAGCCCTATTTACTTTGTTAGTCTGCCAGAATACCTTTGTGTACTTATATTTTGTAATCCTTTGCATTTAGATATTATGTATTAACCTTATCCTGCATTTTATTAAATCCCTTTTTAGTCTCCTAAATTGTTGTGTGATATCTTTTAAATACTTGTTATGTGGTAGATTGGGGTTTTGCCCATTAAACCTTTCATCTGACACATAACATTACATTTGTTCAACGTCAGCATTCTCAAATTTCTCAGCAGGTTTCTCAAATAAGTTTGCAGTTGTTTCACAGTGAGGTTTTCGGAGTCGATTGCTATATGCGACGCCTTATTTGGTGTCCAGGAAGTGGCCGCGAGGCTAGGGAGATAATTATGCAAAGATTATGCGTAATTGGAAAGCACTTTAACAATTTAAAGAACTTCTGCGTTTTGTATACAGAAACTTGATTGATTTCAATAGATACTACTTACAAAGCAGCGACATTGTATGAAACAGAGGTTTTGACCATTTTACACTTGATAAGACTCGTTTCTTATTCTGTACAATGCCATCATGTTTCTCCTTGAAAGAAATCAGCAGAAGTCGTAAAGCAATAGCTGATTTAAATGGTGAAAGTATGGATAGTTAACATGTTGAACATATCAAGGAATACTGAAATGATATAAATTAGGCTCACTTGGAGTAATCTCTGTTGAACTGACGAGACAATTTTGTATCATCAAAAATTTATGTTTCAGGAATTCAAGAGAACTTGGGCTCGAACAACCAAGCTTGACTGGACAACTGTGGTAAAGTGACGCTTTCCCCACCTGTATTTAGTTACTTCGTTAAACAAACAGGTGGTGTCTGGGAGGTTGTTGATTTTTTTAGAATACTATTTTTTTGAAACATTTCAAACAGATTTCTATTTGAGATATCATTATTAAATACTTAGAGAACTGAGGTTTATATCAAGTACATAAAATACCAATTGACACGGTTACCAAGTTTCATGGATACATGCGGTAAAGAATACCTTCATTGAAATATTGGCAACACTAGGTAAACCTATATTTTAAGTTTACTGCTTAGGAGACTATTTTCCAATACCTAAAACGTCCTTCTTATTTCCATAGAATATTCAAATAGAATTTATTCTTACAACACAATTCTTAAATTGGAAATAATTGCAAACTATTTACCAATCCGTCTTTTTATTTTATTCAATTGTTTTTCCTTTTCAAATTTTATATTTCATCTACAGGGTGAAAGTGATCTCCGAGAGTCCATAATGAAGAGCAGATTGGACCGGCATGGAAAGACAATAAAGCCCAAGATTCTTGTGTTCGGACCCAGCGGAAGTGGCAAGTCCACTCTCTGTAATGGTTTCGTATCTGCGCTGGAGGGAGAGAAAGATGTCTCCTCTTATTTTGCTGTCGGTTCCATGGCAGGCACATTTACTAAAGGGGTTAGCTTTCCTGTCTAACATGAAAAATGTGCTATGTATGATGTCATTATTCTAAAGAGGCAAAAAAAAAAACATTTTTCCTAGCATTATTTCTTGGAATGTATATGAGTCTGTTATAAAACATTATTTTGACATGACTTTTATTGCAATAAAAGAAAGGGCTATTATATATGGTCTAGGAAGATAAAGCACATAGTTATACATTTAGTATTGGCATGAGTTTGTCATGCCATTATTTCATCACACTACGAGAGTTGTAAAGATTTACGTTTGTTTACTAATGACCATTTTCATTACTCATATGTCAATTTTGTCGCAGTTTCATCCTCGAAAAACCTCTGATCTATGGATCATCGACATGGTGGGAGTCTTCGAGAGTAAAGCAATCAAGAACGAGGATATAAAAGACATTGCAAGTGGCAAAGTTCCATTCTATGCCAAGGTAAAAACTTTTATTATTTGATTTTATCTATATATTCATTACCTTTTTTATTTTTTATTGATTTGATTAACCTTATGAATTGAACAACTAAAGTGTGATACACACTTTCATTTTTCTTAAAATTGCTGCCTCGTGTATATTAATATTAAATCATTTCTGTATGGAAACTGTCAGCTTCACATAATATCGTTTTTATATGTTTGATTTTATACATTATACATGATATTTCCAAATCTAAATATGTCTCTACAAGCCACCTGAAGAATGAATAGGCACACTGAATCAAAATCTCCTGCATTTTCGCATTTTTACATCTATTTTGCTTATAATCGATGACAGCTCGGGAAATACTATTAAATTGACACTTGAATCAAATGAGTCCTTTACATAATCGTTTACGTTATGTAATCCACAGCTGTCTGAAACCCTGGAGGTCCGAGACCGAGACACACTTCCCGCTCCTGAGAAGAACGATGTGGCTTGTGTGGTGCTCGTGCTCAGCCTCGGTATGGAGATTCCACCGGAAATGAAGAGGATGCTCTACTGCATCATGAACCTCGCTGGAGAAGGTGGTACGTATTTTAAGACACAAAATTTGTTTCAAACGTTTTGAAATTGAACGAAGTCAAATACTAGTGAAGTAGATAGACGAATGGATGAGAGAAACGTGAATAACAATAGTTTGTGTCGAGTGAAGAGAATTAACAACCAAAAAATAGTTAATTTCATGCTGTGTCTTACATGGCGGCTCTAGTACAGGATAGACGCTGAAGGAGGTTCCGACATTTAGTTTTGACTCACATCCATGCTAGGACGATATTCCTACAGCTCTTTGATAAGAAGATGATAGATGGGAATTCATCTGATGAAAACATTTGAATATTCCATTGCTCCTACTACATGTCTGCCAACAACATCTCGTAAAGAACAAAACGTTTTACTTACTTAATAATGTCAAAAACATCTGAAAATGTTTGATTAGTATTACTAATGTTAATGGATATACCATTAGATATTGAAATGTTTTAATCTATTACTTAAAACGATCCATATTCATTTACATAATAATATATGATTCAGATACGTCCCAGGAAATAATAGGCTTAAATAATTTGATATTCTTATGCAGGGCTTGGGGATTTTACGAGCGCATCTGCAGATTTGATCAACACTTGTTTAAATCGGAACACAATAAAGAATCACATAAAGAATATTGTCTTGCTTTGTTAAATGTCAATTTCTCTTCGAAATGTTTTTTTTAAATTCTCATATATATAGTGCATATCACAAAAGATATTATTTGTTTAGAAAAAAACGTTGATCTATTGAAAAATGTAATTCAGTAATTTTATCACTTTCACAAAACTGTATATATTCAAGTTTAAACCTAAATTAATCAATATTAGTCGTATGTTTTTCTCAATACACCTCGTCAATATTTCGGAAAGAGTCGTCAATATTTTAGAGCAAGTCGTCAATAACTCAAACGATCGTCAATAGTTTGTCGAACTCGTAATAATTGTGTCACACCAGTGAGCACCTCATTAAACTTGTGATGCACGTGCAGGTTACACATTCGATTCGCTGCAAAGCATGGTGAACATGCGATGAGTTACTAGCGATTGCCGGGATATGCCGGCGAGAGACGTTGTTGTCAAGACAAATGTAGACAGAAAATTTGTTTCCAAAGACTATACTGTGGCTTTATAAAATGTAGAATTGAAGGAATTAACGTTTGTCGTCCATCAAAAAGCGCGTTCTCCGGTCAGAGTAGCCTTTCAATTAAAGCAATGAATCACGACTTTTGTACTTTTGCATTCTGCAGATATAAACAAAACATTACAGTCTTTACTAAAACCCGTAATTAACACAGATATCAAGGATTTTACGTCAATAAGTTTTTTAGTTTGCACTTTATGATAAGTTTAATAAAACAAAATCTCTTTGTTATCAAGAAATAATGGTTATTTACGTAACTCGAAAGTCAATGCAACTCAATAACAACGTGCACTTAATTCGAAGATATCAGACAAGGGTTTGATTGAATTGACACGAATACACATGAAACTTGTGTTTTTTATCTTAACCATCATTTCTCCAAGTTCAGTTGTAAAACTACTAAAAGAACATATGAAATAGATAGACAGAATTATTTAAGGTATCGTTTCAAGACACGGAAATACACTCCATTACTTCACAATATTTTATTTTGAACAAGATTCAAAATATCATATAATGCTTTCAATCAAAACATCCACGGGTGGATGCGAGAGTTTCATTGGGGTCGGGTGTGCCCTATGACTGCCACAAGTACAGCTATTGATATCTGCCAATATCATCTCACATATTCATTCAAAAATGTCTAAAAGCTTACACAACAATTATAAGATTTCCATGGACATCGAAAACAGTCCTAATTAATGTACATGTGGCAAAGTCGAAATTACCAATACCATTTCTAAGACCATTGTATTATATTTCAAACACTTATCAACTCAATGAATTTTCACGTCAAATCTGCTTTAGAAAATTTTCAAAAATTACGTTTTTATTACGATTTACGCGCGTCATGCTCCGTTTTTCGATCACAATTTTGGTTTTATACCTGTAAATAAACACTTGACTTAACTGAGCACACTTTTTAACAATAGTCGGTACTTGTCGTTTAACCGAATTCATGATTCATTGAGTGTGTCCTTAATTCGTGGTTTACAGTGAATGGCCAAGCTGTTCAAAGTTTGTTCAAGGACGTATGATAATATCTTCTAATATTAATAAAGCTTGTAAAGATGACTTCCTATAAAGTTAGTTTTGTTGAGTTTTATAACGCCCATGTCCGTAATAACTTAATCGATGTTACACGTGTGTTTCTCAAGACTTTAAATAAATAGTACATAAAGGTGAGGTGAAGTGAATTTGAGTTTAACGCCGCTTTCAAGAATATTTCACTTCTATCACGGTTGCTAGTATCATTGTAGGGAAAAAAAGCTGCGACGCTATTGTGGTTATTCATTGCGGTGAAACCTGCGAGCATTGCCTGAAACAAGCGAACCAGGGTGGTAATGTCACGTGTTTGCCTTTTATATGTCGTCATTAAGTAAATTATCGTGAATAGTTAAAGGTGCGCTTGTTGCAAAGTCCACGTGCAAGTTGTGATTTGACAGGACTTAAACGGTTTCGAATTAAGGTTTAAGTTGAATTTACTCCGAAAAATCTGCAATAGTTACACGGCCTCAGAACCATCCCTTTGTATAACTGTTGCAGGGATTTCGGAGTCTATTCTTTACTGCAGATAAGTATTTCATATCATATAGTTGCATTTTACCTGTAATCCTTATTAACATATCGTTCTAAGGAAAGGTCTGCTGCAGAAACACTTTGACGGTAAAGAAAACATATTTTGAATACAAAAAACATCATTGTTACACACTTTAACTCTTAACTTGTGTGCTCTCTTTAAAGATACGAGTAATCGCATAAAGAAACCCTCTGATTGCAGTGTATGTTTTTTGGGGTCACATATTTGTCTATAGAATATTAGAAGAGATATATAGACTCTTAACGTGTTCTTAAAAATAATGACTCATTCTGTAATTTACCCCTTTTAATTCTAAACATTTCTTATTTTATGCAGTTGGAAACGTGATTTTGAAAACTACTCTCTAGCAAATAAAACCAAATGAAGGTTAATAGTTTTTAATAAACCATTAAAGTTTTGTAAAAGAAAATGTAAAATCTCTATAAAAGTTTATGCAAGCATGGTGAGAGGATTTGACGGTAAATCAGCACATAAACTGTAGTTCATAAAAGAGTGCACCCAAGAAATTAATTATTAAAGACCATAGGACAAACGTTCGAGCGTTTAAAATGTTTAATATTTATAGTAAACCATTTTCAAACATTACATGAACATGCGGGAGTGTTTTGGTCAAAACATCACTTCTCTACATCGGTTTGTCTCCAGTGTATATTTTGAAATTTACATGGACAGATCAGGCGACATTACATTGTATGATTTTCATAAATGGTTGAGTTAATATCGAGTGTGACAACCATCACAGTCAATACAAGCATAAGCACATCTTCTCATGGAAAAGGTTAGACGTCGGATGACGTCATTTCTTCGTGTAGTGCCTGTTCCAGTTGTTGTATGGTTTTCCTCCTAATAGATGCTGCCATAGATGCTCGTTCGGTGATAAGTCAGGGGAGAGTGATGGCTAATTCAATATCTGGATATTTTGTCGGTTTAGGAAGTCCATAGTGATCCTGGCTCTATATGGTCTTGCATTGTCCTGTTGAAAAATCATCCCTTGCTGCTGCATCCGTATGAATGGGACCACCACAGGCTGTCACTATGATCCCTGTACCTCTGCGCTGTAAGGGCCTGACGAATTGTCACCTAATCTGTCTTCTGGTTGCCGCAGATCCCACACCAGACCACCGCCATAGGGTACAACTTCTTTGACACAAGCTGCAGCCTGTCTCTCTCCTCTGCTTCTATATAATCTATCTCTGCCGTCTGCTTGGAAGAGGTTGCATCGACTTTCATCGCTGAAGATCACTCTTGCCCAATCACATTACCAGCGACTCACTCGCTCTGTCGTTGGGCTGATTTTCTGGTGCAACCAAACCTCATGGCAATCTAGCTGTTCGAAAGTGTGTCCAGTTCATGTACAAATAAAATATCCTGCAATTCCTGTCAACCGATATGCCTCAGTTGCGTTTGGGCGATATGTTTTCATTGTTTCCATTCATTACACTAGGAAAAAAAGATTTAAAAAATCTATTTGGTCAAAAAAACTGGTCTGAAAACAATCAAATCAAAACAAATCAAATACACTAGTTGAATACTTTCCGATCGAGTGTTGTTAATCCAAGAGAGTTATACCATTGAAATTGCCCAATTTGGAACTCAAATGGTCAAAATCATAAAATCATGTTTCTTCACTTTAACACAAGATTCCTCAAAGTTAATCTAGATATATCAAAGAAAGATATAAGTTGATTAAAAAAGTACATGAATTATGTATTACTATTATATTTTGCTGTCTACCAGGATTTCGATGAAAGTTCTGTCAAAGAATCATGAAATGATATATGTCCGTATAACGTCACTGTGTTGTCGTCTAAAGGTGGATTTAATGCTTTGATTAATGCGTTAACCTCCTCGTGACAATATATTCCCACCAAATTGTTGAAATGATGTCATGTTTCATGTCACCTTTCTTTGAGTTGGTTTGCGAACTTATTGTATAGGCTAATTATATTATGTTTCAATACGTTGCCTTAGCTTTTCAGAAAACCCTTTATATATTACCCATATGGGAAGATGGGTAATATTTTTCATGTTAGTCACATGGGAGTTACACATTTTCTTGGCATTTGATTGGTTCTTTTTTAACCAATGAAAAAGAACGTTGTGTCAGGACTATTTCATTCATCTTTCAAAAGTTGGCCCGACTGGTAATTTGTTTATCCTTATTCCGAACTTTAACAATGTATAATCATTCCATGTAGTTGCCAATCTTCATTTCTCAGATGTGCCGCCACTAACAACCTGAAATAACCCTGCCGCATTCCACAAAAGAAAAGAAATTAGCGTTTATTGAATTACTTTTCATCACGTGAAACAAACAGTCGCGAAGAAGCGCCTGGTTCAGTTCTTTGGTAATGACGTCATAGACACGAGCGGCTATGACGTCACAGAGCGATCAGTTACGCCACGAGGCGTTTTACTAAAGTATTACAAAAGGGCGTCGCTGACCTCTACAAATTGACTCAAAACTGTCAAATGTCATTATTTCTAATGACGGTTATAAAAAAGAATAAACTTTCAACAACAACTACATTTAGCTTTTATTTTGAAACTTTTTCACAATTGGCAATTTAGCCGTGCGTAGGTAAGTGTCAAGTAAAGGCATAACACACGCGTATGAATTTGGAAATTCGCAACCATGATCCTTTCAAGAGTAATGTATATTCCTTTCATATTCGAGTTTTAATCTTTTAAAACACATATGGGTAATATAAACAATAGCCTACTCGTGACGGGAAATGACAGATAATCTTTCCTTCGTTATATTAATTGTGTTATTACCAAATTAATATAACGAGGGAAAGATAATCTGTCATTCCCCGTCACTCGTTTGTTATTGTCTATGTCTCTTTCATCATTATTCCTGTTCTTGTTTCAGTGGTTACGTACCGTGTCGTGTTAACACACGCCGACATCTGCGACAAGAAGTTCAAGGAAACAGAGAACCTGGAAGAAATATTCGACTCGCCCGCTATACAGAATGGCGTCATGTCCATTGCTGAACAAACGGGAATTCCACCGACTGCCATCAGTGTGGTCAGAAATTATGCAAATGAACCAGACACGGACCTGCATTCAAACATACTCCTTCTACATGCGCTAGATAAAGTAGTGCACGCGGCGTATGAACAAGTTCAGAAGAGGGACAACCGGGAAATGATGATGGAAATGTACAACGATAGCGACTGATTATTATCTTTTTCTTATCTTGCAATTTCAAAATAAAACATTCCAAAAAATTGAAATTAAAAAAATGGAACTTCAAATCGTTAAGGGATGTCATTGTTATCATCAATTAAAGTGTTATTTAAAAAAAGGACCCATAGTTTATGCCTTAAATAATCTTGTCCATGACACCATGCTTGTTTTCATTCCCCTTAAGAAAATATTCTCTCTTTTATGTGACGCCATGCTTTTTCCATTTCCCGTTAGAGAAATTATCATGTTTGCCCTGACGTCTTTCTAATTATCATTACCATCCCCCAACCCCTTCGTATTAAGAGGTTTTATAGGAATCAATGACGGAGCTCCCTCTGTTGGGAGAGAATGCTAACCCCCATGAGGCGTGATATAATCTTTTCTAAATAGAGAGATTGAATACGGACAACTTACAGAAACATCACATGTGATTATTCTTCACTAATATTTTTCTTTATGCCGTTAATTGAGGGGTTGTCCGTCTCCAATTAAAAGTATATGCGTGGAATTTTATTAGTAACAAATTAATATATCACCTTGCGTCAATCTTCATGTTAGAAAATGTCTTTTTCAATTTACCGTTCTAGTGATTTGATGACGGCATATCGTCTACTCTTTTGCAAGTACCAACTATATTTTCTTTCATCATAATTTGAAACGCATTTTCATTTGAAAATAGAATTACAACATGTCTAAATACTATGTGTAGCAAATGTAACGTTTGTAATTCAAGCTGTAAATGATAATTTAGACATGTAAACGGTACCATGATTTCAGAGATTGAACGCAAGTAAGAGTAACAAACATATTTATATAATCGAGAGATTATCTTTTTAGAATGATTATTATAATTTGTTACTGCGGTATCAACTCTAAATATGGTATCACCACGAACTATGATGTTACAAAATGTGTAAATATTGTAAATAAAACGAAAGTTACCGTCTTTTGTTTGAGCTCAAACGAATAGAAATAGCATATTATCAAACTAAATAATCTTTATATAGAACTCTTATAATCAATATATGTGAGGTGCATGATTACAGGTGTGGGTTATGCGTATTATGAAAGTGTGAGTGGCTGTATGAAACTTTTAGGTCCAATGATATAACATTAACTTTTTTCTACTATTGTAACATGACAAAGAAAAGCGGCGTGTATAAAGGTTCTATTCTACAGGATTGTTATTTCATGGTATTAGATTTGACCAAATATAGCGTTACTATGAACGGATTAGATGAATATTCAAACGATTATCAACACTGTAGGTAATTCTTCTTGTACTGTGTATTTATTAAAAGAGACTCACTTTATTTAGACTTTTTTATTGAATCGAATACGCAAGATCTTGCAGTTTAAAGACTTGAACGATCTGGTGCTTTGATAAATAATAAATGCAAAAGAGATTCATGAATTACAGGTGTGTATGTAATTATTTTATAACAGATATTGGTGTACCTAAAGTAAGCATATTGTCTAATGATAAACAAAACCATGTACTTGTTTATTCTGTTTATCTGCTTATTCTTTTCATATCCACATCTTATTCACGAATAAATGTCAATGATAACGCTTCCTCTCTTAGATATTTTATTTCAATGCGTTTTACAGATAAACTATATCTCAGAGTGTTAGAAAAGTGATAAATCAATCTTCACAAGACTACAATCATAACATCATGTGTAAAACTATCTATCATCAAGTTCCAAAAAATAAAATAAAGTTTTGCCTCGGTATAAGCTGAGTAAAATCCACTTTATAAACGTAATGTGTTGTACCCAACGTATTATATTTTCTAGTAAATACTAGTAGTTTCTATAAAAAGACTATAAATGATTCCTGTTATGAAGACTAATGGAATCTTCTCAATTAAGATACGCTAATCTTCATGGATTGATACTCATACAATGTTAGCTTTGTTGTCACTTGATTTCTTTGCAAAAGAATTAAGATGTTTTCTTTCATCCAATTAGGAATACTTTCTAACATCCATGTGGAAAACGGTGGTTCATTTCAGAAAAATAGTGAATCTGAAGTTAAATTATATGACACATTCTCTAGCTGCGTCTTTAATCCCCTTATATGTAGACGGATCTGTTGTCTAAGAATACATTTGACACTGCATGTAAAGAATGCGTGTGGACATTATAGGGGCGCTTCAATTTAGAATTTTTATGTGTGCATTACTTACTGGTTGCATGATACTCAAATGATCAAATTTACGTCACTTAAAACATTTTCCTGTTTTATGGGCTTGTGTGTCAAGAATATTTCCCTGACATCTTGATCAAAGGAGTGTGAAAATATAAAACATTTGATGATTTGCACCTATACTTTATACATGTAACTCATAACTTTATAATAATTCCATGTATTTAGAAGTTCAATTTAAATACGACATATATATTTTGAATTCAGAGAAAGATTAATTTGATATTTGATCAATTGATTGATACACAGTTGTCGCAATGATCACAACTGGCCTGTGTATATAATAGTTGCAGGTGGTGAATTCTACCATTTGTTTGAATTTCAAGCAATCTCATTCTAAAGACAAAAATATTTACCTTCATACGTGAACCAAAATTATGTTCAGAAATCTGTTCTTGACAACACAACTTATTTCGAGTGTTTAAAAAAAACTTTTTTGTACAAAGTATTCCATGTACTTTGCAAATAGTTTTGTTGTGCGCCATCTTGACATCTTTTTCTGTATTGTCATGTAGTCTGCCATGATTGAACAGTATCAACAGGAACATCACAGGGTTAGGGGTACAATCATACTAAACATCATTTTTAAGTCTCTCCTGGACACGTTAAAAATCAGCAATCCACTTCAAAATTCGGTTATGATTGTTTTGTTATGGGTTGTGTTCATTGTTTGTGTGCTAGTCTTAAATAGTTGTTTGGAATATCTCTTTTATTAAAGGGAAATCTTGTATGGGGAATTTGGCTTCATATAAGTTAGATACTGAAAAAGGAAGAAATATAACCATGTGAAGTGTTATAAGTGAGGTAGGTCGATACACCTTGCTTATCTACTAACTGTGCGATGTACGTAGCATCTATAACAATGGGAGCATATCATGTGCATGAAGTTTGCTAATGCAAACTCTATCCGTACATTCCTTTTTTTTTAATCAAGTCTACGGCCGGAAGATGAAGCAGGACTTTCTTGATACTTATTCTTATTTGGCTTGGGGATCAAATCTTCGAAGGACATTTGAACTCATACATAACGTCAAGATTCCATGGTTAGAAACTTCTTTATTGCTAAAAACACAACGTTTCTGATTATAAATAGATATAAATGAATGTAATAAAATAGGACACATACATAACAAAGCACAGAAAATATGCAAACAGGATGTAAAAGAGAGATACGATAAATGAAAATGTTATATATATTGTAATTGTGAATAACAATATCAGGGGAACTTGATAAGTCAAGTGATAAGTGAAGTCCTGTAGCATATGTTTAAGCAGTGTGCTTGATTATGTTTCATAATTTTAATGTGTTTACAGTCATAATTATTGACGTATTTACACAAAATATATATGATTATATGATATGAACATACTTTAGCTTTTGCTCAAGTTTTGATTGAAAATGGATTAATGAACAAGCTGCACTGGTTATGTAACTATATAAATACCTTTCAATTATATTGATACATTACAACAAACATTAGTATTACATAACATGATACATTGTTTAAACATTTTTATTCACTTTGAAAATGATTGGGAACAAGTTATCCTTCTGTAAGTTTGCACTAGATTAAAAAATAAATCCTTTTATTCTGACATTATGATAGGTCTGCACTTCAAGCAAGCAAAAGTTTAAGATCACTTGATATACCTCCTGGCCCAGTTTGGGGAACCATATTGATGATATAATTCAAAAAGTCTAAAAGACGGTAGCCTCGACGCGGCTTTTCCAATATACGACGTAAAGAAACACTGAATAAAATGTAATATGATACAAAAGAGAACAAGCAATCTTCGTATCACAATATGTATAAAGATATAACATCTTTAATAATATAAATGATATCTTTCATTATTGAAGAGTTGAATAAGACAAGGAGAAAACGTGTCTCCTCGTTTATTTTCCTTATTTCATAATAACCTTGAATGATATCTAGCAGATCAACCATGTGTTGAATTAGAAACAAATAGTCATGAATCAAACATCTTGTTTTACTTTATGAAGACGATACTGTACTTACAACTTAAATTGACTTCATTTGCTGAATATCGTATCAGATTGGAACTTTGATAGAGAACTGACAGCTGGTTAGAAATTCTTTTCACATATGATAAGAAATAACAAGATGCAAACACTTACGCATACCTAAGAATTTTGCCGAATAGAAATGGTTTTATGAATTTGGCTGTTGAGTATATATATACACAATGTAGCTGATTTCGAAATGAAGGCATCGATTGCATTATAACAATCAGCTGGCACAATGTTTTAATGTATGTTATCGATATATTTTATCAATTAAAGCATGTCTATGACTGTATTAAAATTGAAGATTTCCTTGTTTTCGAAAATACAACATCCTTTCCCTAAAACGCCAAATACATTTTCAAATTTGTTAATGACACACCTTATGGATGCAGTAGCTTCATTCCAAATTAAATTTTTAAAAATAAGATGATTAGTTTTTAAAAGTTATGATCTGAACAGGCCAGTTTTCTTAAAAATTCATCACTTTTCCTGAAATCACAAAATTTTATGGAGATATTCTCAAAATGGTTGATAAAGACCTGTCATTACAAATTTCTGAACTTCCATTTCAAATATGAATGGAAATGGTTGAGAAGTTACGAAGCAATGAGCAGGACACAATGGGTAACGAACGGACGGATCAAAGTTTAGTAAAATACAATTTATTCTAAAACACTCATTATACATTCTATTAGAATAGATCTCTTAACAAATTCTATAATTTTTGTAACTAACTACCAAAAAAAACTCGAAAATCGTAAAATTTTCCAGAATAACAGCAATATTATAATTTAAGTAAACACACAATCGATGGGAATAATAATAATAATAATAATAATAATAATAATAATAATAATAATAACAACAATAATAATTATCATTTTTGTTCTCGGGTTTTTACAAGGGCAAAGGGATGTAATTTTATTCTGATACCATATTAAAACACTCAATGGACATTGACCCATTCGTTTCAGTTCTGATTAAGTGTTGGATGTTAGATTATGACAACGTTTGGTCTAATCATAGTGTAGTACTTTTCAAACGGTTTTACATTTTTACAGTATTAGGGTCAATTTATATTGGCTGCAAATTATACATGGGTTGAACCCCAACTTAGAATAAGGAAAATATACACACATATATATTTACTTAATTTTAATTCCATCGAAATAGTCTGTTACAATTAACCGAACTAGTATATCTTAAAATATTCTACCCATTTGTTTTAAAAAATGCCATGGATAAATCATCCCTTAAAAATTGATAAGTACTTAAATTCCGTTCTTTTACTTGTATGTACTTTCAACATAATATGTAAGCTATTTAATACATATTTTGATTGTGACAATTGAAGTGTTTATCTCTTGTCAAATTTGAAGCGCTCATGACCTAAATTTACGTGAAAAGAAAACAGTGATTTCACTTTTACCTACTTTAAAATGTGATCGATTTTTTTTTCAAATATATTTTTCAAAATGTCCCATTCTAAGATACAACCAATACGAATATCCATCAGAGGTGTAGGTATTTCAATGTGACAACATTTTGGAGAAATTTCACCTCATGGCATGCATGAAGGGTTTTGGTGTCGAATCTTAAGTGCCTGGTCTCTTGCAGAAGACACTATTCGGCGAAGTGCGTGGAGGAAGAGGATGTCGCAATGCAGGTCTGGCTTGTTCTCGAGGAAGTAGTTGCGGACCACGCTGATATTGCCGACAGGGACTCCAATCTGCTTTTCTATGTTAAACACTGCTCTCTGGACATCTTTTGATTGAAAGACGGACGGAAGTTCCTTTTTATCTATGAATGTTGGATCCAATTTATCAACGTGTGTGAGTACCACCTGATACGCCACAGCTGAAACATCAAAAGAAAGACTTTATATCTAGAAAAATATACGAACATACGAACATTAATAATTCACAGCATGTCCACTAATCATACTGATTAGACGTAGTGACCAGACGACGACAGGATTCATTGAAATATAGATGCTACTTGACTTGTCAAAGTGAAAGTGAAAGGGAATAAAGTACTTTAAACACCGTTTTCCAAGGGACAAAACACAGAACAATGACCAAGTTACGAATGTTTGGTGCCTCCTTCAAGATTTCAATCCGTATATGGCGCTAGCAAGCCATCCACTAAAACAATATACGCGATCATTACTTTCTATCACCTTCATCTAAGCTTATACATAAAAAGTCAAGGTGACATTCGAGTCAGATCTAAATAACAAAACATGACTAGTGCCTTTATTGCCCCAAATTTTGTGTTTTTTAACTAAAACGAACATTCTGTTCCTTTCTCTTCGAATGTTTGAGAAATTGACGAACCAATAACAAAGTAAAAAGTTTTTCTCATCTTACCTCCTTCTCCTGCTAGTTTGATGACCAAGTCGATTAAACGCCTTATATGAAGGCTCATTTCGTCTCCATGTTTGATCACAAGAACAACACAGGCTATGTCGTTCTTTTCAGCGGATGGAATTCCGAGTTGCTTTCGGTCCTCAATCTCCAGATGTTCGGTTAGCTGAATTTATAGATATTTCATTCTACCATAAATGTGTCAAATGCTTGTTTCTGATTGGTTGCTTGGGAAAATCAGAGGGCGTTTAATTTGGTTAGACAACCTTCTGTTTGCTATGACCATCGCGCAATGATACAGGTATTTCATTTTGCACCGATCGACCTAAAGGGAAGATCTTCCTGATAATCTCGGTGATGATCTGAATGAAGTGTTGGCTGACCTCGATGTGCCAGGTGAAAATACATTTTCATCTCATCATTTTAATCTGGCGTTGAAATACTTCTTTTTCAGAAAAGATAATCGACTGCTTTCAAGTAGAACTGTAATGAAACTAATGAGTAAAAAATATTCATTAAAAATACCGTGTTAATCGAACATATATTTAAATCACCGATATCCTAAAACGATTATTGCACCTAAAACAACAGTGTTTGTAACTTTTTTCAAATTAGAAGTCAAATATCAAATGATTCTTTCACAATTCTTCAGATTTCACGCTAGAGTCAACCTCCATATGCATCATAGATGACGAAACCCAAACTGTTTCGGATGAGTTGGGTATGAATGTAAAAAATAAAATGTATTCAAGTTTAAGTAGAGTCAGTGCTCCGAAATCCCTACGGTATCCTAATTTCCGTACACCTAAGAAGGTTTATAATTATTGATTGTGTTTCTATTTTTGAAGCCCGCGGATTGCTTTTCAAGGGTTTCCTTGGGTTATTCATAGCACTCAATCAGAAACTATCATGTAGGCCTAATCCATTGGCTAATCTGACTGTTGCCTGCGCTGGTGCGGTCTTTTTTATTTTGATTTACGCTAACCACGCCTACGCAACCTATGACTTTTGTTGATTGATAACGGTACGTACAAAAAGTGAACACGGAAACTGGAAATGGCCATGAAGGCCAGAATGTTTAGCTAAGTATTCCATTAAATGTTTAACAAGTTCCATACAACGTTATACATATATTTCTTAAAACCTTAAAGTACGATATTAGGCATATGGTTGTATATGTAACACTAATAATCACTCTCTGCTAATAGTGTACAGTAAAATGAATAGTTTGTATTTACATGAATACAAGCTATGATTACTTCGAAGCCCTCTTAATCCATAAAATAATCAAATTATTTCAATAAATCATTCATATTTGCAAAGATAACTTTCCAGTTTTCTTCCAAATCAACATTAATCAAATTTAGTTTAAGTGTTCCTGTTTTGATGGAATACGTATTAAAATGACGAGAGACAGGATTGAGTATATATATAGAACGTCATTCTAGTGCATTTTTTCGTTTGTATTGAACGAGTAGATGTCACAAAGAGCAAAATAACAACGAGTTCGCAGAACGAGTTGTTTCTTTGCTCTTTGTGACATCTACGAGTTCAATACAAACGAAAAAATGCACTAGAATGACGTCCTATATTTATTACATACCCTTTTTTCGTTTAATTTACTTCAAATAAAACCGAACACGGAAGAGTGTTTACGTGTCGTCTTGACCTAAAGAAATTACTCCGCCATCCCTTTCACGAAATATTACGTCATCACATTCCTCCACCTATGACGTCACATGGCAATAGAGTGCACACAAAACTGTGCTGAATATCTGAAAAAACCCAGACGCAAGATATTTGTTCACATGTTTAAAATTTCTTTAATGGCACGTGAATATCACTTTCATGTATATCAACATATCACTCGAATATAATATAACATTCATAACTGGAAACATTCGTTGACATTCGGCAAAGTTCGTTCACAACGTATTCAAACGTGAACATGTGAATGCGGAGAGATGACTTTGCAGAACAGTTCAACGAGAGGAAATGACAGTAGTCACTCAGAATCTGAATCACTGTCAATAATGACACGTCTTCGTTTTGGAGGGACATTCATTGAATTTGTTTGTGAGGAAAAGTTGAAGTTAATATGAAACGATCCCCCGTGAATGTTGCTGCCTCTGAATAGACCGGAAGTCATACTTTGACCCCTTGAAACTAGATCTATGTCACTGGCACATGTGCCAGAACTGACAGCGGGTTTGTGTGATGATACAGAATCACAAGACTTACGTTTTTTCACAGTGGAATTAGTGACAGGCACAAAGGATTTACTCTGACCTTCAGACAAAATATCACACATTTGTTTCTGCATGGGGATTGATGCAACGGCATAGTTATTTAAACTATTGACATTTTTGTGTCCAGATAGCTGACAAATCGTGGTTGGTTCTACACCGGCATGAAGCAATTGAGTGCACATGGATTTCCTTGCGCTGTGATTCGTAAGTTTTCCAACAAGGCCTGAACGTTCTGCCATACCCTTCATCAAAGACCCAAGTGTATTTACACCAAGAGGCATATGCTGGAACCAAGGACCGTCATATTTCCGCCTGTGATTAATTGCCAAGTAAAAGGGTGCATCGTCCAACATCATACCTGGCGGTCTCTGGACCCTGAATGCTTTGTAGACAGTAACAATACATCTATCGGAATTACCAGTGGCAGCAAAGATTTTCGGGTTAAACATCCGACTGTGAGCAGAATTGCCATCACGTGTTTTCGTCGATCGTTCCCAAAATTCCAGGTATTCACATCCATTGGAGTCTGTCTTCAACTGAACATCTCCCCACCGAAGTTGTCGACTTTCATCTCGTCCTCTCAAACCGAACATCTTGGTGAAGAAATACCACAATGTGTTGATCATGGCGGTTGGCGTGTGCGACCCAAACTCACGTGCATTCCACAGGCGATCTTCGTCTTCACTTGACAGAGATTCGGATTTATTCGGACGATTTCCCTTGCCCTGTTGTTTTAGCTCTTTGCGTTTTGCTTCAAGAACGCGACGACTTGTCTTGAACATATCTGATTTGATGATGTTGTGTGGATAGTCATTCTCTCGGAGATACCTGTCGATGGCACGGTGATATGAAGTCAAAGTATCGGGTTCGAACGGAGATCCATCTTTCTTTCTCAGTGTCAACAGGTAGGAACCGATGTAAACATCAAGATCCGGAGCCGGGATATCTAAAACTCTTCGCTCTTCATTGTTTTCCCTCAGGTAAGTTGCAAACTTCGTGATTACACTTGTTGTTTTCTTGACGGTATTCACACTCTTCTTACTGTCGATGTACTTTTTGAGATCGGTAATACTTTTCGTTGCGATCGGCGGAGTGTCCGCTTCATTTGGTGTATACCCCATGTCAAAATTGAACAAATTTTCGATAATACACTGGTCAATGTCTTCTTCATCAAATAAACTTATGTTTTCGGCCATCTTGACCACACAGAAAGCAGACGACGGTTCACGTGAATGACGTAATGTAATTAGTTTAATTTGTTACAAAAAATTATCTAAAATTGTGAAACAATGTAAATTTATTCTGATAAAAACACTCGGGGATGTCTGAATCAAATTATGTGCGTTTGTTTTCATTATTGATATGGGGTTTCCCGTGACCTAAATTCTAAAAATAGCTGACATGACACCTCTCTCGCTGAGAAAGTAGTTCCGTGAGAAGTGCAATACGGAGTGCAATACGGATTGAGGAGTGCAATACGGAATTCATTGTATTTCATTACGTATTACTATCGTAAGATTACATGGGTATGTAATAAAAAGAAAAATCTGAATTTGAAATTGACGCATGAGAACAAAATTAACGCCCGTATTATGTCACACTTAATGCCCATGCTCTTTTATGCAAAACTATACTATATTGCAGATTGAATTGCGGGAAACAAATTAGAGATCAAGAACTCCCTGGGGAAATCCTGATCGTGAAGAATTTGGTAAAGATCTCATTAAGCATGATAAGAGGCTGAACTTATAACGGAATTGCTACTGAAAAGCTTAGACAATCGAAATTATGGAAATACTGTGGCCCGTCATCTGCGAGGTACTCAAATGTCAATATTTATCTGTAAAATATTTTGGCATTTTACAGATAAAATTGCAAGTGAAGGGAGGCGATTTTAACTCAACTCAGGTAATTAGGTATTTTGGCTCTTATGAAAGACACATTAAAAATCATGAAATACTCTGTGTCATTTTAAGTTTATAGACGATGAATCATTATTTCAATTAAAACTAAATCCTAGGACATAATGTTGATGGGAACGTCAGCGTATAGACAAAACAAACCAAGCGTACCATTTGGTCAAGTTCAGTTATGATAATTTGAGCATCTGTATCCTTTTAGAACACAATTTAAAAACTATCAATACAATTAAACGACACAACATAAGTCAGTTTTACTCAACGATAAAATAACACCATTTAATAAGTATGACATATTTGACTCCAACAACATACTCTGTGCCCCTTTAACTTCCACCATTGCCCGTCTTAACTGATTCTTAAACATTTCATACAAACGGATGAAACTGAATCTTGCTGAGATCGAGAGTGTCGTGATTTACGCGTCTCTTGCTGCCTTTGCGATAACTTAATATTTTAAATTTTGGATCGCCTCACCTTTTTGCTGTGTTCATTTTCATTCCTGTAAGAGCTTGACGAAAAGTCTCACGCTAATGACAGCTTACAAAGTTCTATAGAATAAATGCACAACTTTTGTCGAAAAGAGCGTTTCATGTGCTACTTATCATGCGACCACGTTTTTGTTTTTTACACAGGTACCAGGTAGACGATTGTCAAAAAGACTTAACATGTTGTTGGTATCTGCTCTATCTGTTGCTGATTTCATTGTCTGTTGACACTCTACAAAATCGATACCATCAATGGGCACTACAGCTTTTGATGTTTGGATGATTGTTATAGTCAGAAAGGTTAACAATTGGCATTGCAAATATTCGTTCATGTTGTATAGAAGTTAAAGCAATGAAAACTTCCGCTCGGATTGCATGAGAAAATCGATTCAATTCTACCTGCCAACTAACTCATTTTTCCCGAAAGATTTTAACACCTTATTTTCATGTCGTCTCCATCTTCCCGTTCAAGTGGTATTCAGCATTAAATTTGGCTATCTCATGTCAGTTCAATGTAGCGTCATAGTGAAGAAAGGATATTGAAAGTAATGTACCGTAAAAACCTCAAAATTACACCAAATTTTCATTTTTATAAAATAGCTTAAAACCTATAATATTTGGTGAAATCTGGTAAAAGTATAATCTTTCCAAAAGAGACAAAAGATGTTCACGTTTACCTACCCTGGCATAGAGAGGCACTTTCCCTGAAACGATGTCCCTGATGGCCTTCTCGTTTATTCTAGTTGAATCATATATTCCTTCCATGTCTATCAGCCACAAGTTGCCAATCTCAGCTCCCTGTAACTAAAATATCCTTTTTGTGATTGAATATGACACTATATATATAGTGAATATATGGTGAAGATGGTCGCACATTACATTCATGTATATAATAATGTATATTCAAAAATAAAATACTTCAGACCACACTTGCTGTAGGTATCGTTTTAATGATGATTGGATGGGTCGCATTTCGTTTTGTCAACAGGTCTTTTCAAAGGTGTAGAGCTTTTCCAACATGGCAAATATAGTCGCAAGCGACGACAAACGGATTCAGCGCTTTAATAGAATATTCATCACGCACATTGTGATGTTAGCAATCATCCCTGAAATTTTCATGAAAATTGGCTGAAGCATTTAGCTACAACAGCATGTTTCATCTGACCTAATGTGTGATTATTGCAAAGAAGTTGATAATGTGAAAACACTATGCTACTCAATCAATTGCAATCATCTTATGTTACCAATCAAAAACCTGAGTGAAACTAAATTCGTATCAGGTCATATATCACCAATATCGTAATATATAAGATATAGTTGAATCAATACAATTTTAGTTCATAGATAATGAAACAGAGGAATTGTAACAAATATGCTTATGTTGCGGGTTAAGTGCTTTAGTTAAAACAATTACTTAAATAACTCCATGTTTTACACTTTACAAATCATCATTTACTACAATTCTGATCATTTCAGAATATGTGCTGTTTTTGCTCCTTACTGAATTGTGCTCATGCTATTTCATATAGTGCTCCTATTTGTCACGCTGAACATGATACTTGAAATCGACCGACTTTGACGGCCTGTATCTCAGTTGTTATGAACACGATTGAATTAAATGTTAATATTCTTGAAAGTATATTCTTTCGTCTGTCTTTTGAGGTAGTACACAACGTTGTATGGTTTGTTGTTTGTTAGCTACGACGTTACAAGAATACACTGTAAACGTCTGGTTTTGTGAATTCACAAACTTTGACCTTCACTCATGACCGGAAATGACTGTTCGCGATCTATTTTATTCTTGATTCTTCAAGACCTTGGTCATATCTACCTCTCATGCAAAATTCATGAAATTCGACGGGTAGATATTTGAGTTATCTGCCCTTGAAGTTTGCGATTTTTGAAAATTTTGAAAATTGGAATGGTCGCTGTGGAAAAAGTATTGTGAATTTTTAGATTCTGAGACAATGTAGTTATAGGCCAATGCTTTAACTACTTATCATGTAAATATCGGGTCTCTACTGCAAGTATTAGCAGAGTGGTGATCCCTCAAATGTGCATGGGGTCTTGAACTTGCAAAAAGTGTGAAAATTCAAGATGGCGCCGAAATCACGTGACTTACGAATTCGCCATGATTTACTTTTTTGCTTGCAATTTAATTGCGCATCTTTTGAAACAAGTTTCAAGTCTGTAAGTCAATTCTGAAAATTTTTCCAATGTTAATTTTGAAAATTTTGAATGGTACTGAGCCTTTAATGCAATGTCCGAATTGGCTGAAAAGTTTCATGTCGCGAGGTCTTGGTAAGGGCTATAAGATTGTAAAGATTGGTTGTAATTGAGTCGCTAGTTTTGGCTGAATTTTGCTCACAAGAATCGTGGAATAATAATAATAATAATAATAATAATAATAATAAAAAACACGCCAATAACAATAAGGATTCAGCATTTCTGCTGAATCCTTAATAATAAAAAACACGCCAATAACAATAAGGATTCAGCATGCTACGAAGTCGCCTTGATTTACTTTTTTGCTCCAAATGTAATTGCCTATCATTTAAAAAAAGTTTCAGGTCTCTAAGTGCATTTTGAAAAAAAATCCCATGTTAATTTTTGAAAATTTGAGTGGTACTGTGCCTTTAACGCTTAATCCGATTAAGCCCAAAAGCTTATTAGAACCCCTTCTCATGAAGTTCTACCAGACTGCCAAGTTTGGCTGTTGTAGCTTTAGCGGTTTGGGCTAAATCGGGTCCACAAAATCGGTGGAAAAAAAAATAAAATAAAAAAAAATATAGTCGCAAGCGACGACAAAAGGATTCAGCGCATAAAAAGCACATTCAGTACAAAGATAGTGATGTTAGCTACCTGCCCTGAAAATTTCATGAAGATTGGTACATGCATTAAGCTTCAGCGGCATGTTTTATCTGAAAATTGCGATTATTGGAAAGAAGTTGATAATGTGCAAAAAGTATGCTAATTAGGAATTCGCCGTGATTTGCTTTTTTGCTCGTGATGTAATTGCCTATCGTTTAAAACAGGTTTCAGGTCTGTAAGTGCATTTTGAAAAAAAAATCCCATGTTAATTTTTCAAAATTTCGATCCTACTGTGCCTTTTACGCTTATGCCGATTAGGCCCAAAAGCTTATTGTTGCATCGTCACATGAAGCTCTATCAGGCTGGCAAGTTTGGCTGTAATAGCTTTAGCGGTTTGGGCTGAATCGTGTCCACAAGAATCGTCGAATCATGACAAGCAATTTCTGGAACAAATAAGTTGATAATGTGCAAAAACTATAATAGTTAGGAAATCGTCATGATTTACTTTTTTGTTTGAATTGATATTACGCTTCTTTCAAAACAAGTTTCAAGTCTCTAAGTGCATTTTGAAAAATTACCCCATGTTAATTTTGAAAAAGGTATTTTTCCCGATTTTGATCGATTATTGTGAACGAAAATGACTGTTCGCGACCAATGTTTTTATTGATTTGTAAAGTGCCTATAGTGGTTTCACATTCCTGTGAAAATGATGCAATTGTGAGTCTAACTTTTTGAGTTATCGCCCCTTGAACATGCTCACATGTGCTAAGTCGCCCGACTTCGAAGGGTTGCTGAGTAAAAAGTATTAAAGTTTGAGGAACAATTTAGAGTATCCTTTTCTCCTCAGTACTTCAGCTACAACATATGTAACTTTCAGCTCTGAGATGCCAGTATCTTCAGAGGAGAAGATTCTCAAAGGTGCGTGGGGTCCGAAAATTTCAAAAAGTCAAAAAAAGTAATATGGCGGCGTAAGTATGCATGCTACGAAGTCGCCATGATTTACTTTTTTGCTCCAAATGTAATTGCCTATCATTTGAAAAAAGTTTCAGGCCTCTAAGTACATTTTGAAAAAAAATCCCATGTTAATTTTTGAAAATTTGATTGGTACTGTGCCTTTAACGCTTAATCCGATTAAGCCCAAAAGCTTATTAGAACCCCTTCTCATGAAGTTCTACCAGACTGCGAAGTTTGGCTGTTGTAGCTTTAGCGGTTTAGGCTAAATCGGGTCCACAAAATCGGTGGAAAAAAAAAAAAAAAAAAAAAAAAAAAAAAAAAAAAAAATAAAACACGCCAATAACAATAAGGATTCAGCAAAATTGCTGAATCCTTAATAAAACACGCCAATAACAATAAGGATTCAGCAAAATTGCTGAATCCTTAATAATTCGGATAAAAACAATAGGTCTTCTTAGGTCGACCTAATAATAATAATAATAAAAAACACGCCAATAACAATAAGGATTCAGCATTTCTGCTGAATCCTTAATAATAAAAAACACGCCAATAACAATAAGGATTCAGCATTTCTGCTGAATCCTTAAATATATAGGTTGACATGCTAATCGCTGTACTAATGCACAAAAGACTTTTTATAGATGGCAAGTGACAAGTGGTTAGCGTGATAAGTGCGAAATGGGCTATAAATATGGGAGCTTCTATATAATCATAGTTGGTCCCAATCCTTTAATTGACATTTCTTGCATGTATGTAATTTCTAGGAGTATTAGGTTAAGTGTTTTTTAAGACTGTCTTAAAAAAGTGACGCTTACTCCATTAATATTTGAATTAGAAATCCATTATGATGCGTTAATCCAAACGTGTAGTAGAATACATTGTGTGTTTTTGTTTTTTTATTATGAAAACTGTGCACTTGATTGAACTCTCACCTTATTAATATACTTCACGGATTTGAGGATGGTAATACCCTTTCTATTCAGTCTTTTTCCCTGTTGAACATCCCAGCTTTTTAAGCCAAGATAATAACTAGGAGGACCATGTAATTGTTTACAAAGTCATCCAAGTACTTTTACAAGCCTCTTTAAGCATCTATTTTAACCATCAGTTGTAAACCTTTAGTGAAATGACTAACTCTTTAGAAATATAACTCAAAACATTGTTATCCTAACAATATATTGCATAAATGCAGTGGTAAACCAGAAAAGTTAATACTTCTGCTCACTAAACCTAATGGTTATATCACTGCGCCACAACAGTTCAGCTATCACTTACAATATTGAAGCACGATTTTTAGTAAAAATGTTTCCTTTTCAAGGCAGGCTAAGCAAACCATCTACAAAAGTGAATATAGATTTGGTTTATTAGAAAGAGAACGACCTCTCCATCAGGCTTTCTGTTGAAAGTAGGCGCCTGCCTTTAGGATCCCTCGGGCAGCGGCCTTTCTTTCGACGGAAAGCCTTCATTACCGGTCCTTCGAATTCTCCTTTACATGTATATATTGGTCATGTTGACAGTGCGATTTGAAGGTGGTTTTGAGTTATTACTGCCTTTCTGAAAAATGTGACCATCATAAATTAAAAATTGATGTTAATTCCATTTCCATTATTGTGATTGGAATTAAAAGTTATTATTAATGAGACACAACTCTTCTCTCGATATGCTGATTGAGCAAGCGCTTAAAAGTAATCTTTGGCCCAATGATGCTCTTAATTCCATCTCCCTACCTTCAGTATCTATCCTATAGGAACATCAGCAAGCTTTAAAGAAGTTTTGTCAGGTCTAACTAGGTTGTGGTGAATTTGAGTAGGCAAACCCTAGGCTATGTATATAAATCGATGTTCGGAAGTATGATGTGAGAGCTAGTGGCATATCTTACTCTACCAAACAGGATATCATGATAAACACATAGTTGGAGCTTCCCAGAAATTTCTACCACATGGTTGAGACCAGTAAGACAGGTTTTCATACAAGCGTAGGAGAAAATAAATTTATGTACGAGACATTGGAAGATTAAGTGTTGATCATCAGCAATGGAAACAAGATGAATAAGGAATAGTCATTACTATTTTAATAGGTACTCTTTTATCTCAGTAACAGTTGAAAGACTATCTTCATCTTGTGCTAGAGTTTTTAACCCAATTGAAAGTCCCGGTGACGTATCAAAAAGGAAAATGAGAAATGTGTTTGACAATGATTCCATCCACCCTGTCTGTTAAGAAAAATGAATTGGGATTTAACTCGTTTTCAACAATATTTTAGATATTTCAACAATTGGATGATAATCATCGAAGAGAATGGACACATCAGGGAGAAAAAGCACAGACATTTATGCGAAGATGATAATAGGAAGAAAATTGAGAAGGAGGTTCAAGAAAATAGTGAAACCATTTATATATAATATGAAATACCCATCTATTTATTTTAGAATAAATCAGATCGGGCTGTCAACAAGGTGACCCGATTTTTTCTAGAACTGACATTACATCAAGACGCAAATCTTTTTCTTCCCCTGTCAGGCCTCCTGTACAAATGGTGAAGGGGGCGGGATAGCGCAGTGGTTAGCGCGTTCGGCTTCGGATCAGGAGGTCCGTGGTTTGAAGCCCGCCAGGGGCTCGGCAGCTTTGTCTGCAGTAGAGAACTGTTCTACACGCAGTCAGGTTTGGGTGCAATGCTACACTGAAATTCAGCGCAGTACCACCCATGGTTCGCTAGTTCCAGTCGATGCTCGCAGATTTCACCGCAATGCATAGCCACTATAGTGATGCGGGCTTTCTCCCTGCAATAATACTAGCAGCCGCGATATAAGTGAAATAATCTTGAAAGCGGCGTTAAACCCCATATCACCTCACCTCACCTCACAAATGGTGAAAAAAGCAGCGGCATAGGAGGAAAAGAATATATTAAAAACATATTAAGAAAATGCCTCTCTAATCTTAACAGAATAGAAAAGTAATCTCATGAAAGGAAACCTTGTCAGCTACACAAGCATCTAAATCTGTAACCAACACCGCCAAAAACCCAAAACAACTCAGCCAAAATTGGCTTTTGTCCTGTCGAAGCCTCGCTTTCAGTTCAACACAATGGCGGCACAAGTGAATAAATATTAAAATGGAGTGCTGATTTTCGTCATTTAAATCTCAAACTTTATGACAATATTATGTAGCCCAATGTATGACGAAATCAGTGATATTTGTGATATTCATAGTGTAGGCTCCAGGCCTTAGAATAAACAGTGGTACGCGACTCTCAAATCGTTGAGTCGACCATGTTACAGTCAGTAACATGTTACGAAGTTTGAAATTTGGAAGTTTCGTTTTAAACAATTAGGTCTTTTAACCGTCATGAAGTTTTCCTTATTTGTTTATGATTTAAAAAATGTTCATATCTATCCTTTAACGTCTGCCAAACATTGAAAAAGTATTTGAAGGATGCCAATTTGTATCACCTAGACCTTTCATATGTCATATCATTATCATATACATCCATTTATTTTTAATCATATATGTATTTAATCGCATAAAAATGCATTTTGTGTAATTTTTTAAATATATTTTATTGCCAATAATACAATGAAGTCAAATATCACATTATGCATTCATATCATATCTCATCATAATGTTACTATTCTCGAAGTGCCACACTCTTACTCTAACTTATATTTCTTTCGAGATAGAGATGTGTAAAAAAAATTAATTTGTTACCTATATCATTACTTTTGTCAAATATCAGTTAATCTTTTAAAAAAAGAAGGGTTCACAAGTTCATCGTCCATTTTGGGGAGTGTTCACCAGAATTTGTGGTTATGAATTTGTGGAGGACAAATTCAACACATTCCATGCATTAATAAGTAATTTTTTGTATTGATGTTGTGGTAACATACACACTGGCAACATACACAATAGCAACAATAAGAATGTTCTCATTTCAAAACGCAAAATAATAGTTTAAATTAACTTTTTTGATTAAATTGTTTTCATATTAACGGTACACAAGTTTATTACGTAATTTTACAATTTTCGGTGTTATGATACAGCATTGTATCATTATACAAAAATTTAATTTGAACATATGTATCATGAAACATGATTGTCATGAGACAGTTGTGTACCACTGTTTGCGCAATTATAGACTGGGATTAATAATAATGGGAATAGACTTTGTATTCAAGAACATATTAAACTATAGAATTAGTCAATTCCTACTTGACTCATAAAATGAGAAAGAAGTACAAAATCACCGATCTACCATATCCTACTCTTAACATATAAATATGACTTGACTGATTATGTCAATGTATACATAATGTCGTCTAGTTTTCTATGTAAATTATAGGAATTTCGTTGGCCATAGGTCACAGCGCGAAGTTTATGCTGGGGTTTACACCCAGGGTAAGAAGAGTGGAGCGCCGGCTATACGTCTTACCATGAGACAGGATGCAGCAAGACAAAGTACGCATGCACAAGCCATCATTCCTATAGCTATCAGCCAGCCCAAGGCGAGAATGAAACAGCAATTCTACATGCCTCCGCTCATTTGAATTTCCTTTTGTCTGTCTGAAAGTTATGGACCAAAATTTCCTCCATTCTATTAATTCATCCTAAGTGTCAAAGATTTTGTCAACTAATGTGTTGAAATTTTTCATTTCAAAGTCTCAGTGATTATAAATATGTTTCGATGTTTGAGTTCTGCTACGGTAATTAGATATACCTGTGAGGAGTCTTATTTCAACACCTTTTGTGGAAACCAAAAACTGATCATATAATTAAAATTCTGAAATATCAAAAGGCACCACTCCAGTAGATGGGAAATACAAAAGTGAAGTTTCAGAAAGATCTGGTGAGAAGTTTCTTTGATCTGCTGCAGAAAACAAAATGAACGGACAAATTGATAAATGGACAAGGCGACAACAATATCCCACGAGTTTGTAATTATAAAATTGGCTTATTGATGTTCTGGCAATAATTTACTTTTGAACAACTACAACTGTTTGTAAGATATTTTATTAAAACAGTAAAGTGGTAACCCATTTTGATAAGAACTCAAATTCTAAGTTACTCACTGAATGAATTGTTCAATATAGCTTTCAGCAAGAATTGATCTGCAAAACTGATGATATACGGGGAATTGTCCTCGTTGCCAATGGTGATATGGACAAGGGAAACACATGTCATATAATTTTATCAGATCTAACTGATCCAATATTATCAGATTCCATACTCACCCCTTTTGTGACTGTCTCTCCACTCTTTGCGACCGGGAAGAAGGTTGAGTTGAATTCCCTTTTGTCCTCCATAGCAGTAATGAAACCGTTGGCTAGGGAAGATTTCCCAGAAGCTACTTCACCAAACAAGAGAATCTTCAACTTTTGGTTATTGTCCCTCATCTTTTTCGAAATTGAATCCCTCATTTCCTCTTTTGCCTAAGGATTCAAATTTTTTTTAAAGAGTTAAAAGTAGATACACTGTTACATTAGTAACACACTTTATCATATTGATTGCGGTATGTTTTGGATTTAGAGTAATTGGTCTAGGTACTGGACCATTTTTGGTGGCCACCTGGTATTTTTACTACTCAGAAGCACTTACATGCCTGTCAGGTTTAATAAGCACACAAAAGGGTATATATCTTGCTTTTAGTTATATTGGGATACATTTTAAATTTTTGCTAAATTTGCACTGTAACCTCACAGTATGTTCTATGTATATAAAATAATATTACATTTGTGCTGGCACTTGTAACTGGATGAAGCTACCCTAGAATCAAAACTTTCATCTACAACAGCAATATCATTATCAAGTAAAACTGTCCTTTGGTTAAAAAAGCTGTCAACTATCAATTGTAACTGCTTCCACTGCTTGTGGTACAGATTGCCTAACCGTCATCATCTATGTGCAAAGCAGTGTTAACCGTATTGTAAATGAGAAGGGTAGACAGTGTCAATATAAGAAGCTCTGCTGTAAATGTGTCAGACATCAAAGGCGCTATGTGGCGTTTATTCACTGTTGAACACACTTCTGCCATAAAAGAAGTTTCAAATTCATGGCATCCCATAATGTGATTGACAATGCGCTTTGCTATGCCTATTGTCCTTTCCCATACCATATATTAATGTGGAGGTTCAAGATCCTTCGTGTGTAATTCATATCCATCCTGTCTCATGGTAAGACGTATAGCTCACGCTCCACTCTTCTTACCCTTGGTGTAAACCCGAGCATAAACTTCGCGCCGTGACCTATGAACTACGAAATTTCTAAAGATAATCAACCAATGATTGCGCTTGAAAGTCGAGTCGGCAATTTAATATGGCGGCGCCCATCCCTTCGAAAATGAAACCGAGTGAGGGAGTTGGGGATAAGTGTGTTTTGAACAGTATTTCAGTTATCAAACACGTGGATGACAAGCATCCAAAAGAGAGTGCACAGATCAGGGAGAAAGGGATCAAACGGATGAGCGAAAAAACGGTTAGAAAGGCATAGTGAGAGATACACAACAGGTTTTAGACCGACTTAAATTTGGTCTCGCTTCTACACGACAACCTATCCAGATTGGGTGCCCCTGCCAGGAGCATGTATGCTCCGGCTGGAATAGCTCTAGGGGTCTCTGAAGCACTCAAACCACCACAACACGATAAGGTATTAGTCAAGAGGTGGATAATCAGATCCCTAAAAACTGGATGTATGATTTCTTGTAATAAACTAAACAGAATCGCAAGATTGGACTTGGACATTTATCACCATCATGGATAAGTTAAAAAACTTTCGATTCCAGTTTGTTTATCTATGGACGTCTCCATTTAGCGGAAGAGCGAAAGCCAACTGCAGTTTTGGACGCTCTTTTGGCAGAAATTTAATCGCACACCATCGCGAAAATAGTATTTGATGGCTGAGTGCATGCTTTGGTTTACACCCAGGGTAAGAAGAGTGGAGCATGAGCTATATGTCTTACCCTGAGACAGGATGATTCTTATTAGGAAGGTTCTTGACACTCTTTATCTTCCATGATCACAAGCTGTATGCTGAGATCATGTTTAAAGTCGACAAAGTTTGTACCTTTATTTGACCTGAACAATTGGCGTCACCCCTAATGATGATAAATCTTCTCATTTCATTGAAAAAATGAAGAAGATATCTCTTTGATCACCTCAATATGTATGGCTTTAGTAAGTTAAGTAAAATCCCCACCTTTTGCATATTTGGCATTGTATAACATGGTTGTGTTTTATTTGAATATGGAATTCAATTTCTAACACTTGCATGCTTAAATGCATTTCTGCTATCTTGGATTTTCCGCGACATTTAACATGTAAACCAACCTATGGACTCAATTATAGAACACTTATTTGGTATGCAAAACTTTAAAGTTTGGTTTTCGTGAAGATGAATATGTATCATAAACATGACATGCTATTATTTTGAAATAAAATTCGTCATTAAATTATTAGTCATAATCGGTTATATGTACAAGTGTTAAAGTTTCCAATGTTTGTTTCAGTGTTAACCAGCAATACAATGGAAACCTGAAGGTCTCACAGAAAGTTAAAATTTTAAAGTTTGATTTAAAATTCGGTTGTTGTTTTATGTTGTAGACATCATCTGCTGTGACAAACACTATCTTTGAAGTTTCATTTATAAATGAATTTTAAGTCGGATGTTCATTATCTTCTATTTTTCCATTACTTGATAATATATATCTTGATAAAATAATACAACAAAGGTAATGATAACTTGAAACTAAAATAACTAATAAACTACTTTGCAGATGGATATGTCAAATTTTCGAATTTAATCTGAATAAGTTTAATCCAAGACAATACACAAAGCCGGCAAGATGTGGGAATTCAGAGGGGGATAAAGAGTAAGTACACTGAATAGTTAGATAAACAAACATATTGGTAATTGACTTCTGATAAATTGATTTACAGTTTAGAGCTACACATCAATGTATGTGTTAATTCCTTAATCTAATTGATTTCTTTGTTATATTAATTTGTTACACTGTTTGTAACAGGCATAATATTTTGTTTCAGAATGAAGACCAATCAACTAATCATCACATGTCCACACAATGAAAAAAAATTTTTTTATTTTGTTAGGGTTGTTTATTTTAAAAGTAATGAATAAATAATCATCTGTATTAAAAAACAATCAATACACACACTTTTTATGCAAATATCATTTTGATAAGTCGTCTTACTATCTTCTGCTTAAGGTTGTCATTTGTTCTCTGATAAGATAGTGCCAGGGTATTTAAGTCGTGCAATGGATCTCACCAAACTCACTTTAAAAACTTCCCAAACCAATGAGAACCATTTATCTGCTTATACTCGAGTTAACTTGAATTCACTGCTAGATCTGGATCCATTTCCATACCATTAGGTTCATTTATGAAGCAAGATTGGCAAGGCTCTAAGCACACTATAATATTTTATATGGACCTGTTGAAACTGCAATGGATCAGAGCGTGTCCTTATTGTCTGACCCTCTTTTTGTAACAAAGACCGGGAACCGTCACGTTCTGTTAGATAGAAAATCCAGCACATTCTTTATCTCTCCAGTATTTATAGAGGGCAGTTAGTTCTGAGAAATTTTATCTCAGAGGTGTTGAATGGGATGACCAGAGATGAAGGTTATTTTTACCACTGTTATGATAGAAGTAGCACAAGAATGAACGACCGACTAATAGTGCCGGATCCATTACACCTTGTCTTCTTGACACCCAGAACTTCTTACTGACAAGACTGATCACACTCCCTATCCCGAAGAAGATCATAGTGACAATATGTACCACAAGCAGTGAGGAAGCAGGTAGAAATCTTAGCAGATAACCTTAGGAAACGATGGAGAAAGAACTATCTCCAAATACTCCATACTAAACCTAATATTAAAGTAGGCAACATTTTCGTTCTGAAAGGTAAGAATGGGCGCAGGATTGACAAGAAAGAAGACACTATCCCAGGCCCGGAATGGTAGGACTAGAATGGCGTCTGTAAGTATACTTATGCTGCATAGTTGTCAAAAATTCCTATAGTTGTATCAATTCCTCGATAATGTAAAATTCCTAGAGACCATAGAACCTGTAGATTATGTGATTCGCCGTCAATTGCAGATGAATTTCACTATATATTTCGTTGTCCCGCTTTTCATGAAATTAGAAGAAAATATATTACTGGAAAACTACTTAAATTTTCAAATATTTTATCTTACAGACAGTTATTTACCGCATCAGACTGCTGTTCTTAGAAACCTGGCAAAGTTCATTAATGTGATAATATCTACAATAAGAAAAGATACAAATTCCTGTACTAATACCTTGTAAGATGATTGTACATTTTCATATCTACAATTGGGTTTCTATATATTTTGTTTGAACCCACCGCCATTTTGACCGATTGTATATATATATATATATATATATATATATATATTTGTATTTGTACTCTTATACCACCATTTGTGGTCTTTGGAGAATAAGGAAGTTGAAGTTGAAGTCAGTAGGTTTACATAGGGGTTCTAGACCAATGGAGGCCAAAATGTATTTTTTCATTAACCACAAAACGACAAATACTTTACAGTTTCTGAAATGGTAAATGAGGAAATACTCACTACTAATCAAGAACCTCTATTTATACCTAATATAAAAATATTATTAATAGATAACAGATTCAAAACCTCCCGTTTTCAATATTCAATTAAGCATCGTTGATAACATATAAGTAAATATGAACTGGTTCACCATTTTCTGCTTCTTTGGTGAATGCAATTGTCATTCCTCCACAACCATTTTCAATTCTTCTTCCAGACTTCTAAAGTTGGTTATCATCAGTTTTTTCTTAGGTCAAGCCACAATTTTTAAAACTTACCTATGGTCATATCAGTCAAACATAAATGTTTCAGGGGGGGCGGGATAGCGCAGTGGTTAGCGCGTTCGGCTTCGGATCAGGAGGTCCGTGGTTCGAATCCCGCCAGGGGCTCGGCAACTTTGTCTGCAGTAGAGAACTGTTCTACACGCAGTCAGGTTTGGTGCAATGCTACACTGAAATTCAGTGCAGTACCACCCATGGTTCGCTAGTTCCAGCCGATGCTCGCAGGTTTCACCGCAATGCATAGCCACAATAGTGTTGCGGGCTTTCTCCCTGCAATAATACTAGAGGCCGCGATATAAGTGAAATAATCTTGAAAGCGGCGTTAAACACCAACTCATCTCACCTCATAAATGTTTCATCACCATATCTGTCTGTAAAACTGGACGACGTTTTATACTGGGAAGCTTCTTAATTTCATTCCATTAATTATGTTTACACATATGTTGACTGTACAGTTGATTTTGAAGTACTTCAATAGTCATTTGTATAGTTTTGATTTTAGGATTATAAAATTGTTCAGTGATTCTGTCAACCCGGAAGGGGTTTTGAATAGCATCAAAACGTCTTTCATCGATCTAGCAGGCACATTTAAATTAACATTTCACAATGTATCACTTTTATCATCTGGTATCATACGATGACGAAGTATTCAATCGTATATAGACAAGGGACTATTATATAAAGAATGGATTTCACATGCCAAATTCTTAATTTAATATTTCATTTCATTATTCCCTATAATAACATGTTTATATTCATTAATGTTAGTTCAGATTCTAATCTGTCTGGCAAAGCAGCTTAATAGAATGGCATATGACTCATTAGCAATTCAAAGTCAGTTTCCGAGATTAGCCACTATTGCCTTATGTTCCACAACGGAATCATCTCCAAGAGTACATCCAACCCGCAATCTGGTAACACTTCGATTTGCAGTTGTATCAATTCCGCGATGATGTAAATTGTTTCTTTCCTGTGAAGATCTCCAAAGATCCATATAAGTAAAATATACAACACTGTCATCTATAGACAATACTTCATTACCACTAATTTTAACAGTGGTTTTCTCAGCTCGACCAATGTTTTGTACTATGGTACTTTCTTCAACTTTGGTACAATCTGATGTTAAGAATTTATCAAAAGCAAATCTAGTTGTTATGGGAACGATTATATCCTGACTTCCAAGATTAGGAAAATGGACTAATAGTTGTTCATTTTGGTTGATAGTTCTAGGGTTAATTGTAACAATTACAGGAGATGTGATTCCTTTGATAGCAATATTCTCTCTAAGCTGGTGCAAGGGATTGAGTTTCTGATTATAATGCGAAATTTTATATATATATTGTTTTCTATTTAAATAGAAAATCTACTTTAATAAAATGGCCGAGCCTATAAATTTCGATGATGAAGCAGGAGCTACTGGGGGCGCCCGGGATTAATAGTATGAAATGGGGAATCTTGAATTGGATGATTCATTCGAATCATACATTATGATAGCCAAGGTACTAGAAGTACTTCATTTAACGAGGGTAATATGGAAGGAGTTGAAGGAAAAAAGTTAAGCACCCCCAAGTTTTTCAGCAGTAAGTTTTGTCTGAGAATAAAGAGGACCACATTGCAGTAAAAGTAATTGTATGATATGACGGAATCATAATTTTGCAATTTAAGAACGTAATTTCATTGAGATATATCATTTCGGATATCTTGAATAAATTTAGTTATACAAATTGGTAATTGTGAGATCAAAAGGTGAATATGTTCAGAAAGTCAATATTGTTGGTTTTAATGTGTGTTATTCCATTATTCCTATTCCACTGATCAAACTTTATTATGGATCTCTTAAGCAAAAGTCACTAGTTACAGCACTATGGACCTCCGAAATCTCATTTTTTGGAAAATGACCCATTCATAAAAAGGGACTAAATGGGGCAGTTTTAACCGTAACAACGACTATAAGGCAAAAAGAAGTATAGGTTTACTGAATCAAATTTATTCCAAAATCGTATGGTTTTGTCCATTTTCTAAAAAATATGGAAAATTCTTATCAAATTTCAAAACCCAATTATGTCCTTATTGTGAAGGAGATATGATTTTTTAAAGTGTAAAATTTTACCTGTTAAAAAAATTGTTGTTCATGACAACTAACATTAGAATCCATCGCATACTTTTGACAAACGGACGATAGTTATTTTGGGTGAAAAATCAGTACCATTAAAGTTTTTGATCTTAAGTTCTCAAAATGTCATCATGTATGATGATTTTAAAGATACTAAGTCACAAAAACTTTAGTTTCTATGTCAAGGGGATCCATTTAGTCATAATGTCGTATTTCCCTCCACAGATGCATTTTGCAATTTTGAAAATAGGGGGTGCTTAACTTTGTTCTCTATGTATACAACAAGAAATAGTTTAACAAGCAGTGGATAGTTTGTATAAAGAATGGAGAAAACCTGAGGGGGATATATATGTTACAGTCAAAGTGTACAATCAGTCAATGTGTACAGTGACTGAAATAAACAGTCGATGTGTACATTGCCTAAAAATTCTAGGCATTGTGTACATTGCCTGATTAATTAACACAAATATTGTAGGTTTGACAGATTGTTAAACAGCGATCACTGAGAAAAAAGGATGAACACGGGATTCATTCTATGATTGCCTTTGCTTCTTCTAATGAAGTTGTGTTTTACAGATTAGACTAAGCCAGTTATCATTATCATTAGAGAACTTCTTTGATTGTCTCAAAGTGTTCTAAATATAAAACAAACTAAAACGATTGAATATATTGACTTTATTTCACTCCATTGGAAAACATGTGATGACTGGACATCTGATTGAACATCTGATTGGTGGTACAAACGTCAACAATTTTTGTTTTGGCAGTTGACACTGTTATGGCATCTGCTGTTACACAATAAACCCATCTTGTGATTTTTATATATATTTGTGCCACACTGCTTTGCACTTCTAACCCTGGCCAACGCATTTGGATTCAGTTTGAACTGCTTGTCTCAGTCCAATTTCCTTCTCTGTGGAAATGTCACTAGGTGTGTAGAGTCTCTGGTGGTAAAGGTCAAACTGATTCCTTGAGTATCGCCCTTTGAAGATGCCTGTCAGTACACCAATCTTGTACATGTCATTGTCATTTCTGTCCAGAACAACACCCATGCGTGGGTCACATTTGCCTCGATCAACCATTGGAATAGCGACAGTCACATTGTCCCCAGGGTCAGCAGCAACATTGATAACTCGACTGCGCTTGATCATTCTCTCAGCTTGCGTCAGAATACCGTCAGCAGCTCTCTTCCGACATGACATGATATTAGCATGTTGCAACTCAAGACGCGGTGAAGCGTCCGTTGATGTTGACGGTTCTGATGTTGTTGAGGTTGGCGAGTGTTCTGATGATGGTGCTTCAGAAGATGTGTCTTGTTCTGAAGGTGTCACGGATGTTGATGGAGTTTCAGACATTGTGTCTGATGCTGGTCGTGTATTTGATGTCTCTACCGGTGTTGTTTCTGCAGATTTAATTGATTGCAGTGCTTGGATAAGATCATCCTCTGTCACAAGTCGTTGTAGAACTTCATCAGGAAGTGGCAGGGAGCGTAGGCCAACTTTTGGGTCAGAACCAAACAAAGCTTTGAAAGGGGACATCTTTATAGTTAAGTGATAGCTATTGTTCTTTTGAAATTGAACAAACTTCAGTCCAACAGGCCATTCAGTGGTATTATTATCTCCTAACCATGCTTCTAGCATATCTTTGACATCACAGTTCAGTCGCTCCACTGAGCCCTGGCTTTGTGGGTGTCTAGGTTTGCCATGCAAAATGGTTGGTGCACCAAGGAGCAGGAAGATATCCATAAGTTGATATGCAACTTCACATGCACGTTTGTACGTGAGGGGACGAAAAACGCAGAATTTAGTAAAGTGATCTTGGTAGACTGCATGTCCACGAGATCAACCTGTCCGCGGGACAAGTAATCCTTGGAGATTAAAGGTTTCATAACAACACCTTTTGTTATAACTCGTTTTGCTTTCACCATCTTATCTCTGCCTCCATGAACAGTTGATATGTGAGCACGTTTCTCATCAAACATCTCATCGACATGTGTGAAATAACTCTGATTCTGATTCTGGTTCTCTCTTTTTGATTAACTTTTCAATGTCACCACACAAGATCTCATATCTCCCAAGAACATACTACTGCCTGAAAGTCTTCTTCTCAGTTTAGAGTGCAACCTTGATTTCTTCAATCAAGCTAAAGTATTCGTCCTTAGTCAACAAGAGTGAGTTTGCACCAGACTGTTTCCTGCTCAGGAGCTGTTCACGAAATGTAGACTCCATGTCGAAATGGTTATGTCGCAGGACGTCGACACGTGGAAGGGTGTAACAACAAACAAGGAAAATTCGGGTCGACTTCATGCTTCTCGGAGCACATAAGTAATTAGCGACTACCGCGTGTGTTGTCTTAGCCATTGCTATGGTTTAAAATTGAAATTGGTAAAAAACGAATGACGGATTTCTTTATGCATGTTTATTTCATATCACATTCATATCAAAATATTTTCACTTTTATATCACATTCATATCAGAATAAAAGACATTCATATTACGTTTTTACACAAACATATTATAGTAAAATATAATTACATAATGTCATTTACATGTTATGGCAGTTTGAGTAAAACTGATATGTCATCCGTGTATGCCAAATGAGAGATCTTAATTTTTGACAAGTGACAAGTTTATTCCGTGAAAAGGCCTCATGGCCAAAAAGCACATGAAAATACAGCTCAAAATCGACGCATGTCAAGTTTATATTAATTATATTGGCAGTTTTCTTTTCAAATAAATGGACAGATTTTTAATATATTCAGAATTGCTAGAAGATAATAACTTGTACAATTTTTCCCGTGAAGGGAATATGAAATAGTATGGAGGAATAAGTTTTTCCCGTAAATGTCTATAATAGGGGCAGACTAATAAAAAATGATATTCATCTTCTATTACCTTCATATCACAATCAATACATAAAAGCTGATCATTATCAATAGCATTGTCGTACCTTAATTTACTAATCTTAAGTTTGTTAGACTGGAATCTGAATTTACAAAATATTCGTAGGAGATCCTTTTGACAAAATAATTCTAAAACATATTTCTCTATATGTAACAGCGATTTAAAGCTAGAGTAGAATCTGAAATCATTCCTTTCAACAAGTCTGCTATGCCAATCTTAGAACTGAATATCTTTACAGCGAACCAGGAAAGTCTGCATAAATAAATCATAATTGCCAAAATCCTGCGATATCCAAACATATGAAAATCCCATTGAAAACAATAACATACGAACTCCTGTTACCCAGTTAGCTTTACCATTACTATCCTGTAATTTAAGCATTCCGTAGCATGCTTTAGGATTCCGACTTCTGTCCATACACAGAAGCCGACACCAAAATCCAACACAGCGACTGAAATAATTTATACAAACCGGATGCCTTCCAACATCGCCTAGTACAACACGATTTGGAGTAAATTTAGAAATATTAAGACACCTCTTAAAGAACAAATTTTGAACTTTCTCGATTTCACCTCTGAAAGTAAACCCCCAAATTTCGGAACCATATAACATTATTGGCATTATCTTTGTATCAAATATTATCTGAACAACATCAAATGGAGGGTATGGGTAAGCCTGAATCATTTTGTCAATTGGAAACAAAGCTTTTCTAGCCTGAACTGAAAGAGTTTCGCAAGCCTTAGACCAAACTAACCTAGAGGAAAAAACAATACCAAGATATTTATAATATATAACTATTTTAACCCCTTTTCCTGCATATAACCACTTCTCGACACCTTTAACACAACCACCATTTCGAAATACTATAATATTAGATTTATCTAAATTTACCTCTAAACCCCATTTCAAACAGTAATTATGCAAGAAATCCAATTTATGTTGCAAACCAACAACTGTATCGTCAACCAACACTACATCGTCAGCAAAACAGCAGCAAAAGAATATCTTCAATTTCTTCTGTGACAAAAATACCTCGCAAACCACTGTTTCTTAATTCTAAAGCTAATTCATTAATAAAGAGGGAGAACAAAACAGGACTTAGCATACAGCCTTGACGAACGCCACAGGATGTTGTGAAAGCTTCAGATTGTAATCTATCCTTAACTTTACAAGCCTTAACTTTACTATACATATCTTGAAGAAGATTATACATTTTACCAACTACTCCCTTATTATGCAATACATACAATAACCTCTGCCTAACCACAAAGTCAAAAGCCTTACGAAAATCGATGAAAGCTGCATAGAACCGATGTCTAGACTTTCGAAGATATTTCTGACATAAAGATTGTAACACAAAAATATTGTCAACTGTCCTGAAGCCCGCCTGAGACTCGTGAATGGTAAAGTTTATCTCTGTCCAATACCGTAACCTTGACTCCAAAATAGATGTAAAAACCTTACCCAAAATGTTGAGAAGAGAAATACCCCGATAATTATTGGGATCCAAACGATCGCCCTTCTTATAAAGTGGTAAAATCATGCCGATATTCCAAGTATCTGGAAATTGTCTTTTATCTAGAATTGAATTGAATAACAGTTGTAAATATGGAATGATAGAAAGTCCCCTTTTAAAAAACTCGGCGGGTATTCCATCTGGACCCGGTGTTTTACCAGACTTCAAAGAATTAATTGCTTTCCTTATTTCACCTTGTGTTATAGGATCTGACAAAATACAGGAGTTATTACAATTCGTACATTCAACAGAGTCGTGATTGGTTATAAAATCATTCACAAAGTCAGTAAATTCAGATGAAACATTTTGGAGTTGGGGATTTAACAAATCCTTAAAATAGGTAAACCAACATTCAACAGGTACACTATTGCAGCTGCGAGAACTTAATAAAGATTTTACTTTACGCCAAAACACTTTACAGTTTTTCTCTTCTGTTGCGCACCGAATTTTGTAAATAATATTATCCTTAAAAATAACTTTTTTCTCTCTGCAAACATTTCGATATAACTTTTTTGCTGCCAAATATCCTTTCAAATTTTCTTCAGTTTTGCATTTTCTCAGCAAATTTAAAAAAGAATATTTATTATGCTTTAATTCCAAACAATCTTTATCAAACCAGACAGGTTGCTTTTTCGGTTAAAAGTTCTGGTTTGAAGGGTGCATATAATGTTCTCCTGCAAGATACATTAAATCTATGATTCTATCAACTGCTGCATTTACATCATCATGTACGATATGCAAGAAAGAACCAATGACATCTTGAGCAGAGGCTGAATTCAACCTTTCAATAAACAACTGCTCACCGCTATCACACCATTTGTGTTTCACAACAGGTTTAATGTCAACATCAACAAAACAGTCAGCTTCAACATGTTTAGCCACATTCACTTGCAAGTCACACGATATAGGAAGGTGATCCGATTCAGTCCGCGAAAAGATATTGACATTATCAATTAAATCAAACATGGAAGACGAAGCTATTATATAGTCAACTAAACGTGTTCCGTTGTTACTAATACACGTGAAAGATCCATTATTATCATTGGAGAGATCTTAATTGTCACTTGCATGGCGTTCCTTCAGAATGGAGACACGTCTGTCCATATTTTTTCTGGGTGGGAGCGGATGTCCAGCTTCAATTTGCACCAGCGTTATTTCGTTTTTATTCTGTTCGTTCTTAAGAAATCTTAAAAGTTCAAAGACATTGGGGTGAGCTTTGCTGATAATCTTCTTTAGTTGTCCATGCCAGCCTTCTAAATGGTTGATGGTTCTTGGACAGTCAGTTGTGTGGTGGTTGCATGTTCCTAAATTGGTGAACACATTTTCACTAGTGTATAAATTGGTGAACACTTTTTTAGTTTTAGGCAAAATTGACACATCCCCTTCTCTTTCCGAACAATTTTATTCTGAACGGCTTTATCCTGAACTAGTTGAAGTTAAAAGAAAAAAGCTTATAGGAGCTGTTTTAGATGGAGGAAATATGTTGATAAGAACATTTCTACAGAGAGAATTGATAGAATGAAAGATGAAGAAGTAGTAACAGAATATGAGAAATATGAGTGAAGTTTAGGTGCTGTTATGGTTTAGACATTAGGAAAGTCTTTGCTACATTTATGTTCTACAGCTGTAAGGTACTTCTTAGATATTCCTCCCGAAAATCAAAGCCAGCTAATGTATGAGCTTTATTGATGATGCTATAAACAAAACTTAATTAGATTATTAGATAAGTTTTATTATAAAGTTAGTTACGGGATGTTCCTAGCACCACTTACAACTTTTATAACAACTGCTAAGTATTGTCATTTTTAAGTTAAAGTTTAGATAATAAAGATAGCGGAATCAGAGATAATCCCTCCATTGGAATCATTACAGACACTAGAACCCAGTGAAGAAACGCTATCAAAACCTAAAAAATCCTAAAAAAGTAGCTGTTGGTAAGAAGGGGGATATGGTTAAGAAATTAAACCGTGAACAACTCAACTCACAGCTGAGTGCACCAAAAGAGCGCAAAGGAGAATGCACCACAAAATACTGAGCAACAAGGTACCGTGGCTATAAATAATGGATATGTATTATTTCCTATTTTGATATGCGTTATAGGAATGGGAATAGGAGTTGGTATTCAAGATATAGGAGTAATTCTGAAGATGATGGTCCTTTAAAGAATAGAGTGTTTAATATGGAATGGAGAGAAGAAGTTTCCTAAAACTGGTAAACACACATTATCATAACTTGATGAGCCAATTGAACTACAAGAGTTAGTAAAATGGCATTTAAAACTAGTACACCTAAATTGGACCTCAATACTAATGATGTTTGGGTGATCACATTACCTATTTGGGAGGCAATGTTTATAAAAGACTCTCTTGGAAAACATGAACTTATGATATAATGCCTTAGCATCTTTGAAAAACATTTTACTTTAATTATGAAAATAAGCACAATTGCTATGATGGTGGGAGGGGCGGTGGTGAATTCATTGGCATTCCCTAGTAGCAATTACTTGTTTTAAAAATGGTTAAAGGAGAAAGAGCAAGACGTACATGACAAAGATTTGGAAAAACTAGCAATTGTCAAGAATGCGTGGGAGAAACAAACAGTCGTGAGACTAGATTTCATAAATGAACAACTAAGAACATCCTGCTTAATCAGTGTACATGAATCCGCTCTCGCTCCTTCCTAATACCCTGGTCTCCTTCAGGCCAAAACCCTCTATGGCTGGTGGCTTGACATTCGTGCCTATGCTCACCTGTTTTCAGCTCAATTAGAGAGCTTGAAGCTACTAGCTTGAACTCAACGGATTTTTACATCCGCGACGTGCCGCTGTTGCTGAATGCGAGTAATCTCATTGGCTGTTTAGACAGCTAGCGATACGAGGGTATTGGCTTGAATGACATCAGGGTAAAAGGAAGGAGCGAAAATGGATTGATTTACGCTGAATAAGAAAGTTGAACTTGAAATAATCATGCTATTAAATTTTTAGGGATGTCTTTGAAGCCATGCATGAATATCATGTGAGATTTGGAATCCCCTTAGAACCATTAGAACCTGAGCCTAATCTAACCGAAATTTATACTCCTTCAGATTAAAAAAAACAGGGTGAAATAATATTTGTTGTTTTGGGAATGGTTGTAATAGGTGTTATCGCTTATTAAATAAAAATGAAAAAATATTTTAAAAATATTTTCTAGAATAATATAAATATGGAATGCCTTTACAAAGAAGCTATGATATACAGAGAGAAATTAGTATGTGAAAACTGTTGTCAATTTCGTAAAAGATGTAATAATTGTCAAGACTTGACCATTGAAGCATGTATTCATGAGAATATTATTCACAGTTATGAAGGACACAGGTGTATAGACTGTGGGACAGGATTTTAAACTCATAATTTCTTTGAAGAATATCCAATAATCAAAAATCTAACAATACCAAAAAAACTGTCCTTATCTATGAGGTCTTTATAAAAAAGAATATAATTATTCCTATCTTATTTCAAAATCTTTCAAAGAAATATATTGTGATCATTGAAAAATTAAAAAATTCTAAGAGGAAACAAAAGATTGGGGTTGATACTCTTTTGTTTGTATAAAGTGTATAAACAAGTAAATATGGACAAAAGTTATGATGAAACTAGGAAAATGTTTTGGATTAATTAAAAGTATATAAATACGGTTGTTTTTTATACAATCCTTATACGAAAGCTGTCTGTTAAATAATAGGTTGTGATGAATTTATGTAGTAGAATACATTTTCAACAAAAAAATATAAACAATAAAAATATTTTTTTCTAGATTATAATAAAATGGTGGGCAACTCAACTACATCTAATAAAATGCAGGGCATTTCAACCAGAGGTAATTAAATTTGCTGCAAAAGGAATAATTTCAACAAATTGTGTCTTTTGATCTTCTTAGGTTGATTTAATGTAGATTGAGGTTGAGTTTTCAAAAAGGTTTCTACCAAAGACAAAAGTTTGTTGAAATTATTCCTTTGACCTCATAGATAAGGACAGTGTGTTTGGTATTGTTAGATGATTTTATTGAATATTCTTCAAAGAAATTAAGAGTTCTAAATTCTATCCCACATCCTATACAGCTGTTCTGAGTAGGTTGCAAATTTCACATGATATTCATGCATTGCTTCATCGACATCCCTTAAAAGTTTTAATTAGCATGATTCTGTCTTCTATGGGGTTTTTTTTATGAAATCAAGTCTTTTTTTCTCCCACGCATTCTTGGCATTTGCTAGTTTTTCTAAAGCTTTTTCATGTTTTTCTCCATTATCCATTTTTGAAAACAAGCATTTGCTAACAGAGAATGACAATGCATTCACAACCGCCCCTCCAACTATCATAGCAATTGTGGCCATTTTTATGAATAAAGTCATATATTTTTTAAGGATGCTAATTCATTACATCAGTGATGGAAGAAGAACTGTTGACAACCATGAGAACAGTGCACCCTAACGCATACTTCTTCGCGGAAATCTCCATATATGGTATCACTTGCATGTATGTTGCGTCCATCTTTTACTGATTCACTTCACTTGTCATTGACAGCCGGTGGGGACAGACTTTATCGGACATAGAGATTATTACCCAATGAAGTGTGTCATATGATGTTTACGAAACGAGTGTGAATTTTTGTATTATCCGAGCGAGAGCGAGGGTTATACACTTATTCGCACGAGTTTCGTAAAAGTCATATGAAACACTTCCAAGGGTAATAATTTCTTTATTACCGATTCTAGGGTTATTGTAAACAAACACAACCAAAGGTCATGAACATAGCATTAAGGATGGGACATGCGGTCAAGTGGATCCTACGCTCATAATGATAATTTATTAACGATCATATGATCATATGATTTAAACATATTTTATTCATGAAAATTGAATTGGGATTGGTAAACAAGCCGGAGCAACTGAACAAACAACTGAAACTTATGCATAGTGCTGCAACATACATGTAGTGTTGCACTTGAACAATCGCAAATATGGTGGTCGTAGGTGATAAGTTGCACTGCAACTCGAGCAAGTGACTAGTTTCAAACCAATCAGAGTTGGTTATGCAAGTGATGTAGCAAAGTTTGCCGACATGCTTGACATAACAGTTGTCAGTCTTCGAGATTGTGATTGAGGCAACGACTCACTCTTATTCTCAGTTACTGAGCTAAATGACAGAACCAAGGGTTGCACAATACCAGAGGCGATTTAATTCTCACTTGCAAGTCTGTTGAGACATTGCGCGAGTTTGACTTGCAAGAGGCACAATTTGAAACCATAGCTTCTGAAGATGTTCATGGTGTATCCAAATGCAGCAAATATGATAAAAAAAGACAATCAGATGATTTCTTTGGTGCAAGTCAGTCTGATGATAGTTGTCCAATATGCAAGGTGTCTGACCCAACAATTTGAAAATGTAGGCAATTCAAAGTGATGGCAGTTACAGGAAGATGGAACACTGCTAAAGATTTGAAGCTTTGCTTCAGGTGCTTGCATACTGGCCATAATTCAAAACATTACTTAATGTGTATTGGTGATTCTCTAAAGTATCACAATCGTTTCTTTCACCATAATTCGAAGTCACAAAAACACAGCTGTAGTTTCACAATGGCAAAAGAAAGTGCTTTACAAACTCACAGGATTGCAATAGTTTATCCACTGGTACTACTTTGTCATCTTGCAGTTCGTCTTGCTCCAAGAGTTCTTTGCGAACATCGGATCAAGAGGTCTGTGATTCGAATCCTGCTAGGGGCTCGGCAAATTTGTCTGCAGTAGAGAACTGTTCTACACAGTAAGGTTTTGTTGCAATGCTGCACTGAATTTCAGCGTAGTACCACCCATGGTTCGCTTGTTTAAGCCAATGCTCACAGGTTTCACTGCAATGCATAGCCACAATGGTGTATCGGGCTTTCTCCCTGCAATAATACTAGCATCCGTGATAAAAGTGATAGTCTCTTGAAAGGGGTGTTAAACTCACCTAACCTCACCTCTTTGCGAACAGTACCTGTTGTAGTAACAATCGCACTGACAAAATAGTTGTAAATGCATTGCTGGATGATGCCAGCAAACAAACATAGATAAATGAAGATGTTGCGTCTCAATTAAGCATTTGGGTCAGCTGCAAAATTTGTCTGTAAATGTCATTGATGGGCATTAGAAAACACTTCAGTTAATTGAAGTGAAATTTGAGATAAAAAAGTCCGTATCTATGAAGATTAATGCAATGACTACACAACATGTCACGGGCAAATAGAAGGTAATTGATTGGCAGAGGTATACCTCCAGGTATAAACATAACATTGCCACACAGTACTTTTTCCCAAAGGTGAAATCTCCTCACACATTAGCTTTGCTGATTAGTCTAGATCACTCGGAGTTGCACAGGTCATATGAAGACCTACACCTCTGGCTGGACATGTGTCGGGTCCACATCTCCTTACAATTGTGTGTCTGCATTAGTGACCTACATTACTGACAATCGTGACCCACAATTTATGGAAATGTTGCACAAGTTTTTAGAAAGACTGTTGAACACACCGATGATAGATACCGCATTGGCATCCCTTAGAAAGGTGATCCTTCATCTCTTCCTGACAATTTTCCCAGTGCTTACCAAAGATTATGCTGCACTGAGGAAAAGAAAGCAAAAGATAATGCAGTTGCTGAAATGTACGACAAGGTCAATTCTGATTATGAAAAGAAAGGTTACATTGAATCAGTAATGCCTGATGACAATCATACTTCTTAATATCTTCCACCTTTCCCTGTCAAATGCTCTTTGAATATGTACCCAAGGATGATATGGATGATGGGTTAGATTCTATTTGGGAAAGAGCTGAAGCAGTAGATTGCTATGAGCAACTAACTAGTCTTTAGTTTAATTCCCCTGAGGTGCAAAAGTCCTGTAGCAGCCAGTGCATCTGAACATGATATCACGAAAGATGATTTCCTTCAGTACAGACTCTTGCTCTGAAGTGGATATCGAGTGATGATGATATTGGTTTTAATAAATTCAAAACCAATACCTTCTTGGCTCAAACAAATCGGGGTTTCCTCAAGGAAAGATCTTTGACCCTCTTGTCTTTCTTGTGCCATTCCATGTCCGAGCAAAGGTGAGTCTACAAAAAATGTGGTTGGCTCGAGTGGATTTGGATGATGAACTAATTTCTGAATGAGGCAGAAGAGTAGCTTGGTGAAGTTCATTTATTGTCGGTTTTCCGGTTCCCTCGTTGAATTCATTTGACCTTGAAATAGAAGATACTCACCTGCATGTGTTTGTAAATGCATCCCAGGATGCCTATAGCGCAGATGTATATTATTTTAAGTCGTACAAATCGTGGCAAACATCTATTTGTCTTGTTGCAGCCAAAGGTTGGGTTGTCCTCTCAAGGCAATCAGAATTCCTTGTTTAGAGCTGATGACCTCAGTGTTATGTGAAAATTTGATGCAGTAAATTTTGCATGCCCTAGATATAGATACTCCTGTTGTATGTGGACAGACAGCATGGATGTACTTTACTGGCTAAAATACCACAGCGGAAATGTCAAGACTTTGTTGCCAATTGAGTTGGATTCGTTCAGGAAAACACGGAGTCTTATCCCATGAAGACATGTCCCTTCTTAGCTTAATGCTGCTGAAATACTTACCCGAGGCACGGATGTGTCCGATTCGTTGTCGGATTAATAGCAGTGGGGACCTTCATTCCTGAAAATGGGAGAAGATTGTTGGCCAGCAACCTATCGTATTGGAAGAACTTGACATATCTGAAAGCAAGGAAAACTGAAAATAAGTTCCAATTGTTAACACAAACTGAAAGGTTGTTAACCCTACAAGATATTCAGACTTGGCAAAACTCGTTAGAGTTATTGGTTGGGTTTTAAATTGTGCACACAAAGTTTCACAGTCTCAAAAGATGTTTGGATCGCTCACCGTTAATGAGCTTGAAGATGCATGAAGCATGTCCTCCGTGAAACACATAAAGATGTATTTCACAAAGAGATATTGGCTATGAAAAAGGAAATCACCTTTTGCTCTGATAGCAAGCTGTCAAAACGTAGTCCTTTCCTCGATAATGCGATAATCATTAGATTCAGTGGTCGCCTGAAGTATGCAGAATACTTACCTTACAATGTCCGGTTTCCTATCATATTGCCAAGAAGGCATTGGGTCACATCGTTGATTGTGAAGAAGTTCCATGAGGACGGGCATCATTTTGCAGTTACAAATCAACTTCTGGCTTTGATTTCTTCACGCTTCTGGATAATTGTTGCACAATTGTCGCACGTGAAGCAAACCAAGAATGGGCAGATCAATGTGCTTGGTGTCATAGACAGAGAACGAAACATCCAAGCAAATAATGGCCCAAGTGCAGTTTACAGTACTCTTTTTGAACATTTCAAGTGAGAGTTGACATTGCACGGCCTTGAAAGCTTCTTCAAAATGACCAACAGACGTGGATTGCCCAAAGAAGTCATTTCTGATAATGGTTCCAATTTTGTCGGTACCATTAGAGAACTGAAACAGCTTGTAGCTATACTAGACACTGTAGAGCTTGAGTCAAGTCTGGCAAATAAAGGTGTTGTATGGAAGTTTAACCCCCTCAAGCTCATCATTTTGGAGGTGTCTTTGAGAGCATGATAAGGTATCTACACGATCAATAGATGTCATTCTTGGGCCCAGAGACGTATGACAGCTTTGAAATTCGGCTGAAATATTGCCCAAGCGGCGTTTAATAATAACTCACTCCCTTCCAGCTGTTGCAGCCCTGCTCAGTGCGCAACTCTCCTATATAAGTTGCAATAAACTAACTGGATATTCATAACCTACGAAAAGCTCTGTGTTATGGCCAGTTTTACGTTGTAGATTCATAACTCCTATTTATACCTACTTTATCACATCTCTAAAAGTATTCCAAACTAACATTACATTAGATTTCGAAAATATATCATGAAAATGAATTCCTCTAATTAACAGATTCAAATATGATATTCTAGAGTATGATTAGTTAACAATATATGATAAAGCTTTTCAAATAAAGTGGGGTTTTATCAATGAACAGTTTAAGATGAAACCATGGAACATAAGACATGATATGATAGCTGTAGGGTTAGGTGCTCTACCACCAAACAACTGATGCCAATTATATTGTTAAGGTAACGAGAGTTACCTCCCTTGAGTTATGCTGGCCGGATGTTCCGTGCGCTTGTACACACTCCACTGATAAATGGAATAAACCTTGAACCCCCACAACTAATATGTTGTCACTTAGAAGATATAACTCCACAATAGCAATGGTGTATGCATTGATGTTAATCATATTTGAAAAACTGAAATGATTTTTAAAACACACTATTTCTTTCAACGCCAATTTGGGGCATAAACAATAACGTTTATAGTTTTAAAATGGATTTATTTCAATTTGAATGAGATAAGTTAATAAAGTTGTGTCTTTTAAATGTGAAGAAAAACTGTAAGTGACAAATCATATTTAAATATATTTGACCTCTACAAGCGGAAATGGCAGGTGTTTGTAGACTGATAATGTCAGAACTTTCTCGAGGAATTAAGATCTACTGAAATTCAATGATGATTCAAGGATTAGCAGTGATCATTGTAAGTTGATTTTACTTATATCTCCTATAATATACGAAATCAAATGGTCAAATATTTCAAGTTCTATCTTACAACTATTTTTAGGAAGCATTTAAGTTAAAAAGATTAAGCCTGGTTAATTCGTACACTTTAAAAATTGAGAAAGGTCTGACAGTTATGTAGGAAACATTGCCACAAAAATCAGGAAAAAATCGATGAGATATTGAAATGATGTATATAATGAAAGCTATTTTTGAAAAATAAATTAAATTTATTGGAATCATTTTTATTCATTAGCTCAAAGAACATTATGTTGCATCCTTACGTCCTGTGTCCAGTCAAGGTTTGTAGAATCAGCCCACACCTGTAATTAAATTGTAACATTGGATATCGGGATGATACTATCTACAATAGTGCAGGAACAGTTCTCAAGACTGAATACATTTGAATACAAGTCTTTTAGATACTAGACAAATGTAATAATGTTCTATTTAAATCAAACTATCTGACAGTTTAAGGTCAGGAACCCTCAAGGACAAACAACACTAACAACGCTGACGGCACATAATGCTTATCACATCGTGGTTATAAACTTCACTAACTCTCTAATGGATATGGATTGATACAGTCCCCAAGGATTAAATGTAATGGCGTTATGGTTCATGTCAAACTTAGGGTGCGTTGCTTTAAATCGAACAATGTATTTAACAGATAAGATACACAGGGAACATATCTTTTTCTAGATGTCTACCATGCTGATTTATGTAGAAAAAATTGATAAACAGCAGTTATTTTTTTTAAATTCTGTTTTCCAGGCTAATCCGAATTATTTTTCCTCTTTCCTTCTAAAGTCACTTCGATATCTTTACCTGCTGCATGACGTACAGTGGCGGACATAAGTCATGGGAGTAATTTTGCATTATTCCTGTGACGCTATCGCAACACGGTTGGGAGCTGCTCTCAGCATTGCTGCAAATTTACTGCACCGCCAACGCGATGATTTTGCGTCTCTACTGCGATACACCTGGGCTGTATTGCGGTAAAGTGGGAGGGGCTTATACGGGCCGGTCTACCCGTTATTTGACCCGCTACAAGCTAATTGGGTAACTTTAAAGTGGGCTGGTCTAACGAAGCTGTTAAATGTTCATGTACTGTAAACCTGTAAAATATAATCTGTCGGCGTTTGTTAGTACTTCAAATGACTACCGGGAAAATTAGGAACGTGTATTTCCCAAGTTTTCATGATTATTTCTTATTATACCGCCTTACTGACCATGATAAAGTAAATACAATTTACCAACAGTGTGGTCATCGCGTTTCATAGAACCAGGGATACGATCCCTGATAGAACTACACTTGTTATACATACTTACGTAGAAGTGTTCATGTATTGATCATTGTTTGGGCTTGTGCCACGACTACATGTACGTTAGGGATATTATGTGGACGTATGACATACATAGAGAATACTAAACGACGTTCCGTGTAATAACATATTTATGAAACGAGTGAATGGTTTGGTATCTAACGAGCGAAAGCGAGTTAGATACCAAACCATTCACGAGTTTCATAAATATGTTATTGCACGGAACGGAGTTTAGTATTTTATTTATTACTCGCCCAACATCAGCAAAAAAATTCTGTTAAAAGGCTTAATTTGTACATAGAGGCCATCATGCAGCCACAACTGTGTCGTGAGTATTCGTGAATTCATTTCATTATAATGATCAACATCGGCTCTACCTATCTTTTACACAAAAAAGAGAAAGCTTTGAATTGTATTTAATTTGGAATTTTTATAAGACTGATAGCCTACGACACCTAACCAGGCAAAGAAATCGAAACTCGAATACTTAAAACTGATGAGTGCATTACGTCAGCAAAACTAGGTCAAGCGTATGAATACATTATGATCGCCGATGTAATTTATTTTTATTTTTAAAAAGCTATTAAGCAATGGGGAAATAACAACAGACAAAGAAGATTTTAACAACAAACAGAACGCCTTTAATAAAGAAACATTGTGAGGAATATCTTATCAATTGATTGTTTTCCATTTGTTGGATTATTTTCGAATGCGATGTAACTTCCAAAGTTACTGAGAGTTAATCGCCTTAAAGAGCGTGGTCACCTCGCACACAAGTTTGGACAAGAATTCTGATAATTTGGAACATATTAAGCTGAATTGAAATTGACATGAATGACAGAATTGTTTATTGTGCTGCACGTTTGAAACAGTGTCAGCGGCGCGATCTCGGCGAACGTCAACATTGACAGTACACCCCGCATCAGCTGGCCGGTTGATCATTTCACTGATTTCACGATGCTGTGTTTCAGAAATTTGTGAAAAGTTATTTATGCTTTGTAAATTCTTATGGCCACTGATTTGCATAATTTGATTTGGCGGAATGTTATTGTCAGACAAAGTTTGGACCGTGTATTTCCTGGCTGAGTGATTGGACAACCGTTTGGAATCTAACTTCGCATTGGACGCCATGCGTTTCATAATTGTTTTGATCACGTTACCTTGGTCATGTGACCGAGTGAAAATAGTTCCGACATCAGTGCGCGTGATGTTATTACACAATGTGTAATAACATTGTAGATTTATTAAACAGCGATATCTTCAACGGGAGAGTAATAAAAAAATGTACATACTGTTTGGAGGGGCTCTCCGAAAAACTGCACAATACGGCTGCTTATCCGAACACGAAGGTTACATCAACTTACAAGAAGAATACATGTACTGTATGCAAAGACTCTAACGATCAGTCCCGTTAACACATTAGCACCGAGAGCCGCGTATATGCGTCAGTATAATGAGATGTAAATAAGTAAATAAGATGCTATCCTCAGGAAATCGTTGCTCTTTGTTCAAAAATATACTTAGTTTGATAAATGAAAACATTCTGCATATGTTGGTCTTGGAAGGGGAAAATAATTACTTTAAAAAGAAGGTTTTTAAATCAGATGAAACGATTGGAGTCTTTGTTAAGTTATAAATTTGGAAAATTTGAAATTTATGTACATGTATTCATAAATCATTTGTGAGGAATTTGAGGCTAGTGTAAGTGACACTTTGATTTTACCTTTACTTCTTGAATGCATCACTTTGGGAATGTCATGTCATGAACTATCAATATGATAATTGCATGTAATTAATATTTTGAACTCCAGTGTTGTCCTACTTTGAATACTATCATTATTATAACAGTTTGTTCGTATATTACTTTATTGAACTGGCTGAGCGCATCCTATATCAAGCACGGTCAGTAGCGGTCCTGTAACAATAATAGTTTTAGCATATACATTGGGTTTTTTTAATTCTAAAATATGCTTCATAGATCCACGATCCTGTCTGCCATTGAATCGATATATACACGTGTTAAGTCATATTTAGAGTTGACAGCGTCCCAACAGAATATATCACTTGGTCAATATATAGAGGATACTAAACGACATTCCATTTAATACTATTTTTATTAAACGAGTTAATGATTGAGTAATAACCGAGAAAAGGCGAGTTTGATACCAACTCATTAACGAGCATTCACGAGCAAATCATTAATCAAGCATGATTGCCGAAAGCGTATTGAATAAAACATTTCCGCGAATTGGCCGCCATTGCGACGGCAGTGCTAACATTGTGACGTCACAACCACACAATATTATGATACGTAATACGTAATATCATTTCCATATATTCTTATTTACTATTTAGAAAGTTGAAATTCTCTCTCTCTCTCTCTCTCTCTCTCTCTCTCTCTCTCTCTCTCTCTCTCTCTCTCTCTCTCTCTCTCTCTCTCTCTCTCTCTCTCTCTCTCTCTCTCTCTCTCTCTCTCTCTCTCTCTCTCTCTCTCTCTCTCTCTCTCTCTCTCTCTCAATAAATAAATGAATAAATAAAAACTCAATGGTGAAATATCACATGTTATATTTCTGTAAAGTATCAAAGTATCAATATTCAGCACCTGCATCTATCTTCATGAAACAATAAAACAATCAAGACTTTATGACACAAGGCTAGACAGTTTCCGTTGAACAGCGGTGCTTTGAGCTAATTGATCTCGCTATGGTACAGTGACCAGCGTCTGTGGTCAGCGGCCACGGCGTTGAGCCGTGAAGCTGTCTCGGCGTTAATGAGTCAATAAGGATACTTTGTCTTAAAACCGACATAGCGTTCGTTTAATTAACATCGTGATTAAAACTTTGAATAACTCGTGTTGTGTATTTCTGTAAAAAGATAATGTTACGCGCGACAAAATTTACCAATATAAGAATACCATACAGAGAGCTATATCCTTTATCAAGGTATCATCTCAAACATAAAAAATTTATATATATACAAAACAATAAAACTTGAGTCATCCCTGTAATGGATGAAAGAGACTAAACACAAAGAGATGTAGAAAAAGAGATACAACATTGTATGATTAAGAATATATGTACATAGAAATATATTTTAAAAATCAATGTTAGTAACTTTACTTGATACGAATGAAAATTAATATAAATGATATATTAGATTATCAGTAAAATTGGAATAATCGTCACATTCAACGTAAGTAAAACTTTTTCAATAAACTCGACCTCTCGCGGTCATGTACAGGGTTTTCATTAATCATTTTCACAGAATATTTTAAATTCTGCCATCACATTGTTCAATCTCAACTCTAATCGGGGCAACTCCTTATTTATGACATTTTTAAGATAGGCATTCAACCAGCCCGGTGAAAACCAATGAAGCATGACTTTGCCTGCGACTACATGTACCTTGTGACGTAATATATATAGTTGTCTTGTGAGGTAGAACTTTATACCAAGGTAATTTGGGGTTTACTGCCTAAACAGCAGTTGTAAAAAATATTCTAGCAACGCCTTATTACAGTATATTTCTGTTTTCAAAACGACTGTAAATTGAACATGATTATTGGTAAACCAATACCTGTACAATATGGTGTAGTAATAAGTGGTATAGTATGTTGACGTTCTCTGAATATCGATAATTTTGTTCCTTATAACTTTAATCGGAATCGATACAAGGAAGCATTTGTATCTTTGATGTAATTTACAGCTTGTTGTCTGAGGTACTTGACTCAATAACTATAAGTTACTATTCGGGACATTAGGTCAAACCGATTTTGGAAATAAAAAAAAGGTATTTCTCTCGTTCAAAGGTTTATCTTTGGCGACATTTGTTATTTTGAGATTATTACATATTTATATCTAAACCTACTGCTACTTTATACGCCTTTTATCACTGGTCGCACTCTTGTATATTTTGCATTGTTGACTTAGAGATAAAATAGAATTATTTAGCGGGTATTTACTACACTAACGAAAAACAACCCATGACACTGCGAAATTTATTGGAGTGAAGATCTTCAACAAAATCACTAATTTTGGTTTTGTGTGATTTTAATGTTTATAGTTTAATAACACATTTTGCGCTTAGCGGAAGGATGTTGGGCCCGTGATGTCTAACAAATTAATGTCACGACCTTTAGTTCTCTTATATCGTGATCACTGTTATTTATGAAAATATGTTATGTAAAGTTAAGCTCAGTCCAAATCTTATAATTTTAAAAACAATTACCTAATCAATTGCACCAGAGTGTAAATAAATAGATCGTACCAAATAAATCTATAGAAATTGTTTTGGCACTGAACTGATCAGAGAGAAAGACAATGCAAGCTGTTATTCAACAACGTTGTCTGGGGGATGCATCTTAATGAAACAAATATAAATATATCATTTCTTGTTAATTTTATTTTAAAGAGAATGTTCAGTGAATATTGACAGCAGGTTCACATCGTGTCAGACAACAATATGGTGGATGTCAGCTTATTTCTTTTTATTCAATCAAGTAATCTTTCTCTCATTATCAAAGGTACGCCAGTACTTACATAACCTCGATTATGGTGTGCCAAGCCTTTTTATGACTACTCGCCTACTAACCTATCCCGCGTCCATCTCTTGCTAATTAAAGTGTGTATTCAACAGCTTGTGCGGCACTCATTGTTTATTGAGGATCTAAGTGAAGAGAAAAAAACTGAAATCCGAGAACTCTCATGCGCTATCCTTACGCACAGAAAGTCAACTGTTTGTAAACTATCCCTTTCTGTACAAAACGACTTCACATCGTTAAGATATAAGGCATGGTTAAAAAAGAATAGAATCACAGATATATTAAAAGTTGATAATATGAAATTACCAGCATCGGTTACCTGCATTGTCCACTCTGAACAGTTAACATTGTTAATATAGTGAATTAAATGTTCGTTAGGGTAATTATCTTATCTTTGTGTATACATTTGAATGACGATGTGTCAAAATGACGGTTAATTGCGCTTAGTCTAAGGTTATGCATTCTAAAGGAGCTGTGGTTGTTAAAACTAATATGTCATATTTCTGAGGTGGTATGAAATAAGAAGTTGTTGACAGTCATGTTTACTTAGGGCTTCTTTTGTCGGAACAATAATGCGGTAATCAGACATCTTTGTCATGCAAAATATTGATAGTGTAAGCGGTAAAATTGTTAGGTGGAGTCATCCTTAAGCAATACGGTGTAAACGAATTTGAATTTTAGAGTTTGTAATTTGTAAGTTTTCAGATCTTAACCTCTATCATGTTAAGGATAATAACGTAGTATCATTTTCTTCTTGTTGTCTCAAAGGTTCTGAGGGTGTTTTTAATGAGTTTGTCAGAAGGTTGAAACGTGATATATTACCAAATACATGCAAACAATTATTTGAGTTGTTTTTCATAACATGATAAATACGAGACATTTTCAGTTAATTGTAAATATTACGAATTTGAAATGAGACTGACATATCGTGATAATAACAATTTTTTTAGTAAAAAATAATCTGACGGAGATGGTAAGTCCCTACCATATGTTAACTAGTATTAGGTATCGAGCGACCAATGTGCATAATGCTTTTCCATCTCAAAAAATAATTGAGATTGGCTACCGACTTTAACGTTAGAACCATTATTATCAATGAAATGGCAATCTATACATATAACGCGCATGCAATAGGAAAACGTGTCACGTTACTAATTTGATACTATCATAATTTACATTTAAATAACTCACGATTTCCAGATACAGTAACGCTATGCTATTTTCAAAACCAAAACTTGAATTGAAATGAAGGAGTTCACCAAAACGCCTATCGCCTCGTGTTTCGATACATCTATATATGTTATATATGAGATAAGTAAAATATGCAACACATAATTGGTTCATTCCTTTTGATATTCATATTCAAAATCATTTGATCCGGCATGAACATGAAGAAATACGTGTGTACATTGAGACATTATATATCACCTCAGGTAAGAGAATTTTCAACTGTACACCTGTCATTTTGATTAAGGAAAGTTTGTTGATCAGAATATTAAAGTTAAAAGTAAAATTAGAGTTAAAATTGTTTTTACAATATTTGTGCAGGTTAATACAGCGTGTCTGTGAAATATCAGAGGTATCACATCATCCTAACTTTTACGTATGGATTCATAAGCTCTTTTACAACCATGATAGACTAGTATAAATATATGACCATTTACACATCAACTATTAGTTTGTGATGTAGTTTCTTTGCAAGATATTCGGCAGGTATTTGGCAAATTACAGTTAAATGCCATTGGAGAGTCTGGTTTACGTTAACGATATGCTTCTCACACGACAATTAACATTACATAACTAAGTAATGCAATCCCCTACTCCCGCTGCCTTACTAGAGCTAGCCGCTCCCCCGCCCTTCCGCTCAGTTCTTGCTCTCGTCATTCCTGAATTCGCTTGTTAATTTGTTTAAAGTACATAGGATATCAATAGATGAGTGTTAAATTGTGTTAGAAGAGGCACAGTATAATATGTGTGCGGAGATTCACTGACTTTAGGGTAGACTTGTTTTGTAAAAAGAACACCGCATGAGCGTTTTGATCAATTGACAATAGGATCATATTGTTTATAGAGGGGGATATTGTACTTGATTTTGGCAGGATTGTAAATTGTTTTTATTTGTAAGAAAAACATGACGTTTGTTTAAGTATTGTTTGATATTAATATATCTTAGCGAAACTGATGTTTTAAGTTGCCCTTTTTGGTAGCCAATCCAAAAAGAGATTTATTTCATATATTTCAATAACATATTGTTTTAGTAATACTAACATAAATATTCTATTTGGTGACATTCTAACAAATATCTCTCTATGTCCTTGTTTCTTTTTCTTCTCATTCATTTACCAACATTTCTACCAACAAAACACTGAAATACGACTTGCGAAACATAACTACTTTTATCCTTAAGGACCACCACATTTTGTTGATAACACCTTCTTTATTGTGAGTTTTTATTCAGAAAATATTGCCTTCCTTATGCATATCACTTCTAAATGTCTATCAAACTTTCCAATATTCGTTCATTTTTTTGAGTGTACATGGTACATACGTGTCCCTTTAAAAAAGTCCGTGGTTGTTATGTATCTCGGTAAAATAGAGAAATAAAATTTAGATGTGTATTTACAGAACTTTAAAATTTTAAAAGTTATAAATACATTTAATGATACATAATTAAACTTGGAAAGAATAAGTAAACTAAAATTAAGTAGATATATAAGGAATCAACACAGCCGAGTTTGCAGATGTCGAAGACAAAGGGGGGGGGGGGGGGTGTATGTGAGTCACGGGTTGAGAGGTAAGGGAAGATGATACGATAACCCTTGAAAGCTTTCCTTTCCGCATACATTTACGACACCTTCATGCAATTGCCTCATCGGGGCTAATTAATCACGTGACCTTAGCTCCGCCTACTCGGTAAATGCACTGAACCGTGCGCGTGGCTTTTTGCGATAGACTCGCAAAATCCCCGCAACCGACACGCGATATTGGCGTGACTTGACCGCGATACGACCGGATTTCGTTCGCGATAATTTTGCATCCAGACTGCAAGACAAGGGAAGAGACTTATGACCGCCACTGTATGCTTTGATATGCAGTTGGTGAAAACTAAAAAACAATGCCAATGTAATGGGTTTTTAAGTATTGTGTTGTGAAGTGAACAAATATGAACTATTGCATACTTTTTATTACTTGGTCAATATTCATTACTTTCTATATTACATTGCATTGTATTTATCTCTATTACACTGTTAAACTACTGTTACACTGTTTTTGGTAATAAAATGCACTACCTAACATGAAACTCAATTGCATATAACATTTAAGTAAAATGACAGAACGATTATGATATAAACGGGCAAAACTTACCTCCCCTTCGCTCTGTACATTACCCATCTGAAATTTAAATATAAATAATATGAGTGAATTTACGCCATCGGATTTATCAGTTAAGGGTTTGTATTAACACTTCGACTTATACATAATAAATACTTTATAAAGAGAGAGAATTTTCGGATTTTAATAATTAAAATCGACAATCCATTTATCGAATTATATCAGCAGGGAGATATCTTGAAAAAACGAATGAATCAAGAAGGTAGATAGCACAACGTGATTCTATCATCAGAACCACGTTACTTGTTTAGCTGCATCCTGTCTCATCAAATACTTTTATCGCGATGGTGTGTGATTAAATTTAAGCCAACCAAAAAGAGCCTCCCAAACTTCAGTTGGCTCTTGCTCAGGCGACGTCCATAGATAAACAAACTTGAATCGCAAAATGTTTAACTGATCGACGATGGTGATAATGTCCGAGTCCAATTTTGCGATTCTGTTTAGTTTATTACAAGAAATCATAAATCCAGTTTTCAGGAATCGGTTTGATTTTCCACCCCTTGACTAATACCGGGGGCGGGATAGCGCAGTGGTTAGCGCGTTCTGCTTCGGATCAAAAGGTCCGTGGTTCGAATCCCGCCAGGGGCTCGTCAGTAGAGAACTGTTCTTCACGCAGTCAGGTTTGGGTGCAATGCTACACTGAGTTTCAGCGCAGTACCACCCATGGTTTGCTAGTTCCAGTCAGTGCTCGCAGGTTTCATCGCAATGCATAGCCACAATGGTGTTGCGGGCTTTCTCCCTGCAAAAATACTAGCATCCGCGATATATGTGAAATAATCATAAAAACGGCGTTTAACCCCAACTCTCTCACTTGACTAATACCTTATCGTGGTGTGGTGGTTTGAGTGCTTCAGAGACCCCTAGAGCTATTCCAGCCGGAGCATACATGCTCCTGGCAGGGGCACCCAAGCTGAATAGGTCGTCGGGTAAAAGCCAGACCAAATTTAAGTCGATCTAAAACCTGTTGTCTATTTTTCCGTCTTTTCCCTTATCCTTTTGATCCTTTCTCCCTTCATCTGTCCACTCTCTTGTTGATGCTTGTCATCCACGTAATATACATCATACATCCATACATACATACACCGGAGGCAGGATAACGCAGTGGTTAGCGCGTTCGGCTTCGGATCAAAAGTCCGTGGTTCGAATCCCGCCAGGGGCCCGGCAACCTTGTCTGCAGTAGGGAACTGTTCTACACGCAGTCAGGTTTGGGTGCAATGCTACACCCATGGTCCTCTAGTTCAAGTCAGTGCTCGCAGGTTTCACCGCAATGCATAACCACAATGGTGTTGCGGGCTTTCTCCCTGCATTAATACTAGCATCCGCGATATAAGTGAAATAATCATGAATAGTGATAATTAGTGAAGGAATAAGCCGGGATTAAGGAAAAGTGTTTACTTATCCAGTTTTTTTAGTTAAGAGGTTTCTACTTAGGTGGTTTCCACTGTAAATGATTTTAAAATGTATTGCATTAACAAACTGCGTAAATGAACAAGAATACTATTAGCATGATTTAATAATTCCGATCCCATCTTTGGATGGGAGGTCCCAACTTTTTGAACAATCCAAGATTACTTGCTCTGAAGAAAAGAGAGTAGTTTAATGAGGAGGAAATGCCGAATTTCAGCCACTGTATACGAGAGGAAACTGGGAGTTTCCTATTATTTCATGTGCATTATACGCCTAGTTTCCAAACGAAGGATACTCTTGGAAATTATACTAAACTATATGAAACTAGAGGAAATTATTGAAAACTCTTGAAACATTCTATACTTCTACAAAAACGAGATGCAAAAGGTATTATTGATTCACAACTTGGAAGATGGGTAGTTTGACGTTTATATTAGGAGTTTGAATGGCATTGTCAAATATTTTTATTCACAATAGCTAGTGGTAGTATGACAAAAGAACAAAGTTCAAGGGTTAAATGCATTTCAACAGAAGTCAACTGTATCAACTTATATTCAAACTTGTGGCAGGGAAGAGTAGGAACTTTGGAAACTTTTAGAAAACGTTTTGTTCACTAACCTAAAATCAAACCAAATCAAAATGTGCATATAACATAAATTTCAAGTTGGCAGATTTATATTTTATTTTGGATTGATTATACAATTAAATCTTCAAAAAAGCGTTCTGATCAACTTTTGTTTATCAACTGTAGTTGAATCACTGACAGCTTCAAAAGTAGTATTTTGACATCTATTTGAAATGCAAAAACTGTTACATCAGTCAGTCAAATAGTATACTATAGTAAATCTATTGGCTTAAAAATCATGTGTTGATTCTGCTTAACATAACAATATGAAACGTTTCAACTTGTTTATGTATGATAATTGAATATATAAGTATAACAGTCACAACATGTTTATAAAGAGGAATATGTAGAAAGTAAACAAAAAATAATAAATCGAAACTAATATGCACAAATAACACGTATTATTATCTAAGGGTATTTTCCCGTCGATCTGATTGGTCGAGAAGCGGTCACGTGTCAGTCGACAGAAAAGCTTATTGACTTCACTCCGAGTCCGACCAAACGTGATATTGACTTGAAATAGACACAATGACGTCAAACGTTGTTACATGACGTCATGCTCCTGTTATCATGACGTCATTTGACCGTGGTGATGAACAATTGATCCAAATTGCTGTTCATGACTGTAGTTTTTTTCTTTTCTTTTCTTATTTATTTCGAAACATAATAAAACAGTGATAGACTGGTGAATTCGGTCAATACCTGTTTTTATAGACCCGTGGAAAGCAATATTGACCTCGGACTTTGTCCTCTGTCAATATTGCTTTCCTCGGGTCTATAAAACAGGTATTGACCTCATCACCAGTCTATAATTGTATAATGTATTATTCATTCTTTGATGAACTAAATATGACTTACCATTACCTGAATTTTCCTTTGGGAATAAGTACATTAATTTTGAAAGGTATGAAGGCATATATCCGCGTCTCCATTAATGACATATCGGTCATAAATAAATTTCATTCATGGCCATCTTACTAATTAGCCTTTCTTTCACACATTATATATGATAATACAGAAACTACATGCTAATTGAATAAATATATTTGTTGAATATCACTTTAATTCTATAGCTGTTTTTGAATTTTGCACAAAGTGATTCTCTTCCTTAATTACCAGTTATTACAGTGGGAGCAATGATGTGTATTTGTGGTTGTGATGTGTATCAGGATGTGTATTTTGATAAAGTGACACGACTACCCTGCTAATTACATGCAAGGGTCTTCGTTTGATGCAGATACGCATTCGCATAGACATGGCACAATATTATAGAAGAAGGTATATTTATATATTCAGTCTGGCTCATTTCATTTTTATATCAAATCAAATTGGCAGCAATCGTAAACCTGTAATGTCTCGTGTATCATGCTATCGTCAATATTGCCACGTATTTATTATAATGAACATGAAAGTTTGAACCTGAATCTATTGTTACAGATCAAGTACATATAAGTATTATCTATTCGCCATTCATATATCACTTATTGTATAGATGGTATAATAGCTCATAAATTATTCTCAAGACGTCTAGTTTCAGTTTACTTTTTGGTATGGGCGTTGTTATACATAATTATGTCCTAAGACATGTTTACATAATACTTATTCTAAACTGTGTTGAACTGTATACAAAATCTTATACTTAAAAACATTCTAGTTTATTTCAGTATTTGGTGTTAGCATAAATACCAGTTTTTATACATTTGATATCAGTGGTGTCCATTAAACGATGGGAAAATGTGTATGTAATGGATACATATATTCTGATTATCATAAACGACTTGTAACTTTGTTAAAATAATACTGAGGATTCACAGAACGTTTTGTTTTATAAATTATGTAGTCAGGAAAAATCATTGCCTACTGATGCTGCCATAACGCAAGGGGCAGTTGTAAGGGTAAGTCACGGTTGGTTAATTTTCAAATATCAAAAGGTAGGCGAATAGGGGAGGTTAAGCATGACCACTAAATGACATTTAGCACGTTAATCGAAAGGTTTACAAGCCGAGTAAAAAGTACCAAGTGCCAATATGTATAATTGTATCTGAATACTACTTCCTCAGATTCATCACCAAAGTCATTTGGTGGATGAAAAGAGTGAGTGGGTTGGGGTATAACGTGTTTTGAACAATATTTCAATGATCAAAAGACGTCGATGACAAGCATCAATCCAAAAGAGAGTGGACAGATCAGGGCGAACAAAAAGGCCTATACCACGAGTATGTAAGCTCCAGCTGGCATAGACAGACAGACAGAAATATTGTATTCAAGTGTCACAAGTTAAACAAGTACATCGATAAAAGATATAATATTACGTAAGTCTATTTAACAACCAGCCAAAACTTTGCTTATTAGACACTGTTAGAAATAATAAAACATATACAGTATACAATTTATAGATATAGAGATCATAAAAAGCAGAAGATATATGCGATGATTTAAAATACTAGGTGATAAAAAGATAAGATGTAAAGGGGATTTTTAGTCCAAGATTGACGCCTAAAAACAGTTTTATCAGTTTAGGCTACTAGTTTTAATTTTGCGACATCAACGGAAATAGCATTGCTATCTGTGTCTGTAGCACGCAAACCACCACACTATGAAGTTGAGTCAAATGATCGCGGAATGAAAATTTTTTGAAAAGTTACACACAACAAACCTATAAATAACCAAACAAATTTTATAGTATATTTTGCAACCTCCAGATACCTATCGCAAACATATTATAGTCAGTAATGTGTTTAAGCACATATATCCTCTCGTTAACTATGTTCATATACTAATTTTCTGTTTCAGAGATATGAGATTCAGTACAGAATAGCGTATCATCCGAAATGTCTTGCAATTTTCCTTACCAACATTCATTTTAAGCCTTCGACTATCTATTGTGATTCAAACATATCAAAATACTCAGTCTTCGCTGGCCTATTTTTCATAAAAGGCCTCTCAAATGCATAATGCAGCCTTGACAAGAAAATGCGTAAAAGTTAAATGTATCAGATAACGTTATAGAAAGATGAATATTAAAATGGTTTTGTTGTTAACACCCATTGCATCCAAATTACTCCTGCATTAAAAACAAAGTATACTTTATCCTTTTTTACACTATTTCCAAAACAAAATAATATTTCAATGATTCCCTTTACTAATATCCTTGTCTGCTTTCAGCGAATAGAATAGCCCATACTATACACAAAGAAAAAAGTTAAGCACCCCCTGAAATTTTTGATGATATCATTTCGAGAATATTCTAAATAGTTAAGCAAGGTTCATTTATGAGAAGATAAGTGTTTATGCGATACGTTTCAACCAGTGATGCGTGACAGTCGCGCCTGCACGTTCGGGGCATGCACGTGCAACATGCTACGCTCGAGGATCACAAACAGCAGTATGGCCCAACTGCATTTTTGGTATGTAACATTGCTTTCCATATCCATTCAAGCATATTTATTGAACATGGCACGAAGACGATTGTCAATGGATCTCATAAATCAAATTATTGTTATGGTCTCTGCAGGAATGTCCTTTAAGGCGAAAGGACGAAATCTGGGGTACCATTACACTGTTGTTAGTCGTTTAGTCCGGAAGCATGCGCAGACAGGAAGTGCAATGGACCTTCCAAGGTCTGGAAGACCTACTGTCACTACACCTCGTGAAGACCGGCACCTTCTTCGACATGTCCGCCGAGAACCCTTCCTGACAAGTCCTCAGCTGAAACGTCTGTGGTTGCCAAACCGAAACATCAGCACCAGAACAGTCAGAAATCGCCTCAATCGGCAGGACTAAAGGCAAGAAGGGTAGTTAAACGTCCCTTATTGAGAGCTCATCATAAACGTGCACGTTTGGCATGTTGTTTTAACAGACAACATTGGAATCGGAGGACCTGGCGGAAAATCCATTGGTCTGACGAGAGTCGATTCTTGCTCCATGTTACTGATGGCCGTGCACGTGTTTGGAGGCAGAAGAATACAGCTTATACCCCAATGAACATCCAGCCAACTGTTGCGTATGGAGGTGGCTCTGTTATGGTATGGGGATGCCTGTCTCATGACTGCAAGCTGGATTTGGTCACCATCATGGGCAACTTAACGGGAGCTCAGTACATCCGGGACGTGCTACAGCCGGTCGTTGTTCCTCATATCGATAACCATCCACTTGCTACACGACCACAGTACATGGACGACAACGCCCGGCCTCACCGATCACGCGCCGTTGTCAATTACATGCGAGCCAACGCAATAACAATTTTACCCTGGCCAGCAGTAAGCCCAGATCTGAACCCTCTGGAGCATGTGTGGGATCTTCTAGGGCGGCGAATCCAAGCTCGGAACCCTCCAGTACAGAATTTACATGAGTTAGAGGCAGTTCTGCATGCGGAGTGGATGATATTGACACAAGAACAGATCCGACGTCTGACTGGAGGCATGAGACGTAGGGTGCAGTGTGTCATCCGTGTACGTGGCGGTCCTACCAGATACCGAGTATTCTCATTGAACATGTACACTAGGGTCTACAAAGAACATTTAGAGGTGACAATACCAACCCGAATGAGTTTTGTTTCACTTGCAGCTCCATACTTTTGTCGACATTGTTTCATGGTAAAAACAGTACCTGTGTAAACATGACGCCATCTCCAATAAATAATGATAGCAGCTACATATTGTTGCGTTTCTGTCTTGCCAGATGGCTCTTCTTTCTGAGAAAAAAATAATCTCAGACTAATTTAGGGTAATAGCGGAGATTACTTGTTTCTGAAATTCAGCTACATGAAAATGTCAGGGGGTGCTTAACTTTTTTCTTTTTGTATATATGCATTTTGTTTATTTGTCTAGCCGGGATCAAGGATGCCTCTTTGATCTCAAATTGGTAATTAACTGGACACAATTTGAGTGGATTGTGGAGCAGGAGGAGGGAGGGAAGGGGTAGAGTCTTGAAGTGACACTCACTAGGAAGAAGCTTCTGACGGGATGCTTTTATTGTTATTCAGCGGTCTGTGAGACATAGAAATTATTCCCGCTATGCTCATGTCTATTTTCCCGGTAATATCTGATTATGACACGTGACCCTAATTGGGTTCATGAAGAATGCGAGTTTCATTTTGAAGTCGCATGAGAAACGTTCATCATATCAAAATAATATAGATATAGCCAATGAAACGAGTTTACAATTTACTAGTACAAAGATTAGTATGTTTAGCAACTTGTTATTTTATTATCATAAATCATTTCAGATGTCAATTTATTATAAAGAGAATCACCCGAACATCATACTTGAACCAAAACAGTTAAATTGAAATGTACAATTATGTATTCGTTATGTGTTAAGCTCAATCGACTTATATTTGGACGCTTCTCCCGAACACAGTGTTTAGAACAATATATTCATAGATGATAGGTTTGCAAAAATAACACATTGTTTACTGACGTATATAAAAAAAAAAAAATTTAGTAAAATGACGGAATTATCAGTTTCCTGAATATACTTTGGATTATCAAATAATATCAAATTTAACATCATTAAAAAACTGTAACTTCCACGATGTGAAAATTTAGTAAATGTTTGGATCATTCAACGACGGATTTCACAGCATTTTTTAAAATATTTTATATTTCTTTTAATAAGTCATCATACCTTTTCCCTGCCGCTGTCGCTTCCCATGTTTATTGATGATTGTCAGTCGTTCATAAAAGTTTCATCACATGTGAAAGGGTCTTATATGTATATATAGGTTTTACCTAGAAGCTACCCAGGTCTCTCTTTGAACTGTGATGATGATGAGGTTGGAGATTTTACAAGCGCTTCCAGCACAGCTTTTGTAAAGTTCCGAAATTGTTTAAAAAGTGGTAAATTTTGAGCCAAGTGCCAAAATGGGTAATGTTGAAATTTTGAATGATATATTTAGTAGAGAGGGGAAAAAGGAAGGGGGCCAGGGATGGGGGAGGGTGCAGGAGGGTGGGGGGTTAATTTATGGTATGTAACAGTGAGGTATTTAGATACGAGCCAGAAGGCCCGTATCATTGATTTATTTGCCTAGAGCATGGAATATTTATGTCTGGTCTGTTGTGTTTTTGCGTTTAGTTGTATGTGTCCTGTTTGTAATTTAGTGATTGCCCTATCTATGTTTGTGTTTTTGCTGTATGTTTTGAATTTAGTGAGTGGTTTTGGGAGAAGTGTTTTGGTGTGTTTAGCAATAGTAGAATTAGTGTATTGTTTATGCCATACGGCCCTGATGTGTAGTTTAGCGAGACTTTTAACCTCTTGTTTAGAGTGTGGGAGCGGATATGTAATGGTATTTAGTTTTAGGCCCTCTTTTGCTGCTCTGTCGGCTATTTCGTTGCCGCAAACGCCAACGTGAGCAGGAACCCAGAGGAGGTTTATTGTTTTACCCTTGAACTGTGAGAAAGCGGTTGCACATGTCTGCTCCATGGTAATAAACAGTTCTTTAACTAGTCTAGCTGACAATCAAGGATGTCTCTCTGATCTCATCTTGACAATAAACTTGTTGGGCAGGATGCGGGTGTCTGTGAGGGTGGGGGTGTGTGTGAGGGTTGGGGTCACCAATAGAAGTACCGGTGCTAAGCAGACGTTCCTGACACAAACAAATTAACGAGATTAAAAAGTTAAATATACCAGTATTTTTTTGAAGCTGCTGCAACAGAAACCAATAACCTATGCAGGTATTAGTATTTTTCTCTTTAAATTATTGAAGACTTTTGCTTAATATGATCAAGATAGTTACGCTTTCGGATACTGCGAAAACTTAGACATTTTAAACGAGGATAGTCACTGTGTCAATCACGCTTAATTGATTTACAATGGGTTAGGTCCCTAACCTAAAACTAAACTGATATAAGGCGCCAGGTTGTCTCAGCAAAGTAGTTGTTAAAACATCCTGTCAGAGGGTATTTCACTGGGGACCATAATTACGGGTACTCAACCTGATGAGTAATAATGATTTTATATAAACTGCAAATAAAACAATATGTTAAAATTGGTAATCGAAACAAAGTACCAGGAAAGTAACAGTTCAACCAAATAAATATTGAACAAGTTAAACAAAGTAAGGTGATACATCAAGTCGCATGTATTTTGACCCAATATCCTTTTAAAAGGTGTAGGTCGCTTTTTCGATATTTTGAGAGTATTATTTTTTTTTAAAATCGGCACCAAGAGTTGTACATGAGTTCAGTTACTATTGTGTATAAGTATGTAGTTCATACCCAGGATAAATTCGCCACCTCTATTGTATATAAGAATGTGCAACAAACCCAGTATAGATTCGGCCATTTACCTCTATATTGTTCTTTGCATCAAACCCAGAATAGATTCTCCCCTTCTATTGTATATAAATATGTGCATCAAACCAAGTACAGATTCGCCCCCATTACCTGTCTATCCCTTTATAGTATATAAAAATGTGCATCAGACCCAGTATGGAATTGCCCCCTCTATTGTAGATAAATATGTGCATCAAACCCCGGTATAGAATCGCCCCCCTCTATTGTATTTAAGAATGTGCTGTAGGAATTAATAGCTGTTTCTTGAATGTGTGAAAATTTCATGTGCGCCTCACTCAATCTAGATGTTTTGCTTGATAGGAAGTTAGAGATAACTCTAAAATCACTTCGGTGAAGCCTTTGTTTTTGCTGCGAACAATTAACGTCTGCTGCGGTAGACATATCACTTATATATAACACCTTTCATGAGGAATAATGTGCCAGAAAATTTGTAAGCACTGTTTTCGCTACGAGAAGAAGCACTGGCGCTAGAGACAGAAATTGCGGCTGTTGCAGTGGAAACCAACGCTTTAAGTGACCATGGTGATACAGAACAGATACCAGTTTCAGCTACAGTACACAGTCGGGTGGTAGATTCAATCCCCACTGAAAAAAGAGCGAAAGATCTTAAGAATATTGACCTCAGCAACAACATTCTCCAACAAGAACGAGCACTCGGAGTTGTATGGGACACTGAAACAGATGAATTTGGGTTCATAGTGAAACCTAAAAGGAAACCGATGACCAGCAGAGGACTGATCAGCGTCAGTAGTTCCATGTATGACCCCTTCGGAGTTGCAAGTCCAGTTAACTTAAAGACTCCAGACTCGAACTTTCAGCTGCGGTTGAATCAGTGAAACTAAACGAGTCACTTCTGCGAGAACTGAACTTGAATATCAACAGCTCTACCTTTTGGACGGACAGTATGTTTGTTCTTCCCTACATCCAGAGTGAGAAACTGCGGTTTCAAAACTTTGTCGGAAACACAGTGAGTTACATTCAAGAATCAACTTCGTCATCAGATTGGCGATATGTTAAAACTGACATAAACCCAGGTGATCACCCGTCACGTGGTTTGGACGCTAGGCAGGTCATCAACTATGAACAGTGGCTGAATGGACCAAAATTCCTGTGAGAGGAAGACAGCGAATGGCCAACCACTCTGGGACCGAGCACGTGCTTTCACATCGTAGACAGAGATTCTGGATTATCGGAGCTAGAGTATAGCTGAAATCCATATTTATATAATGTGTCCATTGTCAGAGAATGCAGAGTGCGAAGACTGTTCAACAAATGGCAGAATTGCCCGCTGATAAAGACACACCACATCGACTGCCATTCACTTATGTAGTTGTGGACTGTTTTGAAGTGAAAAGGGCTAGAAGTATTGTGAAGTGTTATGGATGTATCTTTACATGCTTGACTACAAGGGCAGTTCATTTAGAGAAATTGAACACTATGAATACAGATTCATTTAATGACGCGCTTCGTCGATTTGTGATCGAGAATATTAGGTCCGATAATGGTTCTAATTTTAAGGGAGCTTGCAGAGAACTGAAAAAACCATACAGGCATGGAACTTGAAACAAATTGATACTTTTCTTACTTAAAAGGACATTCAGTGGAAGTTCAATCCTCCAACCGCATCCCATATGGGAGGCGTATGGGAGCGCCAGATTAGGACTGTACGCAAGGTGCTAAATGGACTGTTAATTAAAGAAAAGGGCCTGTCTGATGAGTGTCTCCAAACAATCTTCTGTGAGGTAGAGGCTATAATCAATAGCCGTCCAATCACCGTTGTGTCAGACAATGTGCGGGACGCAGAGGCACTTACACCTAACCACTTGCTTTTACTGCGGCGAAGCGAGTCAGTGCCTCCAGGGGACTTTCATCCTCAAGATGTGTACAGACAACGATGGAGACATGTACAGTTCCTGTCCGACGTTTTCTGGAAAAGTTGATTACCGGAATATCTTCCAACCTTGCAGCTGAGACAAAAGTGGCTGAATCGTACATACAATCTCTGTGTTGGTGACATTGTTCTCATTACAGATGAGAATACACCAAGAAAACTGTGGCCACTCGCCCAAGTGGAAAAGACATTTACTGGTAGAGATGGACTTGTACGATGAGTGCTGGTGAGATCAAGGGGGACAAACCTTACCAGACCCGTACATAAATTGTGTCTTCTGGAGTCAGTTTCACTATAACTGATTAAATAAGTGACTTGTTGTGAGATGAATCAACAGCGTTGAATTTTACTCTGAAGTTTTGAGTAGTATAGGTGACCATTTAGGTACCATATTGAGATATCTAGCATGCAGATCTAGAAACTATAATTTGATAGTCTAGGCAATGTTTAATATCAATAAGATTGTTTGATTGTGTCGTTTGTTTATATTTTTGACAAAGGTCTTTTTTAGGAATAATTTTTTTCTGAGCCTTTGTATTGTTTTGGGGTAAATGTTTGTAATTAACTGCACATTTATGGGGCCGGTGTGCAGGAATTAATAGCTGTTTCTTGAATATGTGAATATTTTATGTGCGCCTCACTCAATCCAGATGTTTTGCTTGATAGGAAGTTTAGCTAAGGGAGATAACTCTAAAATCACTGCGGTTAAGCCTTTGTTTTTGCTGCGAGCAATTAACGTCTGCTGCGGTAGACATATCACTTATGTATAACACCTTTTATGAGGAATAATGTGCCAGAAAATTTGTAAGCATTGTTTTCGCTTTGCGTAGTAACTTTTTCAAATAATTTTGAGCAGTATGAAAGACTTTTTACGGTACAATTTCACTTTGTAAACCTCACCTCGAAGTACATGTGGTTTGTTGTCACCTATTTTCGTGGTATTATAAAGTTATCGTTTTTGTTTGTCATTTCAGTGGTATTTGACAGTTGAAAGTTAATATCGAGCTATTGCGGTAGTTAATCATTATTTTGCAAGCTATCTTATAATTAAACTAAATAATGTTTTTATTTTCTTTGTACAGCTTGAACTCTACTTATTAACCTATTCTACTCTACTCTACTTAGAAACCTATTCTACTCTACTCTACTTAGGAACCTATTCTACTCTACTCTACTTAGGAACCGATTCTACTCTATTCTACTCTACTCTACTTAGGAACCTATTCTACTCTACTCTACTTAGGAACCTATTCTACTCTACTCTACCATACTAAACCTACTTATATATGTGCACCGGCATCATTAGGAAGAAGACTAATACTAGTCACTCTTTAAGAGCGACCACGGCAACCAGACTGTTTCAGGCTGATATGGAAGAACTGGTATGTGTAGTAACTGGTATAATCTTAATACAAATTAAATTTATTCCATAATTACTTGAGCGGATAACGGACATTTACAACAAAACTTAACCCCGTGGTCACATTGCATCTTTTTAAATAATTATTGTACCATAACGTTATCAACAATCGTTTATATATACAGCATTGGTAGCAATATGCAATTTTTTGGTCTCTCTGACCTGTAATCAAGTCAACTATAGTATTTACTTTACTTGAGGTATGTTTTTCATGTGGCTTCCTAAAGTAAAAAAAAACTTTTATTATTTGATATTGGTTCATTTATTCGTAGTGAAGCTGTACGTACAAGAGGAAGTCTTCAGATCAACAGGAATGCATGTCAAATGGGGTTTTTTTTGGGTGAAAAAAGCAGAGACAAACGCTTAAGATTTATCCCCACCACAAGGAACTGAAACGCGAACTGTTTACAATTTTTTTTCATGAACATTCAAGTCAGGATTTCAATGATATAATTTGACAATTTCAAGGTAGTAACTTTGTCGAGCCTGAGTCGGGTTTTGTTCAATAATCCCCGCGTTCAGATTTCAGTCTGGTCACGGTTGACCATGATCAGACTGCATTTTGATCGCAAATGACCGAAAAAACGCTCTTGAAAGCATATGACCGCAAATGAAAGCGAATGAACGGGAAGCAGAGGCAATCTCTATCAAGGGTCGGTAGATTGATTCTTTCTATGAGTGGAGGTTCCTATTCTTAACAAACAAACGTTGATCTGAATGTTTCCTGCAAATAACTTTTAATGCCTTGTAGGTCGGCTGTATGTTATCTGAATTACAGACGCAATTATTTTTTAAACAAAGGACTGTAGGCAGAGAGTCACTAGGGATGTAGCAGAGTATGTTTCATAAAGGAAATATTATAATATCGTATGTTTGATATGATTAAAGATCCTTCCAATAGTGTTGCATTTTAATACCAAAATAAAACATGGATTTATAACACACTTTTAAATCTTTATTGAAATTCAAAATTAGAACCGTATCATATACCGCGGCAAAATTGCGTAACTGCACTGCAAAAATGGCGTTTGGATTTTAAACATGTTGCGTACGTGTTTTACTCAAAACATGTTGCGAAATGTGTTTAAAATGGTAAACACATAAATTATCATGTGTTGTATATCAAAACATGTTTCAAATAAAAACACATTGCACTTTACTTCAAAAGTGGCGTTGTGATTTTAAACATGTTGCGTACATGTTCCACACATAACATGTTGCGAAATTTGTTTAAATGCTAAACACATCAAAACATGTTTCAAATATAAACACATTGTACTACCCACAAATTATTCTTATGTGAGTATAAGAAAGCATGTAGTCGTGATAACATGTTGAATGCGTATACATGTTGCTCTAATGTTTTGCTTTGATGTATAGTATATCCTTTTTCTGAATGTCACAAAAGCACAATGTGATTATATCAGTAGGAGTTACATTCATATTAAAGTTGACGACGACGATGATGATCATATATTATAATCATTGTTTTTGTTGTCATTATTGTTATCATCATTATTAATTTCATCATTATTATTACCACCCGAAGAATAAATTACCCTCTTGTTACCTGTTAAGGTATAAAGAACTCCACTTCTGTTGGTGTTATTGCGGATTACCACATACATCCTGAACAGTATAAAGTGATAAAGTACATAAATCTTCACTATTTCATGATAAATAAACAGTTGTTTTATTCGTTTGATAGATCTTGTTGACATTTGAAAAACAGATGGCAATTTAATATTATATTTGGCATCACTCGTTTTCATGGTATTTCTATAAAGTTCATTTAACACGATACAACACATGCCACAACTTCAAATTGTTTTTTTTTTAAATCATAGACCGATAGTGTACATTAGCAATTAAATTGATGTGTTTAAAATATTTACGTTGACATTGAATTATTTCATTTTCACAAATATTTTGCAAAGTATGTCTTTATTTATTTCTGGTAAAGTAAAGAAATCATTAGGCCGCTTATAGTTTATTTATAGTATCAGGAGAGTTTTTTGTCACCAAATGAATTTCATGTACTTTAAGATTTAAAATGAGCAAGCAAAGCAAATAAGTTCAAATAACAAAGTCTTACAAAATAGCAAACAATGAATAAGACTTAACAATTCTATATATTCATATATTTATCAATTGAACTGGTATCATACTCAAAAGTCAGGTGATTCAGCATAAGAATAACAGGGGTTAACTGGAAAACATTTTCGCCAAAATATGTATATATGTTTTATATTTACAATAAATGTTAACCAAACATGCACGAAATCTCAATGATTTTCAGAACAACTTGTCAGTAAAATAAGCGTTAACCGACTGGGATCGGTAAGGAGTTAGAGACAACAGAAATCTTTGTAAATACCACGAAAACAGGTGACCCATGAAAACAGGTTTCTTCGGTGTACTTTGAATAAATAAAATTTTACTTCTACTAGTTGAAATTTAACCAAAATTGTTTTCAAGTTTCCCCCCCAAAATCGATTATGATATAGTATGTAAAAACTAGAAAAAGCTTGTGTGTATGATAGGAAACAAAAGTAAAGTTTCAGCTTCTCTTTGTTTCGAACCTATATTCTCCTAAAGCACGTGGGTTCAGAACAAAGGAATTCACCATTCAATGAGAGTTACTTCCCCTTTAATTATATTATGATTGCGCAAGCTGTTCCTTTGTTCGATATGTTTTTGTTATATACACTGAAAACGGACAATACCACCAAACATGAGTGTTCAAAGTTTGAAAAATAGAGCCATGGGCTCTGTAGCTCATCAGACTTTTGATAGATATAGGTGTTTGGGTTCAGACCATGGGGTCATGGGCAGTGTAGGAAAGATAGCCTGTCCCAACGTCCGAGACGGGTAACTTTGGTTGAGGACGGGCTGTATTTATATCTAATAACCCCGAGAGAAAAAATAAACAAAAGTAAATAGTCACATAAATTACGAACTAAAGGGCACTTAGCAGGTTTTGTTCATTATTAATTCAATTACAGCAAAACTATAATATTTTTTTTCAAATTATGCTCTCTTGGATAAGAAAATTCAGATATAAGTAAATCAAATCATGTGACAAACGTGTTTACTTGAGTCAGGCAACTGAAACGTCAATCAAAGTCTTGGTCGACCTAGTGAAATAGCTGAAAGATTGCCGACACGTTAAACCCAAACTCACTCACACCAAGCTTGAGGGATGGTCTATTATTGTGCGGGGTGACAAGACTTTAGACAGTGTTTGAAGGGCTAACAAACACTACAGAAATGACTTGGTTTCCTGAATCCGGGAAACCACAAGTAAAGTGGGTAATTGGGGTATCCAGTTGGTATCCATTCACTGAAACTAAGTAACTTGGTTTCCAGCTACAATCCATTTTGGATTCTTTGATTTGTATGTATCCATATATGGAAACCAACATGAAACTGTGGTCGTAAGTATCGTGTTCGTTTCCATTTCTGGAAAGTGAAAATGATGATTTCTTTGAATGGAAACTAACATGAAACCATAATGTTAAGTTTCATGTTGGTTTCCAATCTTGTTTTGAACTAAATGAATAGATTGACAAATTATTTAGTTTTATCATAAGCAGTTTTGTTTGACTAGTATGGCATTCACTTGGTATCCATACACTGAAACTGAGTATCTTGGTTTCCTACTGGAATCCATTTGGCATTCAGGTTTTATATATTTCCGGAATGGAAACCAACAAGATACGATGGTTGCGCGTATCTATACTATGACTGTGTGGCTTCAAGATTAACCCTAGAAAACATCTAGAAAATTGCAATACTTCGGCTACATCGTGGCAATGTTTAAACTTTGAGTCAAATCCTGTTTAAGGAGCAAAATAGTTTTCCATCATCTTAAGATCGTTTACAAATTATTAACATCAACGGAGAAGATTTAATATTCAAGATAAAAACAATGCATCAAAGTTTACATAAGAACACTCATTTTATCGATTTGTTGAATTGAATAGAATAGAGGTTTTCCTTTAGTGTGGTATGAATCAATGATATCGTCGTTATAAGAAATTTACGTTTCATATTCAGTTACAAAAGGATTTAAGTGAATGTTGTTGACATGAACAGTAATCGGCTATATTGATGGAGATGGGCGGAGCCTATAATTTATTAATGGACGAAAGAAATGTGAAGTGAAAAAGTATCAATTGTCCACCACGGTAAATAGTCTTGAATGTTGATTGTTACCATTATAGCTAAATCCCTTTATCGGTCAATAAGTTGTAAACATATTTGGTTGTTTGTTTAGTAAAGGACACCAGTTACTCAGCATAGAGAAATATAATCTCTATGATCAGCTTGCAAACAAATGATTCGATATGGACTGTTGAAAACGCCTGAATTAGTAACATGTGCAGCTTTTGAGTTAGCGTTAATATTTGAACTCATAATTAAGGAAGAAATAATGTTTCTTAAGACACCCCTGAAAATGAACCAATTTCTTAAGCACAGTTGCATTGAATATTTCCGGTCTTACAAAATTGGCTTTGTAACCTGTATGCGTACATATTTGCCGAATAATATCTTTGATAGGTTACCTTAATGTTGGTCGTTAGAGATATAAACATATGCGTATTTCATTGTAAACAGATAAAATATTAACTAAAGAAAACAAATAATTTTTGTAAAGAATTAACTAAAGGAAACTAACAATTCAATATTCAATAGAAACAAAAATAAAATTAGGAATATCTTGTATTTGATACATCATTTCCTTATTTCAGCCAAAAAGATGTTCATAGAATACTATATTACTTTCTGAAAAACCAAAGAAGAATACGTTTTTTTAACACAACTATTTGACATAACCTTTTCAAATACTCTTCTGTTAGTAAATCATCACCTTCATCGTATCTCTACAACATTAAATACATTTCGCTTCACTCCTTAAGAGGCTAGACAAAATCTACCAATCAGAACCTCTGTAATTGAACTGGCTGATTGCATAACACTTCCTGCTTGACACCTGGCCTTACCGGACACAGGTCAGTCACTAATGAAGGAGACAAACATGGCCGCCATCAACATAAACGACTGTAGATAATTTCTCAGCTGAGTAATAAGTTCAGAGGCAGCTCTACAGTAAAGGATACCAAAGTAAGTACCCCTTACCTGCATCAAACTCACTTACATTGCTCTTATAAACTGTTTTTTAAACTTCTGTGAGAGAACTGAATAAAATCATTCTTAAATGTTGGCTTCACACTCAGTCGAAATGAGTGTTTTTAACTGACAAGCTTTATGGATTGGTGTGTTTATAAGAATGTTAAATTTGCATTGTCATCAGGTTTGTATGTATTATGTTGACCTGTAAGTAGATGATTCACTTAGTTCCCTTTATTTAACAATTTTCAGCCGAAGATACATTGTTTACACAAGGGTGCACTGAACCATGACAGCCGTGAGCTGAGACAAATGAAGTGGATTATGCAACAGGTAACATCACAGTCAGCATGCTGACCTAATTCTTGAATAATCACGCATTATATTACTTAACTGTTTAGATGGGAAAATTCAATAGGTAATGCAACCAAGGCAATTGGTTGTCTAAATTGATTGATTTGTTTAATCTACTGTAACTGCATGTGTTTTGATATGGGAGTACTTGACATCAATTGCTTTTGACTTAGAACAAGAATTTATTTTGGGATTTCATATTTCCGTCAATTTCTACTATATCTATTTGTTTTCATTGAAAGTATGTAGGTTTTCAACAAGGTGGGAACAGTAACAGTTGTTATACCATGAGTCAACTTTCGATTTCAACTAAATGTTTGTGTTTTTCTTTGGATACTATTTAATGTGCAAGTCACAAACTCAATGGTTTTCCTTTATTCAACTTATAAGAATATTGTAAAATAAGATATTTTTTTTAATATAACTTATGCAAAAGAATATTATTTGGATAAATGAAAATGAAACAATTGAATTGGTTTTTAAAACTGCTCGACTTATATTGCTGATGATAATTTTAGTTTGAACCATCAAGATACATGCAGTGCCTCACAGCAATGCTTATTTAATGTGAGTTGCTCTCTATTTACCAATCAGTGTTACTATTGTAAGTTTTACTGATATTACACTATGCACTGGGTTGCAAGTTGGGCAATTGAAGACTGCTCTGAGAAATAATTGTTGTGGTTTAAACATAGTTTATTCAATTAAACATACAGTAAGTTCTTTTGTTATCTACAAATTATAATTTTATGACGGCTTTGCAAAAGATTTTTACTTCATTTTTATCATTTTATATGTCTTAATGGTATTCGTTGTTATGGTGATAAATCCAACATATTTTAGTATAACTTGAAAATGAAATTACTGATTTTTATCGAAATTCAAAATAAGAGATATATAAATTTCATTTTCAATTCAATTTGCTTATCTGAGGTGTTCACTGAAGCAACAAGGAGGGTTGCAAGGCCGTAAGTACATTCAATTGTTAAGTAAGCATACGGATTGATTGTTAACTACTCTCCCTAATTGATATGTATGCTTGCGAAAAGAAGTAGCTGTGGAAGATTGAAAGTGTCTCATCTTCATGTAATCATATGAATATTTTAAATATCTATACAATTGTTTTCTGTTTCAGAATAAGACCAATTCAAAACATCTGAAAAGTGAACAGGGTGAATTGCGTATATTTTGCACTTTTGTAGATTGTTAATTTTGCAATGAATAACTAAAGGCATTTCTAAACCATCATATATTTGTATTCATAGCTGTCATAGAATCATTATTTCAATGAAGATTGGAGATTTCATTAAAAGGGATTAATTTGTAAACTTACGTTTTCTTACTACTCGTTTAAAGATGAATTCATTCTTCGAAATTGTGTGTTTGAATAAACGTTGATAGTGAATGGATTGGTAATATTTTCTATAAAATGTTTTTAAAGGAGGAATGCTTTTTAAAAGATCGGCATACACTGTGAACCACCATAAATTCACGCTTACATTTTACCTTGTAGGTATTTTAACTTTCCATGAATGTTTTTTGTCTTTATTGCAATAAATATTTTATGGTAATTAATGTGTTTGTTCATTGTACAACCTACATAACACACAATAAACACTACATGGAAACTAATTTGAAACCTACGATAAACTTACAAAACACGGAAACCAAGTTGAAACCTACAATATATAAGGATATGGAAACCAGTTTGAAACCTACGTTAAACTAACAAAACACGGAAACCAAGTTGAAACTTACAATAAACCTGAATATGGAAACCAGGTTGAAACATACAATAAACTGACTAAACAAGGAAACCAAGTGGAAATCTACAGTAAACTAAAATCATGGAAACCAAGTGGATCCTACTTGGAGGAGTGTGTAAAGAACGGTGATGGATACCATCCGGATCTGGGGCAAAAGTAGGTTTCAGTTTCATGGAAACCAACATGAAACTTCAATCACGGAAACCAAGTGGATCCTACTTGGAGGAGTGTGTAAAGAACGGTGATGGATACCATCCGGATCTGGGGCAAAAGTAGGTTTCAGTTTTCATGGAAACCAACATGAAATTTCAATCACGGAAACCAAGTGGATCCTACTTGGAGGAGTGTGTAAAGAACGGTGATGGATACCATCCGGATCTGGGGCAAAAGTAGGTTTCAGTTTTCATGGAAACCAACATGAAACTATAGAAACCTATCTGGATACCAAGTGGAAATACTGGTTTCCATGTCGTTTCATGGTGGTTTCAGTGATCCGGAAACCAAGTCATTTCTGTAGTGAAAAAGAAGATGATTTTAGTAGGATTTTAAGGTTTTGACCCCTGTGACCCCATTTGGGGTCAAGTGGTCACCAAACTTACAATTTAGAATCCACAGTGTCTAAGGAGTCTTCACACAATGTTTCAGCTCTCTAGACCTTTTGGAACTAGGGAAAAAGATGAAATAGAAAACAACAATGTATTTCTTAAAAGTTATTCACAATCAAATAAAAGAGGCCCATTGCCCATTTGGGGTCAAGGGGTCACCGAACCTACAATTTAGAATCCCCATTGTCCAAGGAGTCTACACACAACTATTAAGCTATCAAGACCTTTTGGAACTAGGGAAAAAAATGAAATTAGGTTTTTTAGGTTTTGAGCCCTGTGACCCCATTTGGGGTAATGGGGTCACCAAACGTACAATTTAGAATCCCCGTTGGCCAAGGAGTCTACACACACCTTTTCAGCTTTCTAGACCTTTTGGAACTAGGGAAAAAGATGAAATTAGGTATTTTACGTTTTGACCCCTGTGACCCCATTTGGGGTCAAGTGGGCACCAAACCTACAATTTAGAATCCCCAGTGTCCAAGGAGTCTTCACACAATTTTTCAGCTCTCTGGACCTTTTGGAACTGGAGAAGAAGTTTAAATTAGATTTTTAAGGTTTTGACCCTTGTGACCCCATTTGGGGTCATGGGGTCACGAAATCTACAATTTAGAATCCCCATTTCCAAGGAGTATGCACATAAAATTTCAGACCTGATGAGCTAATGAAGATTCGACGGTCAGAGGTGTGCTTGAATTTCTTCGACAACTGAACTATTCAGACAAAGGAATCAACATTTTGGCTCAATATACGCGACGTCACAAAAAAACGATGCTATAACGAACTCAGATAATAATGAAAATAAAGGTTAAATGATAGTGTTTTTACGACCTGACATACCATGAAGCAAATACATGAAACAAAACTTGTTCAAAACTACCATTCGAATATTACAGGCTTCTCTTACAAAAATATTGATATTGATAATTGTTGTATGGGTTAGATAAATCTTCTAAACAGTGTTATTGCGTCACTTGATCGAATGATTAATTGTAAGTTGTGAACTTTAAGCTATGGAAATTTCGATTAAATTTGTTAATTGCTTTACGCTGATCCATCAAAAACTGATTTCATGAAACTTATTTATGATACGCTAAAGGGATAGCAGCACGTTTTTTGAAAGGATTTATCCTTCAATTTTTCCAAGGAAACATTATTTAAGTCTATACCGAATGTTTTGTCTACCTTTCGTTAACTTTGTTTTTTAGAATGAAGATCTTGATGAACCATGCGACAACACCGAGGCTTATTTAGAAATAACCATGCCGACTGAGGAAAAAACTAGCCCTAACAGTCCCAAGAAACAGCAAAAAGGCCTTACCAAACATGATCTCAAAAGTTTATGTAAGTTATCGCTTGATGTTATATAAACAAAAATATGATTATTTAAGGTTGCGTTTGCTGATTCCATTTTTATGGGGTCATAACCAAAGCATTGGCAACAACTTTATATACTGATTGAATGCAGCTTTGGAATATTATATTTAAACTTCCAGTTTTGTGTGGCAAAGTTATTACCAAACTAGCTACCAAAAATGCCTCATATAATTACATTTTTGATCAACTGCTGCTGTCATAATTACATTTGATAGCAGAAGACACTTTGATGAAATTCCTTATTTAAAGTTCTTCACTTAGATTCATTAGAACAGTTAGTGTAGCACTTCTCACTTTTCTTTTTAGTTGAAGAATGATGACCTGACCAGCTGCCACAAGGAAGCACCCTGACTACTGATTATCACTAACAAGTCCCTCACCTATTTTGACCATCATGTAATCATGCACAACTTGAAGAGCCACAGTGCCACTAGCTCTAAAGATTTTTGCTGTTGCTTCCCATCTGTAATTTGTTTAATTTTGAGAAGTCTTGATCAGGTCAAATTTGGCCGTAAAACAAATAAATATTGTCAACCTATCAATGTATTATCTTTTCATTTATCCTTTGTTTTTTAGCATATTTCACATTTGCAAGTTAATTCAAATTATATTGCATAATTTTTTAACCAACTTTAGAATCCTTTTGATACAAAATCACATGTTATATTATTCCTAAAATTATCGGTTATCAGTTATTGACTTCAAGTATTTAAGGTGTTAAAAGAAAATATTTCATCAAAATGTATAAATATTCTTTCTATCAAATGGTGAGGTGCTAGAATGTTGTTAATGAACTGAAGAAAAACTTGCAAAACTGATATTCATTTCAATGCCGTTTGTGATTGTTGTCTGTTTGCAAAAGGTTACATTTCTTTTTTGTTTCAAGTCTTGAATATCTTAGAAAATATTTAGTTTAATAGTTAAGAACATGTTTAAAATTAAAACACTTTTCACAACATGTTTAAAATTAAAACACTTTTCACAACATGTTTAAAATCAAAACACTTACACAACATGTTTAAAATCAAAACACTTTCTACAACATGTTCTAACCCAAAACATGTTTTGATATTAAACACTTTACGGAATGTGTTTTGGATTTAAACATGTTTTGAAAATCCATGTGTTTAAAAAACAGGACAAGTTATGTGTTTGGGTTTGTGTTTAATATCCAAACACCATTTTTGCAGTGTGTTTAATAGGTTTAGATACAAACATACATATAATACGCAAACACAAACATATAATCAGTCAGACAGACAGACAGTCACTGTTAGAGAAGTTTCTCTTTTGAATGAATCAGATTTGTAACATATGCTTAATAAATGATTGAAAACTGTGAACATGCCACTCAAAACCCGCGATGAGTAACGCGAAAATTCCTTTATATACGTTAACATAATCGTTCACATTCAAGGCATTATAATTGTAACCGTTGTCCTTGTCTAATATGAATAAGAAAGAAAAACATAATACAAAATCGTTTAACCCCTTTTGTCTAAACCTATTATCGATATACACCTCTGTGTAGATGACACACAGTGGTAATAGTGGCGCAAATCAGAAAATTTCTCTCAAACATACGATAGTTTAAGTCAACAATACTATATCAAACTAATCATTATCTTTTTACAAAATCAGGTGAAAATATGTCTTTTTTGGAAAACGTACACTTTAACATTATTTCGTCAATTCTACTACATATCCCTTAAACTACGCGAGTCATTCAATTGACACAGGAAAGGTTGTCATATCGACACCTTCGTACATTACAGTATCGTACAGTGAGTATCGTATTGATTCAGTTTAATGCACGTGACATGGAATGCCTTCTTCTTTTGTTTTATACATTTACAAATGAGCTGTTGTCATTGCATGTTCAACGAACGTGACAAGAATAACTGTTGAATCATTTCACTTCATTGACTGTGTAATATCGTCATCATTTGCAGCTTTGCATGATGCAAATTTGGTAATCAGCGCATTAAATAAATGCATTAGTATTGTTACATCATATCATTGATTTTCCCACAAAGAGTTGAACATTGAGGGTTTCTTTTAACTTTAATCATACTTTCCTTAACATAAACCAATTACGTTATTTAAGAACATTGAAGCACTTGGTGAAATTTTCTAATTCTCTTTTCACATGAAAAAATAGGAATAGCGGCCTAGAAACACAAGGTTACTCTTTCTAAGTTCCAAGTCATAGATGACGCTTTTTCATTACCAGTTGCTCTCCGCTAGATAACATAACCCGAGTAACAAGCAATAAATCGATTAGGTCTCGACCACAACAATGTATTACACCTTGAGACGGGTTTTGATAAACCAATCGCTGTTTCTTGCCACCGAATCTGAATCAACAAGGAAAAAACAAGTGAAAATTGACTGTTCCTCGATTCGCTAAGTGCTCATTTAGTATGTAGCATATCAGCATTAAGGTTGGAACGAAGAAAACGATATGAGATAAAGGACTAAAAAACGCTTCAACGAAGGGTTGAAGTCTTCGATGTAAAAGTCCCATTGAAATGACATGTGACAAAATTCAATCATTTAAAAGTACAATTAGTCATCATGTGACCTGTTATTAGGGTAATAACTCTAGCTGTTAGTCAACTTTGAATTGACTCTTCCGTAATGCGGCAGGCAGACAGCATGCTAACATGAACACACATCACGCTAGTGCTGTTCGTGGAGACTTATGAATATAAACGGATGTGACAACATGAGTAATAAGAAATCAGTTTAGTTTAGTTTAATATATATCTCCGGCCCGAAAATAGTCACAGAATTTGTTCATTTGACAGCAAGTTAACTTACCAACTTTGTTTGAACTACATTTTTGTTAATATTTTTAGGAAATCATGTGCGTATATGGAAACAATCACAACATTTACTAACATTACTTTGTATTACATTGACAGGCAATTTACAAATCGATACTCTCAAACATTCATCCTTTAGTTCAGTTAGATTTTATTATGAGCAGGTAGGAATTTTCCATTTGAGTAATGACACGTACATTTTGAAGATGATATTTGACTCTTCTAGGTGTGGGAATATATTGTGTAATATTTGCTTCAAGGCTCTAACGCACACCAATATGTATCAAACCTTCTTCTGGCACAGAAAATGCAAATTATTGACATCCGTGTGTGACTTTGGCCTTAAAATGTTCAGCATTGTTTTCCGTTTTCATGTAAAGAATTATTGTCAACGCATCATCAGAATGATGAATCAGCTAATCTTAGCGCAAAAAATGCGTGCACCAGCAATTGAAGTATATGAATTATCCTTTCCATACCCGCGAGTCTTTCATTGTCATCTAATCGTTTTAGAATATGATAACATAGGGAAGTTATGTATTTGCATTAAACCATACTTTACAGCAAAACACACACTATTGTAGTATGGTTTTGGTTGTGAATTTATTGCTCACTGTAATATGCCTCGTTCTATGATAAAGTCGCTAGCTATGTTTAGATATGGTGTGGCTCTAAAGCGGTCGCTGCGTTGGTTTTCTTTTAAAAGGAAAACACTTGCAAATTGAATTCAAAATGTTGCACTTTTGATTTACCAAGCAATGATAGAAAGACAGCTTACTGTGGTCTCCTCAGTAATCAAACAGACACTGATTTACAATGTGACCGCGAATAACCGCACTATCACACTATCAACTTCTTTGCTGTTGGAGGCTTATGCCTCGGCCAATTTTCTTGAAACTTTCAGGGAATATTGTTAACATCACTATGTGCGTAAGGAATGTGCCTTTAATTTGCTGAATCCGATTGACGTCGCTTGCGACCATATTTTGGGTATTTTCTTCACTTTGCAGTTTTCTAGTACTTCTTATATTATTTTGCATTGGTAATCAGGTAATTACATACTATTAAAAAACTTATCTGCGATTGGTAAGGGGGCATTAAACAAATGGGTTATATCAATACCGTCCCATGTGCAGTGAAAGGAGGCGTGTTAAACCGTAAAACAACCTTATTGGAATGATATTATGTCAAATTGTTGTTTATTTCACAACAGGGAGGTCAACAGTTATTTTTAATAAAGTTATGATTCTTTGAAGATTTTGAAAACAATACAAATTCTAAATTTCTAGATATTTTAACGTTCTAGAAATAGTTAGTCTGTTTATTGCAAGACTATACAGAGTACGTTTCTAGGCTTTGTTCATATGCTGAATATAAAGACATTCGTTACCAGGTGAAATAAAATTTCAAAAATTACAACCTAATACTTTGTTAATTTAAGAAATCAGGACACTAAATTTTAAACATCTCAAGAGTTACAGTTCGTAGTGTTATATTTAGAAATTTCCACATATCAGGATAATCGGTCATGTTGATCCAAACATTTATTTGATTATCATTACTTATCAAAATTAACATCCTGGCTTTAAACAAATCTGAAAATATTGCATAAAAGACGTTATGCTAGAATCAGTACATATGTAGATTGAAACATAATTAGTAACAGGATACGGGTACTAAAATATAACTAAGAAAAATAGACCAACATAACGCGATGTACATATACCAAATATTTTTGGATATACAAAAAAATGAAAATTATTATTCAAAATGATCAAAAATATAAAACTTACTGTTATGAGGAAATCAAATCTGACTGAAACTGACGACGAAAGATACAGCTATGCAGCTTTGCGCGTATGTGTTCGATGCTATAGTTACTGTTATGAGGAAATCAACTCTGACTGAAACTGACGACGAAAGATACAGCTATGCAGCTATGCGCGTATGTGCTCGATCCTATAGTTAAGAACTGTAAGCTAACATGACGTTGTGATGTCTCATTGGTTCCAGAATGGGGGGCGCCTTGACTAACACAGTGGGCTATTCTGGATCGAAAACTACTTCACCTACTCTCATAACAAATTCGAATAGTTACAAGAGCAAAAGACCTTCTCGACAATAATTTTGTTATAGTCTCAATGTGGTTTTAACTCAAAACTATTTCACATGCCACACAGTGATGACGATTTATATATATACCCTTTAAACTAATGCGGCTCTGCAGGATCTATTCAAGATTCAAATATACAGACTAATTTGTGATCAGAAAGAAGAGCTGTGTTTTTATTTCTCTGACTAAACGGCTTTGATTTCTTCATTCAAGGACAAAACTTTTGTGTGTAAGGGTGATAGAAGAGACATGATCGATAACAGTAAGTATGATTTATGAAATCTTGTTAAACTATGATTTGAATTCCTTATTTCTTAACTTATCTGACCTGATAGTCTCAGAGTCTTCACAAGAATCATGGGCATTTAAGAGCTAAAATTTTGGCAAATCAGGATTGAACATTTGGTAAAACTGTGGTCCTTGATAAGAACCTATAGGGTCACGCTTTTCTTGATGTCTGCTTCATAGGCCAAATACATTAGTAACCTACACACATGTATATATGTATCATCCCAATTGTGGATCTGCCCAATCTTGATATGGGACGCGTCCCAACTTGGAATCCTAAGTTGGGAGATCCCGTCTTAAGATGCGATGGGGGATATTAAATCCTGCTAATACAATTCATAAATGAAGTTTGTTAATGAAATATGTTTCAATATTATATATATGTGTATACTATTTGTACCTGCATAGAAAATTAAACTTTATATTCGTTTACTTGCCCTACTGGCTCGAATTTATTTCTCATCGTCTCCGAGCTGTATACAAAAATTGACTTCAACATTTCACATTAATGAATTGTGTGAATTAAGTTTGTGTTCATAATATAACAAAAAGAAACATTGAAAATTATTCTTTTCTGCATAGTATAGAAGTACCATAAAAGTTTAATCAATGTAAAAGGAGTGAAAACCCGTATTGGAATATAAAGGCATGCTTTGTAAGAAGCAATCCTACATTTTAAAAGTATTGAAACAATACAAGTATTCATAGATATGAATAAATTCTGGGGGGTTTTCATTTATAAATGTTGACTGATTTTGAGATTAAGCTGATAGATAATCGAGTTGATAAAAAGCATTTACTATTGATACAAAATTTCTTTGAAACTGGAAAATTACTTACCTGATACAAAGAAAAATATATTACATGCAAAATCGTTGTATAGCAAAAATCAATGTATTCTACAAGGTTAATCATCATGGACTGAGGGAGACTTAATTTGACAGCGTGCCATGCTAGAGGACCTGAGTTTGACCTGTGTCATTTATGACAACCAGCAATCAGTCATAAATTGTCACCAATTAGACCGTTGTATGGCAAAAAGAACACATATCGAACCAAATATAAGGATATCTTTAAAGTTACATAGTGTATTAGATTGTTGTTACTTTGGTGAAATTTAGCACATTCTATGAAAGGATTAACTCGTATAGGGTATTAAAGGGACACAGAATATGTTGTTGCAGTCAATCACGCCATACTTTGTAAATAGTGTTATATTATCCAGTAGTAGTTATTGTCCCTGAAAATCACCATCTTATTTCTGATAAGTTCAGTGGGAAGACAATGAACACGCTTGAGATATAATTTACGATCAAATTTACAATACAAATTTGTCTCTATTTCATGCAGATTTAAAATGCATGAAAGACACGCTCTGTCACCTTTAAAGGTGCCATGGTTGTTCAACCAATCCTTGAATTAAATGGCGATTATGTTCGAACAAAATCATAGACTTAGTTTTTTCATATTTTTATTTGTTATGCATGGACATTGAGGTTCATTCCAAAAATTAATGCTTACACGATTTCCGAAATTTGTGAATGTCAATGGTTCCTAAATATTTTTAAGTTTCCATAATGTATCAAAAACATAGACATTGTTGAAATATGAACATGGTTGATCAACCCTGCTGTGTTGATGAAACTATGAAATTCAATTCAAAATCCGAAAACAGCCTGTAAACTCACAATGAAGTAAAGGAGAAGGCTTTATCACGAGGCTGTCTGTCGAAAGCAAGTCTGCTGCTTGAAAAGTCGGTTAAAGGGGAAGGCTTTAGCCAGACTTGTAGATGGCTTGCCTTTCCTTTAGATCTCTGACGGGTACGCGAGTACCCCGGCAACGGATAGGGTACGGAAGAGACTCTGGTCCAAATTCAATGATCGAGTACCCGAGGGAGATGACTCATCTTAACATAAACTCAACTTACCTTTATCATGAAAGGATTATAAAAGATTTATCCTGTGATATCAAACTCCGTCACAAGACGAATCAGCGCTGAGCGAAGGACGTGTCCCCCATTTTATATCGAGGATACAGCAGTAAAATCATATCAGTTACTTCACATAATCTTACTAAGATTCTTTAGTTTTTGTTCCAGACATACAAAACTAACAGATCCCTGAATATATATGATATAATGTATATGTTACCATAACTAGGGCGAGTTGGCTCTAGGTTTCAAGTCTTTTTTAATCCAATGACGACTTCTGACATGCATTGGTAAGACAAAGAATGTGTGCTTTCATATTTTAAGATGTTTTTTGGGAACTTGAGTCCGGATTGGTACTACGCCACGGGTACTTGAGTCAGTCAGAGCCCTACTTTCCTTCTTAAAATATTGCTCACGAATGTAAGTCATAGGTTTAAAGTATTTCTATTCTCTCTTTATTCTCAATTGTACTGTATTTGCGGTGAGTTAAGTTGGAAGTGCAGAAGGATAAAGGTTATGGGTTGCAGACGGCATGTCGCCAAAACCTTTGCAAATTGATATGGATATTTGGAGCTAAAGAGTTCACAATATAACTTCATCTTAGGGTTAACATCTATGTGTTAAAAATAATTATTTAGAGTGGGTTGGCTTTGTAAACGTGTACATGGCCCTTCTGCCCGGGTATTGACTTGTTTTATAAAAGCCCTTTCTTCCTTTCATGTTGATAAAGACTGAGTTGTAAGGGTGTTAACACATGCATGAGGTATTGGACTGAAATGAATGGAGTTTTACGAAATTACTTCGTCTTGACTTGATGTGCATATATGCACCAAAAGCACTGTCCACCTCTAACTGTGATATTATACATTTAACCATATTCTTCAAAATCTACCAAAACAAGTAAATACACTATCCAAAAAAGAAGACATTGTTTTTAAAAAGAATTTCTAAATAAACCCGAAAGATCATAAACGTCATAAAGCATTGCTTTAAGTTTGGTCGATGTATGAAGATAACTAGGATAAGTGCATGTATAAGTGTTTTGATTACTTGGTAGTAGTGAATTATTTCCTCCTTATCTGTCAATAATCAAAGGCTAAGCTAGTAAAAGCCCGATATATTTGCACGATTCTGATATCATTCGCACCAGGGCATTCCCAGGTTCACAACATACAGCCGAGAATCAACTCGTACAGATAAATAATAGTGTATAAGATTACTTTAACAGCAGTTCGGTATCATGAAGGTCACATTATGAATTCAACTAGATTTCTCTGTTGAACTGATACAAACAAATTGGCGGCACCAGATATCGCCTGTGTGCAAGTAGACCACACGTTATGTATCGCCACCATGACAACCATTTCAGACTCGCACATCTCAGAAAACGGTTCAAAACTGCAAAACTTAATGCACACACTATTCCAGGCTTAAGGCCTTTAAGTGGAACAACTATCAGGAAACGTCTGCGAGATTGGCGTTCATCAATCCGTCAAGTTCTGTTGCAACATCATGGAGATGCACGTTTGTTGAGATTAAAGATCGTCTAAGGTATAAAAGGAGATATGACCGGCTGTTTCTGCAGTTCTCAACCCCATTGAGGATGTTTAGGATGAGATGGAGAAAAAATTGAGAAGACCTCAAAGTAAGGCTCTGACCTTGAACGACTTGAGGCAAACCTTGATTGATTTTGAATGAGAAACCACTAACCCGACATAGTCCATGAGGCGAAGATGTCAATCCTGTGTCAAAAACAACAGCAAGTTAAAATAAACAAATCTTTTATGTTTCATAGATATATTTGCTAAACATGCAAAAACAAATGAAAATTCATATTTCTTCTTTGTTGGCGATCTTTGGTTGTGTGCTCTTGAGTTCTATGGAGAAGCACAACAAATTATACATGAAAGAACCGATCTCACAATCCAGTCGGTAATTGTTGTCAGTTTGAGGTTTTGTAGGGCTTTTTCTAAAATAAACCTATAAATAATTGATTTCACTTGACAAAATTGTCGCCAGGCCAAAAGTAAAGAGGTTTAAACAATATTGAACATAATAAACAAACAGCTGACATAGTCTAGCTATATCCACACCAAATGACACAAAGTTTTCAAGTTTTATACATTTTATCAAAATAAAAGGCCACAGAGTATGTTGTTGGGAGTCATGTATGTCTTACTTTATAAATAGTGTTATTTTATCGAGAAAGAGTGATCATTGTTGATCAGTTCAGTAAACGGTTTAAGTTGTTATTTATGATCACAAACCAGGCAATGACTCAAATCTAATTCTGGAAACTTATTTACAGCAGATACGAGAACAATATACGTTGATAACGATAAGTAGATCAATTAACACATATTCATGTTATTTGTATACACAATTTTGATTTATTAACATATATATGGAGATTTTCTATCCTAATTTTGGTCGATAAAGAGACAGATAATATTTTGCCTCTTATCTCAGCCAAGTAAAATTTACGAAACATTCTCTATGTCATTTTTCTATAAAAAGAAAGTCCAAATTCAATTTTTTTTAAATTACCAATCCCTTAATATTATTCAGCTGAATAATATGTCATTTACAATTATTGTAAAGAATAAAAGATGAAATTGTTCGATCACAAACAAAATAGAGTTTAAAGAAAATACAAGTTTAATTTCAATCATGTTTGTAATCATAATACACATTCAAATCCCATTCTAAATTCTAAAACAATTAAGACACTGACACAATTTTATTCAAAATTTTAAAAAGGACACACCTTTATGTATTGAGCATCTCATAACTACTTCAATCACAATAGAATAAAATAAAATTATTTACTTATATTTTATATCAAAGAATATATACATGACATGATGACCAAAACTTAAAGAACACATCATTTCTATTTGAAATTTCGGCAGCACATTTAGTTACATAATAATAATCTCTTCACTTTTGCTACTAAAGTTTGGAAGTCTGGCCGTCTCTTCTGTTTATAATCAAAAATATTTTTTTTTGAAAATCAGGTTATGTTTAATGGATTATTGTTTCTCTCTGGATCACCAATTAATATATTTTCTTTAGTGAAATGAATTTAATTTGAGCCAATCTTCCAGTTTTTTCCATAATGGTTTCACAAAATCACAATCCCAGAATATATATTACACTGTGTCTATTTTGTCTGAACAATACTCGCAGAGATGCGATTTTGTATATCCCATTTTGTATGAGCGAGTATTTGTTAATAAGATAGGGTGCAGGATTTTGTATTGGAACCATTTAATATTTGTATGGGAAGTGCATCTGAAAGGTATCATGTTGTATTTGGACCATGTTTCGACAGGAATGTTGCACTGTAACTCGAAATTCCACTTGTTAGTATGTTTGTTTTTGATGCATTGTTTGCAATAATAATATCTGGATCCTTTCTTATCTTTGAAGAGATTTTTTAAAAAAAGAGGGAAAATTGGTAAATCTAACTTTTCTTTTACTGAGTATCCAGTTGATGTTTTTGTTGCTTGTATCAAGCCAAAAATTAGAATGAAATTTGTGTTAATATCGTGTTGTTTGTTTAAGTCTTTCAGTTCTAGAAAGGAGTCATTTTTGTCAAAGAGATCATTTATAAAGTGAATTCCTTTCGAGTTCCAATCTGAGTAATGGATGGATTTTTTTTCTGGTCATAATGTTGCGGTTATGCCAGATTGTTTGATTTGGAATGTCTGTATCCGATTGAGGTGTAATAAGTTTTATAAAGTCAAACAGGATGGACTAGGTCTACATAAAACGGGTTTCTGATGTTTGAGGTGATTTCATTCTTCAAATGATAACAGTTTAATTCAAAGATGCTTCATGAATTTATTTTTGGTAAGTTTTGGTCGATTAAGTTCGCCCAAGGTGTTGGCTCTTTATAGTAACGTCTCAGAACGGACAATTTTTGGGCTTGGATTATCTCTTTTATCTTTGAAACCTCCGTCTTTTGAACTACATATGGCCTGGCCTCTCTTTATCTTATCGGGTTGAATTTGAAGCATTTACTTTGAAAATCATTAATGATTTTTTTCCGGTGGGTTTGGGATTGTCGAAAAGAGGTGGTTTAGTTTTGGAAGAATAAGTGATTTTAGTACTGTGTTTTTGCCGAGTGAGATTTCTGGCGGACCATTAGTTCATTATTGTTTGACATTTAAGGAGCTTTTCATTTTAATTCATTTTGTTCATATCGTCAAGATCTAGACTAAAATGGATTCCGAGTAATGTAAATGAATCTTGGTCACTGGGGGCACAGCTATATTCTAGAACGTTTCTTTGATCCCAACCACAAAATCCTAGTCTTGTCAACATTAACTTGATAACAATAAGATGATTAGTTGATTAGTTATAATAAAGACTTGTAAAAACTTTGTAACAAAACACCACATTTTAAATATTGCAGAACTTTACACAAATATTGTAAAAATAATTAATCATGAGTTTGCTTACAATCGGTTGATTAATTTAGAAGTTATAGACAGACAGACAGGATATGAAACACCGCTTCTTACCAAAAAATGCAAAATTTGAAAAATATTATTCAAAACTCTTAATCTTGTTTATCTTCATGTTACTATGTATCTCACAGCTAATGTAACCAATATCAGATGATTACTTTAGAAGTTATGAGCTGAACCGGAAATGAAACAGTTACCTTACAGAGTCCCCATTTTTTTCAAAAAACGTAAAATTTTACACACAAAAATTTCATATATGTTAATCATGACTTACCTGCATGTAATTATGCATGCTCATTACAAATTTGATCAAAATGAGATGATTAATTTAGAAGTTATGAGCCAGACAGAAATCATTAACAGTCCTTATATAATTTCATCAGTTTTCCCCAAATTCCATATATAATTTTCAAAATAGATTCAAAATAGTTTATAACTAAACCTCATTTGATATATTTGAATTGCAATCACATATCTGAATTCAAATGGTTGATTAGCTACAAAATTATAAGCCAGACACAATGTTTAACGGATGGACGGTGCCCATTTCTATAAAAGCTTGAGAACAATGTTGTTCATTCATCAAGATGGAAACGGTTCTTTGCACCTCATAAAAATAATGTGTAAGAAAGTGTGCTTTGATATTTTATACAATAGTCTGTTTCAGTACCTAAGAAAAAAATACAGATATACCACTTCAGTGAGAAAACAGACGGAAATATTGACTTTATCTTCTGATTTTATTAAGATGTTATAAACCAATAAGCACTAGTATCGTTAATTTTCCAATTTATTCATAAAAAGAAAATCAGCATTTTGTATCTAATATATAAATTAGAAATGATAACAATGATATCAATGGTTTGGCTAAAAAAACATTCTTATTTTTTTTGAATAATCTAATAGGTTTGTTTTGCAGCAATTTAACGAGAAACAAAACCTGAATAGAACTTAACATAATCAGTACAACTTTACTTGTAGCATATCATTGAACTGTCCGTTGCTATCCTGAATAAATTTATTTGTGTTGACAGCGTTGTCCAAAAAGAAAATTTAAGTGAACATGTCACTAATTCATTTTCTCAAGATAAAATATGTTTTTTGTTAAAAGCACTGGGTAAAGTATATTCAAATAATACAAACGCTCATCTGCCAAGTTTATATATTTAATTTTATGCGGAGGATCCTTTGTCGGGATTCTAATTCTATGTTGAATGGTATATTGAAAACTTGTTATTTAATTTCAATAAGACGAGAAATAAACTTGGCTTGTTGAGTCTATTCACTTTCATTGATTAAACATTTAGTGTTGATTCAGCACTCCTATTAGTCTGTCTTAATCGGCATAGCAACCTTTGCCACCTCCATGATTTTATCACTTTATTGATCATTTCTAATCGATCGATAAACTTCAAAGCCGTAAATGACTAATGTGTACACATATTGATTGTGCAAAGCTCAAAAGATATGTTGTAATCCTTACACTGCAATATTGTGCTCCTGGGGTATGCAAGCGTCAACTACCAAGGACTTGTGATTGTAGTGTGACATTGAGGTTATGTGTCTAAAAAAAGTTATTGTACTCAAATGGTGAAAATTGGTTTATTTTCATTTCTGCTTTTACCGTCATGACTCATCTTAGTTTAGAAATCTTTATAAACATTCGTTTTCCTTGTAATAACCCTTTCCCCATTGCATTTGCGTTTTTTATGCATACCAACCTGGTAAAATTAGTTAATATTTCTAAATTGGTATTTTTCTAAGATTTATCAACTACATCAATTATATCAAGGTCAACAAACCATGATTGGTGTCACATTAAATCTATTGCATTTCCATGTAGAGACATTTTCAATACCTGACTGATTATTTATCTAATCTATTTTAACAGCTTTCTCTAAGATATTATAAGTTACCATGTGTCCGCGAGTTTGATATGGAGATATATCATGTGTTCGAGTTAATTATCAAACGAGAACGAAGTTCGATTTTCATATTTAACTCGAACACATGATATATCTCCATATCAAACTCGTGGACACATGGTAACGTATTTATCTCAACGAGGACCCTTCTTGTTTGCTTTAAATATGGCTTGAAAGATTGGATGGGTCATAATGGCGGCTGACCTTGTCATTATAACTTTTTTTGAAGTTACAAAAATAATTTTTATATCACCGTTTAAAGCTCAAAGAAAACAACTAGTACCGTGCAGCGGTACTAGACGGTAAAAGCGGATTAACAAAATTAGATAAACATAACGAGTATTGCAGGGCTTATCTAAGTTTGATTGTTTGGTCACGTGACCTCGTGTACACGTTCCACCTTGGAAGCGTTCGATTTGAAGCGGCGATAAAATCTCCGTAGTTTTCTGACTGTCATGGTCGACCGTCGTGAAAGGAGCAAGTTAGTTTGAAAGTGCTGGGCGCACAGAACATGCAGGCATCACTGCATAACACACTGGTTTATTTGAATATAAATGATATGACTGAAGACCTCGACTGATATGTGTATACATTGGTTTTCTGGTTCAACATTCCAATCTCCTGCTCGCTGATGGACAACACCGCTGCGAGCGAGTGAACCGGGAAGCCTTTTGACATATCACGATTTTTTCTCGGCACCAACGCGTCATTAGTAGAAGAGCTTACTTTATTTCCAGCAGTGTGATTATAAGATATGACTTTAATAAATGGGATGAAACACTGAGCGTGTTAAGGTAGGTTTCAGCAAACAAGCGTAGCGTAGCCTTTGTTTACCTAACAATGGGACAAGGGAGATAACTCTTGACAGTGCATATTTAATAGCCGGCATTTAAAAAGTTAAGCAGAAATTTACCTATGCCTTTCCAAATGAATTTATATAAGTTAGATGTTCAGCTCAGTGCTATTGCTAATTCGTAGTGTAGTAATGGATTAAATTCGAAGGAAAACATTGGCCTTTTATCATCGATCACGTTCCTGACAATCTAGTAAAAACAAGCTGTAATATAATACGTCCCGAAGTCCGTTATTACATCTAGAGAATAACGCATCTCTTCCATGTCGAGCAGCCAATCACAAAAGAGCTGACCCAGCTCTTCGAATCGCGGGTCAATGCGATTGTTTTGCCGTTCTTGAGCACCTGGATTACAAAATCCGAATGTTAACGATGAATTGTTGTGAATTTGGTTTTAAATTATGTTGAGAGCATCAATCCTTGCAGATATTATTGACGGATTATTTGTGTGTTGTTTATATTTATTGATTTGTTGAAAAGTAAATAAACAAATTAGGTAAAACAATCACTAAATAAGTTGTACAGAATAAATATAGACAAACGTAGGGTACACGTCTGCATGTGACATTTAATAAGATGCAAAAGAAATTCGATTTTGATAAGTTGAAAGCTAACTTCCTGCTCTCCTTTTAGTGGTCGGTTCAAAATTCGTCAAAGCTCAGCTGAACATGACTCTCTAGATGTATTGACGAATCATTTTTAACTAGATTGGTTGGGGAAATATTTATAATATAATTTGTAAGTATCAACATGACCACATCATTTTTAATATAAGAAAAACATAATCTCTATTTCTGAATAATGATAATGGAAATGATAGAATAATATCGGTAAGAGAAGCACTTATAGGTCATTTTATAGTGTTGACCAATGCATTTCTCGTACTTATGCACAGTAATCAGCATTTCCATTTCCTGACAATTCTTGGTGGCATAAACGTGTGCCTATAAAGTGGTTGCGCCAAAATGTATCTTAAGGAACAAAGCCTTATTGTTAGTTTTTCATAAAATAAGAATCTCTGCTTCTACAAAAGCATTTTATCATTTAAATGATCACGCACATGTCAACAAGAATTTTCATTATCACATGTCAAGCGTAACTTATCCTCCCAAGTTGAATTTCATAAACATGAGCATGGGTTTGCATTGATCGCGTATTAGCAAACACAGGGGCGTGTATCGCTTAGAAATAGCTTTAGAAAGACATATATACCCATAGACCCTACCCTACTACTATATAAAAGGAAAGGGATGTAACGACCAAACCACCCCATGCTCGAACAAAGTCAGTTTTCGCATCCAAAATAATTTGTCTGGACAAATTGTTCACTACGATTCGAAAGCTAAATGATTTCCCTACTAAACGAGCTATGGATTGTCAAAATCGGGTAATTATTTCAAAAGTTACATGCAACGACGTCCCGAAAATCGCTACCGCCAGATTTTCAGGCCAAAATCCCCACTCACGGAAAACAGCAAAAACTCACCGTTTAACATCGTTTATTGATTCCAGCAATGTTGACAACACCAATGGAGAGCTCGATTCGATCGGCGACATCGAACTACATGTTCACAATATGAGAACAGCACCTAATTATTGTTTCTACGAGTGCTAGCATACATTTTATCAAAAATCATCTGCTTTGCGGTTGTCTTGTCCACCATAACAGTGGCCTTGACATTCATTTGACCTCGTAGCCGCAGCAAATAAGTAAGTGAGCGAACTCCGAACTCTGATCGAACTCCTCACAGTCCTTTCAATACCATGTTTGTAAACAACACAACGTGGTCGAAAAACGTTTAGGATTTTTAGACGTGTCCACCTTACCACAAACAACTGGAGCTGTTGTTTTTTGGAAATTAGTCACATATAGTAATTTAAGAGAGCCTTTTGTAAGAGTTTAAAATATTTATGTCTGAATCGGCAAAAGAAAAAACGATTCTCCAACTCCAGGCGCTTCGAATCACTTCTCACCGCTGCTGGCAGTGCTGGGAATAATTAATGGACCGATGCCTTCAATTTGCGAAGCCTCCATCAGGTAAGCATCGGCGTATACGATGTTTTCACTGATAATTATATTTTTTTCTTTAATTGCCATCAATCTATCATTTTAACATAAATTTATTATTTTACTTTAGTGATTGTTTAAACATCTCTAAAAAGTTATTTATAAATGTAATTACTTTGCCAATATTCCGTAAAAAAAAACCCAATAAGACAGGCTTACATTGGTTATTGATTTTAGATGAAAGTGCCATGTTTTTAACATTTGACAATAATACCAACTTTATCGATTAGGTATGCATGCCTTTTGAAAATTTGAAGGTGCTATATCTGTATATGATTATAAAATATATATGTGAAACTAGAATAGGTAAATGATAAGTTAAATTAAGTTTGAAACCATTTTAACAAAAGTCTAAGTCATGATTTTTATTTTGGATTTCAGATGAAGGCATGCATGTCACAGACATAAACAGTAAGTATTTGATTAAGAATTATGTCATTTTAATGATCTGGTTATCAATTTGATATAACACAATCAAATGTATTTACTAGCACTTCTATTTCTAAGCTGCTCAATATTTGATTTTTATTCAAGACTGTTAGAATACCTGAATTATTTCCATTTTGTAATATCATTTTTATACATGTAGATAATTTAAAGATTGAGCCTTCCATATAACACTTACAAACTGATGGTGACAGCTGGTTAATAGCCTTCTGGCTTTTTGTAATAAATATCAAATATATGATCATGTACATATCTATTCATTTGGGTAAAAGTTTCTAAAGAGAGTAGCAGAGCAAATATGGTTTTAATTTGACAAGCACAAATACATGATGTAGCCTAGAATTATCCAAAAAAAAATTAATTTAAGAAATAAAGCGATGAAATGTACATTGTTTAAAATATAGAAGTGTTTTTTCAAAAATGATTATCTCTTTGCAGGCATATGTCTCAATTCAGGAGGAGAGAGTGGAGTCACTTTTCCATCATTATTTGAAAGTTTCAGGTATGCACAACAGCCACAATCTAAAGATTTGAATCATTGCATGATATACTTTTTAAAATTTTCTGTTAATGTATTTCAGCAGATAATGTAGAGTTTTAGATATATGCCACTGAGACATGATCCATTTGACATATGTTTCTCAAGGTAATTTTTTAGATATATTACTTCACCATGAGTGAGAAAAGGGAAGACAATTGTCACAACAGGTTTAATGGGAGGAGAGGTATTGGAAGGGCCTAACCATGGGAGGGGGGGGGGGGGGGGGGGAGATAAGGAGATAACAAGGGGTTAGGTACCATGTCTCAAGCTGTTGTTAATGCTGTATGAAACCTTTTTGGTGAAAAGTGTCACTTTGTTTCTAGAGTTTGATTGAGCAATTCTGTAAAAGAGGCAAAAGAAATCCAACTTAAATTTAAAATCTATTTGTTTCAGCTATCTTAAAAGCAAAATGTTGTAATCATAGATGTTTATACAACACACCTTTACCAATGTAGATTATGATTAACCAAATATTAAGTTCCATGATTGTTTGAATTATGAGAGCAACCACTTTGACTATACTTTGTTATTTAAAATGTTAGTTTGTAACATTAAATACAATTAATGCAGTACTTGAGGAGCTATAATGACAATGGAACAATCTTGTTTTGCCTCATATTTAATTTGGTTCCAATTTATATTTTTCAGTTACAAGATTCGATATCAAGAGGGGACAGTTTAATCTGGAGAATATCCTTGCTGCATACATGGAAAAGAATCTCTAATACATGGACAATCTTGAACATTTTCTGCTATTGTAATTCAATAAAATCTTCAAATAAAATGAATAAATTGACTATCAATGAATTTATTTGTGAGGATTCTTTAATATGTTTTTGTATATATACAGACATACAAGTGAGTCCCCAATTAAGAAAACAATACATTTACCCTCATCAAATTTCATCCAATTATATTGATTGTATTGAATTCAATTGATTCTTATTATTTGATATGTGATCATAATAGGTGCCATTAACCTTCAAAGAACTCAATGTGTGTTTTGGGGAGTATAAAATAGTTATTTCATGTGTTTAATACATGAATTTCTAGCCACCTATGGATAACACCCCCCTTTTCAAAGTTTTAGTTTAATACCATTAACCATGAGTAATTGTTAAGACTTTGCATAACTTAGATGATCAGTAGGTTGTACTTCATAAAAGCCTTTCATGATGTTTTCATGAATATTTAAAAGGTTGAGTTGGTAAATTTTAAAGGATGTTCAATACTGAATACAAATACTTTTATGACTATAATATACACAATAATAGGCAAGGAAAGTTTATTTTGGCACCTTTTGTAATGAGTGCTTAACAGTAGGTGAAATATGGGCTACAAATAAAATCTGTCTGTTTCGTGCTGGATATATAACAGATGATGTACAAAGAATGTGTTTTTAGATTTTCAATTATAATTTCTACATCAAATATTCAATGCCAATTGAATTAAACTGCAAGCATATAAGTGATTCAATTTCACTTTTCACCTCATCTAGCCTGACATGGGACAATGTCCTAATATAATTTTGAGTACCAATTCCTTGACTACTAAGGATCTAAATTTATTAATTTGGTGACCTAAGAAAGGCCTCCTCAAACCTATTTTCATTTTTTTCTCCTGAAGATGACAGTGAAGAAACTTGAATTTGTTTGTACATTCTAATGAGGATTCTAACTATATATTATATATCTTGTTTGTCACACAGGTCATGGCCTTATAAATATCTTCTTCTTAAATAATCTTAATAAAGCTAAGAAAGATGGAATATTTCTATGCACCATAAGCGATTGGTATTATAATACTATGGTCTAGTGATAATAGATTTTAAAGCCTGATGAGCTCCAGGGTCATGACTCTATTCTTTTAAAACTGAGAAAACTATTACAGAACTGATGAGCCTCTGAGCCTGTGAACCTTGTAAAAAGGTTGAGTGTGTATCACTGTTAAGGTTTGTGTTATTCTATCACGATCAACTCAAATTAATTTCATTGAGCATAATTAATTTCTTTGAAGTGTAAAAAAGGTAGAGCCATCATTTGATTACCATTACCATTACAGACATGTTTATGAAACTAAAGAGTTTATTGCTTGCAAGGCAAACAAATTCGGGACATTTTGGGGAAAATGCCCCCATACGCAAATGTTCTAAAAATATAACTAAATCAGATTTATTGCATTTGAAACAGCAATTAAAGATACAAGTACTGTGCCAGTCTGGAGATCTGTCACTTCAGACATGCTTTTTTTGACCTTATACATAAAAAATATACTGATTACTTTCAGAATGAAATTTATTCTCTTATTTATTGGACACACTGTTAATGTTTGTTCCTTTATCGGGAGGATACAGGCCTTATTTTAGTAAAAAGATACCTATCATTGAATTCTCTCTGCCAACAGGACTATTTGCTCTCAACTTAATCAATTTACCTTTTAATGAGGCATAAATATCTACCTTTCAACTGAAGTTATAAGAAAAGTTATTTTTTTCAACATGATTATACATAACTGTTAATAAGTTTTAATGCAGCATGTTGTAACATGTTGTAATTTGTTTTTGTTATTTTAATCTTTTAACTATGAAAATCAAAATTGCTTCCAATAAAGAAAACTAAGGTAACCTTCCAAGCGAGGCATTGCATTTATGCCCCTAACCACTAGGGTGGTTGAACAGTATGAATTACAAAATACAAGTCATTATCAATGATTGCTTTCCACATCTTTTATGATTTACATGATCTCACTCCTGAGCCAAGCCAATATTGATAAAAATATATAATTCTGTCTGACCTCTGAAAAATAAATATCCCCTTTTTTGTCGAACACAGTTTTGATAATTTTGATCATATCACTATTGTTTGAAGAAATGAAATGAAATCACCTATCTAATTGTAACAGAGGTACTCTATAGTCTATATGGTATAATGGTTAACTTATTTTATTAAATAATGTATCTGAACTGCACTGCACATCAAATATTCAACATGGAAGTAGTTTATCTAGAATTAGGAGTTGCTTTCAAATTTGCCTTTGAGATTCAAACCTCTTTACAAATTCTTTTAATTTTTGAATATTTTCTTTTGCAATTATAAAACATAACTGAGTTTTAAAAATATATGCTTTAATTAAGAAGGATAGCGAAATCTATCAAGTTAATGTTGGTAACAGGTTAATATTATATATGCCATCACTTTTTGGAGAAAAAGATCAAAACAATATTTTTAGGTAAACCGAGTAAAAGTTGTTTATATATTCTTTAATAAAACATGAAAAATCATACTAATAAGTATATTGTTCTACATAAATTAAAATTATTTTTTTTGTCAATTAAAGTTTATGTTGCGATTTTCTAACGATTCGTTTGAAATTTTGACATTTGCCAGTCGAATAATTTCATATTTCTGGAACGTTTAAAAAAAATTATGATTTGACCAATAGTTATAAAAAACGAGTTTATTTAATATTTTGGGCTCATTAAAACACACACGACTGCAGAAGGGAATTTAATAGAAAATACTCAATGTTAATTTCTACCAAATCCTATAATTTTTAAATTTGCTGCGGCTACGAGGTCAAATGAATGTCAAGGCCACTGTTATGGCAGGCAAGACAACAGCAAAGCAGATGATTTTTGATAAAATGTATGCTAGCACTCGTAGAAACAATAATTAGGTGCTGTTCTCATATTGTGAACATGTAGTTCGATGTCGCCGATCGAATCGAGCTCTCCATTGGTGTTGTCAACATTGCTGGAATCAATAAACGATGTTAAACGGTGAGTTTTTGCTGTTTTCCGTGAGTGGGGATTTTGGCCTGAAAATCTGGCGGTAGCGATTTTCGGGACGTCGTTGCATGTAACTTTTGAAATAATTACCCGATTTTGACAATCCATAGCTCGTTTTGTAGGGAAATCATTTAGCTTTCGAATCGTAGTGAACAATTTGTCCAGACAAATTATTTTGAATGCGAAAACTGACTTTGTTCGAGCATGGGGTGGTTTGGTCGTTACATCCCTTTCCTTTTATATAGTAGTAGGGTAGGGTCTATGGGTATATATGTCTTTCTAAAGCTATTTCTAAGCGATACACGCCCCTGTGTTAGCAAACAAAGTTGTTCTTTTAAGGCGATTGTATATGTACAAACAAGGAATGTTTTTGCAAGTTTTCAAAGCAACCGCACTTAGTCAAAAAGAGACTTCATAAAAAAAACATGAATATGAAACAGGAATCCTCGTAAACAAAAACCTTGAACCCTAAAAGTTGATCGGGCTCCTTCCATAAACCCTGATATTCTTGAGCTCAATCCCTCGTACGCCTGGTGCGGCTTGATGTTCTTGGCTGTGCTAAACTGTTTTTGTTTAAGCCAATGAAATGTCGTTATCAAATGATCTTGACGCTATCTCTTGAAATTTTCCATCTGGGTTGTGCCGCTGTTGCTGGATACGAGTCGTCTCATTGGCTGGTTAGATAGCTAGTGATACGAGGGATTTGGCTCGAAGGAGATGAGGGTACATGGAATGAGCTAGATCATCGGATTCAATTACACTGACGAAGCAGGGCCTAGAGTTGCGTAACTTTCTTAGTGCACAAGGGTGTGGAGATTGGTTTAATCACCTAAACCCCGAACCATTTCAATAGTGGTGCTTTTACAACAGCCGATGCACGAGTCGCCATTTTTTCGGCGCAAGCACTTATGGGAACTTCGGAGAGTTAAATTTGCGGTTAGTTATTTCAGCGCATTTATAGGCCGTTAAAATGTTAATACTTTTTCTATAATATTTCATCCTGTCTCGCGTAAACCCCAGCAGAAGCTTCGCACCGAGACGTACAAACTTTCTAAAATTAATCAACCAATGACTGCGCTTGAAAGGCGAGTCGGCCATTTAATATGACGACGCCCATCCTTTCGAAAATCAAAGAGAGCGAGTGAGTGAGTTTGGGATTAGTGTGTTTTGAAACATACTCCAGTTTTTTAAGACGTGGATGACAAACATTTAAAAGAGAGTGAACAGATTAGGGAGATCCTGATCGAAAGGATGAGGGAAAAGGCGGGAAGAAAGGCATAGTGAGAGATAAACAACAGGTTTTAGAACGACTCAGATTTGGTCACCCATCAAGCTTGGGTGCCCCTGCCAGGAGCTCGAGCATGTAGGCCTATGCTTCGGCTGGCATAGTTACACGGGTCTCCGAAGCACTCAAACCACCACACCACGATAAGGTATTGGGTGGAAGTGGTGGAAAATTAAACCGATCCCTAAATAACTGGGTGTATGATTTGGAATAATAAACTAAACGTAATCGCAAAATTGGACTTAGACATTATTGTGATATACTCTATGTAAACATAGTTCTATAAATAGTCATTTGTACTGTTTCCCCATATTAGTGACGTAGCATGCGTGACGTCATCATATCATGTGGTGTAGCAAGATACCGTAATAAACATGGCGGGCTTCCAAATGTTAGTTCGTGTTTAAGTAATAGATACATGATGACACAAGGGGTGTATACGAAATATCAGCGAGCTATCATCTCACGAGGGGGCGATAGCAAGCTGATATTTCTTATACACCCACTTGTGTCAATCATGTATCTGTTTTATCCAATGGGTAACCCTTTGCTCTATGCGACCTTTAACCTGACATCATTTCTCTAAGTGATTATCGACTAAATTGAATCAGTCGGAAGAAGTAGCCCAAAGAATACTGACCCATAATGTTCCTCCTGGCGCCAAATTTGATCTGATAAATAACTCCAAGGTAAGGATAACCTGATCTACTTTCAACGGGCTTTCGTTTTCCCTTACCCAAACAAGCATGTATCTTAGTATTACTAAATTAATATATTACTGACCTGTCTTTTGCCGTTTTTTTCATTGAGTGAGAGGTGTTAATTAACGCGCCTGAGCAGTCCGCCATTCGCTGCGTATTTCATAAAGATATCTAATATGGACCAAGTGGCATTGTTTACATTAAGTGAAATTTTGTTTACAGTTTTGTCATCAGTGGTCTTTTCCTCTCTTTTATGTATCAAATAGTAAATCTATAGATGCACGAAGAGTGTGAATTACTTGAGTACTCATATTTCTTTCACAAATCAATTGGTATTTTTCTTGGGCGCAAGTAAATTCCCATTATCAGTGATGACTTACAACCTGTTTGTTGCGTTTCACGATTAGCTTGATATTTGTTGTTTAAAATAATTGAGAAAGAGTGAAGTGTCGGGTAATGTTTTTGTTTTGATGCCTGTCGTCACCGAGCGACTTCCTTTCCTTTGATCTGTGGCTACATTCCTCAATGTGCAACAATGTTGTAATGGCTCAAGGTCGTCGGCCAGATGTGCCTAGCTCCGCCCTATAACTGCCTCTTTCCTTCACGATTGCCGAATCAGAAGGTCGGAAATAAGTGTTGGCGATAAATTCGTGACGTATTAATTATAGGTTGAGTTTTATTGATGCATGATTTATCAATGCGAAAAGATCAAAAGGAAATAAGCCGCCCATTGGATAATCAAGGGCCATCCGACGATCACAGATCAAATACATGACAAAAATGGCGACGAGGATGGGATCACAAAGCGTGAGAATGTTTTGGACTAAAGATTTTGTATTATAAACTGTGATAACGGACATAACGGTCACATCAGTCACAAGTGGGCTTTTGCGTCTATATATATGATAGATGCCGTGTGATACGTTTTTGAAAATAAGACAAAATATCTTAATGGAAGTGTAAAGTAAAGCGAAAGTGAACTTTTTAGGAACATTCAAAGCTGGAATTTGTTTGTGATGAAGTGCAAATAAATTACCGTTATAAGATGAACTTTGACCCTTGGGAATCGGAAGTTGAAAGTCACGTGACCCAACAAACATGGCTGCGCCCATGATCGGAACGATAAGCGAATACTCGCTAGGGAAAGAGGATTGGTCAAGTTATCAAAAGAGGTTAGAAATATGGATGAAGGCAAACAAAGTTAAGAAAGAAGATAGAGCTACGATAATCCTCGCTACTGTAGGACCAGTTGTTTTCGAACTATTAATTTCGTTGTTCGCACCCGATGACATTAGTGATTTGTCATACGAAGTTCTGACAGGAGAACTTTCGAAATATTACAAACCTGTGAGAAACGTAATTTGGGAACGGCAAATGTTTACAGACCGTAAACAAAATTCTGGAGAATCTGTGCTTGATTACATTATTGAACTGAAACGCCTCAGTAAATATTGTGAATTCGGCAACACATTACAGGACCGTTTGCGAGACAGCTTTGTGGGTGGAGTGAGAGGGGTGGCCTTACAGAGGAAGTTGTTATCAGAAAAAAATCTTACATTTGAAAAGGCATGTGAAATAGCAATCGCAATGGAAGTGGCAGAAAAGGATGTTGTAGCATTCAGAACAGATTCAAGTGATCATTCTGGAAAGGTAAATCAAGTAAAAAAACAAGATAGACCTAAAACATGTAAAGCATGTTTCAGATGTACCAAAACTAATCACCACCCAGATGATTGTTACTTTCGAAAGAAAACGTGCCACAGATGTGGAAAGCTTGGCCACATTGTCCGGGCTTGTCGAGATGGACAGAGTCATCAGAACAAGAATCAGGGTTACAGAAAAAAGTTGAAAAATAATAATAATAGAGGAAGAGCCAATCTTGTCGATGAGGAATTTGAAGAGGAAGTTGTAAATGACGAAGAGGACAGATTGTATGCGATCTACTCGACACATGGTGGTAAAGAAGAGGGGTATAAGATACCATTAGAGATAGAAGGAAAGAGTTTTAGATTCTTCTTGGATACAGCTGCCAGTCATTCGGTGATAGGAGAGAAAATGTTCAGGAAACATTTGCCCACTTTGAAACTAAAACCGACTAAAGTTTCCTTATTGGATTATTCTGACAATATCATTCCTTTGTTGGGTGAAGTTATTGTCAATGTCAAGTTAGAGGATAGAGAGTACAGTCTACCTCTTGTGGTGGCAGAAGGAAGAAGAGTTCCATTATTTGGGAGAAATTGGATTTCTCAAGTACAGTTAAACTGGGGTAAACTATGTGCTATAACCGAGAAATCACTAAGTGATGATTTGAAGGAACTATATCCATCAGTGTTTGGAGGAAAAGGAGTCATAAAGACTTTTAAAGCTGATGTCAGGGTGCAACCCAATGTCAACCCAAAATTCTGCAAGTCACGTCCAGTACCTTATGCATTAAGGGAAGCTGTAGAAACAGAACTAGATCGTTTGGAGAAGGAAGGGATAATAAAGAAAACAGAAAAGTCTGATTGGGCAACACCAATCGTTGTTGTGCCAAAAGCCAACAAGCGTGTACGGCTTTGTGGGGATTTCAAGGTAACTGTTAATCCTGTCCTTGAAGAAAACATATACCCCTTGCCTACAGCAGAAGATCTATTTGCAAAGATTGTTCTCAAAATTGGATTTGTCAAGTGCATACCTCCAACTTGAACTGACTGATAGATCAAAGCCTTTGCTGGTAATCAACACGCACAAGGGACTGTATGAATTTCAGCGACTTTGTTTCGGAATTTCAACAGCACCATCGATTTTTCAGTCGGTCATGGATCAAGTTCTCCAAGGAATCCCTCATGTGGAATGTCTACTCGACGACATACTCATCGGTACAGTGACAGAAGAACAACATGATATCATCCTTCATCAGGTACTCAAGCGTTTAGACACTTATGGAATCAAGGTAAACTTAGACAAGTGCAAGTTCAAGGTTCGCAGTGTCGACTATCTAGGACACCACATAGATGGTAATGGCCTACACCCAATGAAAGAGAAGATACAAGCTATCACAGGGGCACCTAGTCCAAAGAATGTCACAGAGTTAAGAGCTTTCTTAGGAATGCTCAACTACTACAGTCGGTTCCTAGGGAATATGTCTACCCTGTTGGCACCACTGCTGAAAGCAGACACAGCATGGAATTGGACGACAGAACAAGAGGATGTTTTCCAGAAGTGCAAGACATTGTTGTCTAGTGAGAGTGTGTTAGTTCACTATGACATGAACAAACCCCTGATTCTAGCATGCGATGCATCTGCATACGGAGTGGGATGTGTCCTATCTCATCAGATGAATGATGGATCAGAGAGACCGATAGCCTATGCCTCAAGAACATTGTCTCCTAGCGAAAGGAATTATGCGCAGCTTGAAAAGGAAGCTTTGGCTATCGTATATGGAATCAAGAAGTTTCACAAGTACATCTATGGACGGAAATTCACACTGATAACAGACCACAAGCCACTGACAACGATTCTAGGTCCAAAGACAGGAGTTCCAACTCTAGTGGCAGCCAGGTTACAACGTTGGGCGTTAATCCTGATGGCTCATACCTATGAAATCCGTTACAGACGCTCAGAAGACCATGGTAACGACGATGGACTCTCAAGGCTGCCAGGAAAAGATGACCCAGAAACAATTGAGGGACAGATCAACTATTTCACAAATGTTGATAATCTACCAGTTACAGCCAGTGAAGTTGCCAAGGCAACAAGAAAGGATCCAGTCCTATCCAGAGTTTTGGATCATACACTACGAGGTTGGCCAAACTTTGTTACAGATGAAGGTCTGAAACCGTATTTCCAGAGAAGACATGAACTCTCCGTTGATCAAGATTGCATACTTTGGGGGATGAGAGTGGTAATACCTCCACTGTTACAGGACAATGTACTTCAAGAGTTACATGCTGATCATCCAGGAATGGTTAAAATGAAAGCCAGAGCTAGGAGCTATGTATGGTATCCTGGAATGGATAAAGATATTGAAATGACCGTGAAGAGTTGCACAGTATGTGAAACTACACAGAGGGATCCACCTGTTGCTCCATTGCAACCATGGAGTTATCCACAGAGAGTTTGGGAGAGAATACAAAACTACTTTGTACTGATTGACAGTAGATCAAAATGGATAGAAGTAAAGGAAATGAAGTCAACAACAGCTGAAAAGACTGTTGAGACACTGAGAACAATCTTTTCAAGCTACGGCTTACCAGAAGAATTAGTATCGGACAATGGACCACAGTTCACAGCTGAAGTGTTTAGAATATTCTTAACACAGAATGGAGTGAAGCATTCACTCACACCACCATATCATCCAGCATCAAACGGAGCGGCTGAACGATCAGTTCAAATAATCAAGGCGGCATTGAAGAAACACTTCATGTCTCAGAAGTTATGCGGCGACAGCACATCAGTGAAGAAACACTTGTCAAACTTCCTATTGACTTACAGATCAACGCCACATTCTTCGACAGGACGAACTCCAGCAGAATTATTCCTGGGACGACAAGTACGCACGAGACTCTCCCTACTTAAACCTGATCTGAACAAGAAGGTTGAAGAAGGTCAACAGAAACAGAAAGACTTCCATGATTGCCAGAATACCCTGAGAGAATTCCGGATAAATCAACCTTGCCGGGTCCGAAATTATAGAGATGGAATGACTGAACGTTGGATACCTGGGCGAGTAATTCGCAGAATGGGTCCTCAACGCTATTTGGTTCAGATCGGCGCCCGTACAAGGTACACTCATGTCAATCAGATGGTACATTCTCTAGGTCATGCAGAGGATATAACGGAGACAGATAAGCAGATCCCGAAGCTGACAGAGATAAATGGAAGCTGCCCACCTACACAGACAACGCTGCCAATCAGAGGCTATGACAAGCCGTCAGTGCCGAGAGGGGAAGAGATGCTGCTGCTGCCTCGACGGATGGAGATGCTGCCGACCAGAGGGGAGGAAACGACGCAGTCGCTGAAACGAGCTGTTACTTCAGCACGGTCCAGTGTCTCAAGGGAGACAACTCAGCCTGAAACACAGAGACGCTATCCAGAGAGAACCAGAAAACCAATCCAGAGACTGGACCAGTGAAGCTGATTGTGAAAATATTGTGACTGTAAATGTGTTACGCCAAAATGGCAAAGTGAAGTTATTATTGCAGTTAAATATTTGAAAGACTTTAAAGTTTGAGTTAATCCACAGTGCCGTAGGAGTGCATTGCATGGTTCTTATTTTCAAGTTGATGGACTCTAAAGTTACCTTCATCAGTATTAATAGTTGTATTGAGTAATGGACTCTAAAGTTACCTTCATCAGTATTACTTCTTGCATGGAATAAGGAAGCCTTTGCAATGCCAAGTAAATTCAACATAGTTTTTAATTTCAACAACTGATATTAACTTTGAACTAAAAATTTAGGGGGGAGGAGTGTGATATACTCTATGTAAACATAGTTCTATAAATAGTCATTTGTACTGTTTCCCCATATTAGTGACGTAGCATGCGTGACGTCATCATATCATGTGGTGTAGCAAGATACCGTAATAAACATGGCGGGCTTCCAAATGTTAGTTCGTGTTTAATCAAGGGCCATCCGACGATCACAGATCAAATACATGACAATTATCATCACCACTGTCGATCGGTTAAAAAACGTTTGGCTGAAGAGCAAAAGCCAACTGCAGTTTGAGAGGCTCTCTTTGGTTGGCTTAAATTTAATCGCACACCTTCGCGATAAAAGTATTTGATTGGCTGAATCATTGGTCTCGGCGCGAAGTTTCTGCTGGGGTTTCCACCCAGGGTAAGAAGAGTGGAGCGTCAGCTATACTTCTTACCCGGAGACAGGACGATAACATTAACCATAGCAATAAAGTTTTTGTAAATTTGTCACCAAGTTCCGGAAGGATTTTTATGTGAATAATAACATCATGCTTGAAATATTACGATTTGTTGATGTCAATATTAAAAAATCGATGTATAGTGGCCCGTTTGAAATATCGTATCGGAATTTCTTTTTTAATTTTCTAATCGTTTCATTGTTTCGGCAGTTCCATAGATGGATGCATACATAAGCTCGATCATGATAAGTTAAATATCTAACCTGTTATAAGGTCCTGATTGAGGGCATATTGCCTGTTGGAGCAAAATCCGAAAGATCGAAAAGTGATCCTTGGAAGCTCATACAAAGTGGGTCATGTGACAATTTTCAATAGACAGGTTACGTTCTCTTGAGTTCTACATTGCTAGAGCAGGGATTAAAAAAACTGCTATATCCTACTATGCTCTCATGCCCGGCTTATGTCTCATCCACATGTACTGTACACTCTCTTTTTGATGCTTGTCGTCAACGTGTTTAATACCTGTATGGACCTGAACACTCACACACACACACACACACACACACACACACACATCACTCTAGACAAAAGAATGTTTGTTTAGTTTTATTGCGCTTGTGCTTTACCTTTTGGATAATGCTATCCTTATGGACTTGAGTCTTCAATCCAAGTGACCCTTTGGAAAAACTTTTCAGTGTAAGAATGTTATCGTATTATTGATGCCTTAAAACACTGAACAAGTATTAGTTGGTTATCATGTGGTTATTCATGTTCTGTCAACTTTGTCTCCTATACATGTAGCATCGAAGCATTATTTTCTACGGCGTAAACATGATTAATGTGGTATAACGTTTTTGACTTTATGGAGTAATCATGGATTGCGTTCTGTTGCATGCTTAGATTTTCGTAAGGTTAGCTCCATGTTTTCCGACTATCACTCCAACTTGAATTTACAAAAAAGAATTGTCAAAGCAACTTTTATGTTAAACATTTAAATTGGCTTTGGTAGTTGTGAATCAAAGTTTAATATTTAATTGCTTTCTGTTGCAGGCATGGATTTCCTGAGTAACAGTCGTGTTGTTCCGAACTATGAGACCAACCTGCAATTAAAACGAGACATTGCAGAGGCACTTGACGGGCTCCTTGATTTTTCCAGGTTGACTGTCCTGCGACGTCCAAAAATTATCGTTTTCCGCCTAGGAGACAGGCCAAGCGATCCATTCAAAGAGTTTGTATGTCCACACATAGAGCTATGTGAGTGTATAGGTTTCATTGTAATGCATATTATCTCTATAGTGTTCACATCGACTCACTTTCTGACATAATTTAAAGAGTCAAGTGGGCAAACGCAAACTTGAATAATGCTCAATACTAATTTGTTTTAGCCTGTTAATGATCATTTTTCTATCACGATACTTAGGCACTAAATGCGCCGTAAACGTAAACGGCTGTCCAAGTACAACGTAACGTCGTTTTGTGCCATACCTTTACAAGCTTTAAGGCAGGCTTTTTAAGTCGATTGATTTCAAGTACAATAAGACCCAAAGTTTTATTTTTTCATAATGCACTTACACACTTGCATGATGCACTTACATACTTGCAACTTGTTTTGATAGATGCGCAGTAAAGGAAAATACAAAAGAGTAAATCATGCGAGAGTTGTTTTGGTGCCGTCGGGATTTTTTTGCACTTTTAAAAATATCCGATCCAATGCACTTTTAAGCTAAGACAGCTCTGCCAATACTCGAAATAGTTGTACCTAAAGCGATGCCTTTTACCAGTTTTGGTTAAAAATTGTCAATAGTTCTTAAACAGTGGCCTTTCACGTTTTGTAAATTTTGTGTTAAAAAGGCGTTGGCAGATACTTCTAAAGCTAGCTCGACGAATTTCCTGATTTTTGCACGTTAGTATAGTAACGAAGACATTTAATAAACAGAAAAAAATCAGTCGCAGGTCATTTCCGGTCACAAGAGAGGCTCGAAGATTGCAATGTTGCATGAGTGTGTTTGAACAACGTAAATCATTAACACCAGACCATGAAGCACATTATGTCCCCTCTCTTTTGAATGCTTGTCATCCACATCCACTGAAATATTGTTCAAAACAGGTTAAACTATCTCATCAAATTTCTCAGCCGACGGACAAAAGAATATTAAACAACCTGTGCCATTCTTAATCAATTCAGTTATGTCTGTAAAAAAGCAAATAGGGACCTTTTAAAATTGTAAATTTTACTTTCGTTTATTCCGCCGGGCTCCTAGTGAGTGAGAGAGTTGGGTGTTTAACGTGTTTTCAACAATATTTCAGTTATTTAACACGTGGATGACAAGCATCCAAAAGAGAGTGGACAGATCAAAAGAAAGGGATCGACAGGCGCCCAGCAACTTTGTTTGCAGTAGAGAACTGTTCTACAGGCAGTAAGGTTTGGGTGCAATGCTACACTGAATTTTAGCGTAGAACCATCAATGATTCGTTCATTTCAGAAAATGCTCGCAGGTTTCACCATATTGCATAGCTACTATGTTGTTGCGGGCTTACTCCCTGCAATAATACCAGCAGCCGCGATGTAAGTGAAATAATCTTGAAAACTTATATCTACTTTCATTTTGAACTGATATATATTAAAAGAAGATAACTTCAAACTTGCATCGTTAGATGTAACGTCCATAACATTTTATTAAAAGTCGGTGTATTTACGGTATTTTAAGTAACATGTAGAGATTATTTATTGAGCTTTTATGACATTACTTAAAAAGGAAGTTTGTAAATAAATATGTTAATTTATTCACTGATTGCATGGAAATGCGAATTACGTAAGAATAACTTAAAAATAACTTGATTTTTAACATGTGATTTATTTCATCCGAATCCAAAACATATGTGTGTTTATCAAATAGATAAGATAATGCATATATATACATTTTCCTCCTGCTTCATCAAGATAATTGAATCCACTTTTCGAGCTCCTCCCATATACCCTGATCTCCTTTCAGCCATATACAACTTTATTTTAAAATTCACGTTCCTGACAATCTAGGAAAAACAAGCTGTAATATAATACGTCCCGAAGTCCGTTATTACATCTGGAGAATTACATATCTCTTCCGTGTTGAGCAGACGCGAACATCAACCAATCAAAAAAGTGCTGACCCAGCTCTTCGAATCGCCGGTCAATGCGATTGTTTCGCCGCTCTTGAGCAACTGGATTACAAAATCCGAATGTAGACGATAAATCGTAGTGAATTTTGGTTAAAAATATGTTGAGAGCATCAATCCTTGCAGATATCATTGACGGATTATTCGTGTGTTGTTTATCTTTATTGATTTGTTGAAAAGTAAATAAACAAATTAGGTAAAACAATCACTAAGTAAGTTGTACAGATTATATATAGACAAACGTAGGGTAAACGTCTGCGTGTGACATTTACCAAGATGCTAAAGAAACTCGATTTTGATTGGTTGAAAGCGAACTACCTGCTTTCCTTTTAGTGGTCGGTTCAAAATTCGTCAAAGGTCAGCTGAACATGACCTCAAGCAGTAAGTCTCTAGATGTATTGACGAATCATTACATCTAGTTTTTAATAGAATGCGTTCCTGAGAACATGATTACTCCATTAGGTGGGTTGTAGGATTCATGAATTTTGGTACATGTAAACATAACAGGTAAACATTAAACAATAGTGAGAAAACCTAAGTTGCGAGATTAATAATATGATAATGAAATACAATATGGATTTCTAGCTCATCAAACAAATCACAAATAGCACAACCAAAGAGCCACTTGACCTGACAAGAAAAACTTTGAAAATAGCAAGTAAAAAACACCTTGCATATGAACCCAATCCAATGTCCTACGGAAATATTACGATTCAATACGATCTGCTATGTGAAAACTGTTTCTGTGTGCGAGGTAAACAATGCGTGTACAATCATTGAACGAAAGATCACGATTCTAACACGGTCAGATACCCCATCAACACATAGTTGACACAACGCTTCCATTATTACCTGTTCAGTTATGATTCAATTTAATGTCATATTGATAACAAGAACATCTGCGATTGTTCTAAAAGTGAACGAACAAAATCAAACATTATATGCCATTTTATACTGAAAACACTATTATTTTGTCTCAAGTGTTCCAGAGTTATTTTATGTTTACTTATTTTTCGTACGATTGCGTATAGAATTATACATTAATTATGCACAAAATCCTATACAATCTCTGTTCTAATTCAAGCTTTCCACGGTCTAGAAATGAAGAAATCTGATTGGATGCAATCAAAGTTAGTTGTGCAATCGGACGCTGCTTTAAAGGTTAACATTTAAACCGCCTCAGATAATTTTATGATTTCGGAAATCAAAACTTTTTCGAATATGCAAAATGCACTTGGAGTCTTCTTTATACAGCATATTCGCCTTGTTTATCAACAGCATATTTGCATAGTCGTGTGTAAGGACAAATAGAGTATTCATGCATGCGGTTTTTCCATTGGCTGAAATATTGCAATGTCGCACTTTTCGCCGCTAGGGGAACCTGTCTGAAGCTCGGGAAGAGTTTGTATAAGAACAGAGATTTTGTACGAATTAATGACGGAGCTACCTCTGTGAGGAGACAATTGAGGGTTATTGGTGCAAGTTCAACCCATTATCGTGGATTGTTTCCTGATCATACAGTAATCGTGTGACTTCGTGTTCTGTTCGAGTTGTCATCGTGGATCTTTAGTTTGACACTGTATGGGTTCATTTAACATGAGTACGATTGCAAGAGGGACAATTTATCGATCGTGTTGTGGTTGTGCTGTTATCGTGTCTAAAGGCTGAAGCCCGATTACCACAATCATAACACATACAATTCACAATAACCACACAATCACTACACGATCGACAAGTCCACGTCACGATTTTCTGAAATCAGGAACATGTTTGAGATTTGAACAATTCGTGTTTGGCAAAGAGCAAGATGAGTCCAAGCTCAGTGCGATAACCACACAATGAGGGCAAAATAACCATACAAAAACAACACTATGACTACACGACGCTTTCGTTCAGCGACAGTAGTCGATCGTTCTTAGTGTGAATTGGGCTTATGGCAACACTTACACATTATGCGCCATTTTATAGTGAAAACACTATTATTTTGTCTTATGTGTTCCAGAGTTGTTTTATATTTACTTATTTGAATTTTCGTACGATTGCGTATGAAGAGTATGTCCACGAATATCGATTCCTGAACGAAAGAGTAGACAAAGTCCGCAAGACGGAGGACTATTCAAAATTCGAACCTAATAATACTTTTGAAAGTGTCAGAAAGGTCACATGTGCCAAATATCCTTATCCAAAGACCCTTCTTTGTCGAGAAGGATTGGTTGTTAAACTGATCAATTAAAGTTAATTGCCTCTTTTTTAAGATGGTTTAGGTAAACGTTGTGTTATTAAAAATAAGTATGTGTACAAGAGGATTAATTAATCATGCAAGTAATGCAACTGTTTATTCCTGTTTCAGATGACAAGGTTTACCTGGTTTTTGCATGCAGAAGTCAGGATCAAGACATCAGCTACATGAGCGAGTTGGTCCCGTATGATCAGAGGTACAAAGTGAAGACGTTTGTCATTTATATCCAGTTTGGACGACTGGTTTCCTGCACCTCGAACAAACATCAGCTGTCGGAGCTGGCTAAACAACTGTCCAGGGACTACGATATACAAGTAAGTTTTGGTTTGAAGAGATCTTGATGAGTCATGATGCTGAACAAAATACATGAGGCAGGTTTTGAAAGAATCAACTTTTAGTAATACAAAATTGGTAATACATTAACCTGTATTCATATACTTATAAGGGGGTAAGTCTTAAGAAAGTTAACTCAACGTCAGACTACTGAGTTTGCTATTCTGAAGTAGAAAATAATATGATGGCAATCATTCATTAAGTCCAAAGGATGCCCACAACATTGTAGACTACCACGAAAACTTTTCTAATGCTGCTTGTCTTATTCCATAATGTAAAGTAAAGAAGGCCTTAAAGGACGTCCAATGAATGACTAACCATAAATCAGCCAGTCTTACCTTCCGCAATCAAGTCATTCTGGACGGGAACATTATTCACTGTGATGGGGGTTGGGGATGTGTTCCTCGGTCAAATTGTTTTTGTCAGAAGGTCAAGAATGCAATCGTGTAAAATATTCATAAGTACGTGAACCTCTACCGAAGGATGTAAGTGGGTGTATATGTATCATCCCAACTTGGGATCGCGTCCCATCATAAGATGGGACGGCGAATACTTTAACATGTTCATAATACTCTTATTCTAATGTTGAATTTAACATGAACATGAAAACATGTATCATTTGGATAAGCGCTTTAAGGCCTTCGAAAGATATTTTGATTTTATGTTGATTTTCATGACTTTTTGGCTATATCTATATCTCATCCCATACGAGTCTTTCATCATAGTACAATACGATTTCAAAAAAGTAATTCTTATACAAAATTTTATAAATTATATCATTATATTCTTATTTTTTTTAATTGTGACAGCATGTTAAGCAAATGAAAAAAAGGAATTATACACTCGAACCCAATCTTAGTGAATACAAAGATTGCTAATGCCTTTTAATCAGTTCAAATTCTTACACATAAACCGTACCGTTAAGGATGATTTCAATGTACTCATTATGTTTGATAGTCGAATCTTCGACTTTGTTTCAGAAACATAATTCACAAACACTAACATATAGCTATAAGTGGTGTTCCGTCAATGCTTATAAGATGTCCAGTAAAAAAAAACAATTATGCCTCCTCATATTTCCGATCGAACCTGATCTGATCAGTGTCGTGGTGCAAATGGCAAACATACCTGCTTGGTAGTTCAGAGAAGGGTGGGTGGAGGGGGGAGAGGGGTCCGAAAGAAGGTATTTTGGTAAACATCCGGTTCGGTAATGACACTAATACCCGTGTGTCACCTTCAATTAGTGACAAGAATGGGTACCAATTGTACAATTGAGCATTCTTGTAACACTAAGGTACACGCCGAGCGTTTGTTGTTTTAGTCAATGATTATATCATTCTTATTTATCAAGGCATTGGGCCCTATCGGCAATATCGCTGATAAGAAGCAGACATGATCAAATGTTTATGTTTATTGTTATTGTATTGTTATTCGATGAAAGTTTTTTTGGCGAAACGGATTATATTCAAAATATTTTTTCATAAACAGAACGATTATCATATAAAGTAACCAAAATGAAATCTAACATCATTAAAATACAATATTTCAACTCATTTCTTATCAAAACTACAACAAGATTATAAACGGAGTTTGTTGACTTTGAGTTCATTAATAAACATTGTTTACCTTCACAAGATTTTTTGACACAAACCAGGGTACAGCGTTGAGTAAAAAAATATTTCTACTTAACATATGATTTCGATCAGTATGAAAAGGTTGTTTTTATATGTACAAGCGTCTATATAGCTTGTTAGAAGCGTCGAATTGAGAGAATTGTTGTGTGTTGTTACTGCTAATAAGTTAATCAACTGATTAACTTAGTCAAAAAAGATGAGTAGGGGAGAGGGAAGAATTACATTTCAGTGTAATATTGTTGTTTTACAACTGAAAGTTGATGTCGTAAATACATTTATAGCAAAAGGTGTAATATGCTCTAAGGCAAAATGGAAGGATGCTGTTTCATCCAAAATCAGTTATTCTTATGAAAAGTTGTTATGTCACCAAATAGCCGTTAGAGAGGATCTCTCCAGATATCATCTTGTTCGGGAGCCTTGCAAAGCAAGCAGATTATGGGAGCTGGCTTTAGTTAACAAGAACAAATTTTTCAATATATCTAATACTATTCATATAGCCTGTAAAAAGATTGAATCCATGGAATGTATATGTGGAAGAGTAAGTAGCCTTTGATATTGTTAAACATGTTATTATGTCTTGTCCAGTTCTTAACGATCTGAGAAATTAAACCTTTGAAAGAATTTGTGATGTCATATCAGTATCTGATTTTGTTGATTTTTGGGGAAATGATGAAGATGAAATTATTGCCGATCTACTTGGAGGTTCTTGTACCTCATTGGGAAATCTAGATTTCATAGAATGGGAGAAAGTAATGTTATTGGTATCCGAGTTTATGACAGCATGTAATTCTCAACTCTCTTCACAATTAACTGTGTTCTAATTCACTGTTTATACTTTCTGTGATATCCCGTGATTTGTAATAATCTTCATGTTTTGGAGGAAATAAAGATGATCTATCTATCTATCTATCTATCAACTGAAAGTTTACTTAACTAATCGTTTTGTAATTATCGAGTTAGTTTGTGCCGACATGCATGTTCTAATGTGTTATCTTCAGAGGACTAAATGATTCATATTGTTATTGCTAATACAAATTTGATATAGAAACTGTCATTTCTTATACAAATTTGATATTGAAACTGTAATTGCTTATTGTAAAATATTATCATATGTCATAGTATGAGAATATGCAATATGTATACTCATATAATGGTTAGTAAGTATAATACTATGATTTAAACAGCATTTTATTTCAATGAAACATGTGTTACACAAAATTCATAATATATATACAAAAAGGAAAAAAGATTAGCAAACAGGCAGCAAATGCCTATATAAATTCTTTTCCTGAAACGATTTAGATATCAAGTACATTGGTGGACATATACATTTGCAATTATTCTTACTAAACTCAAATTTATATTAAGCTTTGTCTACCTTACATATGGTACGAATTCTAGGAAAGAGCTTTAAAAATCGGTTGGTATCATTTATGAAATGATAAACAGATACTATTATGAATTCGTTAACACTCTGTGACAACGATTTGTCGTCGTTAAGATAGATTTTAGTATATTGATATGCATTTACTAGGGATTATTCAAGCCTTAAGTTGGCACTAGTGGAACATATCTAAAATGTTGGGGAACCAGACTTTGATAACAGGAACTTTTAATTTTTTTACATTTGATACAATCGACCAAGTCGCCAAGTAGATAAACAAGATAACCATTTGGTAAAACAACATAGGCTTATGGTGTCTCCATATGTTGTTTTAGCCTAACACTACCTACGGTGGGCATCGGCAAATTGGTGCCCAATCATTCGTCCTCTGTCTTGCCAAGCTGTCACATTAACAAATTCAGTGTAATCAGTGCTGTATTGTAACGATGGAGAGTACTTTAATTTCTGCTTATAGAAGGTTTTTGCATAGATTATTCATTTCTTTGTATCACGTACGTTTTATAAATATATAATTTTTTTTTTAAAAGCAATTTATCACTAGTGTTGTAAAACTTGGATCTGTATTAGAATAACTTCATATCTTTGATTGTTAAAAGTTTATACCACCTTTTTGTAAAGAAACTAAGAAACAAATATGTCTCTGTGAAATGTGGAGCCGTTTTGTTTCTCTCTGTTTACAGCTGTTCGATCTACGCATGTACTGGTCGTTTGAAAAATGCTGAAAACTATTATCTAAATATAAATCTATATATTGATCAGATTTTGTTATGTCGCTTAACAAATGTGATTCAATCAGTAATCAAATGGGACTTTGAATAATTGTTTGAGTAGTGTTGAATCGTTCATACTCGATAACAAATGAAACCGAGTCAGAAAGTGAAGTAATGAACATCAAATCAAATTTTCTTTGCAGATGTGAAAAAATAGAACAAAATTATCTAAAAACATGTTTTACTGACACAATTTATGATAAAATATGAATATTATTAACATGTTTTAGTAATCCCCGACCCATCTCAAGATGGGACGTTCCAACTCCCAAGTTGGGACGCGTCCCATCTCAAGATCGGGCAGATCCGCAGTTGGGATGATACTTATACAGCATTACCGCACGTTTCCATCTGCGCGCCATATGTTTACGGGCCCTAAGAAATTAATATTTGATGGGTTTTGTAAGCTTTCGGAGTGAAGATTACAGGGTACCAAATAAGTATTTTGTCATAAACGTAACAAACAAATTATTGATGTTGTGTCATTGTCGGGCCATAAATCAGGAAATATATCACTTGGAAACTTCAAATTTGACATGGATATGTATATACTTTTTACTGTATTTATGTGAGGTGAGACTGAAATAAAATATCTGTCTGTCTGGATGTTGCCACATGGACATGGACATTGTATAACACCGGTTAAGAAAACAGCAGGAATCAACTTTTAAGCAACTAGTACTATAACAAAAAGTAATTTAGATAAACATCGGTTATCTATTTGAAAATTATTTTCAAACTTACACCACATTTGACTATAAAGAAATATATATTGGTAATCCAAAACTTTCTCCTACACATTAAACCCATCCTATCTCAGGGTAAGACGTATAGCTTACACGCCAAGAGGTTTGTGGAGCGACAGGATTCATTTAACCTTTAATTAAAACATGGCTTGAGCACTTTTTCGTCGACGATTTTTACAATTGAAATACTGTACCATTCAGGTTCCTGAGCAATAACGGAGTCCACCTCGGACCTCAAAAAGTCGGCTGGAACATTCATTGTAACATCGCATAATGTTTCTGATAATCAGCTCGAGTCATAATTGTTGACTACCATCTTATGTCAAAGTTATTTTTGAACTTGCAAAAGGAGAAATAACGACAGATTCGAAATAATGTTCGAAATGTTATGTCACTTGTATCCATGTGATTGTGATGTGTAATTTCGAACTCTGCATGTGATGAAGGCCGTTGTTCAATTGGGAACCATTAAGTGCTAATGATATTTCCTCTTCAGAGTAATTATTGGTATTTCTAAGATGCCTAGCGGTTAGAACAATCGAAAACAAGTACTTTATCAGACAATAAAGGTATAGTTTTTTCATTACGTAACAATTGAATAACGTTATATCCGCTCTTCCCCGTTGCCCCCTCGTGACCACGCGTCCATGGTAACCTTTCATCCCGGTTCTCGGTTCAACATGGCTTATCCCTATCAATGTCTACCGTATTGGCGATTTTGCCGATAATCTTTCTTTTAATGGAGACCAGTTTCGAACCAACTTGTTCTATTTACCGGAAAGAATAATGGAAAGCAAATGTTTGTCGACTGTCGACTGTCGAGTTAGTTTTACGTCAGGTCACGGCGCCCCGTGGGACTGTGACGTTGGTTCACGTCAACCGTCTCTACAAGGGTCAATGTGATACGGTCAATCTATTAATCTATTAATCTTATCCAAGCAAAACCACAAACTATATGCAAAGTGTCTTATTAATGTGCTAATGAAAACACGTCTAGCATGAAAATCTTACTTGTTGTCATCATGCCCTTACCATGATTTCACTCGCTATTTTACGTGACGTGTTCTGCCTGTAGGACTAAAAGTGCAAAAGCACAGTCGACAAACTTCTATTCTCCGAACTCTTACGAACTCTAAAGCTTCTTGATTCAGCTCTAGCTCGAAAAGGAGAGAAACAGGTGTAGAAAAATTACCTAAACAACTTATTTACATAACATTTATCGTGATAAGTAGTATCTTAGAAGCAAAAAGGTTGCAAGGGTATATTATCACGGCTGCTAGTATTCAAATAGAAAGAAAGCCCGCAACACCATGATTACTATGCATTCCGGTGACGCCTACGAGCTTCGGCTGGTGCTACCGGACCATTGGTGGTACTGAGCTGAAAATCAATGTAGCGTAGCACCCACACCTTACTGCTTGTAGAACACTTCTCAACTGCAGACCCTCGCGGGACTCGAAACACGAAACACAAATATATCGGTAGAATCTCAATTGAATATCCGCAAGACGCGTATGGCTAACGGATGCCATTTCTCCCATAAATGGATGTTGATCATAATTCCAATCAATTGCATGTCTGGATTCTTTCAAAGTGGAGGAAAATGTGGGTTGTTAACAAAGTGGGGGGAAATGTGGGTTGTCTAAAGACTTGGAGGCCGTGTACCATTCTCTCGATTAAAAACGATAGAGTTCTTCCCCAGGAACTGCTATGTAGGGCCATGTAAATTACTTATCATTCAAGTTAAACCTTTATATCATGGTGTAACCTAATTTACTCTTTGTTGCAGATGCGACCCCAAATTTCTTGCAAAATGAAGGTGGCTATTGCTGTCGTGGTTCCTGTTGTGCTTATTTTGGTGATTGTCATTATGATAAAGGTTTTAGTGTAGCGTTGAGGAAATAGGCTTGTACTTTGGCCTTGAAGCTCGAGCCAGAGGAAAGGCTTTCTTATAAATTCAATATTCAATATCCTGATCATGCGCTGATAATAACTCTTTGATCTCAGTGTTACTGAAAACACTTAAGCGGCTCGACGGCCTCATGTTCTGGTTTTGCTTCGATGTCGGTAATTTCTTGATGTACCTATAATAATCATGATAATAATAATAAGAGTATTTTTATAGCGCACATATCCACACCGAATGCATATTCAAGGCGCTCCCTGCATTATTACCCTGGTCTAACCCAAGCTGCCGATTAAGCATTTATAGGTCATCGCCAACACAATCTACACCAGGTACCAAATTAGTACTGCTGGGTGAACGAGACATCACAAGTTTCTCCGCTCGTGTCTCAGTGTGGGGCAGGGAATAACCCTTGAACTCTCAGTTCATACAGCAATGATCGGGTAACCCATGTTGATGAGCTTCACTGATAGCGTGTACACGTGACTTGAAAAATCAGAAAACTTTGGTACATCTCTTAGGTTTAACTCCACCTCACTCACTCACTCAGTAGTTTTGGTGATCTTATGACTCTACGAGAGCCCCCTCCCTCAAAACCTATTTCATTGCCCTCCCGAGAGAGGAAAATGGGGCCATGCTCTGTAAAAACTAGCTTCATCGTCTTATCCAGAACAAAAAAAAACCTAGAAGACTAATATCTTGAGTACATGTACCTCAGCAAAAAGGAATTTTTAATTGTAGATTTGGTGAGTAACCCTTAACGAGGGACTGGGAGGCGATAGCCAAAAGCTGGTTAAGATTTCAGTCCTTCTGATGAATCCTTACTGTCATTGGCCTAGTTTAGTATTTCGTTTAATAGGTCTTCAGATGAAATGTTTGGAAGACCTACTGTTATTATCCTGAACTGGAATTAAGAAATAATGCAGCCGGCATTTCATTACTAAAGAAGCGTACCTTTAAACATGTAATTTTACCATGGGTAGATTTATGAAAATGCATTTGGAGACTATAACCTTTTTGATAAGAGGTAACTTTAAGAGAAAATCGTGAATCTTGACAAATCCGTACGTCTCGTGGTGTACACGTCATCTTGATTATAGTATTTTTGGAAACAGTTTTGAGCCTTTCCTCTGAAGACACATGCACTAGATTTTTTTAATTTATACATGTAGCTATTGTAATGTACTAAACTCACGGGCTAAAGAAACTATACCAACATTGTTTTGATGTTATCAATATTATCAGATATGTCACATGAATAATGTAATACTCGTTTTAAAGACAATTTAACTGACCATTATTTGATCGAAATTTAGAAAAGGTGGCACGTATAGTTAATGCAGTAGAATGCAATGAATGATACTGGGGGTAAATGTCAATTTGCTAAAATAAAGAAGTCCTTTTAGAGACTACAGAAAACGCTTTTATTCACAAAGGAAACACTGGAAAACTGCTTTATTTGCTTGTCCCTATGATCCCACAAGTGTTCGATCGGTGATAAATCCGGTGATCTCGCTTGAGGACTCAAATGACTCTGGCTGTGTGGGGGCGAGCATTGTCTTGTTAGAGGATTACTCTTGGATTTCTCAGGGGTATAAAAAGGAGCAACAAAGGACGTAAAACGGTGTCGGTGTAGCCTTAGGCATTCAAAGTACGGTCAAAGAAACAAGTTCTGTTGTATGGTACCTGCACATTCCACCCCAAACCTTGCCGCTACCACCGCCGAATGGCACAACCTCCTGGACACAACACGGGGCCGTTGGATCTCCTCTTCAACGATAAATGCGCACTCGGCCAAGCTCTGTTTAGCTGGAACCTGCTTTCATCTGAAATCACAATTCTTTGCCAGTTCCTGTCCACTGCTCTACCATGCTTGTCCACTGGTGAAGGTTTCGTCGGTCACGTCGGCTCAGCATCATCCCTCGGAAGGGCCGGTACGCTCGAATGCCATGTTCACGAAGACGTCTGATCACTGTCCTTCTGCTGATAACACGGTGTAGCGCTGTTGCTGCTGATGACGTCACTGTGACGCAACGATTGCGTAGGTAAATCGTGCGGATGTAGCGGTCGTCGTTTGCGGTTGTGACCCTGGGTTTTCCACTGCTTGGCCGGTCCTGGGTCCCACCTGTCTGTACTAATATTGTGTGCAGGCTGGTTATCGTAGTGCGGGTGCAGTTTAAGATAGGAGCAACGTGGGCGTGACGTGCGCCCAACTGCAACATACCAATCGCTCTCTCTCGTTCCTCTGTGGTATCTCGGCATGTCACTTGTGTTCGTTACGACTGAGGTCTAAAACATGCAGATTCGTGGTTTTTATACAGTTTGGTGCCATATGAACGTGATGCACATGCATACCATTTTGCTAGCAAAACGTGTGACAAAGTCCATATTTGGTAAGAAACATGATTGTTTTTCTCAGTAATTATGAAGTTGCGTTATTGTGACATAGTTTGATAATAAAAATTCCATTTCAAAAGCTAGTTTCAACTTTTTAAAACAAAACATATTGTGGTATAGTTTTTTTTGCCCCTGAGTTTATTTTATATACGGAAATAAAAATGCGTAACCTCAATGCTTTGTCTTCATTTATCATTCAAATTTGTTCAAAATGAAAAAGGAACTATTTCAAGGGTACATAACATTTTCTGACTTGAATAAGGTCGAAAGATATTAAAGAAAAGTAAATCATGACAACTTGCTAGTAACATGGTTCAGTCGCCATTTATATAAATTATTTAAATACTCATAAAGACTTGCAACCCTTTCCAAACTATGCAAAATCACATTGTGACAAAATACTTCATCATGAAGATTTTGAAGGTCACATGACGTAGCTACCTTCTTGATTTAAATGGGTTTTTTCCAGCGTGACCGATCATTGAAAACCTTTTTTAAATTAACTTACACAAGAGAGCTGAAGTATAACAAATTGTAGCTGATACATTGTCTTATAAAAGATATTATATTTATTAAGGATTGAGCCATTCTGCTTAATCCCATGTTAATTTAGCTCATAAACCATCGGTCTGTATACTTTTCACATCTTCGACTTATTTGCTAGACCCATAGGCCCCAGAGAATTAAAATTGTGTGTTCTTGTACCCAGGCATATCAGTATTCTAAAATGTAGACTTGCTGACGTCAAGGCTCCCTAGTGTGTTCCCTCAAAATCTATGCTTAACTGCAAACGCAGACAAAAACGGCGTAGAAAGCTGAAATCTTGTGTAGATGTAACTTGGCATAAATATATTGATAACTGCAGATTTGGTGTCTCTAATTTACTTCCTTTTGTTTTACATCGCAATGTGAGGCAATTAATGATTTGGGCTAGTTTACATTCCGAAAGATATGATCAGAAGTATTTTAGGAAATATTCATTCGACGAGCATTCTTAACAAAAGTGGAATTCGTTTTCAATATAAGGTATAACAAGAAGCGGGCAAATGCGATCATCCCTTGTAAGAACTATATATTTACCTTATTCAAATATCAAAATGTGATTAGAGCAGCAAAACCTACTAAGGAAAATACGAATCTGTCTAACACTGACACTAAAAACATAAAACTCAAACTCTACACATGATTTTCGCCACGATAGAACTTAAGTTTTTACATCAGATTAATATCCGATGACCACAACTAATTCTCTATGTCCGTACATCTTTGCTTAAACAAATATTTTAAAAAAGGAAATGTGTCCGATTCGTTGATTTTACAACATATTAATAAACAAACATTAGATAAAAGTAATTATACCATTAGAACCCAACATTCCAAACCATTTTCATCCAGACAATATTGATAATTGATACTTTTTTAAATATTGTATTTTTGTATTTTATTGACAAAATTTGAGCCGCAGTGTTTGGCATATTTCTAGAAAAACACAAAATCAGCTTATAGAACCTTTCAAGCACATTTAAAATGTGTGAGTACTCGATCTCACTTCGAAAGAAGTACTATTGGCAGAGCCTAACATCAAATATATGATATAACATCATTTGACTCTAAACATTCCAAACCGACGATTTGAGAATATTAATACTTTCAATACCTGTTCAGCCAAAGTTGTCTTTGTTACATACCATGATGTATAAGAAGGAAAAATGGACACCCCAGTGTTTATAAGATGGAACAATTGGAATAAAATGATCATTTAGGTACGATAATACCGTACCTATAACCATTCTTACTCCTTTAAATAGCAGCTGTCTTTACTTGTTTGCCTGATTGAGCACAAAAAACCCTTAACTCGCACCCATATCAAAAGTTCTACCATTTTCATGGCACAACAAAAGAAACCGTTCATAAGATTTCGTAAAATTCCCTAAATAATAAGAGATCAGATAAACAAAAAACCTTCACATTTTTAGTTTTATATTCACGATGCCTATCTTAGTTTTGTCCGGGGGAACCCCTTAACCAAATTGTTGTCCCCCAAGCTTCTGAAGCAGTAATGTTTTCAGCTATTTCATTGAAAAACAATCTAGTCAACAAACACCATATCAGTCAATGGATTGCAATGCCGAAAGTGCCGATTATTTCAGCCTAATACACTTTTATTTAAAAATCACCCCAATGAGCGACGACCCTGTATTCCATGATTGGTAATGCAAAAAATACAAATCACTATTGATTATAAAAAACATTATCATTTTATCATGAATTAATATGTTTGTGAAAATGAACAATCTATAAACAAACTATAAGACGCTTCAGAGATTTTCCCCTTTCACTTTAGCACGTAAAACTTGTAAAAAGTTTGTAAAAAAATCAGTGAAATACCCAACAAGAAAGGCAATTGGGCAACCATTGCTTGTCACTTGTCGACAGCATGGTGGCCGTGGCAATTAAGTAACAGAGAGGATGAATAGTGATCTTGGCATGTCCAAAATACCAGCACCATCGTCCTGACCTCATCTCGTTCACAGGTCACAGTTCCAAATATAATCTATATTCACACTTGTTTCTGAAAAGTCATTGACATACCTCATCGGGTAATAATATTTATGTAATCTATTCATAAGTGGTTAAGACGTAACAAAACATTGCAGTGTCGGGATGACAACCCGATTCAAATTCAGATACAGACATATTACAGATAAAACATGATCATTATATATGATTTTATGTCACCTATCTTGTGCTATACTTGTTCTAAAGCAAAACATGCACGACTTCTATGTACAGGGTGAGTGCCATTAATGTTCTTTACATATGTAACATTGCTATTATTCATTATTAGGTTGAAAGAAGACATCGGTCATTCAGGCATGACGAGACAAGAATATACAATCCAATGATGAAACGAATATTGTCAATTATTGTGCAAAACATTATAAATCGAACATCCATTCAGAGAGATTGAAAGAATTAATATTATGGATGAAAGAACAATAAATGAACAAACTATGTCGTTGACTAAATTTTAGTCTAGCCTAACTATATGTATTCCATGTATCTGGGCAATGCTTCATAGGTAAGTTTCCTCTAGATATTTTTGTTTTAAATTATCCAAAGGGTTTAAACATATCTAATGTCTGACATGAAACAGAAACGGATTGGTAAAATATACAAGGTTAATGCCTTTCCATGAATAATATATCTATTTCTACTACCATTTCACCTGTTTTAAAATTACAATAGTACACATCGGTAGTGTGTCTACAACTTTTTATGAAACCTCTATCTAATACTAATATCAAACTTGAATGAAGTTTTGCAATATCCTTTGATATTATTTTTTTCAATTCATTTGTTGGTGGTGTTAGATTATCTTTTTCAGATAGGGATAGAGGGACAGCTTCAGAAGTTATACAGGGTTAATATTTGAAGAGCGATAAAAATTTCGTACATCACAAAAGGAACAACTTCTTTAATGTGAAATAAAAGAGGTTTTGGGTATATGCTACTCCTTTGGCTTGTGAATGTAGGAAGTGACTATCAAGATTGTTATTCCCTATGTTCTCCCCAATTGTTCTAACTCAAAATTGAAACCATGATAATTACTTTCTGAATTCTCTCTTGATAATACAGAACATGACTCTTATTCCGTTACATTTGTCCATAGCACTTGGATATCAATTTACATAACTATAATAACTGATAAGTTTTTTTACTAACAGGTATAAAATCTGGTTTTAATTTATTCATGGTCTTATGTTCTCTAACGAAACCATATGGTCATTGTTATAATTCCAGTTAACACACACTTAAAATAAACAACATGTCAGAGAAATGTTGGCTTAAGAGAATGTTATAGTTTAAGTCCGTTTCCGTTCAATGTTGATAAATTAATTTGCTTATATGATTCAAGATAGGTCTTCTCATGTTCAGTTACACCCCATTCCACGGAATTATCCTTACTTTTGTTTGCTGACGATATGATACTATTTCGACCAGTATTGTCGGACTATACAGCCACTTATATCTGATGATGTTGCATGGTTAACTATCAATATGGAAAAAATAAAGAAAAAGTATTAAAAAACGGATGTAAGCTTTCCAAAAAAGAAAGGTGGTATAATAAAGGTCAGACGATTTTTGTTACAAAATCATTTCTTGGAGTTTATTTTTCAAATCGTCTTTACATAAGCACATTTACAATATATTTACAACTTAGCCCAAACAGGTACTCATATGTTTTCTTAAAAGTATATTGACAATATTTGATTTCAAATCATTTTCCAAAATATATGATTAGATTCTTCCGCTTTTATTGTATGAGTCAGAGCTGTGGGGATTTAAAGATTTTGAGGTTGTTGAGAAAATACACTCAAATGCTTCTGAAAGATTTCTGGGAGTGAAGGCAAACAATCCTTATAATATGGTATTCGAATAATGCGGAAGATTTCCCATTCATATTTTTGCTAAAGCAAGATTGGTACAATTTCGGATGTGTCTTTTGAATATGTCCTCTTATAGGTATCCACGGATGTATAACGAAATGACCGAGATTTTAAGAAAGACAAATTGAGTCTCAAACATTCAGGAGCTATTAGATACCAATGGATATCGGGATATTCAATATGTTAATTTCCATTCAAATTTTGTTAATAATGTTAAACAGAGACTGAAAGGGATGGGCTACGTCACTGTCACTTTCCAAAATTTGTTTTCACTACAGAATATTTAAATCTTTGTTATACAGAGAGTATCATTTGAGTTAATTAAATATAAAGAAATTCCTGAATGCAATCTGCACGCTTTAGTAAAAGAGACTGGAAGATATTATAAAATAACAACAGAAAAACGAATGTGTAGTTATGTAATCTGAATTGTTTGGAAGACGAATATCCTTTCCTTTTAATTTTTCTTTTATATGCTGACGTTAGAAAAAGCCATATCCCTCAGCACTATTTTTATACTTTCAAATAGGTTAAAAATCTCTCTCCTGCTAAATAATGATGATACTATTTTATCCTCAAATTATCAACTTGTACTTACCATTGTAAGTAACTTGGAAAGAATCATGAATGAATTATAAGATTGCATTGTATAGTTTACTAACCTATTATAAGTTTCTATATTGGATGAACTGTAATAACTGTGTATCTATATACATTTGTGACTGTATGGTACGTTTGACATATGAATGCTATCCTTGTGAAGATGCTATGACATGACAATACCTTTTACATTTGTATCATAATTGGAATGTAGGCCTGTGAATAAGGTGCTGTGGGAAAATGTTCTATAGATATCTTTGACGCTATCTTTTGTGGATTTGTGGTTAATAGAAAGAAACTAAATTTTATTTGTCTTCAGTTTTATTTTGGGAAATATTGAATGAGACTATAAGACCTAATGGTAAACAGAGACAGGAAAATGTCCATTCCTGAATATGGCTGATTCTGTCCTTTATTCAATTCTACATAAGAAGCCGAAGTTGATTTCACGTTTGACTGTCCCTTTTATGCAGATGTGCGCCACAATTTCCCCCCTCAAAGTTATCTATCGAAACCCTAACTTTTATCATTTACCGCGAAAGTAACAACTGAAATGCATCATCATTACGTTATCTAGCTATTTATGTTAAACTTGAACTCGCAGAGAGCACCTACAATGACTCTTTTTGTAATGTACAATTATTCTTTTTAACTTTGAATGTAACCCTCCTCTTTCCATCTTTCCATAATACATGTATGATGTATACATAACACTACATCCCTTTAGGATGTTTACCTGAATATTGAACTTGTATACTTCTTATTGCTTATTTCCAACGGACCGGACTGAAAATATTTGATATTGCCATGTTCAAAATATACAGAAATGTGTAGTTATCATAATGCAGTGAAAATAATACATGTACATGTATGATACATAGATTACACTAAAGTGAGAGGGTAGAAACTACAGCAATAAGCTTAAGGAATTATCATACCTCAAAGGCTCGTTGCTTTAAGGACGAAGTTTATCTCTCTGAGTTTAATTTATAATGTCTTAATAGTTTTTTGTTTGGCATATTTTAGCAGTAAAGGGTAATCTGGGTCTTCAGCCATTGATTGAATATTGAAAGTATATAGGTACATATAAGCTATATACAGATTATAGTTTTATGATAGATGGGTGGAAAAGATACGGATTTTTTTATTAACTTGTAATAGTACTAGTTATGTGAACCATCACAACTTCTAATTATGACACCGTCCATTTATCATATATCCTCATTTTATCACACAGGATATGTGAGGCCTGTAACAAAATATAAATAAGATATTGTGATGTTCTCCTGCTTATTGATCTTGTATACAATACTTATTCTTATTGTTAATATCTAACTGGCCGGACTGAAAATATTTCATATTTCCAAATTGGCAGACAACATGTGACGTTATGGCAATGCAGTGATTCTATTTCGTGTTTGATACAAACATTACACGATTTGTTTCATAACAAAACATTGTCTTTGTTTTAGAAACCTGTCATAATGTAGCAAAGATTTAGAATGTGTCATTTTAATTCAACAAGAAGTGTGTATAATTGTGAATAACCGCAGCATAACAATGCTGGCTTACATTTAATGTGTAATGACTCAAAAGCAAAGCTGTAACCAAAAAAAACTGGGCGGCGCATGGCAAAGATGTAGTACTGTAGTACGTCATTGACTAGATAAGTACAGTTTTGCAAAAACATTAAGGTATAAAAAATGTCTATTTTGAATTTGTTAGAAAGAAATACCATATAATTACCAAAACTGTGTTGTTATTGAAGAAATGATAAATACAAAAACAACTATTATGTATGGTAATACCATAACGTACATTGAATTTAAAACCTAACAAATACTAATTGTTTTCAATAAAGCCATAATATTGTATTTACATTTGATTACCCTTAAAGAGATCGACTTCAATTCTTCGACCACATTGTACCCGAAGCATGTTTATAGGGATGTCATAGACTTAGTTTAAACAGCTATAATGTTGTATTCCCTGTTTTCTGGTCAATAGGGAAATAAGATGATATAGCGACAATGACCAGATAAGAAAGCTTAGTTCAGGAGGCTACCACTGTCCCTCGATGTTGGCAGCGGGGGGGTCAGAAATTTACAAGGGGTCAGTGAAAGTGACTGACAGTCATTCGGCTTATCTGCTGACCCCGTCTTCATTTAATGCTGTAACTAATTGATAACAGCTGGGGCATTTTCCCAATGTAACTGGTTCTGTTAGACTACTCTAGTACACTAGCAAATACTTGAACACTAACTTCTCAACTCATCCTGTCTCAGATTAATGAGTTGTTTTGTAAACAATGCAACAATATTTTGTTCATTATACCACTCTCATATTGATTTTAAAGCTTTATTAAAGTAAAATTCCATTTCAAATGAAATAACAGTTTTTGCAATTAAATTAAGTGAATCCAGTTACCTATTTGCCTACGACGCCATTGTTGTAAAGAATTAAGATCGTATTTAGTAATTTAATCTTTAAAGCAAAGTTTATCCCAAAATCACTCACACACACATGATAAATTACATGATAAATAATGTAAATCCTTTTGTTATCTTTTTGTTAATTATTTCACATGACGAGTAAAACACATTACATTTCAATTTTCATCGGTATATTTTCTTAACAGTTGTAGTGTTATAACAGTTTTAAGAAGACATAATGTTGACCATATACATGTTAACTTTCTGATGCTGAAAAATCTCTCTGAACTCAATTCAACCCGGTTTAAAGCTAGGAAAAGAATAAACCTCTGTTCTGTTTGGGTGTCGAAGCTTTAAAGTCTGCAGTTGAACTGTGGTCACCGTTTCCCTTTTTAACACTCATAAACTTTGTATAATGATTTTATACCATTTTTCATTTTAGTATCTTGTAAATCCTAATCAAGTGGCTCAAGGTATACTCTTTTTTATTTTTCTATCATGTAAAGTAGTCTATGGACAATAATTGAAATGTGAATCAAACAAAATACTTTGTCTATCTGTCTATCTACCCTAGCTGGTTCGAACTTTTCTCACATTGAGCAATAAACTTTGCAGAATTAATTCAGTCTAACTGTTATCCCCTTATGCTTAAGAAAATGTTAATGATCCGAGTTTGAATTTGATCCTTACTAAACGAGTTAAGATTGTAGCTTGGAATGATGCGTTTTTGTACGTAAACTTTTGTGCAATATGTAGTACAAGTCAAAAGGCGGGGACAATCTTGGACCCCTTAGTCTTGGTTTTTTTGTTCAGCAGTCATTAGTTGCGCAATGTGTCGATAACGCACCATGAAATGGCCGCACAATTTAATTTAAGTTTTTGGGGAAAACCTGACAGAAATTCAAACATAAGATATTTATAAAATATTTTGTTCAAGCAAGCCTGTAGAACGAGCACTTATATGAGATGAATGGCCTTATAGATAACGGCGACTCTGATTGGTCAATGTCATGATGAATCTCATTGGTTAACTAGCTAAGCACATTTCCAGTCACGCTTAACATGGGGAGTAAAATGTGTATAGCACATACTAAGTGTGCTAAAATACACTTAAACACCCCGAAACGAGGACTTCTCTTATAATGCTTACAAAGACGTTTTACATATCACTGATGTTAAAAATTACATAACAATGTGAGGACCAGAGTGCAAGTCCTCGGATTCATGAACGTACTCGGTTCGTTGGTGTGCTTTCAAAAGTAAGTCCTCGCAATGTTGTAAACACACACACGCACACCCACCCACACACACTCACACACACACACACACACACACACACACACACACACACACACACACACACACACACACAAACACACAGATATATAAAATATATAATCTTAAATTCAGTTACCGAAGACCACAATATAGCAAACAGTACAGTTGTACGGTAAACAGATGTCACATTTATCTATGGTCTTTATTGAAATAAGATTAAACACTTGAAATAATTTGTTTTTATGATTCACTTCTTCTTTTGCTTAACTTTTAGAACTTAAATCCTGACTAGTCCATGTGTTATCTCATCGGCATCGTTAGTGCACGGAGGCTGTGCTGAAGATAGTAACGTTGCGTCGCTATGTCGATTGTTTTGTTTGCGTTCCTAGCCTCGTTCTCGTTATCAAAATAGCGTCGAGTGAAGGTCTATTACGCTGAAAAAAGCAGAGCCGTTGTGTAGTTGGTTGTCTAGCCTCGCGCACAACAGAGCAGAGTTTACAAAACGGATACCGTGTTGCACAAATACGCTCCAACAATGATTCATTTATTAGTAATGCCATTTAAACTAACGGGAAAAAGAAACGATACCAAACTTTCAGATCAAATATTTTTTTTACAAAACTGTTGAAAATGTAAATACACGACAATGAAATGATTCCCCTATGTCAGTAATCATATGTGTCACGAAAATTGTTGCGTTTTGGCGATCCGTTTCCGGGAAATTGCATTAAAGCGAGATTTTTTTACATGAAAATCACATGTTGCACGTGCATCATTTTGGTATAAAGGTGTGTCTTATCATTCGACGACATACCATTTCTTCAACTGTACATGAAAACATGGCAAGATTATCACCAGAAGAGAGAGAGAGGGCCGTCGGGATGATACAGATGGGGTACATCGATCAGATTCTCCGCCCAGTGCTCCTACCATTCCTGCAACAGCACAACAACAGAACCCTGTTCCAGCAGGACAACGCCCGTCCCCATACAGCCCGTATTGTCAGGGATTTCATGCAAAGAAACAACATCAACGTGTTGCCATGGCCTGTCAGGTCACCTGACCTGTCACCCATCGAACATTTATGGGACCATTTGGATCGTCAAGTCCGTCAAAGAGCCGTGGTTCCAGGAAACCTCCAAGAGCTTGCCCAGGCCCTGAGAGAGGAATGGCAGAGAATACCAGACCATGTTATCTTACGTCTGGTGTTCTCAGCACGACGACAAGTTCGGGTATGCATCGAGGCCCGTGGCGGCCATACAAGATACTGAAAAACCTGTTTTTATGGGTGTTGTATTTTTAGGTGCTGATCGAATTCAGGACAATTTCATGAGTGAACTTTAAGGAGTTGTACGTCATAACACACTGACCTGAAAGACTTCAATATGTGATTGTTTGATGAACTTGTTATCTGTTTTCATAATGGAAATGAAATAAAAGATGTGTCATTTATTTTCTGTCTTTTATTGGTCAATTATACTTGGTATCGTTTCTTTTGCCCGGTAGTTTACATTGTATAGAAATGTAACACACTTATATCTATCTCTAACAGATCAGAACTCCCGGTGTAAGATTTACTAGGCTAGTTTTTGAAAATACACTTGAACTTATTCATAATTTATGAAACCTTGACAAGAGTATGTATTTCTAAACTGGCATATTTTAATGTTAAATGATATATACGCAAATAGAGAACACCACATTTGACACCAATTACTTTCCCTGACAGAAGCGGATGTTTCGTATACAGATTATAGGTTGTGTCTGTTTGACTTGTATTCTTGTCGGGGTCGTATTGGTGTTCGTTTACTATATCGCAAACCGTGGTTGGTAGTAAATATCTGTTGTTGTAGTTCAAACAAAATTACGTAAGGTAAGATTTGTTATCGTATTTTTGTGACACAAGTTTCCAATAGTTGAATAATTCACAAAACGTCTCCGATACTTTACATGGCCAAGTATGTCCAACAGCTGTTCCCGTCAGTTTTAGTGTGGGTGCGGGATAGCGCAGTGGTTAGCGCGTTTGTCTCCGGATCAAGAAGTCTGTGGTTCGAATCCCGCCAGGGGCTCGGCAACTTTGTCTGCAGTAGAGAACTGTTCTACACGCAGTTAAGTTTGGGTGCAATGGTACACTTAATGTCAGGTTTCACCGTAATGCATAGCCATAATGGTGATGCAGGCTTTCTCCCTGTCATAATACAATATAAGTGAAATACTCTAAGCGGTGTTTTACCCCAATTCACCTCACCTCACCACATTTAATGCGCTCAAACACAGCCTCTTGATTCCCGAGCAAAATAAAATTGTGTAACACAAAAGACCGTGCAAATCTTTCCTATACTATTAAGCCCGTTCTCAATGTAAAACTAAGTGACATTTACGTTATTGAATTTGAAAAGCTTGGTTCCCGTCTATCTACCCCATAGGAACAAACAAATGTGTGTATATTTAAATAAGATAGTGATCCATCTACACGAGGTTATAACAGGTTTACCGGCAATTCAATCTTGTTCTTGAAATATAATATTCAATGACATCTGATAGAGGATAGTTGTAAGACGGAAGTCAGAAACAAAGTAATAATAATATAACCAGTGCCAAATGCATGGATGCTGGATTTGTACCAAATGATCATCAGAAAATGAATGAAGCACTGGATTTAAACAACAAATAGTGCACCCCACGTCATTAATAGAAAGACTAGCTGGATGAGCGATCAATTATTTATCATTTCAAAATGCACATATATCCCTCACTATTTTGTGTATAGAAAACATAGATTTGTACAATCTAGGCAAGAGGACCTTACATCATAACATTTTTTTCGACCAAAAAATAAAACGAAGTTTCACAATATGTTTTAGTCAAGCGACATACAATGTAAGGCCAATTATTCGCCCCATACAGGTATCCTTTCCAAAAAATACGTGTTTGTTTTTAACTTTTTATAATGATTACTTCATGAATAATTGGTAATTTGTAACCTTTTACATTATTAGATAATAAATAACTTGTGAATTGTAGCTTGTCATATTTTTAAAAGCATGTATCATTTATTAGGTTATTTTCAACTCTTGATGTTAATAATTCTTTGCAGAAATGGCCCTTAAAAACATATTTTATGTTCTTATGAGCCAATGTATCTAATCCGAGAAAACAGAATCTCGATGAAAGTTATGTTTCAATCTGTCATCACTTCACATAAAAAGGTATCCTAAGTGTAATGTGTTTAAGCTATTTCATGCCATGCATCAATATAAAATTGTATGCGTCTTTCAAAAATGCCCTCATATAAACTAGTGTCCAAAAGAAACGATACCACCTGTTTGCAACGACAGAAAAGAAAAACTTAACAAAGCAGAAGTTTAGGATTAGTGTTATTCTTTTGAGAAATCCTTTGACAACATCTGTACACAAAATCATTTCAATCAAATCTGTACAATCAATATGACAAGCCGTTAAAGATCGGTGGGGTCGAAAAATAAACATTTCGTTAGAACACTGATCACAGAAACAACGGGAAATGACACACCACATGTCTAAAAGTCAAGTCAGTAGCGGGTATGTCCACCGTGAGCATCAATACATGCCTGAACACGCCTGCGGACTGATGACATCAAACGTCTGATGACGTTGGGAGTGATTCGTTGCCATTCCTCGAGGAGACATCGTTCCAAGTCCTGCACGTTGACTGGAGGCACATGGCGACGTCGGATTCGCCGATCGAGGTGGTCCCATAAGTGCTCGATGGGATTCAAGTCCGGTGAACATGCGGGCCATGGCAAAACGTGTACGTTGGCGTTGGCAAGGAAGTTCTGTGTCAATCTTGCTGTGTGTGGCCTTGCATTGTCATGTTGGAAAATGATTCCACGAGGCTGTTGCTGAAGAAAGGGCACCACAACAGGCCGTAAGATGTCATCACGATAACGCTGTGCATTCAGGTTTCCACGAATTACGACAAGCCTCGTTGTGACGTCACCACATATGCCACCCAAAACCATTAACCCTCCACCTCCAAATGGCCGGACCTTTAGGACACAGTTAGGCGCCAAACGTTCACTAACTCTTCGGTATACAAGCTGCCGTCCATCGTTTCGGAAAATGAGGAATCTGCTCTCATCAGAGAACACAACACGTGCCCACTCCCGCCGTTGCCAACGTAGAACTCGCCTGGCCCATATCAGTCTGTCGTGCCGGTGTCGAGGCGTCAGGTGCGGTCCGCGGTAGGGATGACGTGGCCGGATACCATACTGCCGTAGTCTCCTGTAGACTGTCTGTCGACTGATCCTGTGTCCCAGTGCTGTCACCGCCGTGGATGTCGCTGTTACGGTGCGGTTCCTCAGGTGTAATACCCGGATGTAACGATCCTCACGGGGGCGTGGTTACACGTGGTCTTCCACTCCTGGGCCTGTCTGACGTATGACCTGTCAGACGTAACCGCTGCATCAACCAGGTGATAGTGATGCGTGCGCAGCCCAACCTTCTGGCGACGTCGACATGTGACGCTCCTTGTTGAACCATTCCAACGGCTCTCTCTCTCTCTCTGGATGGCTGTCAGACGTGGCATATCTTGTGGGGTTTTTTGTTGCTGTGATATCAACGTGTCTGATCAGTCGTTTTATACAGTGTTCATGCACGTGCAGAACATGCTAGAGCGGGAAATGTCACTTTCACGTCAGTTACGTTTTTTCCCTGAAGTGATCAAGTGTTCCCGGTATTTTTTATGGACTATGCTGTGTTTGGGATGTGCAATACGAATTGGCATGTTTTCATACTAACAATTTCACTTTAAAAAAAAAAATTGGAAAAAAAGTTGGTATCGTTTCTTTTGGACACTAGTTTAGATATCCTCTGCAATGTTAAGATAAGATTGTGTATCAAACTTTCGGGAGTTATTGATACCACTGGATATTGGGAAATACTGTCAAAATGATAACTTCCATCCAAATTATAGATGAGATTAGTAAGAATTTACGATGAATTTAGATAACTTATTAAGTAAATATGTAAATAGGAAGTTTTGACTGTACGATATTTTTAAAATGAACATGTATTCAATTTGCGATTTTTTAATAAAATAAGTGTGTGAAAGAGCTTTATTTGATTCTAGTTAATAGATGCGTTCTGTCATGAGACTATCTGCAACATGGCAGAATTATCTACGTGAGGAATATCCAAACACGAACATATATTACATTATCAAATGAGTTGACATGACACATCTCTTTAGGGCGCATTCGAGCTCTGTACTGTTTGTGACAGAGAAGGGTGTAAGTGTGACTATTAATAGATAGATACCCAAAGCTCGTTTCTTGGAAAGGAATGTATCTCAAGGATACTGTTTGCAAACCATATTTATTAATATCTTTGTAAATAGAATTTCTTAAATTTTTTAATGAGCAATGAACGTCAATATTCCAATCATATCAATACACTGCATTGACTTGGTCTTTTGAAATCCATATTTATTGATTCACTGTAAATAATTTATAGGAAATAAGATTTCTTAAATCGTTTAATGAGCGAAAAACGTGAATATTCAAATACCCTGCAGTGACTTGGTCTATTGAGAAAGTAAACGTGTTCAGAAACGGAATCAAGTGCTTTAAAAAAGGGCTACTCAAGTTTCTAATGCTGTTTATTGATAATATTTATATTGTTCAACAGTCAATTTATTCGAATTAACTCATAAAGCATCTTGTCGATTAACATTCATATTGGTTCTAAATGAGATTGGAATAAGAAGCAACAACAAAATGGCTTTCTCGGAACTGCGCATTCACTAAGAGTGGAACTTTCGTGTGCTTTATAAGACAAACGACGTCAAGATGGTAGTTATTCGTATGGTAATAGGTTTCTACACGAGGTCGTCATAAGAAAGCAGCAACGTTAACACTAAGTGTTTCTTGGAAATCTGGAAATCTGTCTGAGACTCGACAATGTAGCTTATGTTGTCATTAGCAACACAGAACCGTCCCGACTGTCCGCTGAGAAACGTCGTGACATTAGTGACATTTTTATTATTTCATCATTTGATATTATTTTGCGAAATGAATGCGAAATCGTCTGCAAGAATTATCATCTCAATTCAGTAATAACATTACTCTACCAAGGAGTTATCTACACATCTTGTTGTTTTGGTAGATTTTATTCAGCATGATCGAATATTAACATGTCAGTGTCAGTAACTTCTACCTTTACAAAATACACAATTGGTGTTTCTATCAGCTAAAGTGATAGTTCCTTCATAATGAATATCCAATCAGATTGACAATTAAAAAAATTATTGAACAGAACCGAATCTTTGGAGAGTACTGTTCACATTTTTACGTTCTTCATAGTAATAAATCAACCTGGAATCCTTATGTTTAGCGTTTCAGTTATCTAATCCTATAAACACGGTCTCACTATTTTAAGTTTTACCAGCAATCCTAGATGCCTTGCGGGTAGAACAACGAGAAAAAGGTGATATAACAACTGAATGCGGTTATTCGCTTTTCCAAGCAGCCACCTTCTGATCACTGATCGATGGTTACTTTGATCTCGTCATAGTTCATTCCTGCTAATTAACATGTTGCGTTTAAAGAAGGGTTAAGGTACATCATCAAGTTCAAACTACAAGGGGGAAAATAGAGAGGGAAAAACTGGTCGACTTACGTCATGTGACGTCTGGTATACGCGCCATGTAGCTTTTGTGACGATGATTCACGTCAACTATCCGGGTATGTACTAAGTTCAAATGTTCACCTTGCACAGTTCCTACAGTCTGCTAATATTAGTACTATTTACATAAACTTTTATGACAGTAGCATGAATACATGTTCGGATTTAATCCATCTCCTCGCTTTCTTATCAAATAATAGCCAAACATTGGTTAGGAATGTCAACCACATGATACACTGTAAGTCTTTTATAGGCAGTGAAAACTTCACTACCTGATTTTATGGCATAAATGTTGAAAGTAAAGGGTTTCTCTTAAACAGGAGATCTTTTTAAGATTTGTTTTTAAAATGAAAAACTAAAACTAAAATAATCAAACGCCCTCAGGTTTAAATATGATAAATCAGGGCAAAACTTTAATTTATTACAAAACACATTTTGGTAGAGCGAGCTATATTTCTTAACCAAAATTCAACACTACTTCTATTGGTTTTACTGTTATGGTTAGGGCTAGGGATTAAGGTTAGATTCACATATCATGGTAAATCTTAAATGCTTTTATGAGCAAGCATGAGCAAGCATATATCAATATTTAAACCACTACATTATGCAACGATTAGGGATTATGCAATGAAAACATGACATTATTTGAAAGGGGATTTCAGGGTTTCTTATTATGTTGATTTATTGAAAACTGCGAAAGTTTCTCAACAGCCACAACCTATTACAAGTTAACTCATAAAGCAACTTGTCGATTAACATTCTGAAGGAGATCGGATTAACTAGAGACTAACAAGGCAAAGCTCGATACTTTAATGCCATCAAGATTTGATTTGTCATTACTCATGTGCAAATTACACCAATGCAGAGATCGAATACGTGAGGCAAACTTTTCATCGAATGTCTTTGACATGCATCTGGTTGTCATTTCAGCTTCTAATATCTTTAATCACAGGCTCAAATAACCATGATTGAAAGATAGTTTGCATACAATTAACTCCTCAAAGATAAAATATCACTTCTTGGTCATCTTCAATGTCATAAAAGGTGAGTATCCAAGCTATGTTTTAGTTGGTATTATAAACAAATTTATCTTCTGAAACTAGAAATATGTCAATGTGATGCACAGTGATGACCCCTTCCAAACTTTTATTCCAACCTAATCATCTTATCGCCACTTTTACCAGAAAAATCCATAGCAAGCATATAATAAAGGAATCAATGAACATAATAGTGACTCGTAAAATATACAAGTTCAATAGTGCTTAAGGAAGGGTTTAATATATTTGTTAATTTATTAAGTGTAAGGAATTTGACATTTGATACTCACACAGACAACAAAATATTATAATTAGTATCTACAGCCCCCAATGTGCACTTAGTTCAAATTGTTTCCATGGAAACCAAGTAAAGGAAAAATCAAGAATAACCAAAGTAGCAGTAGCAAAAGGCACCCACATCTTACCACATACGAGGTTAAGCAAAATGATACTTGTAGATTTTAGATATAGGTTCGATAATCCCCCTACCCACATATGCACAAAGTTAAAATTGTTTCCATGGAAAACTGGGGGAACAAATTAAATTGAGTAACCAAAGAAGCAAAAGGCACCTCTCCATCACCACATACCAAGTTTCGTAAAAACAATATTGAACAGTTTTTGAGATATGGCCCGGAAACGGATCCTACTCCCAATTTGCACTAACTTCGAATTGTTTCCATGGAAACCAAAACTTTTCTCTTGAGAATAACCAAAATAGCAAAAGGCACCACTCCACCGCTAAACCCAACAACAAACCAAGTTTCTTAAAACAACATTGAACGATTTTTGATATATGGCCCGGAAACGGACCCTACCCGCCATTTGCACTAAGTTGAATATGTTTCCATGGAACCAGGAAAAATTAAATTCAGAATAACCAAAATAGCAAAAGACACCACTCCACCACTAGGCCTTACCACATACAAAGTTTCGTGAAAAAATATTGAACGGTTTTTGAGATATGGTCCGGAAATGGACCTTACCCGCCATTTGCACTAGATTGAAATTGTTTCCATGGAAACCAGGGAAAAGATTCATAATAACCTAAATAGCAAAAGGCACCACTCCACCACTAGACCTAACCACATACCAAGTTTCGTAAATAAAATATTAAACGGTTTTTTAGATATGGTGTGGAAACGAAAGCTTTTTGGAATAGTGGAACCACGGAACCCCGGAACCACGGAACCACGGAACCACGGACGGGACTGAAAACATTAAGGTTCAAGCAAAGCTTTTTGCGGGGGACATAACAGAATAGCATTTCTCGGAACTGTGCATTCTTTGGGAGTGGAACTTTTTTGTGCACTGAGACAAACGACGTCATGACGTGACTTACAAAGGCAATTTGAAAGATTTCCATTAAAAAACACTTTATTCATAAAGTGAATAGTTGGAGGCGATTTAAATGATGTTATATGGAATGGAATTATCATAAGAAAGTCCAAATACGAAGCGCTAATACGAAAATCAACATTGTAACCTGTGTAAACAATGGAAAAGTCGGTTGGGCCCGAGCGCCATCTTAGCTTAAATGAATTCGGAGTGTTGGAAAACTTCTAATTTCGTTCTATATCGTTACCAACCTTAAGTTCCTTTGTTATTATGCCAATACATTGTGGGTTTCTTTCTTTCAACTCATTATGGCTTTCATTTCTAGAAATGTAGGATTTCCGATCTCTCTGTTTAAAATTTATCAATATTTCTACATATTGAAAAGAAGGCCTCCTTTCGAACGACATTGACTGTAAATCAATCGTGTGAATTGATAATATAAAACATATATAATTGTTTAAAATCAAATTAAACAAATAATCAAAAAATTATTTCTTCTTATGATTAATAACAGTGATAATTGAGGATAAAAAATTATACCAAATCAAGAAATGATCGAAGGTTGGGAACGTCTTGACTTTAACATTATGCAGACATTAACTAATTGAAAATATTGATTCATTTAGCACAATTTCTTTTGGTGAGATATGATGTTGTTGACATCTTGAAATGAATGAATCAAATATATTTGACCAAAGCTATTTTGGTGATTTATTTATTCACTGTTAGTTAACAAATATGGGTAAATATATTCCAAAACATACACCAGAGAAATATATCATATTGACATAGATAATAGACGTAAAGCTTAATGGCTTCGTTTCAATCAAAACATAACATTCTTGTAATCGTATTCTGGAAAAAGTCCTTGAAATGCAACTGATTTGATGACCAACCTTTACATTTTCATTTAGAATAAAACTAAAGTGGATATATGTTAAGATTTAAAGGCCCTTCAACAGGAAAGCATCAAATAATATGAAAAACTACCAATACCAGTGATACAACTATGACAAGCTCTACAGATTCTGCCTTTGCGCAAATGATTTTTATAGATCTTAGTTAGAAAAAAGAACAAAATACAATACCCTTTTTGCTGGCGTTTACAAATGTCTGTGAGAAACGAAACATTTAAAAAACACTTATTTTGCAATCCAGTGTTATACAATACCCAAAATCGTTAAATCGTTATTCATACAAAGATAATATGCCAATGAACCTTCACTTTATTTTACTTTTACATTGGTTCACTATCAACAAGATTCTTGATTTAATTTTTAACCTTATTTTTATTTGAACAATGTTTATGTTTGTTGTTTGTACTGTTGCCTGGCGGGTTACTACGTCGACATGCTTCTCTAAAAAGGGATGTTTACCATAAATGTTAATAAAAGTGAGTCAGGGGAAGTTAGTTTTATAACTTTTCGTTGGCACCCACAAGGATAATCAATAGCTACCTAATGAATGTCATTCTGAAGTGAAAAGGTTCAATAAGCTTTCATTAGCACCTTGTTTGCTATTCGATATAGCAGGTTTAACGTGTCTGCCAATTAATCTTGTTCCTTGCAGACTATATCATGAGTCCAAAAAACGATAAACATGACATTGACTTACTCCTTAAATCTCAGAATTGCTCTTAACACAAAATTTATTATAGAAAAGCTTAAACATTCGCAGGCCATTATATAAGGGTGTCCATGAACAATCCACAAAGCGATTTAAGAATTCTAGTCTACATCTAATTTTGTTACAGCACCATCTATTTTGTAAACTGAAATAGAGTGTTCGGATAGTTTTATGCATTCTCTCCCAACAGAGGTAGCTCCGTCATAAATTCCTATACTACCTCTGTCCTAATACGAAGGTTTCTTGTGCTTTAGGCATATGCCCCTACCGGCGCGATATTGCAACTTAAACTACCTGGCAATATTTCAACCAATGAAAACACCGAATGCATGAATAACATATTTGTTGACACACAGGCCTATGTAATGATGCAGTTGCAAAAATGAGGCGTTTTTGTTCTATAAAGAAGACTCAAAGTGCCATCTGCATATTCGGAAAAAAATTTGCTTTTGGAAAGCTTACGGAAATAATTTAGACGATTTAAATGATACATTTTGAAACGGCGTCGCTGATTGCACAACTAACTTTGATTGCATCCAATCAGATTTCTACATTTCGTGCACAAGAAACCTTCGAAATGGGACAGAGGTAGTATAGGAATTTATGACGGAGCTACCTCTGTTGGGAGAGAATGAGTTTTATGGTGAATAAAACAAACTTATTACTTCATCTTAAACTTTGGTTATTCATTAACTCAACATCCATCATTTGCTTAATTATTGAAATTATGACAACAAATGTGATGATACTGATTTTTAATCGAAAATAACTTATGTCATTAGGAAAAACCACACATTGAACATTGCTAACAACATTGTTCATGCCAAAATGAAATTCAGACACCAAAACATCTTTTATCAAGAATTATACGAGGCTAGCCAGCCATTGAACTTTCAAGTCTTTTTGTAAACTATAAATGAGAAAATGCCTTCAATGTTATAATCTGTCATTAAATTTGAGTTTCTTGGAGTTCAATCAAAGCGCTGTTGTCAGAGTTAACCCAATGCAACAGATAACACATTTCAAGAATATATTTTGGTTTTGCTATCAAACAAGCTTAATGTTAACCGTTTTCGTAGAATTTCACAAAAATTTTAAAAATCTATAATATTAAGACGGAGCATTTCAGTACTTTAGGATTACACACGTATATTATATAGAATCATTAAAACAAAGCAAAAGAGCCTAATACAAATAGGTAAAGTAATGCTCATTAATTCTTTTGATACACAAATAAGAGATTTAGTAATTCATTTACCATTAATGTTATTGATGTATATGTTAAACTGGGAACTGTGTAACTATATAAGTGCCTGGACACTGGATACTTTTTTTTACCTATCCATTCCTTAATTTTTGGCGATATATACACACGTGTTCTTTGCTTTTGAGGCAAGTATTCATGATGTAAAAGTACCATGCTTATGATAGGTATTTTCAAGATTTGACTAGTGTGTCTCTATAGTTGAATTACATTCTGCTTGTTTTAATAAAGAACCTCTTTCTTGAGGCGTGTTGACCTGGTTTGTCATACCTCAATCCAGATGTTATTATATGTTAAGATATGCATTCCTTAAAATGTCCCTGTGTTGGTCTCATGGCTGTGATCTTTTCCTTTCCTCAAAAGCTGCCCATCTTCGTCAGTTGTAGCTGTAGCTTGACATTCGTTGTGCCTACAGCGCCAGCTGATGGTTTTGTTCCTGTTCACCCTCTTTTTGTTGTACTTGAATCCCCCAAGCAAAAGGTCGATTCCATTCTGTCTACTTGGCATTATCACTCCCTTCGACTCCATAGTTGAACTGACTAAATTTTTCAAACATAAATGTACTTACCAAACTTACCAACACGTAGCCTATTTCCTTCTCATTCTCAATGTCTAACAGTTCGGGAACAGTTAACTTCCTACTACTCATCATTAACACCTTCTCTGGTCTATTGCTCACCTGGTTAATCACCCTTAACACCTTCATTAGTATGTTTTCACAACTAACAACCTCTCCCAGAACGGGCCGGCCTATCATACCTCATTAACGAGCTCTCCCATAGTGGCCCGCCGGTCTGCTCATTACGTAATCTAGTAGTGGCCCACTATGGGATAATACCCCTAAACTTCTCCCTGCTGTGGACGTCGTGTATCATATTGACATGTCAATGTTATTTGTCCCTTTGACATACATTTGACAAAAGTGTGTGACAAAGTTTCTAGACATTTTCTGAATTATTATTCAATATACTGTCACAATAATATTGTTACAGTTTTACAGAAAAAACCTGCAAACAATACAGTAGGGAGGAGGTTAAAAATACAATATGCGTTGCTGATGTACAAACACAAATGATTCATTCTAAATATGATACGTTTTTACAATAATGAGAATAAATATTGGAAATGTATTTATAGGGAATTCCATCATGATCACGTAAACAGATGGCGGCAAGAGGTTGCAACTCAAAACTTCTCTGAGATTTCGATTTTTAAAGGTTTCTGCAATGATTAGTACGGCTAGTAAAGTAGCTAAATTGTCCCTACAGCCGAATGCCAATTCTGCTCCAAACAAAAAAAATAGAGCCATGGGCTCTGTAGCTCATCAGACTTTTGATAGAAATAGGTGTTGTGGTTTAGACCATGGGGTCATGGGCAGTGTAGGAAAGATAGCCTGTCCCAACGTCCGAGTTATTCACAATCAAATAAAAAAGGCCCATTGCCCATTTGGGGTCAAGGGGTCACCGAACCTACAATTCAGAATCCCCATTGTCCAAGGAGTCTACACACAACTATTAAGCTATCAAGACCTTTTGGAACTGGAGAAGAAGATGAAAGTAGGATTTTAAGGTTTTGACCCCTGTGACCCCATTTGGGGTCAAGTGGTCACCAAACCTACAATTTAGAATCCCCAGTGTCCAAGGAGTCTTCACACAATTTTTCAGCTCTCTAGACCTTTTGGAACTAGGGAACAAGATAAAATTAGGTTTTTTTAGGTTTTGACCCCTGTCACCCCATTTGGCGTCATGGGGTCACCAAACCTACAATTTAGAATCCCCGTTGGCCAAGCAGTCTACACACACCTTTTCAGCTCTCTAGACCTTTTGGAACTGGAGAAGAAGATGAAATTAGGTTTCTTAGGTTTTGACCCCTGTGACCCCATTTGGGGTCATGGGGTCACCAAACCTACAATTTAGAATCCCCGTTGGCCAAGGAGTCTACACACACCTTTTCAGCTCTCTAGACCTTTTGGAACTGGAGAAGAAGATGAAATTAGGTTTTTTCAGGTTTTGACCCCTGTCACCCCATTTGGGGTCATGGGGTCACCAAGCCTACAATTTAGAATCTCCAGTGCCCAAGGAGTCTACACACAACTTTTCAGCTCTCTGGACCTTTTGGAACTGGAGAAGAAGATTAAAATAGATTTTTAAGGTTTTGACCCTTGTGACCCCATTTGGGGTCATGGGGTCACGAAATCTACAATTTAAAATCCCCATTTGCCAAGGAGTATGCACATAAAATTTCAGCTCTCTAGAGTCATTGGTTCTAGAGAAGAAGTCGAAAAAGTGAAAAGTTTACGGACGGATGGACGGATGGACGGATTGACGGATGGACGGACGCCGGACGCCTTGCCATGCCATAAGCCAATCGGGTCTTTCAGACCTGATGAGCTAAAAAGCTAAAAGGATGAAGAAATCGTCTTTTACTCATTCTGACTCGTCGAGGGACCAATGGCTACCATGAACACGGGAGACTTTGTAAGACACCCCCTTTGATAACGCCATCCCTAGATCCATCTTATCAACCTATCCGTCAAGGTCAACCAAACACCCCTTCATACGATATGGCGGACATATTGTCAAAGGTTCTCTGATATCAAGTGCAACGTTACCAGGCTTAAACTCGAAATGCAGGAATTGGATATTTTGAAAACGCGTGTTGACTATATATACAGAGTTCCTTCATACATTAGTGCATTTTTAGATGATTTTTAAAGGGATAAACCATTTATCAGGGTCAAAATAAGCATTTGCAAGATGAGATGTCAAAGTTCTCCAAATATTTACAAGACGTGCAACAAGAAAATCAGAAATTACAGGAAAAAGTGTTTGACCTAAGATGTCGTTATTTGGACGATGATATGACAATCCGATCATTAACAATCGTGCCAAATCTTTCATTACATGTAAATTACTACCAGTATTACAATTAGTGAATCAATACTGTATTTATGTTATTCAACCCAAACGGCAAAGGTAACTGGACCTTAAACAATTCTTGTATATCTTGTAACTATACTTTTACAAATGTTTCTGCTGTAAATGACATATTTGAAATGACTCCTGTAAGTACCATTGTTGCTATTTTTGATTGATTGATTGATAACTGCATTATTCCTATAAGCCAGTTTGCTACTACGCTACATCGACGATCATTAAACCAGAACATTGATAAGAATGATTGTTACATGTTTAATTTCTACTGGTGTCCATGATCTACTAAACCATACTGCGTTTGTGCATAAAACTAACTCTAAATACTGAAAGCTTTCACATCGTATCTTCGTCTCAGTGGCGGTGCCTGGACTAAACTTAACACGGCGAGCTGTAGTTGATCGAACAACCGGTTCTCCCACTGGCATAGAGAGTGACATCTAGTCGTTTAAGTATAACTTATATCATATGTCACGGCGACGAAGCGTTCCACAATCCTTGACTATGAATAGGCCTTTTAAGCATTGGCCAAGATTAAGTTTTACGAAAGGGGTAGGGAATTTTAATGAGGATATCATTCGAACTCATCATTCGTTGCTGTTGTTCATATCTAAAAAGTTTCTTTTGACGAATTGGATGAAACTTGATCGACCAGTTTGGGGAGGGGGGAGGATTCTACGCATTCAACAGTGGAACTATAAGGACACCAACGACCCTAAAACAAATCTTACTCTCAGATTGGCAGAACAGATAAAATAAGTTGGTCTCAAATCATACACCAACATCTGCGAGTCAGGTCATCACATCCCAACAAAAGAGCGAGCGGCTTCTAAGACTATCCTTGTCCATTACACTGTATGAATGATGTACGTATGTTTCTACCACTTGACCTCCAGATCAAATAAGACAACGACAAAGGACCTTCAGAGAGTGCAAGACAGTTGATTTAAATTGTACAACGCATATCATTTATTTGAAAACCAAAGTTAGACATGCAGCCCTGTAGACGGAGTGGAGGAAGGCCTGATGGGAAAGACAGAAATAAAAAAAGGAATATTAATCGGTTTCACAGTTACAGCTAAAAGGTGTATAAATTATTCATTGCATGAACAAATTTAAAAGAACAAAACTGTGTTTGTTTCCGTTGGTATCCATAAAATCAATAGGGAAACCGAAACAACCAATTTCTTTTCGAATCAAAACAGGATTCGTCACAGTGTAATAATGTAAAACTAACGCCTGTACCTGAATTTTCAAATTATGATAATTATTAAGATAGTGAGTATCCTTGAAGCTGATGCTTTCTTACTTAGATTGTATAATGTGATGTAATTTGGGCGAAACTAGAGTCCTGCTCAATGACCGTGAAAACACATTTAAGCCTTGAATACTTTCTAGGGCCGCAACAATACACTATGAAACTGCAAAAGTAAGGTAGGTTGTATTACACTAAGTTTTGTGTTATTTATGAAAATAATATTTCACGGACTAAGGCATAGTCTAAAATTGTCACTGAATGCATATTTGCATTCTACGCGGAACCATATTTCAACTTGACCTTTCACGTGACCTCTGTCCTATGAAAACGGGAAAATGCTTGGGCTTTCTTAATTCACACTTACATTAACCAACATTTCAGTGCCATCAAGATGGCATCATAACGTAAACGGGTGAAGAGTCTTAATCTAACGCAGTAAAATTTATATGGCTTTCATCACAACAACCGAAGAAGGTGAAATTATTTTACGCGTCAAAATAATTAAGAAATTCTGTTCGAAGTTTCATTTTCATGGTTCATGTATCATCCCACATTTTTATGTTTATTGTTATTGTATTGTTATTCGATGAAAGTTTTTTTGGCCAAACTAAATTTATTAAAAATATTTTTATCATAAACAGAACGATTATCATGTAAAGTAACCAAAATGAAAACTAACATCATCCTTTGATTATCTATGGGGAAATAACAGGCTTTTTAATAGACTTTAAGAAAAATTAGAACTTAGTTTCTAAGATTTACAAAAGAAGATTATGGTTTAAAAATATTTTATTAATTTCAAAAAAAGAAAATAGATTTGCAAGCAAGCTGGAAGCTTATATTAATGCGCGCCAATAAAAATAATATTTTGAAACCATCAAACATACAAAACAAAAGTTATGTCAAACCAATACGATGTACAGTTGCAACACAATTCGGTTAAAATATTCAATATTGCAAAGGCACTTTCTTCTTGCTAATTTAGAGATAAAATATTTCAACTCATTTCTTATCAATACTACAAGAAGATTATAAACGGAGTTTGTTGACTTTGAGTTCATTAATATTCTTTGTTTACCTTCACAAGATTTTTTGACACAAACCAGGGAACAGAGTTGAGAAAAATTATTTGTTCTACTTAACCCGAGGTAACATATGATTTCGATCAGTATGAAAAGGTTGTTTTTAGATGTACAAGCGTCTATCTAGGCTTGTGAGAAGCACTGAATTGAGATAATTGTTGTGCGTTGTTACTGTTAACAAGTTAATCAAATGATCAACTGAGTCAAATAAGATGAGTAGGTGAGAGGGAAGAATTACATTTCAGTGTAATATTGTTGTTTTACAGCTGAAAGTTTACTTAACTAATCGTTTTGTTATCTTAAATATGCTAATGAACATGTCCCCCGAAAAACAGCATTATGTTTGTAAATACACATCAACGAAGTTTTGTTGATATACTAAAAATTATCGAGTTATTTACTAATGTAATATCTTCAGAGGACTAAATGATTCATATTGTTATTGCTTATACAAATTTGTTATGGAAACTGTCATTTCTTATACAAATTTGGTATTGAAACTGTCATTGCTTATTGTAAAATATTATCATATTTCATTGTATGATAATATGCAATATGTGTAATCATATAATGGTTAGGAAGTATGATACTATGATTTAAACAGTAGTTTATTTCCATAAAACATGTGTTACACAAAATTCAGAATATATATACAAAAAGGAAAAAAGATTAGCAAACAGGCAGCAAATGCCTATATAAATTATTTTCCTGAAACGATTTAGATATCAAGTACATTGGTGGACATATACATTTGCAGTTATTCTTACTAAACTCAAATTTATATTAAGCTTTGTCTACCTTACATTTGTTACGAATTTTAGGAAATAGCTTTAAAAGTCGGTTGGTATCATTTATGAAATGATGAACAGATACTATTAGGAATTCATTAACACTCTGTCACAAAGCTTTGTCGCCGCTAAAATAGATTTTAGTATATTGATATGAGTTACTAGGGAATTTTTAAGCCCTAAGTGGGCATTAGTGGAAAATATCTAAAATGTTGGGGAACCAGACTTTGAAATAGGAACTTTCAATTTTTTTTACATTTGATACAATCAACCAAGTCGCCAAGTAGATAAACAAGATAATAATTTGTTAAAACAACATAGGCTTATGGTGGTTCCATATGTTTTTTTAGCCTAACACTACCTTCTCTGTATCAGGTACGTTTTTAAAATATTTATTTTCAAAAAAGCAATTTATCACTAGTATTGTAAAACTTGGATCTGTATTAGAATAAATTCATATCTTTGATTGTAAATAGTTTATACCACCTTTTTGAAAAGAAACGAAGATACAAAGTTGTCTCTGTGAAATGTGGAGCCGTTTGGTATCTCTCTGTTTACAGCTGTTCGATCTACGCATGTATTGGTCGTTTGAAAAATGCTGACAACTATTATGTAAATATAAATCTATATATTGATCTGATTTTGTTATGTCGCTTTACAAATGTGATTCAATCAGTAATCAAATGGGACTTTAAATAATTGTTTGAGTAGTGTTGAATCGTTCGTATTCGATAACAGAGGAAACCGAGTCAGAAAGCGAAGTAAATGAACATCAAATCAAATTGTTTTCGTAGGTGTGAAAAGAATATAACAAAAATATCTAAAAACATGTTTTACTGACACAATTCATTGTAAAATATGAATATTATTAACATGTTTTAGTATCCCCCGTCCCATCTCAAGATGGGTCGGATCCGCAGTTGGGATGATACATTCATACGTGTCTCCATCTTGTCATTCGTATATATATCGTCAAGCCATCTTGTGTTTCCGTGTTGAAATCGTTATAGCTTCGTGTGTCAATTGTCTCTCTCCATCAGTTAGCTCGTGTGAAGAACAAAATACCGCCCTGATGTCTTAAGAATGCAACATCCCGTCTCATTCCACGATATTGAGTCTTCATGAGCTCTGCTATAAACAATAGTTATGAATCAAGATTCCGTCTGGATCCCCCAGAATCTTGTTATTAAAGAAAAAAGATAAATTTCGAGCATTTAAAATCTTTAATATTAATAGTGAAACACTTTCAAACTTCACTGGAGTCTATTGGGCGTATATTTTTACATTTACATGGACAAAAAAAACGACATTACGATGTATGATTTTTATAGATAATGGAGTTAGTATCGGGTGTAACCCCCATTACAGTCTATACTACCATAAACACTCTCATGGAAAAAGTAAGACGTCGGATGACGTCATTTGGGACAGGTTGCCACTTTTTATTTAGTGCATGTTCCAGCTGTTGACTGGTTGCTTTGGGCGACGTCTAAATCGTCTTGAATTAGGGAAATTATTGTTGTGTACGACGTCTCTGGAATGGCCGACTACTCTCCTAAGTTTACATGAGTATATATTCAATATGGTCTTAAATTAGACTTATACAACATATATATATATAGATTTAAAACACAAGCCGCTGTGCCGTTTGTTGTATAGCCTCGCGCACATGTGTTTATATAGATCATATGTATAACGTATTGTCCAAATGAACATTTTCGTATCATTTCTGATTTATTTCGCTCAGACAAATAAAAGTTTACTTTACCGGGATTCGGACTTGTATTACTTAGGATACAATAAGGTCTGACAGCAGCCCGACTTGTTTTACTTAGGATACAATAAGGTCTGACAGCAGCCCCATTAGTTGTATGTTTGACATCATCTCAGCTAGCCAATCGTAAAGGCTTCGAGAAAAGCCTTCGCTATCAGTGGGTTGGAGCAAATATAACTCACTCCTTCACGCTATGATGTGATCGGTCCTCTAATGACTCATCTCAATTGGTATAAGAACATTTAACGAATTGGATTGCTGTCAGGTCAAAGTAAACAGAAAAAGCCCTGATAGAACGAATTCGAATCCCAGTTGAATCATTTTCCCAATTCTTCAGAACACGATCGATTTTAATCAGACTGTTCGTAGCATAAGGATAACGAAATAGTCAAATACGATTGATACCAGGTAACAATGACGTGTATTCTAGATATGTCATTTACACGGTGAAGAAATTAATATACTTATGTTTGGAAGATTCTAACTGCATGAGATCAGAATTCCCGTTGAAGGAGATACTTTGATAGTCTTGTTTCATTTATAGTCCATTAAACCTTGACAAGAATATGGTATTTATTATATTACATTTGAATGTTATATGCTATATACACAGATGGAGAACGCCACTTTTGACACCATTTATTTATTCTTACAGATGCAGAGAACTCAGTGTAGTTTTTCTTAGTTTAAACATTTTTATTCACTTAAAAAGAATAAGGAACAAGTTCTCCAACTTAGGATACCCTTTCCTTAAAATGCATGCTTGAAGCTACTGGCTGGAGCTCAACGGATTTATCAATCCGGGCTGTACCGTTGTTACTGAATGCGATTCGTCTCAATAGCTGATCAGATAGCTAGCGATACGAGAGTTTTGACTTGAAAGAGATCAGGGTATTAGGAAGGAGAGATAGCGGATTCATATACGCTGATTTAGCAGGATGCTTAAATTGTACAATGATAATTTACTCTTTTTTTAAAAGGCAGATGGCAAAAAGTTAACAAGAGAGTAACACAGGAAAAGGACAGAACACATTTAGAAGTTTGGTTTCTTACATGCGTTCAAATCGTTTTCAAATGCAGTTTGTCTCGTGTACAGATTATAAGTTTGATTATAATCTTGCGTATATCTCAAAACGAAGGGTTTATTTTATAACGCTTTTTTCTAATTGTTAAAAGACGAAAAGTTTGCTGTACCAAATGTGACTTTCAACTTTAATTCGGTTGGGTGTGTAGAAAAGGACCATCTGACGATAAATGTAGCACATGTTTGAAACAGTCTCGTGTAACTTGCAATCCATTACTTTGGAATTACTAGAAGGTTGGTAAAGGTAGTTAAAGGCACAGTAACACGTTTTTAGGTAAACAAAAAGATATCACAAAATGAAAATAAATGTTACCAATTGCAAAGCAATATTTCTATCAACAGTAGCAGTTTTAAAACGAATCTGAATCCATTTCTCTTGGTTGAATGAATACAAGCGAACGTTTTTGCTTTATACATTCTTCTGCGACTACGGTTTAGGTGTTTCACCCTTTAAAGATAATGCATTTGGCATAAACATATATGTTTTGGAAATATTTGAAAAAATGAAATTGTTTTAAAAACGTGCAAGTGCCCCCTTTCTTATTGATAGTTGCATATTGCGTTATTAGTTTTGGTAATATGGCAAATTGAATAATAACGGAATCTCAGCGAAAAATTAGATGTTATTGCTCCCTATTCGATTTTTAACAGTATCTTATTCTAACAAATCTGCAAGTGCATAAAAAAATATAAAAATAGGTTTTTCATTCATTTTAAAGTGGTATCTTCATTTTATTTCGCAAATCTTATCAAAACAGAAACCGGGTAAATGAATAAGAAAAAATCATACGCATTATTATAAAATATTAAAAAATCTTACATGGGCACGATAAGTTGCTAAAATCCCACATTCGTGTTTATATATACCTTTCTACAAGTTATTTACGAGAGTTCTTTATAAATCAGAACCATTTAGGTTGTGTCCTAATGTGGAAATGGTAAAGATAGATGTCGAATTAGATCGATCATACTGATTTTATGTTCAATTGTGTTACTCCTGATTACAAATATCTTATGTTCCTTGAGGGTTTCTATTGCTTTTAGTTTAATTGTGCTATTTCCTACATGTATATCAACATCTTGGCAGATGACCCCCTCTAGAACTCTTTTTGTACCATGAGGTCTGATTATCTATCTATATGGAAATCATATCCTTTTTAGAAGGATCATTCCCCCGATTTAAAATAACATTTGATTAGGAGATTTTAAGTGTCATCAAACTTGCCATTACATGTAGTTTACACGTCGACATGTTCTAGGCCTAATGGTCTTCAACATGCTCCAGGTGCATTCTCTCCCAACAGAGGTAGCTCCGTCATAAATTCCTATACAACCTCTGTCTTAATTCGAAGGTTTCTTGTGCACGAAAAGTAGAACGCTGATTGGATGCAATCAAAGTTGGTTGTGCAATCAGGGACGCCGTTTCAAAAGTTATCATTCAAATCGCCTTCGTTACTTTATGACGGAGCTACCTCTGTTGGGAGAGAATGGCTCCAGGTAGTTAGTTGTCTGACATTCTCTTACACTGAGTTACAGCGGTTTCGAATAAGACGGGCAGGCAAATACCAAAAATTATTGTATTATCTTCCAAAACTAGACAACTTGAGACAGAATGAAAGATTTTGTTAACACTAAGAGTCAAACAAAATTAATGTGTTATTGATAGATAAGCTGAAATATCCAGTTATTAATTTCATAATGTGACGATTTAAGCCTAATTATAAGTTTTAATTAATTCGACCACCTATCTTAAACGGCACCGTTATTCATTACTGTGCCATGATGAGATAGAATTGAGCATAGCGTTTCCGAGCAGTGTATCTTCTTTCTTTCTGAGATGGAAACTCGTACATCTCGACACATTTGAATGAACGCTGTATTCTCTAAGATATATATTGTTGAATATGATGCAATCCTTCTCTCATACGTTAAAGTTTTGTATGACATCCTTTCCATAATCATAACGCCTATACTTTCCTCTAAACAAATAATTGTGAATAACGTTTTTTTTTCAAATTGTAAGATTAGAGCAAAAAGTATTTAATCTACAATTATAGAGATGCTTTGTGAATAAAATATTTCCCAAATACATATTGTGAGTTTCTGATTTTCCTCTCTGAAACTATAACCATCCCAAAAAATAAATCCGTAATCCTAGGTATCTAAAATTGAGCCTTCAACGCTATAACTCGTCAAACATGATAATTAATCCATATGAGTTATAATGAATAGATATAAATAAATAATAAAAGATAATCAATGCTTTTTAAATTGATTCACATATTTCAAATCGCCAAACGAGATGATATTCATTCACAACACCTTCAAAAGAAAACAGCAATTGTTAAAATTATGAATTAGTAAAGCCAGAGTTTTTCAGGTTTTGAGGGGGCGGGACAGCGCAGTTGTTAGCGCGTTCGGCTTCGGATTTAGAGGCGGTTCGAATGACGCCAGGGGCTTGGCAACTGTCTTCTGGTAAATGCAGTAAGGTTTGGGTGCAGTACCACGCATGGTTCGCTGTTCCTGACAATACCGGCAGGTTAAATCGCAATGCATAGCCACAATGGTGTTGCGGGCTTTCTCCCTGCAATATTAATAGCAGCCATTTTCTTGAAAGCGCCGTTAAACCCCATAACACCTCACCTCTAGTGTCAATGTAATTATTTTAGGAACACTTTGAAATAAACAGAAACAACCCTTTTCTGAATTGTTTATAGTGCAGTAAATACTGAATACATACAGACTTGACTTGACGCTTGTTGATGAGCAAGTATTTATTTTACGAGCGCTTCAGGAGATTTGTCTTCAATGCATGAACTGGTATACATTTATACAGTGCGAGTTGATGGTTATGAAAGATGATCTATAACGGAAAAGTTGAAATCTTTTATTATTAATATTTTTATAATGTGAAGACAATATTTCTCATCAACAAAAATGCTCAAAACACTATAAAACTTAATAGAATTCAAATATGCATTTGGAAGATTATTTTCCGACTGGACTATGCAAGAAGTGTTTCTGCTAGTTACATACTAAGTACCGGTATTGGTTTTCCACGGACCTTCCAACGCATATACATAGGAGATATTCAGAATAGTCGAACGACTTCAAAAATTTGATAATACAGTAGGTCAGTAGGTCAGGAAAGTTAAAATCAGTTTTAAAAATTGGATATCAGCATCTTATCTTTGATTGTTATTGTTATCACATATGTAACATATAAAAAGCAACGTTTATTCTTGTAAAGGTCCTCCGTCCAGAGTTTAATTCTATATTTGATAAGACTAGTTTATAGATTATGGAAGATAGTAAAATAAGTCGCTGAAAAGGTCCAATGCGAAAGCGTACCTCGAGGAAATAAAAATTAATAGAACTTTATCACACCTTTTGTTTATAACACTGCCACCTGATCGCAGAAATGTCGCATTCTTCCCCGATTTCGGTGTAGTGATCTTGAAAAACATAGCTGTATTTTCTTTCATTTTTTAAACACTAGCTAATTTTTGACCTTTCAAAAAAATTATATTCAAATTAGATTGTTTGTGAGCTATCCACGTAATGATATAACACTGAACTTTTAATTAAATCTTACTACTTTAGACTAGACTAAAATAATATGCGGCTAATTATTTACTATGTCAAAATGTATTCATATTTAGACCAGAATAGATTAATATTTCTTACCCAAACGGGCACAAATATGGCGGGTATTAAACTTTCATAATGGTCATGGGAATTAAAGTTTTTCTTAAAATAACTCGAGATCTGATTGGCTGTCAGAACTATTTTCTATTCATTCGTTCAAAGAGTCTAACATCCACATGTGACCGAGACTACAAAGCAAACATTATTTTTCGTTTCCTATTGAATAACTTGAAACGTAAAATGTTTATATGTGGTTTGTTTTACTATTTCGTCCATTTGTCCTGGGTTGTCTTGCTTAATAAATGATCCATAATATGTTATGAATTGCTGGACTAAATTTAACTGCGCTATTACATAGTCAATGTTAGTCGAGCATGAATAACATGACCGATATCACTAACAACTCGCCATCAAGAAGGCATTATTAACAGTATCGTAAATATTCTTAGATTTGATTTGGGTAAGAAAAAGAACAACCAACTCGAAGCTAGGAATTACGGTTTATCTCACCCTCGTAAATTAAAGCTCGGATTTTATCACAATAATCCACTCAGGACAGAAAATCTTTAATTCCTCGTATCTTGTCGATTATTTTTATAGTAAAATCGAGATTACGTGATCTTATCTAATAAGATCTAGATATAATCAAACATCTTTGTGCATGTTGATAACCCAAGGGAAACAATTGCATATTATGATTAGGCATATTATACATGTACTTCATGTATTTATTCTATCAAAAAGATACGATATGCTACCATATGTTTTAGTCAAACCTTTAGGCCGAAATAACTATGAAAAGCAAGCGTACCATAGAGGCTCGTGTATCTCTAAAAGTAGTATGTGTTTTCTTATTTTTTTTATAGCGATAACCTACAATAAAAGACAATTGATATTTTTTTGTTATTTTCAACTCTTGTATTATTACTGCATATATGTGATTACTTTATGGTTTGATTAACTTAGCAGAATTCGCCTTCAAAACAAACTATATGTTATGTTGTTATCAGCTTTTGTAATATATAAATACATAGATATCGGCAATGTCATATCTTATTGTAGTAGGGTGTAATGGGGTTTTGCAGTTAATCTTGAAAAATCTTGTATAGTTGTTTTCAGAAATGGTGGTTATTTAAAGAAATCAGAAAAATGGTTCCATAATGGTACACAAATGAAAGTTGAATCGCATTATAAGTATTTAGGTGTTGGTTTTACTACGAAATTGATATGGACAAAAAAAGCTTCTTACCCCATTTTTAAAATGTTTACGGATTTTCCAAAAATATTTTTGGAAGTTGCATCAGATATATTTGATAATAAAGTAGCTCCGATATTATTGTACGGTAGCGAAATCTGGGGCCACTCATACCGTGCCCGCATTGAGAAAATCCAATGCTTCTTTTTCAAAAGGTTTTTGTGTGTTAATAAAACGATTTTTTCCAAAGCTATACTTGGAGAAATTGGTAGAACTCCCTTAAGTGTTAAATATTTCAGTAGATGTATAAAATATTGGTGCAGAACTATACATATGGACGATCACCGTCACCCCAAAGCATGCTATGATATGTTAAAGCAACAAGATGACCATGGCAGCTGCAGTTGGGTCTCGCACGTACGTTTGCTTTTGTTTCATACTGGCTTTTCATATGTTTGGATAACACAAGAATGTGAAAATATCGATTCGTTTATTTTTGAATTTCGACAAAAATGTAAAGATATTGAAATTCAAAATTGGCATTCCAGGGTAACATCGTCATCTTTTCTTAAATACTATGAATCAATCAAGTCTGCCCTGGAACCAGATAAATACATCTTAAAACTTAATCCCAATAAAGATCTTATACGTATTTTATGCAAATTTCGATGTCAAAGCCATAAGTTGAACATTCAACAACAAAGATATAAATATAATGTTGATATACATAGCGAAACACTTACTTATGACAAAAGTGATTTTAATGTTCAACAAGATGAATTTGATTTTCTACTTGTGTGTTCATTTTATTCTTTGCAAAGAAAATTGTATATACCCAGCTATTATCATACTTTTCTATCACAATTAAAATTCAAACAACTTTTAGCAACATCAAATGTAAATGTAATTAAATCGGTTGCGATATTTCTTAAACGTAACCTGCCTAAGTAAAAATATAGCTTTTATAATCATTTGTTAACCTGTCCATCCGCAAACTATATGTATTATTTCAAATGATTGTACTCTTGGCCATGAGGCCTCAATTACTGAATAAACTTCTTCTTCTTCTTCTTCTTCTTCTTCTTCTGTAAACTAGATTAATAAGTGCATCCTGAAGGCCCAGGAAAACTTTTTATGTGAGAAAAGTACACATTCACCTAGTAGCATATTCATCATTGTATTAATAGTGTGCGGATTTTAAATCAAGCGAATCGAAGTAGATGAGTGCGCTCTTTAACAAGACTTTCCCACAACACTTAACGCCAACGTGTATAACCTTTTCAAAAAGAGGTGTCAAGACACACCAATTTAAGTGTGCACTCGAGGTGTGAACTGTTTCTGACTGTGAATGGTCTAAGGGGGACATTTCATAATTCAAATAGGGGGCTTTTTAAATTTCCTATATTATTAATATCATTGTCATTAACCATCGAAAGTACCGATCCAAGGTTGACATCCATTCGTTGAGAGAAATCTACCTCAAAGCCTTTAGATCAAACCTTTCATAATGTATGAAAACCATATTTATTGATTTGATTGTAAAGAAGTCATAAGTGACAGGATTCCATAAATCGTTTTATGAGTAATCACGAAATGTATCCCACGTGAATCTCCAAATGTTTCTGCAGTGACTAAGACTTTTGTAAGAGTAAACGTGATAAGAACCACAATCAACTGCTCTAGAAAAAGGGCTATTCATGTTTCTCACAATGTTGATATATGGTTGACCTGCGAACGTTTCTGAACAGTCACAATTTATTCAAGTTATCTCATAAAGCAGCTTGTTGATGAACATTCATGTTGGTTCTAAAGGAGATTGGAATAAAACGCAACAACACAATGGCATTCTCGGAAATGTGCACTCCCTGGGAGTGAAACTTTCGTGTAATATGCAAGACATGACAAGACGTCACTGACAGAGAGCTCATTCAAAATTGTACAAGAAATTTGAAAGGTTGCTCATGTATTAGTACGAACACCTTATTGATAGAGTGAATTTTGGTGACCATATATATGATACTATTTTTTTCTGAAAATTTCCATAATAAAACAGCAACACAATGCGCTTCTTGGAACTGCGTGTTTCCTAAGAGCGTGCAATGTAGCTTGTGTCGTCAATGACAACGTTAAACAGTCCCGACCATCAGCTTAGAAGTACCTATAAAGTACTTTCTACCTGACATTGAGGACAAATTTCAAAATGATATATATTGTAACTTGTTTTTCCAATTGCCTATATGTTCTTTACTGCTTGTCACTTTGTTTCTAACAAGTTTTTTTTATACCTATTTGCTATTCTGTAAATGTGATACTTTATGTTTTTTTGCATTTGCATTATTAATATTTTTCACAGGAAAGGAAAAAAATCGTTCAAATAAAATTCATTGTAAGATCGAAATATGAATTGCTAAGATGCTTAATAAAACTTCTAATGCAATAAATGTATCATATCCCATTCAGTACTAATATATAATTCCTTTACCAAGGAGGTACAGTTGTACCTGCATGCAAATCAAGGTTTTTGGTAAATTTTATTCAGCATGCTCAAAGATTAACATGTCAGCGTATTTTAACCCTTTCTTCCGTTAAAAGTTAAAGTGTTTTTACCATCTTGTTATTTTTTTTAACCGAATGTATATCCAATCCCATAGACTGAAAATAAATTTGCTGGGAAACATTGCTGTAAATTTCAATTGAATATTGTAAATAACGTGTACACACAATATCATACAGATTACAAGGGTGTAAGTGTATGAGTAAAACTTCAAGCCTCAAGAAAACTTTTCAAACAGATGAAATACACAGTCAGAAAGAAATGATGTTCTGAAGTGCGTTTGTTTGCCTTGACGGCACGGGAGATTTATACGCTCCTCTCGAATGACCACGTTTTTCCACGTAAGGTCATGGCGACCTGTAGCATTTGTGAAGTTGATTCACGTCGACTTTCTCTACCAGGTTAAACGTTTACTCCTCCTGTTGGCTGTACACAACTCCTTTAGTGTGGTACTATTATCATCAACTTTTATGACAGCAGCGGAATACATGATCGGGTTCAGTCCAAAATCGAACGTTTTCGGAACGCTTGCCACGTGATAAGCAATCTATGGACAGTGAGGAATGTACTGAGTGTTTCAAGTATTTTCAGACAAGAGGCTTTGTTTTTTGTATTGTTTTTACAAGGAAATACAGGATAAAGAAAAATATCAAAGTCCAACAAACGACAAAACTAAGTTACCAAAGTTCAGGGCAAAACTCAATCTAGTAAAAACTAGCTATATTTTCATACGCCCCGAACGTATCATTGCATGTAGTTTTAACTAGATTGGGGCAAAACGATCCCTTATTACAAAACATTGGGTAGAACGGCTTTATTTTTATCAATTTTGAATTTTTCTGAAAAAAATTCTATTGGCTTAATTGTCAAAACATCATATATCATAGGCATTTTGAATCGTTTAATGAGCTACCATGCACATAATTTCCATGTCAATGTTCAAGTCACATCATACTGCAATGAGTTGGTGTTTCTGTGATAAGAATAGGTCGTTATTCAAAAAGGGTTTCTCATGATGTTGATATTGATGACCTTCGAAACTTTTCATAACACTCAAAATTTATTCAGGTTAGCTCATAAAGCTGATTGTTAATACCATTCATATTAGTTCTTAAGAAGCAACAACACAGGGGGTGTTGGAACTGTTGTGTGTTTTGTGAGATAAACATGTCGTCAATGACAAATAGCACATATAAAATTGCCCAAGTAAGCTGAAAGGTTTCACTTATCTTCAATTCGTACACAAATGTATTCATCGAATCGTTACCGACCATTCATATGATAAGATGCACGGGGCATGAGAAAGCCCAACACATTGCGCTTCTTGGAAGTGCGTGTTTCCTAAGAGCGTGCAATGTAGCTTGTGTCGTCAATGACAACGTTGAACAGTCCCGACCGCCAGAAAAAGTACCTGTAAAGCATTTTTCACCTGTCAAAATGAAAAATGAAAAGGTGTTGACAGAATTCTAGTGTTGTTCTTTATAACTGAAAATTGTCAACCTTGCCTTTGCCCATGTCACAACAGTAGGTGTATAGTACTTAACAATGGTGACAATTCTAAAGGTGATCTTATCTCAATGTTTCCCATTGTGCATCTGTACGACATTATATGTAAGTTGAATGGCGGCATATATTTCGATTCAGAAAACAATCCTAAGCTTTTAACTTTTAAGGTTGGATCAAAGATTGGGAAAATTGGACTCTAAAACCACGCAAAACGACATTGATAAAGTATTGTCAATTCATTTAGCGAAAATTGTATGTTTCATGATGTTTGTATGTGTCTTTAATAGAAACACAGTACCATTTGTCCTGAGGTAAGTTCAAATCGCCTTTCTAAATTTCAAAATTACGAACTATTCTTGTTATCAATGATAATCGAAAAACGGCCAAATAAAAGTTAAATAGTTGAAATTCTGCTTCCCATTTATATGTTGTATAACTTACTTAACCCTATCAGCCCCTTTTTGTCTTGGTATCTGCTGTAAATATGATTCCAAAATTACATTCAAATCATTGTCACTGTGGCGAATTGATTAGCACTAAGATTCTTATTTTCAGAAACGACCACCATTTCTCTATTGAATAACACTAATTGCGAATATTGACTTATTTGACTCCAGCAACCAACTGGCCCTTTAACATAAAGACAATAACATGAAAACCAAGATCTTTTAGCTTTATTGGTGATTGAATTATAAAAAAACACATAATATGATTTTCAATTTCGAAAGCATAAAAACTATGTTTTACCCATATGATTAATTTTCTTTTGCGAAAAGTATTATGTAGCTTTTGGCAATGATAGTTCAATTCATTGGGGAACACCAACAGATCGATCATGTCTTTCGTTTTGATTTTGCACAATGGCGTCTTCAAAACAAGATATCTATTGAGGAATGTAGCCAATCCCAATATGAAATATATATCATGCAATTATAATTTGTTAATACAGAATTTCATTTCTGTGAAAGGTTGTTAACCACGAAAAAAAGAGCAAGTGATTTTTCTATCAAATTCTATGAATTGAAGAAATATACAAACAGTATGTCCATCAAAATGGATAAAAAATATTCCGATAGATATTCTGCAGAAGAAAAAAAATTATTGTAATATTAAATAGAAGCTTATGTGAATTATATTACATGATTTCCTGGCATCAAAGAGCCTTTGGTATAACATTTAATAGAATATTGCACATTTTCTATATTAATGCAATCATGTCGTTGATTTATGGAATTGAATTACTTCGTACATTTTCAAAAAGGTTTTAAAATGGAACATAATTAAGTTAAATACCTGTTCGTTGATGGCGAAGCATAACATATACTTTTCAAGTAGATTTCAAACACATTTAAATTCAAAGGCCATTCAACAAGAAACCCATCTTACGCCATAAAAAACCAAGACCAATCCTTTCTAAAACTGAAATGATGCCAAGTTCTCCACATTCATGTAAATATTTTAGAATTTTAGATGGCAATATTTCTACTGTAAACATGTATAAATATTACTTTCCTAACTTTTAGGAATAACACAGTATGCATAGAAGTAAGTTGTATCATATTAATTAAAAAACTAGTTTAGTCGTTATTAATTCAGGAATGTTTTACTCAAAATATTTCAGTGCAATTTCTGTCATGCAGCGAATTGCACATACAGAGTTTAGCGTTACTTGAAAAACAACTTTTACATTGATCGTTCACTGTCAAGAAGATTCAGTCGAATTGAACTTTAAACATATTTTGATCAACACTGTTTATGATTGTTAATAACACTGTTGCATGGCAGGTTACCATGTGGGCAACGGAATGTGTGTTTCAATTAGGTAAGTTACACTTAATTCTAAATAAGAGTCATTGAATGGCATAACTGGCTACTAGCTGCATAAATTGTGTAATTAATAGCCACGATTATCCATTTTGAGATAGAGTTAAATAAAACATAAGTGTGTACTGAATATTGTTAGTAGTAGTTGGACATTGACTCATCCTTGAAAGATCTAAATTGTTCTGAAAACAAACCTATCAGGAACACTCAAGTAGTATTATATAGACAAAGGATAGAATATGTGCACGTGTACTTGTTATTACGTTACATACATATATTCAGAGAATTAATCTTAACCAAAGTAATAGAAACAAGCTTCATCGCAGAAATCGCAAAGCCACAGATAATGATGTAAGTTAGAATAGTTTTGCTGTCACAACAATGCTTAAACTGGATCAATTCCATGTAAACCGAATTGCCTTGATATATATCAGGGTATGATACAGATATTGGTGCTACGTGGACATAAATGCGCTGATCTGACAAGCGAAATGTCCAAAACTGCAAAAGTGCTTCTTCATGTAAATCAAAATTATGTTGCTAATCCTTCACACAACTTGAATTTAGTTACAACAACAACGTTAAACAAACTATCTGTATATTCATCATGATACTTATATATATAACAAGCGCTTTCTGCAATGTATAAGTTACCCTGATGATCACTATGTTGTGAAACCGGTTAGTAATAAACTTATATATGAAACCCAATCTTCAGTTTGTTATTTTTAAAGAATATTTAATACATAAACCATGAACATTTAACTTTTACATATATATAGATACGCCTGAATGTAACAAGCAATTGTATTATGCTTAACACATAATAGAAAAAATTCTTTGCCTGTAAAAATCATAACAAGTATCAATGTATGTATGTACATCAAGCTTTCTATCATTTAGTTCCATAATTCTCTATTCCTTATAAATAAGGGCGATATCGTATGAATTTGAAATATTTGAGTTTGGATTTCATAAGCAATTTCATCACAAAGACTATGAACTTATCATCAAGGTTTTTCATTTAATACATGTAACCTGAAATTTAAATGTAAACGTAGTTTCAATTCAAACAGACAGCTTCCAGAAAACATCTTAAGTAGATTTTTTTATATTTTGGTAGACATGTCATCATCTGAAAGGTTGTGACATTCGTTTATCATTACCATTTCCATTAAATTTCACAATCACAAGATCGCCACTTTAATAGTTTGTAAAAGGCGAGCCATAAACAACTCCATTTTTTAGAAATTGTAAAAACAGTCCTAAATGTAAACGATGTTAACACTCAATGAATAAGTGGACAGTTAAAAATGGTTTTGGTTTTAGATAAGGAGCAATGATTTTAGAATGACAATATTTTCAGTACGAAATTAAAGAAGGGTCAATGAAATATCACAACAAGCACCGTAATATATCCATCAATTTAATCGTAAAGAATGACATGTAAGCAAAATCAAGTTTCTGCAACCAGTGTATTAATATTCATGTAAAAGCATATTGAAAAGATTATCTTATAAAGATAATCATACTGAAGTTTTAGTAAAATTAACTTGACGAGACACACAAAAATACGTTTCTAAAAAACTGCATTTCACTATTGTGAAGAGTTGTAAAAAAAACAAATAGTGGACTGTTGGTTAACATACATTATACACTATTTTTGGAACAAGAAAGCAACAACATAATGCCCTTCTCGGAACTGTGCGTTCCCTAAGAGTACTTGTCGTCATAAACAACTTTGATTGTGAGTGCCATTGTATCATAGATGAACTAAGATGAACTTTGAATATATTGAAATGTTTCTCTGTTTTATTGCTAGTTTCCAATGTTGACTTAGCCCACAGACTTGATATGATAGTATGATCAATAGTGTCTTGTTCAGTAACTATATATATCATACTCGGACAAACTTATGTCACTATATAGCTTTCTATACTTTAAAACAGACATCCATATTTCTAGAGCAATAGGTGTATTTTGTTACTTTCAAGTGATGAGCCAACTTAGTTGATAAACAATTTTTAAAGATTGTAAAACAACAACTGAAAATGCATGAATTATTTATACACTGAAAACACTACTGCAATAATGATTTGAAAAAGAATTGTTGCAGCGGTATAGCGTCCAAAAGATACCGAATGTTAAAAAAGACTGTTTCCACACCAGCTGCTAATTGGTGTGTACATGTATGTCACTCATAAAAATATGGCTTCCATTCTGAAAATTCAATACAAATACTGAAAAATATTGTATGTACAAATGTGTTATCAATATTGCGAATTTGATGTGTTCGGTATATCTATGAAAAAAGTGAATTCTTGTGTTTACTATAACGTTTGTTATAAAATATGCTATAGATATATATCCTTATATATATGTTTTATTGGAATAAATTTGAACTGTAAGTTTTAAGTCATCAAGGGTTCAGAAAATGGTAATTATATTTGTGTAAATGTGAAACTGTTTATCCCCTTATGAAGATCTATGCCTCAAACACGTTTGAGTCAAGACTCTTATGATAACAATATAATAGAAAGAATAGATGAGTTAGGTTGTGTGGTTATTTAGAATAAGTTTTGAGTAGCAAACAAGATACTTATAGTCATAAACATGTAAATAACCCAAAAGCGTGACAAGTATTGATGGACAAATTGAAGAGTTGGATTTAAATGACGCTTGGAAAGAAGTGCATCAGCTTAAAAGAAAGGTAACCTGTTAGCATTTTCTTTTACCTATAAGCATTGATTATTTCTTTAACCTATAAGCATTGCTTTTTTTTAATCAATAACCATTGAGTATTTTCTTTAACCTTTAAGCATTGATGATTTTCTTTGACCTGTAAGCATTGATTATTTTCTTTAACCTATAAGCATTGAATTTATGTAGACGAAATTGGGCGGGGGAGGGGGGTTTGCTCTAATCAACTGTGCCAAAGTATTTAAGAAGGACTCGACACTCTATATGCAGGTGCTACTGAACTTTTTTTCCTTTTTGGGGGGCTAGTTTTCTCTGCCAGTGACGTGAGGTGATTAGTGTAGTAATTAAAAAAGGAACGTTTCCGCAAGGAGCTCGACCTTACTAAAAAGTGTTAAAAAAACAAACAGATGTCGTGAAAACCATGTCCCTTAATATTTTGTACGACTTCGCAATGCTTTAGTTTTCTGCTAATAATTTTATGCGTATCTTTTGACACAGGTTACAATTAAGTCTCTTTGTAAATGTTACGTTAATTTCATATTTTCCAAAGCTTTGATTAGTTCTGTACCATAAGGTTAATCTGAAGAAAGCAAAATATAGCTTCTCCTAATCAAGGTCTACCAGCATTCGATACAGAAGCATCAGTCGGTTTGACTCAATCCTGTTAACGGATCTATGGAATAAAAGACACGCCAATGTCAGTACGGATTCAGTCTAATGGCTGATTATTCAAATATATGATCTATAAGAACATATAGAAATAAATCTGGATGTACGAGAATGTGGAGATAAAATATATTATTTTGACGACATTTACAAAATTAAAACAGAACTAGAGGAATATCACCAGGCAGTAACACAAAAGGCATATCTGAGATTAAGTAAGTGGGCCGAACAGGTAGAAAAGCAGTTGCAAGCTATTTTTTTCAAAACTTCAAGCAGAGAAATTTTCCATATAAACCACTGATAACAGGTTACTGGTCTCATGAAAAGCTCTGGACTGCTGAGGACTGACTTAATATTGATCTTGATAAACTTTTTGAGCATATTGATATTCCCAAATTTGAAGAGGAACCTACTGAACATAAGACGAATAACGGCTACAAATGAAAAAATTATAAAAACCCGGGCATTATTGAGTTTTCCGTTGAGTTTTTGAAAACCATATTAATCTATTTTTTAAAGAGGGTTATTAGGATGAACAACTTGTTCCTAACCCAATTCTCTCAGAACAATATACAGCTGCATGCCAAAAATTTGTTCACATACCTGTATATACTAGTGCAAATTTCATGTAATTTGAGATACCTTTGAAGTATCGTAGAGTTGCGAAAAACAAAGGTATAATACTGAATTTTCAATACACGTATGCAGATCCATTCTTCTTTAAGGCAAATGTTTATCGTACCCCGCAATTACCCGTAACAGTTTTGGCAGGTCATTGAAGTGACCAGGGGTCAAAATTCCGAAAACACTAATTTTTATTTTTCTCCATAAAATCCTTTATAACTTATCATCTTCATTAAAAAACACGTTGCGTTTGTACCTTAGCACAAAGGTAATGTGTATATGTTGGTTTTAATATCAGAGAGTCGACATTGAACATTTTATTGGACATTTAATGAAATTTCGAAAATGTGACCCCCTCTGTCTTTATCAATATGCCAAAATTCGACTTTTTGCACAACAAACCAGACGATCCCAAAAAGAGTTAAAAAATGGCTATTTCACACATGGACAGTGGGTGATCTATTGTCAGTTTTGCTGAAGTTTTTCTATTGACGTTGAAACGAGTCAGTGGTAAGTGAACAAACTTTCGGCATGCAGCTGAATGCTTAAGCCATCTATCTCACTTCCTAATTCATCATAAAAATCAGCAGGAGAAGTTATTGAAAATAAAATGTGTTTAAACGTCTTAGGATTATACACGATGATAAAAGGGGGTTTGTCCCAGGAAGGTATATTTCAGAACCAGCGAGACGTATTTATAGTCAAATGGTTTACACGGAACATACCTGGCCCGGCCTGTTACCACTTATTTATTTTGAAAAGGCGTTTGATTCTGTTCCTTTAGTAGAGAATTTATGATTAAAGTATTTCAATTAGGAGCAAACATTCAGCAAGTTCGCAGAGACGGGAGATTGAATCCAAAGATAATTATATTAGAGAATTGTTACATGTTACACAACGATGTAAAGCCAAAGTGAATTTGAAATGGCTACAATTCAAAATATCATATAATCTTCTGGCAAAAAGTAGTTATGAATATAGGATTGGATAGTTTAAATACCTTTATGCTGTTTTTGTGAGATAGACAAAGAGAACGATTTACATTTATAATGTGAATTTCACTAATTAAGTGTATTATGGAAAAATTAATATTTATAAATAAGTTTTCAAAAGAAATGTAATATTGGGTATTAGAGGGGAAACCAACAATCCTTTAAATGCGTTTACTTCGATGACAAAGCTATACATTTATTTTCAAGTAAAGTTTTAAGAGCCCTCAAACAGGAAGTAATCAAGTATATTCAAACTACAAACTTCATACTCATACTGCAACTATGCTAAGTTGCTTTGTACATAACACCAACTTTTTCTAAACGAGAGTGTCAAAGGAGACGTATTTTTTCGAATTCTGCGTTTTGGGATCTCCCAAAATTATTATTTAATCATAATCTATAAGCTTCGGTAAAAAATCAAGGTTACAGGTAAACGTCAAACCAATTATAGAGCATGAAATTGTTTTTGTCTCAACGCTTTATTGATTTCTTGTATTCCAAAAGAAATGATTCTTCAAAATTTCATATCACAATGATTTTCATTTATCACAACAGTTTTGTTGGCGGGTAATGTTTAAATTTTTTAGAGTTATCAAATATGGGTACACAATATCTTGTCAATTGATTTTTAAGTTAATTAAACTCTGCACACTTAATTCAAACGTTTATTTAGAAGGTAAAGTGGGCATAAAAAACATGTTCCTGGGGATGTTGTGCTCTTAGAGCACTCTTGTTTAATATTTGTAAAGGAAATTGAGTTACGTTTTTATGAATAAAAGTCTTTATTTACAGGTAAACGTAATATAATCAATCTAAGATTCGGTATAATATATATACTTTTATTGAATATGAATACTTAAATTGCTGATGCATGGGTCTGTCCCTACCTCATCCACCCTTACATTCGGGACAAAGAACCTTACAATCAGCCCCTTCATTCATAAATGCAGGTTCATGACACTCTTGTTATGGTCATCCGAACTGAAAACTCAAAAGCCTCCCCTATAATCTTCCATTCCCACTTGCAATTTAGAATGAAAGAAGGGTCGTTATGTCTACATGACACTCCCAATATCAACGGAAAGTCAGTTAAGGTATCATTTTATCGCCACCGCGAAGAGACATGGATATTTCCACAAAATTCAACAGACCAATGCCACTATTCTCTACAATTTATTTCCATCTTTTCAACATCAATCGACAGTTTTCATGGTTTCTTTTGCGATATATGAAGTGATCGAAAATAAGAGTTTTCCAGAGAACCAGTTTCGTGCCATGATCGGTTGAGGTATGCGAATACATTTCCATACACTATAAAATAAAAGGTGTAAACACAAAATGGCCGCCAAAGGATTTTCCTGTATACTTGTAAATTCTATTTAGACAAAGGATCATTGTGATGGGTAATAAGATGTTTTAACCCTCTGAAACATAAAATGTTTATTAGGGAAACTTTGTGAAAATATTTTTTTCCCTTTCCACTATCTTTAAGAGAAAAAATATTTAAGAATTATATGACACATTAACGTTATTTCTTCTTTTAACTTTAATATTTTGTAAACTCTGTTCCACAGCAATAGTTACATTTTAAAAACTTTGTATGAATATTAACTCATACAAGTAGCTTGCTTGGTTAGTAACATTGAACCGCCCGTTTCATTCAATGCAAATACTATTAATAGATTTCGTTTAATGAATAACGTCGATGTTTGTTGTTTGTTTGTTTGTTTGTATGGTTGCATGGCAGGATAATTCGTATTCGAAGGAATGTGACCGATTCATAGTGAGTCATTGTGAGCTCGAAGTCAGATATTCTTGATTTACTTGTCCTTTGTACGTATTGGGATCAGAAAAGTAATCTGTAAAGAAAACGGTTAAAATAAATAAGTCAATATTTCTTACTTAACGATTTTGCTGAGCAAGTTATTGGCGATATATATCCTTCAGAAAATGAATGTTTCAGACCCTTAGTTTCGTTAGTTTCCTTAGCATTATTTTTTCACCCATCTAAACAGTATTTTGACATGTGTTTGAATGGAACAAAAATAACCGATCGCAAAGGGTGCCACTAAACATCATCATTGTTCTACACCCAAAGTTTCAATTACTTAGACCGTATGGGGATTAAGATCAGGTTTGATGTTTCCATGTACACGGCCAAAAGTAAAGTTGAAAACCCTGAAAAAAGGCACCACTACACATAACGTTGTTTCTTCTAGAAAATTCTTATGAACTGCGCCTTATAGCTTATGAGCTGTGGTCTGTTGAAAATTTTAATGTTGCTTTTACATGTAGGAAGAATTTGAACATCCCTAAAGAAACCCCTACACACTATGAATATTGCAAATAACAAGTTACAAACTTCATAAACCTCATGCTTTTTTAGGTCTGGTCCGGAGGAAGAAACTCTTAGTTGTTCTTCCATGGGAACGAAAAAAATTAAGTGAGAATTGGAGTGAGAAATTGAAAACCCCAAAACCCACACCTACCCACTATGAATATTCCATTTACCAAGTTTCAACGAGGAAATCCGATTGTGTTTTAAGTTTTGGCCTGGAAACAAAATTCTAAGTCGCGTATCCTTTGAACATGTAGGATGAATTTGAAAAAAAAGCACCAGTTGAATTGACGATGTTTCCATATACTTGGCGTTTCAATGAGCTAGGCTTCGATTGTACTGAATTCTGGTCCGGAAACAAAATTCAGAGTTACATTACCTTGGAACCGACCGAAAATAAATGTAAAACCCAAACATAATTGTTGAAACCCCAGGAAGAACCTGGAGACGGCACTATGAAAATTCGAAACACCAAGTTACAATGAGCTAGACCGTATGGGTTTTTTTTAGATATAGTCTAAAAGCGAAATACATGTCAGGACAGTTGAAAGCCCTAAAAGATAACAGTTTGGATAACAGAAATCAAACTCTACGAATAGTAGTATTTTTCACAATGAAATTTGCGTAAAGAAGAAATTTCACAGCTCTTTGTTTTTCAACTCCAATTTATTTTCATCAACTATCCGACCCATTATTGATTGTCTAATTATTAAAAAGTCATTGGAAACACAAATAATTATTTTTTACATTGATAGTATTGTTTTAGTCAAATTTATTCAACTAGTACATAGATATTATGAAAAAGCAAATTGATTAGAATATTTCAAAAGATCACTCTGTTAAAATGAAAGGTGTGTTTTTGATAGATTAACGGGACAAGAAACACAAAAATACGTTTCAGAAAAACTGTGCATTTGAATATTGTTTAGAGTAGCTTATATTTTTAATTCGTAGAGAAAACTACTTCAATTCAGTAGAGTAGCGTTCTTGACTATACATTTAATGCTATTTTCGGAACAAAAAAGCAACAACACAATGCGCTTCTCGGAACTGAGCGTTCCCTGATAGTACAAGGTGACACGTGTTGTCGAGAGCAACTTTTATATGTTCTGAGTGCCATTGTATCAGAGATAGACCTAACATTGAATACATTATTGATATGTTACTCTGTTTTATTGCTCACTTCGGCTTATCCGACATCGCAAGATATGATTAGGTTTATATTTTCATTCCTGCATTTCGTTACGCGAATGTGAAAAAAGAAATTGAGTTGTAAAATTGTTGAAATAATTTAAAAAGTAATGAAAATGTTTAATTGATTTATTTCATACAAATGTTATTGCGAGAAAACAATATTAGGTGCAGCTGTACGATAGGGTATAAAAGAAACTATTATTGTTGTTAATGCCGTTCTAAATAAGGATTAATTTCTTTAAATTCTACACAAGCTACCAATAGTTTATTACTTGGTGTGCACATGCAGGTCTTTCATTATATCGAAGGTGTAAAGTGTTGTAATCAACCAATGAAATCGCCAATGTATTACCGACGGGAGCTAGCGAAGCTGTACATAATTTTAGAAGTACATTTTACAAGGTATCAACAATCGATAATTGTTTGTCAAATGAACCTGAACATGAAATTATTATATTCATGAATCTGAACATCCTTGAAAATTTAGAAATACGATACGCATGGAAATGAATGTCCAAGCGTAAACAGGCATGTATGTGCGTACTTGATACGCATGGAATTTATTTTAGGGCCGTACTTAATCATTTTATAGGCGTACATTACGCGTGTACGACCCTTATCTATAGCGCTGCTTTAATATTAATCTTTGCTTTATTATTGACATAGATCGAAACTGTCATATTGATAAAATTTATTTCTTATTTTAAAAACTTCAAAAACTCAAAAATAAATAAATGGTTTATTTAGCCCAAGCTATGCATGTTTCCCTCTCAATTCAAATTTGTATAAGAAAAACTTTTGAAATTAAGGATATATATCATTGTCCACAGCAACTTTTAATTGAATTTGACAGAATTAAAAGAATTTTTTAACATGCATTTTGTTGCATGGCCGTGAATTGATTTAGCTGTAAGATCCAGCGTTGAATATTGCTATCTGGTCCATTCAGAATATTGGTTATCAAGACTTTCTTTAAAATGATCTTATTTATGTCAGTGCCAATATCATTGGCGTAGTGACAACGTGCTTTTGTTTGACGGACAGAACAAGAGTTAACTCCCTTGATTTCAAGTTTCATTTTCTTTGTTTTATGCGAAATTGCTATTTGGTTCATCGGTTAAGCCACTTCCTCTACAGATAATTCAGGGTTGTTTGACATCCCAGTGGAACAGATGACACCAAATGTTAATTGTGCGTGCAAACGGTACAGTTAATAACTGATGATCATAAATGAGTCATTGTTTGCATATACATAAATTCGCACGAGTTTCGTAAAAGTCATATGACACACTTCCGAGGGTAATAATTTCTTTATTACCGATTCTATTCAATATAAAATGCACTGAAATATTCAGAAAACGGCCTGCTTTCCTTGCGACGGCCCGCCACAGTGACGTCACGAACAATGGTTTTATGACGTCACAGACGACAAAATGCGGTAACTCGCGCAAAAACAATCGTTGCTAGGCAAAAGTGATATGTGCACATGTGCTCATATTGAAAATATGTCATCACTTATGATTGACCATATGGGTAATAAATACTCATACCAACAACACGATTATTGATGGGATTTTCTGAAAAAATGTTTATAGGTATCAATAAATGCATATGTATCATGTATTGATATATGAGCTATTGAAAATATATATAGAAAGATACCCAACATATGTGTACGTGTGTGTATATGTTTATGTGTGTAAATGTACTTGTATGTATGTGTGTGTATATGTTTTTTATTTATATTCATTTAAATTAGTGTATGTATGTATGCATCTGTGTATGTGTCTATTTATATGATATGCTTCATGATGACGGCAGATTTACGATGTTCTCACTACGTTTTCTATTAAGACTAAATTTCTAACTTTTGAATCAGTGAAAAGAGCCATAATGGCGTACACCCGATCACATATGAACACAAAGCAATTCAAGAAGAAATTGTCGAATCCTATTTATCCATTCAATGTATTAAAGATTGACGTCATAATTGGGAGTAAAGAACTGTACGCCTCTCTTGTAAATTCGAAATTTGTTCGCCTGCCATGCTATGAGAAAAAATCCTAAAAAGTGACCTTGAAGAAAATGATTTGAAATTTTTTAATATTATTGCCAATAAATGTACGAGAAGCACAGACTTGAAATGGTTGCCATATAGAATTATTCCCAATATTCTCCCAACAAAACAATTTCTTTATAAAATTGGATATACATGTACATCATCACCATTATGTTCATTTTGTGAAAAAGAAGTAGAAACAATTAATCATATTTTTGGGGAAATGTGAACCTAACTTTAGACTATGGAAAGAAATCGAATCATGGTTAAACTCTGTACAGTAAAAACTAGAATTTACAAATAAAACAATCATTTTGGGAATGAAAGGAAAGAACAATAATCCTGTAAATCAATCGTTTTACTTGTCAAACAGCATATTTACAGATGTAGCATAAATGGTTTTAGACCGAAGTTAAAATATCTTAAAAGTGAAATTATACAATATTACGATTGTCAAGATATGTTTTTTTATCAACAGAAACTGAAGAAATGTTCTTTAAGTACTTGTCAACTTTACATTTACTACTTGGAGAATAACCCAGTCATTAACTAAGTTGAATTGTACTAATATATTTGGATGTATGTAACTGTATTTATATGTCGAATGTCTTTGTTTTTGTCAAATGTGTCTTTGCCTGTACCACAAAATAAGGACAATTAAAAAAATATATTTAATATTTTTTTATCTAAGGTACTGTTTCATCGATAAATGTTATTTCTTATTTCTGTATTAACCCGCAGAGTCGTCTATATCCCCCGCAAAAGTGTTAAATATATTGAACAAGAATATGTATTCTTATTAACAGTCAAAAGAGTAAAGTAGGAATATGATGACAACCCCCGAAGGCACCTGGACAGTGTTCGAAATTGACGCCGGTCCGTAGGCCAAAGACCGATTAAAACAAAGCCGGGCAGACAAATTTGATTTGCCTCAGACCATTTTTGCCTGCAGTTATCAGGAATCCTAATTTTATTTCCTTGACTTTTCACGGGTAAGAAAACATAAACTTATGCTTCATAGCTAGATTAAAGAGTTATAAATATCATTTCCTTCTCCGGTGAAATTTCGGCTGTTCCATTGGCCGAGGTGTTATCTCAGCTAAGGAGTTTGTTGATCAGCTGATATTCATCATAGCGATGGAGAGACAGCCTCGGCAAATAGCGGATGTTGAAAAGGAATCGTATAACTTTTAATTGAGATTTCCTGTTTTTAATTTACAAACCGCTTAAACGAAACTATCAATAAAAACATTATAGAAACAATTCAACAAATGAATGATGTTACAATGCTATATAACAGCAACAGATAAAGCAAATTGCAGGAATGTTTACACAGAACTTTTTCACTGGATGGAGATGTTAAATGTTTAGGTCATGTGACATATCACTCATTCTTTTTTATACCTTACAAATTTCATTTTGAAATAATTATCAACTTATTAATTAACAAATTCAATTCATAGAAATCTAGCCACGGTAAAATCCATCTATGACGTTCGAGCAATAAGATAACAAGAAAATTAAATGATAATATTTTGAAGGTAAGATAACATGATAAGGAGTGTGGGGTAGCCTATTAATAAGAGGGGAGTTAATTAGGGGAAGGGAGTGTTATTGTAACCTCATCCTGTTATTGTCACCTCGTAAATCCACCCTTATATAATATCATTTTATTCGTAGCATATATCTTTTAAAGTTTTCCTTTTTAAATAAAAGTGTATATACATTCCATAGTCTCTCATAACCCTGATTGGGTGGCTCGTATATTTTATGTCTTATATCTTATTACCGTTTTATGTATGAAGTGAGACTTTAATAAATTATCTGTCTGTCTGTCTGTCTATGTCTGTACCTCACCATATCTCCAATTGCTTGAAAACGGTATAAAAAAGCTAGACAGAACCGTCGCTATCAGTACAATATTTTTTCTTCCTTATATATCTTGCAGTTGTTGTAGTGAGATGCTTTCAGTTACTTTTGCAATATTTTGCATACTAGTTTAATCATCAAAATTTACATTACTATGGACTTATAATAACATAAAAAATATTTATTTAGTTCAAGAACATAGTTGTTAGGACCTACAGTGTATCATAAGGACCAACAACTTTTCAAACCACTATGCATTAAGTTGTTACATCCAAAAAGTTTAGATGTTTTATGGGGTTTTTTAGTTCAGGGCCGGAAACGAAATTCTAAGTTGCATTTTTCTTGAAATGGCCAAACACACATGCAGAAGGAAAACGAAAACACCTACATGTCACAGCTTTACATGACGAATGTTGTAATGAGCCTTGTAGTATATGATCTCTGGATCGTAATCAAGCTTTAAAGAATCGTTGCAACGGAAATGGCCAAAAATAAAATAGGAACTAGAAAAGGCACCAGATAACATAATGGCTAATGGGTGAAAGGGAAAAACAATAGACACATAATTTTGTGAAGAGATATTCATTTATTTTGTATTAGTGATTTCAGCTTTATACCGTAGTTTGAAGTTGAAGACCGTAATTTAGCACGTCTTTTCATCGTCAACCGTCAGCCACAAGTGATGTTGTAAAGATGTTATGGCTCCCCAACAGGCCCCTATGCAACAGAACCGTCCGAAACCGTTAAAAGGCAATTGGACTAAAGGCAAGGCGAGTAATTAAGCGGTCAGTTTTGACCAATCTCCATAAATGAGCTCGTTTTGAGTGGTGTCATCAGAATTTTGCGTCTTGGAGAAAGGTAAATGTTCGGACGAGATTCGACACGTCACAGATTGCTGCTAGCCAGCATCAGATTCCTACGCAGGTGGATCGGTTATGGTATGGGGATGCATATCCCTTTAATGTAAATTTGATGTGGTCACTGTTCAAGGAAATCTGTTCTGTTGCCCCGTTTTGACAATCATCCATTGGTCACTCGTCCTGTGTTCATTAATGATAACGCCCGACCTCACCGTTCTCGACTTGTGAATGCTTTTTGCTGAACAACGCAAAAACGAAACTGCCATAGCCTGCAATGAGCTCGGATCTGAATCCGTTGGAAAAAATTTGGGATATAATTGGGCGTCGACTGCAAGCATTAGATCATCCTGTGCGAGAGCAGCTAAACATCGAGAGTGGCAGCAACTTCCCCGAGAACGCATCAGAAGACACATCTCAAGCATTAGAAGGAGGGTTTAAGAAGTCGCCCGCTCACCTGGCGGATAGAGCCCTTATTGATATCAGTCTTGTTTGTTTGAATAAGATGTCAAACAATATTTTCAAACTGCCACACAATCACTGTCACCAGTTTTGAAGATTGTAACCAAAAAGTTGTAACCGAGTGACTTTTCATGAAAAACCAATGGTCACGCCCATCTTGCATTATAACGAGTAAAATGTTTCAAATTGTATTCAGCATTGTTTTTGGATCAGCCGAATGGATGCACTTAAAGGAAATAACACTTCTCTCTTTAAGTTTACGAATTTTTCACAATGTTTTGGCATTCTGCCTAAAATCACAAAAACGAGGTGGTTCTAGATTAAGTTCTTTATTTATATAAAGCTGCAATTAGAACCAACCATACCGCTGGCATGACATTGAACGTGAATAAAGAATATACAATATTTGTAAATGACCTGTAACTGAAGGCGATTTCCTTTATGAAATTAAATCCATAGCTTGTATAAATCAACGATAGAAGTATATTCCAAGTAAACATTTATCATTTCAAAGCTTAATAGCTTATAAAAGGAAAAAATTGTAAACCGATGCTTTATACAATACAAATATTTAGCATTTATATTAAAATCATTGATCAAAAAACTATATTAAATGATTACATCGTATGTGCAAACTGTAAATTATCTGTATTTTATTATTCTATTGAATGTGCGTAATTGTACGTCATCTAACCTTTATGTATTCATAATAGTGTCAAATATTCTATCTCACGTACCAAATAGAGTGTGTGTTTTTTATAATAGAAAGTTTGAGTTTGAGTTCGAGACTCGTACAGGCTAAAATAAATGTCTCATTCAGTTCAGCTAAATCTTAATTGCTTTACAAATTCAAAGCTTGAAACCTACGTGCAAAGCAAATATTATTATTATATTCAGTGCAAATATGCCATAACTTAAACTAAACGACATAAGGGAACCAACGTATAAAACAAAAAAAGAAAAGACGACCAATTAGATTCACTAAATGGCATGTTATCGACATTGGTTCAGGTAAAACGTGTGCTATAAGAGCACAAAACCTCCCTCTAGACGATATGTCATTCTGCAATCAAAAGGTAAGTTGTGGATGGGGTTAATGTTGCAATACATTTACTGTCATTTTGAAATTGAAAAGCAGAAAAGGCTATACTAAAATGCAGTCAGCTTTACTTTAGAAATTTATGGAATGGCGAATGAGAGTTGGATTTTAAATCATAACGTACACTTTACGTCAGAATACACGACCATTTTATTGATTGAGTTGTTGAGGAAGTTTGAGTTTTAATTGTATTAATTAATGTCTCCTATTGATTAAAATGTAAGTGTATAAGGATGGTTCCTGTCTGAGTATCATTTGGATATATCATGCCTTGGTGACAGACGTCGCTAGTATGCGGACTTATGGAGAAAGAGTCTACGAATCTGAGCTCGGAGGGGACTGGTCTCCAAACCGTTCATTCATGCACTTTCGTGCAGCAACTTTTTCTGCCTGATCCCGGGCAGATGACATTATTAGGTTTAATGAATGGAGAAGGAGGATATCGGTATATAGATCCGAATGTGACTCAATCGAGTAGTTCCGGACGACGCTGATGTAGCTTAGAGGGACATCAATCTTCTCTGATATGTTTAACGCTGCATGCTTGACAGCTTTGGAATGATAGACACTTTGAAGTTTCGTTTTGTCCTTGAACTTGGGGTCCAATTGGTCAACGTGAGTCAGCACAATTCGATACGTAAGAACTGAAAAATGAAAATGAATTGAAAATTCGCCTGTAAAAGAAAGTGCCTACCAAAAAGAATAATATGTACGTCATAAAATTAACAATATGAATAAAGCTATACGACAATATGTTCTGAAATATATTGATATTCGTCTTGTAATTAAATTGACTGGATATCCCAAACCATCAAATGATAACTTAAATTACGCGAAATGAAGAAATGTGAATGCGAATGGATTAATTCAAATTATCTGGTGATAAGCTAGAATGTATTTGTTGGAAATATAAGGATCATTTATAAGACTGGCTTTGACCGTGAAAAAAATGTTAAGAGGGTTATGCCTAGACTGAGATTGTTCTGATTGAAAGGTTGAGAATAATAACCTAACAGAGCAAAACATTTGAACTATTCATTTCTATAGTTGGTGATGATCTTTGGTTCTGACAGCTGTGATAGGTAGGCATATTGATAGAAAAAAACTTGGTCACAAGCGATTTTTTTTTTAAAATTCGGGACACCCCTTACGGATGCTATTGGACTATTCAGATATATAGAAATCAGCGCTGAAAGACGTTGTTGATCGTCATTGTGCTGTTGGAGATTTGAAACGCGCCGATGTTTTCCGACAAGTTGACGAAGCGATTTGGGAGTGAGCATGTGATGTGCACAACGTTCAGTATTTTCGATAACTTGAAGAATGGCAGAATATTGCACTTTTTTAGATGCGTCACGGTTATATCACATAAGCGATTGCTGGTTTTTATGCCCGGTCTAGTTCATCTAGATAAACTCGTATTCCGGCCAGGGTCTTAGCTAACATCGAACATCAGTCGAACGCATTTTTTTGACGCACGTACCGCCGGGATTTTCGGCGGAACAATTATCGAGGGTTAGAGTCTAAAACGAGAATGAAATATTTATTTTAAGTTCGAAACTAGTTGTCGGATGGCTTAAAGGAACGTTTGTCTTCAATTGGGTATACTTGCTTACATTATATGTGTCTTACTTTATTACTTACAAGCTTTGAAAGCGAACGACCCCCTTTTTTTGCCCTATTTACCGCGTTTGCTCATAAAAGCGAAATGGCATTAAAAACGAATTCTGGCCAAATGAAGCTCAAATGCTTGGGTAAAGTGAGGAGCTTTTAAAAATCGTCATTTTTGCGTGGATGTTGACATTCATGGTTCCTTAGTATCATAAAAAAAAATTATCGAATTTTTATACTATCAAGCCACAAGACATGAAAATGATTTCTGTAAAACGATATTCCTATTGATGATGGCCATTGATATGCTCATCTGTGATAAACCTACAAACACTTTTTACGTAATGATTGAATCTTTCTTTAGTAACGTTTGAAAATATTCAAGCAGGTGAGGTAGAAATTTTACTAGTGTAATATTAAACAATGAAAGAGAATTTAAATTGGGAAGTATAAAATAAGAGTATCGTACATGAGATTGACTTTTATCGTTTCCTATCCCTTTTGGAGATTTAAATGTGTAAAACGATCACATGAATCCGATTGGTTTCTTTGTTGTTAATATTTTAACAACCTTAACTTTCGATTTGAAAAAATAATATCCTATTAACTCAAAATTAAATTTATAGAAAATATTATAAATGGACCGTTTTAAAAAAATATATAAAAATTGGTTTTTTAAAGTTATTGCAATTACACATACTTTTAATCCACTCAAAAATAGGTGTAATAATACAGGCTGTTTATGGCTATCCGCAACAGAATTTGTTATTGAGAGAGTTGAAGAATTTAAAGATACCCTTATCTCATCGATCGTGAAAAGGAATTCGTGTTTCATGTACAGCCCGATAAAGATTTATTAAAAACTGATGGCGTTCATTAGTTGTTGGAAAGAACATCGTCGGTATGCACGAGACCGTCAAAAATTGGTTTGAATGTTCCTTTTAGTGCCTTTACGAATAATTAACGGCGTCATGAAAGAAATTAGAAAGGGTAAAAGGTATCGCAGATTCATTTGTCAAGATATTACTCAAGAGAGTGATTCACAAATTTCATTCCACGAGGTCATTAATCATAAAATGTGGTCGTTTATAAACGTTTTTATTTCAAATATTTTGAAACTATTTGCAAATATATGTATTCATAATATAATCTATGAAGTATATCTGATTTTACAAGTTTTATTTGTATTGTCACAAATATCTATATCTACATCTGCTGAAAGTGTGCTTCCACCCATCAAATAGTGAACGTATGGTCAATCCTGGTCCGTTTTATTCTCCCTGATCTGCCCACTGTCTTTTGGGTGCTTGTGATCCACGTGTTTAATATCTAAAATATTGTTGAATGCACGTTAAACCCCAAGTCACTCACTCACTCACCCCGTTTTAATCTGGATCCGCATATAAGAAAAGATTATTAGCATATCAAAATGGCGACAACTAATAATATAAGTGGGCAGCTTGGTTTCAAAGCTTGTTAGTAATAAACTGAGACTAAGTAAGTGTCCCAAATCGAAGTTGAATATTAGTTTTATCAATCCAAGGAAATAAGGTAATGGATAGATCAAGATTTCATTATCAATTTAAACCCAACCCGTTTCGCCTCTTGGTCTCACATAGAGTGTGTCAAATAAAATCCACTCGCCGGCTAGACGTTACACACCTAGATATGTTCATAGACAGGTATTTATATGCTGGACTAAGGAACCCTCAGAAGTGGTAATTTTAACGAGACGTAAGACAACGTACAAGCACAGGAAGAACAGACCACTGACGTTTTGCTAAGTTAGTCGTAAGTCAATTTTAATGTGTAGTACATACGATAATCTTAGGGTGAAGAGAGTTTCGGAACTCCTGACCTAAGAAGCTAAAAATGTGTTAGAACTTTCCTGTTTATCCCTTATATAAAGGTAAACATGCTTCCAGATATTTCCAATTCAAGAGAGATCACAAAATGAGAAAAAAAACTGATTACTTAATATAGCGCTGTAATCTCTATTCTTAGTATCAAACATTTAAGAACGCCACTTTTATGCCAGTTATTGTAAAATATGTTCTATGTTTAACAACATAAATTATAATTACCCATTTTATAAGCAATAAAACTATTATATGAATCAATCAATGATATCAAAATTGAACATGCTATCTGTACAACATGAACCAGCTTAAATTAAGAAATTTATATATATTGATTAAAAGTGCACGATAGTTGCATACTACATCATGTACAGTTATGTATTTCCATCGCCTTTATTGTTTTAACGAACGTATGCTTGTCTGAACAAGAGTATATATAAATGCGTCTGAACGCGTCTTTTTACATACACAGATCTCTAAACTTCTTCCCCTTTATTTTTTCCATGAAAATAAGTTCATGTGGTCATGTTTATTAATCGTGAAATTCTTTTGTTAAAAACGTCAAACTAGCCATCTCTTTACATTAACGCTCCTAAATATGTTCATCAGAGTAGGTATGCTATATTTTTACTTGTTAGAAAGGCTCATTTCTTTATAAACTCTTCAAAATAGAAACTTGACACTGATTTTCAATGTTCAATATACAGACCACAGATTGACATTGTTACGCTGTAAAAAGGGGGCGGGATAGCGCAGTGGTTAGCGCGTCCGGCTTCGGATCAGGAGGTCCGTGGTTCGAATCCCGCCAGGGGCTCGGCAACTTTGTCTGCAGTAGAGAACTGTTCTACACGCAGTCAGGTTTGGGTGCAATGCTACACTGAAATTCAGCGCAGTACCACCCATGGTTCGCTAGTTCCAGCCGATGCTCGCAGGTTTCACCGCAATGCATAGCCACAATGGTGTTGCGGGCTTTCTCCCTGCACTAATACTAGCAGCCGCGATATAAGTGAAATAATCTTGAAAGCGGCGTTAAACACCAACTCACCTCACCTCACCTCACGCTGTAAAAAGTCTTGACAAACACGTGCAACATGTGGTTGAGCATTGTCCTGCTGAAAGAGACCAATATGGACGTTGAGGTGAGGAATAACGTAAGGCTGTAGGATCAAGTCCCTATACCGTACTCCTGTGAGGTTACCCACAACATGCACAAGGGGTGTCCTAACACCGTGACGAATCCCGGCACACACCATGATACTCCCACCTCCAAATGGGACAACCTCCTGAACACAGATGGCAGCATAACGTTCTCCACGACGTCGGTATACACGTGCTCATCAATCACAGACAATGGGACTCATCAGTGAAGAGAACGGTTCTCCACCTTGCACGTGCCCATCTCATCCTTTGTTGACACAACTGGAGACGTTCGGCCAGATGACGTTGCGTTAAAACGGGACGTCGAACCGGTCGTCGTGGGAAAAGTCCAGCCTTTCTCAGCCTGTTGCGTACCGTTTGGTCGGAAATTCGACGCAAGCCTGGGATCTGCGTTGTTGTTGACGTTGCTGTCCTGGTGCGTTCCCGAAGGTGGAGCAGTCGGATGTACCGATCTTGGGCCCGAGTAGTCACCCTTGGTCTGTCTGACCTTGGTCTAACATCAACGCTGTTTTGGGTGTTGAAACGGGTCCACAATGAAGAAATGGTCTGTCTGGACACGCCAAAGTGTGTTGCAACATCTCGCTGCGTCACTCCTGCTTGCAGTCTGCCAATAGCGTTGTTGCGATGTGCTCTGTTCAGTCTTGGCATTCTTCAGGTCGCTGTACCGATGTTGTGTAGTCTGAATGAACAGCGGCTGATATGGCTTTTTATACCCCTAAAGCAGACGTGTCTGTATGTAAACCTCTATGATCCCATGCTGCACATGCTTTGGCAGAAAATGCATTTGGATGAATCGCTCGTTTTCGTCCCTGAACACAACGTTAACTTTTTGGGCCATTGTTTTTGGTAAATTTACACTTTTGAGCAAGCTTTTCCTTAAATTACAGGTATGTATCATCGTTTCGAAAAAATCCATTTCGTATGAATGTTTTGTTGTTGTTTTTAAGAGTTTATATACGATTTCAGAAGCTAATCAACAGTTCATCTGTTTTACACACATCAAGGTATCTTAGAATATGCATGTAGAACTGTTAATGTGTTTGTAAACACTCGTGTATTTGTATACGTCTATATGTTTATTTGACAATATGAAGACTTATGAATAAGTTAGACTGACACATATATCTATCTAACTGACCTTAAATATAGACGTTATTCATTATGTTCTGGATTGAGAAAGATGATAGCCTATATTTTAACGATTAAATCAACACTTGATAATTTCTAAGTTGTGTTTGTTCAATTCAATAAAAAAAGGCTTAAAAAGGTTATGTTAAACCTATGGTTGTGTTATCAATAAGCTCCGATATTCGTATTAAAGATATTCCTTTCAATTCGATTACATCCAACTTGACAAACCTATCATTATTTAGACGTATCGAGGTCAAGATGTAACTACGCTTAAGATCAAAAGTCGTGATCACAACGGGACTTTTTTACATGTATAATGTCTTTCTGATTACAAGCTTATCGTTTGTATAGAGGAACGAAACGTGATTGTTTCATTCCTCTTTTTTCAGTTCAATTTTAAAATCCCTTGTTAATGACGGTCAATTTCACATAAAACGGATTGCACAACACATTTGCAATTATACATGTACATGTTAAAGGTAAAACCTTTGATAATGTGATCAATAAGTTTCAGTACCTCCTCAACTTAAAGATGTATGTTTCAAATTGTTTATAAACTACTTGTCGAACATTTCACGGAATCCTTTGTTTATATCTACATCGGTCAGATAAGACAACGTTTTCATTTCAATCTGTTCTCGCTCCTTCCTAAATACTCTGATCTCTTTCGGGCTAAATCCCTCGTATGGCTGGCGGCTTGATGTTCGAAGCTATGCTCACCTGTTATAACAGTAGTATACATCTTACCTCCTTTAGCCGCTAGTTGAACGATAAGGCTGATGTGTCCTATGACATCGTCTGAAATTTCGTCTCCATGTTTAATAACAATCACAACACAGACCGCGTTTTTGTTATATTGGGCTGGATTCCCAAGTTGTGCAGTGTCCTCAATATGAAGGTTCCTGTTCAGCTGCAATAGAGATTGATAGGTATTTCATCAAAAGGGCTTGAGGTTAAATGGAAGAGAACAAGATTATTTGCCATAAATATCAAGGTCAATCAAACAGGGATAACGACTTAAAGACCAAAACTCAATCACCAGTGGGACAATTTTGCCTCTGATCTGACGCAATACTCAGTTTGTAAGTGTTTTGTGTTTGAGAGCCACTCCGTGATTTTCATAACATAGTATTCACCTTTAATACGAACCTAAATATCATATGTGGTGATATAGAATCAAAACACTTTAACTTTTCATGTCCAAAAGACATATATATGACAAATACTGGTTTTCCATGAAAATCTAAAAACAGCCTTATAAATGCACAGAGGTGTGTGTCTTTTTGGTAACAGTCGATACATCGCGATCAAATGATACCATTGATTACGTTTGGCATATATGACTCCAACAACTAACGGAGTGGCTCTTTAAGACTTGCGAAATGACGGCTTTGACTGGTTGGAAAGTGTATTGCCGCATATGTTGAGATGAATTTTATACAGAAATAACATGGAAACATCCCTTTGATGAACATATTTTAATTGCCTGAAATGTTTTGAGTTTTTATTAGTTTCTTCAAATGGCAATTAATGAATAAGATTGGATTTTATCGATTGGATTTAATAGATTATCAATGAGGCGTGGTTATCAACATCCCCCATTGGTTCTTACCCAGCAGGCACATGACGTCTTTTAGACGTCTAAATTAGGTCTAAATTGGCTTAGATGTGTTTAAGACCTTTAAAAGACGTCCCCATATAGACGTGTAAGCCTAGACGTTGAATAGACGTCTTAAGGTAGACCTGCATTTCATACAATTTTATCATAATGCTTTAATATTTGAGTTTGAAAGATGTTTCCTTTGACTTATTGAATACAGACAAACCTTTCCAATATTAGGAATTAAACATTGAAAGATTTCTGTCACTTAACATGAATATTACAATATATTTTGTAAGTAAAGAAAATATTTGCTTAAAATTATATATAACACTCAAATGTCATTCAAATTACATCCTATAGAATTATCAAAACTACAAATTTATAAGAAAAAAAATTATGAACTGTTCTAGGTGAAGAGAATCGAACTTCAATCCTTATCTAAATTGTACTCAATGCAGTGAACATATGCTTTCCATGCAGAGTTGCGACTCTTACATGGGCTTTAATTAGGCGCCATTTTCATCCCTTTGTTCACAAAAAGATGGGATTATTTCGTCTACAGTTAAGGTAAGACTGTTTTCTCTATGTTGGATACGCTTATTAGTTATATATTGTCAGTAATCAAGATTCTCATTCGTCGGTATCTTTCCTTTGTTTACAATGGTCATGCTTTTGATGGTACAGCCTCTTCCATTAAAAACTTTCAGCTCGTAATTTTGTGATGCTACTTCAAAAATATGTGAGTAGTGTTTTGTTAGTAGCATCACATTTTTAAAAAATATTGCTTTCTCTATTTTTTGACTGAAACAAAGTAATTCATGACCAAATTCTTTCCCTTTAGGTATTTTGTTACCCGAACTTTCATAGTAGAATATTAATTATTAATACATTCTTATTAAATGCAGAGAGCCTGATTCAGTGTGGAAAATTTTCATTTTCAGATAACTGTCATAATACTTGACTTATGACATAGATTCAACTATTGTTAATTTCTAGTTAGTGATATGGTTTCATTTGGTGTCTGTAGCTTACCAAATATTTAGTGTTAACCTATATTTTGATTTGAATCTGAATATATAGGTACAAATGTTGAACCTGATCATGAGTTGAGATAACAATTAAGGTTTCAATTTATTTTCAGATACTTTCACAAATCTGTTACAAGGACGCAATCAAGGATACAATTCTCTGGAACGGCTGAATTCTTTTAAGATGCTCTTCTAAGAATTACTCTTCAGCTTTGGACACTGATATGAAGTAAAGTTTATTTTTCAAACAAATAAAAGCTAATATTTTTGTATTATCATTACAATATAAACTCTTCAAAAAAAGAAACTTGACATTCATGCGAAATTAATTTTTTCGAAACGTGCATGGGATCATGAAGGTTTACATGCAGACACGTCTGCTTTAGGGGTATAAAAAGCCATATCAGCCGCTGTTCATTCAGACTACACAACATCGGTACAGCGACCTGAAGAATGCCAAGACTGAACAGAGCAAAACGCAAAAACGCTATTGGCAAACTGCAAGCAGGAGCGACGCAGCGAGATGTTGCAACACTCTTTGGCGTGTCCAGACAAACCATCTCTTCATTGTGGACCCGTTTCAACACCCGAAACAGCGTTGATGATAGGAAAAGGTCCGGCAGACAAAGGGTGACTACTCGGGCCCAAGATCAGTACATCCGACTGCTCCGCCTTCGGGAACGCACCAGGACAGCAACGTCACCAACAACGCAGATACCAGGCCTGCGTCGAATTTCCGACCAAACGGTAAGCAACAGGCTGAGAGAGGCTGGACTTTTTCCACGACGACCAGTTTTAACGCAACGTCATCTGGTGGAACGTCTCCAGTGGTGTAAACAGAGGATGAGATGGGCACGTGCAAGGTGGAGAACCTTTCTCTTCACTGATTAGTCCCGTTTTCTGGACGAGCAGGTGTATACTGACGTCGTGGAGAACGTTATGCTGCCAACTGTGTTCAGGAGGTAGTCCCATTTAGAGTAGGGAGTGTGGGCCGGGATTCGTCACGGTGTTAGGACACCCCTTGTGCATGCTGTGGGTAACCTCTCAGGAGTATGGTATAGGGACTTGATCCTACAGCCTTACGTTATTCCTGACGTCAACGTCCATGGTGGTCTCTTTCAGCAGGACAGTGCTCGACCACATGTTGCACGTGTTTGTCAAGACTTTTAACAGCGTAACAATGTCCAGACATTGCCATGGCCAGCCAGGTCACCAGATTTGTCTCCAATTGAGAATCTCTGTGATGAACTGGATCGACGCGTGCGCAGTAGGAATCCACCACCCAAAACACTTCCAGGACTTCTTGCAGCACTTTAGCACGAATGGCAGAACATTCCACATTGACATCTTGATTGCTTCCATGGGTCGTCAGTGCCAAGCAATAATCAATGTCAATGGTGGCCATACCCGATACTGACATTTGTGCACCCCTGTGAAGTTGAAACACTTGTGCACCTGTGCATTTCAAGATTATGCTTATTCTGAATAAAATTTACTGAACAGAGATCTTGAAACAGCGTGTTAGTTTTCGTTTCAATGTTTAACTTGCATCTGTGGTCTTTATATTGAAATTTGAAAGTCAGTGTCATGTTTCTTTTTTTGAAGAGTTTATATGTTGATTGCATTACATATATTTTGATATTGAATAAACATTTCATCTAATTTGAGCTTTTTTCTTGTTTATTTTCAAGGCACAATTGCGCATCACTTAGTCTGAAAATTTTTAATCTATTCATAAGAAAATTTAAACCTGAACATGAAATTAAGTTACCATATCAAATTTTAAAATGACATCCATGATAAGTCATTATGTTGGTTAAATAGTGAAATAATTGGGCTTAAATCTATCAATTTTCATCTAAAATATGCAACTGTGCCTTACAAAAATACAGGTTTCTGTTTGAAGCTCTGAACCTGATGAAGTTCCCACTGCATAGCATTATTATACTGGGGTATAACACAACCACCAAATGTGTTAAACGTTTTTCAGACTTCTGTTAAATAATTTGGGAGGTATTTATGTATCATTCCAACTGCGGATCCGCCCCATCTTAAGATGGGACGCGTCCCAACTTGGAATCCCTAGTTGGGACGTCCCCTCTTAAGATCGTACGGGGGTTATTAAATCATGCGAATAATATTCTTATTCATATATGAAATTTGATAATAAAACGTGTTTTTAAATGATTTAGGAATATACATTTCGTACCTGCACAGAAAATTCAACTTTATAATCAATTACTTGACCTAGTGGGTAGAAGTCATCTCTCATTGTCTACGAGCCATTGAACATAGAATGGATTGTAAACATAACTGATTTAAACGTCCATTTAAGGAATAATTGAACAAAGTCTCACCGGATTTTGCCAAAAAAATACAATGTTGATTAAATCTTTGTTTTCTGCATTCTTTTAATGTGTTATACAACCATAAAGATTTAATCGATATAAACAGAGTGAAAACACTAATCGGCATAACAGCTAACAAACATGTTATTATTATTAACAATTTTTAAACAATACTATGTGTACATATATAGTTTGATAATATCTCTTATCACCCAAAATAAGAGGAATATTGACAGAGATCAAACTAATAGATATTTGAGTTCAAAATCTATTGATACATCGGGTTATAAAAGCTGGTATATGACTTATCTGTTTAACAAATAAATATTCCATGCAAAATCCTTGTATGGCAATCAATGTATCCTACGATGTTATCAAACAAGGAATGGTTTCAATGGGTAAGTTAATCTGACAGCGTAGCATGTTAGAGGACTTGCGTTTGACACTGAGACATTCATCTCAACCAGACATTAGCCTTGCATTGGCACTAATTACACAATTGGTTGGCTAAAACAACAGATAGGGCCAGAAAAGTTCACAATGTATAACCAGACTGTTATCTTTTCAATATATCTAGTAGCTAAGTTGACTAATTAAAATATAAGAATATTTTAAAACTTACATCGTTTTTATATTGTTGTAAGTTGAGTGTCCCAAATTTATAATAATTAAGCATTAGTGAACAACTAGAACATAACCTTGCCTTAATAATCATGAAATATACAAACTAACAATTCAATAGTGAAGAAACATAAAAACTAACATCATGAAGCAAAGATATGGTATTCTTATCATCTTACTTACAAAGATATGGTATTCTTATTATCTTACTTTTTCAATAAGCTACATAACAACTGTTGATAATCCCAAACTTTGTTGTACAAGTGTCCGAACTTAGAATTTCTTTCAGTTTTCAAATATCATTGATTATATAATTAATCATTTTGAAACTAAGATATTCTATTTCTACTCTGTTCTCTACAGCTGCAGAAGTTGACCATCCCAATTTAAAAGTTCTTTCTTTATTCCAAGATGGGAAGTTCTTATGGAAGAGTAGCGGATTATTTATTACCTGAACGTTAAGAATCATATTCATTTTTCTAATAGTAAAAGATTCTGGAGTAGGAACATAAAAGTTTAGTATCGATATGTTAGTGTTTATATTTGATGAGTTTTTAGTAGAATCGGAAAAAAAGTCCAAGATGACACGATGAAATGGCGGCCATCGACTGTCAACAGGTTCATTTATTCAGGTTTGAAATAATATTCGTGTTGCTCATAGTAATAACGTCTAGAGTAGATATACAAAGTCTAAGTAGAGTTAGGTTTTAGTTTTGATGGTTTTTAGTCAAATCTGAAAGAAATTCCAATTTTGGATGGTTAAATAGGAGAGTAGGGGATCATTAAGTCTAATTATAAACATGTGTATAACTTAGAGTTTAAAATAGTATACATACTCTATAGACTGCTTATTCATAGGGAATATCATATCTTAGTTTCAATGATGAGTTATTTTATATTAAATATGTAATGAAAGAAGTTTAAAGTTGAGGCGGCCATAGAAGAAGTCTCTTGATGAAAAAGTAAGGTATATTTTAATTGTAGAAATATCATATCTTGGCCTTAATATATCAGTTTATATATTTGTTCACTTATGAATTGTTAGTTTGTATATTTTATTTATATTCAGGCAAGTAGAAGATCATTTATGCTAAATATTATAAGTTTTAGATACACAACTTACAACAATATATTAAATGATGTTATTTTTAAATATTTGTATGCCTGATTCACCTTACTCAGCTATAATATTGATATGATAACATTCTGGTTAAACATTGTGAGCTTTTCTGGCATTAGCTGTTGTTTTCGCCAAACAATAGTGTAATTAGTGCCAATTCTGAATGGCTAATTTCTGAATGTCTCAGTGCCAAAGTTAGGTCCTCTAACATGCCACGCTGTCAGACTAACTTATCAACTGAGATCAGTCCTTGATGAATAACGTTGTATGATACATTGATAATTATGCTTTACAAGGATTGTGTATGGAATATTGCTTTTTCTGTATCAGGTTAGTTATGTTTAATTCAAAAACGATGTATCAATTATAGTATTTATCAAAACGGATCTCTTTTAGATAGATTTCAAACTCGTAAAATATTCAATATTTATCCTATATTTTGGGAGAAAGATATAAGCAAATTTGTATATTTGTATTGTTGCAACATTGTTAATAAATATATTATTTTTAAAAAAATGCCTTTGTATACTGTTTTCACTCTGTTTATATCGATTCAGTATTTATTGTACTTTAACACTTTCATAAAAGCAGAAAACGATAATTTTGTAGTTTCGGAATATCATACGAAACTGACTTAATTCAATCATTCATCAAATGTACATTTAAATAAGTTTTGTAAACAATGCATTCTATATTTAATGGCTCGTAGACGTTGAGAGTTAAATACAAGCCACTAGGTCAAGTAAAAGATATCAAGTTGAATTTTCTATGCAGGTGCGAAAGGTATATACCTAAAGCATTTAAAAAAACATTTTATTATCAAAATTCATTTGTACATAAGAATATTATTCGCATGATTTAATAACCCTCGTCCGATCTTAAGATGGGACGTCCCAACTTAGGATTCCAAGTTGGGACGCGGCCCATCTTAAGATGGGACAGCATTCCAAGTTGGGATGATACATTTACACTTCTATAGGTTTAATATATGTCTAACAAATGTCTATAATACGTCTAAAAGACGTCTTTACGTGTAAAAGAGGTTTTTAAGTCCAATATAAGTCTAATACACGTCTAATATACGTCTAATAGACCTTTAGACATCTAGGCTTAGACGTCTTTCTAGTACCATAGATTAGACTTTATTAGATAGGATAGACGTCTAGATAGAGTCTATGTGCCTGCTTGGTATTGACTTAACAACATCTTTCTTTAAGAACTCAGATAAACAAAAACGGTGTTCACGCTATAACTCTGGCAAATAATTCCGCATTCTTCTCAAGCAAACAATTTATTGATATCCTGTAGTCACACTCTAAATTCGGTAATTCTATATTTCTCTTCTGAGAAAAGGAAAAGGGCAATAACTTCAAAAGCAATTGTGCATACCATCAAAATATTGATAACCTGAATTCATACACCAAAGTTGGTTGTCTCAACCGGATGCTGAGCAAAGTTGTCCACTTTAACAAAACGGAAGCACACGCGAACGGACGAGCGAAAACGTACATCCCCCTTCTATTTCATGATTGGAAATGATAATGAATTATACCTCTCGACAGTCGCCGGGATGCTCAGTGAATATTTTGAAAGCTTGTGTTCTGTCCCTCATTTAATTGCTCAAAGTTCATCCATTGTTCGCAGATCAAGATCTCAGTAAGAGCTTAAAAAGTTATTAAGAACTTGTAGGACATGTGCAAACAGGTTTTTAATTGGATTCGGATTGAAAGGCTTTAGGGTCAAATCAAACAACCGTTCATGCAGTGTGTTTAGTATCTATTGGCTTATGTGAATTTTTTTTAATTAAAAGTTTTAATTGACGGAAAACATCTCCATTTGCCTGCATTGTAAAAAATATCTAAGATAAAGATTGCAGAGGTTCATATTTTCCTACCTGAGCATAGAAAGGTACCCTTCCTTCAACGATGGCTAAAATGTCCTTTTCCGTTATGTCAGAAGTTTCCAATAATCCTGGCGCATCTATCAGGTTCACATCGTCAAGCTTAGTTACATGTAACTGGAAGTAACAAGGTATTTTCACATCATCCTGTTGTTCAAAATTACAAACAAATAAACAAATTTCTTTGGATATATTAACCGTTTTGTGTTCGTTAATCGTTCGGCATGTATGGTCCCATTCTCTCCCCACAGAGGTAACTCCGTCATAAATTCTTATATACATCCTCTGTCTAAATACCGAAGATTGCAACTTTTAAGTACCTGGCAATATTTCAGCCAATGAAAACACCGAATGCATGACTAACGTATAACGAAAGACAACTTTTGAAACGATGTCGCTGATTGCACAACTAACTTTGATTGCATCCTATTAGCGATCTACATTTCTAGCAACCTATAGAGGTTGTATAGGAATTTATGACTGCGGTACAACTTTTGAGAGAGAATGGTGTGGTCCATAAACTGGTCACATTTTCCATGTCTCCAGATCTACTTCAACTCGCAACGTTAAACGGACTGACTTATTATATGTGCGTGGTATTTGAAATTAGTGACCCTATGGGGAGAACAGTGGCCCTGAGAAGAAAAGATTTGGCCCTGGAAAAACACAAAGTGGCAATTTGATAACTCGTGTTGAGTGGAATTCTGGAAAATATCAGATTTCACTTTTAAAATCTCTGAAGGCAAAACTTCAGTACTTGATTAGCTTAAAGGCATATTGTTGATAACTGACTTCGGAGTTCTGCTCCGGAATCATTGGATAGACAGACGAACAGATGGACAGACAATGATCATATCCAACGCTTTAACATATCAGAGCATATCTATGTACTTCATCCTATCTTGCTAAAATATATAAAATGATAATAAACTCCGAAGTATATATATGGTAGTATAATTTGAAATATATATTTTAAAATCTATATACTTATATAGTTGACAACTGAAACAGTAGAATTCCCCCAAACTCACCACTTTTGTTCCAGTAAAAGTTCCACCAGCTTCAGAAAAGTGCTTTGAGACAATTTGTCTCTTCCTCAGAGCAGTAATGAAACCGCTGCCTAGCGAAGATTTCCCACTACCCATTTCACCAAATAATATAATGTTCAGTTTCTCTTCATCGTTTCCATGCATAGTTGTCTTGATGGACTTTAACAGATCATCACGTCCCTGGAAGTTTACAATAGCTTGTATTCAATGAAGTCAATATTATGCTTACCAATGTAGTGTCCCGCCAGGTCTTCTTAAACATAATGAATCCCTACAATCTTATTATCAAAATCCACATAGTTTACGAAAGATTATCAAAACAATTTGAAATTTCATCTTTAGTCTAAAACATCGAGTAAGACTCTTTGCTCCACTTTGAAAATAATCTTGATGTTGGAAAGGAAAACTTTGGTACATGTTTTAGAAACATTGAATAACCCTTTGAAACATAATTTGATTACTCAACTGAAACATTTTACTCATACAAGAAATTGATCAAGTCCTTTGGCACAGTTACAATTCAAGCTGTGATCCTGTCGGTGTTCCTTTAGCTCCCTTACCCCGCAGCTGTTGCATCCCTCATGCTTTTTCAAAAGAGGGGGAATATCATTTTATTCAGGGAACAACAAGTTAATTGACAAATTTAAAGCATCTAAAACTTTAAACTCTACAACTAATCAGAGAACAATTTTCTTCATTTTCCTGGACTTCCATACAGAAATGGCTTCTTGGCTTGTTAGCGTCGATTTTCGAAAGTTGTTTGTCCAGATCGTTAAAGTTTACATAACTACAAACATATTTCACTATTTTCTTTGGAATATATGAATGTCTGAGTACAATATTATATACTGCGTCAAAGGTCGATACTCAAATATATTAGGTTTGGTAATGAAAGCCGTTTTTTTAATGCCACTTTTGATGGGCCGCTTAGATCTATCTGGGCCACAAACCAGTGAATACATGATCAGTCACACGCCCTTTATGTGACGTCATAAACAGAATCATTGCCTCGTGATCTATACATCTATCATAACAATATCACAGAAAAACCCCATTAATTAACGATTTTAAGAGATTGTTTTCCACTCAGTTGGTTAAATCATTTGACGATCTAACACTATAAAGCGTTTGGTGTAAGAAAGATATCCACTTCAATGGTAATTAAACAATTATTTAAGGCGGTATTTCAGTTGAAACAACGATGCGCCACTCTGTACAGTACTAGTCTGTTTATTACGTCACACCCGCACGAATTTTATGGCCCCTAGCCCAGGTGGGGTTTTCACAGCCGATAATTACGCTGTCTTTATCAAAAGGCTAATATAAGACGTTAATTGGATAAATTAACAAAATTCAAGCTGAGTTCTTATTTTGTTGAAAAATCTTTGAACGAAAATCGAGAAGTGATAAAGTCGAGGTTAGCGGTCGTTTGAAGAATTCCTTTTTCCTGTCTCACAACCAACTGCACATTTAATAACTCCATCCTCAAAACGTAACCGTTGATAAGTTTTCAACGAGTTTGACTAAAAATTCTTATAGATTTTTCTCTTTAAAGGATCGTTAATGTCGCCGGTTGTGATGGTTTCTTTTAGAGTATTATCAACACGTGCCTCTAACTTCTTGCAACTTCGGTTTCAGCTTTTTGTGTTCCGTAAGATTCGCGCCATTATCACTCATCAGTGCCGGAATTTCGTTGAAAGAATTCAGTAATTCGTTTGGTTTTCTTTTTCTGAGAAAATGAAATATTGATGCACACACCAAAATAACTATAAGTCGATATAATCAATCGATCTGACTCGTCTATAAGCATCGTTTTTGGAAAACGCATTTCGCCGAATTTGAGCATGCGCTGAACGAATACTAACACTCTGAATACCTGGATAATAGCTGTGCATAGATCGTGCATTGGTCGAGGAACGACCGTAAAATAATCTGTTATTTTAAGCGGCGATGATTATTTTTGAAATTTTCAAACAAGTCAGAAATTTTAAAAATATTTTGATGAAGAATTTCAAAGAATTTATTTTCTGTTCAAATCAATTTAAAAAAGGGACGACAATGATACATGGATATACAACTTCTATATTACACAGTGGCGACGTTTCGGTATATATCCTTATCCCGTTATCAAGCATATGGGAAATGATGGGTATAGTCATTATATATATGATGTACACATAGGTAATTTAAAAATAAACAATACAAGGGGTAATGTAACAATGAGATGCTAATGTTAAGTAGTCTTAATGTTTCGCCAATGTTGTTGATGCCACAGTCACAGCTTATGTTGTACACCACACGTTTAGGCTGTTGTTGTTTTGTAGTGGGGTTCCTACCGTTGGCCCGAATGTGTGAAATGTGTGGATGTGGAGAAATAGGTGTCTATGTCGGCTTTTTTCTTGAGTAGGCGACTGCTGTGGTGTGATGTTTTGCCCATGTTGGGAAGTGAGATGCAAATTTGGGCAGGGGTAGGCTTGGTAGTGGTTGGTTTAGGTGCTGGGTTGAGGGTGGAATTGATAACACGGTCAACAAGTGTAGTAGGATAGTTGTTTAGTTTGGTGAAGACATCCCGGAGGTATTCGACTTTAGCTTTAGGAGTGACAGAAGATAAGTTTGATAGTCAAAGGGGCCAACACTTTGGTGAGGTGCTGGGCGGTATTGTAAAAGACAATTTAAACAAAACAATTTATTTCTAGTTTCCATGCTGCTTTATTTGCCAAAAGTCATACCGTTTTTGCATCTGTTACTCATTCATAATTTGAAGATTTCTCAAATTCCTCTGACCCCTTGTCTGAATAAAGGAACACAAGCTGTCATTAGAAGCGTGTTTTATATCTTTATATCTATATATCTTTATATCTATATATCTTTATTTCTTTAGTCATTTTCTTTCCGTCCAACATTTGAAAGAGTGTAAAAATGAAAACAATTTGGAAGACAAATTGTGCAAACTCACTTAAAGAGAGTATGGTTTGATGAAATTGAACAAAAGCCTGTCAACAATAGTCATAAAGTGTTTAAGTAACTTAAAATAAATCGTTATAATGTTTAATTTGGTGGTTATCGTTTTTAATATGTTTATACAGACATGGCGATTGTGTATCTTAGGTCGCCTTTGACAATTTACATTTATAAATCTATGAGAGAATGTAATGGATTATGTCTATATTTTTTTTAAAAATCAAAGGGTTAAAATTAATTGTCCTAAATGAGGTGATCTTTTCATTGAAACTAGGCTGATTTTGACTGATTTAATCTGACATCCTTTTTTGGTATTATATGTGTCTTATGGAAACCTGAACAAATATAATCAGTTTAATTTTTCGTCTATGATATTCCAATTCATCAATCTTTTTAGCTTTCAACATTTATGTTTGATTAAGATCATTTGGTTATTTATCACATGAGTCCAAAATCGTTTTCTAAAAAATGTACCCCCTTCATTATAAGTACCCAAGACCAATCTCATTGAAATGAAATCTACAGTCTCCATGTAGCATATGACTAATGTATAATCATCAAGAAACTTAGTATTGGTATTTGTACGTGTTTGGCTGCTTTTGTTTCTCAGCATGTTTATGATTAATTTGTTTCACGATTACAACAAGCTAAAAGACGAAACGTAACTGTTTCCAAAATAAGCATTTGGATTGATACGGTCTACTTAAGGATAACGTTGAGGAATGCAGGTTTTGCCTGGCGAAAGATATCATCATAGCTTCGATTTGGCTTGTTTGTACAACAAACCAAGCTAGGGTAAATTGAATGTACATAAAATACATTAATTCGGGTATTTAGGCAGTTTGACATTCGGAAAACATTCGGAAGTTTGTGGTTTCCGAGATCTGAAAAGCGTACAAGCAAAATGCAACTCGTCAGCACCATAGATTACGGGGCGAATTCGCTGATTAGCTGATTTGAAATATGTCAGAGGCAAACCTGACGGCTCACTTAACGGAGCCTGGTGAAATCTACAAGCGTAATGTTGTGGAGCATGTAGATTTCATTTCAATGAGATTGATTTATAATAATAATGTGGATATTTGTATGGCGCCTTTCCACGTCCTAAGACATGCTCAAAGCGCTACCTACATCATTACCCTGAGGGAAGTGTACTTTCAAAGCTGCTACGTACAAAGCGCTAAGCGCGGCCCTATAGGTCCGTACAACCCTGTATTCGGGTACCCATTTAAGCAGCTGTGTGGACTGAGTGCAATGTGAATGAAGTGCCTTGCCAAAGGACACAACACAGTTTTGGACCCAGGTCACAAATATTTGGTGTCTTTACTGGGATTCGAACCCGCATCGTCGGCGTGAAGGGCCAGCACGCTAACAAATACACCACTGTGCTCCACAAATAAAGGACCCTTTGTTCAATTGTATTAGCACAGTCATCGAAAATATTTACGATATTTATGATGTTACTGCATTTCTTCGTAAAATGTCTGGACGTAGATCCCGTGTCATGCAGACAGTTCGCCATGGTGCTTGTTGATGTCCGAGTATGCGGTCGGGAAGGTAAGACAAAATTACGGTGCGCTGATTGGTAGAAAACTAAAGGGGCTGGTCTTGATGGATCAGTCTAATTTGAAACATTCTAAGATTTAGACGTCCACAAGATGTCAGCATTAACGCATGTTAATTGAAGAGAAGATTACAATAGCGTGTGCCTGGTGCTCTTACAAGAAGCCACAGTCATTAATTCTCCAAATTTGTGTCCCCTTTGGCCAAGATTCCTATTCTCAAGTTCAAACTCTATAGAGCCAATGATAATGAATATACCATAATATCTTTAAATTTGTGTGTAGATGTCTTGCCAGAAAAAAAACAACACATTTATTGTTGATAAGAAAAGGAAACCGAAAGCACTATAGATTTCATCTTAAAATATATTTTGCTTTAATGATAAGTCTCAAATAATTCTTACAACATTCATGCTCCTTACCTCTTTAGACCATTTTATGTTATGGTCTGAAGCCCAAATCTGAAATTGAGATAAAAAAAAATTCAAAATGCAAGTTGTCATTATGTATAAGTTGACGTATCCAATCGGCCACTTTAGATAATGTTGAAGACGCTTGTATTCGAGAGATAAAAGCAATTGTTTTGAACTTAATCCCTGAAGTTTGTTCTCAAACATTGGAAACATCAAAAGGACGATTGTATTAGACACGTTTCCCAATGAGATTAAATCCACATTGTTTCAAGAAAACTCAGTCAGACGAAAATGCCAATAATTAATCTAAATTTGTCACTTACTAAAATATGACTTTACATGACTATCTTTCATTACAGTAAAAATAAAAAGGTTTCGCTTTAAATTTTGAATTGTCAAATTCTGATAAGATATATTAAGAGTTTTTATGTTTCATGAATCTTCCCATTTCATCATTGCATATTTAGTTTCTTACATGTCGCAAACGTTTTCGAAACATTTTTAATACATTAATGGGCAAAAGGAACAATACCAATCTTTATGACTGGATATTTTGTTAAGGTTTAATGGAATTCGTGAGTTGGGGTTTAGCGTGCTTTGAACAATATTTCAGTTATTCAACACGTGGATGACAAGCATCCAATAGAGAGTGGACAGATAAGGGAGAAAGGGATCTAAAGGATAAGGGAAAAGACGGAAGAAAGGCATAGTGAGAGATATACAACAGGTTTCAGAACGACTCAAATTTAGTCTGGCTTCTACCCGTCGACCTGTCCAGCTTGGGTGTCCCTATCAGGAGCATGAAAGCTCCAGCTGGCATAGCTCTTGGGGTCTCTGAAGCACGCAAACCACCACACCGCGATAAGGTATTGAGTCCAGTGGTGGCCTGATATGGAAATAACGTTATTACACGGCATTGAAACGAGTCCCTCTCTCTGTAATCATATGTGTCACGGAAATGGTTGTGTTCCAGGCGTTCCTTTTCTTGAAAATTGCAGAAGAACAGAAATTTGCTGCATCCATATCATGCATTGCACGTGGAACACTTTAGTATAAAAGATAGGTTAGATCATTCCTCGACATATAAATATTGGTAAAACATGGCAATATGATACAAGAAGGAAAAGAGAGTTATTGGAATTGGCGCAAAACATGCAATGGATTTAGCAACGACGCTGGGTTTCCATTGTATCACTATGATTACAGACCGGTACCTTGTGTGCCCCTGACACGTTAACATCAACGTCGAAGTGGTTGTAAACAACTACAACGACAGCCCTGTAACTGGCAAAGGGTCATGTCCTTGGTTGAGTTGGTTTGGTGTTTTAAACGTGCTTTCAACAAAATTTCAGTTATTAAACACGTGGATGACAAGCATCCGAAAGAAAGTGGTCAGATCACGGAGAAAAGGATATAAATGATGAGGGAAAAGAAAGGCATAGTAAGAGAAAGAAAGCAGGTAATTTGGTCTGGCTTCTACCGATCGACCTGTCCAGCTTGGATGACCATACCAGGAGCAAGTAAGCTCCAGCTGACATGGCTCTCGGGGTCTCTGAAGCACGCAAACCACCACACCACGTTAAGGTATTGAGTCCAGTGGTGGCCTCTTGGTTGAGAGTCGGTTCCTAATGTACAGGAATGATGGGTGTATCGATGTCGTGGAAAACGTTGGCACCTTGCTGTTTTCAGACTGTACATGTGGAACCAACTTAAAAATCAAAGTAACTTGCAAAGATTATACTGCTAAATCGCCGTATATGAATCTGCTCTCACTCCTTCTAACCTCCTGACCTATTTCGGGCTAATAGGCTGGCTTTGTTCACCTGTTATTTTTCAGCCAATGAACTGTCTTTAAAAAGGAGCTTGAACTCAACGGTTTTTTTCCATCCGGGTGGTGCCGCTGTTGCTGAATGCGAGTCGTCTCATTGGCTGGGTAGATAGCTAGCGATGCGAGGGTTTTGGATTGAAAGAGATCATGGAATTAGGAATGAGCGAGAGCGGATTCATTTACGCTGATCAAGAATGTGTTGAGATTTGCAAATTGTGCACACACACACAAAATGTCAATTGTATTTTCTTAAAATTTTACTGAAAATAAAATGGTCCAGTACAGTTTCCAACTATTCAAACTATGCCATTGAATTTGGAGTCCTCCTCATTATTTGCTTAATATAATTTCAGATTTAATTGAAAACTGTAGGCATGGTAATTGTTTAGTCAAATGCTAAATTGTAAAGCTTAAAACTCTACTCTCACATCTAACTTGAAAAAAGTGGTTAGTGGTAGAATTATGGAGATAAAACATGAACAAGACACTTTACCTCTGTAACACTTTGTGCATTACCCATCTGTAAAGCAAACAAGTGACTATGAAAATATTAAAAGGAAGGTTTTACAGTGGTTCAATTCAGCCTATGCATGATTTGTCATCTGAATGGAAAGTCTTGAATAAGATAAAATAGTGCATTAATAAACAATCTCCCCGGGTTACATTAGTGATGATTATCTGTTCTGCGAGTAATCAGGGTTGTCAGGGCTTTACAATAAGTATTTACTAAAGCAAAAGCATTCAACTTTCAACTGATAGTACAACCCAGGACGAATTTTTTGTTTGAAATAGTGAACCCCGTATTTAACTAGTTTAGGACACTTTGCTTTGTTGCAGTGACAGCCTCCAAGAAAAACCATTTATTCTTTATTCCAGCGAGATCTCGAGTTTACAGGGGAACAGTCTGCTAACTTCGAAGGTTGAAAAAGTAACAATACATGTATACAATGAGCTATGTATTCACATAGATAGACCAAAGGAAGTTCTAACATATCTTTTTTCTATGATACACTTATCTACTCTTTAAAAGTACCTAATATGAATAGGGAACCGCATATTAACATCGTCCTTAAAGAAGCCCCATTATAGCTGAACCATACCAGCTGCTTTCATATTCGAAAATATTCGATGGGATATTTCCTATTAATATGCTTTTATTGTTAAATTGTTATTTCTAGATCTATTTGAAAAATAAAGATGATAAAAAAATTACTTGCTCAAAATTTTACAATTTGTTACATAATTGAATTTCAGAAATCAGTAAAAATTACATCATTTCTCTTCATCGAAAGAAAATTCAATAATAAAATAATTACATACCCTTTTAAGCCAATAGAACAGCCTCCTTAAACATCATATACAATGACAATTAGGAAACAGATTGTGTTTCTGTGTATTGAAAAAAACCTCGGACATTACTAGTAAATGACTGCAGATATTTGATTGCTAGTTTGAAAAAAATAGATTTGTTTATGTCAAAAAGTAACAAAATCTTAAATACCCACGCTTCGCCTTTTTTAGCTCTTAAAGTAAGTGATGAATTATCTAACGAAAAATTGTTTTTGGAAGTGAATATTCTAACTCATGCTTACATGTGAAGGTGTAAATAATTGAATAGAAACAACAGTTCAGAGATTTTAATATATAAATACAACAATAATAATAATAATAATAATAATGGAGGATGGCATTTATATTGCGCAAATCTCCGAGTGGAATCTTTGCGCTCCATATCAAATGTCAATGATATCTTAAATGTCTATCCAATATTTCGCAGTCATATTTCGGGCAATAATCTTATATTTACGACTCGATTATAGGACTTTATTACTTTATGAAGACAACCAGACATCCTTGCTAATAGTTCGACATACCAAGTTATGCCTGGCTCAGTCTTTAGGTTTTGGAACATTCTCACTTGCGTGTAAGAGAAAATACATTCTTCTTCTTGAATATCGTTATGCTTTAGATGAAATAAATTTTATCCTCGCCACAAAATAAGGGAGGAAGCAACTGACTGAACATCAACTAATTTAGAGATATTTTATGTATCAACTAAAGCTTGTAATGTATGACAAGATGCTTATACTTTTTTAATTAAAACAATTAAATAGGCCACACATAGATCCACAAATCTAAATCTTTGCCAATTTGAGAACCTTGTTTTTAAGTTACAAAGCTTGATAATAATTATTGGCCTGCAGGTAATATAAACTCAATATACTTACTTTAAAAGGAAAAGAAAATTGACTGCAGCTGATCCAGCAAGGAGCTGTTTGTGAACCACAGAGCTTGGTACTGTGGTTAAAAGCAGAAAGCTAACCTGACGTGAAGGTATATCATTGGTTATATGTGTGTCGGGCTTTTAACAGGGCGAGTTGTTGAGAATCAAAACCGGTTCTCTTACTGTCATAACGGATTCCACAAAGGGCTGTAGATACAGACTTGATAAGCCGAAGGTGGACTCAGCGTATTTTCTGCACTGTCCTGAAGTCAGTGAAAGCAACTTGTTTGGGATTTGAGTGAACATTTCGCAAGAGGTGCGTTTTCAATTAGTAGCAATCTTCGAATTCGGATTTATAAAAGGCTCTGTAAGGCTTATGTAAGAACGAACATTTCCTGGCAGAGACATGGTGGATATATATGATAGTAAGTATTGGTATTTAAGATTCTATCAAATTAAATTACATTTCTATTCATGAACTTCTTGCAACTTCATCCCGAAAGTACGTTCGCCTACTCGTGTGTTTTGGTGTCCATGCAAATTGTATTCGTCTTCAAGTCAACTGCATCGCTTTAACTATACAAGCGAATGATCGTTGTGTGTTCATGTGGAAAATAAGCTTTCTCTAAAATATCACCTGTAATTTTTCTTTTGATCTAAACTCCCAGGCAGAAGTAAAGGTTTCACTTTTATTTTAGTTTTAAAAAACAAGAGGGCAGGAACGGTTTACGAAATGATAGCATCACTGCACCATTTCCTCTACACGAACGCATCGCATCGAACGCAGCCACTGGAATTGTGCATTCACAAACACGTGCAAAACGTGTTTTTAGGCATGATTTGTGATGCACTTGCAGCAATATTGCGTTAAAGAAAGAGCAGACATTCAGTCACATAAAGAACAGATTACGATGGATACGTACTGTACGCCAGTGTCAGAGACGTAACTGCGAGAGGTGGTCTTTACAGACGAGAGCAGGTTTTCCCTACTAAGGCGCGATGGCAGGGTTCGAGTGTATCGAGAAGGGGTCGAGCGTCTCGCGTCAAACTGCATTAGAGAGGTTCACCCTTTTGGAGGCGGAGGCATCGTGGTGTGGGGAGGGATTTGTTGCCAAATGATGACACCGCTGGTTTTTGTTAGAGGGAATCTGTTTTGCAAGCGATACATTGATGAAGTACTGAGACCTATGGTCGTTGCTTTCATCAAACAATAGCAAAGGAGATTGATATTGCAACACGACAACGTAAGATCTCATTGTAAGAGACTACCTCGAGAACGCCAACGTCAGCCAACTCACCAGATATGAACCCCACTGAACACCTTTGGCATTACCTTGACCGCCATTTGAGACAGCTGGTGCCACTTCCAAACAACCATTAGGAACTTGAGCAAACTTTTTTTTAACATATGGAACGGGATCCCTGCTGACGCCTGACGTGTACTTGCTTCTATTGATGCCTAGGGTGGTCAAAATCGCTACTGATGACAGACACCGTGATTCCTGAGATACTGAGAGTCCCTGTACACTTGTCTTTTAACTCCACATTTGGGTAATTTTTAATATTCACCCTTTGTCTCTTTCCTAGTATATTAGGACAAAGTAAATGCCAATATTTGGATGCTTTTTATTTAGAATATTAGATAATGATTTCTGTTAATAAACCAATAGTCAATTCTCATATTGGCGTTTTCTTATTTTATAGACTTTAAAAGTGCTAGTTTATGAAGTTAGACTGTTAGACTACGAACGTTCAGTGCAAATGAACTGCGCAACAGTTCCGTGGATTAAAAGTTCATTAAAATTGACTCCGGCGGGATTTGAACTTTTTCTATCAGGGGCTTTCCTCTCCACAACAGTCTGATAAGCAGCCTCGTAGCTTGTACAACAGAGATAAATATATTCAGTTTCATCTGGGCTTAACTTGCCCTGAAGGTACATTCAATCATCACTTCTTAAATGAAAAACAAATTTCGCTTAGCTACCACTGTGATGTACCCCGGTCAGGACAGGGCACTCGAAGATTGCGGCCTAAACAGATCGAAAAAGATTTGTAAGTGATTTCAGTGCTTGTTTCTTTTAATTCCGCTGCCATGTTATTATTTGTTATTTTGTCTATAATAACTTATTAATAACTGAACGAAATTAGTTAATATCACACAGAAATATATATAATTAAAAAATGTTCACAATCAAGTTCGTAAAGGGAAGAAAACTACACAATTAAAAGATTATTTTCCACTTCGAAAACGTTAATATCAACTTGTCAACAAAACCTCTACACGAATGTATTCCATATTCATTGTCTGAGTACCTAGAGTTAACTATAACCAACTACACATTGGTAAATCAGAGAATGTAGCACTGAAATCACATACCTATCTTTGTGGATCTGTTTCGGTCGCCATCATGGAGTGTCTTCTCCCTACCGAGTACACGACAGTCACTACGATATGTTAACCACCCCAAAAGTGGTATTTGAACTAAGATACGCAAGTTTGTGAACAATCTCTGGGAGTCCAGTTGCATTATTTATGAAGTCGAATAGATAACGTCAAAACATACCTTAAAAGCCAAAAGAACGTATAGAATAGAGCCATAGCCTCGGTAGCTTTTCAGTCTTTGCAGATCTTGTTTTTTATCCAAGTTGTTTGTCCGATAATTATTATTCGGGTTATCTAGGTGCAAAGTATATTCAAAATAACTATGGGGGTGAGGTGGAAAATGTGAAAAGTTTCCGGAGGATGCAAGTCGGACAAGCGCCTCATCTTACCCTTTAGGTCTATAAACAAATCAACAAAACAAACTATAAATATAAACAGCATATCCTGTTCTATTGAAATAACTACAGAATACTTGAATACTGTCTCTCACAACGATTTACTTTCGACGTCAAGTTTTTAAAAACTTATTTAATGAATAATGATCATAAATTACATCAATTTTGATTATTGTTGCTCTTAGAAAGATTATTGATGTGATTTTGTAGCACACCATAAAGCCAATATTGCAATGGATTGTTCTTGACGTTTTGGTCTCCCATTTATACTTTATTTGTGACATTAAGGGCGATTTGAAAGAATTTTACGAACGTTTCAATGTTTGCTGTCGATGTCGTCCAGTTGTCCATCGCCTCAAATTCAGACCGTGGTCCATGGCATCAGATATAACCTTAGAAACGTTTGGAAATTGTTTCACAAGGAAGTGTTCGAGCTTCTCTAAGACAGTTATGGATTTTTGTTTGCCGTTTGGTTAATCATTTTGTTGGATAAATCAGTTTTAACCAATAATAACTGATTATGACCGAATCCCGTCGTTAGTTCCCTTGTAAACACTCCTTGAGAACGATGCCACAATTAAACATTTTGTTCTTTTCTAAATTTATCGATTCTTTGTTGGTTGAAGATGCCTCTAGCATACTATAATATCGGTACATCTATTTGACACGCCAACAAAAATAGCGTAAACGTTCACATTTAAAGGATAAAAAGAAAACTATTACATTAAAATTATGAGACAAGATATTTTAAGCAAAATTTTATAGCATGGATCCCTGGTAGGAAAAAGTAAAGAAAACAATTAGAGGTCTTTATCCCGCTACGGTTCCGTACTTTTGTGACATTACGATATACTTTTTCCATTTCGTTGTGTTATACAATTTCACTTTCTGGTTATTTCTGATCACAGTCAACGATATGGTCAACGATCATATCGTTCGGTAATCGTCGTTCAGCCATAACTGTTTTTCATGAAGTCCTATTTAGTTTCCTTTTCCTATTATATTTCCAGGTATGAATACGGTAGCTGGATCGTCGAATCAGATTTTGATAAGTGAACCCCACAGACATGGTATGTACATACCTAATTAATCAGGCTTTGATGACTTTTCTTTCGTATATCGAGCCTTCCTAAACTTTTCTTTGACGCCAGTTGTATCGTTGGGCGAACTGAATTCTTATTGTTATGTGGTGTTTTTTTGTGTTTTATTTTTATTATTCCATCGGGGTTTTTTTTAACTTTTAAGCCAGAACGGTTGATGCGTTTACAGCAAAAGTGTCTGTTCTGGTAGCTCCAAATCGAATGTTTGTAAGATGTGTTAAGTAGTGAGATTGGAAAGAAGTTAGATTATGGGTTTTAGGAAATATTCAGTATGTTAGAAATAAGGTTAAAATAGATAGATATTATTTGAAAGTAGCAAAAGTGTAGACAAAAGAAATAATGGAGCAGGTTATCAAAAGGTGCGTGTTCTTTAGTTATCAATTATAAGAAACACGGATGAGAAATGAGCTTAGGCCAAGTATTCTGACATATGTGACATTTATATATAATATATATATGTGCAATCATGCATGTTTTGTTATGATTGACCTCACCCTGTACATCTTTTCACTGTTAATAGAATAATACACCAGCCATGTATCTGTAATCATAATTTGAATATATAATAACCTATACTTGTTATCTTTGGAGCCAATAAATAAAAACAAATCCTGGTCATAATACATTTTATATCCAAAGAATAGTGGTAAGATTTTCTATTCAAACTTTCAGTTTCCATATCTAATCATCACTCGATTATGTATATTCCCTTAACTGAAAGCAGCTATTATAGTTACTGGACAGTGAATGTTGAATTAGACTTTTCTGTTGCAGGCTTTGACTTCCTGAGTAATACTGTTGTTGTTCCCAAGTATGAGTCCAACTCCTACCTTCAAGAACAAATCGCTGAAAGTCTAAATGGGTTCCTTTACTTCAGACCCAAGACTTATCAAATCCAACGTCCAAAACTAGTCATTTTCCGAACAGGAAACAGACCAGGCGAAGCGTTCATTGACAGCGCATTACCAATCTTACAAAATGGTGAGTATGTAGTGTTTCTCCTCAGCAGACAGTCCGTCTTCATGTTGATCTACTTCCTGACCGAACGGTCAGAGTATACCGAAAACCAGACAAAGTAAAGATGAGAGTTGTATTAACAATTACGGACATAACTTAATCAGCCTCTGTGAAACCTACTCGATGTTCATATGTAATGGTCAAATCGGAATAGATAGATCCATAGGTAAAACTACGTGCAGAGATAAAAGCGTTATCGACTACTTAATTTCCTCACCGCTGTGTTTGCCATTAATTACCGATTTTGAAGTTTGTGACTCTAACCCGTTATACTCTGACGTTCACTGTCCCGTTAACTTTACGTTACAAATTAACCTAGAAAATGAAGATGAAGATTATCATACCTTTGAATCCACTCGTAATGACTATCCAGACCTTTCCGCACAGGGTATCCCGAAAAGGTTCCAGTCGATAGATAGTCACCTTCAAGCACAAAATATTGACACAAACTTGATTAAAGTGCAACTCCCGGGTGATTTTGCTCCACAATTGTCCGTCTATATACACTTTGCATCGCATGTACATCTAATAGACGTGAAAAACACATTCATTAGTTAAAAGTCATCAATATCACAAATACCTTAGCTATTCGGATGAAGGATGTTTTTAGAAAATCGTAAAAGAAGTTGAAAACTCTACGGTTTACGTCGCTGTTTTGACGTGTCGGCCATCTTACTTTACGATAAACACCGGGAAAACCTCGATTTCGTCCTATGGAATGTGTGACGTCACCTGTGTAAAACAGATGGCCTCTGTCGTATCTTTACACTGTCAGACAATGAAATAGCGCGGATTGTAGCAGCCATACCAGTCGACCAATTCATATAAAAATTGGCAAGATATCGCCTTATGAACTTTTGACGCAATAGTAAAACGGAAATGAAATAAAAATGACGATTAAGTTGAATAAATGTCCATTACATAACCCGGAAGTGAGTCTCTTCATATGTTGAACTCGAACGTCAAAACAGTACTAATTTCGGTCGAAAAGACATCGGGTAACGTACGTGTTTTTACAAATGCCTTTGCCAATGTAAGGACAATGATGATTTAAACAAACGTATGGTGTGTAACTGTATTTTTGTCGTTTAAAATGGCGAAATGCCGCTCGTTACGTAAGTCAACTTGCACGTACGTACAACGCAGCAAAATACACGAGTGTGAAATAATTCAATGTATCGTGGACAGATTCAAAATGAAATTACCAGCTGCATACTTTTTATCTATCATAAAATTGAAAATTATGATAACATTTTACGAATGCATAGTAGAATCATAATAACTTGTGGTGGTTGAATCTGGCAATTTTTTTCCAATTATTTGCATGCTGATTTCACTAAATGATTTATTTGTGCATGGCCGATGTTCGATATGGAATGTTTGTTGTAAGCTTTCCATGTTTTAAAATCCATGACCAGTCTTTATTTTTTTCTGGCAAAACACAAAAATTATCAAATATTCTGAATTTTTACTCATTCTTTCGTCCATTTTCCATATTACCTTTTTTGGAATTGGAAATAAGCTGATCAATCGCCCTTCACCTATTCACTAGGAATTAGGATAAAAAAAGATTAAAATAAGTCTATCAAAATATATGATATTACAAACAATGTATTGACAACAGAACTACAGTGAAATAATGTTCCAAAAATTAGTGCAATTAAATTTTCTTTCTTTTTTGGTGTTGCAACAAAAATAGATACAATTATTATATAAAATTTACAAATAATAAATAAGAATGCTCAAGCACAGTGTTTTGTTTGTGATGTTATTTACTTGCATATTAACAGCACACAAAATTCCCTTGTTTGCTTTAATTGCTATTTTTCTTCTAAATATTAACTTTAACAAAACATTGCCTTATACAATAAAACAAACTGCTATGGGTGCTGAATAAATTCATGCATGGATGTCTATAACCAAGATATTTAACTAATGACATTGCATATTCAATATAAAAAAAATACAATTTTTGTTCAGTCATCTAAAGACATCTTCTGTGTACAAAATAACGTTTTTGGAAATGCATTGAGATGATTGACTTAATTTTGAAAGTCAAGTTTTGCACACAGAATAATTGGGCTTTACATAATTTCCAAGCTTTGCAAAAAATTATGTTTACTTTCCTGATTAGGGAGAATAATTTAAGCAATATTTGTTATTGAATCTGATTGAATAAATTAAATTTTATAAATCCCTTCTGTATAAATAATAATAAAATTTATTTGATTCACTTTATTTTGCTGTGTTATTTATAGTTCATTTACAAAAAATGTTGAAATAATTAAAGTATATATCATTTTGAAATTTAGAGTTGAAAGACTTAATTAATTAAATGTAAATCGTGTCATCTGGTATTTTTCACCCTTTAGAAAATTCTAATATCAACAAGAAATTATCTTTGTTCATATCATAGATATGATTTTGTAATTTACTCAAAATCCCCAGTCGACAAATTAAACTTCACTGATTGTTCAAAGTTGTACTTGTACTGATGTAGATTGAGGCCGCCTTTCGAAAGTCACGGCAGCGAAATATATGGCGAATGACGAGAGCTGCGTTCGAGAGACTTACGATGACAAATCAGCTGTTTCATTGAGGCTGAAAAACGAAGTGATATTGATACATTCGACAGTAAACTGACGAAGAAATTTTTTTTAGGAAAATTACAACAAGGAGTCACTCACCGGTGTTTTTAATTGGGTGCATTACCCGTGTAGACACAGTGTAAAGCAGTGGTTTGAGACTGCGAATTTATCATATGAATTGTTTCCATAATAACGTATAAAAGTCATGAAATGGCTTTTTCCTTTTTTCTTAATTTTCGTACAGCACTTATATTTAAAAAACATCACCCTAAAACGTTCTGAGTTTTTAATAGCTACGAGTACACGATAACCTAATTATGAAATGTGGTGTTGTTTACATTTGTTATGGTGGCTACGTCACGTGTGTTTTCCACAGTTGACGTCACATCCGGTTGATTTCACGGAACAACACGATTGGGAAGGCAATTTACTATCCTTTTTTCAATTGAAATTATTTACATAATCAAGTTATCTAAACTGGTTAAAACCTGACGTAAAATCAATTCAAGAAGGATATATTATGAAAATATGCACATAAGTGTACAATTTGGCTTGGATAAATAAGGTGATTTTACCCGGGAGCCGCACTTTAAGGAGCTGACAAACACACTCGTCAATACCGATTGTGATCACTGTGACCCTGAATTCACGTGCTAACTGATGCACCACAATCCACGTTCGGCACACGAAAAGCACCGCGTCCGAGTCTCACGAATATCTACAGTAAACTTAAACACAAACCGTGGTTTGGAAAAGAATGTAAAACTATGAGAAAACATTATAGATTAGCCCAAAAAAAATTTTACAGTAGGAAGACAGCGGTAAATAGATTGTATTTCCGACAACAAGCGTTGTTTAAAACGACACTCAAACCAGTAAACGAGATCGGTTAGCGATAGGTTCAGATCACAAATCAAGAACTCGCCTCGAGAACTTTGGAAACTACTAAATCCTAAAAAGGAAAGCAATAAAAACAATGTAGATCTCATCATTTTATGATTTCTTTAAAATTTTGAATAATACGGAATACCCTGATATTGATTTAAATGAGGTTACTCATAACCCGAGTAGATGGAACGTGGATAAATTATACGAGGATATTGATATTGAAGAAGTGCGTAAAGCCGTTTCGGCGCTGAAATCAAATAAAGCCGCTACATCTGATCTCGTATATTGATTTGATAAAATGGGACAATTATACGTACTTTTATTTAATCTTATACTCTCTACAGGATCCCTATCCGAGGCATGGGTAACCGGTATCATAAAACCGATTTACAAATCTAAAGGTAATACTTCGGACCCCAATTCATATAGACCGATAACAATCCTCAGTTGCTTAGGAAAACTATTTCCTAGTATTCTTAATACGCGTCTCTCAGAATATATAAAAACGAATTCATCTTATCACTGCTTCACAGGCAGGCTTCCGGAAAGGTTTCTCAACAGTCGATAATATATTCATTTTACACATGCTTTCCCAAATATTTAAATCATCCAAACGAAAGTTATATTGTGCCTTTGTCGATTTCTCGAAAGCTTTCGATAATTTCTGGCGTGCCGGACTTTGGTTAAAATTACTACGTGTTGAACGATGTACGGACAATGTATCGGAATATTAAATCATGGGTGGCATCAAACAATGAATTTTCGGATTTTTTCCCTTGCTTAAACGGAATCCGTCAAGGTGAAAATATGTCACCATTACTATTCTGCATTTTTAATAAAATGATTTTGAAGAGGAATTATCTGAACGAAATTGCAAAGGCATTAGGATACAGTGTTTGAGTGATGCAAATGAATTGTTCTTAATACAATTCCTAGCACTTCTTCATGCAGATAACAATGCCTTGTTTGGCGACAGTCCAAAAGTATTGCAGCTGTTTATTGATCACGTTTATGAACATTGTAAAACATGGAAACTCAAAGTAAATATCTCTAAATCAAAAATAGTCATCTTTGGTAGCGGGCCAAGCAGATCAAATAAATGCTTATTTAAATTTGACAATCAGAATATCGATATTGTTGATAATTATACTTACCTCGGAATAAATTTTCATAGAAATAGAAGGCCAAACCCTTACAAACTTAATCTACTCCTCAATAGTAAAATGCATTTTTTGTCACATTTGTAAAAGTGTATATGCTGTTGTATGTTACTTTTTAGCTCATCAGGTCTGAAAGACCCGATGGGCTTATGGCATGGCAAGGCGTCCGGCGTCCGTCCATCCGTCCGTCCATCCGTCCATCCGTAAACTTTTCACTTTTTCGACTTCTTCTCCAGAACCAATGACTCTAGAGAGCTGAAATTTTATGTGCATACTCCTTGGCAAATGGGGATTCTAAATTGTAGATTTCGTGACCCCATGACCCTAAATGGGGTCACAAGGGTCAAAACCTTAAAAATCTATTTTAATCTTCTTCTCCAGTTCCAAAAGGTCCAGAGAGCTGAAAAGTTGTGTGTAGACTCCTTGGGCACTGGAGATTCTAAATTGTAGATTTTGTGACCCCATGACCCCAAATGAGGTCACAGGGGTCAAAACATGAAAAACCTATTTTCATCTTCTTCTCCAGTTCCAAAAGGTCCAGAGAGCTGAATAGTCGTGTGTAGACTCCTTGGGCAACGGGGATTCTAAATTGTAGGTTTGATGACCCCATGATCCCAAATGGGGTCACAGGGGTCAAAACCTGAAAAACCTAATTTCATCTTCTTCTCCAGTTCCAAAAGGTCTAGAGCGCTGAAAAGTTGTGTGTAGACTCCTTGGCCGACGGGGATTCTAAATTGTAGGTTTGGTGACCCCATGACCCCAAATGGGGTCACAGGGGTCAAAACCTAAAAAACCTAATTTCATCTTTTTCCCTAGTTCCAAAAGGTCTAGAGAGCTGAAAAGGTGTGTGTAGACTCCTTGGCCAACGGGGATTCTAAATTGTAGGTTTGGTGACCCCATGACCCCAAATGGGGTCACAGGGGTCAAAACCTAAAAAACCTAATTTCATCTTTTTTCCTAGTTCCAAAAGGTCTTGATAGCTTAATAGTTGTGTGTAGACTCCTTGGACAATGGGGATTCTGAATTGTAGGTTCGGTGACCCCTTGACCCCAAATGGGCAATGGGCCTCTTTTATTTGATTGTGATTAACTCGGACGTTGGGACAGGCTATATTTCCTACACTGCCCATGACCCCATGGTCTAAACCACAACACCTATTTCTATCAAAAGTCTGATGAGCTACAGAGCCCATGGCTCTATTTTTATGTTAAGCATGCGCAATCCGTATCTTTACTTCTCTTTGTAAAATTGCTCATGAACCACCGTGCGTGGTTTTAGAGAATAAAGAATAAAGAATCTGGCTTCTCCACCCGAAAGGTCGGGAGACACATTGTTTTTGTTTGGTTTTCCACCAGCGTGGGCGTTCTCATCATTGCCGGAGCATTACTCTTAAACTATTCGACCAAATGATAGTCATGAAAACTGGTTATCAATTTAAATGTTAAGTTTCAGATTCCCTTAAAAATTGGAAGTAATGTAGTGTGTTCATTGTTCATGATTAATGGTGGAATTAATGTTTATCGGGGCACTTATGATATCATTAACGGGTTCAGTTATTTTTTGGAAGAAAAGTTTTCTTTTAGAAACAGCTACAAAAATAACAGTTACATGTTGCCGATTTTTTCCAGTCTGCATGCCCAAAATCAGAAATTGAGGGAATACGTGAAGGTCCACAGTCGACGAGCGCAGTGGTTTGGTTTTAATGTTGAATTCATTTGAGAGGCAAACAAATGAGACGCAAACATTTGACATTTGCGTTTAGTTTCGAAATATTCTTATGTTTAAAGCAATGATAACTATGCTAATGGTTCCATACTAGCGATAACTAATTAGTAAGTTCAAAGGCTGAAATCTGCTGATAGCCGTTGAAGGTGTTAATCAGACGTACCACTCCCTGCCGTGACGGTTGACGAAGTCAAATGACGTGAAATCATAAAACAATCAACATTTCTCCGAAAGTTTGAGAACTCACATAAACCAAACTTTATTAATGGTATCATTTTAACGAGTTCTTAAAGTTCTTGTTGCTGTTTCTGTTTGAGTTGTTAGTGTTTAAGAAGTTATTTTACGATATTATGAACACGTAAATGGATTTTGTTGTGTGAATAATCTATAAGGTTTGAATACTTACCAACATCATTTGTGTTTTGGCACATATGGAAGCCGAAAAGAACATAGGTGTGTGAAGAATACACACGGTGTGTCGAGTTCGACAGTGAGAAACGATGAGATTATTTTTATTATTAGGTCTTCAAGACAAAGTCTGGAAGACCTATTGTTTTTATCCGAATTATTATCATCATTTGTACTTTTTTTGTTACGCAGATACAGCCAAAACTGCTGCTGCAAATTCGACCAAATTTGGTAAGCTGATAGCCCTTACTGAGGAATAGACATGCGAAGCTTTTGAGCTTGATCGGATCATGCATTAAAGGCACAGTACCACTCAAAGTTTCAAAAATTACCATTGGAAATTTTTTCAAAATGCCCTTAGAGACTTGCAACTTCTTGTAAAAGATGCGCAATTACATGCCGAACTCGTAGCTTGCATACTTACGCCGCAATATTGCTTTATTTGACTTTATTGCATTTTCGCACCCAATGCATCTTTAACAATCTTCTTCTCTGAAGAAAATTGCATCTAAGAGCTGAAATTCATACTGAATGTAGCTGAAGCTTTGTATTCTTGAATTCCTAACATACAAGATCCCAACACTAAAACTTTTTTCTGAGCAACACTTCAAATTCGAGCGACATAGCTCGTATGACCATGTTCAACGGGCGATAACTCAAAAAGTTAGACTCAAAATTGCATCATTTTTTCAGGAATGTAAGAATTGTTTGTGGACCTTACGAAATTATTAAAACATTGATCGCGAACAGTAATATTCGTTCACAATTAACCAGCAAAATCGGCAAAAATCTTTTGACCACACTTTAACATGAGGTAATTTTTCAAAATGCACCTAGAGACTTGAAACTTGTTTTGAATGAAGCGTCATAACAGTACAAACATTCAAACAAATTCATAACTAGCATAGTTTTTCCGCATTATCAACTTCTTTGCAATAATCACACTTTGCTTATTAGATTTGGTTCCACTAACCGTTTACCACTAAAACAAAAAAGCATGTGAAGGTCAAAGACTGTGTGAAGTTCAAACAGGAAGTCTTGAATACCTAAGTACTGCCTTGGTTTAACATTAACATTGATTAACATTGTTTAGCAAGGTGTGTCTTTGAAGGATCTTTAACCGATGCACTGAAGTTTTACCCAATGTAAACAAAGTATTTTTAACATTTAGATCAAGATCAAAATGTGTACCTGATTGTTGCGAGCAAAGTTGACGATCAAGACATCAGCGAGTTGATCCCTGAGCATCTGAAGGACAATGTGGTGAAGATTACTATCAAGAACGGACAGTTGGTGGGCCTGGGCTCATCTCGTTACATCTCAAACAGGCAGCAACTATTGGCACTGGCTAAAAAGCTATCAAGGGATTATAGTGTACCGGTACGTTTTGGCAAAATTATCTTTCTATATATCTATCGTTCTATATACGTAAGGTACCTGTGAAAATTTTACATTGAACTTTATAGAATGGACAATGAAAAAATGTTTTCATGTATGCAAGGGAGATAACAAACGCTTTGGTCAGTAAGCATACAGGTCATTTTTGGCCCAACGTCGCCCTTAAATCCGGCTACCTACCTACCTACCTACCTACCTACCTACCTACCTACATCAGTAAGCATAAAAACGGGTAACTTTATATACAGGTAAATTTATAAACATAGTTAAAGCAACTCTTTTTTTCGAAATTGATTGTTTCTCTTGACAAGTATGACAAACGCTATCAATATATCAAAATCGCGAACGAATATGTCTAAAATGCAGATTGGAAGGAACTGGTAATCGACATGAAGTCATAAATACCAGTCCTATTTGAATCAGATAGTATCTTAAACTCTTGCCTCGTGGCGATTCTGAGACTCACAGCTCCATTGAGGTCGCAGAATTAGCCCCGGCATAGGTTCCTATACATCCTCTGTCCTAATTCATGCGTATCAAGGTCTAGAAATATAGATATCTGATTGCATACAACAAAAGTTGTGCAATCAGCCACGCCGTTTTAATAATAATCATTCAAAACGCTTAAGATATTTTCGTATGCTTTCGGAAAGCTTAACTTAATTCGAATATGCACGTATAGTCTTCTCTACACATTGTCTTGTTTAGCAGTAGCGTCTTGCAAAAGCCTGTGTGACGACAAATACACTATCCATGTATCCCATGTTTTCATTTACTGAAATGTTGCAAGGTAGTTTATGTCGCAATATTTTGCCGCCAGGGAAAGCTGACGTCGGCTGGAGAAGAGCTTGTTTTAGAATAAAAACGAATAAATTTTAGAATATTTCCAGTGATAATCAACTTAAATTCTTTGCTGGTAAAGATTGGTCAAAAAACAAACAAACAAAGAAAAGTAATAATGCAATGGATTTCAAAATAGCCAAATAAACTTGTAGAGTGCAAATCACCATTTTGATTTATCAGAAATAAAGTTAACAATTTTAGTCTGAGACTAATTCAATTTGCAAATAATCTATCACTGGTTTCCTACCACTCAAATGTATACAAATTCTACTTCAAACCAAAAACCTGTCAAATATCAAAAGTAAACGGTTCAGTCATTGTCATGTCCGAACTCACAACATCAAGCACATAACTCAAAGACAAAAAAAGTTTAAGTACAGCCAATTTTCCTTATACGTTCAAAAAATTCTGAAAGGTCTTATTATCCCTCGCTTACAAAAATAGATTGTTGCCTATACCTTGTTTTTTTTTAAAAGAATGAAATCACATCTACAGATGGAAACCTCGAGAAGAGTTGGCTATTTTAATGGCTGCATTCATTTGTAATGTGATTTGTTTTATTTAGGCAGACAAATGTACAGGATGTATCAACACGATTTGCTTTTTTTTGCAGATGCGGGGAACATGTTGGCTGTGTATGTGGTATATTTTGTCGTTTATATGTAGGTTGTGCGCATGTTGGTTGCCTGAATCTTGGTGTTCTAGACCTCCGTTTTCTAAACGACAGATCATATGTTTAACCATTGTGGGTATGGTCATTGTTGTTGTTGTGGTGACAACCCTTTCAATTACACTGAGATAGCTCCGTACTGTCTAGTTTGTGCGAGCATGAATTAAGAAGAATACATCAAATATAGTTCACAGATCTTTTTTGTCATGTTGTAAGATTTTTTTATTTCAAATATCACAAGTTTTTATAGGAAGCAAATTTCATCCTGGTTGAATTTTTAAAAATTTACCATTGGACAGAATGTAAGTAGTACTGGTTTTATGAAAGAAACATGCATTTCAAATAAATAGAAAGATTTGAAGAATGTGAACGCATTTGGATGGATATGGTTATCATGTCGGCAACTTAACCGAGTCGTATCTTCTTCCCGTTGTGTTATTATTTGTTATGGAGAGCTAAGGACATAGAAATAATTGATTCTGGCCAATAGGGCGACTATGTCTTTACAAATGAATGCCAAAGTATGCCTGTTGATCATTCCCAACAATGAGATGCCCATGGTTAATATTTATGAAAGTTTATTTTTCCGAGTGTTTTATTGTTCGTCAGTCGGTCACATGACATTCGACAGAAATTTGCTTTGTAACTGCCCTCGAGTCGGAGTTTCTACAACTAAACGTGATATATTACTTAAGACCCGTTATTCAAAGCGTGATGCAATTATCATCACGACGTTTAATCCTAAAACGTCCATATAAATTATTGTTCCTAACTGTTAGTAATTGTACACCGGCGTTGTCGGTGAGATCAAATAATCATAATTAGCAACTGGTTAGATGGGACCTATGGGAATGATTAAAAAGAAGCAAGTTTTAACTCGGTATTGCCGCAAGCATGGAAGCAACCATTCTTTCTTCTTTATAATGTCATCGGGCCATCTTTTATTAGTAATAATTATAAAATAATAAAAGTATATATTGAGCCTAACGTGAGACAACATGTGCGACTGATCGTCGCAATACCTGTTGGTCATTTCTCAAATAGCTATATATAGTTGACGGAGATAAATCAGTACAAATCCAGAATCCAGAAGGATATATATAATATGACATGTTGTCTAATTATTCTTTTATCCCTACAATTTAAAGGTTCTGTAGCGATTTTATTGTAATATTTCTTAAAGTCTTCCTATTAAAACTTTTGCAAATGTAGTTGAAACTTCATTCGGCCATTTTAGTGTAAACACCTTTAATAATTTACGTTAGGTAAATAGATTTCCGTAGCTTGCAATTAGTTACATTAGTTTCTGGTCAGATCAGATTATTTCAATTGGAAACGTGACACAGAGCCTACAACCGTATTTTAGTGCTCTGTGAATAACCTGTTGTCATTGGCTCTTCTCACGTCGTCGAGAGCAACTATTTGGATATGTTGCCTTCTTGCGACGGAATGTTACGTCATACTGTCATGTGATGAAATGCGACAAGTGATCAGTTTATTAAAATCTATTATATAAATATTTAATGATTTGAATGACATTAGAGCGTCTCAAGTAATTCCACATTATTGTTATTCCTACAAACTCTTGCTTATTAGATTATTTTGATTTGTGAATAAAATTATATCCATATAAAACATCTTCGGGTTATAATTTTTCCTCTGAACACGCAGCTTAAAAAATCCGGTTTAGAAATGGGCTTTATATCTCATTAGGCTACATAATTTATCTATCATATGAGGTACAATAGATATCAAATAATTTAAAACGGATCTCCCTGGCAAAAGAGACTGCTTTGAAGGAATCAGCTGTCAATGGCTTTCTGATCTAAATACTTCAGTCTTAGGGAATTTTTGTTCTGGAGAAGATGAAAATAAGTTTGTAGGGTATGGCCTCTCAGGTCCTTATATGGGGCCACAGAGTTACAATCATAATCACCTTTACTCAGGATGTCTGCAAAAGGATGTCGGTGCTTCTTGAAAAGTCGAAATAGCAAAACATTACGGACGGATTGACGGACGACATGCTATGCTAACAGTCCATCTAGCCTTTCATGCCTGGTGAGCTACAAAGGGAGATTTGGTGCTTGTATTGGGGAGACCAAGAAAACATAATAAACGCAATAGGGAGGCAATCAGTAATTTTAGGATGTTGGCAATCTTATCAAAACCAGAGACCACCATCTTCCCAGGACATGGTACTTGCCTTGATGTTTTGGTTGTCGGGAATTGACATGCTTCCGACGTTTTTCTTCACTGTATTTTCATTGGCATAGTGATGTATAACCCATGTCTAGTCTCAGTCACATATAAATTGATTACCGTGCTGTAGGGTTAAAGAACGCAACTAAGGGATACATGATTATTCATGCCGTGAAAGACAACGTATGAATGAAAATGTCTTATTGAATGTTTTCAGTTTAATACATAATAAGTTTGAAAACTTTAATCAGCGACACTAAAAAAGTTTAAACGACTATTGACTTTTCCAATAGATCAAAAAGTTTCACAGGCGCGATTAAATACGCCTAACACTTTTTAATTTTTATAAATTTTAAAACTGGAACTGGGACAGTTTAGTAATTTGTTGTTGTCCTTGACTGAACTAAACTGGTCAGTGTTTCAGCAATCTTCGATTGGCTATCCGTTGTTCATAGCATCAATTTGGGAACCAGAGATTAAGGTGCTTCGGCAATCAGACACGGACAGCGTTTCCTACCCTCTCGTGTTCATCTTTACTTCATGATCAGCCACCCGTCAGTCATGCAGAAAAGTCCCTACACACGCATCAAGCTTTAGGGATTTCCTCTGGGGAAATTGTTTGACAAAAAGGATTTCAATTGCATACATTTTCATCGAAGTACCATCCCTTTGAGGATTGTTGAGGCGAGCGTGAACGTAACATGAACGACATTAGACGAAACATGAGATCTGAGAGATTTTATTTCTTTTAAAATCATTTTACATATGAATGAAATAACAGGAATATTTCCACGTACACTAAATATACGGGAAAGGATGAATATTTTACTGTACAATTGTGGAAGGGATATATACAAGGGGAAGTCATTATTGTAACGCATAAAATCTTATAACTCAAAACTAGGAAATGCATATTTCATAATATCCAAATGGTCGATCACATGCCCGTATAAGCATCACTTAACACAAAACTAACATGTTCAATGGCATTTGTTAGACATCGGAGGTTTGTAATGTAACTGGGTAGGTGTATGAAAACAAGAACTTGTTGTTTAAACATGAAAGACAATTCAATGGTTACAAGAATTGGGATGCGATAAGTTTGATTATCAACATTTAAAACATGATCTACTTGTTATGGATAAATGAATGTTAAAGTATTTAAAACTTTTTAAAATACCCTATAAAGAAATCTCATATGATATCATTAACAATCAAATAAAGTATCCATTAATCACCATAATTGCTCACTCAAAGTAATAAAATGCGAATCATATGCTTCCATGAATAAATCAATATGTCTTTTTTTTATAAATGCCCCACCATAAGTAATAAAGGTGAACCATTTGCTCTAATATTCATTAAACTTTAAAGAATTACATCATACTTGTTCTCCAAAAGTAACTGAACTTGCATTATATTATTCCACATCAAATACTAGACAAGAACAGTTTTCTCTTTTCTAGTGACAAAATTGGAGTGGTCGATCTATAGTGGTAAAATATGACGCTCTTAGGAGGTTGTGTGTAATTCAGGTTAGACTGTATTATCATATATCATACTTGTTCTCCAAAAGTAACTGAACTTGCATTATATCATTCCACATCAAATACTAGACAAGAACAGTTTTCTCTTTTCTAGGGACAAAATTGGAGTGGCCGCTCTATAGTGGTAAAATATGACGCTCTTAGGAGGTTGTGTGTAATTCAGGTTAGACTGTATTATATCAAAACTTTTGTCATGCATGCCCACGATAAGTAATATAACTAATATTTACTTGACTGAACATCGATGTCCTCAAATCAATTAACGGAAAACTTTCCTCTTCAATAAACACCCAATTAAAACGTCAGTATTTCTCTTGTTTACTTTGTACTAACTTAATATTGGATACTTAATTTCTATCGTATATATGAACTATCCGTCAAGAAATAAAGTAATAAAACTTCTTATCAAGTGTAACAGTCCCTCAGATATGATCATTTTGCGACTATAAGTGGGTTTTTTTAAAAAGGTAGAGCCTCACGGGAGAGCAAGAAATGCAACTCCAACAGTTTCATTGCTTTCGCCTTGCATGAGACGAATCAAACCATGTTGAAACCATGCTGAAACTTGAACATATCTGCTTTAACATAAGGCCATCCATATTTGTTGAGGTTGTGAAAAGTCTCATGCTTTTGGTCCTTTTGAATCAAATAAAGTTCACCCCTATAGTGCTGGATATAGATCGAAACATTTTCTTCTTTACAAAAATCACTGCTGTAATGCTCTCCCACTTTTATGTTTGGGTTAACGAAGGAACCGAGGATTGGAAAAAGGGAGAAATATATGGATGGTTTTATTGTTACTTAACACGTTAAGGCAAGAATCTGCAACACTTTTTACATCAAGATATGTTTAACGTGTTTATACCAACCCGTGATAATACGTCAGACTCAATAGACTAAATGATAATCCACTTAAAATAGGTGCAATTTGGTTTGAAGCCATATCGCACCGATGTTACATTTTACTATTCAAATAAACTTACATATTTGACGCCAACGCAAGATTCGGGGATAGCCTCGATTTCTTGTTTCTTGTACGAAATTATACATTTAGGTTGTCATTCCTTCAGTGAGTTAAACCCTTTCGTGGTCATGGCAAATGACTCAAATATAGCACACATATAAGACAGTGAAGTCAAGATTATTTGTGAACTGCTTTCATTTTTCCTCAAACCTTTTCCTGCATCTCGTATGTCTATAATGATAACTGAAAATGAGAAAGAGAATTATAGCGATAATTAAACTGATCTCATAAGACGCAATGCCCAGTATTGTTCTAGCGCCCAGAGGAATGGGCAATTTCTTCGTTTCCAGGACCTTAAGCTGAACCAGAAGTGCTCAAAGGTCGCCTTGGCAACAGTACCATCGCCACTATTTGCTGTCCAGTGGAACATCCCTGAATATGCAATCACAGAACATGAGGATACAAGCATCAGGGCACGTGTAGACTGTTTGACTGGCCCCTCATGTATTGTTGTAGTGACCAAATATTGATAAATAAATAACAATAAAAAAACCCACGCCCCGGTGGCTCTCTTGTGTAGTGTGAAGATACGAGACGACAATGGCATAGTGAGAACATCACTTGAATGTTTCTTGGACTGTGGAATGGGTGAAATATCTGTGACGGAAGAAGTAATAAAACCGGTTGTCCCTAGCGTCTCCGCACCGCTAGCTGCTGGGGGACGCCTCTCCGTCTGATTCTGTCGTGGACTGTTCGTAATTACTAGACTCGTAGACTTGCGGAAGATGGCGGCCCTTCCCTGTCAGAGATCCACGTGGGGACTTCTGGGAAGGTGAAAGGTCGTCCGTGCCGCAGCCCGAGTCTATCATTTCCGGTTCTGAGCTGTCTTCTGAATGAATCGTCTCCGACCTGCCCTCGTGACTCCTGAACGCCGACCTCGAGACCGACGTCGTCAGTAGATCTGTCGTGGACGTCTTCCGGCTTATACCTGCAAGTATTCAGAATACTTTGATAACAGTTCGCTATACCCAATATACAAGCATCCTTCTTAAGCATTGGCTTCAGTGGACGGTCAGTGGTAACATATAAAAGCAGCATTACCAATTGATAAATGATAAAAATAAAAGCTTGTGTTGGGTTTCGTCTAATACATTAAAATATATTCAATGAGCCAGCAGGGTGTGAATTTTTTTTTCTTCTAAATTTAATTTGTTTTTAAGCGTTATCAGAATGCAACAGATTTTTTTATCATACACACGCGCAAGTCTGTAAGAGACAAATATATTTTTGTGTTATTCAAGCAAAAGTCGTGCAAGAGAGAGGTTACTGCATCGTTAATTTTAATATGCACTGGTGCTCGCGTGTAACTTAATGACATGGTTTGTATTTGACATAGCTGATTTACTAGTGTTAGTAATGGAGTGGTGTAATCATAAACAAACAATTGCATTAGTGTGCAAATAATTTGCAAATCGAAGCATACTCTAAAAGGAATCGTTACAACACTGCAAACTAGATATTAAATTCAAAGGTGTGATATGAATGTCAGATTAAATTACGTAAATATGCAATGCATTATTTTAAAATAAAGCATGTGATTTATCACTTTTAAATTCTATACAATCACCAACCGTGTCACTCTATAACATCGACTCCTCAGGTCATTCAGTGGTTGCTCAAACGATTTAATAGTTACACATAAAGGTTGTTCATCAATAAATGAGTGAGTGAGTTATTGTTTAACGCCGCTTGGGCAATATTTCAGCCATTCGCGGCGAGTATCAATAAATGAAAAACTTAGGCTGTTTCATCACCTATGTTTGTTCTTATGGAGGTGTAAAGATATATTTTCGTGCGAGACAATCCAAAGGGTTCGGATGAAAATAAGAATCTTCCCCTCTTGTTATCTATTCAACTACATCAGCATCCCATAGTGAAAGGAATACCCTGGGAAGATAATGAAATAATGACACTCTCATCAAACACCAGTGGGACATTCTTTCTATACTCAATAATATTTTTAGAAAAAAAAAGGATCGTAATGGTTTCTAATCAGTAGATATGTTACGTTGTAAGCAACGTAAATGAATAATTTTCTGTATTCTTTTTCAAAGGGTCGCACCTCCATAAGAAAGTATTCATCGTGGTATGCTTTATAATCATGTAACATCAGTGAGAGACATGCAAGCTATCGTTTACGTCATGTGACTAAACAACGCCTAGGTCTAAATATATTGATGCTTTTAACTGAAATGATAAACTGCATAAAGATGTGCTCCTTTGCATACTTCCGAATGTACACGAAATGGTCATATAGACATCAACTTCGCATGGTAATTCAAGATGAAAACGTTAGTGAATAAATCGGGTTATATAACATCACTTGAAAAACTTAACGTATCAAATGAAAATGTAGAAATAGACCTATTCATGAATGAATTTATGCCAAACTTGTACATAATATGTAAGCAAAGGGTTAGCCATTAATCAACTTTTACTTCACCTTAAATCATGATTATCAAATTTGTATGAATGCAGTTTTATTAAAGGCCAATATCGTATATATTAACAGACATGAAGAACTCAAAACGTCTTAACTTGAGGATCTATTACTGGCTTGCTAAAATTTCACTGTCCACAACGTTTAAGGTTATATTTAATTGCTTTCTAATCAATTCACCTAAATAATATTTGGGGGATAGACATATTACACTCAACACCAGGCAAAACGTGGACGTTCTTAACTTTTATAAACACACCTTGTTCTAGAAGAATGTTTTACGAGCTGCTCTTTACTTTCTCAGTTAAGACAGTTTCGAACAATTCAATTTGTCAGTGATGATTGTACAGCCTTTACCTTGCTGGGGAAGCTGCATTGGTGTCGGGTGCAATAATTATAACGCTTATAATAATGTACACATAGACAAAATCTACATTTTCATTCGATCTTTGTGTGAATCGAAGATATATCATATAAACCAACAGAAAACGACAAGGGCAGAGTACAGACTAGGAAGCTGACCCAGAGAGGTCGAGTGACGTACACTATAAACAAGCAGAGGGACAGTGGAACATGCAAAGGATACTCACCAGACGCCAAGAACTAAATGGGCAAGGAAAGGCTGGCCTACTGGCCGCAGTGGTGTGAATATCAGTCTTACCAGTTTTGTTCTTTTGTGATAAGTTGCATTGGTAGTCGTATGTGCTAACTTGTCGTCAAGCATATGTGTGTGAAGGTATCTGAATTTCCAACATGCTGTGGCATTAAGTTTTAATTTTGAGGACTTGAAAGTCTTGAGTATTGCGACATAACCCAGATCTATTTTGTCAACTGGATGTCCTATACTTTTAGGCACTGGTTGTGCTACATACACTCAATAAGGACATGAAATATGTTGTTCAGTTGAAGTCGTGCAGTAGACTTACCCGTTAACTAGCATGGTGTAACATCTATTTTGGTAGAAAACCAACATTTAAGCGACTCATACAGCAATTGAAAAATGATTCAATGTCACTGGTATTTTTTGGATGTTTCTACAGGCACTCTGATTTTGTTATTTTTGCTGTGGTTATGTCTGTTAGGTAGAAGTGAACGTCTCCATTATTTGTGATGATTGTTTACAACCTTTGTTGCGATTTAGGCTAACTTCCTTCAAAATTAAGGAAACCAAACTTCAAAAGATAAATCGATTTCGTTTTGGAAATAACAGTGTCAGTGAATTGAGATGCAAGCTGTCGGACTCTACAAGACAACAACATTCTTGAGAAGATTCAATTTACGATAGAGACATCTGGCACTACCCTTAAGTTCATTTATCTTGTTGCGTTTTTAATTCATATCTGCCATTTTCAAAGTTGTATATGCTATAGGTCATTGTCGATTTCTTCTGAAGTGTCAAACTACGATACCAACCTTGCACTTTCACGCTGAGAAATTTATCAAAACGTGTTCCTTTTTTAAAAATAAATTTTTCTTTCAAAACCATGCTTGCTATGCATGTACAATAACATCTCATTATCTGTTTAATATAAATATAAGGGCTTTTCAACCACAATTTTGTAAGTTGTATCACCCATTGTTCTACTTTGAAACGGTACTCTATGACTGTCCATGTAACCGAGAACCATTTCTTCAAGACTTTGGCATATGGAGATAAACCCTTTGAGGCTTCAAAGTTGATAGCTTTTCTCATTTAAGTAAGATGTCTTCAGGGAAGTATCCAGAGAATGTGTTTACAATGTGGTTCAAAATGGTTTGAAAATCAATTAACTATGATAACCCATTTGCAAGGCTAACAGAGTAACTTGCATATTGTACATAAAGTATGTGATAACAAAATGAAAATTATCTCTGCAAGGAGTAACGACTATAATGTCCTTGTGTGATTTAATCTGTTTCATATCAAAAGGGGGTATGAGAGAGATGAGAGGATATGTCTTGTTATGTGGTTTGGCACATACATCTAATTTGCCAGGTGCAGAAAACATCTGTAAAGAGAACAAACTAGGGCATTGTGCATACTCTTTAATCAGATGAATATGGATCAGTAATAGTATTAACAAGAGATTCAACAAAATGGGTACAGGTATCATGTACAAGTCATCACAGTGTAGTTGAGTAGCGAACAGTTCTTCAAACTTCTGTCTCAAGGTACCATACACATTTTTATCTATCGGGAATCAAACCATATGTTGTATGGTACCCAACTTTCTTTAAAAATCATATCATAAACACATTTTCTTCAATTTGATAAATGCTATCATACTTTAACAAGTTGTTTCATACCACCAAATTCCTTCTGTTTGCTAAATGGTAGCTTTTAACAAGTCGTATCATATCATACAGTTTCTTCTGTCTGCTAAATGGTTTCATACTTAAACCATTTGTTCCACTTAAACCATTTGTCCCACACCATACAGTGCCATTCCCAGCGCTTCTACCTCAGTCAAGAAGTGCCTACCAAACTGAGAACAGACCACCTGCCTCAGGAGCAGCAGACAGAAGAGCATCTAACTTGCATAATGTTCCTAAGGTAGCTTCCTCTTTGAACATCCCTGCCTTGCTTGCAGGCATACATACAGTCATCTAGTATAGTCATAATACCCTTTCTGTAGAAATAAGCGATTAAAAGTATTTTGAGAATCAATAGGAAATTACAGAAATAAAACATTGTCTATAGTGATATGTAGCCTGCATTTCTTGTTTCAATTCTAATGGCTTTATGTTCATCAAGTGAAATCCTTCATGTTGTAAGCTTCTGACTGTCAAATGAATCAACTAAGGCTGAAAACAACAAGCTAGGTGTATGATGGTTCAGTGAACAAGCCTTACTTTTCTCGGCATATTGAGTGTTGTATTTCAACAGAAAGGGTAACTCAGGAGTAAATTAATAAAAAGCCTTCATCATTGAGCATGAGAGAAATTATCAGGTCATACTTTGTCAACTGTTGATTTATTTCTTCAATACTTAGCAACTGAAATAATAAATACTGAATACATTTTATACAAAAGTATCAATTTCATATTGTTGTGATTGAAACAATATTTTCCCTGACCATTTGTTTGATTATTACCTTGTTTTGCACAGAAAGTTGGTTTACTCCCTGAGAATTAATTATAAAGTGTAGCTTGCCCAAACTGCCTTTCTGGGAAAGTGACAAAGGACATTATCTCCTGTGGTAGATGGTCAGTAATATTCTTTGAATTCTTTCTTCAGTGGCAAATATTATGACTGCCATAAAATCCTGCAATGTATATTGTGGTTATGGTTATGAGGCTAATAAACATTGAATTGTCTATATTGTCTCTAATTCATCCCCTGGGACTGGCAACTGATGTCTCACTTGCGGATGTTCTGAGATTTTCGTATTACAGATCGGTGTACTGAAACAAGGAAATCATCCATCAGTTTGTGCAGCTTTGTTAGTCGACAGTGCTTATCAATCCTAGTAAAGCCAAAGCAGAGAATAATCACCAATCTTTTGACACACAGTTAAGTAATTTCCACTATCTGAAGAAAGAAGTTAGTAAGTGTATTGCATATTTTTTAAAAACAAAGCAAGGGATTTATTAATCTAATAACACCTACGAAGATAATATAGTTAAGAAAGTATGTTCACTATTGCTGCGGCATCATCTAAATTGTAATAATCTAAACATTTTCTTTAACTGTCTATAAAGATTCTTTTCAGATTAAATCTAGGTTTAGTCTTTCTAAGGAGCCTAATGTTAGCAGTGCTAAAGTATCTGGATAATTTCTCAGCATGACTCAATGGTTAAGGCATTGACTATTACAGGAACCTTGAACTACACTAGATTCTTGAACTGATGTCTGAGTTAATGGCTATGAAAACTAGCATTGTGAGTGACACTCTAAACTAGATAAATGGAAAATCTACTCAACTAAAACCAGTCGGGTAGCTGATGCATGGGGTATATCACATATGAAATAACTTGAAACTTTTATATACATGCCAAGTGCTAGTTCGAGGCTTCTGTGGATATCAAAAAGTGGATAGGCCTGAAGAGTCTGACATCATGGTTTATTTACAACAGCAGATCAACGGTACTGCTTCTCGTTTATGAGACCAGAACTTATCTTAACAAAGCACCAGTAATGCTAAGGTGTTCCTAACCAAAATTGTAAGTATTGGTTACAGGCACCCTTAGCATTAACAAGGATTTCTCATATAAGTGCTTTGATCCACACCTAATTTCCCAAAGCCCCCTTTTCCTAAGATGATTGCAATACAGTACATTGCTATCAAAAGAGGCTCCTGAATCTAGGGGGCTTTGTGCAAATAGGAGAAGAAGCTAATTTCACAAAGTCCCCCTAAAGGACAACCTTGGCATTGACTTACAGTTAAAAGAAGCTCTGTCAAAGTAAGCCCTGAACCTAGGATTCCAAAGTTCCCTTAGCATGTCATTGTCTCAGGTCATTGTATTGTACTTTCTACCATCTTTGCGCTAAGGCAAAATAAAAAAACCTAAGTCCAGATCTTTACCTAATTTGTGACCTATTCTAGATCCATACAATCTTATATACTATGTAGTGTGTAGAAGCCCTTGCCTCTGTGTTGATGCAAGCCTTGTGCTGTATATACACAGCTATGTGTATCAATCATGAAATACTCAACATTACGCTTTGTTGCACTCAAACAGTAGGAAATCATCATTTGGCACTTGAATTATTAATTTGGTAAATCTTAACTACAAACACTGATAAAATGATGCAGATTTTTTCTACACAATAACTTGATAAAAATCTTATAGCAGGCCATTTGTTAATGTTTGTCTTCATTTAATATTGAAATTGAAAGAGATTCTAATTAAAATCAGTGCACGAACAAGGTACTGTAAAAATGTAACGGAAATAGTCAACATAAACTCACCATTGCAGTACACTGTACTACCATGTCAATCATGAATGGCATATTAACAACTATCTCTAAACAATGAATATCCCCAACTGGGAAACTGAGAGGAGGTGAATTATCTGTACATTTAGCAGTAACTAAAGCAATAGAAATTCGTGTAACAATATGTATAGCAATACTCTAACAAAAACAAACTTGCTTTTCAGTCCCAAATGCAAAAATAATTAAGAAACCAATACAATTATCATGGATATCTTAATGAATTACTAAAAGTGAATTTTGCTCGCTTAAGAAAACTGACCTGTTCACTATATTTCAGTTCTATTACTCTATGGCACTCAGTTTAGACTGGAAGCAGGTATCACCACACTTCTTGGTGATAATTTCATATAATTACAATCATAATTTCATAGCATTTGAGCTTTTTCTTAGGAATGTTTTTTATATCATATATATTATCATCTTTCATTACTGTGAAGAAAAGTCTTGAAAATATCCCCAACAAATAATAATGAACTCTATAATTCACATATCAGTGATGTTAGGTCAAAAATAAAAACAAATAACTATCCGTTGATTAACATCCTACAGTTAATAAGCAATAAATAAGATTAATAAGCATCAAAAGCAATCAATGGGTTTTTGACAGCAATATCACATATTCTTTACATCCAATTGAGAAAACAGAAATGCATAAATAACAAATTTAACCCTTGGGTTACAATACAAGTGTATATAGAAATTTGGCAAGTTTAGTCGTGGAAAAGCATGACTCCAAAGGTGGATGAATGAATTTATATATATATATACTTTCACTATATATATAGGGCTCTTAAGAGTGCATAGTGAAGAAGCCCAGCTTTCCCCTGGTCAATGATCAGACATTCTTTCTCTTGCTTTGACATCCCCTCTTTATTCCATTTGTCAGTCGATCAGTTCTTCTTTCCTCGCTGTGGAGACTCGAGTCTATAAGGGCTAACTGGAGCAGTTGTTCCAACCAGTGATCCAGTTCAAATGAATATCAGGTATATTTACAGATGCAGGAACAGACATAGAGTACAAACAGTTGTCGGGACAACAGCATCATGTCTGATGGCCAGTAGAAACTGTTGTATGTGAGGCGGTATCATATAATGAGTTGATCCTTGAAAGGATGTTGTGTGGATGTTTATCTGCCAATAGGGTTGCATTTGGTTTGATTTAGAGGTACAAGATATCGGTCAGTCTACCCCGGAGAGGGAGCAATGTCAAATGTAAGACGATGAGAGAGACGAAGAGAGGTGGACCAGTTATGCTGACAAACAAAGAAGCAAGCACAGACAGCCCACAGTTCCAGTACAAGTCCTGAGATGAGCTCAAGGTGGTAGTCGAGAGTTGGCGGGATTGAACACAGATTGATGAGATACCTCACACTCAGAGAAACAGAGAGAGAGAGAGAGAGAGAAGAGGAAGGGAGGGGGGTGTTCAGTGGAGATGAGTGAGCAGGGATCACAGTAGCGGGTCAATCACTCCCAGCACTAGCAGCTGGTCAAGGGGACTCCAGGAGAGAAGCTAGCTTAGAGACAGCGAGGAGGGAGGAGGGAGGGAGGGAAGGAGGTTGGGAGAACACACGTACATACGGAGCACACTTGTCTGTACATGTCCATGGAGGAGGTGTGCCTGTATGCACGCATGCTTGCAGAGTTGAAGAGCGAGGTCATGTGGCTAAGATAAGTCACAAAGAGTCACGGACTATGCCACGCCACGCCAGATTCCACGCACGCTACACGCTAGTTAGGGCACAACAGGGCCCGGCTTAGTTCTTACCTTTCACTAGCGGCCTAATACTGATAGGGTCTGAGTTCACTGCATTCACAGATTGCTTATCAGACTCTGATACACTGTCTTTTGTCTCATTCTCTGGCCTCGCCTCTTTGACCTGTTTGGTCTCTGTCTCATCTCCATCCTCAGACTTTGACCTGCTCGCAGACTCGTTTGAATTTGCTCTTGCTGCTGCCAACTGACGCTCCTCTGCATCTGCACAACACAAGTAAAGGGTTAACATGGCCTTACAGCTTTACACTGACAATCACTCACTCAATTCTGTATCTGCCATTGCTATAGCGTCCCATAATGTGTAATCAATGAACCCTATCCATTCATAAGTAAAACCAATCATCTACATCTTAGAAAGCTCAGCAGTTGGAAAGCTTATGACAGTGAATGTCAGGGGTGAAATGGTACACTGGAGCTTCAGTTTTGTTTGGATTGGCTGAGTACATGTTTAGTTTGCTACACAACCAATAAACAAAGCATTTTTTTTCTTTAAACCAGCATCTAAATGAAAAAAGATGAGTAATTCTGAGACACTGTTGCAATTTTTCTTTATCTCTTGTGAATCTAAAAGACTTTAAATATTTTGTATAACTATGGCTGCATGATATTACCTAAACCTATGGTTTCAAAGCTTTCTGTATCATGAAGTTTTACACCATTTTAAATCAAACTCTAATCAGCTACAAACTACTGATCTCTCCCCCACCTCATTGACAATAATCAAACAAATGTACAATTCAAATTATGTGTTCTACAACATGAAAATGGAACCTTTTAAAGCTTTTTCTTTCCAGTTGACTTTATTGTGTCCTAGACATTCTGTCCAAGGCCTCTTCAACTCATACCGGCCTCCTGCGGGAACAAAGCAGAACATTAGTTTGAGGTCATCAACACATAATTACCAACAAACTTATTCCTAAACAGGCTTCAAAAGTTCCTTAAACCAGTCAACAGCTTGGTACCAAGAATCCACAATCAGGTCAAATAAGATACTCAGCAATACAGAAAATAAGTTGGTGACAGAATGTAAATTTGAGATCAGCTAAACTTTTTAGGCGAACCATACAATTCATAAGATAAACTTGCATAACAAATTCATCAAATCATCTTTGACAACTCCTTTTTTACACTAGTTTGTTCTTTTTGAAGGCTGTTCAACTCAACAACTTTCCACAATATTCGTCAATAAAATTATGTTACAAGACACAGCATGATTAAATATTATGACATATATACTACAACTTGTAAACTTTTTAGAATAGAGCTGTTCGTTACTTCCCATCTAGGCTACAACAAACCTACTTGTAATGTCACAGAGACAAACTATGTGGAAAACATTTAGAAATGACAAATTGAAATGTTTTCCACATATTTTGATGCTCAAGAAGTTCCAAACATTTCATCTTCAATTTGGTCAACTGGAACAAAGTCATAAATCAAACTTCTGAAAAATAAAAGTAAATATAAACATCAGAAACAGTAAAACAAGATGAAATGAAATCCACACCAGATGGACCAGTGGACACGATGGGAAAAGTGTTCTGTAAATGGGAGAAGTTACACAATTCAGGTAAAGGTAGGTGCATGATCTCGGTATAACAACCAATATTGTTGTTTTATCTAAATTTAACAAGGGAGATACTAAACTCTTTTCACTAACTTTTTTCTTCAAAATAATGACTTAATCATAATATATTCCTACAGAATCTAAAAACAATGCACTCAAGTATCAAAACCACAACCAAATTTCAATCTGAAAGTAGGTTAACAATTTTGAGCAAATAGAAAAAAAAAAGAAATCAAGATTGAGTGAATGAGTTATTGTTTAACGCCGCTTTGGCAATATTTCAGCCATTATCTGCAAGAATCAAGATTGATCATTCTTGTTGTTGCTATGGATACAGAACAGAGTTCCCATGGTGATGAGATGAGGTGAAACATGCAAACATGAGCTTATTGTTCACCTGTCTCTCTCCGTCCTATTCTTTCAGTTATCTCTGTACTTAAAATTTCATCAATAACTGTACCAAAATTACTTGGTTATAAAATGATGTGCCTCTGCATTATATTATTGTATACAAAAAGGTAAGTTTGCTCACATGTTTTAATGTTTGTACTTATTCGTCGTTTGGACATTCTTCAGTGTGGTTATAGCATGGTAGTATCAAGAAATGTATTTTATAAGAGAGAGGGGGCATAGGTGAACATTTGTCATACTGTTAACCTTTCACTGTAATTTACATTTTGGCTGAATACAATGCTTACCAACATTTTTTAGCATGCTGGTAATTTAAGAATAAATTTGGCATTAAAATTGTCAACATACCATTTTCGATTGGCTACTTTTAACCAAGCTTATTTAATGGAGCTGACTTCTAAATGAACGGGCAGGAAAGCAGGATGTGGCGTAGAGAGACAAGTGAACACAGAGTTAGTAGATCACACACGCCTCTACAACAACTTACAATGAACACAGCTAGTAGAGGACCACGGACAGGTCCGCAGAGTAGAAGAAAGAGTAGCTGGAGGGACTTAAGAAAATTCCAGCAATGAGAGCTGAGCTTCTAATGTTCCAGAATAGCTTTTAGAGAGAATTGCTACTAAGCAAGGTAAGCAGTGAGCGAGTTGTTGGAAGTGCTAATCGCAGAAGAAAGTTCAGATTTCAGAGTTGGGTCGTGCTCTCAGTAGAATAGGTGCGCAGAAAGGGGATACATTTCAATAGTTAACTTTCATTTGGCATCTTTTTCATATTCTTTAAAATCTTAATACAATTTTTGTTTGTTGAATATCAGTTCATTATAAGTTGAGTGTTAGTATCAGTGACGGCCCTCTGTCTACCAGGCTGCATTGGTTTAACGAGAGTACGATTAGTGCAGGAAAATCAATCTTTTGGCTGCATATAAATAGATCTATTGCAGGTGCAACAGTTTAACTTTGCAGAATTAGCAAATCAACAATCAATTTTGTTCTAATCTAATTCTCAGATTAAAAGGCTTATTGTTTATGCCTTCCAAGAAATGTAAACACACGAGTAAAATTGTTGATTTGTTGTTCTGCATGACATTATGAGAACACTTGATTCTATTTGCAAATGGCAACACAACCTCTAAGTGAACATACGTCTACTTTCAGCATGATTGTCGCCCAAGCTTTACAGAAGTGATCACAAAAGCTTATATATAGGTACACTCTTTATAAACTTTATCATTTTTAATTTTCAAGGAAACCTTAACAAAGATGCAGCCAACTTGGTCCAAAAATAAGTCTCAACAATTCACCTGCTGAACTGCAGAACACAATCTACAATATATATTTAGTTTATGTAAATTTGTACACTAACCTACCAAAGGATAAAAAGTTATTTACAAAAGCAATTATTTCTGACCATTCAACTCCAGCTAAAAGGTGTAACAACAGAGAAATTCTCATTCAGAAGTAAATAACTTAAGTATACACAAGATTCATATACGAAGAATGTGTCATGCAATTTCTAAATCTCTTCCAAATAATTTTTTTATCTGAAATTTTTTTTCAAAATTCTAATCCAGCAGGTAAATCGTGAAAATGAGATTTCCTAATTCAATGATTTGCAAAATATCCCTAAAAAACCCATCATGTTTTGCCAAGTAGCAATGCAGCCTAGTGGAGCACGGGGCCGAGCACTGTCTATCTAGTCTACCCGGCGAGAGAGGTGTTCTGGGCGTACTGGGCCTGCTACTCAAACTGGACACACTGGGCGTTCTGTTCACTTTGTCCTCAAACACTTCCTCTGAGATAGCCTCGTCGATGTTGCGTGCAGACTGCTCCTGCTTGTGCAGTGGACTCAGAACCTTTTCCAACATGTCGCCCATCACCTGGAAGCTCGGGTCCACAATGAAGTCTATGAAACCTGCGGGCAAACATCAGACATTAATGTAGATAAGAACATATCAATATTCAACATTCTTTCACTCACATTAACTTTTGCAAAAACACCATTATAAAGGTTAGCTGCTCAAAGATGCTATGTTTTTCCCTCGGTCATTGGATGTCAGCTTCAATACATACTTGTTTTAAAGATCGACTGAAATGACCCATGGCAACTTTCGTGATTCATAAAATACGTATTCTAATTTGCCAGTAACTTGAGTTTAAATTTTCGAAATCGGCCTATAAACAACTTTAATACGGCTTTTTCCAATCACCAGCTAATTAGCACCAGTGAACAGAACTGAACAGGCCCGTGGTCACTGAGGCGTGTCAAGCCGCGTGACGTGCTAGTTGGCAGAAGTATAGTGTTTTAATATGATGCTATGCGCACTATCCCATAGCATGTGTACATGAATTACGACGTCTGCCAAATGTTGTCACAACAATCAGACTGATTCAAATAGTCTTATTTTTTATGACACACAGGTGGCCGTTATATAATCCTATCGCATTCAATTTCAGTTCTTGATTTAATTGTCTCTAATTATACCTTTTGAATTTTAACGCCTTGGATCCACCAAGCGGAATATATGTCCTGTCATAATGGCGTAATCTTGGCATTCGACTGCTACTTAGTTTATTGTCACGGCGTCCAGTCATTTTGAACCAATGAACTTGTAGAATATATATTCAACCAATAAATTAAGAGAAGGAGATTTGGCTCATGCACTTCTACGGACGATGACACACATTTTAACAAGTACATCGTGAATAACGGGTACCAACATTCTTTAGGATTACATAGGATGTTTCTAACGCTAGCGCCAGGTATGTTTTCATGTCATTGATTGTTAAATTTGAAGACAGAGATATTGCAACACGGTGTAAGATGTTATACTAGCAAACAATATAATATACGTTAGTTAAGTACAAACGAATCATCCAGTAAGTACTAAGCTGTCATAAAGTGAAGTGAAACAAAATGATTTTTTTCTACAGTAAACATTAAACAGGTTTTTACATTCTTTCCCGTTTATTACAAAAACCTTCATTTTTTTCGAGACAATTTAGAACTTCATATCGATAATAAATGTCGTAACACTACGTGATATCCCATAGTAATGGATCTCTCACCGACCAAGTTCTTAACCTTTTTTTATATAAACCCACCCACGAAAACCGCGTCCAAGGATTGTCACAGTCCAATCAAAATGGATTTGACGACTAAGAGGTAAAGTTGATATCATGAAGCAGTTACATATTGTATTTTGGAATTCTTTCGGTCATGCTATTGCCTCTATTTTGCTGTTGAATTAGCTTAAAAATACAGAGAAAATCAAAGGGCTGGACTTTCAGCTGACAATTAGCACATCACACACTGGGTGTGGCTTTGAGTCATGCTTCGGTGATTTTGTCTAAGCGTTCGCCAGGCTCATTAGGCGGTTATCCAAAACAGGGGTATAAAAGGTCTCCTAGTAGTCGAATTAAAGCGTATATTTTCTCATTTTTTGGCTCTATTGATTCTTATAAGTGAAGCGACTACAGATAATAATTTGTAATCACAATTATGCGTTACGTCTCCTCTTTAACATCAATTCCCTTTGGAGTATGCAACTTTTGCAGTTATTTAGTTTATCCCAAAAGGCAACATCACACAAACATGAAGAAGAACGAATCTCATTACAAAGATTATGTCTATCTTTGAAACCATGTTCAGGGGGTCATCTGAAACAACCATTTTTTAATATCTCCATTGATTAAATGAAGCATATGAGTTGGGTGAGGTCTTGCACAGCCAGAGCAGCTATTTAAGGAAGATCCCTCGATCTACATATGCCAAAATTTATAGTTAAGGTGCCTTCTTAATGAGCACATGTTTTACTGATCTAACTAAAAATTTCTGTGCAAATTTCAAATGGAAAGTGTAATATAAAACTAAACTGACATCCATAAGAACCACATGCACAACGACTTACCTATTTGTGACTCAGCCACAAGTGTATTCTTTCTATCACAGAGAGGTGAGAAGGGCAGACCCAGTTCCTGCTCGCGGTCTCCCTGCAACACACATCAAACATCTTAATGGCTTGTACTTTGCTATCTCTATAATTCTCAGCCCTATTCATGTCTCCGAAAATTAAAATCATAAGAAATGTGAGCAAAAGCTCAGCCTTTAGATAATGGTGAGAAAAGTTATGTCTTCATAAAACTATGAATAATTGTCCAATCATTGTTATCCTGAAGTGTCAATAGTTTGGGTGAAAGGCCTCATACACAATAAGACTGTCTGACTGACTGTCTGTAAACATGCTGCTTCTATTCCCTTCGCAATTCTGAATACTCCTTCCCTGTGTAAACATGTGAAACGAATGTTAAAAGGAGTTAGATGCACCTAACTCAAGATAGCAAAAGCCTTACCCAGGGACTTATGATTGGCTAACCGAACTTATGTCAGTACATGCAACTATTGGGGCTAGTCTGAAGTTTTGTGCCAGAAACACCCTCCAATGCATCAAGTTTGTATCCCATAAGACAATATCTTGAATTTTGTATTTTTCACTATGATTTTAATTAAACTGCATATTCCGGGGTTAGTCTGGTACCTGACGGAAGAACTCCTCAAGAAGAAGGTCTGTCCAGCGCTTGTGTAGTCCCCAGTCTTTGGCCGGGTGACTGATGTCAGCACAGTGAAGCACTAGCGACACCGCTTTAGACTTGTCAATACTGAAATACAAGAGAGGCTTACTCATGAAATATGTTTGACTTATTGCAAACAACTCACTTGCAACAGAAGTGCTGCCATAAGTGAATAAACACTAAAGTGACTTAATAAAAGATACAAGTTCAATTTGGAAAACTGCATTTGTGTAATTTTGGATCATTATACTTGAAATGTATGTAAGACACAGGTTTACTATGGTTTTACATGGTCACATTACTTCATACAAGATACAGGGTTCAATACAGAACACACTCATTAATTGTTTAAGATAAATAGCTGCGCTTGACAAATTTTGTTTCAAACCGACAGTGCAATCTAACCAACTATATCCATCATTACTGATCCCATCAAGAATAAAAACAACTCATGTGTTGCAATACCAATGCACAATGTCAGATGGGAGGTTCTTCTAATGAGTCGCAAACTGCCAAAGTACATCCAGTGAGCTGCTTCAAGTGTATGGACACTGTGAAGATGACGCCTCGCTTGGGATAGACGACCCTAACTCCTCAAGCCTACTATCAATATTTCTTATCATTGAGAAATTCTTCTTATTGATGTTAGAATCTCATATTTGACCTGATTATAGTACTCACTTTTCTGGCACAGTGAGAAGATTTTTCATGTTTTTTATCTGCTGAAAGTGGAAAGACATATCCGTTGCTAACACCATGTCTATAACAAGTGTCCTGAATTCCCTGCAAAATATTGAAGTAACACATAAACATCATTTCATCATCTGTCACAACGTTACTATACACAACAAGAATGAATATCTGCAAAAGTATATTTCAATAAAAACGGCGTTGTAAATCCTAACACATATACTTTTCTAAAGTAAGGTTTTACTTGCAAGACTTACAATCACCAGGACTAACTATCCTAACAAGTTATCCTCTTCGTCTTAGCAACTGGGAATATATTTTATATATTTTTACATAAAACATTTGTTTCTGAATTCTTGTACTTTTCAGCTAAAGGTCAATTGCAGATTACAAAATATTCTCTGTTTTGACAGTGAAACAGCTGTTTCTGAAATCAAGGGTGGTAAATCGTACCGATACTCCTCCTTGCCGAGGTTGGCGACGATGCCACACTCCTCCTCCTTCATGAGTCGGAACGCTGCACTGATGTGGTGGTTCTCCAGCACCGCCCGGTCATTGTACAACATCGCCACCTCCGACCTGCACATTCAGTAACAAATCATGGACAAAGACTTGGTTTAGACTCATGGACAGAGATCTGGATGTAGACTTATGGACAGTGGTTTGGGTGTAGGCTCATGGACAGAGATTGGCGATAAGGGTCAAGATTGTGGTATAGAGTCATTGATAATGATAAGGGAAATAGAGTTAAGGACTAAGAGTTGGGCGAGACTCATGCATAAAGATTTAGGTATAATCATAGGCAACATTTAAACAAGTATAGACCAACATAAAAGTCAAACATTAGACCAATAATCAATAAGCAATATAATTGTTTTCCTTAGTAATATGTCACTAGTTGAAAATAAAGGAAAATGCAAGCATGTAGATTCTTATTAATAAATATTTCATATGTTTGAAGGGCATTTAGAAGTGTTGTACATAAGAAAGCCAATTTTTCTAAATAACAACTCCTTTGTGAATTTCATAATAAGAAGTTGTTATCCAGAATTTTTTTATTTCTCTTATCTATCGATCTTGAAAAAGATCTTTGTTTCACATTCAGTTTCAATTTTGTTGAAACTTGCTTCTCTAACCTGTCAAAATCTCAAATGATCTATTTATCCTTATTTCTAAAACTTATAGTAAACTCATAAGACTGATCAACATCTGGAGGGTTTCAAACCTCAATTATCTCCCTTTGACTGTCACAGAGTACATTTGGTCCTATATAGGATTCAAAATTTGAAACTTGGTTAAAACTGAAAGGTTACATCCACAAGTTAGATGGTATTTGTTGTCTCAGATTACCTCCCTTTGACTGTGAGATGCAATGTGAGCTCACCCTGTATTGATATGAAAGTTGTTTGTTGTCCCGGTATGCTCAAAATCATGTATCAAAGCTGCTACTATTGTTGCAAATATTTCTAAGTCGGTCAACCAGTGCTGAAACATTAACATAAGTACATCAGGTGTTTGATTCTGAACGAAATATAAGGGCATATAGAATTATACCGACAGAATTAAAACAAGTATTTTAACAAGAAATATCAATAAACTGCATACAGAGAATCTAATTTTTATGTTCATATGACTATCTTTAAATCAATGTATGACATATGTACTTATAACCTTCTGCATCATATTTCAATTGTAGAGCTCAAGCACTTTTGACAAGTCATTATTTCTGGATGTACCTATATAAATCTACCATTATGTTGTCGAATGAACTTACTGCAAGTTTGCTTTGGGAGAGGACATAGTGGACAGTTTGGGCGACATCGGCGCCGTGGAGGAGGTTGTGGTAGGGGTTGCGGTATTTGCTGTACCCAGTCTCGAGGGCGAAGAGGAAACTCTCAAGGACCTGCGTGTTGATCTTGAACTTGGTTATTAGATCATACTTCTGTAGCAATGTGAATGCAACAAACTTGAGTGCATGTCCGTCCGAGGCTTCATTTACAGCAAACACATTGAAAGACCAGTCGTCAAGATGCTGAAACATTCACAAGAGTGACTTCATTTTTTGGCTCTGCAAATAGTTCTGGTGCCTCATTGATGCAAAATTTCTACTTGTGGATAGAGAAGAACAAATTAGAGTGTTTCAAGAAACGCCTCATTTTGAGTGAGTGAGAGAGTGAGAGAGTGAGTGAGTTGTTGCTTAACGCCGCTTGGGCAATATTTCAGACATTAGGGGCGCCTCATTTTGATGTGAAAAGTGAATCACAATGCAGTAATATACGATAATTCTTTGAAAATTATTTCCAAGAGAGACTAAGGGTGTCCACCCAGTTATATCCTCTTATATTCATTTACGTAACAAGTACTAAATTGAGGACTTCAGTCGATTTTCAAAAAGTAGTTCTGACAATACACGTGACTGTGGTTTTACATTTTTAAATTACTGGTGAAAAGAAACCATCCTGTTACTTTTTTATTTTGACATGTTCAGGTATTTATTGTTAGCTTTTGATGATTGTTAAACATCCCAAACTTCGACACTCGTTTAAGATCCTTTTCTGTATTTCTGTATAGATCTTCCTCTTGGTATGACATAAAAAACATCATAAGAAACGATAATCTTTTATACTAAGGCATATGAATGATGATCACAAACACAAACATTGACACTTACTTTCAGTACCAGTAATACCTTGAATAATCTAACATCGACACATTAATGGAAAGGTCCAAACATTTCACATGCAACGAGTGAAGTTTAAGAAATAAGACTTCAAACACTGTGTGAGTGAATCACACTTGTTAGAGAACATACCTTTAGTTGTAAGAGGACAGGTGATGGGACATGGATTCCCACAGAACTAGATAATCTCCGGTATATCCTGACAACAGACACAAAAATATTCACAGTGCATTTGTCTTCATAACTTAATCCTTAGCAAACAATAGGCATCCCTTATAAGGAAAATTATGTTGAAAGACTTTGCGTAGTATAAAGCAAATATGAGTTTGATACTAAACAATTCACAGGCTTTGAGCATAAACAAATTTAATGTTAACATAAATTATTACACTGCAATATCCTCTTCAGGCAAGTAATGATTGAAGCTTTAACTGCAATGAGATAGGGACTGATTAGCAAGGGAGCCCAATGACTGTGAATAAGCATATGGGCGAGTGAAGCATTATAACTAGTAGTCTTAAGGACTAGATAGCATTTGAGATGATATTATCATGGAGATGCTTTTGGCTGGCTGGATTTGGTTTGGACTAGGACTTTCAGATATGTACTACAACTATTAAAAATGGCTAGTGCATTGATATGGTTAATTTCAACCTGTGGACTAGGATGAAAAGCTGAAGAAAGATGTACCTGTCGACCATGATGCCCGCCCTGATTGCATGCGCCACACTGCGGAACTTGGGCTTCTCCTCCCCTTTCCTCTTCATATTGCTCATGGAGCGGGTGAAGGTCAAGGCCAGCCAGTCCCGCACCTCGCTGGGGACGGCGTCCGGTTCCACCTCGCTCAGTTCATCATCCTCGTCGCAGAGACGCCTACAAGTCACACACAGAGTTGCTACGTAACAACCTCACAGTAGACATGTTGTAAACACTAGTTTGGTTCCTACACTCAGGCACTGGGTCATATGCCTCCCTTTCAGGATATATCTATAGCCAGCTCAGTGGACCAGTGATTGGCCACAGGAGCAAACTCTTATTCTTTAGTCCCTTTCAAGAAGATTTCCTGGCTATATGTTTTAAATAATAAATTTTTTTTTAAATTTCCCAGGTGACATAATTGTCAAACTGCATCTTCCAAAAGCTTGTAATTAAAAAGAATAGGGGCGTACTTGTTGAAAGTAAAATTGTAAATATTCCTCTGTTGTAATTATCCTTAAGTTCTGAATATTGTCCAAATTCTGAATCTTGTCTAAATGCTGAATACTGGAAACAAATATACAATCGCCACAATTTCAGAACAATAAAGCCACATTCTGTCTGTTCCATTTTCGAAAGGATTTCTTCAAATATACATATGAATGAAGAAAAGGAGATCCAATTTTGCGATATGTACCCATTCAATACATGTGGTGAAAGTCTAAGTATTATGATTTTTCATAATAAAAACATGACACTGCACTGTGACGGATGTTCCACATTGGCATATGTTTGTTTTCACATAGATATTTTTTAAAGGTGTTTGTGCAAGCTGCAGAAAATCTGCAGATTTACAGAGAGAGTGCAAGATGGACAGTGATGGAAACAACATTATAACATATCAACACCAAGTTTCTGCTCTCTAGTTCAAACTAACAAAATCAAAGTCAAATCAACACCTGAAAAAAAACCCTATAAAACCATCATATATGCAAAAATCATGAAAATAAGTTATGATGAAATTAAAAAATATAAATGATAACTGTATTCAAGAAAATTAAGACAAATTCAAAAACCATTCCATACAGGTATATAAACACTAAACATTCACACCCAAAATATCAAAATTAAAGCACAAAAATATCTAGAAATAGAAGATTTGGTTGCCATTATCAAAAATATAAAATCATATGATGCAAAAACCCTCATAAAATCTCTCCATGACTCTTAGTTAAATGGAGAGTTACTTCCCTTGGCTGTCCTCCCCGACCTTTGTCCTTGGTTGTATTGGCTGCATCGCTGAAGGCGTAAAACATTCAGATGCTCAACATGACAACATGACAACAATCATCTAGAAGCCGCTTCACGGACACACACCCACGCAAGAAGTACTTGCAAACAAAACATTACGTACGTGTGTTGTAGTTACTTTCAACATGGCAGCTTTTTAATTACCAAAATCATGAGTGAGAGCTAGGCAATTCTTATTCTTGGTAGTTGTTTGTTTGGTGATGCGGAAAAATACATATATCATTCATGAAGACATTGAACACATGAAACTTCTAAAAGTCTCTTGTACGTATATTAACTTATACATATATTTAATGTTACAATGTGCAGAACTTCATAGTTATATATTCTTTGTATCAACAATGCTAACTAATATACATATTTCTTTACAACTAATTATCCACAAACTATGGTTTGGTTAGTAATGATAAAAAGGTTTACTGCAAACAAATCTAAACAAAACATTGTCAAAATACAAGTGCTATTTGAATGATTCATGCTTTTAGAGCCCAAATACTTTGAACATTTAGTGAAATTTAGTGAAAAATGTATACCTCTATTCTCAAAATCCTTTCATTCGGATGGGATAAAATTAAACCATATTAGATAAATGGGATCAAAAGCCACACATTCTTTTTGGTTTATGTGTTGGTTGGGTTGAATTATTATTTTGATTATACATAAAAAAAACTTAGCTTATAAACATAAAATGAAATAGATGTACAAGTTAACTCATAAATCGTTCATTCGGTGCTAAATATTTTTATAAAAGAGTTCAAAATGAAATATGACCGATTTTACTAAACCATGTTACAAGATGGACCATCAATTACTGTGCACACACGGGTTCATTTTAGGGATTCTGCACTTCATTTTATTTGTTTATCATTGATTGTTATAGTTTAATCAATAACTCCTTTCCCAAGACTGACTTGAAAAGAAACTTCAGTCCTTCATAGACTCTACAATTTATAATGGTAGAAACAAGTAAAGAAGTGAGCACAGCTCACATACCCCCGCTTCAAACTATAGTCTGGCTTTCTTTGTTGGTCTAACCCTCAAAAAGTTCACTTAGGGATCATGGTTGATAAGTGTATTAAGTTTGTTGAAGCTAGCATGTATAGTTTAGGAGATATGCTCAGGAAAAAGCACTTTGTCAGATAGTCATTGTTTTAGTAACGTTTCCATGTAAACCGCAAAAAAAAATAAAAATTTTTTGGTCTTACCCTCAAAAGGCGCACCGCACCAATGGATCATGGTTGATAAGTGTATGAAGTTTGGTGAAAATAGCATGTACGCTTTAGAAGATATACTCCGGACAAAGGACTTTGTCACTGTTTAAGTCATGTTTCCATGGAAACCGCAAAAAATAAAAATCATTTGTTGGTCTAACCCTCAAAAGGCACATCTAGGGATCATGGTTGATAAGTGTATGAAGTTTGGTGAAGCTAGCATGTATAGTTTAGGAGATATGCTCCGGACAAAGAACTTGGTCATAAATTCACTGTTTAAGTCATGTTTCCATGGAAACCGCAAAAAATGAAAATCATTTGTTGATCTAACCCTCAAAAGACACATCTAGGGATCATGGCTGATAAGTGTATGAAGTTTGGTAAAGATAGCATGTATAGTTATGAAGATATACTCTGTACAAAGGACTTTGTCACTGTTTAGGTCATGTTTCCATGGAAACCTCAAAAAATAAAAATCATTTGTTGGTCTAACCCTCAAAAGGCACATCTAGGGATCATGGTTGATAAGTGTATAAAGTTTGGTGAAGCTAGCATGTATAGTTTAGAAGATATGCTCCAGACAAAGATTCGTGACAGACGGACAAAATGAACGCTATATACCCCCGCTTACTGTACGCTGTAAGGCGGGAGTATAATAAAGAAATAAATTAAGTTAATACAAAAGAATTCATATTAGTAAATTGTCATTCTCTGACTGTTGTTCATCACAATTAACATTGTTAACATTTACAACTCTAGATATAGGTTTAAAAGTTTTAGTCACAACACTGTAAAAAGTTCTAATTAGATAGAATAGTATATTTTAATGCATATAGATAGGAATATATTTTGACTTTAAGAATTTTGATCACAGTTTCATTTCAATAGTTCCTTATCCAAAAATTAATAAATTGTTATCTTCAAGGGCAATAATTATAGACAGGTGATAATTACTATCACTTGACGATCATTAGTTCAATCTCTTTTTGAATAAAACCAAAACCAAATCAAACAAATTCACAATGCTTAAAGACAAGGTATATTCCTATTTACAACAACAAATTTGAAGTGTTTGTTAATTGTCTGTTCACGCTATAGTAAAGATATAAGAGCACGATTTACCGAACAGGTGATGGTTTCTTTTTCCTGCAGAAAGTAAACTTAGCATTAATTCAAAGCTTTTTAAAATTGAAGAAAGATGGTTATTTTAGTCTATATTTTTCAGTGCTATCATACAAATAAAAACTCCTAATCACCTGAATTTCAAGATCAACACAATCTTTACAATAAAATAATTATACGTACAAATATATCATCAGTAACAACAAAAATATTCCAGTTAGGTCAAAGAAACTCTTTGATAGCTCTCTGTCAATGAATAAACCAAAGAAATAATAGTCCTCTAAAAAGAATATTTGTTTATTTTACAAGTTTGCCACAACTTGATAACATAACAAAGACATATAACAGTGACTTCAATGCTATTGTCATACATGAATAATAACAGTTTCTTGTCACCTCTGCTTTTGTCAATGACAACGGGGAACATAAATTGTAATGAACAGTGTAAAAAAACATTTTTAAATGAGTAATACCATGGTGTGACAAAGCAATGTCTAATCACCTTACTGAATGGATATATAAACAATTACGAAAATTAAAAATAATCTCTTTGTGGTAGCATATATTAGACAGTGGTGCTCATATATAGTTGTTGTTAGATCTTCACACATCAATAACAATGTTTGTTGATGTTCTTTCTACTCTTAAATAGCAAAAGCTTGAAAAACAAACCAAAAAGCAAAAATGTTTTGCCAAAACGGCAAAGCTCAAAATGTTATTATTTTTATACATCACATTCTAAAGATTTTCTGCTTTCTGCTTGGCTTTAGTTCAAACATTTTACTGGTACATTATAAAATACAAACATAATAAAACTACCTAGGGTCACTGCACACGTGTTAACTTGTTCCACACTTAAAAGAGGTTTGTTAGTTTAGTGTGAAGAAGACTGGTTATATTCATATAAGGTGATTGAGGAGGGAATTGTTCAATCATAAGAAACTCAAAATTACCGGACGGAGGGAGATGCTTTCTTTTTGCTGTGGACAAAAATTATATCTTCAAACATTCATATAAAATTCATCAGGTGTACTCCCTTACATTCCGAAAGTTCATAATTTTTTTAGGATCTAATTTATCAGGTGAAATCCCTAAATCTAACTTTGAATTAGCTTCTGGTTGTGTATGGTTTTGATTTGACTTCAAATAAACAGAAAAAAAATTTTAAATCATCTCTTGATAGTTTAAGATTAAGAAAACTCCCGAAAGCAAAACATGATGAAAACATAAAATGAACTGGAGATTTATTGGTAATTCTATCTGATATGTTTTCAAATTGGGTTTGCCATGCACAGTTGTGTTGGTGTGAGAATGTATTTGTCTTCGAGTGAGCATGCAATATTTACATGATTTTCTTCCGTGACAAAATGATGTAACAAGCAACAATGAAATTAATTCCAACTCAATTGTCATGATGGCTGTGTTACATATATTCCAAGCCATGGTTCCTAGTTTGAACTGAAACCAAGTTACATGCATCCTTTGACATTTCTACCATTTGATGCATATTCATTCATCTCTGCACTTGTTCAAAAACATACATGAGATATTATAATTAAAAAATATGGAAACTTAGATACAGAATCAATGGATGGTTCCATGAACTTTGTCATAAGACAAAAAAATATTATATTTTAAGTACTTTATTCAAAAACCGCAACATAACTTCCAAAAATACATTTTACCAAAAAGAACAAATTTATTTCCTTGACAATTCCCAAAAAGAAAAAAAAATCTTTGATTTAATCAAATACCTAAAAAATGGACTTAAAACGTATAGAATATACAAATAAGAGTGTAAAGAAATTAAAACAGTGAACCCTCAACAGGGAAAATAAAAATCTTTTGGTCATCATTGATAGTCAAATGATGGTGTCTGACATTACAAGTGCAAATATGAAAGTTTATCCCATAAAAACCAGCTGCATTCCCTAACTAAAACATGCAGCTATTTCAACAAAAACAATGTGTTTAAATGAAAACAGCTTGTACAGATCCGCCTCAGTGTTGCACCCAGTATTGTCTGGATCAGAGTCAACCCCTTGACTATTCATATATTGGAGATAAGTGCGGCCATATCAAAACTTTCACATTTACCAAATATTTTGTGAATGAAACATTAATGGAATTACTGATAGCTTTCTCACCCAACAGGGTGCTAAACCTTATGGGCTCATTATTTCCAACCACAAAATTCATTGTAGGAATATAACTGGTTGAATTTGGATAAACAATTGTTGTCTTTGTCGTGAATTTTTAGGAGGTAAGAAGAGAATTTAATTCAGGTAGCACACAACATCCTCCAGTTTTCCAGATTTGTCCAAAAAGAGGTATAGGTCTTTGTTGTGGTTTGCACCGAGTGTGTGTTAGAATTACAGACTACTCATATCTGGTGGTCAATATGACATCACAATGGTTACTCTGGTGACAATATCATTCATCTGCCTAAATCTAGATGCAACACTGTACATATCATAAAATTGATTTGTGATTTATAAATGTTGCCAGTACGTGTTAGTGCACAGCTATACATATTTTCTCTATATATGAATAGCATGAAGGCATAAATAAAGAAATATTGTTTTTAAAGAAATGTTAACACACATGTGGTTAATGACAACCAAAATCTTCAGCATTCAAAAGTTAAAGGATTACTGATGTCAGAAGGAACATCTCAATAAAAAAAAATAATAAAAAAATAAAAAGATGTACAATACTCACTAAACAAATCTTACATGAACAATCTCACACTGATTTTGTAATGCTTCGGTGAATTTACAACAACATATGATAGGAAAAATCTACAGCAAACTAAAGGACTGTTCACAGTAGAGCTGCAACGATACATTCGTATATTCGGTGAATCGAACCGTGGCAGGAAGTGAATCGTATTCGTTATTCGTTACAATGAAAACCGAATATTTTTGATTTTTTAAATTTTTTGTTACTATTGACTTGTGCACAAAATTTGTATTTAATCTGAATAGAAATACTTTTTTTTATTTACGTTCACAAAATATGATATGTGTTATATTTCACATCGTCTCAACCTGTCAACTTGAAGTAATGCGAAATGTTCCATCTCGTTGTGATAAAAATCGATATTGCTGGTCAAAGTAAACATCACGAGAGTCAAAAAGAATAAAAACATTATTCAATGCGGAAACACAAGTGATATGTTTATTTCATCTGTTGATTAATGTTGTAAATTGTCTCTCAACGTAAATTTGTACAGTCAGAGGTTAAAAAAAGCTTCGCTCCCGGAACGAGCATAAATAAATGTAAACTCGATATTTGGATGTATCCATGATGGCTTAGCCAATCGCTGGCGTGCTAAAGACTGGCTCGGCTAATGGAAAGGCTGAAACGATTTCATGGGGATTTTTGGGTGTTTTCAATTTGTTTATTTTTGCATTCATATTCGTGAATGATTATTCGTATTTGCTACCCCATATTCGTGATACGTATCATATTCGCCTGGTAGTGTATTCGTTGCAGCTCTAGTTCACAGCATGCTCACTTACTGTTGATAGACATTGAAACATCAGATATATCCAATCACTAAAAACAAATGCTAATAATTGCAAAAGTATTCACACTAAACCAAGCTGACTAAACCAAATCAAAATGGTTTTGCTACTTCCAGTTCCGTGGAAAGACTTTCCATAGAAAAATCCTTAATTTTGAGAGAAGTCAATTTCGGTTTACTGAAGGATAAGGTCAGTTGATGAATCTGATATGAATTGAATTTCAAAAGAATTTCCTGTGTAAGAGGATCAGGATACAAAAACATTAAAAGCTGATGTTCCAAGACTATTTGCAACAATCTATCTCAACTAGGTGTGGTCTATGTGCATAAGTTTTCAATGTCACATACCTTTCCAACGTCTCTGGTCTGTAGCAAATTAAAACATTAAATAAATTTCACAATTTAAGCTTCACCTCAAGACAACTCACAACACTCAAATAAACAGCTATGAAAGCTCTGTTACTCTAATGTTTCTAAAGACACACAATATATTTATAAATTTTCTATATGATAATATAAGTAGTAATCCAACCAAGTCAACAGAGTATTTTGTATATTGCAAATCTGCCTAACTATCACTTCAATTTCCAGCAATAGCCGGTTGCAGTGTTGGTCAAATTTGAACATAATTGAAGCACAACATTTTATTTAACTATCCACTCATTCTTGGTACGGTGTGCCATTAATTGCAAGCAACACGTCAGACATTTTGGGCCTTGGATATCTATTGAGAATTCAGCTGTCAATAATTGAGAATTTGGAAATCTGTAAGGAATTCAGATGTCATTAATTATATGATGTCCGTTCAATAGTACATACATTGCAATCGTGAAAGCTCTTTATGAGAAATACTCCTGGGGATGAGACTTGATGAATATTTGAATCAGTCCTGTTGACCTTACTAAAGATCTCACCCATAGCTATAAGTTAATTTCTGGGAGCCCAGTTCTGGGCTGAAAATAGTCTGTGGCAATTGCAAAGTTTTCAAACATTTAATAGCGAAAAGGAGATTTTAATTATGATAATAAATGCTATATGATGCTTTGACTGATTTGGTTACTAAATCCTGTTTTTGACTTGTAAACTTATTTTGTGTCCTGCAAAGTTCCATTTTAATTAATGATTTTACAAAGAGTTTTACTTTTGATGATTGTATCAAAACTTATGAAATGATTTAAAAAAAGTAACAATCAGAAATGATTCTGTGTTGCAATAAAAACCTAATCATGTTATTCATAACATTTTACCTACCATGGAATATCATGGTTATTTTTGTTCGATTTACTCTTCTTTAAAAGTGGACCACATGAAAGTGGGATTCCCATGATGATATATAGTTTTAAGTCAATTTACATTAATTCTTCACTGTGTTGACATAATCCCCGTTTCATTAACTGTCACTGACTAAGAAGTGAACTCCATTTTCAAAACAGGAAGTAGTTTATGACATCAAAAACTGATGATGTCATTATGGAGTCGCCATGACAACATCACAAGTAGCACAAATGGGGGACCATCTCACATCATCATGGTTCATTTTTATGCCAAATAAAGTGATATATTTTCTTAAGACTTGTTATGTTGTTTATTTTCGCAGAAATGTGGATTCTCAGCTGTAAAATACTTTTGACTCTCATTACTTTTTATTTGAGCTATATAGATAGATATAAATAGATAAATCAAATAAATTACTGAAAAAAGAATAATTTTGTAAAAAACCCAAGATAAAAAAAAAAGTTAATAGAATGAAAATACACAAAATGTGTGAATAACAACAATAGTGATTTTTCAACAGGCTGAATGCAATCATATATAATGAAGAAACTCACCTGGATTCATCTATGTACACTGATTCTAACACTGAAGCTGCGTATTCCAAGTTAGACTTTAGATCTTCTTTGGTTAAATCATCCTTCTCCAATCTCCGCATAAGATGCCGTAATCTGGAAAAAAAGACATATTTGTTTATACAAATATCCAAAAATGTATACAACAGCATATTTGGAAAAGTTCTATAATTCACAATCGCTATAAAAACACATTAACTTTGTGATAAAAAAACAACTAAATGTAATCATATGTTCTGGATGTGATGCTGTTCATATTAAGGAAAAACAACAACATGGAAATGAATATCAAGATGAGAAACCAAATATAACCTTCTAACTACCTTTATAACTATCAGACATAGGAGCAGGCAATGTAATGAGAAATAGATTGCTATAAACCTAATTTTCATTTTAAAAACAAGAACACTTTGACGATACCTGACAGAGCAAGCATGAGAGGCCTCGGGTGCATCTGCGCTTGGCAGTTTGTCGACACCGACATCCATGGATGCGTAGGAGTCGACACTGTCGATGCTGATACTGGACGCCCGGCTACTGCTGCTCCCGGTCTTCCGTGAGTTCGTCCGCCGCAATACAGTGAGAGACCCCGTCCCTGGTAACAGAGATTCTTATTGGTTTTATGAAGTTAACTCTCTTAAAATTCAGACATTTAGAGATTTAGCATGAGAGAGATACGTTTGTGAATAATTTTGGATTCGATGGGCAACATGAAGTCAGAAAGTTTGACTTGAACCTTACTGTAAAGTTGAAGATTTTTGAGTGCAAAACCATGAGGAATATGAAAAGCTGTAAGTTGGTAATGAGAATGGCTGTACAACAAATATGCACTATTACTTTGTAAAATAAAGAGATAACAGGCACTCTGAATAAAATACTCAGTTTAAGCAGAATATTAAGAAATATCCATAGCTAATTCATGAATATTTCTTTGCTCACAAGTTCCGAGCTGTCAAATTTGTCAATGACTACATTCAGCTTCTCTCAATTATTCACTGGAAAAATTAGTAATTTATGGAATTGGTAACTTTGCAAGTGTTGTAAAGCGATTTTCTCCCCAATTTTATAACATCTTTACATGGAATTTATTAATGTAAATGTCAGTTAATTAACCTCACAACAAATCTATTGCAAAGTGACAGCAATTTACACTCATATCTGACATGTCTACAATGAAGCAAATGGAAGTGACTTGAAATCGACGCATATCAGTGCTAATCACGTGACCTCCGACTCTTGACCTCGATATCTCCCGCTCGGCCGGAATTAATACAAACTAAAACGTGACGTCAATGCCTGACAAGCAGATGCTGGCTGCAATTAACGTGATTTATAACATTCTAATATCTGAACAGGAATACCATTCTGCAGTTGGATTGCTCAGCTCTCAAGTTGAAATCAATTTCATGACCTTGTTGTTGTGTTGTTGCCAAGTGGTTCTAATACATGCAGTTTCAGAATAGAAAAACAAGCACAAACATTTTCACAGGCTGGTCCATGAATTTCTGGGAGAAAATATGATAACATAGATATACTGCATGTACTAGATTGTTAAAAAAAAACCCCTCTTTCTTAGTCAAGTTTTATCACTTCATTGTCCTTCTGCAAACAAGAGAATTGATTCATAAAAACCTTATCATTCAAAGAACATATTGAAAGCAAAGTTTGTACAATGAAGCTGACTGCAAGATATATAACTTTGTTGCAGCCAACCAATTTTCATAATGTTGGCACAAAACATGGCCTACTTGCCACTGAGGTTGCAAAAATGTGTTTTTTGTCATAACTGTCAGAAGAATATGCTAATGATTATAACAATAACATAAGATAATTCTGTATTGCCCGTTAAGGAATTTGTGTTACATCTTAGTGGGCATGAAATTCAAAAGTATATACATAATATACAATGCTAATATGCATTTTTAAAACGATGATTAGCAATTACAATTTATCGACAATGTTTAAACGCAAAGTCTTCACTCTTAGACAAATTGTGTACATAATGCCAAGAAATGATTCAGTTGATTTTGTCTTGTACTAGTGCTGAAGGAATATTGACTAGGTAAAATATCACAATGCATCTGGTTATCATTTAATGGGACTGATGTGTATTTTGATTCATATTGATTTTGGGGGTTTTGAATCCCTGGAAATGAAAATTGTTGGCGAGGGCAAATCCTATCAAATTGATGCTTCAGGATCACTTGATTTGCCCACTCAAGATTTATCTGTTCTGCTTCTTTTGATATCTGTGTCTTACACAACTAGACAGGGGTCATTGTCCTTTTCTTGACTGTGTAAATCTGACCAAACGAAACGTGGTTCACATACAATAGTCACACATTATTCGTTGTCTTACGCTAGCTCGCCAGTTGAATTTATAGTGACTGTAATACATAAAGAAAATAAAATTATGGTTCCCATTGTTGATACACTGGCGAGACTTACTTGAAAGCTGTCCGTTGCGAGCGTTGGCGGTGGTTGCTGCACTGGTGGCGGCGGCAGTGGCAGATACAGACCCCACACTGCTGTCATCCTTGGACTTGTCAGGCGGGTTTGCCACTGCAACACAAAGATTAAATTCATAAAGTGAAAATACTCCTATGTTGACAACAGTTTGCAAATAACTGCTGGTACCATTGCAAAGCTTTATTTTGAGTGCACAAGGTTCTCAAATAATACTAAAAAACTGTGAAACCCTTGGTCCAAAAAGGGTTAGAATTATCATAACTACAGCTCCACAATGGATAATTTTGTGGGTCAATGGCATATTTCAGTTACATTATGTGAGATTTACAATAAACATTGAAAGTACTCATACATCACAGCTTGTCTGATCTCCATGCAGATACCCTCATCACTAATTAACATGTCTAAATGTTTCCATATATCCTCATATTACTATTGTACTGGCCTTTGGTCTTGTCTGAAATTACTTGTCTAACACACTTGTGTTAAGTGTATATATATATATATATGTCCTTGCCTAACTTATTTACTTGCATTACTTGTGATCTTGCCTAACTAAAGTACTAGTGGTATATAGATTATTATCCGAGGAAGTGTGTCATATGACTTTTACGAAATGAGTGTCTTTTTTTGTACTACCCGAGCGAGAGCGAGGGTTATACGTACACAAATACGCACGAGTTTAGTAAAATTCATATGACACACTTCTGAGGGTAATAATTTCTTTATAACCAATTCTATTCCATTTCAAACGCAAGGAAATATTCAGAAAACGGCCTCCTTCCCTTGCGACGGCCCGCAACAGTGACGTCACGAACAATGGTTCTATGACGTCACAAACGACAAAATACGGTCACTCGCGCTGAAACAATCGTTGCTAGGCAAAAGTGATATGTGCACATGTGCTCATATTGAAAATATGTCACCACTCATGAATAACCATATGGGTAATATATATATATATGTCCTTGCCTAACTAACTTATTTGTGTATCATATGTAATGTCTAACTAACTTGCCTCATTTTTGTCCATGGCCTCTATCAAATGAATTTTCTAAACTATGTCTAAAAAATCCTAAGAAAGCACACTTTGGAAGAATGTCACAACAATTACTTTACCATAGCCACAGACAATTCTTGCATTAGTTGAAGATTTTTCACAAACATCAAGAAAACAGCACCAATCCTAGGAAACCAAAATGGTTGACATGTGTGTCTACACAATTAATTTAATTTCTTTCAAATTCATTGATTGTGTTATTCTTCTAGGGAGGAACATCTGGTCCACAGTTCATTGTTCAGACTATACAGGAAGCACTTGTTCTCCTTAGTCAGCAGATTCATTGAAGATGAATAAGGGGAAATGTTTCATAGTTGAAACAGCAAAAAGAAATATGTCCAAATAATAATGACAAATTTGTAGAGACCCCCTCCTCCAACTATAGCTGCTCACTGACCAGTACACATCTAATTATGTTCTTTGACAAAAAACTGTACTTGAAACAATTAACTCAATGAAAATGGTTTAATGTTCTGCAACCAAATATTGTGCACATGTAACTTTCAGGTCCACTCTGCACAGTGAAGATAGTAGTCCTGAGTGTTTAAATCAAGTATTGTCAGTGGTAAGTGAATAACAGTAAAACTGAAATGTCAATAGCTCATAGTCAGAAGTGCATGGTCTCATACAAGCAAGTGAAAATAGCTTGTTATATTCAACCCTCAGCGACACAGCAGGAGTCCAATCACCAATCTGTCCACCCTCCCATTCCGATTAGACCACAGACATAGATCTCGGACCTAAATAGCTGCCTGTCAATTTAAAGTCGCAATACAAGCTCTTTCATCTATAAACAGCAGCCCACAATCAACGTGTAATGCATCTTAAATCAACGCTGATTTTCTGGTATTTTTTCACCGGCTGCCCAAGTTGGGTGTTCAACTGTACATGCAGCAGTCTTGTGACCGCGTCAAGCTGGTTGGCTGAACCCCTGTCTGCCATCCTAACACTATTGTTGTGAAGAAGTCTATGTTTGTTCCAAAGAGTGAACAAAGGTGACGCCCAGGTGACGCCATTTCTCCTTAAACAAAGACCTTTGACGAGTGCAAATAGTTGTAATTTTCCCTCCATCCTTGTTGTGGATCAAGGCAGATTAAGTTTTGTCTGAATGCAAGACCCAAGACTTCCACAATAAAGACTGGGAGGGTCAAAGGTTGCATTTTGGCAAAGATCCTGTGACCTTAACCTTCCAAGGCAATAGAATAGCAGACACAATCTCAGCATCTGACAACATCAAACAAAGATTCCAACCATAAGGAAGACCTAACTTAATTACATTAGCACTTTATCATACTGTAGTGGGCGAATGTCTCAAATAGTTCAATAGTTTTGTTGGATTGCAGTTTTATCTTAAATTAAGAATTTTAAATATGAAACAAATCCAAAATACTTTGTCATTATACTTTTTCAAAAGAACAGTGTATTTCTCTGTGAACGCTTTGGGATAATCTTATAAACTAAACTCTAATGACATGGAGTTGAGATTCTATAAATATCCACTTCGACTGACTACCCATTTGAAAAAACAATGAGAAAAGGAGAGTGCTAACCCAGACCTAATCCAATCAACGTCTGCTCCAATCAGCAGTCATATTGAAGACCAAACGCCTTGTCTCAGAACCAAAACACAATACCCGCATTCATCTCATTGTGTGTTGCTCTTGATTGTGCAGCTAATTCAGTTTAGGACAGTAAATTAGCCCTGGTCCTGGTTGCATCCCCTTGACAGACTCTCTGATGTGTTTAGGTGTCCGTACTTATTTGCAGCACAGAGAGGGAAACCTGGACTCAATCAGACCTCGGTAGATAGGGTATGTCCTCAGCCTCATACTTGCAAGCTGAGCTCTGGGCGCTTTGTGGAGGAGAGACAATCACCCAATGAGCTTAGGCTTCGAGCGGGTGCTAAGAAATTAGACTAGACATATTCCTGTACGCAGTTACCAGTGGTTAGCAGTTGCCATGAGCTCAAGCTGATCGAGCCAGTCTCGCACTCTGCTTAATTCTTCCCACCCTGAGGATGCATAGTAATATAGGCAGGAATCTGTACTTAATTCTTTCTTGTTGGCATGCATTCAGAAAAACAAGGTCATATTTAGTGAAATAATGACTTCAAAGAAATTCTTAAACTGATTTTACCCACATTTCTTTGTCCTGAAATGAAAAAATAATACAGACAAAGATTTCCTTCCAATTATCCCCTTATAACCTAAATTTGATAAAGGATAGACAGAGGAGGGCGAAAATTAGGGTTAAAAAAAGGAGATGAAAATGGAAAAAGGGAAGAAAAAGATGAAGGATAAGAAGTGAAGGGGAAGCATTCATTGGGAATTGTCCCTCTACCTGATTGGCCATCCACTTAGCGTCAGACCAAGCTAGTAGATAATTGTCTCCTACATGCCGATTCCAAGAATGGACGATGGCGCTTACATCATTCCATGTTTAACACATGCTGTTACTATGGTCTCGGTAATCTGGAGAGTTTTCATATGGATTTCTTGAATGCTGAAAATGCCAAACATACATCTAAACTGATTTGGTGCCACTGAAGGAGATGAAATGTAAACGATGTCCAATTTTCAGGTTCATTACACGTCTACTTGCTCTCCATCTCCTTGACTCAAATGGCTCTCCAACTTGTCTCTGCTACAGAGCTTGACATGCTGTCTGCCATGATGGAGAATTTACCCAACTCATGAAATTCCAGTAATTACAGGTATTAACACTTTAAGTGCATGTGAAGGATGACATCAACAGGTCAGGGGAAAATGCCATAAACAGAAGGAATTATTTAGCATTACACCACTAGGGCATGTTATGTCCATTGTTCTGACAGGTTGATTTTCTACGTAACTACACGAACAGAGGTTGATATGTATTTGAATAACTCCCGAGTATGCCATTTGACGTCTCCAATTAGGGGATATTAACACCTTTAATGAATGTTATGTCAAATGTTCTGACTGAAATCACCTTGTACCTGCTCGACTGACGTGACAGTCAAAATTTCGAAGTTTTACAAATAAGAGTAGAAAGGAAGAGTTGAAGCGCGGTTCGAACGCGAATCTTCGGAACAGCGAGCAGCGATCTTATCCATTCAACCACGGAGACTGCGATGGTGATAGGGGTGCATTTTGTCTTGTCATCTTCCTTCATGTTGGGTTTTTAAATACTATATATACAGTAATAGTAAAAGATGTGAAAACGTTATTTTACGATGGGAAAATATTTATTTCGTGTTTTCCACGTGGTGTAATCTCTGTCAGATACCTTACGTCCTCGGCTTCGCCTTGGACTTGGTATCTTCCCTCGAAAATTATACATCGATAATTTTCAAATATTGTCTCTCGGCTTAGCCTCGAGCCAATATTTGAAAATTCCCTCCGTGATAATGTTGTATTTAAAGCAAAATATGAAAACGATGTGCTAATAGTTTTATCAGATGCCATACGAAAGGTTATGTCTAAATACCCTAGGGAGGTTATGTGGAACGTTTTAATTTAAAACTATTTAAATTGATCCTAATTGTTAGAAAATGTTATCATACCTATCAATAAACAAACCCACGTGGTGTAAGACGTTTAGACACCCCATCACGGGAGTTATGGATTAAACCTCTCGACTTCGTCTCGAGGTTATAATCCATAACTCCCTTGACGGGGTGTCTAACCTTAACATAACATTTTCGTAACCTAAAGTAGTGTTGCAAGGTAAAACTCAGATAACGGATTACTTGAAATCTTAGCAAACAGAATTCACTCAACTTGATCAAATCCTACACACGTTAACAAATAACATACACTGGAAATGTCAAACATTTGAATGATTAGGAAAACATATATCTAAAATAAACAGAACAAAATTGATGCTGTATATATGTATATACTGCCAGTTGAAGGATTCCGAAAAAATAAAGTCAGGATAAAAATTAAGCTATAAACAAACTAAAAAACTGTCAAGTACGTAAATTAAGTTTTTGAGGTTTGTAGTAAGGTAAATTTTGTCCGATGTTACCAAGCTTATTTCATACACTACAGTTTTAAGAAGAATTATATGTGGGGAAGGCATATGTACCATCTGACACAATTTCCCTGTTAAGTTCAAATTAAGTAACATCCCACCTTCAACAAAGAGAGAGGAACAGAGGCTTTGAACAGGCTTGTTAATGGGATCAATTGCTAACATTATTGGTAACATCTGCCTTTTCAGATGACACATGTGAATGATGGTGACCCATCCAAAATCCTTAAGGCATCTCTGCCACGGAATTGTTCCTGAATATTGGATATTCACCTGTACAAACAGCAAACAGTTACCAGGTGCCCCATATCCTGATTGCATCAACAGATATCTCCCAATAATCAATGAAATTGTATCATTCAGGACTACTCCCCTTTATCTAATTGCTTATGTCAATAGCGCAGCACTTAATTACAACATTCAGTTTGTTTCCATGGTGACAGAAGTCATCACTGATCAAGCAAAGCGCCTGTACTTGATTGGTTTAACAACGAAGTCAGTTGGGGTAATCAGCAATGATTTATTCTAATCTAAGGTCTAAGGACCCTGATACAATCACAAACAGAGGCAATACTGGATAGTCCAATCTAATGTTCTGATTTCATATTGCTCAAACTAGATGCACAGAAGCTTCCTGATCATTTGAACATTTCCTTGCATATTCTAAACTCCAAAGTAAAAATTTAATATGGAATTTGTATATTTTTGTATTATTCAATAGTCATACTCATATAAGTAGTAGATGTGACTGATAATGCTAAGGCATATCTTGATAATGTCTTTATTCATATACTTTAAAACCAATGTCAGTTTAACGCAGATACTTTATTATTTTCTTTGCAAGTTGTCTCACTAAAAAGCCATAAAATCCAAAATTTCCAAAGAAATTGTTATCTATGAAAGATTTCTAAAATTCTATATAGATCTATTTCTGGATAAAAACGTATTACACAGGAAATAGTTACAGTCACAAAAGCTTGTTCTCCTACTCCTTAGGCTGAAGAGTTCCATATCCTCTGTGATGACCAGCCATAAACAATTATTAAGTAATTTATAACCTACAACGACTACTGTGATCTCAAATTTTGGTTAGTGATAGAACCTTTCATAATAAATGTAATAATTGTTAATATAGCAAACTAATTATGCAGTATTGATTTCTGTTTGTTTGCAAATCTATAGAATGTCCTTTTTTTGGTTTTATAATAATAAAATAGAGCCATGGGCTCTGTAGCTCATCAGACTTTTGATAGAAATAGGTGTTTGGGTTTAGACCATGGGGTCATGGGCAGTGTATTCACAATCAAATTAAAAATGCCCATTGCCCATTTGGGGTCAAGGGGTCACCAAACCTACAATTCAGAATCCCCATTGTCCAAGGAGTCTACACACAACTATTAAGCTATCAAGACCTTTTGGAACTGGAGAAGAAGATGAAAGTAGGACTTTAAGGTTTTGACCCCTGTAACCCCATTTGGGGTCAAGCGGTCACCAAACCTACAATTTAGGATCCCCAGTGTCCAAGGAGTCTTCACACAATTTTACAGCTCTCTAGACCTTTTGGAACTAGGGAAAAAGATGAAATTAGGTTTTTTAAGTTTTGATCCCTGTGACCCCATTTGGGGTCAAGTGGTCACCAAACCTACAATTTAGGATCCCCAGTGTCCAAGGAGTCTTCACACAATTTTACAGCTCTCAAGACCTTTTGGAACTAGGGAAAAAGATGAAATTAGGCTTTTTAGGTTTTGACCCCTGTGACCCCATTTGGGGTCAAGTGGTCACCAAACCTACAATTTAGGATCCCCAGTGTCCAAGGAGTATACACACAATTTTTCAGCTCTCTAGACCATTTGGAACTAGGGAAAAAGATGAAATTAGGTTTTTTAGGTTTTGACCCCTGTGACCCCATTTGGGGTCAAGTGGTCACCAAACCTATAATTTAGAATCCCCGTTGGCCAAGGAGTCTTCACACAATTTTACAGCTCTCAAGACCTTTCGGAACTAGGGAAAAAGATGAAATTAGGTTTTTTAGGTTTTGACCCCTGTGACCCCATTTGGGGTCAAGTGGTCACCAAACCTACAATTTAGGATCCCCAGTGTCCAAGGAGTATACACACAATTTTTCAGCTCTCTAGACCATTTGGAACTAGGGAAAAAGATGAAATTAGTTTTTTTAGGTTTTGACCCCTGTGACCCCATTTGGGGTCAAGTGGTCACCAAACCTATAATTTAGAATCCCCGTTGGCCAAGGAGTCTTCACACAATTTTACAGCTCTCAAGACCTTTTGGAACTAGGGAAAAAGATGAAATTAGGTTTTTTAGGTTTTGACCCCTGTGACCCCATTTGGGGTCAAGTGGTCACCAAACCTACAATTTAGGATCCCCAGTGTCCAAGGAGTCTACACACAATTTTTCAGCTCTCTAGACCATTTGGAACTAGGGAAAAAGATGAAATTAGGTTTTTTAGGTTTTGACCCCTGTGACCCCATTTGAAATCATGGGGTCACCAAACCTACAATTTAGAATCCCCATTGTCCAAGGAGTCTACACACAACTATTAAGCCATCAAGACCTTTTGGAACTAGGGAAAAAGATGAAATTAGGTTTTTTAGGTTTTGACCCCTGTGACCCCATTTGGGGTCAAGTGGTCACAAAACCTATAATTTAGAATCCCCAGTGTCCAAGGAGTATACACACACCTTTTCAGCTCTTTAGACCTTTTGGAACTGGAGAAGAAGATGAAAATAGGTTTTTCAGGTTTTGACCCCTGTGACCCCATTTGGGGTCAAGTGGTCACCAAACCTTTAATTTAGAATGCCCGTTGGCCAAGGAGTCTACACACACCTTTTCAGCTCTCTAGACCTTTTGGAACTAGGGAAAAAGATGAAATTAGGTTTTTTAGGTTTTGACCCCTGTGACCCCATTTGGGGTCATGGGGTCACCAAACCTACAATTTAGAATCCCCTTTGGCCAAGGAGTCTACACACAACTATTCAGCTCTCTGGACCTTTTGGAACTGGAGAAGAAGATGAAAATAGGTTTTTCATTTTTTGACCCCTCTGACCTCATTTGGGGTCATGGGGTCACAAAATCTACAATTTAGAATCTCCAGTGCCCAAGGAGTCTACACACAACTTTTCAGCTCTCTGGACCTTTTGGAACTGGAGAAGAAGATTAAAATAGATTTTTAAGGTTTTGACCCTTGTGACCCCATTTGGATGTTTACGGATGGACGGACGGACGGACGGACGCCGGACGCCTTGCCATGCCATAAGCCCATCGGGTCTTTCAGACCTGATGAGCTAATAAGAATTAGCGTAAGTGGACTGTAATGAAAACAACATTGGTCAGCATTCGTTGCAAGATCATTGGGCATTTATAAATCACTGATCAATGTCATCTAATTCATACAATTATTATCTTCCATACCTCAAATTCACCTCGGCCATAAATGGATAACTTTGAAATACATATCCATCCATGTATTTGGCGTAGGACGCCTCCATTTTACTTAAATGTCGGTTACAGTCACTTGCGCTGCGGATAATGCGTGTCTGGTTATAAAAATAATGAAAGACTTCTATTGTTAGATTTCAAATATTGTTTCCTTGGTAATGTCAGTTTTCATGTTTACAAGAATTTGTGAGGACAGGAATAACTTCTAATGTCATGTTTATCGAGAACTTTGGTACTTTGGTGATGACAGCGCCTCAAAACTTTTAATATAATCATAAAATTAATAATATTTTCATTTCATATCAATGTGGGTTTATATCTGTATCCATTTGCCCGAGCGATATTTTGTCCTCTTTATGGAGCTTTGCCAGCTATTTTAACCAGCTTTGCGGGCTGATGGAACCAGCACTGCTGTCACACAGACCTGATTTCGTTTTGCAATTAACATTTTTGTAGGCGCAACCACTTAGGTGGTCTTATGTTGCTAACCATAATTGACAAAATATGCACTTTAAATGGTTCCTGAAATATGGTTTTTATACATTGTTTTCCGTAATTATTGTAGTGTAGATCCCTTCTCTTTTCCTCGACGTTAAGACCCCCATGCTGCCTCTTGCTGATTGGTGGAGGTCGGTCATGTGACTCTTATATAAGCAAGCGGCCGTCATTATGTCGCAGTTCACTTTTGGCTTCAAATTGTGATAGCGGTATAATTCTTTCGGGCAATTTGAAATCGTCATTTACATTATTTGAAATTAAAAAGTAGAAACCTCGTTAAATTGATAAAGAACTTACAAGATTCAAGAAAGCTATTGAATCAATAGTGAAAGTTAATCATTTATAGTTAACTAACTACTTTGCAACATGCCGCTAATGGCTGTAATATTGCCCAAGCGGCGTTAAACAACAACTCACTCACTCACTCCTTTGCCCATATTCAGACATATTAACTGGTGAAACTTGAAAAGCCCAATATAGTTATTGAAGAGATTTACTAAATAGATATTTGTACCAATAAAGAATTATTTGAGTTTAGCATTAAAAATCCATCGCATCTAAAACTCAAGTCGAGTTTGACTTGTTTTGGGTTTCTTATCAACTACTAAGGGGGGAGGGGCTAGGGCTGCCACACCTCTATCATATCAACAGTGTACAATGTTTCTGTGTATGTGCCCCTTTCGGTCAATTTTCATTCAGATAATCTATTAAACAAGAGAAAATACATTTATGTAAAACTTATCTGCTGAATTTTCACAAAACTGCTCTTAATATCCTCAGCTGCGATATATAACTGCACCCAACAGGCAGGCAAGTTACCCATATCTGTCCAAGCACATTTCTCTCAATGAATCACAAACTTCCTACAAATAATGTTCTTGCAGTGTCTAGCAAGATATTTCTACAAGAAGAAAAAGTCGATCCAGAAATTAATTTCCGGATGTGCTTTCAGAAACTTCTATTTAATTCAACATGGACATACATCTCAATCAGTCACCAGGAGGCATCTATTTATCAAAGACATGATTCTTGCCATCAATTCAGGAATGTTTTTCTGAAGATGCTTTAGACTTTATAATTGTGGATAAGCTGAAATAAAAGAAATCTCACAAAAAATTAAGTAGCAAAATTTAGATGTATTGAGTTTCTCAGGACTTTCTGAATTTAAGATAAGAGAAAGGAAACGTGTTGTTGAAAAACTTGATCATTAAAATTCCTCTTATAGCAAAACAGCTACTGCAAGAACATGATCATAAAAACATCTCCAATACCAAGGCATTTGTATGATGTTGATGCATCAAATCGATATCGTAGAGTAAGATACCATGAAGCATAAGGACTATAATCATTGTATTTCAAATGTGATTGTTGATGAAACCTAAAGTCATCACAAACATTAAAAAACTTAAGTATTGGAAGTTATGGCCTAAATCATTGCACAAGAATATCTGAAGTTGTTGAGTTGTTCATTGATGGTCACATAAAAATTCATGAACAACTAAATTCTCATTCTTCAAAGTCTCATTGTTTGTCAGGGTTTATACATTCCGAGCATAGCTGCAATCTATCATGAGAATTTACCTCCATGAAAACAGGCTTAAGATCGAACAACTAGCACTGGGCATCCAATTCCAAGTCATTTCCAGAAGATTTGCAAATTTAAAAAATAAATCAATAAAACATTCTGCATTTTGATATCAAGCTTAATTCTGACTGTTAAAACTATTTCTGATGACATAAACAAGCTTTTAGGAGGAATTGCTTGTAACCCTATTAAAGGAGCAGTACAACATGGCAATTACTGTTATCAGTGCCTTGTCATTCCCTTCACCTCAGTCATCACAGGGAATAAGTCTCTGTAATTACTGATGGGGCGATAAGAGCGGCCTGACAGGGAGCCGAGATGGAATACAGAGAACTCTCAATGGGAGATAACTCTCACATAACCTCCCACTCCCTGGGTTCCAGCCAGTGCTTGATTACAGCCCATTGTCTGTACAGTAGAGAGGACAATACCTGTACTACAACAAACCATACCGGACAGTCCTGGTTCCTGCTGTGACCATGATAAAAGGGAAGGTCTATTGTCTGAGCTGTGAATATCATTTAGGGGATCATTATTATAGTCCGTGATTTTCTGAGTGCTGTGAAAGATGAACAAGACTGTCTTGTGATGAAGGTTTTAGTCACCGCTATAACCATGGTCTGTAGGATACAGTTGTAGTTCTAATCTGAATGTAGACTTAAGAGTATACTGGTCACAAGTTGCAAGTATTTCATACAGGAATTTTACTCACATATATCTCACGTAAAGATTGACATATTATTATGCATACAAATAATTCTTACAGTATTTCTAAAAAGAAACTTCATCATCTCATATCATTCCATTAATGGGGTTTTTTTGCATTTAATATGAATATGCACTTTTAATCAAATTATATCGAAGAAAAGGTACATTATTTTTGTTAATGTCAGAGTATGAAATAAAGAATACTTGAATCTGTGGTTACTTTTGGAGTGGACTTTTTTTTTTTCAATTTCACAATTAAATATATGAAATATATGAAACGACACTTTTGGGGTGGGTACTTGTTTCAAACTCATTCCATACACTCTAATGTTAATTACTGTTCATATGGACTCCTCTCAAGTTTTGATGAGATGTTCACATCATTTTCCCTAAAATCTTCTTTTTCAAATATGCACTAGCTGGTCCCCTGCAATTTGGGTTCAAACTAAAATACATGAAACTATTACAACAAAGCTCAAAACCTCTGTCGACTTGTGACTCCATTCCACTTCTAACGATTCCCTAAAGATTTCTGGGAGGCCCTAAATTACAGGTTAGCAGAGTTACATCAGGTGTAAACAGGTGCAGTTCATTTTCGAGTTGTAAATCATGATTAGTTTGTCCAAAGGTAACAACAGTGGTGAATCTTTAGATTTTGGTTAAATAAAGACCAATAAATATTCGCTATCTTGATATATAAGTAAAACCATATTGAAAAGAAAACACGGTTCATTTTAAAAAAATAACAATTCCTTATATATCATAACTTGTTACAAATGAAAATGATATGTGATAGTAAACATTAACTGGTGGCATTCAATATCATTATCAACTGTATGTGAAGACATGACTCGGTATGATTCAATTTAACAGAGCAATTAAGCCTAGAAAAGCACAACAACAATACAGAAATGGATCCAAAATGTAAAGGAAGGACACAAAGTTCAATTAACCTGAACAGTAGTGTCCTGAGCTATTTTAGTCCAGTTTTAGGGCAGTTCATAAAAAACAAATAGATAATTTCGTACAGCACTCACACAGAAACCTCTTGATTCAAATATCAGTTTTGTTGACAGAGTATATTGTGCCACTATGGGCGGAAGGATTGATCATATGCAAGTATACGACTGTAAAACATGTGTCATTTGAAATACAAAAATGAACATTATGATAAAATAAAACAACCCAACTCTTTATTTGATAAAGTATAATTTATTATGCTATCATGCTAGACCCCAAAAAATATTTCAAAGATATATATTTTTTTTAAAGCTTTTGGTATTTACATTAAATTACAATTAAAAACATTCTTCAAAATTAAATTGCGCTGAACTAAACTTGTAAATTAGACAAATACCACGCTTGTTGATGCTCAGTGGCGTCAGCGGAACAAACAACTGACATTTATCATGTAGATAATTCAATTGTCTTTTTATCAGAATCAAGTTAGGTTTTTAATGGCTACATAATTAAACTAAATCTGAATAAATGAATCCTAATTTCAAGTGAAACTGCCATACCCTCATCTTTTATCCAATTTGTGTCCATTTAAAATTTAATACATCATTTCTTACTTCAACCAAACTGCATAAGTCTGACTTAATCAAGGCAAATTAAAGCTGTATATTGACTCAATTAAATCCAGAATCATGAAATTGGCAGTTTTTACAAACTGGGATGTGATATTCTGACTTTTGCAAATTACAATGATAAATTTTGATTTTTGTGAAGTATTGAAAATACCTTTACAAGTTCATCTAAATAATCTTTTAAAAAACTTCATTAAGCTCAAATTGTGTCTTGAATCGAACACATATTCATGCCCTGATGAACACAAAGAAAGAATTTGATACCTAATTGGTCTGAATGAAACATTAGCTCTTTGATTTAAAGTGACAAATTCGAGTTATCAAATGAAAGATGAAATATTATTTTCATTGCCTGTTTACCTCCTTTCATCTGGAAGATATGTTCTAAACAAAGAACACTTTCAACAGAGAATAAAGGAATACACTGTTTAGGCAGGACAAAATAAAAGAGAGCAAGCTCTAGAATGATGCCTAACAGCCTTTGTGTTCTATTTTAATCTTCATATTCACATATATCCTTAAATGTAGATATAGATATAGATGTTGTAAAGTTTTTAGAATATTTTGATAACTGGGTACATTTACAAATTTCAGCTCCTGACTTAGAAAACAATTGATAACACTTCATAACAATAACATCAACATAAACTATGTTTACAAATCATATCATATTCATGATGTTTGGATTATAGTTATTGTTATGGGAGTTTTTATAATTGTATTGTAATACAAATGTTGTATTTTTTTATCATTAACTCTCAAAAACTTTTTTTTAAAAGAATTTTTTCTTTTAAAATTGATCTTTCAATCAAATATTGCAATTTTCAAATTAACAAAACATGTTTTCCGACACAGTTTAACTGAAAAGAGACCAAGCCATAACAGAGACATTTACCCTCAGGTTAAGTACAAACCACATTTCAATGAGAACAGAAATTTAAAAATCACCTATAACATCTTCATGTCGGTAAAGCTATTTCATCCGGCACTGTCAAGTTAGTTTTCATCCATGAGATTTTGTAAGGTTTCTCCCAATGTGGCGGGTCACATAACGAAATGGCTTCCGTAAATCTGATCGGCTTACTTCAGATACAAATGAAGAGACAAACACAAGGTGACAAGATGTTCAACCTATCGTCAATCTATCTGTTAACCCTTGCTCTGCTGAAAATGATTGTCAATATAGTCTCTAGGGGCACAAGTGTCTTCCGATATCAAATATATCAAGGAGAATCTATTCAGAAATCTTTTACTTTTCACAAAAGGTGACACTTCAAGTACTCAGGAAATATCTCATTGCAACTTGGCTTTCAATAGTTGACATATTAGATCCAAATGAATAAACCCTAATGATTGTTTGCATGTGCAATTGAACTTCTTTCAAATGAAATTTTAGACAAAAAGATATTTTGCAGGAATTACACATATGCTAAGTAAAATGAAATATCAATCAAATATGGCCATTCAAACTGCTCATAAAGAAAACTTGGATTTCTTAAGTAATTTGTTTTATGTTTGAAACCAAAAAGACCAGTTGAAAATTCTTTATGAAAGTTCTGACTTGATTAGTAAACCATTTGTCTAAAACTGCTACACCAAGTCAAAACTCTCTCTTAATTTTCTTTGACTCATTTATTTCATGAACCAAAAATATCTAGCAGAAGTGCTAAAGTAAAGAAAATTTAAATTTTGATAAGCTTGGAGTAAGTAAAACATCATAAATTCCCTTTTGACTTCAATGAACTGTACCCACTGCTCCTTAAATCTTCCATATAAAGCTTCAATGACATTTATCAGGCAACTTCAAAATACTCTTATTCTACTAACATCAATCAGAAGTATAGAAAGTCTGAACAAATTTCAATGCATGTAATTTGCATACTTGTCTTTAATAATAGCACATAGAAATCAGTGAAATAAAAAGTAAAACAAAAAGATACCTAGAGTAATTAAAAAATGCTCTTACTTCACTAACGACATGGACTCATTCAAGAATGACAGACATCAATCGAATTCCATATGCCATATGTCTTAAATCAGTGATGACAAAAATATATTGATCAACTTCATACCTATACATTATTGAAATATTTCCCAAGCGGCGTTAAACAATAACTCACTTCTATACAATACCACAAAATCTCAAGTATAAGCACTACATAGAGGCTTTGAGAAACATAAATCTTATCCATCAAATTCACTGTGACAACTCAACATTAAAGAATCACAACAATAAAGTAACAAAAAAGCATGAAAAACTAATCAAAGCCAATCTAAGTATCTCTACTCACAGGGAGATCTGACGAGTCGGGAACGAGTACCGTCTCCACGATCCATAGCCGACCGGTAACTGTTAGCAAGTGGCTGTTTGTCTTAGTACAGAGGACTGAGGACAAAACTGCCAAGTTTCCATTCCCGCAAGTCCCTGTTATAATCTCAGCCCTTTCAGACTTTCCAACTACCCTCCTGTGGGAGTCAGCGCCAATTCCGTAATGACTAGGAGAGGCGGGGATTTTTTCTATCCCAGGATGCAAGAGGTACTGCAGGAATCAATTGGCTATGAGCGCCTGCCAGATGCACAGGATCTCACTCACAGTGTTGTGTGGTCAATGCTCAGTCTTCACAAGTTTCCAGGCTACCAAGCATGTATGATGTTCAATACCTCATCTTCAACACGCATTTCAAAATGTGTAAATGTCAGTTTTCTAGAATTCTATAAATATTTGATATTCCTGAATAATTCATTATTCTTAAAAGCTTTGAAACTGTAAACAAGATGTGATAACTGTATGATGGTAATGAATTCATTTCTATGCAGCTGAAGCTTTAATTTTCAAATTGCAAATACTCATTTTAATCAATCTGAAAACTATTGCTTTTGTTTCTTTTTAAAAAATAATGTTTACCAAATAACAACATAAGTTATTCCCCTAAAAAGTGTCCATTGTGATAAATTTTCATCTAAAAAATTAACTATATATCATATTGTGTAAAATCAGTTTTTACAAGGTCATGTTGTATAACTTCCAATATGTTTCATGCAAGCTGCAATTGTCTTGTATCACCAGAAATGACAAAAACATCCATGATCTGATAATGAATGACCAGCGAGTTTATCAACGATTCATAACTTTAGTTATTTTATCAGCTAGGAGTAAGTTTATTCTAATATAACTAACATTTTGAAATGACAATGACTTGAAATCCTTCTTTCTCTTTGTATTATGGTCACAACTTATCAACATGAAACCAAACAAACAAACCATCCTCCCAGCAGGCAATTTGCCGTTGTATCAACGTTGAAACGACGTCGTTTATCAACGTTGAAATAACGTTGAAATTTGATTGGATTTGAAATTTGCGGTGACGTCGAAATCTGACGTCATTTCCACGTCGGTTCAACGTTGAAGACATGACGTTGTATCGACGTTGAAAAGACGTCTTATCGACGTCAAGACGTGATGAACATCCAATTTGTGTTAGTTTTGTTTCGTTCTGATATGATTAGTCATGCATCATTTGTGAGGCTTTACTCTACTCGTCAGCTCTTTCATAGACCTTGGTTAAAGAGTCTGATGATTGATATTATCCTGATAATGGAAATTAACTTATTGGCGAGGGTGTTTGTGTTTATATGACAGTGCAACGATTTAGATCAAAGTGTCAGCAAATAAATGTTTGTTACAAATGGGCAATTACCGTTTTTTAAGAACTACTAACTTTATTCAAATTGAAAATTTATGTTGTCATTTGTGAACTTTACTAAAAAAATAAAAACTGTTGAAAAATACAACATACCTTGTTAATTCTAATTAGTTATAAGAACAGAATTACCTCCCTTTATTGTGAAATTGAAAAAAATTAACTTTTTTTATCAAATCCAATATTAATAACACTTTTTAAATGTCAATGATAGCTGTTCGTTTTTGCATTCTTCATTTCATTCTTTAAAACTTTTCTTAACTTATTTGATGTTATTGATAATAATGAAATGTCAGAAAAGTAATTAGTTGTCAGCTTTAAGTTGTTCTCATGACGTTGAAACAACGTCAAAAACCAACCAAATTTCAACGTCAGGAAACTAACGTTGTTCCGACGTCGAAAAATGGTCGATCGACGTCCTGACCTAAAATCAACCAAATTTCGACGTCGAAATGACGTCAGATGCCTGCTGGGCTGATACACAAACTTGCAGCCAACCAGCCCATCTCACCACAAAACCACCCTACCCCTACCCACTACAAACACTACAAATCATAATTCCTACACAGGCAAATGTCTCCTGCTTTAGCCTGACCAGTTCCAGACTTACAAATACTAGTGTCCCAATAACTAGCCACAAGCAACTACTGGCCCAACTGCCAATCACATATTTCATCACTGACTAGGACCTCAGACATGTCAATAGAAAGCATGGATATAACAGTTATTAGCATCGAGAATAGTCTGGGTGTGTGAGCAACAAGTGGCCATGTATACAGTATCAGCAGACACTCGAGTGTAGTACGTTGTCGTCCTTTCCCTCTAGTTTACTCAGTCTTTCATGTAGACCTCTGCATGCAATGTATTCTCTATCACTCTCTATAAGTAAAACAGTTTTACACTTGTGAGGTACCTAATACAATTTAAACATGGAAATATCAATTTATTTTAACCATCACTTCCATATTTAATCCAAGATTATTCTTATTCTAATTGGAATCATTCGAAACATATCTGGTTCATCTTGCTTTCACACACCAGCTATTTTACAGGTTCTTACTGCGGACATCTTCACTAGTCTACGAAAGCTATTCTATCATGTAGGTAGATACTTTTGTTTTTTTACATATAATTTTATAAATTCTTATTAAACAAATGTTAAATACAAATTGATTGGTGCAGCTAGCTCCTCATGGATTTCCCATCAAAGGGTCATCACCAGTGTAGTTACAAAGTAAAATTTGATGGATATAATTTTATTTTTGACATCAAAGCAAATTAATATTTCCCATGGAATTTCATTAATGAATACAAATTAACCAAATTCATATTATTGCCAACAAAAGCCTAAATGTACCAAAAGGAATACCATTTTAACCTTCAGTGATTTTTGCTCATTAGATACCCTATGATTCGCCCATCAATAAAATGGTATATTAGGCAGTTTGCGTCTACTACCACTTTCATTGAAATTTTAATTTCGGACAAAACTTGCCTATTCTAATCATCCCTTGAAATGTTTATACAACCTCTGCTTTTGGAGGAATAAGTTTCTCAGAAACCCACCTGTTACATCCCAACAAGTGTATTTGCATACCAGGAGACAGATGAGCTTCTCAAATGAAAACAAAGAGTGGAGATAAACGGTATCTAAACGATCAAGAGTCGTTTAAGTTTCTCCTACAATTAATTTTTTCCCCCTACCGAGTCAGAATTGTTAAAGAAAATTTTCAAATTTGAATGAATTCCTAAAAAAATTATTTCCTGAATTCTGAATCTCATATTTTACAACATCCAATAATACATGTATACAATCTTTATGAAATCATAATATATAAGGGACTGCATCAATAAACATACGTGTCCATTATGAATGGCTAAAAAGAGGCAAATTGCACAATTATAAGCAACTTTTCTTCCTCTAAACACCAATGACAGATGTCATGCTCCTGTGGTTTCAATAAGAGGCTCGTAATGGACGCCTCCATGTTCGACAGTCATAATGGCAGTGCTATTGATTCCCTCCTTGTCAATTGTGCAATGGAGCTGCAGAACATTGAGAATTAAGGCTTTCATTGAGACTTGTCGATTAGCAACTTAACATGTCCAGCTGCCTCCTAGTGACTCTTTGGAGAGATTAATCACTTGCAAGCTTTAAATTCAGATAAATATGTTCATGTGACTTGTAAATTAATCTCTCATGTCGTATAACATGTGTGTGTGTGTGTATGTTCAAAGGTCACGTGTGTCTGTCTATAGATATAAGACCCGTTGTCTGTATCCATCCATCCATCTGACAGTCCATCCAACCATCCAACAGTCCATCCATCCATCTGACAGTCCATCCATCCATCCAACAGTCCATTCATCAGACAGTCCATCCATCCATCTGACAGTCCATCCATCCGACAGTCCATCCATCAAACCATCCATCCATCTGACAGTCCATCCCTCCATCTGACAGTCCATCCAACTGACAGTCCAACTATCCATCCATCCAACTGACAGTCCATCCGACAGTCCATCCATCCATCTGACAGTCCATCTTAAGTCGATGTATCTAAGTGCATATTTTTTATGTAGCCTGTCAGAGTATCAAAGGAGCTGGTCATCCATTAATTCATTCCTCTGTTATCTCTGACCACAAAACTTTCAGTATCTCCAATCAGTGTCCAGTATCTGATCATTCATCCATCCATCCATCCATCCATCATCCATCAGTTACTGCTTCTCTCAAATGAAGACGTGTTATTTATATCATTGCAGTACATCTATGTATCCAGTCTTTCAGGCATTGCCTACCCTTGTGCCATGTCAGTCTGTCTGTCCATTCCTCCACACATCTGTCCGTGTGTCTCCTCCCAACTTCCCTGATTGCCCCAGGAGCCCGAACACTCACTTGAGAAATTGACCAGGCATATTTCCATCTCTGTCACGCACATTGCTCGTTCATATGGTATGGTTCCAATAATGACAAGAAATGGTCTGCTTGCAGCGACAGTCCCTAAGGTCCGGGGACAGCGTTCACCAATCAACAGCAGGCCTGTCCTGCAATCTGCGATCAGGCCCACGTAATAACGCTGTAATTCTGTGCTTGGTTGCTTACTCTAGCCTGAATGTATAATAGAATCCCATAGGCTTTGTCTATGTCAATAGGAACTTAAATTATTTTATTTTGAAAAATTAATTGTATCCAAAGGGGATAAAACTCAACTGGCTTGCTTTCATTAAAAATTAAAGACCTTGAATTAATTTTTGGTATATCAATAAACTGGTAATAACACCTATCATAAAAGTTTCAGAAGATACATATTATTTTACAGATTTAGGGCTCAAACCATACTTTGTAATTGTCTTGAAAATGGTTTTAGATTTTCCAATAGCCATTATGGCAGAAAAGTAGTTTTATCCCAAATGTCAGCAACATACAAACTTCAGATGTTATCAACAAAACTGTTATGAATATGTATTCCTGAATCCCTTATAACCGCCGTTCTTAAACATACATAATTGATTTATGCTCTTGGTGCTTTAACAGGTTTTTAACAATTTCAGCTTCATCTAAGAACTCTAAATCTTGAGATTATAAAATTGATGTTTTTACTTTAAAAACTCTGACCCTGAAGCTGACAATGCATTCACATTAACTTGTTTAAATTGTTAACATGAGAGATGAAATATTGCTGAATTCATGCACTTAAAGGGGTGTAAATATTGCTGAATTAAATGGGTGTTAACACAAATTTTGTGGTGTAAATATTGCATAAATCTACCAGTATAAGAGGTGTAAATATTCCTGAATTCTAGCAGTCTAAATGTAGAAGACATTGCTGAATTCTAGCAGTCTTAGGGGTGTAAATAAAAAAACAACTAAATATTGCTGAATTTTTGCAGTCCAGTCTTGTCAATATTGCTGAATTATTGCAGTTTAAGGATGTAAATATTGTTTAATTCTTACAGTCCAGGGGTGTCAATATTGCTGAATTCTTAAAGGCTTAGGGGTGTAATTACTGCTGAATTCTTGCAGTCCAGGGGTGTCAATATTGCTGAATTCTCCAAGCCTTAGGGGTGTAAATACTGCTGGAAACTTCAAGCCTTAGGGGTGTAATTACTGCTGAATTCTTCAAGCCTTAGGGGTGTAAATACTGCTGAATTCTTCAAGCCTTAGGGGTGTAATTACTGCTGAATTCTTCAAGCCTTAGGGGTGTAAATACTGCTGAATTCTTCAAGCCTGTGTAATTACTGCTGAATTCTTCAAGCCTTAGGGGTGTAATTACTGCTGAATTCTTCAAGCCTTAGGGGTGTAAATACTGCTGAATTCTTCAAGCGGTAGGGGTGTAGAACAGAAGCTTCAAGGAGTTAAATGAAGAGTGCTATGCAACACCATCAGATTCTTCGGGTCATTTGCATCATTAGTCCTACTCTGAATCAATTAAACATCAAATATTAAAGTTTGGTAACACCTTTACTCACAGTCTCTGCCACCAAGAAACCTATAAAAATCTTGGATTAGACACCTTCTTCACAAAGCCAGACTCTAGACAATTATCTCCCGAAACACCCTCCAATCTGCACCAGCTTCTACTAATCGCTAAACATTCTTCACACTAATCAACCTCAATGCTCGTTTCTTTAACCACTTTGTTTTCAATATTTCAAATAACCCAAGACATTTATCAAGATGCATAGTTATCTATACCAAATCCTGCTAATTTGTAAACTTATTTTTAGGTAAATGAATTGAAACCCCAGACTTTAGATATGCATTAGTAACTTCCCAATGTTCTCTGCCTGCATATTAAAAAACCTCTCACATTTGGGAAGGGGTGGTATCAGGCAGTTTGACTCATTTGTATGCAAGGTGTCTGTCATCTTTTAGAGGACGTTTGGAAGACATAGCATTCCTATTTAGAGCACATTTCACACTTACACTTTATGGTGCAATGTCCATGAGGTGTAAAGCGGGAGAGGCTGCAGTCGCTTGAAAACACCATTTGCTTTAATCACACTTCACATATTTTAACAGAATTATTGTATTTGCGTGTTCAAATGTTAAATTTTTATCTTGAACATCAAATATCCAAGTCAGAGCAATTATCTTAAATAATAAGAAATCTTTTGAAATGTGTCAGTTACGCTACCCAGCTTCAAAATGACAAAACTACCTTAAACATGTGCAAGAATGCAGAATTAATAATATTGATCACCTCTTTAATGTGAACGGACTAATATAAAGAAAATGAAGCATATATCTTTGCTCATAATTGCACAATAAAACAAGATAACAATCTTGATATTGAAGTTAAATGTCAGAACTATCTATCTTCACAGCACAAAAACTAAAAACAAGTCGTCAAAAAAGTTTTTGAGATGGAAGTTGGCATTAATATCTACATACAAAGTACTTTTGAAATAGAACAGAATGAATACAAAACACTTTTGAACAAATTTCCATATCATTCCTCAGACTATGCAAGAGTTTCAGAGCAAGCACCGAAATAAGAGACGGGACATTCACGGGCGTCTGCATACTCTCAAAGACCGGACTAATCTCCAATTTGGTCTACTTAAAGATTCTTCACGCATCAATGCTCAGCTTTATCTTTTGTAGATTGGACATGTAAAGCTGAGATGTTACGACTGATTGGGCATCTCAACTGGCAATGTTACGACTGATAACAACCACCCTGTATGGAAATATCACTGGCCTTCTGGTCTAACCAATCTGGTCGCAGCGAATATGCAACACAAGCTGAGGCAGATTCCACAGAATAGTGGCTCCGTATTTGACAACAATTAGACAAGTGACTTGTCCCTGACATTTGGAGGAAAAGTCTTCAAAGCCCTGCATCAATCCGAGACGGGGACGGTATTAACTTTTATCCGCTGCTCAGAATCTTAGCTTGGCTACTGAAAGGCCAATAGGACACAAGTTGGCAATATACTGCATATTGGAGAGCGTCAAACAATACACGAAGCGCCAAAAGCTTTGAAAGTGGTCATGATTGTCCGGTGCTGGGAGTGGGAAGTCTAGAGACTCTCCACATGAACTTAACTCAATTGGAAGCTATGTTTGATCTTCTCTAGGCTCTTCTCAAGTCTTCATCTTTTCATAGTAATGCAATTAAGACGCCAGCAGAGGATTATGGAGTTTGCTTACTTCTGTTTTGTACCAGACATTGGCATTAGATTTCTGAATGACGCATTCACTGAACAAATCCATTAGCAAAAAGATCTATTGGTGTAGCCATTGAGCAACAGTGTGGAACTGACTGATATATGTACAAAAAAAAAGGTGTGTGCATCAATGATCGTCTAAGTGGAAATTAATCCCCCTGTTTAATGAGTTATCAATATCCAGTTAGCTGAGCTCCATTACTCTCACTATACCACTCTTCATTAGAGATCTTAAATAGAACTCTCAATAAGTCAATTTTTAAAATCAAATTACTGAAGTATTTTGAGTTCATTTGACCGATTCCATTAAGCCCATCTTGGAATCCCTCAACATAAACGTATTGTTACTGAGTGAGGTGCTTTCTCTACCTACCCATACTCCTGATCTAAGTTCCTCACATTCACATGTAAATAGAGAATCTCTCCCAACAGTTTTGATATTTCCAATTGAAGAAATACATGTTTTCTTCAATTATTGTTAATAAACAGTGCTACGGAACTCAGTCTAATTAACTTGATCAGTGACACTGCTCATAACCATGGCGTTATTTCATGATGTCTTGCATTCTTCAGCATACAAGTTCATAACACAATGAAAAAGAATAATATATAATTTTTTTAAACTTGATACTGTCAAAGAATGAGTTTTAAATAGGTATTTGAAACCATCTATCAAGTCCATAAGATAATCGATAAAAATCAAAATCAAAATACAAGGGGATTTCATAAGCTGCAATGGGGATACTTTTATTCTGTTCTTTATTAGACCAAGTGAAGAAAAGCTCATATTAAAATAAATAAACTCCATCAACAATTAAACAAGACCTACTTTTCCTTCTCCAAGAGGATATAGCGCCTCCCATGTTGCTACTGACGTGTTCGATCCAAAGAGCCTGTTGAGTTCCGTCCATACCAGGAATCACCTGGTGCTAGATAACTCCGGCAACTGTCATGTTACACTACACAAAATCTGCCGGTGTGTGACATAAAATAAATCTTGCCACTGTCCCGTGTCTGTGTTGCAATGAATTTTCTACTGCTATACTGAACTTGCTGTCAGTGTGCAACTTCAGAAGTCCTGCTCTTGTTGTATAAAATGGAGGATCTGGCCGTCACCCTGATATCCGAGGCAAAATCTGCTTTCATTGTACCATTGTCCTAGTCCTGTGCTCAGTCAGTTCTCTCATGCCTCACAGGACATGATGCAATAGACAAATTCTGCCACTAGGCTGTATCCTTGACAATAACCACAATCACTGCTTGACATACGAAAAAACCTGCCATCATCTTCTTACTTTAGGAAATGTACCTTCATATCTTTTGTGGGATCCAACATTTTGCAGAAATACAACATTTGCCATCATTCTGCAACAGAACAACCCTGCCATCTGCCATGTTCAGTGATGGAATGCCAATCTTGTTCACAAGCCTCAAAGAGCTTTGTTCAAGGCCTGCCATTATTGATGGGGTATTAACGGATGATGCATGGCCCATAATGATGGCTATTATTTCAGGTGATGTAACGTCCTATTTGCTTGTTATAACATGAAATTATGGAGGAATACAACCATTAATTGTCCAGGCGGGTAATTCCGGATATAATTCTGTAATGTGATGAGTGTTTTGTGGTAGTACAGAATCTTTAGTTACTGTCAATCACTTAGGGATCAATGACTGATAGCTGAATGAGACTACAAGAATCATCATGATAGATAATTGCCATCAGACAATGATTTTTTTACATAACTGAACCACAGAGCTTATTGATTAAATAATTAGAGTAAAAGGAAGTTTCTTCTTAAGGAAAATATATTATATAAGCTAAAGGATTGAATAGAAGACTACACTCTTGATAAACAACGGAATCAAACACCGGATTTGTTTCAATCATACTCGATTAAATAACACTGAAAGTATACTAATATCTATAGTATTTCACCGCTAGTCTTAAAAAGCAAGTTGAGATATTTTACGAGAGCTTCATTCATTCTATACCTTACCCAGTTATCTCCCTTACACCATCAGAAACATTACTGTTTTAAGCATTACAGAACGGAGTGCAATATGACTGTAAACTTACCGAGTCTCAAAGTCTCAAAGAAAAGAGTGCAACATGACTGTAAACATGCCGGGTCTCCAAGTCTTGCAGAACAGAAGTGGCAGATTGAGATTCTTCAAAGGGGTTGTTGTTCACTAAGCTTCATTGGTTATTCAAGAGACAACCATCTAAAGATTGACTTGATAATTTTGCATATTTGGGTTGTGGATGTAAGGGAAATAGGAGCGGATTTAGAACCCCTGAAGCTTTAATAAAGATCAAAGGCTGTATATTAATTTTCTTTATTTTGATAAAAATCACACTTTCTAGACAAATACGTTCTTTATATTCCATTGAGTTCCATTTGATAAAGCAACAGATTTTTTCATCAATAACATCATTCAAAGTTGTTTAGTAAGGTCTTAATGAGGGGGAACTCATGCTGCCACAATTTATACTTGGCAAAAGTGTGCACAGTTACACATATGAATAACATGACAAATGACAGCAACTGCACTCTCAAATATTGACACCAAATTTTGGATTTCAAAATTGTGTACAGTAGCTCTTCCCACCTCTGTATCCAATCATATATTTGCAACATTTTTTCAAAGTTTTCGGATATAATTATAGTTGATATCTCACTCTTGACTCGCCGCAATAGCAGAGACGCTGAGGAGAGCTTGAAGGAGAGAGAGAGAGGATCCAATGCTTGCACTCACTCTTACAAATGTCTGGAGAAAGCATTAAACATTCTAACGTCTTCAAACGTAAGGATCTCTTTAAGTTCTTCACACTTCCTGAGTTGGTTCAATGAGTTATCCACTGCCTACACCACTTTCTCTCAACGTCAGCAGATAAAGATTTTTCTGTTTCCTTTACTGGAATTGGTAAACCATTAACGGAAAGAATGATAACCATAAAGTAGTGATTTATGGTTATATTATGAATTTTTGAATAATGACTCCTTAACAAATTTATAATGATGTAAATGTGTTTCTAAATTTAAGAAACCTTGAAAATTTGAGCTGCAGACAAGCATTTTGAAACAGTGAAGTAAACTGAATCCATTCAAAGCTACCGGACATAAGAATTCTTACTGTCTTAATTACTACTGGAAAGATATTTAGATTGGTAAAATCTCATTTCTCAGCATCAAAAGTTACAAAATTCTTTTTGTTAGATTGTTATTTCTCTACATAAATATTTACAGGTAAGAAAAACAAAATAATGAAATGAGTAATGTAGGGTAATGATATGGGTGACATTGTCATCTATTTATTTCTCTTCATAACAAGATGAGGTGAGGTGAATCTGGGTTTAACCAAACTTAACCAAAGTATTTCACTTATATCACGGCTGCTAGTATTATTGCAGGGAGAAAGTCTGCAATACTAATGTAGCTATGCATCACAGTGGAATCTGTGAGCATTGGCTGGGACTAGCAAACATGGGTGGTATACTGTGATGTTAGCACACATGGGTGGTATACTGTGATGTTAGCACACATGGGTGATACTGTGATGTTAGCACACATGGGTGGTATACTGTGATGTTAGCACACATGGGTGGTACTGTGATGTTAGCAACCATGGGTGGTACTGTGATGTTAGCAACCATGGGTGGTACTGTGATGTTAGCGAACATGGGTGGTACTGTGATGTTAGCGAACATGGGTGGTACTGTGATGTTAGCGAACATGGGTGGTACTGTGATGTTAGCGAACATGGGTGGTACTGTGATGTTAGCAAACATGGGTGATACTGTTATGTTAGCGAACATGGGTGGTACTGTGATGTTAGCACACATGGGTGATACTGTGATGTTAGCAAACATGGGTGGTACTGTGATGTTAGCGAACATGGGTGGTACTGTTATGTTAGCGAACATGGGTGGTACTGTGATGTTAGCAAACATGGGTGGAACTGTGATGTTAGCACACATGGGTGATACTGTGATGTTAGCACACATGGGTGGTACTGTGATGTTAGCAAACATGGGTGGTACTGTGATGTTAGCGAACATGGGTGGTACTGTGATGTTAGCACACATGGGTGGTACTGTGATGTTAGCGAACATGGGTGATATTGTGATGTTAGCAAACATGGGTGGTACTGTGATGTTAGCACACATGGGTGGTACTGTGATGTTAGCAAACATGGGTGGTACTGTGATGTTAGCAAACATGGGTGGTACTGTGATGTTAGCACACATGGGTGGTACTGTGATAGCAAACATGGGTGGTACTGTGATGTTAGCACACATGGGTGATACTGTGATGTTAGCAAACATGGGTGATACTGTGATGTTAGCACACATGGGTGATACTGCTGCCCATACAAGGCAAGTCTTTTTGGTCATATCACTCTTCATAAGAAAGTAATGACAATTTGGCATGGATCAATATATTATTATAATGCTAAAATGTACAAAAGAAATGATTTGTTGTGAATGTTTTATATGATTTGCTGTACTTAAAAAAAAGTGGAATAATAAAAAAATATATATATATATATATTTATGAAGCTTGTGGAAATGATGAGGTAAAGCAGTTAAATACAAGTACAAGCTGGTATGAAACCTGAATACCATGTTTATCTCATCATGTGAGAAAGAAAAGTTGATATTTAACAATCAGTGCAACTTTCAACCTCATTAGATGAGATAAACATGCCAGAGGGAAAAAAGATGTTGTATTTACATTATGACTATATGTGTGTTTTAAGTGAAGCATTTGTTTAATGACGTCATGTTGGTGTCGAGAGATGATATATGTCCATCTTCACTATGGTCAGATAGACGGTTTAAGGAAAGACAAATCAAGGCCCTTAATTTGGAGAGACAAAGAGGTTCCAGCAGAGTGTGTTGTTTTTATATAATAAGTCTTTATTGACCTCATTGCAAGTACTTTATTGGAAATTCTGTTTGTGCATTCGCACCTGGCAGCCACAGGTTGATAGTACCAGTTAAAGCATTAACTATTCTGCCCTCATTATGATGGTAGTCAAGCAAGGAGGCAATATCCCCGAACTTTTAACGTCTGTTGGTATGATGTGATCAGTGTAGTAGGCCATTTCTTCCCTAGTCTGAATTATTATCAAGGCCATCTAGATGGTTAGAATTTGAAATCAGAAATGTTTAAAAAATGTAATGCAAAAATGTAATGGAAGACTTAAGGTTATTTCATACACTTCTCAAAAACCCAATTCAAAGATTTCTTACATTCATAAATATATTCAAAAGAAGTGCAAATTCTTCCTGACAACTGTGGGTCAAATGTTCCTCAAACCTCTTCATTTGTTAGTTGACTCGAATACCAACAATAAAATATGGAAAATAAGTATAATTAAGAATAGTTCCATAAATAATTCATAAATAACATCAAAACACAGAATAAATTTCTCTTACTTGATAGATCAGCTCACTTGACAACTATGAAGATGATATCAACAATATTTCTGCATGAGCAGTTCAGCTGTTGATTTCACCTCTGTCATGCTTATATACACAACTGAATACTTGTTTGTCAGTGAGAAATGACTAGCGACTGTGCTGCCAATACTACAGGCCAATAGAGGTGACCATTGCCTTACACACTGCTTTCAATGGGTAAAGAAATATCATTCATTCAGCAACAATCGGTCCTCTTATATGTGTATAATACAAACCAACAGAGGTGACAATAGTGCTTCTACTCGGTGAGGACCTAACCTGTTTATGTGTTTACTACCAGACAATAAAGGTGAGGGAAGCACAGTGAGGGTGACTATGCGAGTCTTATTGGGCAACAGTTGCTACTTCTTCAGGTTAGTATCATTGTTTCTGAACAGCAGAAAAACAAGACTCTTCATGACATTTATGCGAGAGAATTTCCACAAGATTGGCAAAAATTATTGGAGACAAAAAAACCCAACTTGTTAAGCCATAGACTACTGATTAAAGGTCAACCAGAGACTATTGATGACAGGTAAGCCAAAGGCTGTTGATGACAGGTAAGGTGAGGTGAGGTGAGTTGGTGTTTAACGCAGCTTTCAAGATTATTTCACTTACATCGCGGCTGCTAGTATTATTGCAGGGAGAAAGTCCGCAACACCATTGTGGCTATACATTGTGGTGAAACCTGTGAGCATTGGCTGGAACTAGCGAAACCATGGGTGGTACTGCGCTGAAATTCAGTGTAGCATTGCACCCAAACCTAATCTACTGCAGACAAAGTTGCCGAGCGCCTGGCGGGATTCGAACCACGGACCTCTTGATCCGTAGCCGAACCCGCTAACCACTGTGCTACCCCGCCCCCGGCAAGAATAGGACCGACATTGGAGAAGTATGAGGACTGAATCTGACCCCAACTTTGGACAACATTTAGGCGTTAAAATGGCGAACAAAGTTGAACTATGACGCTTTAATCTGACTAATATTCAAAAAGCATTAAACCTGAATCTGCTGTAATAAGAAATCTTAACAACACTCCAGAGGTATCAGGCTGCATCTGATCTTCATTGTGTAAGCATGAAGCCACAACCGAAACAACATTGAAAAAAGGCAACAGGTGAAAATCTTATCAACATTTGACTAACAGGAGGCCTGAAAATGACAAACATAGGACAAGCGTCAGGTCGGAATCAGACAAACATTGAAGAGGTATGAAGTCTGAATCTGACTGACACTATCCAAACATGAGGTCTGAATCTGACCTCCTGATCCGAAGCCGAACGCGCTAACCACTGCGCTACCCCGCCCCCGATGACAAGTAAGCCAAAGACTGTTGATGACAGTTTAGCCAAAGACTGTTGATGACAGTTCAGCCAAAGACTGTTGATGACAGTTCAGCCAAAGACTGTTGATGACAGTTCAGCCAAAGACTGTTGATGACAGGTAAGCCAAAGGCTGTTCGTGACAGGAAAGTTATAGACTGTTGATTACAGGCAAGTCAAAGAATTTTGACGACAGGTAAGTCATTGTTTTAATGTCTTTATGCAAAGAATATTGATGACAGGTAAGCCAAAGACTATTTACGACAGATAAAGCATAGACTTTTGGTGACAGATAAGCCAGAGACTGTTGATGACATTAAGTCAAAGAATATTGATGATAGGTAAACCATAGAATATTTACGACAGATAAACCATAGACTTTTGGTGACAGGTAAGCTATAGACTGTTGATGACAGGTAAGCTAGCGACATTAAATGACAAGTAAGCAAAAAACCTATTTTTGACTTGAACACAAAACACTATTGACAGGTAAGCAGGAAAATTGTCAACAGGTAAGCCCAAAGGCACCAGGTGTACATACAAATTATCAATGAGAGATGTGAATGGTATGCTTTATTCGCTACACCGAAAATCAAGGAATAGATTCTATAACATGTCAACTGTTACATCGGATTGGGAGCATGAACCTTACTCTTGACCATAATCTCGAGCTATGCTGTGATGATAACCCAATAGCATGTTGTCATTAGGACAATGCAATGACATCATGGTTGAAGCTTGGCAAGGCTGTTAACCAAATGATGAATTGGGTTTTCCTTGACAAATACCATACTGATTTTATCTTGTGAGGTTGGATAGTTAATATACACAGCTGTGCCACCCATTCTGTTCTGTTTTTCTACGTCACTTGATGAGATAAATATGATACTCTGTAATTGAAGGACCAGTGATCAAGGTTGTAAGTTCTTGCGGTTATTGTCCAACTCCAAAAGTGTGGGTTGACACAAGTTCTATTGCAGTTTATCATATTACTTAAAGGGCACTATTTTGGAGCCAAGGTTTTGTTATAAATTTTCAGCAAGATTTTGATTTTAAAGATCAAACACTGTATCAACTGAGCTACATGGATATGCCACTAGCTAGGCCAGAAGCTACAGGTTAATCTAACCCATACACACAACCCCTCATACAGAATGAATGGACAATTTAACAGAACCACATCTTGGTCTCAATATACAATAGGCCAAATGTAAAAGATAGGCTCCTAATCCAAGATATTCCTTGATTGCACATAAATAGTCTTTTCTATAAACTAGTGGACCCACAATACCTTACCAGAGCAGAGAAAGATACCCGACAAATACTCAGCTGCCAGCATTCAACAAGAAAGAAACACAAACTATCAAAGACATAAATAATCTCCTTTAAAAAGCAAGGGCTGTTGAAACGATCTGTAAGTTCATCAAGACATAATTACAGAGCTCTTGACACGTAAGGAAAAAACTGGAAAATCGAGAGCCGGGGGGGGGATTGATCTCGTGAGTACTTAGAGATGAAATGAGATGCTCAGAGCGGCCATTAACACTCTTCAGATGGTCTTCATGTCACGTGTCAGTTGAAACATTATCAGTTTGATAAATGGTTCGATACCGTTTGAAAGCTCACTCTAAATGCTGAGTAACAAATAAAGGCAATGTAACCAGATGGTCTGTGATACACAATATATCCTATTTAACAGATATTGTAACACAGTTTTTTATCCAATCCCAACCATTTGCTCATTTGAAATATATTATGTCAGAATTTACAGTTTAAATACAATAAACTCTTTGACTTTGAGGGACACATAACTCACTGAAATTTAACAAGAACCATCAGAAGATCACATATCCCACCAATCCCCAATAACTTGTAACATATAATTTTGTAATGATAAAATCAAACTTTCTAATCACTGAAATCATTGAGAAGAGATTCAGCAAGATTTGATGAGCAGCACCTACTGAGTTTTGCTCCAGAATGAAGCTTTCCCTGTAGAGAGCCCCAATTCTAAATCTGCAGATATCAAAAGGCACCTCTTCAGTAGGTGGGTAGGCAAAGGTTCAGAAAGATGTGCAGTTTTGCAGTTTCTGCTCCAGAAATGAGCACATGAGTGTACAGAATCAAACTGCAACTTCATTCAATGAAATTGAGAAAACATTTAGGGAGAAATCTGAAAATATCAAATGCCACAACTTTGGAAAGTGGGTAAGGCACATGCAAAGTTTAAAAAATATTTGATGAGCAGTTTTGGAGTTCCAGAAACGAAATGAACACAGAGAAATGGACAGACTAACAGAGCTACAGCCTTATCCTAGGTATTAAAAACTGATGGGATGAATATTAAATTTCACTTATGACGTCATCATATTGTTTTCTCCCTCAATTACTGAATAGTAATGGCTTGCTGCAAAAGCATTCATTTTTTCACTTGAAATTTCATAATTCTAAAGCTTTTAAGTATTGGTCTTAAAAGGCAAGAGGCCAAGTGAAATTTAAGTAGGTTATTATCCTCGTATCTCTCACGATAAAACGATATTCCTCTGCCCTTCAGGCCTTGGCTCCATTATTTTTAAGATATGCATTGTTACTTGGACATTAACCATTACTGTTTAATAAAAAACAAACTGCTAATTTCGCATGTACGAAGTTGTACCTTTCATCTGTTGTTTTTTAGAATATTTCTTATACAACCATTATAACTGAGTATTATTTAACTCCTGGCCTGGTGTAGGTCAAAGTAATCAATATAAGAGAACATGTCCAAATTAAACCTGGCCTACTGTATTATTCCCTTTTGTAAATGAGTTGTATTTCCAAAATTGGTCACCAAGACATTGAATCTTGCTTCTAAAATGTTAAGGCTGTGCATTAGTCACAGGCAAACCTGCCAGTTGTCCTAAATCATACCCCTCGTAACCTAATCTCACACCGTCCTACATCATACCCCTCGTAACCTAATCTCACACCATCCTACATCATACCCCTTGTAACCTATTCTCACACCATCCTAAATCATACCCCTCGTAACTTAATCTCACACCATCCTAAATCATACCCCTTGTAACCTATTCTCACACCATCCTACATCATACCCCTCGCAACTTAATCTCACACCGTCCTACATCATACCCCTCGCAACTTAATCTCACACCGTCCTACATCATACCCCTCGTAACTTAATCTCACACCACCCTACATCATACCCGACATAAGTTAATCTCACACCATCCTACATCATACCCCTTGTAACCTATTCTCACACCATCCTAAATCATACCCCTCGTAACTTAATCTCACACCATCCTAAATCATACCCCTTGTAACCTATTCTCACACCATCCTACATCATACCCCTCGCAACTTAATCTCACACCGTCCTACATCATACCCCTCGTAACTTAATCTCACACCACCCTACATCATACCCGACATAAGTTAATCTCACACCGTCCTACATCATACCCCTCGTAACTTAATCTCACACTGTCCTACATCATACCCCTCGTAACTTAATCTCACACCCTCCTACATCATACCCCTCGTAACTTAATCTCACACCGCCCTACATCATAACCGACATAAGTTAATCTCACACCATCCTACATCATACCCCTCATAAGTTAATCTCACACCCTCCTACATCATACCCCTCGTAACTTAATCTCACACTGCCCTACATCATACCCGACATAAGTTAATCTCACACCATCCTATATCATACCCCTCATAACTTAATCTCACACCCTCCTACATCATACCCCTCGTAACTTAATCTCACACTGCCCTACATCATACCCGACATAAGTTAATCTCACACCATCCTACATCATACCCCTCATAAGTTAATCTCACACTGTCCTTCATCATACCTGACATGAGTTAATGTCACACCATCCTACATCCTACCCGACACAAGTTAATCTTTATTCTTCTGGACTATCAGTTTGTTGTTTGTCACTTTAAATATTAGGTAAGCTTATCATATTACCCAAATAACTAGATTCATATAAAATTAAATCAATAAAACTCAACACATTTATACATCGTATTGTCTACATTTTACTAATTAATTCAAATGTTATTCTACACTTTTGTTAATATGACCAAATTCATACCTTAGATTGTTCTACAATATTGCCTGTAAGACTTAATCACTACTATATCTTGCTTCAACATCTACAATATTGCCTGTATGACTTAATCACTACTCCATCTTGCTTCAACCTCTACAATATTGCCTGTAAGACTTAATCACTACTCCATCTTGCTTCAACCTCTACAATATTGCCTGCAAGACTTAATCACTACTCCATCTTGCTTCAACCTCTACAATATTGCCTGCAAGACTTAATCACTACTCCATCTTGCTTCAACCTCTACAATATTGCCTGCAAGACTTAATCACTACTCCATCTTGCTTCAACCTCTACAGATGACCCGATTTATACCCTGACCCTTCACTATTTTCAATGACCTAATTGACACCTACTATGATGCTTCAAATCTTTAACTTTTACTTTTACTACTTATTCTTGACTTTCTTGTCCCCATGTCAGTCGTTATTATTGCCAATATTACCTATTTGACGCCAATATTATTTTTCACTATGCCCATATACTTGATTCTTTATCCTGCCTTAAAATTTTGCCAATCACCTAATTAATAGCGCAGGTGGTCTCCCCTATCCTATCACCAATATCACCTATAATTCATGTCCTATGATATACTACTCCATTGCCAATAAGACCTAATTAATGCCCTTTGTTATACTAATCAAATGCCAAAATGAACCATTATTCCCTGTCATTATAATCCATTGCCAATATGACCTAATTCTTTCCCTATGTCATTCCAATCACCTGCCAATATGACCTAATTCTTTCCCTATGTCATTCTAATCACCTGCCAATATGACCTAATTCATTCCCTATGTCATTCTAATCACCTGCCAATATGATCTAATTCATTCCCTATGTCATTCTAATCACCTGCCAATATGACCTAATTCATTCCCTATGTCATTCTAATCACCTGCCAATATGACCTAATTCATTCCCTATGTCATTCTAATCCATTCCCAATATGACATACTGCATGTTCTATGTCACACTAATCCTCTACAATTACACCTGTATGACCCAGCATCCAGCACATTGTGCCTCGGTACCTGGATAGCTGTTTACAACACATTCTGGCAGGTAATGGCCGTCCTACAAGCACACTAAGAGCATGCTGGGATAATTCTGTCCGGCGCCGGATACCGCCATAATTCTGTTTCCTGTCTTAGTTATCCAACAATGGAGGTGATAATCAGCGAATCTCAGAGATTATTATACGACCTTTATCCACGGCTTCCTCACAGACTTCATTGTTCAGAGAGTCAGGCCACTTGATAAAACTGGCTGGATATGTCAAACAAGAATTGGGTAGGACACAGTGCCATTGGTTTATTCAAAAACATGCTCAACTTCCTTAATGTGCCCCTGTTGATCATTGAAATATATCTAAAACTGACACAAGTGGGAAATATGGAAATCAGATAATTTGCCCAGTTCCATAAGATCATTTTGAATTGAATGAAACCTCAAATTTTGCACAACTTAACAATCTGAATTGAAAAGAGATTTGTAGTGATGCTTTTGAGTTAAATGCCATAGTTTAACATGTCAGCACGTCTTCTTCACCTTGGCATCTATGGCATGGGGCATTCTAAGATCATAACTACATTTTCAAAGATAAAGAGTTTCAAAAACTTGTTTCATTTCTAAAACCAATAAAACCAAGTTGCAATGATTTATTTTCAGTGACAAATCACCAATTTCACAGACTTTTTAAAATTATTTTCACTCTAGACACTCTAGATGGGATATAGCTAAAAATTCTGGGATGCACAGATAAATATTTGATGTGTCAAAGATGATGGTCTTTGAAACTTCTTAGACTGTATCCTCTAAGGACGGTCTATAATCATGTAACAAAACAACAAAGTATTCATTTCTTGAAAAACTTTGGGCACTGTAACTAATGGTAAATAAAGCATGCAAATCCTAAAACATTTGAAGGAGCTAAAACTGCCAGTACAGGAATATGATGAATGCGTAAGCGAGCTTTGAAGAAGCTGTCAGGTCTGCTATGCATATAGACGATGATCTAATCAGCGGAGCATGTGCTGCTTACACCGAGGCAGCACTACGTCCTGTGTATAACCACAGCAGACATAACAGCTTCAATGCCATCAGACACATCAAATTAGCCCATTAGCTTGCTTCCAGCACTTGACAATAATTCTCAATTTGGTATAATTCCAGTGACTACATAACTCGGTTATAAGTAATTCTCTTAGCTGCTTGTCAGTACCATTGCATCTCAAGCAGGATCCAGCTCTGACAGCGTAGGGTAGAGGAACTCAAAGAGAGCTCTTTAAAGCTTACACTGATACTCACTCTCTCAACAAATCATGAACCCAAACCAATTTTACAAATTACAAGTTGATCTCAATTGGGATAAAATCATTCTGAGTGGTCAATTTACATAAATCACCGCAGAAACTGATAGTTGGCTTAAGATTGACAGAGGCAGGAGAGGAGACATCAGGAATCGGCAACATGGATATTGTTGGATATACCGCAACCCGCGCAATAACTTTTGACATAAATGCTGATATTAGGAACATAACATATAGGAAGCTCACACTTCGAACAAGTAAATTCAGGTTAAACACTTTAAACCCTTATCTTTCATTCTACCATTGACAATGTGTCCTAACAATCATCAGTTTCTTTTCAACTGGCTTTGAAAAGTGTAGACGATTTTTTTAAAATGTTAAAATGAAATTTATTGAAATAACTCAAAAGAGCGTAACACAAGAATTTCACATCAAAACTTTGTGTGGACACTTCTTCATCATGATGAGTGGCCAGTTAATCTACAGGAGTAGGAACTGTCAAAGACAACATATAATCCACGACTTTGCACTTGCATTAATAAAGGCCATGAAAGGCAAGTAAGTTGAATAACTTTGTAAACAAAATCATAAAGAGAAATATCTTAGCAATGCAATATGAATTTCTTTGAAGCAAACCAACAAAGGTCAGCTGATTTCCATATGGTAAACCAAATAAGACAGACGACAGCACTGAATGGCAGCTCATCTCCATATCCTAAACACAACACAAGCCTCCCATCACTAATTTTTCTCTTCAAACCCATGTTGTCAGTTCTACTGTTCCCAATTCACACAAAATTGACCTCACATCTTTCACATCTTCGAGCCCTACCTAAAATGAAGAGTTGTGACAAGACTGACTTGGCTTTGACAACATAAATATCCCACTTCTTGCAATCTGGCCTGCCCATCAAGGAATATCTATAAGCCAGCGAGGCGACTGTCCTTTCTAGCAAACAGAGAATCAATAAATGGTGACACGTGCAATCCCGGAGACTGCAGCCTGTTGCTCAGAGCCTCTCCGCCGGCTTTCTTCTTCTTCATATGTTCCATACTGTTATATTTCTTTTCTCTGGTTTATCCCCTACCCTTACTTCTTCTTACTCTCTATCCTTCATTCTTCTAGTTCCTATTCTTTATCCATTTCTCCTCTTATCTTCATTTTTCTTTGTCGGATTCTATCCAGGATATTCTTTTCTCATGCTCTTCCTTCCTTCTCTCTATACCATTATTGTTTCTCTCTACTCTTCCTTCTCTCTATACCATTATTGTTTCTCTCTACTTTCTTCCTTCTCTCTCCATACCCTTATTGTTTCTCTCTACTCTCTTCCTTCTCTCTATACCCACATTGTTTCTCTCTACCCTCTTCCTTCCTTCTCTCCATACCATTATTGTTTCTCTCTACTTTCTTCCTTCTCTCTATACCATTATTGTTTCTCTCTACTTTCTTCCTTCTCTCTCCATACCATTATTGTTTCTCTCTACCCTCTTCCTTCTCTCTATACCCTTATTGTTTCTCTTTCTTCCTTCTCTCTATACCCACAGTTTCTCTCTACTCTTCCTTCTCTCTCTATACCCACATTGTTTCTCTCTACTCTCTCTCTATACCCACATTGTTTCTCTCTACCCTCTTCCTTCTCTCTATATACCCACATTGTTTCTCTCTACTCTCTCTCTATACCCACATTGTTTCTCTCTACCCTCTTCCTTCTCTCTATACCCTTATTGTTTCTCTCTACTCTCTTCCTTCTCTCTATACCCTTATTGTTTCTCTCTACTCTCTTCCTTCTCTCTATACCCACATTGTTTCTCTCTACTCTCTTCCTTCTCTCTATACCCTTATTGTTTCTCTCTACCCTCTTCCTTCTCTCTATACCCACATTGTTTCTCTCTACTCTCTTCCTTCTCTCTATATAACCTTTTTGTTTCTTAATCTTTTTCCTTCATTATTATCTTCCCTTTTTCATCTCATTTTGTTATCATTTTCGTCTTCTTTTTGTTACGCTCTCTTCAACTCATCTATTGGTCTCTTGTCTACTTTTCATCACTATTCATCAGTGCCTGTCTCTCCTAAACCTACTTGACAATATACAGCCCAGATAAGTTTATTCCAGCCAGCAAGTTTTGAATGCTAGACAGAAACATTAGGAAAGCTCAGCTGCTCCTTTTAAATTTATCACATTTTTTAAATTTTAAAATTTGTTCCTTCTTTCTACTTCATTAAATGTAAGATCATTTCTTTGACTATTTTTCTCTTCTTTCTCTCTCCTTGCCTATCCCTGCTCTTCTCACTCTTTTTCTCCGTTTATTTTGCTCTTTTCTCCCTACTCTTGGACTAAGCGCTGCGGACAACTCCTACACAGTGAATTAACCTTGGCGCCGCTTCACCGTGTGGAGGAGATATCGTCCCCTCATCTCCCACGATCAATAACTTCACATCTAAACACTCACACTCAGAGTCAGGGGACTCTCAGCTTGTATTGACTTACTTACTTCAGATTAAATCTATTATCTGATGAAATATGTCAATCATCTGTGTATTCAAGAGATTAATACGGCATATGTAAAGATTGAAATATGTTTCATAATAAATTCAATTTCTTAAGAAACCTACAAAAGATACACTCAGAATGTAAATGTATTTGTGAATCTTTGCTTTTTCATAACTGAACCACACTCTGTGCCTTTGATCAAGATAAAGTAATTTGATTCCTTTCTTCTGTTTTGACAATCAAGTAAAAATTCTGTCACAATCAAATGTAAAGTTTCATGTCAATAAAATAGTCTTCATTCTTTAACAACTTAATATCGCAACCACCAATCACAGAAGAATCAATGAGATCAATATCCAATTACTACAGACACAAGAAAACTAGCCCTCCATGCTTTCATAAATGGTCTAAAGAAAGTCATTTTTATGATCTGCTTTATTCCATTGAATGCATAGATCGACCAATACAAAAATCACTTAACTGGCAGCACATGGTGACATTTCATGTACTGTTCTACATTGATTCACAACTCCCTTTGATCTAAAGGTCTTTCCCAGACATAAATTCATTACACAAGAAAAGAAAACGATATTGATATGATAAGGTTACAGAGTAGAGCAGATCCATAAAGAAATTACCTTACTTCACGTCTATCTACATGTAGCAGTAGTGCAGACCCATAAACAAATTACCTTACTTCACATCTATCTACATGTAGCAGTAGTTCAGATCCATAAAGAAATTACCTTACTTCACGTCTATCTACATGTAGCAGTAGTGCAGACCCATACAGAAATTACCTTACTTCCCATCTATCTACATGTAGCAGTAGTGCAGATCCATAAAGAAATTACCTTACTTCCCATCTATCTACATGTAGCAGTAGTGCAGATCCATAAAGAAATTACCTTACTTCACGTCTATCTGCATTCAGCAGCTTCTGAGCATATTAAAAGGCAAAGTCTGTCTTGGCGATTTCTTCTGGTTCAATGTTTGCCATTCTAACTAATAAATGAAATTTATGTTCAAATTTTGCTTCTACCGTATTTGACATAATAAACATCCGCTCCCAATGACCATGTATTTCTTATTTACCAAAATGTTTAGGCAGTCCAGCACATGTTCAATTTTGCTACCAAACAAATCTTCAGATTATTTGGTATAGTTAAATTCATCAGCTCATTTGAACATGACACTCTAAAGCGCAAGCTGTTGATCAGTACTGGATAATGGATACCACATTTGAATACCAACATTAATAAGAATGTATCAATTTACATAAAGGATTTAAACATGTTAATAACAATAGTCCTCATGAATTTAAAAAGCAAACGAATAAATGTCTCTTCAGGGTTATAGCATTTGAGGATTATCAATATAAATATATATATTTAAAGACAATAAATGACACATAGGCTATGTCATTTTTTGTCTTTTAATATATACTACTGTATACTTGTGAGCATTTTTTCAAATATTGTCTACAAATATATATATATTTCATATACATTTTATCTGATGAATAATTTGTTGCTTCACTATTCACAATGGAAAGTTCTAGTTATGGAAAGAGGCTTGATATAGGCATATTTCTGTACAAAAGTTTAAAGGAAAGTCCTCACACTCAAAGCACAATAATTCAGAGCAAACACTGTAATGGTAGAAAATAACGCATGTTTCTCTATTGGTCTTCTAACATGTCACTCAATATATCAAAATTAACAAAAACTAAGCGATTTTGCTGTGAATTGAAAATCCTTGATCGGGGCCCATCCAGTGATGTCGTGACACTTTTTTTGTTAAACCTATGCACCGTCAATCCTAATGTCCCTTGAAGAAAATACTTCACTCAAGAAGAAGGATGGGCTGCATATTTGTCCAACCAACACAAGATAAAATATCATTAGAATGACATTTAAAATTTAAAAAAAAATATATATCTTAAAATGCATCATGAATCAAGATTATCGCTTATCAAGATTAATCCGAAGGCAATAAGCATTATAGTGAACACATGTTGACGACAGCCCCACTCAGTAAATGGCTCTCCCTGGAACAAATGAGTAAGAGTCTGTTTTCGGTCTGCAAGCATCAGCTTATAACTGTTCTCAGATAAATCTTAATCAAGCAGAATAAAGTGACATTTCATACAGAAATAACACGGGGCCAGACTGCGTACACAGGCTTGGTATACTTGGTCTCTACACACATCACTGTTTTCTTAACTTCATCTATTTCCATCTATATACTCTGTTTATGTATGCTTCATTCTCTCTTTACATTCTTCACTCACTATATACTTCACTCAATATACATATTCTTCACGCACTCTTTATACTTCTCACTCTTTACATTCTTCACTCACTCTTTATACTTCTCACTCTTTACATTCTTCACTCACTATATACTTCTCACTCTACATATTCTTCACGCACTCTTTATACTTCTCACTCTTTACATTCTTCACTCACTCTTTATACTTCTCACTCTTTACATTCTTCACTCACTATATACTTCTCACTCTACATATTCTTCACGCACTCCTTATACTTCTCGCTCTACATATTCTTCACTCACTATATACTTCTCACTCTACATATTCTTCACTCACTCTTTATACTTCTCACTCTTTACATTCTTCACTCACTCTTTATACTTCTCACTCTTTACATTCTTCACTCACTATATACTTCTCACTCTACATATTCTTCACTCACTCTTTATACTTCTCGCTATACATATTCTTCACACACTCTTTATACTTCTCACTATACATATTCTTCACTCACTATATACTTCTCGCTCTACATATTCTTCACTCACTATATACTTCTCGCTCTACATATTCTTTACTACTCTATAAATAAATAGCAATTGCTTTGCGTCAATCTGATTCGCTGAACACGGTAATAGAAGTTCAGTTCATACCTCCATAAACTTAATTTCGTGACGTCACATCATTTTAAGCCACGCCCATCGACGGAACTATTTGTAAACAAGTTACGTTTTTCTAAAAATAGCAACACTTTGTGCTCTCGCGGCCGTCGCAGGGATTTTGGCAAAGTAATGTCAATAAGTTCATGAACAGAGTCAAGCTTGGCTCCTCAATAAGTTTAAGAACTGTGTGCTGTTTAATCAGATTCCGTTAGATCGAGATCATAACACAACCAGTATATGGCATCTACGAGGGTAAATTCGGCTGGTTTCCTCTCCGAGTTCTACGTTCGCGATTTGTGTTTACAACTGTGAGAACTAGCAATGTCAAGGCCACGTGTGACGGACGTCCGATAAGTTCATGGCCACGTGCGTTGTAGATTTTCATTGGCTGATGAACGTTTTGTAGGTGGGGCTAGAGATCCGATGACGTTTTGATAGACATTTTATCTCTTTCATGCTGTTGAGCGTTGGATTCATTCGCGTATATAGTGCAGCTCTATCTGGTGCAAATATGTATATTTAGAGCAATAAAATGTTTTAAAAACAACTAGTATGTGTATATTTATTTATAAGAATTGACTTCAACATTTATTAAGTTCATGGAGGTATAAACTTAAAAACCGATGTGCAAACTCGGCGTAAATCCGCTACGCGGATTCACACAGTTTGCACATCAGTTTTTAAGTTTATACCTCCATGAACCTAATAAATGTTGAAGTCAATTCTTAAATATACTTCTCACTCTACATATTCTTCACGCACTCTTTATACTTCTCACTCTACATATTCTTCACTCACTATATACTTCTCGCTCTACATATTCTTCACTCACTATATACTTCTCGCTCTACATATTCTTTACTACTCTATATACTTCTCACTCTACATATTCTTCACGCACTCTTTATACTTCTCACTCTACATATTCTTCACTCACTATATACTTCTCGCTCTACATATTCTTCACTCACTATATACTTCTCGCTCTACATATTCTTCACTCACTATATACTTCTCGCTCTACATATTCTTCACGCACTCTTTATACTTCTCACTCTACATATTCTTCACTCACTCTTTATACTTCTCACTCTACATATTCTTCACTCACTATATACTTCTCACTCTACACATTCTTCACTCACTCTTTATACTTCTCACTCTACACATTCTTCACTCACTCTTTATACTTCTCACTCTACATATTCTTCACTCTCTTTATACTTCTCACTATACATATTCTTCACTACTCTATATACTTCTCGCTCTACATATTCTTCACTCACTCTTTATACTTCTCGCTCTACATATTCTTCACTACTCTATATACTTCTCGCTCTACATATTCTTTACTACTCTATATACTTCTCGCTCTACATATTCTTCACTCACTATATACTTCTCGCTCTACATATTCTTTACTACTCTATATACTTCTCGCTCTACATATTCTTCACTCACTATATACTTCTCGCTCTACATATTCTTTACTACTCTATATACTTCTCGCTCTACATATTCTTCACGCACTCTTTATACTTCTCGCTCTACATATTCTTCACGCACTCTTTATACTTCTCGCTCTACATATTCTTCACGCACTCTTTATACTTCTCGCTCTACATATTCTTCACGCACTCTTTATACTTCTCACTCTACATATTCTTCACTCACTCTTTATACTTCTCACTCTACATATTCTTTACTACTCTATATACTTCTCACTATACATATTCTTCACTCACTCTTTATACTTCTCGCTCTACATATTCTTCACGCACTCTTTATACTTCTCGCTCTACATATTCTTCACTCACTCTTTATACTTCTCACTCTACATATTCTTCACGCACTCTTTATACTTCTCACTCTACATATTCTTCACTCTTTATACTTCTCACTATACATATTCTTTACTACTCTATATACTTCTCACTCTACATATTCTTCACGCACTTTTTATACTTCTCACTATACATATTCTTTACTACTCTATATACTTCTCGCTCTACATATTCTTCACGCACTCTTTATACTTCTCACTATACATATTCTTCACTACTCTATATACTTCTCACTCTACATATTCTTTACTACTCTATATACTTCTCACTATTCATATTCTTCACGCACTCTTTATACTTCTCACTATACATATTCTTCACTCACTCTTTATACTTCTCACTCTACATATTCTTCACGCACTCTTTATACTTCTCACTCTACATATTCTTCACTCACTCTTTATACTTCTCACTCTACATATTCTTTACTACTCTTTATACTTCTCACTATACATATTCTTCACGCACTCTTTATACTTCTCACTCTACATATTCTTCACGCATTCTTTATACTTCTCACTCTACATATTCTTCACTCTTTATACTTCTCACTATACATATTCTTTACTACTCTATATACTTCTCGCTCTACATATTCTTCACGCACTCTTTATACTTCTCACTATACATATTCTTCACTACTCTATATACTTCTCACTCTACATATTCTTTACTACTCTATATACTTCTCGCTCTACATATTCTTCACGCACTCTTTATACTTCTCGCTCTACATATTCTTCACTCACTATATACTTCTCGCTCTACATATTCTTTACTACTCTTTATACTTCTCGCTCTACATATTCTTCACTCATTCTTTATACTTCTCACTCTACATATTCTTCACGCACTCTTTATACTTCTCACTCTACATATTCTTTACTACTCTTTATACTTCTCACTCTACATATTCTTCACTCACTATATACTTCTCGCTCTACATATTCTTCACTACTCTATATACTTCTCGCTCTACATATTCTTCACTACTCTATATACTTCTCACTATACATATTCTTCACTCACTCTTTATACTTCTCACTCTACATATTCTTCACTCACTATATACTTCTCACTATACATATTCTTCACTCACTATATACTTCTCACTATACATATTCTTCACTACTCTATATACTTCTCGCTCTACATATTCTTCACTCATTCTTTATACTTCTCACTCTAGATATTCTTCACGCACTCTTTATACTTCTCACTCTACATATTCTTTACTACTCTTTATACTTCTCACTCTACATATTCTTCACTCACTATATACTTCTCGCTCTACATATTCTTCACTACTCTATATACTTCTCACTATACATATTCTTCACTCACTCTTTATACTTCTCACTCTACATATTCTTCACTCACTATATACTTCTCACTATACATATTCTTCACTACACTATATACTTCTCGCTCTACATATTCTTCACTCACTATATACTTCTCACTATACATATTCTTCACTACTCTATATACTTCTCGCTCTACATATTCTTCACTACTCTATATACTTCTCACTCTACATATTCTTCACTCACTATATACTTCTCACTATACATATTCTTCACTATTCTAAATACTTCTCACTATACATATTCATCACTACTCTATATACTTCTCACTCTATATATTCTTCACTCACTCTATATATTCTTCACTCACTATATATTCTTCACTCACTATACATATTCTTCACTCACTCTATATACTTCTCACTATACATATTCTTCACTCACTCTCCATATTCTTCACTCACTCTACATACTGCTCACTGTCAAGCCTCTCTTCACTCTTGTCTCTTTCCTCACAATGCCTGAAACCAGGGACATGCTTAATTCCAATAAAACCCAGTTTGTAAGACAGGTCAGACCCATCAACAATTAATTGACATGCTGACCATTTATCAGCATTTGACTAATCTATCTCTACGGAACTAATTTCATCACCTGAGCTGACACCAGAAGACCAAGACATCCACAAAGATCTCCAGGTCATATTTCCTGGTTATCCTGTGGCCAGTGGGAGGGAGAGAACATTCATAACCACATTGGCCTTACAGTGCAGTGAAACCCTACAGTCCCACAAAAGAGATGAAACACACCTACTTGTGATAATTGTTTCAAGCACTTTCAGGAATAATAACATTGCCTTTACAAAAACAGTGGTTTGGGGCCCTTATTGTCTTGAATATGGTAAGTACTAATCCCGATAACAAGCCCATCTGAGACACAACAGCAATAGAGATATCATCACGCAGGTTGCTGCTCTAATATGACTATATCTATGCCATGATTCTTCAGTCTTCACCTTCGTGATGGATCAGCCAATAAGACAAATCTACTGATGTCCAGAGGTCTGTCTCAGTATCTGTGCTGCAAGTCCAATGGACACAATATGACAAAACAGCAACAAATTCATCCCTGACAATCTGAGGTTTCAATATGACTGTTTTTGTCTTCAGCTATAAGGATATAGATCAACCAAAAGCACAAACATCAATCTCTTTTTCTTAAAATATGTATGACCTTATTTCTATCTTTTTCCAACAATAGTAAAATTCAACACTTTATTGCCATTCCAAAGTTTGCAAATGTTAAACACTGCAAAATATCTTTTATGCTTTTGAAAAAAGACGAAATATGTTGTCATATCAAGAAAACACTTTTTTGTATATCCTTAGTTCAAATTCTTATGTCTGCACCAATACGGTGTCTTTTGTACTAATAGGCCTGTGGCCTTACAGTATTGAAATAAAAGATTTGATTTGATTTGATCTCTTCTTCAGCCACAAGTAGACAGTCAATAGTACAAAACTATACTGATGTCCTTTAGTCTGTCTGTCTGTCCTGCAAGTCATAAGATACGACCTGAGATAACAGCAGTGAAACCATCCCCCTATTAACTCAAGTTTCTAATGCGACTCTTGTCCTCAGCAGTGAAACCATCCCCATATTAACTCGAGTTTCTGATGTGACTCTTGTCCTCCGCAACAAGGAGATGGATCAAGCAATGGTATAAATCTACCTATGTCTACCAGTCTGTCCGTCTGTGGTAAAGGAGCCCTTGTTTCATTTGCTGTCCATCCGCTATCAGACGTAAGCAACAAGGAAACAGCAACAGCTAAAGGTCACGACTAAATATATACAGAGAAATTATTACGATAAGTAATGTCTACCCATCTTCTTACATTCTGTAACAGAAGCTTGGGAGTGAAATGTCCATTAGTTGAAGAGATTTTCCATTTTTAATATATACAGATTTGATTTTGAAGTGTGGAAAATCTTATTTCTCTAATTTCCTAAATGTCATTTTTCATTATTTATAAAAACACACAGTGTCATGTGTTCAAAATTTTCAAACATCTAAAAATGATTTCATATCACATTATGTGGCATAACATATTCTGAAAAAGAAATCAAGGACATTTCTAATTATGTTTTATTTTTCAAAACAAACATTTACTACAAGGTTGATGTAATTTTTGTATTGTGATTTTGACAATTTTGCCAATGACACAGCACAACATTTATTAGTCCTGGATTATGGTGACAAATGGTACCAGCATTATGTTACCAGTATTCCGGGCTGCCTGTGAGGAAATGAATAAGCAGTCCTACCCTGTCGATTCCTAAACTTGCCCTTATTATTTTTGGTAAAATCCAAAGTTCTGCAAGCTATCAAGAAGTGAACCACGATCTGCAACTTACCTGAAAGAGAGAAAACAATTATTAGAAACTCATAGTAAAACATTTATACATCATCAATTGTTCATACAGGGAGAATTCATAAACAATATTATCAATCAACATTCTAGTTTTTCACAAAATTTACATTACAAATACACATCAGCTGTTTATTTTTTAAATGTTTATTATTTTACCTAAATGTGACCAAAAATTGCAAGTGAACGTAATCAAAGTCTTACAAACTTTAAGCTAACTTTATTGATGGAAGAAATTTCATATTTAGCATACAATAAAACTCAAATTAGTGATACACTGGTAAATGACCATAATTTGCTTATAATTATGTTAAAAAAATTGGGTTTATTTTTTGTAAGTTATGTAAATATTTTTTTGCAATTTATGTATACATTTTTAAATAAAACTTCCAACCTCACAAAAGAACTTGTAAAAGATAGAATTAGAAAAGATAGGAAAATCTTCAGAATCCTAATAAGATATATTTGTCATTTTTCAATACATTAAGGATGCATGGATGATATAACCAAATTGTCATATCAGGTAAAGCTGACTTTGATGATAAGCACTCTGAATGCCTAATCTTATAAACTGATCTTCAAAACATCTATACTCTCACATCAAAACCAAATCAACATCAGCTGTTGTTTCTATTAGTGCATATAAGTTTTTTAAAATTTACTCTTTGTCGATATGTCCAGCATATTTTTTCGTCGTTTTGTGAGTAAATGAACTAGTTTGTGTAAATAAGATTTTTAAAAATCAATCTTTTATTTATTCCCTTTGCCCTCTCCTTTTTGGATTTGTGTATTGTTGTTGCTCGGTCATCAAACTATTTATTTGTTCGTCGGTCTATCCATCTGTCTTCAAAATGCAAACTCCTTTCATTTCTCCTAACTGGTTTGAAACTATTCATCTGTTTTGTTTAACTCACTGTGTGTTAATCTGTCCATTTCGTTTATCTCTATCCATCTGTTTATCTGTCCATCTAGCCTTCTATCCAGCTTCTACTGAAAACTTTTGTCCGTGGATCTATTAATCATCTGTTTTAATCTATGTATCCACCTCACTCTCAGCACATCTATCAGTTCATCAATCTTTGAGCTACCAGATGAATACCATCTCTTGAATCTGATCCATATTCATCAAATCTCCCCTCCCATCACCTACACTTTTGTCTGTCTGTCTGTTCATACATCTGTTTTCAAACTGTCTGCACCAATCTATGCATCTAACTGATTCCCTGCATATCTATCTGACCATACATCTTCAGACTGTTCATTTAGCTACTGAGCTACCAGATGCAAATATCAGTTTGAATTGGTTTCTATCAGAGGCAAGTAGAAAGTGGAACCATGTTCACAATCCAGATATTGGCAGATTCCACGACATGTAACCAAGAAGAGTGTTTAACCAAATAAGATGTTCAGAAATAACCTGTGAGATACAGAAGGCAATTTGCGAAGGGAAAATGATACTTTTCAAGGAAATTGGTTTTTAATATGATTGCCGCATGTTGGCGGCAACCTGAAGATTGGTCGCCTCTGATAGCAACGAGACTCTGAGAGCTCAGGCAAGGGGAAGAAGTCTGCCGATGACAACTAATTTGAAAAAACATCCTCACGATTATGAGAGATATAATTTCAGAATTGCTAGAATAAAAATGACTTATTTTACCGAAAGTGTTTTATACCCTCATATTTCTAAATCATTATTGACTTAACTCAAGAAAACTACGCACAATATTTTTTTCTCTGAACGACTTGGAAACGTATCATTATAAAAGAAATCTTATGTTAGATATTCCTATTTTAAGAAGGGGAAATAAGGTGCAGATAATTGGTTAAATACAGCTCGTTAAGCAATAATCTATTTCACCTTTTGATTATTACTGTAATTGAAATTACTGCTGAAAATTGCCACTCAGATTAACTTACTTTTTCTGGTGCAAATCCGACACATAATGACCTTGTTTACTCAGTTTGTACAAGATATTTGCTCTGTGCATGCAGTTACATTTAATTCATAATTGTTTGTTAAAAGTTCAGTAATTGTGAAATTCTATTTATCTTCATTGGGAAATAATTGCAAATACACATTCACAGTTATTTGATGAATTGAAAATGCTCCAGATAGTTTTACTCTAGACCTGTGGATCTGGTAAAGCCTGCCTTTGTTAATTAGCAGTTTACTGCCTAGTTTGGACTCCAGTAAATTGAACACCATATATGAATTCATAACATTGAAAAGTTCTTTATGAGCAATACATTTCAAAATTATGTTGATAACGATGCTAATAGTCTGAGTTATATTATTTAAACAAAACTGAAGATGATTCACACCTTGCATCAAACTCCATGCAGTGTGTTCTCATGACACACCTGTATGGAGCCATCTTGTTAAGATACACCACATCCCAAACAATCTCAACAATGACCTTTGAACTTTCCACACAAATCATCCAATCAAGAGGGGATGAGTTTTTTCCTTGTGGAAATAGCTTTGTCTGGTAGATCCCTCAAAGTTATTGTGTCTGACAAGCTCCCAACAGGGTTATGGAGCATTGCGCAGAGTTTGGTCATAAGTAGTAATTACGATGGATAGCTTGACAGAAAGGGGAGGACATTGAATGGGAAGGGAACGAATGTGAATGATATGGTGTATGATTGATCATTTGCATGTGGCGCCTGTCTGACACACTTCCAGCCAGAGTCCAAATATCAATACGTCTTATTAGTCTTCTCAATTTGATACTCGTACTCGATTTGAAGAATTTGTTTCTTGATGCTGTCAGTTCCCAAAATGTGTCAATCACTTAACTAAAGGGACAAGGGAATTTTTCTAAGGGTTAATGTGTATGTATTAAGTTGACGAGTTTCTGCCTCATCAGGTATCCTATAAACCCTTTATAATTTGGTGTGTAAAATGATCAGGTATCCTTTAACCCTTTACTATTTGGTGTGTAATATGATCAGGTATCCTATAAACCCTTTACTATTTGGTGTGTAATATGATCAGGTATCCTATAAACCCTTTACTATTTGGTGTGTAATATGATTATAATGATATGAAAAAAATTAATAAAATAAAATTTCAAAAAGTAATTCACTTATCACTAACAAAGTAATATTTAACAGATAAGGTTAAATGATTCTGTAATTTACTCATGCATTTTTACATAATGTATTCTTATTCCACATACATTAACCCTTCCGTTGCTGAATATTATTTTGACCAGTTTTGCCCCCGTGGCTGAATTTTCCAGCACTCGCCTCGCTACGGTAATAACGCAATTAGCCCCTGTGGCCGAATTTTCCAGCGCCGCCAGATGCGACCGTTTTAACAACATATGGCGTGTTTACATGGCGGAATACGGACGTTATCGTCGTTTTATACAAAGCTAGTCGGCGAATCCCGTGTTATAAATGGATGATACTTACTTGACACCTTGAATGAAATTTCTATCACCCCTGGAATGGTTTCTACAACCGAAGTAAACTTGTTTTCAATTCGGGCGCCATAACTCAATAAATTCCAAGAGCGCATGCGCGAAATCAAAACGAAACTAAAGGTGAATTGTTCCTTTTCACATCGATATAAAAATTATTTTTATAACATGTCTGGAACGAATTTTACTAAATTTTAAAAATTGTCTTCATTTCAAACATTATAAAATCATTTAATCACTGAGTGCACACATGCAAATTATATACGGAATTGAAGCTAATTTCTTGCTCTATATTTCACGATAAATTTTATTACGATACGCCATCCTAAACAAAAGATATAAATAACGAAAGCAGGGTAGTGATAAATCCCAATAACGTTCTGACCCCCACAGTAATATTACTAAGCTAGTAGCCCCGGGCAAACGCACGCGCTCAGCGCGTGCAGACGGGGTATCCCCGCTGAAAAATACACTCACACTTAACAGAAATTGTCTTTATTTCCAATTTTATAATTCAAGTTATTCGCTTTGTATACATGCAAATTATATATGGAATTGAAGGCAATTTATTCTTCTTTACGAAAAAATAAATCATAACAATCTTTTGCACTGTAATTAGAAGTTATTACCAACGTAACGTGGGTATAGCTAGTGAATAAAGTCTTTGATAATCGCCTTACCGCGACATTTGTCGCATAATTTCCACACGTTTTATTTTGATGCAAATATGGGCAAATTACACATGAAAATGAAGGTATTTATTTCCTCTTTACGTTGATATGAAAATGATAAATATGTACCGCTTGGTTTGGAATATATATAGTTTGCAAAGATTGTACCCTCAGGTATTTGAAAACAGATTTTGATAATTGCGACATCACTTACCGCTCCTTTATTGTTTCATTGTAATTTGCAAATTTTACATAGAATTGAAGACGATCCTTTTCTCTTCATTGTGATATAAAAATGTTGATAATGCGCTCTGCCGTTAAATGGATAGGAAGTGTAAAAAGCAGTTGAAAAAATCGCTTCTCGGTTAAAAAGATATGAATAGAGAAATTGCCTGTTTGCGCAATGCTCGTCGGGTCTTTACTGATTTTCGTTTACATACAAATTTTATATGGAAATAAAGGTCATCCTTTTCTCTATATTTTGATATATGAAATTTCAAAATGTCCCGAGAACTTTATGTGATATAAAGTGCGAGAAAATGGTAAAAACACAAAGAATAAAGAAAAGTCGCAATTTTGCGGCACTTGCTGTATCTTTATTTTATATACTGCATATAACTTTTTTACATCAAATCGAAGACAATTATTTCCTCTTTATCACGAGGTAATCAATTTCAAAATACGCCTAGCTGTTGAGAAGATATAAACGAAATAAAGGCACATGTCAAAATCGCCGTTCAGTTTACATGATTTGAATAGAGAAATTAGCTTTTTGTGCGGCGCTTGCTGTGTCTTTATTTATTTTTGCGCATGTCAGATTTTACATGGAATGAAAGACAATCTTTCTCTCTATCTTATAATATAAAAATTGTCAAAATAAGTTGACCTCATCATGTGAAGATTGGTGTGACAAAATGGTGTAAAACTAAAAATATGTAAAAATCACCTTTTTTGCGGCACATGCTGTATCTTCATTTCAGGTGGCGTAGTTATGTATTTTATATTGAATTGAAGACAATTTTCTGCTCTTTCAAAAGATCCAACCGGTATTGTAATACGCCCAAGGGTTCAGAACATAGGGCGTGCGATAGGAAGGCGTGCATAGGGTCAAAATGCACGCGTCTCAGTAAACGATATATAGCATGCGCGGGTCGGTAAGCTCGTGCGAGAGGGTAGAAAGTGCCCACAGGCTATTAGCACGTGCGGCGGGGAGTGGGGAAAAATTGAGTGATTTTAACGTTTATTTTCGGTACGATAAACATTATCAATACTCTCATAACTTTCGGAGCATGTTCGCGCATTATTTAGAACACCAACGAAACAAAACACGGTTGCTTAGCGACAGCCGGAACGAAAATACAAGCGTTGAACTGAGACTACTGCTAGGCAATAAATTTCCGGGCCCCGCTACCGAGACCCGCGGTCATAATTAGTTAGCGTGAGAAAAATAGAGTGTGCTACTCGCATCCCGCTAAGGGGACTTGCGGGCAAAGCTAATTTCATCCCGGAATATTCCGGGACCCGCATCTTAAGGGTTAACTTAAATGATTTGAATTTATCAATTCTCCCAAACAAAGTCATTGGTAACAGATTAGGCATAATTAAACAATGTTGCAATTTGTTCCAGCATGTGTGAGTGTTGTGCTTTTATTCCACATGTATGTAGATGATGTGAACATTAACATTGTTGATGATGGAATGGAAGGTAGAAATGTGCCTTGCCGGATATTACTTCAATTACTTTCTTATTTTGGCACATGCTTCCAGAAATAACCAAATAGCCAGCAGGGGCTTGATAACAAGACTTATTTGTGCAACAAAATATATTATCTTTTTACAAAATGTTTCCATTCATAAAGCATTTCCTTAGATCTCTTTGAGCAAGATTTTTTATAGAAGGCTTTAGTGAAGCAAATGTGACAAGAAGTCTTATCTATCATTTACATGGATCTTGGCCTTCATCGACTTGTTTTATTACTTACAAATTGTATACATTATTTTTGTGTGAAATGCAATATCTTTGGCAAAAAAGTTTACATTTACTTTAATAACTTACTTTATGATAAAAAGTTCTCTCGGACAACCAAAAAATTAATGAGCATTATATATATATAGATATATATATATATATATATATAGATAGATATATATATATATATATATATATATATATATATATATATATATATATATATATATATATATATATACAAAAATATGAAGTTAGAAGTAAAAACAATCCATTTTAATGGCTAGCGCTTTCAGCTCAACGAGCCTCTCCAGGCCATACATACAGGTTGTATGTATATGGCCTGAAGAGTTGAGCTGAAAGCGCTAGCCATTAAAATGGATTGTTTTTACTTCTAAATTCATATTTGTCTATATCTAATACCTGGGAGCTGAACATCAATTTCAAGATTGTGAACTTTTTTCATATATATATACACACACACACACACACATCATAAAAAGAAAGTACATCATAAAATCAAAAAGCACATATCATTGCATAAAACCTCACCCTTTTATTTTTTAAAGTATACTCCCCGTCATTACTTCTTCAACTATATCTCTTGAAGGAGCAAATTGCTCTCTAAAGAACAAAAAGGCAAGAAGAAAACTGTTACTTAACGATATATTCAGTTTGCTTTATCAATCATCAAATCTGAACTCATCCATCAACTGGAGTAAAGGAGTTTCTCTCTGCGATACATTGCTAATCAATATACAACCCGTCAATCTTCTTCCAATATTTGAAAACACATTTTCAGCTAACATGTGATGATTACAGCATATAATTTCCCCAATAAAATTACAAACTGTAAGATTTTAATGAGATTGAGAGTTTTCAATAAAGACAAAGGTTGAGATTTTAATGGTAAAATACGACAACAAAGATCAATGCTATTCTGGGAGGTAGGTATCAGCATATGCACACTCACAGCGCTGCATATGTTAATTAATTAATCTGAAATATACACTGCAACAGCACTCCGCTGATTAATCTCTCCAACAGCCGCATGAAGTGATTTTTTCTTCTAGACATGTTATCTAATTAAACAAACTGAGATATCTGCAGTTTGAAGTCGTCTCATGTCGCTCTAGCGGCAGGGAGTCAATATTGGTTGAAAAATAAAGTGCTGTCAAAGGTTGTGATCCTTGCACAGAAAGCTGACCCATTTGTTTCATCTCACAATAGAATCATATTGACTGCCATACGTTTCTCATGAAATATGAGATGATAAAAGTTTTATGGAAGATTCGAAATACCCATGAAGGTTTTGAGAATACATACACTATTAAACTTTGCCTTTAGTTATTGAAATAGATTCCTTCAGAGGAGGTTTGGGACGTCAAAAAAAGGAAATATGTGGAAAACACATTAATAATTTTTAACGATATACAACATTTTTATAACAATATATATATTTAATATTTGCATATTTTTGTAATGCCTGAGATAGAGGGAGAGTTGTACACAAATTCTCACAGGTTTCATAAAAGTCATTCAAGTGTACTAATTTCTTCATTACCAATTCTATTCCTCTCAAGTGCAAGGAAATATTCAAAACACAGCCTTCTCCTTGTGATCGCCAGCTACAGAAAGTGGTCAAGAAAAATGGTTTTTGACCAAAAACGCCAACTTGAGCTGAAACAATCATTGCTTGGCAAAATTGATATGTGCACAAGTGCTCATATGAAAATATGTAACCACTTATGATCAACCATATTGGTAATAAATCTGAACAAGTCTCCTATGCTCCTTGTCAAATCGGTTTGAACATATCAGCAGAATTTATTATGAAGATTTTCTTTATGTCAGTAAATACTGTACATTAAGTCAGACCTCTCCTTATACAGAACTATGACACTGAAAAGTACAATGCCGCCTATAGATACTTCCAATAGATGTGCCGATGAGGGTAAATATGGTATGTGGACAGAACTGTTAGACCAGCCTATCTACGACTGCAGACACTGAAAAGTACAACGCCGACGATAGACACTCATCTCTTCTCATTACTAAATGGGTTCCAGCGTCAATACTCACTAATACATAATCAAAATCAAACAAGGCCGGCAAGATTTGGCAAAATTACAATAGATTGATGTGGTGGACAGGCACGGCAAGAGTAAATGAGGAGCCGTCTGATATTGAGTTTGCATTCATATTAATTAATTTAAATCTGATATTGATACTCATAAAATGTTTATGTCAATAAGTCACAAAAATTGCATTGATGTGTAAACATAGAAGAAATTGTGTACACCATGTTGATGTCTGCCTGCAAACATGTTTCAACATTATCTGATTGACAAGATTTCTATTTGATTGTTACAAAACATATCAAAAGACTTTGATAAAGTTGAAAAGTGAATCTAATCAACAAAAGCAGTTATGAAATAAAAGATTCAAAACAAAGGAAAAAAACTCTTGAAACAAAAATTCATGTGATATTAAGAAGAAATATACCCTAAAAACAGGGCCTCTATTTGATAGTTGAGCATACAAACCTAACCGTAGTATTGAAGATATTTGAATTAATCACAAAGCAATGGTTGCAATAAATCTTGGGCAATGTCTTAAGCTCAACACAAGTCATCATTCAAACTTCAAAGACAAGAATTCCCTCAAAGGTTTGTCTACAAACATGAAGAAACTACATACAACCAATTTATGAACCAAAAACGCCATTAATGTTCTGTTTACGGAATATCAAAGGTTGGCGCCATATAGCATCTTAAGTTGGCAGCATCGTCCAAATGCCAAAGTGTTCCTCTTATGACCTGAATTGACCCTTCAATTATTCAATCAGTCAGCGGTCAATAGCGTCCGATAGTGGACAATAGTGATGTCCGGTGGCTGATGACACCACTACAAGATATCTAATAGACACCATGGCTGGCCGAAGATTGCCTCTCCTTTCAGGATATAGACTTTCCTCTGTCCCTTATAAACACCAAGGCATTATGAAGATTTTTTCTTCTGCAGTCTTTTTATCAACTGAATTCATTCTTTAATAGAACAGACAGAAACCTATGAAGCAGTTATGCTTATCTAAAGGCGACCATGTTTAGGTCAACATGTCCAACAAAATAATGCAAGATTGATGATTTCTCATGATTTTGCAAAAGTAGAGGAAAGATTCTCAATTCTGTAAATAGTTACTCAATATCAATATATATTACATAAATACTAAATACTAAAGATCAAAGATTTGAGTTTGATTTATTCTAAATAATCATTTTGAAAATAGACTGGTAAAGAAGGTCAGCTTTCGTTATGATACCGAAGACCAATTCTTACCTAATCTTCTCCTCAATTTACCACACCTCACATGTCAATATTAAGCAAGTTTATAAGGTTTGTTGCTCTTACAATATAAGCTTTATAGTGGTTTCATTTGAATTCAACTGGATTTTGGTAAATAACTTTGGAAGTTGTTTTGCAAGGAAGGACTGGTGATGGAATGACTTCAGAGAGCAAATCTACTGCCTTAACTGTTCAGGCCTTTCTACTCCAGATTTGCATCTGAGAAGATTTGCACAATCAAACTGAGCAAACAGTTAGGGGAGAATTGACTTGTAAATTGATGTGAATCAATTGAGGGGAAACACAGATAACATGGTGGCTGTTGCCTCTTGTCAACTGAGGCAACATCTTAAGAGTCGGCACAAACCCCCATCTGTTCACATCTAGCTAATTTGTTTGCGTACACTAATCGCTCGGCCAACATCTCCTCATTCAATACCCTATAATTGGCTCCAATATGCGAGGACTGAAAGGCTCCGTACATAGTGGAACATACCGAGGTTGTACTGCTCTTCTCTTCCGGAACACTCCTTGGAAAAATTGGTGGATTAGGATGATACACACCCTAATACAGTGATTCAATTCTGGATTACAATAATAATAACCGATTGTATTTCCTATGACAGTATAGATACAAGTATTTCAACATACCGGTATGTGTGCACTAAGGAGAGAGATCCCTTATCAAAATCTGTGGCACTGACTCAATATTGACTGAACAACAACTTGGACGATACCTATTTTCAAAAATATGACGGTAGTGTGACGCATTAAGAACATACCATATTTTGCAATCGTAATCAACATGAAAAACAGTTTCACACAAAAGACGTCATATGTACAGAACTGTTACTTCAATGAGATCACGATATTCTGTTCCACCTGACGATCAACTTGACTACCTTATAGAGAGCTACATTACACCTTGTGAGCCTAATTACAAGCTCATTGTTCCCAGCTAAATATACATGTCTACGTGATAAGACGGGTAAACCTTACACTCCTTATCTCCCCATTCATTCAGGGATACAGTTACGGAGTTCCCACGCACAGACATACCTTCCCACAACCAAAATAACCTTCCAGACCCGCTACCTGGTTGACTTCTCCCTAGCCCACTTTCAACAGCCACTTACTTTTTTCATCAGATGAACCCCACTTATCTGCCACTATTACACTATTCCACTATATTCACCTATTTCTCTGTGGCTGTAGTTCAAAACAACATTCAAAGGTTTCTTTGCAATCCATAACCAGAATTGTTTTGCAGGCTTTTCCTTGAAATACAACTAACCCTGAAACCTCTAGCTCATGCAAAGGTTATTAATAACAACCTTTTAACTCTTCTACCAGTATCCAAATGAAGATACCGACAGTCAAATTACAATTAACTACCTCTACCCCAAACAAGCACCTGTGACACTCGGTCCCCTCTGCCTCTCCCAAAACCTCCTGCGTCCCCTCTGCCTCTCCCAAAACGTCCCCAGTCCAATCTCCTCTCCTCAAATAGAGACTCATATCAAGTGGACACCTCACCAGTAGTTCAATAACTGCCTCTACCGCTTACAAAACTTATTCATCTAAATTTTCTTTTGAAGAACTCCATCATTCCTATGTCCTTTCAATAAATAAAATTTCTGTACCCACTGTTACCTGGTCTAAGAAAAATGTTGGCAAGCCTCAAATTAAGTATTATTCAGGACCGATACATGTTTAGTCTGTGACCAATCTCCACAAAATGTCCTTCCCTCCCATCTCCGGCTCCCCTATCTCTCAGGCACCCCCTTCCTCACCCCTCCCGCCCACAGTCAGATAAACAAGATAAAGGAAGGGAGGATCTCCTTGTTAAATTGCCCCTGGTTCAGTGAGAAGAGTTGCCTTGTTTGTAGCTCATTTACAAGGGTGGGAAGATAAACAATTAGGTTAATTCTGGAACACGTTTAGAGGTGGATTCTCCAGCCTGGCTTAATTTGAAGACTCACAGCTGGGGAAGCCGTATCAAGGAGAACTCTACATCGAGGGAAATTGGTTCATTTTCATTACCTTGCTATAATCACAGATACCTTTTTGTGAAAAGAGTTAATTAATCTTTACTGCAGGTGAAGAAAGTGTTGTAGATCAAAAGAGGGAAGTGATTTGTTGATTACACACACTCCATTGGTACCTACATTGGTACGAGTACGTTCCCCAAATACAATGTCACTAAATTTCCTCCAAAAAGTGTGTGAAGGTTCAACATACACTTTGATTATAATACAATTTTCCTTTCAATCATTCCCTCCAGCAGTACTTTTAACTGAATGTTTTTTTGTTAAAATGTTATGATTTCAAGAAAGCATTAACACTAATAGCACTGCATTGTTGAAACATTACCATTCATGTTCGACAAGTTGATCTAGAATTGTCAGTAGTACCACAATCAAGAAAAGCAGGTTAATTCTAAACGACCAGAATATTCCAAAACAGGTTTATCTGAAAAAATTCCCTTGATGAGAAATGGAAAGACAAATAGAACAGAGTTGTTTTAGTGGCACTCTTCAAATTGCTTGTTTATCCTTTACAGAACCTTATGAATGAACAACTTTAATGTTCACAATAGCCATGTTTCCGGATGGAACCATTTACCTGCATGATTCATGATCGATCCATACCAAAACGTCTCTTTGAGCCAAAATAAAGATTTAGATAATCCCAAGTTTTTGTTAGAACATATTAAACATTTAACAAACATGTTGATTCATGAAGAGACTAAAGCCATTACCACTGCACTTCATACAACTCATACTGAGCTGATAGCTTCAGAAATGTGAGCTCAAAACTCCTTCCCACTCTTTCCATTCCCAAGATTTATCACAGCCTGAATATCACTAGAATAAGGTTAACAGATCCCCGGAGATCCATAACCATGTCCAACATTTCAGAATTATTGACTAGAATGCAAATATTGCTCAACAATTTGCCTGTTTCCCTGTTATAGCTTGCAATGGGCACAAGGGCTACGATATCAATCCTGGCCAAGTTGCGGCAAGAGAAGGAAGCGATGTTTATTGAAATGGAATAAAGAAAGACTTAATCAAATACAAGCTTGAGATCTGGCCACCATTCAGCATTGGATGCTCAGATCTTCAAATAATACATTAGGGTTTTGAGCGTGGATCTATTGCTGTGTAGAGTCCTTGGTTTGATGGGCGAGCTATTGGATTATGTACACTGTGGTGTTGTAGTGCTTGCTGAGCATATTTGCTCTGCCCAAAGGGTCTTACCTTATTAATTATTCACGTTTATGACATGTTTACTGCATTACACTTCCACACTAATTAACACAAATGGCAAAAATATTCATTTCATATAAATCAGAGAGGAGCAAGCTCAGGAGAGTTGGTAGTGGACAAACATTAGAATGAAACATGTCCGGCTTGATATTTAAACAGTAAAATGCTTTTAACTTTTAAGTTATTTTCAGAGAAAACTAAATACATTTTCAATATAAAAATTCCCACACAATCAAATAACAAACTTGAGTAAAGGCTTGAGCAATTTGATAATTGAATTTCACTCTTGAGTGGATGAAGGATGGAGCGATCACATTGGAGAGAGAGAGATGTGACACTGAACAAGGGAATGAAACGTTGTCCAAATGAAGGGGATTTATCCATCATGCTCACAGAAGCAAGTTTTGGTTTCATACGTCACGGTGTCTCAATTAACCCTCAACCTGGAGAAGGAACATCAAGAATTCTTAAAACTGAGTATTATCCAGTTGATTCTTGTAGAAATTAATTCACAAAGTCTTAGATCTTGGAAATACCACATACACTTTATACAATGATAGTGCTGAAGGGAAATATAAGACGGATATTTGTAGAGTATTTCTCTTACATGAATGTACAATCCTTTGGAAAATAATCTCTTCACATGCTTAAAAGAAGCTGGATTATGAAATATTCATGGATTTTTAACATCAAACATATCATACAGCAAATTTATGCAAATGTAACATCCAACTAGAATATGAACAGTAAACTTGAGGTTAATGTGTAGAAGCTTTCGAGTGACACACTCATCACTGACACAAGCATGTCTAAAAGCAACTACAACATGGTCATCATGACTTATTTGGGTATCAGGTTTTGAGAGTTCCCAGAGATAAATCTTACTCACCCGGAAGACTTATTCTTCTTTCAAAGAAGATTTACAACTGTTCATTACTAACCATCTCTTTCATGTCCCTTAAAAAAAAACTCTGTGTCTGTCGTGCACATTGTAGAGTAAAACATTAGAGGAGCAGATCTAACTTACTAAACTGCTGGCAAGTCTATCTTATCACTAAGTATCATTCCTATTTCTTCCTATCTTATTTTCCATAAAATGTTGCAATAAAAAACAACAAATCCAACTTCAAAACTGTTGGCAAGTCTAGGGTGCTGTCAGGGAACATTTATATTTCTTCATGTCTTACTTTGCATCAAATAAAAAATACTACAAATTTTAGTCAGAAATCTTTTTCAGAAACCATATTTAGTCAAAAGACATAAGCAAGGGAACATGCATGAGAAAATAGTGTGGAAGAATCTGTGAGTTTGAGTTTCATGGCAATCTAGAATATATGGTATAGAGAGATCATATCAGGTGATTCCTCATCACCGATGACCATGGGCTGTTGTTTACACATGAACATGAACTATAGTGGTTGGTCAGGACACAGCGGAGGTTACAGCTGATTAATGGATGAGGTCAGTGAATGCTCTCATCAACAGATAAATCACATTGGATTCATCTCTCACAGACTGGACCGACCAGTTCATCAATGAAGCAAATACGTATCATACACATGCATGTCAAACTATGGAGTTTTTTCAAATTCAAAACCTTTTTTTTTATTCAAGTGGAAATATACTCAATTACGGAAATGAAGGACACATCGATATATTGTAATACATAATTTCTTAAATCAGCAATCCTGCAAAATCTTCAGGACTATCTTTATTCTGCAGGAAATTAAGGTTAAAACAGTTGAGGGGTTAAATAACATCTTTATCTGTATCCTTACTACCTGTTCCTTATCTTGTATCTTCAGCATTGCTTCATCAGTCAACATGCTTAAAAACATAATCTATGCAGGTTCTTGCAGTAGCAATTCATTCATGGACATAAACAACTATTTACAGTTAGGGCGACTAACATAAACCTTAGACAGTTTTCTTCTAACAATACTTTGAATCACAGACAGTACGTCTTACCAAGCAATGTATACTTTGGACAAGCTATCAGTATCTCTGAAACCAGTTTACATCTGGCCTCAAGGAAGAACCCAGCCCTATTGAAGTGTTCATAGACTACCACAGCAAAATGACACGGAGAGAACTGGGAAGTGATTAATAAAAAAGGGATTCCAGAAAATTTTACACACTATTGCAAATCAAAACAAGGATTGATTACTGATTGAAATTTGCTTCAGGCCTTTGAATGTTTCCTTGAAATGCATAAAAAGCATTTCGTTCTTAAGTTATTGATTAGAATTATTCATTTGAGTAAAGTTTGCAGTGAATGGACATCCTTATCATCAACAACATGTTATTATAGTTTTCTAAGAATCACAATGAACTTGAAATGATTTTTTAACATTAATCCCGATGTGATTTCCAATGCAGAGAGAGATATTCCAGAAACTATCTTCAGTTCTATCAAGAGGCTTATGAAAGGTCAGTCAATGCTGAATATGATCTGTCTTTGAAGACGGCTTTTAGAAGGCATGAGATCTCGGCTTATTGAGAAAAATTGAGATTGCACTGAGAGATCTGCTTGTCAGCCTGTTTACTACAGCCTGGATGTCTACTTGTATCAACCTTCCACATGTTGCACATGCTGTGTTTGTATTATTGAGAGAGTATCATATAATGGTTTTGTTAACTACAATCATATATAATAAAACCAAATGTGAGGATTCTTCCACAAGGACAATACATATGATTTTGTTTATCTGTCAACATTTTGAACTCAATTTCGACTTTGTGGTGATAAAAACTAGAGGGTATCATAATATGAAATAACTATGTGGGAAAGTATTCCCAAGAACCTTACATCAGCTCTGTATATGTAACAAGTATAATTAGAGGAAGTATGTATTTGTGAAATCCTCCACAAGACTCAAGTACACCAGTTTTGTATATGGTGTACTTAACTTCTGACTCAGTCCGTACTTGTGTACTTCTCAGACCATTTAAAAGTAGAGAAAGAGACTTGAAGTAGAGTGAAGCCATGGCTGCAATGGTCTTCCCAAACAGGAAATGGTGGCTTTGTGCAACAACTCTAGAAGGAACTGGTCACTCTCCTACATCTGCTTCACTACGTGGGCTCAACACAGGGGGATGTATCCAAGTCAAACAACAGTTGTAGATTGTTTTGTGTTCTACATGCATGCATTTTGAGGACTGAGAAGGCGAAGGTATTTCTTGATAAATATTCCACACTCTCCACTCATGTTCAAGTACACAACATTAAAAATAGGCCAATGTGATTGGGTTTTCTACTATGATTCTAGAGAATGTTCGTGCATTCAAACAAATTAGATTTTGTACTGTTGAAAAAAATGTTAAAAATTAAATGTATTTATCATTAATAGATACATATTAATAGCAAGGTATTTTCAAAGAAATACATACTTTATAACCTCTCCTTATATCAAATACAAGACATGATGCAGAAAATGATGAAAAAATATTTTAATGTGCGCTCCGCTCTTACACACATACACCTTCTGGGTGTTTTATCAACTGCAGAAGAACTTCTCCAACATGCACACATCTGATAACATTCTTGTCCGATAAATCTCTTAATCATCTAATTATTACCTGCATCTTGGTGTTATGAAACATATATATTTAATGCTCATTAGAAATGACCTTTGCAGATTAATATGACTAAAGCAAATTAAGGTGCATTCTATAATGAGTTAATAGATTATTCCTTTAAAGCATTGTTTATCCTTGGGCAAAATCACTGTTCTGAGAAAACATTATTTGATTTTGCATCAAATAAAAGTGATCATCCCTAGTTGCTGAAACTCTAAGTATTCTAGAAAAACAAATATCTTATATTACTAATAATCAAGTGTCTAGAGCGGGAAACCTTACAAAACATTAGTAATTAACTGTTTCAGAACGACAAACTTTGAAAATAACTAATAATCAAGTTCTTTGGACTGTGAAAGGTTAAAGCTAATTCTGGTTTCAAAAATCAATTTCTTGTCTGACAGTAACGATTAAAGTTTTGATTATTCAAGAATGGTAAGGTATGATTGGCACCGTGCTGGGTGAGGGTGATCACCGCTTCCATTCCCCATTCTTTACATTGATTTAATATCTAGCTGCTGTTCCGTCCAAACACTTCAGGGGAGGGAAAATCCAGGGTACATACAGAGGACGTGCTTTTGCAGTTGGCATATCATCATTTCTAACCTTTCTTAATTTATACAAGACCTGTGACACCATTCGTAAGTTAGATCAGAAATAGAAGTAAAACAGAAAATTAATTGAATTTCAATGTTGAATTTCTCCCTCACTTTGGAACTCTCTCCCGTTTCATATTAGAAACTCTCCATCTCTACCTGTCTTCAAGTCAAGTCTGAAGACCCATCTCTTCTCAAAATACTACTTTTAGGAACTTGAACTGCGCTTTGAGCAACCAATTTTGGATGGAAACAGCGCAACACACAAATGCACTTATTATTATTATTATTATGTTGGATGTGACATGAAGAAAGTTTCCCCAATCTGACAGAGGAACAGGATGCTACTTTCAGATGAATGAACACGAGAACCAAACTGTAAAAGTACACTTGCAATGTAAAACAAAATAATTTTAATGAACGATTTAAGTTGCAAGTGAATTTAGCAGAAGAATGACTCAGATCTATTCTGATGCTTTTAAAGCCTGCAAGTTCTGTAGTCACATTTTGGGCATATGCATCAATGAACCTTGTTATCTGAAGCCAATAGTGTACCGCGCAGAGGACGGACTCCCACAGCAACCAGGGGATAATCTCATCTCCTTGATATATCTAGTTTATACTTGATACAGGAATCATCTTGTTCAGATATTTACCTTTAAAAACAATTGTAAAATTTGATATGTATCTGAATAATCATAAAGGTCAGTCAAAACACTTAATAAAATTTCAAATGAAGTTTTGCCTTAATTGTTTAAATGCAGAAACAATTCACATTTAAGCTCAACCAAACAAAATATGGCTATACTCCCCAATAAATCTAAGACACATTTTGAAAGATTCTCTAAGGCATCGCTGCACCACTGCAACCATCAAGCAACCGGCACACCATCAGCTGATCTGGGCGCTCGACCCACTGGCAATAAAAACAACAAAGGCTTAAATGTCTTTAAGATTTGATAATGTTCTTATCTTTCAATTTCCACTTGATGGCATGCCGCCAAATTTGTCACAATCCAATAATTCAATTGTAAAACATCTTGCATAATGAAATTTTCACAACAAATCAAAGGGGGCAGAAATACTGTGATTCTGAAACTATGCGGTCTAGATAACATGTTATGGGTACATAAATTGCTTCTGAAGAACATGAATTTATACACAACTGTTATCGAGGTACTATGAATATAGTAATAATTATAGCATTAGAGTTGTAAATCACTGTAAGTACTAGTTTAGTTTTAATCACTTCCAATCCTCTATGGTGAAATTTTGTTTTGTGATGACAGGATAGTTCATGTGCAGTGTTTGTATGTGTCACTTCCCTTGCAGCTGATTAGAGTGATGCCATATATATGCATCTACTTTATAGCTGGCTCCTGTCAATACGCTCTAAGGTGATCATAAGACACTGAGGTCACCTCAGTGCAATGTTTAAGAATTGGAGTTAAGGTAAAGCTAAGTAAAAGTTGTGTTGTGAAGGAGGCCCAGGTATACAGGAGCTGATGACGATGTGACTTGTTTGCATTTAACACCCAGTCTAACCCTCCATACAGCAGAGCAAGCTTCTCTGCAGCAGAAGCAGCACTTAAAGAATCTGGTTAAAGAGATTGTATCTAGCGAATCCCAGAGATACACTGCGTCCTCTCGCTCTCCATCACAGCCTGCTCCTGTTGATAACCAAATTACATTAATTGGCCATGCTGAAGACGAAAACACGCAGCTTCCTGTTCAACTGTCTCTATTAGCTCCCCTGTAACTGCTTCACGTAATTTTAATGCTTCGTCCACTTTGCCTCTGCAAGCCTCTCAATCAGATGATGTATATACCCAGCTCAGCTAGACTCCCCACCAGTCTCTAAAACCATAACGATGTATCTTTATAGTCCAGACAGGATTGATTGAAACGAAGCGAAAATGTGCTGGACAGACAAAGTGCAGAACATTCCTCTAGTCCAAGATCACAATAGTCATCTCTCCTATTGTCTCGATACAAGATATTCTTGAAATCATTAAGACAGCTTTTCAATGTTTTCATGTCCTTACATTGCTAGCAGGGAAGGAGAAATTCTATCTTTTGGTATTATTTACTTTGAATTTAGCCCCTTTCAACTTTGTAATGTTCAGACACCAACTGAATGGTATCAAAACAAACTCTGAATAAACATACAATGATTGTTGTTTCCATGACATTCTTAATTCTGAAGTTGTCTGCAAATGATTTTGATATAGGAAAAAAGGTATAAAGACATTAAAAAATGTTTGAGACAGTGTAGCAGAGCACTGGATGACCCCTGGGCATTTCAGACGAACAAATAGAGTGCAGCGTTGTTTAAAAACTCATGGCTTACACATTACATTCTGATGGAACTGAAAGTTTTTGTTATACGTAGGGCAGTTTTTTTAACCAGGTAAAACTAAAGCACTTAAAGGTCATTATTGACATCATGTGCTGGGTATCTGAAATTAGCATCTGAGGGAATCTGCCATCTTCCTCTCCGTTAATTACTTTTGCCTCATGGCCATATGGTTTTTGTAATGTTTTCAAAATGTTCTGGTACAAAGACACACTTGTTCAAATAATTGGATTGAAATCTTCTTTGATATCATATTTCATATGCATGAATGCAAGTAATATGAGTGTGAAACCTATAAATAGCTATAAATTTTGAAATATTCAAATTGTCACGTTATCCTTTGATTTAAATATTAAGTCAATTAGACTTCATATCAAATTTTTATGATAGAGATTAGAGATGTATACATACACATAATGATAGGATCCATCTATTGCAAATTAAAGTAAAATAATGCAATTGTGTTCATAAGAAAAGTTGGAACTATTCAAATTAAAACTGTATGACAATAAATAGATATGAAACATTTGAATAAATTGGAATAATTGAAATAAGGCATATGGCCATTAAATGTTGTGTGTTGTTCATTCAAGCATGATAAACAAGACAAAACTTATCTATTCAATGTTCTTCAGGTCAACTACTTCTGTGAGTAAAAACAGAGGACTTGAAGAGGCTTTCCTAAAGGCAATGGTCTGCCATGTTGTTTTGATGGAACATGACATGAAAAAAGCAGCTACACTTTTACTAATTTTACAACATTATAAGAATTAACTATATGTATGGTTAGACTATCTACAACATTATTAGAATTAGCTATATGTATGGTTAGACTATATCTACAACATTATAAGAATTAACTATATGTATGGTTAGACTATCCACACTTTTACAAATGATTTCTAACAGAACCTTATAAAGCTGTAGCAAGGCTTTTCACAATTGTAGCGCTGATGAAAGCCTTCATTTCTCATTTTGGTTTCTTTTTACCGAGTGTGTGCATTCAATTATCTAGTTGTCAAATCTAGATCAACAAAAAGCTTACCCTTAAGCTTAATCATGTACTAATAATAGTCACGTATTAACTGGAGTGCCTCTTGAATTTAGTTTCACAATATATACGCCGATAGGACTGTCCTTTTCAGAACATCTTAAAGTTAAGATGGCTTAAGCTTGACTATCCTAGGGGAGATAATGCCGTCACACAATTGCATACCACTTAACGGAAAGATAGCATCAAATCATGTTTTGATCAACAGAATGAGACAATTGGAGAAAGTTAAACATATACCATAGGGACCAGAACCATGTCGTTAATTCTAACAGATAAAAGAGATGATAGTAGAGGTACAAATCATCTTGTAAGAAAGACACACATGACTAATTCATTCCATGCGCTTATGCATAGAGGTTAAATTATTCCTTCAATTTCAGAAAAACTAATTACTCCTCCATATCAGTCTCTGAGCAACTTTATAGTGCATTAGTGAACAAACATTAATCCCAGAAGAGCATTTTATCATCATTGTTTTTTCTTTATGCTAATTAAACGTCAACCTATTCTCAAATAGATCAGCATGTGTACATGTTAAAAACTAAAAATCTCTTGCAAAGCAGTCTTCTGGCATCAACAAAATCATAAGTCAACTTCCATCTCGATTGCTTGCGTGCACAGAAACAATTTGGGTCGGCCTGTTTAATGCCGCGCTACGATTACCCTGAATTATTTATGCAGAAGATAAAGATGTATGTCTTTCTAATTATTACCACACTGTCTGTGTCAAAGAGTCAGGATATCATTCTTCAGATGAGGAGTGGACATGATTCCCAGCAATGAACTCTGATGGTATGATTATTCTGACATTGAGAGTAATCTTTCAACACAAGAAACCCTTCAACAATGAGGAATTTTTGAACAAAATAGTGCATCACATCTACTTGCAGTTCAAAGTGTGAAAACTTTTAAATTTGAACAGATCCAAAGCATGCATGAACACATGAAATCACCCAAACTCATCAGCAACTATAAATATTAGGGCCTCATTGCTCATGACCTACAAATGATTTAGAGGCCGGGAAACTGAATGTATGTGTGTATCCATAACAAGAACAGAATTTTACCCAGAGCAGTGTGATATTTATTTATAGTGAATACAAATATATACAAGATATATTTCAAAGGTAATCAACAGAATGTTTTTTTGCCTAAGAGTCTTAATATGGTTCACAATGAGGAAAAAATCGACTTCTATACAGTACATTGAAGAAAATAACTACCTTCCTAAATACTTTTGTGAACATTTTAATTGCACCTGGCTTTACCAAAACAACTTTTTATACCAGAACGCTAAACAGTTGGCAGAGAAAAACAGGACTCATCAAAATGGGATAGTTAGGAAGATTTCAGAGAGGAAGATCGTTACATGCACATCAAAATAGTTACTATTTCCAGCCTATCCAATCCCAAATTAAGAACTAAAAATAATCATAAGCAATGGCATGAGAATGTCTTTTCATGTTCATGAAGTGACACTCCTTGGCTCTTACTTGACATCACAAAGATAAAATCGTCAGATTATTTTTGCAATTTTTACCATTATTGACTATCAGTTAGTTTAAAGAACTGTTTCTCAGAAGATTAAGTGAATTCCCTATGACAAAGCGCAATCCATGTGTACTCAATTGTATGTCCAACTGCCAGATAAGAGATATTGATATGTGTAGGAATACTTTTGCAAATACGACAAAATGAAACTTTTCACCATTATTCGACTTGAACAGTTTGGTAAAAGTCACGGTCTGTAGTGTACTCAAAAATGGGAAAAAGAGATGGTGCAATCTATCCAGTTAAATGAAAACAAAAACATTATGATTGCAGCACTAATTTTTTAATTTCACAAGATATGATCTTCCACCAACAATAAGGTGACCAACTTGCCAAAATGAGATGGTATTTTTATCACAAAAAAAATCTGTGAACAAAATCAAAGACCATTGTGGTGAAAGCCTTAAAGGCCGGCATCCGCCACTATACACGGTGTTGGCGTGGCCAAGTTGACCTGAAAAAACTGGCTGGATTCAAACACCTGAACCAAAGCCGAATGTCCTAACTGCTATACTAACCTTCCTCCCAATACTACAGGAAGTTGGATGAATAATGAGTTTGTGTTACTTAATTATTATTCTAAATAGACAACATAACATATAAATGTAAAACAAAGGTATTAATCTGAAATTACAAGAAGAAATGAATCATAGATGACTCTTTAACATCAAATATCTGAGTAAAGATTAATGTTGATGGATGTAGGATCATTGGTTCAATAGGAAATGGTGTTACAGTTAGTGAAATCTAACTGTGAATTGTTCAGCAGGCTGTGACTCCTGCTACAAGTTAAATGGCTCGCCCAACACCGCTCGTTAGAATAATCACATTTATTAACTTGTAGTAATTAAAGTGCGCCTATTGCTTCTGAAGATTGATGAGTCTCAGCTTTTGCAACCAGCGGCTCTTTATAGGAAATCATTTGGAAACCAATCAGACAGACACAATGTGATACACCAAATAATTACAGATCGTCAATTCATTAGATTATCTTCTATTAGAGAATAGTATTCTTTGATTTAGAGGAATGCATTAACAAATTGTAGAATAAAAAGTCATGAGAACGCCATTTTGAATGCTTTGCTTAGTTCCTGCTCGAACAATGTTTAACGGTTGTCAGGTGAGTTGGGTTCATTTCCTTGTAAAAATATTCATAACAACAGGTGTTCCTATATCTTACAGATTGTGCATCGACAGTCCTGATCACACCATACTATCCGCGCAAATCAACCATGCTCAATATAAACCACACAAACGAGACTTAATCTTCATAAACTTATCCTTAATATCAGTTGTTTTCATATTTCTTTCAAAATAGAATATAATAATAGCACTTTTAGAAAAAGATAGACAAAAGGATATTTAAGTAGTTCTACATAGAAAGTCTTATAGAAATACATAAACACAACTACAAGAGCAGATTATGACTTTTACAAAACCAACAGAAAAAACAACTTACTTGTTGAGTAAAGCGCTACAAATTGTATACTTTCTTCTACGTATGAGATACTATGTTTCTTGTGATAGAAAAACTGCTAGAAATGAGATGTGTTATAGTCATAGTTTCCATATGTGCACTAAGTGCAACAATTCATCATGTGTGGGCATGTCACCAATGTCATTATTACACTTCATGCAGGAATGACATGCCAATCTTTCTGGTTGGTGCATGTAGCAATGTTTTGTGACATTCTAAAGTCACAATATCGTACAAACCTGTTAGTATTGTGGTTAAACTATTCATCTTCACTTCCCATAAGTTCTTCAATTTTCTGTGAAAGCTTCAAGGCACAAGGATGTTGTTTGTTTTAGATCTAGTACAAGATTGATGACACGACACTATCATAGATAATATTACTTATAGATCTTTAAGTCATCTATCTATAGAATTATACTGCCAGAAAACTATTGCCTTAACGATTTACAGCATATGTGTTTCCCAACCAGGCATGTCAGTGCTGTAATTCATAGTAACTTCAAGATTCAACCAGACACAAATATGTGCAAAACCTCTTCTCTCTCCACAAAGTCAGAATTCCGAAACGTATTGGTTTTGTTTTTCAATAAATCAACACAGCTTATTGTGGAATGATCTGCAGAGCTGACAGGATATTGCCAACTATGGCACTTCTCATTAGCCTCAAAACTTGCGTGTCATTTTTGCAAAGTACTCATTTGTAAACAGCTCTGATTGGACTGTGTAAGGTTTTTATACCTAGATGTGGCATGTATAAAAGGACGTGTAAGGTTCGTATACCTTGATGTGAAATGTGTAAAAGGATGTGTAAGGTTCGTATACCTTGATGTGGCATGTATAAAAGGATGTGTAAGGATTTTATACCTGTTGCATGTACAAAAGGACATGAAAGGTTTTTATACCTTGATGTGATGTGTATAAAAGGACATGTAAGGTTTTTATGCCTTGATGTTGCATGTACAAAAGGACATGAAAGGTTTTTATACCTTGATGTTATGTGTATAAAAGGACATGAAAGGTTTTTATACCTTGATGTGACATGTGTAAAAGGATGTGTAAGGTTCGTATACCTTGATGTGACATGTGTAAAAGGATGTGTAAGGTTCGTATACCTTGATGTGGCATGTATAAAAGGATGTGCAAGGATTTTATACCTTGATGTGGCATGTATGAAAGGACGTGTAAGGATTTTATACCTTGATGTGGCATGTATGAAAGGACGTGTAAGGAATTTTTTACCTTGATTTGGCATGTATAAGAGGATTTTCCATAAATCCCTCAAGAAGCTTACAGGAAACGCGGTCTGATATTCCTTTAAGATGTTGATTTCAAACCAGTGCATCTCTCTCTTATACAGTAGTGATCTGTTTATCTTAAGATTGTGTCATTTCCAGGAATTCTGAGAAGAGAGAAAAAATGTTCAAGGAAAAGGATGGTAAAGTTTCTGATGGACATGAATATGGGGAGGTGATGCAAGTTGTTTGTTTGCACAATAAGTGAATCATTGGTTTATCATTTGAATTCAGGATATAATAGAATAGGTATTGTCTTTAAGAAATAAGTTGAAACAATTATGTGCGAAATGGGTAAAAGTGTGTTAAATGAATCCCATTGGTAGTAAGGACTTACTTAAATCAAAGTTTCAGCCCTAATTTAAGCAAATACAAGCAATATTAAAATTGAGGATTAACACAAGGTAAACTTGTTCAAATAATTTTAGTTTTGAAACAAAGTTAAAGGCTCAGTTTGATACCTGGACTAGAAATATTTCCAATATGTCCATGAAGAAGTTAAAAGTGAGATTTATGCAATGAAGAAGTTAAAAGTGAGATTTATGCAATGTGTCGGCATGTTGGAACACCCTGATGTACGAGTTTTGTCATGTGGCTCACACGCTGACAAACATACATTACTGTACGAACTCCTGCCCAGCTGTGACTAATAACGTAGAAGATACACATGCCAAGTGGAACTGCTTTCCAAACAACTCCTTTTTACCCATGAGAAAAGAAAGTGATTCCACCAAATGTACAAATTCTGGCAAGGAGACGACTGTAAAAGATAAATGATAAGATCTAGGGGAACAGTGAACAATTACCAAGAAGACATGAAGTGCAGGTATCGATAACAAGAAGATTTTATCTTCAAGACAGGCATCTACAGCATCTTCCAAGACAAAATCAACCCTTTGTTGTTGTAATTTCTGCTGTACAAAAACACCAAATTGAAAAACTTTCTCTAAGAACATAACGCAATGTATCCTTTTCTGTTACTTTGTGAAGAATTTGTTAACTGCCCATAAAGTTTATTACTTTGTGAAGAATTTGTTAACTGCCCATAAAGTTTATTACTTTGTGATTAATTTGTTAACTGCAACTAATGTGTATTCATAATAATACTTTCTTTCAATTTGTGAAGGACTCTGTTGCGACATATGAGGAATCTATATACATTCAGAGTCGCGGTTCTCCACTGAACACTCGCTTGGTTCCTGCAGACATCAAACCACCAGTTCTCAGATGTTCCAGTGCAAACCCTTCACATTAGCTAAAGCTAATATTTGATTTCTGTTAATCCTAAAAGAATTCAGTTTGATTTCAATCCATGTAGCACAAGTACATACAACAGACACTTGAAGGAGTCACTATGACAAACACTTTCTGCTCACATGTCTCAGGCCCGGTACATCCCAGATGGAGCGAATTTATAATAACTCTCCTACATATTGACCACAACTTACCTAGAAATTTGGGCCTGATTGACATATTACTCAACCTAGGAAGGAAAAGCTTGGTCTAGATTTTTTGTATACCACCCAGCACTAATATGTTGATAGGCCAACGTCAATGGATAGTCCTTGCGACTCTTTATAAAAATACCTAATCAAACCCTAGAAGGAAAGCATCTGTAATATTCAGAACATATATCAGTAGATGTAGTACTGCAACCATATCAAAGGCATTCCTCATAAAGCTAATCATGATTTCTTCTTGTAGCTAGAGCGCCCTGCATCCCACTGAACACAACTTTAGGTACAGGATACCAGGGGGTTTCTAGCTGTGTCTACAAGTTCTAGTTTAATTCCCTGGCTTAAACAGATCAAGTGCAGTCTGTAACAGGATGTAACGTCTTAATTTGCCATCTTCTTCAACTAAACAACACTTACTTTAATGATCTTAACCAAACAATTTAGGATGTTGTGGTTATTAATGTTTTTTCTCTCAAAGAGCTGTTCTTGAAAACTTCAATGCTTCAGACTATGGGTTTTGTTAAGTTTTGAAAGAATGAATGTTATGCTTTCATGTGGAAATGATCTCTTAATATTATGGCAAATTTTAATTCTCTTTTAGTCATTTTCAACATTAAGATCATAATAAAAACAATTCCACATAGTTTTGTGAATATAACTCTCAGTGTGGAAAAATAATAACAAAATTAATGTGAGCATAATGCTAAAAATCTCATTGAATAAAAATCAATACCCTCTATCAATAGAATTTAAAAACATCTGTATAAGCATGTTTATGATGTTGGTTACAAAACTGTAAATCTGATGAAAGGTGCAGAATTACCAAAATGTACATATCAAATCTTTATTCTTTACAAAAAATGGTTGTATATTTTCTTTGGTAATGGTTCATGTCATTTAGTTTTCAATAAGTAAAATTTATCTCAAAGCCGTAGATCTTTTCTGTTGTTGAATGAAGAGATGATTATAGGAGAAAAAAAAGGGAGAAAAAAAAGAAAAAAAGGTGGAAGAGAAAACAGGAAGGATAAAGGAAGAGAAAACAAGAAAAAATTGAAGGTTGGAAGAGAGTTTGGGTCAAGGTACTAAAACACAAGTTTCCTCTTATCAGCTCTTTGCTAACAGTTCTAGTTTCCTGTTTATTTACTTTAAAACAAACACTGATTAGATTTGATCTGCAAACAAAGATCTTGACAAAAATAAGCCCCTTAAAAAGAAAAAAATATATTTGCAAACTTCTCTTGCGCAATCAGAAGCACATAAACATTATCCAAATTGGATCTCAAAATCTTCCCAAAACAAGCAACAAATTTCCATGGCGGTTCTATTTTCGACCAGGAAAGTAGATAACATGAGAATTCATGTCGCTTGCTGGGAAGCGGACAGGTTACATCAGTACCAACTGTGAAACACAACATTCCCATTCCTGAACCATCTCTCTAGACTTATCTCCCTTCACCCTACTAACATCACAACATCCCATTCCTGAACCATCTCTCTAGACATATCTCCCTTCACCCTACTAACATCACAACATCCCATTCCTGGACCATCTCCCTAGTCCCATCTCCCTTCACCCTACTAACATCACAACATTCCCATTGCTGAACCATCTCTCCCTAGTCCCATCTCCCTTCACCCTACTAACATCACAACATAATCACTCATTAAATATCTTTCAAATAACGTTTCTTACATACATAATGCAATGTTATTAGTTATTGATATAGAAAGGACTGTTTTGTTTGAGCTAAATATCATTTTAGAGGCATTCATGACATACTGTTAGGCTCCGATGCAAACTTAATACCATACATGGTAATATAATTTGAAAACATCTTGCATTTTCATCCCCAAATGACAAGTATATTTACCCGTTTTCAAACTTTTCCCAAAAACTTACATGTGTGAAGAGGCCCCTATTACAGAAATCAATTAATGTCCAAATGAATTGAATACTCGTTGTATAACCTATCAACTCCCATCTGTTCATCTACCTGCTTAATATAAGTTTCTTCAATATTGCACTCCCTCCCAATCAGCCTAGTGTCTTTATAGAATCTGATTGAAATATCTAGACTAAAATTTAGTCTATGAAATATTTTAATAATTGACGGTTCCTTCATCTACATATTTTTTTCTTTGGGCTCCTAATTTCATGTGTATTCAGTCAATCTAGACTTGCTTAATGTGGACCTAGACTGTATTAGAGGCTTTTATTTAAATACACAGTCATGAAGCAGGACTATGAAATATCATACACACAATGATATTTTCATAAACAATATTAAGTGAATTTTCAAATAACTTTTTTCATGACAGCCAATGTCTCAATATGATCTTTCATTATTTAATCCTTGGAACAAGAGCTGATTTACAAATTTTTTATCAATATCTTTTCTGTTATCTTTCCATAGAGGTCACAACTTTTTCATCAATAATGCATGTAACATTCAGAATCGGCAAAGCTTTCAATAACTCTTCCTCTCCTTTCACACCTAAACTACAAAGATGACATCAAAGAAAAAGTGCTGGATCAGCCAGTGTTTCAGTGAACAAAACCAGACAGAAGCTGTGTTACTAACCGGAAGGAAAATGTGATTTATTACAAAATGACACGAAAGAAACTGAAGCATGTTGCCGTTAACGTCAGCAATTCAATGAACATGTGCATTCCTTGGAATGTATGAGATGTCAATCTCTCCATGGGTTGGTGATCCAAGATTCTGCGGCGTCTGGCTCGTCCCATGTCGACACTGTATAAGTGTCGTTTCCACCTGCTCTACGTAACAATCTTTCAACCACCGCTTGCTCAGTATCATTTATTCATTCGTCCATTTAATGCCACTGTACCCTCTAACAACACACCAAGATTTCCAAGGCTATCTGATCTGCGCCGAATCAATGTGGATTGATTGTACTAACATTCCTTTCTCCACAACAAACGTCTTTTGGTAACTGTGCACACAGCTATACACACATCTGCAGATTACCAAATATGCTCATTGACGATCGGGGACACTTAGCACAAATTCACTGAATTCTACTTTCTATACAGTTTTTCTTGTCAATAAAACCTTAAAATTACAAGGAGCTTCCCAGGCGGAAGTTGGGCTAACTAGGATCTTAAAGAAAATCCATTACCGGAAAGCTTGATGTCTCCTGGAAAAACTACTGGCTTCACAATCTTGTAATTACTATCGAACACTAATACATGCATCACGAATAATTGAATTAATCTTAACAAAATTACAAAAATACATTGATTTTTTTATTTGAAAAGCATATAAAGGATCATATAGAAGAAGTAATGCAAGAATGCATATCATTTCATTAAGAAGGAAAACCTACACAATGTATATATATTTCTGAATCTGTAAGTGTGAAAATGCAAATCTGCTGAATAAATGGCATTACTAAGTGCATCTTCGGAAGCAAGACAATGAATTAATTAGAAGTTTTATAAGAAGTCTAACACAACTTAAGAATCATTGAAAACTCCATAGTAACCTGTATTCGTAATACGTCAAGAAAAGAAATTAAAACTTCAAAATTTAAAACTGGGTGTATATGATCCAAGGTATTTAATATTATCCAAGAATTATACTAATTCTAACAGTAAATATACGAAATAAAATGTAAAAACTGTACAACAACTAATGCAACCTATTGATAAACTATCTTATCTTTTAGCTCAAATACAACATCAATCAAGTCCTCTGAAAAGGAAAACATTCATATAGAGAAAATAACCTTATACCACAAAAATATTTGTCAGAGGAGCTAGAGCCAGAACATTGCATAATCTCCTCCTCAGATGGTCCAACACACAGGGGAGGGAGATGAAAGCCAACTCAGAAAGGGTAATTACCACGTTAAAAGTCTGAAATGCAAGCTTGTTTACAGATCCTCTACATTAATTGGGGCCCCAGTAGGTGGGGATGTAGAGAAACAGCCTTGGAGATAGCCAGAAGAATGACTTGTCATTTCATAATGGCACTGCCACAAGGCTCAATGCTTTCTCCCTTCTTATTGGGCATATCAACATGGAATCAGCTCTATTTTCATATCGCAATGACTTTTCTCTAGGACACTATATATAAGGATTGTTTGCCTTTGTACCTAAATCTATTTTGGGACAAATTGATTGTATGTTTTATGTCAAAGAAGAAACTTTAAGGTTGTTTTTCTACACTTTTTGTGTAACATAATATTTGATGATCCTTTTTTTCATATTGATGTTGAATAAAGCCTAAGGAGTTAATATGAGTATATAGTAAAAATAAAAATAGACAAATTGCATTCACAATTGCTACGTTTGTGCTTACCATTACATCAAACTATCACAAGTTCAATTTTGACTAAATGTGACATTGACCAATTTCAAAAAAACTTCATAATTTAGACTCCTATCTTTGTTTTGGACAACACCATTTTTGTCATATAAAGAAAGCAGATACTTTGTACATTTTAGCTTGAGGGGAATATCAATATGATTTCCAATATACTGACCTATCACAAAATTAACGCTGCCTTTATAATGAAAACATTTCAGAGATAGACACTAGGTCAGACGCCTTGAGGTGAACATGAATCTTGATAACAGCAGTGTGCCATGGATGCAGACATTTTGTTAGATACAGAATGACAATTGTAAATCTACCATGCACTTGGGGGTACTATTGGTAGGGAAACCAGAAAATCAGATTATAAATGCCTACCTGATTGATCCACTAGAAAGAGAAAATGAACATTTTATAACATAGTATTCTTGACAAATGAAATAAACTAATATCAACGCTTGTATCCCATGACTGCCCATGGTTGCCCACGAGGGTTTGGTGGCCGAGGCTGTGAGACATTGCATACACTTGGTGCATGATGGTGAAGAAAATGTGAAACAAAACAATACACATGTACTACTCTAGCAGTGAATGGTGCTACTTCTACCACCAGAAGAAGTGAAGATGAAAGTTGCCGAAATTGAAAATTCAAAACATCACATAAGTAAAGGGTAAGTGATGTGGAACTATCATCACGTAAGTAAAAGGGTAAGTGAAGTGGAAAAATCATCACATAGGTAAAAGGGTTAGTGATGTGGAACTATCATCACATTAGTAACGGGGTACGTGATGTGGAACTATAATCACATAAGTAACAGGGTAAATGATGTGGAACTATCATCACGTAAGTAACAAGGTAAGTGATGTGGAACCATAATCACATAAGTAACAGGGTAAGTGATGTGGAACTATCATCACGTAAGTAACAGGGTAAGTGATGTGGAACTATCATCAGGTAAGTAACAAGGTAAGTGATGTGGAACTATAATCACATAAGTAAAAGGGTAAGTGATGCGGAACTATCATCACGTAAGTAACAAGGTAAGTGATGCGGAACTATCATCACGTAAGGAACAGGGTAAGTGATGTGGAACTATCATCAGGTAAGTAACAAGGTAAGTGATGTGGAACTATAATCACATAAGTAAAAGGGTAAGTGATGCGGAACTATCATCACGTAAGTAACAAGGTAAGTGATGCGGAACTATCATCAGGTAAGTAACAAGGTAAGTGATGCGGAACTATCATCAGGTAAGTAACAAGGTAAGTGATGCGGAACTATCACCACATAAGCATAAGGGTAAGTGATGTGGAACTATCATCACATAAGTAAAATGGTTAGTGATGTTGAACAATTATCACCTAAGGAAATAAGTAAAGTGATGTATAGCAACTAACAATGAAGTGATGAAAGAATGGTTGTGGTTACACCTACTCATGACTTTCAGCGTCACTGACTTTTTCCCATAAATTATGTTCCAGATTTAAACTACAGGATATTATGTGCATTTACTAAAAGATTTTGTAAGCAATTTCAGCTTACTAAAACGGCCTCAATGTTTGAAAAACCAAACGTATGTATTATGTCTTTTGACATTAAAAAGGTCGCCTTTGAATGTTTTGATCACATGGTCACACATGGTCATACATTTTTCTTAAAGAGAAGTTTACAGTTAAACTGATTCCTTTTACCTCTTGGCATTTTTAGGAACTTACATATACAACAAGCCTACAGCAAGTCTGACATACATTGAGTAACCCACAACACAAGATGGACATTGACGGAATGAATACAGACACCTGGGGAGTCCAACCTTTTATCTGTCCATAATCTCGCAATTCCATTCATAAACATATCTTATAAACAATCTTCAATACATACAGAGCCAAAGAAACAATGTTAAACTGAGTATAAAAATCTGATGAATCGTAATGAATGTCAATCCATCTGACATCCATTCATCCATCTCTTTTCCATGCCATATCTGCTCCAGCAGTAACCCATCTATCAATCCCACACCTCTTCATTCATTTGTCTCATAAGGTACCTAGTCCTCATTAACAACCTTATGAATGACCAAACAGTAAGTCTACAATACCTACAGAACCAAACATACAACAACAGGCCAAATATAGCAAGCTAATGAGAGCAGCTGGATGTCTGTCTGTCTGTCGGTCAGTCCATCCACTCTTCCAGCTTCCCTCCTGTCCCTGCCTCAGGCACCTACAATGCAGCTCCAGCGGTCCATCTCCATAATTGACAGTATGACCTTTGTCTGATTCTCTCATGTTTGCTAATGTATCAGGAGAAATGATAAAACAAAGCCTTGTGTATCTGCAAACCAACGATAATTACAGCCCCTGCCTAGTTTCCTCTCTTGTCTTGCCGTGTTTACCTAACTGCTATTTCCTTGAGGAACTGGCGATTTTTGGACGTCAACAAAAGCCCTCGTTAGACTTAATGATGCCGGAATGTTTTTGATGAAAACAAATTATGCTCAGCTTCTTTGAGAATTCAATATGATTTCACTTGACAAGATTATCAAGATTTTTGTGATAGAAAAATTATGATGATGTTATTGCTAGTCCTTGAGGAGATTGAAAGTATTGAAAACAAATTATCAGAGCTGAGGGCATTCGAACTTTCACTGAGCGCAGGTGGTGCAAAATTCTGTATTGAATCTAGAGAAGCTAGATTGTGAGCACACAGAGCGAGAGCAGGTTGCTTCACCTCCACATCACATAGCATAGAGAATAAATCCTAACACTGCTTTAACTCATTGAAGTAATTTGTTGGGTTTTTTTATCTATTTTTTCCTTTATCATTTTCAAAGCAACTTTTGCATTATAAATTTCTTATTTGAAAAGACTTGATTTGTCAATACCAGATGTAATCAAATAGATTCAAGTGGTTAAAGACCAACTTAAATAAGTTCTGGAAATAAAAGTATTGGCAATACGGGGCTACTTGGTTGACATGAGGCATGCGTGGTTTTCAGGGATGATCACTCCTTAATACTGGTCACTGTAACATCATAAACTGTATAAGAGGGATTTTGACATACAATGATTGCAGGCAAGTTAAGCAAGTATAATGAGTAGCTGTAAGCTGTATACGAGACAATTGCAGAAATGTACTTGTAACATGGAACATTTGTAACATGGAATATTTGTAACTTGGAACATTTGCAGGAGACACACCTTAACTTTGGAACATTTGTAACATGGAATACTTGCAGGAGACACACCTTAACTTTGGAACATTTGTAACATGGAATACTTGCAGGAGACACACCTTAACTTTGGAACATTTGTAACATGGAATACTTGCAGGAGACACACCTTAACTTTGTAACATGGAATATTTGCAGGAGACACACCTTAAGTTTGGAACATTTGTAACATGGAATACTTGCAGGAGACACACCTTAACTTTATCCTACAGGATGATAACCAGAGTTCTGAAGTTCATCCTCCTCGACAAACAACAAGACTGATCAGGTCAGGTGTTTTAACATTCGCTCAGGTTAATTATATTCATTAACTTCAACAGGAGAAACATACAGAGTGGACAAAATTTAGAAAGTTTTGTTTTATGTACTTGTTCTCTTCCGATCCACCTCCTTTTCTTTCAAGAACTATTGGTTGTTCTCAAATCAGTTTTTCCTTTAGGATTAGAGACAAGGCATACATGTCTCTCTTCATCATAGTAGTGTGGTGCTAAAAATGGCAGGTATAGATATATTCACTATGTCTACCTGCAATATTCCTGGGTGAGCTCAAAAAGAAATAATGATAAAATTTTGTTGATCAAGACGGGGATAAAGCAAGGATTGTGGCAAGCACTGCAGGAAGGGCACCGTTGGGAGGTGGAAGACTGATGGTATTGACAAGCACACATACTCAATCTAGCAGGACTCTGTCCCAGACATGGACACGTTGCCCCATTGTTTGCAAGGCTAAAAATTCTGATCTGAAGCAAGTTTCAATATTTGCTGAGTGTGCATGATGATCGATAACATGCAACAGACAATGGCAGGTTCAGAGCATAGATTCAGTCTGTCCTCTCGTCTGGGAGTCGTCCAATACAAGGGGCATGTGCAAGGAAGGCTTCTTTGTGGAGGACAGGACAGATTGCAGAAATATTTTGGTCAAGAAAAAATAGGTCACTGCAAAGAAGACAAAGGAAGAAAATAATGGGATAGTTGAAAAAGATCCTCGAAATCAAAAGATTTGTAAGTATTAAGTGGATTAAGTGATAAATCACCCATTAAGAAAATGGGTATTATTAAAGACTTCCTTTTGAAGACAAGATCAGGATGACATACACTATTCAAATATCACTTTCTTCAATGGAAATCAATACTTTGAAAACAAAGGTGGCACTAGTAAAGAATATCGAATCAGAAAAAGATCTGAAAAAGAGAAGCAAGATAATCCTGGAGAACATCTGCCAAAATGGACCAAGTATTACAATAGAGAAGAAATTACAATGAGATTCAGTTCTGACTGATGCAGTTGACATTTCAACAATATAAAACTTCCAAGATGATAAATTCTGAAAAAAACCCTATTCTCTTGGGTTCTTTTTCAACAAATGAAAACTATTACCATCTTTAATTCAAACTGAAACTAAATGTCAGCCTCCTTTGTGAATATCCCCAGTGCCTGTGGAAGACAGACGAAGAACAAACACATGACACAAGAGACAGGAAGACGAAGAAGACCTGTTGTAGACAAGTGTTACGTCTGCAAATATGCTTCCTTGTCCCACCATCAAAGAAGTCTGCATTGAACTGGGAACTGCTGATTGTGCAGGGTGTCAGGAGAGAGATGCTAGAAACTAATTGATGATATCACAAGTAACACAATCTAGTTACAGGGAACACTTGACACATTTCCTAGTTAAACAAATCAATATGGCAGATCCCTCATCAACTGAACATCGGAAAGAGAAGTATCTATTGGCTTTCCTTTCAGCTGCGTTCATCAGTTCTATGAATACAAAAGTAACTTCAGGTGCAGGCAACAAGCTGCTTAATGAGAACGTAAGAATGAGATGAAGAAGAGAGTTGTTCCTGAAGAGGACCATGCTTCCAAAAGGGCAGCAGGTGATGTAACCAGCTTACAGGAGCAGGATTTGGATCTGGGATTCCAACAGACCCATAACATCATGACATTTCAAACAGCACGAGCATTCATAATTCCTCTCTCTCTGGGCAACAGGTACCAGAGGGCCCGATATTAATGAAGCATCGTCAACATGTGCTTCAAGCAATCAATAATTTCTCAAAGTTAAGTTGTGAATAGCTCTCATCTGAAAATCTTGAAAATCAATGTGTATCTCTATCGCTGTTTGTTGTCGTAGGTTCTTCAGTACTGGATCTACAAGATAGCACTGGCAGTGACCCACACGGGATCTACAAGATAGGGCTTTCAGTGTACCCACAGGGGATATTGTTGAAGTTAAAGACTTACTCTCCCCAGAGCAACAAGATTATGATAGGACACTGTTCAAAGAAAGTAGTTACATTTACCAATACAGAAAGTTGTTTGATTACAGAGCTCAAGGCTGTTTATTAACATACGTTTTAAACCAGATGTATGAACCTATATCTGCTGTCAAACTGTACAAGTTTATCACTGAGAGGAAGCGTAATACATCCTTCCATAAGGTATACTTATATGCAAACCTATGATAATTACAGCCCCTGCCTAGTTTCCTCTCTTGTCTTGCCGTGTTTACCTAACTGCTATTTCCTTGAGGAACTGGCGATTTTTGGACGTCAACAAAAGCCCTCGTTAGACTTAATGATGCCGGAATGTTTTTGATGAAAACAAATTATGCTCAGCTTCTTTGAGAATTCAATATGATTTCACTTGACAAGATTATCAAGATTTTTGTGATAGAAAAATTATGATGATGTTATTGCTAGTCCTTGAGGAGATTGAAAATATTGAAAACAAATTATCAGAGCTGAGGGCATTCGAACTTTCACTGAGCGCAGGTGGTGCAAAATTCTGTATTGAATCTAGAGAAGCTAGATTGTGAGCACACAGAGCGAGAGCAGGTTGCTTCACCTCCACATCACATAGCATAGAGAATAAATCCTAACACTGCTTTAACAGCATAAAAGGCCTAAACCTTATTTCATTAACTCATTGAAGTAATTTGTTGGTTTTTTTTATCTATTTTTTCCTTTATCATTTTCAAAGCAACTTTTGCATTATAAATTTCTTATTTGAAAAGACTTGATTTGTCAATACCAGATGTAATCAAATAGATTCAAGTGGTTAAAGACCAACTTAAATAAGTTCTGGAAATAAAAGTATTGGCAATACGGGGCTACTTGGTTGACATGAGGCATGCATGGTTTTCAGGGATGATCACTCCTTAATACTGGTCACTGTAACATCATAAACTGTATAAGAGGGATTTTGACATACAATGATTGCAGGCAAGTTAAGCAAGTATAATGAGTAGCTGTAAGCTGTATACGAGACAATTGCAGATATGTACTTGTAACATGGAACATTTGTAACATGGAATATTTGTAACTTGGAACATTTGCAGGAGACACACCTTAACTTTGGAACATTTGTAACATGGAATACTTGCAGGAGACACACCTTAACTTTGGAACATTTGTAACATGGAATACTTGCAGGAGACACACCTTAACTGCTCTTTATGATAAATCACATCAACATGTTTGAATGAAATGCTGCAATTTCAGGAATGAAAGGTGTCATCATATCAAACCAGTCTCATCAAAATATCCCCAAATACACAAACTATTTTTAAGTTACATGCTGTATTGCATTTACCATATACAGTCCCTGATGCATGTTTAATGGTTCCCACTGGAGACAGTAGAAATCCTTGGAGCCGATGTAATGTAAACACTCAGGCAGATATGTGTGTACCTACTCTCCATGCTAATGGGCTGTTTACACCAGAACACTCGGTCCGATACAGATGCCATCATCATCAGTATTTACACTATTTGTTTACTTCTTCTGCCGCTTTATTTTAATCAAACTTTCTGTATTTGTTTTCAACATAAAATAGCTCCTGCAATCTTACACATAATTATATTCACCTCCCTTTTTTGCATCTAAAAATTATACATCCAAAAAAATATCCTGTAAGTAGTACATGTGAATCAGTTTATGCTTAAAGCTCTATTCTATGCTTATTCTATGCTTTTGAAAAAATACCATTTACCAAATGCTTTTATTTACCAAATGCTTTTTTTTAATAAAGATAAATGCTCAGCAGCTTTTAGTGAAGAAACAATATTCTACATTGACTACAGAAGCAGTTAGAACTTCCTCCCAAGATACAGTCCACACTTAATGAATCGCTACTTCACTAGGATGTCATAAAGCTATGAACATTATCCTCCTGGATTGGTGATTTGGTTATATTTGGGGAAGAGTGAGTGGGGGTGTGTGCAGCTAACATTAATACTGGGGATGAGGTTATGGAGGGAGCACTTGCAGCCGTCAGGCGAGGAGATGAACTCCCTCCAGAGTTGCTACAAGCTGGAGGAATCAATGGACACTTCAATGATACTCGAAGTCTTTATGGTCATACTATAGCAGTCATACACATCTGTTTCATACAGAGATTGATGAAGAGCACAGAATTGGGAATGATAGTACATCCTCCATCTTCAATATTGGGGTTGTTTGATTGATTGGGAATTTGGATTTTGTTTTGAACGAAGCCAGTACAATGGGGTGGGAATCAATGAAACTCGCTTCAGAAAACTAAGCATCTTTATGATATCATCATAGCTCTCCAGGACATGTTTAGAAAGAGTTCAGTGGAATGGCTTCGTCCATAGATGGTGACGATAAACTGGGATTATTAGAGCATTTCGTATAAAGATTAGTTGCAGGAGACAGAATCAAACTAGCTCATCCAAGGAAACTCTTTCATTATGAATTGTTTTGTTGATGCAAAGTTTAGAAAAGCAGGATTTGAGGGCAGTTAAGGAAAAGCTAAATACATAGATAACATAGGGACATCAACATATTTCAGTGGCTGTAACATAAATCAGACAAAATTATAGTTGAAAGATATTATTTTGGAATTGAAACTACAGTTGAATCATTGGCAAAACAATTCTTATCAGGGGATAATAAACCAAGGTTTATAAAAATGCAACTGTCAAGTGGCCATCCAGACACTAACTAATGCTTGGAAGGGATGAAATGTTACAGATCCTAAAGAAATCATAACCTAATGAAGATATAGCCTAGAGCCCAAAGTAATACAAAGTACAGCAATACCCGAGTCTACTATCAGAACTTTTAATTAAGCCACATATGAATTACAGTTTGTAGTTATTAAGGATCCATTCCTAACCATGTATCATATAAATGATTAAACATACCTCATTGAAAGTCTTATATGATTTCCCATCTTGCGATTAAAACTGCACAATTAAGAGCTAGGTTTGATTTTACAGTATCTAATGAAGGCAACATTCAGGGTTGATTAAAAAATGTAATAAAATAGCCTTGGTTTTCTAATATTACATTATTAATAAGATCTTGCTCTGTGATATCAGGAAAATACCCACTACCACAATAACAAAATACCCACTACCACAATAGGAAAATACCCACCACCACAATAACAAAATACCCACTACCACAATAACAAAATACCCACTACCACACTAGGAAAATACCCACTACCACAATAACAAAATACCCACTACCACACTAGGAAAATACCCACCACCACAATAATTTGTTCAAAGCTACCAGTTTCCACCAATGAACACGATCTTTAAGTAAGGTGAAATTTGCTTGTTGACTCTGTGAGAGAGAATACAAGATTTTGTCACGTCAGTGTTGGCGCTCTAATAACCTCCTGGCTGGTACAGTGGACATGAGGATGTGTGCAGGGAGGATACATGCTGCAATTACTGGACTATTCCAGATTAGAGGCAGACCAATGAAATTACAGTGCAGTCAGAAACAGGTGTTTCTACTCAGTATGGCAATAGACTTGCGTCCCCTGCTCCGATCTGTGTTGTCAAGGTCAGCCACTGTGTACACTTGGCACCTACACCAATCACCTCTTTATTTCAGCTTATCAATGTTTGAAGGGCCACTTGCTTGACATGATTTATACCTTTCTACACATAGAGAAGTTACAAATCCATAATTCTTGATACATTCTTCTATGTAATAAACAATCAGTATCTTGCATAGTTATGATCATTTTATCTACTGAATAGAAATAAAGAAAAAACTTGTGACATACTGGTTGACAACAGCACGTACAAGAAAACAATGACACACATTTTTGGCAATACCAGGCTAAAAAACTTCCTTTAACCTGGCAGATACACAGATGAACATTAAATTTGGTATTTCCAATTGATTGAAAAATCTTCAATCAAAATCCATAACTCCAGAAGTTACATTCCACTAAAAAAGCAACCTGCATATGATAAAATTGAGTCAAACACCCCAAAAACCTCACTCCAGAGTGTCATTGCAAATAAGCCAACTTTGTTCCTAGCTGATCCAGGAAGGGCAAGTTTTACTTTACAATGAAGTTTCCAACAGTAAAGTAACAACAAGGTAAGGTTTAAAGGGAAATCAGCCTCAAAGGTAAATCCTAAAACAACACATTCCAATCATTATGCCAAAAATGGATGTAATGTTCAAGAAAATTTTCAATTCAATGTGAAAGAGCTAGAAAAACTAGAGTTTACTCCTGCTTTCGTTCTCTGTCCTGAAGTTGTGCTAATGTTATTCAACTCCAACAGTAATACTTCTTTAAAATGTCACATTAGGATCAAGCGACTACAAAACAGCCTACACAAAAACTTAATAGCAGCCTTTTAGCTACTTCAGAGTGGAAATACATTTTTTAAATCATTGCAAGCTGAAAGTGTATCTCAAGTATCATAGAAATCTCTGATAATTCTTGCATTACAATCTCAACTTTTTGAAGTTTTAAAACTAAAATATGCCAACAACAAACATAAAGACATCTCAAGAGTATCCAGTATTCGGCTGAAACTTAACAAAATATATTCTTATCCCTGCCAAGTGCCACTGTGAGCAAATTGGGAAACCACGGTGCAGCATGTGTCTGGCAGCTCTGTTAGTTGTCTGTAGCACAGAGGAGCATAGCACTGGTGGTAAGAATCTCACCAGAATAATACTGTTTTAAGCAAACTTTTTATTCTGAAATATAAGTATAATAATTGCTTAACAAGTTCTTAGATTTTTCTTGGCAAGTTTTTTCCCCCCATGGAAGATCTTTATCGACAAAGATTCCATACATGATAATAAAAATTCTTCTAAACATTGTTTAAAGTTTTCTTACATTAGTACTTTCGTAATACAAAATCATCTCCCAACAGCTCACAGCTGATAAATAGTGAGGGATGCATGTACAAACAGGAATCAGCAAGATCTGGAACTAAACATCTCTGAGAAGCTGTATTTCTATTGTTATAACTGCCATTCAAGGATTCTTTCCCACAAGGCACATGGCAGACTCTACTTAACATTTAAACAATGAAATCACATCAAATTTATTATGAGAAAAACTATTAAGTACAAAGCAATGTGCTCAGGTATCAGAGGGCAACATTCAGATCTTTGAAATTTAAGGCATAGTTGCCATAAATGGCAAACATATAACCTAAAGAATTTACAGGTCATTACAGCAAGTCTTAGCAGAGAGATACAGCAAGAGCAATAACAACTATCTGTAATGAAAGCAGAACAGTCTGTAGAGACAAACCTACGTCACCTGACTCTACAGCGCCATGTGGACACAAGCCATAAGTTATATTGCAGTCTATAGTCGTAGAGAAGCAAGGCGGGTCAGAGGACAAGCAGCTTCTGGTTTCTGCTTTATCTGGGACTTCAGCTCCACTGGTTTACAGGCACGTAAGCTGCAATAAAGATGCGTTTATGTCTCACTGGACACTGAAGGAGGGGCAGGAGGCAGCAAGTAGCCGCTGGTCATCGGTCAATTTTATTAGAACAAGCACCTGCTGGTTTGCAGGGCTGATCTAGCAGAGATCTCAATGTGGCTAGAAATGGATACATCAATCAGTGCAGTTTCCTTCCTAAAGGAGGGGTTAGTCTACCTATGTAGATCTCAATATGGCTAGAAATGGATATTTCAATCTGTACAATCTCCTGCTTTAACAAGGGGCTTGTCTACATGTGTAGAATTAAAAAAGGCTGTTCAATTAGAACAGTTTCCTGCCTTAAATAGGACATTGTCTCCCTGTGTATCAATGTTGCTAAATTGTGTTACTTCAATCTGTATAGTTCCCTATCTAAAAAAAAACTTTGTCTACCTATGTAAATTTCAATTTGTAAATAATTCCCAGCCAGATTTACCCATGTAACACATATGAACATCGGGCAAAAGTTACAAACTTGTTCAGTGAGGAAAGAAATGGTCACTTCAATCTGTTCAAGCAACTGTCTTGTTAATAGAGGCAAGTACCCTTTTATTAATTGTGACTCTCTTCAGTGAAACCACTTCATTCAGTTTCTAGCATCAAGGCACCTGAATGAGATGTATAAATAGTTGCTAGCTCGGTCGTACATAAAATCCGTAGCATATTGAAAACATAAATACTGCTCTAGCTAATGGTCATATGAATGTCAAAAATAATATAGTTACATATCAGTTAATGCCAAGATATAAAGATAGATTTTGAAACAGACAACTTCATTGTAAGCAGCATACTTTCAGCAAAAAGGAAATAACTGCCTGATGTTCTTGGAAAGGCTGAAAAGAGATATTGTTAGTCCATTTTGAGTTTTTCAGTGCTAATATTTTCTTTTAATTCTGTTTTTACTAAGAATTTTCTGTAAAGAAACAAATTTTCCTATCTTTTCTGGTATTTAGATTTGCAGAATATTGATTGAAATGCACAAAATATAATCCCAAAAATGAAATTCTAAAGTATATTTCTTTCTTCAAAGTTCACACTGCCCACCAGCTACCACTGTTCACTGAGTGTGAAAGAGTGAACATACCGTTACTAACAACTTAATCCTCAGAGATTTCAAATACCCCAGGGTCATTCCTTATCTTACATGCAGCCAATGAACCTAGCTATTCTTGCTTCCCAACATTTATCTCAGGTGTATCCAAAGTGAGGAGAGTGTTTTCAGCACAATGACAAAACAACAATGGATGAAAAAATGCATTGCAAATGCAAAGTTCAATTGGATCTTTCAAACAAAACAAGAAACGAAAAAAGCTCCAGATGAGTTCAATCAGGACTTTTAAACCATTTAACAAGGGCATCAGCATTCCAATCCATTAATCTAGACATGTAGACGACCGTGATCAGCTGCTTACTGTAGTCCCGAGGGAGGAGAACACAGATGCAACAGTGAGAGTAGGCGAGGTTCAACTCGGCACCACCAAGGTCATCACTATTTCAATGCTTAAATCCAGAACCCATTGGACATAATATCTAGACCCATATTACATCAGATCCAGATCCATAAGACATCAAATCCAGATCCATAGGACATCAGATCCCAGCCCATATGACATCAGATCCAGACCCTGTAGGACATATGCATCCGGTATAGCAGGCCATAACATTTCCAGTTTAAACTTTACCCGGACTTCAGGATGGACCAGAAGACTTGTCATAGGTATAGGCAACACTCCGAGGACTTTCACTTAAATTTGCCATGCTCCTTGTGTTGAAGCTCTAACAAGTAACATTACTCAAGCAAATTTAAACCTCTTCTGCCTTTCAAAAACTTCTTAATATCAATTGCTTAAATTAAGCTAAGGACCAAGTTTGAAATCTACATTATGCATCCATCCCCCTCTCCCCCAAATAATTCTTAATTTCTCATGAATCGTTCATCCCACTGCACTTCTACCGGCACCTAGCACTCTCTAGTCATTATCCAGACACTATTCATTGTCTCTTCAATCTGCCTTCAATATGCTGTAATGAAATGAGATTTGTTTCTGCTCAAGATGCTTCCCTCAACCTACCTATGCCTGGAGCTGGAGGTGTTCGTGGGAGGAGAAGTCCTTGCTAATTGAGGATGGCGAACTGCCTCAACTTTCAATTATCTCACAGCTGGATTCAAATCATCGACTACATTAGATGCCCCCTACTTGTTCCAAAAACCCAAAATATCTATTTTCTTACGATATTTCTATCATTTGTGTTGTAAAGATGCTCACATGGTTTTGAATAACAAAATTTCTCAAGGGGGAACATTTAAAACACTAAAGGGATGTTTCCTAAGATTCCAAAATATGGTTTTTATTACCAATGAACATCAATGAACTTTCAAACAACAAGAGTTACAATTAACCAAGGTTGATCTTATTTCAGTTTTGGAAACTGCTGAACACTAAAAACTCTGAACTTAACGGAAATAGATCCAAACTATAGCTTATCATTAAATATGTTCCCAAAATAGCAAGAAAACTTTTCTTTTGACTTGCGTAGTCATTTCCCAGTGGCAGGAAGCAAGATTACATCCAGTGGCCCTGTTTATGACACCCCTCCACTGCTTCCATTGCCTCACCCATCATAATTTGAAAGCAACAGGCTTCTGTCAAACTTCATGAGTCCCTCGTCTTTACTGCAAGCAGGAACACTTTCAACTAAAATGTCAGAATATTGATAATGTCAGGCAGGAGCCATAAAAAGCAACACAGCGGTTCACGTGGGACCGCCAGCCGATTCCACTCCTTCAACCTTCCCCAGAATTAGTTTATAAATATAGAGGCATGATCACAGTGTTGGCACCTCAATCCGACAAAGAACATTTCTCAAGGACAAAGGGTCAGATATTGGGTTTAAGCGCCTTTGATCTGCAATATTGGACGTTAATGTCTTGAAGAAACAGCAGAACAAGATGACCGGTGCCAGCGGCGCCGAACCTGTCAATATGATGAGAAATTGATCATGCAATCTTACAGAACATCAAAATGTCTCAAAGAGTTTGTAGAAGGCTCTGTTTGAATGAAGTTAAAATGGTCTTTTTAGGGCCTACTTTGCCAGATTGCTAAACTATTTAACTCCAAGGGCAGATTGACCTTCATCAATTGGTTTATCAATCATTTAGAAGGATTTCTTTTGGAGGGAAAAGTACCTTAACATCAGAGGTCTTAAAGTATTATCCAAATCTAACATGATAGAGATTTCTCATCAGTGGAATGAACTTTTTCATGATATGATGCACATGTATCTTCCTTTCTCGGAATGAATTGGTTGAATTTGAACACTGAATGTGTATATGTTAAATGAGAGCTCTGTAACATCCTAATGACATATCATATGTTCTTAAAGAGATTAATGCCATTCCATTACTGAATGCCATTCCATTACTGAAATTGAAAGATTCTAAAATTTCTTGCTCTGAAAATTAATGACAAACTTTCCTGAACATTAAATAAAATCCTATAGCTTTAATTGTCATGATGACCAATTGTTTGACCCTATGATTTTCAGTATTTTCGTGTTTACACTGTACCAGATAAACAAGTATATTTATATCATGTAAACACATTTATCTATAATGAATCTAGATCTACAGGGAGATAAAAGATATATATATATATATATATATATAATAAGTTCAATGACTAAATCAACCCTGTATGTTGTGAACCAATGAGAAGCTGACCAATCCCTAATGGCTGGCCTCCTGGACTAATAACAGGATCTGCTACGTGCAACTCGCAATCACACTGCATATTATCAGGGGGCTTGCAGCATTTCAACTACACATGAAACTAAACTGAAAATAAGACTCTCAGGACAAATCTAATGGCTGATTTGATCAGCTATCTTTAGTTATAACAAAATCAATAGGAATCAATCTGGAACACTGTGAAACATTACAACCCTGGAGCAGTGTTTTAACCTGTTCATTCTTACAAAAATCGGTTGGTAACTCGACTCCCTGTTTGACATGTGACTTCAGGTAGGAACAGGACACACGTTGACATACCAATCAGAGTACAGGTAAGGTTACAACTCAAGGGGACCGGGCTCTGTTACATTCAGGAGACCTGGTTACTGTATTCACCTTAGTAAATCCTCTTAAATCACAAACACTTCCCGCAACCGACATAAGCAAAAGACACTTCTCCTTCCTTCTCAAAGCCAGCAATAACTGTATCAGTCATGTGGGGGTTCATATTTTTCATACAAAGCCCCAGGGCAAAACATCACTTTTACCTTGTGATTCAACATCATAAACCATGCTGAGAAGTCACAGTTCGAATATGACAGTGCTTCCATATGACATGACAGCTTGTAATCTATCTACGGTGTGAGGTTGATATTGATTATTTTCTTTGATTTGTTAACTTTGGTACTAAACAGTATATTGTATTTGTGCTCATGACTATGTTAATGACACCAGTGCCTCACTCTCGCTCCGGAAATACAAATATTTAGGCACTTGTGTTGTCAATATAGAATGTCATTGCCACCCATAATATCCTCTTTATCATAAACAATGTGTAGTTTCTTAGTTTTTGTCCTCTTGCAACTATTTATGAAGAGTAATTGTTGCCTTTAAGAACACTTTTACTTATAAATTCCCTCCACTGTACAGATGTCAATAAAGACAACTCTCTTCTTTCTGTGCACCTTTCCTTCCACTTCAATAGGACACATCAGAATAATCACCCATTTTCTATATAATTATATATATATATATATATATCATTTATAGCACTTATAACATACAGTACGGTAATGAGTGTGAGACCTAGCGGTTAGGATATAAGACTGTTTCAGGTTCTGCCCACGGATGAGGGATTCAGTCAGAGTTACCTGCTCTTGATAACTGAATTCAAGTGTAACATGTCCTTGTGGCCTCTTTGATACAGATAGATATATGGTAGAAGACACTCCAGCTACCTATCTTTTATGTGTTGTTGGGCAATGGGTCAGGTACAACAGGACTCAGTTCAGAATTCAAAGACTCAAGCAAACAACGAGGTTGATACCTCTAATTCAGTCAGACCCACATAGCCAATTCATGAGCAATTTGATGAAGACAAAATTGACAAGAAAAACATTTTTGTTATTGTTTTTAAAAAAATGGGCAGTGAGCCCACACTAGCATCCAGATTTTGGTTTGAAAATCTTATTTGATTTGTTTTCTGTATGAATCAAGACTGTGAAGAGTGAATAAGCAAACTCATTTTCTTATATAACAATAATGATATGACAACACATTCTGTACCTTACAGTTATTCCTCTACAATTGCATAGGCTTATACATCAAATATGTCTTAATGGGAATATGAAAACCAAAAATGGAAAGACATTTCCTAGTAAAAATAGTATTACTGAGAATAAGTTTTACAAATGCAATTTCATTTTCAATTCACCCCTGCCCTCAATGTAAAAATCTTAAGAAAAGCCAATCATGTTTTTGCTATTTCGCAATTCCCAAAACCCAAACCTCTTTCCCCATTTTTTATAATAATTTTTTTAATAAAATGCCTTAAGTTTGGATTACATTTCCTATGAATTTATTCATCATTATAGTAATTTTTCATGCATATCAACATACACATTCCTTTGAACTGGCAACCCCAAATGTTAGATTGAATCTGTGTCATACAATGTGTGAAGAGTAATTCACTGAAATATTAGTTTCATTTATTTACCCAGGAAAAATGTATCAAAATAATATGCTTAAGAGTCCTTGAGAAGATTTGAAGATCAGAAAAGTTTTTAAAAAATAGCAAATGAAGGCACTTATATAAAGAAAGTCTGATTGAAACGTAAACTGTTCACTGTTACCACACCAATGTGTCCAGTGAGATATATATTCCTCTATCTAGACCTACACTGGCGACACTAAAACCAGCATGAAGTTTAAAATAGTCAGAAGAAAAGGGTAGCTTAGAAAAAGCCATCAAGAACATCAAGATTTTTCTTTGTCTGTCATCCAGACCCTATGGCAAAATATTAAAGGAGCCTTCTTAAGTCTAGAAAATGTTGGCAAGTCTAGTTGCCTCAGCCATAGCCTGAAATTAAGAATTGTACAAGACTCCTTTTTTATATTATTTCATACCAAATATTGAAAAATACATTTTTGGTGAAACCTTTTTTTCAGGGACTATATGTTAGTCTAGATTTTTCTGGATAACAACCAGAACCAACTGCTATCCAGGAAAGTCTATGCTATCAATCTTTGTGAAGTGTACCACGTACAGTCTTCTGTGATCCCTTCAAACTACTTACTCAACTGTTAACTCTTTAGCACAATAGAATCTCGTTTAAATCTAAACAATTCCAGATTCCTAAAATTTGTCTATCATCATTTGAAAGCCTAACATTGTACAACGTAAAACTTGCAATAGTCGTTTTCTGAAATTCCCCTCAAAATTTAAAGCAGGAGCTGCTGTGACTGACACCTGCACATGGCAGGTAAATATTTACATGTTCAGGTGTGCTGACACACAATCAGCTGACGTGACAGATTACCCACCTAGTTAGTACCTACATGCTACATTCTGTACATACACCTACACCTGTGCAGCTAATTAAAGGTGTGCAGAGGGTGGAAGGTAGTGTTATGATTTGCAGGTAGAAGATACGGCAGTGAAATACCTGGGCAAAATTTGACTAATGCTGCAATGATGACATCATAGAGAGTATGACTGTGACAGAACGATGGTACTCCTTCCTTCACAACAAGAAAAATACTCTTATCTTATCATTGTGGTTTTAAAAAATTTGGAAATTAAAGTTAATAGCAAATACCTACACTTTTCACAATACTTTTAAAAGATAGATAAAAAAGACAGTAGATAAAGTCTCATGAATATCAATACTTTGATATGTAATCAGGAATCAACTTGTTGTGTCGCTCCTAACTGTTGCACTGTGTTTCATGTAAATTAAGAATGTGACACTCAAATAAACATTCATTATTTTTTTCTCTAATCAAACATCAGCGCAGAGAGCCAAACTGTACACAAAGATTTAATCTATGAGACAGGGGCGTCAACACAATACCTAGATACCCAGCTCCATAATGAGTATGGTAATCAGTAGGCAAGGTATAAATGATTTAGCATTTCTATTATATGATATGACATATCAGTTGGAAGTAACAAACTGCATGTATTGTTCCAATCAGTTTAAAGTTTGCATAAGTTTAGAATAGACTTTGCATGTCCACCATTTATCAACTGGGTAAAGGATAGATAAATGAATTAAATGGAGGTAGAAGTCTGGTCAAGGAGGTGGGGGATGAAAGATGGGCAGTAGAGGAGGGAGAGAGGGGGCTTGTGAGGTTTCTTCAGTTGGGGGTAGAGAGAGAGGAGGGAGAGAGGGGGCTTGTGAGGTTTCTGAAGTTGGGGGTAGAGAGGAGGGAGAGAGGGGGCTTGTGAGGTTTCTGAAGTTGGGGGTAGAGAGAGAGGAGGGAGAGAGGGGGCTCGTGAGGTTTCTGCAGTTGGGGGTAGAGAGAGAGGAGGGATAAAGAGGGCTTGTGAGGTTTCTGAAGTTGGGGGTAGAGAGAGAGGAGGGAGAGAGAGGGCTTGTGAGGTTTCTGCAGTTGGGGGTAGAGAGAGAGGAGGGATAAAGAGGGCTTGTGAGGTTTCTGCAGTTGGGGGTAGAGAGAGATGAGGGGTAGGGTATGGCAGGTAAGGGTTGAAGAAGGGTGGGAGAGCTGGGTGTGGATAGGGTGATGGAGGTGGTAATGTCGGATCAAAGGTTGAAATTAGTTGAGCTTGGGTCGGTGACATGTGTTGGGCATATATAGGGATCAGTGGTGAGTAAGGAAGAAGATATTTTGGTCAGGACGTGGATTACATTTATGGAATGGTGAGCACTCCCTCAACCCCTTGATCCTCACTTAATTTTTTTATTTTAACGCAGGTTCACAATGTGTGTGATACATTGATTGAGACAGACCACTTCAAAACTGTTACACGAGTAATCACTCAAACCACTTCATAAGGTCCACAAAGCATAATGTAAAGCTATAATATCCACCTACAGGCTTGAAACACAGAACATAAACACCCACAATTATGGTTTGAAGTACCCTTAATCTCCTTACATTATAAAGTGCAAACAAACAGGCAGTGATTTACCCTCAGGGCTCTTTTGAAGAGAAAAGCTTTGATGTAATCAAATATTTATAAATATTACTGTAAAGCGATTGTTGAGATTGGAATCAAGTCAAGGAGGTCAAAGCCTTCTCTCTTTCAACTAGCATTCACAAAGCACAAAAGCAAACATCGAAATAATTGCAAACGTTCTCTTTGAGTCTAGCACTAAATACGTCATGCTTATAGGTAACAACATTCACAAAACATTCAAGAAGCTCTCAATCTTGTAATTTAAATGATATTGACTGCAACAAATTGGATATAGGCTATTATTTGTAGGAAGTTTGATGTATGTGTGGTTTTCATGAACAAAATTACTGCTTTCCCAAAGAAGAGGAATAATGATTTCAAACAAAACCTTTAATAACTGGATAGAACACTAACACTTTTCATTGAAAGCACAAATTTCGAGTTTTTAGATGTTAATTACACACCGACTTCTAAAATAGCTGTATATATACAAACAATTGAGTTCTGATGGCAGAGTCAAATTTCAACATCAAATAAAAACTACATAAAATTATGTCTAGCAAAAATATAAACTTTGTAATGTAACACTTATAAGGTCTTAACCTAGCTCTGCAAGCCTCAACTCAGAGGGTTTGGGTTGAAGGACAAGATTGGAGGAATATTCATAATCATTGGACCCCAGGCCAGAATAATCTCAGCCCGTAATGTGGCAGACATTTGTCAGAGCTCTGGAGCCGATACTTCCCATATTTATTTAATCAGGATAATCACCTACAAACAACTCTCTGCGTCAATGGTAGAAAACTTTTACACATGTATACATTGCGTCACTGTATCTATACTGAAGCAGACTTCCTATAGTCTTTCAAGATTAATGTTGAGAGTGTGTCACATACGACACAACAAAAAGTGTAAATGGTTCATATGAGAAATCTATTAAACTAATTTAGTCATGTATCTAATGATTATGGCTTTAATTATGCTTTCTCCCTTTCTGTGAGAATGCAGAGGAAACACAGCAGTAGAATCCAGGATCCCATTGCAGTAAATTCCGACCTTTAGTCACTAAGGTCGCCTTAGACCAATGTAAAGAGATGGAACTTAGGTTCACCTTAGTGTTAATTAAGTTGTTCTGTGTGACGCCCCCCTACAAATGTCAAGTCAAACAGAAAGATGCTTTATTGTGAAACAGAAGTACTCATTCATTTAAGATGCCATCTTATAAAGATACTTTCTTGTATCCTTCTCAATCTATTATAAAGAATGACTACCAACATTGGCAATAGGCAATCCGCACGTAACAGTCTTTGAAACTATTCCTAAAACAGGAAGAAAATGATTGCCCCAAATGACAAAATTTTTTTTTCAAAATTAGCATACAGAAATGTACCATATATTCATTCAGTAAGCTCTTTTTCTTAAGTAGACAAGTTTGTGTCATAATCTGCTTGTAATCTCAGATCAAGGACTAATTAACGCGCCTATTTGGCCCAATCGCTAGGTTTAGGAACTGACGACTCACCAAGAGTCTGATCACAATCAGCAATAACTCTGCGTAAACCGCTTCACATGGGAGATAAGACTGACGATACACCTACCTCCACTAATTACTCAGGTAATAAATTCTCATTACCGTCCAGACAAGCTATTGGCGGGCAGGTAATTGTGGGGATTTTCTACTTGTTTCAACACTATTTTAATCTTATCCTGCTAGGTCGCACAGTTCTTTTTAAATATTTCTACACTTGCACGTGACACCTGAAGTCTGGAGGGATCTTGACCACATCAGCTCTAAGCTCTCAGATTTGGTGTATACCGAGGGTAACAGGTGCCCTAGAAAGGTTAAACAATGAAATTCAATGTTAGCAAGTGTATCTTCAAAGCTACAGTGTATTTTGGAGAAAACTGTTAGAAGTCAAAAGGTCAACTCTAGAAATTTGTATATGACATTGGAGGTAAATTAGGGTACTATAGCATAATGTTGTTCTACAATTTAGTTCTATAGTAGACACAAAGAGGTTACACTTTGAAACATCTTATTAACATTTTGTATCTGTCAGCTAAGGATTACTTTGGTATGTAGATGATTCCAAATTGTATATTGTAGCAATGTGTTATCATTTCTCATGCAGCAGATGAGGAATATGTTGTTCCACATTTTTTCATACTAAAGCGTTATATCATATAACTATAAGGACATACTAATTAGCATACAGCTGATATCAACAAACATATATAGAACAATATACATGCATATGTTTTGATTTTATACCAAATAAAAGGTTGCATATTGCAACACTGTACTGCAATAATTATATAGCTGATACCCACACAACATTGTTGTCTTTATGAGATACAAAAATGCTGGCTAAAGTGTTGCTGTAACGCAATATGCGAGAGTTTGTGCCACCAGAAGAATAAATAATCTAAGCCGTCACTCCCTCGATAGTTAGGTCACTGGTGTTTCTGACAGGTCGACTGTCTCAAGGCTGGTCACCAGAGAGGTCAGTAGACGGATACTTGGAAATAGACACGAAATCGTCCATGAATATGACAGAAAAACTTGAATCCCAAAATAAAACCTATTATGGAAACTGGCAACAATAATGTACTTTGTGTATACTGTTAACTATAGCGACAAATATGAAAAATTAATCTAAAGGTTGAAGAATTTTTTAAATTGAATTTCACATGACTGAAATTTCTACAGGCATTGTTGGTAACACTAGATGCTATTGATTTAATGACAGATTTACTGACTGGTAAATAGTTCAAATGCAAATTAAGCTGAACCTTATTGCCAAATCTAAGAACTATTGGCAATTATATCTATATTGTGAAGACAATAATTGTAAAAACAATTTAATTTCACAGGAAGTAAAGCAAGGATTCAAAGTTGGAAAAATGTCTTGAAGACCTGTCCCAGAGAATCCAAAGAATCTAGCAGGCATCAGGTAATATACAGGTTAGACCAGCAAGCGGTGTGTGAAACCACAACAGTATAAATCTGGGTGAGAGAAATACATGAGAGATGACTTTCATTCTAGGTATCACAATAAACAGAGTGGGAACTACACAGGGTGAGTGCCAAACAGCTAATAAAGCCAGGCAGATGAAACCGCTTGTAGACCATTCCTAGAAATGATACACATTCCCAGCGGGAGCAAGATGTCTTCACGTAATTAGAGCCATTCCGATCTGGACAACAGTTGTGCTACCATGTAGGAACCATAGCAAGTAACACTTGTTCAACATGTTCTATATTACAAGCGTCTTAGAGTAGTTACCTAAACACATTTTTTCATCAATTTATTTGTGAAATTATGTCACATCATTTAACTTTCTATGTAAACTATTGAATAGGGTCCCGTTGCACAAAACCCTAAGGTGACTACTAAGGTAGCCTTAGTGCAATGATAAAGGATGCCACTAAGGTAGCCTTAGTACAATGATAAAGGATGCCACTAAGGTTAACCTTAGTGTTAAGTTGTTTTATGCAACAGCCCCCAGGCCTAATTTCAATGAGTATGGTCCAGTCTTATGTGTACAGAAACTTGCATTATCTGTATCCATACCTTGTTGAAGTTACTAGATGAACTGAAATCTGGTAACCTCTTGAACAACAGGTGTTACAGTCACAGAGAGAAAACTTGTTCTACATTGTGTCATAATTGGCTTTGTGACTTTAGAAACGGAAAGCATATATCAAAGACCATATAGACCACCAGATATAGGGAATAAAACATACCTAATGCAGAAACAAGTCGTGTTACATGGCCAATATACAATAAAATTGTAAAACATTTGGGTGTTTTTTTGTACAATGTGAAATAACTGCCTAATTACTTACCGGTAAACCATATAGGGCTTAAATAATTTGATTACAGTGCATTGTGGGATGCATGTTGTGCATGATAAAAAGATACGAACATAAATGACTGAGTTGAGATGCGTGTGGGAGCAAATGGCTACACAGTTGCTTTATAGGTGTGGTACAGAGTGTAAATGGACAAACAGTTGTGTTGTATGTATTGAAGAGGCTTGAATGACTTCACAGTTGTGGCACAGGTGGGATATCCAAGCTGAATGAACCAACAGTTGTTGTACATGGGCGATAGTGAACTGATATTACCCTCCAGTTGTTGAACAATGTATCACTCTCCAGATCCTTATCTATAATCAGCTAACAATAGTTTTCGGTAACATGTTCCCAAACTTCTTCAGACTAGCAATTTGTCTTAAGAAATCTGGCTGGCAGAAGAGCTTTCAAAATCCTGAATTTGTAGTTTTGTTCCTTCCATTACTAAATTTCTTAATGCTAAGGAAAGCCAGAATCAACTAGTCTGTTGACAAGGAGATTATCTTGGATTAAACTCCACCCCTAGTGTTATCACAGCTCTCTCCCTATATACTGATACAATGTTCCTCATCAATGGCAACAATGCTTTGCTCTATTAACCAACCGTGTACCATGAAGAAAGTGAAACATCATTAAGTACTGTGTGCATTCATCCTCCTACTGAAATCAGCAGCTGTTAGCTTATGAATATGAAACTCTATTTTACAATATTAATTAACTTCAAGCATTCACTTGGAAAAATGTTTCAGATTTAATCAGATCTGAGTATCTTCCTGATGATTAAAGCTTCGATTACACCTGTGGATCAATGTTCATGTACTATATATAAAACTTCCAGGTAATACTTATCAGTACAAAGCTTCTCCTGGTTTTCCAACTATTGTGACACATTAAAACCTGCCTGTTCCAAATAAAAGTATGAATAACTTTATTCAAGTGATAGGCATATTGTAAAAAAACTTCTAAACCAACATAAGCCAACATTTGAGATCAGCAATATACTTTAGATGACCATTACAGACAGTATGCTGAGTGTTCTTATGTTTGCCATGAAACCAGCTTCTTTCGCGCTATAACAAACACAATTCAGTAAGAAAAGGTTACCAACAAATGACCAGGAATCTGCAACACTGACCAGTTTTCTGAACCAGTGACCGCTGTGGTCAACAGCCAACTGACCAGGCCACTCCAAAAGATGGCTCCCGTCCCCAATTAGCTTATTAATATGGTCATTTTCATATTTGCTTGACCGAAGAGAGTGAGGCGATTAGGGGAGATGTGTCCGAGAATGCCCAGCTTTCAGCTGTCCTCTTCAGCTCTGATTATCTCCAGGAGTGTCCTGATTCAGGAGCTTCATACAGGTCTATCGATTGCTCCGTTTGTTCATCTCCATACACATCAGGTGTGTATAAAGTACTGTACCTTTCCAGGTAAGGATTGGTAAGTTATGGGGGAAGTGGTGCTTATTTCTTCTATAGTAAACTGTGCCTCTTAGGGTGTTTATTGCGACAAATATCCCTCACTGGAAAATGAAGGACCCGAGAACCTTACATGCGGTTATTAAGACAAAAAACCACTTACTAGAAAGTGAATACAAAGGATTGTCAAAAAAAATGAAAATTAAACAAGAATTACAATTAATTGTGAATGCTTTCACTTCATGCGGTTAATGAGATATCTTGCAACTGCTGAAACTGTTTTCAAAAGATCATCAGCATTCAATAAGGTATAAACAACTCTTACATATAGATCAAACATGTTTTTATTTCAAAATACACACATCCAGATTTTTCAGAAGGTGTTGATACCGCTGATTATAATTCCAATTACTTTAATATATTTTATATTCATTTTATTGCAGTATTTTTACTAAACTAAAAACATTGGACAAATGTTTAGCTTTTCTGCAAACCACTTGTTGTGGTATACGTCCCATTTATAACAGTATTCCCTCAAATAGTGCAATCAAAGAGGATGAATTTTCTGGTCAGTAATTACAGAGCAAATGTGATAAACATGTAAGGGAGGTATAGCGTTATATCTGCACATCAAAGCCTCGGTTCTGTATAATTACCAGCGTTATCTGATGGTCTACAAGAAGTCTCCCCGGGAATGTCTACCAATCAGAACTCAAGATAAGCAATTCTGCGAGTAGTGGTCATCCCTGGTCAGTTGGGGGCAGTAACAATGCCGTGTTGACTGCAATCAAAACTGACTGGTCATATTCAGCAAGCTGCTATTAAACTGACCAATGGTCAGAGGAACACCTGCAAGATACATTTTATATCCAACTTCCAGGAATGTGAAGTCATGGCGCCAAGGTAGATAAGTTAGATCTTGCCTACACAGTCCTGACCAAAGATTACAGACACTTACATCAAAGATATCTCATGCTTGCTTCCTGATAGATTATTTGCCTACTCCGACCAGGAATCTGGCTTCAAGTCTTTAGGGAAAAACGGAATTGTCTTGTCCTAACTAAAATTAATATGGCAATCACGGTTTAATTTAAGATTGCTCATAGCTACTTCTTCTAAAGCCTGGACTACTGAAGTTTGCAAATAGATTTTGTTTAGAACTATGAGTATTTAATTATTTATATAGCAATCCCTCCTTAATTGAAAGTCTATTCATAACAGCAACACAAAGGTTTTAGTTCCCATTAATGCTCATATACTGAACGTGACTTTGAAGGTAAACAACATAATATTTGATGGGAACAAACAAAAGTTGATTTAATAGCCTCTCTAATATGGATATGGTAGCTCCAATAACACGAAGGCGGCAATATTTCCACCAAAATAGGCTGTTCATTTTGGAATTTATGAGAACTAGATTATGCTTATGTCTGTATGTCATAAAATGTCTGATCATTGGGTCATAAAGCAGATAACGCACCAAAGAGTTATTGGAAGTGTCAGTTACTAAAGTTGTCATATCTGTATACATATAAGGTTCCACTTTTCATAAGGTTAGTACATAAAAGAGTTGTTCTACAAGATGAACTGCCAGTATGACCACGTCTGCCAGACAAACTATCAGTTATTACCAACATCAGTCAACATTTCTGGTTACATTAAAATCATATGTATAACAATGAAATGTTAACCTTATGAAATATGTATCATTACAAATGAAATCACAGCCACTTCTCTTATCATGAAGTTTCCTAACTTTATGGATAATCCCAAGTTGAAAAGAATGTAAATAATCAAATCTGTTAAAAGCAAACTGTCAACCTAAAAGGATCTTCAGATACGTTTTTGTGTAAATGTCAATGCAAACAGTTGAAGATCCTGCTGATAACAGACAGGAAAGTGTAGATCAGGAAGGCTCAAACTACTTGCACCTCGTATAACTGGAGACAGAATGATATGTAAAAATGTTTAGGATATTAATAATAATCAAGGAATAATTACAAAAACACCTGATAGGTTTTATTTATGAAATAGAACATTCAGAGCAGATTGTTCAAGAATTGCACTGAACAAAGTATTGAACATTGCGTCAGTGTTTCTTAGAAATTATTACATTGCCAACAGTGTCAAATATCAGGAAGTACAAGAATTGCTAAAACGTTAATCTCAGATCTGATGTCAGAGTCAAAGAATTAGCAATGGTTACATGCAAATATGAATTACTAATTCTTATCCAGTTTACTTTGATAGGGACTTGCTATCAAATTTAGTAAAATTCTTGTGAAAATTTTGTTTTGTCAAACTGAAGGAGTATATTTGAGAAATAAAATGTTAACATTGAGAATCGCAAACAGAGGAACAAAAAATTATCAACTTCAAAATCTGAGCATAGTTTCTACCCAAGACCTTTGTTGACGGAGTATTTGAGAGGTACAAAGGTATCACAGGAGGTAACAAACATTGCAGATCAAGTCTCGCTATTCATACATAGACATGTCTTCAGCTCAAGGTCAAGGTCAAGGGGTCGTCGACAATGAACCCTTCCTCTGAGGATCCAATAAAAATCATCCCTTCATTCATAGGACAGAAAGCACAATCCTGTACTTTATACCTCCGTAAAAAGATTTTCTAAATCAGTGACAACAAGCGAACATCCATCATGTTATTATTACACATAGGTCCTACTTATAGAATATCTATCAATGAAATTAGATAGTAAGATTTGTGTATGTGCTTAAATCTGAGGACTACAATGGTCTCAATAGAAACTTGACTTGTCAAAAAATGACATAAAAAATGGTTTGTTGTGATACATATACTTACATAAATGCGACGTCCAAAATTGTCTACATATAACCACCAATGTCAAGTGACGTCCAAAGTGGTACATGAAATATGACTTCCAAAATAGTTAACATTCATGAAACGGTTATGGTATTGTTAAATTGTGATGTCTCAAATGTCAATGACAACCAGACCAATCATACACTATCTATTTGTATCCATTTCATCAATTAAAGTTTTTCTAGGTGAATTCTTCAATCAAAATCATTATTAACAAATGAAAGCAATAAACCAAACCGTATGATGAAACAACAACCATTCATTTTGAAATTGTATCAATACATAGCCAACATCATGCAGTTCTCAATAGGTGATACATCTTATGAAAATGTGATACATGTTTTTAAAGTCCATAAACTTTATGATTCATGTTTTCAGTGATACATGTAACAAAAATGTGATACATATTTGTAATAGATAAAACACATTATAAAATTTAAGGTAAGCAATATATATGTTATCAATAAGTGATAAATTTTATCAAAATGTGTTTCGTGTTTTCAGTAGGTGATACATTCAATAAAAATGTGATACATATTTCTAATAGGTAATACACATTATGAAATGTGAAACATGTTATCAATAAGTGATTTATATGTTATATATAGTAGATACATGTTAATGATTTATATTTTCTGACAATTAGACATTCAATTCAGTAGTTTACCAATTTGTTGATAATGGCTTGGTAATTCAATACATCTCTTTACAAAACTTTTCCAAACAACTGAACTTCATGAAATCAATACTAAGCCAACATTATTATATTCATTTGAGCATAATATGAAATTCTGTACATAGAAATACTTCGAACAGAAATGAGTTTATCAACATACCTACTCAATTGTGACCAAATTAATTATCATCTTGCACTCGTGTGAATTTTATTCTTAAGTGTTACTTTTAAAACAAAAATTACAATTTCGCAAGGAATTAGTCTTTTTTAAAATGAAACTTGACATTAATAATATTTAACTTCAAGAATTGAACCTTGGCCACAACCAATCTCAAACATCAAATAAATGTGAAATCCCATTCACTTTCAAATAAATACATTTGAATTCTTTGTATACAACTGTAACACATCTTCCATATATCAAAAAAATTTTGCCATCCCCTCCTCACTCAATTTGCTTAATACGTGTTTACTAATTGAAATATTGTTGAAAACTCGTTAAACCCCAACTCAACTCAATATACTTAGTAGAGCTTTAAATAGGAAAGGAGAACTTAAGAAAAATAAATCAAATGTTTTTGTTTGCAAACTCGGTTACATTCAAAGTCTAAGAAGCCAGATAAAAAAAAAAAACTAAAGCAATGAAGGTAAAAATCGATGTACATGAAAATTGATATCTGATGTTAAATGACTCTTTTAAAAAAAACTTGTTAATTGATATAATATTATGAGATATAATATAACAATTTATCATAAACAGTCACAGGCCACATATATAAATATTAAGTATTCATCAGTGTAGAGACATGCATAGAATATCTCATTTCATGTTCTCATGAATATAAGCCAACATATTACTACAATTCCCTAAATGTTGAGTATTGAATGCAACATCTGTTCCACTAGGTAATTTTGTATATATATATATATATATATATATATATATATATATATATATATATATATAGATGTGTGTGTGTGTGTGTTTGGTGTGCGTGCACTAGTATCACTGTCATATATAAGCCCTAAACTCCACCAACATAACCATGAACATAACTATTCATCTTTACCCGTTACATATGAGTACACTCAATCAGGGTTTATGTTTTTAATATGATACCCTAGAGCAAAATATCACTTTGTCATTGTGACGTCACATCATTAACAAGGCTTTGACGTCACAGTTTGCCAGTGATGTTGCATTCAAATGCGCTGACAGCAGATTAGCTACCCGTGCTTGGAAGTAAATTCTGATTATTTTCTTTCATTTTGTGATTTTGATAAAAAGAGAATACTTCATTAGCTTGGGAAATATCTAGGCACTTGTGTCTTCAATATAGTAGGTCACTGACAAACATGTAATATCTTTTTCTTTTTTTTTCTAACTGTATGTATCTACCTTAAAATATATCTGTCTACCTATCAATAAATCATTATCACCTTCTATACACATATCTGCTATATATATGTTTACAGGTTTAACGATTCTTTCACCCTGTTGAGAATTCCAATTCCAATCTACATATTATCCATAACAACACACACGCCTATTTTCTTGTGTACTTATACACACACCTATATATCCATACCTAACTATCCATACTACAGGTATCGAGCTACGTATATATACACACCTGTATCCCCCTATAAATACCATGTACCTATAAGCTACTCTGGGTTAGAACCCTCTTAGCCTAGTGTTGTGTTCTTGCCCGTCTCTAAACAATATGAATGGCAACATGAGTTAACACCCCTGTAAAGGTTGAATGCTTACGCTCCTTTATTCACAAAGGTTATTTCCTTCTCCATACAAACATGCCACAATAACAAGTTTCAGCCATGGTTCCTCAATGCGAAACAAAAAGATTTGATTTTCTTCAAGTAATCTTCAGACTGATCAACTATATATGGTTTATATATATATATGGAAGAAACAGGTTTTATGGAGAAATAGCCTGTTTTAAGGATTTTGTGGTGTAAATGATATAAAGTGAGGATGACATTTGATGACACCAATGTTATATTTAACGGCAATTTAATTAAACCTTTGAAAGATTTAGTCTCAAATCATTTACTATTTCACCAAAAATTTATAACTTGTATGCCTCCCTTAATACACATGTAAGAATATGTGGAAAATGATAAATTACATTTGATTCATATCTAGGGAATAGCTGTCACCAGATACTGAACATTCCATAGTGTGCATGTTTCTGTATCATATGAACATATGCTTGTGCATATATATAGATATAATGAACATTTAACCCATACCTTTATTTTGTGTAACAATTCAGAAATCAGGATGGATCATGTCAACTACATCTACGAACTTTTGATGTCATCCAACTCCCATATTTGTTCAAGGCCTTTCAAAAATAAAATGTTAATAAATGTTTCAGAGAGGTACAAAACCCAGTATGTATATATCTACATGTACACAGGAATTGAGAATGAGCACATGTTCAAGGTACAACAGTATCAATACAGGTATACCCATGTACACACGGTAAGTTACAAGGACCAACTGACCGGTCCTGCCTCTCCTTTAAACCTTCACTAATGGTCAGTGTTTGATCAATGACCGCAAATTCTTACAGTTAAGTTGCTTTCATATTGACCCCTGATTGGAAACAGACAAGTCATACAGGCAGGCTGGGGTGAAGTCATGCAGAAAAAGTCATTACGGAGCCCGTCATTACAGTAATTGAGCTGCCTGTTCTAGACTCTCCGCTAACTGCTAGACTGTTCATGGGCTTCTCATATGCAACACTAGAGCAGTAGACTGTCCCATAAAACTGTGAACATGTTTTCTCTCTAATAATTACGTGTATCTTATTCTATGTAACACACTACCTCTACTTCACCTGACGAAGGAGCAAGCGTATTCACTGAATCATTATGCATGTTTACAATAAAAAAAAGTTGGATCTAAAATATCTTCCATTTATTATAAATGATTAGACTTTCTACATGACTTCATTTGCAAAACATTTTCCTTTACTCCCAAGAAAAAGTTTGTGGAAGAAATCTATTGACTATCAAAAAAAGGTCCAAAATTGTTTGAATGTCTATATATACTTTATATTTCAAACTACCCTAATGATAAGAAATGGTATCATGTCTGTTCATAACAAAAAGAGCTATTTTCAGAAATCATGCTTTTCTTTGTTTGAAAAAAAATTCTTCCTTGTCCGCAATACAGTGTGAAAATTTGCTTTTCTGCTCTCGGCACCTGACAATCCTTATAATTCAGATAGCCAAGCATAGGAAGTAACCATCTAGCATCTCTAGCATCTTTTGAAAGCTCTACTGACGTACTGAGCCACATCCCTTTTCATATGTATCAAACTTCAAAATGCCCAACAAAAACTTACACAGATTCGTACTAAACTTTATCAAGATAGATTCAAATAGTTAAACTTGTGTTCATATCCTTGAATAGAACCGTCATACCCTTGAAAGAAAAGATAAGATCATATTTAACCTAAAGAAAACCCCGCCAAGGATAAAACTTATGTTTGCTGTTGGTTTTTTTTGACCAGCCCGGATTCATCCCAGTGTGGAGGACTGACAGCAACATGTGTCCATGTACACACACAGACACACTGGTGGAATCTTCTGCTAATCAGCTCGGCCTTCTCAGTTCTATGAAATAAGATATTCTAAACCTATAAACATAAATCTTAAAAAGCTCATATACTAGAAATAAAAAATATTAGAATTATTTGTTCCATGTATCTCCAAACAGACAGCAGCATTATACTATGGTGAAACATCCCCATCTAAGAGAACTGAGGTGAGTGTGAGACATGCTTGCTATTTTCAAAAGCTAGCTATCTAAATTCAATTAATGAATATTCATTACCACTCTTCTTACATACAATTCTGATATTTTCTACACCTCTGACCCTGGTTAGTTTTACTGCTCTCATCAAGATAGAAATGCATGGAGGAGGTTCAAACACTGTAAACATTACCAAATTTGATTTAACAATTCATTGAGAGTGAATCTAAGAAATCAAATATATTTTAACTCATTGTTTTCAATACACTTGGATAATTGAATTTGACTCAAAATGCTATGTCAGTAGAATCTAAATAAATCTAGTATATATGCTTGGAATTACCCCGCTGATGATACATAATAATGTATTCATGAATGACATTCATGAAAATGCAATAATGTGAACCATTTAACGCTACAAAGTGTTTTTGTAAAACACCCAAAAAAGTTACTTCATCTAAATTCCCTTTTTAAAAATGCTAAACTTGAGATCAGAATCACTTTATACACAATTAACTATTTATTAGACTTCCTAAGTGCGATCAATTGATCCTATTGCCTTTATACATTTGATCACACCTAAATGAGAAAACCGGGTGGAACAAAGAAAAGTAATATTGCACATCTACTCAATCCAACAGCAACAAAATACTGGTAATTTTTTTATTTTTTTTATTTGGAACCTATGCGTGAACTGATCAAACAAATGGTTGTATATTAGTTGTGGTATAAGTTGTAAAGCAACCTTCTTGTCATAATAGATGATAAACTATGCAGCCCAGAGGAAGCACAGTGTTTAAAATTGTCTGAGTACTGGTGCAGCATGGCTGCAATTTGAATTGTAAATTTTACACAGCATATTTTAACAGTTTTTAGTGTTTTACAGGTGTAGTGATTATAGATGATTATGTCTGGAACTCCATGTGCACAAAAATGCCAGGTGACACTGTGGTCCGATATTGATCCTCATGAAACTAATTTCCTAGCATTCCTTCAACAATTATGCAGTGAAAAATACCCCCGGATGGTGAACATACTCACAATATGGGATTGTCAATTGACTTTAAACCAAAAATATTTCTGTCCTAAGAAAAGGAGTTAAATCGTTTATTTTTATTTGAGTTTGTCTTTACTCTTATTCATCAACATACGATAAAAAAACATTTGTGAATATTTGGGTCTTATGTGAAATTTAAACTCAACATTTAGATAACAAACGTTTGGCAATGATGTACATGGATAATCATACGACACTGTCAAATGTAACAGCATCATTCATACTCTAGCAATGTTATTACATAGCACATTCATGTTTCTTAGATGATATATCAAATGTTTAAAAGAACCAAGGATTATGCATGATCTGTTTGTATGATGTAAACTAGTGATTCTACTGTACTGCACAACACTGATGAGTAAATAGTGCTCTAACATCAACAACACAACATATCATGGTCTATATTTTCAAAAACAGCCTGGGCCACCAACTAATTCTTGCATTTCAACGAAACATATTTTGAGAAGTAATGTTCTCATCTTAAAACATGAAAAAACATTGTTATGAAACATAAAGACACAAACAATATCAGAACATAGTTTTAAATAAAATTTTGTATGTCTTTGATTAATCTATAATTCAACATTATATATAATATCTTCAAAAAATTAAGTACAAAAAGTGAGAAATACTAACTTCAATAAAAGTTTGTTCAAGATGATAAAAAAATTTAACATGACATTAAGGAACAAATTCAAATTAGATGATTTTATGAAAATCTATAAGATGAATATTTCAACAAAAATTTGCTGCATACTGATTATTACCCATGTGTATAGAGGATGTCAGCGTATTTTGACGACAGTCCAAGGTTGGTCAACTCTGGAGATAACATTTGTCCTACAGCTAATCAATGTGTTACTCAACACCCAATTACTCCACTATCTAATGCTGTCAACACAGTTATGAATGAATTGACTCACTGCTAACCATAGCGCTGAAATATTCTCAGAGGTTGCAGCAAATTAACACCTACCTTCTACGATTTCTCCGTTCGGGAAGACAACCACCACCTTGTGGGTTTTACTGGACATGTATATCCGTGGCCGGTCCGGCCGGGGTTTTAGATCCATTTCTGACATTTTTATTTGTCTTATATCCTTACGAAAACATACATCCGAAGACTTGGATTTGTAATTATCCCAGACCAGTAAGCTTGAGGCTGAACAGGAATTCTGGGCTGTGGAGGACCAAGGCAGGGGCTATATCCACACTTGTCGCAATGCCAGTGCCATTCCCAGTGAAACACAATGCATGGTTAAAAAAATAGCTTTATAGTAAACAGAGGTAATACGAGGTGTTATTCACTGGTATGTTGCAGCACAGATATGTGATAAGGTCTGTAAAGCCTGACCGTGTTAGAATGTCACACGAGAGGTGACATGTTCAGAGTGCCAGCCTGCAGGAGCTGTGGAAGCCAGGACCATATGGTCTCCTCCAACACTTCACAGTCACCAGATGGAACACACTTACAGGGCAAAAACAGTCGCAATTAATTACAAAAATACAGAAATACAGTTTCAGAGATCCTCAGGTGTCGCACAAGCTGTCAGCCTGTTGGATGGAACAAAAATACAAACCCTCATGTACTGAATCCCAGAAGAACACAAACATGTTAATTACAAATGGCAGAATCCTGTAGCTCTGTAGCACTTGTTGTCAGAGACGGGTACAGGACATGAGACCAGAGGTACCCCTCCGTAGCTGACTAAACTATCCTACTGTCAGGCAGTGGCAGCATGGGCTGCTACATTCATTAAGAGGGGCTAACTAACCACTGCACTCTGGCCTATGTCTGCCACTGTACTCTCCACCCATGCTGGATCTCTTGACGGAACAGTCCTCAGAATCAGTCAACTCTTTTTGTCACAGTCCCTCCATTCCAAGGAATCATGGCTATTCTCTCTCCAACAGAATCCTATTAATTCCTAGCCACTACCCAGCTACAAGCTGTGTACGAGCACAGTATGCTGAGCCTGACCGAGTGTGTGTGAGAGACTGAGAGAAGGAGGGAGTGAATAGCCTGGTGCCTTGCCTCTGTTATAGGTTGTCAGGCAGTCTCAGCGGCCAGTGTGCCTGCTGCACGGTACATACACTCTACTCCAGTCCAGATGCCATGTACAGAGCAAACCTTGTTACAGCTGATCACTGGAGGAGCATTATCCAATGTCTGCCAATTAAGAAAAGTAGCAAGGTGACTTCTATAGGGCATGAATAGGAGATTTCACCGTTCAATGACTTTGTTGTTGGACACACGCCGGGAATGCCTTTATCCTGTGTGAGTGTAAGCTGTACAATGAAGCATATTGTGGATCATCTATACTAGAGTTACCGATCAACATGTCCCTCTGATCTCTGCATAATGTGCTCCAATCAACGTGTTCTACTGACCACACCATAATGTGCTCCAATCAACGTGTTCTACTGACCACACTAAAATGTGCTCAACTCGACGTGTTCTACTGACCACACCATAATGTGCTCCAATCAACGTGTTCTACTGACCACACCATAATGTGCTCCAATCAACGTGTTCTACTGACCACACCATAATGTGCTCCAATCAACGTGTTCTACTGACCACACCATAATGTGCTCCAATCAACGTGTTCTACTGACCACACCATAATGTGCTCCAATCAACGTGTTCTACTGACCACACCATAATGTGCTCCAATCAACGTGTTCTACTGACCACACCATAATGTGCTCCAATCGACGTGTTCTACTGACCACACCATAATGTGCTCAAATCGACGTGTTCTACTGACCACACCATAATGTGCTCCAATCAACGTGTTCTACTGACCACACCAAAACATGCTCTATTTTACTGACACTGACTAATAATAATTGACTATATAAATACTTTTGTCAAAAATTTTACAATTTGTTTTTGAGTACCTACATTGTGTCAGTTAAGTGTAGACTTGCTGCACGAGGACCTAGACTGTGTCAGGCTCCTATTACTCTAAGGAAGTGGTAGAGGAGTAATGAGAGCTGATAGTCTCGTCATGTTTTACCTGACTCAGGCTAGACTACAGCTCCTATGTTTATTTTCAGTCCTTCCTATTGTCATGTTTACCATTTGAATAACCCTCATCATATTCCTATAATGGATGAGTGTACAAAGGAAAAATTTGATCACAACATCTATCATTTGACCAAAATGATTACATAAAATGACCTGTATTATGATCTAATCATCATATGTAGGGATGTTGATTATTTCTAATCTATCACCATTTTAAATATTGTTAAACTCGATGGCAAGTGATTGAAGCCCAATGCATTTTAACATGTTCTTTCTTTCAACACAACTATCCGATGTCTTTAATATGAATACACATAAAATTCCACTAAAATGTTGATTATTGACAAAAAACCCAGCTACCTCTCAAAGGTACAGGTATACAGTCACTGTGGCTGTAGAAGATCAGAGCACTAGTGGTTGATGATAAGAATCGTATGATCACTACAGTGAGAGACGAGAGACAAAACGACTAGCACCTCCTGCAGGTCAATGGAACATGATACTTTCAGCTTCACTCACAGATCCTTCCACACCAGATGAGATCAGTGATTAACCTATTGACGTTCTCGTATGTACAAAGTTCAATATAACAACAAAGATGATTTTTAAATTTTCTTGACTTATTTACCAAGAATGATGGTTCTCAGTCAGCTTTTACATGCTTTAAAAAGGTTTTCATGAATTCTATAAAAAAAAATACTGGTTGCCAAAGGCAACAAATAACAATTCGATCACCAGAATACTCCGAGTATGTAATCTCGTATCTTGAGTGTTTCCAGAATCGGACCAAACAACATGGACAAACAAGCCATATCATATTGGGAGTCTCAACTAAAGATAAACAGGGAGATTTACAACATAAGAGATCATGGGAAACAATGAGACATATTTTTAACTGACCCAAACATTAATCAGACTGACCTTTCGACCAAACATAAAATTTTGAGATTAACAGCACCGAACAATATATGCGTCTGCCCGGACACATCCAAACATGTCCTGTTCATTGTGCTGCCAACAAGATATACCAAATGTCCGGCAAAGTCAAGAATACAGCGGTTACATGCACTAAAAGATCAATAGGCTGACATGGATATGTTGATTAATGGTCAGCTATGGTCACTATTGGAGGGTTGCAATAAACTTGAATGTTGTTAAAAGATTTGGTGTTCAAAGGAGAATGATCATTGGTTTATCAATCTAAATTCAATGTATTGGTATCTCAATTGAGGATGACCATATTGATTTTATGTTCACCATTAAAAGACAGAAATATAAATGAGAGTCACATACCGTTAAAGCAGTGATGGTCACTGTATCAATTTGTCTTATTGTGACGATATTGACATACATTTCATGCTGAAGGGTAATGCTGGAATATTCTTTCACAGGTCACTTTCCAGTTTTTCGAGAAAAATCTTTATTTCATTGCCACAGCTGATTCGAATTGTTCAGGATTAAGAATTTGATTTTGGAAATGAGCTCACAATTTTTTGTGTTCAATAAAATGTGATAGATTTTGTTGAACTAATTAAGAGTCAATATATTAATGGGCATACCAAGAAAGGGTCACTAGTTATTTAGTCAGGGTATGAAACTCCCAAGAATTCAATCCAGACCACAAGCCTGGCTAGCTTAAAAAGTTGACAGCCCTGACCAAAACTTACCTGCCCACTTAAGTCAAATATGTTTATCTGTAACTAATATGAAATTCAAAATTGAATATGAATACTACATCTTTAATAAAACAGTAGTATTGCAATAAAATGAATTTCAAACACTTGTTTGTTTAGTTTGTGTTTGAATAATATCCTTAGACTTATCATCAATTTATACAGATATCACAAGGCATATAGGGGAAATTAAAACTGGTCGAATGTAGCATATGTTCCTCTTTTGTAAACGCTACACTTACTACATTTTGTAAAAGTTATAAAATGAGCATCCTTTCTTTAATATTAAAATTCGCCTTTACCAGTACATAATTTTATTTTGAACAATCAAAGTATTCTAGATCACAGATTTCATAAAGCATAATTTTAACCCACTGTTGGGCAGGGATAATTGAAAATTTAGCAGCCCGAGCTAAATACAACCTGTCGCAGAAAGTGTGGAAGGAAGGAATTTCGAATGCTGATGTAGTCCACCAATGTCATGAAGAATATTTTGTGTGTCAAATAACACAACACAAAACTATTCACTGTATTAATTTGATATATCTGACAATATTGGTACCTTGTGTTTATATATCAAAGGTCAATGATTTGAATTAGAAGATAAATAGTTGCGTTTGTAAAATTTCCGGGATTCATTGTTATTCAACACCCGCAAATTTAGTTTAAAACCGACGGCGTTAGCCGGAGGTTTTAAACGCTTAAATTTGCGGGTGTTGAATAACAATGAATCCCGGAAATTTTACAAACGCAACTATTTATCGATATTGTAACATGACCGTTAGTTATTAGAAGTTTAAGAGCAAACTCTGTTTTTGCGTACTTATTCTTGTGTGGAAAGGACTTTGCGACTGTTCTATTTCTGTAAGAGGTGAGATAAGGTCTAACTAATGAGAATTCACGGCATTATTTACATTACAAACATCGTTGTGATAATAGCAAAAAATGGCATTCGTAACAGTGAGACCTTACAACATACTTGTTTAATTTGAGACCGAAATCAACAATTATAAAGCTCGTAGAAAAATATCGTAAAACCCCCAGTACAAAAGTCTTGGACTAGCCCAATACCATTGTGACAGCGACGCAAACATTGTGACGTCAAAACGGTTGGCCTTTGTGACGTCATACCATGGGAACGGCATTCGAAAGAAGACGGCCACATTAACTTTGCGGCAAACTTGGACTTAGTAAGCCAGTTAAAAATATTTTCGTTCTTTAAAAATAAATCATATTAAAGTATATTTGTTATATCTACCGGTAGACACAATATGAAAAAGGATAAAGACAACTGTCAAATCGGAGTACGGCATGAATTTTCAAAGAAACTGGAAAATTAAAACTTGAGTCGGGCCGGCACTAGTGAACATGTTGTATCAATTCGCGGTGATTCGCCTTTGCTAATTTGCGGGTATTCATTGTCATTCAACATAGGGTAATTTTTTCAAACCGACCAATCAGAATCGAGGATACAACGAAGTCATGTTACAATATTCATTGAAGTCCACAACTCTTTGGCCTAGCTACCTCTTATAATTACACAGAGACAGTTGATCTGACTACTGTTCTTTAATTCATGGTTACTATCAATAGTTTTATTCTTTGACCGACTTGTGGTACATTCTTTCACAGGTTTTTCATCACAACACAAGATCAATCCCAAACTGATGATCACTTAAATGCCCCACTTCACTGGTGCGTTAGTTCAGGCTCACGTTATACCAAGCCATTACTTAAAGGTCACCATACAATATGGTATCAATATAGAGTCTAATACATTGACAAACAGATAAAGGTCACCATAAGACCTCTTCTTTCGGGCCTTTTCTACTTGTTTGTGTAGAGTGAACTAAGCTAGTGCGAGTGGAGTGTCACCACCCCTGGTATTCAGGATACGACCCTATGCACCAGCCGAACCAGCAACAGCTGTTGGTTATTGACCAGGCACCAAGGAACATGTGCCACAGCAAGTTACACATGTAGTACCTAACTTTATAGTAATGGTGTGGATACATATTTTACTTTATTCAACTTCATTTAGCTGCTCTGTGACACTATATCAAAATATACTCTTGAAAGCAGCTTTAAACCCAATATCACCTCACCTCACTATATCAAAATACTAATGCCTTCTGATAGTGATGCCTACATTCTTAAACTGAAGGAATATACAGCCATGGGTAAGGTTATAATACCTGCTTGACGTGTTTCTCCATCATTAACCTGAAGGAGCTGTACTCTCAGAGCAGCAGTTAAGCATATGCACACCCGTGTTTGCCGTAACATCCTGTTTTCAGGTACCCATTGAAACAGCTGAGTGCATTGTGGTTGACAAGCCTTGCCCAGCTGGGATGCAACACAGCATGAAACCCATTATTTCTCCTTCTCCTTCCAGGCCCAAACAAGACTTTGTGTGAGGCCAGCTAGTAATCTCCGACTGACTGCACCACTGTCCACTGTCGGCCAGTAATCTACGACTGACTGCACCACAGTCCACTGTCGGTTACGACAAGCTTGGTCTAGGTGTCCAAAACTACCCTGCTCAGATCTAGTACTCCCTGAAGATTCCAAGTAACATGCAGATGCCCCAAGTAGCAGCATCAGTTGTACGATAAAAGGAGATATTGATATCTAATGATGAAGGGCAAACAAAGCAGCTCTGCAGTAGGTTGCTAGTTATTCTGCACTATACAAATGCCTTATCATTATCAATAACGCTTGCCCACATTATTGAAGACAAATGCCGATTGTCCCATACCATACCATATTGGAGGACCAGATGTTGCCATAAGCAGCTGTGTCCCACTCAGTCTAGAGATACATGTATATCTCCTCTTATTTCCCTCCATCCCACAAATATACCTAATCTATTGATTTGCTTCATTTACATTCCTAATGACCTCCTCTCATCAATGACCAAACAAGGATGCAATTTGTGAGACAAAGATAAATATATATATATGTTCAATCAGGAATATATATCTTTCACAAATATGTTTACTGTATTGATTTTTACTCATTTACCTTTATAATGACATTGTTCAATAAATGTCCTTTATATTGATGAGACAATCTGAAATAAAAAGGTTAATAAAACAACCAATCATGATAGCTTGTGAGATAAAAACAAACTGCATATAAGGAGATGCAAACAAGCAACTTTTCACATGTATGTACTTGATGGATTGATTTCAGAAATCAGGAGATATACTGTCATGATTACGTTAAAACTTGCCCTATCATCATTAATATCATTATGATGTAGTCATGGAAACTGATTGTTAATATGAGAAAAACCCTGATATTTGTATAGATATAATGTTCTTGGAACATTTTTCTTAAAACAAGTACATCCTTTTCTAGATGACACAATTACATTGTTTATGCATAACTAGTTTCAAATGTATCTAAATTAAATACCTAGCAAATTAATTTCATTCATTAGCATTTGCAGAAGATACCAATTAACAACAAATGTGAGACTGAACAAAATCAGGTCCTGTATATACAAACAAACATATAAAGATATGTATTTGTATGTACACATATTACAATAGCACATTTTGAAAATTCCTTTGACATTATATAACGCTTAATAATTTACTACACTTTTCATGTTTGAACTAGATTCTCAAATTGAAATGTCAAATTTTGTAAAATCAATAAATGCACCAATAAAATGTGCAAGCAATTCTAATGTGAAATTTTCAGAGACAGGAAATGCATCAAATAACCATACCAAAATTCCAAATTTGCATTTGCAGTTAATAAAATCAATTATTTTCCAATTCGTATTTGCAAATGTAATACCTGAAACTCAATACTGACATGGAATAAGGTTAAAAGCTAATCACAATGTGACCAAAAACTCGATCAAATCATCCTAATTACAAACAAACAACTCCCAACTAACTTCTGTCGAAATAAAAGCAATTAGAGGAAATTTGTAAGATTATTTCCTAATATGGCAATAACAAGTTTGCGGTTTAGTTCTCCTTGATGGTTTGCCACTTGGAGCCTATCTTCAAGGTAAACACAGAGGTTGTGGACTCAATAGATTTTAACTGCTCAGTCCACAGGACCAAGAGCATATGGTTAGAATTGACATCTCTTGTGTTTACAGTTGGAGTAATAGGAGGGAGGTGGTGAATAAACACAAGATACATTCCGGGAACACTCACCAGGTCACCCAACCACCATCAGGGCGGCCCAACTCATGCTGGACTGCAGTAAACACCAGATACTTTTCAGGCTCACCCAACCAGCGTCAAGCTACCCTGTCTCATGCTGAACCCTAGTAAACACCAGATAGATTTCAGGATTACTCGCAGGTCACCCAACCACCATCATGCTAACCTGACTCATGCTGAACTGGATTACACATCCAATACTTTATTTTTATTTTTTATTTTAAACTATGAGTCTATGAAATGAACGAATAGCAACTCAAGTCTACACTAAAGATGTTTTTTCTAAATTTGTGTACCAAACATATTGAATTAGTTTCAGAAAAAATATTATAGATGAAAATTAAAGTTCTTACTATTCTATGTACATTATTTATAAGCTATTTCAAGGGTTACTATACTTACAAGCATGATAACAATATATTTGCAAACTTTCAATACAAATCAGATTTTCAAATCACAGTTTGGCTTTTCATCACCACATCAATCTCTTAGATATCCAAGAAAAGTGTATGCAACATTTCATGGTCATTTTTGCTTTAAAAAAGTTTTTTTTTTTCCCCCAAGACCTGACTTGTATAAGAAAAAGGGCAAATCTGCCAGCTTTTTGCTTTGTCCGTCCAATTGTTTAATGTTTAAGGGCACTTAAGGCAGTGAAGTCAATGAAGCAACAGCTAGTGACGAGCTACTTCAAGCTTCTTCGGTACACTGCTCCTCATCCTCACCGGCAACTGTTTGCAACTTTATGCTTCTGTGTATTTTTATTCATCGACGCCCTCATTCCCTCATGCTTGATGAATGACGTCTGTGCTGGCTAGAGTCATGTGAAGACCGGCCTAATCACATTTTCATTTTGATTAACCTCCTAATGAATTGGAATGGATTTTGTCTGTCTTTACATTAAAGGATTTCATTGTTAAAATTTCCGGAAACATTCCTTAAAAGACATAATTGTGAAAACGTCTGAAAAAATACATGAAGGAATTCATTGATAAAACTTTTGAAAAGAAAAAGATTGTTAGCTTGTTTGCCACATACAAATGAAACAATGAAACCATTCATGCACATGGTTACATTGACTATGCCATAAATAAATTTGATTGTACTTCCCATAAAATGACACAGGCAGATACAAACTGAACAAGTGTTTGCCGCTAACATGGCAATTTCCCCGACGTGAACCAAGAGTTCAGCCCGATTCATCCGGCCAGCATCAAAGATAATGTTTGGTGCATAAACTGTACTGTGAAGCTTCTATCCGCTCTTACCAATTATCAATTAATCAAAAGCTAGATCAATTATCTTCTTACTTCATATAAGTTTCAAAATGTTTGTTACCAACATAAGTATCGAAAAGTTAGGAATATCAAGCACTTTATTTTAGTTTGTTACTATTATCTTTTACTTTATTTCAGTTGCCAGAGAAACAATACACTTGAATTAATTGTAGAAAACTTCTAACATTTCAAAAAATAACAGTAAAGAAAAGATCAGACTTCTTAGGGATTGTCCACATATTTCTATATTATAGATAACAAATTTAATTGGACTATCTCCATTTTAAATCATTTCTTTGTTTAGATATCCAACATGAAAACATCTGTTTTAGTAAAATATCTGATGGCAGGAAGGGAAAGTGGAAAAACTTTGGTGTAATATAAATGAAATTTTTTCTGACTGTTTCTAGGAAAGCACAACAGCCACCAATTTCTGCAAGAGAGGAAAACCTGTTCACTTGTTTTACAGCACAGATAAATTTAAAACTTTTAAATATAAAATGATATTTTTATAAATGTCAGGTTCTTGATCAATTCGATAAAATAAGATTGTGGATGTTTTGTAAGTATCATGCAAAGAGATTCTGTAAAGTAAGAAAACAACTTCATTTGCCTTACACATTAAATCAATTTAATTCAATTCATCATATTAAGCCTGATTCCACTTGTTTCCTTATCTAGAGACATGTTAATTACTGTCACTAAATGACGAAGGCGTCAATCTTTTGATTGTTCTATTCTTAATTGCTATAAGCATTTCATGACAACTGTACCCTGATAAACTGCCACATCAATACCAAATCTTATTTAATACCTCACGGATTTGAGTACCTTCCATAAATAACTTATAACTGTTGCAATTAGCTGAGAATAATCAATAAGTTGAGATTATTTTTACAAAATGCCTGTCTTAAAAATAATATCTTAATTACGCATGTTAAACATCCAGTGGTTTAAAAAAGTTTAAACCAATTAAAGTTCCGGTAGGATAATTAAATACTACTGGTATTTCAAAGTAAAGACTTCCAATTGGATCTATTGAAATACTTTTGTTAAACTACCTGGTTCTTTCATGAAGGGGTTTTGTATATCAAATAAACATATATCATCTACAGGGGAAATATATCATTATTCAAATTTTTCATATGATAACCTGGGAATCTACATCTCTTTGTCATGGTGATAGCTCAATCGGACATGAATACAATTAACAATGCTATGACATTAGGTTGCATTCATCTGTCAAACTTTATCCTGAGAGAATGAGACACTATAGATAACATTTCTTCTTGTTTGTCCTTTAGTTAGCTTTCTTGTTTCCCTTAAGGATATATACTTTTTTTATAGGAAAGTCCTTAAGTTACATAATATAAGATATATTTTGAGAGAACTGTTTCTTGTAAAGTCCTTTAGTTAAGAATGAGTGGACAGCTTTCAAAATCCCTAAAGGATATATCCTATAGAATTAAACCAAGAGAACAGTTTTCTTGTAAAGTCTGTATATCAAGAATATAGACTGAAAACCTTCTCAGTATTTCCTGCAGTGGTCTTCATGTCCTACATCAACACACAGACAACCTCAACTGCTAGAAAAGTTCCAATAAAAGTTCAACCTCAGTATATTCTTAGAGAAGCTGTTTTGCCCTTGTGGAGTTTCTATCATCCCTGTATGTCCAACAGCTAGAGCTAACTAGCTTATCTAGGCTGGGCTGTACTACAGAATATGTCTGATAGCTACAGGGTTTCCTAGCTCTTATCATTGATAATTCACAGCATGTTCTTCTTATAGCTTGTCAATATGAGCATTAACTCTAACAATGTTCCAAAATCGCAATCAGGACAAATCTCTGCTAAAAAATACATTTCTGTTTGTTATATGTAAACATTTCTATGCAATTTCCTTATAGAGAAGATGCTGAAAATAGGTTTTTAGGGCGTTAGACCATCCTGAGTGCTCAAGATACAGCGAGCACCAACTATTGTGTGTGCGACAATCCAGAGTGCTCTAGATACAGCGAGCACCAACTATTGTGTGTGCGACCATCCTGAGTGCTCTAGATACAGCGAGAACCAACTATTGTGTGTGCAACCATCCTGAGTGCTCAAGATACAGCGAGCACCAACTATTGTTGTGCGGCAATCCAGAGTGCTCTAGATACAGCGAGCACCAACTATTGTGTGTGCGACCATCCTGAGTGCTCTAGATACAGCGAGAACCAACTATTGTGTGTGCAACCATCCTGAGTGCTCAAGATACAGCGAGCACCAACTATTGTGTGTGCGACCATCCTGAGTGCTCAAGATACAGCGAGCACCAACTATTGTGGGTTCGACCATCCCGAGTGCTCAAGATACAGCGAGCAACAACTATTGTGCAAAAAGAGAGCCATTAATTGTACCTTGATTGTCTATGAAAACTGAAATTCTTGTAATATTTTGAAATTTTAGCTATCTTTTCTTATACCACTTCATTCAACATCCTTAAATTTACAAATACATGACCTTTGGCTTGCTTAATTAATTATTACCTAATTATAAGGTTGACCTAATCACAGAAACCAAAATTTGACAAGAATTTCTAGTCAAGAAAAGAACGCGAGTTTTACAGCTTCAGTTTACAGGTAGAAATGCTATGATATATATAAGTGACCTTTTCCCCAAATAGAAATATCAAATATTGTTTACTTTGATCAAGTTACATTCAAAATAAATTCTCCCATCAAAAACATCCAACCTGTTGTCTATTTCTAGGAATTAAGTAATGCAATCATTCACTCATCGATTTATTCATTCATTTACATTGATTTAACATATTTATCAAAACAAAATGAGACATCCGTTTATATCGTGTTGTCATGGAAACAATATATTCTTGAAATTGTAAATAAGTGAAATTAGAAGGGACAGGCGGGCACACAGGTCAGTTTGGTATGTTAATAACAAGATTAATTGGAGAGAATTCTCGGACTCTCTCCTCTCCTACGCTCCCGTTGGCGTGGAAACGAAAATTGGCCATGGCACAGAGGTAGATGAGAAACCAGATATCTCGGCTTCCAGAAAAAGATGGGCTAATTTAATACTGTATTGTCACAGCGACGGCAAGGACAGACTACAGTGACAGCGCCAAGCACGTCAGAGTCAGCAATGCCGGCTATTTAGGTAGACATTGACAGATATTATAGCTTTGTCAACCTCTGTGAAATAGCTTTGTAAAGCTCCAATATCATAGCTCTGTGAAGTTTTCATTCATAGCAGTTTAAAGATCCTGTTAAGCTTTATAAAGATCCTATATCTTTGCCTTCTAAAGCTCTGATATCATACATCTGTAAAGCTTCAATATCTCTGTCTTTCAAACTTCTGATAACATAGCCCTGTAAAGCCCCAATATCATAGCCCTGTGAAGCTAAAATATCATAGCTCTGTAAAGATCAGATACGTTGATTCTGAAAAGCTCCAATATTATTTCCTGTAAAATGTACAGTACACAATGACAGAAACTGATTACAAATTCCATTGGGAGATCCAGAGAGAGGGTGAACAGGTACCTTTTTAACGTCTGGTTGTCAGTTGATGAAATTTAGAGTGCTTTCATCCAAATGAGTCCTAGATTTACCCCTGACACATTCTAAAAACACATCTTTGATTCTAGGTTATAGTTTTTTTGGACAAATTGATTGATATCACAGCTATAAAACCAGATATCATATCTAAAATATACCCATATTTCATGTCAAAATAAGACCCAGATATTATTGACATTATCATTTCAAGAAATCACAGTCATAACAGACCAAGATAAAAAAGTGTTGTAACAACAAGGGTGGGATACCTTAGATGTCACAGCTGACAAAATTCTTTCTCTACAAAGATATCCTTGCTTTTTAGATGAAGGTATTTCTGTACATTTTGACTGGTGTCATAACTTCATGAACCAATCGTATCCGACAAGGAGACACAAGTAACTGAGACATATGACCCTGAAGGGTTAAACAGATTGATGTCTGTATACAAGACAAACTGACTTCCATTGCTCAAAGTTTTGTGCGTAACATTGCAGACTGATGAGCATAAGTTAAAGCCAGGGAGCTGATTGAAAAAGAAGCAACTTCAAGTTGATTCTCTAGGACTGAGGCCACTAGAGCATGTTTCTGCTCAATGTGCAGAAGACGGTTTGTATTAATGAAATGCCAATGGCTTGCACTCTCCGCATGGTAGATATTGAGACACTTTTTTTACCCTCCAGCATTCAACTGATGTGAAACCTTGCTGGAACAACAATATCTGAATGACAATCAGCTGGTGAATTAAGTGTTAATCTGACAATCAAAATCCTTATAGCAGCATTTAAGTTGAATTTCGGAAGCTTATTGAATACTTCAATAACTCAATAAAAGTAAAAGAACATACTTAATCATTCCAATGACATCCATTATATTTGAAACAGCAGTATAAGAGAACACCGCCATACAATAGAAAGGTGTCAAAAACATGCTTTTTACAACAGTTTTTACACCTATAAGAGCATCCATCATATGAAACACCAAAATAAAGAAATGTGTCAAAATAATCTTTTTCTTCACCTGAAGAGCGAGATCAGTTCCCCTACATGTCAAGGAATCAATTACCCAGTTGCAGGAACCGTGTACCTGTCATTCAGTGATCTGGTCAAGAATCTCTAACCATGCCAATCAGCCACCCCCACACCCCTACGACCTCACAATTCCTCCTCTTTCAATGTGACATGGGCAATCTGGTGCAGGATCCACTGAAGGATCACCAGCTAATTGGGATCCAAACAGTTCTTACATGTTTGGTCATTCTGACAATGTTCATGAGCAGTCAGTACAGCAACGCAGGTTCAAATTACACTTGAGGTACAGTTTGAAAATTTCAAGAGATTTAAATGTAAGAATAATAAAACTCTTTTAGTTGAGTGAACAATTAGAGTTCCTGAAAAAATGACTTCATGTCATATGGTGTGTTGAATCAACAATTTGATCCATAGCTATTGCAGGTGGTGTAGAATAGACAACAAGTCCCCACTCATCCCCTTTGAGGGAGCCTCTGCACCTCCAGAAAGAAGTGCCTATCTAATTACGAGGGAACAAAGGCCTAACTAGCACAGCTGGCGGCGACCAAGGTGGGAAGTGTGATGCAGGTTAACAACGGTAATGTCAACAGCCTCATTAACGACTTGACAACACCAGAGGCCCCCATAAAATAACTCTTCAAAGCTCTGTGAATTCTAAATCAATGATTCAAGCTTGGATGAGATCACATAACCAGTTTGCTGTGATGAGGTGCGATTAGACCTCAACGTGTGGAGTATGGTGCTACTCGGCTGAGAGATGAGGCTTTATAACCGTGTAGCCATTTTTTACCTGCATCATCTTCAGACACTTTTACTGCTTATTTGGTCATCGGCTCATTTTCATTGACAGCTTTATGATTCCAGACAGTTTCCATTAAGCATTTCATATGATATGAAACATTTGATCACGTCGAGAGACTTCATGGAGGGTTTAGCATCCCTGTGATCTATCTGATCTGATCTATCTGGTCTGCATGTAACTGTTTATGAGCATGAAGAGTGCATGCAGGGCCGTTTTCATTGATAGAAAACTTACATAGGCACCATGGTCTATGGCATATCGGTAGATGGACATTTCAAGTATCATGATCCAGGTGTGGGACATGAAATGAGCTAATCACCTGAAATGAGCTAACCAAGAGTTTTCTGAAGCTTTTCCTCAGCCAGATACCAATCCAGCATCACACCCTGGGTAAACCAGGGACAGTTTGAGTGTTGTTCTATCCCTTCAATACTCAATGCCAGCAAGGAAGCAACAACTCCCATATTTACGGGTGTAACAATATATCAAACTACCATTGCATTGCAATAGTCATCGTTGCAATAGTTCTCTATCGATAGGGAAAACAATGGTCGTTGATAATATTAAAGATGTTATTTTTCCTAGAATATTTATATACATGATGACTTGTACAAGTATTTCAAGCAAGTTTATTTGAATTTACTTCACTTCTTTATGTTCAAGATGAGAATTTTTTTTTAATAGTGGCTGCAACAGTGGTATAGACCAAAAACAGTTTCATCAACCAGGTGTTCCTTATAAAATCTTTGGAAATCAAAGCTGAAATACGTTTGGATTTGGATCAAAAACGATTGCAATGGCAATTGCAGTAGTGGGTTACAACAGACTATAGTAATCGCAATAGTAGTTTGCAATAGTAAATTTAGGTGAATATAGTCACCAAACCATAATTTCAGCTCTGTTATGTTTTTCAACTCTGAGCATTCCATTGTTGATACCATGTTCTACTAACCAAACTTAAATTGATATTGTCTTGATATTTTCACAAACTTCATGGCATCAAATTGACTACTATTAAATGTCACTATACAACTTACTTTATCTTTGTGCTTGTTTCACTTGATAAAACATTGAAATGTACATTGAGGGGATGATAAAAGTGATACCACATACTGCAGCTCCCACCATTGTTTATCATGGCACAATAACACACACGCCATGTGCTCCTGTATTCTAATACAAACTATTCAGAATTGTGATGCAATAAAAGATATATCCCTATAGCGTTCAACAAACAATGTTAATATTGATCGATTCAAATGTCAAATGTACCATTATTGCTATAAACAGAAAATCTACAATACAGATTTACCAATTACAAAGGGAACACTATATTCTCTACAAAACTATTAACTGCATTTCATTTACTTGTTACTTCTCGATAAACCGAATTTTACATTATGGCAGCTCCTAAAATACACATTCCGTTTTGAAAATTCATATGCAACAAATCAAGAAAAAAGATTTTTTTGTGTTTTTTCAAACACAAATTATCAATTAAAAATAAATCTTTTCAACATGACCTAAGCTTATGAACATAGCAATTTCTGTAGATTATATGATTATAACATAAGATATCTGTATCTCATAAATTGATGGCCATAGTTTTATAAATTGAAAAATATCATGATAAATTAGATTAACGTTTTGATTATACATACAGGTCATATCCATCATAAAGCAGTTTGACTCAGCTATAATTCTGATATCATTATTAATTGCAAAAATTTCCAAATGAGCATGTCATATTTATGTCATGTTTAATTCATTACTTGTCTCCTAAAAGGAAATTATCATTATATATATCTCCTTTAAATAATTAATTATTTTTTTTTAAATTTCAAATTTCAAATTACAACTTCAATCAAAAGGAATTTGACATGATGAAATGTAACATCATTTAATTCATATTCATATGTGATAGAGCTTGAATCAGATGATCTGAAATCCGATTACAGCCTGATCTCCTCCATGTCCACAACTTTCAAGCTGTCATGCTAGCCACACATTAGCGGCCCATCTGATCGGCGGGCAGGGAGTTGAATTGAGAATGTCACTGCTAGCAATTCCCAAACACTCAAATCATTATTTCAGTCCATGTTTACATGAGATAGAACAAGCCTGTAACCACAGTTCTTAAAGATGTAATGCCAATATTTCATAATGCATAAGATTGGTTTGAAATAATGAAGTAAAAAAAATCAAATAAATGGGTATCAAAAGGCCAGATCGGAGTCAACAAGGGAAATAAAATAGCATTATCCACAGAGCTACTTAACATGGCTTCCAATAAAAGCAAATAGAATCGGCAGAGGCGCGAACTTCACTCAGAAGTAATTTAGAGATTCTTAGATCCTTTAGGCAAATAGTATCACACTGAAAAAGAAGGCGCCCAACAATGTTCGGCTGACACTTGACAAGTTTCTCCATAGTTTCTTCTTCCCTGACGGCTGTTTGAATATTGACAATCGGGTCTCATCTTGCAGTTTCAACAATTCCACTGTACTCTGCATCAACAGAAGTCATTTTACAGGTCAACCATTGTTTCAGACAGGCCGGCATATTTCCCCTCCGCTGGCTGATAACACTGCATGATGGCCATGCAAACAGTGTTTATTGATTAACAATTAATACAGATTTAGTATCAAGACACTTTTTGCCGATAATTACAACTGCTTGACATATTGCCACAAGTAAGGACCATCGTGCATTGCTGGAATGAATATAAAATGTCACTTGGCAACTGTTTTCTATGCGTCTACTCTTGTATAAGAGTTGTGAGAGTTCAAAGTCTGACCAGGGGTCAGCGGCAGCACGAGTTGCATCACTAGCTTCATGCTTCATTACCAGCCCTGATTTAAAGGGTTATTTTGGTAGCACTTAATGCTTCCGTGGTCTGTGATAATATCCTTGGCAACTTATAAAGGGCTCTTGGCTGGAAAGAACAGACACCATCCAACAACCCACAAAGCCCTGATAAGAACACACCCCTCCTTGACCTCTGAGTAAAGTTTACCGCTATAAATATTGAAAATGAAAAGAATTACTTAACCGATGAAAGAAAGGTGAATGAAAATATAAACAGCCTGCTATATATACTAAGTAATTATCTCTTTCAGCCCTGCGAGTCTTCTGAAGCCCAGAATCAAAGAAGGTCAGGTGCACACATGGACAAACAACTGTAATAAGAAGAAGAGTTACTAGAAGTTACTAGTTACGAGGCGAGATGATGGTTAGGAGACAATTACCTTCGTGATGAGACATATTGCCAATTATTACTGGTTATTGCAAAAGCTACATCACCTCAGGACTTGGGTAGAGTAATGAATTGACAGACTATTTTCTGCATTGATAGTTCCGGTAGGTATTTTCAAATGATGAAAATTTACTTTGCTTTCCAATACTTAATCAACTTACAATTACTTAACTGTAATAACAGAAATAGCACAATAAATTTGCTTTCAAACATGATAATTAAACTGCTGCATAGAATTACCTTTGATTCATTGACAAACCAAAAAATTGTAAAACCATCAAATCTATATGTAATTCAATGTATACAAAAAAGTAAACAAAACAATAAAATCATAATACTCTTTGAAGTAGCTCTGCAGATACAAATATGCTGTTGTAGCAGGAAGTTACAAATGAAGACATGCATGGACTCGTACTGTAAGTAACCTTGCTGGGTAAAAGTGATTTATAAATGTTAGTGTTTACCAATGAAAATTAGACACAGTTTGTACAGCACAATGCCGAAATAGATAATGATATTCTTTTGTAGAAAGTTACACATCAATTACAGTTAAATGTAAAGAAATACATAATGATATTTGATACACATAAGTTATGAGTAAGTAGGTGTAGAATGTTTATATCACAGACCATACATTACAGGAAGTCATGCTGATACAATATTTGCTTAACAAGCGTTATGTGTAAATATCAAATTTGATATTGCTTATGTTTTACCAAAGGGGAGGATGCAGGGTTTATATTTGAGAGGGTGTCACAAGTCCAACTAATGAAATAATTACTTTTAATCAAAGAATGTGTGTCTTAGCTTATTTACTTTTCTGGCATATATTTATGATGTATGAAAATTAGGATTCTCATATATATATAAGGAAATATCTTGGGAGGGGTGCTCTCTTCCCTCTGGATCTGCCAATGTACCCGAGGGTAGTAAACGATGATACTGTGTTGTAGCAGAGTACACTCAACATGTGAGTAGGTATGCGAGTCACACAAGCCAGCCAGTGTGCACCGCAGGCCAGACAGACTGACAGACGGACAGATAGAGATAGAGAGATGTTCTGCCTGGAAGGATGCACATGGATCTGACAGTGTGGAATCCGATTCAGACACTTCAATAACACACACTTATTGCGTAACACTTCCTTGTTGCAGTGACTCATTAAAATGTTACCAAAAATATATCAACTTATAAATAGTGTTAAGGCCAATTTTTTTACTTGTTTCATAGAGTTGCTCACATGCTTGTGGCAAATTAGAGAAATATATTTTTATCCTAATTCCCCTCCTTTGATAATAAATCTTTTTGCTTACAACTGAACCTTTTCATTTACACTGGACCAAAGTTATGTTCCCTTTCTCCACTTCCTTCCCATTGACCCATGGTCAAAAAAGCAAACCATGTGGTAGTGTGTTTAAAATTTTAGGGTTTATGTAACTTAATTGGTACAAACTTTTAACCCTTGAAATGTAAATAAAAGGAGAGGTATTGGCTTAGGATTTGCTATGGGAAGGTTTTTTTTTGGTGGGTGGGGGGGGGGGGAGAGGGGAGGGAGGGGGTTAGATACAGACAGTGAGTCAGCAACAGGCCGCAGCAAGTACCATCCTGCATGCATTCAGTTTAAGATTTTTATATGGTTTTGGATTAATTACTTTTAATTAATTGAGGCCAAGACATAAAGAAATTTGTTTGTCTTAAGTCTTCATGAAGTGTATGCATTTACTAGAGGTTGGATGTCTTGAGCTATCAGATATTCTTTTCACATGAAACAGGAAGGGGGTATATTAGTTACACATATACATGATCAAATACATTTTATTGTTCTATTCTCATTCTAGACACATCAATCTTTTAGCAAGTTTGAAGGTTCTATAAGGGGTTCATGAGAGATGGTAGAGAAAAGTACATGTTCTTGCACATTGAAGCTTGGCACAGGATCTCAACTCACTGACGCTCGTAAAGTTGGATAAGAAACTGCATGATAAGATAAGGTAAGGTTTTCTTGGCAGATTCAGTTTGAACATCACCTGTCTGCCTCTCACTCACGTCACTGCTCCCGTAATAAACATACGTTGTATACATCATAGACACAGGGTGCTTCTCCAGTCTTAACATCTTTGGTTGACTTTCTCCAAGTTCAAGTGTAACTTAATTGACTATTTTATTCTTAATTGTATGTTTAAGATTTTCAATATGAAAATAAGAAATTATGTATTGATCTGGTGTTTTGGTTAACAAACAGGTTTCTTTTTGGCCGGAATTACATAAAGATTTGCTCTTGAGGACATTTTCATGTTGTTGATTTAAGTCTGTATGTTTAAAACAACTCTGTATATATAGAACATCACATATTTTAAAAACAAAATTACTGTGAGTGAGTTACATTATTATCATATTTCTATTTATTGTGTACAAAATACTTCAATAATATTATGCCTGTTTTACCAGACAATGAACCCAAAAAGCTCTTTAAATCTTTAAAACCATGGTTCAAACAAAGTAGTAAAGTGTCAAACACAGATAAAACATAAAAAGTGTATTGCCAAGTACACAAACAGGGCAATAATTTACATACAAAACGGTCTCCTGCACAATAAGGTAGGAATGGCACAGAAATTATGAAAACAAACACGTTTCTTATTTCATTGGAATTCACAAACTTCAATGCCTCTTCAATATTTTCGGTTGCAATAAGTTAAGGAGGTGATCCTGTCAGCAATGGATATGATTAAACACATTACAAAGGCGCACCAGTAAAAATATATTCACCCATAAAGTGGTGTTTTACTACTTGCTTAAGCACAAACTTCAAACCAAATCAAAGTTAAGTCAACAAGTTCAGTGTTTATAGTGAACGAAAAAGTGCATCCTTGGAGAATCTTCAAACCACTAGACAATGAACTGAATGTTGCAGGGTCTAAACAGAAACTATAAAAGATGGTCAACTATTTTAGTTTAAAAGTCTTAGTTTTAACAGTGAAGTCCTCCTTTGGCACAATTCCTGGTAGCTATTGTTGACAGGGGAGACGGAGTAAACATAAGTTTATTCACTTACACGCGCTAGTTAAAACTTGCGTTGGAAGTGACAATGGCTGGTGCATTTCATTTATTAATTTAAAACTTACAATGACTCATAAATCCCAGGGGCTAAAGTGCCATTGGTCGAAAAATGAAAATATATCTCCATTCCTTTAGTAACTCCAGTCACTCACATATTTATAGTTTGTCAAAACAGTCATGAACTATTACTAAATGATGAGTATATATTTAGAGATATTCATAAAAATGAAATCAATATATATGTATAAAACATACATATTAAAATACCAAAATTTCTCTTAGTTAATCCTAACTAATCATCATTGATCATTTTTAATGATTTAAAAACAATTCCCAATACAACATAAATGGGGGTTTCATTGCACAGTTATCTGCTGAGTACTACCTTGTGACAGTCAAAATTTGATAAAGATGACACCTCTCATTTAGCTCTTCATTACATCGTTCAATGTCAGTCAACTGGGTCAATAATTCATTGTTAATCTAAGATAAACCAAAATGTGTCAAGTTGCTAATATCTAATTGACATGAATACCATTTGACTTGTTTACAGACTTAATGTTTACTTTCATGTTGACGAACTTCTAAGAGCAAAGTCAGAGGTTGATACTGACAGAAATTGAATGCTTGATGTTTGATATGTGACAACATATCTTTAGAATAAAGTATCCAGGTATACAGTGCAATACATTACACTTTATGTGTCATCTATTTACACCATGTTTAATTTACAAAATGGATATCCATCAATCATTTCAACAATGTGTCCAGTGAATCTATTCAGTAAAACATTCTGAAATGTCATCATTTGTCTCCACCAGTGAAATCTTGCTTGTATCAAGTCACAGAAAGATGAACTTGTGCTTGTGTCCTAGAAGAGGCAAAGTCACTTCTCTTGTAAATCATCCTGCCAACTGACTTGTGGAGGCTTTTCAGTCAAGGTCCAGAATTTGGCTTCAACATGCCTTTAGAAGCATCCGACATGGTGAAGCTGCATAATGCAACAACTCACCCTCCCTCCTCCGCCACCATTTCTGACGAACTATCTTTAGATTCAGTATATCTTATCAACTATAACGTTTTGCATGATATAATGAAATATATTGACATCATTTTGCTGCTATATAAGCATATGTAGATTGAGAGATTTATAAATCTCATACATATTACTATATGAAGGTAATAGTTTTAAACAAGCACCAAAATAATATTTTGCTTTGTTTCACTGTGGGGAAATATAAGATATGTAGGAAATTCTTTTAATATGTTGATCATGTTACACCATGTTTTTCTACAATAATTTCATATTTCTACAATGAAAGTCAAACCTCTTCAAAGAGTTCATATTTCTACTAAAAGTTTATATCTCTTTGAGAAACTTGTACCTCTTCAAGGAGTCTATGTGTCTACAAAGAGTTCATATTTATACAATAAGTTCTTATTTTTTACAAGAAGTTTGTATCTCTTCAAAAGTTTAATAATGCAAAAAAAATTAACATTTCTACAAGAAATTCTTATTTCTACCAGAGGGTCTTGTTTCTACAAAAAGTTCATATTTCAATAAGAGGTTAATATTTCATCAAGAAATTCCTTTTCTACAAGAAGTTATATCTCTACTAGAATGAATATACACAAAGGTAAAGTGAAAGCATGATCTAACTTTGCTGGAAAGAACTACCATGGGCATAAACAGTACAATTTATGCTAAGGTTTTAGTCACTAAACTTGATAGACACCTTTTTCAGGCAAATGAATATCATGTACTTTTCTGGCTGGTCTCGGCTTACAATTGTGATATACATATATTTCACTCGTGCAATAAATGCTGAGTTTCCTGAGTGCATACACATGAGAATATATCTTTTACTGAATGTGTTAAACTAGAAACTCTATCTTGTACATCAATCTCATCTTGCTTCTTCTTCCCACTCTACAAGTTTTCAACTTGCTGTAATGGCATGTGTAAATGTGAAAAAGAATATTCAAGTTATTGAGTCCCACTTGCACAATAGCAGTTTCTACATTGAAGATGCTGTGACACGTCTTCTTCTGTACTACACAAGTCGCAATGTTGTGGGACTTGCTTCACTCATTTGTTGTATTATCATAATCCATCACGCTCTAACATGCATACTCAGCTTGTAATTTCTTATAGTCAAACAATAACCCAGCGGCCTCAAAAAGATTAAATCAAAGCGCTCACTATTTCAATTGTTGCATGTCTTCCCAATATTGTCATATACATCAATTGATCTAAATTATGAACCAATAGAACTAAATTCACTTCTTTGAGGCAGTTTCTTCACATTCTCAATCTTGATGCCCCACATACAAAGTATACATGACATAAACACACTGATCAATCGCAACAATCAGCTCTTCTTTGAGGTTAAATGTTTTAGGTAAAATATTGACAATGTTTGAAATATTGATGTGATTTCTTGGGTCTAAGTGTACAAATGTTTGTAAATGCTCAAAGTAATAATAAAGTATGTTTCCTGCAAAAAAGGTCACGTTATGAAAAAGAAATATTTTGTGTAAATGTGTACTTTGCTAATGACAGTGGTAAGATACTGTACCTTTCTGCAAAGATCTTGAACAGATAAGTAATCCTGTACTTACCTGAAAATAGAAAGAAAAGAAAATTAGAAAACATATTTTCATTTGTTACAGTTTGAAGATGATTGACAGAGTGATCAGTTTGTAATTCGATTTGATACAAACTTGGAAAACTAATTTGTGTAATATGATTATTTGGCCATACAGAAAATTAAGACTTCTAAATTGAATTAGTTCAAAACTTGATTAATTTGGAATAAATATTTTCTTAAAACGACTCCCACTTATGTTACAAACCAAATGTTAATTCTAACTATATGACATATTTGACATATTGAGCTGTTCATAGCTCAACCCTGTGTTCAACGTGCTGTTCCTTTCAAAGTGTAATTAAAAGCTGCAAAATACATCTACTATTATATACAGGTGACCTTTAAAAAGCGCTTTGTCAAATGTGTGAATTAGTTACAAAAAATTATTTAAATTCAAAAGAAATAAACTTTGTATAACAAGATATTAGGCTTAATGAAAGAGTTTAAATTTACCGTATTAAGTTCAGCTCAGAAAATTAAGCTTTCATACTCACATTTTTTCTGTAATTTTATATTGAAAGTCACCTGATAATGTACAAATTTTTGGGAATCATCATTTGAGTATATTTAACTGTACTCTCAGAGTATGCAATTGTGAACGCTATCGAAAGGTTCTTGCATGTCTTCCACAGAGACGTTATTTATGTGGCCACATCATGTAGGTGGTCTTTCATAGAGATGATATATTGTAAAGTTATTCAAGCAGAGGTTGCAATGGGCAGGTGGCTGTTATATGGAGGTGGCTGCGTCAGCAGTTTCTACTGAAGTAGCAACAGGTTTCTTAATATAACTGGCTTTGATCCTTAACATTTTTGCTTTAAAAGATTTATTACACCTTTTGATAAAAAAAAAGATAAGTAATTGAGTCTTTCGGCAACCAATATCTACAAGAATACATATTTATGAACTTGAGATATGGCCATCAAAAGAAATTATTCAACAAATGGTTTTCGTTAAGAATATGACTTAAATTGATAATAGATTTGTTCAAAAATCTTTTAGCAAATATATACCCTACAACTCAATATAACTTTTCCTGATTAATGAACAAGCAATATAACTATGCCATTAAAGTTATTTACAAAAAGACAAGGAGGACAGCAACAAATTCTGTTTATTTACTGTATGATGTAGCTTATTCTGTATGGTGATAGATACTGCAAGCAAAAGACAATTCATGGAAGATGGAGAACCCAAACAAAAAACTTTCAATGGTATGTCTTACAAAAAATCTAAATCCCATACTAAAAACAAATCGCATCTTGATCTTAAAGCATTGAAAATTTAATGTGATCTCAAAAGTAGTACTGAGACTAATTTCTTGTCATTTGTTAGAACATATGTCCTTGTCAATGACCTTCAAATGTCCCAATCTTTTGAGAAAGAAACAGAATGGAACCGAGATGATGGAAATGAATGGCCGACAAATGGAGAGAACAATCATCTAAACATTATACATCTATTTCCAGTTAACCATCTCATCGTGGACAAGAGCAGGGCCAAGCAGGCTTGGTGTATAGACAACAAACTAATACGACTCGCAGATAGTAACGATGGCAATGGTCTAAATGACAGCCTGTGGCTACTAGCGGTGGTAAACACCCTCGAATGCTCATTGGTCGCTCCAGGTGCGATTTATTTTGAATATTTCTGACATTTCATTATAGTAGTGTATTTATAGTCGGTGTGCTCTAATCAATATGTTGAGGCTAGCTTGTTTCAAATAATGTACAGAATATACGCAGATAGGAGGACCAGCCTAGAAAGGTCACAACACATCAGGTCGCTCCGCTTAAATCAATACAATAGACAGAACAACAGGGGCAGACCGGCTTCTACTTTAGTGGCAGTGTCATCAGTAGATTTTTTGGACACTTTTACAGTGTCAACATTCTATCTTTTTAAAATATGGCAGTGTCATCAGTATTTTTTTTACACTTTGATAGTGTCAACATTATATTTTTTCAAAACTATGATAGTGTCAATGTCCCCCAGCTAGCTTGACCAGTGGCAGTGACAACATTGTTTTATGCAGCAGTAGTGTTCTCATTGTCTAACAATAGCAGTGACATCATCCTCTTTGTTTGATACCATGGAGGTGTCATCACTGTTTAAATTGGTGTGGTGGTACTGTTCTTATTGTCTCACCGTAATAGTGTCGTAATCATCATTTCTTTACACACCAGCATTGTCACATTGTCTGACAGTAGCAGTGTCTGTGTTATCATATAAAAGCAGTGTTATTCACTGTGTACTTTGTTTACTTTGTGTACTGTTTACTGTGTTTACTTTGTGTACTGTTTGCTGTGTTTACTTTGTGTACTGTTTACTGTGTTTAATTTGTGTACTGTTTACCGTGTGTACTGTGTTTACTTTGTGTACTGTATCTACTGTTTAATTTGTGTACCGTGTTTACCTTGTGTACTGTGTTTACTTTGAGTACTATGTTTACTGCGTTTACATTGTATACTGTATTTAATTTATGTACTGTGTTTACTGTTTAATTTGTGTATTGTGTTTACTTTGTGTACTGTATCTACTGTTTAATTTGTGTACTGTGTTTACCTTGTGTACCGTGTTTACTTTGTGTACTTTGTATACTGTGTTTAATTTATGTACTGTGTTTACTGTTTACTTTGTGTACTGTGCTTACTTGTGTACTGTGTTTACTGTGTTTATTGTGTTTACTTTGTGTACTGTGTTTACTTTGTGTACTGACAATGACATTGTATATGTACAGATAGTTAATTTTTGAACTGTTAAAAGCATTTAATATCCACTGTGAAAATGAATTTGTTCATGTTTTGAAAATTCGGATAGTCAAATGCAGTGATGAATGCAGCTATAAAGCATGTTGGACTTGTTTACAAAATTGGACATTTGTCACAATCTAACCAAACCAAGTTTTACACCAATTTTTAAGAGATCCAAATATTTATGGTAGAAGTCCCCTCTCACCACTCAAAATGTCACTTAAACAACTATATTATGAAAATTGTGACAAGTGTAAGCTAAAATTGACATTGTTGACCACAATCTGAATCTATTTGTTGAAGAGTTATTGCCATGGCTCTATATCTGTGAGGCATGAATAATTGCTAGCCTGCTTACCCAAATGCTGCAAAGCTCAAATCCAAATTTTCCCTGAAATGTTTTAGTGTAAAAAAACCTCAATGAATAAACATATAAGTTCAACTCTCGTTATAAAAGGCAATTGCAAAATTGTTTCATTTGTTTTGCATCCCAAAGACGTTTCTTTTGATTTGTCCTTGATGGTGCAGTATTTGAGTTAGAGAAGGTAATCTCCGTCCTCCGCCCATCAACGGGAGCAAGTGATGCAGGCATCGGGGCTTGGTGATGTCACTTTCAACGACAAATTAATGCATACGCGGAGACCAAATCAGACTGATATTCATTACAACAGAAGACCCACAGTCAGACGAAATCTGACAAAAAAATGGGAAATCAAATCACCCATTGTAATCAATTGCATAATATGATTGTTCAATCGGAAAATTACCATAGAAATGGAAAACCTTTCGATGGCAAAAGAGGACTGTCATCCTTGGCTTAAAGAGTGGGCGATTGCTTGATCACCACTTTCATAGTTCAATCCCTGATCACCACTTTCATAGTTCAGTCCTTGATGGGCACTGGTTGTACAGACACTGGCACAATGTTCTGTAGTTTCGCCATGAATCCGCAATGTAATGGGGGTAGAAAGAAAGAAAGAAAGAGAGAAAGAGTGAGAGTGAGAGTGAGAGTGAGAGTGAGAGAGAGTGAGAGAGTGAGAGAGAGAGAGAGAGAGAGAGAGAGAGAGAGGATATACGTAAGTGAGTTGGAAGATAAGGTTGGGGGATTCAGGAGAGGAAGAAGGGGGGGGGTCGTGATTTGGAGAAAATGAGCCAGGGGAAAAGGGAAACAATTCAGAAAGTACTAACGGGCATCATAGTAGCTTAGCATGTATATTGCCAACACACTCGCTCACCCATAAATCATTCTCATTTCTTTCTACTCTGCCTAAACGATCCATTATTCAAAGATGAAATCACACAGGACTAATGATCCAATTCCTTGAGTGTCACTGTTTCTGACCCTGGCATGTCACCAGATTCCACTAGATACCACCTGATCCATATTTATAAATAGACCCCTGCTTCAAAGTTTAAAGGCTAAACTCTCAGGAATTACAGTTCAATATCTCATCTCATTTGTTATTGTGTCAGAACATCAGAAATGATCAGTGGCATATCTCGACAGAAACCATCATTATGCGCTGTAACGATCCCCTCAACAACTGCAGTTATTCTATAACCATGTTAAGCTATCCTTTTTTAAATGTTATATTCTGCTCTCCTGGATTCTCGCACACAAGACAGATGAAAAAAGGAGTAAAAGATTTATATGAGAATGTTGCAGATAACAGTGTGTACATATCTCCTTAATTAAAATTCATTAGAAGTATTCTTATGCATTCTAATTTCAAGTCATCGTCAAACCATTGTCGAGTCAATATTATCAAAATAGTCTTTGGGTTTTTTTCACAAGTGTGGCAAGTAAATGATTATATTTTGAGTGCAAGAAATACAGGTCATCCTCACACCAAACAAAGGGAAAATTCTTCTAGAAGGATATTTACAATGCAGAACTTGACGAGACTGCGCTCAAGGTTACCATTCTCTCCAGACAGCCATTGCCTAATGTCCCCCTCAACTGGGCCCCCACTGAGCTCTTCCTCCAGCTTTATATCATTGTTGAACATTTCTCTGTGCGCAATGACTTGCTGACAGCTCTTTGTGTTTAAAATCAATTGCTTTCCTAATGGACAACGTCATACTTAGAAATAAGCTTTTGCCAAAAACTAATTCTATTACATTACCTCAGAATGTTTGCTATAATGTAGGGTAATGTATCTGATAATCGAAGACGAATGAGAATGGTGTTTTTGTACATATTTGATTGCTTCTGTCATCTTATTTTGTTTGAATAATGTCACATAAATGTCACCTCATTAGAAGCAAGGCGGTGTACAGACATTTGTCATTATTCATTGTTTTTTCAATATTGATTTGTATCATGCAAAGAGCAAACTGATTGATTTTCTTAGTATTGCCCTAATTTGTGTTCAGGGTATTAAATTAAACCAATATATATCGTACACGGAGGACAATTTGTAACATTTCAATGTTAATATTTGTTGAAAGTAACCATGTAAGTTTCAGATCTTCAAAGATTTTTTAAAAATCACTTTCATGAAAGGTTTATCAGTGAATGTATATTTTCAAAATACTAACTATTAAAACTTTAAACACCAAAACTATTGAAAAGAGGGACTGAGCTCCGTTGTAACAAGATGAGAAAATCTTCCAAGGTATGGGCAAATGATGCACAATTGATATTGTGGTTGCTTGAGTTATCTCCCTTTGTAGTCTCACATTTTACTGGTGTTTCCTAATGCAGTGATGTCACTTAAGGAAGATATATAAGGTTACATGACAGCTGTATGTGTATCATATCAAGACATGTACAAATGCAGGGAGGAAGCTCATGGCAGTGGGATGTAGTTGCTATGAGAGCACTGACTGGAACTTGTAGAACTGTAAATTTAAGTGAAATATTACGCACCACTAAAACTGCAAAAAAAGGTTCTCCAAAGTAAACTAATATTCTTATCCCCACACACCAAATGAAAATGTTTACTTGTTGGGTCTTTTAATTTTTTCCTTGGCTGAAGTTCTTGTGAGGGAGAAATACATTTAAAAGTATAATTGTCTAATTTTTGACAAGTTTCATATTTTATACAAAGACACAAATTTCTATCACTAAGAGAGATTACATGTATTAAAATTGACCAAAAAATTTAATTGATTTCTGTATGATGATATTTACAATTGTCTGATATAATTTTGAAATTTGCATTGTCAATATTTAGGAAAGTCAACCATCAGAAAGAGATAATGAACTTGGATCATCAAGTCTCCCCTCCTGACATCATTCATAGAGCAAATGCATTTGAACCTTGAACAGAAAGTGGTGGAAGCTGCTGTAAAATACTTCCCTCCATGCTGCTATCCTGAATGATGTGAACCAAAACGATATTTGGGTAACAACAATTTGACACAGCTAATTGTGTTGTTATGGAGACACTAACAAAGTATCAGCAGTGGGATAACAACAGCATACAAAACTTTGTTAACAACCTAGAGATTTGTAGTCATCTATATCTGTGCATTATGTATGCCTGTCTCTGTTAAACTATACAGAAGTTGGTTGTTGAGCAGAGTTGCCAATGTAGGTGAATTTAACAAAGATACAATTTTATCAATTAAGAATTCTAGGAAACTTCATAAATGTAACCTCCTATTGATGTGAGATAAAATTTGATAAGCCTACAACATTTGATTTCAAACAATGTTTTCCAGATCCAAGCATTAAGAAGCATTTTGTGAGAATAAGCAAATGGCATTACTAAATATACACTTCAGGTTTTTAATTTTTCATAGCTTGACAATATATCGAGCTTCTGTACATCCATACCAGCATTCTTCAAACTTGCATCAAATTGTATTCGTACCTTCACATGATATACATGTAGTTATATCAACCTTAACAATGTAGAGATTGCATTTTTAAAGACATAGAAAGCACAATAATAACAACGGATAATAATGCACAGACAACAACCACTATTCCTGATACTACCTCTGTAGTTTATTTTGAAAACAAAATCTTGCTCCCCTTTATGTAATACAAACAATGACAGCAAGATTCAGAAGCATTCATAAAATCTCTCCTCATGTCTATCAACAGCTTAGATAACAGAAAGGCAATTGATCGATCTTGAGATACTCTTAACCATTTGGTCAAAACACAATCTGCATTAGATTGGTCTGACCAATAAGGATTATTCAAGCAATTCTGCAGGCAAATAGTGAATACATATACAATTAGAAATGATTATATCTCAAAACATTACAAAATGGAGACGGATCAAAGATCTACAGAATGTTGATGATGTGACACTGAAGACAACAGGAACTGTATGAACTTCAGCCAGTGTCAATACAGTGTCTCAATCTTTCTAATATCATAAGATATAAGGAAACAATCTAAAAATCCATACAGTTTGCTCAAGGGAAATGAAAAGTAATTCTTAAGAGGTGTTTCTAATACAGTTCACCCACATCAATCATAGTTGACAGCCCCTGGCTAGGAAACACTGACTTCCCAATTGGTCACCTCTCTCAGCTATGGAACATGTCTAGCTACAGAAGAAACAACTCACACTCAAGAGCATAATGATGGAAGAAAGAGGAAAGATGTGAAATGATTCAAACCGGTTAACGAAGTCAAAGGATACACAGGGCATGTCATGTCAAACAGAGAACATTTTAATTCAAAACAACCACCAATGAAAATAATCTCTTTTTTAACATCTCTCTTGCTGCTTAGGGAAAGGGCACCATGATCTAAAGGGACCATTTATGGTTTCAACAAGTTGTGAATACCATTTCCTTACTCAAATGCATGACTATAGTTGCAAGAGAAAGATATCTGAACATTAATCACTGACAAATTATGAAGAAAGCGTGTCTTAAAATGATAAAAAGTTCAGAAAACTTCCTCTGCTAAGGAATGTAGAATATTATAGCTCAAACATTTGACAAACACTGACACACCATGAAGAGAACAGGCTGAAAAGTCTCCCAACTGAAGACTATTTCTAAAAAACAAAACCAGCCAAAACCACACACCAAGAAAGTTAAAGTTAAAGTTCTAGTAGGCAAAAGAGAAATTTGACTAGTGCATCATGTTAGAAATCGGACAACATGAGTACAAGAAAGCTCTTTGAACTGTGAAAATTGTATAGTTATGGAGTAATATTGTATAGCTGCAGAGACCACAAAGCTTTTTCTAGTCAAAGGTTAATCGACTGCAAGAAGTAAGAAAGTATTTGGTTGCTATAAGTTGCATTTGGCACACTAGGCCTGACTTGTCGACAGGTTCATGTTGAATCTAGATGACTTTCACAAACCTCGAAGTCATGTTGTTGGAGAAAGAATACATGAGTGAAGCTGACAAAATTTGCCAAAACATTTGTGAACTAAAAGTACAATAATAACTCTTATGCATTAAATTAAGGAATTCTTTTACATCACTGTTACACAATGACCCACTGTTGTCACTTAGTGCCAAACAATCAACCATATTTTAGTTTCATAACACAATGCAAAAACCCAGAACTGTGTTTTGGAGATTCATGATGAAATCTTTGATTCTGTGGCAATAAATATTTCCTTTCCATTATGCATGAGGCTACTCATGGCTCATTAAATCTTACATGATACCAAATCCATAGTGAACCATTCCCACTCTGTTCAAGAACTGAATCCCTTTTATGAGAGCTATATGACTACAGGTGCTTGGTTACAGAATTTTGCAATTCCTGGAACATTCTGGTACACGCAAAGTCTTTGAATGAATGTGTTAACATTATATGTCACTTGAAGAACAATACTTTGCATCTAAAACCTTTCCATGCAAGCATTTTAAGAAATCTTCCAATGCCTCAGATATGTTCCAATCAGTGCCTTGAACCAACAGTGATACATTTCCCAGGTTTTCGGGGGAAACCAGGCATGAGTTGAAGAAATCCAACGTGACAAGCATATCATAAAAAACTCCTTATGATTCCCAGGACAGGATGGTCGCAGACTAAATGACGGAAAGACTGCTCTGATTCCATGAATACCATTAACATAGATATTGCCGATTCAGCATATTTGTGACAAGCTTAAATATACACTGATCCGTGTAGTCATCAAATTTAGCTTATCAATGCGGAGGGGGCAGAGTACGTGGGGTTTAACACACCATAGAAAATACAGCAACTGCTTCTTGAAACTAATAACTACTTGACACAAGCAATACAACAATTGATTTTTAAAGGATACAACAATACCTTGGAAGAGGACTAGAGACAGAGATTTCACATTTGATTTAGAGTTGATATAGATCCATATGTCAAAAAGGATGCGCGGTATAATCAGTATATCGGTATAAAGCAAACAGAAACAAAATGATACATATCAGTACATCCAATACATCAGAGGTTTTAAATCAACAATTTCCATCTAAAATTGCAAACAAACAAAACCAAAAAGTTGTAAACAAAGGAGAAAATAGAAAAGAATGTTAAAAGTCCAAAACCAGTCACTGAATTATCTCTCTTTATCAAACGGAGGCCAGCTGAGCATTGATCACTGTTCTAATTGCTGTAATTTAGTTAAGAGAGCATGGAAAACTAAAATATGAAAAGTGCAAATATACTGCACTACATATTGCAATACAGAAATGAGGAGCGATACCCATCCTTATATGTCACTGATTTAATTGTTCAACTAAAGATAAGAATGACTTAATCATTTCACCATGTTGGCTTCAGATGACCAACAAGCTTGTGTCGATGGTCAAGCAATTCAGGTTCTTTCCATATCTACTGTGTGAAATAAGTCTGTAAATACTGAAATCCTACTTACAGTTTAAACAAAATATATTTAATATCTACATTAATATATTCGGCAATCAAGATTTATATTTAGTCAAGTTTAGAATTGAACTTTAAATCAAACCACATACAATATTTTTGTAACCATTACATCATGTGATTTCAAAGGTACCTTGTGACAAAGTTTTCTTCTGGAGACAAGATGACTCATGGTAATATTTAATATCTCTTACTCATCAAGCAGTCGACGTTTCTTGCACCTTTATCTACCTATAAGCCCCTAGCTGTCATGGTATTACAGTAATCAATAATCTCATCAGGGACTCTTAGTATTAATTACATTAATGTCATCCACATGTACCTATCCCTTTCAAGTTAATGATGATGAACAAGGCTTAGTGAAATGAAACACACAAAAAGTGTAATCTTGTTCTATTCCCGTCACCATCTACCCGTGTGACCTTACCTGGGCCTCATGATTACCATACCTGGATGATTGTCCCAACAGGTGCTTGCTTTGATATGGGCAGAACACGTCACCTACTGAAATACTTCAATGAATCCATAGCTTTACACTAGGTAATACCTGAAGGTGAGCTGCCAATTACTGTGGAGGTTTATAAGTAATACATCTATATTGGAGCTGCAGATTATCTTTCAGGTATATTAGTAACGAGTCCATATTGGTAGATTATGCAAAGGTTAATTATAAATGATTGACCATTAGATATAGGCCAAATAGGATACTAAGCCAACAATCTCGTCAATTGCCAATGAGTGTAGTTCGGAAATAATTAACTGTGCTCAGTGCATAAGACTTTCAATTGTTATAAAGATAGTTTGGGAGCCATTAAGATATAAGAGTGAGCTGGGTTGGTGTTTAATGCTGCTTTCAAGATTATTTGACTTATATCGCGGCTGCTAGTATTATTGCAGGGAGAAAGCACGCAACACCATTATGGCTATGCATTGAGGTGAAAACTACAAGGACTGACTGGAACTAGCGAACCTTGGGTGGTACTGCGCTTAAATTCAGTGTAGCATTGCACCCAAACCTGACTGTGTGTTGAACAGTTCTCTACTGCAGACAAAGTTGCCGAGCTACTGGCGGGATTCGAACCACTGACCTCTTGATCCGAAGCCGAACTCGCTAACCATTGCGCTATCCCACCCCCATCAAGATTTAGAAGTCTTATTGCTGTCTTAATTGGTATGCATTGACCATATCATTTTCATAGGTCCCTTTGTCATATAATTTTTTCAAATAAAAACATATCTTCTTCTGAATATTCAGAAACTTCAGGTGTACAAAATTAAACAATTCAAGCATGGGCCTACAGGCTTGCTAACTTTTCTGCTTGAACTTTGCAGGCATTGTTTCTGGAAAATTTGCCTGCCAAGCAAAAAACGTCTCTGGCATATTCAATCACTTTGTCCACTCTTTGAGCTCGTGATTTCTACAATAATGCAAGAAGAATATTTTGGACATTCATACGTTTGACCCAATTACAACCTTGGTGTTCTATCATGCAAATACCTGGGCCATAGGGATATACTTATTCATTGAGATTAGCATTCATTAGCATCAAAATACATACATGATGTTCAAGCAGACAACGGTTAGAATGGAACATTTCACAAAACATCGAAATGTCTTCGACATTTATTTGTTATTTTCACAAAGGCATTTTTTCATCAACTGTTTCTTTTACTGAATTTTTCCTTGTATGCATTTTATTAATAGTTCCTTTTCTTCCCAATTGATCCTGAAGCAAGTCCAGTAAACATCATAATGGGAGATCTAAAAGTTCGGTTGAGGAAGAATGACACCTTACCTTTCTGTGGACTCTGAATTAAAAAATGTTGTCTTTAAAAGAAATAAAACATTGCTTTTCTATAGGATTTATCTCACTTTTAACCAATTGAAAGCCCTATCTCAAAAAGAAAATTTCAAATAATGATTTATGAAAAAAATTCAAGGAAAGAAAGAAAGAAACTTCATACCCAAAGAAATTAAATGTTGTAATTCTAAACAAATAGTGAACCATAACTGCCACTTTTAAATAAGAGAAATTTACATTATGTTTAATTCAGTCATGAGCCATAGAGAGAAGGATGCTTCTTGTTTTATGGTTGTTCAAACAGTTCTTTTGTATTGATTCCATTAAAATCATAATAAAACATTAATTCAAACGTGTGAAGGTTATTTATGATTTCTCTATCTAATGCATCCACTTGGACTTATGCACCTATGGATTTTTTATATATGGCATCACGAAATAAAAAAAATGTCAAATTTTGCTCTCCCATCTTGTTAAAGAGATTCCAAAATGACTTTTGAATTAAGCTTTTCATGGGCATTTATTCTAAATCAATTTGAAATGAATCAAACAAGTGCATTGTTTGTTCTTAAAGGGTAACTCTGTTTCAGTCATATTTATCTTCCATGGATGGAAATATCTTATACATAATAACTCATATAAAGCGTTTCTTTATCCCATGAGTTTACAATTCCGTTAGGGTAATAATGTACCGCCAGTGAGCACATTGCATTGCCTCAAAGTGAATATTAGGCGTAAAATAACCCTGGTTAATAGCATTATTATTTTAAATGCAATCCATTTCATAATTCCCACTCTGTGGTCTGTGCAACATTATGCAATGTGGTAACATCTGAATGAATTAGCCGTAAATGGGAAAAAAACAGTAAGACATAGTAGTACTTGTATTTAATGTATACTACATATTTGATTTACATTATACATTGGAAGCAATCTCTAAGGAAAATCATTTCAATGATTGGTAATATTTGAATATTAAGGCCTGGCTACTGTCTGCATTTCCTGCAAACTGGAGCATCATGATGTCATTGTCCAGTTTGCAATAAAGTAGTAACTTTTGGCATACTGAGATCAAAACAAATGGCATGCTCGTAGTGACATCATCGTAGAAACATTAAAATAACATCTTTTTCTTATCCATGTTCACCTTCTATTTTTAATAAAACATACAAAGGAAGATGTAAGTATGGTTTACTTTTAATTTTTTTAATGCAATTTTTTTAAATTTGAAGAAAAAAGTGTGCTCATTTGAGTACATTGCGTAAAGGTAGCTACGCCCATGGCAACAACAAAAAAACAAGGAAAACATTGAGCATGTATCACAAACACCAACTGACAGTGTTCCCCTCACCAAATGAATTACTAGATATTAAATTCCTATAGTTAGGATATCCCTTAACTCAGACTATTAACAGATATCGGTAATGTGTTCAGATAGAAGAGTTTAAATTTCATCGAATAATGAACTCTGAAACACAGAATTGACCATAATACAAGAAAAATCAGAATACCAGTTGCTATAGATACCACTGCACCCTGCATTTCTGTACCACTTCAGAAATTGGATGATGCTCATACCAAGTTTCAGAGCTGAGATGCAAAGACAGCGAGTTTTGCCCAGTAAAAATAGAATATCGGTGTACAGAGAAGTGATTTAACTAAGAAAATTTAGTAATTTTGAACTATCAACAGGCACCCTTTCAGTATTTAGGTAAAACTCCCGGTTTTTATTTCTGCTCTGGAAATGATTTTGGATGGACAAACAGGGGTTGAATAATAAAAAAAAAGCCGAGAGACCTTTAAGCTGTTTAATGTATGGATAAATAAGCTATGTTGTTAAAACCTTTACACTCTAAAATTCACATATCATTGAAGTCTGGAGTTTTTAACAAATTACATATTTAGCAAATATACAATGATTATTTTCTATACTTGAACTGTGCAATTTCAATGTAGTTGGGGAGTTAAAAACATAAAACTTGCACAATAAAATCAAAAGTAATTGACTAATTGGACAAATGAGGAAACTTTAAGAGAAAGTTAGGGAGGAAACAAGAACTTATTAAGATACAATCTGATGAAACAGGCAGCAACTCAATCCTAAATTCTTTGTAAATAATCCAAGCGAATCTGCCAGGGATTCTGGAACTCATTCATGAAAATTCATGGGACGAAAATTAGGATACATCACGACATTAATGACCACAAACTTAATGAGAGGACAAAGGTCAACCTCCTACACCATTTTGATTGTGAATCATTACTCTCTGATCAATAAATGTTTAAGATTGTGATCATCAGACTCCCATACACCCTCCATTATTCCTGCAGCTCTGGATCGTCCTCTGTTATGTTAACTGCTTCTTCTACCATCGTATGTCAAACAATATTTCGTTCTCAAAAAAACAAGCATTCTAGTTACAGGTTATGTCATTTCATTGTTATTATGATAAAAAAGATCTTAGATCAATAGATGTGACGTCAGGTCTTGTACATAAAAAAACAAAATCAAAAGAGCATTTTGTAACTGGAGTGAAATTTAAAATGGCACCTTCTTGTATCAAAGGAACAAAAAGTTATGCTCTTTCTTCAAAACCAACCTGTCAAAACTATTACTTGGAAGGGAATGACAAAATCAGAGAGACTTTTGTATAATATATCAGAATTATTACTACTTTTTCCATTTGTCTAATCACTGTAATGTCTAAAATAGAATAAATACCTTGTCAGCTCATATCCTTATTTGTTTAAAGAAATTATGTTTATAGTATTGCAATATATTGTCTCTTATGGCAATACATCGAAGTACCAGGGACCCTCACGATATAAATATCCTGATACATTGTCTAAATGTGTTTTGTATCGATGCACTCATATCACGCAGTTGATGATGCAAAAATTGATACTATTGATGAACCACTAATTCTAAATGGCTTTAGGGCATAGCTTAAAGGTACTAACTTTTCAACCTCCAGTCAAACCTAACATAATGTAGAAGCGAATTACAAATTTCACGATAAAGATGATTTGAGTCTAGGACCTCAGGGTTCAGAGTCAAGACACTCTACCAAGTGAGCCAAAGGGACATCCTACTAAACCAAGTCAATATTTGACCTCTCCCTGTCACATCATAGTTTCCCATTTTCATATACTTTGAATAGTGAACATATCCCTTCACTAGGAATAAAAAGGTAATCACATTCAAATCACTCATGATAAAACTAACATTTTTTTTCAATTTACCGGGTAACTAGGAATTTTGTTATTCGATTCAATTTAGTAATATGATTTTAATAGAACCTTGAAAACGTTTTTCAGATCCTGTCAGAAAGCAATAACATTGGTAATAAACATGGCTCATTTAATATCACCTCATCAACCAGTCTCTCATCAAAGAATCTTGCACAATCGAGTCTTGCTCAGCAGTCGGTGGCCATCACATGAGATGTACATTAGATTGGAGGAGTATTCCATGAGCTACAAACAGCCCCGTCTACAGGAAACACTGGCGCTCAAGCAAGGTGACATGAATGTTGAGAGATAGAAGTCTTGTTCACACCGAGCATTATTATACAACAAGTGCATCCAGGCCATCATTGTTTTTAGGAAGTGTTATAATTCTAACATGACGCCTCCAGGACACCCCATCTCTGAGATCGGTAGACACGCATAGCATTTCAATGCATAAATCCCAAAGGCAGTATTCTTTCAACAGTAGTATCATCACAGTGCAGTTAGTTCATAGATCTATCTCTAGATGTTTTGGGACGTAGAGTCTCTAGTACAAACAAACTGATCTAATTAAGCATTCCTTAATTCATCAATTTAACTTTCAGTAAGTTATCAAAATTAATAAAGATCATGCCTGTAATATCATACACATATGTAAAACACATTAACTATGTTTAATGAGATAGACTGATGTAATGTATGTTAATAAAGAAATATGTTTGTGTATCACTAGATTAATCTAATGAACCATCAGATGTGTGTGAATGATAAGCACAAAATAAGAGGTAAGGTGAGGTGAGTTGGTGTTTAAGGCCGCTTTCAAGATTATTTCACTTATATCGCGGCTGCTAGTATTATTGCTGGGAGAAAGCACGCAACACCATCGTGGCTATGCATTGCGGTGAAAACTGCGAGCATCAACTGGAACTAGCGAACCATGGGTGGTACTGCGCTGACTTTCAGTGTAGCATTGCACCCAAACCTGACTGCGTATAGAACAGTTCTCTACAAAACCTACATATCTCTAAATCCATGCTATAATGCATATATGTCCTGTTTATGTCCACATGTATACTAATTTTCTCAAGCTTACCAAGTATATACTGCATAAATGTAAATGCAAATAGCAGTCACAAGCTTACTGATGATGTACTGTCCATGTGTAAATGTATACAATAGTCACATGCTTACTGATGATTTACTGCGCATGTGTAAATGTATACAATAGTCACAAGCTTACTGATGATGTACTGTCCATGTGTAAATGTATACAATAGTCACAAGCTTACTGATGATGTACTGTCCATGTGTAAATGTATACAATAGTCACATGCTTACTGATGATGTGCTGTCCATGTGTAAATGTATACAATAGTCACAAGCTTACTGATGATGTACTGTCCATGTGTAAATGTATACAATAGTCACATGCTTACTGATGATGTACTGTCCATGTGTAAATGTATACAATAGTCACAAGCTTACTGATGATGTACTGCGCATGTGTAAATGTATACAATAGTCACAAGCTTACTGATGATGTACTGCGCATGTGTAAATGTATACAATAGTCACATGCTTACTGATGATGTACTGTCCATGTGTAAATGTATACAATAGTCACAAGCTTACTGATGATGTACTCCATATGTTAAATGCAACCAATAGTCAAGCTTACCAAAGATGTACTGCTTATGTTAAATGCAACCAATAGTCAAGCTTACCAACGATGTACTGCTTATGTTAAATACAACCAATAGTCAAGCTTACCAATGATGTACTGCATCAGTTAAATGCAACCAATAGTCAAGCTTACCAAAGATGTACTGCTTATGTTAAATGCAACCAATAGTCAAGCTTACCAAAGATGTACTGCTTATGTTAAATGCAACCAATAGTCAAGCTTACCAATTATGTACTGCATGCCACCTATCCAGGTCGAGAAAGCTTTCCGCTTCGATGCAGGAGAACCAGGATGTGACCGGGAATGGGTCTGGCCCTCGGGCCCCAGTTCTGAGAGTGAACGTCTTGGTGCATCGTCAACCTCTGTCACCAGCACAGTAGGCAGGTTGGTTAGTGACTGGCTGTTGGTTATGGGTTTAGATCCTTTTTCCATTGTACAACTTGTCCGCACAAAATTTCAGTGTCCTTATACAGGAATATGCACAAAGATGTTTTACAATGTGTTCCAAACTTCACTTATTTTTCAGAAAATATCCTCACAATGTGAACATAGTACTTTGGGACATTCTCAACAAAACATTTGTCTGAGTAATTTCCTCCAGAAAATTCCTCCTTGTTGGGAATAGAAAGTGTTTTCACTGCAGCACACTAATATTAGAAGCACAAGTCACAGCTTGATGCATATTTGTAAATAAATATTTCTGGCAACTTATGTTCAACTTTCAAAATCTGCAATAAAAACATTTATAAGTTACCCTCATACCACTCATGCCTTTGTCATTTCTGTTCCAGACCAGCCTGATCTCATCAATATCCAACCTTCTTCCATCCATCCAATCCATCTCACAACAAATCATGCATTCCTCCCCCAGCAGCCACCAATACATCCTCCAATATTTCATCAATGAGTTTTCTATTTTGATAGCCTTCATCAACAAAAAGCCCATATCTCAATTCACAGACTATTTCCAAAAGGCGGGGAATCTTTGAACTAACATTGAACCATCATTGAAAGACGGAACTTTTGAACTAACATTGAAACATCATTGAAAGGCAGAACTTTAATATCTGACAATCTATCAAAACTGTTGTAAACTTAACCTGTACCCATCACAGTCTGTAAACCCTAGCTTTTATCTTTCCATTCTTGGATCTCTTAGATATGTTTTGGCACCACAGCCTGTAAACCCTAGGTTCCATCCATTAATTGTGTTCTGTCTGCATCTTATCTGTAACCACAGCCTCAGAATATATCTATCAAATTCTAATCTATTTACACCTTAACCTGTATCACAAAAACCTGTAAAAAATAACCTGTCAAATCTTAATATTCAAAGTAAAGCATGACAACAAGCAAAGTCAATGTTCTATCCACTAACATTCAGGTCTATTTGCATCTTTGCCTTGCTCATGTTAAACATCTAAGAATTTACCAAAGAGTTTACCTACAGCACTTCACACAATCAACTGGCAATTGGACACCACAGCATAAAATTAACCAGAGGAGCAATGAGAGTGGGTCAGCATAGAATTAACCAGAGGAGCAATGAGAGTGGGTCAGCATAGAATTAACCAGAGGAGCAATGAGAGTGGGTCAGCATAGAATTAACCAGAGGAGCAATGAGAGTGGGTCAGCATAGAAATAAATATGGGAGTTACCTTCAGCAATAACAGCTGAAATGATCACAAAGTCACTGTCCAGTGATAAAATAATCCTCTGACTTTTACCTCTATATTCCTGAGATTTCCTTTCCACTCCAATGTAGTGAGATCTTTGATTTACAAATATAATTTAGTCAATGAATGGAAGTGGATAAAATTTAATTTTGAAAATAAAAGGCCTAAAAAAAAAGAAGATTGTTTTGACTTCAAATTTCATGTTTGATATGATATGCTTTGAACGAAAATAAACATTACATAACATTAATAAGATTCTTTTATTGGTCAAATGTCTCTGTACAATGTTTTTCTGACAACACTTTTTAACCATTAATTTGGTAGTTTTCTGAAGGTCTGACTAGGAAATACCTGTGTGTACTACATAAATGTGATTTCTTTGACTTCCACATCTTACTTTTCAATTAATACATCCCATTGAGGATAAAGATATTTAATTGTTCTTCTTTAACAAATCACTACTGTACAAAAGTACAGCCTGAAAGGTTGCTTCTGTGATAAATGAGGTCATTGGGTCTTTGAATCATATTCTTCCTGTATAATGGTAGATGGAAATATGCTGTTAACATGATTTATGAGTATGCAAGTCCAAGTCATAGAAGCTAATTCAAAATATATAAAGGAAATACTTAAAATTAAAGAGAGTACATTGATAAGACTTAAGATAAGGGTTATGCAGATGATCCCATACTTTTTAATGAATTAATGGATAAAACAATACAGTAATATGTTTTAGAACATAAAACTAAGAGTTGAAAGAAGAAGCATTAAACCCTCTTATTTCAGTCTTATTCCTGATTAGAAATGAATTGCAGAATTGGTAGTGATATCAATAAATTCAGTGAAAGTACATATTGAAATAGATATAGCAGTAGGAATTGAAACATCTAGTATCTACAGTGTAGTTATGTTTTGGCCTCCTTCTCATAAGACTTAAGCAACTTTAACATGGAAATTCAACTTAAACATTCCGGTGTAACACATTCAGTGCACGAGTCTAAACATCTGACACATCCAACAGAGCGAACACGAACAACCCCAGAGGCTACACAGTCTCAACATAAATCATCTTGCGTCCTTGCTGCTTTTGAACTTATTACATCATCTTCATAATTTTTCTATTTACAAAGAAAAAGGCGAAAATCTCATTAATCACTAGAAATGGTACAAAGCTTTTGCTTGCAATTGGCGATTAGATTTGTGAAAGATTGGATACAGGGATTTTCTTGCCGTAGTTGATTAGACGTCAAATATCAGCTGTTTGGGAGTATTTCATCTCACCCCAAGGGAGACTGGTGCATGAACTCAACCCGTTATCACTGAAAGAATGCCGAGGATCTTATAAAGTACGAGATATCACCCTGAAATCACTCCATCATTTACCAAGAGATGCTAGGATGTTCTTCTAACTGATATTTGGAACATCATCTTACAAGAGGGAATCCAATCCACAAGATACAACAAAATAAAAGGTTTTTGATGTTCCGTCTGATGAAGGAGTAAACATATACTACAAAATGTTGTGATTTTCACTAAAGGAAGTTATTATTCCAAAATGTTGTGATTTTCACTAAAGGAAGTTATTATTCCAAAATGTTGTGATTTTCACTAAAGGAAGTTATCATTCCAAAATGTTGTGATTTTCACTAAAGGAAGTTATTATTCCAAAATGTTGTGATTTTCACTTAAGGAAGTTATTATTCCAAAATGTTGTGATTTTCACTAAAGATAGTTATTATCTCGAAAATCTTTCTGGTCTTACTTTTGATGAAATTCATGAATTCAGTTCATTATTTGGTTTTTGATTTGGTAACGGCTTAACACATTTATAAGTATATAATCATTTCAGCATTAATACTTAGAGACACTCATTCAATTTGATATATCAAATCAAGGCCTGACTGTGATATGAATATCTCCTTATAGCAGGGTTCCCAAGCTAAGACTTAGTAATCAAATCCATCCATTCTCTTCAGCAATGGAAAGGTTTGGTAGACCTAGCCATCACAGAGTGATATGAATCATAAACTCATCTGTCTTCTCTCAAATGACATTCAAAATGGCCGAACAGAACTCTGCAGACTAAATTCATACTGTGAAACATTCCAATAACAAATATGAATTATAGGCAGTTTACTCATACCCTCATAATGTGACTTTTACGTAGTATAAATGACCATACAAAAATGTAATCGGGAACTCACAACTACATATAGACCACATAAGCAATCCATCCACTCCTCAGTAAAATAAAATTGAAATCATAAAGGACCCCACAGAAATGCCATTTGAGAATAATCATTGTTTACAATTCTACTGATAAATCGACATAATACCGATCCATTTGACTCTCAGTAAATCATAACCCTCAAATTGATATCAGAAATGTCCCAACAGGAACTCGATCAGAGAAGACCGATTTACAAGTTTAGTAAAAGACCACATCATAGCTAGGTGACCCACTTGCCCCTCAGTAAAGGAGTAACTCTCAAGCCATACAGAGGATCCAACAAGGCTGTAATCAAGTTGCTGCATATAGCAATTGGCTGATACACCGATATAAGCATCAGCGTTCTCCATGATGGCATGCATAGCTATAGCTATCACTTCATTCGTCAACTATGTAAATTCAGATTAAAGGTTACAGAGCCAAAGTTGATCAAACAGAAGGCGGATCCCATTTACTTATTCCTTATCTACTGTCGCGTTCAGTTGGTTCGCTGTATCGTCCATCTGTCGCACTGTAATTACATTATATCACTTGATCAAAAGAGCGCAGTAAACGAGCTGGCTGGTGAGCGTGGATTGAAGGAGAACAGAGGAAACCAGCATCTCTACATTCCTCGACTCCATTTCCTCCTCAAAATGATTTTGGGAAGACACTTTTATCCAATGATTAACTTCAACAGCACAAGTTGGATCTGAACATTCCTCACATGAAATCTGCTGGAAAATTTTCTGTTTTGCCCAGGTACACCGTTCATACAATCATATCAAACAATAGACATCACTGTCTTCATTTTCCATTTTGGTGTTACATGATCAGTGCATGATCTCAGAATACTATGACATCACAAAGTTGGGGACAATTAAAACATTTAAGTGCAATGGATAGTAAAATCTGGAAAAAAGTTAGATACATTTTTAAAGAAAGTATTCTCATTTAATATCTAAAAGAAGAGTATATATTACATTGTCGAGATGCTGCCATGCTTTTTTGTAAATTTTTAATTGTCACTGATGAAAAAAACCAAAAACTTTTGGACCAACTATATCTTCAATCTGTATATGTAAATGTTAAGAGTAGACTTGCTTTTCAGGAGTAATATATAGGGGCAATTTGATGGACAACATTAAAGGTGAGGCGAGTTGAATTGAGGTGTATACATAGCACTGCTTTCACAAGTATTTCATTAATAAAATGTCTGTAAGTATTATTGAAGGGAGAAAGACTGCATCACTTTTGTGGCTGTTGCCATGAAACCTGCGAGCATTGGCTGGAATTAGCCAACAATGGGTGGTACTGCACTGAAATTTAGTGTAGCACTGCTCTGCCACAAAGTTGTAGAGCCGTTGGCGGGATTCAATCCCTTGACCTCTAGATTCCAAAGCTTATTGTGCTAACCACTGCTCGATGAACCAAGGGATCCAGCATCTGAGAAAGAGTATAGAGATTTAGCATCTATACATGATCATGACTCAAACATGAGATCTCCAAGTAAGAATCAGACACACTACCAATACAGCCAAAGAGATATTCCTCTGATCAAAGTCAGTAGGAATCCCTTCATCTAACTCTGCCACATGTGGAAAATGTGATATTTGAAAGTGAAAATGAAATAGAAAGGAGGATTTGACATCTTTGCCTATTCTTACAATCAAAACTCTGTGGTCTGTTTATGACTTAATTCTGTTAAATTTGATTAAAGGGTCTGCAATTGAGTATCTTAAACTAAGGTAATCAAAGCTTCCCATCTTCACAAATATTTATCGACAGTGTCAGGGCTAGTTTGACCCTGTATCTGTTGAACTGTGGGTACCAAATCATTCGTCAGAGCTCTCACTGTCTCGGGGATGATTTACATTGTTCAGGACTGATGAATTAGGACATGAATCTATTTGCATGTTATCACATTTGTGGGATTATGCTATCTAGATATATCATATATATCAACATGAATCTATTTGTATGTTATCACATTTGTGGGATTATGTTATCTAGATATATCATATATATATCAACATGAATCTATTTGCATGTTATCACATTTTTGGGATTATGCCATATTATATCAACATGAATCTATTTGCATGTTATCACATTTGTGGGATTATGCTATCTAGATATATCATATATCAACATGAATCTATTTGCATGTTATCACATTTTTGGGATTATGCTATCTAGATATATCATATATATCAACATGAATCTATTTGCATGTTATCACATTTTTGGGATTATGCTATCTAGATATATCATATATATCAACATGAATCTATTTGCATGTTATCACATTTGTGGGATTATGCTATCTATAGATATATCATATATATCAACATGAATCTATTTGCATATTATCACATTTGTGGGATTATGCTATCTAGATGTATCATACATATCAACATGAATTTATCAAATTTATTAATATCCCAGGGTGAGATTTTATTCGACATCCAAATAATTTTACAATAATTATCAGTAAAGAAATGACAAGGCTCACAATTTCATTTTTTGATTGTAGCAATATCTTCAACATGTGAGAAACAGTTTTGGATCATAAATCACATTGGCATGACAACAATCAAAGTGTTTATTAAACAACATCTATTATTTTTTTTAAATTCATCATGACTCCACAATTTAGAAATTGAATATTGCTGTCTGATTTGTATCTCTATACCAGTAAACATTTTCTCTTATTTTGAAATGTTGACACTGTTTTCTCAATTTACTCCCTAACCAACTTTCCGTGGTACTGTAAGATACTGGTCTCCCTGATGACAATCTAATTAAGACACTAATGCTAGCATAATTACATTTGTCAACCAGCTCAATACTATTGTCTGAATTAGCGGTGTACGGGGAACATATGACACATCCGTGTGTGTGTACTTAAGGATATCATACAAGACTTGAGGGAGATCCAGTATAGCTCTGTAGCGTTGTGGAACAAATCCTTCTTACATCATGCACAATATAATCATCTACAACTACATCTTGTTATTTTAACCTTTAAAATATACTTAAATTGGTTTAAAGCTAGCCATACTATGTTTTAACTTATTTAAATGTATTAACATCACCTGCATTTGAAGAAGACACAACCTGTGTTCTCTTGATCACTACATGTTGTCATTATTCATTTGGTTTTCACAACCAGATCAGACCACACAAGGTCTCCTAGTTGATGGCCATTTTACTCTTTTGTATATAGGAAAGCACTCTGCATGTACTTACAATAAACTCACAATGATATTTGTTATATCCCAACAATCAATTTGGAGGTGCAGTTTAACTGAAGGGTTTCTGAAAGAGTTTGAAATTGCTACCACTACAAACACTATGCAAGTATTTTAACTCAACATCAAATTTCATAGAAAGGAAAAGCCGTAGCACAATTTATTGAATTTGCTTTTCAATACCCAAATATATATTACCTAAACATACCTCATAAGTTATCAAAACAAACCAAATCATAATAGAGTAGTTATATAAAATGATCCAATCTCCCACGCATTACTGAACCATACCAAGTTAACAGAGAAACAATCATTTGATCAAAGTCAGAGTGATCCTCCCTGTATTGATTGAGTGGGAAATATTCACAGAGACAAAGCTCTCTTCTCAAAGGTGAGCCATTAGGGCAGGTTCACCCCGGTTTGAGTCATTACTCCTCTGCCTGTGTAGATAATGTATATTCAACAGAGTCCAGGGTGTCGCAGGCTGGCTTGGGCGAAACTAGGATCCCATTATCCAGATCTGGATTCCATCTCCGCTGACACCTTAAGCAAGACAACATGGGCATATGCTGGTGCAGGCTATGTCTGTTTCACAATGGGCAACTTATATGAAACATATACTTCGTGTTTTAAATAATGAAATCTTACAAAGGATGAATTGCAAACCATTATTCCGATCTCAATTTTATTTTCAGGAGGTTTGTTAGGCCTAGATGCTGAGACCTCAAACAAGACAACAAGTGCATATGCTGGTACTGTCTTATACAGCCTAGTTCCTGAAACTATCAACTTACATAAATAATATCGTTACAAGTTTACAAGTTTACAAAATGAAATCATACAGAGGTTTAATTGGTAACCATTATTCAGATTTGGATTTTATTCTCCAAAATAACATATGCTTTACAGATTAAGTTTTCATAAATAAGAAACTTATGTCACGTAAAGAGTTAAATGGTTTACAATGCCAAAATTGTATAATAAATAAAATCTGTTCACGTATAAGAACATGCACAAAATACCTTGAGGCCATACATTGTAATTATTCATGAACAATCTTGTATATTTGATTATTTTGTAAAAGTTATTTTAAGGTGATCCATAACATATTTAATTGCATAGATTCAAAATCATAACCCTTTTCAAACATATCGTTTTGTGTATAGATTTAATTTGCTTCAGTAGACATTATCTTCCCAAGGAGAAATTGATACAGATCTCAGGTCAAGGCGAAGAAAGTTTTTATTCTTATTCTTATTCTGACTGGAGGCCATGTAGAAACATGTACCAGTCGGCAGAGCATTTCATAAACATAACCACCTTATGCGCTGTGCCTTCAAAAAATAAATGACAACTTTGAAAGAAAGCTTTGCCCTAGGCTAAAACACTGAACTTGAGGAGTTAAATACTTGACACGACAACATTAATACAGTGGTTGATGACATTTGAGATAACTTAATTGTTGACCCTGTTAAAACAGCCATTAAGGACATACTTACATATCATGCTACTATTATTTTATTACATATTTAAAAAACACACATAACATATTGTTTTGTGTGTATGAATTAATGAATACCATAACTGTTTTTAAATCAAGCTTACAAAGTGGCTCAAGACAGATAAAAAAATTTTTAATATGAATGTACCAAATGTTATTGAAAACACTTGACTTCAGCTTTGACCTAAAAGCTTTCATAGCCGATAATGAAATTCCATACTTACTTCAGATAGAATATGGAAATCAACCCTTAACAGCTTCAATTAAATGTTTAAATCTCAACTTACAACTTCAATTCTTGACCACGGCAGAAACAAAATGGAAAGATCCACACTTAATCCAATTTAAATGGGAGCTCTAATCACACTATACTCTCTCATACAGTACATGCAATCACATCATCTGTTATAGTCAAATTCTCGCTGAAAATTTCATTCATCAAAAAATTACCTCAACTTTACATCATCCAGAGCAAATCCAACTTGACTTTCAAGAATGAAAGAAACACAACTACTCCAAGAAAATAACGTAGCTTTCTCCCACACAATAATCCAAATACAATACAATATTCCAATTTCCTGAGTAACCAAATCTTTGCATCACATTCATACTTCCTTCAATATTGGCACCTGGCATATAAATATCAGAGAGCATATGTAGGTAAATAATTATGTTTACAAACATATTCTCACAATCACACGAGGCCTCCAATGTAATCACATCACTGAACTCATTCGGGAATATAACAATTAAAGATTCACATGCAAACACAGAGAGTGTCTCTATCCCTGAATGTCCATGCAGGCATGAGCACAATCCTATTGTTTATATATTGCTGGGGACGCTCGGAGCTTCCTGCCTACCGCCTCCCTGCCTGGTCGTTAACTGAATATAGCCTGTACGCCCTCCACTCACTTACTATATTCAGCGTGTGAACTGGCCTAAGTGACACACAAATTGCTTAGAATGCTTTACCATTTGGGATAAATCTTCTGCTTATCCATTGATGGTTCCCATTCAAAATAGCTCCATCTCATTTGTATCTTAATTTGTTCATATACAATAGAGTATTTTCATACTGCCATTATGCTACTTCCATTGCTGTTGCACTGCCGGTATTTCAGTAAATTGGTTTTTATATTGGAACTATACTGAAAGTAAAGATGATTTGTCACCAACTAGTGAAAGAATTTCAGTTAATTGGCGATATCTAAATAAAGACTAGTGGTGTATTTTGAAGGAAAAAAATACAGTGGAAGAATATGCAAGAAGCAGAAAACCTGGCGCCAAATTACGGCAGAAGTTCTGTGGTCCAAGGTGCAACGTTTAAACTCTCAAAGTACACTAAAAGTATTTCAAAAGTTATAACGATGAAGGATTACCAACTCTTAACACAAGCTTTCTCATTCGCAGCCAATCAGGAGAACGGTTTCCCTTGACATTTCAAATTCAAATTCCTTAGCCTCTTTGAAAAGGATTACTTTAAACTCAGTTTTGCCTAATGTCTATTGCTACTTTCTAATATCAAGCCTTTCATCATATCAAAACAAACTGAAGGGTTGGTAATGAAAGTACATATTCTTCCAGTGAAAATTACTGGGGAGATTGTGAGGAGTATCGGACCATTATGAACTGGGTGACAAGGAAGAACATTGTTTAATCAAAAACATTTAATTGAAAGAACTGACCATAGGGGTACTTTTCAGCAGAACTGATCTCTGCATTTGAAAAGTTAATACCTATTCATTAGTAGAATGAACAGAAATGCAAAGAAATTGCTTAATCTCTAAAACAGTGTCCAAAAATAAATACAGTCATAAATGATCATTCTTTAAGGGAGCTTAACTGGACTTATCTTTTAAGCAGTTTCATTTACCGACAGAGGCATTGTAAAAAAAAAGTATTTCTTCCTTTTTCAGTACATGAAAAAACCATCCAAGTGACCTCAAATCTTAACAATTTGTCAAACCTAAGTATCTAACCACCATCAAGAATCTTAACAATTTGTCAAACCTAAGTATCTAACCACCATCAAGAATCTTAACAATTTGTCAAACCTAAGTATCTAACCACCATCAAGAATCTTAACAATTTGTCAAACCTAAGTATCTAACCATCAAGAGTAAGGTTTTAGCAAACTTTGTCAATAAGATCAGAGAGACCAGATTGTGTTATGAAATAAAGCCAAAAACATTATGTAAATAAAGCAGATTTATTCATTCAAAATCAAGTTTCATTGACCTTTTGAACACAAAACCTAAATTATGCTCATCAAGTTTCTATTAGTTTCTAAAAAAGAATTCACTGGACACAAGAAGAATTTTAGTGACAGAGACATCATCCTGTTAATAAGCCATGCAAATGTTTGATTAACGACACAAACAGATAATAAATGGACAGTTCACAATCAACTGTCTGCAAAGCTTCATTGTTTCATCAATTACTTCAATATGAACAAAAACCCTTATGAAATTGATGCAATATTTGACTACCAGCAATACACAACGATCAAAGCCATGCAGAATCTGAGCGGGGGCCATCATGTCAATGTCATGACTAAATATGTTCATGTCCCAGTGCGACCACTAAACCAAGCCCTGGCAATGATAATAGGCAAGTTCTGTTGTGCCCTGGCCACTGGGGGCTACTTACTAATACACCACCATCAATCCTCAATAGCAATATTTTAAAATGACATGAAATATTCATTGTCCCCAAAGAGGTTGTATTTCTGTAAACTGCCACAAGCAAGGGTATTTATTCTGTTATCCAATGCAATGTCCTGAGCAGAATATGAAACCTCTCATTTGCTGCAAACAACTTTCTCTTATATAAAATAACATTCTTATACATGCATAATCTGTTTTAGTAGAATTGTAGTTGCTGAGAGCAAAGGATGTTTTAATCTGCACAAACATGAGGGCAATCCCTTGTATTCTAACCATTAAAGTTAGTTGGGGTGGTGAGCGTAGTGTATGTGGGGGGATATGGGGAGCAGTAGGGAAACAAATTGAAAGAATACATGTCCACAGCATCATACAGGAACATTTGTATCAAAATGACAAATTTGTTCTTTTAAAACATTTTTTTTTGTTCACAATCAAAGGAATCATCCTGTCAGATACCAATTCTGAGTCAATGACAAAACATCTCTGTTATCTGTGAAGACTTGCTGTTCACTAGTTTGCTAATCAGCTTTTGAACTAGATGAATGACAAGTCAATTCCTTCAGAAGGTCAAGGACACAAAGCCAATGTCTGTGAAGCAACATGGTAAACCCAGCAAGTAGTGGGCCCTGACTTCCTGTATTGTCTCTGATTTCTTGTGTTTATGTGGAGGATTAATGCCTTGAGAAAGAATCCCACGTAATCGACATCAACATTGAAAGGGACAGTGACAAATGATCTCTTGAGCTGGTGCAGACGTGTAATTGGTCAAAATGGCTTTGATTTCAGGAGAGCATTATGTAAAGTGAGCAACAGGCAAACAAAATTCACATCCAGCATTTGTTGGAGATACAAGTTTAACAAAGCAATGTCGAGCTACATAACTGGTGTTATTTGTTTGATTATATTTGAGCTACAAAATCTTTATATTGTCCTTAGGTTATGATTATGAGTTTATCCCTTTCTTTCGGAACATTTACACCAACTAACACAACAGCAGGAACAAGAACCTTCTGTTCCTAATATTGAAAACTCTGTGAAAACTCAGAAAAAATTGTGCCCTTGGCACTCCTTTAATCTTTAATCCTTTAACCTTGGCACTCACCAACAAGAGCACATTTCTAGGTTAAGAATGGAACAGCAAATATGATATTATGGTTAAAGACAAAGCCAGTAATATATTTTCACTGAGTGAAATGTTTTTCCTGTCAAATTTGACAAGAACATTGCTACACAGCCCAGGTACCTATCTTTCAGAACTTACTTTAACTCATCCTTTGTCATGCAGGATGATTGTTGATTCAACTCAAAAGCAAACTTTCTATCTTAAATTCTTTGACAAATTGTTGTGATCTTGTTAGTTGGGAGAGAAATTGGAAACTGTGAGTACAGAGTCCAAATTCAAAACATTTCCATAGAAATAAAGAAAAAGAAAATTTTCAGAATTTTGAAAATATCGAGTCATTCTTCCAGTAGGTCGGCAATACTCATGCAAAGCTTCACAAAGATCTACTGTAAGGTGTCAGAGTTCTGCCCGGAAACAGAATGATAAGGGATGGATGGAGAGGGACATAATAACCTTCCTAAAAAGAACATCACTGTAACTTAATGAACATTCAACCATTCCTCAAATATTCTTCTTAATCAACCAATCACTGTTACTTCATAAAAATTCAAACATCCATCAAACAATCTCCCTTTAAATCCCACGACCATCCTATATGCTTTTCTTCACTTTATCAACCAGAGAATTTCATTAGGAAAATCTGTACTAAACAAACTGGCCCTTTTTTCAGCAAGTCATTAAACTGCTACAACAGTTCCACCTGAAAACCTTTCAAAGACTTGTTACAACTTGCCTTTATCTTGGGTTGAGGAGAATGGCTTGCTATTCCAGCTCTTAGCTCTCACTTTCTTGTTCATAGTTTATCAGGGACAAAGGTTTCCTCTTGAATTTCAAATTTAAATGTCTGAGCATGTACAGAAAGGAACTGTTTTATACTCTGCATTTCCACCCCCTTAAACTTATAATGATGTAATAATGAATCAAATCCAACAGGGAATAGAATATTTTACTCTAACCAATGGAGAGGAAGACATAATGAATTTTTCTTGTTCAAATCCATAAAACTTACTTTTTAAGTTTAAGCTAAATAAGTCAAAATGATTCTTGAAGGTAGTCAAATGCCCCAAATATAAAAAAAGGTTTCAAGTAAGTCAAAAGTCAATTGATAGATTAAACTCTGTGAAGGAAAGGGTTGGATATTGGGCTTCCAAGGTAGCAGTAAATACACCTGCAGTGAATAGTGGTCAGAACCCCAATAGATCGAATCCTGCATGCTGAGTGAACTCTCCCTGTTGTGAGAGAATGTACCTCATAGCCTCCTGTGAAGATGGCCAGGACAGGAAATTCCTGAATTTACTCTTTCTTTGAACTTAGTTCCTTAATTACAGAGAGGATAACCTTCATAGACCTGATTACCAATGGAACACCTACACAGCCAGCCTGTTACAATTAGTGTACCGAGTTGCTGCTCACACACAATTAGGCGTGCCCTCCCAATGCCATCCATCTATATCAGTCACTTCTTGGTTCAATATGTTCCGTTTACCAATCTTAGCATGTTCATAAGCTTTTTAACTCAAGTGTAAAGTTGAAAAAAGTCTATTAGGATATGTTCCTAAGGGTCAATAATAAACGTCAGATTATTCTAGCTCGAATTTTCAATGATAGGTAAATCTGTTCTATAGGGTAGGACCAAACTGAAGCAGCAGCAATGGCGACACCATCAAAAATTAAATATGGTCCTGGTCAGAGGGGAAACATTTTTATCATTACACCCATCACCTTGATAAATATGATGGCTCAAACACAATTGAAACGGTGAAAGATCTATGGATAGAAGTCTGTAGAACATAGACAATGTATCAAGGGCTGATGATGGTTAGAAGTTTGTAGAACATAGACAACATGTCAAGGGCTGATGATGGTTAGAAGTTTGTAGAACATAGACAACGTATCATTGAGTGATGATGGTTAGAAGTCTGTAGAACATAGACAACATGTCATGAACTGATGAAAGAAGTTTGTGGAACATAGACAACGTATCATGTACTGATGTTAGAAGTTTGTGGAACATAGACAACGTATCATGTACTCATGTTAGAAGTCTGTAGAACATAGATAACGTATCATGTACTGATGTTAGAAGTCTGTGGAACATAGACAACATGTCATGAACTGATGAAAGAAGTTTGTGGAACATAGACAACGTATCATGTACTGATGTTAGAAGTCTGTAGAACATAGATAACGTATCATGTACTGATGTTAGAAGTCTGTGGAACATAGACAACATGTCATGAACTGATGAAAGAAGTTTGTGGAACATAGACAACGTATCATGTACTGATGTTAGAAGTCTGTAGAACATAGATAACATATCATGTACTGATGTTAGAAGTCTGTGGAACATAGACAACATATCATGTACTGATGTTAGAAGTCTGTAGAACATAGACAACATGTCATGAACTGATGTTAGAAGTATGTAGAACATAGACAACATGTCATGAACTGATGTTCGAAGTCTGTAGAACATAGACAACGTATCATGTACTGATGTTAGAAGTCTGTAGAACATAGACAACATATCATGTACTGATGTTAGAAGTCGGTGGAACATAGATAACGTATCATGTACTGATTTTAGAAGTCTGTGGAACATAGACAACATGTCATGAACTGATGAAAGAAGTTTGTGGAACATAGACAACGTATCATGTACTGATGTTAGAAGTCGGTGGAACATAGATAACGTATCATGTACTGATGTTAGAAGTCTGTGGAACATAGACAACATGTCATGAACTGATGAAAGAAGTTTGTGGAACATAGACAACGTATCATGTACTGATGTTAGAAGTCTGTAGAACATAGATAACATATCATGTACTGATGTTAGAAGTCTGTGGAACATAGACAACATATCATGTACTGATGTTAGAAGTCTGTAGAACATAGACAACATGTCATGAACTGATGTTAGAAGTATGTAGAACATAGACAACATGTCATGAACTGATGTTCGAAGTCTGTAGAACATAGACAACGTATCATGTACTGATGTTAGAAGTCTGTAGAACATAGACAACATATCATGTACTGATGTTAGAAGTCGGTGGAACATAGATAACGTATCATGTACTGATTTTAGAAGTCTGTGGAACATAGACAACATGTCATGAACTGATGAAAGAAGTTTGTGGAACATAGACAACGTATCATGTACTGATGTTAGAAGTCGGTGGAACATAGATAACGTATCATGTACTGATGTTAGAAGTCTGTGGAACATAGACAACATGTCATGAACTGATGAAAGAAGTTTGTGGAACATAGACAACGTATCATGTACTGATGTTAGAAGTCTGTAGAACATAGATAACATATCATGTACTGATGTTAGAAGTCGGTGGAACATAGACAACATGTCATGAACTGATGAAAGAAGTTTGTGGAACATAGACAACATATCATGTACTGCTGTTAGAAGTCTGTGGAACATAGACAACATATCATGTACTGATGTTAGAAGTCTGTAGAACATAGACAACATGTCATGAACTGATGTTCGAAGTCTGTAGAACATAGACAACGTATCATGTACTGATGTTAGAAGTCGGTGGAACATAGATAACGTATCATGTAATGATGTTAGAAGTCTGTGGAACATAGACAACATGTCATGAACTGATGAAAGAAGTTTGTGGAACATAGACAACATATCATGTACTGATGTTAGAAGTCTGTAGAACATAGACAACATATCATGTACTGCTGTTAGAAGTTTGTGGAACATAGACAACGTATCATGTACTGATGTTAGAAGTCTGTAGAACATAGACAACGTATCATGTACTGATGTTAGAAGTTTGTGGAACATAGACAACATATCATGTACTGATGTTAGAAGTCTGTAGAACATAGACAACGTATCATGTACTGATGTTAGAAGTTTGTGGAACATAGACAACATATCATGTACTGATGTTAGAAGTCTGTAGAACATAGACAACTTATCATGAACTGATGATGAATGACAGTACATGCCACATACAATCTTAACTCAAACATTGGTCCAGATTCCCTCCATCCATACAAGAGAGATTCTGAGGTGTGGGGGCTCGATCATCAATTCTAATAAATTGTATGGATTGAGCAACAAAGGACTAATTGAAAGCAAAAGGCTGCATGCTAAGAGAGTCCTGAGTAAACTGCTACACAAGCACCAGCCTGGAGGGAAATCTGAGATCAAGCACTCGCCAGTGTAAATGCTGATTGAGGTGCCTGCTGGCTGTATCGGCAAAGCTCTGATGAAATGTGTAATCAAATAGCCCCCTTCCTTTAGGCAAGATCTGTCAAAATTGCATTTGTTTCATTCTAGCCAGTAACGTTATCAAAGCTTGTTTGTTTTTGTGTTTTCGAACTGGTAAATACAAGAGTTGGCAAGGTCACAATGGATGGAAGTAGTGCTGACTGACTGATTCAATTAAAGTTTTGACAGACTGATGAAGTTTTGATTTTAGATCTTGGCAACAGTGGCTGGGCTGCTCCAGTAAACTTCACTGTATTGTCATAGGATTAATCAAATTAGGTGAAGGTAACAATGATTAAATCTTTATTTCGATTTTTTACCCAGAACATGCCAGCTTTCAATATCATAATAAAGGATAAGGCCTTTAAGGGGTTGACATGTGAATATGTCCTTACACTTAAAAAGCTTGGGGAAATTTTCTAAGGGAATTACTGGCAAATTCTGTTCCGATATTTAACAGAGACTTGAACCTTGATCACTTGTTTCCATGTGTAATCCTGCTCTTGAGAGGTGGATGATACATTTTACTTTCATATTTACTCATTGACATTCAGGTCTAAAATAGCATTTTTATTCAGAGTGATGCCAAAATAATCAACTTTAACATGGTAGATGTAGTTGTCTAATGAGCTTGGACACACAAACAAAAGTTCTATAAATATATATCAGATTAAAATAAAATTTTAAAATGTTCAAAATAAAAAGCGTAGTATATGGTATGATAACAAAAACTTACACTTTGATTCAAGTTGTATCAAAGTGAAAGTAAAATTCTGTTGTTCAACGTATACAGCTGTGAAATGTTTGACACCAATTGCAAGCAGAAACTCGGTGACCATCTGACAGTGATTTTACGTATAATAAGAAGATGCACTGTTCAGCCTGATAGGACAGCTTGTACAAGAATCCCTGCTTATCTGTAGGAGTTATGCCCCTTACTCCATCACAAAGGTTTACACACAGATTATTCAAATGTCAGAACAAATGACTGAGATTGAGTTGGTTTATCTGATCTGGTGATGTATGTTTTAATCATATTCATAAAAACATTTTCGGACTTGTTCTTTTGGACCTTTTTAACATTGGCACACTAAGATCCTTTTAAAACATGGATATATTCTGTACAAGTCAATGTATGGCACAATCATGCATACTAGTCACAGCGTGGCTATTTTGTATACCCTCTGGTGTCAATGGTTGGTACGATTTTCAAAAATTCTTTGATAAATGTGGTGTGGATGAAAGGTGTAAAAAGAATATTCCAGGATCTCTTACCAATCATTTCATTATGTAAAGTAAGTTTAGAAATATGTGCTACAAAATACTAGTTACATATCTCAAAAGGGCATGCATTTCCTTGAATGCAAAATAAATCTCTTCACTCAAACTCAGGGATTCTGGAAATAAAATTGTCAAGTACAAATGAAAATTTCTTAACATCATACCACACCTTTTTCATAGGAATTGTCCCTAATAACAATTTTGACGAGTGTGATAAATTGAATCACAAATTAGTATACTATAAGAATAATCAACAGGAATTACGGTTTATCTGTCCTGAGTGGATTATTGTGATAAATTCTGAGCTTTAGCGAGGAATTCCTAACAATAATTCACTAGGGTCAGATAAACCGTAATTCCGAGCTTCGAGTTGGTTATTTTTTTCTTACCCAAGTCATATTTAAGAATTTTTTCGGTACTTTAGGCGAGTACCTTCGTGAAGGCGAGATGCAGCTAATTCGATCATTATATTAATACGCAACGAACAACGAATACATTATGGTCTTCATTCGCGTTACCAAATATAGTTCCAGCAATTCCTAACGTGTTAATGGATCATATATTAGTAAGACAATCTAATATGTAAAATAGTAAAACAAACCACATATAAACACTTAATGTTTCATGTTATTCAATAGAAAATGATAATCAATGTTTGTTTTGAAGTCGGCCTGACGTGTATGCTAGACTCACTGATATGCTAGACTCACTGACCTAGTAGATATAAAGTAGTTCAGTCAGCCAACCAGATTTCAAGTTATCTAAAAAAACTGTAATTTCCATGACCATTATGAAAACTTTAATACCCGGCATATTTGTTCCCACTTGGGTAAGAAATCGATAAACGGTACTTGATAAAACTTGCCTTGTACCATGAAGGCTAACATTATCAACTTTAACACATAATTCACTATGTGTTTTCTCTCTAATAATAGATCCCTTTCATATATTGTTTGCATGATTAACCTATAATTGTCATATTTTGAATATTTTGCAACATAAGCTTAAAACAAGATATGACCATAGCTGAGAGAGGTATCACAAGTGAGTGAAGAGGCCCTACAATATCTCAAAATAGCTGTGGACAAGACAGCCACTGTGACAAATAAATGCAGCATTTACAGTGATCAAAACAAATCATAACATATCAATGTTACAAAACCTGTTCTTGATAGCTTAAAGTGGGAAAGAGTATGTTGTTAGTTCACACTTCATATATGGTTTTATTTGATCGAGAAGTAGTGGTTGTTATCTCAATGCTTATCAGCTCAGTTAAGTGACAATAAATAGTATATTATCTACATTTGTGATAAAATAAAAAAAACAGACAATGGCGCGCACTACTGACTCAAACTTATTTCGGGGATGTATTTACAACAGACAAAATGATATGATATTTAAGTCACATACAAGATTTATGAAACATACTCTGTGTCACTTAAATGAGATAAATTGTTGGTTGTGTAACCGGTTAAAGTTGTTCAATGTCTGTTTGTAACCGGTTAAAGTTGTCCAATGTCTGTTGAGTAACCGGTTAAAGTTGTCCAATGTCTGTTGAGTAACCGGTTAAAGTTGTCGTGTCTGTTGTGTAACCAGTTAAAGTTGTCGTGTCTGTTGTGCAACCGGTTAAAGTTGTCCAATGTCTGTTGTGTAACCAGTTAAAGTTGTCGTGTCTGTTGTGTAACCAGTTAAAGTTGTCGTGTCTGTTGTGTAACCAGTCAAAGTTGTCGTGTCTGTTGTGTAACCAGTCAAAGTTGTCGTGTCTGTTGTGTAACCAGTTAAAGTTGTCGTGTCTGTTGTGCAACCGGTTAAAGTTGTCCAATGTCTGTTGTGAAACCAGTTAAAGTTGTCCAATGTCTGTTGTGTCACCAAATCAAGTTATTCAATGACAGTGACGTCATAATAGCATGCTACTTTTACAATATGTGTTTTGCAACTGAATTGCTTGCCACTTCAAATTTACAATTCATCAGTATTTTATTTCATTTTTGAATCTCTTTGACTGAATATGCATCCATTTGAGGCAGGATGAATGTGTAATGTGCAAAATTAATTGATTGCAGATTTATGTTTTTCATCTTATACATTTGAATCCTTTGTTTACAAGTTAGAAGAATCTAGAACAAGTTGTATAAAATTCACACCCTTTTTCATGCCTCGATGAAAATAAACAATTGTTCTACAATAGCCAGATGACAACCAAGAAGAACTTACTTTTTGCTATATATGAGAAACACACATAACTATGCTTGCTATTCACTCAGAGAAAGGGCTTCTCAAATGTTAATTTTTGAAGATTTAAAGATCAAAAGAACATAAATGTTTAGAACCATAATGAGAATATCAAATGAGATACATTTTTTAATTCATTTTAAAATGCACTCAATTTTTTTATGTTGTGTAACAAAAACCTAACTTAAAAAGTTCAACAGCCAATAACTCGATCTTCTTGTGGATCGCCTTCATCTCTATATTTTGTATTCCAATCACAGAGGATTAAAGCCCTGTGCACTCAGAGAATCTGAATTTGAAATATTGATCAGTCATGCCACTAACTGAAGCAATACCGAATTCTCTTGGAATAGCGGAGTCGTGGGTGATGTGACAATTATGAGACTAAATAAGGCCATAAAGTTGCTAAACAGAACAGCTGTGTAGGGACCAAATTTGGTGCAACATGTGGCTGATAATAAATATGTACTTACACGTTCCCATAACGATCTAATCTGTACTTACCTGAAATAGAAAGAAACAGACATGAATATGGTTACCGACAATCCTCTGTATTGTGTTACGTTTATAGAAGAGGAAGTTGAGCTATAAATAGTTCAATCTTTGATTTCTTGGTTAGTAGGTAATATACATATGCATCGAAGTATCTATAGATTTACTATATTTGACGTTTGCAATTATTTATAGCATATCTGGTACTGGATTACAAGTAATTAGACATATTCATAAACAACAATTACTTAAGAATAATTAGAAAATTGTGGCCTAATATAGAAAGAACATTACAACAGATAAAACATTTCTAACAAACTCTTATACAGCAATTATCAAAACCTGAGATGAATCGTTAGCTAAGGTAGCCTATAGTAAATCAAAGTAATAAATTCAATCGTGAGAAATTGACAATTCTGTTTTCTCTATGATAGACTGAAGATAAAGGTGGGTAACATGACTTTGAATTCATCTTGTGTTGCCTTAGATACCTCTAAAAACAAATTCATAGATTCTATTTTTTCAGGAAGTATTCACAATGCACTTATAGAGAAATTCATTTTTTTAAATGAACAAGGTAATTTCATTGATTATTTAAACGATCGACCTATGTTCTGACGAGATACAATATTTACAAATGAAGTCCAGTATGCAATTAAGAATAATTGAAAAATGACACTAAAACCACACTAAAACCTCTGTAGTCAAGAATCACATAACTCTGAATTTTATAATTCAAGTAAATATGCAAATACTTATCAGTAGTTAAAGTGCTATCATCAATATTCAGCACTGATAAACTTAAACATCTTCGCATAACTTGTGTCATTAAGACTCTAGGATTCTGAAAAGGACTTTAGCAATAAAATATGCACTTATGAGAGTGAAGGAAATTATTGTTTTTATATATCTGTACACTGCATAATAAGGTGCTGCATTTGAGGTATAGGCTAGAAATCTTTTTTTCATTCCCAAATACTAGAATTTATTTCAGGAGTTCTAGAAAACTTTTCCTTTATAAGTAAATGGCATTTAAATAGTGAATAATGCAACAAGAAGAAGATATCTGGGTAATCATATGCCATGATAAAATTGTATACAACTTACTATTTCCAGCATAGTATCTGATGAAGCACTAAGCATGTACATCATATGGAAGTTGTTATCCAGAAAATCTTAGAATGCCCTTCTAAGGAAGACAAGGACTATCAACTTCTTTATTGTACTGATAGCGACGTTTTGATATAGCTTCTTATACCGTAGGTAGGTAGCGACATTTCCGTATAAGAAGCTATACTGAAACATTGCTATCAATACAATAAAGAAATTGATAATCCATAATAATACCTTGTCTTCCTTATACTGACATCTTCTTGAATGCCACTCAAACAGTTCGCCCTTCAACGGCTTGAATAAATAGAGCATTGTTATACCTGTAACCACACAATATGCTAAAGTATACACGTTGAATATCAAGGTCTAAGAAGCTGAGTGGGTAAGCTGTTCAACCAATGCTGGTGACAAGGTTTAACTCTTCTGGTGTGAGTTCAAATCTAGCAAACCAGCTCCCTAACCCTGACTCCCTCATCTTTGTCAATTAAACAACGCAGCAACTAGGTATTGATAGACGCAAAGATATTCTTTTACATAATTTTGTGTTGAATACAGTAAGCCTCTTATTTCATATACAATGTGGATTTTTTAATAGCTTGTAGAAAAGAGTTCAGAAAAACAATGGCATGTACTTCAGTATGTTTTGAAAGATACTTTTGTACCCAAACCGTCCTACATCGTATATAATTTGAACCTCGACGATTCTCTTCTCATAGTATCCATTATATAGTTGGTCTTCTATCATGCATATGAACACATACCCATGAAGTAATTTCTATATTTGGATTTAACTAATTTCTATATTTGGATTTAACTACACACACAACTAATCAAGAGTATACCTCAATTTTGTATGTGCCTATTTGCGGTTCCGTAATAACCAGGAAATTGGTACAAATGATTCAGCCAGCAACACGATCTTACCAACTCCAAACAACAGGAAACAAATTATTGAGCAAAATGTAAGAACCATTGCGGTTATAAATGAGAAAATTAGCTTTAAAATGGGTGCTTCCAAGTACAAGCCACCACCAGGTGGCGCCACCTACTAAAGAAATGTTCTGTCTAACTTCACTATCACCATCTCCAATGCTGGATTCCTAATTTCAATTCAGTGCATTAGTTGTGGTGGGAAAATCCTGAATACAATTTCTCGGTGCTTTCTACTCTAATGATGTACCTATCGATATTGATTCTGAATGAAGACTCAACTCTTTTTATATTCAAACCCAGTTACTGATTATTTTGAATACCACTCTAGTAGGTATATTATTCAGACACCTTCTGATTAACACTAAGATAATTCAGAGAAACTATTATATATTATATAATACATAATATTATTGATTCAATGTAACATATATTGCCTTCTTTGTATAAAAGATATTTCTATTCATTTTATGATAACATTTTTAGTTGTTCTACAAGTAACTTTTTCATGTAGATAATACAATTTGGTCATAGAAAAAAGTTGATCTATCATATTATAGTAAACTACCCTTCAACTAAAAACAGAAACTACCCTCCAATTACAAACAGAAACTAACCTCCAATTACAAACAAAAACAAATCTCCAATTACAAATAGAAACTAACCTCCTGCAAAGTCAGAAGTAATCATTAATCGAAATACACTGAATCAGTTATTGTTTGGCGCAATTTGTGCAATATTTCAGCTATTGCCAGCAAATAATAATCCATATGTATAATCAAAGAAAACAAAATACCTTACATACACACTGCGAGAACCATCAGATTCATTATTGCACAAGTTCAAGTTGCCTGTATTAACTTTTTTCCTTTATTTTGTAAATTTGAATCCAAAAATACACCATAGACATGCCAAAAATATACATATATCCATTTTTACAATTTTTGTGCTTAATATCTTGACAAAATGTTTTGCAGGTTTTGGTTTCTCAATGACGGTTTTATTTCTTATTTTCTGTCTTTTCTTCTACTAACAACATACTGACGAGTAATATTATATTCTTTCAAATATAAACAATGTTGTGTCTGTGCAGGGGTAATAGTTATAAAATATCAAATGATTATTTGCCTGAAATTCAATATTTTAGGTGCTTCTGGGTAAAAAAAACAAACCTTCTTTCAATGGAAAATTTCAAATTTAGCTTTAATAATAAGAAAGTGTCAAATGTGGCAACAACGAGACCAACCAAACCAACTGTATACCATACTTCATTGTTAAGGGCATCGTTTGAGATTCTTACAGAATGAAGAATAATAAGAATAAGAATAAGAAGAATAAGAATAAGAATAAGAATAAGAAGAATATAATGTATCACAGAGACAGAGACATCCAACAAACATACCAATTTACTGAAATGACAAGTCTTTCTGGATAAGTTTGCTCAATGCTTGAATGTAAAAGTGAATTGTCACTAAGCAACCTATACTAAAGCTGTAACAGTTGGGATATCTCAGCCATAAAGTGTATCCCTCTCAAACAGTTAATCTAAAAGGTTACTTAGTTTCACTTCTCCATATTCATATCCATATTCTTTCACTATAATTCCTTGTTTTTTTTAATGCATTTTGCACCCTTCACCGAAAATTTATAGAGGATACTAAACGACCTTCCATTTAATACTATTTTTATTAAACAAGTTAATGATTAAGTACAAAACGAGCGAAAGCGAGTTTGATACCAAATCATTAACGAGTTTAATAAAAATAGTATTAAATTGAAGGAAGTTTAGTATTCTGTTTATTACTTGACCTAAGTAATCAAGCATGATTGCCGAAAGTGTGCTGAACGAAACATTTCCGCGACTTGGCCGCCATTGTTAAGGCGGTGCCAATATTGTGACGTCACAACCACACAATATTATGACGTCATACGTGTAGCGGTATTACACTAGTTTAATATCGCGGTATAAATATTACACTGCAGTATCTTACACGGGCGAGTAATAAAATTGTTTATGCAATGACAAGGCATGTTGATATGTTTCCTGATAGCAAAAGTTATTTTCTGAGTGTTAAACTTTTGATGGATCTGAACCAGATAACATTTCTTAATCATTACCAAGGCTGGATGGCCTTAGTAGCACTAGCACTTTAAATCTGAGATTAGTTTTTATTTTGAAAACTGAAGGAACTGTTCAAACATTGCGTACCAAAAGACATTACGCTTTTTACACAGCATGTGTAGAAATGTTTTGATCATTTCACAACAACATCAAAAGATCAGAATTTTCCCATAAATAACAGAGCTTCATTATATTTATCTTAAGCAAACTTTGCATCAATAATGTCAGCTGATTACAATTTGTGTGTCCTCATTAGAGAGGAAAGTTTAATATGTTGCAACACTCTTGAATATAAATCTTTTGCCTGACATTGCAAGAATAATGATTTTGGGTTGAACTTTTTTATCATTGAAATCAATGCAAAACCTTCACAACACACCAAACATGTCAAGATTTTATATATGCTTTGTTCCAATAACCATATTATTCAAAATGGATTGTTATCAAAATTTCACTTTCATTACTTTAGTATTTTCAACAAAATAATTTTTTTTTTATTCTTTACCATAACATTATAATATCCTGACAGTTTTGTAAGACAAATATTATCTGTCTGACTAGATGTATATGTATAGTATATTATCATAATTGAACATTTTTCCATTAGCCTGCATTTTACAAAGAACTTTAGAATCTCAAACATTAAAAAATGTAACATGATGGAATTATTTCTTCGATCATTTAAAATTTCGTAACAAAATAAGAGCCATTAGCTCTGCAATTCATCAGGCTATCTCTAATTCATTTTTTAAATGTTCACAGGGTCACCATATGAGCTGCCACAGGATCACCAAATACATAATTATAACCCTCAATAGCTTGTGACTTTTGACAGCTTTTGAGGCCTTTGTTACCTGAGCAGATTCATTAGGAGTTACAGGGTCACCAAATCAATAAATAGAAATTAGAATCCTCATCAGCAAGAGAGTCTTTACACAAGGTTTCAGCTTTCTAGACCTCTCGAGTCTGGAGTAGAAGATAAAAATAGGCTTTTATGGCATGGTACCTGTAGCCCTCATTAGAAGTAAGTTACCAAACCTATACATTAGAATCCCCATCAGGAGTCTGTGCACAAAGTTTCACTTTTGTAGACCTCTTATTTTAGTAGAAGACGAATATAGGTTTTTAGGGTATGGATCCTGTGGCCCTCATTAGGGGGCACCAATTCTATAAATATAATTACCATTACCAAGGAATCTTTAAACAAAGTTTCAGTTTTCTAGACATTTTGCTTCTGGAGAAGATGATGAAAATAAGTTGTTCCCCCCCCCCCCCCCCCCCCCCCCCCCGTGGCCCTTAGTAGAGGTCACAGGGTCACAGGGTCACAAAATCTAAAAATTGAAAACTTCATAAGTCAAGGAGTCTGCCAACATGATTTCAGATTTCCTATGGAAATGGTTCTCAAGAAGAAGATGAAATAGTTAAAAGTTTACAGATGGACAGAGAGATGCCAAACGCCATGCATTGCCACAAGCCCATAGGGTCTTTCAGGCCAGATGTAAAACGTAAATATGTGGATTTATATTTTATCTAAACAACCAGACATACAAATAGTGACTCTGCAATTAAGGATTTAACATCCTGTATAAACGTTATCTATAACATATCACAAACCAAAGAAAACATAGGACAAAGAAAACACCGCATTTCAAACAAATACTCCAAGATATTCATGTGTCAAATACACTAAAGTGGACAGCAAATCCTCTAGGATATTCAAATACATGCAGTAAACCAACTTTCCCTGGGACAGTCTACAAAAGAGTATGCAGATTTCCATTTTACGATATCCCATGGGCTGACACTAATACCACGTAGAGGATAATAACTGATTTGTGACAGGGTCCAACCTTGCTGATCCCAACCTATCTGCAATTAAATACATTACAGAATTCATCAGCTATCTCACTGACCGCATGACATCTACAACCTAATGCATAAAACCAGTATGCTGACATTCATTAGATAAAGAAGCTTACTATCTCTTGGAGAGATTGTCAAATGACTACCCTTCCACTATTGTAGCCTTCTAATGGAATAAGTGATGGTGATTACATTTTGATCAGATATGTATCTGAACCAACAAAATGTAAGAAAACAAATGATGAAGAATACACTTAAAATATAATTACACATTAGTTATTAAATTCATTAATCATCCGTTTTGACTGTGCTCAACAGTTGATATTCTTGTTCAATTACCTAATGTAAACCTAAAAGTTACTTCAAATGATACAAATGTTCTTATTGATAAATCTTAACTATTTCCAGACAAGATACTTAACATTCAAAACAAGCCAGAGAATAATAAATCATTTTCTAATGTACAGCCAATGCTATCATCCTGGTAAAAATCTATTTCACGGTCAAATAATTAACCATAAGGCCACCTCTATACATGTTGCACTTACTCTGCCCAAGGCAAATTTGCCGCCATTTCCTCAATATTTCAGTGGTGCAGAGAAAACCATGAAATGGTGCATTGAAAATATCAATTTCACTTTCAGCACGCCCAGACTGCTATGAAATGAACATTCTTAGTGCATGGACGATTTCTAATCTTGTCGCATGTCTGGTATAATCACTACATATTTGTTCTCTCATATCTGTTTGTTCTTACATAATGGAACTGAACTTAAGCGTTTTAAAGAGCCCCAGTCTGACCTATACTAGACAGAAAGTCTTCTCACTGCAGTAAAATGCTTCTGTACTTTCAGAGTTGAGTTGTGTTTACTGCTCTCAAGATGCTACTTGGAGTGCAGAGCAACAGAAGACATGCCTTGTCTTCACACAGACTGAAAGCTTTCAGTTTTACACAGTGCAGCTTTTTTTTATGCAAAATGCAGTCTAATAAAGAAAGGATCCTTATCTTGATCAAAATCTTTATTTTCATCATGGGACAATTCCTTTATTAGAGAACTGTTTTCAAGCACAGCTAGAATGCCATCATGAAAATAAAGAAGTTGATGGTCTATAAAATGCCTGTTTCCTGTACAAAAATCTACTAACAGAATGCTGCTATCATTTGCACAGTTTTTAAAAAAACAGTTAAGGAATAATGTTCATGAAAATCTTTTTTCACAGATAATACTCTTGAGATTCCTTCCCAAACTATTTTGGGGAGAACGGGAGAACTTTGGACTGTCCATTTGACCAGTTGGTATGGGCTCTACTTACTGATTGGAACAACAGATTTTTATTCCTGTTTGCATACCAAAAGACTGGAGTAACTACTTGCTTGCTCAGCAATACAGATTAACACTTTAGTCAGCACTACACTGAGGCTGCTGGGTACTGAAACCAAAAGATTTTTTGAAATGCACTTAAGGATGATAAAGATTTATTGTCATTTTGAGTGTCACAGAGATTACGGGAACTCTTCAAATAATCTGAGTGACTTTCCTCATCACAAAACCTTTAGGAAAAGAGATTGGTTGCTTAATTTAGCTTGCAAGACGAACCAAGTACACTGATTCCATTTGTGGCAGCAAGGTACAATAATCATCCTCTACACAGCATTCACAAACCCATTGTCCTTTCATTCTATATTGGCAATGGTTCAATGACAACCCCGACATCCCTTTTATGTGTCATTACACTAACACCATTATGTCTGATTCACCTGACACCTGATTATCAGGGATATCATAATGCTCATATCCATTACATGGCTCCCACTGAACTGACAACTTGAATGATGATGTTCTCCATTCTTACTACACCAAAATAGCTAACAACCCTTACATCACTTCCTCTACGGCAAAATATGTTACATAAGCAGATACTATTACATAGGCCAGAATTGTCTCATCAGAATTTTGAAATTACTTCGACAAAAACATTTTATACTTTCTTTACAAGACTTTAATTTTTGGTAAAATTTTGTTTGTGTGTTCTTGAATCAGACATGATCCAAAGAGGTGACAGGACTCAGTTCCACAGGTGTCGTGTTCATTAGCAGACACACTGTCGCTCAGTGATGGCCGCTGATTGAAAACTATTTACAGCCATGATTGAATAGCAAGACCTAAATTAAATCAGTACAGACTTACAATGTTATTTACGCACGGTAATAATGGCAACGGCTTTCATCTCTGTCCGTCCATTGTTAAAGATACCCTTGTGGTGCTGCTTGAAATACAAGCTGACCTTTAACATGACGACGGGTCCTGTGGTTCACCATCAGATGATCCGAGCTGTGATTACTGTAGACATGCTAGACTTGCCCAACTGTGAAGTCATTTGCCACAGGAAGAGCCCACAATGAAGCATTATTAGACACAATGAAGTAAGAAAAGACCATTTTGATTTGAATGTCAGGCCAACAGTTAGCAGCATGGTGCTTGCCACAGTTCGAACTGTAGATATAAATACATCTTCTAATACGTCTATCAATTTGTCCGGAATTAAGTTAATAACACAGCAGAATTGACATTTTTAGATGAATGACTGCCTTAAAGAAATCATGCTGTGGCTTTTCTGCCTGGTACTATTTCACCTAGTGTGATTTCCTTCATAAATTACAGGCCGTTAAATTGAAGAAAAGACAAGGAATACAAAGGATTGTATAACAAGTAACGATAAACAAAAACAACAAGATAAATCATAAAACATTTGTCCGAACTATTATATATACCAAAGTTTTCTTTAGGAGTGGTAAGCTTAATTATCAGAACGTCCTTATGTTGTCAGCTTGTCCGTTTTTGTCCAACCCTGCCGACCTCAGGTTAAGAACCCTACAACAAGGCAACCATCCTTCCTCCGTCTGATCAACCTTAATCTGATTTTTTATTCAAACTATTGGTCTTGAATTTTCAACTCATCTGTGCCGACAACTATAAGACAAGGATGCAACCATCCTACTTCTCTAAACCCCATCTGGCTCCATCCCTCACCATCAGCATACCTGTAACTACAAAGATCTTACAACACCCTGTCGTCAACAAAGCAAATGGCCTTGCACCGCTGACAGATGTTTTTTCAAGGTGATATAGTGCATGTAAATTTTGCGGCCAATGAAATGTTGGGGATACTGAAGGTAAATATTTCTAACCTTTCCTTCCTTTCATCAGGGTTCTGCTTCTATTGCTAGAGGGAAGTCTTTTCATCAGCAGGTACATATTAAGAAATCCAAAGCATTTGTGTCGATAGACACAGGGTGTTGAGGAATCTTTGCAGATACAAATAAATCAATACAGTAGGATTCTCTTCATACAACAAATCTTTTAGTACAAATAAATCAATACAGTAGGATTCTCTTCATACAACAAATCTTTTAGTACAAATAAATCAATACAGTAGGATTCTCTTCATACAACAAATCTTTTAGTACAAATAAATCAATACAGTAGGATTCTCTTCATACAACAAATCTTTTAGTACAAATAAATCAATACAGTAGGATTCTCTTCATACAACAAATCTTTGCAGATACAAATAAATCAATACAGTAGGATTCTCTTCATACAAAAAATCTTTTAGTACAAATAAATCAATACAGTAGGATTCTCTTCATACAACAAATCTTTTAGTACAAATAAATCAATACAGTAGGATTCTCTTCATACAACAAATCTTTTAGTACAAATGAGTGGTTCATTATTTTTGTATGTAACCACTGACCCTAGAGTTCAAAACTTTTTCACTAGATCCATTACTCATCAGGCAAGAACTCATACACACGATCAAAAAGTGGTACAACCATCTTCTTCATATCTACTGTCATGAGAGTCTTTCGTCTGTTTTGTACAAATCTCTTGGTCTATACAGCCTGAGCTTTTATACATTAGAACTACTAATTCTAAAATGTTTATCCAACAGTCATAAACTATACTAATTTTTTTCATAAAAGTTTTGTGCAGACCCTATCTTGAAAAGAGGGTTTCAACATTTCTGTACAAACCAATTAGAGGATTTTACACATTAGATATAAGTAATAAAAGTGAACTGTGATAAAATTATGACAAAATCATCCAAACATCCTTTATCCATATGGATTTCAGGTTCAAGCATCTATAGGTAAAGAACTTGTTCTTCTAAATACCAGGGTTGAAACACTGAGACATTGATCATCTATAATTCCATAGTATTCTTGTTCAAACCTACTGATCTCAATTTAAAGAACCGATTGGTCTAAGGCTTATGCTTTTACATAGCAAGGTAAATCTCTGAAACACTGATCACACGACCATCCTACTTCTGTACCAGCATTCATGTCCACACCATCGGAGTGGGTTCATTCACATTCAATGGAGACACAAGATGGATGGACATGCCCCCATGCTCCAGTAGACAGATGGGACAACAACTAATCCTGCTCTTCTGACATTTCTACAGAAGATGGATCACTGATTGAAGTCTATTCTCATTCATGCATTCCGCTCCCACATTAAAGAAGCATATATTGACCATCATTTCTGTATCAAGGTGTAGAGTTCCAGCGAGACTCTACCTAATCACATTAATTGACCCCACTTATTTCCAAGCCAGTGTCTACATCCAATCACTTCCTAGAAAGGAAATGCAGTTCAGCAGAAAGCCATTCACCAGAAAGTCGTACGTTTCCGGCAACTCAATCATTAGACTCCTAAAGGTGGCTTTAATTGACAGCTGGATAGATAGATGGTCAGTAAGAAGTAGGGGACAAAGGTTATCTCCAACAAAATATGACAGTGATATGTAAAGGGACATCATTGCAGAGTTAGACAGTACTATGTAATAGGTATACGTAAAACAAAAGGACAAATGAGGAGTTGTAACCATTGAGGAAGGAAACTAGCTAAGCTTATGCAGGAGTGACTGAAAGCAAAATTTGAGGTCTTACCTAGCTTTATGTCGGAGCAATTTACCACCTAAAGCATAACGTAGATCAAAGTTTGATACATCAAGGAGGATTATGACAGTAAATATTGCAGACAGGCAATAAATGAAAGTCTGCCACCAAGTCATCACAAATATACAAATACATGATGAATCATTTGAAGCATTTCTTAACAATTAACAAGAAATAAGTTTTTTGAAACTTTAGGATTCAACTTCCTATTTAGTTTAAGATAGATTTGGGGCCTTCATTCAAATTAAAATACCCAAACTTTTTTTTATGTTTCACCTGTTTATACTGTAATGTTTCGGTCTAACATTTGAATATAATGCCCTAAGTTAGCAGTGTAAAACCTTTATAGGGTTATCATAGGTAAACTTTCTCCCTCCAGGACAATGAACCACTTCCCTGATAAAGATTTCTTGAGACAAGGTTACCATCCTCACAGAATGACAGTATCGTGTAAGGGTTATTTTTACATACTTTCACGGTAATATGTGTGGGTTATCTTCTACAAAGCCAGGAGATGGAGGGGCAGGGCCGGTTTTGTAATTTTTACAATTGACAAAGACAGGCCAAGGAAATTGTCTTGGAAGTATAAAACCTACATGGACAAGGCCTTTTAGCATACAATGAAACACTGTTGCGGATGTGCCCCACATTTTAATATAACAGTAAATAATACAGACAGGTCCATTTGTAACAGAGCAATACTTTATTATTTGATGATCCGATGATCATTCTGGTATTGAATATATATTGTATTTGATTGTCCAATATTTTTACTTGCATATTTACCTATCATGTGATTTCATCATAAAATGATCAACACATCAAAATCACTCACTATCAAAATCAAACGACACCAGATCAATAGTTGGCTGCTTGGAACACGGATGGTTAACACTTGTGGAACTGATGTTGGGAAGATCCCTTGTCTGATAGATCAGACAAAAAAACAAAAGTCCATTCCCTGAGCAATCTAATAATGATGATTGAACAACAATGTATTGGAAAGACAAGTGCTAACATGTCAAATAAGAAAATAAAAGTAAAATCTTTTTTTGCTAATTAATCAAAACCCTTGAAACATACAAACAATTTCTTGTCAATATATGTGGAGTGCAATAATAACTTGCGATTCTTTCAACAGCAAACAAATGAAGAATATTTGAAGATATCAATATGATCACTGCTCTACTGTAGGCATGCCTAAAGGAAGCAATGCCTATAACTGATATATCGCGGAACGGCAGGGGGAGATGGGTGGTTGAGAAGATAATAACTTAAGGAGAAATATCGGCAATTTCATGTTGGATACCGGAAATTTTCGCGGTTTGATGTCTAGCTTAGATTCTCCATGTGAAAGATTCTCAGCGACTAAAGTACTCTCATTACAGAGAGCTGTTACAGGAAGCTGGAGAGTTATTAGAATATGGGTTATACAGCATACATAAAGTGTGATATGTAACAAGAGATTCAAGACACTTTTCATATAAGCTCTTCAACTAATTCTTTCTATGCTATTTTAGTACCCCTTATTTGGTACCCATAAATGTTTTTGCAATTCTATGAAATTATGTTTGAGGGCTTTTAGTCTGTTTACTATATGAAGCTGGCATTAACCCTAACCTTTACTTCTCCAAGCAGTCATGACAAAATGTGTTCCTAGTGAAGAACTGTCTATATTGCAGAGCAGTAATTGAATCAAACCTTAAAGTTATCTATCTCCATCAATGTAATCCTCATTCATTGAAAACAGTCCACCTATATTTTTCACCCTTTCACATTTTGGCGACCTCATTTGTACAACTATTTGTGGAGACATCGCATGTCTCCTGATCATTCCAACATCATCATCTTATAGATTTACCATCAAGCTTTACTTGAGATTATTTCATGAAAATTTGTTAAGATTTCTGAGGCCAAATTGGCTGATTTTTTCATGAGAGCTTAACAAGAGGCTGACTAAAATATCTCATTAATATTGATGACCCTAATCTTGCTCAAGGCTCATGGTAAACATGGAACAGGAATATATTCACATGGAGAAATGATGCCAATCTCAAATGATTGATAACATCACGGCATGCAAGACACTATGCTTAAATATTGGCCGGACATTTACAGCAAACAACAATGTAATCATTTGTGGGCTCCGTGAAAGACATTTGTACCAGGGTTCAGCCCAGGAGGATTAACTCATGTTTAATATTTGCCTTTTCATGTGATGGCTTCCTTGCTGTACCTCAATTTCCACACAATACAGATATTATGCATGCTTCCTTTTCCTTCGTCTTATGTCTCCTTTATTCTATTTGTATTCCAACAGTATATTTTACAAACCATTGGGATTATATATGGGCCATTGGCTCTAAAGCTTATTTGGTTTCATATTGTTTGATGCTGAAAGACTAAAACGGTTTTCAAGAAATTATAATTCCTTGATAAAAAAAAGGTCAAGAGTCAATGCAAATGACCAATAGAAAATCCATCAAAAGGATCAAAATGTAGTCTAAATATCTAAAAATCACACAAAGGATATTGAAACTTTTATACCCCACCCAATTGATAGATTAATGCACATATCTAAAACCATGAGACAAAACTTCCTTATTTTCTTAAATTCATAACACACAATTGAGTTTTGCCAAATCACGAGGAGGAAATTTAGAAGTCATATCCACCACTCTTCCAATGGCAAGGAGATGTAGAAGACATATCCACCACTCCACTGATTATGAGGAGATCTAGGAGTCATATCCACCACTCTTCCAATCGCTTGGGAATTCAGAAGACCTATCAACCACTCATCAAATCAAGAGGTGACACAGAAGACAGATCAACCACTCATCCAATCAAGAAGTGATATAGAAGACATATCAACCACTCATACAATCAAGAATTGTTACATAAGACATATCAACCACTCTTCCAATCAAGAGGTAACATGGAAGACATACCACTCATCCAATCAAGAGGCAACATGGAAGACATATCAACCACTCTTCCAATGTCATATTCTCCTCCCTACCACCTGCACTTTACAAAGATGTTATTCTGAGAATTTGAGCTTCTCATACAAACTAGTTTTGGTTTTGGTAAAGCATGATAAGATTGCACCCCTGCCAAGCCCTAATTATTTGGGAAAGCCAATGAATTAGCACATCAGTCTCCATCCTACAATGTAATATTTTCAAAATTGAGACTGCCAGCATTAATGATTTCTGGAGAATTGATGAAAGAAGAGAACATGTCCTTACAATTATGAATTCTTGACATTAATTTTACACACCCAATTTAACAAAAGCCAGGTTCAATCAGGTATGAGCAATCATGAGGGATTAGCCCACTGCGTGAGGATTATGATATGACATGAAAGGCTATCAATATCCCATCAAGCTGGTCATCTCTTAATAATTGGTCACAAGTTATTATTTGATCTTCAATAGCTAATTACAGTCATCAAATGGAATCAGCATTGTCCTCCAAGGTAAGTGGACTGTTGTGCCTGGTCCTGACTGAATTAGCTTCTGATAAACTGTTGTGCCTGGTCTTGACTGAATTAGCTTCTGAAAACTGTTGTGCCTGGACCTGACTGTACCAGCTTCTGATAAACTTGTGAAACGTATCAACTTATATTTGTAAGTCATAAGTAGTGCTTTGTAATTGGACAGCCAGCGACCAGCAAAGGTGGACAGATCAGTGACTTGTCCTAGAAGTTAACAATATCTTTGCAGACCACAGCATGCACCCCATGACATTCATAAAGCTTTTATTTACTTGTCAAGCACCGCATAAAATTTCATATAGCCTTTACTTCCTTGCCAAATACTGCATGACATTCATGAAATCTTTATTAACTTGCCAAGCACCACATGTCATTCATAAAGCCTTTATTAACTTGCCAAGTACTGCATGACATTCATAAAGTCTTTATTTACTTGCCATGCATCGCATGACATTCACTAAGCCTTTATTTCCTTGACATGCATCGCATCACAATTAAATAATTAATAATAATTTGGAAGTAACTTTGTTTTAAGTTGGATGTTGCTCTGCAAACATACATAAGTTCTGATCGCTGGCCTTATCACCTCCGAGTCTCTTGCTCAAAACAACTTTCAAACCATAGTCTAGAAAAACAGAAATGAATGTTGGGTAACTGAATGAAGGCTCCCCTTCCAACAGATAGTCTGAGCTTAGTTGTTATGGCCAAGCAGACCATGATATCTTACACACCTCGGTGTGATATGTTCCCATTCTCTTAACATTGGCTCATTCTCATATGAACCTGTTATAACGTCATCATCGGATGTTTCTCCATATCCCCCTTGGGCACTATCACACATCATTCAATGGGCAGATGTTACTATGTCCTTTATTTTTATTTGAAGGCTATATGCCATATCCACCATCTTCGCAGGTGGGTGTTATGACATGTTCAACCTACACAAACGATTAGACTTGTAAAATTTTGATAGTTTTACAAATTAAGTATATAAGACTTAACATTAGTGAAAGTGGAATTCGAACCCGGTGTAACAGGCCGAACTTTCCCCCTGGCCAGACTTTCCCCGGGGAAGGTTTGGCCTAGGACCATCTTTCCCCGGGGAAACTTTGGCCTAGGCCAAACTTTCCCCCCCTTGGCTTAATCTTCCCCGGGGAAAGTCTGGCCTAGGCCAAAGTTTCCCCACCCCATATTCTAACTACACCTAATTTCTATTGTCCACATTCATAGCAATTTTGCTTTTTTTCAAAGCTTACACTTACAAATCCTCTTCTTTTATCTATAGTGGGAAGAAATTTAATTATATGTGCAACTTATTTGCCATTCATCTTAATGTACAACATAACATTCCAGTCTAACTAGGCTACTATAAAAAATTGCTGATTTCTATTATTTGACATTTATATCCATTTGTGGGTGTATATTTATAGGGGGAAATTCTGACCTAGCTAGGCTCTTTCTTCCCCACCCTCAGTCTTTATTTTCAGGGGGAAATTCTGGCCTAGCTAGGCTGTTTCTTCCCCACCTGTAGTCTTTATTTTCAGGGGGAAAATTCTGGCCTAGCTAGGCTATTTCTTTACCCACCCTCAGTCTTTATTTATAGGAGAGAGAGTCTGGCCTAGCTAGGCTATTTCTTCCCCACCTGTAGTCTTTATTTTTCAGGGGGACAAGTCTGGCCTAGCTAGGCTATTTCTTCCCAACCTTCAGTCTTTATTTTCAGGGGGGAAATTCTGGCCTAGCCAGGCTATTTCTTCCCCACCTGTAGTCATTTTTTTCAGGGGGGAAAGTCTGGCCTAGCTAGGCTATTTCTTCCAAACCCTCAGTCTTTATTTTCAGGGGGAAAGTCTGCCCTAGCTAGGTTATTTCTTCCAAACCCTCAGTCTTTATTTATAGGAGGGAGAGTCTGGCCTAGCTAGGCTATTTCTTCCCCACCTGTAGTCTTTATTTTCAGGGGGGAAAGTCTGGCCTAGCTAGGCTATTTCTTCCCAACCTTCAGTCTTTATTTTCAGGGGGGAAATTCTGGTCCAGCCAGGCTATTTCTTCCCCACCTGTAGTCATTATTTTCAGGGGGGAAAGTCTGCCCTAGCTAGGTTATTTCTTCCAAACCCTCAGTCTTTATTTATAGGAGGGAGAGTCTGGCCTAGCTAGGCTATTTCTTCCCCAAGCTCAGTCTTATTTATAGGAGGGAGAGTCTGGCATAGCTATTTCTTCCCAACCTTCAGTCTTTATTTTCAGGGGGGAAAGTCTGACCTAGCCAGGCTATTTCTTCCCCACCCTCAGTCTTTATTTATAGGAGGGAGAGTCTAGCCTAGCCAGGCTATTTCTTCCCCACCTCTAGTCTTTATTTATAGGAATGAGAGTCTAGCCTAGCCAGGCTATTTCTTCCCCACCCTCTAGTCTATATTTATAGGAGGGGAGTCTGGCCTAGCCAGGCTATTTCTTCCCCACCCTCAGTCTTTATTTATAGGAGGGAGAGTCTGGCCTAGCCAGGCTATTTCATCCCCACCCTCAGTCTTTATTTATAGGAGGGAGAGTCTGGCCTAGCCAGGCTATTTCTTCCCCACCCTCAGTCTTTATTTATAGGAGGGAGAGTCTGGCCTAGCAAGGCTATTTCTTCCCCACCCTCAGTCTTTATTTATAGGAGGGGGAGTCTGGCCCCCATTTGAGCGTCAGGGATCAAGTTGTGAAACACATGAAGGCAAGGAAAACATCAAGAAAACTTCAGGCCTACATCAACCAGAATGTGCAATCCTACATATGAGAAACACACAAATGGACAAATGTGGGGCATGGGCATGAAATAGTTGCCACAGCATCTCTCCTTGAGATAGACATTTATGTTCACTGTAGATGTGGATATGCTACTTACGGATGGGCAAGGTATCCCAGGAATTTTGCCACTATGGAATGTCCAGGGACACAACATGCACTTTTCCTTTCAAATGAAGACAACAGTCACTTCAATGTTGTTAAGAAGGTGTAATAAGGGATACAATGACAATGAAAATAGCATTTCTCCTCCCCTGTCAATAGGTTGATATGTCAACATTTTGATAAATTTTTCTGTGATTTGTTAATCAAAATGCACAAATCTTATTCTAATAATATTTGGATATGTTCAAATGTTTTAATGTTTACAGTTGGAATTATTTTGATTGATTTTTTGACTAGTTAGAATGAATGTTGTGTTATGAAAGGATGTGTATGATATGATTATCAACTTCATGCAAAATTTAATTGCCCTGAAGATTACTTATGTGAACATCTTGATATAGTAGATGTTCACCCAAAAATAAAGAAACCCAAATAGAGAATATGTTTCTGTTTTCTTTTTCTTAGAATTCAATATATTATATATATTATATTCATAGAAATAACTTAGCTAGTCCAGAATATACACTTGTTACACCTGATTTTCTATCCGATATATGATATATGATATATATGAGGGTGGAGAAGAAATAGCTTAGCTAGGCCCGACACTCCCTCCTATAAATAAAGACTAAGGGTGGGGAAGAAATAGCCTAGCTAATCCAGAATTTCTCCCACTGTAAATAAATAACAAGCGTGAGGAAGAAGCCTAGCTCGGCCAGATTTCCCCCTCCCCTGTAAATAAATTCCAAGAGTGGGGAAGAAATAGCCTACCTAGGCCAGAATTTCCCCCACTGTAATTAAATACCAAGGGTGGGGAAGAAATAGCCTAGCTAGGCCAGATTACCCCTTCCCCTGTAAATAAACACTAAGGGTGGGAAAGAAATAGCCTAGCTCGGCCAGATTTCCCCCTACCCTGTAAATAAATACCAAGGGTGGGGAAGAAATAGCCTACCTAGGCCAGAATTTCCCCCCCTGTGAATATGTACCAAGGGTGGGGAAGAAATAGCCTAGCTCGGCCAGAATTTCCCCACTGTAAATAAATACCAAAGAGGGGAAGAAATAGCCTAGCTAGGCCAGAATTTCCCCACTGTATAAAGATATCATGCATGGGGAAGAACAGGCCTACCTAGCCCAGAATTTCCACCTGAAAATAAATATCAAGGGTGGGGAAGAAATAGCCTAGCTAGGCCAGAATTTCCCCCCACTGTAAATAAATATCAAGGGTGGGGAAGAAACAGCCTAGGTAGGCCAGAATTACAACATTTGAATAAATACCAAGGGTGGGGAATACCCCCCTGTAAAAATAAAAATAAAAATAAGCAAGTTTTTTTTAACCAGAAGGTTTCCAAAATAAGTTAATATCTCCCAATTATCGATAAAAGAACAGGATTTGGAAGTGTAACCTAAGCGGAGTCCAAATTGCTATAAATGTGGACAATAGAAAATAGGTGAAGGTAGAATCAAGGGTGGGGAAACTTTGGCCTAGGCCAGACTTTCCCCGGGGGAAGATTGAGCCCAGGGGGGGAAACTTTGGCCTAGTCTAAACTTTCCCCGGGGAGAAAATATCCTAGGCCAAACCTTCCCCGGGGAAAGTTTGGCCTAGGCTATTTTCTCCCCTGGGAAAGTTTAGACTGGGGAAGAAATGGCCTGCTACACCGGGACCTCTCTGCTGGGGAGTAACGCCTTTACCATTTGAGCTAACCAGGATCCCTGCCTGTGACTGTACATTTTGTTGTGTCATGTCTGTACTGTTTTCCCCTAGTATGTATGTGTATATATATGTAATACATGAAAATATATAGGTATAAAGTTATGTCTATTTCTTATTAGACTAACGTATAGTCCCTGAAAAAAAGATTTCACTAAAAATGTATTGTTCAATATTTGGTATGAAATAATATAAAAAAAGGAGTCCTGTACAATACTTAATTTATGGCTGAGGCAACTAGACTTGCCAACATTTTCTAGACTTAAGAAGGCTCCTTTAATATTTTGCCATAGGGTCTGGATGACAGACTAATTTCTTATCTTTAGAATCAAATATTTAGCTTTAAAATCTCAAGCAGCCCGATATTGTGAATATCCTTCTGGACTCGTTTGGTCAGGACACATAAACACGCAAAGTAAAACGTTTACAAATTAATTTTATAAAAACTATTTGGTTTGAAAGAATGTTCCGCCGGAGAGTAAGCCAAATGATGACCGGATTGCCTCGCGTTATGGCATAAAAAACTCAGCTCTTTTTTGCCATAACGCTCGGCACCCAGTCATTATTTACTACATATATAGCAAGAGATATGAGGCAGCAAATCGGCCAGTGGCATACATCAGAATGCACAACCCACAGTCTGGGTGACGTAGATAAGAATTTATATAGCAATACCTCAGACAAATCCAAATTATGCCTAAAATAAGAAAAATAATTATCTCCTTGATAAATCATTTCACAGTACATGTTAGTTCTTTGATCAGGTGTGGATGAAAGAGGAAGAACATACTCAAGAGAGTTATAAAAAAAATTGCTCTCCTAATGCTTCACTTCTACATGCTCTGGAGAGACTTTATCAAACAATAGAAACTGTGAATGAATGAATAAGAAAGACTTGAAAGACAATGAAAAAAGGTATAAAAATGTTTTTCTTAAACTAAAGAATACCATAAACCCTGCAATTATACATTTGGTTATTTTTACCTCTTACAGCAAAGATGTTCAAGACTGTTACATTTAGAAACTAGGAAGTTAGTGCTAATGGAAACACACAGATGAAGATTTAATGCCACAGACAACAAAGTTTTAGTAATCTAACTACATTATCTATTTCCAATTGAACATTCAAGACCAAACGTTATAAAATTTATTCATTTTATGGTAAAAACATTGATAAAGATAGTGATTGTAAGTTTGTTTTCCTTAACCAAAATGAACCGGATAAACAATATCTGTTAGCTTATGGACATTCCACACATGCAGAAAAAAATAATATCCATTTCTGTATATGCAAAACATGTTCAATTCCCCCGGAGACTCTTTGTCTGAGTGACATCTTAACTTAGGTAGGTTTTCAGGATTATCATACCCATGATGATAAAAAGATACTGTCAAACAGAGCTGTGACGATGGCGGCACTGACAGCACTATAGCATGGTAAGTGTGAGTAGCCTTCACCTCAGAGATACTAATAGCTTAATGGAGTGCATGAGCGAGATAATTTACACACATTCTTCCTAATTAATCAGAAAATGACCCTAGTGGATCGGAGAAAAACAAGTCAAATTTCCAGCCTTCCCCCCGGGATATCCAAATCTGAATATTGTCATATCGATTGGTGAAAGTCGAAACCTTCCACTGATTTCATTTAACTAATGGGCCTATAATTGGAATCAGACATGGGGATTATATACAAGGAGATTGGCGCTGAGATAACAAAATATTTGGTCATCTCCTTAATCATTGTGTCAGTGCGGACGGTGTAATTACGGTCCTGTCTTTCATCCAGGATTTGCACATATATATGCAATTTGTATTTGGTATTCGTGCCTGTATTAACTTAACACATGCTGTGAGTTACAAAGACAAACTATTTTCAAGAAGTGTGATGTGAACAAACTTCTGAATCTTCTAAAAAATGGTAAACTGTAGATACATGATCCATACATTAAACAACTTTGTACTGCCTTTCACAAGGTAAGAAACTTCTTTGGGGAAAAACAACTACATGCTATAAAAAACATAAAGAATTGCTATATTTGGAAACCCCTTATCTTCAAATTTGTATGAATTATAATATCTAATAATGATAAAATTCCGAAAAAAATTCCTATGACATTTAACTTGACAGCACCACAACAAATCTAAGTACAAAAATAAATGAGCAATGCTGGTGAAGATGATATTGAGCCAAAGACATGAAATTTAGCATGAACACACTTCAGTAAGGACATATTTTTAGCTGAGGGATTTTCATTATAATCCCCATTTAATAACTCTCTGCCATGGGACCATTTGACATTTAAAGTTGACAACTCTGTAAAATATTTCCATCCAAAATAAGGAAATGACATTTCGGTTAAGAAGATAATGTCAAACCATTTCCAAACTTCTAAACTCCAGATCTATGAAATAAACAACATCTAGAGAAACGTAAAAACATTTCACTCGAACCATGAATAATAGAGCCCAAGAAATAAACAAGACACTCAATTTCCCACCACAGATAGCTCAATGACTGGCTACTCACTGCAAACTGATTAAAAGCAAAGGTTGAAATGCCAAAGACCAGCAGGCTCTGATCTCATCCCACCCGGAAACTGCTGGGGAAAGGGACACATGATATGGTAGAGCAAAGTTATAGGATTAAACATGATCTGGTCAGGCATGCCTACTCATTAGGTCTTTTTCTCCTTTCCTTTTTAAACAACTACTTTTCAAAGAAAAAAATTGTCACAGCTACATGTGTTCGGTTCCTTATACTTCTCTAGTCATATCGATAAGAGTTATATTATTTGTAAGCAATTGAGACTAACAAGGACAATAACCTGTTTAAATCCCTTTACCTTGCATCTTTGAAAAAATATGGAAAATAATTAAATTTCTTGTGATTGATTATCATTTACATCTTCCTTTTTTTAATCTGGCTAAATATGTATTCAGTAACAGCATATGCCTCTTTCAATTTGATCAAAAGGCTATCCATAAATTTGAGAACTTATTTCTAATATTCTATGATATAAATCTGATTAACAATACACGTCTTTACAAACAACTGTTGTGTTAATATTATTATCATCTGCATTACCAGCAGTGAATGTCTAAACAGTGAAGTATTCAGCCACTGCGACTTTACCTGCACATTGGATGGCTGTTACTTTATTTAACTTTACATCGTTGTCACAGCAGATTTTTATCTGGCAATCTCATGTTAATGGGAGTATTGGTCAAAAGAATTTCAAGCATTATCAAGATAGCAAATTGCTGCCACATACAGTTTGCATCTAGCTTCACATTTACATGACCATACTTCCTGTTTGTTTACTGACTTCTATCGTAATTCTGTCTGAAAATATGATTACCTCTGCTTAACAGTCATGTACTGTGGAAAGGTCAAAAAATGAATTACCATGGTAACATTGATGTATTGTATTCTAGTTAATAGACAGGTTTTCAGGCACAAATTTTTCCAAAACTGGTGAATTGTGTTTTGCTAACAAAAAGGGTTTCTGCTAATAACATATATTATAAGTTCACACACTAATCTTATACACACGTTTTTACTTTTGAAAATTTTAGGTATATTTCAAGATATTTTGCACATCCTTAGTTTCATGCCATGATTAATTCACAATTATTACAAATTGGAATTAGTCAGTTCTAACCCTTAGCCCATGAAGGGAGAGAAAGTGCAGTGGTCAGCGGGTTTGACTTCTGATCAAGAGGTCTAGGTTTGAATCCTGCCTGCTGTAGCCGACTGCTCTAAGAGCACTTTGGGTATAATTCATAACTTGCCTTTAGTGCAAGTTCCAGCCGATGCTCACAGGTTTAATGACAACACATAATTCACATGAATTGGATTAATCAGAATTCAAACATTCAGTTTTCGTGCCTCCTCTATGCCACTGCCAACAAGACGATCATCAGTTCAAATATTTGTCCAAATAGAAGTATCAAGTATTTAAAATCATCTCACCCATAGCTGACATGTAAAAAAGGATATGAATAGATGCTAGATTTACACTTCAGATGTGTTCATTCTCTGGTGACAATGATAAATCTGAATTTATGGGGGCTGACAAAAGATTGAGATTATCCAGCAACGAAACTTGTTTTGTTCTTTTTTATCAGTCATATCATCCATCATTCTAAGCTTAAGCAGCAGCAGAGGTAATCAAACCATGATCATGTATGACAGATTGGATGATTATAGGAAGATAATACCCTTCCCACAATCCCTTGTTAGAATAAATGCCATCACATACATATGTGCTTAAGTAAATAATGTTTCACAGAGTACAAAACTGACTTCAAGTAAAAAGTGCATACTTAAAACCAAAGTCCATTATTTCAATAGAGCATATTCACCAAGACATGCCTGTGAATTAGAATATATTTGACCATGTGCTTGACAGATGCCTGCAACTTCAGCTTCACTGTTACGAACAAAAAGTTTCTCCTTGTACTCAAATATTCCATTGTTGACAACAGGAGAGACTAGAGGCTTGCTACCAGCCTGGTAATTTGGCATGTTTGGCACCTAAGCAACTGCTTTCAGTTGATATAGGTTATACTGACATTTCCATAAAGATGTCTTCAAACTAGTTTGTAATCCAATTTTTATAGAGTACCCCACCAATTTCTAAAGGATATCTGTAATTGAGTGAGTGAGTTGTTGTTGTTTAACGCAGCTCGGCCAATATTACAGCCATTAGCCTAGCGGCGTGTATCTGTAATTGAGCAATAATAATAATGTGCACGTCCTATGACATGCTCAAAGCACTACCTACATCATTACCCTGAGGGAAGTGTACTTTCAAAGGTGCTACTAAGCGCTAAGCGCGACCGTATAGGTCCGTACAACCCTGTATTGGGTGGACTGAGTGCAATGTGGATGAAGTGCCTTGCCCAAGGACTGAACTGAACTGAACTTTATTACACTCAGGCTGCAAACTGCAGCATAAGAGGTACATGGATATATATACAATGATACATGATACATTACAATACAATAAAAGGCTGTCATGCTATTCTAAGGTTAAATATGTTATCTCTTAAAATGTGACATGATGATTTTATAAAATAATGACAATTTTCTTAGAGTTCCTAGCTTTTTGGTATTAAACAGAATTTTCATTTTGTGCATATTTGGTCTGATATAAAAATATTTGTGAATATACTTTTTTCTTTCTAGTTCTAATTTCGGACATAAAAATAAAAAATTAAATTCATCACCAATATTGTCTAAATCACAAAGAGTACATAGCCTGTCAGTAACAGGGATTCGACGCCATCTACCTGTTTCAATTGGGAGATAATGATTAGAAGTTCGGAATTTCAACAAGTTATTGTAGTGCAGGGAGTTTAGGTATTGTTCAAAATTGAGAGATGGATTTTGAAAAACACTATAAGTTGTTGCTTTTGAAGAAGTTTCAATTGTTGATATCCATGTTTGCTGAAAGGTATCTTTTAATTTACTTTTAACAACTGATTTTAGCCAGAAGTTTTTAAAATTTTGAAATTTCCATATAAAACTCACTCCAAGATCATCGAAAATTGTCTGAAGATACTTCGTCCATTTATGTACATATTTGCCAAATATGAAATCGTTGAATATCAATTTATAGACCAAGGAGCACAATTTTGAAGATTTTCCAGATATAAGTTCAGCCCAAGAACATACCATCCTGCTTTTGATAATGTTTATAAGAGGGAATCTCCCAAATTCCCCATATACCATATAGTTAGGTGTACATTTCCGCAGTGAGGTTAAATATTTAAGAAAACGAAAATGGACATTTTCAAAACATAGTGTTTTCAAAACCCCAAATTTCACAACCATATAAAAGAATTGGGGTAACCATACAATCAAACATTTTTAAGTGACACTCGATGGAAAGGTTAAATTTTCTACCTTGGCTTAATATAAAAAACATAGCCTTCGTTGCTTTTTCAACCAATAGCCGTTTGGTTTTAGTAAATTTTCTATTTTTCTGTAATGTTACACCAAGATATGGATAATTATCTACATTTTCAAGGATGGTGTCCCCAATATTAAAACTTCTTTTGTATTCCTTTTTAGATCCGCCGAACATAAGGATTTTGGATTTGGATGTATTGACACAACACAGTTTTGGAGCCAGGTCACAAATTTTTGGTGTCTCCACCGGGATTCGAACCCGAGTCGTCGGCGTGAAGGGCCAGCACACTAACCACTACACCACTGTGCTCCACCACAATGACGAATGGTGAAGATGTATAGGACATCTGATACATGAGATATACATTATAGCAGCATGTATAAACAAACTATTTAACACATCTGTGAATACTATATCCCTGTTCTGCATCTTCTCTTCAAGTAAGAAGAGGAAATCTACTGCCATCCACAACAGGAGCATCAGTAGTAATGCTGCAGCACCAAGAGGCTAACCATACGTTGACATTCTATATTTCTGGAAGCAACATCCTCGCCTTAATCACATCAGACATTCAATCCAATATGTCTGGATCTTACACCTGACTGCTCTTACAAGACTACAACCATAGGACGTGTAGTTTCTTCACATGACCAGGCCTTAGAAAAAGTGACCTTTGTCACTTATTGACACCATCAAATGGAGATAAAGTTGTCTGCATGAGCTTGTATGCAAGCTATTCTATCGGGCTTCTTTTTATACTTTCCTCTTGGAAACAGTGATTTACATTTTGCTGGACAGAAATAGTGAACTTTCAAACTTTTCTAAATTGATTGTCAATACTCAACCATATCATGCGTGCATATGGCATGTGTTGCTTGTTCAATAAACTTGGAAATAAAGACCTAGTCTTTGCTCAACAGAAAGAGTGACATTCATTTCTGGATTATTAAAAGTTCTTTTTTTCCACATAGTCAAGCAAAAAATAACTGCTTCTTAAGAAACTTCTCTGTGCATTTTTGCATTGTCAACAAACTTGGAAATATTCCAAAACATTGTGACCTCCATAATTCTATGAGATCATGTTTCCCTAGGTAAAGTAACAGACTTACTTTTTCAAATGATGAAACCTAGACAGTGCTACAGATTTGGGTGAAATATTGGAACTTGAGATTGATATTGGTTAACATTCACCTATGCAATATCTCCACACCAAGCAACAGTGAGAGATATTCCTTGTTGACCTTAGTGGGCAAGTCATAAGTCAGATTGTCATCTATCAGTATCTGGGAGTTCATTAAATGCTTGTGCGAGTCTGATAGACTGAGAGTCGGACTGTGAAAGGGGAAAATGATGGAAATAAGAGGAAGGTGAGGGAAACACAAAGCCAACAACAGCATGTACAAGATCCCTGGCACCGTGAGAGGAAACATCTTGACACTAACATATCACATTGCTCATGAAACATTCAACCTTTCTGTGACATATTTTTTGTGTGAGCAAAGTGTAGAAGGTTACAGAACCCAAATTCCAGCATGAATATATACTGGATTCTCAGCACCAGGAAGAAACTTTACTTTTCTATCTTACTCCTAACGCCAATTAAGCGCTTGTTGACAGCAAGTTCAACAATCTGCAAAAAGATTTCAATTAACATTTTCATGTTCATATTGCATGAAAGCCAACATATGCATAAATGTTAACATACAATCAATAAACATACACTGGATATATATCAATTAGAATTTGATACGTATAGATTGACATTTAGGAGTTTCAAAGAGTCTGTGATGAGAGGAAAGTTGAGTTGCTGAAGCTCGTTACCAGAAGCAGAATGTACTGAATCAGCAGAATGTACTGAATCAGCAAAATGTACTGAATCAGCAGAAAAATAGGGGAGCCAAATCAAATACTTCCTCGTAATCTTATTTGACATAAAAATATTATTATTTCAGCAATAATTCTTTTTTAATAATAATAAGGCTATTTATATAGTGCTGGATTCCACATTAATAGGAGGGACATGCTCAAAGCGCTGACAAATGAAATGAGAAAGAAATTGTGCAGAAATCTTAAGGTTGAATTATAAACACTATATACATTATTTACAATCATTGGCAGATTTTTCGATGAAAGAAATCTAAGCAACTAGAGAACCACTTTAACACCAGCAGAATGTACTGAAAAGTTGGCATCAGGAGAGAAGCCAAACCATTCCCTCTTTCTTGTTATCTTGGCGCTAATATATCACTTGCTGACAAGAAAATGAACATTTCTGCAATACATTTGTCATTATCGTGTATGTAATTCTCAGGGGTATATGAGCTATAGACCAATTTATCACTTGGCTTCTATCTACTGCTCTGTCATGGAAGAGGATTAAGTCGGCTGAATTAATTTGGAATTCATTTCCTGCGCGATTCTGCGTACAGTTTGGTGGTCACGTCTCCATGCTCTGAGTTCTCAATACAAATGTCAAACTAATATCATAACAATTCAATTGTATTTGGCATTAAGTCATAAAGTGAGAGTGCTAGGGGATACTGCATGCAGTAATGGCTTGTTTATAGCACTGGTGGCCTTTTTGTCAAGTATGTTATGTGACCATGAATAAAATTAAATTCCTCATTATGAAAGGAATTCCATTGAGTCATCTAATAATGCTGCTATGACTGCTATGAATTTTTAATTAGAAATGAGATAAAAGGAGTGAATATTCCAAGTCCAAATCACTTGAAAAGGAAAACTATAATAACATAAACACTTAACTTAAACTTGGAATCAATTATTTGACAAACTTAAACTTCCAAACTAAAATCCTTCCAAAATGTAAAACCATTGTGACATCACTATTGTGTTTAAATTATGTGAATTATAAAAAAAATTATAGTCAATTATACATGCAAATATGATACTAATAAACCAAGTAAATTAAATGAAAATCGCAAACATAAAATCCTAAGCAATGTGAATAGAGACATTTGTGTAAATTTACTTGTTTGTAATGTTTTTCTTAAAAGACAAAATAAATCTAACGAGTGGTTAACATTTATAAGCTGATTAGAATTTGATTTTTTTAAGGTGTCAAAATTGTATATAGAGTTAAAAAAATGGCCATAAGATATATTTTCACTTTCACAAATTCAAGGTTTCTGATGTTTTTGAGTAAAGGAATCAGGCCAAGGTTGACCTTTTTGAATTTGAACTTTGCCCTTGAATCTTGTAGTTGTAGAGTCCTTCACCGACGCAAAAAGTTCAGATAATGACGCCGACGCACAAAGTTCAGATAATGACACCGACGCACAAAGTTCAGATAATGACACCAACGCACAAAGTTCAGATAATGACACCGACGCACAAAGTTCAGATATGACACCGACGCACAAATTTAAGATAATGACACCGATGCACAAAGTTCAGATAATGACACCGACGCACAAAGTTCAGATAATGACACCGACGCACAAAGTTCAGATAATGACACCAACGCACAAAGTTCAGATAATGACACCGACGCACAAAGTTCAGATAATGACACCGACGCACAAAGTTCAGATAATGACACCGACGCACAAAGTTCAGATATGACACTGACGCACAAAGTTCAGATTATCTATGAGACAACCATAGAGGATAAACCATCTTATTCAAACAAATATCTTGCAATCAGCAATTCCATACTCTGTTTGGAAGGCACAGAAAAAAAATCAAGTTATATCATGTGTAAATATCCAAGGAGTCAAGGTCAGGTGACACACGACACAGTTTTTAGTAAAACATGCTTAGTCCAGGATAGCAAATCTTTTTTCTATTTTATCCTCATAGTTTCACCTGCTGCTCAGAGAGTCTCGCCTCCTCTTAGGAAGAGCACCACAATAAATACAGAATGTTAACACTTATAAAACAACAAATAAATAACTGTAGAGAGGACTTTATTTCAGATAATTAACCCTCAAACCGCGGTTTACGGAATGGTCCGGGAAGAAATTAAACTACGCCGCAGTTAGCCTTGGCGAACCCCGGAAGCCGGACTTATAATCTGACGCATTTACTAATCAACGCAATTGTACTGTGTAGCGGATCCCGGAAAAAAATTGCACGGCAGTCGTGTCGGTTGGAGGCTTGTATTTATGATCCGGCTTTCGCTAAGCCGCCGATGTTTTTTTCGTTGTTGTTCTAAAGAATGGGGGCATATTTTCCGAAAGTTTTATAGATATTGGTCATGTTTATCATACCGAAAATATGCATTACAAACGCTCAATTTTCCCCCACTACCCGCCGGGCTTGCTATAGGCTTGTGAATTATTGCTCCCCTCGCGCACGAGCTTATCGAGACGCGCATGTTATCGTTTGCTCAGGCGTGCACACTCAAAACAAAAGCTCACCTTGCTATCGCACGCCCTGTGATCTAAACCCTTGGGCGGATTTCAATACAGGTGGGATCATTTGAAAGAGCAGAAAATTGTCTTCAATTCGATATAAATTACGAACATGCGCTACCTGAACTGAAGATACAGCATGTGCCGTAAAAAAGGCGATTTTACATAATTTTAGTTTTGCACCATTTTGTCACATCAATTTTCTCATGAGGTGCTCATCGTATTAAAAAAAAAATTATATCACAAGATAGAGAAAAAGATTGTCTTTTATTCCATGTAAAATTTGTGCATGCGCAAAAATAAACTAAGACACAGCAAGCGACGCACAAAAAGCTAATTTCTCTATTCAAATCATGTGAACTGAACGGCGATTTTGACATATGCCTTTCTTTCGCTCGTATCTTCTCAACAGCTAGGCATATATTGAAATTGATTACCTCGTGATAAAGATGGAATAATTGTCTTCGATTTGATATAAAATTTGTAAAATAATGTAAAATAAAGATACAGCAAGTGCCGAAAAAATGTGAGTTTTGTTTATTCTTTAGGTTTTTACTATTTTCTCGCACTTTATATCACATAAAATTCTCGGCACATTTTGAAATTTTATACATCAAATTAGAGAGAAAAGGATGATCTTCATTTCCATATAAAATTGGTATGTAAACGAAAATCAGTAAAGACCCGGCGAGCATCGCACAAACCGGCAATTTCTCTATTCATATTTTGTTAACCGAGAAGCGATTTTTTTAACCTGATGTTTACACTTCCTATCCATTTAACGGCAGAGCGCATTATCAACATTTCTATATCACAATAAAGAGGAAAGGATCGTCTTCAATTCTATATAAAATTTGCAAATTACTCCGAGAAAATAAACGAGTGTTAAGGGATGTCGCAATGATCAAATTCTGTTCTCAAATACCTAAGGGTACCATATTTTCAAACTATATATATTCCAAACCAAGTGGTTTATATCTATTATTTTTATATCATCGTAATGAAGAAATAAATACCTTCCTTTTCATGTGTAATTTGCCCATATTTGCATCAAAATAAAACGTGTGGAAATGATGCGACAAATGTCGCGGTAAGGCGATTATCAAAGATTTTATTCACTAGCTATACCTACGTTTCGTTGGCAATAACTTCTAATTACAGTGCGAAAGATTGTTATGTTTTATTTCTTCGTCAAGAAGTATAAATTGCCTTCAATTCCATATATAAGTTGCATGTATACAAAGCGAAAAACTTGATTTATACAGTTGGAAATAAAGACAATTTATATTATGTGAGAGTGTATTTTTCAGCGGGGGCACCCCGCCTGCACGCGCTGAGCGCGTGTGTTTGCCCGTGGCTACTAGCTTAGTAATATTACTGTGGGGGTCAGAACGTTATCGGGGTTTATCACAACCTTGCTTTCGTAATTTATATCTTTCGTTTAGGATGGCGTATCATCATGAAATTTATCGTAAAATATAGAGCAATAAATTAGCTTCATTTCCGTATATAATTTGTCTCCGTGCACTCAGTGATGAAATGATTTTGTAGAGTTTGAAATAAAGACAATTTTTAAATAATCGTAAAATTCGTTCTAGACATATTTTTGTAATAATTTTTATATCGATGTCAAGAGGAACTATTCGCCTTTAGTTTCGTTTTGATTTCGCGCATGCGCTCTCACAATTTTAGAGTTACGGCGCTCGAATTAAAAACAAGTTTACTTCGGTTATAGAAACCGTTCTAGGGGTGATATAAATTCCATTCAAAGTGCCAGGTAAGTATCATCCATTTGTTATACAGTATTCGCCGACTAGTTTTGTATACAACGATATTTACATCCGTATTTCGCCACGTAAACAAACATATATTGGCAAAACGGTCGCGACTCGCGGCACTGGAAAATTCAGCCACTGGTGCTAATTACGCATTAACGGTAGCGAGGCGAGTGCTTGAAAATTCAGCCATGGGGGCAAAACTGGTCAAAATAATATTCAGCAACTTGAGGGTTAAGTGATCTCATAAAAATAAAAATAAATGTTAAACAAGAACCAATCAAGAAATCAATTTTAATCCAAAGAAGCAGTTTAAAAATGAAAGTAACATGATTAGTTTTTCTATGCAAATCCATGTCCTATCTCAAATCATTACAAGGTGTTCACACAAAAATGGCAACCAAGGGTTTTGTTTGATAGTTATATCATTTCCTCTAAGAGTATGGATCACCGTGTTAAATAATGAGATGATTGACCCTCTGAAGTAAACACATTTGGCATGAACTATTGTCTGTTGGGGGAAAAACTTTTCTAAATATGTGTTACTGCCCCTTTAACCCTTAAGATGCGGGTCCCGGAATATTCCGGGATGAAATTAGCTTTGCCCGCAAGTCCCCTTAGCGGGATGCGAGTAGCACACTCTATTTTTCTCAAGCTAACTAATTATGACCGCGGGTCTCGGTAGCGGAGCCCGGAAATTTATTGCCTAGCAGTAGTCTCAGTTCAACGCTTGTATTTTCGTTCCGGCTGTCGCTAAGCAACCGTGTTTTGTTTCGTTGGTGTTCTAAATAATGCGCGAACATGCTCCGAAAGTTATGAGAACATTGATAATGTTTATGGTACCGAAAATAAGCGTTAAAATCACTCAATTTTCCCCCACTCCCCGCCCTACGTGCTAATAGCCTGTGGGCACTTTCTCCCCGCTCGCACGAGCTTACCGTCCCGCGCGTGCTATCGTTTGCTTACAAGCCTGCACTCACACCAAACGTACAACCTTATATCGCACGCCCTATGCTCTGAACCCTTGGGCGGATTTCAATACCGGTTGGATCATTTGAAAGAGCAGAAAATTGTCTTCAATTCAATATAAAATACATAACTACGCTACCTGAAATGAAGATACAGCATGTGCCGCAAAAAAGGTGATTTTTACATATTTTTAGTTTTACACCATTTTGTCACACCAATTTTACATCATGTGCTCAACGTATTTTGACAATTTTTATATCATAAGACAGAGGAAAAGATTGTCTTTCTTTCCATGTAAAATGTGTACATGCGCAAAAATAAATAAAGACACGGCAAGCGCCGCACAAAAAGCTAATTTCTCGATTCAAATCATGTGAACTGAACGGTGATTTTGACACGTGCCTTTCTTTCGCTCATATCTTCTAAACATCTAGGCGTATTTTGAAATTGATTACCTCGTGATAAAGAAGGAATAATTGTCTTCGATTTGATATAAAAAAATTATATACACAATATAGAATAAAGATACAGCAAGTCCCGCAAAATTGTGACTTTTGTTTATTCTTCACGTTTTTACCATTTTCTCGCACTTTATATCACATAAACTTCTCGGTAAATTTTGCAATTTCATATATCAAAATATAGAGAAAAGGATGATCTTTATTGCCATATAAAATTGGTATGTACAAGAAAATCAGAAAGGACCCGGCGAGCATCGCACAAACAGGCAATTTCTCTATTCATATTTTGTTTACCGAGAAGCGATTTTTTTTCAACTGCTTTTTACACTTCCTATCCATTTAACGGCAGAGCGCATTATCATCTTTTTTATATCACAATAAAGAGGAAAGGATCGTCTTCAATTCTATATAAAATTTGCAAATTACAATTAGACAATAAAGGAGCGGTTAGTGATGTCGCAATTATCAAAATTTGTTCTAAAATACCCGAGGATACCATCTTTGCAAACTTTCTATATTCCAAACCAAGTGGTACATATTTATTATTTACATATCATCGTAAAGCAGAAATAAATACCTTCATTTTCATGTGAAATTTGCCCATATTTGCATCAAAATAAAACGTGTGGAAACGATGCGACATATGTTGCGGTAAGGCGATTATCAAAGACTTTATTACTAGCTATACCCACGTTTCGTTGGTAATAACTTCTAATTACAGTGCAAAAGATTGTTATGATTTATTTCTTCGTAAAGAAGAATAAATTGCCTATAATTCCATATATAATTTGCATGTATACAAAGCGAATAACATGATTTATAGAGTTGGAAATAAAGACAATTTATATTGTGTGTGAGTGTATGTTTCAACGGGGATATCCCGCCTGCACGCGCTGAGCGCGTGCGTTTGCCCGGGGCTATTAGCTTAGTAATATTACTGTGGGGGTCAGAACGTTATCGGGATTTATCATTACCCTGTTTTCGTAATTTATATCTTTCGTTTAGGATGGCGTATCGTAATAAAATTTATCGTGAAATATAGAGCAAGAAATTAGCTTCAATTCCGTATATAATTTGCATGTGTGCACTCAGTGATTAAATGATTTTATAATGTTTGAAATGAAGACAATTTTTAAAATTTAGTAAAATTCGTTCCAGACATATTATAAAAATAATTTTTATATCGATGTGAAGAGGAACAATTCATCTTTAGTTTCATTTTGATTTCGCGCATGCGCTCTTGGAATTTATTGAGTTATGGCGCCCGAATTGAAAACAAGTTTACTTCAGTTGTAGAAACCATTCCAGGGGTGATAGAAATTTCATTCAAAGTGTCAAGTAAGTATCATCCATTTGTAACACGGGATTCGCCGACTAGCTTTGTACAAAACGACGATAACGTCCGTATTCCGCCATGTAAACACGCCATATGTTGTTAAAACGGTCGCATCTGGCGGCGCTGGAAAATTCGGCCACAGGGGCTAATTGCGTTATTACCGTAGCGAGGCGAGTGCTGGAAAATTCAGCCACGGGGGCAAAACTGGTCAAAATAATATTCAGCAACGGAAGGGTTAAGGTCACATTGAGTACATTGAGACCAACAAACCTCCTCTCTTCACATCAAACTCTGCTCTGGGTCAGACCGCCACAATAAACTAGTTATAGATGAACTTATGTTAAATCGACCGTCTTACAATCATTACAGTTTGTCTCTCTGTAATCTGGACGAGTCTGTCTGCTTCTGCACAGGGTCTTGCAGTAGATTCAAAGATGTTAATTGTGTCTGACCTTATGACCACACTGTCTTGTATTCAGATCAACAAAGATTGGACATCACCTAAGAGAGGCATGCCTATCACATATGCCCAAAAGGCTGTCGTTTGAAATACCATAATTGGACTTAAAGAGATATTTGTTGTGGTGTCATGTCTGATCATCAACAACATAATCAACATCTGATGCTGTTGGTCATGGGCAACATATTGTCAATTGTTTTTTTTTTTTCCATTTTCATTCATTTCTCCAAATATTGGTTGAAGAACAAATACATCAGAACAGCAACAAATGCTCATATTTTGAATTTGACTTGAACTCATCCAGCATGTCAGACACTGATATTTTCCCCTACTCTTCAACAAGTTATCACATTCATCAAGAGCGCTGACATTGAATTGACATTTTCTTGCCAAGCCTGTTCACAGACTTCAACTGACACTTGCCTAAAGTTTTCAAAATCAATTACATGGTATGCCTTGACACACGTAGCTTGGAGCACTGACCCATATTGGGCCGACAATCATTTCATTCTGGTGCCTGTTGAAATGTCAGAGGTTGGGGTATGTACAGTCATTGGTGCCATTCAATGGACAAAAAAAGAACACTTTAATGGATATTCAGTTTCAGGGACACTGTTCAGCTAGTGTAAAGTGACACACACAAAAAAGAGCTGTTGGCTCTGCAGCTAATCACAAATTGCACGATTTATTTATGTAAGCTTGGAGACTAAAATATCGAATCATCAAGATTTAAGGTATTACCAAATTGTGGTGTTTTGACAGCCACAAAAAGTAAAATCTATAAATGATTTTATCTTTTGGTTTGATTTCAGTCTGAATCATTCACCTTGACAATTAAGTAGTGCCAACACAGAAAGAAAATTAAACATTTTCCAAGTTCTAAAATCCTCATTTGACACTTAGAATTTGCATGGTATGTATTAAAGTTACACAGAGTATGTTTTATGATTTTTCAGATGGCTTAAATTAGAGCCAAAATACCATATGGTCTGAGTTAAACTCAAATCGCCCCTCTTAACTTGCAGCCTTATCTCTTAAAATCTCTTAAAAATTATTAAATGTTCTTGTTTGTAGTGACGATTGAAAAACAGCCTTACACATGTTTGGAACTCGACATTCTGCTTCCAATTTACATATATATTAGTTAAATGACCTACTATACACTACCAATCAATACTTGTCTTTTTGTCTACAGTAAATTAGTTTCCAAAACAACGTTTGCGTCATTGACACACACTATTGCAAATCCCGACTAAAATCTGTTTATTGTTGCTATACTGCAGTAATAAGGACTAGGATACTGATTTTCAGAAACAACCACTACTTCCTGATAAAATAATACCTTTTATGATGTTTGACATAATTGACTCCAACAACATACTCTGTGGCCCTTTATGCTCTTCTTACATTACCAACATGCCACTGACCCAACTGCCTCACAGACAGATTGAGTGCCAAATTGTAAGCAAGTAAGATGTTTTGAAAAGATATAAGAGTTAATTTCCACTCCCTTTTGTGTGCAAATGTTTTTCAGTAATGGGTTCAATTTAACCATTCATGCAAGTAATAAGTCAGAAACTGTCCAACCCGACCTCTGCTTAAAAAAACATAGTAACACTTCTATTTTTGACTGATACCTCAATTTTTAAAAAGTTAATTTTTGGTAATTATACTGAAGACTATGATGGTTTTCCTATTTCACTACAGGGCTTAACCTTATTAAATCAAGATCAATAAGATCCACAAGAATCAAATATAAATTTATATCACAAAAATTTTTTAATAATAAGCAGGTGTTGCAATACTTTTTCCCAGGTGTATATAAAGCAATCATTGATATGAAAACTGTAACATCATTATAACAATCTGACAAAGAAAAAAAACAACATAAACAATAAAAACATTGAACAAAATCATCTCTATATGTAAGCAAGGACATGATGAATCGGATATGGGATGACGTCAGGAATCCGGTCGGAAGATTGGTCGTCTTCGAGCTAAATTACTTACGGGGCAATCATGATGAACACTACAGTGCTGCCAGCAGCAAGTGTAATTTTCAAGAGTAACAATAAATGTAATGGATTGCTGAGAGACACATTGTGAAGTTTGCTATATTTCTTGTCATCAAATGCCATTCTGTGGAAGGGCAAGACAGATATTGGATGGCTATTATTGGAATTGGATTCCATTGATTGAACTTAAAGGCTTATTGAACAAAATGTACAAATTACTTCCTGAAAGAAAAGATTTAAATTTTGAATATTCACAGCAAGACCTATTGATTTTGAAATCTTCACTGAAGATCATCAATAATTAAATCATCAGTGTCATTTCACTCTTTCTTTGATGTAATGACAATGGAAACAGCCATCAATTTCCGAAAAAATGGCTGCAAAACTCTTTTTGAAAGATTTAGCTAATAAAATTAATCCTTTTGCTTTCATTTATGCACACAGAATTAATTCAATTTTTAACTAAATTTTTAAAACAAATATATAAAGCTACGAAAAGGTTACCAAAAAAACCAAGACAATGCAGTTTGTGACTTGTTAATGTCAGCTTTTCCTAACCTGAAATCTGCAATTTTCTGAAAAATTGGTTTTTTTTAATTTCACAACTAAAATTCTTTGTATTTTACTGCTCAATAAAAAATTCCTTGCATTAAATGTTTGTAATTCCTTTCTTTACAACCAATTCCACTGAAGACACTAAAAGCAAGCTCTATTAGCTAGCAATACCTTACCTTTACCTCCTAATGGCAACTGATGACTTGTGTTGTAAATCTGACTTTTATTTCCATTCAGGATGGAAATCTAAACATAGTTAGTATTTATATAGGGCAAACTGACCGAGGTTCGGACGGTGAATCGATTCAAATATTTTGATACTCTGCATTATAAAAGATAATTTGAATAAAGTATATATGAGCAAACCAAATTATGAAAAAGAAATATTTATTTTGGGTTTCTATCTAAACCCTTCCGTTGCTGAATATTATTTTGACCAGTTTTGCCCCCGTGGCTGAATTTTCCAGCACTCGCCTCGCTACGGTAATAACGCAATTAGCCCCTGTGGCCGAATTTTCCAGCGCCGCCAGATGCGACCGTTTTAACAACATATGGCGTGTTTACATGGCGGAATACGGACGTTATCGTCGTTTTATACAAAGCTAGTCGGCGAATCCCGTGTTATAAATGGATGATACTTACTTGACACTTTGAATGAAATTTCTATCACCCCTGGAACGGTTTCTACAACCGAAGTAAACTTGTTTTCAATTCGGGCGCCATAACTCAATAATTATAAATTCCAAGAGCGCATGCGCGAAATCAAAACGAAACTAAAGATGAATTGTTCCTTTTCACATCGATATAAAAATTATTTTTATAATATGTCTGGAACAAATTTTACTAAATTTTAAAAATTGTCTTCATTTCAAACATTATAAAATCATTTAATCACTGAGTGCACACATGCAAATTATATACGGAATTGAAGCTAATTTCTTGCTCTATATTTCACGATAAATTTTATTACGATACGCCATCCTAAACGAAAGATATGAATAACGAAAGCAGGGTAGTGATAAATCCCGATAACGTTCTGACCCCCACAGTAATATTACTAAGCTAATAGCCGCGGGCAAACGCACGCGCTCAGCGCGTGCAGGCGGGGTGCCCCCGCTGAAAAATACACTCACACTAAACAGAAATTGTCTTTATTTCCAATTTTATAATTCAAGTTATTCGCTTTGTGTACATGCAAATTATATATGGAATTGAAGGCAATTTATTCTTCTTTACGAAAAAATAAATCATAACAATCTTTTGCACTGTAATTAGAAGTTATTACCAACGTAACGTGGGTATAGCTAGTGAATAAAGTCTTTGATAATCGCCTTACTGCGACATATGTCGCATAATTTCCACACGTTTTATTTTGATGCAAATATGGGCAAATTACACATGAAAATGAAGGTATTTATTTCCTCTTTACGTTGATATGAAAATGATAAATATGTACCGCTTGGTTTGGAATATATATAGTTTGCAAAGATTGTACCCTCAGGTATTTGAAAACAGATTTTGATAATTGCGACATCACTTACCGCTCCTTTATTGTTTCATTGTAATTTGCAAATTTTACATAGAATTGAAGACGATCCTTTTCTCTTTATTGTGATATAAAAATGTTGATAATGCGCTCTGCCGTTAAATGGATAGGAAGTGTAAAAAGCAGTTGAAAAAAATCGCTTCTCGGTTAACAAGATATGAATAGAGAAATTGCCTGTTTGCGCAATGCTTGTCGGGTCTTTACTGATTTTCGTTTACATACAAATTTTATATGGAAATAAAGATCATCCTTTTCTCTATATTTTGATATATGAAATTTCAAAATGTCCCGAGAACTTTATGTGATATAAAGTGCGAGAAAATGGTAAAAACACAAAGAATAAAGAAAAGTCGCAATTTTGCGGCACTTGCTGTATCTTTATTTCATATACTGCATATAACTTTTTTACATCAAATCGAAGACAATTATTTCCTCTTTATCACGAGGTAATCAATTTCAAAATACGCCTAGCTGTTGAGAAGATGTAAACGAAATAAAGGCACATGTCAAAATCGCCGTTCAGTTTACATGATTTGAATAGAGAAATTAGCTTTTTGTGCGGCGCTTGCTGTGTCTTTATTTATTTTTGCGCATGTACAAATTTTACATGGAATGAAAGACAATCTTTCTCTCTATCTTATAATATAAAAATTGTCAAAATAAGTTGACCACATGTGAAGATTGGTGTGACAAAATGGTGTAAAACTAAAAATATGTAAAAATCACCTTTTTTGCGGCACATGCTGTATCTTCATTTCAGGTGGCGTAGTTAAGTATTTTATATTGAATTGAAGACAATTTTCTGCTCTTTCAAAAGATCCAACCGGTATTGTAATACGCCCAAGGGTTCAGAGCATAGGGCGTGCGATAGGAAGGCGTGCATAGGGTCAAAATGCACGCGTCTCAGTAAACGATAGCATGCGCGGGTCGGTAAGCTCGTGCGAGAGGGTAGAAAGTGCCCACAGGCTATTAGCACGTGCGGTGGGGAGTGGGGAAAAATTGAGTGATTTTAACGTTTATTTTCGGTACGATAAACATTATCAATACTCTCATAACTTTCGGAGCATGTTCGCGCATTATTTAGAACACCAACGAAACAAAACACGGTTGCTTAGCGACAGCCGGAACGAAAATACAAGCGTTGAACTGAGACTACTGCTAGGCAATAAATTTCCGGGCCCCGCTACCGAGACCCGCGGTCATAATTAGTTAGCGTGAGAAAAATAGAGTGTGCTACTCGCATCCCGCTAAGGGGACTTGCGGGCAAAGCTAATTTCATCCCGGAATATTCCGGGACCCGCATCTTAAGGGTTAAAATGCAGAATTGTTTGTAAATTAACCGAAAGTAACGGTTTTTATTGCCTATATAAAATCGCCCAAGGTTCGGACAGTTGCACATATAATCTTCTCGCATGCGTCCTTAGCTGAAAATTTTAATCAAAATGATCTCAGACATACCAAAACACACAGTGAGTAGTTCATGTGCAATAAAATCAAGGTTTTTCGGAAACATGAACTAATTTGTCATCTGTACAGCGCATGCTTTCCGATGTTAAATTCTCCCAAAACTGCCGCATGCGTCGTTACAGAATTATGACGTCACAATCACTTTTTAAGGCATTGGACGCAAAAAACGCTGTACTTGCTAATCCGTACGTTTTGATAATTAATAACTTAGTCAAATATGTTAGTAGTGTGTTATTGCATGTTTCCAGGATTTTATTTGGTTGAAATAGAGCATTAAAAGTTCGTATTAGGAAAACATAAAAAGTGTCCTAACCATGGTCAAAACTGTCCGAAGCAAGGTCATTTTGACATATTTTCAATATCTCAACATTTACTTAAATATCCCTTTTAAATGTACCAATATTCAACACAATTTAACTGTTTGGATGTTTCTCTTTGTTTATGAATACAGTTTAAAATGTTTTGTCGCTTCCTATATTTCCTAACCTGATAGTTAACATTTACGTTGAAACAAATATTTTGCCAATTCCTTACATGGATCTATTATTTGTACATCATAGCAAAAAATCAATTAGATATACTTCTTACAATCAATTGTCTATTTAATGAAATGAATAAATTGACATACTAAAAATTGATATTTTTCAAAACAAGTATATTGCCGACAATGCACTTATTAATGCGTCAGCTCCTAGTTAAAAGTGTCCGAAGTTCGGGCGACCTCGGGTGGTGTCCGAACCTCGGTCAGTTTGCCCTATACATGAAGTCCCAGGGCAAAATTCCTTTTTTGATGGTGACATGATGCCATTACAATAACAAAACTATTAATTTTGTCTATGCCATGTTGAAAAATGAATGATATCAACTAGTAAGCCTATTCTTGAAGGTTGCCTGGCATATTTACTCAATTTTATGATTTATTTGAGAACAAAATCACTTTTGAGTATCCTGTATCAAACCTTTTTGCATTTCATGAAAATGTATACTTCATGATCCACAAACAAGATCCTTCAGTAAAAAAGACTAGAAATTCCCAATCACAAAGTTGACTAAACCTTCATAAAAAGAATCAATAGGAATGACCTTATCCTGGAAATAATCAGGAACATTAAGGGCCATGCGCAATAGCAACATGACATTATTGAACTAAAAATATATTACATTCACGCCTGTCAAATACAAATTGGAACAAAAATAACAGAAAAATAAAGCTTGGAGAGTCTAAAAGCTGATTGAACTAACAAGAGGCAATGGACCTGTGATCACCCAGCCCACAACATGAGAGAGGTTGGTACTATTGAATCACCCCCTAGTATTACCACATTTGTCTGGCCGGGGACCACAGATTTTCCAACACCATGAAAGTCTTTTCCCTCTGTCCAGACAGACCATAATCGGCCATCCTGCTTCCTATTGATGGCACCGTTTATCTCCATGGCGACTATTTTTACAGTCCAGACCACAGCACTTACATCATATGATTCCAATAAGTTTGGAGTTTGTCTCTGGGTATAGCGTTAATGGTGCAAATCGTTGGCACTTACCAACAATCTTGTCAAAGACGTGCTATATTTCACTAGATAAGTGTGTTACACTGTATAAGCTTGTTCCGTCTGACGCATGGATCACTTAGATCAGATCTATTCAACAAATGTGTGTTTCTACTTTGTTTCCCTCATTCCGTAAACTGTATACTACGACTTAGTCTACTTAGTAACAAGCAGGGCTAGCAGTATTTTCAAGGGAAACCAGTTCTTTACTAACTTTCTGCATCAAGCTGTAATTGAAAGGGGCACTGGTTCACACCAACAGTGATGGATGACTGCAGTTCTAAGTATCTAAGATAGGACAAGAGCCGAATGAAAGGAATAAAAGGAAAGCAACATCCTTGGGTAATGTCAGATACTCTTTTCTATGATAATCCATAAAAGTGAATGTTAGTACTTCAGCAGCTAATAATCAGAAGCACCTGTCGCTGGATGCACAAAAAGTTGTATTTGCACAAAAACTACTTTGAAAGTTTTGCAGGTATAGATGTATATGAAAAGGTCATTGTGTAGAGATGTTTAGAGTATTGCATGGTGCAGATAAGAAAAGGGGAAAATAAAGCAATCCAAATAGTCCAAGGGAACAATTAGAAGATGAATAGTTGCGTTTGTAAAATTTCCGGGATTCATTGTTAATCAACACCCCCGATGGCGTCAGCGGGAGGTTTTAAACGCTTAAATTTGCGGGCGTTGAATAACAATGAATCCCGGAAATTTTACAAACGCAACTATTTATCAATATTGTAATATGACCGTTAGTTATTAGAAGTTTAAGAGCGAACTCTGTTTTTGCGTACTTATTTTGTGCGCAAAGGACTTTGCAACTGTTTTATTTCTGTAAGAGGTGAGATAACGTCTAACTAATGTGAATTCACGGCATAATTTACATTACAAACATCGTTGTGATATAAGCAATTGTGGCATTCGTAACAGCGAGACCTTACAACATATTTGTTTAATTCAAGACCGAAATCAACAATTATGAAATCAACAATTATAAAGCTCGTAGAAAAATATCGTAAAATCCCGAGTACAAAAGTCTTGAACTAGCCCAATACCATTGTGACAGCAACGCAAACATTGTGACGTCAAAACGGTTGGCCTTTGTGACATCATACCATGGGAACTGCATTCGAAAGAAGGCGGACGCATGAAACTTTTCGGCAAAATTGGACTTAGTAAGCCAGTTGAAAATATTTTCGTTCTTAAAAAATAAATCATATTAAAGTGTATTTGTGATATCTACCGGTAGACACAATGTAAAAAAGGACAAAGACAACTGTCAAATCAGAGTAGGGAACAAATTTTCTAAGAAAATTGAAAATTAAAACTTTGCTAATTATTCATGCGGGTATTCATTGTCATTCAACATAGGGTAATTTCTTCGAACCGAACAATCAGAATCGAGGATACAACGAAGTCATGTTACAATAACACATAATGTTTATTGTTTAAGTCAATGCACACAAAATGCATTCTCAATTAAAGTTTGAATGTTCAATATTTTCAAATGGAAACAATTTAAAAATGTAATAAAACAGGATTCTTTAAAGGGGTTTAACTTTTGCTCCTTTATCATTTCTTATAGTTCTCTGCCTTTCTGTCTTCTAAAGTTTCAATTTCATTTCATAAAGCGTTCTCAACCTTCTTGTTTTACAGTAAAACAACCACTGATTATTTGATAGCTTTCAGAATTATGAAAATGAATAATTTCATCATTAATAAATTCCTGTCAAATCTTTAAAATGAATATTCACTTGAAATCAGAAGACGTCACAATCGGTTTTATGGCATATTAGAGCTACTTCAGCCTGTGTAGAATTGGCCTTGACCTTGTGTATATTATTGAGAGAGGTTGAATGTCTTCTGCTGGAAATAATGGCAGCGGAAATGAAATGTAATGTCACATATCCCTATCAACCAGATCTCAAATTATTTTTTTTAAATTTGCCTTTCAAAATATTCTCAAAAAAGTGAAATTGAAAATTGAAATAATAGTTTAATTATTCATTATTTTTTTTTATCACATGTCTTTCTTGAATTGTATAGGGAAGTTTTTCAACTTTCTTTTTTGCTGAAAAATTACATAAAACAACACTTCCTTCAGAAAGTCAATTCAAGCTTATTAAATCCTAACTCGAAAAATCATCCTCCAGTCTGATTAAAGATATTTCTAGGACAAGATATCCTGAAACATTTGACAGAATTCAAAACTACAGTGGTCAAGATTTCAATCAAAACAAGTCTCTGCAATATTTGACCTTAGCAACTTCAGATCTGTTTAGGCAATGTTAATCCTACAATCACAAGTAGGAAAGAATATGCAAGCATACACTTAGGTTCCAGATTATTCATGCACAAACATAACATGATTGGACTCCATTCTTTTCTGCTAGACCCAATAAAAACTGTAGCCATTGCGTCTCTTCAAGTAATGTGACACAAATGCATGGCAGAGAGCTAGGACAGTGATGCTGATAGCTAAAAGGCATGTTAAAGAGCTAGGACAGTCACGCTGATAAACATAGCCATAAGGCGCGACTCCTTCACACAGCCTAGTTGACTACAATCAGATGAAGTTAAGCAATAATGGTCTCAGTATAGTGATGGATTGGTTGCCAATTTGATTTGCTTATTTGAGAGTTTGAAGGATTTCCTGCTTTATAAATATAAATGAGATGCTGACGACTCTCTCCCTTGTGGTGACAACTTGGCCAAGAATTTTAATGCAAAGTGTGCTTAGAAGCTTTTAAATGTTCCCATTCTCCACCCATAGAAATTAGCTTCCTCATTAATTCCTAGAAATCATCTGTTCTAAAATGGCCTGAGACTTCTGGCAGATTCCCCTGGCAGCAAAATATTGCAACATAAACTACCTTCCAATATTTCAGATAATGAAAACACCACTCGCATGGAGAACATATTTTTTGTCGCACAGAAATATGCAATGATGCAGTGGCTAAATAAGGGGAAAAGTGTTCTGTAAAGAAGATTCCAAGTGCAAAGTGATATTTGAGTAAGATTTAGATTTCAAAGAGCATATGGTAATAACGTTTTGAATAACTTTTGAAACGGCGTCACTGATTGCACAACAAACTTTGTCCCTGTTGTTCAGCAAGAGTATGTATTGAAGTTATTGACATTGAATTTTTTTATGAATTTTCAAAAATTAGATAATAACAAACACACAATTTGTCCATGCTCAAGACAATAAAACCTTTTTCTTGCTGTCCTTCAAAATAATTGAAACCGCAAGGGAAAAACGAGAAAAACACAGGTTAACAGAAGTTTCCATAAACTTATTTCTCAACTCTTTTTGAAAAATTACAACAGGCTTTTTCCTCGATGTTTTGACTAAAGCTTTTCATTTTATACTGCCAATTTCACTCCAATGCAGAGGTTTATGTGCTTAGAACTTGTAACCAAGTTTTATAAGAGACAGCCAAGCAAGAGAATCTCCTTTCATACTTTTAAGAATTCTCTTAAAACTGTTAACCTGGTTGACAAAGATGGAGGCCACATACCCTGAGGCATCTGCATCCCCTCGTTAGTATCAGAGTATATCTCACTCCTCACCCAAGTCATGCATGTGGATTTGCATAATGCTTTTTCAGTTGTCACACTTTTCTCAATAGAGCTGCAGGAATATTGGTGGTAAGAGATCAATCAATAAGCTTGAAAACTTTCGAGAATCAATGTGATAAGTTATAAAATTGAATTCATGTCAAATTGAAAAAGGGATACATGATATTAATGCCAAAAATTATGGTTAATTTGTCATAGTCTTTCAAGATATTCTAATAATGTCTAGTTGGGATACATAAAATCATGTTTTCATAAATGCCAATGTTGCAAAAATCAATCTCAATAGTTTTGAGTTTCATGCATGCATAAAAGAAGAAAAATAAGCCAAAACATTGAGAATTTGGTATAATTTTTCCAAGATATCCTACTGACTTCTAGTTTGTATCAACATAATCAAACATTTTGACTCATTTATTTTGGGAAGTATTAGAAAAATCGATTCTGAATGATCTACCAACTCTTTGTTCTTTAAAGTGAAAGACAGGCACAAAAGTCATTTCGTATCATTTCCACGGAGAGCAACTTTTTTGTTACTTCTAAAGGTAGATTATGTAAACCATCAGTCTATCCCTAATGATAGCCTGTCAAGGTTAGCACCTATCATTGATTTCCCCCACTGTTTCAACCGCAAAACAGTCAAAACACCGGTTTGAAAAGGTCACCTGCACAGCACTGTAATTAAACTTCAGTATCGAGAGATTAAACCAAAGAAATCTTTTAAATTTAAAGAGCATTCTGTGCTGGCGCGTACGATCAGGAAGAAGATCTGCTCCCTTGCATCAACCATTCACCAAATCTCAGCAATCATCCGCAAGAAATCTCTCAGCACCGACTCAAGGAGATGTTTTTACGGAGCTGACATCTGCCTATCAAGCCAATAACAGACAGGCAGATTTTTGTGCAATCAATTCCAACATCAAACACGACGCAAAGCAAATAACTCTTTTCAAATCGTTAAATTAATATTCCAATGATCAAGGATCATTTGAGTAATAACTTCCATTTCATTTTCCTGAATTCAAATTCCCATAGTTAATGACAAATGAGTTTTTCGGTTTATCAAAGCATGAGATTTCTAATTCAAAGATAGATTTCATTAATGATTTCAATGACAACTTCACAGAAATGTCACCCTCGAATGCATGTCCATGAGACAATCACGATGCCTGGCATTTTATTAATATTGTAATGAATTAAAAAATAATTCCCTAAATCATCTGATCATGGGCAAGCAGATGTTCTTAAAATAATAAAACATACTTGAATGTCAATATACCTTGTTTTATTACTCTCCTATGTAAGAAATAGTAGTGTAGTATTTATGGCAATATCAAACTAGTTGCCTCTGCTCATATGACGTCACAGTAAGTGTCGTTGTGATGTCAGAATGCCAGTTCCGCTTTCGCCAATTAAGCTGTATTACTGTGGTCAAATAAAAAAAGAATACTAAACTTCCTTTCATTTAGTAGTATTTTTTTAAACTCGTTAATAATTTGCATCAAACTTGCTTTTGTTCGTTTAATACTAAGTCATTAACTAATTTAACGAAAATAATCATAAATGGAAGGTAGATTAGTCTCCACTATCAATGTATTACAAGACTTAAACAATTTGACAAGACTGAATTGGACAAGATTAGTAGTTCAACAGTAATATTAACAATGTCTAGGGGTGCAATGATATATCCAACTGTCAATCCATTGAAATAGGTACCTTTGCTTTATCAATAGAGTGGGGTGAGGTGAGGTGATATGAGGTTTAACACCGCTTTCAAGAGTATTTCACATATATCACAGCTGCTAGTATTATTGCAAGGAGAAAGCCTGCAATACCATTGTAGCTATGCATTGTGGTTAAACCTGCAAGCATTCATGGATTGAATTTATTCATAATGACTTGCACATGTATGTCTGCAAGTTGAATTGAGAAAAGTGTTTCAGAGTGACTTTGCACCTTTGTTGATGTGGTGAAAATGGCAGAATCTGTTTCATTTATTATACAATTCCTCAAAAACTCTGCCAATGACAGCTGCTACACAACTTTGTTTGAATACGGGACTTTAGCAATACTTTGTGCAATAAGAGGTCGCACTCATCCATCACATCACCTAGTAGGTTGCAACATGAATTATTGCAATATTCTAATTAGGGTCTATTGTCACCTCTGGCAAGGACATCTGTATGGTCTTTATAGTATACTTGATCATGCCAAGGCAATGTTTTTAAAATCATGTGTAACCCAGGTCAAGATGATATTTCATACCCATTCACATTTGTCGAGTAGTTATGCAACGTGTCAATTGGTCGAACAATTAATTTTCACTGTCAATAATTCCTGTGGGTTTCAAATCAATTAATGTCCTGAACCTGTTGCAAGTATTTCTAATGAAGTTTCCAGCATGAAAAAGAATAGCAATCACTTCATTTTTCTTCCTTTAATTTCTTCAGATCTTGACATGGATGTGACTAATTGGATTACGTGCCCGAGCTTACAGGAGTGATGCTGTACAGCTAAACATGGCTTGATACAGCTGGAGGTAATGGCATCCGATCTAACGATTAAAATGAATTAAGAAACTTTAATCACTTTGGGAAAAACTTCATGTCAAATTGTGATTAAATGTTTCCCAATATTTACAGATGAGATGCAAATTTTCACTTTTTGAAATGATTTCCAAGGCAAATAAACTAATCACTCGTTTCAGTTGTTACGTCTTCAAAAAAAAATGGCATAAAAAAATCCTTTCAGAGTGGTACCATTATGAAAACTTTAATAAAATTTACGCCTGCTTGGGTAAGAAAATGTTCTGAACTCATAATCAAGCTTTATCAAATCAAATCATATATATGTACAATTTTTAATCTAAAGTAATTTTAAATCCTTTGTCCAAAGTTTTTAACATACCCATTAAAATTCAGTCAAAAATAACTTATAGAAAAAAACCCAGATCTTTCAATAATTAAAAGATTTCAATTTCATGAAATTTCAAAAGAACATTTTCAATATCTGTATGTCGTTTACTTTGAAGAAAAATAGACTGGACAGAAAACGTGTGAGAAATTTTCACTTAGAGAGCCAATAAGAGATTTGTGTGGTCACATGACAACTTCCCTGAATGGCACAATTTGCACCAGCTGTGACAGATCTAGATTGTCAATGAAAAATCTTATCAGAAGTAAGTCGCTGAAATGAAACCATAAAATTTTTACACTTAGCAGATTTTTAATTAGCCAGTGACAGACACATGCGGGGGAAGTTGTCACATCATAATGCACAGATTAATTATTAATTCCTTTTTAACCTTCCTTCAAGCAGAACAATTTGAAAACATTAAAATCACACAGCACCATTTTTTTTAAAATTTACAATACACAATTTCTTTCATTTTACTTCATCTAGTTTCAATGAAAGATATTTTATTACTTAAATAAAAATGTTTTCAAAATATTCTATTTACAAAAAATCAAGTCAATGAACAACTCCCATGTTTTATATGAATTTGAAACGTATCACAGAAATGGGGTACAAAAACATAAAGGCGACATAATTGCCTCGGACATTTGTGCTGGAGCCACTTGACCTATGCAGGAAACAGATGTGACTCTGACAGAAAGTGCATGGTTTACAAATATCTTGAAGTGTTGTCATCAAGAGCAAGCTACAGGTAGGCCAGGTTCTATTCCTGGCCAGATTTTATCAATGACAAAAAGTGACAGTGAACACTGAAAAGCACATCGAATGAAATAAGCTCCAACACCCCCGGGGCTTGAATACAAAGCTGGCTCTGATTGGAGTGAGATCTTGTAAAGGTTATCAGCTTTAGGATCGTCTGGCTGGACAGACAGGGATGAATGAAACACAAAAGTGGTCACAGAGTAAACTGATTTAGAGGGCAAGCAGAACAGAAGGATGATGTAAATATCACAAATGATTGAAGAAATTACGATGTTGGCAAGAAAAAAAATAGAATAGAAGTGTAAATATGTTAAGGGTTACTTTCTTTAGGGAAACAAGATATATTTTCTTGTTTGGAGACTTAAGAAAAGCTTGACACTTTTGATTTCTGTTTCATGCATATGCTGAGGCGTAACTAACTGTTGAAGATCCACCTATTTATTTTCACTCATCTGGAGGAGGAAACAGAAACAAGGCAAATACAGTTGAGAGAAAGAATTGACAAAATCCTGACAAGATTCATCAGAAGATGACTTATTGGATTTGTCCCCAATAATTTGTAACAAATATCATTGAAATTCTAGAACAAAAGCATTGAGTAGAAATTCAAAAAGATATGTTCAGCAGTTTTTTAGTTCTGCTCCAGAAACAGGAAAATAGACAATATTTTCCCATGATCTGAAAATATCAAAAGGTACCACTTCTGAAGATTGAAAACATACATGCAAAGTTTCATAAATATTTGATGTGAAGTTTTGGAGGTCCGCTGTTTACACTCTAAATTCAGCTCATTTTCTTGAAACGAAAACAAATTTTCAGAAACCTAGAAATATTAAGAGGCACCACTTCAGCAAATGGTTAATGCACATGAAATTTTTTTAGAAAGATTTGATAGTTGGTTTAGGAGTTCTGTTTTGGAAACAAAGCTTTCCCTGAAAATATCAGAAGCACCACTTCACAACACGATTATTGCACCTGCAATGTATCAGAATGATTTGATGAGCAGTTTAGGATCTACAAGGAAGCTTTTCCTGTAAAGAGTATTAATTCAACACATACCCATACCGATGGGACAAAAAGAAAGACATGTCAAAATAGAACAGATCAAGAGAAAAATCGATGTTTACACATAGAAATACAAAATTGAGACCAATGGGCAAAATACAAGATGACAAGAGAAGAAGTGAAAGGCAAAATACAAGATGACAAGAGAAGAAGTGAAAGGCAAAATACAAGATGACAAGAGAAGTGAGAGCAGAGCCAGCACAATCCTAATTTGAAACATCATATGAGTTTCGGATGTCAAAAGAAATTAAGACTTAATGAGAACATTGCATGACCTCATCAAGAGAAATCTATGGTCATGAAAACACCATACTCTTTCATCTACAGAAATATCCAAAACCTTTTAAGATGATGGAAATTTCACTTTTTTGAAGGCTCTATCATATGTACCAGATATGGAGTCAAAAAATGAACAAGTTGTAAGTTTGATATTTGTTACATCATTCCTCTCAATCTTTGTCAAATATATCGATTTTCTGGAATTGAAACACAAAGAAATTCAAAATATCATTTTTTTGGAATATTCAAATAAATGATAAGTATGTGAGCTCCCTAAAATTTGAGTCGCAATGAGAAGAGGAAGCACTGATTTCACAACAATTCAAGAAATACTCTGTATTCTAGAAGAAAACCAGGAGCCCAAGAAAATCCATGCATGCTGCTGAGAGACATAGACTTCAAGTGGCACAAGACAGAGTTTCTATTTATCTTATTTACGAGATTTATAAGGGATGAACATCGACATGCGCGGAATGACAAGAGCAAGGGAAACCCTCATCCACAGAAATAATCAATATCTAAATAACCTTGTCATTTCAGTATGCATGCAGGTTGCCATTTTCTTCTAAAGTTTCACTATAGGGACTCATTACTGATCATTTGTAGTTTTGTTTACTCATCAACTGTAAACGAGGAGCAGCTAAAGACATAAGACACAGTCTCATTTGGTAAATGCAGGAAAAGGGATTCATCACACAATACTTTGTTCACTTTCTTGTGAGATGTACAAGAAGAGAAGTTAATGTTACTGATTAAATAAATGCAAGTGAAGCCTGAAATAACCTTTACACTGCACGGGGTATGAACCCTGGACCATCGGATGGGAGTGAATGCTCTACTAAAGAGCTAAAGGGAAGCTAGAATGCTAAAAGGAATCTGAGTGTATTATGTATATATATATGTTGTCAAACTAATATAAAACTTGGAAAAAGTATGCAATATGGTTGAAAAGTGGAAGAAATTCAAGAAGTAAACCAATCTTAATATAATTTCTTTAAAGGGTTTTCAACTTTAATCAAAAGCATGGAGAGCATTAATTCACTAAAGTGACAGGCTGAAGGATGAAACAAACTGTGAATTAGACCTCTAGCAAAAAGTAATTTTCTCAATACCAAGAACATCAAACACAACTAGAAGCCAGTGGTTCTTGAGAAGAAGTTAAAACTGTAAAAAAAAAACAGCTGCAAGGATAGGCAAATAGGCAAATCTGCATTGTCAGAACAATAAAGCCAAAAGACAGTAATATCAAAGGTGTTAAAAGGTGACTTAGATGGAAACTCGCACATTATCGACATTTCACAATAAGAAAAGCCTACTTCATAGGTAGAAGAGGAACAAAAACATCAAATAATTGTGTAGACTAATCATAACGCTAAAGAATAAAAACAAAAAAATTCAAAATTACAAACTTTGAGAAGTAAACTGTTAAAGGGTCTGTGGAGAAAAGTTGATTTTCTGCCTGCCACTAAAATAATGGTTCAATAGCCAAAAGCAGGGAGCAGATGTTACAAACACTGAGAGGCTCCACGTGCAGTATCAGTGAAATGTTCTTACTCAATTCATGTTTTTATGTCGTTGTCAAAATCAAATAATCAAAATGTCAAAAAAAATGTTATAATATGTAGTACTCTTAATAACAATAATGATGATAAAGGACTTAAATTGTGCTTTTTCATAGTTTTTGCTTTCATAACATAATAATAAATGTTTTCAACTGATCTATGGCAGACAAGTTTGTGAGTTAAAACACCTTTTCCTTTTTTTGGTAAAATCCAAAACACTTTTTTCTTGATCCTGTATTCAGTTTCACTTGGCTTCTCCAAGATATTCAGCGCTAACTTGATTAAACATCATAATCTTATAAAAGTATTGACTTCCATCCAATTTGTGTGACCTATTTAATTTCAAGAAAGAAGAAATATTTCGGTTACCAATATTTCATCCAGTTTCCTTCTGGTTTATTCTAAACAGAAATCTCATCTCAACCAACAAAGATTCAAGTCCAATTTCTAGCAAAATTTCTTCAAATGGATTTCTTGACTAGGACTTCTTGTTTAACGCAATGTGAGGAGTTTTTCCTATTGAAGAATATCCTCTAATCTCTTTTGAACCTCTATAATATCTTTCTTCTTAACCTGACAGTTTCAAATCTGTGATTTCCTCTACTGAAGATGCACCTCAAGTTTTTTGTTTAACAGAATTACTTTTCCTTCAAAATGTCAAAGCATACAAACATTGATGTTGGACATAAATACTCCATGATCCATAGAAGTACATTGTAGAATATGCTTAAAAGTTATAAGAAAAAAATACCTGGTCTAATGACTTTCAAATAAATCTTAGTTTGAATTCCAACCTGTTTTTAAACTAGGCTTTCTCATTTCTTAAAGGGTTTTATTAAATTAAAAAACAAAACTGTAAAGTACATATAAATCTTACTCATAATTAACTTTCACAATTCTTATTCCCTGGACAAAATGTATTCAGCTTATTTCAAAGTTTCAAGCAAAGTTGTGTAGTCACCCAAAATTCAATTTCCAACTAATTTCCTTCAATCAGTTTCTTTTCCTAAATTCATATATAAAGAGTAATTACCATATTGGTGCACTCATTTCCAAGTTTTCTTCTTTGCTGGTATAACTAATAAAGTTGCTCACATAAAAGTAGATAGAGGCAAGATCGGAGGGCAACTGCATGTGAACAGCCAAACCAGAATGGTCTACTCATTCTAAAATTAAATTACTGTTCCACTTTACTTTCAACAGAATTCTGTTGAAAGTAAGTCTACTAGACAGCGAGAGTGTGGGAACCTGGAGAACATATTGTTCCTCTCTCCCTCCTCCTTCTCTTAGCACTCAACACTGGAAGGGTTTGGCGCGTTTAGGAACAAACTTCTTTCACCATTTTAAATTAGATTTTCATAGAAGTGTTATATTAAGAGGTACAGGATGAGCTTTCAAGACAAAATGGAATCTACTTCATGAACAAAAATGGACTTGTTGGGAACATTACTTCATAGGTGTATTCTACAGGACAGTATCCAGCACTTTAAGAGGTTGACCATTCACAACAATTTAGTTTAGTTAAATAACTTATGTCAATGGTTCTTTTGATTTAAGTCAGTGAAAGTATACATATTTGTTGGATAAAAATTAATGCAATATCAATTGTAATAGAAATTGTAAATCAGGCTACTGCTATTGCAAAAGTAATAGAAATTGGTAGGTTTTATTTCTTCCATGGATGAAGTCGCAGAATGGGATTCAACCCAAAAGCAAAATATCACAGGAACTATTATTTTTTAAAAACAGACGACCACACCCAATACACAAGATGCCAACACAAAATCACATAGGTAATTGTTAGACAAAGGATAAAAAGATGATTAAGAAAACAATACAAGTGAAAGGTTACAAAGAGTACTTGAACTATAAGTGTTTAAGTGAAGAACAGGCCATTACATACAAGGTACAGAATTGGGCAACCTTTACTCCGACTTGCAGAGACATGCATCAGCTGACCAGACAAGAGGAAACAATTCGTGACCATTACACCACATGTTGAACATTATAAGCTTTCAGAGATGTGTTGTCACTTGGCACATCAACATTCACTTGAGATTGAACAATCTTTCGTGTGTCATGAACAGTTTATAGAAACCAGTGACCCAAAACATGCACATTGTAAACATCCAGATTAAACAAAGTAAAATCCAAAATGCAACAATGAAAAGCATACTGTTAGGGAGATGTGCGACCATTCATCAAATGGACAAAAGATTGAAAAATATAAAATGCATGACTAATTGTAAAGCATCAGGTAACAGAGTACCCAAAACAATGCTCCCCCATACCAAGGCACAGTATAATGAAGCAATCATTCACCAACTGAACATACACTAAAGGTTTCATGAGTGAGTATAAACCTGAGAAGAGAGTAACAGTAGCTCCCACCACTCTCCCACACACAAGATATAACACGATGCCAGAGCTCTATGTTATCACTCATCTAGAGGATATTGAGGCGGCTGGGTGGTTGACAGGAACATGCTACACCGAGGTAAACATGGTGGACACTGTTTGATTTACCCAAGAGTTCTGTCTTCTAGATAAATGCACCCTGGGGTATAATTGCATACATGTCTTTCTATTTAGTCAATGTGTTATTGAGAACAATTATCATAAAATATAATATGCATAAACAAGACTTATTCTAGAGTACTTTCTATGAACTAACTGCATTCCTGGTTGTCTGTGGGTTTAATTATTCACATGTACAGATGTGATATTTGGATATATATAACATGTTTTGTTGTATCATGGCAATATGTCATAGAATCAGACAGTCACATGTAGTTATCATCCAGTATTCTGATCTGCACTCTAAAGAATCTAGAAGGTAAAGTTTATATGTTCATGTGAACATGTCATGGTTTTTGGCTATCATGATCTCCTGAGCTCCCTAATGGTAAAGGATGGCATGAAGAGAGACCTAATGTCCTGATACCCCTCTTGCCCTTCCTCAGAACGCAGAAGGTGCATGAACATAAGCAACCTCAGTTAACTATTAGGAAATTGGAGTTACTTTAAACTTAAAGAAGTCATCGTTAACTTTAAACTTAAAGAGGTCATCTTACGATAAATCCATTAAATTGATAGAGGGGAAAAATTTAGTTTTTGCAAGGCATACTTTCTAAAATTGGCCATTCATAACTAAATCTCATGAACTTTTTATCTACTTTAGAGGGCAAAACATCTTACTACACAACCTGACTATCATAATCATTCACTGCACATCATCTTTCCTTGTTTTGATTTTTTTATTTAAAATTATTTCATTCACAAAAATGATTATACATCAAGTGTCTCAAAATCCATTATTTGATCTTGCTCACAAACTAATAGAAATAAAAAGTCGTGGACTTATCTGATATTTTATTGAGATAATATAAGAAATACCATGATGACAAAATGACAAATCTTATTTCATCTTGAGATAATATAAGAATTATCACTTTGAGGATGACAAATCTGATCTTATCTTGAGATGATATAAGAAAAAGGCACTATGAATTTGTGACAAATTTGATGTTATCTTCATATAATATAAGAAATACCACAAGACAAATCTGATGCTATCTTGAGATAATATTGGAAATAACACCATGACAATGACATAGTTGATGTCATCTTGAGATAATATAAGAAATACCACTATGACAACACGACAAAGCTGAAATCATCCTGAGATGACTTTAAAAGAAAACCTTTGATAACATGACAAAGCTGATGTCATTTAGGATGATTAGAAATGAAATAAACATGCAAATACCAATTGTGTTCTAAACAACAAAATATGCCAATCTACACAGAAAGAGTGTGATCATATAGAGATGATGGTTGACAGGTATCGTATTGAATAGCTGTCAGAGAGGGATGACATAAATCAAGAATTTCATGAACCAGATAAGGGAATCCATGATAACATTATAGGATTGTGTCATTACCAAAGAATGAATAATGTGCATGAAGTTTTGGATTAAGGGCATGTTTGCTGAACATGAAACAAAACATTTGTAAAATGTGCTTTCAGCAAGTTCTAGATATCCAGATAAGCCACATGCACACTTGTGAAATCCTGGGGACCTGCAGCATGAATGTGTCCATGAATCTGTTTTTCCATGAATGGCCACAGATCACTATAGTCTTCAATATCATACTCCAAATAAATCAATACTACAGACTGCAATACTAACAAATTAATAGAGGTCACTCTGCAAATTTTCTATTTAATACATAACTTCTTGTCAACATTTTCTAAAACTTAGAATATTCAATAGGAATCATTCAATTCAATGATATCAGTGAATGCTATATATTCCCAGTAAAAACCAATTTAGACATAGTAGCTGGCAAACAGGCATGCTGTAAGGGATGAGATAATGTTTAGTACAAATTTGTATGGAGCTCTGGTTTGATCTGTAGCACACGTCCGGGTGATATAAAGTGGTATTCCACATTACTGCCGCCTCCCAGTGTGGGGTATAAGGAGCAATATCATTCTCGTAAACCACGCTGGGGAATTGCCTCTTCTATGACAGTAAACTTAATGGGTTTTACAGCTAACCTCATTGCAACCACAGCAAATAAAACGAGATATCAACTGGTTGGATAATATTGCCAATATTACATCCAATGTTGAGGATTTATAAACATCGTCTCATACAATCATATGAGAAGAGAAATATTCATGAAATATCTGCCATATTCTCATGGCTTTATGGCCGGAAATGTACTCTTGTTAGTTTTATGTCTGCACATTTGTTAGCACTTTTCACTAACTGTATAGAACATACATAATCAAAAAGGTAATAATCTGACAATGAAAATCACTGACTATGAAAGCTATAACCACTAATGATACCTTTTTTTTCTATAATGTTTTTAAAAAAATGAAAAATTGAATGGTTTGTTATTTCCATTATAGATATTTAGTCTAAACAGTGACATACTAATGTACTTGGCAATAAATCATTTTCACCTTTTACCTGCCACATGTAGGGATAGGTCATATAGGAAATATACACATGAAGATGGAAGCAAGCTACAATCATCAGCTATTGTGAATTTATATGTAATCTAAATACCATAATCTAACTAGTAATCAAATGAGAAATGTGCTTCTTCTATCACTTTTCACTGCAGCATTCACCTCCCATGTTTCACATGCATCTAGCATATTACAATATACAGAATATATACTGAACAAATTGAAAATTTTCCTAGCCATTCAACAGGTAGTAAATCAACAGTCAAAAAGGGTTGGGCATTAGGACGTACATATTACATAAGCATTAAATTGTTTGAAGTTTATATTTCATAATTACCATTTGATAGAATATGACGGCTAATTACCTATACATTTATAATTTCATACAACCTCAGTGCAATATCACTAGTTTGGATATATGTAAAACATATTCATTCCTAAATAAATCCCTTATTTTTCAATTATTAAAGCAGAATATATATAAAGAAGTTAAACCATATTATACATCTTAAACACTAGGTAAATTAGTTACCTATTATATATATTGATCCAGTCAAAAAACATCACATTTCTAACCAACAAGGTTGCAATAACAACAAAAGCTTCAACAATTCAGTAAAATTCATCATTATACTTCATAAATAAATTGCACATTTTCAATGACTCACATATTTAAATAAGACTAAGTCTTAAGTGAATATCCAACCTGTTGGTCATCTTGGTCAATCTACTTATACAACTTTGTACCATAATGTGTCAAACTCAATTATAAAGTAATAATAAACAAATGACTTGAGCAATAAATCAATTTTTTTTAAAGGTATTCTAATATCATATTAATTACCTACATAATGTTCACTTATATCCATCTTACAATACCTACCAACCAATCAGGGTGGAGTTACTCAAAAGTTCAGTAATTTTCAATAACAAACTTCAAAAATGGAAGAATTTAAAGAGATATAAACGTTTCAATAACCTACCTATTGTGTATCTATGTCCATCTAAACGCACTACACATTTTCTCCGAGAGAATCCACACCCGAGACTGTTTTGCCTGAGTAGGGCTGCAGGGTCCCTGTCCGTGGCTATTGTCACCGAGTCGGGGCTTTCCTCCGGTGACTCATCCATTGAACAAAGTTGAACCCGCCTCATCACATGAGGTAGACTGTTATAGAACTCTATCCGCTCTCGTACGGTGCAGCCGGGCTCTGAGGGCCAAGGTGTACCCATTTAAAGGAACCAACCCAGCTGGAATCTGAACCCTCGAGCTGTCCACTCGTCTGTTTGTCTGTCTTGTTACCCACTGACCGGGTCAGTCAGGCCTCCCCTGCTCGGACGCCGGCTTTGTAAATCCACATTTAAGCAGGCAACATATGCGATCAAATCAACAGAGCATTTAATGCAAATGTGTCGTCTACAAGCCCTGATGCTGATGACGAGGACGCTATCTGTGGTAACACTGGTAAGCTAGGGACTCGAATTGATTTCTTTGCTGCCACTCGTGTTCAACGTACCTCCATACATTGCAATTGATTAAGGATTTCATTGATTTTAATTTTGATACATGATGAAACTTTAAATTAAAATTTTAAGGTTTGTTAAATGTCAATCCTAAAACTTTATTTTCGACAGAAAGATTGAAAGAAGTGTTATTCAATTTCCTCACTTACTCAATTTTACAGGACTAATTATCGAAAAATAAATCCATTTATTAGAATCAGAACTTTCAAAAGTTTATTTGCTTAATGAAAATCAATAGAACGGTTTGTTTATTCAACATCCAAACTGAAAATATTGTCACTAGAAACACCAGTGCACCAGACATAAAACACACTTGTATCCAAGACCTGAGCAAGGCCTCTTTATCAACTTTTCACAAATTCAAAACGACACGTACACAACCCACTTCAGGTTTCAGTGAAAAAGTTAACGCAGTAAGATCCATAAAGGCAGATGCTCCAATATCGCTAAAAGAAAAAGCAGCAGAAATCCAGCCTTTCCTGATGAATCCAACTTTATAAATATGTTTCCTCACATTCCTTTTCCTCCAAGTGAATGGATTAGCGTTTTCTACAATACTTGATCGTAAAGGCCTGTGATCAGGTCGCTAACCAATCGAGGGAGAGATATGGAGAATGAGAGGCAGCGAGATGTGTGAAGCTCAACAGTGCTGGAGGGATTCTGAGGACCACAATCAGCTCCTGGATGAATCGTGTCTTATCTCTCTGTCGCTTCACACCACTCGTACAATGGGCAAATCTCTCTCTCTCTATCAATGGACTTGCTAAAGGTTAACATCTAGGCAGCACAACTTTATCAAAATACCCAATACATTGCTCACATTATCATTTCTCATGTTGGTTAAATCATTTTACAAATACAACTTTTAAAAATAATTAGTCTCTGTACTTGTAAAAACTGTTTCTAATAACTGTAATCTTAGTTACCTACATCACCTATTTTTTTAAAAATTGTAATAAGAAAGCCAATCCAAGACATTCTCTCTACCCATTTTCTATTTTTCTATGTGGGTAAGCCTCTCCTTGTCTCTTTGATCACCAGCTCTCTAGCCTGTTTACCTATCATGTCAGTCTATTCCTCAACTCTAGTGCCTTTATAACTGCACCATATTGGTTTACTAATACCCTTTGGTCTCTGCAGGTAGTTTTTAGTTTTCAAAGCTTTGTTTTTTGCCTTTGTCTATTGTCTTCCAAAAAACTAAATGTCAGTCAACGCAAGATACACAAAAAAATATCTTTCAAACAATAACATTATTATCTTCCACCATTTTTATTGGTCTCTCCAAAAAGCAATTTTTGCCTCAGTTCAATGTGTTTTCACTTGATCCAGTAATTTCTAATCATCACCATACCATAATACTGAATGACTGCAGCCTTCAGATTGGATTATCCTCTCGGTATAAATAATCCCTAGTCTAGGCTACTAGTCCTCAACTTCCTAACTTACAAACCAGACATCTCCCCTCCTTCACCTTAATTATTCAGCGTCTTTCCAAGATACACAAGCAGCCAGCAGTCTCACAAGAAGCGTATCTGATTGATAAATAGTCCTTAAAATATTAAAAAGCGTTTGAAAGAGACAGTTGAGTCTTCCTCAAGCTGTCATATTATATTGCACTCTTGTTTCTTGTGAAATTCTTCTTCTCCTATTTTAACTTCTCTTCCTTGTAAACTTTAATACTGTCGCTTTTTCTTCAATTGTTGCAACATGTTACTTCATTCCTAATTCACATGCCTCGTTATTTCTTTTCCATTTCTACCAAAGGACCTTTGTTCCACATGAGGTTAGACACCGGTTGTCCCACAATTCTTCAATCTATTCTTAATACTTTCTCTTTCCCCAATTTTTACTTGCTCTGACCTTCCTTGCTTCAACTGCAGTATGATTTGTTCTCATCTGTAAGACATTTCATAATTCTTCATTCTTTCCTTTTCTCTTTGCCTCAATCTTTTCTTTTCCTGCCATACCCACTTCCTAAAGGTTTGTTCTTTTTTTTGGTTCTATTTAAAGCTGCATGTCCATTATAAGACACATCAGGCACCAATCCAGCTCATAGCTCGTCAACCTACAGTAAGTAAGTAAGTAAGTAAGTACACTGAGAACTCCTGCCCACACCTTCTGGACCCTGTTTAAATGTGAAGCTTTAACCTTCTCTGCCCGTATAACAAATGCAAGCTGTTTTCAGGCATACCTTGAAGGCAGAGGTTGTATAATGCTGATGTTTTTATGATGTTGAAAAGACGGACTGAATAATTCACTGAATATGAAGTAGGGAATCAATAAATTGTAGACTTTCCCAATGGCAATAAATGATCAAATTACTAGAAACAGATTATTCTCATTTGTACATATATGAAGTTTATTTTCACAAAATTGTACAGCTATTATTTCTATAAAGTAATGTCATTGCTAAAATCCAATTAATTATTTCTATGCCCCGAGCTGTGAGTTTTTGTACTGATCAAACTTGGTTACATTATATATTTAGCTGTCATACTAAAATTACAAAATGTCAGGTTGGAAAAGCATTTGACAAACTGGACATAAATATTGCTGACATAAAGGCAAATCTGATTAAATCATAAGTCAGAATTTACTTCTGTCATCGTAGATAAGAAATACAAAATGTCAACAAGAGTCTTTCATGTGAGAATCTAGAAACAAACATCGGAGACATCAACATAGATCATTCATATAATTACAATAGTTCTATATTTGGTGCTTTTTATATTCCTTAAATTCTTTTTTATATGAATCATGTTAAAGATTTGCATAAACAATATTTCACATACATTTCATATCCAAAATTCTTATTTCATCTGTAAAATGTGCTAAAAATATCTTAACATCAAAAGAGACTAATGTTGTTGGCACAGAACTTGCCATACATACACCCTGTGTTCTAAATTGGTAGTAAATTTCATACTCAGATGTCATAAACCTAAGGTCAGCATACCAACAGGAAACTGGCTGCAGAATTCAAAATGTTCAAAAGTCAAAGCAATAAAGCTCCCTGAGTAACAACTAAAAAAACCATAAAGCTTCAGTGTCAATGTCACTGTCACAGCTGACGTGCCCTGTCCTGCTCATGTCATAAACTTATCAGATATGGAAAGTAATAACTCATTTATTTCACATTGATAAAGGTCAAATAACCAAAAAATTCATAAATATGAAGTTATTCAAGCTGATGATATTAGAAGTCACTTTAAAACATTTCTTTTTAAAACTAGAACTGTTTTTGTCATACTCTTAAAGGGACTTGAGGGACAAAGGGACAAAGGTTTCTTCTGAAGTCCGAAAATTTAGGAGAATATTTTTGTTTGTGCATTTGCTAAATTAAAGACTATAATTCAATCCAATGAAATACACAGTTCAGATTTTTTATGAAAAGCAATAATAGCATAGATAAATGAACAAAAAGAAACAAAATTTTGCTCCCTAAGGAACTGCTGCAGTTAAAGCTGTAATGAAAAGGTTGAAATTCTTATATCATTCTGTTAAATCTTAAAATGCTCTTCTTATTAATACCTAAATAATCATATAACCAAACACAGCATTTGTGGAAAACTTTGAATGGTAAAAGGACATAATGAAATACCAACTGTTTAAATTGTTCAGTCTAATTTGTTCACTGAAATATACAATATTGAATTCAATGAATTACATATTTTTATTGAGTCTGCGCGTGGATCGAGTCAGCATAAAAGACCTTTACCATCAGGAAAGTAAAAACTTGTTTGACCAAGACTTCATTCCTCTCCTAATCTTCAAATGCCGTCGAGTTTAAGCTTGGAGTTTTTACCCAAACTAATAAAACCTTGGAAAGGGCAAATGAAGTTGTTCATGCGATCGGGAAAAACAGGGCATGTTGAGAAGCGGCAAATGAAATGTGAGGTTTTGATTGGGTGGAGTTGACTGAAGCAAGACTGAGCTATTCCTTGAGTGCAACAAAGCTTGATGAAATATGGCTTTGATATGAAGCTCTCATAAATATCCTCATACTGAATATGTTTTTGTAGGAAAACTATTAAATCAAAGAGGGTTTTTTAGTGAGTCAGAATTTGAAAGATTTTTCTTTTGGATTTCAATTTTTAATGTTATCCAAAAGACCTTTATATATTACCATAAGAGAACTTGTGCTTCAAACGCATTGAATGTCCATTTAGTGAAATTAAAAATTTCAAAAAGTCCTTTTACCAGAAATGGATACATAGTACCATTGAGAGAATAGATACTGGGGCCATGCAAGACATTTAGCACAACAAATTGTTGAAGGGAATTTAGAAGTGATATACATAAGGAAGACATGATTTTCTGGTTAACAACTTCTTTACTGTGAACTTCACAACATGTGGGAGTATATGTTTACTCCTACATCCCACCTGATGAACAGCAAGCATATATTCCAAAAAATTGTGAATTTCACAACTAAGAAGTTCGTATCCAGAATTTTTCCCTTATTAATCACAACAGTTTTGAGAATCATTTTGACCCTACAACTCCTTTTTTCATATTCGTATCTAGAAATCTTTTCCTTATTAATCACAACAGTTTTGAGAATCATTTTGACCCTACAACTCCTTTTTTCATATCTACTCATGCATATGTATTGTTCAATGATGCACTTCGCCATGAAGGGCCTACATATCTACAGATTTGAAAATGAGGTTCTCTTTCATAAGTTCTCAAAGGCACTTTTTAATGTTTTCTACTAAGTTATCTTATGAGAAAAAGATATTACCAATTGCAAGACAATCTTTTAAAATGAAAAAAAGGAGTTCTTAAACAAACATACCAATTTTGGTTAAGCAGTGCAAATCTGTTTCTCTAAATCAAACAATAAAAGGTGTTCAAACTAAAATTGGCGCATGTAGTTTTGACTCGTTAGTCACCTTCTTCTAAGACTACAGATAAATAGTTCAAGTAATGTGATGTTTGATCCAGTGAAGATAATAAAATTTGCATAAACTTATATTTAGTGGGAAAATTTGAAGTCGCCAGAAACAAGTCCTTTTTATTCTTTGAGGGATTCAGCTTTATGAACCCTCAGCAAATGAAAATATTTTTACCCAAATGAGGAAAGACTCAAGTCATTTTCTCAGGAGCATATTTCCTTTTAATGCTTATACGATGCAATAGCAAATGACCAGTCACAATACTTTTTTCTTTTACATTTCTTTCCTAGAAACTCCAAAACCAGTTTATTTGATTTTGCCATTATACCAAATGCTTACAGAATTTGTCCTCTCTCTCACAGCAAACCCAGACAAATTTCATCCCCTTTTCACACACAAGATTATGTTGCTGTGCAGAAATGAGAGACGTTCAGGGCTCAAACATCAGAGAGTGTGGACACCACATAAGCCTCCTCATCCCCACTTGCTCCATTTCAATTACAGTATTTCTGATTTCCTTCATCCTCTGTATCCCTCCACAGAGATCACAGTACAATGAACCTTGAGAAATCAATCAAATAATAATCTAAAACGGACCCCAAGCACAGGATTACCTCACTGAGAAAATCGTTATCATGTTTGCAGATTTATCAAGAAGATAACTGCCACTAAAAACATGACAGTGGTGTCTTATTTTGCTTGTAAAATGTTTATTAAATGCTACTTAGATGTTTAAAGAGTTTATGATAGGTTACTCAAGTAGTTATCTCAGCCTTTGGAGGTCAAAGGAACAGAGACATTTAATAAAAACTTGAAAGAGCCTGATTGAAATGAAATTGGTTAACTTCATGTCCTTGGGCCAACTATTTGACGTTAGCAAATATTTACCCAGAAAATTCATAACTTGCTGACTCGAGTCTCTGAAAATGTTTTTCATGTTTCATTCAAATTACTTGATCAACATTTTGGCACAACATGTACATATTGACTACGATTAGTATTTTTCAAAATTGATGACTTGAACCATCAGAATTCTTCTCATCAATATTTGACATTAGCAACACATAAAATGTTCATGTGTCTCTCTTGATCAAGATATCATTACAACAATACTTCACATTGCCACTACATTCCGGAGAATATAAAAGGGCAGACTTTAAAGTTTAAAGAGTTAAAAGTGGAGATAAACTAATTCCACTGAACATTTGTTGAATATCCAATATTATGTAATTTAAATCGCAGCAATTACCACATTCTAAATATTCCCAAAACAATTTTAATCATTATGAATAAATGTAAAATATTTCTGATATTTAAGTTATAGGCCATCCTGCGTAACATGTTTAGATATTTGATAAGCCATCACTTCTTGTAACTGAAGCTAATCGTGTACTTATGGATCAGTAGCATGTGCTCTACCTTGTTCTCCAGTGATTATTCAAGAATTGGTAATAATCTGAGAAATACAAGAAGGATTATATCACAGTAACTAGGACTCGAGACAACCAGCTCGGAGCCATTAAGATAAGCATTAAACACTGGATTAACTGCACACTGAGCGTCAACACCGAAAATTAGCTCATTGCTTGCTTTCTGTAATAAATGCACATTACAATTTGTTGCTATTCTTAGTAACTCATCAATATTTCAGTTATTTAGATTATCAGTAGTTGAGTTGTTTTCAACATGCTGCTATGGTAGGGTTATGAAGTCTGTTGGACGTTTTGCAGAACAAGAATTTACCTTTACACGCTGCTTTCATCATCAGAGAGAAAATATTTGAGAGTTGTTTTTGAACACCAATTGGGCAATATTTCAGCCATAAGAGGCGAGAAAAGGTTTGACCCTCAACAATCGTGCTGTTACCGCAAACAAAATTAATAATTTGGCAACAAGAATAACATTGAGAAGTGAGGCATACACAATTTTGTGAACTTTGACACCAATATTTGAGATTGAGATCATCTATCTGATGAACTCTTAACAACCAGCAGGATGTGTAGACAAGATTTATCTACAGAAGTTCTGCAATTATCAGCGTAAGATATTCTCATCTTCATATGTAATTTGCTAAAAACATACCTATTATACAATAGATGTGTTGTATACTGATTCAATGTTTTACAAATGTATGTAAAATAAAGTTACAAAATGACTGGACGCACAGGGTCTCTAATATCATGCACCAGGTCCCCTGTAAAGCACTAGGTGCACTGAAACACCCACTCCGTATAACCATCAGACCTCCAAAGAGCACCAGACCTTAGACAAGCACCAGCTCTCCTATCCAGGTCTCTTATCATGCACAAATTCTCCCACTAGCACTAGGATCTCCTTTCACAAACCCCGGAGGTGATCGTACGTCACCACTGTAACCATAAAGCAATGTCAAAGAATGGTTAACTTCAGCAGGCCCTGGTCGGTACAAGCAGCTAATCTCACATGACAAGCACAAGATCCACAAAATGCACAGGGTCAATATTAAGAGCCAGGTATGTCAAAGGGATTCTATCCATAAGTGAAAATACAGTATTACCATGATTTGAAACAAAAAAAGTGAAGTTGAAATGTTATAAGAAATGTCGCATGAGAATTTTAGGAGCTATTTTTGCTGTATATCTGCTGATAAATGGCCACAAAGTCAAACAGAATAAATTGAAGTCAAGAATGAAATACATCTAAGATACATCCAATTATCTTGAGACTGCATATGTCTTGAACACTAGGATCTTCTTTTCTAGCCAAAATTGGAAATCTCACTTCCTAATGAGGAAATCAGAGCAACCAACAGTTCCAATCATGCAAGAACAAATTGTTTCCAAAACATTTACCAACAAAATAGGCGGACAGTTTTCAACCATTTTATCTCTTGATATACTTAATTCTAATCAATTCTTGTATTATCATCTCACCATTCAGAAAGTAATAGTTATTCAGGCTGATTATGGAGGTTATACAGCTATTGATGGAAGAAACTTGTAATCCAATTTTGATTAATGTTTTTGGATGAATGATTTAATTCACAAATTCATTTTCAGCATTCAATTGTAATTGATTGTAACTTGATGTCACTTTTGAAAAGGCATCTTAATTTTAATATATTTTATGTCAGTAGGTCTGGCAATTTCACCATAATTGTCTAGAAACTCTAAGAGTACATAGCTTTAACTAAGTAAGCAACAATGTACAATATTCTGCAATTACCATAACCACACATAAGATGTTAACATAAAGAGTATTTGACAACTCCATCAAGGTAGGTGGGTGTAGAACTGTGTTACTGCAGTGTTTTAGATGTACTGAAGAGGGTGATGGATAGAAGGATGATTTTAGTCTCAGGCTTGATCACAGAGTTCCTAAAATAGTCTCTGCGATTGTGGTTCTCTTTGTGTCCTGAACTTGGAGAGTGCAAAGTAATCGCTTAAGTCTAAAACAGAACTAAATGAGTCTTCAAAGTCTTTGATTGAATCTGAAAAGTAATCAGCTGACAATCATGCTTCAGGGTGTCGGAATGAAATTGAAATCTTGATTATGAATTTGACATTCACCATTTAATTTCCATGTAGGAGAAAAAAATTTGCATTGTCCATTGAGCAACTCTTAATTTCAAATACGACAACTTTTCAACATAGGAGTCAAGCATGTTTGCATCATTTGCAACCAATACTGGAGGAATATTTTTAGGCAAGTCTACTTTACACCATCATTTATTGTCTAGATTCTTTTTACTTATGAGATTTTGTTCCTGAAAATCTGTTAAGAATGTTAAGACACTAATTACTTCAGTATCAGAAGTGTCCCAACTTGACCAACTCGTCAGTTATTATAGAGACCAAGGGCCAAGACCAACATTAGTGTGATGACTAGTCACGATGACTTCACTTTAGCCCAAGGGTTCTCGCCAGTACTTCACGTGTGTGACAGATTGGGCTAGGAAGGCAATAACAAGTACTTGGTAATATTGACCTGATCCTGCTGTACTGCATGCCTGTGGACAGTAAGATTTGGAGACATACGTTAGGTCTGCCTTCAGATGGAATGACTCGGCATGCAAACTTCTTAAGTATACTTAATATTTCTTGCTCTCTGTCAGGTGAAGTTTACTCGGAATGACAAGAGAGGCAATTCTCCTGTAAGAAAACTTCTTAAGGACACTGGACACTTGTATTCATGCATATTTGTCTGAAAGGTTTGTACTGAGACAGTTGAAGAACAGCTCAGAGCATGGATACATACAGTGAAGGTTTCACAAGATGCTTGCAAACTGCTCTAGGATAACTTTTTTTATTGCTTTCGTATTTAAGTTAGATTATTGATAGAGGAGTAAACCTGGAATGTCAGGGTAGGTTATTCCTCTGAAAGATAAATGCTTTATGGTACCATATACATACTTCTTGCATTCTTGAACAATTGCTTCAAGGATTTTCCTTCTTTGAACTCATACAGTTGTTGAGGAACCGTCCTGGAGAAGCAGAGTATCTGTGTGACAACTGAATGATGAATCTTCTGACCGATTAATGCATCTAGAAATAGGCTGTTAACTGATCTAGCCTAGGATTTCTACACTCAGAAAATATGTTAAATATGTTAATTTTGAACAAAAAGGAAATCAAGGTCACTAACAAACCCAGCTCTACTGTTGTGACAACTTATAGGATAGCATAGTAGAACATGAACATCATAGAAATATTTAATTAAGGTTGATTTCCTAATTGATGCTCATAATGTCTTCACAGAGATTAAAATATCAAACCTGCTCTGTGATGTTTTCAAGGTGAATGGCCTCTTGATATTAAAAATCTCTTCAAAAAGTTTTTTAAAATCATAACTGCTTTGTGAGGCAATTACTCAATGAAAGACCTTGGGGTTTCTCTTCAACAGGTAAGATGATATCCAAGCGAAGTCATCACTCAGGAACTGCCTAAAGCTAGCAGTGTCCAGAGAGTTGGTGAACACGCTACACAGATGGTCCAGTGAGCTTGTTCCTTCCTTTGCAGATAAATCCTTATCCTCTAGATAGCTGAATCAATTTCAATGGTCACTCACTGGAGATATCAGCAGCTAATCTTGTCACATTGGCATTGAACTTCAATCCATTTCTCCTACCTTAAACTGTAAATTATAACCTTTTCATGTCAATCAACTTCTATTATGTAAAACAGGAGAACTTGACAACATTTAAATAAACTTCTTTTCTTCTGTTGATATTTCAGAATAGGTGAAATTACAGCAGTACATATTGATGTGCATGGACAAAAACTTGTTTGCTAACAGTCAATGCTGAAGATGATCAAAATCTTGTATTTCATTACCATTGCATAAAGCAGAAAATTTGTCACTCGAGACAATTCATGAACCATCTAGTGATGCAATTGCCTACAATAATAAGATGTTGTGAGATTTGCTTGTGACAATACTGCCCCTAACGGCCTAATCAGTTAATTCCTGTCTTTGCAAATAACTCATTTGCCCCTCCATTCAGGATGGAGCCATTTCATGGGTCACACAACACACTTATATCAGGTTTGCATCTGACAGCTCCCCATTTCTTTATTTCATAACAAATCAAAAACAAACATTGCTGATTCATCATGAAAACAAAGGTAGAACATTACAATCGAACCCAATGTAATCAGCTATTGCTAGGCAATAGTTTAATAATGCTATGAATTCAAATTCGCATTCACCTGCAGGTTATGAAGGCCAGATCTTCTACCACTGAAATGCATTTTAATTAACATTTTGTGAATTTAATGTCATGTCAATTATCTATCTTCTCACAAGTAATAACATGAAATTTCACATCTATAGACAAAATTCACTGACATTATATGTCCCTACCACAAATGCGAACATTTCAATCAGTCATACACAACAGGCCAGTGAATTGACTATGTTCACATGTTTAAAGAAGATTATCGTCATTCGACCTTCAATCACTAAACACATCCATTCCGATCAACCATTCACAACAGCACTTGTCAGAGTTCAAGAGTTAAGCAAGCATTATCAGTTAAGAACACTTCAGTCATTTATTCATTGATGTCAGGTTGTGGGGATCTTTAATTAACAGCCAACCTTGCAGTAGACAGGACCTGGAAGGTGAATGAATATACCTCATAAATCATTTCAATCTGTGATTCCGAAGTTCATGTAATCAGACCCAAGTCTCTGGTTTCACTAGGTTACTCCCTCCTCACACACTGCCAAGAAAGTGAAAGTGGGGCGGTAATTTGACCATCGTAATCTTTTTTAGGACAACTTTCATGTCAACAGTCTGCTTCCTTCCATCAGATCTTCAAGGTCAGGTTCAAAAACCATTAATTAAGTTGAATATGATAAGGCCCATCCTTCATACAAGACTAAACTAAATCAGCTCAGTTACACTCCATTTCATTTAAAACAGTTACAATTAAAATTTAATTTATTATTGAATTATCTTTTAATCATTAACAACAAAAAAGTTAAAAAGAAAATACTTTAGTTTGAAATGATCTTATTGACATTGAGCCGAAGAGTAATGCTTTTTTTTCCACGAGCAAGTTGGGATTTTAGAAGTTTTCAATAATATTTCAGTAAAAAAAAAGATGTATGGATGACGACTTCTTTATTCTGAGAAAGTGATGTTCCAATACAACTTCTTGAGTTGTTGTCAAGCGGTATCGAAATGCAACGTTCTCAGAACAAAAGTTATCATCCATATTTATCTGGGTTTTTGTTATCTGATTTCCAACATTAATCAAACACATGGCTTTTTGTTCCAATCACAAATATAAATACGCAAAATTAAATGCATTTCTCATCCCAGTACTGGGATCTTATCTATATAGTACTCATTGTTGTCAAGAAGGGAATTCCAGCTTGCAGATATCACCTTTCTAGAAATAGATAGTAACATAAAAATGTTTTCTTTGTAAGTTTCTTAGTAATTTGAATAAGAATGATACTGCCTTAGAGTTCTGGTTGCATGCCCAACTCAATCCAAGTCACCTTCATAAAACTAAGCATAAGAAATTCTCTTTGATCAATTACAAATATTTCAAAGGAAAATTGATGATTTAAATCTAATTACTTTCTTCCAAAAAATTTAACAGATTTGAGTTTTACTGTTTTTATATTTATAGGAAGTCATAGTGAGAATCTAATTCTTTGGTGTTCTGCTTTATATTCTTTAGAAATTTAAGTTAATACTTTCAAAAAGTAATAAATTGCCTACTGTTGTTTATGATTTGTTAAGACAACATTCTAGAAAAGAAGTGTAGCAAAGATGAGAGGTAATTTGGAAGATATGATATCAACATTTTGAAAAATCCCTTTCACATCCATTTTATAGGAATTGGAAAATGTGCATCGAAATTACAAATCTAAATACTCCAACCCCAACCTCTTGTGCAATGCATAACTTGGGCCTGTCCCAATGACCAGCTAATCTGAGCCTTGCAGCATTTCCCTAACTTCTCTGTGCTTGCTCAGCTAATGCAACAGCGCACGATTGTCCAGTAGGAAATCTTATCAAGATTACAATGCTGTGCAGCAAGACCTAACCAAGGATGGAGACTAGTACAATTAATGCCTTGCAAGGAAAGTTGACAAAGCCCACACACACTGGTAATTGAGTTATATTCTGCCACGCATGTTAAACATCAAAATCACATAGGATATCCAAGGAGACATTTCAAACTGACTATTTGTGTTATCTATGCTTATGCTGTAGAAGGCCATGGCAGCTGATTACAATGAATGAAGATTAATGATGGAGACAGAGTATTCTCACAGACACATACGTCACAGGTGACGAGAACTTTCTCTCGCTTGTGTAAGACATCATCTTATATAACCGGCTCTGGTGTGAAGAACACACAGATGTTCACCAAGATGAAGACATTCCATTCTTAGTTGTGAATCAAGATACAAAATCATAAAAGTATATTTCTCTGAAAACCAAGAGCACTTGTAAAGTAGATTCAATTCTGGAGGAGGGACTTTTTTAAGCAAAATGGAGACTTTCTTCCTTGTAATGAATAACGGCACAAATTCATGAAAATATATTCCTACAGGAACCTCAAGCACTCATATATAATAAAGCGGGCTAAAATCAGAATGAGGGACGGATGTTGACATGAATGCAGACATTTCCTACCAAGTTTTGAATAAAGATAGAATTTCTTGAAAATGTATTTCTCCATGAAACTTACAGCTTTTCATTAGCAGGCTAAAGTTACAACAGACAGATGTTGACCTTTGTTAGAAATGTCCTACCTAGCCAGGATTTAAAGTCAGATTTCATCAATTCTCAAGAAACTGATAAATCCCAAAAGCTTTGGCCTAGACAAAGCCATACCTTATTATTGAAAAGATATCTTTCTTGAAAATGAAAGCACTTTTAGTACTTTTGACATGGTAAAATATAGACATCTGTCATATCAGAACCTCTGGAATAAAAAAGAGCCATTGGATCTGTAGCCCATCAGACTTTGCAAGATGTATTACCAAACATAAGACCACCATTGCCATGAGCCCATCAGCTCTTGATCAGCCAAAAATACAAAAGACCATGGAGATTGTGTATCATATTGAATGAAGAGTTATGACAAATATAAATAATCCTCACAGACACATTAGTTACATGTGATGAGATCAGCACTGTCCCTGGCATCATACATCAAAGCTCTGTATTAACATACAGCAAGGTCCAATGGCAAACAGGTCTGTACTCACCAAGGCTGAATTATCCAGATAAATAAAGGTTGGGCTTAATGGTGACCCAATGATTCTTGGTTGCTACAAACATATTTCTTTATGCTAATAGACACTCAACAAATACTTTATATATGCACATGTTACTAATAAATGATTGAAAATGATGAGTAAAAGTGGGTTAACACTTAATTATGTGACACAGAATTACGTAGTTAATTACAGAGTTATTCTTACCCCTTTACAAGTTCTACATTTACCAAATGGATATGAGAACTTTACAACTATGAACATTTTGTATAATGACCAAAACCTGAATGAAGTCTAGCATACAGGAGATCATTGTGCTGTAATTCTGCATACAGACATCATCCACATATGCTGCTATAATGATTCATATCTAATTCACAGACAGGAGGCAAAGCAGAAGGACCCATGCTGCGAAGTGGAAGCAGGAGATGCACTGAAGGCCTGCTTCCGACTGAACTAGGAAGCATTGAAGCAAGTAATGAACAAGAAACAAGGCATTGAAGCAGAAATGCTTCGGAATCACTGGCTGTTGAAGCATCCTCAAGTCTGACTGGGGATCAGGAGGTGGAATAAATCAGGTAAGTGCTTGGAACTAATGGTACAAGCTATCTGCAACCTGGACGATTGACTAACAAGGTGATTCCCAATGGTAATGGACTCCTCAGTTTGTTGGGACCAAACTAGCTATGATGCAGCTTCCTTCTTGTAACATGAAGTGTTTTGAAAATAAACATCTTCGTATTTCGTCAGCATTGGTAAAAAAAATCAGGATGTCATGGTTTCCATGAATCTTGTCCGTGTGCCACGAGCTCATCTCACGAATAGTGAAAAGTTCTGTTTTGATGACACTACCTATACAGAAGGATTATCTTCTTTGACAAAGATTGCCAACTATTGATCAGCTTCCAGTTGAGAAACCTCTCAAAATACTCAGTACTGGAAACTGCTTATTAGGAGGATGAGATACAAAATAGTTAATCTGAGCAGCTGAATCTGAAGCCGATGTTTTAAAAATACTTTGGTTTGGACAAAAAGAAACAAGTTCAAACATGTATGTACCGACTAACATTTGTATTTAAGATTGCTCTTTATAGTTCACAACTCTAAAATGAAGAAATCAAATTCCTTTGGTGAATTAGAAGATAAATAGTTTCATTTGTAAAATTTATAGGCATTGGATGACAATGAATTCCGGAAATTTTACAAAAGCAACTATTTATCAATATTATAACATGACCGTTAGTTATTACAAGTTTCTGAGCAAACTCTCTTTTTGCGTACTTATTTTTGTGTGGAAAGGACTTTGAAACTGTTCTATTTCTGTAAGAGGTGTGATAACGTCTAACAAATGTGAATTCCCGGCATTATTTACATTACAAACATCGTACTGATAATACAAAATTGTGGCATTCGTAACAGCGAGACATATCTGTTTAATTTGAAACCGAAATCAACAATTATAAAGCTCATAGAAAAATATCGTAAAACCCCAAGTACAAAAATCTTGAACTAACCAAGACCATTGTGACAGCAACGCAAACATTGTGACATCAAAACAGTTGACCTTTGTGACGTCATACCATGGGAACGGCATTCAAAAGAAGGTGGCCGCATGAAACTTTGCGGCAAACCTGGAGTAAGTAAACCAGTTGAAATTATTTTTGTTCTTCAAAAATAAATCGTATTAAAATTTATTTGTAATATCTACCGCGAGACACAATCTAAAAAATGACAAAGACAACTGTCAAATAGAATGGCACGAATCTTCTAAGAAACTGGAAAATTAAAAAATGAGTCAGACCGGCACTAGTTAACATGTTGTATCAATTCGCGGTGAATCGCCCTAGCTTATTTGCTGGTATTCATTGTTATTCAACATTGGGTAATTTTTTCAAATCAACCGATCAGAATCGAGAATACAACAAAGTCATGTTACAATTTTGTTTATATGATGTTATTATCAATTCATCTTCAATAACACCTCAACTGGTCCTTGGTCAGAGGTTTGTTCTACTTGCTTTAATAACATATGCAATATTACTTGACAGCACCCTAGCCTGCCTCTACTTGCTTTAATAACATATGCAATATTACCTGACAACATCCTAGCTGGCCTCTACTTGCTTTAATAACATATGCAATATTACCTGACAGCATCCTAGCCGGCCTCTACTTGCTTTAATAACATGTGCAATGTTACCTGACCGCACCCTAGCCGGCCTCTACTTGCTTTAACAACATATGCAATATTACCTGACAACATCCTAGCCGGCCTCTACTTGCTTTCATAACATATGCAATATTACCTGACAACATCCTAGCAGGCCTCTATTCTATCTCAATCCCTTGCAACTTTCTGGATTACATGTAAAATATATATGTGAGACACAATTTTTTTGTAACAAACTTTTACTTGAACTAGTCAAAGTTAAACCATCTGCTATATTCTAGAACTATCATGGATAGGTCTCCTGTATAGAAAACATTTGCTTATGTAATTCTACATCCCTCGCACAAAGATTTATACATTTGTATAAAAAAGAAAAAAAAAAGTCACAAAGATGGATATATTTGTTTGTCTAAAGACAACCTTTTGTCTCTTTCTGTCCAAGTTCTCCTTTCTTTCAGAGCGATAATGACCCTAGTTGAATAATGACTGGTTGTGCAAGAAAAGCATCATCTTTGGCGGCAGGCTGAGTCACGACACAGGATGACAGATAGAGGTTCAGGAGGAAGCAACAGGAGGGCGTGTCCATGAAAGAAACCCTTTGTACATGTGGGGAAGGGACAATATGGGGAGCAACCGTTTGTCTGTCTGTTCAATTCCAGGGCACTTGTCAATCAATCACTTCTTGTTTAAAACAAAACAATCAGTTTAGATTTCCAGAGAGAGAATCACAAGACGCAGACAGAGGAACCATAGGAAGCATGCAGAGACACATATGGAAAATAACTGTCATCCTTTCATTTTTCTGAAACGAGCAACCAAAAACTGGACATGTCTAGAAAACTTAGTATCTGATTAGTCTCTGGCAGTTTGAACTGTAACTGTATTTTGGAAATCAAAATGGACTATTATGTCATGTCAAAATGTCAAAAGACGAAAATGGAATGGAGATGCTCATATGCATACAAATCTTGTTTATTGTCTTTGAAATTGTTGAATTGTTGAACCATCAGCCTATATTTGCGAGAGCCAAATACTGGCATCACCACCTCACTTTAAGAGAAAGCTGAGGAGGGGGACAAGCAAAGATGGTGAATAAGTAGGAAATGAGCATATATACATTTAAATTCTGGACAACAATATGTAGTTAAATAGACTATAGCAGTACAGGTGATCAATAACTCATCAGGGTTTGCAAACTGAAATCGTACAACATTTGTTACTTAAGACTCTTTAATTGATAGATTTATTAATTGAGTTAAATTCAAGTTAAAGGGTTCTTCAGTAGTGGTTCTAGTTATTCCATCCTGACATTGGCATAAATAATGGTACTCAAAAAATCTTTCCTAAAACAAAATATTTGCCTAGTCCATGCTATTGTTTCAAGCTTAAGGCATTCCTTTAGGGAATGGTTCTGCCACTTCCTTTTTTCTTTTGTCTCCTTGTAGGCATTGACTCTCTTAGTGAAAGGTTTCCTTCAGACCAAAGACTCTTTTAAAAAAGCTTGAACAACACCAAAATCTTTTGTACTCTTCATGGTTTATGGCTTAACATGAAAAGCAACATTCAGATGCTTGTGCATATTTGCAATTTATGTTGTTTTTTTTCAAACATGCATCGTATAGTTGTTCCTGGACATTTGTAGATCTATTAAAGTCAAACATATTCCAAATATCATGAATAATCTAAAATATTCCAAAAAGTAAAAAGGAACTTGTATAAAATATAACCCAAAAAGTTACTTTTGAGTTTTTCTTCATATAAGATTGTCAAAGAAAGTTTGCTGGAGGCACCGTATGTCTCAAACCTTTCATTTCAAAACTCTTGTTATTGATTTTTTTGGTTCTAAATTTCTACTTGCATCTATTTCTTTTTTGGTTTTCATAGATGAGCATTTGTAAACCAAATGTTAACGTTACAATGGACCAATACCAAAATGCATGACATTTGCTGGTGTGTATTAGTAGAATTATATCCATGGTAATTCAAAGCTAAAATGCCTGACCAAATATGAAAATATATATGAAAATAATATTTAATAAATTTTAGGTTTGAGTGACATTTTTCCTTCAGATGAAAGTCTTCAAACTGATGATTCCACAAAAGTTTGGTTAAGGTTAGAGGAACGACAAGAAAATTTCTAAATTAAACCTGTTAATCCAGTTAATTTTGAAACATTACTGAATGACACCTTAAAAGTAACTTCGGTTAACAATTGTTAAACAGGATCGAGCTGTTGGGAAAGTAAAGAAGCTCCTTCAACCCTCATGATAAAGATGAACACTGATTCTGCGACTCGAGCGGCAGAGTGGGAGTTTGTCTAAGCCTCTCATGTAATGTGCACATATACATACAAAGGAGAGCGTCACATAAACTTTCAGATTCACTGGAAACATCCAACACTGAATAATAGACATTACTAGATTAAAGCTCTTTTAACTATTTTGGAGTAGATGTTAATGTAGTATAAAGAAGCTCTCTTAATCTCAGGAGAAAGATAAACACCAATCAACTGACTCAAGAGAAACAGTGGATGTTTATCTAAGCCTCCAAATTTATTGCGCTGTTGAATTCACAGCAGAATGCCATGATAAACTTGCAGATGGGGTAGAAATTCCACCACTTAAGAGATTTAGTAGTTTAATACCCTGTTAACTATTTTGCAGTGTCTGTTAATGTAACGTAAAGCAACCCTTATAACTTTGTGAGAAAGATAAACATTGATTCAGTAACCCAAGAGACAGAGTGGGTGTTTGTCTAAGCCTCTAAATTAATTGTGCACCTAAATTCACAGCAGAGTGCCATGATAAACTCCCAGATTGACTTGGAGGCCGATATTACCTTCAATCAAAGTATGAGTCTCGGGGCCTCGGCTACAAACACCTTGTTTGAGAAAAAGCTAATCAGTCGTATGTTGGTCTAACCCTGTCCCCTTGTCAGTCAACATTAGGAATGCTGCTCAGCTCCTGGCATTTGAGATTGGCAAATTTCTGCAATTGAGGACCTGTTGGTGTGAATCAATATAAAGGTTAAGACCCGGGATCAGTATTCAGATCCAAGGATCTTCACTCGGGGTGATGAACTCTACACCTCCCAGCTTTGTCTCGGGGGTCTTAATTGAAACAGGTTACTCACTTGCTAAATGATATCAAACATTAGTATTATTCACTATAAATATTATAATCAGATATATCCTTGGATAGTTATAACAAGCATCTGTCAGTTCCAGACCTTAAGGTTGGAGGAGCATTGTTTGGGGTGATGACCTTTACTCCTTGAAGCTTTGTCTTTGCAGTCTCTACTGACATATGCTACTATAATATTTACTATAACTTTTTTACAATAATATACTTAGTATGTTTCTATAACAAGCCATTTATCAGTACCACAATTCAAGAATGTGAAAACCTGAAAGTTTGGAGCATCTTTACTTGTGCAATTTTTTTCTTTTGAAGCTTCTTAAGCTATCAAAAAATGCATCCTCTTAGTAAAAATACTTTATACAGCTTTATCATGGCTATGCCTGTAACCAGCCCCATGTTGGTTGCTCATTTCAAGAATATATTGTGTTAAGACTGGATGATCTCTTCTTGGTGATGAAATTAATCTGCTCCTCCTTACTTTGATAATAACTGGATAGATTTAATACAGCGCCAAATCTCAACTTGTTGAATTAAAGAGCTCTATGCCCCATAACCCTAGCCGATATGTAGTAGCTAAAAATGTCCATGACATGATAATGCCAAAGAGAAAGAAATTTTATATCACTTGCAACATTAATTGAATATGCTTAACATATATGCATTTTCTCACATTCATTTTTCAAAATTTCCTTTGACCTTGAGAATGGTGACTATTCTGTGGGTAGAAAAATTTGTCAATACTGTACCGTATTCTGTTTAAACACATCCATTCAAGTCCAATGGTCCAAGCATGTGAAACATTGTAGCAGACATTCAGGAAAATGTGTATAATTTGCATATATAATAGATCAAAGAAATGATGTTGAAATGTCAATAATTTCACATCTACAATTCCTCATAATAATCATCAGAGTTCATGAACTGTTTATCTAATTCAAACAACCAAAATAATACTTTCACTAACATGTATAAATTGTGAAATAATGGTGAATCATTAACAGGTAGGTGTAAACAGGAACCTCCCTTCAAAATACGTTTCTATTAAAAAAAAATACCATGGAAGAACCGTCTCTTTAACTGAGATTAGCATGTACAAGACATAATACAGAAGACATACAAGGAAACCAACTTGTGCTGACACCAAAGCGAAGACGTCCGATCCTCCACAGATTCCCCTACCATACATCACCTCAGAGAGTCAGAATCGGACACTTTTACTGCACAATCCTATCTGTGAAAGGTGAAATCAATGCCAAATTCATTGGGAAACCACCCTGATTCTCCCTGTGCTGTCATAAAGCCTTCTCCCCTACACCACCTCCCCCCTTCTCCATCCAGGGGGTCCTGTAACGAAGACAGTGATAGAGGAGCCATGGGTCATCGGCAACACTGGAGTCATCGTCTTCACATTGTCTTCTCATGGTCAGGCTGCTTCAGACTTTGAGGATTCAAAGTTTCTGTGATGGATCCAGAGAATTGGAACGGCTACACTTATTGAAGAGGGTGGGATTGTGGGAGTTCATTTTGGGAGGTCACACATTTTACAGTTGATTTGAAACAAATATCAAAACCACTAAACCAAACCCCTCTGATCAGCTACTAAGTATTGTATGTGTACTTTCTAAATTTTGGTTTTCTACAATGATAATTGAGGGAAGTATAAACTGAAACGCTGGAGTCACTGGCTTCCTCAAATCATGCATTGAGGATATTCAATGATTCTCATAATGGTTGATCAATTCCAGATCAGTTGGTTGCCCAAGGCATGATACCATGAACTTAAGAGTAAACATCTCCAAAAAACTTTCCAATTTTACATGGTCAATAGTAAGTCCTAAGACCATTGAACAGTGACAAACAGTGACAAAATGATCTTTCCTGGCTTAACTTGTGAACAGACAGAGCAAATTGTAGTAATGAGTAAAAAATTAGGGCATCAACAATTCTGACCCTTTTGGATAGGTCATCTGTTTCATAAGTTAGCTTCTATACCAGTTTTTTCTCCTTAACAGACAATACTAGGAATATGAAAACAAAAATCAATTCTCTTGCAAATCTCAGAAATTTTTGGTCAAATATATAGATGCAGGCACTACATATCCACTTGATATTCAATACACCGTATCTCTGCCTTTGGTACCAACAATCTCCTAGCAAAATCAGTTGACATATAAATGATATTCCCAAAGCTCAAAGCTATTGTCGTAGAGTCTTAATTACTTTGTAACTAGTAGTCTGGGAATACACATGTACACAGTCCAATCCAGCCTGGACTCTGATACATGTGCATGACCATATCCACTACTTTCACACATCAGGCATAGACTGATTTATACACCATACCGACTTTCATACAAACACTTATTTTCACCAGTACTGAAGCACTTCTACTTTACATAATGAAATGGAAATTTTTCAAGTCAAATTTATCAATCATTTTCCAAAATGATACAAGAGAAGGATTATTCAAAATGCACAGCCAACAGTTTTTGGTATTGTTTTAACAGACATAAATGAGCTGACATTAGGGCTGCTAATAAACAACCAAGTTTGATATTTAAAAAGTCATTTTCCTAAAGATGTAATGGATGCTTTGGATGTTAATATAAAAAAGACGGCAGCTTAATCTTGCCAAGTCCCAAAATACATGTCAAGCAACATTAATTATATACTCGAATAATCAAAAAAAGTATTTAAGAGCTTGAGACTCAATAGTTTTCCGGCTCATAATGACTCAATAAAGTATTAATAGAGTTTATAATCTTACAGTGAATATCGCTCCTCAAAAGAAAAGTATCTAATTACATATTTCAAAAAAGGTTAAATGATTTACCTGAAAGAGATTTTCTTATTATGGATGTTTAATGTTGATTTCCTACCAAATGTTTTTGTCTCTACAAGAAGTGAGTGGCGTACACAACTCCTCTGACTTTTCCACTGATTAACCAATTCAATGCTCATTTGAATCTCTTTTTCGAGATAGGCAAAAGCATAATTGGACCAATTATTATGATGGCTAAAGGTTAAGTTGATCCCCCAACATATCAATATAGATTAATCGCTGGAGATTTCCCCTAATGATTGAGGATGTCAATTACGTCTATTTCCATGCAAGAGTCATGTTTATTCATGCCAGTATCTCGGAAGGTGATACGCATGTCAATCGGCACCGTCATGTTGAAACAGTTACTTGCCAGGAAAGTTCTGTCTACCATCTTGAACACTTTCACTGCAACGTAATTAAGTGATTTGTGGTAGATTCAATTAAATTCCCTCTTCCTTGCCATTATTAATGAACTAGATATGTATTTTATGATTCAATCCATAATATAGGAAAATAATTATTCAAATAAAAATCAGAACTACAGTTTTGCTACAAGAACTGACAACCAAAACTGTTGATGAGATAGAATTCTAGTGAACTCCTGCTTTTGTTTTTATGACATCTATGCAGGATCATTACTTGTTTCATTTGGATACCAGTCCTGTGAGAGCTGATAATCACAAATGCCTTTCCCGACCCCCGAAACTTCCCTCCTCCTCCCCAAACAATTTGTTCTATTTCATCTTTTCCTGAAGTTTATCAGCGACCAGACTATCATTTCTATTCTGTAACACATGAAGGTCAAAACTTGAGAAATAGAAAAGAGTGACATAAATCCCTGCACATTTAATCCAGATAAGATTCCTCTTTGTTTAGCTAATTTCACAGCAACAAGCTTGCCAATTTGGAATGCAGGAAGATAATGCAATTTCCTATCACTTGAACATTAATATGACTCTCCATCATTCATAACTTCATGACGTCGTGTTTGGTGTATAATATCTGAATGTAATTAGAGAGGGTAGACAGTCGTACTGTGGACAAATATTTTTTCATATTTTCTTACTTTTTATGGTAAATTAATATAATATGAACTTCATGCGAATGACATACTCTTTACAATATTTTATGCTTGAACATAAGTTTATCCCCAAAAGTTCTCTTTTGGACACTACCAATGATCAGGTTCTTGTGCTGGAAACATAGCATGACCTGTTTCTCTGTAGAGTGCCTAACACAATTTCAGATTGTTCATCATTCCGTCTCAGATCAAAGTCAAAACAATAGAAAAAAGGAAGGAGGACATCCTGTCTCAGAGTTAAACAGCTACACTACCGCTGCATTTTCTTACACAGGGTTCTAACTCCTCTCAAAGCTGCATGCTGTCACCTCCCCTACAAAAAAAAATGGCTAGAAAATATGTTGCGGAAGCATTGCCAGAACAGGAATTTTACCATTGCCGGAATGTATCCGCAAGTACTTCCAGACCATCTCGGAAACGTTTCGGAAGCATTGCCAGAAAGCCATAAAACCTTCAGGCCATCTTAGACTTTGTGGAGATGGTTCAGAACCATTGCCAGAAAGCCATAAAACCTTCTCAAACCCTCATTCATTTATTTGTGGACATGGTGCTGAACCATTGCCAGAAAGCCATAAAAACTTCTCAAGCCCTCATAAACTTTATTTGTGGAGATGTTGCGGAAACAATGCCAGAAAGCAATAAAACCTTCCTCATCAATTTATTTGTGGACATGGTGCTGAACCATTGCCAGAAAGCCATAAAACCTTTTTTAACCCTCATAATTTTATTTGTGGACATGGTGCGGAAGCATTGCCAGAAAGCCATAAAAACTTCTCAAGCCCTCATAAACTTTATTTGTGGAGATGTTGCGGGAACAATGCCAGAAAGCAATAAAACCTTCTCAAGCTCATCATAAATTTATTTGTGGACATGGTGCGGAAGCATTGCCAGTAAGCCATAAAAACTTGTCAACCACTTGTAAACGATATATGTTGAGATGCTTCGGAAGCATTGCCAGAAAGCCATAAAAGCATACAAACAACCATTACAACAACACACAGCCACCTCCCATCCATTTCCTTAAAAAATGTACAACCATAATGAAGTTACATCTACTCTCATGTATACTTTTTGTCTTTTAATTTTCAAACACTAAAAATACAACAAAACATGTGTCTGTATTAGAATATTTTTAATAAACATTCTAATATTAACAGCTCTCTAATACAAACTACTACATGAAATACACATCAAGTCATAACAATATTTTAAGTACAAACCAGTGTTCTAAAACCATCCAATCTGTTAATGCACAATGTTGATAAGATGAATCAGGCAGACAAATCGGGTGTAGTGGTTTTTTTTGTAGACATGGCAGGTTTGCAGACATAAACTTTTTTGGGTCCGTAAGCATTGTAGAATGTGCCAAAGAAGTATTATTTACAGGCATTAAATATATGACTGATGATTTATCCTTTTTATATTTAGTCTTAGCAAAATTATTCAGCATTGACAAGCACATTATCAGTGATACAATCACTTAAATAAATAAAGGTCAATGAGATATTATCTTGAAATAATATAGAATCATACATTTGATAATGCAAAATTATCTCTTTTAATCTGTATATGAACCCACCTTCAATCTGTTTATGAATTAACATTGTCTACAAATCCATCCACCATCATTTTTTCACAACATGTTATCATATTGTATGAAAAATATTTTGTAATGTTCGATCTTTACTTCAAGACTAATTCACTGCACATGCTGCATAAGAATACATGGAGATGAAGAATTCTTCCTTGTTCCACCTCTCCTTTTCTTGTTCAAATCTTCTTTCTAAAACATCAAGTAAATCAGTTGTGAAAGCAAGTTTAGAGAAATAAAGGGGTCATATATTTATCATATACAATCATCTTAAGGAAAACCATAATTGAAATTATAAAAATATAAAGTAATTGTTTTATAATTATTCCAAGGGTTGGTTAAGAATTTATTAGTTACAGAAAATCCAAAATTTAGTGTTCACCAATAACTTTATGCTATATTAAATCATTATTCAAGTTCAATAGCAGGAATAAATATAAAGTGCTTTAACATTTTGTATTATAATCCTGTATTCCAAATATTTACATACATTTAAGTTCAGCAATACTAACATTTATGAGTGTAAGTTTTATAAAAATAAATTTCATATTCCAATAAGTATACACACAAATTATGTTATGCTAATTATATGTTCTGAAATGAACACATGTGATCAAACTTAAAACTGGGAACAACTTAATGGTTTTACAATTATTGATTGCAAATTTCAATTATCAATTTCAGGTTAAATGGCAAATAGTATCAAGTTCTCCCACACCATTTATTGGACAATCAGCCTGTCTGGGTTTTCACAAAAAGAAATTACAATTAATCAAGACTATCTATTTGTAAATTGGAGTGCACCCTCTGATGCGATTCCTAATCTAACCAGTTTAGAAATATACTGCATGTTTATTGAAGAATTAGGTCAGCAAACTTACAGTGCCAGCTGTTTCCTGTTATATAATGACTTGTCCACTTTCCTCCTCTCCCAGCAGTCATGGTTCAGAGCACACCTATGTAAATAATGCCATCTTTGCTTAATATTGTCAAAGAAATGGAACTACATATAACTTTCATCAAATCAGTGTTAATAAAACACAACTTAACTTGTCAACAGTGGCAATCAGTAACTTTATTACATATTCCACTGAAGGGAATGGACTTGAAATTTTTTTTCATTTTGACTGTCTGAAGCCAACATTTCAATGATTTTTTTTATCAGCTCTTTCATGAAATAAGGAAGAGCAATAAGGTTAAGATATTTTACTGTGTATGTAGCATTAATGGTCTACTTACTTTGGTTTTTGCAACTGTAGATATGCCTTCTATTTCTGTTGGCAACTGTGATTTTAATAATCAAGAATCAGTTGTTTTTGCTAATGGCGGCCATTGCTCCTCGTTAGTGACAGGTCAGGCAGGAAGTTGGGTCTTGCAGTCAGTCAAAGGGGGTAAAGACAGCAGAGATTCTGATTGGATAATAATGTCCAGCCTCATCAGGTGTGAGGCAGAAGGTATTGAATAGTGTAAAGAACCTTAAACTGTGATCTTTTCCAAAAAGAAGAGTCAAGTCATTGAATGGCATTTAGAAGTGGTGTCTTAAAAAACAAACAAGCTATTTCTTGGCAACAGCTTCTTAAGAAAAGAGTAATGGATATAAATTTGAGTCAAGGACTTTGATCAAAATGTATATTCTTAGCTTGAAATAAATAAAATATATGGATGAATTTATAAGTTTACATTAAATTCAGAAAATGTATAATCATATAAGCTTTGATATTTTTTTAACAACATTGAACTTTTCAAGTTTATTTGCAACTTATCTGAATTGTGATAAGAATTAAAACAAGAATTTAATTTTAAAATTTTACTTTTCAGCTCAATATTGCCATGTTTCCTATATTTGCTATTAATTTCAATATAATTACATGACTTGAATGTGAAATTAACCAAGAATAATCTTTGATCACAACCTAATATAACAATTTAACCTTTTTGTACATGATGTTAGTTACTAAGCAACTAAACATCTAAATAGACTGTTTATCAAAAGTATCACCTCACTTACAAATGTACATAAACATAAGCCTTGAGAACATAAACTTTGATTAAGGTTTGATAAGATATCAATAAGACTCTTTGAATTACAACATGAATTAAACATTTTGAATTACATCTATTAAACAAATTACTATACAAACATTTTAACAACTTAATGATCCATGAAGTGATTAACCTGTTAAGGTAGCAATTAACAAAACTGTTTACAGCCATGGACAATGGGTGGATTTTCTCTCCTCTATTCATTGGTCCCCTTCTTAATTGAAAGCTCAACCCATCATAATCTATATAGCCAATCATGTTTTATTTGGACTATATGCAAGTTGCGAGTTACTGTGTTCATTTCCTCTTCTGTTATTTATTCATAAAATCCAAATCAAATATATGCATGGAATGACTATTCATATCTAACACTACAAATTAGACGAACTAATTAGCATGTTAAAATGCAAAATAAGATAAAAACAATCATGTCCACCGTGTAAATTATCTTCTGGCAATGTTGCGGAAGGGTCTCCACAAGAAGTACTAGGTAGCAAATACATTGCTGCAAATCCTTTTAAATATTTTATTGCCTTGCAGCCAAACGATACCCTTCCAAAGCATCTCCACAGGGCCAATTATCTTCTGGCAATGTTGCGGAAGGGTCTCCACAAGAAAGACTGGGTAGCTAATACATTGCAGCAACACCTTTTTAAATATTTTATTGCTTTACAGCCTGAAGATACCCTTTCCGCACCATTGCCAGAAACCCTTCCGCTAGCGGCAATGGTAAAATTTTGCTCAAAACTCTTGAAAAGATGGTGCGGAGATGATTCGGCAATGTTTCGGCAACATCTTTTTAGGAAATTTTTTTTATAGGGGGCTAGATGCAGACAATCAAAAAGTTACCTCGATGGTTGGCAATAAATTTTAGCCAAATTTAGCCAACTATACTTAGAACTTATATTGGCTTAGGCCTTGACCACGTCCTTAGGTGAGCGATCTAAAACAGAAACTGTGTCAGATGAAGACAGAGGTACTTGTTCACCTGCATGCAAGTGAAGAAGTTTTCTTATGTAAAAACACCGGGTTGGCACGGGCATGTGGACAACATGTTATTAATATTATCAACTTGTCTTTCATGCACTGTCATTGATTGAGTTAACATGGTTCATAAGTCATAGGTGAGAGCATGCTGCTTTAGTTGTGTTAAAACCCAAGGTAAGAAAGAAGAGTGGTAAGGTACCGTATATGACTGGCTATAAGCCGAGAATTTGATACCAGAAATTGGGGGGTCAAAGAGGGGGGTCGGCCTATACCCTAAGTCTATATTTCACACCAAAAATTCCTTGAGGCCAGGTAATATCCAGCCCGGTTCATCAAGCCGAGCGAGTCCGGGATACAATGTTTACATCGAAGGCAGTGCATAATCAACGATGTCATTTAAATAATAAAAGTTTGAAATAAATATACCTTTGTCTTGCTTATTGTTGTTTGATAATGAATATATTGAGAAAAATACGAATGGAAAGTTAAAAATATACATATATATAAATAATTTATGTACCGGTAATATTCAACACGCAACACGTGTTAGCTGGCAAATATCGATCGATAATTTGACCTGAATGCGAGTGACTAGCATTTGTGACGTGGACCAATGAGAAGTTGAATAGAAACGGTGTTATATGAGATGGAACCTCGTGCAAAAGTTTACGATAATTCAATTAAACAAAATGAAAACAAGTTGTCGCATTGTTTCTGAGATGGCAAAGTATAATAGTATATATATATTTGATACTCATCTAACAGTCGGCAAACTTCTTAGTTGAGAAAGTGAACAGTAATTCACAATAAATTTGTTATCGCATTGTCATATATTTTAAGCTCTACGAATGAGTCAGTGAATTTCTGAATAGGCAACTTAAAATAATAATGCAGCACAATCAAATGAGATTTACCGTAGGTATCGATAAACCATAAGCATTTAACGCATGACGGATGAACATGTTATTCAGCTTGTTAAGAGATCTGTTAGATGTTAATTAACTAGTAATGACATAATGTATTAGGTCAACGTCTTAGCTTTGATGATCAATTAACAGCAATTAAAGCTGTAATTAACGTTTCCTGTGCCCATGTACCGGTAATAGACGGCCCCATCACCACCGAAGCAGACTTGTGAAACGTCTGATCTTGTTATTGTTTTGTTTGTACATAGGCTGAAACTGTGACAGTATAAATACATATTGTTTAAATATAAAACAATGTCTGTCTTTTTTTACTGGGTAACAATTTATCCTAACACCGTTTTCTTTACACACGATATCGAAAGTAGCATGGAAGCTAGTTGTCTAAAAAGTTCGTGTAATGGGAATGTCAATATTTTATTTTGTAGTAATCTTTTATTTTTGATAAACGCCTGAAAAATAAAGAATTTTTTGATAAAGCCAGATCAAGTATCAACGTATCGATGGTAACATAAACCTGCCATTGAACTTGCCAGTCAGCCGGGAAGTGTAGAAAACGGGGTCGGTTTATACATGAGATACCGGGTTTTTACTGGGATTTGGGGGGTTGAGAAAGGGGGTCGGCTTATAGGCAAGGGGGGTTTATACCCGGTATATACATTTCACCTCAACAAAAGAAGTAGGAACCATACAAATGTCTCATCACAACCAATATCACAGCAACATGTCAGTGCATTTGATATGCATAAATATGATACAATTTCCTCTCATTGTAGTCGGAAGATTGAAGTACAAGTGCACAAGAGTTATTATCATCGCTGCAGCAAGATTCAGCTTCTCATTGACAAGATATCTTGCTATCCATGGGGGAATCTAGTTGCGTTGACACTTCAGCTTCCTTGAATGAAGACAGGTTGACATGCTTGTAAGATTTAATCAGATGGAAGGAAATAAGAGATTGGATCTCCAGATCTATGGACGTTTCTGGGAAACTGTTGACATCGTAGTTATTCACAAAGAATTATTGACATAACAAATCTGTGGGACAATTGGCTGCAACCAGTCAATACAGTTGTCATAAAAGTCCGGAGCCAGTCCATGCCATCTATAATGGGAACATTTATACAAATATAATCTTAGAAGAAACTGAGGAATATTAAGAAGACAAAATGTCAAGTTCACTACAACATACAAACATTAAAAACTTCTGCATTTGGGGGATACATGCTATTTTGGTGAAATGATCGAAGGTCAAGGAGGGCCGGGTTTCAAACCCCAGAATCCCCGGGACACACCACTTCATTCTGTCAATAAATCAGAACTATATTCTCTGAGGAATCAAGTCTGTTAACTGTTTTTTCGTACATTCAATCAACATAAGTGTACAGTCATTTGATACCTATACAAATCAATCTTGTTGTGGAGTATGACTGAAATATGACATCGATCTGTTCAATATTCATACAAACTTTATCTAGGAACAGACTACAGAATATTATGACAAAAAATCATGATCCATACAATTTAATCTAAAATGACATAATGGGTAAAATGCACATATGTACGTATGAATGTTACCTATAGAATATGTAACCTCAAAAGACACAAAAGAATATCATTACACTACAGATCATGTTAAATACAGGTGAGGTGAGTTGGTGTTTAACGCCGCTTTCAAGATTATTTCACTTATATCACAGCTGTTAGTATTAATACAGGGAGAAAGCCCCGGAACACCATTGTGGCTATGCATTGCGATGAAACCTGCGAGCATGTGTGGTACTGCACTGATATTCAGTGTAGCATTGCACCCAAACCCGACTGCGTGTAGAACAGTTCTCTACTGCAGCCAAAGTTGCCGAGCCCCTGGCGGGATTCGAACCACGGACCTCTTGATCCGAAGCCGAACGCGCTAACCACTGTGCGATACCGCCCCCATGTTCAATACAAAATTTTAACAGAATCGATAAGAATTAAAGAATTCTTCTGAAGGCTAAATGTTTTCTTTTGTATGTCCCTGAGTATAACCCCTCTTTCAATTTATAGAGGAAAATATTCAGTGCAGCTAACACTTAAATTCATATGTTAATCAGGTCATCAATAAAAAATGAATGACTTCTCTCATCCATCAAAATTTTAAACAATTCAATCAAACGTACTACATGTATATTAGGGACAGGAACAAAGACGACAGCTCAGATCATTTACACACACGAATCTCAACACTTTTGGATGCAACACAGGAAGAACGTACATTCTTATAACTGAACACTCAGAGATGACAAACATTGGACCTTAAAGTGTCCTGTCGGTATCTGGTCTTGGTTTGGTTTGGTCTTGTTTAGAGGGGAAATGACATAAAAAGAGCTTTACTTTAACTCGATCAGTTTACAATATTTTTAAAATAAACTAAATGTATTGATAGAATATCCTCACATTTACAAATTATTTATTGATACCTTGTAATGCCGTAGCAAGGCTTTTCAGGCTCCTAGCGCTGATAAATGGATTCACTTCTCACCGTTGTTTTATTCTACAGAGAAAGTGCTCTCATTTATCTAGCTGTAAAATCTAAATCATCCAAAATATTACCCTCAGTAACATGTTTCAACTGGGTTGTTATAAGCATGTACGATTAACATAAATGTATAAACTGGAATGTCCCCTTGAAATACCTTGATAGGAGTGTCCTTTTAAAGGACATTGAGGGACATCTGGCAAACATCACTTGGAAGTTTTCAGAACTAAATATTTCCAGATCAATTTAGACAGCACTGGGAGCCACTATTCAAACGAGTATTCCCCCTAAGGTCTTCGGTCTTTGGCTGAAGATGATATTCTGTGAAAAGGGTCTGGGGATGCATTTCATGAATAAAATGCACTGCCAAAACAGTTTTTTTGTATGCTAGATGACACTCAATCACAGGGGGTAGAGAATAATTGGTTTCATGCAAAAGAAGTGAAGCAGAATGGAATTTATGGTTTATATGACTTGAACATATTTGACAATAACTGGGTTCTCATCATGAAAGAGAAACAGAGAGCATCACATGCATCAAATCCATTGAATTAGAAAAGCATGAAAATATTAATGTTCAATAACATTTAAAGAATATAAATGATTAAGTAAGACACAAATCACTGAACTTCACAACGAATGCTCTGGCCTATCACTCTGCTATATGTAAGTCAGAGCTTCCATATGAGTGAAATTGCTCAAGAAAATCCATTAAACAAATGCATGGGCAGAGCCTTATTGAATCATGTCAGAGCAAATGAGAAAAAACAAATTGCGTTTTACATTTCAGGTTTTCTCCATTTTCTTGCATAGATTGGCCAGATTTCACATTCTTTTATCCCATCCAACACAAAGACTTCATAGGAATGAAATTTTGCAAGAGACTTGACGTAATTTTAGCCATAAATAAGTTAAGAGATACAAAAAGTAAGGGCACTAATTTGCTGAGAGCCGATAACAAGCGTATTTTAAGAGGAAAGTTCTTTTACAAGATCGCAGAATGCGTCTAAAATGTGAGGCTAATTTGTCTATATAAAAAACCATCCAACTCCCAGACATGCAACATGCCAATCTATTCCATTGCTAGGATTTACTTTCACAAGAATTTCATCTCTAACCGTGCACAGTTGGGGCCTTTATCCTATCACCATTCTGTAGTGTTGTATCGTTTTCTAATCAATATTTGTTGCAAGGTGTCAATGTTTAAGAAAACTTGAAAATATTTGATAGATCAATGTGATAAAGTTAATAAATAGAGAAAAATTAACGCGATGTTATTCTATAATGATTGTAGATTTATTCTATTCATATCTTCAACGGTTGAGCAATAAATTATGTATGGTCATCAAATTGGAATATAAAAACAAGATGCCATACAAGTGATAACATCTCAGTCTTTCTCAAAAACAAGATCAATCAAAAAAGGTTGTTGATTTTATTTTAGAAAAGGCGAACGATATTTTTGGAAACACAAAACAAGCAAGCCATCACAAGAAATAGGAACAAGGTACTGAAAAGTGTCGTCTGCACACGTCAACCCGATGACATTGAGCTCCTCTGAACTTCACACAGCAAAGAAGGAACAACATAAACACCCCTGCTCTATTTATCATACCTACGAGGATCTTGCATACAAACTGCTGAACTGAAACTTTTCCTGCAAGGACCTTACATACAAACTGCTGAACCCCAACTTCTCCTACAAGGACCTCACATACAAACTGCTGAACTGAAACTTTTCCTGCAAGGACCTTACATACAAACTGCTGAACCCAAACTTCTCCTACAAGGACCTCACATACAAACTGCTGAACCCTAACTTTTCCTACGAGGATCTGCATACAAACTGCTGTACCCTAACTTCTCCTACAAGGACCTCACATACAATCTGCTGTACCCTAACTTCTCCTACAAGGACCTCACATACAATCTGCTGTACCCTAACTTCTCCTACAAGGACCTCACATACAAACTGCTGAACCCCAACTTCTCCTACAAGGATTTCACATACAAACTGCTGTACCCTAACTTCTCCTACAAGGACCTCACATACAAACTGCTGTACCCTAACTTCTCCTACAAGGACCTCACATACAAACTGCTGTACCCTAACTTCTCCTACAAGGACCTCACATACAAACTGCTGTACCCCAACTTCTCCTACAATGACCTTACATACAAACTGCTGTACCCTAACTTCTCCTACAAGGACCTTACATACAAACTGCTGTACCCCAACTTCTCCTACAATGACCTTACATACAAACTGCTGTACCCCAACTTCTCCTACAAGGACCTCACATACAAACTGCTGTACCCTAACTTCTCCTGCAAGGACCTTACATACAAACTGCTGTACCCTAACTTCTCCTACAATGACCTTACATTCAAACTGCTGTACCCCAACTTCTTCTACAAGGACCTTACATACAAACTGCAGTACCCAAACTTTTCCTACAAGGACCTTGCATACAAACTGCATAATTCATTACAAATTATGTATTCAGCCTCACCAGTGGGTTTGTTAAAAATAGAATGCTGATCATAATCTCTCTCTTAATCAAGAATGTTGATAATCTTACCCAAAAATAACAAGAAAAGTTTTAATTGTACTCCTTGTTTATTGTACTGTGGTGCTTACTTGTAAACGTTATTATATTTACTCACATATATATATATATATATATTTCACAAACGTTTCCTTCTGCTCTTCGACCATTTGCCCCAAAAAATCCATAAATCAAGTATTACACTTAACTACTATAAAAACATCATTATTGTGAACATAAAGAATTAAATGATCCTTTCGTTGTCATCTTTTTTTCCCCCAATTAAAAAATCACTTGAAATAATAACCCTGATTAACTGCTGAACAAATAGTTACTTTAAATCTTAAAACCTTTTTGACGTACTATACAAACTGTACTTTCATAAAGTAAACAAACATAACCGGTTCTTTGCTTACATTCTTTAACCAACATGAATTTGAGCTAGTAAAGCAAACAGAATTATCTCCCTTGAGTGCAACGCCAGACAATGTAACCATGAATACGAAATGCATCTCAAGTGAGGAATGCTAAAAATGAAATGTTATTTTCTAGATTTATACCAATTTTTTCTGCAGTTGTACAGGAAGCGCTTTGAGCAAGACGTGATTGAGATGATCATGGAGGAAAATCAATACGCTAGATGTGACGGGGAAGGGTAAAAAAAATAGCAAAGAGAACACATATATAAACGTATTATACCGGATCTCGATAGCCAATAGCTCTATTGGTATTTAGGATGAAAGTCGAAAGATAGGAAATTGACTTTGAAAGTTAGAGAATTTCCTTATGCAATTATAGAATCTGTAGATCAATGGAGAGGAAAAGGTCAAGCCAAAATGAAAGAAGGATGCAAATAATGCCGGTATTTAACTACAATCAATATTGTGTCCGAGCTGTGACAAGGCACGACTCCTCCGTTTGCCTTGGCAAAACAACCATCTATCACTGTGGAGGTTTCAGTTGTTTTGTAGATGTTAAAAAAATTCTCAATGTTTACACGATTGAACAATCTGTTAAGTCATATGACACCATTGCTCAGGTGGTAATTTCTTGATAAAGGATTCCAGTCGGTTAAAGTATCCAGAAAACTCTTTTGCAATCTTCAGCGACATCATATAGAATTATCTTTCAACATCACAGGAATATTTAACTTGAACCAAAACAAATGAGGAAGAGTTAAATATGGATTTACAACTTCTTTATTGCAAAAGTCAAAACTTTTCTTTCATGTGTATGCTAATATCGTTAGACTCGATAGCTCTGGTCTATGATGACCCCGAGTGGCTTTATATTTTGTATCCACCCAGTTTTGTCACTCATGTATGTGTTTTATACGATGGACCAAAAAACATTTTGTTTCCAACCTGACATCAAACAACTTAAATAAAAGGTTGTTTTCAATTCATTATAGCAACTGCGTGTCATCCACAAAGACTTTGCTCCTAGCCCTTCTTTGAAATGCCTGCACTTAGCCAGAGGCACTCAGGAAAACAACTGATGGTTTTTTTGTGATATTAATCATGTACATTGTTTTTAAATCAGATGTTATCATAACGAAAGATCAAAGTAAAAGAAACGGCCATTGGATAATGTAAGAATACAATGTCAATCACTTGGATACAGTGGAGACTTGGTACCCAGGTAGGATTGGAGGAAAATAGCAACACTTGAACCTGATACCTGACACTTTAAGTGTGCTACAGTGATGAACACAGTGTTAATTACAGGGCTGGAGAGGGCACTGAAAATAGTTACCCAGGGTAATAGCATAATGTGATACAGTGTATTGATTCTATTAACCAACGATCAAGGCAGACATGGAAGTTGAAAAGTCATTCTACGAAGATCTTTGACAGCCACAATCTTCCTTACCATCGGTGCCCTCACAAGATTTTGATTACAATCTGTTTTCAGAGAACTCTGTTACTTCAACTGGGACGTCATATAAAAATTAAATTTGAGAGAACATTCCTGTATGCATGACATCAAACTGATCATGATGTAGTTCTAGCAATATCCTGCCACTACTAATTATTCAAAGTTTTAGGTAAAAAACTTAACTATCAATTTCAAGTTGATATGACTTTGTGTGACAGCAATATTTTAAAACTTGTTAAAAATATAAGATCACATTTTCACTGCTATAGAACAAGTTCCTTACTTCTAAGGTTAAGTTCAAAGCAGGATATTTCAACCCATATGCTCAAAGTTAGGCACAAACAGCCATACAAATTTCTGAAAAAAAAGTTATTAATCTTTTAAGTCAAATTTTCTTTATCATATCTATAGAATCTAAGCTTTTATTTTATTCAGTACCAATCTGATAGTTGCAAACAGACCTTGATGAATAAAGCATTTCTCTTAATTTAGATGATGAGTATTTTTGTAAGATGTTTATTTGTTAAAATCTATGTAGATTGGTCATTAGTATCACAAACTACTGCGACATCTTTTTGTATTCACTGTATTCATTTACATACAGAAAAACATTCATCTGAGGCATCAACCACAAGCTTATATATAGACATCTGATTAAAGGGGTCCTTTTTTGTATTTGACAATTTTTATTTTCAGAATTTTTAATCTAATTCACAAAACGAACGTTCTTTTGGGTTGAAAAATTTATAATAGATTTTTGTTTAACATATTTCTCAACTTATTTAACATGAAAAAGTATTAGGTAAAGATACTAAAATATTTGTTTCACCTTTCATTCACACTCATCACAGAAGTATAGGAGTAACAAGTCTGTTTCAACCCATGCACCTAGTACATTCTGCTCCACCTCACAGCCAGGAGCTTCATGTGGCGATGATTAATTTATCTTGCTCTTTTCCAAATAAAGCTTTACTTGAAATTTTTTCATTTGGAGTTGCATGTTTTTGCAATTTACAGTCCTTATTAACTTTTGAATAATCGAAGTTAATGACAATGTTTATCATGAAAACAGAAAGTATTAAAGAATAGAAAAATAATATTGAGATAATTATTTTTCAACAAAAAAAAAAGAGATAAAACTTGCTGAAAAAATCAATGAGCATTAGGTTGCATGCTGATTAATTGGAATGAGGCATGCAAACAATGGCATATTTTTTAACCTTAACTTTAATCAGATGATTAATACCAGCTAGGGAAGCAAGAAAAATCTCATTTGCAAATTATGAACAAAGATTTAATTCTTGAAAATATGAATATAATGACTGCAATCCAACAGAAATTTCACGAGCAAAAACTTTCTTTGAATAGGCCAACAGAAACATCCTGATATTGATAATGCAATGAAGAAAATCAAGGGAGACATCATTCAAGTTCACTTCAAATCTACCTTATTTTTGTCAATCTTTCATGCATTAGCCTTACTGCTACGTGTATGGAATCTTCTGGTATCAACACAAAGTAGGGAATAAAAAAAAGATGTTAATGTGGTACCCCATGAAAAAAAAGAAAGATATGAAACATTAAGTGATGTGTTAAACAAGTATACAAATAATGATTGGTTTCTGTGAACAAAAAGTGACGTCCATTTCATAAAAACTAATTATGTTTTAGATTTTCCAGCATTTGTCTTCCTAATGAAATGATATCATTCATCATTTGAAATATACTGCAATACATTTGTCTTCCTAATGAAATGATATCATTCATCATTTGAAATATACTGCAATACATTTGTCTTCCTAATGAAATGATATCATTCATCATTTGAAATATACTGCAATACATTTTTCTTATTTTTCAACTCATTTGATATGTCATTGACTTCTAGAATAGTCATTATCTTTAAATATTCATGTTGCCATAGAAACAAACAAAATACATAAAATAGCAAGTCCTTGTATAGTAAATGTCAAGTAGAGGACAAATCTAGGTGAATTTAAAAGTAAAAGTATTTAAAAGTAGGCAAATGCAGATATAATAAATAATGGGATAAAATAAAGATTTTATTGCTCTCAACAAACTTGTAATACGTTCCAAGAAAAACACAAAGAATAAAGACTCCCCAACAGTCTTGCTGTAATCTTCATTTTTATACTGAGAGAGGACATTTCATATTCAGCCGCTGTTGCATAGAAAACTCCACCTATTGAACTCCAAACCTTTCACGCCTTGTAACATTATAAAAGTCTTTTGAAAATCAATTTTTTAAACAAACCTTTTTTCTGATCAAACACTTAGTGCATGCAGTATGCAAGAATTACAGCACATATTAAGTGATCAATTATCATAAAAATGTGCTAAGTTTAGATGGGATGCGTTAGTGTGTCAAGCTGCTTACAAGGATATTTCACTTCTATTACATATCAGCTTGTGCATAGCAAGGAAATAACAGCTACTGCAACTCTGTGGTGGAACCAAAGAGCACAGGCTGCATTGAGTAAACCATATGTGATACATAGGGGATACTAAACGAGATTCCATTTAATACTATTTTTATGAAACGAGCTAATGCTTAAGTATAAAACCAGCAAAAGCAAGTGTTGTCGGTCTCGGAGGTTGTCGTGTCTAATCCCACAATGGACTTAACCCTAAGAAGTACAAGAATTTGTACTATTGTAGATAATGTGGCCCCAAAAGTAATAATGTTACATTTGTTCCCTATCTAAAGCTTGCAGACAGCTCTCTTTAACCACATGGATGTAATTTTCACAGTGAAGTATGCATTATGGGATGATATGTCTACTCATTTTAAGCCTTCAAAAACTAAATGAAACCTTTTTTTCGGACGAATCAATCTACCAATGACCTCGGATATAGATTTCACATTGAGTGATTTCAGTTCATTTATTATGTATAGACAGCCTTGAGGTCAACAGTACAACATGTGAAAAATGTTGCACCACTGGCAAGATTCTTTAAATTCTGAGCGTGGCTCAATGCATTCTTATTGTTTATCAGCTTAAACACCTATTTAAGAATATACAAACTTTGAATAAGTTATCATCATTATCAACCATTGAAAACAAGTTAATTACTTTATTCATATGTGGTCAGTCATGGCAATAAGCTGGAAGATATCTACTCCTCAAATATACTAAATGACATGAAACTCATCTTCTAGTTGTGACTTGCGAACTGAACTAGTAGTATCAGAATTTTTATAATGCCTCTTAGTATTTTGAAACCATGAAAATTGCAACGTATCTTTGTCAGACTCTCCATAATCCTGCGTTAGTGATTGATAAATAATTCTCAGAAAAGTATTTATGTTTGATCATAGAATAGAATTTCAGAGAACTCTATATGGATCCATTCTTGAAGATATAAATTTCTAAATCGTTGGTGAAACAATCCTAGATAGAAGTTTTCGTTTTTAACAGTCTGGGAGAGTCACATTGAGTTAAGCAATATGGGATGGTTAGTCTACTCAGATTTTTCAAAAAATAAAGCAAAGAAACATTTTCTTCAGATGAAATCAAATAAACAGCATACAATTTTCAGATACTTTACAATTTCCATAAACAATGTGGAGATGATGGTCTTTCTGAATAATTTTGATCCAAAATGAAACTAAATGATACCATTTTTTTCCAGATGAAATCAAATCAACTGGAAATGACCTGCGGGCATGGTTATCACATTGAGTTATGCAATATGGGATGGTGTGCCTACTCATTCATGATCTGAAGTGCTCCTGATACTATCAACTCGGTCTCATGTCAAATTGAGGCATTAGGCGACCCTTTGATGAACATGTCTGTTGAGTGGAACACAAGCATATCGCCCAGATACCGGCTATCAGGAGGATTACAGTGATTACTGTCCAATCAGCAGCAATCTAATGCTGATAACTCATGACATTATTCCCCAGTAATGTTGTTATACATCAATGATGAATATTTCCAGATAATGGTGGCCGTTTATCCATTGTGATGTTGTCGAATGATTTACTTGTCTGTGTTTTTCCAAAACATCCTCTCTTTGCTTTTCTCACCAAACAGTGATACTTAAATGCATCAAAATACTGGAGTTCAGTATTCTAAGAATTAAAAATAAAGATGTTAAGCCTTTATTTCCTTGCTAAGAATTTAAAAAAATTCAAGGCTTAAATATTCAATGTCTTTCTGGTCTGAACATTTTTTAGAAATACCCATCAATTTATTGAGAAGCTGAAGGAAAATATCATGTTTGTATTAAATCATTGATTGCCAGTAAACTCATATTATCTTGGCTTATGCTTTATATACAGAGAAGAAAAAACATCACACCTGGCAATAAATTTCAATTCAGGTTTCCCACCACCAGACAGGACACGCGTCATCCTACTTACCTACCCTGGGAATCTACCAGCACACCTGTTGGGTTTGCTCCACAGTTCTTCAATCAACGCCACCTTCAGTAGCAGCTGTTAATAATCTATGCAACTGCTGATAGGCTTGTACCATAAGAAACTTCACTAACATTCATTGCAACAACAAAGGCAATTTTGCAAAAGACATAATTTCATCATTTTATTTTATCATTTCAGCGACAGATTAAAACCCAATGTATTGTACATGTGCTTGACATAATAATGCTTCCATATGCACATGTTGCATTCTCTGAACTAAGAAGTTATAAGTTTATTTCAAATTCATGTAGTTATCTAATTTCTTATATAATATAATATTATATGATAATATGAATATATTGAATCATTATAGGTATTCATGAATATTGATAACATGTATGTTTTATTTTGATGATGAAGGTGAGGTGAGGTGAGTTGGTGTTTAACGCCGCTTTCAAGATTATTTCACTTATATCGCGGCTGCTAGTATTACTGCAGGGAGAAAGCCTGCAACACCATTGTGGCTATGCATTGCGGTGAAACCTGCGAGCATCGGCTGGAACTAGCGAACCATGGGTGGTACTGCGCTGAATTTCAGTGTAGCATTGCACCCAAACCTTACTGCGTGTAGAACAGTTCTCTACTGCAGACAAAGTTATTCTAAAAAGAAAGAACCCTGAACAGCAAAATTATATGATAACAAAATTAAAGAGAGATTGAAATCTTGCAAGAATATTGCACAAAGTTGTCAAAATCATAATCTTTATCAGATTATAATTTGACTAGAAATTTAACAAGTTATTATTTGACACTTGACGAAAACTAATCAAGTAAAAAACTATCAAAATTTGTTATTCAGTTTGTTGTACATATCATCCAAATAACTTTACGAATTTAATAGAATGGTTATGCTCTCCTTTGTTGTCTAGCTTACATAATATGACAATGATGTGATGAAATGATGATGTGAGCAGAATTTGAACCAGCTGTTGCTTGCGATCCAACAATAAAGAAGTGGTATTCATGAACATCATCAGAATATAAACAAAATACATTTGACATTTGAAGAGTCGATAAAACCAATCATATCAGTTACTGAACAGCATCCCAAACCATCCTGTGTAGGCTTTACAAACAGAAAGCAATCTTAATATCCCTGTATCATGCTTTATTACAGTATACTTTCAGTATTTAACATGCATGTGTGATGTAATATCAACAGAAACTGCCTAACAGCTAGCAATATGCTGCATGTTGCCTTTACTTTTCACCCCTTAAACTTTTTACCCAGTATGGTATACTGCCATATTTTCAAGTTGCATCTTCACACTTCACTTGAAGATGTGCCTCGGTATTTATTTCCCCAACATTATGTCAGAATATGTTTTAATTTGATTTTTGCATGTTGCACCTCAACTTTTCAATTGCAAATGCATAGCATTTATTTATTAGACATCATTTCAGAATGGTTTACTCCATTCTTTTGCATGTTGCATCTTGATATTTTATTTACAGATGCATCTTGACGTTTATTAATACAACATCATTTCAGAATATGTTTTAATTCAATATTTTGCTTGTTGCAGTGTTTCATTTTAAGATGAATCTTAGCATTTTTTCAAAGACGTCATTTTCAGAATGTGTTTCACTACCCTATTTTGCATGTTGCATTCTAACATTTCATTCAAAGACATTACAGAGTAGTTTATTGTCTTGTGTGGACATTTCATGTTAACGTTTCATTCAAAGGCATCATTACAGAGTTAAGTTTACTGTTACACAAGTGACATCAGCATAAATCAGCTTATGAATCCCAACCTTCAGAGATGTTGAAAAGAAGTTTGAAAACTTTCCTCTTCTTAGAGTTCTCTCCCTAACAACCATAGCTCACACTAATTTCCCCTCCAATGATCTTGCTCTCCGAGCATGCACTTTGTAGATGGAATTCACCGTGCAATAGAAATCGACATTATTATGTATTATTAATAACATATGTGTAAATGTGTTTATCTCTGAACACTTTCACAGGGACATATTGGTGGTCCCATTTTATTATTTGCCATGAATATAACAGGGCCTTTCATGTGGGAGTATCAGGATTCTCCGTGCCACAACCACAACACATCCACTGATTGTCTCCAATTGCTCCCTAATGTCACACGCTAAATCTCCCCACCTAGTCAGACTAATGTTATTGCATCCCCATGAATATTTCACTAATCACATGCAGAATTACTGAAACCAGAAATATCTTATTGGGTATTTCATTTGTACTGTATCTGTATTTTTCATGGTATGTTACCATCACAAGATGAAGAATTTCTAAATGATTTCTACATGAATAGAATTTCTAACTTACGCAATGTTTATATTTCTGTTGATGTTTATCATCTGTGTGCCACTATCATTCAATAAATTGTGCATTATCTAGATTACTTTTCTTCAATTACTTATGAACACATGCATGTCAGGTAAGTTTAGTTATTCATAAATATGTCTACGTTTCAAATTTTATGCAACAGAGGGCTGCTGTGATGAAAATAGGAGAGATTTGCAATGGAGCACCTGATACAAGGAAATGAGCATTGACTTGCATGAACAGGTGATATGTATATATATCTACCATGTACATCAGACTTCATTAACATACAGCTGACAAAAGCAAATATGGAGATCAGAACAGTTGTCACTATAGGCATGCGGCACATCAGTGAGATTGAGCATATTTAAACTTTTCATCATGACCCATTTCTGTCCTAGTGAGGTAAAAATTGAAGTTTCTAACACAGCCATGAGTGAAAAGTTACAATTTTTAATTCAAAATAAAATATGTTCCCATAAATGATGTAATTTTTTATGTTTGGCGTTCATATTATGAATGAAGTGTTGAGATGACATAGCAAAGAAATTTGTATTGTTTTTCCTAACGTCATCGACATCACTCATAGCTGTCGGTGAAATATTTCTAACTAGAAGAAGACTTCACTGATTTAGTTGTAACTGATCTGTTCTGTATTTCACAATCGGAAAGTGAAGTGAATTGCTTTGCAAAAATAAAATCAACCTTTACATCCCATTATTGAAAATTGCAGCTTCATGCAGCTAAGAAAGTGTGCCTGCAAACTAAAGTTTCAAATGCCTTGAAAACTTCAATAGAAAATTTATGTCTATACAGAGAGCACTACAAGTGTCAGTACTGACTTAAAATCACTACATTATTTTCACATAGAATTATGAGCACTTATTCAGAAATCTTAATGAATTTCTTCATGCACATTAATGAATCAACAACAAGGAAATCATTTTCACATAGCCATCATCAAAAGTTTTTGACTCGAGAAATTTCTATCGAAGATAAAAATAAAAATTAACATCTACTAAACACAAGATCAAATAAATTTATATTCTCACAAATTAAAAGTTTAAGCTTAGCTTCATATTTTTCATCAGCAATAACTTCTGAGGCCGAAATGTCAAAAGTGAAACATGTAAAAAAACTAATTTTATTTACCACTTTCCCAAAAAACCTACATCTTCAAAGCATGCAATGAGGACCATTGTCATTGCATGTTGAACAAAGTGGTAAATAATGTCAAAGAGCACACAGTGTCAACATCTATATTAATCATTTGCTGTTAAAATTCTTTCACAATTGAGAAATTCTCATGAGTTTGTCAGAAGCTGGCGCTCCATGATTATAAGTGTCACTAGGTGTCACTGTCACAGACTCTCTCGGGAACTGACGACCTTTGAATATTGGATGATCTCGGAGTTGTAAACGAGGAGAGGAGGAAGTTTGTCATCCATAGTTTAATCCTTACTCTGGTCAAACACTCTGTCATATGACACACCCGGGGGACCAATGAACAGTCTCCGCACCTGAGTCGCAGACTGATGACCATCTCAATACAGGACTTAATCGGAGGGATATGCACGAATCTGATAACAACTGTCAAACATAATCTCATTGATACAAATAGGAAAAGCAAAATCAACAATCATTAAATAAAAGTTTTATGGGTAAAGTGATAAAAGACTTTAAATGTATGCACATAAAGGGCAGCATGACAATGAAGAACGAAGTCACAGCTAAAAACCAACAGCCTTTTCTGTAGTTTTTATCTTGCAAGTATGTTCGATATAAAAAATGGTTTACTTTTGGACACTTACCCATCTGAAAAAAGGGGATGAAAACCCCAAGCCTAACTTTAATTTCTATGTAACCTAGATATCAAAATTTTGGATTCTTATATGAAGATTCGCGGAGAGAAAATAAAAATGTATATGTACATAAACTTGTATTCTTACAATTTGAAAATTAAAAAAATTCGTATTTGACAAAACCTAACTATTTTCCTGTTCCTAGGGTGTAAGATTTGCTTAAACCTTAAGTCAAGATTGCTGTCATATTGCTGTATTCATGTTATTTGAAAATGATTATGTGTAGATTTGCTGTTGATATTATAATATGAAAAGTGAAGTTAATACAGGCATGATCATATTCAATATGATCACTAGAATATCATGTCAATTAGTATTTGAACAGAGACTGGTCATATTTCTGATCATATCACTTTCAGAAAATGAGCATTTCTTCATTAAAATCAATCCCATCAATTCCCCGCTCATATACTACATTGATGGTAAGTAATGGATATAGAACTGATCCTCGTGACAAAGGAGATAATTAGACTGGAATAAACTGAAGGAAAATTAGAAGTCTAAGTTAAGCTGCATGTTGATCGCCTGACACCATGTCAGCATTTGAAAAAGACTGAAAAATCAATCACTTTCCTTTAACAATATTGAACACTGATCAGTGACAGTGATTCTTGTTGTCATTGGCAACAAGTCAAACCACAACAAAAACCATGCCGATATTAATTAGAAAGTCACTTTGCCTCTGTCAGTCTGCTGTGAAAGAAGGTCAGAACAAATTGGATTTGGAGGCGATGACATCAGAAAGTACCATGACAGATTGCTTCATGAAGCCTGTAGCCTTGAACAGCAGCTATGTATAGTTGCCTTGAGGACCACATATGCTTCTACCCTTAAACCTGTTCTTTAAAACTTAATGCTAAGAAGTTCGTTGGAGATCAAATGCTCACCTATGGTCAATCTGCTGACAGTTATGAGCATATCAATAAATGGTTTAGAATATAAAGTCAATGATAAGCCTATCAATAAATGGTTTTGAATATAAAGTCAATGATAGGTCTATCAATAAATGGTTTTGAACATAAAGTCAATGATAGGCCTATCAATAAATTAATGGTTTAGAATATCAAGTCAATGATAAGCCTATCAATAAATAGTTTAGAATATAAAGTATGAAATCTTCAAATCTTAGTCTCCCATCCTACAAAGATGACAATCGAAAATATAAGCTTCCCAGGATAGATTGTTTCTGCTTTGAGTTGTTTGGAGGTTTGGAGGGCTGACAACCTTCCATGCCCTAGGAGGAGAAAGTCAAGACCATATCTACAATCTTCAGGCTCATTACAACAAGACTGAAAACCTGGTAAGCTCAACCTAATTAGTCTTCAGCTAAAGGTAGAAATAGAAAACAGCCAAATAATAACACATTGCAGCTAATTCTATATAAATGGTATATTTAGTTCAAATTCTTCGCTCAATCACAGAAGTGAGCAGTATGAAAATTAAAGATGCTTCCCAGTCTATTGTAGCAAATTAAAGCAAAAAAGGTTAAAATAAATAACAAATGTCTTTTTAAATGCAGCTACCATCTACAGGCTTGTGTAAGACAGGTCCAAGGGTGAGCATTTTCTTGCAGATGTGTTTACCTCAACATTGGACAATTAACTGCAGCTTGGTATCACTTTAATGTTAAAATGTACATCTATATAGCTTTTTAAAATGCGAATATCAATTGGTTATCCAACTGCCGAAATGCCAATGTGTTTGTGTTAAACCTGGACCATCCACTGAAGTTTGATATTCTTCCAGCGTTAAACTTGTGCCAAGGAAATAAACAAAGCCTTAAAAAGAGGTTTGCAATCGAAGTTTTAACTTTGCCCAATGAGAATGAGCATTCTGGTCCCATGATAAGTATGTACATGCAGAGCTGCAGGTATATTCATGGTAAACTCAGCAACTGCAGACCATGCTGCAGAATGGTTGTGGGTAGGCAATATAAACAGAATATCCTCCAATATGACGTTCCAGCGATTGTGTTTTAAAATGGATCCGATATGTTGATAAAGATCCGGAGATCTGCAACTTGAAGAGAGACAGCTGACCGATGTAAACCCTACTCATTCCAAGAATCTCTGTTCATCAAACCACTTTTGTGTTCATAAAGTTCTTTCAAACTCACACTTAGTCATCGTAAGTTTCTTGAAAATAAGACCATTGGCTCTGCAGCTCATCTACAGGCTGGACCCAAGAATCACTAAACCCACATTTTCTCCACTTGGTAAAAAATTGTGAATATGTTTAACAGCTGTACAGCCTGATTATCAGACGTTATGCCATATGCTTATCAAGCCTTTCAGGCCAGATGTGCTAAGATTTACATTTTTAAATTATTTGAAAGTAAACTCCATGAAATGAGGCTATGATTGAAGTTCAGGTAAAAATGCACTTGGTTTCAGGGGGGTTATCATGATTATAGTCAAGTATTGGTCAAATGTACGTGGTTTTAGGGGAACCCATCTTCACATCTTCCATAACTTGATATTGCATTAGGAATAAACAATAATAGTAATAATAATAATAGGTCCATTTATATAGCGCTTAATTCCACACACAAAGTGCTGAGAAGTTATTCAGGAAATAAAAGTGTTTTAAATATGGATTTAAAAATTGAGAGGGGGTAAGTATGGGGGTAGCTCGCCAAGGCTTGCAAAGTACAATGTTTATTCCTAATGCAGGATATTCACCATCCCATCACATATTTGCATGATAACCTCTACATACCATAAATCCTCTAGCTCAAGAAAATGAGGGAGGTTTTCTGTATTCCAGTTACAAATAATTCTAAAAAATTTAAATAATTAATCAAATAATAACCTTGATTTACAGCCAGGTTACAGTAAATATGCATATGAGTAAGTTTTGGTGCATCTATTACCAGTGCTAAGGACATGTAGAGAATATAATCAATGTATTGAAATTACTAATCTAAAATAAACCTGAATTGTTTGATGATTTCCAAGTTAAAAAGACATCAGAATTGACTTGACATATGGGAGAGACAGTTGAGATTAGTCATCAAACAGAATGGTATGAGCCACAGGATCCCAGACAGGCTGGTATAACAAGCTTCAGAAGATAATGCTTCAAGAGCTTTAATGGCATCACAGCGGCTGAATGGAAATGCGAGCAAATGTTAAACAAAAGATTTTAAAAATTTCCCTCAACCTGAAATCATTTCTCAAAATCCCATTGTAATTGATCATCCGAAACAAACGGGCTGGTATACCATGCCTCCTGCTTGCCTTCAAACAGTTCCTATATTTGAACAGCATCATCAACAGCTTTAGTTCAACAAGGAGAGGTGAGGTGAGGCCAGGTGAGGCTTGAAGCCGCTTTTCTATATCACGGCTCCTACTCTTGCTGCAGGGAGAAAGTCCCCCAACACCATTGTGGCTATGCATTGCAGTGAAACCTGCAAGCATCGACTCGAACTAGAAACCATGGGAGTTACTGCACTTAAATTTGTTCAACAAAAGGATGAAAACATTTCCCTGGTTGCTACACCTCATCTCAAAGCACATCGCCATTTATCATCTAAAACTAGTTTCTGTAGATTCATACCAATTTCCATTGTGGACATCATCTTTGTGAAAAGCAATGCAATCAATTCATCATAATGCTATTTCATCATCAATTAAGTATTTCACATCACAGAGAACATTCCTGACAATGCCTCAACATAAACAAATTTATGCTGCAACGATGCTGTTAATGACGTACTGCTGTTCACACTGCTCAAGAAGACAATTAACAGTGTTGTGTACCAATTTCATTCTTCAACTAAAGCTTAGAAATATTTTTGATTATGAATAAAATCTCAGCCTTGTAGCTTAACATCAAATACACAGCAATCTGTTGATGTAAGGATGAATAACCTTGTGCAAGTGCTGGGTAAAACTGACCATACTTAGCTGATACAAAAAAATGCAATTCAATTTAGCTCGTTCAGGTTCTGCAGTATTAATTCATTTAACGTATCTGGAGGATACTTTGCAAACAAACAAAATACATATGGACTAAATGCCAAGTTTCTGAAATTGCGCATGTTTAAATGTCAAATGCATGAATCATACAATTCTTCAAATTAATTTTGTGAGAAAACATCCTTTTGGTATCACATATCAAACTTTTATTTGAATTGTTATCACAATTAAGCCATGATTTCATAAAAAAAATAGCTTCATTACTATTTCAACATTATTCAGTGATAATCATCTTAAATGAATTCACATTAATATATTGGTTCTGGGACCTTATTTTTTATATTAAATTTCTAATCAAAATATGAAGAATGCAGGTGCCCATTCCTATTCCAAAAAGGTTTGTGCTGCATATCGTCGTTTCACACATAACATATTCATTGGATATCACATTTCCCCGACATTGCACAATTGGCGCCAGACTCAAAGACTAGCTAAGTCAAGACTTGCGGCATTTCCCCAACTTTCTGTCTTCGCTCCTGACATTTCTGTGACTGCCATAGATGGCAAATGGCGTAAGTTATTCCCTTCCAGTGGAAGTTGTCAATTATCAATGGTTTTTACTAAGTAACTTTAAAAAAACAGGAGATATTTTAAGGTTACCACTTAAAAGAGCACATCAAAGAATACATGAACTTATAGGTTTAAATTCATCAAGACTCATATTGTCATACATCATGACTGTTATTCTAATCCATTAAAACCTTCATTCACATGTTGTTCATAACGGGAATTAGGTTGATAGGTCATGTAGACACTTCAACATGACATCCTTCCTAAAAGCTTCTTATCTTATAATATATGGTATATCTCTGTTTTATTGAGGACATATTGATCCTGCAGTGTTAGTGTTTGACTACAGTGAGTGCTTATGTTATATCATAAATCTTAGTTAATCATGTGACATAAACACATAGAATAATTGCTCAGAGCGATTACTATTAATAGTTCAAACGCTACAAGCACAATAAATATCTCATGTGTCACATGCAACCTCAATTTGGACTCAATTTATGATCCAAATTATCTTAAATATTTATCAGCAAATATCAAATTGTAACTCTGATATAGGAAGGCTCACAATGCTTGTAGTATTGAGTGTAGCATAGAGTTTCACCACAATCAATTACCAATAACTTCTGTGCATGGTGAGTGAGTGAGTGAGTGAGTGAGTGAGTTATTGTTTAACGCCGCTTGGGCAATATTTCAGCCATTAGCAGCGTCTGTGCATAGTAAAGTTGTACATAGAATATGTACTTTAACAATAGCTTGTGTTTGAGAAATATATATATATATATATATATATATATATATATATATATATATATATATATATATATATATATGAATATTGAAATAACATGTAACTGAAAGACTCTAAAGTTTTAAGGTAAAAGACTCTTTATTCAGTATTTCATGAGAAGAGTAATTAAACATTTTGAGTGCAGTGCAATATGAATGGTTCACTTAAAAGCCTGTAAGAACAAAGAACACGAAAGGACTCACGTATGGTATAAAGGGTCCCGTCGAGAGTGAAAGTGGCACTCTTGCACTTCTTGATGTGACGAGGGTGTTCCCTGGGGGGTCGTGTTTGCTTCGGTTTAGTTGGGTCTTCCTCTGCCATTTTGGCCGTCTGTCCGTCAGTCGGTTTATCCGTTTGTCTAACAGTCTGTTTGTCCATCAGTCCGTCTGTCAGTAAATCCAACACAAGCAGGTAAATCCACAGGAAGTGTACGTATATCCACTCTTCTCCAAGTATTCCAACTCCAAGCCGACACGAGTCAGCCTTGTAAATGTGCAGTGCAAATCCACTTAGGGGTTGGTGAAATTTCTGTAGGGTTGTGCCTCTTCTTTCAGTTTGCGGAGAATCATCGCTGAATATGACTGATCCAGAAAATGGTGCCCCATCAAGAGGTAACAATACAAGTCTCAGTACTATTACTCCTTAAGAATACTGTCGTCGCCCTCACTTTTGTGTCATTGAATTCTCTCTATCTCCCTTGACTCTGTTAATAGAAGAAGTTGCAATCAAACGTCTGGTTGTTGGGTGTTTATGACATAGATTCATACCGCCCATTGTTGACTGAAGTGCATGGAATTTACTACCAGTACCATTTGACCAGTAAATATTGTTTGTACAGTATATTCGGCCAGCCGAGGTCAATAAAAGCTACAATTAACAACAGCAAGGTGTTGCAAACATCTATATATGCTGAACAATATGTGCCCTCTGGTAAACTTCATGTTCTCACCTTGCTCTGCAAATGGCCATATCATTCTGGCCACATGACTGAGATGTGCTGATGGTGTTATATATGGCATTGGTTATAAAACTACATAAACTCTACTAATATTCTACATAATTGCAGATTTTTACTGATGTACATATATTTATGATTTATGAAACATGAATACAAAGGCTAGTGTATCTGTCAGGGATTCTATTTCAATTGTTTGGGCCACAAATTCATTTAAGAGAATCGAACCCTTTAGTTGAACATTCAAACAATATGTCATTCCACTTTTTTATCTTTAAAACTTGAAATTTGGAACCTTTGTAATTCGAATTTTAGAAACTATCAAATTCAACATTATACTCTTCGTATTTTAGTTTATTTCTATCTTGACTGACGTCACTGAAAAATAAACATTTTAATATAAATGTTGAAACATTTCATTCTGCTGATTTACTAGTGTATCATGTATCAATAAAGCTAACATTCTGTACTTTGATTGCAACATAAAGTATTTTTTTGTATTTTATGCTATTCATTAACTATAAATATCAAATAATATTGCGACATAATATGCCTCACATTATTGATCATTTGAATCTAAATTAAAATTTTTTTTTAATTTCCTGAGAAGTAAAATGTCTCATTTTTTAACATATTCCCTACTTCTTAACTTTTTTACTCATGTTTAAGTGGAGTCATTTTCTGTGAATGACACAAAATGAATTCATTTCGAAGACAAACTTATTTGTTGTACATTACAGGGGGGTTCTTATGAAAATAATAACTTCCATTAATAAATCTATCCAAAAGCATTTGTTTCTATCTGTTGAAGTTCAAAAGATCTGTTGAAGTTCAAAAGATTTCAAATTTTACAGATGATCGATAATTGATATAAATTAATAATATTTCGATTAACCCTTGATTTTTTACTTTGAAAACATCTCTTCATACAATCTGATAACAAATAAAAGCCTGAATAGGATGTTCAGGATCAATATATCAAACAAACTGTGTGTTAATGATTAATAAATCACACAGAACACCATGACTACTGATTTAGTTACAATAAACCACCCATTGCTAGGCTATAATGCTCTTTCTCCCTTATCATGTGCTACTATGTTGCTACTACATTGCTACTATGTAGAACATCTGTTACTATTACATTAACAGTCTGCCTCCTGTCAATCTGGCAGTTATTGGCAGTTATTGACAGTTATTGACAGAACGACATTCTAACATCATAAATAGATACTTTTTGACGGGTTAAATGATAATTAATATTTTCGACAAACTTTCATTTTTAATGATTGTAGGACAGATTGAAAGTGAGAAAAATGATTAACAAACCTCAACCATGGAGAGGAGAATTTGATAAATGTCTTCTCTTTTTGTGTCAAAGAATGAGAATCAATTGATTGGTCCTTACTAAATATGGCTTATCCAGTAAATATGAAAAAAGATTTAATTAATAGTCTTTCAGAATATGATTACTGTTCCAATCAACAATATAAAATAATGAATTCAAACAATTTTATACCTCTTGTTTTGTATTGAAGACTGTAAGAGATAACCCCTAGGTATCAGAAAAGATATCACCACAGTTCAAGTATTCACTAAACCATTCAAAGTGAACTGATTCACAGACTGAGAAGCAAATGGATAGATGTTATGAGTTACCTGTAGATATGAATCACAGGTGAGAATGCAATCCATTCCAGGCGAGTGCCAGTGGTACAAACAGTAGCACCAGGTAGAGAGGAAGGTGGCTCCAGTATTGAACTGTCTCTGGAAGTGAATCCCAAACACTAGGCTGTACTATGCATAGCAGCGGAGAATCCCACTCACTGGACTAGTAGAGTCTAAGCAGGGATTGGCTGACTGACTGGAGATCACCTACCATTTGGAATATTCACAGGTAAATACTTGCTTCATTACTGCGCAACTTTTATTGTAACAACTAATTTGAAACCCGTTTGACCATTTATTTAATTTTGTTCATTTAATCCATTACTTATACTGACATGTTCTCACCTTGCTTTTTTACTTAATCCATTACTGATACAAAATGATGTTTCTCTTCCTTAATCAAATGATTTTTTTCATAAAACTTTATATGAATACAGTGTCTTATTCTTTAATTAATCAAGTTTCTGTAATAGAATGGCTCATTTATAAACCTTGACTTTTATTGAATTTTATCTATTTTATTTATTACTCATGTAAACAAGAAAAAAACTTGTGACCTTTTCTTCTTATGGCATTGTGTTTTATTTACTCCACTACTTCTACCAACAAGGCAACAACTCGTTTCACAATCTTACTTACACCGACAGGGAAAAACATGTTCTATAACTCTCATTATATTGGAAATCATTTAATCGAATACTAACCTAAAAGGGTTAAGAACATGCTTTACAACTTTTTTGACTATTTGATGTATCATATCATTAATACATAACGAAATACTATTTCTAACAAGGAAAGCTCTTGTAAATTGTTTAATTCAAACCCTTAAATTTGTCTCCCTTTCTGGTTTGTCCTTATTTGATTTAATATTACACCTGTCTTTTTTATCAAAATGTGTTAGCATTCCATGTGAATGTAATCTTTTGTTAAGGAGAGGTTATATGCCTTAATCACCCGGGCCTAGATAGTCCTTAGCCAATGTTAATGAATGATAGGCCCTGGTATTTTTACCATAAACTGGTATTAGACAATCCATTAATGTTAAAGATAGATATGTAGATACGAACATTTCGAAGAACTAGACATTGGTGGATTCAAGGGGGGACAGAGATTACAGCACTCCTCGTCAACATTCCAAGAGACCAATTAATGTCAAACTCTTGAGAAAAGTCTCTTGGTGAGGTGAGGTGAGGTGATCAGGGGTCTAACGCCACTTTCAAGAGTGTTTCACTTCTATCGTGGCTGCTAGTACTATTGCAGGGAGAAACCCTGCATCACAACTGTGGCTCATTGTATGGTCACTGTACACACCAGAAGTGTGAGCCAACCAAGCCTAGTGTAATATGTTACAGTTATCATAATCTTTACTGAAGTATCTAATGAAGCTCTAACCACTATGACCAAACAACTACGATTCCACTGACCTCTCCCGACCAAATTACAACATCCCACTTTCTGGTCTCAGCCTAGCAATACCAAAATATGGGCATATGATTAATTTAAAGGCTTCTAACATAATGCTCCCTAAATCATTACTTATTACATGTTATTACATTTTGTAATTGTATGAAAATAAAAATAATAAATTCAACTTTTCCATATAAGATCCTTTGTAAGGAAAATTGTATGGAAAACATATCAAAGGTGTACAAAGCTTGTGGAATATCACAAGTAACAAAAATTTCTAACAATCAGATACATACCCATGTATTACTGTATACAGTTCCTTTTCTTCTCTAGAACTTGTCACTAATACCTAAAACATGCCAGAAATTATCTCATTACCCATAACTAGCACATTTCCAATTGGACACTGTAATTCCTTATCCACATCTTAACCGTACACATACAACTCTCATACTCCCTGTGACGTAAATGTACCCATTCCACCTTCTCTTCCTTACGCAATGTATATAGATTTCAGTTTCTAATTTCCACAGTCTCAAACATGTCACTAATACAGTTTATTACCCGAGGAGTTATTCAATTGATTACAGGTAAAGCAGAGCTGTTATGCAGGTGATATTTGACACGGGCAGGTGTTACAGCCTCACTCTCTGAGCCACTCAAACATACATTATTGATGTTATAATGGCGTTAAATTTGGGTTCATGTTCATAGATTTTCTAATGGCGGCATAAGCAATAAAATTATTGAATTTCATTTAGTATGTATGAACTTCATTCAATACATTGAAAAGCTACAGTTCCATTTAATTTAATTTCATAAGAATCTATGAAATTGCTAAGGATTAAAATAAAAAATGTTTTACATCATCTTGAAAATAATGGCAAATCTTATATCATTTGTAAATACTAATGGTCGAAATCTGATTTTGCTATACAAATAAAAATCTTTAAGTCAATTATTTTTCTTTAGAATAATAGGGCTGTATCAAATTCCTTAGAAAATTTGAAAGATAACTGCCATTATTTCCTCATATGGAAACAAGAAATCAGATATCCATTTACCTGTGATTATAATGGTAAGTCCATAATGAGCCCGCCAGGTAGACCTCGTTAAGGTAGTTGTTATCGGTCCATGCAGGTGCTTGCGAGTTCTACCTGTCTCAGTCCCAACACCTGTCTAAGATCTTGGTCTGGCGGATCAATGCCAGCGTGGAGAGGGAGAGAAGCGTACGTCTCAAGGATTGAAGCAAATCATCTGTCGACAGTGCACACTGACTACAACAGTGGAACTGCCACAGGTTATCTCCCAGCTGGGGGAAATGCTTGTCTCATGGATTAACAAACCTGGTTTCACAAATTATGATGAGCTAATGTTTTCTGTGGACCTGATGAGCTAACTCACTGGAGTTTTCTATGAACACGTTGATCAGATGGGCAGAGTGGAGAGCTTCACCAACTGCACTGTCCAGCACCGTCAGGGAAACGAGCCACTCACTGCATGCACATGGCCTCGAGACATGGGTTTTCATAAACATTAATGCTGCTTTTAATAGATATCATAGAATGAAATACATTTTGTCCAGCAGGGACATTAGTTCAAGGCTGCCAGGGGGTGTGGCTAGAAGGGGTGTGGCTGCCTGTTATGAAGTCATTTTATCAAGTACTATATGCAAACAGTAATGGTCAATATAGTCTTGGTCCTGTCCATACAGAAAGCTCATCAGTAGTGGTCATCACAATAATATTTGAAAACATAAAGGGGAGGTGTGGAGCTGATTATATAAGATTAAAGTCAGATATCTAATTTACTATGTTAAGGAAAATGAGTGGCAAGTAGTTCATGCTCAAACCGTGCATCAAACTCATTGCCAAAGGTTGTATCATGAAACATAGTGGGGTGTGGTCACCATTAATCGAAGCCCCATTATGAACTGAATGATGTCTAGTTAGGTCAGTGGTCAGTGGATTAGATGTACTGCCTGTAATAAAGCTCATATGATATAATTGACTACAAAAGAAGAAAAGTAATACAAATCTTCTGCCAGGCCCAGTTTATCAATGATAATTAACACTTGTTCCCCATAGGTATTCACATAAGATCATATTCCTCTGGGTTAATAGTGTCAGAGAGCGTCACTGAAACACATGCATGCTTGATCCATAGATATCAGAAGATGCAACCCGTGTCGCTTTCATTACACTTACACTCTTTGGGAAGTTATATCCTTTGTTTTAGTTGAAGGTCTCTGTAAAATTTTGAAATTGCAACAAGTTAGAAATATAAAATTTACAAACAGCAAAACTGGGGTTTAAACCCAGGACCTGTAGGTTAACAAGCTACACATTAACCTTTTGAGCTGTCGAGGATTCATGCCAGCAGAGGTACATTTTGTTGTGTCATATTGTGATTTCCCTTCATTTTATATGTATGACAATTTAGTATCTTAGAAATAACGTTACTGTTCTATGTCCTATCTATAGTTCTTTCACTTCAGTTCTTTAAACTGTAGAGAATCGGGATATGTATTGCATCGTAACGACTGTATCGTGATGATAATCGTCTCGCAGGTTCCTTGGCAATAATTCCATAAAACTAGAATTGGGATATATCGTCACGCCACTAAGGCCAGCATACACAGGTCTAGTCAGCACACATAAAGACGCACAGTCTAACCGTAAAAAAAATTTATAAATGAATTATATATAAAAGATTTAGTTTGAAAACTTTGTAGGAATGTTCCACAGGAGAGTAAGCAAAATAAGGAAAAGAATGCCTCGCATTATGGCAATAGACTCTGCTTGAGCTACACCCTCGGCAGTTTATTTGCCAAAACTGCACAATACTGGCTCATTACCTACTACATACAAGGGTGTGACTAGCTACAGTTATCAGCCATGACAGTGGTTAATGCTCTCTCTCATTGGAGATCTTTGGTTAATTGCATGTTTGTGTGAGCTTATCTTAACATTGATGGTTGATTATCTTGTGGAATTATTGTTTTTATTAATTTGTAATTTATTCGAAATGATAGCATGAAGACCATCAATCGTCTTGATTCAATAGCTTACAGTGCTTAATGAAATAGAAATAATTACCATAAAAATTTAAGTTTTTATTACTTTGTCAAGGTAGTTATTTCAAAAAATGTTTGAATACATAAGTTTTTTGCAACTTGGAATGCATTACATATTTAAAAGGGCTATTTTACTTTTAAAAAATGCAAATAAATTTATTATCTGCAACAAAATTTAGAAACATGTTATAACTTGCGTCATAAATGGACATAACCTGCACATACACACCTGCATCACTCATAAGAATAGTTATTTGTGACACTTGTGTAGGGCTGTTGACATAATCAAGAATTATAAATGAAACATTCTTTCATGTAAAATAGAGATCGCAAATGTGATAAGTTAATGGCAAATTTAAAACAAGGAATAAATATTTCACACAGAATATAATATTTTTTCATGATCGTTTCTTTCAGATAAAGGTCCATTTACATAATAGCTTGCATCAGAAACATACATTTTAACGTTGTCAATATTTCAAGGTGTATGATTCTGTAAATTTTCTCTTTTGAACTTAATCTTGAAGCATATTTTTCGAAAAGTCTTAGAAAAAATATGAGGGGAAATGCTGATCAATGGAAATTTTGAATTCAAACTTCCCTTTGCGTCAAGAATACAATAATTGCTAAAAATCTTCTTTTTTCTATTTGTGAGAGTAGTATAGTTTGGTGTTCATATAAATAGTGCCCTGCACATATCTTATGGGTTTGGTAATAGTCATTCTAGATAGTTTTGGAATGTTAAATAATGGTGAACCCTTTGAAGGGCATTTAGAAGTGATAAGCAGAAGAAGAGAAAATTTTCTGGATAACAACTTCTTTATTGTGAAGCTTTAGCTTTCTTTCTGAATCTTAAGTTGTCAGTTTTTAATAAAGTTGAAATGGATGCTGATTCTTCATTTAAGGTGACAAAATGCTTTCACGTCTACTTATGCAAGTATGAGAGAAGTTTCTGATAGTATTCAATGAAGGGCTAAAAAGCTTTATGAACTTCCTGATACTTCATTTATGATGAAATAGGTAACATTTCACATCTGAAAAGCTCCAAATATTAACGGTCTTACCGATTCGCTTCTTTTTCAAGATTTCAACATCTCAATTAACTAAAGTCAGCCACAAAAGTGTTAGTAAATAAGACTGAAATTAAACAGGATAAACTGATAAAACATACATGGATTTTGATTCCATTATATCTTTCTTTGTGTTTTTGACAATGGACTGTTATTCTTAGTATTGTTCGGACATTGTCTTCCCAGTTTACTTAGAATCACAAAACATTTTGAGTGAACAATTACGATGAAAATTTCTAAGATCAATCATTTAGAAACAAGAATTTTCAGAAAGTTATAAACACAAATTATGCATATTCTTACTTAACTTATTCTTAGACAGATTACAACTACACTTTGTTTTGATATCTGCTTCACTAATTTTTATCTTCAATAAACTGGTATTACAAAGGTAATTTATCAGCCATTAGTAGAGAAATATATATGTATCAGTAACCCATGACTGTAACAATGCTATGACATCATCAAACAAGGCCCAGTTGTTACCCCAGGCTCATGACATTTCCTTTATTTAACTTTCCTAGACAGGACTATAGATTCAGTCCAATGTCCTTTCCCGTATTCACAGCTTTAGATATTAGACAGCAAAATCTGTAGGTTGGTAACATAGAGAATGCTTCATGCAACATGACAAACCTGAAGCAACTCCAACGCAAAGCTATTGATTAGCAAACCTGACGCCTCTCTCCTTATCAATAGTATTGTTAATGGTCTTGTTGAAAGAACTGCACTGAAGGAAAATTTAATAACAAGGCAGTGCTTTAGGCATAAGAGAAAGAAATAGCTTCAACATAATTTGACAAAAATAGTGTCATTGGCTCTGTAGCTTAACATTCTTTCACGATTTATTATCAAAGTTAAAGACACATGAAGAAAGAGGTTAATGATAGTAATTGAAGTGTCAATGATTATATAATAATCTCCTGGTCAAAGGAAGACAAGTGTATTTTATGGATGAACAACTTCTTAATTTCAGATTGATCATCCCTTAATACACCCTTACCTTTGTCATGTTTCACTTTTAGAATGCCACTCAAACTGTTCAAGGAACGTTGACGCAAGATTTCAGATTATAAGTTCTTTTCATTCATTAGAATAAGTCAAATCATAATATACCGACACACTGTGACACAATATCAAATTAGGCTGTTCATCCATTGAAAATCATAAAATTCTCAGCTTAAAACATAGTTAAAATTTGGTACACGGATGACCTTTTTCTCATGCATTCTACACTTGCAACTATATATATTCACTCATTTCAAATCTGTAAGTAAACATATCCAGAAGCCCATCATATAATACTTTTCACACAATGTGTGTGCTGGGAAAGACAAGTGAATATGTTCGTTTGGATTCAGGGCTGGTTACAAGGGTGAGTAGTTACCCAAACTCCTTCTACAAATAGCGCCCTAATGTCTTTATCCAAACACTTAATTAATCTAGTAAAGAGAAACAATAGACAGTGTTGAATAACCATTCCAAGGGTCAGTTCAGTCATCCTTTTGAATAGATGAAACTGCCATACTTCTTAATTCTAAAATGAAATGAGGATTTATGAACACTGTCAAAGACGAGATGAAACTACCACACATAAAATTTACAAAATGATTAATTGTTAAGTACAAAGGCTCAATCTGACGACAAATTAGTGAACACAATTCCATTCTACTCCAGTGTTTATTTCCCTTGAGGTGACCCAGGCATATATCATGATCAAGATGAGATCCCTACAGAATACATATAAACAGGAATGTATGAGGTGTGCATTCAAAATATAGATTACTTAAAGGGTTAATCTGATGTAGTTTGAGGCTCTTTAAGAAATCATTCTAGAAATATATTTGAGCTTAAAGTTACATAAACTGACTCAATAGATTTCAATTTTATTTTCTGTCGTCTTCAAGCACTATGCTACAAAAAGGCTGACGCTGGAGAAATTCCCACTCAAATTGTAACCAGATACTTAGTGATTAATACCCAAAGGACTTGACTTTAAAGAAACTAATTATTCCTCTGATATTTGCCCATGGTTATTCCTTATGGTTTTACGATCTCCAATATCAAGAGATGTTATAAATACAATTTTACCCTCAAAGGATTTTGAAGCATCTTTCACATGCCACATCTAATGCCTAATCATGGAACATAAGATTCACCTGAACAGCTGGATCAGTGAAAGTCTAAGGGTGTTCACACATGACACAGGTACTTACCATGCCATCATAACAATACTAATGATAGCGTTTGAATGAAAAATACTCGTCTCATGTATTGTCAATACTGGTCAAGAAATTGATCTTTCTTTAAGGGAATTCGGAAGGTCTTCCGTCCGTCATCTTGGTTTTATTGGCATTTCATGTGGAACATTGCTGCACCTCTAACAGTTACATGAAAATGTAAAAATAAAAATTATATGTTGAACGCCAATGGAAAGACTTACACATGAATTATCTTATCTACACTAATATTACACTAAGTAACATGCTTCAAAGAAATGTGAAATAATCATGTCTTAATGACAAATGTATAAACAGGTACATCTCAAAATGGCTTTATATATGTACTTAAGCTGAAATCACATGTCATTAACATGTATACTAGTGTTATATAATTTTTCAAACCTTACCAACCAAATCTTACATTCCACCTGCCGAATATACGTTCGCAGAATGTTTGGCCAATTGGCATGCACCACTCCAGGTACTGGTTTTCGATCATGAATCAGGACTTAAGCAGGATATTATCGTTATGTTGACACAGTTAACATTAAAATGACTATTTTCTGCAAAGGAGAGTATGCTTCTCAAATAAGGAAAAGTTTGCTTTATTAGGATCCATCCTCATGATCCATTCCTCATGCCCCCCAAAAGATATTAAAGCCATTTTACACCTTTAAGGTATTTCTTTTTGCCTAAATTAGTTCATTACTGCAACACCACCAAAACACAGCATCTTTGGCATTTAAATCTGATTATTCAAAGAACATGTTCTCCACCTACTTATGGTTTATGTTTGTAAATTCATTGACGAAAGTTATGTAAGCTACTACAGTGTGATTCATCTGTCATGACACTCTGACATTTTGAAAGAACCCAGCATGTCTAGAAGAAAATGAAAACGTCAAAATGACGGAGTGGAAGACGCAAATCATTCTTTGTACCAGTTCAATGGGACAAGACAGCTTGCTGGTAAGTAATCGATGGTGACATTCTGCCAGTATGCAATCAATAGTGACAAGCTTCTTAAAAGAAAACCTTGACTTGTCAGATCTGCTTTTCAATTCATAGAGGAACAATCCTGGAGTTTGTTCAATGGTTTAAAGCTGGTTCCTACACCTTCAGTGGTGCCAATTCAATTAGTTTCATGCTGTTTATCATTGTGGATGACAACAAATATTTGGAAACTTGTCAAGACGTCCAAACCACTGCTTTGCTTCAACATATCTATATAATTGATATCGCCTGGCCTTGATGGCTTCTACCAAGCAAGAAAAATATTCTCTCAAAAGCATAAACTGTATAAACATCATGTTATTGCAGAGCTACTTTTTAAATTTCTGAATTGAATGTCCTTTTTTGCACTCAAATTTACTTTATTGGCATAAACTGTCATCATGAAATCAACTGTCACCACTGGCATTAAGTGTCACCCTTGAATTTAACTGTCACCATTGGCATTAAGTGTCACCCTTGAATTTAACTGTCACCATTGGCATTAAGTGTCACCCTTGAAATCAACTGTCATTTTTGGCATTAAGTGTCACCCTTGAAATCAACTGTCACCACTGGCATTAAGTGTCACCCTTGAATTTAACTGTCACCCTTGGCATTAAGTGTCACCCTTGAATTTAACTGTCACCATTGGCATTAAGTGCCACCCTTGAAAGCAACTGTCACCATTTGCATTAAGTGTTACCCTTGGAATCAACTGTTACCATTGGCAATAAGTGTTACCCTTGAAATCAACTGTCATTTTTGGCATTAAATGTCATCCTTGAAATCAACTGTCACCATTGGCATTAAGTGTCATCATTGGAATCAACTGTCATTACTGACATCCAGACCAATTCAGTGGACAAATGTAACTACCCACAACAAATTAATTCTTCGATAGGCAGTGTAAAGCTGATGTGATCTTGTATAATTAGTCTTACGGATGATCAGTTGCCTGTTAGCTATGTTATTTGCATTGATCAGAGCTCCAGATAACTTTTAAGGAAATTGGGTATTTACTCCCATGCTTGAATATAATTGAGTAATTTCATGTTTTGTAACCTGTATCAATATATTGCCAGTTTCTCAAATAATAGCAAACAATAACAATAAATGATAATATGTAAACCAAAAGCAGTTTATCAGGAAGACAGGAAGGTTGGTAACCAGTTCCACCATAATGTCTGCAGCCAGCGCCATGTATTCAGCATCTGATACCTGATACTGGCCTACATAATTGGTCTGTTTGGGCAGCGGCCGGATACAGCACACAAGTCTTATCAGATGATTTATACTGTTGGAAATGTTAAAGAACAAAGGTTGGGTTTGATCATGCTAATTAGTTACTCATTAAAGATACCTGGACAAATAGCTTTTCCACAGAAACCATGTAACGGACATGGGGACAAAAGAGAAGATATATATAATGTATTAACCTATCCATTACCATGAACTCTTTACAGAAATGTAAACACTTAATTCTTGATAATGTCAACTACAAAGCTAAATGATTCAAATTGCCATCCTTTACTAAATAAATCGTTATTGTCAAGATAAGTCATTACTAGAAAAACTAACAATGACAGATTTGGGGGGAGGAGACGACCTTGGATCATAATTTACGTGAAATTGTTCACCAGGAAAGCCAACCAAATACTCTGAGGGAAAATGGAATGAAGTCATTCCTTTCTACAATCTCAGCACCTAATTTAGAAAAGTCAATGTAAAGTGATCTGAAACATTTATCTTAGTTCACAATCATTGAGTGCACAATGTCATTTTCTCTATTAAATTTCTTTCCTTCCCAATTAATAAGATTTAATCACCACAGCGTCTAAATAATGAGCATTGTACAAAAAGTGGTGCAGTCGATGAGCTATGGAAAAATCTCTTAAAATTGTGGACAGTGGTGGCTAAATCTGTTGTATATACAATAACATTTAGAATAAATCATTGATAATCAGAGAAACAATGTATTGAGCCTGATTCTAGAAGAACAAAAAGTGGCAAATAAGCAACACAGAATGTGTATTATCACTGAAAATCATACAGGAACTCCAGGTTTTGGCAAAAATGATAAATATGTCCTGCCCAACCTATACCACCGGTCATTCATGCTTCTCAAAAAGAAAGAGTCAATTATCAATGCATCACCAACAACAAAATACTTGAAAAGACAATCAGTGATGGTATCATGGTAGTTTATTTGGCTTTCGTATTTGTCATAACACCACGTATAGTGATGATGATCATACAAAACATCTGGGTACATATTTATCCAACTGTGCCAAATACATGAAAATTTTTAGCTTTCCATGAAAATCTACCAACACATACGCGTGTGTGACGAAGGCAAAATCATATATATAATTCACATGTGAAAGAGTTATATTACATCCTTTCAAACACTACAAACCAAATTTGCATCTTAAGTCTGCTTTAGACAATTTTTCCAAAATGACTTTTGACTGTCCTTCACTGTCATGTTTTTTAAAAAGCACAATCACGACTTCATCTCTCTATATGTTACTCTGCTTCATTAATTAGCATTAAAATGATTCTTTTCAGCATTTAGCAACACTTCTCCAGAACACGTCACCATGGATAGGGTTTGGCAATTCTTATCCAACAACCGAATGAGTGTCTCTTTAAAGCTAAACAATATATAATTATACAATACTCACAGTTTCAGAGGACGCAGCAAACTTACCTGAAACATAAAAGAAACCATCAATAAGTATATCAAAATATAAGAATAATTTCATCAAAAACTTATTCAGGAATATGACAGATGTGGATATCACAAAGCTAAAACCGACCAAATAAAAAAGGAGGAGTAACATTCATTTACACAACTTGTGTCAGCATATTTGATTTAATAAAACTTAAATGGTAAACTATAATACACCAGGATTTGATTTTTAGGGGGAAATGTGGAGCAGCCCTAGTGGCATTACTTATTCTCCAGATATATTTGCACTGTCAGCAAAATAAAACCCAGTCTCTACAGTTGTATGTAGCATATGTTTGTAAAGCTCAAGTTCAGGTAATCAAAAATTCGGTTTATGTGCGATGACTGCGCACCCTAATACGTGGACGTCTGGCATGCTGGACTACCAATTCTCTTGAACTTGGAAAGACGGTTGGACTGGTTCTTTCTGTTTCCCAGTATAATTCTGCTAATATAGAGAGTGCTTTGCATAAAGTATATTATGTAAAGTTTGTCGTCATGGCAATTTGGCAAATGAACCGAAGTTAGATTATCTTAACTAATGTCAATGATAATATTTGTGAACTGTTTAATGTGTGTAACTGTAAGGTATGAAAAGAAAAGTTCCACACAGTAAAGTACAGTTGAAGGGAAAATATAAAATACTCTGCAAAACATCGACCTAAAAATTGTTTACAAATCAAACAGAAATATTTACTTATAAAAGTAGCGATAATGTAGACAAAATTCAAATCACAATATCAAATATTTAAACCAACAGTTACATATCTACAAAGAGTTCTGTCATGTATCCTAATTATTTGATAAAAAATTATGATAACCAGCACAAAAACAAAACAACCATCGCATATCCTATGAAACATAATGCCATTCAAATGATAACTAAATAATGCATTAATAAAACATTTAGTTGTTCGTCAACTCACCATGCGGATTTTCGAAAAGTACGATTTAGAACGCTCACGAAGAACGAAGAAGATAGTTAGCATAAGCAGCACGTGCGACCTACAGATACCCGGATTTAATCGCACTCGGCACGTTCTGCACGTGCTGCGCGTGGGATGGTGACATAAGAAAACACGTGACGCACAAACCCGATCGCTCTGTTAGTGTTACCGCCCACATGATTGACTCAAAAGAATTGACATGTTATAACCTTTTTGTGTAGGGATTTTTAAGTAACAAAAATCTAACTTCAACCTTTAAGTACCCTTATTTGTTTTAAAATGTAATACGTTAAGCTTTGTGTAATTGACATTTATATTATAATGAATTGTAAGTTTGGTATGTATAGTTAAAAGCCGCTGAGGCAGGGTTTTTTTATTTTCATATTTTCATATTTCCCAATGTCAAATTTTATATTATTCTAAGGGTAACTAAGAAATTTGATAAGTAGAACTAATAAAACTTGATACATTTGTTTAAAAAAACGTATATTGGTTTAAAAGATTATTTTATAAGTGGTAACATTTGTTTTGCTTTTCGTGAGATCACATTCCCCTAAGAAAGCAAGCTAGAGCGCCTTTAAAACTGGCTACAAGTAGCTTGCCACACTCACTCAAAGGAATTTGTGCAGTACATAGAAAGGACCTTCCAGAAATTTTTTTACGATCGATTACAATATCTTAGTTTCAAAATTAATAGACTCTTATTTGCAAAAAAAAATATTCCTGATCACGTTTTCAATAAAGAAAACGATATGAATTTCTTTAATCTACATGTTCAAAACCATCTTCTTACTGGCATATAACACATTTGGTAATAAAACTGCAATAAAACAGGGATGAATTTGTTAAAGATACGTTGAAACGCAGAATCGTGTCTGATCGCCATTTGAAAATATTATAAAAGGAAATGGAACAATAATGACTTGATTATAAGAATACACATTAAAAGTTCAAGAAAATCGTCAAAAAGCTGAACAAGAGATTTGTTGTCAGGGACGTTTTTTGGTTGCCATGGAAAATGTTTTTTCGTGTTAGGATAATTAATGATGAAGACTTACATAAAAAACGATTGATCTGTATAACAATTGGTGTATTTATCTAAAAAAAGTTGCCATTTACCATTAACCCAAATCGAAATTGGGAATTAGGTTATATTTTGATATCTATATTATATATGTATCTTTCTCATGGTGTATATATTGTATAATCTTACCATAAACTAAAATACACGTGTTAAGTTTAAGGTTTTTTTTATGCAACATCAAATAACACAGTATGCCAAACTCCACCCCCTTGAAATTTCACCTACTGTACATATTAAATATGTATGTATATTTATGTATGTATGTATGTATGTATGTATGTATGTCTGTATGTATGTATGTATGTATGTATGTATGTATGTATGTGTGTGTATGTATGTATTTATGTATGTCTGTATGTCTGTATGTATGTCTGTCTGTATGTATGTATGTTTGTATGTTTGTTTGTATGTATGTATGTATGTGTGTGTGTATGTGTGTGTGTATGTATGTATGTACGTGTGTATAGGCATGTTTGTCCTAACGCACCATGTTGTTTGTTAGGACTGACAGGTAACATAAAGTATTGAAACGTCGCCTGCACTCTCCCCTGAAGAAGCACATAAATCAAGCGTTTGATTACAAAGGGATTAACGATTATATAATATAAATGTGTAATTTAATCAGAGTAGGTGGAAGAAGGTTTTGCGTTTCTCTCACTCTATAAAGACCTTGTTAGTGATTTCGCTTGTCATATGTCACTTAAAATGAATAATTGAAATACGAATTATTGTAAAAGGTTGAAGCAAGAGTCAAATGAATTGTGTTTCTTTACACAGTCTACTGACGGTTTCCGTTAAGTATTTATGAGATCATATAAATACGAATCATATCGATGAATGCTGTGATGCAACAGACATCATTAGTTAAAATATGAATTAGTGTAATTCTCGTCGGTTTTCATATAAATCATTTGACAATTCATTTCCTCCCAACTTAAATTAATACGCAAACCTGTGTTGTAATACGAAATTTTCTATGGTTTTCGGCTGGTTACCTTAGCGGCAAAATGTTGCAAAAGAAACTATCTTCACAATTTCAGCTAATGAAAACACCGTAGCATGGGAGCATATTTGTTGTCACTCATTTTGAAACAGCATCGCTGATTGAAAATCTGTGATTGCATCTAATCAGCCTTCGACAGTGGTTAGAATGAGGGTTTATAATGTAGCTACCTAGTTGGGAAGAGAATGATGATGCCTTGTCTTCATTGATTCATCACTGAAGTGAAACAGCACCGTGCTCAGCTGGTCGTCTGGGAGATCCACATGTTTGTTGGATAATCTAAAAGTTTAATGGTTAATTCTCCGCACTGAAACTTGAATTAAAATACTTGTGGTGTCACCCTTTGTAAGTGACATGGGCTTGTGTCCAACCAGCAGTAACCTGGGTACCCGGTATGATATAATGGTAGACTAAATTCTTATTAAACCAATTGGCACCTCGTCTCAGTTTTCAGTTTTCAGACCGAGGATACTATGTCCTGGATGAATGGGCTGTATTAAAGAACAATTATTACTATTTTTCTCTTTTGTACCTTGAAGTACAATTCTACACTTTTAACTTTGCCAAATTTCTCCTATAAACATCAACATGTAAACATTATTATTATAAGGTCATAAGTGTTATTAAATAATTTCATTAATCTTCATAAGAAATAGAACCTGAAACTTAAACTAAGATATTAAAATCTTTGATGAAATTAAGAATAATATCATAGTCAGGTGCGACTGTCATGAAGAGTATATTTTCAGGGCGATTGAATCTACCGCATTAGAAGCAACTGGCTACCGTCGTTATCGTGTGAAACAAGAAACACTGGGGACAGAGCAGTTTTACTGAACAAATTGAGCATATACCTTAATCTTCAAAATTAACAATTTGAAAGAATATTGGTTTCTTTTCTCGGTGCATGATGATTTATGTCGTTAATAGATGCATTTTGCATTGTTGCGAAACAGGTCTCCGATAACGTGTTTTACTTGATAGAAAATTTCTACGTACATCTCACAGGTAATTCCTTCTAATGTAATTATGCTCGTGATGTTAATGGAATTTGTAATTATTTTCTTTTTGTATATCTCTTTGCCAATAACGTTTTAAGATAACACTTTCATCATCTTGAATTAAAACTGAAGCGTATTCTGTTTTGCGTCAATAAGGTTTGCCATTCTTTAATAGTTTGTAGAAAATAAACATTTAAGTGATCATGCTGTCACAAACATTATAACACGTTAGCTATTTTCATGTTTTATCAGACATAATATGTGATAACCGATTATCAAATTCATTTACATTATTGGTTCATGAATATCTTGTTTAAGATTGGTTTGTTGCATCTATAAGATATTGTCCATGTTCATAATTCATAATTTATTTCTCGACCATTTATAGATTAAGAGGAACGATAAGTTTACAATGTTATGCTTTCTCTAACGTAACTTGTTTCCTAATTGACTGATTCGGTGACGCCATAATCGTTAGACATGACGTCATTATTCTTGAAATTAAGTTTGATCAATTTACATTAATTTTATAATAATTCAAAATTTTCGGAATTCGTTTTCGCTCGTGAATATCAAACCCTTCAATCGTTAAGAACGGTATATGAAACCGGACTCTATCTTAATGACAGTACTGTGAAACTGATATCAAAACAAAAACAGTGACGTTTCCCGTGAACCTACGATACGAGCCACAGTTCGGTGTAAAAGAAGTATTATTTGGTGTTCCCAAACCTTATCATATATAAAAGTAAATATCAGACATGATAACCACATCCAAAAAGTTCCACCTAGGAGATGCTTATCGTAAACTAGCAATATGCTTACATTTCAGTAATAAGAATATCGCCTGATACCCTGTTACTACTATTTCGGTTACGGCATGTTTGAGGTCATATCAGTGACCTTCACTTTCATGGCATGAAGGTCAACGTCCTATGACAGTAGTGTGTAAATACAATGTTAAGAAAGGAAACTGCGATGTTTTCTGTGTTTACCCATTGTCGGTACCCATTGTAGGTACACATTGTCGGTGTCAGACAGGATCGACGAGGTACCAGATATAACTGCTTTTATTCTGCTCGGGAAGAAACACAGCAACTATTGATAGTAATCTTTTCGCCAGGTTGAATAGTCTTGTTGTGAACAGCATGCTTTCAAGCACTCAGAATAGCTGTAAACAAGCCTTATGCTCCTGTATGTCATTTAAATTCAGATATTGGACTCTGATATTTCTTCTATTTGTTAATATTTCATGAAACGGTTTCGTAAACTCATTGGCCGTCATTCCATGGTCAGAAGGTCTATATTTTCTAACAGGAACGTATGAATACAACGTGTCTTGCACAAGACGCACTGAGGTTTTCTACGAGTCACCATTGTCGGTACACAATCTGACAGTCAGGACCGGCGGAGTGCCAGATATAACTGATCCTTGTCAACTTGGGAAGACCACACCCATAGATAGTCTTATTTCTGTACGACTGATTCGGTCCGACGTAAACATGTTTGTTTCAAAAAGTCACCGTGAGTGTAAACATCTCAATATCATGCTCATACAGAGTTTTTACTTAAGACACCATTTTGTTTTTGGATATGATATTTATATTCGTTTAGAAAACTTAACCGATTTCTTAAGTTGTTTGTTTATTTTTCAATATTTTTTTCAGTATCCTACATTTACTCAAAAAGTACAAAGGTATTTGGCAGGGTTGATTCATCAAGAAGAAATATTACACGCCGAGGCACAGCACAGGGTGTGTAACAGTACGTGCTGGTCTGACAAGCAGACAGTTATTTTTGTTGTTGATCTCCCTCTGTCGGTACAAGCACTGTCAGTCTGGATGGATGAGCTACCGGATACAACGGCTCTTTTTCTGATCTGGGGAAATCTCAAGCTAATTAGATGAAAAAACAAACCCTATCTTGCAGCTTGGTGTGCTGATATACACAAACCATTTAAATCATGCTACCTCGAGAAACAGATGAAATAGATCTACACTAAGGTTTCAAATAAACTTATTATTATAAGTAATATACGGATACATATCATGGAATACAACTTCTGTATACATATTCAAACATAAACATAAAGAAAAAGACACAATAAAATCCAATGAACGGCGTACTCTGAGAATACAGATGTCGTTATTGGTGCTACAAGTACATACATGGATTCGATTCTTAGTTACTAAAAAACCCCGCATCCTGTTAAAGTAATTATGCAGGCATATCTACTCAACGTTTGTATAAATATGTATCAATTTCCATTTTCTTTCAATGATAACTCAAGGAACCAACACAAATGTAGATGTGAAGTCATAGGCCATTGTACAACCAAATCCTTGCCTTAAACCGGACAGTACACCTTCTGCATATTTTGTTTTCACATTGCGTGCTGTTATGTAGAACGATTTGATTTGAATCGTGACTAAACATCTGACAATATATCATTAAATGTGAACCCATTAACCCCATTAAGAACAGAACAAATAAATAAAGCTATTGTTCGTTATTATCATTTAGAAATGCAATTTTCCTGCGTTGCTACACTACACCATGAAATTGAGGTTTTGAAATGTATACCACCTGCCTCGATGTGTCGAACGGTTCTTTTCTAACCTTCTTTTCTACCTTCATATGAACTACGGACTAAACATGTCGAATTTCAAACATTTATATGTCTTGTATATATTTTTCTCCTAGGAGTTATAACAGAATATATACTAAACTAAATCATACCTAGCTTCAAGTTTCCTCATCTTTTAAATGGTGTCTTTACAACGTAGAACTTCTCCAATTTGGCAGCTTCAAATGCAATTAGATAACAAATATCAAACCCCAAATGCAAAGACTTATACAAGAAATCTATTATCCGCGAAATATCATACGATTATAGTATGTCCTTGGTGTTAGATATCAAAGGTATTTTCTGAGAAAAACATATATGAAATCAGGAGAGAAAGGGTTCCAATATCAAGATAGATGAGACAATTATTACTTCATTGAGTCTTAAAGGAACATTTTGAATCCTTTCATCTTTAATGACATTTCCAAACATTGTTAATTTCTAAGCAAAATTTGTCTGGCATCTGTTTCCATGAAGGCAAAGTCTTTTCATTGATCGTTTTATGACACCATAACATGATGGTACCGACTCCCTTCAGTGATTATAAGAAGAGTTTATGAAATAAGGAACAAAGATTTGTGAAAGAACAAGTTCTGTATTCTGTAGTTTGTTTTGGTGAATTATTTTAATTTCATATGTCATAGCACGATGGAACCAACCCTTAGGAAGAAGGAGTAGGAAGGTTTACCAAATAAGGAATACCCTCGTACAAGACAATTTGCGTGGACGAAAGAATCTTTCTTCTAAATTTCGTTATGTTGTTATCAGACAAAATACGATCGCACGTTTTCTTGATAAGGGCAAGCAATGAATCACAAATAAGTTATAATAATAATCTTATCCTCACTAATAATAAGCTTATTTCTTTCAAACAAGCATAACTTATGACTATATAATAGAACAACAACCTCAAACAAATAACAAACTTTTCTCCCCACAGAAAACGTTAGTCGCAGGTGGTGTTGATGAAAGTAGGTGGTTTCTGTTTTCATTCGTCCATCAATGCACCAATAAGTTGTCTACGGGTATGTGGTTGCCGCTGTCTTAACCGTATCCTTCGGTCAATTTAATCCCGTGCTCAATGGGATTCATATCCGGCGATATGGCAGGCCAAGGCAAAACTGTCTTTTCACATCAGGTCGAGCGCTGTCCTGTTCGGAAATCTGCATGGCTGTGATTGCGCTGGCAGTAGGACCCTGTCAATTTACCTCTGTGCGGTAAGATTGCTGTCAATCACCTCAGGTTGGTGTTATTCCGCCCTAGACCATGACGCTGCCTCCACCGAAAGACATAATCTCCTAAACGCAGCAATTTTCCTCCCTCTCACCCCGATGACGGGTAGATCTTTCTTCTCCCTACCGGTCTTCATTTAAAGTTGTAAGCAGTGGTCTTTTCATACCCGTTTCCAACTGATTTCACGTGCATTTCATGCGAAGATTTGCAATGGCTACGATTTGGGGACATGATTCTTCAGATGAAAACTCAAGTGTATATAAATAAGTAAGATTTGGTTAACATTTGTCAAAGATTCCTATACAGTCGAAATACGTTTGGACCAAAACCTTAATATTTGAATTGTGGAATAGTGTTAAGAAGAGGAACGTTACTTATCTCAGTATTTGGTCATTGGTTAAAGGAAAATAAAAAATTTGCATGCATTATCAAATTAAATTTGGCTCACTTTCAAACGATTTCCCCTTCCATTTCACAATGATCGACTACATCATTATCAGTAAGGACTTAAGTCTGTTATTTCAGCACAAAAGACTACATTTATGGGATGTTAAAAGGCAACAAACCAAGTTCCACTAAGGTCATAACGTTTTCTCTAACATGTCTTTTTGTGTTCAGTTTACAAATAAGACCTAAATGATGATTGACTTGGTAGACCATCCTCTTCACATCCGAGGGGTCGGGATCACACCAAAAGACTTTAGAATTTATGAGTCGTTGCTTTCAGGCTTCAAACTCAGCATTATGAAGACAGGACACTGCTTAACTGGCTTTGAACTGTGACGTCAGATTCCAGGAACAAAAACATATTTCTGACCACACAGAGTCATCTTAATTGCTATTGACATCTACAATGAAAGGTAAATCCCCTGGTATTAAGTTCATATCGAAACTAGGCATAAGATCGAATTTCGAACAACATGCATTCTATTACTGTACTTATCATTAGGTAGTAACTTAAGGGATATACTAGTAATACAATGAATGCCAGTTCCTCATTTCACTTTCAAATTAATCATGAATTTGATCATAAAGAGCTGAATAACAAAGACAACATGAAGCTTGTTATCAGTGTTCGCAAATGAAAGCTTTGATTTTCACACATCTTGTGTGAAGACCATCGTGCGTGTTTTAATATATTGTACGTGTCTGCAATAGCTATTTACAGTCATTTGATATGAAAATTACATCAAATTCGTCTCCTTTTAAAATCAGCATACAAAATTTGAAAAAAATAAGGCATCACATAAAACGAAATCCTGATTTATGTTATAAAGACGCGAAATAGCCCGAGGAACATCAACGTTTACATAAAATCATAGTAATAAGGATACTATATCAGTTTGAGAGTTCATGAATTTGCATTGGAGTGACGTGTTGGTGTGTACAACAGGTGCTGAATTTGAACATCCTGGTTTGAAGTAGATAATAATGACTGCGTGAACGAGAGTAGTCCGCATTTTTTACTTAAAACAGTTTTTTTTCATCCAGGAATAGTATTTGTTGTATAGTTTTAAGCATTATCCTTGAGTTATAGAGTTTAAATTTCAACACAAGGTGTGCAAGTCACAATGTACCAATGGTTTTAAATGACTTGTTTAAAGGGTGCACTTGTTCCGTGCAAAGTCAAAATATATGGCTATATTGTATAGATGGAGATCTGCTGTCGAGCTGATTAACAAAACAACGACGTACACGTTCCTCATAATACAATCTCATAATTAGATATTTCCTAAAACACTGCTCTCTCTACGTTAAGTCACGGGTCACATATGTTTCTCTTGTCTATGACTTTCCTCTTCCAATGAAAGGTCAGAAGATCTTACCTAAACCAGGCCTGGCAGGCCTGGTTATTAAACAGATTACTAAGATCTTAATGAGACTGCATCAAGGAGAGTTTTTTTCCGAAATATTTTTCTTTGACTAACTGTGTACGATCCTTATATATTCTTCTAGCTACAATGTGATTGAGAATATGCAGGATATCCCATATATTGGATAATGATTGAAAGATAACTCAATTAATTTCACATTTCAAACAAGCGTCACCGTATGTAATTGGCCATAACAAGGTTTCAAAGCCAAGCATACTTCACATAGTAAGTCCAAGCAGTCTCTCCTTGGGAAGATGTTTGTAAGATGTAGCATGTGTTGCTTGTTGCTAAGAATCAGGTCAATTGGTACTAAGAAATCAGGGAAACGGGAACTGGTTGGTAACAGTTGATTGAAAAAGATCCTTCATTTAGCGTTTTGAAATGATTATTTTTAATTAGCATTTTTATGTAAGAAAACAATTGAAAATGTAAGCCATTTAGGAAAACTTGTTATCATGTTTCTAAATTTAGTCTTAATTTACTGCTTTGAAGGCCATTTAGTAGTTATAAGAAACGACGTTTTATCGATAATGTTTAATAATGCTTTTATCATCGTTACTCATGCAATGTGATGTTATTCCATAGAAATCGTTTTCATTTCATTTGTTCCTAGATTACCTAAGGTGGTTAGTGTTGAGTTGAAGAAATTATAACATTCTTATTATGTTTACTAGTCTTCCAAAGGTCACAGTTCCTCCATCACAATTTAATGTTGAAGTAAATCAATACAACGGCCTCTCATCCATGTTGTGTCTAACTATAGCATCGTATTCGATGTTTATAGATTTTTTCTTTGGTCCCTAACGAATACTTAATAAATCAACTGATGTCTGAAATACATACTTTCACAGAATAAAACAAGCACTCTTAGGTCAAACAAAACCGATGTTTTTAGATCATGGTCGTATGTAATACTGAATCAAATTGGTACATTTGGCTCAATCATGCAATATGATGTTAAAAGGACACGTGATATGATAAGCTATTGAAATACACTGTGGCTTTATTCCTCAATGGATTGCTGTTTTATTTAGAAAAAAACCACAATCCGATGATCATGTTAGATTTGTTATCTTTGCTCTGTGTCAGGTTTCTCTCTCTGCAATCACATATTACTCAACCATTTCTTAACCTGTGAAATAAGAGTATTTTCTTGTGTCAGCAATTAAGGATCCTGAAAAAAAACCCCAAATCTGATGATATGTTATCATCGTTCGGTGTCAATATTCTCTCTCCAATCTAAGATTACTAAAAAATTTCTTAAACTATGAGTCTTTCTTGTGTCAGCAATGAAGACTCGTCACTGGTTACATTCAAGGCTACTTAAACAGTCAGTCTGCGACTCGGTAACTTGCGCTCCATATCTCGATGAAAAAACATCTGTTCGAAATATATATGTTTTTGTTTTCAACTCATTTGATGAATATCTCACATCTTGATTTATATAGGCAAATGGTTTCTTTCATTTGGAAATAATGTTGAAATTATACATTCAACAAATCAACAGTTTCTAAGTAGGAATAGTTTACAAGTTTGACCTTTAAGAAAATAGTTCATCTTCACTTTTTCACCTTGTTTGTTTGAATTGTTGAATTTGTGTAGCATTTGATGTTTTTGTTTGTCTCCAAAAAATCATTAGAAAATGGAGATCAACGTGTATTACAATTTAAAAATAGAGCCATGGGCTCTGTAGCTCATCAGACTTTTTATAGAAATAGGTGTTTGGGTTTAGACCATGGGGTCATGGGCAGTGTAGGAAAGATAGCCTGTCCCAACGTCCGAGACGGGTAACTTTGGTTGAGGACGGGCTGTAAAATTAATTATTCCATCCTTGTGTCGGGCCAATTTTGTCTAGGAAAGAAAACAACAATGTATTTCTTAAAAGTTATTCACAATCAAATAAAAAAGGCCCATTGCCCATTTGGGGGTCAAGGGGTCACCGAACCTACAATTCAGAATCCCCATTGTCCAAGGAGTCTTCACACAATTTTTCAGCTCTCTAGACCTTTTGGAACTAGGGAAAAAGATGAAAGTAGGATTTTAAGGTTTTGACCCCTGTGACCCCATTTGGGGTCATGGGGTCACCAAACCTACAATTTAGAATACCCGTTGGCCAAGGAGTCTACACACACCTTTTCAGCTCTCTAGACCTTTTGGAACTAGGGAAAAAGATGAAATTAGGTTTTTTAGGTTTTGACCCCTGTGACCCCATTTGGGGTCATGGGGTCACCAAACCTACAATTTAGAATCCCCGTTGGCCAAGGAGTCTACACACACCCTTTCAGCTCTCTAGACCTTTTGGAACTAGGGAAAAAGATGAAATTAGTTTTTTTAGGTCTTGACCCCTGTGACCCCATTTGGGGTCATGGGGTCACCAAACCTACAATTTAGAATCCCCGTTGGCAAAAGTGTCTACACACACCTTTTCAGCTCTCTAGACCTTTTGGAACTAGGGAAAAAGATGAAATTAGGTTTTTTAGGTTTTGACCCCTGTGACCCCATATGGGGTCATGGGGTCACCAAACCTACAATTTAGAATCCCCGTTGGCCAAGGAATCTACACACACCTTTTCAGCTCTCTAGACCTTTTGGAACTAGGGAAAAAGATGAAATTTTTTTTTTAGGTTTTGACCCCTGTGACCCCATTTGGGGTCATGGGGTCACCAAACCTACAATTTAGAATCCCCGTTGGCCAAGGAGTCTACACACACCTTTTCAGCTCTCTGGACCTTTTGGAACTGGAGAAGAAGATTAAAATAGATTTTTAAGGTTTTGACCCTTGTGACCCCATTTGGGGTCATGGGGTCACGAAATCTACAATTTAGAATCCCCATTTGCCAAGGAGTATGCACATAAAATTTCAGCTCTCTAGAGTCATTGGTTCTGGAGAAGAAGTCGAAAAAGTGAAAAGTTTACGGATGGACGGACGGACGGATGGACGGATGGACGGACGCCGGACGCCATGCCATGCCATAAGCCCATCGGGTCTTTTAGACCTGATGAGCTAAAAATTAGAAACATCAGTAGGTGTCCATTGAATTTGTACTTCAGAAAATATTGATTATCCAAAACACAGTGTTACAGTACATTTGTTCACTGTCGAGGCAGCTTATTAATGTCAATCTTTGACATTAAACTGTTACCGTAATTGTGATAAGACTTGAGTTCCTTTAACTGTGCGTTGCCTACATATTTCATAAAGAAGGCTTTATTTGGACACGTCAGACATTATTTCAGCCTACTTGTAACAGCGGAATATATGAAGTGAATAACCTCTTTGCGAAGACAATGGATTTCTGCATTAAGAGAAAATGTATTTTTGAGTAAATTTGAAAGTTGCGTCCTGGCGACAGACTGAAATGTATGACATATGATTAAGCACTATCATCGGTCAATGGTATGATGCACATCTCTATTGCTTGATTAAATAGACCTTCTCTGCACTTCAGCGTTGACCAAACCTATTCTACGTCTTCTATTCACGGTGTTTTTTCATTCAATATGTAGAAAGCCAATGACAATGGATTAACAGAGTCACTGCTTTATAACATAATCTTGACGTGACAAAATATGGCAAGTTATCTTTAGTATGACATTCATACAGAATTTGTTTAATTTTAGCACAAAGGGAAGAAATTATAGGTTGTTCTGTGGTGCTACACTCCTCTTACTTCAAGAAGCAGTTACGCAAACTTTGATTAAAAGTACACACCTGCTGTCCGTCGTGATGTACGAGGTAACAGACTTAACTACTGTTATCTACTAACGAGAGCAAAGCCAGCTAATTATAGGTAATGTAAACAGACATATCCTTTCATGCTCTTGTGGTGCCTTACGTTTATAACATAAAAAGCTGGTTTGCATATATTTTATTGCTCGCTTGAAGAAATGTAATAGTGAACAAAATCCAGAAATAAGTCATGCCTTACTGTACCTGATTATATTGGATCCTACACCATATTATATTATATTATACCAAACGAATGTGAAAAATATACTCTCTTCAATTTTGTGTTGTTAAAAGAGTCTTGGTTTGTGAAACTGGAGTGTTCTCAAGTGGTCTATCAGCTTTCTCTTCATCTGTATGAGCGGATCAAAGCTAAGCACGCCATCAGTATGAAGATAATCAGAGTCAGAAGTGCCCAGGTATGTGACCTATCTTTGCAGCTCCTTCTGATGAAGGTGTGTAATGACGAAAGAGTTTAGCTCAATGACATGTGTGCTAATTTTATTTGAATGAAGCTAACGTAAACGTTTTATTTGATTATGTCACTGAAATGTAAAGTAACCATGGAAAAGAATGAAAAGTCGAAGTCAACATTTACATAAAAGTTCAAATGTTTATAAAGGCTTTTGAAGAAAATGACTCGACAATGGATAATTTAACAGAATATCAAAAGATCTAGTAAATGTTTAACAAACACATTTGACAGGGTTCATGACTTCTCTGGTAAATTTCATGTTCAACTTACACCCACTTTGAACAAAACGTTGTCATTTGGGAGTAACAACATAACAAGTATAACTTTTAAGTTATCTAATGTAATCTAGATGTCTGTTTATAAGTACAAATTTGACATTTATATCATACTCACGACGAAAAACCTAGCCCTTCAAATCTACTAATGATTGTAAATAATCTGACGCAATAGATGGTGTCTTTATCTCGAACCATGTTCAACATCGTGCTACTAACTCAGACAAAGGGTGACAGACAAACAGAAATCCGGTCTGAATGAGCCTGTTATCTGGCCTTGCTCTTTACATATTCAACATTGTGTTATATATCCGCCAAGTCGATGGCTGTTTTATTTTATTTGCTTTATTGCGCCCTTTTTATAGATATTAAGGCATGTTCTTACACAATTTTAAGTTTATTTAAAGTACTCAAATACTGATAGGCAAAAATACCTTGAATTTCTATTCTTTAATGTGTTAAATGATACTGTTTAATGATAGCAAATAGCATTTGACAGCTGAATAATGTTTTAAAAAGAATAAATTTACTTGAATATTGCTGTAGAACCATACTATGAGTTATTTGTTTTGTTTTATGTCTCAACTACACTGAAGTTGTGTTTTTTTCCTAGCTGAAACTGTAATACTCACTCTTTAAACTTGTAATGCACACCAGGACAGCATACAAACCAACACGCACCTGTTAGATGGGATTTGTTGACCAAGAAACTCAAAATAATCCCTTTCTCTGTCATAACTGATAAAATGAACTTTTGTTTAGCAGTCGGTATTCTAGTGAAGGTTTATGATGATATGATGAATGACTAGCCCTTAATTTCTTTCCATTCACATTAATTTTAGGAGATTTTGCAGATATTTGTTACAAAGCAGAATTTGACCTAAATCATTTGCAGCATCAAACAAACCCGATCGCAGACCTGCAACCTGTTCTCTTTCTATAAGGAAACAAACAAAGTTTCAACATGAAACTTTTTACTCATGAAGATTTTACTTACAACATATAATGAATATAATCATGCACACATACATGTGTTTGATACAACACGACAAACGCCAGATGTTCCTAAAGAAATATGCCAAGTGATAAGAGCTTTACATGTATACAAATGACCTCCTACGTAGATGAGAGATAGAAAGTTCTTCGTAGATGATAGTATCTTCTACTCTTAAGGCTTATTCTTACATACTCTTAATGAATACTTTATTACACGCATGCTGCAGCCTTTTGAAAACAGACTTTACTATACATGTTCTGTTTCTAAAAGGAAATAAACAAGTTTATTTTTACTCACATATGTAAATAATTATAAAACACACATACATGTGTTTCATACATCACGACAAACGCCAGATGCTACAATAAAAATACGCAAAGTGATAAGAGCTTAATTACATGTATACAAATGACCTCCTACGTAGATGAAAGATAAAAAGTCCTACGTAGGTGATAGTTTCTCCTACTTTGTCTCTCCTACGTACATAAACAAATAGGCTTATCCTTACGTAATCTTAGTGAATACTTTATTACATGCATGCTGTTGTTTATTTGAGCCTTTGATAAATATTTTTGTATTGAGTAACGAACTGTATCCATGTAGGGTTATGGTTTATGATTTTAGTTCTTTTTGCTCGGTTTTATGTCCTACTAAACACAAAAGCTGTACTTTTTCTAGGTGTAATAAGAATTCATTACATCGTTCACTTACTTGTGATACATACCTGGAAGAAAAACATGCTACCTGTGAGATGATGTATATTTACCAGGTAACCAAAGTTATGTATGTGAAATTCTTATGGCAAACCTAAAAATATATTAAAATCACGATGTACTTGAGTGTCCTTTTTAGCTTTAATCCTTTTTTAAGGCAGTGAAGCATATTAGCAGTTGATAAGCTAATAATGCTACAGTTTATCGTGGTACGGTTTTGATTGAACACACGCCCTTTACTTCTATCCATTCACAACAAGCTTAGGATTTGGATAGCATGAACAGATTGTTTTTTTCATGGGGCAAAAGCTAAAGATTTAAACGAATGCTCATCTGTTTCTGAGATCTATGATCTGGCAGAGGTATACTAACTATGTAGATATAAGTAGATGTAATAGAGTCCAAAATACAAATTATTTAAAATAATTATTCTTTCATGTTTATTTGCAAATTGGGTAGACGACTCATTTTTTTATTGGTTTATTGGTTAGTAGACTTGATATATATAATAGGTTGTAATAAACCTCCTTAATTTTCTGCATAAATAAGCTCTTTCAACACCTCATTGGTGTAATATTTGTCCATTCATCAAATCTTATAATAAACAAATCCTAGAGGTTACTGATATATGATATTTATTCAAGGCCGCGAATCATTTTACATTTGGATTTCAACAACGCATGTTTGATAGATATAATTTTGATGTTAATTTTAGAAATAAAACACATCCTGGATGACAAATTTATCGTTGGACTCATGTAAAGAATCTTATCTTTGTTAGGTAATGCACTTGAAATTTTGGAAACTTCTAAATTTTGTTTTAGACGGGTTGGATGAGCCACTAATGAATTTCTCTAAAACTAATTACAAACATCTGTCCTATATGGACTTACTAAGATGATCGACTTTAAATTGTATCCGATAATCTGAATATGAACTGAAGATGACTCTTAATCAGTACATGCCAGAAGCTCCTTCAGATGAAAGTGTGTGATGACGAAAGATTTAGCTCAGTAAAATGTGTGCTGCATGGTTGCTGTACTAATTTAAGGGATCAGGTAGATACCTACCTGTCAAGCGGGGGTTTTAACAAATTTATTGTCATTAATATTTCAAAGAAAGATAATTTCAAAACAAGAAATTACAATGCGTGTTTTCCTAATGGTTGTACCTTTTAGAAAAAGAGCATGGCATTACTGAAATTATTCGTTTGATTTTGTATATTTTGGAAAATAAATCATTTATGGTTAGAAGGTGTGTATCAGGAATATATGAATAACCCATTTAAAGCACACGAAACACTTTTTTCACGAGTTCCCACAATGTCTGTACGCATCCTGTCAGTAAATATCGAGGAGATACCAGATATACCTGGGTTTTTTCTACTCGGGAAGAAACGCACCCATTGATAATCTTGTTGCACGCACCTGATTTAAGTGCAATGTAAACATCTTTACTTCATAAAGTCACAATGAGCGTACACATCCAAGTCATGACCTTACATATGTTTTACTTAATGCATGACGCAATGTCATTGTTGGAAATGATGTTTATAATTAATTTAAAAGGCTTAACCGATTTCCTAAGTTGTTTGTATATCTTTTGAATTTTTTTCAATATCCTACATTCACTCAAAAGTACAAAGGTATTTGGCAGGGTTGATTCATCAAGAAGAAAGTTTCACGTCCAAGCACATCACAGGGTGTGTAACAGTACGTGCTGGTCTGTTGTTGATCTCCCTGTGTCGGTACAAGCACTGTCAGTCTGGATGGAGGAGCTACTGGATACTCTTTTTCTGATCTTGGAAAATCTCAAGCTTGCCAGATGAAAAAGAAAACCTGTCATGCAGCAGAAATATGAAATAAACTTAAGTAATGTTTTCTCGAAATACACCTTATAGATTTAAAAAATAAATTTGAGAAAATTTATAAAGTTTTTTTATTTGTAAAATAAGAACATTATTCCGGATAGCAGCTTGTATTCATATTATCATGTGAATCATTAGAGTGCGACGTTTTGATGACGAATCAATCATGCCAGAACATAACAAGAGAATCTCCATCGCAACGTCTCAGGTTACAGATGTTAGAATTCTGAATACTTGTCCATACATCATTATTTCTTTTAACTTACAAAACCCGCATCCTGATAAACTACTTTATGTTAGTATGATAAATCACAGTATGTATAACTTTCTATCAATTTCAATTTTCATTCCACGTTACCCCAAGAGACCAACAGATATGTAGACGTATAGGTCATTGTACAACCAAATCCACCGGCCATACACCTGCATATTGCGTGCTGTAAAATGATTATATTTATGATGAAAATGAACCCATTAACTTTGTTAGAGAATGAAAACAAATAAAGAAACCTATTGTTTGATGATTTACATTCTGTTTTGATGTGCTTATTTTCTACCCTACATGCGATTGCATGTATATTTCAGTCAATGGAAATTTACCCCAAAGACTTACATAAGAAATTCAATTTATGTCCTTTGTGTTAAATATCGAAAGCATTTTCTGAGTATAACATATAACATCAGGTTAGAAAGGGTTCTAAGATCAATAAAGTACAAGTCATCACTAGACTGAATCCTTTCTTATCTAAAGACATTTCAAATGGGTCGAATCTGATAGAACTTCATGTATGGTGTCTGTTTTCATGCAGGTTAATTCTTAGGCACAAGGCAGTACCGAATGCTCTTGAGGGATAGTCAGAAGGGTTTATCAGATTAGCAACAAAGATTTGTGAATAAAAACTTTTTTCTGGGTCAGTTGTCAAAAGTATCAGTACAATGAACATCCGATAATATCATTATATATAACGATATTCGGTTACAGTCATCAGTTACTTATTGTCGGCTCTGGTTTGGATATCTGCACATAATGACATCAATGAAGACAATCATTATATCTCACAGTTAAACTGACATTACTAAATTATATCTCACAGTTAAACTGATATTATTACATTATATCTCACAGTTAAACTGATATTACTACATTATATCTCACAGTTAAACTGATATTACTACATTATATCTCACAGTTAAACTGATATTACTACATTATATCTCACAGTTAAACTGATATTACTACAAGTGGAGCCATGAGAAGCTGTATGGGCTAACTGAGAACATAGTGAAATTTGTAACACGCTGGAACCAGACATTTTGATTGGTTTAAATATCTATTCAACGAGTCTCCATAAATGATTTACACTGTCTGAAGAACGAAGGTTGCGTTTCTTATGCAAGTTGCTTGGTGGTATCAAAAGGATGTTATCAATTGGTAGAGTCCGATGAAACAAGATTGTAATAGACTAAAGTGTTCTCTTAGGCAAGAATTCATTTATTCAAAAATGAATATTTGAAAAGTTAGAGTCAATACTGCGCTTTCAGGTTTTTGACGAAATATTTATACATAACAATGCTGATGTTCTTAAAAGAAATAAATAATTGAAACATTATAGAAATTACCCCGCTAACGAAAACAACGTACCTATCTGCAATAGCTATTACATTCACTTTATTTAGATTTTTATCTCCTTTCAAAACAACTATTCAAAATTTGAAACAAATGAGGTAATCACATAAAACGAAATCCTGATTTATATACTAGAGTTACAAAATACCCCGTGGAACAACAACGTTTACATAAAATCATAGTAATACAGGATATTATATCAGTTTGAGAGCTAATGAATTTGCATTTGAATGACCTGTTGGTGTGTACAGCAGATGCTGAATTTGAACATCTTGGTTTTAAGTTGATAATAATGACTTTACACTTGAAACATGTTTTATAATCGAGGAATAGAATTTGTTGCATACGTTAAGCAAATTGGAGAATTTGAATTCCTTTTCATTCAACACTAGGTGTACAAAGTCACATTATTCCAATTATTTTAAATGACTTGTTTAAAGGTGGCACTTGTTCTGTGCAAAGTACATATATGGCTGTATAAATACAACAACGAAAGAGTATGTACACGTTCATCATGACAAATTTCCTAAAACAGGGACTCTCTACCTCAAGTCTGCCACGGGTCATATATATTTCCCTTCTCTTTGACTTTCCTCTTCCATGTATATAACCAACAGAGACCGGCAGATCTAACCTAAGCCAGGCATGGGTATTAGGAAATATTTTACTAAGATCCTAATGACACTGCATTGAAGAGAGTTTTTGAGATTTTGAGTAATTTTCTCTGACTAAGTGTGTAGGTGAGAATATGCAGGATGTCTCTTGTAATGAATAATGATTGAAAGATAACTCAATTAATTTCACATTTCAAACAAGCGTCACTGGATGTAATTGGCCATAAAAGGGGTTTCAAAGCCAAGCATACTTCACATAGGAAGTCAAAGGAGTCTCTCGCTTGGGCAGAGGCTTTGGAATCAGGTCAATTGATGCTAAGAAATCAGGGAAATGAGAACTGGTAGGTAACAGTTGATTGAAAAAGATCCTTCATTTAGCGTTTTGAAATGATTATTTCTAATCGATCAGTATCTTATATAAGAAAACAAATGCCAATGTAAGCCATTTAAGAAAACATTTTATCATGTTTCTAAATTTAGTCTAATATACTGCTTTGAAGGCCATTTAGTAGTTATAAGAAACGACGTTCTATCGATAATGATTGGTAATGTTACTACCAACGTCACTCCTGCAGTAAACTCCATAGAAATGGTTTTCATTATTCCTGAATTACCTTGGGCTGTTAATGTTGAAGACATTACAACATTCTTATCATGTTTACTAGTCTTCCATAGATCACAGTTCCTCCATCATAATTTAATGTTGAAGTAAATCAATAAAACAGGCTCTCGTTCACGTACTATTTAACTATAGCATTGTATACGATGTTTATGGACTTTTTCTTTGGTTCCGAATGAATCACATGTACACGATAAATCCCATAATACCTTGGATACAAACTAACATAACCACACTCCTTGGTACAATTAAACGATTATTGTCATATCACAGGTATGTAATACTGAACCGAGATGGTCCAATGTGCTCAGTCATGTAATGTGTTGGTAAAGGGAGACGTGATATGATGTTATTTGAATTCACTGCTACAAAACTATAACTGCTTCAACTATAAAGGATCATGATTAATAACAATCAAAGCTACTTGTGCAGACATTCTGCATCCGGTGAACATGCCATAAATATTCCTTTGAAAAACACCTTTTCGATTATATATGTTTTTGTTTTCAACGCATTTGTTGAATAAATCACTTCTTTTATATGTTAATGGGTTTTTTTCATTTGAGAGTATTGCTGGAAATATACAATCAATAAATCAACAGTTTCTAGGTAGGAAGAATCTACGAGTGTGTGACCTTTAAGAAACTCGTTCGTCTTCACTTTTTCACCGTGTTTGTTTGAATTCTTAAACTTGTGTAACATTTAAAGTTTTTGTCTCTTATCATGATGTCAATTATCAGAAAACGAAAGTGAACATATATTTCAACTTGAATAAAATAGAAATACTAGTAGGCGTTCACAATATATATCCAGTAAATATGTATTTCAGCATATATTGATTCTCCAAAACACGTTTGGGTACATTTGTTCACTGTCGAGACATCTAATCAATGTCTTTTTTTTACATTGTTCTATTCCCATAACTGTGCGAGAACTTGAGTTTCTCCAACTGTATGTTGCACACATATTTCATACAGGGGCGTTATGTATTAGATATGAGGGTCGTACCGGTGTTTGCATTTTTTGAATAACCGAATATAGGACCTACTGTGAACAGAGTTTACCAGGAATGTATGAATAACCTCTTTACGAAGAAAATGGATTTCTACGTTAAGAGAAAATGTATTTCAGGAACGTTGCATCTTGGGGACAGATTGATATGTATGACATCGGATTAAGCATTATCATCGGACAATAGTATGATGCACAACTCGATTGCTTGTTCAAATAGACCTTCTCTGCACTTTAGCGTTATCCAAACATTTTCCTTGCCTTTTATTAACGGTGTTTTTTCATCCAGTACCTAGAAAGCCAATGACCGGAAAACAATGGATTAACAGAGTCACTGCTTTATAACATAAGCTTGACGTGCTGACTCGGTTTCCGTGCATTAATGGCGTGTATTGACCAGTGTGGAAACTATTCAAATACCTCGAGGCCCTTGTATATGACAAATTAGAACATAACATGATTTGATAGCATCACACCTGAAGTCGGTTATTAACACATGGGTTCGAATCATTGCTTGGACCTTTCAATCATATAGTTTCGTTTTTAGTTGTGACTTTAATAACCTTTGAAGGTTCAACTGTGGCTTCCTGCAAAATATCTCTCTGGTTCGTCACACAGGGAAAACATCATCTATCCTTCTATCTGTTAGACTGCCCACCAAAAATATTCTTATTATCAATCACGCATTTATCAACCTTAGTTTGTCACTTTATAGATTTGCACAAATCATGCAAGGTATAATAAATAACAAGTACATTTAAACTAGTGCTCGTAAGGAAACTATACACTATACACCAATATTGCAATAAAATTCTAAAAACTCAAAATGAAGTTACACACCCTACTGAGTCATGTTACACGTGTAAAGACTCATCCTTTCTTCGAATAAAGATCTACACATGTTAACGTTAACGTGTGATGTTAACGTTATATCTGAAATTCCCCTTTCTTAAGTAACACGAAATGCAAGTGCATTTTGACTGTATAACAACAGCTAACATGAAACCTTAAGGTCTGGTCATACAGCCCAAAAGTCGCGTAAACGCATGAATCACGCACACGATTCGAGTCTTACGCGAAACATGCGCGATTTGCGCATTTCATCAGTTTGTCCGACGTGGAACCTCCGTAGATGTCCGTCGGTGTTAGCCGGATCGGCGCTTTACGCGATTCCGAGTTTTCAGCAGCTCAAAACTCGGCTTCGCGTAAAAGTTAACGCAGTACTGCGCTGTTTTACTTAAGTTTTGCGTAGTGTGCGTAGTTCTTACGTGGACAGTTAGCGAAATATGCGTGGAATGTCAGTGATCCTTCGCGAACATGTTGCCGCTATCGCGTTCATCGACAACTTTCCATTGACGACTAGCAGACATACGACGCATGGTTCGCGCATATGTGCCCGTTGTGTGCAGTTCATACGTGAATCATGCGCGATTCATACGCAGTTAATAAGTGCAAGTGCGTAGATTTTGCGTGGTTTTACAGCGGACCTTTCGTCGCTCACAACCACGTATTGGCCCTGTTTGCGTGTAAAGGGAGGTCGCATCTAGAACGAGGCTTTTGACCTCGATCTGGGCACCTCCGTCTTACGACGACGCCATAAAATTCGCTTTTCACTAATTGAAGTAACTTAGCTCTAAATAAGAAGGTGACATTGACGTAATTCCACTTTTAAATTGGAGGTTGGTCATTTATGAATTCGTTACGAGTAATACTTACCGATGTCACATTATGAGTATGTTTATAACAGTACATATATCGGAGCTTGATATGGCTATGTGCACGTGAATTACCTTGTTATATATTGTATATTACCTGTATCGATGTCTCCCGTGCTTGTGCTCTTTTCGTAGTTCTTGCGCAATTCATCGGTGATTTTTAATCGCGTAAATCAGTGAAAATGGTCAAATTCTCGACGGACAGGCACGCACAAGCAAACTTTGTGCGTGATTCGTGCGTTTACGCGACTTTTGGGCTGTGTGACCAGGCCCTTAGTAGCACAGCAGTACAAGGAATAAAATATTGATACCATGTATGACTTCAATTGAGAGAAAGAGGGCTGTCCATGCCATATTACTGAACAAGGAGTTAACAATATTTCATCAGATTATTGCAACAACGTATATGAAGCTCTTTTGATATGTAACAAATGTTCTTCTATTTATGCACTTCCCCCTCGCTTTGTCTAACAGGCTGTATACTTTCTTTTGAGCACTTTTTTATATTGCGCAGTTGTCCACAGTTGCCATAAGCCCAGCTCCAGTTACACAATGATGAACTGTTATTCATTGATAGTAAAGGCCACAGTTACTTTATGTTGAAAGGAATGACATACTTTGACTAAGATAATATTCTTAGGAACTGGGATTTATTTTCAGATTAAAATTACATGTGTATGATACAATTAAGTGTTTTGTTTCAAAAAAAGAAAAAAATCTTCATTTTCAGAATCTTTTTTTTAGTGACAATTTTTTACATCTAGATTTGGAATTACGAATCTCTCATGGGTGACAATTTATTCTTTTTGTTCCGAATTGTCTCTTTTTCTAAAGATTGATTTATTTTAATTCACATCGATTTGTTACTATCTTCTCTTTTCATAATGGTTTTCATTTTTCTAAACAGATATGAGTCGCATATGCTTACAAAGCATACAATCTTCAAACACAAATCCAAAGGGAAAGAGCGAAACATGTTTATACTAATGATGACCGATCGGAAAAGCAAAGCACTTGCAAACACGTGAAACGAGCCAAAATCAACAACATTAGGAGTACCATGTCTGTTTATAAAGCTTTATCAATCTTTTTTTTTTAATGTGTGTAAATGTTTATTACTACATAATAACTAAAGCTATCATGACAACTGATCAAATATGAAATATATCTTCAATTGATAATAACCTATCATCATTTAATCAATTTTTCACTTTCGACAACTACAACTGCTTTTACCAAAGTGAATACTAAACCTTAAAATGAAAGTGTTTGCTTCAGAAAATAATTTCAGGTTATCTTTACTATGATATTCACTTTTTATTTTATCCGTAAGGGAAGAAGTGATAGGTTGTTTTGTGATACTACATTTCTCTTACTTCAAGAAACGGTTTTACAAAATTGGTCTGATTAACTGTACACACGTCGTGTCCGTCGAAATGGATACGGTTAAAATGTTTACCTTCTTTTGTTTACTAACGAGAGAGAAAAACCAGATAACTATAATTCCATATACGGGCATCATATCATGTTCTTGTGGTGCCTTATTTATATAACAATTTATATAATGTATGTCATTTTTGGAGACGTGATAGTGAACCAAATCCTGAAATAGGTTAATCCTAACGAAACATATTCTATTGGATCCTTTAGCATATTTCATAATGTATATTATGTAACAAAAGAATATAAAAACTGCTTTGTTCAAAGATTTTCCAAGGCGGTTAATATGAGTTGTACACATGAACTCAAGAATGTTTAGTGGTGCTATATCCCACTGGCTTAAAGAAATCGTTCCACTTAATCTATCGACTATATGTTCACAACTGCTGTCAATCTAGATGGATGAGCAAATTACCTAATAGGGACAACTTAAATATGGTGTCTAGATGACGGCCTTCCCTCGCTTGAAGAAACATGATAGTAAACAGTATACTGAAATAACAAAAATCATACAAAAGAAAATTTAATTTGGTCGATTTCTGTATTTAACGAATGTACTGTACTGTATTGTCATAATTTCTTTTGTTCGGACAGTCTTGGTTTCTTTTGGAACTTGGAAACTTTGTTTGAACGAGTTTCCAAGGAAGGTACATAGCTGTACACATACACTGGAGTATTCTCAAGTGGTCGTTCAGCTTTCAAGTGATGTGAAAACTATATTAGAGGATCAAAGCTTAACTGTGTGTCCAGGGAGGTGATTTATCTCTCGCTATGTCAGCAGCTGCTCCAAATGAAAGTGTGTGATGACGAAAGAGTTCAGTTCAATTAGAAGTACCTTATTTTTATTCGAATGATGCGTATATAAAAATTTTGTTTCATTATGTCACAGTGATGTAAGTAGTTCCACTATGTAGAATTGTGTTCTCTTGACAACTTGGTACTCAATCAAGTCCCATGTTCAGGTTTTATAGTAATTAACTTTTCCTGTTTGTGGAAACAATCAAGCACTGGGCCAGCTCTCCATTTTCATATTTTATATTCAAGCTTGCACCATATTCAGCTTCAATATTATACTATTCTAAGAAAAAATTTAGTCTGCATTTTTTACACAAAATACCTACAGAATTAACTAATAACAACCTTCATCGTGAAGCAAAATGAAAATCTCAAATACAAATTCTAATCAATAACATAAAAGGGGGTTAAGAAAATGTTATAACAGTTTACGATAAGGAATAACAGGGCTTTATACCAGCTCTTTCAAAAGGAAAGAATAGATGTTAAAGAAATAAATTTGATTTGATAAATTTTCTTTGGTAATTTTGTATATATCTTAAAATTTCAAATTTGTTACAGAGTTCTTGCTCCTTACATATTCAACATTGTTGGGTTATATATCAGTCAACAGTCGATTGCTGTGTTATCAGATTTGCAATATAGTGCCCTTTATATAAATGTTAAAGCTTATTCTTACAAAATCTTAGTGAAGACTTCATTACATATAAACATACATACCAGCAAAAATGTGTTTCCAATTGATTACAAATTGCAATTCACAGCTAAAATAATGCTGTTAATTTGAAACTGATGTTATTGATGTTTCTTTTAGAAAGAACTTACTTGAATATTGCATTGTATCGCTGTAGAGCTCTATTATGAGTTATGCTTTTAGTAAGTTTTGCTGTGTTTTATGTCTGAACAAACACTGGAGCTGTATTTTTTCCAGCTGCAATAGTAATTCTCACACTGTAAACTAGTAATACACACCTGGATAGTATACATGCCAACACGCACCTGTAAGATCGGATTTAACGACCAAATAACTCTGAATAATCTATATGCGGAGTCTTTTTGCGTATACACTAGAATGTTGCAGATGATATTACAAATAAATGAACATTATACTCTACTTTATTTCCCCATTAAACTCTTTCTCTTTTATAACTAATAAAATGAACTGTTTGTTTGCCAATCGGTTAGCTAGTAAAGCTAGCTTTTTAGGTTTATAATGTTATGTACAAAGATACGCCCTTTGTTTCTTTTCATGCAAAATAATCTTTTTTGCAGACTGTGATACTATGTCATTCATCATAAAGTCTCGCCATGTCATCAAAACGAGTAATTGGCCTCGTTTACTGTAATAATCATGGGACATACACTAATGATCAAACGAATGCTAATCTGTTTCTTATTGAGATATTCTAATAGCATAATTACACTGACTATGTCGGTAATGTTTAGTAGATGTAATAAGGTCCAAAATACTTATGCTTTTAACGAATGATTCTTTCATGTTCATTTGCTAGTATCATTGAGTAACAGATTTTAAAACCGAACTTAACACCCTTCAGATATCATCAAGTCGGAGAGTCTTTCAACACTTAAATGTTATTTTGGGAGTAAAATATTTCAACAAATAATGAAAATTACTCTCCCTTCCGAGATCTTACAACAATCAAATCCCGGAGAATCCTGATATGAGATTTATTTACTTTATTAAAGGCATATGAAGAATAATACATTTGGATTTCGATAACCGTGAAGGATAAAGTATATTCAGGTATTGATTTGAGAAAAGAAAAATATCCCAAATGACAAATTTGTTTTTGGTATAAAAAAATTATTATATGTACACTTGAAAATGTCCATAGACTAAATTTGTTTTTCAAACGGTTGTAGGTGCCAGTTATGAGTCTTCCCGAAAATGCTTAAAAGCTTAAAACTGTTAAACACCTACGAAGCTCCAGAAGGGAAATGGTAAAAAATATATATTATTACGTACGTACGTAATATTATCACGTACGTACGTGATAATATTACGTACGTACGTAGTAAAATAACACGTACGTACGCGTTATTATTACGTACGTACGTAGTAAAATACCACGTACGTACGTAATATTATTAATTACGTAGTACGTACGTAATAACTAAATTTGAATGTTGTAAGCTAAGGAGCTGTCGATAGAAACTTATTTGAGTGAACCCAGCTCTGTCATGAATTCAGAAAATGTATATTTTGATTGATAAGTGAGAGGTCAGATAAGAAATAACATAGAGTATTATAAGCAGTCAACACACAGCGTGTGTAGCAAGTGATAACACAAACCACGTGGTAGGTAAATGTTGAACACAGCCCCACTAAGCTCTAATAAACATTTAATTTCTTATCTTGCAATCTCATTAGAAGGCGATTAAGTAGCAGTGGTCTTTTCGCAAAACCTATAAGTAGCCTATCAATAATCTTGGATATATATATACAAGAAATAGAGCGTGGTTCAGTTTAATTTTTTTGAGTTATCTCCCGTTGTACGGTTATTGCAGTTCAAAACGTAAAGAATGTTCATGAGACAGACATTGGACATAAACAAAGGACTCATATTTTCGTCAGCAAACATTATACAACAAGAGTCTTTAGTGAAAGTTATGAAAACTCAAGATTGTATCTAGCCTTCTAAGCGGTCATAGGCAAGAATTGATGTATCGACAATTCTTGAATTGCCGGCTACATTAACAAAATGTCTTCTGAAAATACTTCTGACCTAAACTATATTTGTAAAACGACGTTTTATAACAAAATAACAATATCTATGGAAACACTCACTTTGTGAAATGTCCAATAGGAAAATGATATATACTGTAGATCCTTGAATAATTAACAAGCGCTTATTAATTTCAACCACCGATTTGACATTTAAAAGCCATGCAATTATTCTTTTCGAAGCCATAATATGTGTTTCTATGTTGAAAAAAATTAAACAAAACCATCATCATCGTGAATTTTGTATGGAAACACTGAAATAGACTCTCTTACCGTTTTCAAAATATGCATAAGGCAGGCGATTATTCATTTTAACGACACCTTAGACCCGGCCTATACTGAAAGTAGGCGATAATTAACGACAGGCGATTATTCAAGGGTTTACGGTATGTCGTAATTGAAGAACAGGCTACGTTGATTGATCGCCGTCTACAATAAGTGTTTGCATTTGTCGGTAACTTGCTAAAGATTACATTACTCTTATTGAAGGCCGAAGAAATTAAATCAAATAAGTTATATTTTCCTAAGATTATGCTCCTTATCATATCACCTTACAAGCATTTGCAACAGCATTTGTTAAAATATGGCCTCTTAATAACGCAAAGGACCTTCATTTTTCATCACCATATCATATTTTTTTATCGAGGCATTGCTTTTTGAAATATTGATTTTAGCAGAGAAATATAGAGCAATATGAAGTAATCAGCGTATAAATATCATAAACTTTCAGTAAAAAATAGAATTTGTATAGATAAGTATATTTTGATTGGTTCGGAATTGACTCATTTAAATTAACTTCACGTTGTGAAATCAAAAAGAAAAAATATTTTTTCGCCAGGTTATAACAAATGTAGTCACATTCGAGCAACAGTAGTCAGTCAAACTGTCATATCCAAGGAAGGAAACTCTTCATTCAGAAGAAACTATATTTTTATTTCGTAGTGTCATCAAGGATGATACGTAAAAAAAACGGGTTTATCTTTAAAACAAAACATCATTTAGACCGATATTATACAGTCAAATATTTTATGTAAATTTATTTGTTTGCATCACAAGTTAAGTGAAAATTTGAGTTTAACTATGAGTTTACTTATAGTATAATGATTGTTCCTGAAAAATTAGCTAATTTAAGAGCACATGTAGTCACATAAGCTTCATATTCTTGCAGAAAAATACTTATCATTCTTTTCAGTTGACTCGCAAATTATGATTTGACTAAAGCAACTATTCTAAACATTATTAAACGTCGAATATTCGACATTTGTACAAAAAAAGGAAACTGTCAACTGTCATGTCCACATAAATTACGACAAAATTTGTAATGGTGGTGATTTCATAACAAAATGACTATTGTAAATTCTTGTGTCAAAACTTTTATACGAGAAATGATTAGTATATTGTATAATACATTGACATTAAAAAACAATTTATCAAATTAAATTGGATTTCACTCAACCTAAATGAACAAAGTATTAATCATGTGGAGAAAGGAGAAAGCTATTCGACTGTTGAATTAAATCCTCAGGGACCTTTTGTTGAGATTATTATCTTCTCTTTCCATATCACAATTTACGCATTTTCAAGTCGTATTATAACTACAATTCAAAAGATTCGACAAAGCATCTTTCCAGGGTCCCAGAACAGTTTGTCCATCACTAGACATCACTTAATTTAACTTCAAACGGGATCTTCTCATTTCTGCTATCAGTTACATCAACTTTCTCGATACTACTCTATCAAAAATCTTTAGGTTCAGCTGAAGGGTTTTTTCGATTTGTGCAATAGCATTTCTGTCATCTGAATGCTTACGTCGATACAGACGTAGTCCTTTCAAAATGCGTTTCAGATGTCTATTGCTTACTACTATCCGGTGTTTTGCAGCTAGGAAATAAAGCATTTCAGTCTTGTTAAAACCCAGATCGAAGTAGAGTCGAACAATTATGTCCCTCTCCATGTTTAGATGAACTTCCTTCTTCAATGCTAAAGTATCACGTACGTACGTATTAGGTTACTACGTACGTACGTATTATCATTACGTACGTACGTGATATTTATTACGTACGTTCGTGATGATATCACGTACGTACGTAATAATAACACGTACGTACCTAAAAAATTATTTTGTTTACCATGTCCCTTCTGGAGCTTCGTAAACACCTGTACTATGTTGAAGAGAAAAACACTGTTCATACTAAGATGGCCGACTTTAGATGTTCGGAAACAAGCCGAAAATCAATAATATAAGAAATACCTTGACTCTACATGTTGATCAGAACATAAACCATTGTCTAGTCATCTTATTTTTACAAATATGAAAGCTTTCTATATATCTAGGTTGACAAACAACATCCTCAAGATGTAAGCAGAAACAGCGTATTGTGTAGATGTTGGTACATGCGTATGGCTTTCATTAGCAGTTTCATGAAATCTATCTGGCTACACAGTTTCTATCAGTTTGGATGGATGAGGCAACATACTCTACTACTTTGATCTTCAAACAAGAAAGCGAATTCCAGAAATATCCTTATCATGTTTGTGTGATACTTAGAATAATGTTACAGGTGTGTGCATTTAAGATACATTTTCCCTGCTCATATCATGAACGTGAATGTTGGAAAAATATACGAATATCATAACTTTTGACATCAAACAACATGTAAACAACATTCATCATACATTATTCTAATAGATCGATATCTTCAAAGTATCAATGAATATCCGATGGTCAGAATATGCTCTAAAGCAGACTGATAATATGTCTACGTCAGAAGCTCCTTCAGATGAACGTGTGTGATGACGAAGGAATTTAACTCATTACGTGCATTGGTTGCTGTGTTCAGGGGTCAGGTAGGTACGTACTTGTCAGGTGCGCGTATAGATAAGTTAAAGTGGCATTAATACTTCAGATGAAGATAATCTCAAGACAAGAAATTTTCATCAGTGTCTTCCTATTGATAATACCTTCAAATATATCATGTGTGTTTGTCAATACAGAATCAATAAATGCATAACTCGTACATAACCAAACAGATGGATAATATTATCCTTTACATTCCTAGTAAATATTTCTCCTTTCTAAATTCTGCTCTGGATTTTGGAGGTATTGCAGTACAATTTTTTTTACCATAATACACTTGATGACACACGGTAATCAAACTATGTCACAACCAAACATCTTAATTTAACAAAAATAAAAAAAAACCCATTTTACATCTACTGCTTGTAAACTCCATCGAATTCTCCATGCCAACTAATGTCAGCTGACTCTTGTCTCTGGACATCTGAAGACTGTGAATACCAGTAATTCTACATATCAAATTTCAATAATCGCAGCTGAATGTCAGACCATTTGATCATGATGCTCATATTTCAGACAAACGATGACATAAACACCGTAATCTCGTCTGAATGGGCTGGTGATTGTGCCGTTGGTCACACGTCCAGAGTAATTCAAACGCTGACAGGTAATTTATTAGTTAGACAAATCTACACACAAGGATGTTGTGGTTTATCATTTTGAGTTATCAAGTATTCCGATATGAAATGCATACCCGTAGGATACACGGGTCTACCTCCCAAACATGCTGTCAGTTTATCACACTTCATATGTAAGCAACATGGACAGGACGAGTAGCTTGCGGGGTTCGAATCCGCATCTTTAAACTTATCATAATTGGTTAAGCTATGCGAATCAAATTCCCAAATCATGCCCATAAGACCTGACCCAACTTATTTAGATATCAGATTTTCTTAAAAAGTTAACTTTCTTATGAAACGATTGAGTGGTTTTGTATTCAACGAGCAAGACCTGAGTAAAGTGTTATATTCATTACTCGCCAATCGGTAAACATGTGTTGCTATTACATAATATATAGTACATTGTGGGTCTATTGTTCAAAAAGTAAGTTAAAAAGTTTTTTTGCCATTCATAACATAAAAAACCTTCCTTTTGAGACTCTTCAATACTTCAAAATGTTCTTTTCAGTTTCAAATCAACAGTTATTTCCTACTCGTGATACACCAGGGTGAGCCATCTGTGAATAAATAAATAGCAATTGCTTTGCGTCAATCTGATTTGCTGAACACGGTAATAGAAGTTCAGTTCATACCTCCATAAACTTAATTTCGTGACGTCACATCATTTTAAGCCACGCCCATCGACGGAACTATTTGTAAACAAGTTACGTTTTTCTAAAAATAGCAACACTTTGTGCAATGCCACTTCTTGAAAGTAGGTAAATAAAAAATTAACATAATTCAGTATGAAATAATTATTGTTGTCAAAGGTTTTTTCATAATAAACAAGAGAGCTCTATCAGAAATTACAACCGATCGTGTTCCACCCCACAGAAGGCAAATGTCATTGTTCAATGCTCTCGCGGCCGTTCCAGGGAGGTTGGCAAAGTAATGTCGTTAAGTTCATGAACAGAGTTAAGCTTGGCTCCTCAACAAGTTTAAGAACTGTGTGCTGTTTAATCAGATTCCGTTAGATCGGGATCATAACACCACCAGTATATGGCATCTACGAGGGTAAATTCGGCTGGTTTCCTCTCCGAGTTCTACGTTCGCGATTTGTGTTTACAACTGTGAGAACAAGCAATGTCAAGGCCACGTGTGGACGTCCGATAAGTTCATGGCCACGTGCGTTGTAGATTTTCATTGGCTGATGAACGTTTTGTAGGCGGGGCTAGGGATCCGATGACGTTTTGATTGACATTTTATCTCTTTCATGCTGTTGAGCGTTGAATTCATTCGCGTATATAGTGCAGCTCTATTTGGTGCAAATATGTATATTTAGAGCAATAAAATGTTTTAAAAACAACTAGTATGTATATATTTATTTATAAGAATTGACTTCAACATTTATTAAGTTCATGGAGGTATAAACTTAAAAAACGATGTGCAAACTCGGCGTAAATCCGCTACGCGGATTCACACAGTTTATGAAGAGTGCAAACTTAAAAAACGATGTGCAAACTCGGCGTTAATCCGCTACGCGGATTCACACAGTTTGCACATCGGATTTTAAGTTTATACCTCCATGAACTTAATAAATGTTGAAGTCAATTCTTAAATGAATATGTCTGCTCACTCTTCATAAACGGGTAGAAATTGTCGTTACAATATAATATTCCAAGCTTGAATGAAGATCTGAAGCTGATGACTATATATGAAAGGGATTTACCTTCTTAAATTGAGATGAGTTATTCTAATCTAGGTTCATTTCACACCTTCTAAACAATATCTAAGTTATCATATACTGCGATTGTAACATAGGGGAACACATGTAAAAAAAACACAGAGAGAAGAATATAAAAGTTAGAAGATCAAGACATAATCATATGATAATAATGAATCATTTATTAATTGACTAACAATTGTATGGCACTTGTACACTACTTTCATCTTGGAGCATATGAATCAGCAAGTAGGCCAATACGGGACAACCGGAGAAACACAGTAAGAACAGGACCAAATTAATTCAGATAAACTGAGTGAATATGATTCCATGTATGAGCAGACACATGCATAAAAAAGAGCCAAGCTAACCCTTCAAGTAACTCATCAGTAATGTTGGTTCACCAATTTCATTGATAATTTCGATTTTCATGAAAATGAATAGTATACGATGGTGCACGTAAGATAAATATAGGTTGATTATTAAAATTGTCATTAATTAAGTATTTCCGAATTTGCCGAGTAATAAGTTGCAACTGGGTAAATATTGAAATACTTTATCAAAAACATTATAATAACCTGCTTATGTCATGTTTTCACTGCAATTATAGTTTAATGTTTTTGTAAGAAAGTTATACATTGTGAATATTCAGTATTGTGAAACCCGAATCTACTTTCTCTTTAACACCAACAGCAAAATGTTTCCAATTTGCATGAAAGTGGTTATGAATGATACTCCAAGAAATGTAAACATAATCAGTTGTTAGATATATAAGAATTCAGCAAGTTAGGAACTGAAAAGTAAAACAAAACAAAAAGTTTCATCAATGACGCTGTTTTGAAAACAATAGCAAAATGTTTGTTTTAAGCTAATTCATCCACAGTAAAAAAAACTGCAGCTTGGGTTCTGGTTATATACCAAACCGTAAAGTATTCTCCAAGGACCGATCTACATGTATTCTGTTCAACACCGACAACAGGATTTTGATCATCAGAGGGTGTGATTGTCAAAAAGGTAATCGCTCATGAGTTTGCATCTTTTGTTTTCATCAGGAGAGACACAGACACATTCTTGCTCTACATGGTAATCTGTTTTCTGCAACACAGAGGTAGCACCGTCATAAATTCCTAAACAAGCCTCTGTTGTAATACTAGCTATTCTCCGTCTGCCGGTATGTTCCCCAGCAGCATACTACTGCAACATGAACTGCCTTGCAATATCTTAGCCAATGGAAATGCAAGATTTGCTTACTGGTTGTTACCATCGCCTTTGCAAAATGATGCAGTCTCAAATGAAGACGACAGTGTTTTGTAAGTATATATTGAAAGACAAAGTGTACATTCGAATAAAGTTTACTTTCCTCAACCATACAGAAATAAATAAGACTTTTCGAATGGTGACTAGTGAAACGGCGTACCTGATTTCACGAAACAAAACTTTGCATCAAATTGGGCTTTCTACATTTCTAGACCGAGAAACAAAGTTCGCACATGCATTGATGACGGAGTTTCGAGTAACTTTGCGGAGGGAAATGTTTCACTAATACGGTTGTCCGAAAGGTAACGTGAAACACGACTGATAAAAGAGAAAGGTGTCTCTAAAATTGTTCAATTATTGCAAAATGGATTCGCACCCTAGTTTGTGACTTTGTGAAACTGTTCACGCGAACGTAAGACACTCATTTACAAGGAACAAAGCACATGCAGAAGGAGAGTTATTGAATCAGTTGGCACATTTTGCTGTATACGTACATGTCAATCTGACATGCTCATTTGTAAGGCAGCGTGGAACTTCAAAAGTTTTAGCCTTTATATTGTTTCAAACATGAAACGGATTTTGAAGGACTCATCATTACTTCTTTATACATCTGACTCTTTCAACATTGATTAAACGAAGAAACTATATAAGGAGCCTTTCAATGTGATATGCATGTATTAATTGCCGAATGAAATTAGGACAAATTGATAATCCTTATCAATTCAAAGAAGCTAGTATTAATAAATTACTTGATATCCTTTGAATTATTTCAAGTGATTGACACAGGTAAGACGTTTCCTAACTTAAACTGTTCATCCAAAAAGTATACTTACTGTAATATGATCATTATGTCAATGTTAACGTTATAAAATCTAGAAAATTAAGTATTGAGTTGATGTTGATGTGTTATGGCCCACATAGTACAACTTGTTCAACTGTACATGTATATCCATTGATAGACAAAGCATACAAGGCTCCTTTCATGTCCTATAAAGACCTGATTTCTATTTGATTTTATCTTAATTTGATAATTTTCTATTTGATTTGATAAAGTCTTCTTCTTTTTGTTATTCATGTAAATGTTTGTCCAATCACTATTGTAAAAGAAAACAACTGAAGTGATTATGACGTTGAATATTTGTTATAAATGCGTACATATACATCATCTCTAACTCACAACTAGTTATATTAAACCTGAAATAAAAAATGTTCAGAAACTCAAATATAAACTGTGACATTCATAAAGAAAATGTGATAATACTTCAAGGGTAAAGGGTAAAGGATAAAGGATAAAGATTACTTTGTGATGCTACATCCCTCTGGCTTAAAGAAGTAGCACTTAATCTGTGGCCTGCATGTACAAAACTGCTGTCAATCTAGATGGATGAGATCACAGATTTCACTACTTATATATACTGGTGAGAGAGTTAATAGGTGAAACGTAAGTGTGGTGCCTTGTTTTATAGAACCCTCGCTTGAATAAAACGTGATAGTAAACTACATGCTGAAATAACAAATATACAAAAGCACATTTAATCTGATAAGTTTTCTAGATAATGATTATCAATACAACGTGGAAGACATTGGTTTTGTTGGGACAGTCTTTGTACGTCAAAACTTCTTTCTGTGTGTGGAAACTTTGTGTAAAAGATTTTCAAAGGCAGGTAAATATTAGTCGTATACATAAAATGGGGTATATCAGGTGGTCTATCAGCTGTCTCTTGATATGAACTTTATTAGAGGATCCAAGCTGAGCACTCCCGAGAGTATGCAGATAATCAGAACACGTGATCACCGAGATGACTTATACCTCCTTCAGGTTGTGTGTGATGACGACAGAGTTCAGCGCTAGCTCAATAACAGGTGTACTAATATTTATTCGGTTAAAGGTATGCTTATATTAAAATCATGGTGTACTTGATTGTCCTTTTTTAATGACTGATGAAATAATTGTTTTTATTAACATTACTGGTAAGAAAGTAATGAAACAGTTTATCAGGGTTAGTACGTTATGATTAAAGACCCCAGGTTAAGAGTTGAAGTTAACAACCTTTGATTCTCTGAAAGTTTAAGAGTCTTCCAACAAATTAACAGTGTAATATTTCTCCATTTGGAATGAAGCAGTCTTACATTAACACAACACTCGTATCAACAACACAGTGCCTGATGAATTCCACTTCAACTTGTAACATTTTGGTTTTGAGGCAGGATTTTCGAAGACAATGCCTACGAAGACTGAAATTCAGCACTTGTCCCATGAGGGAGAGAGCACCATCGTTCAAACTAACTGTAACCGAATTGTGATATTCAGAACAAGCCATAATCAATACTATAATATTATAATAGATAAGGAATTGTGCTGCGGAGATCAGGACATAAGCCAGTAGCTTTTTAGCTTACTTTTGTGATGAATGTTATTCCTATAAAATGATCATGACTTTGAATACGAATTTGATAACCCGCCAATAACGCAATAACTGTATCACAATCTGAATTCTGAAACCATGAAAATATCGTTAATAATGTGAACATGTAATTAAGAAATAAAGTTCGCTCTACCCCAATGTGTTTTGTAATAAAGTATAGTTTTGCCCTGAACTATTATAGTTAAAGCACGAGAACGTTATAATAGTTCAGGGCAAAACTATACTTTATTACAAAACACATTGGGGTAGAGCGAACTTTATTTCTTTTCTAAGATGCTAAAATGATCTTTACAGGGACCACTCTGATTTTAATAATCTCGAAATAAAATATAGTGTTTACGTCGCTCACATTAGTAATCCATGAACAGGGCTAACTGTTGGCTATTCCAAGTATAGAACCCAACCCCTAGTTTAAAACGACATTTAGTTGGTTAAAGCTCTGATTGTTGCAGTTTTGCACTTTAACTTTTTCCTTTATTCAATTTTTAATTATATTTTCTGCTTTTCTTTTTCTTCAAAAACTTAAACAAACAAATTAACACCTCTTGGTTTTTAAAAAAACCTTTACTTTTACAAACTCTTGTCGTGCGATTATGCAGTGCTGGCCACATTGCCCATATAAGGCTTATCACGTGGTCAACATTCCACAAAGAATTATGGGTAATGTTTGTTTTGGAAGCGTGATGGCGGACTGAATCCTGACATCTATTTTTTGCTGCTGTCATAAACGTTGAAGGTGATGCTTTAATCTCTTATATAAGCAGACTGTTCGGGCTGTACACCCAGAATTATATAATTATTAGGTTGACCTGGTAGAGACGGTTGACGTGAACCAACGTCACAGTCACACGGGGCGCCGTGACCTGACGCGAAACAACAGTCGACAGTCGACAAGCATTTGCTTTCCTTTCTTATTTCCGGTAGATAGAACTAAATGATTCGAAACTAGTCACCATTAAAAGAAATATTATCGACAAAAGCGCCAATACGATAGACATAAAGGGACAAGCCATGTTGATCGAAAGAACCGAGATGAAAGGTTACCATGGACGCGTGATCACGAGGGGGCAGCGGGGAAGAGCGGATATAACGTCATTCAATTGTTACGTCATGAAAAAACTATACCTTTATTGTCTGATAAAGTACTTTTTTTTCGATTGTTCTAACCGCTAGGCATCTTAGAAACTAAATTAAAACTGTACATTTTGGAATATGTCAAGTTATTACATCTCAATTCATTAAAAAGTTCATAATGAGGGTAAGACGAATCATGAGTTCACAGATGAAAGAGTATCGAGTTACTTGTGTCCTGCTTCCAGAATCAGTTACATAAATTGTGTCTGTCTATACACTTGCAGTCGGTCTTAATTGGAAGAGGTTACAGGTAAAATGATTAATTTTATGTTCTAGAGAAAAAAGCAAATCACACAATTAGAGTAAATTAAGGTGAAACGTCATAACGATGCTCGTATAATATCTTGTAACTTGGAACAGGTGGATGAAAGATTCAACAAAGACGTGAATGTGAAACATAACTGTATCATTTCTTACTTTTGCACACCAAGCATAAATTAAAACAAAAATACAAAACTTTCATAATGGTGCAAGAACAATGTCTGTAAGTGACACTTCCAAACTAAACTGAACTGAAAGGTAGAAAATATTTAAAAGACTCTTCAAGATAGGTTAATAGAAGGTACATACATGAAATAGCTTATTATCAAGTGGTCCATCAGCTTTCACTCACTGTGATCAGAAGATCAAAGCACCATTGCTTATTCGATAACGAGAATATGACCTGAAGAAGACTGTTAATCTCTATACGTCAGAGGCTCCTTGAGATAAAAGCATGTGATGACGAACGAATTTATCTCAATAATATGAGAACTGGTTGCTGAGTTCAGGGGTCAGGTGCCAATAAAAGAAGTTATAATGGCATCAATACTTTAAATAAAGATATTCTCAAGTAAAAAAACTGCCTTCAGTGTTTACTTATTGATTATATGTTGAGCACAGCATCAATCAATGCATAATTTTTACTTAACAGATAAATAGTTTATCCTTTGAAATTGCAAATAGCACTCTGTTAAGGAGGGTCAACATTTTGAGGAGGTATTTAGAGTAGATGATTATCTAGCTTTCTCATTTATTTCACAAATCAGAATAATGTCCTTTACAAACTGCCTATATTTTCAACATAAACTAATTGAAAACTATTTTAATGAAAAAAATATCACCCCATGACAAACAAATTTATTTATGATTAATAAACATTCTACTGCTAGTGCTTATTAACTCTTGGCCATCGAATATTCTCCCTAGAGTCTCGCATCAGAGGTATAATGACTATAAACACCAGTAATTTGACAAATCAAATCTAAGTAATCGTAACTGGGTTTTCGACCATTTACACCATGATGCTCGTAATTCAAGCAAACGATGACAGACACACCGTAATCTCGTCTGAATGGGCTGGATATTGTGCCCTTGCTTCATGGTCACACGTCTACAAAGCTAAGAGGTCATTAATCACAAATGATGAATTAGGATATTTTTAATAATCAAGAATTCCGTCGGGCCATATTTCATTGCAGGGATATAAGAGTCTCACTCATATACAGTCAGCTTATAAACTATATAAGAATGAAAGACCAAGAATCTGTATTTATTCATTTTTGACTTTAGAATCAAAGAATTAAAAAGTGAAAGAAATCTTTGCATTTCCAATTTACAGGGTCAATAGGTATGTTTTTTGCTCTTATACTGTACTGCACCTTTGCAAGGTTGTATGATGTTTCCGTAGTTTATGTAGTGTATTTTTGCCTTCATTTCCAATATTTCACACATTAACAAAAATCAGTATTTGAATGAAATCAATGAAATGAAAACCTGCTGTACCCATAAAAAAGAAATAAAGTGATAATAAAAATAAAATCAGTACTTGTTTAAAGGTTACAATGAAGATTTAATATCTTCTCAAACTATACTTTCCAGAAAGACACACAAGGATAGCAAAAAGTGCCAAAGCAAACTAAAATGTTGGACTATCCAGCAGACATGACCAACCAACAGGTATATTTCAAACTGTTTTGTTTTGAGGATAAGAATGGAAAAAGCTGATGACTGCGTTAATGCAGCAATGATGTTTTGACAAGTTGATGTTGACGTCTTCAGGATTTAGCCCCCGTAATGTGTCATAAATTGAATTGGCATGTGACAAAACATATTAGTGGCTTTGTTGACTATTCCGATCATCGAACTGAAAACCATCGTGATGATAAACTGATCTTTTGCCCTTTTATTTTTCAATGTAATCTCCACTGAAATTAGTACATTTGGACAAGCGATGCTCTAGCATCATTATGTCATTCTTGTATAATTCCGTATCCTGGGTCTAAAATCTCTCCACGGTTAGCAATCAGGCTGTTGTTATCGGCAAAAAAAGACACGCCCACGTTGAATGTTCTTCAGATTGGGGATGAGGAAGATGTCCGGGTTGATGTAGAAGAATTCCAAAGCCACATTGTGTCGCGTCAGTGACATCAACATGTGGTGTGTAGACGAGAGCAATGTCCTGAAGGAGCAGTATTCTGCACTGAGCTTCCCTCGCCGCTAAGCCTCGTTGGCTGCCCATAATATGCCCCGCTGATAGTTCGACCCTTCTCTAAGTAATCTGTAAAGTAAAATTGATGATAACATGGCCATCCCAAAAACCGAGGCCATCACTTTTTCAAGAGATGGAACTTTATTGGACCTGTATTTGAATTTAAGAATTTGCATCCACTCTTAATTGCTTTGGTTTCAGGTTTCAGCTTCAGCTTTCAAGAGATGTACCCACGTCTCGTCCTGGGTAATTAAACGTTTCAGGAAATTATCCCTGTCTCCCTTGAATCGAGCCAAAAGTTCCAGAAGTTACTGTTTCCATAGAAAGCATCTGTTCACCAGTTAACATTGTCAAAACCTATCATGCAGAGAGCTACATTCTCATGTGAAGAGCATCTGCCAGTGTTGTTTATACCGACCAAAAACTAATTCCATTGTCTCTGCTATCGGTTGAATGGTCACACGCTTGCAAGCACCATGTCGTGAACAGTAACAACTAGAACATCACTGATAGAGGTTCTAGGCCGACCAGACCTGGCATCATCATAAACACTCTGCCGGCCACGTTTGAATTCAGCGACCCACTTAGAAACTTTGGAGAATGCAAGGGAGTCATCGTCAATTTATCAACCATGTCTTCATGGATTTCCCTGTGCAGACATTCCTTTCCTGAACAGATACTGGATGAGTGCACGCTTTCCAACATCATTAATTTATCCAGTTCTTCACCCCCTATGCATTTTTGGATGTGCCATATCGAAACTACTCCATGGTTACATAAAGGAATGGAAGTAAACGTTCTAAATTATCTTTCAAAGATTGATCTGAAACTGTTGAACATCAAGAGATTAACATCTCTAAATCATTTGTAAACAAAATGATATATTACAAAACCATTTGAGCCTTAGGTCTATCGGTACAAAATCACTAAGAATGCAAACGACCGGTTAGAGTTTTGTAAAATTGAGGAAGAACCAGACATTGAATCCATTGTGATAATTTTTTGAAATTATTTTTAATCTAGGTAAGACCTAGTATTTTACACCTTGCAAGCCCTATTTATATTTTTCACAAGACACAGTTAAATTATTAGCTTTCAATTATATATTAATCATACACGTTGCTTACGACGCGATTTCAATCTAATGTTTGTTTAATAAAAGCTTGTGTGTATTTTATCTATTTATGATTAATTCAATTTGTAAAAAATATTACCAAGTCCTAAGGTCAGTGGTCACATGACATTTACATCTCGTTCATAATTTGCCTTGCAGCGGCAATTACCTTTTTCAGGTTTCGTTAACATAGGACATTTTCATTCTTTTGTTATCTCCAAAAATTTAAATTGCGCTTGCTAATTTCGATATCATCTGTTGAGTTTTTACGAAGTTAACATAATTCATATGATATTGCGCTGTCATAACACGGAGCTTGCTAGAGACATATTTGGAATAATATACTTAAATTTTGAAAGGAACATTCTCAATTTTCTTATCCTGTTGCTGTTCCTGTGGTCGTTTGAAATGGAACCCTTTCTTGTTTTATAAAGACCACAGAAAGCTTACGTATTTTCAAACAACGTAAAACCGTAAAAGAGACTCACTCATTAACATCATAAACGTCGACATCAACACCGAAATAATTGCCTGATCGCATCAAATTCCATTATATGTTTTTAGAGTTCAGGATGAATGTGAAAGACAACAAAGTATAGATAACAATGATAAATCAATAGATAAAGTTTCAGCATCAATGACAAGGTTCCGCACATTTAAAAAACATGATTACCATGCAAAGTGTGGTAAACTGAAGTCAAATACTGCAGTTCGGAATGGGAAGTTTATAATAATACTTAACAGGAAACCATTCTCCAAGGAGCAATCAATTCTGTTCAACACCGATAACAGGATTTCAATAGATAGAGGATGGGATTGTCACAGAGCATTATCGTACACGAGTTCAAATCTTCTGGGAATTTTCAGCCGGAGAGTCCGTGATACAATAGTCTTTTTATTGCCCTGCATGTTAATCCGACATTCTCACTCGGAAGGCATCATGACAAGAAAATATGTTATAGTCAATCGACCATGAACTTTTGGATTTAGTTTAACAAATTATCATTAAGTATTTTTCCTCACGATTCTATAAAACTAGTTAAATAGCATTGATTTGCACGCAGAAGAAATACTGCATTTTGAATATAATACGTTTTCCTTCTGTCGAAAATATATATACAATGTTGCCACACATGTTTCCATATTACAAAAGAGTGCTTTCGCGTTTGCTTTCAAAGAAAGACTCAATCCATGAATTTCATGACATATTGTTTGATTCAAATACGAGCCTATACATAATGATATAGATTCAAAACATCTCATATTGTTTTTACCAAAATGGGAACTATATGATAATTACTAGAGAAATAAAACATGAAACAGCCTTTAATATATTCAGAAACTGAAATCACGCCAGTTTACATGAATACTATGTATGACCTATCAAACACTTTCAACAGTAATTGTCTCTCTGTAGGCTGTAGATAATACATGCTTCAACAACAAGTAGAAACCTGTCATTTTGAACAAACAAATGTCTGAAGCTGGAGACTATTTATATTTTCGTCAGATTTCTAACCAGAGAACCACACAGAGAAATCAATTAGGCAGAAAATGTACCTGAATTATCCCCAACATCTGCAAAGACACCCAAAATGACAAACGTTATTTGCATACTGAGCTTCAGGAAAAGGAGTGGCTTTTTTCTCTGTGTTAGATTTATTCGTTCTCCACTTGCATTGACTTTAAGATAATGTTTTCTCAATAAACCACTTAGACTTTGCTTTATTGATTTAACGACTGAAAAAAATCAACATACCAAAACAAACGCTTTGTGTAATCAATCCAGTATGTTATGATGTTTTCGGTGATTTTCGCAATCTTAAACGACTAAGCCAGTATTTCATAGTTATTGATGATAGCTTTTGCATGTACATTTTTAAGTATGGCGAGTATTCATACCTGTATAGATCTAACCACACCTCTTTTGAGTTATACTTTTCACTGAGAAACATGCATGCAAAAAGAGAGTTCGCTGGAAAGGTTATGCAAACTTAACTGAAGTGAATTTGCGAACCATTTCCTGGATTTTTTTGCAACGAAAAACTCCCTGAAATAATACTTTCCAAACTTGTCAGTAGGTTACTATTTAAGAGCCAAAACTTTGCACCATACGAGATAACGCTTGTAGTAGATCGATTGTTGGCAGTAATTCATTTTAAAGAATTCTCCCCCACCACAAAGTAAATGAAATATCAAGCACACGACGAAAACTAGTTGAACCTGTTTACCGGATCTCTCAAATTGGTATATTGGAATCCGCTGCAAGATACCTCAACGGATCTCGGATCCGGTCGGATTCTGAATTTTGTTCATACTTGTAAAAAATCTTACATTTTTTCCCAACTTAAGTAAGGATATTACAATTCTATGACACCATTATAAGAACGCCGTTAAAATACTAAGACATCACCAAAGTCTAAGTTTAGGGGTAATACAATATTCACTGACCAAACTGGTGAAGACAACGTAAGTAAAATTTAGTTAAAGTGATAATGATATATCAACCTCGTGTCTACTCATATAGGATAAACTATAGGATAGGATGAAACTCTTTGATACATGTAAACTATAAAATAAGATAATAAAAATAAAAAGTCAATTTATTCCTGTTGATAAATTTATATGAGTGAAACTTGGGGGAAGTTCATTATATAAATGACCATTGACTTAGAAATGTCGCCGTTGATGTCCATATAGCATAGTACTTAAAGATGGAAATCTGTTAGTAGTTTTTGGTTCAATCAACGTTATTATTTTTCTTCAAAACATACTTGGCCTTTTCCATTGGGTGAACAGAGAAACGAGTGTACAAATGTGTCTTTATCTATCATCTGGTGAAATAATTCGAGCAATGGATATTGGAGTCTTAAAAGGCTTCCTTTTTGTCCTACTTTTTTCTAGAATTGGACACGTGAATCCAAAACATTCCGTACCGTACCGTTAAAAAAATTAAACCATTTGACATGTATTTGTTACATGTATTTTCATGTAACAGTTGTAAAAAATTCACAATCATCAAATCAAACAAAGATAACGACAATTATGTTTTCTTTAACCTGATCAGTGCTGAGGTTCGTTCAGTGTGAAGGCACAGCAATATTCCATTATTTCATTACTACCCTTCGGTATCAATCACAATGCTTTAGGATAATGGTTTCCAAGTTCAAAGCACCATTCTAAATGAATGTACATTGTTTATGTAGCAAGGCATAGCATGATTCCAGTTAGTCAAACTGATGGTCTTGTTCAGTTAAAGCTGAGTTTTAGATAATGGAAAGGGCATCATCATCATTTGAAAAAAGTCTTGTTAATGGCACCATTATATAACTGGCTTGGTAGTTAAATTACACTTGTTGCGTCATTTTATTGTCCGTATTTGAAATATGATGTGAAACACGATCGGAACTAGGATGAGTAATGTTATTTATTTATACACATACACTTCCACATACAAATACACAGATGCATGCGTAGGTTAGATTAAAGAGCATGTAACGTTGGTAAAGATGTAAACAAACACAAATAATCAATCAAACAATGCCAAAAATGTATCTCACTCAAAGACATATAAATTATCTTAATCAATTAAAAACTGAGAAATCGAATAACGAGGAAAGATTTTTCTCACCATAATTAATGACCCAGTTTTTATTTCCCGGGAAAACACTGTCAACAAAAATGAAAACTATAGATATTAAGCACAGATTTAGCCAAAATTTCTTTGGCGGTAGACCTTATTGTGGAAAAGCTTTTCGGTCCAATCGGATGAAAACTTCAAGGTGCAGAAAGACCAAAAGCTATGAATATTAAAGAGCCACTCCGTGAGTTGTTGGGGTCATATATGCCAATTTTGATCAATGGCGTCATTTGATCGCGATGTATCGACTCTTACCAAAAAGACACATTTTAAAGCTAAATTGTTTTGTACAGTGACAATATGAAGGTAGAACGTCGCAATTATGATCGAAAACTGGACAGTGGCGCGCGTCATAGTCAAACGTAATTTTGGAGACTTATCTAAAACAGCCAAGAGAGCAGTTAGGAGTTGATAGTGTTTGTTAGGTTATATAACTAGTATCCATGTATATTGGACGTGATATCTACACCTCTGTGCATTTATAAGGCTGTTTTTAGATTTTCATGGGAAAACCAGTATTTATCATATATATATGTCTTTTGGACATGAAAAGTTAAGATTTTTTGATTTTATATCACCACATATGACTTTTAGGTTCGTACCAAAGGTAAATGATATGTTATGAAAATCAAGGAGTGGCTCTTTAACATTGGCTTTTTTTGAAAATGCACTTAGAGATTTGGAACTTATTTCAAAAGATGCGTTGCAATAAAAAAGAAGCAAAAATGTAAACATGGCGAAGACGTTGGTCACGTGGTTTCGGCACGATATTGATTTTTTGGCACTTTTAGAAATAGCGGACACCATGCACATTTACCGAATTGTTTCTTTTTATATAACTGCACTTCTTACTCGTAAGTCCAATATCATTGGTGTTGTTTTTCACGTCATAGCAACTTGGAAGGCTAGTGAGGAAAATTTTTCAAATGATATTGTACACAGTGACGCTGGCAGATCGAGAGTTTACATTTAGGTGCTTTCATACATATTCAATGAGACTTGTCTTTTTTTTTCAAATGTCATCTTTTTGAAAGAGTTTATTTATATATTTTTGGTAATGATAAAATAATTTCAAATACCCGGTGAACAAGTGATTTTTGCAAAATATGCTTCCATGCTGAAGATCGTGAACTTTCTATGAACATTTATATAAACTCTCAGATGAATTTGGACCACTAAAACTGTATACCACACTCAATAATTAAATGAACCATATGATACATGATTAATGATAAATCAAATCGAATTTTTTAGGCAGCCAGCATTCTTAATCAGTCTACATCACATTCATGTAGCAGCTGTCAATCGTACATCCTTTTGGTATCCGCTGGTATCTTATTATCATTACACCTGCATGATTTATTCAAAATTCCTAATAACTTCTCAATTTATTCACATGGTATGCTCTTCTCAAACGTTAAACATACTTGTGGGTCATTTCATTTCTTGCACATAAGTAGGCGTTACTGTATACCTCCCCACCATTTCGACCTCAAAATGGCCACAGACTGGTTCTGGTCCCCGATTATCTATTAATTGTTGTAGATACGTTTCAGCTGACACATCAGATTGCAATAATCGAGGCTGCATCTCGGATCATTTTCACCATTGTGCACGTAATTCAGACAAATGATGACAGACATACAGTAATTTTGTCTGAATGGCTGGGGTTATCTTAACATTGCTTCACAGGTACTGATTCCAGCACTCGTAGGTGATATACCATTCAACCAAATGCCCACACAACAATAGATTTAATCAACACAAATTCGGAGGTGACAAGACAGTTGTTTATTGTAATTTAGGCCACCGGCCCACATACAAGAGAGTTTCATTCAAAGTTACAGTGAATAGTACAGGATTACACTTTAATTACACAAAATTAGCAACTGTGAGTGCTCTTTGCGACGAGTAAGTGCAAGTTTAACAGAAAGAGTTCGATTACGTAATGAGGATGTATTTTAGTTGTTACTAACATATTAAAAACATATGCACATATGCACATAACCAACACCCTGATTTATCCAAACAAAAATAGATTTCTGATATGTAACACCCAGGACACTTTACCCATATCATCCAGATACACCGTCGTAATGTATGCTTTATTTGGATTTGGACCATCATGTATTATTCGGATTTTAAACAAGTATTTTAGGAGGTGGAATATTGCAATATTTTGGTAATTGTGTTTTCTTTTTTAGTGTAAGAACCGCACGATGTTCTTGCTGAATGAAAAATGTCAGTAATAAATTGTGATAATTTGCTCCCCAACGTTACAGAAAAGTTTGTTTCATTATTTTCGAAATTTCAAATATCACGAAAAAGAGTATTCATTTAAGACCGAATTTTTCGACCGTCATGCACTCATCAAAGAGTAACAACATTTTGAGAATATTTAAAGAAAAAACATCATCCTATGACATATATGAAGTTTATACACAGAGCACTGCAGAAACACATCAGGCAGTATTTTTGAAACAATGGGGTCCCATTTGCAAAAACGGAGATTTCTAAATTATCTTATAAAATTGTCATTTCGAAATATGAAAGATTTTGTATAAACCATCGCAGGATAAATCATAATATTAACCAATGTTTCAAGCATGGTAAAAACATTGATGATCAAGTTATAAAATGATATTTTATTGTAGAAATAAGAAAATATCAATTTTCTTGACCCAATAAACCTTTTGGGGATGCCAAAATTGTCCCTGGCATACCGCATGTCTGTCCGTTGTATATGTAGCGTACAAATAATTTCATAAATAATTCATATTTTCCAAACATGACAATTTTACATAGGATAGTCTTACACAATGAAACAAACTTTCGCAGCAGTTGCATGGGATAAAAATATTCGTATGATATATTATTTTACTCAATGGAAACGTTCGAATATAAAGACTATATCATGTTGGAATAGATTCTGTATTATGATGTTCAAGAGAAAACTGTATCTAGATGCGTTTGTATTATATCATTTCTCATGCACAGAACATGTGCACCAGCACTGCGCCTTCTCTTAATATGTAAGTGTATTTATAACCAATCTGATGAATCGTTTATGATAATGTTTCCAGATGTAATGTCATGTACTTACAGTGGTGGTACGTGGTCCTGTGCGTAGCTCACTTGACTGCTATTAGTGAAGTTCAGCAATATCTGGCGTGGCTCACTGGATGGGTGAGTTACCCGATCATTGCTGTATTAACTGAGAGTTAGAAGGGTTATCCCCTGCCCCTCACTGAGGCACAAGTGAAAAACTTGTGGTTTCTCCTTGACTTTATTCACATTGTGCCTCTGGCCTTACATTTGAAAATATTAATAATAACTTTCAATGAAAATAAAATCTTCAAAGACCATCGAAGGAAAAGCTTCTAAAAGCAAACAAAATACCTCCTAAACAATGAACGAAATCCCTGATAAGTTTTAATACTCAAAACAGACTGGTGAATAAACGAAAACAAGAACATATTTGCTGTTCTCGCACCCGTTATATACATTATTTATCAATCAACATCATTAGGTGCATTTACTTGCATTAGGAGTACTGTATTTTGCCTCTAAAATGTCGTCAAGATTTGAAGGAAACTATGAAAATTCAACCTTTCTAGTTTGATAATTAAATAAACAAAATCAGAGAGCCTTAACAGAGAATAAACCTGAAGAAGATGAGAAACTGTTACACGTTTAAAATTTGATTTTTTATCGTTCAGAGGAGGACAAGTTAGTTATATGAACAGAAACCAGCTGTCGAGGGACTAAGTCTTTATCTTTATTTTTCAAACTCATGTTTTTTTATAACTCATATTTTCAAATTAAACACGGGAATAACACAAACGATGCCTTATCTTAAATCCCTTTTCGCCATTTCAATATTCTTACCTCTCTCGATTTGAGATACAATGATCTATTGATAAAAATATATTTCTATTCGAAATAGAGCTATTTTGAACCACATCTCTAAGAACCATACATGCTTATAAGTGTTTATCGTAAAAGTTATTTTCAAAAATATAAATTACCATCGATAGAAAAATACTTCACCTTTTACATGGATATAACAGGAATAGCGTTAATATCACCGGATGTCTCAGAAGATATAGACAAATGTACTCCTAAAACTCCGTTACAGAACCTATCAGTCTTAAACATCCTTTTATAAAGTGGAGCATGTTTAAATGATTTCTAGTCTTATGACACTGGCAGTTTTAGAACAGAAATTATTTGTGCTTCGACCACAGTGCTCGAAAATGAATTATTGAGTGAAGAAAAGTACCGAGTTTCGTTATGTCTCAATGTTTGATTTCAGTTTGCCATAATTTTACCACAGTTTTTATTCTGGAAAATAATAGAATATAACTTAAAAATTGAGTTCAACACAATAGCGCAGTAATCAGATATGAGTAAACAAACACTGATAACATGATTTTGTGTGAGGAGGAAAAGTGACTGTCAAAAAACATTATCATGCACGAGTTTGATTTTGTTTGAGGAGGAAAAGTGATTTTCAGAAAACATTATCATGCACAAGTTTGATTTTGTTTGAGGAGGAAAAGTGATTGTCAGAAAACATTATCATGCACGAGTTTGATTTTGTTTGACGAGGAAAAGTGACTGTCAGACTGTCTCACTGCTCTGGGACTGCGCACATGAGAAGAGACATGCGTCAGGCTAGTGCTTTACATGTCAATCTGACATAGAGGACAGAGGACATTTGAAGGGGGAATATTAAACACATTACCATCTGGATTTGCTTTAGGAGAATTAACAAACCATTTTGGGACAGTAGATCACAAATGGATAAAACACAAAACAAGAAACAATTCCCGGAGGATCAATCCAATCTGTTCAACACTGATAACACGATTGGATTTGCGGGTAAATGGGATTGTCAAAAATTCCCAGTTCGTCAGACACTAGCAAAACCGATTAGTTACTTCTAAACATGCCTGACAAATCTGACACGAATATTGCAGTAAATTGGTAAAAGGAAAGTGATTGCAGAATTGGTCTGTGTATTACTTGGCGGACATGTGACATCTGGCATTACAATCAATCAGTGACATTAATGTTCTTAAATTGTTTTAAGTTTCCATATGTGTATATATGCCTATATCACTTTCATGTAGCACAAAGTATTGCCGCTTAAACGGGAACGTCATAAAAGACGTTGATAATAATAATTTATAAACGTCATTAAAATATAGATATTTTTGAACAATTAAAACGTAAAAAGATGGGCGAGAAAGAAATTATTTTGTTATTGATCTTTACGCAAACATGAGACATTTTAAAGACCTTTTCTTTCACTGTGTAAATACAGAAGTTCCCCCGTCATTTAGACATAATAATAATCTCTATGACTTACTGAATGGGTGCGAATATATTACAATGCAAAAATTTGACTACTTTTCAAAATATCATGTTTACTTATTCATTAACACCCCGGTAATCAAGACAAGACTTCGCTCCGAATGCTACTCAACGAAACTATTTTTCTATATTGATAAAAGTAACCGAACTCTGAAATAAATATTAGAGAAATGTTTGTAAAAGAAATGTAAGAACATACAGTAGGATTTAGATATAGATAACAAAAGAGTCCATCTCAGTTGCCATCGAGGTGTTATGCAAAAACATTTTAACGGTATGCAACTATCTAAAGCCACCACTTAAGTAGTTGGGTAACACATGCAGAGTTGCAGTAAGATATCAGGCAGTGTTTTCGAGCCGTGCCCCTTTAAACAGACCTATTTTTTTACAGTATCCAAATCTAACTTGTCTTATGTTGATTGGTATTCCAAAACAAAATGTGAAAAAAATAATGATTTTTGAGGGACGGACAGACACATAGGGCAATGACTAAATCACACGGTGTTACAAAGAAAAGGTTTAAACAGCCGTAAGAAGAAAAAACTTTCACTTTACTACTGTTCAACATCTTCGAAGAAAAACATCCCTTTGCGGTCTCATAAGTTGTGTGACTGTTTCATGCTATTTCTTGGTGCATCCAGGGAATGTTGACGTTGATAAATCAAGTTGCATGTCCCGAAGCAAACAATTCAACGACTGGCTCTTCCTGGTTCTGGTCACCGTGACACAGCGAATCTATACCTGAGACGATTTGCCAACTTGTATACGTATATAAAGACAGGTAACAGCCTCTGTATATCACTTCCACAATAAATATTTAAAGATCATTACATGTGCGTCAGAATAGATATACAATATATGCACAGATGTTGGTCAATGTTGATCCGATGCATCTGTTTTAAAGTTTTAAGTTGTTCTTTATTGTACCCTTGCCAATACACACTGTATAACGTGCAAAGAGTCCATGCTCTTCCTTCGTCAGCCTTTTTTCCATCCTGAGTCGTTGTCTTGAGCACATCATTTAAGTACATGGAAGGTTCATCAAATGCTATACAAACCTTTGTGAAGACCCGGAGATGAACGTTTTTCTACTTTGAAGTCTGAACATATTTGGTTGGTAAGGCCAATAAGGTAACATTATTTGTTGTGATTTTCATGGCTATGTGTCGGTATTCTATGGATAGTTCTTAATTCAATCCACCTACACCCATTGCCACAAGCATATTATTCAACCCACAGATTTGTCTACAAATTTAACTTGCCGACGGAGGAAGCAAAGGTTTGTGACCTGTACTAATTTATATCGCTGAACAATCGCTACAACAACATAAACACTGAGAACTATCAACTATTCTGCTTTACACAAACAAATGAAACAAATTACACTTTACTTCTCAATATTCTAGTTCATACTTTTTTTAATTGAAAAATATTCTTAAGTCCAGCCATTTGCTCAAGAAATGTTTTTCTTCATCAGTCAGAAGACTATATTTGGGTGATGCAGTTCTCGAAATGTAATCGATGTGCGATGGTCCATTTCCAGATTTATTAGCCTTAAAGGTACATTTTATTACTTTCCAAATATATTCATTGTCCAGAAACATCCATTTATTGCATTGTATTGATCCTTAACTTTATCAGCGAAGTGACAATGACGTGAAGAAATCAGTTTTAAGTGACTTTACAACTCTATCATTATTAAGAGTCTGACAGTGAAATGACTTCTTTAGCATTAACACATTATAGATTTCATTCATCTCCATGCTCAAAACTCTGATAGGTCTGAAAATAGAAAGAAGAGTTCTCTTTTGAGACAGTGTTTGTGTCCTTGAGAAAATCTTTCAAAATAGTACCTGTCACTTGTAATATATACACAGGGATGGACTGCGAGGGAAAGAAGGTACCTTAAAAAAACAAGACAAAATGCAAATGTCAATTTTGATAACTTCTTTTTTGTTAGATAGACAGGACCTGTCACATGTGGTAGGTTCGCAGAAATGGACATTGTCGGACAATGAAATATCGTTATGTATGTGAGCGAATTCAATTGTAGGGTTTATTTCGTCTTGATGGGGCCCACGCTATTCTTTTCAGCTGTTGATAGAATTGGTGGATACTGGTTCTAAGATATTGTACAACTTCATTTAAAAACATATAATATATTGTGTAGATAAACTACTGGCGTTACTTCAGAAAGAAATGATAACACAGATATATATATTTACGTCGTTTTCTGGGATTTACAATAATGTCTTGCGGTGTAACATTGCAATGCAAAATGTCATTTCAGTAATGAAACGCCCTTTGTTATTTTGCTGTATCAGCAGAATGAAATTCTGTTTGTAGACTGAGATTTTCCCTATGAAAACGAGATAGCTTTTTAAGTTTTACGCTCATAATTATGTTTTTTTCTGAAGAAATAATCATCCTTTCATTACATATCCTACCTTATAGAAATGTTTAATGTTTATCATTTTTTATATTCATATGTACACATACGTTTCAAATGATAACCTAAAAGTATTATTTTCGTTACTGATTTTACTATCGTATAGCTTTATGTTGACGCATTTATAACCTTCTTATAAAAGAATGAAAATAGGTACAATAAAGCTCCAAACAGTATAGATCGAAGAAATCTGAAGAGACGTTTTCATGAATATGTTGATATGTACGCTCCTGAAAATACTGTTAAACAATCGAAATACTTTTAAACGTTAAATGTTTTGGAAATAGTATTTAAATTAGTCTAACCATAAAAAGTATTAACATATTGATTCAATCGATGTGTCCATTTTTGATAAAGCCAAGAAAATCAGCTCTAGTAACATTGACCAAGCATGTTAATCAGCCTAGGCAACATAAAACATATGATACAAGACCTAATGCATTGAACGATTATATCAAATGTTCTGCTCCTAGTGGTTACCAGTACTTCATCGATCTGCCTGCAACTATTTGGTGTAATTTGTAAATTGTCAATAAATCGACCAATCGAGTCTTGTATAATTTCCTCGATAGCTATCAGCAACAACTTTTTTTTGCTCTTTTCCAATCTTACACAGCTAAGCACCATTGATTCGGTGCGTTCACTGCTGAACCTGCTTGTCCTCGGGTGATGATCATATGTGATGAGGCAGTGTAACAAACGATTATCCAATAATGACAGATCCACTGCGGAATTCCATTTAACAGTAGTAGTCCTCATTATTGAATTTCCTTTTAGGGATATAAATAACATCAAGTACATGTGTATGAAATAATCTGAAGTCGATTAACTTAAAAAGATGAACGAAAAAAGTTCAAATAATGTAGACTGGAGATCGATTCCAGGATGATAGGAATATCTTCAACACCAACATTCCCATTTTGATTGGCGAAAAAGTATTCCAGGATGATATTTTGAATATCTTCAACACCATCATCCCGATTTTGATCGACGATCCAAATCATACGTCGAACCCATTGAGGTCCTCAAAACAGATGATACATTTAAACAAATAACTACATCACATGGTCATGAAAAGGACATTTAGAAAGGGAATGTTAAAAACATGACTGCCCATATACAGTTAAGGAGAATTAAAAACCATTTGAAAACAGCAAATCAGAAACACAAAACAAAGAAGAATTCTCGAAGGACCGATCAAATCTGTTGTACACTGATATCGGGATCCGCTTTATGAGAAAAGGTGTTTGTCAAAAGGCATAATTGTGCAATTCCACACTGGTTCAATCATCATTTCAGTACAACACATGTCAATCTGACATCACATCGAACTAAACTGATCGTACAAAACGAAGGATTGTTCTCTTTATGAATTTACAGATGCAGTTTAGGGATGTTATCTGCAGAGTCATAACTAACCATCGTGTTTCATAACATTGCATTCTAGTAAAACTGCAGTTATCAAACATAAACTCCTCCAGCGTCTTACCGAAAATTAAACCTTTAAAAACTACCAGAACATTTTACCCCAAAAATCTTATTTATTTAAATATCGAACCAAACATAAACTGAATGGCGATACAAAATGAATAGTAGATGTAGAAAAGTCACTAGTACAACACTATTTTATGTTGTATCAAATTTTAATAACGTATCAAAATGGACTGGTGCTTCTGAAATTAAAATATGTATGGCATTTGAACTATTTAGAAATAATACGAATTTTAATATACATGAAAGAAATCTAAAAAAAAACTTTACTAAACATGATCTGAACATCAATACACAGTGGGCATAAAAGGATATGACATGATAGCTATAAGACGAAAAGTGTGTGTTTTAGAGTATCTACGTGTCGTAGAAAAAAGTCTGAACATAACATATTTACAGTATTGTTTCTTTCTATATTATGATCCATTTTGTCATTTTTACATGGATAGATCCATTTGTATCCCCTACAACAAAATTTGAACCACTTTTTACAGGTTCTGCTTCCTGCCACATCCACGACAAGTAACCTGATGTACAGACATGAAAAACAGTCGCACTTCAAACTCATAACATTTCAAACTTCAAACTTTTATTGCTTCAAACTTGTTATTAAATAGCATTATATAGCAGCAGAATGAACTGGACGTTTGGAATGTTGGTTGATACCATTGAGAAGAACTTTCTTTTTGTCCCGGCCTACAAACTTTCAAATCTAGCTAAGTCTTGTGTAGTCAAGTTGTCTTTCAAGATAATAAGATTATATAACTATTACTGAAGTTTTACTTAACATCAGCAAAAGAAGGAAGCTTGCTATGAGATCCGTATACATTATCTTACTCGTCTTTTTGTTTAACTACCCTGTCAAAAACATAACACACATTTATTCAATTAAGGTCTAGAATGAACACATTTGCTCAGGAAATGAATTTTTTAAATAAAAACAAGACATGGGAGTATGTTCATGCATTGCATTTAGTACCTGTGGGGAATATGATATGTCCTTAACTTTCTCATTACTGGGAGTGTGACATTGAAGTATATTTATGAGTGTGGTATGAAGTCTGCCTTAGGAAACATGCATTGATTTCCTTTGCTCTTCTTGATGTATATTGAATGAAAGTGTAAGATTTTGTTTTATTCTTATGATTAGAGGGAATCTATCGTGCATTTGAAAGTGTTTTTCAAATGATAGAAGTATGTTATAACTATACGTCCTGTAACAGTAACAAAACCCTAGTTGTTCGAAGATTGGAGGTTAGTATATCAGTTGTATGTGTCTTGGTCACAAAACCCTAGTTGTACGAAGATTGAAAGTTAGTATATTAGTTGTATGTGTCTAAAGCACACTCCTAGTTGTACGAATATTTGAGGTTAGGTAATCAGTTGTTTGTGTCCTGGAGAAACAGTTAAACAATTGGTTTTTCGTGTAGGATGTATAACATGTGATACATACATATACATGTTCATATGATGAGAGGACAAATATCACTTAACAGTATAGAGCAAACTCAAATATCATGTTTGATTATTTTATTTATCGGGTTAACTGTAATTTTTCACTATTTTAGAATTCTCTTGACGTGTCATATGCAGCAAATCTAAAGAAATGGATTGGGCTAAAACGTATCTTCGTGAGTTTAAATGTTAGTTTTAATGTGCTGTTCCTTTTTGGTCAATGTTACTATTTATTCAATGTCAACTCTTTATCAAGTTTGATATTTGGAAACTGCACAACTCGGTGTGAAGTTTTTAAAAAAGTTATTCTGTAAATAAATCAAGATGTTATTACAGAACAAAATGGATACATTGTGACGTATTCTTGGAGTTCATGGATAAAAGTGGCGCCTTAAACCGACACAAGCTTTGTAAAATGTCATTTCGGTAATAAGATATCCCTTTTGCGATGTCAGCAAAATTAGTTTGATGTTGTTTACGTATTTTGTTTCGTGACATTAGACTGTAACGTACTAATTGTCATTTCATTTATGAATAAAATTCATAAAGTGTATTAATACAGACCAACGTTTACAATACACATAAAGACGCCATCTAAATTTACAAGCATATGTGTCGTACCTGTATCTCTACTTGAAGATTAATTTCATAGGTTCATTGAGTAAAATAATCAAAACGTTATCTTTATCTATTCTTTTTCAATTTCTTAACTTTCGTTTTATTCGAAATCAATACATCGGATATCAAATTGTGTTTCACATGTCACTTTGACATTTCCTCATATTGTTCTAAAATTTATGAAAGTATAGTATTTAAAGGATGTTTGAATATACTTTCATAAATTTTAGAACAATATGAGGAAATGTCAAAGTTAAGTAATTGAAAACGAATAATTTTGATTAGTCAGAACCCTTTACCCGTCAGGACCGTCAGGGCCCTTTACAAAACATACCAGGACATAAGGTCACAAACGTATAAATCACAAACTGAGGAACAATTCACATGGGATCGATCCAATCTGGTCAACATTGATAACACGATTTCTAAGATTGACGAGGATAGGAGATTGTTAGAAAGCATTATGGGGCATTCCATTTATAGCAGTTTGTCAGACACTTGCAAAACCATCAAAAGCTGCGACGTTTAGTCTTGGCTTGGTAAGTGTAATTGAGCAAGTATATAAGTCAATCGGAGACTAATATCTCTAAAAAATGACAAACTAGGGGTGTGTTCGATAGGACATGTTACTTCCACACGATTGAGGTCGTTGTTGTCTTTTATTGAAATCAACCTGTAAATTGTAATAACCTGTCTTTTGTATTTGGAGAAAGATATATAAGTCGAGTAGGAGTGTTTTCACATAAATTAGCAGCATTGGTGTTCCGAACGTATCAACGCCCTATATATATTGGTGTCTGAACATACTCAAAGCATTTGGGGATTTGTCCTCGATCCGACTTAGACTGATATGGTTCAGTGAGTTATTCGCAGAAGAAAACCATGCCATTAATGATGTTTATACATTGTGGAATTGGCATGCTGGCTAATATGATATTAGTAAATTAAATTTCATATAGAATATTCTTAAAATGGCTTATCAAAATGCAATGTTAACCAAATAATAAGCGATGCAGAAATCAAGGCTTAACTTTTAAGCGTAAAAATCAAAGTCATATATTTAATTTGTGTAGAGTTACAAAACTTCAAGAAATCATAATCAAAGAATTTTAAGGGCAAATAATATTAACAATTCAATTGGAGTAAAACGATATAGAACAGAATTTGTAATGGAAAAAAATGAAAAGATAAATTAGCTAAAAGGGAAAATTCACCATCACTTTCTAAATTTCCGGTTAACATTGTCAGTGTCTTATGAAATGTCATACTACAGTTGTGTCAAATGCATTATAATATGAATGTACCTGTACGTATGTCGCACCGCGAATGATACACACGTTCCTCCCAGTTCGGATCTTCGTTCAGTCAGTGGCATGTCTTCCTGACACCATGTGCACATAGCAATTTTTTGTCTCCCTTTTCGCAATATATATAATTAAACAATATAATTATCAACAGTTGAGGCTGATCATATGTTGATAGAGATTATTTAACGAGTAAGTGTTGAATATTGAAATATCTCTACGAGATATTTTCAAAGGTTTTGATTTATTCACGCACGCACGCTCGTTATATAATCTATCTATTACATACGAAAATGGATATGAACGTGTCCATCATCAATCCTTAGGTGACACTTCTAAACCGTCCAATAACACTCTTGAGCCTCACCACATAGGCCTCTAAAGTTCCGTTTTCCGTGAATCATCTCTTTACCTTTATATATCACATTCAAACAATGGATGGATAACCAAACTCTCCCGAAGACGTCGCAAGCACTCTAATTCTAAAAACTGACGCTGTTGATGTCGATAGAGATCGAGATGCATTCAGGACTTGACAAGCCGATTTTTTCTTTTCGCACATTCATCTTTTTTCAAATGAAAGCATAATCAGCAGATAAAGTGACGAAAGGTTTTAAAACGATGATGAATTTCAAGCGGCGAGCAATTCGGTTGCACCAAATCAGCTGCAAAAGAAGTACGGCCTTATGACGTCACTATCGTTGAATAACTTGGTCTGCTTACACTCCACTTGTTTCAAATAACGTTAAGTTATAAAGTTATCTTATGAAGATATTCAGAACTTGTATGCAAAACAAGTTACTAAATATAAATCTGAGAACTCCATATCCTTTTTTTTGTAAGATTTTGATTTGTTATTTTACTTGAACTCTATCCCGCAAACTGTATAGTTTATAAAAGCTTTAATTTTGTTCTTCAATCCTAAAACATTGTACGGCCGGTTTTATCTCTTACACTTTACGTTAAAAAGTCTCACTAAATTCAAACATACGTTGATGAAGATCCTTTCATGTAAGTTTTGCTGTTTTTTAATGTGGCTTAATGTTTGTATGGTTGTATGTATGTCCATGCACGGATCAACAATCTTCGTATACAAGTAAATGACGATCGATCGTCAACTGTGCCTTCAATTCTTAAAGGGTTAAAATAATTCAAGTCAAAGAGTATTCTCGGTAAGAGCTTTGTCCTACTTTTTCCATCAAGAAATACCCTTGAATCATGTAAGCCGATTCGAATATAATTCATATTATTGGAGGTCTAAATAAAATTTTGCAAGTTCTTCTTTAGCATTTTCAAAACAAAGAAAATAATTTAAAAAGCACAGTTGAAATATTAAAAAACCCAGTCACACTGAAGAAAACTCCTATCATATCTAGTGTCCGTTTGAAGATGGAAAATTCTCCGTATAGACGTTTTTGCAATGACACGTTATTTTTTACTTGAATGAAGAGTTACAAATTAGTTACACCTTTATGGGCGTTTCAAATGTGGTACATGCAAGAAATGGACTGTAATCACAATGAAGGGTTCTGACAGTGCATGGGCAAATTCAAATGTCAGGTTTAATTATTTCTTGCCGGGGGAAATGCAAGTCTTTACTGAAAGGGTTTAGTTTTCTCAGGACGTGTCTTATGTGGCACCTTCAGAAAAAGGGCCTTTGTGGGACAATGATGTATCTTTATATTCGTGAGCGAATTCAAATGTCAGGTTTAATTAGTTCAGTCTGAGGTCAACGTCATTCTTTACATTTATACCTTGTACAAGGGTTTCGGCCACTGGTATTTAGATACTATGCAACTTCTTGAAAAGGTTGTTCAGACATTGCGTAAATAAACCACCGACAATTTTGCAGGACAAAATGGTAACATAGTGGTCTATTCATGTCGCATTTCAAGATAAACAACATGGCCTTCGGCGATACACTGCAGTATGTCATATAAGTAATACGATATTCCTTGTAGTTTTGCTTGTTGTCAGATTTAAATTGTGTTTTTAAGCTTATTATTTTTGTGATATTTGTCCTTCAAATAATGCAATTTAATTTTTATACAAATACATAATAATTATTTTTTTAAAGTGATCATCATTCTCTAACTGTATGCGATCATGTTTTCTTCGTGTTTTCGAGATTAAGAAGGTCCAATAAATACTATAAAAAAGGTAATGACCTTCTATTTCTGTGCAGTTTAAAAAGTTTACTTCACTTTAGAAATCAAGCAGCTGTAATATCACATTGATAAAACAGATCCAATATGTATGTAAAATTAAAAAAACGTGGATGTAGTTTTTCGACAAGATATCAATCAAACATAAAGAGATTATTTTTATTCATAAAGAGCAAATGTTCCCCCCTTTCTCAACTCCTTAAAGCTCTAATCAATACTGAAACAACCTTCTCTGTATATTTTTTTATATTCAATTGAACTTTATTGTTTACTTCATTACTTATCTGCAGCGTGTCATTGAAGACACATAGGCAGTATACTTATTGTTGCCATGGAAACAGACACAACTAAAGTTGAACAGATGTCAAATGGCACATACAAAAAATATGAAGAGGCAGCATACCAAATTTGGTGTTGATTAGTAAAACAGTTTCAGAGTTATGCTTCGGAAACCTTGGAAACGTCGACGCCGACGGAAACTAAACCCAAATAACAATACGCCTCCCACCACTTCGGCGGAAGAAGTGATTTACAACGTAGGGCTTTAGTGTTTCAGGACTTTAAACAAACACAATATACGGTGTGAAATAAATTTTGCGTCCTACAGGTTCTCAATACATACCATTATCCAAGTAACCATTTACAGGTAGTTATCTGGTGCTAACTTGTTGAACCGCTATGGCAACAATTTTTTCCTTCTCCTTTCGATCTTACACAACTATGTAACATTGATTCAGTGTGTTTCCTGCTTAACTTGTTTGTCATCAGGTGTTGATCAGGCGTAATAAAAGTGCATAATTGATCGATGATTGTCTTATAATGACAGATCCAGCACGGAATTAAACTTAACACTCACAGTCTGATACGGAATTACGGTAAATTTGTGATTATTGATTTGTCTTTTCAGGGTTATAAATAACGTCATGTCTATAGACTATTATCAAGTCGATTATCTGTAAACCTGGGTAAAAGGAACATGAATTGCAAATCTGAGAAAGTGTTTGACATAAGTGAAGTCCGAAGAATCGTATAAAACTACCACCGGTTCTCGTAATAAATCATATTTGTTAATCGGAACTTTTATTTAGAGTTTATGAATTTGTTTTTTCTATACTGTCAAAATGAATGACCTAGAAATCTACCTTAATGTGTTAATTTTAACCTGTTTTATATGTCATATTTATCCAAACGGCATTTGTGATTTGAGAAGGTCAAATTCATTGCAGATAAAATCGTAAAGCTTTGAAATACTTGAAGTACTTGTCGTAATACAATTTAATGCGGTATCATTACTTTAGTAATCCATAAATTTCCTATTTCTTCATGACTTCAGTGTTGTGTATACTGGTCTGAAAGGTTTAGAACCATAAAAAGATTGTTCTTATGCTCTTTTGATGTAATTTCATTTTTGCTTCTGGCTAGCAAACCCGATGCTAACAGAAGCACGCGTTTTCCAAATATGACTGTGATAAACACCAATGAGGAAATACGACAAATGCAGATTCTCTCGTGTTATTTTACTAGACGTGATTGAATTGTTTTCCATTTACACATGACAGATGGCGTCAGTTTAGCTTTTTAAACATGTTTTCATTAGATCCGATTTCACGTTTGATCTGTGTTCCTTTCATCTACAAATTCATCATAATGTCTTCAAAGTTATATTTTTCAAAGAATTTAACAAAATGGCACAATCTCTACAAGATAATGACATTTCTAGAGTTCTGGTGATGCTTGAGCAGTTGAACGTGTCTCTGCATATCAAAGGTCATGAATATCGGGTCCAACAGAGCTGCTCGACTTGCCACTCTTCCATTTATGGACGTCTTCCCAAATCTTTGAGAATTTAATCAACCAATGAGTCACTGCTACGATTTAAGATATTTAAGCAACACAATCCTACCTAACGGGTGAAAAACCCTTGAGAATGCAACATTACGAGGTTATACTGTTCAACTTTTGCTGAGGACTATATAATATTTTTATTAAAACAGGTTAATTTTAATGTACATATGAAAATATGAATGGAAATATGTGACTAACACACACAGTCATTCAGTGATGTCTGAATCAGTCATGCGCACCAAGGAAAACACGTGCATTAAAACAATTCAAGTAAAGCTTCTCGTTTCAATTTGTATGATAAGGCCGGTTGACAGGTAGATATGACAGGTAGGTAGGAGGTTCGGTAACGTTATAGAGCGGGATATGCTTGGATGGAAAAAAGATCTGAACGTTCTTGAGAGCGGGACCATCACTGGTATTCACTACAGGGATGAGATCTTGGATGTCTACACCAAACCTTACGCTGGACCTATCGGGGATAACTTCATCCTTATGGACGACAATGTCCGTCTGCAAGAGTAATGCTTGTGGAACAGTGTCTTCAAATTGAACAAATGAAGTGGGCTGCTCGTTCGCCATATTTTAATCCAATAGACCATTTATGGAACCTCCGCCAAAAAGCTTTGCTAGACCGTGTTGTTCAACCATATACCAAACAGGAACTCGGAAGGGGACTTATGATGGAATACAAGCTTCTCCAAAATAGATTCAGCATGAGAAGACGGTGTCAAGATGTAGTGCGTGCTATCGGTTCAGATACACGTTATTAGCCCGAGAGTCGCTTTTGACCTTTTGTTGTCTTCAGCTGCATTTACAGTTTTGATCCTAGGTGATTCATTCAGGTGTAATGACAACGAAATTTCTCTGAGTTTTGTAATCCATCGTTCATCGTACGTGTTAGATGTTCAAATGAGACCTTGTGAAATATGTTCTGTTTGATTTGAAGAATGACATAAAGAATCCATTTCATGGTCCTTAGCTAAGTTGAACAGTATATAAGCAATGCCAGCAATGTTACCAAATTTATCGTATACAGATATTATGAATGTCAATCGTGTTAATTTTAATCTTTTGAAACAGCTAATAAAGGTTTTATCACCTAAACGGCAACAGAAATGAACCATGTCCTTACCACTGTGTTCACTTCTTGATGTAAAAATAAGTCTCGTCAATTTGATTTGATGCTTGTTCTTCTTTTGCCAAATCGATACTTCAAATTTGGTTACATTTGGCAAATACTCTAGAAACTAGCCCGAGGTGTAGAGAACATATTGACAATATCTATTTCTATAACACACAGCACGACAAATGTTTGAACTCACAGTAGAGGCAGATGACCGTTCGACGACTTACCTGAAAATAGAGAAACATTTATCTAAATAACAAAATAATCAATGTCACCATTTATGATCATTTATTTTTACATTTAATATCAAGTTCAAATAGTTCAAGTTGCGAACTTATTTCAGAATCATTGTTTAAAAACGGCATGTACACAAGTTAACTCTTTGTAAGAATGTTGACTCAAAATGATTTAGATGAAGTTCAAACTCACTGGCGAGGTCGACCATTGGATTGGTGACGTGGACATGAAAGTATACAATTATCTCCATATCCTAATCTTATAAACATTATTTCAAACTATAATGTGACAATCGAAATTCTTATTAGTAATAAAAGTGAAGTTGTCACATGATGCAAACACCTTGCCTAATAGAAACTGTTAATGATTTTATTCAAAACACCTGACATTTGATTCCGGACATGTGCGTACTTACTTGAGTAAAATCTTTTCTGGGGTATTCATTCGATTAGAGGTTATTGATTTACAAGGTATTCACTTATATCTTAATGAAAAAGGAAACAAAAATGAAACGTCTAGTCATTTTTGGTTGACCTAATTTGGGAAGACCAAGAGTATCTGTATATACATCATTACAGTTCCAAATTGGTTTTTGGAACATGGAGCTCACTTCAAATGAAATTTGAAACTATTCCGTGTGTTTTCTGACACAGTGCAGATGTGGTAGAAACATCTTTTACAAACTCCTCGATTACGGTATGTAACTTTAGACGCGATTCTCTGAGAAATGATGAGTTTTTTTAATTAAATCATACCCTTGTGGAGAATAAGAGGTAAGTTTTTAACATTGATTAATGTTTTATCTAATGTAAAATAGGCATAATTGATTTGTTAAAAAAATATGAATAGCTGCACACAATAAAGACTGTACATGTAGAAATGAGAGGCGCCAGTAAAATCTCCCCATGGCGGTCTCTGGTTTGTATCAATCCATTATTGATTTTAGTCCCAGGAGAAAATAAAGTATCAAACGGCAGTAAAATATCCTGTCCCGCTCCCTTTAGAGTAATGTTCGTGAAGCTCAATTTGACTGTACGGAATAGCAGGTAGTAAAAGTTAAAGAAAAAGGAATTAAATGAGATGTTTATTAATCAGTTCAGATCTATGCTTACCTTCCTCTTTGCTAAACATAAAAACTTCAAGCCTATTGATAAACAACAAGGATCGAAACCTCTTGAAAAGTCAAGTCTCATATGAACGAACAGCAAAAAAAAATAACAAGAGCAGTCTCAGGTGACGATGACTATTGTGGGTTATCGTCATTCTTATATTAATCCGCTAACAACCAAAATATGCATTGATGATTTTAGGAAAACACATTTCATTTGTATTTTTGTTAAATATGTGTCTTCAGAACTCAAACAAAGCGAAGCAAGACAGCTTTTGTATCATCTATGAGTCTATTGACCACGAAAATAAAGCCAGATATGTTGCCTAAACATTCAGATCATTTCGTTTAAAGGATAGCATTGGGACAGCAATAGTTGCCAAAAAGGTTTTAAATAAAAAAATATGACGCAAGTAAGCTTGAAATAGACGGGAGATAAGGCGATAAAGACGGTGATGTAAACACAAGGGTGGAGTCGCATTCCTGCTTCCTGTTGAAGAACGGGAGGTTGTAATCTTGACATAATCCAGTTGGCGTTATTACTACACGTGCACCTCGTGTATACTGTTAATTAACCTGCACGTGCAGCAGACAGCTCGTTCCCATATCGCTTTAACACGTTCCCGGAATCTTAATAACTCAAAGTAAGAAAAAATAGGAGTGAAAGATAGCTTAAATATCAATTAACCTTCATGCGGAGCGTTTCACATATCCTTAACATTTCTTTGAAATCTTTAGTACATTCACTTGCATACAAGGATTCAAAGGACTACTTCTTCAATATAATCAATATTTACGCTTCAATAGACATTTGCTTTTGGAATTTTCTTACACAACATGCTCGTGACTTCATATAGATGGACCATTTTATTAAAAAACTAACAAACATTTATAGTTTTTTCGGTAAAAGTGCATCGCAAGATTGAAAACCCAGAAACAGCATTGAATGATTCTTCTCTCATCCCGCTAAAACCAATCATTAGTTCAAACTAGTCAACAATATCAAGAATTATTATGCCCCTATTACTCAATGCAAAGATCATTCAATGGTAATTTACAGCATATATATATCGCTTGCTTTATCTGGTCATCTTCAGTCGCTGTACTCTAGTTTGATTCAACCATGTTGGTTTCATGTGTCGATTTTTAGCTCGACGATAACAACTATATCAGTCGGTATCAGCTGTTACTCTTTTCAGGAATTGTTTTTCAATCTTATAAGTGATGTTCCTTTTAGGGATTTTTTATTTTTAAGTTCTTTAGTTAATAATATCGCATCCAGTGTAAAACAAATGGCAAACATCGTAATGGTATTCTGATAATTTGAGGTGCTCAACGTCGGAAAAGTTTTGTTATAACAATAACACATTTCTTTTTACAATAAACATTTGCAACTTTAAACTTGTTGTTGATATTTATCAAAGATTAAAAAAATAATTATCGGTAACATTTTAGGCTTTTGTTTCATGTCCACTCCGGTGTAAACACATTCTCATGTCTGAAATCTAAATATGTAAACCAAATCACTTCACCTACTATACATAAATTGTAGTCTTCAAAAATTGCTAAAATATTGATGGATGATAAAAGGCGACTTACTACGACTTCTGTACACGACTTTTCAGGTGAACTGGAACTCGCAATTGTACAATTAAGGATTTTATTTGTCGTGTCATTATGCTACAGATAGAAAAATATACTGTGTGTATACTGGTGTGAATACTGAATAACCTCAAGTAAAGAAAAAAGCTTTAGCGTCGACTCTATGTAAGCAACTTTTAATGTCTGCATTAATGTTTTGTAATAACATTTTGACAAGAGACAACTTTCATTTGGTCATCAGTGTATACTCAAGAAAATGAAAAATGAAAAACAGAAATGGAGAGACAGCTTCTAGATGCAAAATTAAATCGCATTTCGTTAACACAATTTGACAGAAAAATTTAAGCATTCAAATATATATAATGTCTTCAAGGAGAGAAGTATGAAAATCAACGTTCTTTGTTACTGAAACACATCAAATTGTTAGGATATTATTGATAGGAAGATTCATTTTCATATAAACACAGTTTCTATGTAAAGTTACTCCAATAAACTAATCTTCTTAGTACCACCTAACATTTGAATGAGAAGGGCCTAAGAGTGATTGAGGGGTCCGGATGATGGGGTCTCTAAAACGACTGTAAAATGCAACCCACCGAGTCCTTCAAAATAGCTCATATGGGAATTTTCTTGTACCTGAGATAATTATCTAAACATTGAATTACATCATGAAACCTTTTGAGTTTGGTTGCAGACCGATTAATCACCTTGAAAACGTATAATTTTCAAGTTTGGTTGCCGTCTCTTATAGGCAACCAAAATCTTTTAGCCATCAAAATACACGTTTTCATCAAACAGAATAGTCTTGACTATACATAATTTGTTGCAGAGAGAAAATATACGGTGATATCGCAAATGTTGTAGCCTTACCTGGGTGTATATTTACATTTTAATAAAACATCAGCAACTTGCTGAAGCTACCGAGTCCGGTTTTCGATCATGTCCTGTCCCGTTTTGCTGTCGTTTCTGACATAATAGATTACATTTTCTACAGACCTTGTTAAATCTAACATTTTCTACCGTATAGCATGTCTTGATAAGTATTTTTTACATTCTTTGAACAGATATTAAAAAATTCAAAAAATTCCAGTTGTGTTTACAACGTGGCCGCGAGACGAATACGATTCTCATTGGCTCTAACTGATGCCTCTGATTACAGTTTCTAGATGACTAGTTGCTATCTATAAACGGATCAATATCAATCATGAATTAGTAAAATAGAACGTTAAAATTTTATTGAAAATGTTTGATACTGAATTGGCCAATAGAAAGACGTGTTACGTACCACATGGCATAACGTCACACCTTGTGTCAGAGGAAACATGTCAAAATGAAATTGTTGATTTGATCGTTTTCTCGTCAAATAAGGTAAATTTGAAGTCTTCTGCAATCAAATTGATCTGATTAGCTTTTTAAAACATAATTCAATACCTGCAACCAAATTTATATTAGCCAAAACATGAAACATTATGAATATTTGACCAAAAATAATTTGCCTATAAGGGACTACAACCAAACTCGATTTCATGATGATAATCTTTTTTTAAACCAAACTCAAGGATTCCTAATAATACACCATGCTTTCAGAATATCTTCATCTGAACCATATTCAAGGACAAGGTCGCATATTATAGACGTTTTAGATACCCCGTCAATTACTCTTAGGCTATTAGAAGACAAGAAACAAACGCAAATATAAATAAGCTATATGGTCGCATCAACAGGCAATTTTTCTGATATCCATCTATAATGTCCCTAACCACATAACGACAAATTTATTCACTCCCACTTTCTGTTTACTGTCTCGTACAGAATACAAATCTTCGTCTTAAGACATTCATTTTCCCTGTTGGTTTTCGTAACACAGTTATTCTTGTACGACTGTTTTCTTATGACCACTATGGACGCCTGAATAAGGAGGCCTGAGTTAGAAGCAAACAGCCAGCGGCAACTTGTCTATTTGCATTAACTAGCGATCTTTCCGATTCTCATCAATATGTCAACACAAACACCGGATCTTAAATCGTCAGTCTTACACTCAAAGAAGTAATAGTTGTTCTCCATATACTCTAATTACTCTTGAGGAAAACAAATCTTCGTTTATATTTAGAAATTTTAACTTTCTGTTTGGTAACGCATTTATACTTCTAAATCCATCCTCTTATGTCCAATATAAACACCTGAATTAGGAGGCCAGAGACAGAAGTAAATAGCCTCCAGTAAGCTAAATATATGCATTAATTGGCGATCTTTCCGATTGCCGTCATTGTGTCAACACATGTACATGATGGTAAAGCGGAGGTTGCACATGGAGGTTGCACATTTTCATGATACTTTTGCATTCTTGAATATGAAAATGTTAGATATTGAATTGAATTGCTTCAGTGATGGTAGCTTATCTACTCATTCAAATAATGATATCATTACTCGCCCGTGTAAGACACTGCAGTGTAATATTTATACGGCGATATTAAACTAGTGTAATATCGCTGCACGTATGACGTCACAATATTGTGTGGTTGTGACGTAACAATGTTCGCACCGCCTTTACAATGGCGGCCAAGTCGCGAAAATGTTTCGTTCAGTACACTTTCGGTGATCATGTTAGATAACTGAGATCAAGTAATAAAAAATAAACAGAATACTAAACTTCCTCCCATTTAATACTTTCGCTCGTTTCATACTTAATCATTAACTCGTTTGATAAAAATAGTATTAAATGGAAGGTCGTTTAGTATCCTCTATTTACTAAACACTACCAAAAGATGCATCACCTAATATTGATACATGAGACTGTCAAAGATCGATTTTATTTCATATGGTACATATCTTGTTTCTTCCTTCTGCCATCCGACGATAGTAGGTATTTGCATTGTTTAATGTGCAGCAGGGCCATTTGATTGATTTGTAACTTCAAAGAAATATTCCTATGGAAGATCAAAAGAAACTGAGAAGAGACTCGTTTAGACCAGTGGTTATAACAATCGAAATCAATAAGGATTCCTAACTGACGTTTGTGAAATGTGGAATGTTTCATTATACCTCAGATACATTACAACTTAACTCGGTAAGTGTCTAGGAAAGAGCATAGCAAAAAGTCTAGATTTTGCATAGAATAAGACAAAATTGATTCAATTAAAAAACAATTAATTAATTTCTTCGTGTCATGCAAAGTGCAAGCAACCAAATGTTTTTAAATTTTCCTAAAAATGATGTTTTAATGTATAATTTACATTAAATATACAACTTACAAATTGGTGATTATGCAATTAAAACTATAATCTAAATTTAAAACCCAAACGTGATTTCATTTTTAGCAACAATGATTATGTTTTCCATTTGTTATCATATTCATCACAAATACACTGATATCTTGAAAGGAATGCTCTCTTCTGTCGGATTTTAGCCACTTACCAATCAATGTGAACTTAATTACCGAAAACTAGCATTTCCTTTGAGTTTCATGCATTTAAAGGCACCCTGTCTTTGTTTATCGTTAAAGATAGCACGATGATGTCATGATACATAATCCATTAAAATGTGGAAATGAATATGATAGATAGGAAATAATAAGGAGATAATGGATACGATAAATCAAATTTTCCCCCTTTTTATTTGATTGTATATTCCATTTCTGAACTATTTTCAGAAGGAATAATCGGTTCTATCTATCGAAAGTTTTACTTAAAACCGAAACCTATTTCCTCATGTGAATAGAATACAGATCAGTGTTTGGTAAAATATGTTCGGGCCCATTAGAAACTTTGAAAATGAGATGGTGCTGCATACACATTTTGATCTCAAATAAACTTTCCCTCTTGGGTTAAACATGGGATGTTGGAGTTTTTATAAAATTACTGAGCTCCAAAACCCAAACCATCTCTAAAAAGCACCAGGAAGTCATTGCCTGTCCAGACAGAACACAGCTTCAATGGTATACTTTTAAGAGTATAAGTTGGTATTCGATATCGTTGTTAGGGTGATCTAGGTAAATACACATTTAGATACGTTTTTGACCCTAGGTTAAATAAAGATTGTTCAGGTTTTATTTGGCGAAACCTCTTCTACCAATAACCCTTCTACTAAAAACTATCAGGACTCCTCGTTTCAATCATTGATGAATTTCAAATGCCTGAGATTACATGTACCTTACTGGTTGATATTTAGCATTCAGCAATGTTGAAGTTACCTGAGGAAATAAATAACATATCGTGCCTATGAATGTAAGAATAACTTTGTTACCTGGCTATGAATAATTTTAGTTTTATTCTTGTAAGATTGAATCTTCAAGACAAGGTTACTTGTACAATAGGACTATTCTGAGAGCTGATAACTTAAACTGACAATAAAGGAGAAGAAACCAGTAAAATAATATCACGTTTGCAAAAGTATTTATTTGAACCAACGTTCATTAATATTTAATATAGGTAAAGCAACAAATGAGCATACCCATACATTGAATGAACATTTGGAAAGTGCAAATTAGACTGACTAGGCTATTCAATTCTAAGGAATATATTAGTAGCGTCACTGTTCTTGTGGGGCTTCCATGTGTTGCTTGCATTGAATGCTTGTTGTAAGGGAACGCACTCCTTACACTTTGTGATGTCACCTACCTGAATGACATAACATACCTATTCATCTTTCAGATCATTTAGAGGTACATTTATTATTAGGGGTCCTAACATTTGGAATGTTAAGTTTTACTATTTCTAAAAATGACATGTATCACAAGATGTATATTAAGATATCAAAGAGTCTACTTCATATGTAAAACTGATTGTCGGGGTTGTTCTGGCCTTACGGACTTTACCATAAGCGTTCATATTTACGATCATGTGAAACGCCTCATTTGACATGTGTTAATGCACCATACCTAACTGATTTTCGTTTACAAATGTTTACTATGATAAGTCAATGAGATAAACTGAAGAAGATGGATGAAGACTCTCCCTTCATGTTTGAACTGCTTGAATCATTATCCCAAAATAGCATCAACTTTTACGTATACTTATACTTATACGTCAATAGTCTAACTTTGATATTTTAATCCCTCTTTAAATGATTGTCTATATCAGGTGGGATTCCTTTCTAATTACCCAAATATTTTAGAATACTAAAGTAGTTTACGATCTTTTGTAATTTGACTAATAGATATGTTTTAAATATTGTCATTTATGATACAGAAAATAATTATCAAGAGACGGTAGCAGGTATAAGCACCTGGTAAGAAGTAAACACCGATTATTACAACCGGATCTCTCCCATATCAATCAATGTTGTCCATTAATCACAAGAAATCTAGTATATATTCACTCCCACTGTTTACTTATTACTTCTAGCAGAAAACAAATCTTAATAAAATGACGGTCATTTCCCTATGTTTAATTGTGTCAAACTTAGGTTATTCTTATGAATTTATTAATCTTATGATCACAATTAACATGTCATGAAGGAGGCCTAAGTTAAAAACAAATATCCACCAGTTACTTGTCTATTTGCATTAACTAACGACCTTTCTGATTCCAATATCTATGTCAACACAAATAATGGATCCTAAATCATGGTCTTTAACTCGGAAATGCTTGATCTCTAATCTCTATTCTCTTGCATTCTTGGTGATAAATGGCACTCTTTTAAAATCAGTTATTCAACTTTTCAGATTTTTTGTCCAAATATTGCACAAGTATTGCTGGTACATACTTCTACTGTTGTATTTATTACCGAACTACAAATGAGGCATACAATACAATTTAGTTTTATAAATGTGTATTTATAACCTTGAAAGCCCTACAGGAAAATCTAAACTATATATGATAACTGACCTCAGGTCATGGTAACAGCTAACAGTATACAATATGTTTCCTGAGAAGAAATTCTGTTTTCTTTATCAAAAACGAGGGAAGTATATTTGCCTCAGTTTGATCTCGTTTCTAGTAGACCAAATATTGAAATCGTTGTTTCAAATAATCATCGTTCTCTAAAAAGTCAATATTTCATTTCTTAATTGACCCTAAATGGGAGGGACATTATTTTTCAACTCAGATGAAATCATGGAGCCAATGGTTCCCTATATTAGTTTCAAGTTAACCTTCCAGAGCAGACGTTAATCAATATTTGGTTTAGATGAAGGATATCAAGAAATTGAAATCAATTTTAAAAGTTCTTCAATACAGATTTAAGAGAACGTAAAGATAGGATGTCACAAATTGAAAAGAAAAGAATTATCGGAAGCTTGATTCAATAAGAAACTATTTTACTATCGAAAGTTTAAATTGAGAGAACTAAAATTGTATTTATCTTATGAATAGTATAAAATTGAAGTCTTGGTTTACGTGATATATCACATTTTTACTCTTCTTCGTTCGATTGATAAAACTTGCTTTTCCGGGTACAGTATCCTGTTGCATATATGTAATATGAAACGTAAATTTCGAATACACAAGGCCACGAATATTTCAGATTACAAATACATGACGACCTCATATTCAGCACATTTTCACAATCGATTTTATAAGTATACTTCCGTTTACAATGCGTAACTGTACTGTTTGATTAAAAAGTGTTTATTGATAACGTATCATGTAAACTTGACATGGATGATAAAGTTTTCAAATCGGATAATGAACATTACTATAATCTTGAAGGATAGTATTCACTTTTCAAATCATACTGTACAATGCATACATGATGTTGGTCAGCGGGATGTTGGAACTACATTTTACGCACTTAACGAACTCCGGGGTACCCAAAGCTGGGGAAGATTAATTGTAGAACTCCTAATCTAGAAGTCGTAACAATGGCACTGTTTCAAGAATACCACAAACGTAACAAACAATTGACACTTAAGACAATCTGTTTTTTGTGGAAGATGCAGTGTTGCTGTATTTTTTAAAAGAAGTAGTTACAGTCATTTCACCTTTTTAAATGAACGAAAACTTCGTTTCAAAAACTATAATAGTTGACTTTCATAGAACAATCAAATAAGTTCGTTTGATGTCACATTTCATGGGGTCAAAACTATATACAAACGGGTCTTTTAAAACTAATGGAGTAAGGGGGAAATACTGATACATTTTCAATCAACTGATTAGAAATTAGTAATAATATGTTTCGTATGAACAGGGTTCAAATCTAGTTTGAGTTACCAGATTTATTTTAGTTGTATGTCTTGACAGTAGGGATGATCCATTACTGTTATTTCCAACAAGCACTGAAGGAGACTTATCTAGACCAGACAGTAATAGGCTTAATATAGCTAATCTCTTGTCTTAGCATGTCCTCATTATAGCAAATATGTCAAATGTGATACACAAGGTATTGAATGTAGCCAGTATGGGGAACATGAATAAAATCAGTTATTAGATTTAGATTATTAAAAATCAGTATCGTAAAGCTTTGATTGCATTTCAAATTCTATCCTTCTTAATGTACAAAAAATATCTGACAGGGAGCAAACACTACTATTTTCGTGCCTGTGAAGATATACGAATAAAATAAGACAAAAATCTACTTTTAAAAAAAAATATCTTCCTGTATAATTTCATAGTTGCGAGTCAAAATTATTACAAAAATGAATAAATGAATGAATGGACATAGATAAATATTAGAGAGATTATGAAGCATCCGATCTGTGTCCTCACCCCTCACAAAACTACGATAGTTATTTGTATTGTATGATATGTTATGCAACAAAGAACAAAGAATTGAATTAGAAATTTTAACCACTGATAATCGAAGATATTGATAAGAATATATTTGAAACCATTGTTTTAACTTTCGAATTCAATCGGGAATTACATTACTTTTTTTTGAAAAGGCAAGATAGTCCATCAAACGTCTGACCTCTTCCCCTGGGGTTTTGGGGAAAGTGAAATCTTATTGGTCAGTCAAGTCGAGGTCATAGTAGTTGTCACAAGTATATGTTCATAAGCGATGTCAAAATTCTTTAGAAACTTGGTTCGTAATGATATAAGTCACAATGAACAATAACATGGATGTATATTAACATAAAAATTCTTGAACTGAAAAAAATTGATATGTTGGTAAAGCAAATAATAACTTGAAAAAGGAGACAATTGTTATATTTTTGAATACATAAATAATTCCCTATTTCCCTCAAAACAATGCACTACACTAAGAGAGACTTTCAGGTCGAAAAAGTAACTTCTTTACTAAATGGTTTGGTTGATGTGATTTATCTTATTTTCATTATTCTTTTTCCCATTATGATATCTGCTAATAAAAGCATATATTATGTTTTAGGATTTTCGTTAAGTTTGAGATACTCACCCATTATTTCTGCAGTAGTTGAGAATCCTTTAGTAGATGTAAAACACTCATCGTCTTTTCATATACTAAAATATGAACCTCATAAAATCTACATGTGAGGATCATATGATGTTTGCACCGTTGGTGTAAGATTGTCGACGTAGGATCATTAAGCGGCACAAAGCGCAATACACAAGACTATTGTCAATAATTACAAAAAGGGCAGTAGGAAATCATAGGGACTGTACTTGAATGTCACTCAATATAAGATTATGCATTACTGTGTTCCAATGTATCAACTCTCCTTCTTTACTGCATTTACCTTGCATTCACAAAATGAAAATAGTGAGATAATGAGAACGTTGAATAGACTTCATTAGTGATACCATCAAATGCTTGAGACACCGTTAACAAATGCATCTGTTTATAGTCATAGTTTTATATGTATTTTTTAAAAGAAAAACTTGGACAGGATGAGTGTTTGTTCAAAATATACATTTGTTAGTCTGAAAATGGGATTACGTAGTGTGAGAAAAGAATGAAAATGATACTGAATATTGGAGGAAAAAAATGATTTTTGATACATCTTAGGAGGTGGTAATTATTTCATACAACCAATCATGAATCAATTTATGAATATATTTTACCAGTTCTTACTTTTGTTAAAAATCTCGAAAATAGTGTTAAGATATTTCTAATCAAACTTATTATCACAGATTAGTTTCTTTAAAGGGTAAGTCCAATGAAAAATGAAAATTAAGCCTTTCAAACAATGTATATTCGTAAATCCATTCATTTCGGCCAATAATTTTTAGATATTTTACTTAAATTACAATAAAAATTCAAAGTTGGAAATATTACGTTTTGACGGCTTTGATGGGGGCCGCCATATTGCTATCTCGAACGGTAAACGAGAGCGAGAAACAGCGGGAGTATGACATCAGCGACACACCACGAAATTAGGAGACACCGCACAATAGCATTACCGCGCAATGCCCGCCTGACAGGCTTGGGCTGCTCCAACCGAAACGACCGGGGAAAAGACGTCCCCGGTCACGGTAAATCATATTTTCAGATCCTAAAACCTGACAGGTATAAAAACTTGTCAAAACGTTGTCTACATAACATTGGAACGGGCTGGACGGTTCGACTTTCAAGTTCGGCCGCCACAAGGTTTGAATACTTCCGACATTTTGTTCAAATGATTAATCACTAAATATCATTAGTTTGAATTAAGTGATTGTTTTCACAAGTTTTTAATTTCAAATGATAATATATAATCTAAGTGGTATCAACGAAAATTATTTTCATGATAATGGGGTTTTTTCCTTGCCATAATAAACAAATATCGGTTAGATCTAGTAAAAGCGAATCCTAAAGCGAAAGCTCGCTCTTTTAGTGGCAAGTTCGTAATCAAACTGATATTCGCCCATACGCATACGATTTTATCTGATTCGACCAATATTTGGCTTAATTATGTTTGGATTTGGAATTAAAATGTGACTAGCAATTTGTTAGTAAGTCACACTCTAAATATTAGTATTCCCACAAAATACCCAATGCATTTACTATTGGTACGAAATCAATTTGATTGCGAATTAGGTTGAAATTTTACTCTATGATCAATGCATTCTATTTGGCATTTATATGGCATGGAATAGGATCTTAATTTCATTGAATTTCATTGTTTGCTTTGGTATTTGTTTTACATATTTTGAAAAAAATATGTATAATTAGCATGATTTTTTTAAATTCAACTGGTTACTTGTTGACTATTTTAGAATTAAAAAATTTCAGACAATGAATAATTATGGTAAGACTTACCTTGCAGAACTTTTACATTAAATCAAATTCTGTTGTTTGTGAAAAAGTTATCTTTGAATGATTATTTATAGATGAATAAATATGTATTTTTTTGGTCTTCTTTTAAGATGTGTGACTATAATTTTGATTTGTTGACAGTGTTAAGTAATTGTTTAATAATTTTTGGTACAGGTTGTTTGTGAAGAACATTTGAACGGGACTGCTTTGATGACAATATCCAGGCAAGAGTATTGGGAAGCGGTCAACTGAGAATATTAAGAGCAGATGCAGATACCTACTCTCTTTGCTCATAAAAAAAGACCAAGACCGAGGATAAGGCCTTGTTGAAAGGAAAACGAGACAGGTAACTATATTAAGAGAAAAAAGCATACACATGTACATTACTGTTTTTCAGTATGTTTTGCATGAAAAATGTTTTTAATAACACAGTATCAGATGGAAATTAGGATAAATAAAGTCATGAACATTATCTGAGTAAATATTATTGTACCATGCCCGCGTGTCGGTCCCTTTGATGTCGGCCGTGGTGTATCTAATAATTACACCACGGCCTGAAGTAACCATTGATCGTAGCTATCTCATTGGCTCGCTGCAGTTTAGCAAGCCACGCCTATTGTTCACGTCCATTAGGAATCAGTTGAAAAGGATGTAAATTTTCTAAAAAACATCACAAGTAATTTAAGTTTTAATGGCAACGAGCACAATACACATTCAAACAAATTGAACCATCAAAGATAATCCATTTTTCATTGGGTGTGACAATGTAAGGTCTTCAATCATGTCATCCCACTCGTGACTCGACATTGTGGCGGTGTGAAACTGAATGATTACAAATTCAAATTCCCCGCGCAGATCTCGTTCAGATTTTGACAACGTCCAATGTGGGCGTGGTACAAAGCAGTTACTTCATCCAATCACTCGAGATGGATCTAGCTACACCACACCTGATCGCTGTTTGATTGACAGCTGAATTTGCGTCTCGGACTACCGTCCTCGACGAATTCAGCTGTTAATCAAACAGCGATCAGGTGTGGTGTAACTAGATCCACCTCTCGTTTATGGATGAAGTAACTACTACTTGTAGTCTGCTTTAAATAGTCTATCATATTACTTTGTCATCATTCAAAAGAGACAATCTTCATAGGAAACCAGGAGGGTAGTAACTGTGTCAACTACTTTGCTGTGAGTGCAAGCATTCACAATTTCTTATCAAAATGTTATCAGTAGCAGCATCAGAATTCAGCAACCTTCAACAACTGCCAGCAGAGGGAACTCAAATGTACTTGTTTATTATCATTATGTAGACCCACCAAACTTGAATTGGTTTTGTTACCAATTTTAAAACCTGGTGAGCTACAGAGTCATTGGATCTATTATTTAACTAATGCATTAAGTTGGAATTTTTAGTTTAATACAGTTTTTACATTTTATTTTAGAGCATTGGAGTTCAGAAGAATGACTGGTGTAGAGACTGTGGCCACACTACTAACCACAAATGCAGCGGCCCAGACGCATCCTCCTCAAACATACTTTTGGACCATTCCTACCATAATTCACAGTTCACAGTTAAAGTTTATGAAATTAATCATAATGACATGGACAGTTAATCACTTGACATTGTTGACAATTTTGTTGACAATTGTAATGAATCATTTTCTTCACAATTTGTTGATACTTGTAAGAATCATCTGTTCAAAATGAATCATTTTCTTCACATATATCAAGTGAAACATCTTTTTATGAACCCTCATCTGATGCAGATACACAAAGTGGGGATAACAAACCAGAATGTGACCATATTTTCAATGTCATCTCTCAAGATAAATATTGTGTATTTTCAGATTCACTTGATGAGCTTTTGTACCAGAATCATTGTAAATCCTGTTCATGTCCTGTACATGAAATAAAAAAATAATTTTTTGGTAGTATGATATCGGCAAAGTTATATTGTAAAGGGGTCATGAGGTTCTTTATTGGAGGTCACAGTCATAAAGTTGCATCATCATCTGGTATTATTATTATTGGGGCTCACCTTTGATGAGTGATTGTCTGCAAGTTGTCACAAGTTTTCTTTGAATTGAAATATTTATGTCACTTTGTATATCTCTGAAGGTATTGTGCTTCCCAGCTTATTTGAGAAATTTGAGGTACAATTGAGATTTTTTGACTGATAAGCTCTTTCAAGTTTCACTGTAGTTGAAATTGTCAGATATTATTCATGTGATATAATTGTATATCCAAGCGTGTTAAGAATATCAGATAAACTTCTTCTGATATTCAAAAGTAGTTAATCAATAATTCTACTTTCGCATTAGCTGAATTGATACAAATTATTTGCTGATTTGTTAAATGATTTTATGAATGTAAACTTGAAATTATTTAACATTAGTGTAAATATTATTGACAGAGTGTTGTGGATAGTAAGCCAATATTGTGGAACCTTAAAACAATTAGACTGATTGATTAGCTGCCAATATTGAACCTTGGCTCAGGTACTACACATATTATAATAATTGAATTAATGATAATAATTGTGATCGATGTTTTTTGTCCACTCATGATTAGAATACTAATTTTCTTACTCAAATAAAACAATCATCTTTTCAAATATTCCCTGTTTTTTGTTATTGCAGACAGGTCATAAAACAAAGTTAGGGTGATATCACTCATGAAGGGCCATAGCTTTGCTAACTTTTTTCAAGCCAGTATAATCTTGTCCTGGAAACTGATCTCTTATTTTCCTGACTGTACAAGCAGGGATCACTTTTCACACCCCTTTCTCAAGTTTCTGCCTGCTGTGAACCCATGACATAAAGTTTCTATATGCCTTGAGCCTTGACTGTCTGAAAAAGGTAACGGGTGTTTTATTATGCTATCAAAATGTTTTCCAAATGCTTCCAGAAAACTGTCTGTCATTTTCTATCATAAGTCTACTCTTTATCTAGAAGAGGGTGTTTATCTAATAAATTATAAGTACTGATAATGTAAAAAATATATAAATTTTTCAGTTGGTCTTTTATGTATGAAAAATTCGCCAATTAATTAACAATAATATGTAAATAAAAAATAAATTAATTTATTGGTTTATTTGTACTTTTGTTGTTTATGTTATTTTATTATTCATAGCTAGTTTCTCATGAATAAGGAAGCAGCTAAATATCGATAATCCATAGACTTTTGATGCTGAATATCATACTACGACTTACTTTTGATTTTAAAAAACCCAGCCAGTTATTGGTATTGAAGGTTTATAAAAAAAAGGAAATAAAAATTTTGACAGAAATAACAGTTTTACAATTATTATTCCGTTTTCAAATTATCATTACGTTGAAACCAAAATAAAACATGCCGAAATTTACATATTTAGACAACAATCACTATCGTCCACCCAACCCCTTAAATAGCATGAATTGGATATAAGACATGAGTAATACCGCTGGGCTATGGCAAATCGTTGAAAAGTCTATGTGCTCAGTAATACACGAAATGCCAACGGTTCGATCGTGCAAGTACGAAACTTTTTGGACAACATGCCATGTCTTCGAATCGACCACGATCACCGGATTCAGTATCCGAGTCGCTACTGCTGTTATCACTTTCCTGACATTCCCCTTCCACAACCTGCATGAGGTTCAAACATGTAAGGTTTTAAACTAAACGCCATAGCTGGTTGTAAAAGAGAAAAAAAACGCGACTGGGTTTTGCAATATGACTCATGTCTATTTTTCTTTACAAGTGCGCAGCGCGTATATACAGCAACTCTAGTTTTCGTTCGCAAACTCTACAGCACAAAGATGTTCGGAGATTACAAATCAAAGCTCCTTACACCGATTTCGTGTGGTGTGTCGATGACGTCATTTTTTCATAGAAAATGGCAACCCCCTTCATCGTGCAAATGCACAGGTTTAAAATTATGTAACTAATTAACCCAATGACCAAAAAATTTAGAAAATTATGAGAAATCGTCTTATGACACAAACTTTCGATAGAATTAACTTGAATCTTTCTTGGACTTACCCTTTAAACTGATGAACCATTGCAAATAATAAAATATGTCATTTTTTGGCATATTTAAAAAGAAAATTTATAATACAACGATCTAGTACTGATCATGTTTTTTTCGTTGTTGTTTTGTTAGAATTGGTAATATAAAAGCTATGGGAAAGATCACCTCACCTCACGTTCTGCCAAAATAACTGTAAAATGAATGGTATTAGTTGCAAAAAAATTTAGAAATGGTTTCAAACAACTAAAGCGATGATAGATAAGCACAACATGATTAATAGTCTAGGCCAGACAGTAATAAGCTTAATGTAATTAATCAGGTATCTTGTCAGTTCCTCCATATATCATAGCTGATCCACACGATATAGAATACAGCCAGTGTAAAGGAGACATAAATAACATATTCTTATGTAAACACAAGTCAACGAAGAAAAATACCAAAAGTTAACCTAACAAACAAATCGGTATCTTATCTCAGAAGATATTTTCAATCTGACCGTTAAAAGGTTCCGCAGATTGCAGACTTTACATAAGTTTTATTTTTGTTGTAATGATACCAATTGAAATCCCCCTCTTACCCACCCATATGCATTCATAACAATTACATTCGATATTAAACTGGATAAGTCTTTTGGTCGCATTAGGAAGTCTTTACACTTCGTGGCATCAGCATGTATCAAATACTTTCAATTTATACACGTGATATTCTCTGACGAGTGCCGGCTAATCAACAGTTTCAGTGCCAATGGGTGATCTAAGTAAAAGTAATAAAGACTCTGTCTGGCCACGTGCTTGACCCCAGATTGAATCAGCATTGACCGGTTCGTGTCTGGTGTCACTTCTATCTTCATCCGATTAAATGTGTTATGTTACTAAACAAATTAAAAAGGAAAATTAAGAAATGATACATATCATTGATTTTTTAAAATGAAAGTCAAGATAATTAAAATCCGTCATCAATACTGTATATGAATTCGGGTTGGCTGGAATATGACAAGAATAACTGTTTTGGTTATTAATAAAGTTGAAAAGAAAATTCAGAAATAATACATTTAACTTCTTTGTGCAAGTGGAAAAAACCCAGATTAAAACTTTACTTTAAACATGAAAACTGTATAGTAAATCGGTCGGCTGGAAGCTAATGAGAATTTTTTAAAATCAGGCTATGATTTTTTGCTCTGTGTTTAACTCTAAACTGCTATGAATTAGGTTTTGCAGGGATGACAAACAATATCAAAAGTGGAAAATAGGAAAACATGAAATCGCATCCATGGCCCCATTAACAAATATTGCATTTATTTAATTTCCATGTATATTGTCATTCAACAAAGTGTCTATTTTATAGAAGATATCCATTTTGATTTTAATTTTTTGTATCATCTATATGCTATCGAGTACTAATGCTAAATCACTCCAGGGTTTTGGGAGCTTTGCTTCACCAATATTCATTATGTTACATTTTTCAACAACTTGAACTCTTGTTTTAGAATTACCTAGAAGGATAGAGCAGTTTATTTTTAAAGCATCGTGTGGTGGTGCAAGAGGATATGAATAGCATATATCATATTTTTAATTGCACAGTATTTTTAGTAGATACTTACTTCCTTATTACAAGAAACGCCTTCGATTCTTACATAAAATAAACATGATTGGACTTGCATAACACAATATAATATTCCAATGTCTTCCCGTTAGATAGTTCCATGAACAATTCAGATAATGTGTTTACTCATCACGTTAAACGCCTCATTTGACTGGACATTGTACCTTTGTACCGTATGTACTATCTATGTACCGTAGCCAATTATTCATTATGTACCGATGTTAGATATAATTACGAGACGAAAAGTTAATACGAGTTTTACAGCACAGTTCAGTTTATCAATGAATTGACTATCAAATGTCCTTCTCCACACAACTTTGAGTCCCATGAGTCAATATAATGGTGCGTTTCTTATTGCCAATATATTGTATTCGAGTAATTGAAAGGTTCTTTTTGATAATTTTAGTTAAGACAAAACATCTGACATCGACAATGTCGGTTGTAAATAATAATCAAAACATATTACTTAGCAAATTGATGTATCAATCTGTTGATAATGCTAATGTGACCCGACATTTTACTCCCGATTCGAATCAAATTAGTAGTTCTGAGAAACAATTGGCAATCTTGATGGAAGAAAAATTGAAAGCTTAATCCGGCAAAGCTAAATTAACTGATAAAACCGCTAAACAGTTCAATTTACTTGGGAAATATTATTGTGACCTTTTTGTAAGGTGAGCTATTTATATCATCCACTTCTAAGGTAGGAAAGAGAACTAGATGGTTTTCTAAACTGTTAACAGTGTAACAGCTGATAGCATTGAAAAAACAAGGAACATAGATTTGTAGGTTTTGTACATCAAATGTTTAAATATATTTTTCGTCTTCTTTTTTTACTTTCAATTATTGTTGATGTTTATGTATTTGTTGAATTTACTTAGTTTAACATTTTCAAAGTCAACATTACATTGTAATGTATTTTATAATATTGTTGAAGTCCGAACTAGTTTTAAGTCAATTTCCAATGCGTCTTTTCATGGCGATTCATTACCTATATCACGTCAATTTAGCCAGACATATGCATTCTGCTCTTCTAAACATAGATCAATGCGGTACATTACCTGTTATATCGACGTATCACCATATTTGATAAGATTGGATATTTATATCAGCACAACATTGACCATTTCAGTTCAATGTCTATACTCAGGTTTCCAGGTCAGGTTTTTTTTATTGTACCTATTTTAGGAAGTAGACAATTCAACGAAGCTATATATACACAACCAATTCAAAAAGAAACGCACGGGTTTGACAATAAATTGATGTTCTGGCTGCCGATAAGTCACTAAAACATATCACGATTTGCAAAATGTCATTGTGCTATGGACGACCATATGAGCAGATTGAAAGATAAGTGGATTAATAATTATGAACATTTCATGCAATAGCACATTCGTTCAGGTGCAAGACAGGGCCAGTACACGGCAGTTTAACCAAACATCAAAATAAAGATAAAACGCACTACCGTCACACCATATGATAAAGATATTTTTTTCGGACAAATATCGCAGACCCAGCACATTATTTGTCATCATGGACTTCTTCAGCACCATCAACACACGTTCACACGGGCTCTGATGACGGCAGTAATGACCTTTAACCTTTCAACACGTCACGAAATATTCAAAGACGTTATGGACGCACGGCAACTCGTCTGATTACAGGGATCTGTTCCATATTTGCCTAGTGAATGTAAAACAATCCGATATACAATCAGTACCAAATATATGGATTCACGTAAACGTTACTGATTCTGAATTCAAGTCGTGATTGAATGATTCTCTGTTATTAGTTGAGGTTAAGCGATGACTGTCATCATGTAAACTTTGACACCTGTGCGATTACGTCACTCTGTAATCGTCTTTCAACTAAAAAGTGTCCTTGTTTCAATTTATTAAACTCGTGCGTTTCTTTTTGAGTGAGTTTAGATTATCATAAAGAAACCTAGCTAAACAGTAATAAACAATAAGAAATAAAAGTTGGGTTAGTCACATTAAGATCCCACTCAATTATTCTTCATGACGCTGAGATATAGACTTTTATTATATTTCGAATGGTGAAATATGCCATTTATCGGTGAAAATAAAACCCGTATTTTCACTGAGTGAAATAAAAATGGTATTCTACTCTGTAAAATGATGCAACAATCATATGACGTCGTCTGTGATGTCATGAAACAATTGAATGACGTCATGCAACAGCCGCGCTAGCAAAGCAGTTTAGCTTCTCCATTCATATAGTTAGGGTCATTTATGGGGTTTTTGGAAACATAATAAATAGAACATTTGACATTTCTCGTCGAATACCATGCATATCTCATCTCGTGAAGTAGAGTGGCTACGCCACTCGTGAAAATATAAATTTCTACTTCACTCGATGAGATATCCATGGTATTCGACGAAAAATGTCAAATATCCTCTATTTATTCCCAAGTGGTAAATGATCATTTACTTATGAACACATGCAATGAAGACATCATATATAAATCAACTAATTATTCCATAATGACATAATCTTTATCCAAATGTAATGTCACTACTCTCAAATACGTTCCTATGTATTCATTATATTAAATGGATTGGTTGAATTTGAAATGCTTTTTGTTGATTAGCATAGGAATAAAGTTGATAAATCAGTAAAGCAAGTGACACGTTCAATAAACAGAAGCTTGACATATATTTTTAGTTTGATGATTTTTAAACTTAATACCATTAAAACAACCCTTGTACAAATTTGCCTGAAGCCAGAAAATGATTTGAACAGTTAATTAACAGCATTAGTAAATAGTAAATAGTTGAGAAGAAAAAAGAACGTGAACGAATAATATTTTACAAGGATTCTTCATTCGACCTAAATGTATTATGACATCAATAAATCAACTTGTGTCTTAGTGGTTTTCATGAGGCCTTTAAGATAATTTAAGAGTATACAATTTGAGATGTGTGGAAAGAATTATTAGGTTAACAACTTGAGAGAAGAGCAATTTTGATTTTTAAATGAAAATAAATGCAAATTATTTTGCAAACTTGATAACACTAATTATATTAAAGGTGTAAACAGCCACACTAGTGCTTTAAATGAGACTGTTATGAATACTTACATGTCAGGGTTCTAGAAAGCGACTCTACATAAATTCTCGTGAAGTAAATATTTCATATTTGAAATAAAAATATATAATATGAAGAAGAGACAGCCAGAATGTAACTTGCACTGACACAATCTCGGTTCAGTCTGACTATTCAAGAATTATCATTAATCAAAGTGATGACACGATATTGATAAATGACTCAATGCATTGAGAAGGATGGTTAAACATCTGTGTACTGCGGCTTTGATAACACGCTTGAGTTTATGACATTTGTAAATTAGTAAAAATCAGTCATTTGTTATTTGTAAGATAAAGAGTTGCGTTTGTAAATTTTCTGGGATACATTGCTATCTAAGATCGGAAAATTTAGTTTAACACCAGTTGCTTTTTTTGTTTCTTGTAGAAACACAGTTAATATTATTACTCTATTTCATTCTTCATCAATGAACACCTGGATAAGTAGGACTGTCATAGAGGTTTGTCGAGTTTAAAGCTGCTAGCAAAGATAATAATTCCATATAAAAAATAATTGTGTGTGGCACCAATCCACCAAGAGCACCAGCAAGGAAATTACGATCACCAAATACGTTGTTTTAGATTGGTACTTATCAATATTCCTATCTCTTCCCATTAAATAACTGCATGAACATTTCAGATGAGTTCTTCTTCATCATTTGATTTTTTATCATGTTGTTTTCTGTATTCAGGTTAAATCAACTGATTACATTAGACGTACGGAAAATTGTCCGTTGTAAATAATAATCAAAACTCATTACGAAGCTAATTACTACATTATTCCTTTGTTAATACTAATGTTCCAAAAATATTACTCCAAATCTAAATCGCATTACTAATTTGGAAACGTTAATGGGAATCTTTATTGAAGAAAAATAAAAACCTAATTCTAGCTAAGCTTAATATTAATTGACTGATTAAATCGCTAAAAATGGAAAGATTAAATATATACTCTGACCTTTAAATTTTACTTGGTTATTTAGATTATTATATTTAAAGGTCAGGAGGACAGATCAGGATGATAATGAACGTCAACTGATCATCAGTATACAGCCATAAACACTACATTTGGATTAGTAAGTTCTATACATGAATATTTGAATATGTATTATTTACGCACACTGCACATATGTCTTGTTAAAGGTTTTTTAAAGTAAATAGTCACTCTTATGAAACTTATGAATATAAAATACAGTAAAAACATTTTGTCATTTACAAGTTTAATCCGTATCATGATATGGAGATATGAAAAAGACCATGGAATTTACATTGGCAAAGAAACGCAGGTCCATGTTTGATAGTATTTATAATGCTTTTTAGAGGTACTAGTTGGGTTTGATTTATGTCACAACTTCTGGTAAGCTATGGTTGTGCCTTCAGGGTTGAGTTCAATGCTTCCGTTTAATCATTCATATTAAAACGTGTTTCATTTTCTGAGAATACGTCTGTGTCATCCCTATTTGTCAACCCTGTTATTGACATTTTGATAGAAACTTTATCACAAAGCAGTGTGACTTGACAGCAGAATTCTCTTTAAAAAAACTCAACCTAGTTAAAGTGACAACTGAAAAGAATTTCATGCCCCTGTCTCACACCAACTGAAATAGGTCAAAGTCCCGCAAAGGACACGACCCGAAAAGTACAAGAACTTGTAGTAATGCAGATAGTGTGGTCCAAGTATTACAATGTTACATTTGTTCATGATCTAAATGTCGTTTATCAGTTAAGAATATGAAATAGATGAAACTGTATACCAGTTGTGAAACAGAAGGGTTTATATTTGATATGACTTTCCATATCTTGACTTCTAGACAAAAAAAACTTTTGCAAAGATCATTTGAATAACAACTATATTTTTCTCAAATTGATGAGATAACAGAGACTTAAATGTTCAGTGTAGGTAGACTAGGTATTTTCGATTTATACATCATATCTCTGATAGGACCAGGAGTCTATAGATTGTACTTTCTGACTACACACGTGATATAGTCTGAAGAGTTATTGTGGGTGTTCAATAATCCTATCTATGTGCTATAGAAGTATATAGACTTACTGTATACTTGACCCCAGATTGGTTAAGAATTTTTCACTCTGGTCTGGTTTCACCTCTTTCTCTATTGTTAAATTTCTGATCATGGAGATTTAAATATCTAAAAACTTTGAAAAAAAATATACAGTTACGATAACGATATAGATCCTATGCACAGATTCATAACAGTGAGTGAATTTTCGTGTTCACATCCTTTTCATCTGAATCAAAAAAAATTGTATCATATCGTTACTTAAACTGTGAAATATCATTGAATGTACTGAAGGAAATTATCACGTAACCTTTCAGTTCAATGACATTTATTTCCTTCATGCAACAGAAAGAAATTTAAACCAACATAAAGTCCATTTAGAAGAAGCACAATGGAACTACACAGCAAATGTTTTTTCTTTGGTGTCATGCAAAAAGTGAAATATCAAGTGAATACAGAAATCATTTCTAAACATATGCAAATTAACATAATCTGTTCATGTATATACACACATTTTGATACTGTTTATCTTACTTGATATTGCATTAACTTTAAAGATGTCAATAAGGCATTTGATGAAATTTTGTAACCACACTATGAAATAATTATGAATTTAAAAGATTAAAAGTTTTTGTGAAATCGTCAAATTTGTCATTATATTTACATATGGCATATTCACCCTTGAAATGTTATCAAAACACCATGCATTTAGTAAAATTCTTGCAAATTTTTAATACGAAAACAAGAGTAAGTATCTAATCATCATCAACAAACTGAATGAATATGTGTTCACAGCCATTTAAACAACTCTTCTAATTCAGATAAAATTGGTTTAATTACATCGTTAGGCACTTTATAAAGTCATTGAAAGGAAGGGTGTCAAGTATTGATTGTTAAATTTGTCTACGTTGTCGTGATTAATATTTTTCTTCAATTACTATTTGTTGAGTGATATCTCTTCTTGGATATTGACGTTTATTATCTACAGTCACAAAATGAATCTCATGCGATCGTTTGTGTTTGTTCTTCTCATATAATGCCTTGTTGAATCTTTCAGAATGCTAAAAAAACCCCAAAAACTATGAAAATCATTTAAGGTACATTCATTTACAATAAATGCCTCCTGTCATGAGATTAACCGGATGAAGCTTAGAAAATGAACTGTTTATCCATTCCCAAGATATCCTTACTGAGGTTAAATGCATGACAAACTTCCTTTCAATATTTCTTTTGAAAATGATTGTTTTGCTAACATAGTTATCCACATAAATCCATTTTCTTGTATAAACAGTGGAGAAGGAAGGCCAAAGGCAGATGCAGGTGCTTGAAGTACTAGAACTACTTCCCACCGACAAGCAATCATTTCGATATCAATCTTCAGTGTCAACACAGGCACATGGCTCTTGCAAATGGTCGACGAACTGGCAAATATCCCTGATCTGTTACTGTTCATGTTTGTGGCGATAGTGAAGTGAATTCATCAAACTATCTTATATGTTAACATAACAAAAAAATATATATCCTTCTTTTGGACTCAGGTTGACTTGAGGATACAAAGTCAAGTTTACATGACCTTGATCACTTAATCAAATGTACAATTTGCCAACCTTTACCGCTCACAAACGTTTCCTTTTTCAAATTCCTCTTAATGCCTACGTATTTGTTGCAGTAAAAGCATATACATCAAGCAACAGTTGTTTCTCTATTTGATCTATTGACTCATATTTGCGGGTGGTTGAACTAGCAGATTGATGAATTGAACTGAAGAAGAAATAATAAGTGAATTCCTCAGTTAATACATCATGTACCTATAAAACAAAAAATACGAGTATATTTATGGTTGAACTCCATGGAATTTTAATTTACTACAGAATACGTTTTACACTCAATGTATACTCTACAAAAAGACAAAGATACCCTGTAAAATGATGAGATTATTGTATTCTTCTTGAAAAATTGGTTTTTGAGGTAAGATACAATGTTACTCAAAGAATCGGGGCTCTCTCGTAATGTTTGTATCGGTAACCTTTTATCATGCCATCAAATAAGTCATACCATTGAGATAAGTTAATGAGTGTCTGGCTTGCTATAGAAAGCCTGAAAGAATGTCAACATGTAAAACGCATTATACAAAGTGCACAACTTAAACATAGAAAAAAGATGTGTTGGCAATTTTAGGACAAAACAAAAAATATAAATTTAGGAAAATACAAAAAAAAGGATAAAATCACTATTTTACTAAAGCTAATTTACATGAAAATTCCCCCACAATTGGAACGCATTCAAATCTTTTAAATTTACATAAAGCTACGACATAAAATCGGAGTCGGGTTTGCATTTTATGAAGTAATGGGCATTATAGCTTGTTTAGATAGATGTTGCAAACAATCTGTCATCTATGATGAAATCTAGAATACACTGGAACTATGATTAAAAAGGCACATCATCAGTACAAGCATGATCCATTATTCCAAGATGTTTGAGGCTACTTTGCAAGTCATCAATATAAATCTCGGACAGTATGTCAATTAAAGTAGTTCTTCTCTAATCCTGGTCAAGACAGCGGGCACAATGTGTCTGTGTGGCGATTAATCAATGTTACCTCTTACATCGGGAGGTATTGGAGCTTGAAATATTTATCGGTTCATACACGTACAATAACTAGGATCAGTGAGTTTGAGGACATTTGTAGTTAAGTGTTTCAGCAATCAAATGATCACATTCTTCATTAAAAATCGTATATTTGTGTTACAGTTCTGGCTACTCCGCTTTAGATTATTGATGAAAATAATTGTGTAAATCTAGATAATCTGCATAAGTGTCTACAAATAAGTGAATGAACACGACGACATCCTCTTCATTCGCATCGAAATGCGTCAATTTTAAATTTTATACACTTGAATTTGAATTCTAAAATGTTTACTTTTTTTTCAATATAAAATTTCAGCCTTACAAAAGGCATATCCTTTGAGAAGTTAATGGTGAAATGATGGCTTGGTACATATACTTCGCAGTCATCCCTGAGATAGAAAGCCGTCAACATCCTGACAGGCCTGACCAGGCCTATATATTTGTAACAATTTGCTCTTTTTAGATCATCAAAAGAAATAGCACTTCTATTTACAAAGGAACAAAGGGGGTATTGAATGCTACAGATGAGAGCTACAATTTCAAGACCAAAACCGTCGCCTTGTTCCCGGGAGGTGTCCCCATCGAACAATAACATCACCTCGATAGGTTACAGAGACAGTTGCCTTGGTGTCTTTTTGTTATTTTTGAATCAGTTCAATTTCATGGAACACAGACTTGAACATTATTTCATTTCAACACTTTTTATTTGTAAAAAAAAAATTAATTATGATTTGCTAATGAGACGTATTTAGTTTAATATATACTAACTTCTTTATTCAACAGCAAAATTTAAATGAAATAAAAAAATTCAACTGATATTTTTAGAAGTAAACAGGCTAAACCAGAGCAAACAAAATAATAAGGACCCTGTAAAGTCAGAATTTTTGATAAAACTTTGCAAATTGAGGAAATTTGCCACAGCAACAAAACAAATCTTTTTGATGTGACGTCTTTGGGTCAGACGAGTACAAAACATTTTCTAATTTTGGACTTGGATAAGCTTATTAATACCATCACATTATGAATTTTATTCAAACATTAATCATCAAATACTAGATAAGATAATTAGAACGTAACCATCAGAAGTAGGAGGAAACCGTCCAATCATCAATGATAAATAGAGGATATAAAATTAAGTTTGTCAAATACGATGTTTATCTCATCGAGTGGAGGGGTTGGAGCTGATATTTAAATATCAACTTTAACCCAACCACGAGATGAGATAAACATCGTATTTGACAAACTTAATAAAATATTCTATCTATTATATAATTTCAATCTTATTTTGTCGATTTTTAGTGTTTATGGTGTCGATAAACATGTCTTAACCCTAAAAGTAGTCCCGGCACAAAGAGGCCCTGGAAAGTTCACCAGCAGTGACGATATATTATATCGCTAGTGTGACCACATACAAGGTTTATTTCACTGATAAATCCCAGTATTTCATTGCTTATTATATAATAAATTACATTTATCTTCTGTTTTTAATATCAATTTGTATTTTATTAATTGAAACAAATTAATCTACATTGTCCCTGACCATTTGGCGATAATGTCACTGTGTCCTTGTCATTGTTATTAAAGGTCGTGAAAAGTAATTAGATCCTTGCACTTTCTTTGAAACTTAACAAGGTAAAATTGAATTATCACAGGAACCAACTGCTAACACTGCAAAACAGTTTGTAAACAGTTTTGTTTCCATAACCATCCTTTTAAGGAAACGACAGTGGAACGGCGTTAAGGACGACTTTTATGTAACTTGAATTATAAAAATGTTCGCTTAATTTGGTTATTCGAGTCATATATCTTCTGAGAATTGACATAAAACTTTTAAAGTAAAAACCGTGCACTTGTAATTGTTCTTGATTAAATTTGCTGATGAAACTTTTTGTTTTTGTACACCTGATATATATTGCTTTGGAAATAAGATATAGGGATAAATCTATTTCTAAATCCATTCATTCAAGTTCTTTGGTGAAATTGGATTTAAAATGTAACACAAAATTCGAATTAATTTTTATTACGTGAACAACGAACCAAAGTAAAAGTTTTTAAATATACGAGACACTCGGAACGACAACAAGATTGATTTAGACTTCTAAGAACTAGTGGTCGGTGTTTGTTTGTGTATTGTAAACCGTGGAGTGAATAACTTTAGTTTTCATTTGTAACAGATCCGAGACACATAAGACAAACTTAAAACTAACACAAACAGAAATATGTCTTTGCATTAAGTCATTGAACTAATAATATAATCATTTGCTTTTTCATAAAAGAGGAATAAGTATGACTTTGATTTAAAAAATGTTTTTTAAATGAACATATGTCAAAGAATTCCTCCTGTCGTGACATAAACAGTATGCAACATAAACAGTATGCAACACAAACAGTACGCTCATAAACAGTATGCAACATAAACAGTATGCAACTCTGCGAAACAACTGAACATCCACTCTCAGTATAACTGAGATTGCTTGCAGGAAAAAATCCATTCGGATCATGTTGTTTATCATCACTTGTTTTGATAAAAAAAAGTTTTTCATATAAATCAATTTTCTTGGATAAACACTGGAGTGAGAAAACCAAAGCGTATGTAAATAACCCTTAGTAACTTTAACTACTCAACATCGACAAGCTATCATTATTTTTTGTAAACACAGGCATGTAGGTGAAACTGTTGAAAATTGGCGTGAACTGTTGAATATTAAATTTCTTACTTTCTTGTATCTGTGATTACCGAACAAATTTAAATTCATTAAACATAACATACTTTGCGGGAATCTTGATATGCCTAACAGATTTTCATCAGATAAGTTTGTCTAGCAATCAATTCATAGAACAAACTTGTTAACATTGACCGCAATTTCAATTCTATATTAACGGTTAATGAAAATGACGTAATGAAATACCCTGTGGCTTTTACTTCAGCTTATAACTTTACATTATAAAAGGAACTATTACTTGTGGAATCATATAACAGGCATTCTTAAAAAGAATAACAATAAAAAGCATTAATAATATTGAAAGATTTGATAATAAGTGAAGAGATTTTGCATAAGTTAATGACTAACTCGCAAATGTTGATTTCCCCTGTTATTTTTTCTAGAAAACTTTTAAAGAAACATTACTATCAAAGTATCGACTTCATACAGTATAATGAGTGTGGCTATTTAAAGAAAGCCTTTCAGTGCTATAACGTGCACTTGTAATATGTCAGAAGCATGTTCACTTTAACTTCTGGCAAGAAATCTTTTGTGTGATTTTAAGTAAAGGATAAAATCTATTTTTTTTAAATTGCAATAATAATTACAATGAAAACTATCAAGTTATTAACTATCGCTTTATTAGCGTTAATATAAATTTTGTGATGTGCGATTTCTCGCTTTAGGGATCCCTTACGTGCCATTGGTAGTCCTATTCTAACGATCATTTCAATAAGACTTCAAAAATTCGTTTTGTAAATTCATTGCTTTAGCATAAATATTACGCTTTTCTTTAAAAATGATTAAAATGAAATTCCATTTAGAACCCGATTTTATTAGCTCATTTACCAATGTCAATGGACCTCAGATAACTGTTCTTCAGTTTAAAATGAAAACAAACGTCGATGAAATAAAGCAGGCGGTTATTCACTGAATTCAATCTGCATGAACAGATTTAGAAAACGATTCTCCATTTACAAGAACCGCTTATCAATACATTGACAAACCTTTCTCGTCTGCTGAATTTGCTGACTTTTTAACCTCTTAACAAGTTTAAACAGTCTACCTATAGATAAATAAAATAAAACCACTATTCATCTTCAAAACTGAGTAAAATTCGTGTAATAAGTGTAACGTCAAAAAGGATAAAAACCCGAAATCTGGCTCCACAAGAATAACATCCCTGTTTTAATATGCATATACCGTTATAAACTACAGTTTCGCCCACTGATCAAATGAAGATTTCGCAATCAGGTTTGTTCACTGAGTACATAATGATTGCAACTTCTTAAATTGTTAAACAACACTTATTGCAACAATTCCTAGAAAGTCGACATGATCAATTAAAGTACGAGGTAACTTCTCCATTGGGTAAGTAGATCGACATGTAATTAGCCTTATTAATTAACAACAATTACCAGTTTTGAAAAACCCAATTAGGAAACGATATTAACAAGCAAACCCACTGCCTTAAAAGATGCCCTTTTCAATTTCATTTGATCTTCCAAGAAAGAATTTCTCTTTGAACTTCCAAATCAATGTGAATTTTTCAGATTGCATAACGTACAATGAAAATAACTGCTTCAGAATCGGTAACTGAATGACTGCTGCTGTACAAAGAAATCAAATATAAAAGATTCTACAATAAATCAAACAGTTTTTGGGTAGCGATCGACAGATATCGTATATAATGATCAAAGGATATTCCCTTATCCTCTCATATTTAGGGAGGGGGGGGGGGTATTTTTCTTGTTTCAACCTTGAATGAAAGAACACATTTCTTTGTTTGAATCCTGAATGCTTGCCACTCTTGACGTGATTATTATGTAAATGAAGGCCTGGAATTAATACCCTTCAAACAGATGAACTGTTTCCTTTTCGGGAACAATCTTTTACAATCAAAATTTGCAAAAATAAACTTTAATCAACAATTTTAAAAGTTACCAATGTTATTTTGTGTAAATTCTATAAGAATAAAAAATACCTTTGATTTTACATAGAAAATGAAAACCAAGGATACATTCATAAATTATATACATATCAGCACTGATTCTCATAATCAATTGTCACTTTTTTTAAATAAAAAACATGGAAAATATTATCTTTTGTATGATAAATAGGCCCTAGAAAAACTTAGATTTAACAATCATTTACAACAAATAGCTCCTGTCTTGAGATTAACCTCATGAAACTAAGCAAACGAACTGTATATCTACTTCAAATATATCTTACTGTGATTATGTGCAAAACAAATATTCTTTTGATACTTTTGATATTTTTGTGATAACGCAGTTATTCATATAAATCCCTTTTCCTGGTTCATCGAGGAACAATCGATTCTGATTTCAGTATTTCTTGTATTGTTTATTTTGGCAATCAATCAGAATTCATCTAACATTACCTTGATTTAAAAAGTACTCAAAAAGTTTCTACGGTCTTCTATGTAGAGAAAGTCTACAACATGCAACTGATTTATCTGACTTGGTATAGAAAGTCTTGCTATAAACACACGACTTTCGATGTCTTTTAAGAAAATGGAAGGTTCATGTGTGAAAGGTGTTGCGATTTCAGGGATAAAAACTTGTAAGAAGATTACGAAATTAACTTTTAACATGTCTTGGGTGAACTCATGATTTTGATTGGCTGAAATATTCCCTAATGTTGAATTGCAAAGCATACCAAAAATAGACCAAATAACCGCGAAATGACAATCATGTCGACTACACAGGACTGACTCAAGATTTAAATGTTCTGATTTCCCTTTCTTACATTTGACAGTGTCATTTTTATTTTCTGAAATGCGTTAACATAAAGACTTCATAAATCATTTTCAATATCATTTAGCTATTATTTTGTGAATATATTTAAACTAGCTAATTATATAACTCTTCCCATTTTGTTGCTTACTTTCGAATGCGATTCCCTTTGATGCCATGATAGAGACCAACGGTTTAGACGTCACAATGACCATGTCACCACCACGAAGATAATGTTAGGCATCCATGAGATTAGTCTTGATGGGTTTTTCAATGTTTGCCAACGAATTACTCATATGGTTATCACGGTCTAAAATGACATTGTGAATATTGTATGATTCAAGCTTTATAAATACCACTGTTCGGTATTGCATATACGCTGTTTCTAAAGTATGTCAAGCCAGTCACAAAATCCTTTCTCCTCAAAAGTCGGCAGAGAGAGTTCGCCCCTTAACTATTAACATGTAACACTTTAGATAAGCAGTTGTGTTTGTAAAATTTCTGGGATTCAATGTTATTCACATATTAAATGAAAAATAGCAAGTGATAACCAATCACTACATAAATATAGAGAATTAATAGCAATGCTGTTATTTGGTATTTCGGAATAGTGGGATCCTTTACGTGCATCGTCCAGCTGTATCTGTGGTACCAGGATATCTTTTGAACACTTCATAATTCTTGAGCATATCAATAACAATTTTCTTGTCAAGCAATTATACAGTGATGTGGCCAAATCAAATGATCATTTATGATCATATAACGCCTCATTGATCAGATCACGGACCTTGGATAATCATTTTGCGTTTACCAATGCTGAATAGAATCAAGAATGTGAAGTTAACTGAAGCAGAAGGAGCAATGCCTCTGACTGAATTAAGTTTGCCTGATTATTCGTAAATGATTCTTCCTAATACAAGGTCCGATTACCAATACATTGACAAACTTTAAGATTAATTGGCAATCAATAATACTTATTCTCTCAAACGACTGCCCCAGAGTTTAAAAGTGTTTAAAGAGTCAATCCATGGCTTCATTTCTATTACCCATAATTCGAAAACACTATCGAATCAATTCAATTTGATAATTCGAAATATCCCTCATCAGCTTAACTGTGATAGGTACACTACCTTGTCAATCAAAAACTCCTCCAAGTATTGAAGGTTGAATACTTGAAATTCAAATGTATCATTGCTTTATAATATGTGCAAAAGGGCATTTGAAAAATAATTTTCAAAAGGTTTGAACCATCCCCCCAGACTATGTTACCATGGCATGGTAAATGTTTTGATTTTAATCAAATGAAATGTTTTTCATGATTCAAGTATTATTTCCTTATCAAAAGGAATATTTACATATGTTTGTTGAAAGATGAAAATCCTTATTTAAACTGATTAAGATAATAATTAAAGACAGAGAAATTATTTCCGTTTTAATTAAGATATGAATCAAAATATTTTAAATGTTTTGAAAATTTTGACAAGGTAATTAGTAAATTAACCATAATTTATCAATACTGACTGAGAACATTTAACACTTTGAAATCAATTTTGGGTAAAGAAAAAAGTATTCAATCTTGTAATCATCAGAAAAGTAACTAATATTTCAAGAATAACAGTCCCGTTTGAATATCCCAATATATTTATAATTTATTTATATTTATATTTTCCCTTACAAAGCAAGTGAAGAGTTTTGGAGAAACGACATCTCTTTGGTAAGCCATAATAAGTTGTATTTTTACTCAAATTTAATTATCAGTTCTGTACATAACAAAATAATTTTTTACATTGCTAATCAACATTTATTGTAAGAATTCCTAGAAAATCGACATGATCAACGAAAGCACAACGGAAATCCTCCAGTGGGTCAGAAGGTCGACATTTAATATCTCTCATTCATAATTAACAATCGCCCGTTCTGAAAACCCTAATTAGGAATTTCAGATTGAACATGTTATAACAAACAAGCACATCCACTGCTATCGAAGATACTCTTTCCAATTTCTTTTGATCTTCCCTGAAATAGTTTTCTTGGAAGTTCGTAATCAATAAGATGTTTCCAGAATCCATAACGAACAATGCAAATAACTGCTTTGGAATTGGTAACTGAATGACTGCTGCTGTACGAAGAAATCACATGTCAAGGGTTTCACCAGAAATCTTAGAGTATTTGGGAAGCAATCGACCGTCATCATATTTAACGATCAAAAGACCATACCATTCCATTCTCAAATTGTATTATCCCTATAAACAATGTTCTTGTTACCTTAAAGACCTGAAAGAAACGACTAATCTTTTTGTTGTGAAGTAAAAATCTTAAAATGAAGGGATAGATATAAACCCCTTTCTGTTGTACCCACCAGCTTAAATAAAATCGATATAGCAATATCTGTAACTCGATATGAATTATCTCTCTTCATGCATCGCGTGGTGCAACACTTATCACAATTTCTGAAATTAGATAAGTTAGAAGTATACAAACTGCTCAGCAGACTGTCTCAGGTACTCTTCGTGATAAACCGATAACCATAATCTACTTACATCAATTCTTGACACGAGCTCCTCCGATCAGTTAATCATTGTTACAAACTATCTTTTTAATTAACAAAAAAATCCCCATGCCAAAATGAGAAGTAGACTCTTTACAAAAGAAGAACGTTTCCACCATAATTTTTTTTAATCTACCCTCATAGTCGGTGACTAAATACATTGAATCGTCCAAACATGTCCTCAGAGTGAATTTTTACTTGAATTTGTATTTTAGACAAAACAATGTCATATTAGAAATTTAAATGTGTACAAATGTACTGCGCATATAAAAAGATTTTAACAAAAGAGCACTGTACATAACATGCACGAAGACAATCTGGCCTGAAGACAAGAATCAAAGTAATTTGACGCATCACTTCCTCTCGATGTTGGTGCTATTCTTGATGAATGAGCCCAAAGGATGGAGTGATGCCTTATCCATTGACCCGGATTGAAGAAAAGGTACTATTATTGACACACTGTCCGAGATTTGTATTGATGACTTACAAAGTAGCACGAATATCTCGGAATAATGGATTACTGTACGGTGACTGTTTGCAGCGGGACCACTTTAGCTTTGTGCATTTGAGCTTGTGTTTGCAGAAGTTGTATACTCTGATAAGAATATATGAGTGAATAAGGTAACATAATATTATTGTCTTTAGAAATGTAATGAACTAGAAATGATATACCTATTGAAGTTAACCAGACGTAAACTAAAATATGAGTTTGTAGACTTAAGATTTACAACTACTCGGGTAACTAAGCGTCTCATATTCCAAATAAAACTGTTATAAACAAAATTAAGTGAAAATGAATTTTTTATAATTTCTTTAAGGTGAACCTCAACATATTCAAACATTACTTACATGCTTATTTTCTAACCTCTACGCAGTGGGTCCCTTCGAATCTGTTCAATGTAAATGCTCCGTTTTACCTATTCCTATCCTTACTACTTGTATACCCTATTTTTATCAAATCATATCCATTCTAAATAGCTTTACACTAAACTCGATTAGCTGGTTTTTTTGCTGCATTATTTTTATTTTCAACTAATATCAGGTTAATGTATAACTTTTTTTTCTTAACACTTGTTCTTGTTTGGGAACTATTCAGTTGACAGATTCTGTAACCAATTATTAATTCACTTTTGATTTGCCAATTTAGTGATATTATAGATAAACAGATCCCGCTATGTAAGAATCATTCTAGCCATTACATTTTGCAAAAGTCTAAATGACTTACTAACTTACATCAGATATCGTTATCAACATGCTGAAACATATGTGCACAATATATTTTTCAATCAATGCGGTAAAAAGTCAAGGCTTACAAATAACAACTGAAATATTTTTTTCTGAGAGATTATTTTACAGGTAAAAACAAGTAGTTTAGTTTGACATTCTTAACATTTATAACCACTGACCTTTTCGATGAACCTTTATTTTAAGCATTGAAGTTAAACATAATCCTAATATTCTTGATATATACTTATATAACCTATTCTAAGGGACATTGAGTAGCATCTTAGAAAAAATAGTTTTCCTGAATCAACGAAAATCGCCAATGACACCAGTCCGAATGTTAATTTTGTGAAACGGTTAGCATATCAATCCTTGGGATTCATCGTCAAGTTATAGAATTGTGGAGATATAAATCAAATAATACTTTCTCAATATACAGGTCGATATATGAGGGTGTACACGAGGGAGAACGCTATCATGTCAGACCAAATACCATCATTAACGATCCGTTTTAGGGTTGTCAACATTAAGTCACATTTCAAAGTTCTTTTTGCATTCATCCCCTGCCCATTTCCCTTCTGTAGTGTTTATGTTCATAATAAGGAGATGGGTTTAAAGAAATGATAGTGCCAGCAAAACAATCTAGGTTTTGAATGCTCATTTATCTTCCTATGGATCGCGATGAGGAGACTTTATGAATCTTGAGAGGGTTCATTTGCCGAGTAACGTTATGTTTATCCTATCCTGTAAACATCAATGCCAAATAAATGGGTTGTTCGCACTGATAATTCTTTAAAGACCAACGCGAAATACACGAGGTATACAAGAGAGATACAGGGCAGTCAACCACTCTAGAGATACAGGAGATATACTGGAAAAATACTGAACAGATCACCGCTTGAGAAATACAGGACAGATACTGGAAACATTTAATAAATATACAAGAGAGATACAACGTAGATACAAGAAGGAGACAAGATAGATGCAAGAAAGATACATGAGATACGTGAAGATACAAGATGGATACCAGAAAGATAAAAGAGATACAGGATAGATACAGGATAGATACAATGATTACAGGAGAGATACACAAGAGATACAAGAGAGACACAAAAATGATACAAGAGATACACAAGAGATACACAAGAATGATACAAAAGATACAGGAACGATAAAGAAAAATACAAGAGAGCTACACGTAATACAAGAGAGAACGCAACTGTAGAGAAAGATTTGGTTATTTTTGTTGACGCTTGTCTGTTTCAAAGTGTTTGTTATGCAAGATATGTGAGTTGTACACTGTGGTACACTGTTATGTGATAGATATTAAGAACAATGCATCAAGGGGGCTGTTTTTACTTGAAGATCAAATAAGTTTAGTTTATCAATACAATAGACATGAATCAAAATGACAATTTGTCGAAACATTCTCAAAACTATTTATCAAGTTTTTGTTTTAAATTCGAAATGCTAAATTTAATTTGATATGTTTGAAATTTCAAGCCTAGTTTTCAAATTATAAAGCATGCGCCATATGAAACACACATTCATTCGAAGAAACATCGTCCTGATTTCATTGTAAGGACTGTGGATATAGCAAGCACTTTTTGCAGTGTAATGCTTTTTTTTCATGGCTTAACTTTGAATTAAATTTAATCTACCACGAGAACGCCTAATGTTTTTTAATTCTTTACGTTACTTTTGACATCACCTTTTTGTTAAAGTAAAAACTTTTTATTTAAATCTAGACGTACTTCCTTAAATACTATGAACAACTTCATTACATAATTTTCGCTGTATTTTTCATCCCGCTTTCGCTCACCACAAACACCATCGTCTTTGAGGAGAATAAAACAGTGAATGCCATGAATCTTGGTGGTTTAATCAGTCAAGTTGTTCATCTTACTTTTCCTTCACTAGATTTGTTTTTTTAGCTTTTTTCTCATGTCTTACTTTCCAGCTTGAAGATCGACCATAAACGCTATGTCTAACTTTGTCAGCTGCAGCGACTATATAGTTTTAGAGAATATTTTTAATAATCATCATTTAATGATTTCAGAATACTTGAAACAGCAAAACCAGACGAAATGATTGCTTGACAATTCTATACAAATTGTTTCTATCAAAAATTTTGTTTCAAAAAAGCAATCTGTAAAATGAATTTACTCTTAAAAAATACTAATATCTAAGCAAATCGTGTGATCAGAAATCAAAATCAGAAAAATTGTCTTCCAAACACTCTTTAAATTTTGTTTGATCTTTTGTGACGAAATTTACTTTGAAGTTGCAGATCGATGTGATGGAATGAGCGTGTCGAGAACGAAAATAACGTCCATCCGAATCAGAGAAGTCTGCCAATCAAAGGAACCAATCAAATCTACTCTCAGTCGAGGTTTTTGTTTTTCCTAATTGTGCCTTCGTTCCTTTCAATCAAACAATACATGGATCGCTTTAATAAACTGGGATGCAAGTCTGGCAAATTATTATCATATCATTTCACCGCCGGAATCTTAAAGTGATGATTTTGAAAAGAAACTTTTCTTACAAATTCCGATAGCTGCTCTTACCCTCGGTCTTACAAACTCTTGTAAATATTTTATAAAGTTTAAAACATTCTAGTCCCACGATAACATATTTTTCAATGGCTTCAGTTAAACATTGATCAACTGTTGCAATTGTCGCGTGATGGCTCTTATATGCTCTCAGCAACTAGCAGAACCCTATGTTAATGAAACGTTACATCTCGGTTGTTTTACATACACTTTCTTAAATCTATACTATTAAACTATTAAATTGTTTCTTATATTAGGAAAACATCCGATATAACCCTAATAAGATACTACTCACATTGTTAATATAATATTTTTAATCCAAGAAATGTTTTTACTACCCCAAGTGTCATTATAAGTGACCAGTTTATGAAATGATTATACTAAAACAATAACACTTAGTTCAATGTCAGATCACTTAAATTTATAAAGGTAATCCTGTAATACATAATGACAAATGTAAAGCAATAGTATAATGTGAAGTGTATATAAAATAACTAAACGTTCTATGAGTTCATCTTGGAGACTCTACATAAATACCATTTCCAGAACCAGATTTTCAGAATTTCAATTTTGTTCGAATTTTAGAGTGATAAGACTGATGTAGAAACATGCATTTATTACTCGCCCGTGTGAGATACTGCAGTGTAATATTTATACGGCGATATTAAACTTGTGTAATACCGCTACACGTATGAAGTCATGATATTGTGTGGTTATGACGTCACAATGTTAGCACTGCCGTCAAAATGACGGCCAAGTCGCGGAAATGTTTCGTTCAGTACACTTTCGGCTATCATGCTTGATTACTAAGATCGATTAATAAACAAAATACTAAACTTCCTTCCATTTAATACTATTTTATTAAACTCGTTAATGATTACTTAAAGTCTTCTGCCAATCAAAAGAATCCAGTAATTCAGGGAAGTTATTTCTTTTTTCCTTATTGTGTCTTTGTTCTTTCATTGCTGTCCATCAAATAATGAATTGTTTGCTTTCAAAAACTGAGATACCATTTGAATAAATATATTATAACTGGCAACCATACCGTTAGTAAATTAATTACATCTAACTTCTCAGTTGTTTTATACAATCAGGAAAACTTTTTTTTATCTAAAAACACTCTTGAAAAACATCAGTGTCTATCTGCTTTATCTTGGAAGTGATACTGTGGACCAGAAGGTTTACTTGTTCAATTTAGGTCATCAGGAACCGGGACCAGACAATCATAACAAAATACTCAACTTCAGAGAGACACTAACAGGGTATATAGCACGTGGATCGAGACAATCACATCATCTAAATCCATGCAGACCTTTTCTGGATTTGAACACTAACAATCAACCTCAAAAGGAGTGGTTTTATTTCAAACTAGGTACTAGTTCTGGCATCTTAAGGCCCTCAAGTCCACATAGTCACGTAAAGTACAGAAGCAAACAGCATCGCTGTCGGTCATAATTTCAAGCAACCTTTGAGGAAGTTGTCACATAAATTAATACATTATATTTTTAATAAAAATGATAAGTTCTAATGGAAAACCTAATAAAAGTTTGATTCTTGACATATCAACACCCAAAATGACAGATGTTGTGATCGATGCAACAGCAATGATAGTTTGTCTATATTACAGTGATATTGTTTTAAAAAAAACAATTATGAAATGTATTCTTTGTGTGAGACCATGTGATGTATTCAGAAGCTGCACTCACAAACAGCAGAACGAGTTTCAGGGACATTTGTCTTCCATTTTGTTTCATTTGTTTAGATCTGAGATGAATTTAGTTTGAGAGTTAAACATTTGTTGATATTCTGCCAAAATTGAAAAAACCGGGATGAGCTCTGAATTATATGTGAATTCCTCCCGGCAGGGGGTGCTAATCAAACGTTTCGTTACGACTCTTCAAAATTACAGCTGTATCCGACATAGAACGTTTAACGTAGTCACGCAAGGACTGTAACGCAATCACTAAACGAGTGTTTTAGCGTAACCGTAATAGTGAAAGAATCAATGTAATATTTGTTTTAAAGATAATCATGAATCTAGTCTCAAGGATAGGGTGGAGTCGGTCGGTACGCAGGGTCACAGGCGAAAAATGTCTACATGACGAAATGCATCTCGCGTAGAATTTCGCCTGCAGAATATCATTCTCGTCTCAGAAAATAATATATGTGTGTCAAAGAAATCTATATTTTACTTTTCTTTGCTTTTCTAGTGTCTTTATATCTAATAATTTTCTGCCACCATCAAATATTACTGATACATGTTTATTGCTCTTTTTGATATAACAGTGTGAATTTCACCGTTAAAGTTATGAAATATTCAAGACAAGATTCAGACAAGATCGCAGCTTATGGCATTGCACAGAGAGTGATATCCCCAATATCATTCCCCTATCCTAACTGGTGAGTCTGCTGGGGAAGACCGATATCCTCAAAGCTGCTCGAACAGCACGCTCTCATCAGTGGTTATACGAATGGAATTTCCTACTGAAGCCGAAGATGAGCCAAAGATCAATGGAAAAGGTGCTTGTTATTATATGAAATAACTTGATGCCTGAAAAGCAAAACACATTTTTTAAAGCAATTCTATTAACAATGACCACATTGATTTCGACACAGTACTGACAACACGGGTGATTTCTACCTTTCGATCTTTGACTTTAACGTATCATCAATGCACAGTTTCGTTAGTTATTTTGGCGCTACATCACTTAGATATAAGGTTTATGTCACTTGTAACATTATAAGTTACCATGTGTCCACGAGTTTGATATGGAGATATATCATGTGTTCGAGTTAAATATCAAACGAGAACGAAGTTCGAGTTTGATATTTCACTCGGACACATGATATATCTCCATATCAAACTCGTGGACACATGGTAACGTATTTATCTCGACGAGGACCCTTATTGTATGCTTTAAATATGGCTTGAAAGATTGGATGGGTAAAAATGGCGGCCGATCTTGTCAGTATAAGTTTTTTATTTTTGAAGTTACAAAAATGATTTTTATATCGCCGTTCAAAGCTCAAAAAGTATAGTCTAGTACCGTGCAGCGGTACTAGACGGTAAGTGCGGATAAACAAAATTAAATAAACGAGTATTGCAGGGCTTATTTAATTTTGATTGTTTGGTCACGTGACCTCGTGTACACGTTCCACCTTGGAAACGTTCGATTTGAAGCGGCGCTAAAATCTCCGTAGTTTTCTGAATGTCATGGCCGACCGTCGTGAAAGGAGCGAGTTAGTTTGAAAGTATCGGGCGCACAGAACATGCAGGCATCACTGCATTACGCACTGGTTGGTTTGAATATGAATGAAGAGTCGGTGATGACATCGACTGATATGTGTATAGACTGGTTTTCAGGTTTAACATTCCAATCTCCAGTTCGCTGATGGACAACCCCGCTGCGCGAGTGAACCGACAGGCCGTGAGCAATCCTTTTGATTTGTCACGATTTTTTCTCGGCACCAACGTTTCATTTGTAGAAGAGCTTACTATTGTTCCAGCAGTGTGATTATAAGATAAAACTTGAATAAATGGGAAGATACACTGAGCGTGTAAAAGTAGGGTTCAACAAACCAGCGTAGCGTAGCCTTTGTTTATCTAACAATGGGACAAGGGAGATAACTCTTGACAGTACGTTGTCTCTCGTTACTAGGGTTGCGCGTGACCCAGTTTAACATAGAAAAATATACCTACGGCAAGTGACCGCTTTTGGCCAATGAGTATCCGACATTGCTGTGCGAGTCGAGATAAAATCATTTAAGGTATTTGATAATAATTTGACAGCACTGGCAATTTGATGGATTGAAGAGCCCTACTCTTAGAAGGGGACACGATGACTTAAAAATAGGTTTTCCAATAAAACAATTTCAATTAGATTCATACGACGTAAAAAGAGCCGTTCGGGCCATGTTTTGTGATCTGCGTCAAATGTTCTTGGTATAAAAAAAAGAAAACAAACAGAATCGAAGATAAACGATAAAAGATAAACAAAAATTTATGAAGTTGAAATGTGGGTAACATATTGCGACCAGGGGATATGGTAGAGAAAGGAAAATGTAACCTTTATTGGTCGATTGAATACAAACTTGTTATTAAAAAAATTGAAGTCTTTCATAGCCAAATAAATTATTGTTTATATCCAGAGGCATACTAAGCAGGTAACGAACGCAATACATATATATGATGCGATGATAAATAGTCCAACTATACCGCACCAAATGTAATAATCCATTTGGTTAAATATGTAGCGATGCAATTCCGTCTTACTAACCCGCCGTCATTGATTGGCTCCTTGTGATTGATAAGGGTCTGAGTATATGAAGGATTTTCCTCCGAGATTTCCCAGTAACAACACTGAGTAAACAGTCTCTGGACAACAATATTTATCCAGCCAGAAGGTGCCAATCTCCAGTACTTTCCTCAAGAGCCCTGGAACTCACCAAATGGTACTCGGCTTTGACAGTTTCACCGCAATATTATGAATTATTGACAAAGGAGAATTGGCCTCTATTGAATCATGTTTACATCATCATTTATCTTCTTAGATTCCGCAGAATCGGTATGAAGTTGTCATAATATTCAAAATGAAGGTTTCCCTAAAAGGACAGAAAAGTAGGATGTACATTGTAAGACAGTCCAAAAGTAAAATCTGGGTTTGCATGTAAATCATATGAGTCGATATCTTCAACATATCGAGACCTACATCGGCCCTATCAAAACTCCAAACTAATCAACTATAAAGGTTTACACATGATATGTTTATCTTCTCTTTAGTTTACATTGTAATACTATAGCCTTCAAATAACTGGTAAGAACATTAGAACCCTATAGATCTACTAACACATATTTTCAAGCTTTATCATTCAATTCAACAAATGTTGAAATATGTCACTGAGAGGTGGGCAGCAAAGTGTAATTGCAAATAACGAGGACTATACATGCATTGCCTACGTACCAAACGCTTAGTCCGACAGGGACAGTGCTTATCGATACGTAGGAGGCACTTAGTTCAACATAGGATATGCTTTAGTCATATGTAGGATATACTTAGTCTGATATAGGCAAGGGTTTCGCCATATGTAAGTCCGACATAGGCAGTGATTTAGCCTTGTGTTGAAGAACCTAAGTCCGACAGAGACAGTTGTTAGTCATATGTAGGAGATACGAAGTCCGACATAGGAAATGCTTTAGCCAATTTTAGGAAATACTAACTCCAATATAGGCACTGGTTTAGTCATACGAAGGATGATAACATAATGACACTGACACACTTACGTTCATCCCTATCGCAGAGATTGTAAGAAAACATTTATTCAGACAAGATAACTGACTATGGTTTCACAGCAGAGAGTAAATATACACACCATCATGTCTCAATCATTACTTTAGGGGCCGCTGGGGAAGACTCATATCCTTAAAGCTAGAAGAATAACATTTGCGCACGGTTTCATCACTGGTTGCTGGAAAGGATTTGAGTCTGTGATCTGATTTTGATGAACATGTAATGAAATAGTGATTGAAGAAAAAACTATGATTTTAGTCTAAAACCAGAACACATTCTGTTGACATTACATGCACAGAATTCTAACGAAAATTGAATGTTTTACTATTAAATCCTATAAGAACAAAAGTGTATCGCTGATATTTTTAAACCTATTCACTTCTTTATCCGACTTGCAGTCAAGTTATAATTATGGTAAACTTCAATTATTTCAGTTTATTTCATATTTGAACAAAGGGCTGTGGTATGTCATCTGATTAATATTTCCTTTAGATAATAAGTGATTTTTTTTCAGTCAGCATTGCAGTAAGTTTGACATACTCTCTCATAGCGATTAATCTCATATCGTTTGAGGGATTTCATAGGAGGATATTTATTCATTAATAAGGAGTCTAATAGCTTTGTCAATAAAACTAAAAATCATGAGATGTAAGTTTCAAACCATATTTTGATACACATATCCGAATCACAAGTCACATATTTGTGACTTAAATAACTAATCTTCGGAGTTCATTTTTAATCAATCAGTCATATCAAGACTGAATTTCCTGAAAACCAGGAAGACATCGCTCAAAGTTAACACTCGTCATCAGTGATACAGATTTCTGATTTCAGCAATCAAGCCAGTAACGGATATGTTTATCGCTGATCAAGCTGTTACTGATGAAATTATACTTACAAATGATCAGTCATTTGACAGTTGAAACATTCCTTGATTGAAAATTTGAATAATATTCATACATCCTTCTATGTTAGAGATAAAGTGAAATAAAAATCTGAAACTCAAAAATAAACAAAATATTTTTAATGAGATTATTATCTTTGGATATTCATCTAAAATGGTTTTTCTTCATGTAAGAGATGATAGACAGATTTGAATGATCATAAGTGTGGTAAAGTTTCGGATATCGTTTAAATGTGATCCCTTCAAGACCCTGGTGCATGACATTACCTATTGCGTATACGTATACGTATGGGTGTTCACTTATGTACTTCTAATATGAGTTTCAAAAATAGTCTAATAGGAAAGATGTATACAAAAACCTTCTTTTTTAAATGTTTTGTTTCTCGTGGTGTGTCAATCAATTTCCACCTACGCGAACAAAAATACTCCTAAATGGTTGTAAAGAAATACAAATTGGGGTTCAAAACAAGGACAAACAAGATCCCTTGATGTGCATTGGTAGTTCACGAAAGATGAATACCGAATGTATGAATGCTTGATACCTTAAGTAACTTTGGAGTGAATTATAATATTTTGTTGACAAGAATCACAGGGTTCGGTTAAGTATGAGCCAAACAATGACCTAGTTACTTTTACAGTGATAAAATTGGCATAGCAATTGGCTGTTATCGCTCGAAAGAAGGCAGTTTGTTTTATTTATATTTTTCTAAACCATTCAGTTTGTTTAGTGAAAACTACTACAGCCCACATGTGATATATTTCAACAGATAGCTTAAAAGTTAAAAACAAATTTAAATAATTACACTAAAATAATTTTAAGCTACATGATATCATACTCTTTATATAAAAAAGTTATGGCTTCTTGAACTGACAAAGCTTGCATTAGACCTAAACCGTGTTACAGCATGTGAACCAGTCACTGCTACACGGGAATTGTTCTCGAAGACCAAGCTCCATATCACAATGACGTGATCGTGATTAATCGCCACATTAAACGTCGCTTTATTGTCATTTTCTGTTGTGAAATCTTGAAATCATTGTTGTACAATCTGATGGGTTCAAAGCATTGCCTCGCGTCAAAATAGATGTTTCTGGCATTGCATCAAAAGGATACTAGCTTTGAGCCACTTGTACCATCTTTCTATTATCTCGTCATATGGAAGCATTAAGGTGTTCTGGTGTTAACGAGCACGGTGACATAACATTAGGTCAGCTGCATTTTTCATTTCAACTTTGTAATGAAGGCCTCAAAAGGTCAGAGAGTTTCGTTGTGTTGGAGATCTGGGAGAGATAGACATTTTTTGTACACCAATAAGATTCAATTACAATTAGTTTAACACTTATAATTTGATAAAATAACTTATTGTAAATATCCTACTTTTTATACACTAGTTATCGTATACATTCTTCGATTGGCTTTTTGAACATTGACGTGGTAAACAACATAACAGTTCTTTCTCAAGTGTATCACAATGACTTCAGATTCTATGTTGAAATTTGGCTTTCACACTCCTAACTGTGCAGAAAAGTAATTGCCTTGCTATTCTTTATCTCAGTAAATCCCATCGAAGGAGCGTATATAACAAACAACAGAAACCAAATTCCAAAATTGCTGAGCCTTTTGAACCAACAACTATTAATAGACCTTGATGTTTTAGTAATTTTCCGCAGAAAGTTGTTGATCAATACAACACCAGCTTCTCACATCGTCTTTGTGAAATGTCGTCATTATAGCTCTTGTGGATTTGGTTGTGTAAAGGTTGACGAATGAAAGATTATTCTAACATAAACTCCTGGAATGTCAAATTAGTCACTAGTCTCTCTTTCCCTGATTAATATAAAATAAGAAGTTCTATATATTCATCTTGTTCAAATCTTTTTAATTCCATCCCTCCATTCAAGCAGAATTTGAATTAATTCTTTTGATCTCAATTTACATACAATCAATTCTCTGAAATATAATAACGCTTTGGGTTCATAGTTTCAATATTTTCTTTGTAATTAACCCATCAAGCTTTTTTTGTAAACCTTAAATCCTAAAAACGTTTCGAGGTACAGTTCAAGTGAATTTTATCATTCATATACATTTTATGGTGTCTAAACTATGTTTCTGTAAAGAAGAAAAAACATTGCTGATTCATTATTTTCATGACATAATTATTAATACTTAACTTTGTTTGAAATATTATTGAAACTGTCACTTCCGTAAATACTTAACCTAATTATCATTCTGTAATAAAATAAATGAACATTGTTTTACTATGATTGGTTGTTGAACTCCGTCGAAAAAAATTCAACACGTTCAAAGTTTCGTAATTCCGAAAAAATTAAAACTGAGATTGTGAAAAATAATTCCCAATCATTCAACGCCAATATCACATTTGACAATATTCAAAGAAACGACCCCTTTATATAACATTAAACTATGTTTTCTAAACCTTAGATTCTTTCATTCTTGAGGAGGATGTTTTAGTACTTCCTGCTTTCCGGGCGAATACACTGACCCAGTTCCAGTTGCACGTCACAATACACATGTTTTAGTGCTTCCTAGATAGACAAAAGAGACCGTATATCATGTGTACATTATGTCTTCTGTATCATTGTTTCACATTAGCTCATCCATTATTGGTAATCCATAACTCAACAATGGGCATTTAATACGAAAATAACTACCTTTGTTATTTGCACAATAAAACATTCTATGTGTGTACGCTTAGCTATAGACGACCAGACCGTTTGTATCTGGTGTGCAACTCTGATATATCATATAGTTTAATGATGGCCACAGCAATATTCAACTCTGATTTATCATGTGGATTTATGATGGCCACAGCGATATTCTACTCTGATATATCATATGGTTTTATAAACCACAGTAATATTCAACTCTGATTTATCATAAAGTTTCGTGATGGCCACAGCAATATTCAACTCTGATATATCATATGGTTTTATTACAACTACAGCAAATTTTAACACTGTTATATCATATTGTTTTATGATGACCCCAGCACTATTTAACACTGTTATATCATATGGTTTTATGATTACTACAGCAATATTCGACTCTGATATATCATACGGTTTTATGATGACCCCAGCAATACTCAACACTGATATATCATATGGTTTTATGATTACTACAGCAATATTCGACTCTGATATATCTTATGGTTTTATGATTACCACAGCAATATTCTACTCTGATATATCATATGGTTTTATGATTACCACAGCAATATTCGACTCTGATATATCGTATAGTTTAATGGTTACCATAGCTATTTTCGGTGCCCTGTGCTCGACGCCAATGCTATCATTTTTCAATCGTGCTGTTATATGATACCCGTCCTTAATTACTGTAGCATCGCTCATGGTGTTTACTTTCATATTTGACTATAAGAGATGAAATCATCGGTAAATCGATTTCCAAACGTTCTTTTGGTAAGAGGCAGGTTTGTGATTAAGTCTGGAGTCCCATATTGAATCACACTTTTCATCATGTGATTTCAATGGTTGTGTTTTGACTGATTGATTGATGTTTGCAGGCAGTATGTGAAAACTATGCCTTTCAGTCATAAGTCCTTTCGATCAAAATATGTATAAAAATGCTTGAATACAGAATTTAACTGGATGGTGACGTAGTTAAACTAAAGCAGAACTGCTGCATTTTAATGCGGCAACGTTCAACCTAGTTCATAAGCTTGAATCAAATGTTGAATCTGTTTTCGGATATGCCTGTACAGCCTTGCAAACACATTTATACAGTACCGTAAATCTTGATACTAACACCCAAAGTTATCAGTCAATTTCTAGTTTCTGTGAAATGTTCTTAAGCAGCTCTTGGATTTGTGAGATTGCTTTAGGGTTTAAGTTGTTCAAGTTACTTATGCATATATTTCATTGCATTATATATTATATATATAGACAGCCACATAACAGAGCCATACAGCGTTCACTATTCTTCGTCGATGACCTGGTGGCTGAATTCTGATAGGAAATATTCAAGACAAAGCCATACAGGAGGTGCCAACAGATCCAGAAAGCATTCTTCACACAGTCCCAGAAGAGGCATAAGACAGGCATATATCACAGGACGGCGAGATTCAGGACTATATGGAGAAATAAACATAACTCATAATGTCGTATTGGTATTATTTACAAATGTTATTAATCCTCTTATATTGCTTGTTATGTGATGATAACGATAGCTATTGACTATTGACAATTGGCAATTGACAATTCAACTGAAACTTGTTTTATTAATCAGGAAATGTGTAAGATAGGGTATTTATCACCTTCAGCTTTCATGCGCAGTAGATTTAGCACAATCTAGCAAATCGTACTTTTCTTACGTGTGTTTATCGTCAAGAATGTCATTAACTGAGATATGAAAACCACGTAAACATAAATCTGAGTAACAAATTCTTATTGAACAAACAAATTGGGTAACAGTAAGCTATGGATGTTTAGCATTGCATCACTTGGCCGACTCTTAAAGCTACAATCACCCTTAAATCAATACTGTGACTAGGATAAGCTACAACCACCCTAACATTGATACTGTGATTACGATAAGCTACAACCACCCTTACATCGATATTGTGTCAATGATCAGCTACAACCACCCTTACATCGATACTGTGACTAGGATAAGCTACCATCACCCTTACATCGATACTGTGACTAGGGTAAGCTACCATCACCCTTACATCTATACTGTGACTAGGATAAGCTACCATCACCCTTACATCTATACTGTGACTAGGATAAGCTACCATCACCCTTACATCGATACTGTGACTAGGATAAGCTACCATCACCCTTACATCGATACTGTGACTAGGATAAGCTACCATCACCCTTACATTGATCTTTTGACTAGGATAAGCTACCATCACCCTTACATCGATATTGTGTCAATGATCAGCTACAACCACCCTTACATCGATACTGTGACTAGGTTAAGCTACAACCACCCTTACATCGATACTGTGACTAGGATAAGCTACCATCACCCTTACATCGATACTGTGACTAGGATAAGCTACCATCACCCTTACATTGATCTTTTGACTAGGATAAGCTACCATCACCCTTACATCGATATTGTGTCAATGATCAGCTACAACCACCCTTACATCGATACTGTGACTAGGATAAGCTACCATCACCCTTACATCGATACTGTGACTAGGATAAGCTACCATCACCCTTACATCGATACTGTGACTAGGATAAGCTACCATCACCCTTACATCGATACTGTGACTAGGATAAGCTACAACCACCCTAACATTGATACTGTGATTACGATAAGCTACAACCACCCTTACATCGATACTGTGACTAGGATAAGCTACCATCACCCTTACATCGATACTGTGACTAGGGTAAGCTACCATCACCCTTACATCTATACTGTGACTAGGATAAGCTACCATCACCCTTACATTGATCTTTTGACTAGGATAAGCTACCATCACCCTTACATCGATATTGTGTCAATGATCAGCTACAACCACCCTTACATCGATACTGTGACTAGGTTAAGCTACAACCACCCTTACATCGATACTGTGACTAGGATAAGCTACCATCACCCTTACATCGATACTGTGACTAGGGTAAGCTACCATCACCCTTACATCGATACTGTGACTAGGATAAGCTACCATCACCCTTACATTGATCTTTTGACTAGGATAAGCTACCATCACCCTTACATCGATATTGTGTCAATGATCAGCTACAACCACCCTTACATCGATACTGTGACTAGGTTAAGCTACAACCACCCTTACATCGATACTGTGACTAGGATAAGCTACCATCACCCTTACATCGATACTGTGACTAGGGTAAGCTACCATCACCCTTACATCTATACTGTGACTAGGATAAGCTACCATCACCCTTACATTGATCTTTTGACTAGGATAAGCTACCATCACCCTTACATCGATATTGTGTCAATGATCAGCTACAACCACCCTTACATCGATACTGTGACTAGGTTAAGCTACAACCACCCTAACATTGATACTGTGATTACGATAAGCTACAACCACCCTTACATCGATATTGTGTCAATGATCAGCTACAACCACCCTTACATCGATACTGTGACTAGGATAAGCTACCATCACCCTTACATCGATACTGTGACTAGGATAAGATACAACCACCCTTACATCGATACTGTGACTAGGATAAGCTACCATCACCCTTACATCGATACTGTGACTAGGATAAGCTACCATCACCCTTACATCGATACTGTGACTAGGATAAGCTACCATCACCCTTACATTGATCTTTTGACTAGGATAAGCTACCATCACCCTTACATCGATATTGTGTCAATGATCAGCTACAACCACCCTTACATCGAAACTGTGACTAGGTTAAGCTACAACCACCCTTACATCGATACTGTGACTAGGATAAGCTACCATCACCCTTACATCGATACTGTGACTAGGATAAGCTACCATCACCCTTACATTGATCTTTTGACTAGGATAAGCTACCATCACCCTTACATCGATATTGTGTCAATGATCAGCTACAACCACCCTTACATCGATACTGTGACTAGGATAAGCTACCATCACCCTTACATCGATACTGTGACTAGGATAAGCTACCATCACCCTTACATCGATACTGTGACTAGGATAAGCTACCATCACCCTTACATCGATACTGTGACTAGGATAAGCTACAACCACCCTAACATTGATACTGTGATTACGATAAGCTACAACCACCCTTACATCGATACTGTGACTAGGATAAGCTACCATCACCCTTACATCGATACTGTGACTAGGGTAAGCTACCATCACCCTTACATCTATACTGTGACTAGGATAAGCTACCATCACCCTTACATTGATCTTTTGACTAGGATAAGCTACCATCACCCTTACATCGATATTGTGTCAATGATCAGCTACAACCACCCTTACATCGATACTGTGACTAGGTTAAGCTACAACCACCCTTACATCGATACTGTGACTAGGATAAGCTACCATCACCCTTACATCGATACTGTGACTAGGGTAAGCTACCATCACCCTTACATGGATACTGTGACTAGGATAAGCTACCATCACCCTTACATTGATCTTTTGACTAGGATAAGCTACCATCACCCTTACATCGATATTGTGTCAATGATCAGCTACAACCACCCTTACATCGATACTGTGACTAGGTTAAGCTACAACCACCCTTACATCGATACTGTGACTAGGATAAGCTACCATCACCCTTACATCGATACTGTGACTAGGGTAAGCTACCATCACCCTTACATCTATACTGTGACTAGGATAAGCTACCATCACCCTTACATTGATCTTTTGACTAGGATAAGCTACCATCACCCTTACATCGATATTGTGTCAATGATCAGCTACAACCACCCTTACATCGATACTGTGACTAGGTTAAGCTACAACCACCCTAACATTGATACTGTGATTACGATAAGCTACAACCACCCTTACATCGATATTGTGTCAATGATCAGCTACAACCACCCTTACATCGATACTGTGACTAGGATAAGCTACCATCACCCTTACATCGATACTGTGACTAGGATAAGATACAACCACCCTTACATCGATACTGTGACTAGGATAAGCTACCATCACCCTTACTACTGATGAAGTTTCCATGTTTAGAAAACATCAATTGTTAGGCCACATGTTGAGAGGGCAGGACAAGCCGCTTAATGAGAGATGAGCTGTCGTCACAATAAATATAGTCTGAATCTCGAGTAAATGTATATACATTAACTCAAAGTTTTGGCTTTTACACGAGATGAAATGTTTATATTCAGCGTTTGAAACTAAACCAGATAGAACTTTATAGATGCTTTATATTTTGTTTTGTGATTTTACTGTTATGGTTTCAGGAAGTTAGCTGTTCGTTTATGAACCTATACACATTAAATAGTAAAGTTAAAGCAATTTTCATTGCCATCAAACACGCTACTCTTGTTCAATGAAATGTAATTATGTACGTTTTCATATCCGTATGGTGCTGCATTCGGCTCTCTTTGTATGATTTAATCATTGTATGTTGCACATTTTCCCTCATTTGACTCATTTTGAATATAATGTTCACATAACTTAATTTTAATAAAATGCCATCTATAATGATAAACAAATAGCGTTGTCTATTTAATTCATGGTTCGCACATACATCCACGTATGGCGCTAAAATTGGTTGTTTTTGCATATTTGGATTGCTGTCTTACCTTTCTTACTAAGAATTCCACGTGTAGCCATTGTAATTGCTGCAGCGGAAATCGTCTGCGGTTGCTAGGTGCCGTCTGTGTCTGGTGTGAAGGCGGGAAATCACCAGCTGATAGTCTTCTGTTATCACTGGCAGACCTCAAATATCAAACAATCTCACAATTCGACACTGGTTTCCTGTGCCAGTAATCCTCTTGCAAATTTCAAACAAACCTCTGCCAGCACTAGAGGGTGTTTAAAATGAGGTGTACAAATGAGTACTGGGACCGAATAAATTGTTAAAGAAAAGTTCTACGTGAACATCAGTGAACATACGACGAGAGTCTTATAAAGTCTGTTAGCGGGACAGATGTGGAGGTATCATCGGCAAGGAATCAGCCTGCAACTCCCGAAGACCACTCTATCGACCTAGATCCTGGAGAGGAGGGGGGTGTCACAGAAGGAGGATGATGTTGACGCCTGGACCAGAAACCCCAATGAGTTGATGCTCGTTTATAATGAAGTGTTCACCTCAATAGCGGACCACCTGTCGAGCTGGCCACTCAATCTGAAGAGCAGGAAAAGCGGATTTCAGCTGTTTGTAGATCAATGCATCTGTTGATAACCCAAAGCATGCGTGAAAGTGCCTGGGGACTTCCAATACGCTATGTATAAATTGTGGTCATTTGTCCAATGCTGGCAGAGTTTAGATCAGTGGTGGACCGTGTTTAGATTGGAGTGTCTATACCAGTTATATATCACATGCACACATCCGCTTCCAGCTATCAGCAGTGAAGAACAATTGTTTAGTCCACTTCCCTCGGTAGTTGACGGCGGGGATCTACAACTGTTTAATTAGTTACGGTATCCGTTCAGGCATCACTCAAGGGCTAGCCATTTGAACCGACCTGGCCTTCTCGGGACGCAGACAGAAGTCGTATATATACAAGCACTATGTTCATTAAAAAGCTGCTATTCATGTCGATTATTTATGTCCACTTGTCACGAGAAGACCCGGCATCATAGAAAGATGAAAGGCGTATAGTATTATCGGGACAAAATAACGCTCTGGTATCTAATTCTGCTAATATTAGCAGCAAAGGTTAAGATAATGATGTTTCTTTGTCCCCTGGTCACCAGAGATCTTGTTGGTATGCCAGCCAAAGGTCAGATTAAATATGCATCACGATCTTGTGCTTCTTATCATAGGAAAATCGGTTTTAAATTTCATGTTTTCTTACATACTTATAGTAAAATCTATCACTGTAGTAATATCCTTTTTGACGACTTCAATAAAGGTTGCCGGCAAGCTTTAAAGGTAAATTATTAAATTTCAATACATCATGTTGATGATAATGCATTTACTCCTGACAACATTTCACTTTTTTACACATATTATTGACAACGTTCAGATATCGATCTTTTTTTGTTGTGCTGTTGAAAGTCCTTTCAATTTCGTTCACATTTAAAGGATCCCAATAACTCTTATACAACTTGATGGTCACATTCCTGTTACACTAAAGCACATTTTATTGAACTCCACATGTGCTTTGAACCCCTTGAGACCCTACAAAACCCATTCTTGCACCACCATGTGCTGAACAAGCACCACTCAACAATAGAACATTTCGATATTTGGTCATTGCTCCAAACAAGTTTAAGCTTTGTTAAAAGCTAAGATACATTAGCGTGATTTATCCAGCGCTATTTTCTCTTCCAGCCTCAAATTCAGTTGACTTTCCCTTACAAAAGTTCACGTTTCCAGCACACAACAAATATCACGCTTTTGTTATTATTTTTTTCAATACAAAAACATGCTTGATTAAAGTATGTATTCTTAAAGTCAACATTAGCACATAAGATTAAAATCGATGAAACTTTACCAGCAATTAAAGGGAAAGCATGAAAAAATAACTCTTGTCCTAACAATATGATAACTTTTAATTCATTAATGTGAATGGTTGAAATACACGCTAATACACTTAGAAACCTATTAACACAAGTAGACAGCCTGTAGGATCAATCTACCACCCTGAGGGGCGTCTCTGTCCTGTCCTGATCCAGCCGCCATTAACCCAATATTCTGAGAATAAAGAACCGAGTGGACATTTGAATAATGAAATCAGAGAGAAGTGCTGCAGTCTCAGGTCAAAGGTTACAGGTCACAGGTCACACGTTCAGGTTCAGGCTGTAATAGAAGTATATATATATACTGTATATATATACTGGCACACAGGAGAAAATGTTGTATGCTGTTGTTTTTTACCAACGCTTTTAACTTTATATATCCGTTCAGGCATCTCTTATTTATAGGTTTGTTCATCCTCCATGGCACAGGATAGGCATATATCCCTGAACGCGATTGTTTCATCTTCATTGCTCTAGTAAGTTGATATAAATCATATATATTTTAACCTATATATTTCACCTATTTATTTAAGATAAATTGCTTATTTGCATATGCGTAGAAAGGAAAAATATATGTAAAAAGGCTTTCAATTTCAATCGATGGTGGTCTGTCAGTTGCAAATCAGAGATTTCTAAATTTCATTCTTTTCTTCTTATATGCCTTTTCTCATTTTGTTATTTGAATTCTTAAAGTGATTGGTGTTTTCAATAAAGAAGAAACTTGATGTTCACCTTAGGCTTTTAGGCAAATGAAATGTTCGTCGTTGCTTTTAAAATACTGCGTATGTGCTTAAAATTTGAAGTGAATGAATGGATGTAACATTTGCATATTCATTCAAATTTTTTCACTACAAACAGAAGTTTCAAACATCGCAGAATCTGAACCAGAAATCACCACTGTAAACGATAACTTAGAGTGATAAGACAAAGCGACAAAAACGCGTTTTATGATGTCAATTATGCATATGGCAATCAATATGTGAGCGTCCTCACAACAAACGAGCAGACACACCACAACTGCCACTCCAACTCCCAGACGCCTCGTACACTTTCTCAATTGCTGGCATGAGAGCAGTGGACTTACTACCGGCATTTATTTCATTGCATGTCCTCAACTGCGCCTAAACCATTCTAAAGTGGGCATTTATGGAGTGTTAGATATCCCCAAAGGCAAAGCTTGACGAACAGATTGGTCAGAGTCCCTATTGTCGTTTCTTCACTTTATATTTTACTATCTGAGCATCTTTAAATTGTTATTCTCGCCATAACCTGTTTAATATCATTATAAAGTGTTTAATATTAATTTTCAAATATTTCCAAACCAGAGTGTCCCACCTGTGATACGTAAATTTAAACTCCACGAGAGAAAATATGCTAGATTCCACCTTAAAAATAATTATGATTCTTATCCTTTGTAAAAACATCATTTTTAACCATAAAATTTCCAACTTTTCAGTTTTTGTTGGAGGAGCTTAACAAGTACAATCAATTTACAAAATAGTCTGCTTTTAGAAAGATATAAAGTCAACATCTTTTTTAAATTCTGGTCGATATGGTATGTCCTGTTTATGGATTGATGTATTCTGTATACGGCATTATGAAATTGGTCCTGAATTTCTCATGTAGACATTGTCATGTACAGAAGTCATATTATTTGAAAAAATGGGAAAAAATTAAAACTGAAAAACATTTATAAAAAGAGTGAAATGTATTCAAAGTAAACAACTTGAATTTATCAGAGAGGTAAAGATGTCTTTAAAATGAACGATCATTTCCTAACGAAGTTAGAAAAAAATATGATTATTAGAATACTTACAACAAACCTGATAGTCCCACTTGTGATACGTGACTTTACTAATGAATTGTATTAGTGATAGAGATACGCATGCAATCCGTCTATATCGCAGTTAGACTTAAATAAAAGCCTCTTTTTTATTCTGATGCAAGGAGAGAGTCAAAGTCCAATTCTAGTCCAAATAAAATCTACAGATTAATTACATCAACAGTGCTCTAGTGATAGAATCCCATCACGCCCCCAGATCTGCCAGATAGATATTAGTTAATTGCTTTGATTAAAGGAAGCAACTAGGGCGTGTGGTCGAACCAAGTGATTGACATTTGGGGATTCACTGTACCTTCTCTTCCCTCCAATAGGCTGAACATCAAAAAGATCCCTTTCACAAAGGAATTCTAAAGTTTATGACTCTTCTTGTTACAAACATATATATATATATATACACATACTTGACTTTACTGTCTCAATAAAAATAGCTTAGGGGAAACAGGCGCTGTACAAGTTGTATTGAAAAAGACGTTTTATATGATACTTAGAATAACGACTATTGAGCTATGACATTCAAAAAGCTGATCAAATGATATTCATTGATCGAAAACTGAGTGCATGTTCAAACAAAGCTGGTATTTGTGGAGCTTGTCTTTTCCGTCACATAACCTTCATCTGGCACCCACTTCTGGGTTAAGAGATCCACATTTTTTAAATAATGTTAAGGCGTCGACTGTCCCCACCAAATCTCAGTTTAAACCTGGAAGAAGTCTTCAAACACCAGCCATTTAGTCGGTGACCCAGCCAGTGAGAGTCTGTGCCAACCGATTACAAATTTTGAATTAGGATTTTTGTTATCGTCACTGTTTAACACACGATTAGACACTATGTTCTGTTTATAGATAACAACTAGATTCATGATATTGAAACTTTTGAGCACACAAAAGAGTTTTTCGAGTTCACAAGTATGCCTTAAACTATCTTTCACAGACAACGCAGACAAGATGTATGTGTTTCATCAAGCTCAAATACACTGCCACATTATCATATTAGTAATTCAGCCCATAGATGCAATTTGACATGTGATCTAGCCATCGGTTACTAATGCTCATAGTAGACAAGGGGTCCAAACATTGCAACCCACACGAGCTTCCATGTTCGACAGTACTGTACTTTCTGTATTACTTAAATCCTTAAAATGTTCTAATCAAACAAAGCCTATTAATTTCATCACGTAAACGAAACACCAGTAATCCGGTCCTTTCAAGTAAGTGAAATAACAAAGTGTTTTCTGAACGATCAAATGCATGTGTAATGAATTCTTTCATTGATGCTAATACATGTTACAGATTCTGAACTGCATCATGAATCAGTTAGCATATATGCACCTGCAATCATGCAAAGTAGATCACCTCATGCCAACCATTATGTTTAGGATTACCGAATTTACCATCATGTCAATGTTGCCGAACATCTGAATATATGTTTGTTTGTTTTATATAAAGATTTAAACAATGTTCATACTATTGTAGCTTAAGCACGTGTGCAGTGATCTTGTAGAGCCTCAGACACACGGTTAGTCTTGAGAGATATCAGCTCTATCGAAGGGTCAATATCATTTTCGGTGTGAAGCATTTCTAATGGATTCTTATAACTAATAAATGTTTAAAATTCCATTTGTTGATAATAAGTCGTTCTAACTGTATATGCAAGTGTTTAATATAAGTCAGTAGAGTAGGATAATTAAATTATCAAATGCAGAAATCTGGGGGTTTGTAAGCTTTCGTATTTAAACTTTTAAGTAATTATTGTTTCTGTCTTGTTTATTGTGTAGTGCAAACTACAGATTATTTAAACCTTTTCGATGAAGTACTGTTTGAAGATTATCTTGAATCTTGTAGATCTCATAATATAACTCTTTGATTTGGACATTTATATTATCCAAACAGGAAGTTCTCACAAAAAGATGTCATACACGATTGGTTTGAATTAACAATATAAATTGAAGTCCTGCTATATCACATATGAAATCTTAGATTGGGCCACCACTTTCAATCAGTTCCAAGCAGCGGACACAGAACCCTCCACTCCAATTGTGTCCATATGTCATATTGCCTCTTGTCTCTGGGCGTGGAGTTAATAAACGCTGTCTCAAGAAATTGTTCCGCTGATTGGCACCATTGACTACGGACATCCTTATCAACGTACAGCTAATGACAATACATTCATATTTCTCCATCTGCCTAATTGCAAAATGTTGAAATATTTTTTATTTTTCTTGGTATAATTTAATACACGAAACCATGATTAATCAAAAGCTTTGCATGGTTTCTTCGATAGTTCTATGATGTATGCTTACATGCAACGATGGTCGATGGTTGTTTATCAAAAGCTACTACAGATATCGAATAACTTGTCTGTCATAGGTAACATATAAGGAAAAGTTTGTATATAATTTTAACAATGTTTAAGGTGAATACACTTGACATATTCAGTTTACAGCTTAAATGTTTTTACCACAAGTTTTACTTTACTGTCAAACCATCTCGTACACTTCCCGTAGTGCATGGGAGCAATAGACAGAATAAAAGGTCTTCATTTAATTGCTTGTCCTCAACCGCGCCTTTAACCATTCTAAAGTGGGAATTTATGGAGTGTTAGATATTCCCACAGGCACAATGTGCCTAACAGATTGGTCCTTAGTCATATTTAAGCTTGGCACATTCGGCATGGTCAAATGCTTTCATTAAATTGTTCATTTCAAGATATGCATTGATTCTGTGGGACTATTTGTTTAGTTATCAAAGCAGCAAAAATTATGGCCCCAAATCCATAAAGATAATCTATATTATAGATAGGTTTTGAATATCAGAATGGTCTATTACTTTTGTATCAGTTTGCTTGAGTTTGTATCAAAAGTATTTTCCTGTTATGAATAACATGAATATTTCTTATTCATATGACTCCTTTAATCTACTGTTCCTTCATTCTGTCATATCGCACACCTTTCATGTGTTGTGGAAAAGCAATATGTTTTATTTGGACTTTCCAAAAATGTTCTTCTGTCTCGAATGTAAGTTTGTATTTGTATGTGTTTTATTTCATAATCATGCTCTCGTGTCCCAAAATGGTTTACGAGCGTAAAGAGAGTAGAATGACTTCTTAAATGAAATTTTAAGTTGCATGTTCGTAAGGCATTTTCACCGGAATAAGTATCATTTGTAAAAACACAAATTACTTTCAAAACTTTTTCAAGTTAGATTTTTTTAGTTGGCTATTCTGAAAGTGACGATAGAAGATGGGACCAAAGCACACTTTAAGAACCAGAAAAGAAAGCCGCACGTGTTCAATAATGGCTTCAATACCCTCTCGACCACCTGAAGTAGAGACACACATGCAAACTGACTTCATCCCTGTTAGACTTAAGTATTACTATTTGTATATAAAGTGTTCAAAGGAGAGAGAGGAAATTTAGAATCGAATGGACAGCTTGTAACATCAACATTGGTCTAGTGGTAGGATCCCAATCCGCCCTCAAATAAGCCAGATAGATAAACCAGGGAGTCGGTTGGGCATGTGGCAAATCAGCGTGATGGGCACACGGGGCTTTACTTTACCTAACCTTTCTTCTTCCAACTGAACCAGGTAGAATCTGTGCCCTTTTTCATGAAAGATGTTTTACTTCTTTACTTTCTTCGGCATTACACAATGTCGTGTGTGTGACGTATGGTCCCTCAAGTGTCTTGTATGATCTAGAATGCAATTTCGTTTAAATAAACAGTAAACTACTTATGGTGCTTATATTGACTTTAACATTGCTATCTTACAATGTTCATATTTTCTTTGACCAGTGCTGCCATCTGAAGATCTTGACTTGTACTGTTTGATACACATATATTCTTTTTAATCTCTTGCTTATAAAGACACATCAATTCTGTCGAATGATGTATCATCCTAGTTGATACCTCAAATATATAAGACGCTATCAATCCAAGTTGAAGATTTTACTCATGAATAAGCTTCCCACACTACTATATGATACGTTTTTTAATTTTTCTTCTGCGTTGCTTCTTATGTTTACAACTGTTCGAATTCATTATGATAAGGAAAATACAAATTCATATGTATACAATACGATATCTCCTTCTCAAAGGATAATAATGGCCAATCTTTGATAAGATTTAAACGCTTATCATTTTATTTTAGTTGACATGTAAGGTTTTTGATGGCGCTGTAGCATGTTTCCTTAATGTTTTATTCGTTTCTATTTTATCTATTACTTATTATTTTCATTCAGTTCGTTTCAAAACACTATATAGTGATTAAAGAAAATTCTCGCAAATATCACATTTGTTTTCCTTCCCGTGAGATCACCTCTAATACCTTTTCCTTCCCGTGAGATCACCTCTAATACCTTTTCCTTCCCGTGAGATCACCTCTAATACCTTTTCCTTCCCGTGAGATCACCTCTAATACCTACGAAATGGGCTACAACGTCTGAAATTAACTCACGAACATGCTCAGAATGATACCCCATGCAGACAATTTGTCTTCTTTAAGCTCAACATTGAAAAATGAGTAATTTATCTGTGAGATTTCGTTAACTTCTTAACAATGAATTACTAACATTGAGAGCAGACAAGAGTCGAACCAATACAGCTAGCATAAGCCTTCACGTTTGATGATATTGCATTTCCCGAATTACTTCAATCTTTCAGATGTTACAATCTAACAGTTACTATTTGCTTCCGCACGTACAAAGAGAACTAGCCATGCCTTCAAGTGAGTGAAACATCAAAGTGTTTCCTGAACTATTCAATACTTGCTTAGTTACTAAAATAATTATTCCATTGCTGCTAATACGTATAAGAGATTCAGGACGACAACATTAATCGTTGAGTGCCAAGAATCACGCATAGTAGATTCAAGCACGTACAGCAGTAAGTTTGGGATTACACAGATAAACGCAATTCTCAAGGTCGAATCTACTTCAGAACACTTGTGTATATTCTTAACAAGGTTTTGAACCAAAACAACACGTTCAATTACTCTTTGGCTCAAGTACATCGGTTTATTACCTGTAGTGTTCTAGCATTAGAATTAGAATCCTCAGACACGCTTTGGTTACTTGGTTTCCCGCGTTACTTTGGTAATTGAATTGCCGTAAGTTCTGATATTTGGTTGAACTTTTAATAAGAAAATATTTACAAGAAATGAATCGTAATGGTACTACGAAAGCTTGTTTTCTGTGTTGTCTCTATGCTTAAATAACCACGTGATAGCATCTAAACCATATCTCACATTTACTTTTCATCATTTGGTTTCGTTTCAACATTATTTACATGATAACCATACTTTTATATATTGTGGATCATCTTAACTAATGTGTTTGAGGATACTTTAACTAGGTACTTATAAATGCAAATTTAGGTACACGAGGTTCGTATGTTGTCAAGTTGTATCAGAATATCCGACGTCTCTTTCATTAGAATTGTAAGGTGACATACATGAACTCTATACAGCAAGAGCACTTTTAGAGTGTGTGATCATTTATAACCAAGCTGGCATCTTATATCATGTTAGCGCGTACTTTAGTTCCTCTGTCAAATGCAACCAGCAAATTCAAGAGGTGTCAATCAACCATTGATACGTTTATACATTATTTTGTAGGTATATGTCGCTCATCTTTAAATTTATTTTCTAAATTAATGCAATGATTTAAAAATCACGTGATGGCGTTATTATGTATTATCTATTTTGGTAGACGTTCAAATTAACCAATAAAAATTTGCTATTTTCAGATTGAGCAGATGTCAAGCCATTTTCGATCAGCTTAAAGCAGCGGACTTAAAACCCCTCAGTCCAATTTGTCCACTTGTTTTTTTTTGACGTTGAGTTAAAAAGTGGCTTACTCAAGACCTTTTCCGCTACTTGATATTGACATTGATATCAATCTGAATGGCTTTCATAACCCTGCATAATGGTATTATTTCTGAAAGTCTGGAGTGCACCAATCTTATTTCTATATTTAAAATTTATTTGGGATTCATTTCCTTTGAATTGGACTTTTTAAAATACAATCATAATAGTTATTTATACGTTTGGTTATCATTGAAAAACATATACCAGTAAAACATGAGATACAAACGATACAAATGACATGATAGAATTATACAACCCTTATAACAAGATTTCCGTCAATGCTTCCTTAAACTCTCCAATCTTATGATTTTCGAATGATACAGAACAGTGACATCACATTCTGTCAGGAAGTAACATTGACAACAGAGAGAAACAAACATGTTTTAGACCAGACAAAACTACAACATTAATTAATTTAGATAATAAGATAGACCAAACAAACAATATTGTCACGAAAAAGAAAATATGTTTTGAGATTCTTTACAGATGCTCTGCATTTTAAGCTTTGGGAACTTTGACATCAATCGGCCTAGCATTCATCTTTCTGATCTTGAATAACATCCCTAACATTTTGTCTAATGGCGATTTATTTCCGTGGTAGTGATTCACACCACGACAAAGGTTAATTCCATCACTGACCAGTGGATAATTCCACCTGTCTGGGTAGTTATAACGTATTTGTGTTGACTTAGTTCTTCACAGCCGTATATATCTGGAATATGGTTATTATTCCAGTCCCTTGACAGGACCACTCTACAGTGGGTGGTCAGAGGACTATAAGACGTCCTCGGGATGACAGAATTCTAATATCCGAATAATCGGAACCAGAGAATGGAATTAGTAATTTATTGATATCAATCTGTTAGGGTTACATTTCAAGATGGAAAATTTGTTTTAACTTAAATGCTCATTAATCATTATATACATTCTTGACAAACTGTGGGTATGTTAATACGAATCTATATTCAATTATTTAACAATTCCTTTTAACTTACTTACACACTCTTTTAAAGAAAATTCTTTGAAGGAAGTTCAATGACTCCTAGCTGCTAGGTAACGCGTAAATAATCTTTGATAAAAATACTTATTGTCTTGTATCCAAGACTTAAACAGTGAAAAAAAAGTTTTCTAAGTTTATGACAGGTGGCAGGTGGCAATCTAAATTTTTAATTCTTTTCATAATGTTTTCAAATTGTGAATACTTTTAGGTACAAACATAAACAGAAAAAGAGAAAAAGATAATGGTTTGCATAATTTTTCAATGGCAATAATTAACAGTAATTCCTTAAAGTATAGCTGCCACATACTTTTGTTAAAATAAGTTATAAATTCCAAATAAAATGATATTTTCAAGTTGATATGTATCAATTACTAAATTCACCTACCACCTCTCTGTAAGCACTATCGTAAAGAATCACTAAGAGCCGATCCGTTTTCCACTTCAATCCACTCTAAAGTTGATTACCTCCCATCACATCAAGTAACCCCTTACATTTCCGTTGACCCCTGACAAGTCCATCTCTCCTGGGTATCGCCCTCTGACCAAATGTCCTGCATAGTTTGGCATGGTAAGTAAACAGATCATTTTGGCTTAGATACACTCAAAAGCTGTCAATCTAACAGTCTTATAATTCCGACTGTCATGAGATTTGGAAAAGATTGTCAATATTTTGCTAGGTTGAGTGAATGCACTATAGCCATTCATTAAAAACTTAAGATTATATCTTATTCACTTAAGATTTTGAATTTAGTCTGTGAACAGTCTAAAATTATGAACTTCAAATAGTCTTAACGTTTTGTCGTTGAATTTGGCCTTGATTTTATCGTCTTCCCTCTCTTAGACCAATTATTTTTCAAATCTGTCATTAACAAAGTTTCAATTTAAGGTTTGAAACCATGGCATCGAACACAGTGTCCTTTATACCTACATTTGTTTAGCATTTCAATGAACTTATATGACATTTGTTAATCCATGGCGTCTATTGTGTGGAAATAGGGACAAAACACTGCTTTAACTTGGACCTAATACACGGTGTTAGATGACAAGCGTACACTTCTCCTATTCAACATACGAGTGTAAGTTTCGACATTTTGATTCGAGGCTGTTTCAACCAATGTATAATGTAAATCCTGACAGCCTCGTTGTACTGAACCAAGGACATGTTATCAGAGATAAGATATTTACATCCACAATAATTAAGTTGTAGACATATTGAAGTATCGATCTGATTGTCCCAACATGTCCATAAGTCCAACATATCCATATTGCTCCATCAGGCGTGTAAGGTATTGGCTGCTAGCTGATTCAGGACAGTGATCAACTGACTGCAAGTGAAGCCTCTCTCTCCGGCAAGTCAAAAGTATGCATAGTTTCCCCGCTGTCCACCTGATTAATTCTGTCATTGGTTCACAAAGATTCTTTACAGACTGGTCAATATGGTATTGATTCTGTGTCTTGAAGGGTTAGGATTAAAACATTGAGATGAGGAAAGATATCGTGTTTATCTTTTGATATATTGACCTCTAATTTCATATACAATTGTCTATTGAAAATTCAATCTGATTGAATTACATGATTTTCTTATTAATGAATATAAAGGGTGTTTACACTAACCTGGAAACTACTCAGTTATATTTGTTGCAGTTTTTGATTGGGAAGCAGTGTATTATAAAATATCATTGTTAAGAAATGGAATACCACAGTACTGAACGTCTTTTTAGGTGAATCTGTCAGTGGTTTCACATCATGAAGATACTTTTTTGTTTGTGAGTGTTGTATACGCAATCACAAAAACATCGACCTATTTTAGGCTTGATTACTATCATCAGTTATAGAGCACTGGACCTCATTAGATGTCTGTTTAGAGGGAAATCTATAATAAGGTTCATTATATGCTTAAGAGACATAGAAAAGGGACTAGGTTATTTTGTGAGGTCCATTATATGCTTAAGAGACTTAGAGAAAGGACCACTGATTCGGTAACAGCAATGAAGAAATTATCAGTGTTGGTTTAGCTTTCCGAGAGCAAACGGAAATAACTGAAGCGTTTTGAAAGATAACTTTTGAAATTTAACTGATTGGACAACTAATTTTGATTGCATCCCATTAAGCGTCTTCATTTCTAGACCGAGAAACGCTCGTTTTGGAACAGATGTTGTTTAGGAATTCATGACGTAGCTACCTCTGTTGGGAGAGAATGCACGCACAGCCCTATCAGCTTTATTAGCTGAATAACCATGCGTCGGCTCAAGAGGAACTTCATCAATTGAGCCTGCCCTTAACTGTAGTAATCCTTTCTCCACGCACTTGGTCGAATGAAACTCAATATTTGACAGAAACAGTCACAACCTGTCAATTAAATTAACTCATGTCATTACGTGCTACAAGTGATCTGACCAAATGCAAGACCTTCAGTAAAAATTAAGACACATTAATGATAGGCATTTGTAGCAAAAATATAATAAGTTGAAAATAGTTAAATTAGATTTAGGTAGAATAGGGTAGAATATAAAATGAAATCAATTAATAGATATGAAATACATTCCATAATTTGCTACTTTGATTTTTAGAGAATAGTGCATAAATTTCCCATAGAATATCAACCGACATTTTGTAGATATTCTATTAACGTTTCACTAAAAACATAACGAATATCTTCTTCCCATTTTCTTGCTTTACATTGTATGACGACGCTTATTAAGTAATTTGATTCACAAAAGATATTTGTATTTTCAATTTTGTTCTTGGTATTTCAAATAAGAATAGACTACCTGCGTATATAAGTGTTTTGAAATCTCCCGTAGTGTCTTTTCGTTTAAAATGGTTCAAAACCTGTATCCTTCAATATTTCTCCGCTTATGAATATACACTGCCCAGAAGTAGACCCCTCCTCTTCGTCATCAGAAGCAAATTTGACTCTCTCAGTTGATTAGCTCTCCACCATATATCCTAACTTCTGACAACTTATATTGACTCCTGTCTAATCAAAGTCTCCCTGGCATTACCCTCTGACAAATGTGACAACATTATTTCGCATGGTTTGTGAAGTGATTGTATTGGTTTAGTCACACCTCAGTTAATAACTTGATTGAGAAAACTCTACCGCCAAGGAGTAATTTAAAGATATGCCATGTTTTAAAGAAGATGGTTAACTGTTACATTACACCATTTGTAATTAATTGGTTAACACTTAAACACTTTCATATCTTGAATGATTAATCGTACCTTAAACCAACTGCTTTTAAAAGTAATAAGAACCTCAGTTTAAGTTGACTTAAACGCACTAGTGCCAGCCAATATTTCGTAAACACAACGAATGCACAGATACTGGATATCTCTCGATATTACTCACTATCCTCACTCAAGTAATCTACCTCGTAAGTTATTTAACAAATATTTACGTATTCTGGTAGTAAAGTGGATTTTAAATGGCCGGAAGGATTTAATGTTACGTTACATTAAATCCGCTTGAACTACGATATCGGAAATATTAAAATTTTGCTCAAAACCAGAAAAGCGGAAACGGCAGCCGCTATGGTCAATCTAAGAACAATGCTAACACTGTGTTATTAAATCGGTTAATTTACAACATTGCTTTCATAAAACATATTTCATGATTTGTTCTCAGTTCAGAGTTTAGGTAAATTCAATAGCTGCACACAATACTAGTTCAGCCGTTTCCAAGTATCAATATTTTATCCGTTTTGTGCACGTTTTTTTTAACTTTTTCATTGTTGATTGCAGGTAAATTGTAAAGAATTTTTAGTATTTCATTGCATCGATAGAAAGTTTAAGTGAATGCATAAGTCCTCGTAAACCTTAAAATAGACAATTTAATCCGTAAGAGCGTGTACTAGTGCCTTTAATGATCATAATAACTCTTTATTCTCATCAGTATAAATTCAGGGTGTATTTCTTCTTTTAAGACCAATGAACAAGAACATATTTTATTTTTTCATACAAACCTTAACTAATCTATTGAGTAATATAAAAACGTTCATGTCTATAGAATAAAGTTTTTTCTGTTAGCAGAACAAACATCGTCAGTCCCGACAACTCTTCATTTCTGAAAATTTTGACAGAATATCAGAGAATATGGCATGTATAATCCAAAGAAATATATTACAGAAATCTTGAAATCTCGAGCTGATTGTCCCAGTGTGTCCCCATTCCATCAGGCGTGTAAGGTATTGATTCAGAAGAGAAATCACTGCAGCATACTGAACACATGCATAGTAAGCCAACTGTCCATCTGATTGATTCGCGCATTTGTATACAGAGCAATTCAAGCTGTCAATGACATATTGAGATCTCTGATAGGAGAATCCATATCTTACAGACTTATTACCTTAATTAACATGATTAGCTAACTCATCAACGAGGATGAACTGCCTTTCCCTGTTCCTTTTAATGGATTAAGCTTATGATAAAAAGTTATGGCAATTTAAGGTATGAATAGTCGTTAGTTTTAAAGTTTTAAGGAATATATTTCCGAAATGACGTCCTTATCATGTAACCGATTAAATTCGATACTACAAATTTATCGATTGTAGATAACGCATGACAATGGGCATTTTACAACTTTTGGTAGGAAACTTGTTCCTTTACCTATTGTCCATTTACCCTTATATAAAATGTTTCTGATATCTCCAAACTGTGAGGTGTTCCCTTTTCACCTCTAGCGATTAAATTCTTTAATTTGTGTTTAAGAATTAGTTACTCAATTATTTAAGCATTCAAATTTTCATCCACATACGTAGCTATATTCTCATAGTCGTTATAGATACAGAACGAAAGACTGTAGATAGAAACATAATTGATCTGTAATAGTGGTGAACTCCATTAGTCCGTAAGGAGTTACTTCCCTTTTAGATTATAATAGGCATAAGGCATGCGTTTTTCAAAGAAGAAATCTCCGTTGATATCGTTCCAAACATTTTCTCAACATCAGAATAAAAAATGTTGAGACTTAAATTCTCAACAGTGCTTTGAAATAATGACGTACATAAATTTCGAGATTTTTAAATTTGATTGATATATTGGAATTATACAAGTGTGCGATAGCTATGAAGAACTAACAAATAAGGTTGAGATTAATTCCAGTAATTATTGTATCTTAAGACATTTTGATAACGTGTAAACAGAAATGCCTATGTTAGAAATTTTCAGTCCATAAATGCCATTTCTTGCAAAACTGTATCCCCGACTTTTGAATACAAAACGTAATGTGAAGCATGCAGGTTTGTAATCTCCCAAAAGGTTGGAAAGAACAAATGCTGTCCAAGGTCTCCAGGCTACTGACGATAAGATTATGTTTTCTGACAAGACGTCTTAATCTTCTTAATTGGAGAGCATATTGAGGAGTGTTTTATTTTAAGAAGCTGATGACAATACCAGCTTTGATAAGATTAATTGAACCAGCCCTTGAATAAATGAAGCACTCTTAACAACGAGAATAACATTTATGTAATATGCGTAGTTTGTTTTCTATAAATTATAATCTATAGTTTGTTATATTTTACTAATGTTGAAATGGCGTTTATTTCATATAATCTCAAGTTAGGGTTGATATGTTGAAATCCTTATCCGTATAAATGATTTTAAATTAAATAGGTTTAAACCATATCCTGATGTCCACAAAGAACCCCTTTGTACTCTTTCCAAATCAGAAAAAAATCTTTATCCAGCTGATATAATGTGTTTAAAATTGAAAATAAGGATTTCTAAAAATTGTTTAGGATCACAAAGCTATATACATACAACCTAATCAAATGATCCAGATTTAAACGTGAAACTATCGGAAAGATTGTAATTACAAGTCTACGGGTTAGCACCAAGTGTAGCTACAGCAAGCTAGCGCTTCAAAAAGTTCAGCGTACAGTATTTAAGGGCAAATATGTAAACTTGTAAAATATGTGATGTGTGACGCTAATTTATTTTGGATTTAACCAAATAGTAATAATCATCAAGCAGTTCTTAACCCTTTAAAAGCAGGTTTGAACAGTTTTATAATTAATCGACAGTTTACTCCGTGTAACATACACAGGAGAATAAACATTTTATATTCAAACCTGAATTCCGTTGATATAACCTTCTTTCAGTTAATTGAAGGGACTGTTGATTATCCGCTCTGTATCTCATTTTTTATGAAATTTTACTTTAGATCATTTTCGGTGTTTGTCAGGACTCAGGCTACACATCTGATGTGCTACAAACGAGATGTTGTGTACAAAGGGACTTCAAACAGACCTTGGTAACATTACATCTCTCCACCGTAGTTATCAGGACATGATTGACTTCGCTAATGTATCTATAAACCTGAAGATATAAGTCAAAGCTATTAGCGGGAGCAAGAGCAATGAACTCGGGCAAGATATCTAATTACATGCTGGATCAATGTTGCGACTGATTATAGGCTTCGACTATATAAAGTATAAATACAGCCCGAAGAAGCATCAACGAAACTAGTCCATACTTGTGCTTTCTTTCAGTAGTTAAATATAGGATTCAAAGTGACGATCTGTGTTTTTATAACATTGTATGACTAGAAATTATCACATATGCCGATAACAATTCGAAACATCACTATCGTCTTATACACCATTTGGTGTCAAATAATAATAGTTTTAAGAGAAAATTTCGTCTGAAAATCAAACGTCCAAATACATGAAACCGATGTATAAAACCTATCGAACACTATTAACGTCATATATGTCTTTCTGTCTACATAGATAAGTCTCTAATAGCTTATCAAATTGATTAGCCAGCAGTTCGTTATCTTTTTATTCTTTCAGATATAACGACTGTGTCATGTCTCTATACTGAACCTGTTGAAGTAGAAACTATGATTTTCAAGAACACTCATATAAGTTCATGTTGGTTTCGATATCATTATTTCATGGATAACGTGTGGCTTATACATGTGTTACTAGAACACGATACTTAGTGTCGCTTTAGCGAAGCTGTTCAATATACAAACTGGTCGTCATGTCGCAAAATACGTCCTAAGGGTAACCGTCTTGCATATTGGCAAATCTTAAACAATAACTGGGGATTCGTAATGTAACACAATGATATGATGAATGTTATTATATTTAATTTTGTAGTAAATATCTGTTTCTAGTCTGTTGCCGGACTTGATAGTATCCAAGAAGGGAATATTTGTATCACTTGCTTCCATTGTGAAAGTGAAGTTTTCTTGAACATGCGGAGTTCAATGTTCATACCAACATGAACTGTAATGCCCGAAATGTTATTTATTTAATCACATGTCAGGGATGCCAGGAAAATAAAGGAAGAATTCTTTGTTTAAAAATACTGTCCATCATTATACAGATATTTGTAGGCTATCACTTGCTTCCATTGTGAATGTCACGTTTTGCCACAAACTGGAAACAGATATTTACTACAAAAGTACTGATACAAAACAATATCTCCATTTCTCGTCGTGTCACCTAAGTCATACAAAACGCGGCATTCCGTACAATTTGGCAAGACGAATCTGTATGTTAGTATCCAACCATATCGCAAGGGATAGCCGCGACTCCTTGAACTGAAACAATATCTAAAACAGCGTAGATATCCCATTGCCTTCATAGAAAAAGTTAAAGAGAAGCGATGTATTGGTTGTTAAAGATAGAGAAGTCAACGAGCAACCAATTGCTGCATATGTTTCCACTAATTATAATCCAGACCTATTTGGAATTATCAATCAGAATATGCCGATCCTAGAACAAGACAATCAAGAAGAGGATCATGAAAGATTTCAGTCTGATAAAAAGTAAAAGACAGAGGCCAAACATAAAAAGAATGCTCTCTATGGCGCGTTTTGACACCAATCCACATCCTGAAATCATCGGTGTCACCAAATGTAAAAGGGGAAATTGTGGAACTTGTGACCATTTGATAGAGGGAAAATCAATTAAACTCTCAAAAAAACATGCGGAGTTCAATGTTCATACCAACAGGGATGCCAGGAAAAATATATTGGCCAAACAGAGTATCTAAGGGGAAGGGTGAGGGTACACAAACAACAAATTAAGGACCCAGACACCCACTGTATACCCCTCAGTGCACACATAGACTCGTGCACAAAAGGAAAGACAATCAAATTTAAAATCTTTCCCTTTTATCAATGGTCAACAGATGATCCTATGATGCGCAAAAAAAGAAAAAATTCTTTATAAAAAATACTGTCATCATTAAAAAGGGAGAGCGTAATCCTTATACAAGCTCTTTCTACATGTCCAGCATTGTGACGTCATAATGACGTGACGTCATAGACAATGTAGTCATTTTCCCTGAAGAGTAAATCAAAACATGTAGAAGAAAATGTTGTGTCTTTTTTTATCAGCGCTTTTAACTGTATATATATCATTATGTAACCACTCAACGATAAATTACGAAATGAAAGGATCCTTATGCATGTCTTTTAAGAATCAACTCTGCGTCACTAATAACCTTTTAGAGTTTGATGGGCCCATATGGTTCATGCTTAATTAACGAATAAAAGTAAATTGCTCGTAAAATCGTAAGTAGGTATTTGTGCGTTAAAATATATACTCAGACTAGGTTACGAAATAGGTATTGGGTCGGAACAACTGCTTTGTCATGACGTGTTATAAAATTTATTCAAAAGTTAGAACACAACTTTAGCATTTTTGTTTATTTTGTTGTAGCGAGGGTTTGCTGCCTTTCTTTTTGCAATGTTTTTTTTTCAGGTCTATTTGAATGTATAATTGTGCAAATTGTTACCATTCTCTCAAGACAGAGGCGATTCCGGTCATTCCCGGTTACTTTACCTCGGTTACAAGTGAGTCATATGTTGCGGAATTTTCAAATTGTCAGAGCGGTGAAAATTTTCAACACGAATACCGTCTTTGCTTTTTTCCAGTGCATTTTCGTCTTACAATCACTGTCTACCTTGCAAGAAATATGTGCGCAACGCAATGGTGAAGGAAATTAAGTCTGCTTAACGGATAAAAGCAGATCATGTTCTCAGTTTGTAAGCAATCAGAATAAAATAATTTCAAAGAGCTTCACAGAGGTTTGAAGGCAACATATGACTCGAAAAACCTCGCTGAATGAATGAATGAAACGGGCTTATGACAAAATCTAATGGAATCTGAACTGCTTTACGGCAGTGACTATTGTCGATAAATAGCACCACCATGTATCTAATCTCCTGGCAAAATAAAAATAAAAACTAGTGGTGTTTTTCTAACATGAGAAACATGGAGTTAAAAAAGAAAGCGTTCTTTGATTCATAATTTGTGGTTAAACGTTTGAAAGAGATGTACCTACCTTTATTATCTTCATCCTTGAATTGAATCATTTCTTTCTTCGAACTTTTCTTCTTTTTCTTCTTTTTACTCCTCTTCTCAGTTTGCACACACACATCACGTGTTACGAGTGGGCCCGAAGTATTCCGATCTTCCCCGAGCCCGTTCCCTTTCTGAACACAAACAGTCTGTCCCTCAACGCGAATGCGTTCCTCGATATAATACGGGGACTCCTCGGTCTCCAGACGCTTTGAGTTTCTAGATGGTCCCTCATCAACACTTGACTTCTTATTAAGTTTTATCTTATCCAGGTGGTAATGATCCACTGCTATTATCAGGTCACGTGACTTCCCTTTACTGGCACAAGATCCCATCGGGATGGTTGACACTTCTTAGCTCCCGAAAACTACAAAAGAAACAGATTTAAACGCGTTATTCACTTGGATTGGTTTCTTGACAAAGAGCAAACTATGTTGTCTTTCTCAGAAAGTCGTTATTAAAGTTTACGTTGAAGTAAGATCAGTATTTTGAGGATCTAACACTATTTTCATCAAGCCTAGTGTTTGGAAAAATAAGAGTTGTTTAGTTCAAAAATGACATTATATTGTCATAATAATTCTTAAATGTCCGTTATTAACATACAAATACAATTTATGACAATACAATCTATTAATAATCGTCTGTTTCATTGACAGGTTGCTCTTTTATCTAATACAAACATGTCAGGAGCACGTGTTGCTTTGATGTTTGATCTTCACCCAAAAGTATCATAACAAGGCTTGTCACATTTCATGAGGCTGACCGTGTTTCACTGAAAACTATTGGCAGATCCTAGTCTATCTGGTCACGTATTGCAGTAATCCAATATGGCATTCATGCTAGACACGACAGATATCAGATTTACAATGAAACAATCAAATTACAATTGTAAGTCTTGAACAACACGTGGTACATGTTTTATTGCTCTGAACACAACGTTACATTTGAGGAGACACTTTTGCCCGGAAATGAAAGTTCATGTTCATGTTAACAATTGCGTAAGAATATCAAAATGTATATTTTCTCATACAATTTTTTAACATAAAATACCCTTTGAATGATATTTACCAATAGATAAATCAGCAGCCTTACAATAGAACACAGATTCAACGAATAGTCAGGTTGAAGTGAACCAAGCAAATTGTATATCATCGTCTTTAAAATCTCTTGCAGTATTAGTAATGATATACCTCAGAGAACAAAATTCATATATCTTTGAGAATGAAAACTAAGCAAAATTACATGTTGAAAACAAAGAATATTTCAAGTAAATGAGTGGGGTAAAGATAAGAAAAACTAAAACGAGAGACAGGATATAACTTGTACATTTCTAAGGGCAGTATAAAGGTTAAATGGAACAATAACCTCTGCTTTACATGTTTTCATTTCTTCTCAACGTGAACAAGTGCATTTCATGTGAGATATTATATATACATAGATACCGAGCCAATGATGAGATTCCAGGAGCAGATCTCTACATTCAAGGTCTAAGATGCCAATCACTCTTCTGTCCCTTTTACATTTAGAAAACCTTTAAAACCTTTTACAAAAATTTGACAAGGTACATCAAACTTTAATTGGATGTGTTGCAGATTATACGTTAGAGTACATGCTTCATGATCGTGTTACGAGGGCATTGCACGCCCTGTCTATTACTATTTCAAGCATCGATTGATATAGGAAATTACTGTAAAATCAATATGAGTTACTGGTTTGAATTTAAGTTTATTTTCTAGCAAGAGCATACTATATCACACACGAGTGACAAAATATTTAAATATACTATTAATATTTAACATGTTGAGAATGATGAAGAAAACGATTTTCTTACTTTGAGTTGTCAAACTTTGGTTTTTGTTTGTCTGTAAAGGAGGAGAAGTAATCTTTTAACTCGCCATGAACATTTCAAAACAAATATGAATGCTGCGTGAATAACATCTTGAAACACTATAAAAAATTTTTGACCCTTTTGAATGAATAAATAAAGGTTTGAAAAGACACATTTTCTGTATGAATGTAAACAATAATTCAAACAACTATCCTATATAAGGGAAGGCTTGTCATACATGAGAGAAAATTATTTTTCTAACGATTTGTATGTTCAAAAATACATATGTCTTAGAGCTAGGATCAGACTGATACCTCACATCTCACATTTAATCAATATGGTACCAAAAATGAATATCATTGGAAATGGAAAATGAAGAAATCATTTTCACACCAAAGTTCCAAGTGTCAATCTCAAACCAATACCCTTCGTGGTGAAGACACAGACATTAGTCTTAATTTCCCTTCCCTGCTGAAGATCAAAGACCGTACAACTCTTCTCCAACTATTTTTGAAGCGCAAAACTTAATTGGTTGAAGCCTATTACTACTGGCACCTCTGTTGTTGAACGATGAGTGAAAGTTCACTATGTCAGGAGATCCAAGTGATCTAGCGTGGTCCTCAAGTAAAGGAATATCACCTTCTCTTTCATAGAAGACCTTTAATCTGTCATACAAGCTTTCAATTCTGCATGGCAATAGATGGTAGCCTTCCGATTCAAAGGGAAATCACTTTCATTGAAATAACCTTCAAATAAATTACGGTTATGAGGATAAGAATTGGTCACTTTCTTTGGCAAAATAACTTAAAACGTTTTCTTTAAATGTCACTCAAAATTAGCTTCAAAATACATGAAGTGTTTCCTCAGTTTTCTAGCTCATTTAGGTTGGTGCAAGGACACTTTAGAAAAAGGACTTGGAGATACTCTTAAGAAGTTACTTATAACTCTATTCTTCTCGTTCTGATTAAATAGAATAGATTTGTATGAAAATACGTTACAGAGATAAACAAATTTTACACAATATCTAAACATTTTGGTGAAGATTTCCTGTATTTTCAAGTTTAAAGGAATGTTATTTAGTTTATAATTTTTCATGGATTTCTAAATACTGACTATTATGTATGACTAACATATAAGTACCAAATATATTCGTTTTTTTTTACAAATTCGTAGAATTGATGGCAACTGTTCATGCAAACGTCAAAAATAGTTTGATTTGAAAATATACAGATTTTTCATCAATCGTTTTCAATATTGTACATCTGTGTACGATTTATCAGTTTTTATTATCGTATATATTCTTTTTCTATTGTGTCAAGATCATATCCTCCAACATGGTATCTTGAAAACTGTTGAGTCTTGTATATATTGAGGCCTTCAGGTGACGTGATATTTTAGATAATTCAAGAACATTGTTAATGTAGTGTTTTTAAGATCAGTGCAATCTCAAGAAAATGTTCAGCTATGTATCACAATTTAGGAAACATGGTAATCGACTGAGTTTGTACTGGTAATGGTTACGCCTGAAGAACTTATAGGATATCCTAAAGTTACCAAACATGTTTCTTCTTACTAAGATTTTATTATGTTTACCGATTTGTCATCTAAATACATATATTGTCATTTTGCCCTCTTTTACGATCCCATACCGTTTTTTAAAGTTGTCTATTATCATGTCTCCATAAGCTAAACATAAAGCTTGTGTGAGATCGTACGGATTCAATTTCACAGAAGGGTTAGCACACTACGACCTCAAATACTTCTGGTATCACAATACATTGGCTTCAAAGCACAGTGTTCATTTCTTATTCAAAACGAATTTGGTGGATAAATGGAATCTTACTCTATGACTTATAAATCAGATTTATCGACAAATTCGGGAATTCATATTGTTGAAACTTTCAGAAACTAATGCAATAAACTTGATCACAGAAGATGATTCTCTGTATGTTAATAAGCCTAGGTGATATCATTTAAGTACTGTGTTGAACTATAATTTACTCATTTGGTTCCTCCTAATTGCACACTACCATACGAGTTAAAAAATTGCAGTTGCTGCTCTTTTGCACTCAGTGTCATAAGATAAAAAAGTCTAAACTGGTGTTGTCCTATTTTGGAATATTAAAGTGTAAGAGAGAGACATAAATATAAGCTATTATCATTAATTCGTCACTGATTAATGCAAGAGAGATACTGATAGATATTTACCAAATGACGAATTAACCTACCAACTAGCCTTATGTTATATATAGATTTGGCACGTTATAGATAAAAGAAGTCTTTGTCAATCGCCTTACCAGTCCGTTTCGTTCATTAAAGACTATCAATATATCGAGAGCTAATAAGACTTCCATATCTAATGAATGAAACCATTAAAGTTGTTTTCGATCTAAAATACACTGTAGTTCGTTGTTACATTGTCCTCAAGGTTACCGTCAGCAAACAAACTGAACTTTTGTTGGTTAACTTTCTATACTGACATCAACCTGCAGCTGAATAGTTAAATACTTCTTTTAATTTTGGAATAATTTTGTAATGATTCATACAAATGCGTATGTTTTCATTCAAGAATTAAATACAAGTTCATCTGAAACAAAACAATAAATCATATTATACGTCAATGTAACTAATAACCATATGTATATGTAAAGCAGTCTTTTGATTTATTGGTTTGTTTATGGTTTAAATGTTGCAATCGATGTAGTTATTGATAGATCATGGAAGTGTGGAACTGATACTGTTGGAAATATCAAGATGTGTCGTTTATGTGTTTATTTTATGGTATATCTTAAACTGTACTTTCTGAATGTTCATTACAATAACAAGTGTCTGCTTTTATGTCAGTAATAAAACTTGATGTATTTGGAAAAAAATATTCACAAGTTGAACGGTTCTTATTTCATCCGCATACGATTCATTAGTTATTTCATATGTTTTCTAATGTAATTAGTGTTTAGAAAAAGTTGATCAATATCAATGGTATTACATACGGAAATTATATTTATATTTATCTTCAATTTATTCTTGCAGCCATCACCTTCAATTCTAATTAAATACAATAGCAGACTTCTTTAGGAACGATTAATAATTAACAAAGTACACCGCGCTTAAATCATATACTTTCGCCGAAGTAAAGCACAATGTTATTATGTGATAAGTCGGAGTAAAAGTCCAGGGTAATCTGTAATGAGGTTCCTGCGTCATTTTGAAGAGCTGCCTCCATTCACTCCATAAAATACTAATTCACTTCCTGATATTGTAAACTTTCTCTGATGTTGAACACACATCACAACACATGGTCGTGCATGCTTTGATCCAAACAGTCATTCAATCAAGGGTGTTTGTGTTACTGCAAATAGAAATGGTCATTCAAAATATTTATCATTTCCTTTTGGGCATCATTGACATCGCTTTTTCTAACATTATTTCTTCTTTTCTAGTGTACGTCCTAATTTTGAGTTTGCTCCAGTCCTTTTGCAGTTCAAGATAATGACAAAGTGCAAATTTAAAAGAAATTAAATTTAAATGAAAACAGTCATCTGCCTTATCATTGGTCTCAATGACAATGCAATTCTTATGAAAGACGTTTCTTTGATTTTGTTTTTCGAAATTCAACGCAATTTCATTTTAACTTTAAGCAAAAACTGTAAGTAATGTTTTACAGTGTGATCCAAATAAAGTAGATAGAAATAATGCAAATAATGTTTTTCACAATCTGATCCAACATTGGGAATGTATAGAGACACCCCATGTTGAATCATGGTAAGTATATGAATGTGTCAGATAGGTATTTGTAAAAGGAATGTACAGAGGTACACCATGTTGAATCATTTTAAGTATATGAATGTGTCAGATAGGTATTTGTGAAAAGAATGTACAGAGACACCCCGTGTTGAATCATTGGTAGTATATGAATGTGTCAGATAGGTATTTGTAAAAGGAATGTACAGAGGTACCCCATGTTGAATCATGGTAAGTATATGAATGTGTCAGATAGGTATTTGTGAAAAGAATGTACAGAGAGACCCCATTTTGAATCATGGTAAGTATATGAATGTGTCAGATAGGTATTTGTGAAAAGAATGTACAGAGACACCCCATGTTGAATCATGGTAAGTATATGAATGTGTCAGATAGGTATTTGTGAAAGGAATGTACAGAGACACCCCGTGTTGAATCATGGTAAGTATATGAATGTGTCAGATAGGTATTTGTGAAAGGAATGTACAGAGACACCCAATACTGAATCATGGTAAGTATATAAATGTGTCAGATAGTTATTCGTGAAAGGAATGTACAGAGACACCCCATGTTGAATCATAGTAAAACAAAAGTTTTTAGCACAAAAAGATTATATGTGTTTGAATTGAATATTGAAAGGTCTAGTGTTTCTCTAAGAATCCTTCCAGCAATTTTAAATCTTGACACAAATGCTACCTAAGTGGTATATCTTCCAAATGTCAAGTCTTATCCTGTAACTGATTAATTAGGAAGGATTCAAATCTTGAACCTCAAAATAATTATGGTAAACGAGCTTCAAACTGTGTCATGCCGTAAGGAATCCTGGAAGTGTTTCACGTGTTGGGTATTGCACACCAAACGCTAAATGTCAGATTATATGATAGAATAAATTCAGACTTTGTGATGTAAACGATATGCTGCATTCTGATTGGATCAGACATGGTCATGTGATCGGTATACATTTCAATGAACCCAAAGTTGAGGGTTATACAAAATAACCTTCAGTAAATGCAGGTTATACGATATCGTGCCGGAACTAGCCAAAACACGCTGTACTGTCACCTAGATTCTGGACAGTATAAATACGCGAGTGTTATTTGTTAACTTTGATCTATTTAAATTAAACTTTACATTTTCCACTTTTTTCCAAAAATATAATCATTGTTAGTTTTTTGATACACAAAATGTATTATTTGTAGAATAAAAAAGTGTCATTTTTACCGAGTCTTTGGAACTATTTTGTTTATGCGTCTGAATACGGGTAGAGATCCGTCTTGGTGTAACCGGTACGTAGGTCAGTGCGACAAGCAGCTATAGAATTGCATTTCGAATGCATTTTCGCTTTAAATACAACGTTTGAATTTATAAGAAATGAATTTCATCATATGGTTGTCCACACGGTTATAACCTGTTTGAAACTTGTAAGATAAACTTTTGTATAACCGGCGTCGCAAGCTTGCCGGTTATACAAGTTTATCTTACAAGTTTCAAACAGGTTATAACCGTGTGGACAACCATATGATGAAATTCATTTCTTAATTGAAGTTCTTAAGATCGGATTTTTCATTATAACATTGACATTTATATAATAGAAAACAACTGTAGGCCCTACCAGACTTGACATTACAAATTATAGTTTAATATTATAATTATCAATTCACCTCCTTTACCACACCAGAAATGCAATATTCAATTAAGGGAATATATATAGTTTAAAGAAATGCTTTTCGGTACATTGTTCCTATTGCCAAACCAATATCCTTCCTTGTGCAGATACAGGCATCAGTCTTAATTTCACATCTCTGTCCAGGTCAAAGACTTCAGAAATGTTCACCTATTTTTTTTTGATGTGCCAAGCTTATTTTGCTGAAGCTTATTGCTACTGGCACATTTCCTGTTGAATGGTGAGTGAAAGTCCACAATGGCTGGAGGTGAAAGTGATCAAGTGTGGTTGTCATGTAATAGACACATCAACTTCACTATGAGGTGAGACCTTTAATCTGTCATACATTCATTCAATTCTGTATGAGAATTCAACTCATAAAAGAAGTTATGAAATTTCATTGGTGTGACTTCAAACCATTTATAGTTTGACATGAATTTAGTTACTCCCTTTTTTATTTATTATAACAATTTGAACAGAATTTGTATATGAATTTTTAAAATTGTAGAGCTTTTCACGCAAAGGCGAAAAATAGTTATACTTAATATATACCTAATTGGTTTTCAATATTGTATATTTGTGCTACTTAGTTATCGTCAAATTTGAACCAGAAATCCCACTTCACTACTATTGTTTGTTAGGATCAAGAGATTGTGGCCAAACTAACGAGGTGTCTTGTTTTCACTCGCTGACAAATTGATATGATCATAATAAATGATTCCTGAACCCTGTTCCTGGTGTCTTTAGTTTTGACAAGATCAAAGCTACTTCAGGGAAATGTTGATCTGTTAAATCACATTTGTAGAAACAGACTTATCAACTTTTAATGACTCTGTACTGAAAGAACATCAAAAAATCACAGGCGATCCAAATTGTATCTAAAAATATTATTTTCTTTTTATTACAGTTTCTTAATATGTAAAATCATTGAAATAAAACAACAAATTCTAGATAATATTTTTGTCAAAACATAAAGATCTACAATATCTAATATCAATTTGAAAAGTTTTCTATTATTTTTCTTTTGTATAATGACCATTTTAAATGCATTTTCTGTATCATCAAAAATGCCATTTAAAAGGGTGTGTTTTACTTTGTCTTATACAATCATAGAAATATTTCCCTGTGTTGTATTGTAAACACAGAGGCTACTTAGCGACCATCCATTTAATACTATTTTTATAAAACGAATTAATGATTAAGTATTAAACGAGCGAAAGACAAATTATTAACGAGTTTGAAAACATTACATTTACCCTTTTAAATAAATAATACTTGACCACAGTAAAAAAGCATAATTGCCGGAAGTGTGCTTAAGGTGGCGTTTCCGCGACTTGGCCGCCTTTGTGACGGCGGAAATGACATTGTGACGTCACAAAACCCCTATTATGACGTCGTACGTGCAGCAGTATTACCATACTGCCATATAAATATTTCACTGCTGTTTCTTACTGTATTGTATGTAATCTATGATTAGGCAATACATTACCATTACTTCTCATACTAATCCGTGATTGACTGGTTATACACCTTCTATGACATCAAACAGTAGGGCCATTTTAAACGTTACAGAACAATGTGTAAAATATGACCAGATAAACTTATAACTAAGTAATGCTATGATTTTAGCACTTTAGCAACGAACCATTCAATCAGCCTTATGAAAAAAATAAAGAATCGAAAATAAATCAATTCTTTGTCAATCAGTATAACTTTCGCTTTGTAAATCTTGTTATTTCATCAAAGACTGTCGAGTTCGATTTGTCATCTGTAAAAGGATGAAACTAAATACATTTATGTTAGATTATATGACCAAATTAAAGCCATTGATTGTGTTAATATTAAATGGGTTTTTGCATTGGGCGTCTTGTCTATAACAATTTCAAGCATCGTCAATTAATTATAGAAAGTCCCTGATTTTTCTTTTGCTACTGCTTTGTGTAATCAAGATGACCTTGGACGCGAGCATTCTATTTTACTCAAAGATAAAACTATTCAAATATTGAAAACATTTTTTTGATGAGATCTAAAAATTTTAAAAAATAAAAAATTACTGTCAGTATTGTGTGTGTTATACAAATAAAGCAAACATGATGTACAATCAAACCAGCTTTACATCAATTATGCTTTTGAATTTGTGTCGTCGATAATGGTCGACTGTTTAACATCCAAACACCAATAACGTTAAAACTTGATAGGCTACGTTATATTCCGATTTGTAGGTCTGTGTCAGCGAAAAATTAACATTAAGATGTCTAGGGTGTGCCAAGGCAAAACTCATTAGCTGACAATGATAAAAGAAAGGAAACCAAACTAATTTCATATATGGACACCTCATGAGCAATGCTAATTGGCGCTGTTAATTCAACAGTGGAATCCAAGCAAATTGTTTAAATGTCTACACGTGCAGTCTGATAAAAATCGACCGTGTTCCGAAGAATAAAATAATCGAATTTTGACTTAAGCGGGGATCGAAAGTACTCTATCAGGGGCTGTCCTCTCCACAACGGTCTGAAAGCACCCTCCTTGCTTGCACGTTCTGACACCAGTTTAGCGCAAACAAAACCTAGTCATTAATTTAAATTATGGATAGCGGCGATCAAATTTAACGAATGGTAAACGGGAGTTACTTGCCCCTAGATACTGATATATACCGAAGGTTTTTGCCGGAGTCATTGTGATTGGCTATTTGAGATTGCGTCAGAACGTGCTAGCAAGGAGGGTGCTTTCAGACCGTTGTGTAGAGGATAGCCCATGATAGAGCAAGTTCGAATTAAGCTACAGTCAATATTTAAAAACTTTTATTCCTCGGAACATGGTCGATTTTAATCAGACAGTCAACACGTTGTAATTAATCTCCGCTAGAGCAAGTTCGAATCAAGCTACAGTCAATATTTAAAAACTTTTATTCCTCGGAACATGGTCGATTTTAATCAGACAGTCAACACGTTGTAATTAATCTCCGCTAGAGCAAGTTCGAATCAAGCTACAGTCAATATTTAAAAACTTTTATTCCTCGGAACATGGTCGATTTTAATCAGACAGTCAACACGTTGTAATTAATCTCCGCTAGAGCAAGTTCGAATCAAGCTACAGTCAACATTTAAAAACTTTTATTCCTCGGAACATGGTCGATTTTAATCAGACAGTCAACACGTTGTAATTAATCTCCGCTATCCAAAGGATGTTTCATATGTAAAACATAATATTACAACATTTTTAGATATGTTAGATGTTAAATGTATCCGTAAATCCGTAATACAAATCTTTTCTTTAAGTTTTCACAATAGATTAAATCTCCAAACACTGTTAACACTGGTGTCGATGTTTTTAATTTAAAAGAAGACAGGATGGGACTCTCTACAAGGAGAGATTTACCGTCATCAAGAAGAAGACAGAGTTGTTGACTTATTGGAGCTCGGCATCGTAAGGATAGGACCAGCTTGATTTGGCCATTTACGGTGGCTACCAGGGGCCAAGGGCACTAAACATTATCTAACTGCATTCGTTAAACAACCCAAAAATTATTTTCTTTATATCAATATCTTACTAGTTTATCCTTGGAAGTGTTAACTAAGTGCCAATTTTTAAAAGAGCTTTCCTTTTATCTTCATTAATATTGTGTTTTACTCATTAAAGACTATCAATAACTAACGAGATATTCCAAGCTTCATTATGGTTACAATTAAAGCTTCTTTCGATCTGAAACACACTGCACTATATTGACAAACATGTTACATTGTACCCAAGGTTTCTGACGTCAACAAACTAACTTAGCTTTAGTTTCTATATTGACATCAATGGCCCCTCAGTACTTGTTACAAAATGCTTGATTCCACTTTAGAGGAATCCGTGTTCTTAAACTATGTATACATAGATATTCAAGATTTACATTAATGCAGTAATGGTAAATGGTAAAGTTTATCATAAGCGAAAAGAGTGAAACAAGTAACCGATCTTTTCTAGCTAATAACAATACATTAAGGACCTTGAAGTTACAAATCAGGATATGTTAATTTCGTAAACGATACATATCAAAAGAAGTTGCAGTTTATTACTATAGCCAACCTTCATGTTAAATCCTTAGCTCTCATGAGGATACAGATATGGATATGGCTATTCGTAAAGCAAAAGCTATGTTAATATGTTATGATAAACTGTGTATTTGCTCCACGAATAATGCCAACAATCTCTGTACTCTTGGCAATATGGCCCTAGATAAAGCTATTTGATATGATAAACGAAACAGATGAACATTGATTTACTTCACTATGTATTATTATTGAGTTGCGTAATAATGAATCAATACTGAATTTTAAAATGACACGTGAGCAAATGGTTATGGATGAGAACACCGGAGCACATTTCAACAAGGATGTGATTCATTTGTATATTATATATACATCATTTTTCAAATGTAAGAAATTTACGAAACTGTCTTTCCATCGACCAAATTATCTATCTTGTATAATTCGATGTCCTTATATAAAGTGATATTGAGGAATGCAATGAATGAAAATTCATCTAATTAGTGTTAGAAAACCTTCTGCAAATTGTACAAACTAATTGACAAAAGACAATTATTACTTTGTCCCTCAAATATGTCATTGTGTATGTCCAATACATCCGAAGCACCAGAATAAACGAGTTTTTGCATTGACTTTGAGTCTTGTAAATATAGAAAAAACATAATTAGTTAGCCAAGCCTTATATAAGATATGTTATTCATCATGTACTACGTTTATTTACTTCCATCGATATTTTGTTACCTAATTAATGATTGATCTATATATCCCAAAACTCTCTTCATCAACATCTTATTTCTGATAGGGAGTTTCCAATTTTAATGGGTATTTTTTCATTAAACAGAGACTATTCAAAAGGGAAATGGTGTTGATAAAACAAAATATCGCAAATATGTAGGTAAAACACCTGTACTATATTTAAAACATAGCGATATCTTGAAGTTTATCCAAAGCGGTTGGTTATTTATTTCTAGACACTTTAATACAGGGAATAGTCCGAAGTTCACTGTCTCAAACATTATAAATGCTGTGATACCAAACAAAAATTTCAAAGTCATTGCATTCAGATCAAGAAGATTGTTACAGCGTTGCACAACCTCATGGTGTTAAGGTGTTGTTCACCGTTGAGGTGCTTCATCACACGGCATCAAGGCATGTTCGTATAGCTTTCTGACATTGCTCTGTCTCTGACGTTTGAAGCAAAGAGGTGACAATGATACGCTTCGGTTATATAAACATGATCACGCACTCATTAATCTTACCAAAGAAGATTTATCGGGTCTGTAGCTATAGGAAATTTTTATGAAAACTTAATGCCTTCATGAGTCATATTTGTTCTTTTGAATCACACTAGTCAATTTTGATTATTCGCTTCTCTAACCTGCGATCTGTGGTTATAGGAAATGAAATGAAATGTTATATGGAACATGGACAGATGACCAAAATTTTATAAAATTTCCCAGTAAAAAACACATAGATTTTAGAATTTGTAACGCGGACTCGAGCGGTCCTTAACAGAGTGCGAACAGAGGGTTTGTTTATTACTTGATTCTCCCCGTGCAGTGTCGGGATAGTTCAACAGTGGTGAGACTCTCTCGGCATCTTCAATAAGCAGTCAGCTCAAGTTCACAACCACAACCGCACATCACAACGACATATCAAGTAGACTACATTAAGTTCACCCGTTTGAAGAAACGCTTCAGCAAGCCATGCATGTTTCATATGTTGTAGAGACGAGTTGAGCTTAACCTTCTTGCGGAGAAAATGTATTATGTTTTAATTTTGTCGGAATCACTGTTCTTCAGAACTTTTCCCCATGCATTTATTCTATGTTACAGGATTTCAAGACATGGTTTACATGCTTCATGACAAAAATATAAGCCCTGAGTTTTACTTTCACGTTTATAAAGCTCTAACTGCAGGTTGAAAGAATGGTATGTGATCTGTCGGTTACTTAAAATAAGATTAAAGTTTTTAGAGCTTTAAGAAAGAACCTTGGGAATTGTTTTTGTAAATTCAGTTTTGAAAAACTTTTATGTCGGCTTTCAAAGGCAATAAAGCTGCTTGCTCTAAAGTGTCAATCGACATTCAGTTGATACACCTATCGGACGCATACTTAGACCACTGACTTTCGATATAAAAGGCAATGACTTTATATCTACTATGTCATGTTTAGTATAAGTAATTGTAAGTTTATTTTGTTTTTGTTTTTTTAAGAAAAAAATTGAAATGAAAGTTGTTACATCATTAATGTTACAAGTGCTACACCTTTAATGACATCATAACTGATGTCTCTGAGGTAAACATTAGAATTGGACATCTGTCTGTGGTGACTTGTTGAAGACAATTTCAGATTACAAGATGATCTTACATTTTCAACTTACGTCTACAGCTAAACGCTATTCAAAGATAAGAAGCAAAACGTAATCACTGGTTTGTCCTTTGGCATCTTAATGTACTCTTTAGTAATTCAATTACATAATATTCACAGATGGAACCAGGTTAAAGGGTAGACACGAAATTTCTATCGCAGAAGATTATCTGTTAGTATTTTATAGTTTGATATCTGTTATATCAGAAACTTCTTGGTTCACTAAAACACCAGTGATACTTTGTACATTTAAAAGAACTTAATCAATCAAACTAATGAGTTTTTCAATTTTGATTCCAATTATGGTTTGTATAATTCATACATTGTATTGGATACAGTCCAGAGAAATAGCATTATAAGTTCCTCGAATTGGTCTTCAGAGAATGTAAGTCGGCGCGTCGATTCCTTGATGACCTCAGCAGGCGATGTATATACGAGATTGCTACTCTTAACAAGTGTATTGTATCACTTTATTTTTTTCTTGAGTTCAGTGATTGACAACTTTATATCTTCGGTGATAAACAATACAAATATCAGAAAGTCGAAATTCCTTTATTAACAATATATTAGTTAAATGACCTACTAAACACTGACAACCATAATTTTATTTTGCTGTAAATAAGCTTTAAAAAATACGTTTGACTCCCTGGCGCGCCATTGTCTGGTTTTCGATCACAACTAACGGCAGTTAACCTGTTTAATGTCACTATAGTTAACAGATAAGCGTAAATATGCTGATTTTAAAAAAACCAAACACTAATTCTTGATATACAGTATCATGAAATAAATATCAGTTGTAAACATCTGTGAATAGTAATTGCATGTAATTCCCGCACATCCTTCTGCAGCTACAGCTGCAAAAGAAAATGTGAATGCACTAAATGAAATGAGGCGCAGCAATGTAACAATCCTGCAACTGTCAGGAGTACGTAGAATTTCTCACCCAAAGGTCTCCTTTTGTCAAATATATCAAGTCAAGTTGATAAAAGTTACACCACAGAGGATTTCGATCACAGGATACTTCAATTTAATCATAGTGTGACGATGTTTTGGATATCTGAGCTTCTTTACATCATTACATTTCCTTTCAATGATTCATAAAGCAAACTGGTACTCCCTTCGTAAATAAGCCATCATATTATATTGGAAATCATAAAGTAAACTGGTAATCCCTTCGTAAATACGCCAACATATTATATTGGAAATCATAAAGCAAACTAGAACTCCCTTCGTAAATAAGCCATCATATTATATTGGAAATCATAAAGCAAACTAGAACTCCCTTCGTAAATAAGCCATCATATTATATTGGAAATCATAAAGCAAACTAGAACTCCCTTCGTAAATAAGCCATCATATTATATTGGAAATCATAAAGCAAACTAGAACTCCCTTCGTAAATAAGCCATCATATCATATTGGAAATCATAAAGCAAACTGGTACTCCCTTCGTAAATAAGCCAACATATTATATTGGAAATCATAAAGCAAACTGGTAACTCCCTTCGTAAATAAGCCATCATGTAATATTGGAAATTATAAACCAAACTGATACTCCCTTCGTTAGTATTGGAAATAACAAAAAAAGGTAATTTCCTTCGTTGATAAGCCAACATTTGATATTGGAAATAACAAAAAACCTGGTAACTACCTTCGTTACTAAGCCAACATATGCTATGGGAAATCATAAAGCAAACTGGAAACTCCCTTCGTTGATGACCCATTGACGTGTTTACATTAATGATGGTATAATTAAATTCACTTTTCATAGAGAAAGAGTCTATAACTCATGAAGACTAAAAATATCAATTGAAATACATAAATTACACCAGTATTAGGCATAACTCATTCCCGGTATTTTCTTGCATTAGTTACTAGTTAGTTTGTTTTTCTTCAATTCACTCACTAATGAGATTTCTAGAAAACAAACAAAGCTAATATATTTTATGGATCTGTTACACATCGTAGATTGTTGAGTTTATTGTGTTTATTCAACAGAACGTTACCATGGCAAACTGTCCATACAACTTGATATAAATTTGTCCTAAAAATATTTATAAATTTATAAATGGTTTTCTGATTTGTTTTTAAGAACTGAAGTTGCAGACTAAATCAATGTTGTTTGTCTAAATGAACAAGGGAATGAGTAAGTTTGGATTTGTTTGGAAGTTTGAAACAAGGGGATGCTAATCACCCAAAGAGGGTGGAACAGATCAGTGGCGGGAAGCGCAGAAGGTTTTGTTTTTGTTTTATACTAATAATTCTAGACGTGAGGTTTCAGTGAGGCCAATAAATTCCAAATGAAGTGACAAAATATAGGTTTCTGAAGATTTTATACATTCGAGATTTTAAAACGATGTTTGCAAGGATCTAAACATAGGTACCAGTTTACTCCTTACACAGAAAATAAAACTCGCTAGTGCTACATAAAAAGAATAATGTTAGGAGCATCGACCAGGAAGGTTTTCAAAAGAGGGGTGGTGCTCATGTTACGAACCATCTGGGGTATATCACAATCTGCAGATTGTGAGCGAACAATCTACAGATTGTGATCATTTGAGGATTGCACGGAACACTAATACTTGGGTCAGTGGTCGAAAGTGAGATGGAATCAGACAAAATGAGGCAAGAGGTGCACCAAGTTGTAAGAATTATCTGCGATTTCATTACAAATAATCTTTAGAAAAGTCGGTTTTGTTTGAACCACACCTTAAAAGTTGAACTGTCTTTACTGTGTTTACTATATAATAGCTCGAAAATTTTCAGAAATATATATGAAAACGATATACATGTACGAGTGCAAAAATTCAGATGTTTATTTTTATATTTTCATATAAGGTCAAATCAGCGATTCGAATCTTTGGGGAGAAAAAGGATCAAGAGTGATGGAAGAGACAAAAAAGGCCTTATGAGGGGAATACGGCAGGTTTTCGAACGACTAAAATTTATTATGACTTCTACCCGTCGTAGCTTGGGTATCCTACCAAAGTTGAGTCCCTCTAAAACCTGCTTTCTATCTCTGTCATCCATTCGATCCCTTTCTCCCTGATCTGTCCATTCTCATTTGGATGCTTATCATCCACGTGTTTAATAACTGAATTTTTTTTCAAAACCCGTTTAACCCCAACTCACTCATTCACCAGGAGCATAGATCTAAGGGTCTCTGAAGAAACCGACCACCACACCACGATAAAGTTCTTATTCAAGTAACATTAACAGCGAAGCTGAATAAATGCGATAAAGTGTTGACGCCAGTAGAAACAATAGCTAAGCATTACCCGCGTGTGAATGTTTGGAAAAAGCGATCTATTAGCAACTGTTCGCCATTTTGTTTTGATTTTGTGCATTACGCAAAGTGATCAGTGATAAATATATGTCTTCGTACAATATCCATATATTTTCAGTTAGTTAATCCCTAGACTGATTTCATTTGGAATGGTTCTTCTTCTAATAATGTGCGTCATTTCTTGTCGATCTTTGAAACTGAAATAAACTAAAGTATAGCCATTAGTTACTGGATGTATTTGTAAAAGATGTGCATAAACAGGAATGTCCGATCCCCTGGAATTTCCGTTTCTTCGAACTCGATAGGACTCTCTTAAACGAGAATGTTATATGTAGAAGAAAGTCTTGAAGCAAAGATGACGATTGGCTGATAATTTTCATTTAATTGCCAAATACCGCCCTTACTCCGCACGAGCAATCCCCAGATTTCAAGTTTTAAAGATTTTAATCTCTTTCAAGCTATACTAAGAGATAAAAGATCACATCCCTTGTCTATAAGCCCGTAGTCTATTAAGATTTGTGAGACACTCTCTCCATAATCTGTCTTTATATCTTCCTATTACACGTATGAAGGTCACGTATAATATAATACCCAGTGACATAACACTATAATAAGGGGCACTGCTACAACGAATAACTACATGCAAAGGATCAATAAAACGTCACGATATCGTCTTTTAAGTATGTCATACTATATTTGAAACAACAAAACCCTTTCCTGAAGAGGAGTGCGCGTCAAGGACAGTTTGTATTGTAGTAGTGTCACAGTTAGGCCCACAATAACATTAATGCCACAAGGTGTGATACTTTCGTGAATAGAATTCTGTAACGTTGTGCCGACATAGAATCACTGTTTAGCGGCTTCGATGTTTGGTTAGGACATCTTGGAGTCGAATTCCTCATTTGTAAAGCTCTTTTGTACAAAGTTACATGATTCTGTCGTACAAGCCGACGTTCGATGGTCTTACCTCAAGTTAATGTAACACGTCAAAATACCTAAATATTGAAATATGTTTTGTAAAATGTTTATGTCATCGTAAAGCAAGTTGTTATAGATTACAGTGTCATCGTAAGGCAAGTTGATACAGATTACAGTGTCATCGTAAAGCAAGTTGATATAGATTACAGTGTCATCGTAAAGCAAGTTGATATAGATTACAATGTCATCGTAAAGCAAGTTGATATAGATTACAGTGTCATCATAGAGCAAGTTGATATAGATTACAGTGTCATCGTAAGGCAAGTTTATATAGATTACATTGTCATCGTAAAGCAAGTTGATATAGATTACTGTGTCATCGTAAAGTATTGATATAGATTACAGTGTCATGGTAAAGCAAGTTGATATAGATTACGGTGTCATCGTAAAGAAGGTATATATAGATTACAGTGTCTTTGTATAGCAAGTATATAAAGATTACAGTATCATCGTAAAGCAAGTTTATAGATTACAGTGTCATCGTAAAGCAAGTTTATAACAGTTACAGTGTCATCGTAAAGCAAGTTGATGTAGATTACGGTGTCATCATAAAGCAAGTATATATAGATTACAGTGTCATCGTAAAGCAAGTCGATATTAATTACAGTGTCATCTTAAAGCAAGTTGATATTAATTACAGTGTCATCGTAAAGCAAGTATATAAGAGTTACAGTGTCATCGTAAAGCAAGTTGATATAGATTACAGTGTAATCGTAAAGCAAGCATATATAGATTACAGTGTCATCGTAAAGCAAGTTGATATAGATTACTGTGTCATCGTAAAGCAAGTTGATATAGATTACAGTGTAATCGTAAAGCAAGTTGATATAGATTACAGTGTCATCGTAAAGCAAGTTGATACAGATTACTGTGTCATCGTAAAACAAGTTGATATAGATTACTGTGTCATCGTAAAGCAAGTTGATATAGAGTACAGTGTAATCGTAAAGCAAGTTGATATAGATTACAGTGTCATCGTAAAGCAAGTTTATAACAGTTACAGTGTCATCGTAAAGCAAGTTGATATCGATTACAGTGTCATCGTGAAGCAAGTTGATATCGATTACAGTGTCATCGTAAAGCAAGTTTATAACAGTTACAGTGTCATCGTAAAGCAAGTTGATTTAGATTACAGTGTCATCGTAAAGCAAGTTGATATAGATTACAGTGTCATCGTAAAGCAAGTTTATATAGGTTACAGTGTCATCGTAAAGTATTGATATAGATTGCAGTGTCATGGTAAAGCAAGTTGATATAGATTACGGTGTCATCGTAAAGAAGGTATATATAGATTACAGTGTCTTTGTATAGCAAGTATATAAAGATTACAGTATCATCGTAAAGCAAGTTTATAGATTACAGTGTCATCGTAAAGCAAGTTTATAACAGTTACAGTGTCATCGTAAAGCAAGTTGATGTAGATTACGGTGTCATCATAAAGCAAGTATATATAGATTACAGTGTCATCGTAAAGCAAGTCGATATTAATTACAGTGTCATCTTAAAGCAAGTTGATATTAATTACAGTGTCATCGTAAAGCAAGTATATAAGAGTTACAGTGTCATCGTAAAGCAAGTTGATATATATTACAGTGTAATCGTAAAGCAAGCATATATAGATTACAGTGTCATCGTAAAGCAAGTTGATATAGATTACTGTGTCATCGTAAAGCAAGTTGATATAGATTACTGTGTCATCGTAAAGTATTGATATAGATTACAGTGTCATGGTAAAGCAAGTTGATATAGATTACGGTGTCATCGTAAAGAAGGTATATATAGATTACAGTGTCTTTGTATAGCAAGTATATAAAGATTACAGTATCATCGTAAAGCAAGTTTATAGATTACAGTGTCATCGTAAAGCAAGTTTATAACAGTTACAGTGTCATCGTAAAGCAAGTTGATGTAGATTACGGTGTCATCATAAAGCAAGTATATATAGATTACAGTGTCATCGTAAAGCAAGTCGATATTAATTACAGTGTCATCTTAAAGCAAGTTGATATTAATTACAGTGTCATCGTAAAGCAAGTATATAAGAGTTACAGTGTCATCGTAAAGCAAGTATATAAGAGTTACAGTGTCATCGTAAAGCAAGTTGATATAGATTACAGTGTAATCGTAAAGCAAGTTGATACAGATTACTGTGTCATCGTAAAGCAAGTTGATATAGATTACAGTGTCATCGTAAAGCAAGTTGATATAGATTACTGTGTCATCGTAAAGCAAGTTGATATAGATTACTGTGTCATCGTAAAGCAAGTTGATATAGATCACAGTGTAATCGTAAAGCAAGTTGATATAGATTACAGTGTCATCGTAAAGCAAGTTGATACAGATTACTGTGTCATCGTAAAACAAGTTGATATAGATTACTGTGTCATCGTAAAGCAAGTTGATATAGAGTACAGTGTAATCGTAAAGCAAGTTGATATAGATTACAGTGTCATCGTAAAGCAAGTTGATATCGATTACAGTGTCATCGTAAAGCAAGTTTATAACAGTTACAGTGTCATCGTAAAGCAAGTTGATATAGATTACAGTGTCATCGTTAAGCAAGTTGATATAGGTTACAGTGTCATCGTAAAGCAAGTTGATATAGATTACAGTGTCATCGTAAAGCAAGTTTATATAGATTACATTGTCATCGTAAAGCAAGTTGATATAGGTTACAGTGTCATCGTAAAGCAAGTTGATATAGATTACTGTGTCATCGTAAAGTATTGATATAGATTACAGTGTCATGGTAAAGCAAGTTGATATAGATTACGGTGTCATCGTAAAGAAGGTATATATAGATTACAGTGTCTTTGTATAGCAAGTATATAAAGATTACAGTATCATCGTAAAGCAAGTTTATAGATTACAGTGTCATCGTAAAGCAAGTTTATAACAGTTACAGTGTCATCGTAAAGCAAGTTGATGTAGATTACGGTGTCATCATAAAGCAAGTATATATAGATTACAGTGTCATCGTAAAGCAAGTCGATATTAATTACAGTGTCATCTTAAAGCAAGTTGATATTAATTACAGTGTCATCGTAAAGCAAGTATATAAGAGTTACAGTGTCATCGTAAAGCAAGTATATAAGAGTTACAGTGTCATCGTAAAGCAAGTTGATATAGATTACAGTGTAATCGTAAAGCAAGTTGATACAGATTACTGTGTCATCGTAAAGCAAGTTGATATAGATTACAGTGTCATCGTAAAGCAAGTTGATATAGATTACTGTGTCATCGTAAAGCAAGTTGATATAGATTACTGTGTCATCGTAAAGCAAGTTGATATAGATCACAGTGTAATCGTAAAGCAAGTTGATATAGATTACAGTGTCATCGTAAAGCAAGTTGATACAGATTACTGTGTCATCGTAAAACAAGTTGATATAGATTACTGTGTCATCGTAAAGCAAGTTGATATAGAGTACAGTGTAATCGTAAAGCAAGTTGATATAGATTACAGTGTCATCGTAAAGCAAGTTGATATCGATTACAGTGTCATCGTAAAGCAAGTTTATAACAGTTACAGTGTCATCGTAAAGCAAGTTGATATAGATTACAGTGTCATCGTTAAGCAAGTTGATATAGGTTACAGTGTCATCGTAAAGCAAGTTGATATAGATTACAGTGTCATCGTAAAGCAAGTTTATATAGATTACATTGTCATCGTAAAGCAAGTTGATATAGGTTACAGTGTCATCGTAAAGCAAGTTGATATAGATTACAGTGTCATCGTAAAGCAAGTTGATATAGAGTACAGTGTCATCGTAAGGCAAGTTGATATAGATTACAGTGTCATCGTAAGGCAAGTTTATAGAGATTACAGTGTCATCGTAAAGTAAGTATATAAAGATAGTATAAATATATAGTATTTTTATCTATCATGTACCCATTATTACATACTATGTATATACGTATACTTCGTACATGTACATTGTGTAACAATCTAGGAACTTAGAGACCTTGGACAATAAGGTATAATTCATTTTTTAGCTGTCTATTTGCAACATCATTAGAAAAATGAACGAAGGCAACGCTGAAGAAATTAATATACACTCGAATCTATATTTGAACGCCATTAAGCATTTGCATCCTTATGTTTATGTAAGTTACAAGATGCTTACCAAGTTTTATGACGTTGTAACACTGTTTTGGAACATGTCCCGCAAATATCCAATTTCTTAAATATACAGTACCAACATTAATTTTATCTTTCAATTTTATCATGGTTCGTCGTCTGAATTCAGAAACTTTATGTCACGGAATGTCCCAAGCACTATTCAGATTTCACATATTTGCAAAATCAATGAAAAATTCCGGTTAAGTGGTAATACGTTTTGGGAAACATTGTACATTCATAGCAATCTCCCCTTCAACGTTGAATGATGGATCACTGGCAGTCAGTCTGAATTAAAGAAACGAAACGATTTCATTGTCGATAATCATATAGTGATCTGATCTTAGACAAGGCATATATGCCACACACAAAACCTTGTCTATTAAGATGGCTGAATTTATCAGGAAAATATTATGTTTATAAATATCATAAGATTTTATGTTCTTTCCCTCTTCAAAAAGATCATTCTTAACATATGAATTCTGTTGATGCAAAATATGCAAAGTGCGTAAATTGGGTAAAAACTACAGGTTGATAACAGTGATTTTACTCTGGAGTTTCGTTTATGGGACAAGCAACACCATCACAAAATTATTACGTTTATCCCACTGCATAATGATGTTGAATGCAAAAAAAAAGTCTAGTAGAAAATGCAAATGATTTCTTCATGATATCTCAATATCAGTGGCCTCTAAACACATAATCGATTTAACTAGCGAGGGTTATAAATCAGGTCTGCAATCGCAAACTGCCATGAATGTGACAAATCATCTTTTTGAAGGCAGACCCAATTTTATCTTCCTAACCATGTGATGCTGCTGAAGGTTTTGACTTTTATGTCTTAGATTTCAGCAAAATTTTGGAGCATCTGCATTTCACAGACACTCGACGGATAATAGTTTCATGAATAGTTTTAATGGTTTCGCCTTGACCAGAGCTCGATAAAATGATACAATGCAGCTGTCAGTGTGATTTTATGACCTTATGAGGTAGATATTTTAAACCAATATAAATGTTTTTCTATGTTATGCGTTATTCAATCTCATCACCGAATTGTAGGATTTATATTTTATAGATATTGTGTTGCATTCGTCATTTAGAGAAATCTAACTGATAACAATGCCACATCAGATTGTGTGTACATGAAAGAATTAGATATAAAAGTTAACATCTACATAACTGTGCACGAGGCTCTACATATGAACTCTTGTGAGTTGTATCAAACTAATGGGTTGAACACATTTTACATGGCTGTAGCTTCAAAATGACTCACAGGTGCTACGTATTTTGTTATATACTAATGATGGAGAATTGCAACTTAGTGGTGATATTGATCTATAGAAAAATGACCTCATTCAAAGATGAGTGATGAAATCATCGTCTAGTTATGACTAAAAAACGTTGGAGAGACCCTTGACCTACGGCATGCGCAATTATATCAAGTCTGCCCGAAAGAGGCGTAACAGATCATTAGGTTTTAATCGTTGTTTGACCTACGCTGGTTAAGATTGGTCGTGTGATTAGGTAGGACTCTTATGTATTCTACTACTTCGATAGAGTTACTAACTTTTATTCTTTGCATTCGATAACTAGAGAAAGGTTACAATGATTTTTTTAAGTTGAATTTATATGATTTGTATATAAACGGCTTGTGGAAAGTAGATAAGACTATGAACATGTGGAGTAAGTCGTTTACACACATTCAAAATAACATTTCACTTTTGACAGTGAAAATAACATACATCATCATTGCTGACAGTGAAAAAACATATATCATCACTGCTGTCAGTGAATATTTCAGTTATCATCACTGCTGTAAGTGAAATTAAGTTACCATCACTGCCGACAGTGAATATTACAGTTATCATCACTGCTGTAAGTGAAATTAACAGATAACATCACTGCTGACAGTGAAAATAACAGATTCCATAACTGTTCAATACGCTTGCCATGAACCTTCACGTTTATATTGCTGCTATATGCTCTTTGTTTGAGCTACATTGTTAATATTTGGTATTAAGAATGTGACTCTTCGTTTGTTATTCAATAATCATGTACGTAAAAAAATTATCTTCTGTCGACAGCTGCAGTAGAAATGATGACATCTATTTGATCTATTTCGAAGTGTATCCTCTTTGCTTACTAACGTGCGTAGTTGATTAGTTTTATATGCTTTTCAATTAGAGTTACTATGTTAATATAATAAATTAAGGAATTAGTTCTATATTTCGCTGTCTAAAGTGTTTAGCTAGGAACTGGGACCCCGCAAAAGGCAATTGATGCACGTGCTTATTAATCCTATCTCCTAAGGTGATTACTTGCTAATAAGAGAGGTGAAACGATGACAAGTAAACTTTTAGCAAGTCGGTTACTATTTTGTTGTTTTGACTACACGCTACAGCACATGCACAGACTCACTTGAAAAACACTGTGTTCAATTTGCGAACAGATTTTTCCAAATATTGTTTAAAGTGTTTACTTTTTTATTAATTGTACTATAATCTTATCCATTGTCCAAACAGCTATAACAAGGTGACTGCACACGAAATGATTCAACTTACTTAAGCTAAAGTTATCAGGAATTCATACAGAATCGCTCCTTGATCTTAGTGTTTAAATGGTTCTCGTCTTGAAGATATACCTCAAGACCAGATAGTGAAAAATATAATGACTGATTTTCCAATTTGTTTTAACTGAACAAAGAGACTGATCAAATTGAAACTGAGTTGAATGCAAATGGTAAATATGGTTATAGCTTGATAACGTTATGTTTGGTGAGACGTCCGGTTCTTTGCACCCCTCAACTCATCCCCCCGTAAGTAAAGTTCTACATATTACATGAAAATTGTTTATGTGAAAATGTCTCTGATATGTGGTTTCTTGGTCAGTTTTGATTCAAGTTATACATTGGGAGATGATCCCAAAAGGAGGAATGCAGATCACCTTAAAATAAATGTTATTTTTCCTCTGAAAAGCTCAAAAAATTTGTTCTAAAATATTTTTTTACCATAATACTAGACAATTCTTATGGATAACAACTTCTTTATTTGATTTCTCACGACGTTTCTGGGCTACATCTTGCCCCTTCTTCTTACGTAAACACCAACTTCTAAATGCCTTTGAAGAATTTATTTGTTTTCCAGCAAATCTTTGTTCTTACCGCTAGTAAATAATAAATCACACATTTTACATTGGTCGATAAAACATTAACATTTTCATCAAAATATGTCTTCTTATACCCATATATAATGATATATCACTATTAATCATGAAATCTTATTATTATGAGCCAAAAAAGTCAAATTCGACTTTAAATTAGAAAACCTTTTTCAATATTGTAAATTAGACTGGCTTGAGGCAGTTTTTCCAAGCTGCATCATTTAGTGATGAACATAACAGTTATGTTTCGACATCAGCAGTGTCCTTTTGATTCATCATACTTGCGACTATCATGCCTATCTATCTATTAGTATATGAATTCATGTAATCAAGATCATCAAATGATTATATATAATTAAAATTCGGTTGCTTCAAGTGTACAGTCGGCATATATTCAAAAGATTATTAAAAGAATAACAACGCCGATTTCGTCCTACATGTTTCAACTTTATCCTCAGGGAGGTTTACATAACAGTGATTTTTTTGTTGAAAATTTACTTTGAAACATTTGATGAAAACAAATCCATGGCAACAAAATAAAACTTATGATAACTCAACTGTCATTGAAATAAGGAAATGTAGTCGGCTGACCTCATGGTGGAACAACATGCACTTTGAGCTGTGTAGACCTTCCATACTACTAATTTTCAACATTGGATACGCAGTCAAGACAAATCACATCAAGTAAAACGTCTAACAAAACTAATGAATCTGTAGTAATTAAGGAGTCTCGTCTTTTGATAGTTTGTTTGGCAAATAACAATACTGAAAATGCCTTTTCTGAAATAAGATGTTTACTAGATTAAGTTTTAATTCAATAAGCAAGGTTTTTGTTGTTCCCACCCCTGATACAAACAAGATTGATGGTAAAGGAGATTTCGTAGTGAAAGAAGAACATTAACTTGAGACTTGACAACAATACCAAATCTTTCAAAAGTCAGTTAATACGACATAAACAATCTACTTGGAACTTCGATATTTGGTAACGATAGCAATTTGGTATATTGATATAATGATAGCGTTTGTAATCTTCATCAGAGCACCCACTTCTGTTGTAATTATCCCCCTTGTATTTCAATATTTAATTGAACAAATGTCGTTTGTCAAAATCGTTTTTGCCACCGGACGGTCATACTTCCATTGCGTTAAATAAGCATAAGCATAACGTTTTCAATGCTACAGACATCATGCAACATAAGAAACACAACATTATCCGTTCCCTAATCAAATTATCAGATTCCCAGCAGACCAAAGTCAAAGAAGTCTCATAATCAGATAACTGCGCCTTCCTACCCTATATTCAATTACATTGATTGATGGATCTGTATATACTCAATGGAAATGTCAAAGATGGAAAGGAGGTTTTTGTGGTTTATTCAAAGGTCAAAGGTAACATTGCAGAATATCCATCGATTCAAAAGATATCTTACTTTATCGTTCATTCTCCTCTATGACCGATCCTGTGCACAGTCTCCTTGTGAAATGTAGCAGATATAAGAGTCGATCTTGAAAGTGAGATATGATGTCATTAATGAAATACGTCACCGAAAAAATTGTTAAATGAATTTTGAAAACAAATTGGATTGTGACTGAAGATTCCCCAGGGGAATGTGGAAAATATACATTTCTTACTTCTTCTGTTTCTTGTGTGTCACTATCTTGGAATTTGGAAGTTGCTCTATTGATATTTTCCTTCCTTTGATGTTTAAGATTGTCTAATAAATTGAAAAGAAAATTAACTATAAAACTTGACGTGATTCTTCCCTTTCGTGCAGACGGCATCTTTTTAAAAAAATGTAAGCCTTGGTGAATTTGATTCAATCAAAGATAAAAAAAAGAAACACGTCATCAACCATACAGAGTAAACGTTTAGATTAGTAAAGCTAAACTGCGTTCAATTTCTCAATAAAATTGTCTGAAATGTTTAATTTGACATAGGGTCTTCTGACACCAAATGTCAGTGGTTGTCTGATTATTAAATCATATATTACACACATATTCGTACATACATTGAAATATCTGTGAAGAGTACTCTTACCTTATGTTGGCAGATACATTAAGATAATGCTTCCCACCACTTTATGTTTCAAATTTCTTTAATGTCAATCTCTCGTTTTACTTAGAGCTACTAAAGTCTTGAGGTGTTTTTTTCTTAAATCGAAAAAAAATCTAAAATCTAACAATGTGAAAGTAAATCGAAAGGACCAATCAAAATATTTTCAATAATAAAAAACACCAAAATACCTATTAACAAAAGGATATTTGATGTTCATTATAATATCAACAATGTGACAAACTGCCGTTTCTAAATGACCAGTTACAAAGAAAATGGTACATTCATCTACATGTGTTGTACTAATGAGATTAGCAGACTACGTTTGAGATGTTCCTGTAGATAAATGATGTCTACAAGGTATTGTCATACACAAACAACCAGAAGATATTAAATACATTTCTGTCTTCCTTTCTATCATACTGAATATATTTCAAGTAAACTGTTTTTGTCGTATAAACTGACTTTTGAAACAAACAACTTCTTGAAATTTGTTATCGTTTTCAAGTCTCAAGTTAGTGTTTTTCTTTTAGAACGAAATGACATTGACAATTAGGAATGTTTGGAAAAGACAACACCAACCTTGTTTAATCAATAACAACTTTACCTAGTAAACATTTAGTTTAAGAGTTTATATCCAGACAAAGACGTTTCAGTATTGTTATTGGCCATGTAGGTAAAGATTGTTTCAGTAGCCACTAATTGTTTACTTTGGCAAAAACATTTTCAGACTTTGATTCTTTTGTTCCGAATGGAGGTTACTTGAGGTACTGCGTACCAACAGTTAATAAAGTAATGGTTTAACAGGTCTTTCACAGTTCTTAGTATATGTTGTTCTACAAATAATTCGACTGATTGGATTGTCTTATTTCAATGGCAGTAAACTTATCGTGAACTGTATTTTTGTATCAAAGGTTTCAAACTAAATTTTTCATCGTTTCCGATTGAGAAAAAAGTTTCTTTTTAAACTTCAATCTTGAAGACACTACCCTACCCCTACCCCGTGTTATTTTGTTCGCGTTTTCAAACCAATCAAATTTCATCTGAACAGAGAGCGGGGTGTTGCCATGAGGATGTAAAGGTAGTTTTGACTATTTGATGATTTTGATTATTTGAATTCATAACCTGATAGATAGAAGAATGATCATTGCCAGTGTGATGTATCCAAGGTGGAATTATATTTGTTTCAATTCACAAAAATTATCGTAATTGTGCTGTCAGGCATGTCTCCGCTCAAATTTTGCAATATTGCAAAATGACATTGGATGATAAAGAGGATATCATGTCATGACTCGCAAAATACGATATTTATTCCTGATGCCGGATATTTACAATCTACAACTTACTCGCATGGGAACTCTTTTTGCTCATTTCTGCTCATTACTTAGCCAGTATCAACTTAGGATAGTATCAACTTAGGATAGTATCAACTTAGGATAGTATCAACTTAGGATAGCATCAACTTAGGATAGTATCAACTTAGGATAATATCAACTTAGGATAGTATCAACTTAGGATAGTATCGGCTTCCACGTGGCTCCAGGTGTCATCAGTACTTACTTTACATAGCAAAGTTGAGAACAAATAAATTACGCACTCATTAACCAAGTAAGCAATTTTGAAACTCTTCAAAATAGATGTCATCGATTCAATTGCAAACATTAAGTAATTTTATAATACATGATTATTGAAATCTAAATAAAAAACAAATTATATCTTTGCCAAATACTCACATTTTTAACACTTAAATGTCAACAAACGTGCACCATTTAAAAAAAATATTGGCATAGTTCAAAATATCTTATTACAGTCGAATTTATTATAACGATAAATACCATCACATCAAAAAAGCTGTAAAAATCTCTTTAGAGCACTATTATCATATCTTAGTAGATACTAGATACATTAAGATAATGCTTCATTCGTGACAACAGCCTCATGATTTACATGTTTTAGTATAAGTTACCTACATGTAAGTCTCATGTAGATGAGATTGAAAAAAAGATAAAAAGCCAAAGAAATTCAAATGACCAATCAAAACTAACAAACACAAAATACAAACCCATCAACAAAGGATATTTCAAGTTCAGTGGAATAACGACAATTTTTTGGTTACAAACTGCTATTTCTCAATTACGAGTGTCAAAGACAATAATATGTTCATTTACACATGTTGTACAAATCAGATTATCAGATTATTTGTTCATGTGAACCTCATTAATGAGCACTGAAAAATGTTATGCCTTCTAACAAACCTCACCTTTCAACACAGAAAACATGCATCAAAATTCATTGTTTGATGTTTGTGAGGGATATAACTTGAAGAAAAACAATTATTGATTATTTATGCAAAACCTTGTTAACAAATTTAATTCTATAATCATTAAATAAAATATTATTATCATATAAGAGTTATTTTCATTACTTAATTTTGTAAATTTATCAGTAACGATTTTTAATGTCACGAAGTTCTAAATGACTTCTACTGAAAGAGTATTGATTGAGTTTATGCGTCAAAGATGTCGTAATTTCGTTCTCTGATTAATAAACTCAGAGGCGCACGCAATGAAATATTTTTGGTATCGATTGACATTGTTTCGTGGAGGATATGTTTGACCTTTAGCCTACGTGTCAATTGAAACGTCAAAGTTAAACCTCAATCAGAGCAGTAGAAACAAAACGTTTCTGTTCATTTGTCAAATCATCAGATTCCCCGTTGAACATGGACACTCAAAATATTTATAATCAGATTGCTACTTCTTCTACCCCCACTTCAATCAAACAAATTGATCGGTCTTTATTTGTGTGCCGCATAATTGAAATGTCGAATGGTGAGATTAAAAAAGAGTTTATCCTCGATACAGGCGACAAGTATTATATGTGTTATGAGTAAAAATAGATATTTTACTGAGGTCTTGAAATAAGATACATTCCTAAAATACAAACATGAACTGTGCCTAGTGTAGAAATACAATATAATCTCATATGCAATTCATAATTTGTTTGGTATTGTTAATAGTTTAAACATACACGGAGGTTATAATTTGATTGTGTTTTACTATTGGAAACATATTAGCGGCATATTTCGCAAAACACAAGACCATAAAAGTGTACTGTATGATTTCACTTCATCATGTACCATACGTTCGAATGTTTGCCTTTTGAGATCAATTGCATTTAACAGTTTGTTAGCCTCAAATGTTTCATTGATATATTTTGATGAAAAAAAATATGGAACCTTTAGTAGAATGAGTTAAGATAACTACTCATAATCTTTTATGTTTAACGTAAATCATTTCATCTTACACGTCTAAATCCCACTGCCATAGTTAACTATGAGAAAACTTATTTGCTGGTGTCAATTGTAACCTCTCACAGACATGTAGGGTCTGTTAATCTCGCGAGATGTCCGTCGTAAAATCCAACAACTTTCTTTCATGATGCTATCTGCGAATCATGGTATGGTCATCCAACTCGGTCAGCGCTGTGAAGTCATTTACGTAATTATGAAATTCAAACCGATCCTAATAATCTGCAAATCAGAACGAAAGAGAAGTAAAACATTGTCTGTGTATAACTTGACTAACATCAACAATTGCATTAAGCTCAACTTGGTCGATGACGGTTTTTTATCTTTGATTGGATAAAATTTAGCTTCACCAGGGATCTTTATTTGAATAAACGATACCGTCTGCACGGATTTGAAGAATTACCGCCAATTCCATACTCTCTTTCGTTTGCAATTTACGGGATAATCTTTAAAACATCAGGAAAAGGAAAATACCATTAGAGAAAAATTGACACTTCTAAGATAGCAATACACAAGCGGCAGAGGAGGCAAGAAATTTGTATTTTCCACATTCCCCTGGGAAATCTACAGTTACAATCCAATTTGTTTTTTAAATTTTATTTGACAATATTTTGTGACATATTTCATTAATGACATCATATCTCACGTTCAAGAGAGACCCTGAACTAATCTGTTACATTTTCACAATGAAACTGAAAACAGGTCTGTTCACGGAAGAGAATATTTAGATGATGCCGTAAGCTATATGATAGATCATTTTAAAAGTGTACTTTGGAATTTTTGTAAGTCATTATTGGTTTGGTTTCAAGAGTTGGAATGGCTCTTTGATAATTCTTGTGTTCGCAACTATTTTGAAGCTCATTTATGATTATTAAAAATCTTAAAGCATGACATCTTTAACCTTTCAACTATTTCCAAACATGCTTGGAAACATTTTAAGTGAACATAAATCAAACTTCATGATTTGATGTCTTAAGCAGGGACGTAACACTAATAAACAGCAATTATTGATTATTTACAAACCACCTTGTCCACAGTGGATAATTAGTGATCATTAACATTATTTTAAAGAGCCTAATGAAGGATATTTTCAGTTGATAAGATCCGCGTTAGTTCATAACAAATTATTTTAAAATGTCACGAAGTTCTAAATGACTTCTGCTGAAAAAACGTTAACGGAGTTTGTGTGCGTCAAACGTTAAGTCTTTTAATTACTGCATTGGTATATTTTACATTTTCCATTAGATAAAATCAAAATAGAACGTTGAAAGCATCAAAACCAAATAAAATAAACTGATAAATCCAAATGATTTTTTTAAAATTAGATCAATACGTCTGGACTGAAGAATATCTATTATACCGGTTACTCATCATACATATTTGATTGTCTGATATTTATATAGGTTTCATTAATTAATCAAACAATTATTTATCCTCGGTACAGGTGACAGTGAAATGTTCAGAAATACAATACAATCTGATTATTTGGTTGGTATTGAGAACATGAATAGTTAAAAGATACAACGAGGTTATCATTTGATTGTGTTTTACTGATGAAAATATACAAGATATCTCCCAAAACACGCGTCCAGAATAATCTACTGTATGATTTCATTTCACCATGTATTCCACATTCCAATCTTTGTCTTCGCGATCCAATGCATTTTAAGTTTGTTAGCCTCTAATAACTTATTGATATATGTTGATGAAAAGATATATGAATCCATAAGTAAACTTAGTAAAAGTAACTCCTCATAATTCTTTTCGAAGGTAATCATTTTGACTTGATGAACTGTTGTCAATATTTGAATATTTACCTTCAACTATTCAAAGAAAACTTAATCATTATCCATCCGATTCATGGGTCAGATATAGGAGTAAAAAAGTTTAACTTTAATCAGGGTCAAATTTTCTAAGTGATGTTATTTCATCGACAAGTAGTGGTTGTTTCTGAAAATTAACATCTCCATGCCTATCAGTAAGCAATTTAGCACGATGCCAATACACAGTGGAAAAGCCAAGATATATACGAAATTTATTTAACTTATCTCTAGCAGACTGGACGAGTAATATAGGTTTCTATTGCTAAATATGTCATTTAGCTAATGTACATTTAAATGAGACGCTGAATTTCGATGTCTTGGTATCTATAGGAGCGTTTTTAATTTACATTTGAAAACAAGAAAATGTCATAATTTTGGCATTTAAACGATAAAGATGCGATGGCGATTTGGACTTATCTCATGCCATATGATATTGTGGCTCATTTGACGCCACATACAAAATCCTAAAACATACTCTGTGTCAATTTCATGAACCTATCAACTCAACTGTGGATGTTATCTATGAGAAAACTACTTTGCCACGGTCAGTTCTAACATTTGACATTGGATTGGTTATATTTGCGAAATGTCTGTGGCTTCATCATGTTTGAGGGGATTACAAACATTTCATTCTGCTTACGTATGAGACTGTCAAACTTTGGTCTAGAGGTTAGCGCTTCATCAAATTCACAACAAAACAACAAATTATTGGTAATGTAATGTTGCAATGTAAGAAAGGTAGTCTGATACAATATCCTTGCTGAATCACTTTCAGCGGTTACCTTTTACTGTTGTTGAACGCGAAAGAAAACTACCCATTATAACATTTGCTCTTGATACTTGATTGCCTCCCCATTAAACCTTGCCCATATTCGGTTATTGATTTACTGTTTCAAGATATTAATCAAACATCAATGCCAAATTCCTGTATCGCTGATTTCTGCGAATCTGTGCATGGTTAACCAACTCGGTAGGTGTTGTGAAGTCATTTACGTAATGGTTAATCTCGTGTAAAGCTATATGTTATTATCTATTGTACATGTGAAGGTCGAAAAGTTTAGACAGTAAATAGTTCAATTTGATATGCATCAATATTGGAAGCCCTTAACATATTCTCGGTTATCTTTTTTTCCCTATGTTAAGTTATCAACTACGTGATGCTAGCTAAAAGCAAATGTGAGAATAGTGATAAAAATTGGCATCAACTTTATCTTTTTATATCAGATATAAGTATATCTTTTACATTTTTACTTTTAAATTTGTGTTATGTTATCATATCATATTATATTTTACTAGTTACTTCTAGTTCTTATTTATTCTATGCACCTATTTCTAAAAAAATATTTATACCTTATATATTTTGACGTTTTATGTACATTTCATTTGTGCTGAAAGAACATTTATATTTACTCATTTAACTTAAGTCTCTCGTAACCTCTTTTTGGTGGCTCGATGCATTTTTGTATGTAATTTTTTAATTTGTATTTTATAAATGCGAGGTGAGACTGTAGTTCAAAAATATGTCTGTCTGTCTATTTGGAGGTCGAATCAGAATCCTCGTCCATGGCATGTGATTATGGGGAAAACAAAATGACGGGGATTTAGGGATAAAACAAATTAATAACAAAAATGCATATTATCATTCTGTAGTGGGTTTCTTGCAAGATTATTTTGGTTTTTCATTTTCAATCACCAAGCAAGAAAACTTTCGCAAACAACAATAATGGTAACCAATGTTTTTTTGGACTCTAACTGTCAGATAATTTTGCACAATAAGCACATAAATCATTGTTGCATCATCTCATTTAAAAAGTATTTATTACAATGTCAGGATTTTGTCAGTTTGTCCATAGTTTGCGGTGATATTATCATATCTTCCCATTCATAGGCAATATGTGTCGATAAGGAGACTGTTATTACCCAAGATATGATATTCAGTGATCATTCAAGACAATTTTGAATATAAATGTCCTCGGGATCGATCGTCAACCTATGGCTTATAAGAAAGAAGCTACATGTATCAGACTGTAGTCATTGAGTAAACATGTTCCATGATAAGAATCACACAACCACATAATTAGATAGTAAATGCTTCATTTTTCATTTTCGTCAGCAACAAAACTTGAACTGAAGGTAAAAATGTTTGAATTTCAATATTCATATTGTAATGTTCAGAGCTATAAGATATTTATTAAATAAACTGCAAAGCGTACATAGCAATTTACGTTTAAAGTGATAGAGAGCTCCGGGTAAAAACAACCAAGTGGTTAGAGACAACACTATTCATTATGGTTTTCAGTTTGTTTGCTTGTCGCAATTTGTTCTTCTATCCATAATATCAGACAATGTTTTGATTACACTTTCAACCAAAACTGAATTGAAAATAGTTAAAGATACGTGTTATATAAGAAATACAGATATACAACAAAATCATATAAATATCTATCAAAACAGCTCAATTTCCGGAGCAGCAATAAAATGACTTTCGTAATATTTTCATGAAATTTCATGTGAAGTCACCATCTTTTTTAAGTTTCGGAATATCTATTTTAATGTTTCCATTGAAATAAGTTCAAGAAAATCCTAGCTCAGAAACCTTTAGCCATATCTTACTGTAATAACTTTGAATGGATTTTTAGTAATCTTTTCAATGGAATCAGTTAGGTTTAGGAGTCTAATAATTAGGCACACATGTATCCATTCTGTATACTATATAAAGGATGGTTTCAAGATATATATCTTACGATTTATTTGGTCCGGGAGGATACCTCATCGTCTTATATTCTTGTTTATTTGTGTGTCCTGTTAGGCAGAATATTATATTTCATATGCTGTCAAATCTATAAAGATTGAGTGCAGTGATATGATTTTATTTGATAAACAACGGGTAATGGGTTTGACTTTTGACATTTGACTTTTTCCGTTTTTCGGGGGATTGCCAAGTGTCCCGAATACAGCCAAACCAGCCAGTGCATGAGATCATGTATAAATCTACAGTTAATCGCAGTTTTGAAACTTGAGCGACCTACTTAAAATTAGCTTAAACACATTTGTGATGCACGTCCTTATTTGCACATGAGTTCTTCTCAACGAGCTCTCACTGCAAATGGTTTAAACCATATCTAGTTATCAGAGTCCCAGAATGGTCTATAAATCTATATAGTTAGAAAATAATCAGATTGCTATTTATCTTCCCAAAACTGTGTGACATTGCTAGTGGGAGTGCAAGTATTATCCATTGTTTTGTTAGTAGATTTTGAAAAATGTCCTTTCACCGGGATATTACATCACAATTGTTTTGTAACATCAGGTAATGTCATCACAATGCCATGGCGTCATAAGCATGACGACGTCACAATGCTATATCATCACAGTGCGGTGAAATTTTCATGGAAGGTACATTTTTTATTTTGCAAATGATAATTTATGATCAATAGCATCTCACTCTAATGTCTTTTGAAACCAAATACATCATAACTCGTTGATCAGAATAAAAAAAATAGCAAACCTTTATCAACTAATTATGAGATAATTGATTTTAGGAGACACTTGAGGAGATTCTTTATTTCTTCTTACGCTTTCCCCACTGAATCATCGTCGCTAATGTATCGAGAATATTAATGAAAATGTCAACTAGTGAGCGGGATTCATTTTTGAGACCTCCTGATTTGCAATTACACATGACATATTTCTTTCAACTGACTCTTGTTTTTAATCAATGACTATTTACTGTGTTCCCAGTGGCCTCAAAATAAGATTGCTCTTTGATTTGGATGGAACACTTCCTATCATATATATGGTGTCTGTGAAGGATAATAAAAAGAGATGATAACAAATTGTCTTAAGTTTTCTTTTCAAAAGAGGAAAAAAATTTAAAAAACGTTAAATTAAGACTTGTTGCAAGAAGGACATGATGGACATACTTCACTCCATTTTAAGAAATATCTGTTTTACTGGCAATTCAAATGCTCTTTATACATCGATTAGTATTATTCATATTCTTTCATATTGTTTCTAACAACAGTACTTAACATTTGGAAATAGCGCAAATGTTATAGACAAGGTCGTACAGGTAAAACAAACTCATGACACAGTTGTGTGTGCAAACTATCAATTTGCTAATCATCAGAGGCAGATGCCAGTTATATGGTTTTATTATCGTAAATTGTCTGCAATGGTGTATTTCCTTCTAACAAATGAGCGTCATATCACCAATTAACCTACAACTTACCTCGAGTTTAACTAATGAATTTTATCAGTATGTACTTTGCTTCACTCGCTACATGTATAGACGGAACCTTTCACCCGTTTCATAAACAATAGGGAGACAAAAAGTTGACATACATACTTTACTACTTTCAATCATCCTGATGTCAGTGTATTTAAATTGGACCTTGAACCGGAACCAGAAAATGATTTTTTACGCAAATAAACGGTAAGGACAATTCTTACAGATATAAACTTCTTTATTCCGTGAAAGCGACGTAAAGGCTTTGACACGTCTCTTTCAACGAATAATTATTCTTGTGAATTTTTCTTGTTGTTCATTTCATTAACTTCTACAATGCCAATCGAAGAAGACATTTGTATTAATGTCAGAGTGTTTGATGACAAGTTATTTTCTTCATTAATGAATTCAACTCATCGTATGTCATGTTACACCTAATAATTACACCTAAACGCAAAATACAAACCTAAATGGCTTCTGTCAACTGAAATAAAATATTAATGTAATTTCTTTACGTCAACAGCTAAAAGATTCCATTCTCTCTATGGAAACAGAAGCAATACAGTATTGCACTGCGTAGGGAATGGCTTTGTTAATGGGAGTGTGAAACCAAATGAGACTATTTATCCTAACAGCGTGAACATGTTTTAACTTATTTGTATCTGCGCTCTCTCTTCTCGATGTTTCCGCACTGTAAATGCCAACTTCAATTCATAAGACAAATCTTTACAAAGAAAACCCCTTTTCTCCTTTATCATGTCATCATATTCCCACTGTACAAGGACTCGAAGAAGTTTAAGCTGATTATCAGATTGCTGTTTCTTCTTGCCTTTTATTCCCTTACATTGAATGATTGTTCCAATGTAAGAAGAGTTGTAATTGAAATGTCAAACTGCCATAGGGGAGACCTCATTACTTACAACAATTTACACATTCGACAAATCTTACAATATAACCACTGATCAATGAATCTTAATTCGTTTTAGGCTAGAAGTGAACCTTAAATTACAATGATTAAAATGAAATTGAAATAAATTATTGTACTAAAAAAATTAACAGTTCGCAATGACAAGATATTGGGTTTAAAACCTTTGAGTTAAGAATGAACATTTCCAAAACCCATTGCAAGCTAGTTATTCTTACCATTAAAGGTAATTTTTAAATGCAAAACGAATACCTTGTAGTCTAATAACTCTTGCTATTATGTGAAAGCACTCACAATTACAGTAAATAAGCATTGGCAATGAAATTTCATGACTCGACAATGATACCTACATATGTTTGAATAACCATGTTTTACCGACTTAAACAAACACAGGCATTACATGAATGCCTTTTCATAGGTAAAAATGTCCATGATTTATATATCACTATTTGTAACTTCCAGTAAAATTGTTAGATGCATAAGTGATGTAGAACCAAATACTGACCCGAACATCTACACACGATATCTTGAATGCTTCTTGAGTCAATCACGTTCCTGTTTCAACCAAAGGACTACGATTATTTTGTTCTTTACCCATGACATCGAAACATTGTAACAATATACTCGATAATTGTTCGATAACAGCTAACCACACAGAATTTTCTTTACATTAATGGTGGTCCTGTTTTGAAAATAAGTTTAACAGTTTCGAGAGGACAAGAAATAGATAATGTTTTAGGTATCTCAGATAAACATGATTGATTATTCATTTTGGCTTGTCTTTATTTTGATACGTGTAATGTATATTCCTGTCACGCTGTTAACTTAGCTTACAACTGAATCAATGAAATAGGTGGTAGAGCATAAGAGAAGGTTTACTTCTTCTTTGTGTTTGTTAATGCTTTTCTTCCATGAAATATTTTCTCGCATTTCAGGAAGTAAATTTACACCTAAAAACTCCTTCAAACTCTATAATTATATTGTTTAGATGTAATGTCAACAATTCATGGCTGTAGCAGGACATCCGGTCTTACCACGTACATTTAGGATTACCAATAGCAATATACCCATGCTTCAGTAAAGCCTTATTTTACCTTTCAAATGTATACTTACCTCATGTTTGTCTGTAAATACGCATTGCATTGCATTCTAAATCTTCAATTATGTTTCATCACTAATATTCACATGCTTCTTTGCTTTAGAATACATATACATTTACTAGTACATTCAATATTTCGAACTAACGAACATTAAGCATAAACCACGGAACATCATTAATTCCGCAACAAAGAAGGGATTTTTTCATTGAGAGTGGGTATATTTTTTATTTTTAAACGATTCAAGTCTCTATTCATTACGAATATGGAAAAAGAAAAATGAGCAAAATTTCACAACCTTGATATAAATGTATCACATTGTTTTTTCTGTTTGAGTACATGTGTAAGAGGAATAGTCTGCACTGCAAAAAATACATTTATATATGTCTGGTATTTAATCTGAAATATTTCATCAGTCTGATTGAGTCTCCTGTCTGAAAGACATGAATTATGTTCTATTGACATATCTCTTAGATGTCAAAATCGGTAATTTTCTTGATTGGAATCTACTTCATATTCTATGTATTGAAAGGATCAAATCCTTTAGAGTGATAGTTGAAACGGTTATATGATTGATGAGAACCGTATTCTCTTTCATGTGTGTTCTTTGATACATATTGGATAAAGAAATATCGGTCGATACTTACTTTGGTAATGATGTTTGCTAATCTACAAGAGTTTTCATGAGTTTTGCAATCTTTCTGATTATAAAAAACGAAAACCATGACGTGGCAGTGTTGTGTACTAAAATATTTTGTTGATAATAATCATATACTTATTTGTATAACCTTAACATATGAATGAACGATTTCTAGTCAAAACACACATTCACATTAAGTAGCGTCAATATCAAGCTCTGTTGCTCATGGAAACTGTGGTTTCATTGTTCGTTGTCACACAAGGCGCTTTTCCCCCTATAGCAACTCTCTGCAGCGCGTACTATTTTAGCCAAGTTTATTCATCATGCCTTTTACTTTTGTCTGAACATTTTCGCTTGAGCAGAAAGACAGGTTATGATGCATGTATAAGTACTCTTTCAAACATTTGCTTGGACAGATTGAAGAAATAGAAATAATTGGAGGAACGATTTTTGTAAATTTACTAAGAACAGAGTTAGGCGTAAAGACTTATTAAAATAAATACAACTCACGTTTATTCTTGATATCAAAAATGTCATATTTGGACCCACTTTTGATCATGACATGTATGCTCGACAAAATTGATGGCGGTGCACTGTAATGTTTTTGTTTAAACAAATGCAAACAATTTTTTTTTCGAATTATGAATTCTATGACATATTGGTTAAAGGGACCATTCGAGCGGGGTATTTTTGTGGAAACGAAATTCATGAAACTTTCCAGTAAACAAATATATATGATTTTTACATGATTCTTTTCACACTTAATTTCGAATATGTACCTGAGGTAAACATTTCAGTTGTTCAAGATTTAACAATTTGACAAAGAATCAAGTGTATCGATCAAAAAAGAAAAAACTTCGTGAAATGAAGCCAATCATCGGAGCAACGAATGTGGAATGCATTACTACGACAAAACATTGTCGTAACTGACAACTTTTATTATGAATTATTTGTAAATATGCCCCTCTTCTATCAATCTTTTAGTTATTTCTTAATTTTGTCAATGAATTAGCATAATACAGCACATTTGATTTCTCGCAATGCTAACATTTCAAGATGGCGGATGAAAGCCGCTCGAATGGTCCCTTTAATAATACAGAAGGAAAGCGTCTGATAGCAAACATAACACGCTTAAGAAGAGTATGACCCAGTGTTAAGTGAGCGTCTAGTAATCCGTGTGCATTAATCACACTGTCGTTCCCCCTGAACAAGCTACGTATCACATTCGCTTTTGCGTGATGAGGAATCTGCTGCCACTCCTGGAGCACTGTTGCGTCAAAACTGCCACACTTTGAACAGGTGAACATATGTCCCACTTAACTACATGGTTAAGATCGAGACTCAAGAGGTTAGCGCGGTTATGGCTTGTCACTGTAGAATCTATGTTATCACTCTATGTTTTTGGTATTAATGTATAATGCTGGACGTTTTGCTGTTTAGAACTGGCTGTTCAATGTTGTTGTTTATTTGTTGTAGTTTTTTAGTTTAACGTAACTTATTGATTGCAACATCAATACCCAAATGGCACCAATATGAGTGATATAATAGATAGAGCCTTAGCTGGTCAACACGACACGGTTTGTGATGGATTCAGTGCTAAAAGTCAACCTTATAATCATTTTCTCATTTGAGATATTTATGGTTATTAACTGCAGGGGTCAAACACATGCGGGGAGAATATTAGCAATTGTTTTAATTGTGCATAACCGTCATGTAATATCTATGGACCTTTCTGTTGTCAGTGAAGCTGTTCAAAAGATGATAACTGTCAACCTTAAATGTTATGTTTTGACGGTTGACGGTTGATTTTTTTATTTATTCTAATGGTCCTAAAACTGATGATCTACACTTAGAAAAAACGTCAAAAGCTATTCCCAGTTAACCCCTAGCTCAATGTTCAATTCTCATCACTTGTCACTTCTTTAACTTCGTATCAGGAAACATTTAACCTGAATATTGTTCTCATCAATTCTACAAAATATGTTTGTTATAGAACTTTTGTAAATTGCTGATATTCATGAAATAAACTGGATCTCCTACAGACCGTACAATTCTGTTAATAGTCGCCTTTCTATTGGTTCGTTGTTTCAATCTATCGATTTTAGTGATAACAAGCCATGAAGGCATTATCATGAGTCATGTGATTATCTATAACTTTCCCTTTAGAATAACAAGAATATCATGTTATTATTATTTTGAGTGAAAACAGAGTAATGTGTTTTCCACAATAATATTTGTTAATGTCATATCAATAATTACAACTTTTAGAGGGACGAAAAATGTTAAATGATTTGTTCAAATTAAGTATATTTAATAATAAAAACTCTTTTAAAAATGATGACAAATGTTTAAGGAGTAGGAGTGATTTACTTGTATAGACGTCACATGAAATAATCAAATTCTACATCTTTGACATACTAAACAGGGATGTTGTATTAAATAATTATATGTTTATTCATCGTCTATATATCGAGGACTAACAACAGAGCGGTTTGAGTATACAGAAATGATAATATCAATATTGTACGAGCAATAGGCTAATATCATAGTTTATGCATTAATAATAATAACTAAAATAGAGTAAGAAGTTAAAAACATAAATACAGTTATTGCAAGTTAGGATTTAAAGAGATAAACATTGAGTACGTTCGAGAACTATTTTTCAATCGTAGTCATTGCTTTCTTTTACAAATGTTGTATGTGTCCAAAATTCACTTCAGTAAGACTAGTGACTTCAATCTCGTGATGGCTAACCTCAGACCTTTGGAGTGCCTGGTGTTTTATACATACATATGTGATGTTCTTAATGTGTTCAGAACTATTTATAGAAACATCTTCTCACCATATTTGGAAGCAATATAAGAAACTAAACGTTGCTCAAACGGAACGAAAAAACTAAGTTGACCATTACACTTTTTCGTCAACGTAAGAAACTTTGAAAGGAAATATGTATCCAATTTCAACCACAATGTCTAAGCTGCCATGTGGTAAAATGGCATATCTGTATGGATTAAGAACTTATTATTAGACAGTAGCTTATGTTTATGAGATACAGTAGTGTTTATAAAAGTTACATTTGTGTATCGTGGTGCTATAGCAATTACAAAGGATAAGATATGTGAAGCTTTGATAACAGGGAATTAAATATGTGAAACCTGAATATTAGCCAATGGAGAAAGCAACTAGGAATATATATTAGTTTTGATTATTAAAGGAGGTCAGACAGGGTTGAGTGGATTAACTATACTATCTCCAAAGGCTTGTCATAACCGTATTGCCCACTTCAGTGAGTCTCACAGTTTGAAACGTGAGAGTTGATTATATCTTCCATCGATCTAAGAGTATATCTACCAGTTTTTTTCTTTACAAGTCATTCAAACCAAGTTTCACTTTTCACGTTTCATGATAATCTTAAAACTGAGATGAACTGCACTGCATAAAACGACTAATGGGTTTAAATGAAATGTAATGTAAAAGGGAAATTTGAAACGTTTTAACGCCATTTAAGAAGACCATTAACACAGTGGGACTTTCAGTCCTTATTCTACAATTTATTTCATGAAACTTTATGCTCATATAAAAACAGTTCTTCTTTTTTCCCAATCTATTCATCAGATTGCCTATTTGCCAACGTCTCTAAGGTGCTAAATAATAAACTTGACGTTTTTATCAACCCTTCAAACCGTCAATTTTAGGTAGTAAATGAAATTTATTTTGAAGAAAAAAATTTGTTTCTGGATTCTCTTAACATTAAAACATTACATTAGCACTTTATACAAGAGTACTGAGATGTCAAAAAACAAACAAGCTTGTATATTTACCAATCTCAGCCAAAAATCCCTTACCATTAAAGTGTCTTCATACAATTTGATCTCAATAAAGCGATTCTTCATAATGCCTACTTACTTCTGATAGTGAAAATAAGAATCAATGTTCTTTAATCATTTAGAAGTATAGCCTCCATTTTCTTTCAGGTAAGTATCATCCGGATGGATAAAAGCAATTCAAATCAATGTTTCTGAAGTTTTTATCCATGCCTGAATGAAAATATATTCTGAATTTGAAGAGCAAAGAAAGACTCTTCTTATTCAATAGGCTTTTTACCGGTCAAATTCTTTAATAAATTATTGATTTACAGTTGGAATGGTTTAACCAAACATTAATGAAACCCTTTTATGATGCTGGTTCTCTTTAGAGTGAGTGAGTTTGGGTTTAACGCCGCTTTCAAGATTATTTCACTTATATGGCGGCTGCTAGTATTATTGCAGGGAGAAAGCCCGCAACACCATAGTTGCTATGCATTGCGGTGAAACCTGCGAGCATCGGCTGGAACTAGCGAACCATGGGTGGTACTGCGCTTATACTCAGTGTAGCATTGCACCCAAACCTGGCTGCTTGTAGAACAGTTCTCTACTGCAGACAAAGTTGCCGAGCCCCTGGCGGGATTCGAACTACGGACCTCTTGATCCGAAGCCGAAAGCGCTAACCACTGCGCTATCCCGCCCCGGTTCTCTTTAGAAAGAATGGTTTAACCAAACATTAATGACACCCTTTTATGATTCTGGTTCTCTTAAGAAAGAATGGTTTAACCAAACATTAATGAAACCCTTTTATGATGCTGGTTCTCTTTAGAGTGAGTATTTGTAAACCGTATCAGACCTCAGGGTTGAAACTCCTCTATCTGGTATCTGTTTGTCTGTACACGTAACATACTCATTATAGATCAAAGAGTACTGATAAATAATTTTGACAAAATTTGTTTCTACGATATATCATAGGAATATTGCTGATGAGGAACAGTACCAATGAGTTACATGATAGTACTAATTTATGATTTATCGAACTTTGTTCTCGATAGTGACATCAAACACATCTTTAAAAAGCTCATATTCTCTAAACTTTGAAACAATGTTCAGAAGGATTCTTCACTTACCGCCCTCAACAGCCAGTCTTCAAAAGTATCAATAAATGTTATCAAATGACAGAGCTTCTTTTTTTCAACAGCATTTTCCTCATCCCTATTCCTTATTTAGTTATTGATTAAAACTCCAAACGTTTATTCAACTGTCAGAAAACATCTAGAGAGCCTTTACCGTCTCACTGACTTCCTGTATTAGCCCCATTTGTCAGATTTGTCAGATGGTGACATAACAAATAGTTCAAATGTTTCAATATGTTGTTGATATATCTTTATAAAATGTTCCATTTATCTAAAACTACTGATTGCAGTTGACATCAACCTTTGTAGTTCTTTGCGTTTGACGTTTGACGTTTTGCATTGTCAACCATTTAGAACCAACTTTTATAGTGTGTAATTCTTGTCTTTTTAGTTGTATTACATTATATTATTATGTTAGTCCCTGTAATCCCGCTATATTGTTTTTTTTCAAAGCAAGCCTGTTGTTAATTTGCCGTCACCTGACAAGGAGTAGATGAAAAGCTTCTATTCATATATGTCTGGCAAATTTATACGAAATGTGTCATCCGTTTGATTGAGTGTCAAGTCAAGAACTAAATCGATATTTCCTTTAGATGTCAGAATCTATAATTGTTTTGATTGGAAATATAGTTTATATTACAAGCATGAAAAGGATGAAGTCCTTACGAATAATTGTTGAATCGGCTAGATGACGGATTAGAATCATATTCTCTTTCATGTGTATTCTTTGATCCATATCCCATAATGAAATCTTGGTCGCTACTTACTTTGATAATGACATTGGCGTTATCTGCAATAAAGGTTATGGTTTCACACTGGATGTGATGTCATGAACCGCACCAACAGCTCACAAACGACACGATATGGCAGTCGCCATGTAATATATCATATTTTCGTAACTAAATGTTTTGATTACCTTAATTGTTACACCGATTTCTAGTTCTAGTTTCTGGTTAACATACACACTTTATACTTCAATTGAGCCAATATTATATATATATATATATATATATATATATATATATATATCAAAGAGGTTTTGTCTTCATCATGAGATGTCACTCTCATCAACATGCTTTTTCCTCCCTTATGATTTTACAACTATTTTGGCACTCAGACGAACGCAGTAGAAACGTATATAAAGAAGCCTTTGGTGAACATTTTCAGTAATTAATTTAATTTGACAAATTTATATATTTTTATCTTAAAGAAAAGTCGAAATCAAAACAACCTTATAACGAGTAGTGTTCTTGTACCATATAAAAGAGCGCCAATTCATATGTTTTTCTTAATAAAAACAGTGTTATTTAGTAAGTTCGCGTATATATATATATATATATATAGAGGGGGTATGTTCTGAAGTCACCTCATCTTTATGGTAGTCAAACATCCAGCCATAAACTAACGACGTTAATCCCATGCATGGATTTAAGTTATGTTATATGTATTCCATTTTGAATATAAACATCATGAAAACACGTAAATAAAATAAATAAAAGACCGCAATGTGCCAATGAGCTAATTTGGACAGTATATGTCAATGTGAAAGTAAAATGTGTAAGAAACAGGATTACGTTGTAAATGGATGTTAATTGTTTCCTGGTTTGCTAGCATAGCACATTGTATTGACACTGACATACAATAGCGACTAAATCGATATACTAATGGAATCAATCGGTTATCATACTGATGCAGCAGCTGGTCAACATGACACGTTTGCGATGTATTCAAGGCATATGTCAACCAAAACCTGACTTTATGGTGCAGATGACATCGATCGCCATTATTGTTCTTAGAGATTAAGGAATTAAACAAATACATTTTGTAATGATAACATCAGACTGATCAACAAGCAGGGGTCGATATGTTTAACAATTATATTTGTTATGCATAATTGTCAAGAAAATGAATAATTGAGTACTTTTTTGTGAGGATAACATTCGTACGGTGAAATGTCCTTCTTTATGCTAATGTACAATGTAATTATACAATGGGGTTAAAAAAACAAAACTGGTCAGAAAGTCATTTTCTGACACCAAGTGATACAAGAGACGGTATAACACCACGAGGACTGTTCAGCGGACAATGAGAAGAACCAGACTCGAGGTATGATGAACAAGATGATGCTCTACCTGTCTCCCCTTTCCTTGCCCAGCTAGTTATGCCGACTGAGAAGTCAATATAAATGGCATTACAGATCTTACCCCATCGGTGTTATTGAGGTATAAAATTGGAAGTTAAAGGCCTTATTGACGGACGATATCAATTTATTGGAGTGAGTGAGTTGTTGTTTAACGCCACTTAGGCAATATTACAGCCATTTGCGACGTCAAATATATTGGAGTTAAAATGTTGTTACTACTGAGTACGCTAAGATCCATTACTCTCATACTATACGTATACTAGCGTATTTTCCATCTAGTTGTAATTGCTGGTTTTAAATACTTGAACAAAATTAATGTGCAATTCTTAAATGAGAATATGAAAAATATCACAGACAACTGTTCTTTTGGTTTTTATACAAATCGATAAAGTGTGTTTTTACTGCAGTAATTACCTATGTTTTTAGTTTTATCTTGAAGGACTTTCAGGTTATAGGATGAATATATAGGCAAATTTAACCCTGTCACATTTTGATTTTAAATTATATCAGCATAATCGCTGGTAAAACATTGGAAAACTTTAATAGTGCCTCCCTGTTTTATATATATACAGTAAATTTAATTCAATTCATTAACTATTTATCAATAGATATGATTGCCTTATCGATCACACCAGCATAGATCAGTACAAAAATAACTATGTAAATGCGGATGGTGGCTTATCAGAATGGTGTCATGTTGCCCAACAACAACACTCTAATTAAGTCAGACAGCTCTTTTTGCCCTGTTCAAAATGAATAAATATCCCTCGAGCCAGATCGGTTTCAAGATCTATTTCTACACTAATGATGAATGGAGGCAGTAACCAGATTGACTTCGCCTATTCAAAGACGTATGTAATTGGGTGCTGTTTGGATCGTAATTATTGCCTTCAATATCTCATTTCAAAGAAAATACATGTCGAAGTAATTCTGATGAAGAAGTATTTAGAAACCTCTTTTCACATTGTATTGACAACATTTGCAAGAGCTAAAAACGAAGTGTTTCGTCAAAACGAGTGTTGATCTTGTGATTATTCATGCTTCTTACAAACAGCTATCAAAGAGAACGTCTTCTGATGTACAGTCTATTGGCGAACTTATTTTCACATTGTCATGACAACAGTAAAACGAACTTTAAATGAAGCGTCACTTTTCGGACTAAACGAATGTGGACCATGTGATTATTCCTGCTTCTTATACTCAGTTGATAAACAGCTCTTACAGTGAATCTGATTTATGCCACGTCGGATAAGAAATATATTAAATTTGTCTAAACATAATATTACATTGCTCTTGGTTCATGGATCCGCGTCGTTTGACCATGTCGCTGATGGCTGAAGTATTGCCCAAGCGGCGTTTAACAATAACTCCCTCGCTCACTCGTTTGACCAATGGTACGTTCGTCCTTTATGAAGAATTGTAAACAAACTAATTGAAGCAATACGTCTGCAATAGTTCGCGGGTTTAATGTATTTGTTACAATGTACAAACGTTATATCATAAAAGATAGGGAGTACAATTATTGAAATATACCATCATCATCTACTTCACAAATAAAATATATCTTTGTTCGTATGTAAATACTACTTAATTATTGAATATCAACAAATTTTCCATCGTTCCGTCTGCATTGCAGCAACCAATACAGAGAGTGTCATTTGAAAAACAACTAACAAAACAAAGTTGATTTTAACAGCAGGTCCTTTGTTTTTTCTTCTTTTCTTAAGGATTTAACTTGAAGTTCACCAAACTATTCTTTCTGTTATGAAATTTGATCTTTATAATTATCATCGTTAAAATCAGTATATTTTTCAACACAATTGTGTTTTTTCTTTGCAGGGACAATTTATTTCTGAGAAATGTTTTCTGAAGGTGGAGCATGCTGCAAGATTATGACGGGACATCTGGAGTCTACCTCTTACCTGTTGTGTTCTAACATTATCATATCATTTCACAACATATCCATTACCGTGTTAATGAGAGACCCGTGCGCTTCGCACCTGCGTCAATGTGAACTTTCGAACATGCCTCATCTGCATGGTAAGCATTTAGATACCTAATGGCAGTGTGTTCTGATGTAGAATGTGCATCGCATTCATTTTTCACCTTAAGAAATAAAGGTTATGTTGATGGCCATGCAATAATTCTGTATATGTATAATCTTTCCTATTAATCAACTCAATTAATCTTCATAATGCCTGAAAGTCACATGCCTAGCTATATTCATAAACATGTACATGTTGCATATATACAACGAACATATTGGATACATCATAAAGAGTTTAACAAAATCTTACTCTTTTCAAAGCAGAATATAGATAATTACTTAGATTCGATAAAGAATCATTTGTGTGGGAAGTCAATCGTTTTTTTCCGATGTACATTTACTTCGTGTTTTTTTAAACTTGCAGAAGATAATGCAATCTTTCTGGAGAATAAAATTAACATACTAAAAGAAAATTAATTTCATCCCCTAAACATCCTTCTTTACATACCATTGCATACAGTCATTAAGTAATTAAGAAATGAGTGTATAGAAATATGGGACGCGAATGCACTCATCTTTTCTTCGGATCAATGCAAAAATTTATGACAGGTATGTTTTACTTATGTCATTTGGTACAGCAAGCGATAAAAAAACAAAGAAAATCCTTTTTGTCCATTAGTCAAAGTGTCCAAAAATAAGACAACATCAATACATGCCTTTATTATGGACATGTATATTTTCGCGTTTTTTATATAAAAATAAGAAATAAATAGTTTTACTGAAGTTATCGAATGTTCACAAAGTGTGGAAATCCTCACAATATCTTTAACTGTGGGCATGTGGATATGGAAGCATTTATGTTTAGTTACAACACATCAATCTTTGAGAAGTGTTCACACACAAAAATATCCATTATAGATACGAATATATACAAATGCAACTCATGGAGAAAAGAATACTCAACAAAACTAGCCCAAACAAACAGATAAAACAAATCACACCAAGAGGCATACATCAGAGCATGATGCAACTGTGTGTGCAGGATACAGAGGTATGAATAGATACTTTAGAAAAATGGCATGGTCTTCACGTATGCTCACTGCATACAAATCTACTTATATGGCACTGTCATCAGCTGTAGACCGCAGTAATAGACGCCCGATCAATAATCCTAACAATTAATTAGTTGCATAACACAGTCCATCTACTTGTCGACGTTTTATTGTTGTTCCGCTATTAACAGTTACATCACAGATTGCAAATCTCCAAATGCCCTTTTCGTTCATTGTCATTTATACTATGTATTACCGAACCTTACCAGCTACTGTTAACGGTGTACCTATGTGTGAGTTGTTTCATTCAGGTAAAGTGAGAAACGAATTTGGCTAAATATCAGCATTGCGTCTGATAGAAACATGTTTTTGAAACACTTATGGTATAGCGTTTCTCCTCTCCTAGATTCACATCAGTAAGTAAACAACCTATGGCAAAAATCAGAGGTGAAAAAAACAGTCATCATTATTTTCATTTAGAAATCCCTGCTTACAGAAATTAACCACAGATTTCCTGTGAAATAGAACGATTTGAGAATTCTTTTCACCTTCTTTAAATTCAATTTACACAACCTCAGAGGCTTGGAAATATGACTTCCATTACAATTACAGAAACGACCATATCCGGGAACTGAGAGTATCCACATATTAAAACAAGTGATGAGGTTTTATAGTGAACATGTCATTCATTAGTTTATTTTTGTATTTATCTGCACAAATCCGACGGTGCAACTTCTAAATTTACCCGTGTTAAGTGTGTTGAGTTATCAGTGATAAACTTCACAAGTCTCAGCTGGCCAAATGACAACAGCAATTCAGTCAAAATCGCATTCTAACAGATATGATGCAATCTACTGGTAGGAACCGAACAATCTTTTCATCATGAATTAAGAGCCAGCTGGTACGTAGTGTTACCTAACTATTTGCATAATATTTCGGGAGAATGTCGTGGTCTGATTTGATAGACTAGGATCTTGAATATTTAATAATAACTTATCTTGTGAGGGCTTATCCTATATGTTGAGTGTTTTGTTTTCTGTGCTTAATGACCATTGCTAAATAGGCATATAGAAAATCGACAGAAACAAAACAAAACTCGGTCTGAATTTTACTCTATGATTATTGAACAGCATAATATAAAACAAATCTATATTTGACATCATCTGCGTTTTGCAGTTCATTGTAAACTGTACGCTCAAAAACGTCATAGTGTTTATGATCTGGAAAAAGAAGGGACAGCTTCTTGTTTTTACAAGCTTTTTCACATAAAGCATCTCATCGACTTTAATCTTTTCTATTTGGGTGATTATTGCTGATATCAAACGACGTTATTCGATACTAAATGCAGAGTCAACTTATCTGACCTTATCTCAGTCAGTATGTCTAAGTAATATCGAGACGGGGGTATCTTCCCCGAGGCCGGTCAGCTGGTGCAGCAATATAAGTGTGGAGACATGGGCTTCGTGTGTAGAGAGTGAAACTGAACCTTGCTGCTGGCTGTCAGATCTCGCTTATATCAAGGTACTCAAAAAGGACATTAATTTTCTGTAGTGCACTCCATCTAAATCAACCGCTGTCTGATTAGAGAAACTAGACATGTGTTCAACACTTATTGGGGACAACTAAATGTGGTTTACAGGGAGCGTCGTTTAAGGGGGGTTTACTGGAAAAGATTTGAATATTTTACAGAATAATGTGAAATATTACTATTAGTCACATGTGAATGTTACAAACTCCGCAAGAAATGTAATTAATTGACAGGCAAGCAGAAGTAAAGTGTAATGATTTTTGTATAAACTAGCTAATGTAGAGATTACATCTATATATTTTAAATTTAGTTTTTTGACAACCAAATAAACCCAAATGAACTTTATTTTAACAAGAGGCTACGGCCTAACTTTAGAATCCCTCACCAAATTTACCTCTCGTGACTTATTTACCTTCGGCAGTCCACACGCGCCTTCGGCGCGTGCTATTATAAACATTCATCACGAGAATTTTATGGTGAGGGATTCTAAAGGTGCTCCGAGGCTACTTCTTGATTACTAGAAAAATGAGGCAAAATTATCCAATTTGAATAATTTTCTTAAAGCTTCATATACTGTGTAGACTGTAAAATACCATCATTACCATTTGCTCGTTGCAAATAAAATCAGATAATTTCTTATTTATAATAGGTTGTCAAATATACAATCAATAAAACATATAAGATGAAAGCAATAAAATAATCTTTGGATAACTGTTTAAAGTTTGATACGTCTAACAGAAATAATTCAGAAACTTTCCATTATCATGGAACACATGGAAAAGGAAACGTGACGACGTTGGTTCTCCCAAATTGAGAGGGATATTTTCCTTTTTTAAAAGTGCTTTTACAACTTTGAATCTATTTTCAACCTGGTTGTCTTTAATCAACGTTTGCTTTTGTTTTCTCATGTCTCTCGAATAATGTTTTCAGCTTTAAATATACAGTTTACAAGTGGCCAAACTTTCTCTGCTGGTAGATCTTATTTGGAAATGGCTAAACCAAGCTTTTGGGCCAAATCGGTTATTGCATAAGAGGCCCATTTAGAGCGAAAAAAAGCGAACATTTTTTCAAAAGATACGCGATAAAAAATCTAGAAAAAAATAAATCGGGAGGTCGCGTGCTTTCGGCCCCATCTTTATTTTTCACACTTTTTGCGAGTTTTCGACCCCATGCACATTTGCTATTACATATACTTACAAGTAGAGATCCGAAGCAGGCATGATTACACAGCTACAACATTTCCGTATAACAAATTAGTCTCAGAATTCGCGAATAACCAATACTTTTTCAAGGTTAGAGAGTTTATCAAAAATAGTAAACTTCGAAGGCAACTCAAAAACCTACCCTGGGCTAAATCCATTTTTCGTCGCGTGTGACTATATCTAATATTTACATTGCAATAATGATTGTCACATATAAAGTAGGACAATGGTATTACAGGACCCCATGAAAGCTTACGACTACCTGAGATAGGACAATTGACGTAAAACCTTTCAAAGTAATGGGGATAATTGTGAAATATATACTTAACTAAGGCCGATAAGTAGAAAAATAAGTAAATATTTCACCCAATCTATGGAACAGTGACTTATTTTAAAGCCTAGCAAAGAATAGTAAATGGTTGTCATAACTGTCATACTGTTGTAGAGAACAACCCTCAACTTTCTCAAATTGTCTCATTAACTAACTATTTCGATGTCATTCTTGTCAATGTCCATAAGGTTTCATAATTTTCTTTATCGTTGTGATTGATAAGGAAATTATAAATTGAATACCATTGGAAAGAATTTGGATTATTCGAGTTTTATACTATAAGTATCATTTATAATTAGTATTGTAAACAGCTCAGCAAACAAAGAGAGAATAATGATAATGATGATTTTGTGGTAACTGATATCTGGGTTAAATAGATATCTTAAAAACGAGAAAAGATGTTCTTTCGGAAAAAGCTATAGAGTTTGACATTGAATTCAACAAATAAGTTACTTTTACATACTAACCTCCTAATGTAATATGATAAAATGTATACCTAAATATTGTTACTGTTGTAGTTTTTTACTAAACTGAACATAAATTCCTAAGAGAGCAGAAGTTAATACAATGCCCAGTTTACAAAGCTCCAGGAGACAGATGAAAACGGTGAAATTTTAGATGGGACCACATGCAAGGTTAATTCTCTCCCAACAGAGGTAGCTCCGTCATAAATTCCTATACAACCTCTGTCATAATACGAACGTTTCTCGGTTTAGAAATGTAGAAACCCGATTGGATGCAATCAAAGTTAGTTGTGCAATTAGCGACGCCCTTTCAAGCGTTATCATTTAATTTGCCTAAGTTATTTCCGAAAGCTTTCCGAAAGCTAAACTTTATTCGAATATGCGCCTTGCTCTCTAAGTCTTCTTTACAGACCACAGCATCTAGAGACTGCATCATTGCATCGGTCTGAGTGACAACAACTACGTTATTCTTGCATTCTGTGTTTTCATTAGCTGAAATATTTCAAGTTTGTTTAAGCTTCAATATTGTGCCGCTAGGGGTAACCGTCGGAAGTTCGATAAGAGCTCTTATTATAACAGAAGAATCAATGACGGTGCTACCTCTTTGGGGAGAGAAGGGTGCCAGGTCCAACTAAGAGGATTAACATTTTCAATGATAGTTTAGGGCCAACTTCCCACTCAAGGCAACAGACTCGCTTTTACTCCACTGTTTCCATCCTTTATTCGTTTTCTATCAAGCCCTGCACTCAATAAGAACTTTCTAATCTCAGAAAAATTTCTCAATGAATATTGACTCTTATTAATACAATTTGTAAGCCTTACAGTTACTGGGTTTTTAAACTTGATGCAACTTACAAATCTTTCATTGAAACAATCAAAATTATAACCTAAAGTGTATATACACCAACACCTCTTACTGTCTGCAATATTGCTTATTTAAAGTGGACGAGTAAAACAAAAAACAAAAATTCCTTTTAGTGATACGATTTTCATAACATCCGTTATTTATTTAAATTTTCAATTGATACAAATCATGAAATGGTATCATAAAAATCGTTTCTCGTGGATGCGTGGTCGTTAAGAATCCTGTAATTGTCCTCTCACCCTTACTAAAAGTGAATTGGACATTATTATACATTTATTCGAGTAAAGAACAAAGTCTGCTTTCAAGGCATGTAAACATGTGTATTATGAAACTGGACGTGTTTGTATCAACACAAACCCTAAGTGAGGGGACAGCGGTGGGTAATTACTCTCTGTTGTCTGGTAAAGTACAAAGAATCAGGGATATCGATTTGTGATGCTGCTTCAAAACAAACATGATGTATATAATAACACATTTCCATTTCCTTTTACCATAGCATTCTTCATGATTCATCTCATACTTTCCGTCAATGTTTGTTTTTCTCTAACAAAACAAGATTAAGATTACTATCAGTTATTAAATTAGCATTTTAAATGTAGCTAGAAAGATACAAAACATGTTTATTTCATTTACTGTAATTAAAAGGCTTTAAGGGAATTCAGATTCTAATTATTTTTTAAAATTGTTTTTCTCTCAAAAAGTTGAAGGTACCTGTATTAGTAAGCTACCAAGTATACAAACAACAGTTGGCCATTTCGAAAGTTGTTGTATTGACAGTAATCAAGTAGTGTTTGTGACGTTTGAATGGTGGAAAGTTGGACACACGGACAGATACAGGGGTTCACATGTAGATTCACCGACTGCAATGCAGTGGTGTTAGACACGCATAATATCCTGGCTGGAATGAAAGTAGCGATTTATTTAATCAACCAGGGATGTGCGTTTCAGCCAGTGATACTTACTTCAATATTTCACGCTTGTTGGTCTATTTCATTCTCATGTGGATGATTACAAACATTCTGCAGAAATGTAATGAAAGTGATGGCATGGACAGGAGTTTTCTACCAACAGATATTTTGATAGCTCTTCACAAACTGAAAGTGGCTAGCCTGGTTTGTTTATAAATTTTTGCCTATTTTCTTTATTTTTATGAGCTAATAGCTTTGGGTAAAGTATTCATTTGAGATTATTACCACTATAAATATAATAAACATGCCCACAAGATATAACAAGCTTAAACAATTAACACTCATTCATTTATCTAAGTTTCAGATGGGACAAAGGGTAGAGTCTAGGCAAAAGTTGAGTCTTTCACAATTATGTTGTGTTTCTCTCGCTATATCTTTTTTTCTGACTCTCCCATTCCCTCATACATCTGATCGTCTACTCTCATTTTGGTTGTAAACTCTACATATAAAATATCTGAACTATTGCTGGCAGCATATTTAACTCAATCTCTTTAATGTAACTTAAATTCTAAATCGTTTTCCAATATTCTTTTTAAAAAGCATCCAAATATCGGTATTTAATTTGCCAAAATACACAAGGAAAGAGAGGGGTCAAGATTAAAAATTACACAAATGTGGAGTTAAAAGACGAGTGCACAGAAACTGTCAGTAATTACAGGAATCACGGAGTCTGTCATCAGACCACCCTGGGCATCAATGCAAACAAGTAGATGCTTCCTCATTGAAGTTGTCAGCCGGGATCCTGTTCCATATGTTTAACAGAGCTTGCTCAAGTTCCTGCTGGTTGATTTGAGGTGGCATCAGCTGTATCAAATGTCGGTCAGTGTGATCCCAAAGGTGTTCAATGATGTTCATATCTAGTGAGTTGGCTGGCCACGGCAAAACAGTGACGTTTGCGTTCTCGAGGCAGTCTCTAACAAGTCGGGCAGTGTGTGGTCTTGTGTGGTCGTGATGCAATATCAATCTTCTTGGCTGTTGTTGGATTAAAGGAACGACAATAGGTCTCAATACCTCAACAATTTATCGCTTGCCAGTCAGATTCCCTCGCAGATCTACCAGCGGCGTCGTCATTTGGCCATAACTCCCTCCCCACACAAAGATGCCTCCGCCTCCAAACGGGTTAACCTCTCTAATGCAGATTGGCCCCTTAGACGATAAACTCTAACCCTGCCATCGTTCCTGAATAGGCAAAACCCGTTCTCGTCTGTAAACAGCACCATGCCCCAGTCATGTCGCTGCCACCGGCGTACAATACATGTCCAACGTAATCTGCGTTGCCGGTGTAAACGGGTCAATGCCATTCCACGGAAGGGGCGGTAGGCTCGTATACCAGCCAAACGAAGTCCACAAAAAGGGGTGTTCTTGTGCTGATGACATGACGTCATTACGAATCGGTTTCGGAGGTGAATCTGCCTGATGTAGCGATCTTCGGCCGCAGTTGTTACCCTCGGTCTTCCCGATCTTGGTCTGTCCTGTGTCTTGCCTATCTGCTGATAACGTCTGATGGTAGTTTGGCTGCAGTGGAAAGTTCTTGCCATTTGACGTTGGGAAGCCCCCATAGTGGATATACCGATCGCTTGGTCACGTTGCGTTTGCGTAAGTCTTGGCATACTTATGGTGTCATTTATGTTACTGAATTCTGCTCTTTCCAACAAGGGTATTTTTGCAACATTGCTGCACGTGCATCAACTTATGCCTCAAAATACGCTTTGCACGTGTTTGTGAACGCGCTATTCCAGTGGCTGCGTTCGATTTGATGCTTTCGTGTAGAGGAAAAGATGCAGTAATGCTATCATTTCCTGCTTAATGTTTTCATGAATAAAACAAAAACGAGACCTTTCTTTTGCCTGCGTGTTTATATCGTTATTGTGTCAGTTATGAACAGTCAGTCATATGGCACCCTTGATTACGTTTGGCTAAATGAATATAGCACCTCTCTGAGTGACTATTTACAGTAATGGCAATCGCAGTAAAGATCAAAGCTGTCTGGTCTCTCAAGTAATAAAGACAATATTCTCTATAAGTTGTTTTCAGAGAAAGATGGGAAGAGTAAATTGTTAACATTTGTTCAAAAATTTTGATGACTTGAATTACACCTATTTTGTGTATGGGTCTAAGGTTTAGGTACCAATTATTGTAATAGCATTGATTCCGTTAAACACTGTGGGTAAATCTACTTAAAATAATATGGTTCCTCGTGAGTCAATTCAATTCAATTTTTTATATGACTAAAGTAATCAAATATTGGTGTCATTTATTTGAATCTGCCTCAGAATACATTGCCAGAACACGTATATTGTATGATTCTCTAGATGATTCAGGCCGCTTCACTTTGGCAACATGCGTCAAAAATATTCTATTTAGATACGGTTTTGGATATGCACATTCTCTCCCAACAGAGTTAGCTCCGTCATGAATTTCTATACTACCTCTGTCCTAATAGGAAAGTTTCTTGTGCACGAAATGTAGAAATCTGATTTGATGCAATCAAAGTTAGTTGTGCAATCAGTGACGCCGTTTCAAAAGGTATCATTTAAATCGTCTAAATTATTTCCGTAAGCTTTCCAAAAGCAACACTTTTTTCGAATATGCACCTTGCACTTTGAGTCTTCTTTACAGAACACAAACGCCTCATTTTGCGACTGCATCATTGCATAGGCCTTTGTGTCAACATGTGTTATTCATGCATTCGGTGTTCTATTGGCTGAAATATTGCCAGGTAGTTAAAGTTGTAATATCGCGCCGGTAGGGGCAACTGCCTGAAGCACAGGAAACCTTCGTATTAAGACAGAGGTAGTATAGGAATTTATGACGGAGCTACCTCTGTTGGGAGAGAATGGGATATGCATGGACTAGCAAGGATGTTTGCGATGCTGATTATTTCTTATCTTTATTCAAGCACAGGCGTTCTGATAATCTTAAACACTGTTGGTATGATTCTGTAAAAATATTCTAGTAAATGCTTATACAACTGTCAATTTAAGACACTCTTAAATGTCGAAAGATATTTGAATTGTGACATTCCTTTACATTTAAATTTGGCAACTTTCATTTAGCAGTTGAAATGGGTACATATAATAATGTTAACCATAATGAGAGATTATGAATATTTTGTAAATCGAATGGCATAGAAGTTGCTGGAGATGAGTTTAATGTTTTCTTGAAGTGTAGACGTTTCTCTGAATTAAAGTAAAGGTATTTACAGAAAAACTCAATATCATTGAAATCAGCTCCTTTCTTGCAGCGAGGTACGAGGGACAAGTTTTGATGTGATTTCAATGAGATTGATAAATACTTGCAGGATCTTAATCCCATTGTAAATTTCCCCATCGCACATGGTTATGGATTGGACAAATGAATGTATCATGGGCGTATGGCCTTTTACTGAATAAACTTGTCTGTCCGTCTGAATTGTCATTTGAAGATTTTGTCTGAGCAAATCTCCAATATCTTACAAGTCTCAACAGACCTCCAGCCGCCAGAAGAATACCATGAATATGAAAGTATTCACAGCTATACCAGTCCGAATTACAAAAGGAACAAAATCATTACCTAGAAAAATATTTTAAATACTGCTAGACTTCTCTTGCAAACAAAAACTATAAACTCATTTACATCCATCACATTTTAGACACTGTGTAAACCTTTGGGTAGAAATTATTTTAGAGCAATGTTTAGGTGAGGTAATTGTAGAATAACCAGTAAACTCACTTATAAGCACTTATCATACATGGATTTCTCTTCATAGTTTATTTCTTCAAATAAACCTCATTTTTCTCTACGGAAACTCATCATCACAAGTAGCAACCCATTTATCATTTAATGGATAAATGATATCATCGCTTTCAGATCCCAGTTAACCTGTCATTACGATTGCTAGGACTGATGCGAGGATCCATTTTGTCACCGTCGTTATTTCATTTACATATGATTGTGTTGCACTAGCTCAATCGAGAGCGATTAGGAAGTTTATATAAATGATGCACTCATTGCGTAATAGAATAATTTTCATATTGATTGGTTTCAATCAGAGGTATTTAAGCTTAAAGGTTGGTGTCATAACAACTATACTCGTGTAACAAAAGAAATGTTTATCTGCTTTAATGGTAAGGGTAAAATCTCTGAAACCTGTCTGTTTGAATAATGTCACATAATACTGTTGGAAATCTCATATTTGTGAAGGAGCCATAAGTCTCAGAACATTGTCCACGCTTAACATGTAAGTACTTTTTAAGAGAAACTTAATCAAAATAATAATATTTATTCTTAAAATCCTTTACAGTGTAAACATTTATTTTAAAAAATGAATATCATTTTATGATTATCAGTCTTCATAATTGTCTGTATTATTGAAACTTTTCTACTTTTCTCTTTACAAGTTCTCTTATAACTTGGAATGTAATGTTGGTGTGTTTTTCAGACTACGAAATAAAATTGAACTTATCAAAAATGTCAATATCACTTACTATCAAAACCAACTCAGGTGATCGTATGTTTATTAGGTCCTCTAATCCATTTTCAAAACAAATGGTTTGCTACTCAGACTTTAGCACAGCAGTCATTGTAGACTTGATATTTTCTATTAACTTATTTAAGCCAAAGAGGCCAATTTTAAACAGCTTTGAATGTATTGAAGAAGCATCACCAGGTTCTCTTGTTTTATGCTTATGTTTGATTTACGTATATAAGGCAATTTTTTCTCAGTAAAGCATTCGTGAATGTGAAATACATCAGAGTGACGTCACAGATAATCCGTTTTTGATCACATGACTTCCTATATCTAGTCCATCTTTTTATTATAGTCGTTTAGAGCGTAATTTTAAAGAATAAACTATATGTTGACGTCTGCACCAATCACGTCTTGGGATTTACTTTGGCTAAATGTTATTTTTCATTCAAAACCGAATAACGTTTCTGCTATGAAATGAAATAAACAATGATTTTGTCATTAATAAGTGTTGAAGTTTTGTCGATCCTGTGCAGGGACAATTTCTTCTGAGAAATGTTTCCTGAAGACAGAGCATGCTGACAGATCATCGAGGTTGATTGACGGGACATCTGTTGTCTACGTCTTCCCTGTCGTGTTCTAACATCATTGAATATCAGAGGACGTTTCTTGTGAGCATGTAAGTCTGGACTCAGCTGGCTCCACTCTCTAGGGATTAAACAAGTCATAAACATCCATTAGGAACTTGCTGGAAAATCCTTATCATATTGCACTCGAGATTGACAGAACATGTATATTCTGTCAAAACAACTTCGCTCAATGACACTTCACTGTGAACTATTGCTAAATATCCTAATGACGAAAGGCTGGCTTGTTTTTGTTGGGGTGTTTTTTAGTTTTACATTACAATTTTTGACTGCATTTTACTATCATAAGGTTTATATTCAGCACTATTTGATATTTGATGTCTGTTTTATATCAATAAGAGTTATCCAGCCTAGTCACTAAATATGACAGGAGATGGTTATAAGTTTCATTGTCTCCTGAACCAGGTTCCCATTTGTACTGCTGGCTGAAAAGAGGTCATCTGAAAAAGGATGTCACAATGAATTCTACATCCAATGTAAAAATGTCTCAAATGAGGAATTCACGTTTGGAATTACTCAAATACTGTCGAGGGTCTGTTAAAGCCAATCATCCACTTTCTCCAATCTGACTTTCAGATAATTAATTCATCTTTCTTCAATAACGATCAAATGAGCTATGCACCACATTATCACAAAATAGTATAACCACCCACCTGCTGTTTGCTGATGTATCTGTCACCTACTTCTCATCTCAAGACCATTAATAGCTATCTGGAGTTATTGATTTCTAGAGATATTACCTCTCCATGTAATTCCATTACCAAGTTAATGTAAGACGTGTTGTTCCCACCTGTTTTAATATGAACGTTAATCTGTCAAAAGTAACTAGAGACCTGATGTCTGGATGTCTATTCAACTAAGTTTTACCTGGTAGTGACAATCCATCCTAAGATGGTTACGTTGCTGGCAATGACATAACATGCATGTTGTAAAATCGAAAATATACAAGGGAACTTTGTCTTGATTCAAGTAAAATTTAGTCTAAAAAAGGTATAGGCGGATGTAATTAACTTTCTTTTGGGATCACTGCATACATGTATTACAACTGATTTTACTTACGCCATTGGGTATCTTAGGCTAAAGCTAAGAGAATTCATATGGATACATATGACATAGTGTAGAAGATTAAGACAACACCCTTTTTCTTATATATCTTACCATTGTCATAGAAACTTGACTTTTAAAAAAACCATATAATTAGTTCTTAGAACAGACATCTAACCACTCTGATATGAGGTAAAGTATTTTTGCGTTTTCACCAATGTATGGAGGTTGCAGGACAATTTTACTAAAGCGATTAAACATACCGAAATTGTGGGAAGAGTCATGATATCACAAACTGTAAGCAATTCATGAGAATATAACAATACACAAACAATTACCCAAACAAACAGATAACAACAAAACACACCAAGGAAGTCTAACCTTAGTTTATAATAACATTTCATAAAAGAGATAAAGAGGGTATAAAGAGATACTTTACGATAAACGACATGGCCTTCACGTATGCTCACTGCATACAAACCTACAGTAAATGGCACTGCTTTCTACTGGTGAACGCAATAATAGATCCGATCAATGATTCTAACAATCAATTGGTTGCATAACACAGTCCACCTACTTGTCGGCCTTTTATTGTTGTGCTGGTGACAACAGTTAGAATACAAATTTCAAATCTCACACGCCAGCCATTTGTAACGCAAACTGGTCCAATTGCTCTTATCGCTCATTGTCGTCAAACTGAGTACAAACAGCCACTATTAACAGTGTACTTCTGTATAAGTGATTTCACTTAAGTATCGCAAATTGGCCGAGGCTTTGACACCACTCGGGGTCGCCGGAACTTCGGACACTTTTGATAAAGAGCTCATGCAGTAATAAACATCTTCTCGGCAATCTGTTTGATATAGACCGTTCTTTTTCAGTACGTTATTTTATTCAATTAAATGGATCAGTTGTTAATTGTCGGTTAGATTTCTAATCGAACTTCTGCTGTAAGGTACAATTAACAGATACAAAAAAGAAATTGGCAAATGTTTATTTCAATGTAAATGTTGACTCTCAGTTCAGGAAATGTAGGAGGCATTAAAATATCTCATTCTGTGAGTCTACAAAGATAACCAACCAAATAGCCGGTGAGGACAATTTTTATATGTTTTTTTACATTCTTTTAATGTTTCAATTGAACAACATAAGTTTGGGAGACATGAAAATTTTTATAAATATTAAGTAGTTAATTAGCGCTATTGATGCTCCTGCGTCAAATGCCCACAAATGTTACGGTGACATCATTTTTACATAACGTTATATGTTAACGTCGCATGCGCAGGGTCAAAGAATATAAGATAGCAAAATATGCTCTGTATCATTAACATATTAAAACATGACTTACAAAAACTTAGATATCATTTTACGTGGACTTTTTTTTCGTGTTTGGAGATGTCTGAAATCATTATCGTAAGTATTTAAAGCAAGGGATGAATAGAAGAAGATTAGATGACTGCAATGCCCGCAGTTAGATCAAAACTGTCCTAACCTTGGTCGAATTGACATATGCAAATCCGTTTTCGATATTCGAAGGATACAATGTCTTAATTGTCATTACATTTGGTACAAATACTAGTATTGTCCTCTGATATAATATTAAAACACTTTGCTTTTGCCTCCTTCCTAAGCTAACAATTAGTTAGTAAACGACAAGTAGCAAACTTATACATATACAACCAGTTCTACTATTATTGTGAACATTTTCCTGATACAGAAAGTAATGGTACATTTCATATCATTATAAAAAATTAAATGTTGTTGTTGTTGTTGTTGTTGTTGTTGTTGTTGTTGACTTAACCTTGTAAATAAAAAACCAATAATTTAAGTTGAAACTGTTTAAACCATTCTTGAATATTATTGTATTTCAACGACAGAGGGTTGGAAATAGGACTTCCATTATAAATCATGGTATCTCTGTGAACTAATTAGCAACCACATATTTAAACAAGTGACAGCTAATATCGAAAGTGTGGCACTCAATCATTTAGTTCTGTGTTACTCTTCAGATATATGATACGTAACTTGAGTTTGCAAAAGTTACAAAGTGTAAATGTGATGATTTGTGATGTGAGAGAAAATACAACAATTCAATCCAAATCACTTTTTAAGGACATCTAGAAGTTACAATATTTTTTTTCTAATTTGCGCTATATTTAAGAAGCATGAGCTATTCTATTGTCTCAAAACCTAGAAAAAAGGGTCATTAAAACTTCTTAAACAGACCCTAACCTAATGTTACAAGGACTTAAATATATAATTTGTCTATTCCTCGCAGAACCTTTTGTGATAATTTGTGACTTTGAAAAAGAAATTAAAAAACTGCTAGTTTTTCACATGAAACATCTCAACGACTTTAATCTTTTGCATTTGAGTGATTGCTTTTGAAGAATACCTTGTTTGATGCTAAATTACAATAGCAACTTGTTTGACCTTTAAGTCAATATGGTCAGGTTATATCGATACGGGGATTTTTTCCCCTGAGGCAGGTAAAGCATCTGCTGGAGCAGGAATGTAAGTATGGAAGACATGGGCTACGTGTACATGTGTAGAGAGTGTAATTGATCTTTGCTACGGGCGTACATACTCACATGGACATTTATTTCTACAGTGTACTCCCTATAAATCGACATTCCTTCAGCAAGGCAAAACTGTTTAAGAGTGCTGTCCGATTGGAGAAACCTTTCATGTGTTCGACACTAATTTGGGACCAACTAATACAGGTAAACTCGTGCATTGGAATATATGATGATGTTATGTAAATTAAACTATATTCATCTTACAGAATAGTGTGAATGACATAACATGCCAATACTACAGAAAGTGGTTACGGTCTCTTATTACCAATAAATTTATAATACAATAGATTAGTGAAAGCCCCCCATCAATACAGGTAAACTCGTGCATTGGAATATGATATGTGGATGTTATGTAAGACTAGTGAGAATCAGATAACATGCCAGTATTGTGGATATTGTAAATGGTCTCTGCCATCAGTAACAATGGATGAGTGAACGAATCCTTCAATAAGAATTTACTTTTCATTGAAAAACGATGAGTGAAATTATAAAATGAAAATTATATCATTAACTCCTGACGTAAGGTAACAGCATAGAAAAAATGAAACAAACAGATAACTGTCATTGGGGTTGTTGAAAAGGTCGCCATCATATCTTATGACTATACAAAATAGGAGAGGATTTACGTTCCTTACAAGACATTTGAGCTTGTCTGGTATTAACAAGATAAGTTTTTGAGTAGTTAATGTTAGTGACATTTAAAGACTAATCTTTCGTGCACATATGATGTTCAACTTTGACCTTAGGATAAAAATTGTATGAGCGGAGATAAATATCTATCTATCAACCCATGGACACATACCTCTAAGGCAAGTGTGTATGGCATGAAACACGATATACCACTGTTAAAGGACTAGAGACGATAGAATGTAATCATTATTTTGCTGTGGGTCCCACATTTTGTAACAGCTAATCTCGGCGGCGATTCATTTATACATAACGGTGGATCCACGGGCATCAGCGTCAAGACATGTTCAGCTACTTTGACTCTATCACGAAGGTTGTAACCGGCAGAGTGCGATTGGCCGACTAACAATGTGAAATTACTTTTTACTGTTTGATGTTTGTAGAAATACACACTGTCATTGTTGTTTCTGAACAAATATGACTGAATGATGCAAAAGATGAAAGAATCACTTAGCCTCTGTTCAGGATAATGAGAAAGGGTGAATCAAGTATTGGGCGGACTGATTGATGGAATAACGGACTGAATGATGGACAGACAGACAGACAGACAGTATTATTTTATTAAAGTGTCACATGATATGTTACAGTTAAAATGTCAATTGTAATAGCATAAAATATAACATATCACCCAGCCATATTTTTGGCTTACGAGACACTATTAAGACTGATATATATATACATTGTATATATATATATATATATATATATATATATATATATATATATATATATATATATATATATATATATATATATATATATATATATATATATAAAATGTAAGAAGTATCAATCGTGGAGAAGCATATATGAAAGTATTAAAAAATACAGAGAAGATGTAAATCAACTTTCAAAATCATGACTTTATCTTTTTTCCAATATGCATATTTCTGCTTCTTCATTCGAAGCTTCTTCAGGGAATGTATGCTTGAAGCACAGCAGCAGTCTTATATAGTCTTCAGTGTATCTAAGTAACAACACAATGCAACACAAACAGCAAAATAATCAACAATCGTCCTGGTGAGTTATCCCCTCTTAAATCTAATAGGTTTGAATTGGCAGTGATAGGATTAGGGATTTATGACGCTGTACATGTTCAATGAAGGAGAAAATTTTGAAATGAAGTACTGTTCCTTTGTTAGCAATTGGGATGTAATGTCACCTCCATTATTGAATATTTCGTAAAAAGGAAATATTTTAAAAGCACCATGCATTACTGCATTGAGATATGTGTTTACTAACTTTTAAGTGTCTTAAATTATCATCTCTATTTGTTGTTTGTGAACTGTTACTCTGTTTTGCAAGTTGTTCGTTTGTCCAATGTATGTTAGACCACACTTTTCACAAGAAATGACAAAATAACACAGAGGTAAAATATGTCAAGAATGAAATTGTCTCCGGCGGAACATACTATTAATAGTGTCAGCTAAAAGTTTAAGAGCTTTGGTTTCAGTTGTATTCATAAGTACATTAAATTTCAGGTAAACACTTTCGTCAGAATTAAAACTAGTACTATTCAGAAGGGTACGTTTAAGATCATGGTAAAAGTCACAGTTAAAAAGAAAATGTGCTTCAGACTCAAAAGCATCACAAAACGGGCACAATCTATGATTTACGGGTGTGGGGGGTTTGCAATATCGTCCTGTCTCTATGTGAAGGGGTAAAACACCACAACGTAACTTAGTAAGGTTACTACGCCTATTTCTGGACATAATATTACTGACATAAAGTTCTGGTCTACAGTCCTTCTTAAACAACCTGTAAGTACGTAATTTATTACCGTTTACCCTGTCTACGTCATTCCAGAGTTCTGAGAACCACCTTTCCTCGTCTAATCTACAAAGGGATTGCTTAATAACTGTTAATTTACTATTCAATGAAGAACCTTGCTCCAACAGCGTATCGTGTAACCTCAACTGTTTACTCAACTTCACCAAATTAAAAGCCATTGAACCCTTTCGATTGAGAGACCACCGAAACACCTTTTTGAGGAGCCTATCATCTGATATATGATAAAGCTTTACGAAACAACGAAAACTCTCAATGCACTGTTTAGTGAGACAAGTCTTCCAACTTAGCTCGTCATGCACTGCACAGTTAGAGGTATTACGGGGAACACTCAAGAAAAAACGACCAGCTGTGTTTTGAATATTACTAATTTCACGATGTCCATATAGTCCCCAGATTGGTGCACAGTAGAGTAGGATTGGCTGTACTGTTGTCTCATATAGCTTCGTAAACACCTTGTATGCCATATCTCCACACTGCCTGTATTTGGTGATAAGATATGAAAGCGCACGACTCGCACTTTTAGCAATCTCCCTAACCGTGAACTTCATATTCAGGTGTTCGTCGAGCCACAAGCCAAGATACTTATAACATTCACTGTGGATTAGAACCATATTGCAACACATGAACTGATAATTAGATCTATTAGTGTTATTTCTCCTGAAATGCACAATTCTAGTCTTATCTGCGTTGATATTAAGGCGCCATTTGAAACACCAGCGAGTCACCACGTCTAGCATACTCTGTAGTTTGTCTTCACTCGGGGCGAGGAGGACAATATCGTCTGCATACAGCAATATAGGAACACAGACCTCATCAACAAATATACCGTCCTTGAGGTTCATAATTTCATCTGCGAGATCGTTTATATAAATTGAAAAAAGAGCGGGGGACAGTGTACAGCCTTGTCGCACCCCTGTGGACACTTGGAAGAATGACGTCATATGGTTGTTGACCCGTACTGCGCTAGAGGTGTTTTGGTAGAGGGATTGTATGGTAGTAAACATCTTCCCGTTTATTCCCACACGGAGCATCTTCAGCCATAGGCAGTCCCTATCGACATTATCAAATGCTTTTCGAAGATCTATAAAACAGGTAAAAGTTGATTGTTTGCAGTCCAATCTTGCTTTCAGCAGCGTATATAAAGTGTATATATGATCGAAACAACTTCGTTTTTTCCGGAATCCGTTTTGAGAGTCTGATAGAATGGTGCTTGAATCCAGCCATGATGAGAGACGTTGATTAAGGATATCACAATAAATCTTGCATGGAACAGGTATGAGTGAAATCCCTCTATACGTACAGGGTGAACGTATGTCAGTGTCATTTTTAACAATAGGATTGATAATCGACTTTTTCCATAAACTTGGAGTGATACCACTATCAAAGCACTTGCTGAAAAGGTTGAACAGTATTTCAATACAGGCGTCATTCTTCAGGACTTCGGCTTTAATGCAATCTACACCCTCGGCTTTACCGTTTTTCGCCCGGAGAATAGCTCTGCGCACTTCTTCACGTGAGATCGGTGCATTGAGAACGCTGTCCTCGTGCTGCACAGCGCCACTACTAGCTAACAGTTCCACCTCACGCTTCATGTCAGCAAGATAACGGTTGTCAGTTTTGTCATCATCTAGACCGGAATACAGTCTCTTAAAGGCTCCTTCCCAAATGTTCAGCACAGACTGTACGTCACTCACCACAGTACCGTCTTCTAGTTTCACTTCCAGGGGAACCTTCTGTTTCCTTTCATTAACGATGCCAATGTTACCAATTAACTTCCAGAAGTTTGTATCAGCTTGATTGAGTTTATCCAATAAATTATGTTGTTTTTGCTTTTGATATTGTCTCTTTAACTTTCGGTTTAAACGTCAAACTTTTTTCTTTCTTCACAGTACTTCTGCTTTAGCTTTGCCTTTACATTCATACAAGCTTTGCTGATGGATTAACGCACGGATTTATGGATTAATGGACGGCCGACAGACGACGTATACCCAACAACAACTGTATGTTGGATGTATATGAACGGTTATTTATGCACTTAGCTTTTCATATAGCATGTTTACAATCATAAAAGTCAGTAGTAATAATATGGATATTTACATGACACCTATATGAATGATAATTTCATTTTTATAGATATATTGATTTCAAGAGAAAATAGTTCAAGAGGTTGAGAAAAACGTTACTCAACATGTAAGATGTTATTTTACACGTTTTATATGGAGAGATGTAATTTCAAAAAGAGACTACAAAACAGTGGATCGAAAATGCGAGAAGGGAGGAATACATGATAAGGGCGATAAATAAAGCTGAAATGAAAAGACGAGAAATCCATGAATTTCCCATCTATACTCGGTTGTCAAATACAAAAAAATATAACCAATGAGAGATATAAGTTTCATGCATAAAAAAAATCTCTGGATAAATCCTAAAAGTTTCATTCCTTTTACAGAAAAAATCTGAAATTTTGCCATTATCATATCATCGATGAAACACAAGGGAAATGTATTATGATTATTGATATCACCCTGAAATAACAGAATGAAAAAAAATGGATTTTTAATGCTGAAAAAAAATACACACGAAACATGATGAGGATAGTCCTGACAAATCTGGAGGAATATCTTTTTAAGTGCTTTAACATCCTTTTCGTTTTTATGAACATCTGATTTTGTTGTCTCATGTTTCTCTTGGATAATGTTCTACTATTATAAAGGCTTTGAATAGAAGAAAAAACGACGTGTTAATTTTGATGACCTGCTATAAACACTGTTTATTTTTGACATTTTTCTTTTGATTATTTACCATTAGTAACAATACACAAATACACAAGAGCATGATGACGTCATTAGATAGTCTCCACTTGACTAGAGCTCATCATCTGGTTCTGCGGTCGTCATACACGATACAAGGGATAATTGTCTTAACGTGATCTTATTGTATCAATATTTACGTTTGCATGGTAACAACATAATGGCTGTACTGATGGCCTTATGTTATGGTGAAAGATGGCGACGATCTGAGATAAGCAAATGTGCACAAAACGGTTCAAAGTGTTTAGGAGAATAGATATATCTATATCCGGGTCACCAAATTGATGTGATATAATAAGTCTTAGAAGGGCTATTTAGAAGTGATATAGGTATATAAGTAGACAGGATTTTCTTGATAACAACTTCTTTATTGTGAAATTCATGACGTTTCGGAGTGTATATATTCTTACTCCTTCTAATAATGATACAACTCAAACTACTTCACCTTTAAATTATTGTTATATAAACAAACAACTCATTATGGGATGCTTGGAGGCATATTTGAAACTTTTACAATTCACTGACATTTGGTGTAACATGACCGTTAGTTTATCATTTTAAGAGTGAACTCTCATCTAGCGTACCGATTTCTGAGTTGAAAGGATTTAATGAGTGTTCCATTTTTGTAAGAGATATATGAAGATCAAAAGAAAAGTGAGTTCAAGGCTTATTTTGTTTTTGTAACAGCGTACATACAGAACCGTACATTGTCATTCATAAATTCGGATTATAGTATTCATTTTGTTGTTTAAAACTAAGATAAACATGTGTAACTCGTTGGCAAACATCAAAGTCCTCGTGAATAAAAATCCCCATTGTGGCAGTGACGCGATCTTTGTGAAGTCAAATTGCTTGACCTCTATGACGTAATGCCAAAGGAACAGAATTCGAAGGAAATGGTAGCAAACTAAGGTGTCAAAGTGGGCCAAAGTTCGTGAGTTTAAATATTTTGATAACATAAAAACTAATTGAGAACTGAGGATAATTTGTGATGTCCACATGTTAACACATTTTTAAAAATATATGGCATCTGTCTAATATTAGTAAGGCTCAGATATCAAGTCAATCAGAACATTGAAATCTTTAGTTGGTCCGAATGAAGTCAACATGATGTGTCATTTCGCGGTGATTCGTCGTGGCTAATTTGTGGGTATTCACTCCCATTCAACGTAGGGACATCCTTTAAATCAGCCAGTCAGAATCAAGAGTTCATCCATGTCATGTTACATTGTCCATCTACCTTCAATGTCTATAGTTTTGTTTGTATTAAGTGGGTTAGTAACAAAAAACAAATTTCTTTTTAAGTAATATCATCTTCTTAAACTCAATATGATTTCAAATCAAAGTCGCTTTGGCTCATTTGATCCAAATGATTTATTCATTTAATAAAATGCTTTGCACAGATGAATGTATATTATCCTCTATTCGTCCTCACACTCTTAACTAAAGTGAATTTGACATAATTGTAGATGTAGCTCAGTGGAGAACAAAGTGTACCTTTAAGGCATGCAGGCATGTGAATGTGTCTGTGTCAACACATACCTCAGATTGAGTGCAGTTACTCGATGTAATCTGGCCTCGTCCAAAGAATCATGGATATTGATTTATAATAAGGCTCAACCTTACACCAAAGAGTAGACGAAACAGACATATTTCATACACTTATCCATACTTCATTCCAAAGAAACACTTCCTTACTTTCCATAAAACAGTTTCACAGGTGTTTTTTTTATAGTTTATCTAATCTAAAACAAGATGGAATAAACTTTTATAAGTATTTAAGCCTACAAAATGCATATAAGATTATCAGCTTGAAATATACAAAACCTATTCACTATTAATTCTTACAAAATTGTTTTCTTCTTGGACGTGAATGGACGAAATTGGCAGAAGACCTAATTTATCAAGATACATAACTGTTCGACATGGGAGGGCCAAACGATTTTGCTATTATGCAAAGATATATCCAAAATTGTCCTCTCGAACCTAGAAAAACTGCATGTGGGACAACATATTTATGTATGTTCTCGTAAATCACGTTTTCACCTCTTGTCCCAGAAAAATTTCAGAAAGATTTGACACCTGGCGTCATATAATGCACATGTTTCAATGACTATAATTGGTGGTGGTGAAGTTTGACTGCAATATAACTCGACCCAATCAAGTTCAGGGGTTAGCATGTAGATTCATTGAGGAGTGAAGGTATTTAGAAGCCTGGCATTCGGACATACACAATATCCTGGCGGAAATGACACTAACGATTTAGTGATTCTACCAGTGATGTTGGTCTCAATAAGAGATAGATACTGCAATTTTTCACGCTTGTTGCCTGCTTTCAGTCACATGTGGATGTTTGCAAACGTTCTGCAGGAAATGTAATTAAACTGATAGGCATGAACAGGGGTTTTCTATCAACAGATATATTGATTGCTCTTCACTAATTGAGAGCTTGCTCCGTTTACCAGTTGATGCTAAGTATTTTTGTTATGGGCCTTTAGGTTGAAGAAATTATACGTGTTGGATTTGTCATCAGTCCACACGAAACCTGGGTCTGTCAAATGTCGTCTGTCTTTCTCTCACTATATTCTTATTATCATCTTTCTCTTTGTTAACTACATAAATTTTGGAATTAACTTTTCATTTTTGTGTGATGTATCTTTATATTTACATTTTCAGAAGGATATATAACGTTTCAATATCGTGTGTAAGCACTGTCTATATGAGACGAATTCACTAGTGTGGATTACTTGTACCCAACCCTACATTTTGAATAAGCATGTTTAAATCAATACCTTTCCATATCCCTCCCTTTAATGATCTGTCAACTCTTTTTTGGATGGTAGCACATCATTAAATGGACAAGCGTTTTCCACGCCTATAGATTCTTACAAACTTTTCAATCTGTCGACGTTGTTTTATTTGAATTTAAAAGACTTTCACGTCCATATTTTATGAGGATTGATTAGGAAACTTACGACACTATACCGTCATTTCTTCGATTACCATAATTTTTGTATTTGATTATTTTTCTTAGCCCTATAATTATATTCAAGTGTACCTTTGGTTCCTTTTGTTTATTGGTAAATTATTTATAGTATTTACATAAAATGTCAAATCTAAGAAAAACGTTACATAAATCGCCCCAAACATTTGTGTTCTGGTATTTTATTCAATTCTGACATTCTTAGACTTCGAAAACATCTCAATGATTTCTATTACCTTTAATTGCTTTAACCAGTACGCAAAGTCACTTTTAATCTGAATATATTGATACATGATGTATGATGGTATTCGTACAGGTGCGTGAACTGAAATTTCATACTTCAGCTATCAACACAGTATTTGTATACCATTAATAACAAAGGATAATGCCTTGTTGTTAAAAAACAAACAAACAAACCCCGCATGGATAAAACTGAACCCAGTGGTGTGTTTATCGCCTTTATAAGCTCCTATTTCATTGAATAATCAAGAGGAAGAAAATGCCTTTTATAGCTAGAAGATCAGATCAGATTATCTAGAGGTTTATTTCTGTTAAGACGAGTCGTGTTGTTGCTTGAATGCAATGTCTTTTATGTCTATGAGATCAATATCTTCTGATCTAAAAGATCAGATTTGGTTACACATTTTATTACAATTACTCTTGTTCAAAGCACAGATCCATTATAAAGGCAGTACACATTATGCATTGCTACAAAATTGATACTATAGAATCATAGAAGCACAAGATTGAAACGACCTCTACCATACATACGGATAATTTCGTCAACAGTTTCAAGCTAGATTATTCTAATGAACATAGATGATCAAATTTTCACATGGTAAGGAAATTTAGAGAGTAATTATCAGCAGACTATTGTAGGCTTATAGACCATGGGATATGCAGATTCATTACTGCTGCTTAGAACCAACTATTTATGTATGTGGGAAGAAACGAGTTCTAAGGCGTTTGATACTGTCCGCACATGCTTTGGAAAGACTGCAGAACACAATGACTACACCTGTATAAAGTTACAATTCAAAAACACTCTAACAATTATCTCTAAATAACTTCATACGCAGCATGAGTACATTAGGGACAATATTTTCATTCCTGTTTAGACTCAGGTTACAATCATCTCAACATGTTCAAGACTTATCAAGAGCTGTGTCTGCGCTACCAGACAGAAATAACTCGATGTTTTAAATGTTATCTATGCACAGTACGAACAGAATCCTGAGGTATAAATCTATTATCTAAAAATCATTCAAGAATTCTTATCAATATCTATCCTAATGTGGTTTCTTCTTGGCTGGAAACCCACCATGAGGATATATCAATAAGAAGTACCAGCCGTTACACCTTGTTACACCTACAATCATTCAAACAACACGATTTCATTGCTTGGAATTGTACTATTTCTAACATATAATGCAGGAGACAGAAGGAAACACAGCATACAAGATGCGTTTTTGAATTGATCTTATTTCCCCCAAAATATTTAATGTTTGCTAAAGTGTCATCCTGAAGAAACGAAGATACATGATATGTGCAAGAGATGAAGTACGTCTCAAATTCATTTCGTTGACCTTAATCAAGTGCTAGCAATGTAGTTAGAAACTGTACACTGGCCATTACTCCCGAGGGAATTTGCAGTAATAATTTCACTCTGCTATCTGAGATGTGGCTTGTATTCAATGATAGAGTCTTCTGACAGGTTTCACGCTTATCGCTTTCTGTCAGTCACATGTGAATGTTTACAAACGTTCTGCAGAGAAAAGTAATTAATTGATAAGAACAAATAGTATTACGATTTTCTTTTAACTAAATGAAGTGGAAGGTTTTTATCTGACAAACTACTTTAACATCATACACATCTTCAACAAACAAACCACAACAATCGTGGTGCCTTTTCTAGAAACTACCTTTGATTGCTAGAAGAGGAATCCTAAAATAGGGACCCAAATGGTACAATAATCCCATCGCTTCATATGTAAACCTTAAAGACCTTTATGACGGTTTGCTCTTTGCTACTGAAATCCGATGATTTCCTATTTATACTATAGGTTCTCAAACACAAAAATATACAATCGATGAAAGATATAAGATTAAGGCTATAAAACCTCTGGATTAATTTTAAACGTTTCATACTTCTTACAGACATGATTCAGAATTTTGATGGAACGATGGCACTTTTGAAACTCAAGTAAAATGTATGATATTTTTGCTGCTTGAAAACCTGTCCCTAACATAAAACTAAAAGAGTAATATACCACAATTTTTCATGAACGAAAATTTACTGATCAAAGCTGACGTTCAAAAAGGTTAAATGAAACAAAATGAGTATTCTTACGACAAATTTGGATGGATGTCTTCCTTTTCTAAAAGTGATTAACAACCTTGTACTGATCTTAACTTGGTTGTTTTTAATAAAATCTGTTGTTGGTGTTGTCTTATGTCTCTCGAACAATGTTTTCACATTGATAAAGCCTATAATAAGTAGTCTACAATGACTATTGTCACCTCGATGACCTATGTTTCCTTTAGGTGATGTTCATTTTTTTGTTTTCTCTATGATTATTTGTCAATAGTAAAAATACACAAGAGCAAGTTGAGGAGAGATTATTAAACCATCTTCACATACTGACTGAAGCTAATCAACTGTTACACGTTACATTCGATACAAAGTATAATTGTCTTAACATCATATTTTGTCAATATTTACCCTTGTGTGGCAACAAAGAAATGGTCCAAAATGAAATGTGAATAGAAATGTAAAAAAACATCGACTATAACACCCATTAAATCGAAACGGTTATTTTTAACAGTTCTTACTCTCTACAGTTTGGTTGTTGAAGGTTGAGGAGTAAAAAACAGAACACCAAAGTTCATTGTAAGTAATATGGTTTGTAATACACTCATAAATAACTTCAAATCAAAATCGCTTTGATACAAAGTACTTACTCGTTTGATAAAACTCGTTTTGCATAGATGATCTTTTTGTATCCTGTATTTCTACTATTTTGTCCAATTTGACATGTAATGATATATATATTTATTTGATTGAAGAACAAAGTCTACTTTCAAGGCATGTAAACATGAGTATTATTAAACTGGAGGTGTTTGTATCAACACAGACCTCCAAGTGAGGGGACAGCGGTGGGTAATTATTCTCTGTTGTCTGGTATAGTACAAAAGAATCAGGGATATCGATTTATGATTAGACGTGGAAATACACAGAGGGTAGACAAAACAAACATATTTTATACATTTATTCATGATTCAATAAAAAGTGACATTTTCTGATTTTCCATCAAACAATGTTAGTTTTCTCTTTTTAAACAAGATGGAACAAACATGAATAACATTTTAAGTCTACTAACTAAAAGGAACTTGAAGGATACAAAACATATTTACTGTTTTCAACGAACAAAACTGTTTTATTAATAGTCATAATTCTAGTGGTGATTAGGGAACTAGCATTTTCAGATTTTCCAACTACCTGGTTTACCTTCAAAACATTATGCTACCTTTAATCATAAGCAATCAGATATACGAACAGCGGATTGCCATCTTAAAAGTGGCTCGCTATGATCACCAGTTAACGTGTTTCTTCCATTGACTGTAACAAAGGGGTATTTGTGAAGTTTCAATGACTGTAACCAAGTGGTGTTAAGAAAGTTTCAAAGCTGGACATGTGGACACACCCAGTACTTGCAACATATACAGTAGATTCAGTGGTTTGAAGGTATTAAAAACCTGACATTCGTCCACACACACAATATCCTGGCGGAAATGACACTAACGATTTATTGAATCTACCAGTGATGTGGTTTCAATCAGTGATAGATACTGCAATATTTCACGCTTGTTGCCCGCGTTCAGTCACATGTGGATGTTTATAAACGTTGTGCAGGAAATGTAATTAACCTAATAGGCATGGATTGGAATTTTCTCTTCACAGATATATTGATTGCTCTTCACTAATTAAAAGTAGAGAGTTTGCTTTGTTTACCAATTGATAAAAAGTATTTATGTTAAAGGCTTATCGGTTGTAGAAATCTATACATGTGAAATTCGTACCAGTATTAATATATATATGTAAGATATATAGTATAATATAGTTATACATGTCCATAAATGTGAATATTAATATGCTTATACAATTAAAATTCACAGCAGGAAGGAATATTAGTTAAAACGAAGTTCCATCTAAGTCAAAGGGTCCACACGCAAAATGCTTTCGTCTTTCTCTCATTATATCCTTAACTCTAGATAAAGTTTGGAGTATACTCTTTTTTGACTGTAATTTTAAAAATATGTGTACATTTAAATTTACATAGGTGTATACAACGTTTCAATATCATGTGTAAGCACTGCGTGTGAGAGGGTTTCAATGATTTGGAACACTTGTACCCAATCCTTTATTTTGACAGAGCATCCCTTTACTGGTTTGTCTACTCAGTCACTCTTTTACGATGGCGACATCCACGTGGTAAATAGTTGAAATATTGCTGACAGCTAATTAACAAAAATAACTTCTTCAAATCCAGTAATGTGTCTCTCGTACACAATAACAATAATTCATTTATAAGGCGCTGTTTCCATGCATGAGCATACTCAAAGCGCACAGTGTCAGTGACCAGGAATATGTTGACGGTAGAAAAAGATTTTTAAACTGGCTTTGGGTGATGACAAGCATGAAAGGTCTATTAGTTCCTGCGGAAAATCGTTCCATTCTGTGGCTGATGTATAAGGAAAAGAGCGATGGCCACAGTCGTAGTAGTTGGAGTTACAAAAGAGAAAGTTGTTCTGGGAGTTTGGTACTGATCCGGACATGCATTGGCAAGTCAGGGACCTTGATGCGGATCTGAACTGGAAACCAATTACACTACAGTCCAGCATCCTCTTTAGGAAGGCCCTATGTAAGACCGTATCTTGAACCTTTTCAAAAGATATTTTCTTGCGTGATAAAAAGAGAGAATTAATACACCAAAAATATTCTTTCTTGGCGATATAACGTCAAAGAACAGAAGCACATAACATGTATAGATTACGTTCTTTATCAAAACATCGAAGTACTTTTCCATTTTGAAAATGATTCACGTGTTTCAAACTTACTTCTGATTCCAAGTTAATGGTGAATTAATTCAAGATTCATGGGCCTTCAATATTTCATTTAAATGTAGCCTATCAAATGAAATGAATATTTATCAATATTTCTATTTGTTTAATTAATGTAAAGTCTGATTTACGTATCCAGCTTTTTACCAGCATGAAATTCTGGAAGCAAAAGTTGCTTCAAGTATGGCTTCAATGTTGAAAATATCTCTCAAGTGATTTAAAGTAGCAATCCCTTGATAATTGGCAAGTTTCCCTTTCCTATGACTTCCAATCCCTGTTATATATCCAGGTAAATTTACTTCTTGAAGATTCATCTCCATATTGTTACTCTTCAAAACGGATTAGCTTTATAATGATACATTTTAGCCGCAGTCTGTACTCGACCATATGGCACCATCGATTAAGTTTGGCATACGTGACTAAAACAGATCACGGAGTACCTGTGGTCTAAGCAATCAAGGAACAACACTGATCCCCTGGCTCTCTCCACAGTGAAACATGAAGACAAGAAACAGGAGTTACAGGTTAACAAGAGCCGTGGCAATGTTGTTGGGAGGCAGACATAGTTACAATGAGAAAATATACAAACAGAATAGATATTTACGGTGAAGTTAATATTTTCGAGCATTTGAAAGTTGAAAATTGTATTCATGTTTCAAAAAACCTTTTGATGAAACGTGGCAGCAGCACTTTTTAAAAATTAATGAAGTGATCTCATGAAAACGAACGTTAATGTTTCAAATTGCCACTGGATCTTTTAATGAAAAAAGCACGTGAATTTGTGTCCCAACCTGAATTGACTCAAAGGTGCTCACTTACACAAAAAATGGCCGCCAGTGGTTTTTGCTTGATTCTTAATTATTCCCTCTGCGACCATGTTAATTTGAAAGCCGCTAGTTAAAGTCAGAACATGTTAATTATATGAATGACCTGTCGCTCATATTCACACGAGTTATACCTTAGTAAGCTAATAGTACACAGTAATGTAGCAGTAATGTAGCAACATTCTTGATATTCACAACGGTAATTAGGATTAACAATTGTTTTATGAGACAAAAAAAAAACGTATGATATTGAATTTTCACTACACATATGCAGATCCATTCTTCTTTAAGGCAAAGGTTTATCGTACCCCACAATATCCCGTAACAATTTTGGCAGGTCATTAAAGTGACCAGGGGTCGAAATTCCGAAAACACTTATTTTTATTTTTCTCCATAAAATCCTTTTAAACTTATGAACTTATTTAAAAATTAGTTACGTTTGTTTCTTAGCACAAAGTCAATGTGATTATCTTGGTATTTGCAAAGTGACCAGAAAATGCCAAAGTGAGATCAAGAATGGCTATTTCACACATGGAGAGTGGGTGATCCATTGTCAGTCTTGCTGAAGGTATTCTATTGACGTTGAAACGAAACCCAAATTACACTATGCACTATGATTCAGTGGTATGTGAACAAACTTTCGGTATGCAGCTGTACGATAATACGGGTTCATTACAGTTTGTAACAAAGAAATAAGCCTCCTTCCTCCAAACCGTGATTACATGTACATAAAAGACAATAGTGACTTTCTTGTTCCATAGAAGTTTTTATTTCTCATTTATCATTGAGCTTAACAAAACCAAACAATACTTTAGAAACTTTCTTCTAAAATGATATGTTAATTATAAATGGATTTTTTCCCGGTTGAAGTAACGATTTAAGGACCTGTAATATTCATTTTGTGAGGTTGAATTTGATTTCAAATTGTTTTTATGGCCAAACATTTATATATCTATTGATTTTAGACGCAACTCACTGATAAATCATTCCTAATTTTCCCTCATAACCATATGAACCAAAACTGGTGAGAACATTAAAAACCTGAAATGTCAGTTGTCCATGTATGTTATCCAAAATCATCTAACTTTAAAAGTTAACACAGGTAGGCGTTGCTCGTGCAGGCCTCCAGGCGCAAATGGATTATAACAAGTATGAAACGAATATACACCTATTCTACTCCAAGTGCAAAAAGAACTAAATCATTATCTAGACAAGTATCATTTGTGAACTAAATTATTGCTTCTTTTCTAATGGAAACTCAAAACCATTTTGTATTCATTACATTTAGACATCGTCCAAAGGTTTGGGTAGAATATATTAGTCTAGCAATGTTAAATTAATGGTAGAATAATCTGTAATCTCACCTTATGCACGTTTTATACTTGGATTTCTCCTCATAGTTACAGAAAACCAAACCTCATTTTTCTTGTCAAAAAACCCATCAAAATGATTTGCATTCCCTTTATCACTAAATGGATAAGCGGTTTCCACGCCTACAGATTCGTGTTAATGTTGTCAATCTTCCATTGTTAATATTAGGACTGATGCGAGGATGCAATCTGTTACCGCTGTTATTCATTACATTTGCATACGCTTCTATTGCACAGGCTCATCAAGTACATCAGGAAGTTTTGCAAGAATGATGCACTGATTGCTTTAGTTTATATTTGTCATGTAGATGCCTAATGATCAGACATATCTAACTTTACGGAATGATTTCATGAAAACTCGCTTCATGTAATAAATTTAAGTGATAATCGGATTTAGTATTAAAGTTAAACCTTTTTAACCTGTTAAGTTGATGAAAAGCACTAGTTTATTTGACATTGTGTTCGAAAAAAGTTACTTAATGTAGAGGTTAGGGTTAATAATGCCTACAGGGAAAAACGCCTACAAGGAACAATGCCTTCATTGATTGTTGTGACAGCGACACGCTTACCTGCACACTAGTGAACTGTTCCAATTAGTTTGGAATAATGCCTACAATAGAGCACAAGCTAACAGTTTAAGAAAGTAAGAGACACTGAGCAAGGGTTTTTAAAATAATTTGTAATATGTATGATGATATTAAGTCTTGTGTTTCTTTAGGTGGAAATGACTCTGCTTATTTTAACTGTTGTAAAGGTGTACGCCAGGGAGAAAATTTGTCACCACTTCTTTTTTCATTGTTTCTAAATGACGTTGAGTCATATCTGTCCACTAATGAATGCAATGGTGTCGAAATTGAAAATATATATGGCTTTGTTAAGATTTTTGTTTTGATGTATGCCGATGATATGTTTTTATTTGCTGAAAGCCCGGATGAGTTACAGCATAATATCAATGTTTTTCGAGATTATTGTAAAAAGTGGAAGTTGAATGTAAACATCGAAAAGACTAAAGGGGTTGCCTTTGGATCTGGAACTGCAAGGGTAAATTTTAGAAAAGTCTATTTCGGTGATATTATTTTTAAAATTTCTGATAGTTATACTTATCTTGGAATAATTTTTCTTAAGAATAGAAAATTTAATGTTGCCGTGAAAGCTTTAAGAGATCAAGGCCTGAAAGCAATGTTTTGGTTGTTATCAAAAGCAAGAAATTTACATTTACCACCAGATTGTCTATTCAAAGCATTTGATCATATGGTTGTACCGATATTATTATACAGTTGTGAAATTTGGAGCCCTTGTAATTTTGAAACACTAGAATTAGTCCATAGATTGTTTATTAAAAAGGTATTGTATTTAGGTAAAAGCACACCGACTCATATGTTATACGGCGAAACGGGACGACTGCCTTTGAGTATCAAGATTAAATAGAGAGTTTTATCCTTTTGGTGTTTTTTTAAAAACAGTAATAAACTCTCATGTAAGGTGTATTCCAAACTATTAGCAGTTAAAAATAGTTCTGAAAAAAGATCATGTATATAAATGTGTAAAAATGTTGTGACAAAAAATTTTTTAATTTTTTTTTACAAAAGTGACTATGTCACAATAAATGTATATGTTGTAAATATATCGTAGAAATATTGTGATAAAAACATGTTCTTAAATTTTTTTTAAATTGATAAATTAAATGTCAAAATATCGATGTGCTAACTTTATGGCATTTTGTTTTCATTGTTTGCCCCGGTGGAACATTCCACTTTGCTAATAGGGTGAAGGTTGTTAATCTTAGAGCCACTGGTGCATGAAGATGTTTTGATAAGACTGTAGGCATTCTTCCATGTAGGCATTAGTGAACGTCACCAATGTAGACACTATAATCGATGAGAATATCAAAAAGGAATAAAAGAACTTTGTAAAAAAACGTTTTACAGAAGTTCAAAGGTTATGAAAAATTAATATCATTATACAAACGATCCTACACATCCTTTGTAGTCCTCAGAAATCGAATCTATCACGATTGTGTAGGTTACTTCAATTATACATGTACTATGATGACCATGCATATATTACGAGCTTGAGAGTATTACATGAAATGACGAGCTCTTAGTTAGTTGAGTATTTGATTCTTTATAACCTCGGAAATTCATTAAGCCAAGAAGACAATATTCCACAAAAAATGGAATGTCTTTCTTTCTTGGAGCCATATCTAAAGGTCCAGTACTAGAAATTCAATGTGAATGGTTGCATCTGTTGCTTTAAGCATTATATCATTTGAACCCTCTAAAGGCGTCCTTCATATCGACCTTCAATAGTTTATGTCTGTGATATAATAGCGGAATTTCACGCTTCAGTGAATTCTTGGAGTAAGGTAGATACACAAGAGTGACGTCACCATTACATGTATTACCTGTTCTAGATCACCTGCTCATTTGAACAGGTATCATTGTCTGATTCACTCTTGTATCGTGTTTTCACTTCATACTTTATTGGAATGTAAAAGAAAATTTCTTCACTTTACTGTTATTTCTCTTTATCTAATATAGATATATATATATATATTGTTAGCATTTAAAGATTATGACATTAGACGGATGTTGACAAAAATCTACACTCAATTTTGTGTGTTTAATTTCCAAAGTTAAAGTCTGACATTAAACTTATAAAAAATCATAATTTCTATTTCTTTTGACTGCATCCGTCCGCAAAGTAAGTTTTATAGTGTATACATTTACACATTATTGTATTCATACGTGTACAAAAACTAATTTCACACTCCAGCTGTCAAACACAGTATTTGCATATGAATAATTACAACAGGATAACCCCTAGTACGCAAACGAACAAACCCCTCGTGAATCAAGCTTAGGTTTATTTTGTATGAAGACACAGAGTCATGTTGCTGCTTGAATGAAATGTCTTTTATTACTGCAAGGTCAATCTATTCTGGGTAACAGATCATATTCGGTTACAAATCTTATTTCATTCACTCAAGACGTAGCTTCATCATGAGGGTGGTACCGAAGCATACGCGTTAAACCAACCCTACCAACATACATCAAACGGTTAATTGTCGTCAACGGTTTCAAGGTAGTTATTCCAATGAACATAAATCTATGATCAACATTGTAAGGAAAAGTAGCGAGTAAATACCAGGCAATGGCAGTTTTGTAGGGATATGGACCGCGAATACGCAGATGCATTACTGACGTTTGGAGCCGACTATTCATGCACGTGGAAAATCTCGTTAGTTCTATGTCTATCGTCATTCGAGTCATTAAGCTTTTAGCATTGTCCGCGTATGCACGGGAACGACCGCAGCACATAATGACTACACATTTATAAAGTTAGAAACTCAATAATACTCTAACAACAATTTGTTTGATAATTCATTTGCGACGTGTATACACTAGGCACAGTATTCTTATTCGTGTTTAAAGGCAGAATAAAACCATGTCAGCATGTTCAACACTTATCAAGATCCCTGTCTTTGCCACGCGAGAAGAATTTCTCAATGTTACCATCAGAATCTAGCGAACCTTGTCCATGCACAGTAAGAACAGATTACAAAGTAGCAAGTTTGGCGAATGCTTTATTTCTTCGAATTTTCACCAATAAGCATTAGTTTATGCCAAGAAGGTGAAAACATCGCTAAGTCCTCAACCCGGGTACCCGTAGTTGTAGAGTAAATATTGAAGTATCAAGCAGAATCCACTAGTGGCCATTTTTGTGTGAACATCTTTTAATCATACAAGTAGAGAAATGGATTGGAATAGCCTAACCAATCGTATTGCGTTTGTTTTAAAACTGATTATTTTTATTAAAAACAGTGCCTTACAATTGGAAACATTTATTTTCGTTGTCGTGTTATCACTTTATTCATCTTATAACCCTAAGCCTTTTTAAGTCTATTTATTACGAGTCTTCTACTTAGCTGGAAACCCATCATATGAATTAACAAGATATGGTCATGCCACCATTCATACAGCATGCCCAGTGTCATGTAGGAGTCAGACGTTTCCTTCTATGAATGGTTATGAGTTATAACAAATATTGAATTAGATATTACTACCTTGTGTCTTCCTCGTGTTTACATCAGTCATCTATTCTAAATCATTTTCGAACATGATTGGAAGACTACCTTGTCGATATATCAACAGCAGTGTTTCAAAGAACATTGATTCAATGTTCGAACCATTAATTTAAGTATCATTTGATTTCATAGTATAAACGGTAACCAAACACACATAACAGACTTCAGCGACACAAAACATATATTTCTTTGCTGCAAAGAGTTCGCTTGTGTGTGGCTGTGTTTACAACACTGACAGTCGGGTAATTACTTGAAAGCCCCAGGGCACTAGGCAACAGAAACTCAAACTGTTAGGATGTAATGTTGGGGATCATTTTTCACTTCTTGCAATGCTTACAAGTCTTGAAATGTCGACACAGAAAACCACGTAAAGCTCGAGAGTATGAAATATCTAAAATCTGTATATCATACGTTTATAAATCGTTTACAAAGATTCGCCAAGGTAATTGAAAAGCAAATAGCTAACGAAATGTCATATATTATTGTAAAATGTAAACCCATAAATCCTTATGGTTCTGGAAACTTGATATGACAATGTTATAAATATCATATTGACAACAAATAAATCTGTCTACAGCTGAATAACACTTCATCAGAAAGCTATTTTCAGCGTGGACCATGCACCATGTCATCAACAGATACTAGTGTCTGCGGTCACGTAAGGTAATGGTGCCAGGTCGCAGATTATCATAGCTGTAAGCATGTACTGATTAATGTATAGCATGTACTGTTTCCATCAACAGGCTATGTATGCTCGTGAAAGCACTCACCTTATTAAATGGAAAACGTAAATCCAGTTCCGCCACACTGTAGCTCCGATGTTAATGTACAGTATCCTGTCTGTCTACAGTGTCTGTGTCTTCACCGGTGGATAGACAGACTGGGCGAGCGTCCTCTAAGTCAGAAGACTGCGATGATCCGGCAACAAGCTGTTTTATATCTCTCCCATGACTGGAGCTCTATCTCTGCCAGCACGTGTTGGCCGCCACTGGCTTACATTGATTGCCCACAGCGTCATGGTGCAACTCCATAGAAACCAATAGACAGCAACAGAAGCGACTTTATTTCGGACTATTTATAAATCAAATCACCCTATCGATATTCTTAATTGTTTGGTATATGGACGTAAAGCCAGAAAATGGTCGCCTCTATATTGTTCAGGTCAGTGCAGTAATGTCTTCCCTGCAAATTAGTTTGATTAGTCTTTGGTCCTGGTCGCTAATCATGCGTCCAGTGCTCGCTTGGACCCTTTAGTATCAATTATGACTGTTAAAGAGACGTCCATTTGGTGACCTGTCATATCGGCATTGATAATCAAGCAAGTTGTCACACAATTGCATGAAAATTAATTTATTGGTATGAAATCCACTATTAACACTACTCCAATGTGTCTCACGCTTAACTTCTTGAAAACTTTAAGAAATAGATCATCTTATGACACGACTCATTTAAACTTTTGTGATCTTATGTATTCAAAAAGTCGAATTTCTAGGATGATCATTGAGTCACATTATGGACGATTAAGATAGTTTTTGAAAACCGTCAATAGTTTTCTAGTCGAGTGCTCATTAGGACAGTATTTAAGATTTTATTAGGGTAATGATAAGGTGGACCCGTGTTAGAGTTAATGAAATATTGGGACGACTTACGTCATTAGAGAGCAATATCATAAGTACATGTAGGTGCTGAGATTATTGTCATCCTCGGATTTGACCTTTGCCTATCAATCAAACTGCATCTCTGTAACACGGGCACTAATTGACATTCACCAGTCTCTCTCGGCACCGCTCTTGTTCTCTGCGAATCATAACTATTGCTTCCGGGACAATAATTGGCGACGATTTCCTCGATGGATTATCGTCAGGTTCTGTGTTATCGTGAAAATCTAATTAATACATATGTGGTATTTTACATGCTCCATTATGGCTTTATCCACCTCGCCAGGCAGCTTTTCAATTTCTGAATGTGTTTTATGAATTTGATATTCAGTGAGTGGTTTTATAACAATTAATGTTATTCAGTCTCAAAGGTGATGACTTCCTATTGTAATAACCAGTTCTCTGCTTACATCTGTTGGAAATCAGAGAATTTGATTATTGAAATATAATCCATGTCCATATTCTTTCCACTTCTGTGGAAATTATTCATTCCTTTTTTAAATTATTGCCTAGCGTGTCAATAAATAGCGTCAACTTAATGGAATAGTCCAAACACAATTATCGGCTCAAAGTTAAATGGGACATTATAATAGTTCGTGAAATTGGTAAGCGTGCCATTTCAAAGACAGCCCCATCGGTGTTTTAAAGACCTTTTCAAAATGCTAGTGTTAAAAAATTTGGCCAAGCAATATTTGTAACAAAGAAGTCACGGATCTTGCAAAATATTGACTAATCATGTCTCCAAATATGTAGTATATAAGTTACTGAAATGGTAGTAACGGATGGGACACAGTAACACCAACTAAAATGTAACGTTTTATATGAAAATGCTGCACTAGCGTCGTCGTCAAGGAAAACTTGCTTAATACCTGGATAGATACCGTATAGTTCAAAGTATTTGGGTACCGGAAGATGTAATTCAATGGATAGGTGACGCTCAAGGAATGGAAAGTTCACGGTGAATGGTGGTTGCATCTGGTCCTGTACCTCGCTCTGTTGACCATTGTCACTATAGTCCAGAACACTGGACACCGTCTGCCACGTAGGTGACCCACTCTACAGTTGGATCGTTGCGTTTTTGAAAGGTGACTTCTATCTATAAACAAAGCCATGAGTTGTCCAACAATGATAATTGTTTCGCACAAAACTTTCATTGTTTTGGTTTAACCTTCTTTTTTTTTAAAAAATTGAGAACAGCCTTTACAAAACTTTTGAGCTTTTAATCTGTCATTATTGGTATTTTGCAACCTAACCGGATTGATGGCAATATGTTTTAAGCTGTAGCGTAAAAGTACAGACGTGAAATAGGTGGGTTTTTTCTTTTCATAAGAATTAATGATATCAAGAAACAAGAGAGTGTTCATAGATATCAACTTCTATCAAGTATAAGATCAGTTTTATTTATTCTATTTTCATTCAGTGTAGAAGACAAGAGATTCAATAATCCCATAAGACCACGATGGACCCAGAAAATAGTGAACAAACCTTTTTTCCATACTCATCGCCCTTAATCCTGCCCTTACCATGACATGTCTCTCAAATGTACATGGGATATATCTTGGACGAGTTTATAGGCACTGTTCACGTTTATAGACAGGTAGGTCCCAGTGACCGCGTCGGCTTAAAGGTCTCCGCTGGGGAAGTGAAGGTCGCATCCGTCATTAGGGTACAAATTAGCGACAATATATGAGGGGGGAGGGGGGAGGTGGGAGGGGTAGAGGGTAGACGCATGGACATAACTGACGAGTCGCTTGAAGTATGTATGGATCATTTTGACCATGCTCTCAATGTCTTGAAAAAACCTGTTGGTCAGAAACTTCTGGTGACATTAATGTCTTATCAAACTCCTCGAGCACTTTTATGATTAAATCTAAAACGACTACTGCACTAAAGTCACATTTACACTTACGCAAACAAACCATCTAGGCTGTGATCGTTGAATAATGACGGAGACAAAACTGGTATAATATTTATGTATCAGTTCTAGGCGTACTACGATTGCTTAATTATTAAGGATTAAAAATGCAACATGCATGAGTATTGACGTATATCATATTTTCGTACCAACACATTTGTGAAGTTCTTTTCAGCACAGTTATGAGACGTGAGAGGGTTCCGAAATGTTCATCTTCTCTATGTTTTTATATGTTTTGTATATTATTTGTATTTTTACATGTTTCTTGAACCCGATACGGGAACTCGATACGTGAAACCAATGAAAGTGAAGCAGTTACGTAAAGCCGTAAGGGTAAACCGTTACATGAACCCGATACTTGAAGCCGTAAGGATAAGCCGTTACGTGAACCCGATACGTGAAGCCGTTCCATGCTACGTGAACACAAACCCAATATAGATCTTTACAGCTACTTACAGACCAGACAAGAGACTGAATGAAATCAGCGGGTATTGAAGTAAGTGTGTACTTGTATCCGTCTGTGGCTATGTGCCACCAGGGTCACAACGGATATGAAACGTTTAGGGAATCTCAGGGATTTCTCCAGACAGAGTTAATGTGAACCTTGATGTCTTGATGTCAGTCTGACGTATGTTATATCTGAGAATATAAGTAATGGAACTGTAAATACAGTGTTGTACTTTTGGAACATACGCCTTAATTATAGCTACGACAATAAAATGGGTTTATCGACACATATCATCTACAACTTACTAACATTATCGGACATGCCACCAGCATGAATTCAACATATTTCCATGGAAATCTGGCTTAAAAATATGATGCAATGTGATGATTGTTCCAGTTTATAGAAGCAGACACACACCTGGATAAATGCCACAATACATACAGTGAATGTCAATTCAAGTGGTTTGAGGTTAGAAACAGTCACCCTAATATTCTTTGCGCAATAATAGTGTGCGAACGCGCACATGTGAAAAATACGTCTCGAACTAAAAGTACTAACAAACACTCGACCATACCGTTCATCAAATTGTAAGGTGAGCCACTGTCATATTAGGAACAAAAATAATCAAAAGTTATCATTGAGTTCCGCAATGTAAACCACGTTGGTGACTTTCAGTATTGTCCTAAGTAAACATGTTAAGGTACAAATATCTGTACGGCAACTGTAACGTCCTGTGTCGTATGGACATATATCTGTACGGCAACTATACCGTTCTGTGTTGTATGTACTTATATCTGTACGGCAACTATACCGTTCTGTGTTGTATGTACATATATCTGTACGGCAACTGTACCGTTCTGTGTTGTACGTACATATATATGTACAGCAACTGTACCGTTCTGTGTTGTATATAGATATCTGTACGGCAACTGTATCGTCCTGTGTTGTATATAGATAGCTGTACGGCAACTGTACCGCCCTGTGTTGTATAAAGATAGCTGTACGGCAACTATACCGTCCTGTGTTGTATATAGATAGCTGTACGGCAACCGTACCGCCCATTGTTATATTTACATATGTCGTGTGTTAGATATGTACATATATACGGCAACTGTACCGTCCTGTGTTGTATAAAGTTAGCTGTACGGCAACTGTACCGCCCATTGTTATATGTACACATGTCGTGTGTTAGATATGTACATATATACGGCAACTGTACCGTCCTGTGTTGTATATAGATATCTGTACGGCAACTGTACCGTTCTGTGTTTTATGTACATATATATGTACGGCAACTGTACCGTCCTGTGTTGTATATAGATAGCTGTACGGCAACTGTACCGCCCATTGTTATATGTACATATGTCGTGTGTTAGATATGTACATATATACGGCAACTGTACCGTCCTGTTTTGTATATAGATATCTGTACGGCAACTGTACCGTCCTGTGTTGTATATAGATATCTGTACGGCAACTGTACCGTTCTGTGTTTTATGTACATTTATATGTACGGTAACTGTACCGTTCTGTGTTGCGTGTACGTATATCTGTACGGCAACTGTACCGTTCTGTGTTGTATGTAAAATTGTATCTGTACGGCAACTGTACCTTCCTGTGTTATATGTAATTGTATCTGTACGGCAACTGTACCGTTCCGTGTTTTATGTACATATATATGTACGGCAACTGTACCGGCCTGTGTTGTATGTACATATATCTGTACGGCAACTGTACCGTTCTGTGATGTATGTGCATATATCTGTACGGCAACTGTACCGTCCCGTGTTGTATGTACATGTCCATTAAGCCAATCAAAAGGTCGAAAATTACAATGACCTCTCCAATTTGCTAAGCTGAAACAAAAGTTCGCTTGACGATTTACAACCTTTTAAGTGCATGTTACTGCTTTCTGTAATTATAACGCAAAGACAAGGTTTGACAGGGCAATAACATGCACGAGAAGACATCGAACACTGTCTACCAGATCGTTTATCTAACTGCCCTGGAATATAGAGAGCTGGAAAAGAAATGTAATTGTTTTCTTAAAGCATTTCTTATGTCTACATGGACATAAAAGCACCAGAATACATTTGGCGTTGCATCTACACATTTTGCCCTTTTCAGATTAGTCGATAATATCAGAAATAATTTGACAGGGTTCCCATGTGTATGTGTTCTGGAATAAGACGCAGTATTCATCATTAGATTGCATTCCTCTGCCTAATTTTCACATTACGCTATCATTCTGGAGTTACAGTCATTCAAGTGTAAAGCATATTGATATGCAAATACATCCTTTACAATATGCGAGTTCCGGCTATCTGCATTCGGTGCAGAGCGCTGTCTGTCTCAGCTGGACGACTGTATACGAGATACAGATACGGCTAACGGGAAGACGAGGAATCGAGACAGGAAATAATGATGTGCAGTTGACTGTGTGCAGCCCATTACCGTTAATGGTGATGTTGCTGTCTCGGAGAATTGTCGGTCGTTCGGGCTTTCGTCTTCTCATGGAGATCAACTGAAAAAAGGTCAATGTCCTTAAACAAGGGCTTATAGAGAAGCCTGAACCATTAGCAGGTATTATCTATCTATATATCTATGTGTCTATCTATATACCAATGTAGCTCAATTAATTTTGGGTCGTTACTTCCTTGCTTTGCGCTTAGTACACAAAGGTAGAGCAGCGCTTGAACAGGCGCTTCACTGTACCTGACGGGTGTCGAGCACACAGAAATAATTTCCCTTTTACCATGCAATGCGGATTTAAAAAAGACAGCAGCTTATATTGAATAAACAAAGTGATCTAACGAAACATGAACATAATTATTTCCAAGATAATGATTTTGAATCAACATAGGTAATTTAAAAACGAACGTATCATGGTCGCTTAAATCATGCAAATCCATTTACTTACCTCAAATGATTTAAAAGTTTAGCACAAAAATGACATGCCGTGGAGTTTGCTTGATACGTTATTTCCACTTCGGCTACGGATGGTCGTGTTGAGTAATGAAATGTTTTGACTATCTGGAATACATTTGACATAAACTGTCTATATGGGAAAATTTTTGTATATTGTTCCTTTAAAAGTTATCATTGTTAGCGCCATTTAGATTATCACATTGCTATGTGTTTGCTGCTGCTGTTATTATTACCGTTAATAAATGTTATGTTGAAATTTATTTTGCGTATCATTCTTGTGAAATAAATTTGTTAAATAACGCAATCACAAAGGGCATGATGAATAGTGATCGTTCATGCACATCAACGTTATTGGAACCTGAAACATAATATGGTGCGTCACTACGAATATATGTGTGATAGATATTATCAGCTCCTTTGATGTGCACTCAAAAGTAAGAGACCGCTGGTTAACACGGCAAGTTACCATAACAATGAACAAATATTTAAAGCACAATCAAAACGTCAAATATAATTACAGTATGTGTACAAACTGTGGATCACGCTGTTGAGAGTGCAGTTGTTACAAACAGTAGTGAAGATCTCTCATCGTCATGAACATGGTCCTAGCCCGTAGGTGTTATCATAGCTGAATAGATTGAATCAAACACTCATTTTATGTGTAATAGTGGCCCCTACCTATCATTTCGCCGTGTTCTGTCACTTACAAATTCGCCTCACGGATTACGAAATATAACGCAGATGGCCTTGACTCTGAATTCGGTTATGTTTCTTGTTTTACATCTGATATATGGGTATGAATGTCGATGGAACGGAACAGTAATTGATATTGCACCGAATTTCAATATTCCTGTAAACATAAATCCGAACCTTGAGGCCCGTTGTCAAGGTACCCAGATTCAACTCGTCGTGTTCAACTCTAGATGCTATATAGGCACAACCACAGTAACATCAGCCCGTTAACAAAGTTCAATTCCATGTCGATACATCTCATACAACTCATGTGCTAAATATGAGGGCACTCTTTGTATCAATAATATAATGTCCACAAACTTCCTGGTTCATAGTTTAAAGGCACTGAATATGTCTTGTATTTTATATTCTTCGATATTATTTGAAACGTAAATTTATGCAAAGTACATTTTCTTCAGATGGTAGAGTATGTCACTGCTCAACCGATTATCTTGCTAATCCTTAAAAAAATCAAATGTACCCAAACCGAACATAGTAGGTTTTTAAGATAACCTTGTATTGCCTTGTATTATCTTGAAATTTGTATCATTTCGCTTTTTGCTCTAAAAATCTTTCTACAATGTTTAAGGTATAAAACAGGACTGAGTTTTCTACAGGACTCGAAAAGACCTAACCACTGCGCCTTTACCGTCGTGTTTCATCGTTGTTTATACGTTATTGTAAGGTTTTACTCACGCGGTAATGTTCCCGAATAGTGGTCCATTGATTTATGCAAGACAAAAATATACCCGGTAATGGCCTGCATTTGAGTGCATCTCTAACCAGAAAAGGATTAAGGTATGCTGTTAGAAGACAATATTAATGGGGTTGGTGTTTATCTTAAACCAAGATACGTAGAGATGTAGAGATTTACGTGAGGAAGAGGACTAAGATTACTTCTAATCCCTGCATAATGATACGAACTAAATTCATTTACAAGGCTTAAGGTACATTAACGTGAGAAATCTGTTACTCGCTGTTAGAGTGGATCCCATTCCGTGTAAGCTGCCAGGCAAGATATTCAAGAGAAAACGGCAAGATACATTTATAGAATTCTACCATAGATATATATGAAATTTTAATTTCTTTCTATTCACTTAAAATTTTCACATTTGTAAAATATTTTCTCATGGAGCAGCAATTGCAAGCTAAATATATTTAACAAATCACAAAATAGTAATACAGTGGAATATGTCTCTATTGACATCTGTATCATCCGACAATCTGTCTAATCTGACATAATTTTCGGTCCCGGCAGAGCTTCCATATGGCATTGAACATTGACCAATCCGACACTCTGTCTTAACCGTCGTTTTCCCCCGGTCCCAGCGAGTGTCGGTTTAGACAGATTCCACTGTACCTTTCGTGTAATTGCAGAAATTCAGCACACATTTCTGTGATACTTTCTGTAATTCAGATATGATTTATGAAGTACATGAAATGGTCGTCTCAATTCTCATCTCGTTTCAATCAAATCAAACTTGGTGAACGCGATGAGGTCATGGTGTTATGACTTCCAACTACCATCTTCATGATGTTATTAAACTGACTGATCGCTGGATTGTGCCAAATCTGTCAAACGATTCACTTCTATAATCACTTGATCTTATTCAAGTTTTGCTTGATATAGATATTTTGCTATATAGTTGGTTAATTTAACCATTGTCAAATGAAGTAACAGCTTATCCTTCCTAACAAATTCAAATTCATCTTCTCTTGTCCACAATTTCTATCACATACACTTGTCGGTCGAGAAGAAGATATGTTGTGACTGCGAACAGAAGTTCTTACCATATAGATTCAATGAATTCATTTATTTTTCATTTATTTTAACGGAAGCTTAAACACCACAATATGTGATTGGCCGATTCCGTATATACTTACTTTTCTGTTATCACTTTATGTCTTGTGAATCTTTTACACCTTCTTATTACATTTATTACACTTATTACATTCTTATTTAATGTCCGTCGCTACCTTTTTCAGAAAGCATGTTAATACACCATCTTTGATCAAACGCTCCAATATGTATATGACTGTTAACTCTGGCATTACAGAGGAGTGCTTTTAGATAACATTGCCAATGACAATACACCCCGGGGTGGGCAGGCATCATCCTCAGCAACTACTTAGCATCATAAGACGAATATACAGCCCCTTCACAAAAGTTTTTTAATTACTTTCAAATTAAATGCAAATATCATGTTGAATGGTGTTCGTCTATTTCACAAATATGTGGGGTCTCCGCCCTGATGTCAACCATTTCAACATCACTGGGTTCAAAGGAGAAAAGCAAATTGTAAGGATAGTTATTATAATAATTGAACATAAATCCATTTAGAAATCGATCTATATTTTGGGGATAATGTCTAACCAGGAGCAACTAATCTATTGACTATCAAATAGATAATGGTCATTTCTTCTCTCATGTCTTGAACTAGATGAATATATAACATAGATAATCAAGAAAATGTTTATTTTGAAAAGTATCAAAATGATAACAGGGAAATAATCAAAACGTTTTATAACATACTGATAAAGCTCAAGAATACTCTTTCGATTAGTTGTAATCATTGATATACATCATCCATTGTCACTTACTGAAACCTACCTCCATTGATTTACACATAATACTTTCAGATATGCAGAACTGCTGCATTAATGCATTTGCATTTGAACACTAAATCTCATTTAATGTCAATCAGCCGGTCATAAATCCTATCTCGTCAGTAAGTTTTAGACAAATTGCAGATTTATCTATCTGATTATCGATCCACGAGGAAGCTCTTTCTCTAAGCACATGGTTCATAGATCTATACTGAAGGCTTCACATAAATATTTCCGCGGAGATTCCAAAATGGCCCGTAAAAACACGATGCAATCTGTTTAGATTCTATTAGAGTTTAAATCTAACTAAAATATGGATATCATACTACCCAAAATGCCGTTAAAAGACAACTTACATCAGTTTTACATCTTTCTCTGATTGAAATGATTCGCAGAGGAGTATTTTACAAGTTCGAAATGAAGTGAAGAACAGATTTTATGAATGATTGACTTTTTTTGCTTGATTATTTCGACATTTCTGTGCTACAACATCATAACAATACATTTATTATCAAAAACAAAATAAACATATCAAAAACTGTAAAGACTCTTAACATCGAAGACCGAGAATATTTTATTTATAGAAAGTCCATGAACCAGCACAGATTCGTCAAACACTGAACTACTATTTAAAGACGTCATGTTCAATGGCCAGTTTTGAGTTTCTGGATTTCAAAATGAAAAGGGGTAAAAACAAAGTTCTCTTTAACGTTGAGTTACTTTGGTTTCAGTAATCACATTTACGTGTGCTCACAAAAGGAATGGTTGGTTTCAACCTAAAAATATCTCTTAAAGCGTTGTACAAGCCTTGGAAGTTTTACAACCATTGAAAAATTAAACTTTCCAAGCTGATCTTGCCATATATACGATATATACTCATTAGTAATTTCTTAACTTAGTGGTCTATTAACGTAGAAAAGCCGAAAAGCCTATAGAGTGTCTATTGTCTTATATAACCAACACTTGATTTTTCACTACTCAGTTAGGGTTTATGCACTTTGAATGCGATGTTCAACACATATCCAAATTTAATTTTTCACTATTCAGTTAGGGTTTATGCACTTTGAATGCGATGTTCAATGACGATATCCTTGTGAAATAATTTCAAGAAAGAAAAGCTTTTTTGCCGATGAGGTTATTGTACAAACTGAAAGGTTGTCAAGAATCCTTCTTTGATGAATGTAAATTTGAATCAACATTCATTTGTTATTGCAATAAGAAGCATATGCGCTGGCGCCAGGAATATTTTGAAAAAGAAGTTTAATGCACATGGTGCGTGACCTAGAGAGAGACGAATAATTCAATATAAACAGGAGATGACCAATTATATACTTTTATACTATACACTCAATACACCCCCTTTTCCTCCCTCTCTCTCTCTCTCTCTCTCTCTCTCTCTCTCTCTCTCTCTCTCTCTCTCTCTCTCTCTCTCTCTCTCTCTCTCTCTCTCTCTCTCTCTCTCTCTCTCTCTCTCTCTCTCTTAAAAAATACACGTTCAGTCTAACGTATTACAAAATGAAAGACTGTCGAGTATCATAAAAAAAATTGATAAATGTGAATACAAATTAAAATTCAATATACACATTAACAAAGTAAACGTGATGGCGCCTAGATCATTTTATAAAGAGTTTTGATATATTAAATGCGAGGGCTTCAAAGCTTTCTATCAATCAATGAAGAGACGTACCGACGAGTTAGCCAGTGTTATGTAAGAAACGCCATTATCCTAAATGATGCTTTGACACGAAGGTTATTTGCCATTTTATTCTGTTCAATATATTCGTCCTTGACGGAGATAATTGGTATTTTGGAAAATGAGTTTCCATGGTAATTTCCCGAAAATATCCTTGTTTAAAATTGTTGAATCGATTTCTGGTAATAACTTAGCAAGCCTATGTTTATGATGACGTTAAGGACATGTTTGTATATCGATGTGCGCCGTTTCCTAGTAAATATAACAAGTCGATGCGCTTAACAAGCGCTCCTTTTTCGAGCTAGTATTTTAATTCCTGTATACGGGCTGATGATAATGAACATGAGACGTGGACATCTCTTCTTGGATCTCCATCATCAAGAAGGTATTCTTAAAAAGGATTTATGCTTGTTGGGCAAAGAACACATGTTTTACTTTCTCTATTTTTAATGGTCTATCGCTTTCAATTTTTTTTTTCTCTTTTGTTTCTTATTTAGGATAGGATAGTTGTATAACGTCCTTGTTCCTGTGGCTTCACCTCATCAAGATCATCTTTTAAACAAAATTATTATATCGTGTCAAGCCCTATATGATTTGTTATAAAACTTTCTAAGCTTGAACCCTATTTGTTTGGTTTGCAATTATGAGAAGTGAAAATGATCTATCTTTAGCCACTCTATAACCACTCGTAAACAAAGTATTTTAATCAACAGAAGATTGGGTTTTTTTATCGTCTCATAACGGAGATGCACGGTCGATGAGTAAATTGATTCTCGTATTTGTAAACTAAGTCTTTTGAATGCTAATTACCTTTTCTCATCCAGAAAATTAAAGACTGCACGTGCTTTCAACCAACACGGATTGGATTTCAGCACATGCATTTCGTGCTCCCTGCAAGCAGTCAGACAGAACGTTAAGTATTTGTTGTCGATCTAATTGAAAATTGTGACTTTAATCCTAAATGAAAATCGGTAAAATTGTTTAACTCTTATGCTGTTGTTTCTCTCTGAAGAGTTTTTCATATTCTTTCTTATTCATATTTTCTAATATTGAGTATCTTTCAGTTGTTGTTATTGAACCAGGGACTGTTTTTATCATTCGAACGAATAAGCCTTACATTATTTATGCAGTATTCACTAGCACGAGTGAAATGCTGTTGGCAATGACATCTACTATACCGGTGTCAGACCTATTGACACGTGATAAATCTCCCTAAAAAAATTTTAAATTCTAATTCCGAAGTCCAAAGCCGGACTGGTTTGCTTTGACTGTTTTCGCTGTGTGATGGGCATCCTTATATGTTTGAAGGTCTTGAGGAGACTGTTGAGTGATCAGAAACCTACCGGGTAGGCAGAAAGGTTTAGATTGGCCTTTAATAGAGACTGTTACAACTTAAACCCATGCGAGAAGAAGGGATTTGGTAAGACGTTCTTTAAGTTTACACCACAGAATGAAAATATTTTATGGCGCTTCAAACGCTTCAGCAAATTTTCTGATTTTGACTTTAAATTTCATCAGTGTATCAGAATGAATTAAAATAATACATTATTGCTTCATGTTCAAAAAAAATTATTGCAACATATCGAAAAAAGAATTTCAAGTGTGTGTTAGAAAAAAAACACGCGACATGGCAACAAAAATATTTAAATATTTCATAATGTGAAGCTAGTGTGGTTCGATATGAAAAACAAAATATGTGTCAACGAAAAGACAACATTACTAAGGAATCACTGAAAATATTCTGAAAACCATGTCGTCATGTCGTCGTCAGATCTTCATGTTGTTGTTGTTATTGCTGTTACTTGGTTGCTGTTGTTGTTATTGCTGTTACTTGGTTGCTGTTGTTGTTATTGCTGTTACTTGGTTGCTGATGTTGTTATTGCTGTTACTTGGTTGCTGATTTTGTTATTGCTGTTACTTGATTGCTGTTGTTGTTATTGCTGTTACTTGGTTGCTGATGTTGTTATTGCTGTTACTTGGTTGCTGTTGTTGTTATTGCTGTTACTTGGTTGCTGTTGTTATTGCTGTTACTTGGTTGATTATGTTGCTGTAACTGTGATCGTGAATCCTTCTTGTTTGTGTTGCTGAAATTGGTGAAGACATGGTTTTAGATTTAAAGTCTCTATCACTGTCTTGGTAGTTATTGTGGTAATTTCCTCCTTTCAGTTTTGTGTTTTTTTCCTTTTGTTTTGATTGCTGGTGTTGTTACTTCTGCTGTGGTTATCAGTTTGTGCTGTTGTTACTTCTGCTGTGGTTATCAGTTTGTGCTGTTGTTTTTACGTCTTATGTGGTTATCAATTTGTGCTGTTGTTGTTACTTCTACGGTGGTTCTCAGTTTGTGCTGTTGTTACTTCTGCTGTTCTTATCAGTTTGTGCTGTTGTTTTTACTTCTGCAGTGGTTATCAGTTTGTGCTGTTGTTGTTACCTCTGCTGTGGTTATCAGTTTGTGCTGTTGTTTATACTTCTTATGTGGTTATCAGTTTGTGCTGTTGTTGTTACTTCTACGGTGGTTCTCAGTTTGTGCTGTTGTTGTTACTTCTACGGTGGTTCTCAGTTTGTGCTGTTGTTCGTGATTATCTTGTATTGGTTGTTGCTGTGGTTCTTGGTTTCGTGTTGATTTTGTGGTTGAATTTGTTGACGTTGGTGTCGTTCATGTTGTCGCTGTGCATTTAGTTCTCGTTTGCCTTTGCTGTCGTTGTTGTATTAGGTTGTTAAGGGTTTTTTTTTAAAAATATGTTGAATTGAATTTTGAACGAGTGATGTCACAGAAGTCATCAATAACCTCACTCCTTTCAATTGTTACGTGTATCAGTTTATCTTCTGAACAAGAATCTTTTCAGGACAATTTCAGTCTTGCAAACATATCATCAGATCATTTAAGACATTGGCTGCTTTTAATAATGATCGAGTTTTAACTGCGTTGATGAAAACATCAAGATTCAATGATAAATCGGGAAGCGTCTGTAAAATATCTTTTTCTTGTAGGTTTGGTGCTTGATCCTAAAACCTACTTCAAGGTAATGTTTCCTATAATTGTTATTTATCGGAAGACTTGCTATCAAAGTATTCAACGCCCGTGCCCTTGAACATGACTTCCTGCTGTTTAGAACAACCAGTTTAATCTCATCATGTTTACAAGTTAAAATACAAAAAACAGATTAAGTACTATCATTTGTCGACTTATTGTTTTTTTTCTTGTGAAACTGAGCTTATATGTAAACCTTAACCTCCTATTACATTGACGCTAATGATGTTCATGAACAAGAAATTAAAATAATATGGGTTTTTTTACAGAAGAGTCATTATCGTATTCCTTTTAAAAGAAGGTATAACGCCATGAATTGTACGGGCCTAACTCATCAAATGCTGTTGACATTTTCTTACTGGTCAATAGATCAAGGCAATGAGGGAACACATGATAAACACACGATGGCCGGAACATTCAAATATGGATTAAAAGATTATATCAAATTCAAACTTTAGCTAATATTTATTTCAAGTTTAGTTAATAAATATTTCACTTATCTGCAAGCTTTGTTTCTCTTTGTTTTAAACTATATCTTTCCCACTGAAATGGGTTTGTAACATGATCAACTAGATATGACGTCATTTACTTCCTATTGTCGTCAGAGATGACGTAGATTAAATAAATCATATCAAACTAACCACTCATATATTGAAATATTCATAAATTTATGTAAAGTTTCGGTCAAGATAAGACTTGAATTTGATTTACCAGCCTCTATATTTCTCACCTGAATGATTTAAATATTTACGAATTGTTACCATCAAGTTTTCCTAGCTAAACAAGAAATTACTAAGAAATATAACAAGCGTTCTTGAAAGATTCAACAATGCAAAGTTCACTGGGTATGTTCAATAATGATCGATTGTTGTTGTCTCCATCGATCGTGAAGCTGAAGTTGTTAGTACCATAGTCGTCAACAAAACATATCTAAATAAGTAAATACAAGGCATGTAAGAGTTCCATAGCTGTGTTTGGTTCCATATCTTATATTCATTCACAACCATTATGACACGTCAACTGGTGTCAGTCTTTATATGCTGGATGAAATAACAGAGGGTTTTCAAAGTTTCATTATTGATGTTTTATACGTGTGTGAATGAATGAATAGATATAGTATTATTTGTTATTTCAATTTTGACAAATATTTCTGACATTTTTCAAATATTAACAAGAACGTTTGTCGCGCATAACTTCACCAATTATTCTTGATTCTAGAGCCTTCAAATCTGCGATCACTGAATTTTTTCAAAGCCCATTTAGCTTTCGTTATGTTCTTCTCGTTTGCTTGAGAACATTTTTGTAGAAGGAGTATATTCAGTTTCTTCAGATAAGTAATCAATGACGTTCTGCTACATCGTCCAAAAGCTACATTCGTCGATTAAATGGTTGTAAATATCATTGTCTTCGTTCTTTAGATATTCTGTTTTCATCGCTTTAGTTTTAGCGTTGTTGACAGGCTTTGGTGTACTTGATCTTCATTCAGGATCAACATCGAGTTTTGGTGACCAGATATGTTCTTTGAACGGGTGCTATCAGTTGTGGAGGACATGTCCGTTCCTTCACATAAGACATTTTACTATAACACTTTCTGTTCTTTAAATGTCGTAGATTTCTTGATGTTGATATATTTGATATTTCTCATATTTATAATCAATTGAGAAAACCACGGAGACGTTTAGAGAACATTAGAGAGAGTTTCTTTATTGAATATATATCATATTTATACAGAAGTCTCAGCAGAAGGACGTGTTAGCGTGAGCTACCACAGGTAGTGAAGTGCATAGATTATCAGAAATAAACAGCAATCTACCAACACAGACAGTAGGGCATTCTGGTTTATCAGTGAACAAAATATTTCAAACAGAGAATAATTCAAACAATGAAAGTATAGCAGATATTCTGTTATATCAGGCGACAAAACCTAATTTTGTAACAATGAATAATATTATCCTTAAATCCATAAAATTCATAAAGGTGTTATTCGATATCAAATTTCGTTTAAACCTCTTAGCAGGTTCAGTTAAAAGCAATTCTATAACAATTTGGATGAACCAATTTCATACATAAAAATAGCTTGAAATGTGTTTGTGTTGTTAAACATAGCTGGGACCAATTATGTTCAGAATAGCACGGTTAGTTTATAGCTATGACTTCTTTAATTATTAATCAGGACATAAGCACTGAGCATTTTAACTTCTTATATTTATAAACAATCAAAGATTCCAGTCCATATATATCTCCAGTTTTCACTTTAGCAAATTTGAATGTTTTAATGCTCCGTGTCTATTCGTTTCCAAATATCTTGGTTCATGGTCCCAAAGGTGTGTTTTCAACGAAGTAACATCTGAAATAAGAAGCTGAAAGATAGTGCATGAGACCTTGATCATTACTGTTACTTTTACCCTAATAATCTTTTATTACCGGGGAGCTATGCCCAACATATGTAAGGAGTATAAGTCTATACAAATATTTTTATAGAAATATATTAGGTGGTTTTAAAATGCAATGTTCTGCAGAACACGTCATGAAAATGGTTCATGATGAAAATAGTAAAAGGATTTTACACAATGATTATCATCAAAATCCCATCCGGTATGTTAATACAATAATCAAGGAAAGACAAAGGTGCAAGTCCACATCGGAATGGTGTAGAAAAGGGCAGAACATTTTAATGAGAATAATTGCATAAAACAAACTCAGCAGTCTAGTAATAGGGACGACAAGCTAATGAAACAATCAGCAGCCTATCCGGGATGCATTAAACAATCAGCTCTTACATACAATCAACGATATACAAACAAATAAACAACATGTCAGCATATTGTGTATCACAGGGTATGGACGGAATAACAGTTGACTCGAGTATCTACGAGTATCACCAAAGATATGGACATCACATCGCTTGCTTAACAGGTGCTTGAACATTGTAAACAATACACTATTTGTAAAATCTCTTACCGTTGAACATTAATTTGAAATTGAGTTCGTTGAAGGTAATATTTTATAAAACACAAAACAATAATATGCATTGCAAATGAAACATCTGATAAGTTATGGTGTAATTACGTTTGGAAAAGATATTTATAAAGGATTGATTGCAAGTGATAATTGAAAATAAGTTCTATACTAAATCTGAAATGTCTCATTGTTAAAGCTTATGTTACCCTTAAGGATATGATTTCCTTTTCAGTTTTACAGTAAGAAATGTAATGTTGGCATGTCGAGAGAGGCGATAGAGCAATATGCTGAAGCTCTGAGTGTCTAGGTCTGCTTGTAGCAGTCACGTCAACTGTGGAGAATATCTTGCAAAAAAATAATGTTCAAAAGAATAAGTGAATATCATCAAATAATGAATTAATTTCATTCAATATTTAATTTTGTATTAATACTTTCAGTTATAGATAGTCTCTAGTTCTCATTTCAAGAACACATTGTTTTGCAAACAGAATATATGTTATATTTATATATATCAATTTCAAATATTACCTTTTGTCATTGAACTCTGTTTCTACAAACTTCTTAATATAATTTGTAGTTTTAGATTGTATCAAAGTAAAGCTATGAATCTGATAAACGAAAATGTCAAATATTAAAGTACATTTGTCATTCTGACGCCTTGACCGAGTTGCTGAACACCAATATGTACAAATGTTGAAACAATCTTTGTGCTTGAAGAAACGTGGGAATGTGAAAGACATTATTCGTGAAGACGTGTCTCCGTACCATTTTCTTTCCTGTCCTCGCATTCCACATTATAGAGTTGCTCAGTTGCATGATCACCCATGTCCATGTTTGACAAGGTCAACAATTATTGCATCTAGCTAGAAGTTTCTTTCACAGTTGTGTACAGGATCTTCAGTTTACGAATATTGTTTCCAGCTGATATTGTGTTTGACTGCCTGTTTTCTTTATTTCGAACGGTTTCACAAATATTGTTTCTAGCTAGAGTATGGTTTACTGCCTATTTACTTTGTATCTAAACTATTGTTTCTATCAGATAAATTGTTTCAATGCGAGTTTACTTTATTTCTAAACCATAAACACATAATTTTTGGCTAAATTTCTTTGCTTTTTACTATCATTCAGAGCCTTCGACTTTAGTTGTGGTTATAACAGTCAAATAAATAATGTGTCGACTAAATAATTTCAAAATATCCAAGATCATATTTCGAGATTTGCAATTCAGTGCGACATATTACCACTTATAAATATAGTTATATATATAATTGTTTTGACATTTCTCAATCAACTGTTAGGAACTCCTGTACCATATACCATATCCTTTCCTTCCTTTCTTCATCGATTTATACCTTCTGGCGAATCACATGGGGTGCTACATTAAGGAATTAACAACAGACCTCTTACTAATACTCTAAGTGTGTAACATAACATAACAGAAATAACAACCACACATATCTCCTCAGAAACAAATTCGTTGAAAGGGCTTTTCTATATTCCATAGCAACAACGAACCAATCAGATCAACCCGAAAACATCCATGGTCGAAACGATTTCAATCTGATGGTTGCAACACATTCTGGAATAAGAATGTGACTCCAGCTTGTTCCAAGCTTAAATACGTCGCCACATTGACTGTTAAGATATTGAAATGTCTTCAAACCGGTTTGATTCGGACATCTGCTATTAATGTTATTCTGGTTCTCTAATCATTCCAGAATGAGTGTCATCAAACCGGTTTAATTTAGTATTTTGAGTCAAACGGTTCTATTATCATTCCGGAATAGGTGTCATCATCTAGTCAATCATAATCTTGTTGTCCTGGTTAATCCCGTTCTGGTTGTTGTCCACGTGCTGCTGATCGAAGCCACCATATTTCTCCACTTCCCGCATTTTGTCCTTATCCTTGTCGTCGTCGCGGCCGAAGGTGGTGTCGTCTTTGATGCCAGTGGAGTCCCATACCTTTAGACTGCCGTCGTAGGACGCCGTAAAGAGACGCCCGTCCACAACCTGAGTCAACAAACGTTCCATAAAGATATTAAATAACGTCGTGCAATATGTAACATCTATGTACCTTTAAACAAATGATGAAGTATTATCATGGTAAAAGACATGGAATGTTAAAACGTTTCCTAGATCCTGGGCTCATCGTAAGAAAATAAGGAAACTTGAAAGAGCAATGTCACTCAAATTACTTGATAAGTACCTTAAGATATTTGTTGTGTTCTCTTTTTAAAGTAACACATTATAAACATCATGAACATTCATTTTATCGGTTATAGAAATAGAAATCATTAATATATTTATATGAAAAATAGGTTATATGATACTTAAATTTACTTTAAATCCATATTAAAAAGTGCAATTATACTATAAGATAGTTATCAAACTAGATTGAAGAGGTTGATAGGAAACAAAAATAGGGAAAGGAAAAATGTTTGAAAGGAGAAAGAGAAGTCTGGAAAAGGAAAGTAAGTGGGAAATAATTGAGCACTTAGTCGAGGTTCTTGTCGTAAGTGCTTTGGCATATTGGTAATTCTTTTCATCTTCTTTTCTATGCTTTACATTGGTTTTCAAATCTCTAAAATAAAGTGCCTGTATTTATACTGAAGTTTTGCTAATCACTGTACAATCAACATCATGTTACACATGTGAAATGAAATGTTTGATAAGCTTCCACATTGAATTCGATATATCTTTTTGTTAATTGACGTTCATGACAAAATTGAACGGTCGAAAAAACTAGATATGGTGATATGACGCAGTGTGTATATATACGTATGTGCCATTTTTTTAACAGAACGTGATGTTTAATATCAAAACGAAATGAATTAAAGGATCAACACTGGTGGTGAGTGACATTCTTCATGCATGGTTCGTTTTAAACGGAAGTCATGCTTTCGGTTCTAACCTCAATACCAGTGACAGACATTTGATGATCACAGAATACGCGCTTCAACATTGCAGCCTTGGTATCGTAGCAGCGTACTAGACAGTCGCCTGACCCAGTGTACACTGGAGAAGAGAGAGATACACTCACAGAACACACACGATAGGCAGAAACTTGTAGGCTCAACCAGAAAAGAAACGCAACACTACATCAGATGAGGTTTATGGATAAAGAAATCCTGTACAAGTAATATATCAATAATTTCAGGACATATCAACAAAATACTATGACGCTTGTCTGGTCCTGAGGACCAAACTTTCATAGTTGGTTTTGATTGACGACCATTTCATTTCAAAAGGGCTTATATGAATATGCTTGATGGTAGCACTATTCCTATGGACAAAGGTAAATTTCGTGTCTGGTTGACGTCATGTAAGTAGCAACATTTAGGTATATATACAACATATTGCAACATCAAACAGTTTGGACTACATTTCACAGGCAGTAAAACCAGATCAGCCTCTAGTGGCCACATGTCACACCAGCTACTGCCCTCATGCTGACCAGCCCAACACAGAGTCAACATTGTCAGGATCAGTTCAAGTGTCAACACCACTGTGGTGCGGTGCCAAAGTTCACTGCTATGCAGACTTAAGTATACTGTGCTCGCAGCAGGGTTATTCATATTTTAAAATTATGAGATGGTATCAATGGATCTCGAATAAGAAGTATTTTTTAAATCAACTGCTTATATATTTTATCGATTACGCAAAGAAATGTCTTCTAGAACACATTATTCAGTTCTTGTTTCACAATCAATATATTTACATATCTATGACATCGATCATTTGATTGAAAATACCGATCATTTCTGTGTTGACAGTTTCACAAACAGATACATATAAGCAGTATATATAAAGAGTATATCAGTAGACAGTAACTACAGGCAGCAGATTACACATAGAAAATATCCAGGTACAGACAGTCATCTATAGGCAGCAGATTACACATAGAACATCTCCAGATATAGACAGTCATCTAAAAAAGAGCAGGCCACACACAAACAGGTATATAGATACAGATATAGGTAGTCCAAGTGGGTATGTCAGTAACCTGTAAAGCTGTGACAGTACTCTCGTGTGAAACGAACTCCCGTTTGAGAGAGCCACTCTTGGCGTCGTAACAGCGACATAGGGCGTCACCACACGCCGTGTACACTGCAATACAACGTTATTTTACACGGGAGTTAAGGGTTTGAACACAACTTGAGGTCTAATCGTTAGAATCGATAACACTTCTAATATGTACATAACAAAGTATCACATTCTAACAAAAACAAGTCATGTATAAAATTGGAAGGCATAAAACATTCTGCTGAGATCTTTACGACAATGGAAATGTGTACGTTGAGAATTATAAAGGTCAGATGGTCCCCCTAACATATTAAACGAAATTTGATATCATGGAACATTTTAGACAAATTGACATTCCTATAGTCACTGAAACCTTGAAAACCAAAATTACAAAAACTAAAGCCATCTATCTTAAATTCATTTATATTATCCCTGATCCCTCATTATCTCCAAAAGACTTTTCGACTTAACAAAGCGTTGTGTTATGAGTTTAGGAACAAAATTTACCGTAAACATCCCAAATACATCCAACATGATTGTACTGCTTAAGTGAAAATTATTCAAGAAATCATAAACTTCATGTGTAATATATGTCTCCTGTGACTTACCCATGCCCTCGAAGACCTTGATGACGCTGACGGTGTGTTTGTGACCCCGGTACACCCTGGTACAGTCACCGAACTCTGTCACCCACGACCTGCCCGTGTGGTCAGAACTCCCAGTATACATGATCTTGTTCACGACCTGTGGTAGAGGAAGGATACATGTCTGATTAGCCTGATAGCTTCAGATAAACGTTTACATGCGTAAAATGGTGGAATCTGAGAGAATCGGCATTGTAGTATTTCGTACTTTCTTCTATAAGGTCATTCGTCCTTCTTCTATAAGGTCATTCGTCCTTCTTCTATAATGTCATTCGTCATTCTTCTATAAGGTGTCGCTTCTTCGCTAAAATCTACGATACTTCAGTGCAAGTATATCCGAGATGACACATATGCTATATTTATTTTTGAAATAACAATTGATGAGTTTAACACCCCTAACAAGCCCATCGCTCACACATCGATTATCAGTTGTCAGTTCTACACGTATTATTCCACACGTTTGTCAACGGATTAGTCTGTAGCTCAATAAGTCCATGTGTTTTTAGTACAACTGTTTTTAACTATCATTTGTCTTAACTGTACTTTCTTAAATCACGTAATGCATTTCAATTTTAAATCAAAAGGCAAATCTAGACTGCTATGACAGGGAAAATGTCATTCATAATCTTTATATGGTAAATTTGGAAGGTAAGTAGATGTTGAAGACATGGGTAAAGAAAACACTCTGTATATTTTTAATGTGAAGAACGCGATATTCAGAAGTGAATGTTGACTCCTTCTCCTGTATGCAAGGAAGAGTAAACATATACTGAGAAGTGTTGTCCTTCGAACTTAAAATACGACATCGAGAAATCTTTCTTAGTTGTTTATTGTAATTTATTGTACTGCTACGAAATCAGAATCTAATGGATGACAGAAGAAGCGGGGCAGAAAAAGGAAATGATGTCGCCCTCATATGCAAATATTCAAACTTACATGATTTCAAGATTTCCGGTGGTGCCAGCGAAATTGAAAATTTAGACACTCAAGAGTTTAGCAAGATGACAGATGTTTGTTACTGATAATTGTAATGGATATGTTTCCCATGTAGACGAGGACTCAGTCTGCTGGGCCTTTGTTTCCATCTTGACGAAAGACCAAGGTAAGGAAGTATTTTCAAAGAAGAATGTGAAAAGGGATTCCTTAAGGTAGCGAATTATATGGTTTTTGATGTTTGCAGCCACTTTTATCATAGATGCTGTTTGTGTGTGTTAAGTCCTACGTATAGTTCTTCAAACATATATTTCCCTACAAATAAACATTATATACATTAGGAACAGACAAGATGCCGGTTCTCTTAAATCAATTCATTCAAGTCATTCTTATTTTGGACTCAAAGATTATTTTTCATCGCAAATCCCCAAGGGTCTATCTGAATTTTATAAACAAAAGATATGTGACTTTCATAGAAACATAACATAAGCATTGTGCGTATTTTATGATCTTTTAGTTTAAAAGATATGCGCCGTTAGTTGTTGAAGTCACATTTACTTAACTATCAATGATGTCATTTAAAGAAAAATACTAACGGTTGCTGAAAAGTATCCTCTATAGGTGTTCGGTTTACAAATGAATGTTCTTCATTGACAATGTGAAGACAACACGTTGCAATTATGCATGAAAACCGGATAATGGCGAGCGTCAAAGATAATAAGGAATATTTTGTGTTTGACCGCTTTTTTAACTAGTCAACATGTAAATAGTACATATGGTTTCAGCTCCTCTAAACATATGGCTGTTTTCCAATTTTGATAGAAACTTGTAATCATTGCTATGTGTGGGGATAAATATGTCACATGATTTGAATATATACAATATAGGCTTGGTAAATATTCTGCTTTTCCATAACGCTTGTAAATGTCCAATGTCATTTGACTTTTGTGTTTCATTTTATACTGTGATCATCAAAAACTTAATCAACTCTTAATCCGACTCTAAACCGAAATCGGGTGAAAATGTATTGAAATCAAGTACACCAGGATTAGCTTTTACTTTCATAAAATATTAACAAAGAAACTCTACGTGGGATCTTCCGGTAGGTGACAGAAATATCTACCAAGATATTGATTTTTGAAAACAGAAGATAATGAGCATATAGGTAAAGCGGGTAGCCTCGTACATATCCATTGTTGTATACATCTGTAAGCTTTACTGACATAGACGCATATCGTATTGATTCGCAGTTGCTATGATTCTGAAAACACATTGAACTGGCCAAGCCGTTTGTCTCAACTTCATTGATTTCAATGTTGTTGTGTTTGAAGACTGTGTATATACACGTGTGTGTGCGCGTGTGCGTGTGTGGGTGTGTGTGTGTGCGTGGGTATGTGTGTGCATGTGAATGTGTGTCTGTGTATGTTTGTTTGTGTGTGTGTGTGTGCATGATAATGTGTGTCTGTGTATGTCTGCTTGTGTTTGTGTGTTTGTATGTGTGTGTATACATGAAGATATGTGGGATGTATATGACACCTAATATTTGTATGTAAAGATTACAGTCCTATCAATAACATATGCATATATCACAGTACAGGATAATACTGTCTTTGTGTTCAATGCAGATAAAACCTGAGCGTGAAAGTCAATATGGACTACTAGCAGATGAGTTAAGAGTTAGTCTAGTTATATCTGGTTTCGCAAAGTTAGATAACAGATACTGAATTATTCTTTAAATAACTGGATTATTGTTTTCCAATATTATTTCAAATAAAGCGAGATATTTCCATCATTTTCTTTTTCATCATTTTCGTATGTTTCGACGTTTATTTAGGCATAAACCTTATAAATGACAGCAGTAACGATGTCATAGTTGAATTTTTTAATATCTGTAATGTCTATTGACAAAAAACGTGACAACATATAAATTTATGTATATATACAAACAATTGTTTAAAGGAAAATTTAGAGTCTTTCAGCAGAACTTCCTTCCCTTTTTTTAGATAATATTAATATAATACTAAATATCAATATTAAGATAATAGTAACAAGATTTTGCAACTTCTAAATGCTTTGAATCTGAAATATGATATTGTATATAGGTATTGCAACAAAAGATAAAGACAAAACAAAAATAATGATTAGAAAGTTTTCTAACCTTCTTCACCCGACAATCAGATATCATAAACGAGCTGTAAGTGTAAAATGTAATATGCTAGTTAAACATTTACATCTGCAGTGTGTGTAACTGGTATATACAGACATTAAATGTTAACAGAACAATTTATTCTACTTCAAGTTTTAGGCATATTGAAATCACATTAGCATTAACGAATGTAAGGGGGAGATAGGAGTTTTGGAAAAGATTACATTAATAAGGAATAAAACTATCTTTTCAGTTTCACATAAGAACCTCCGTTTATATAAATATTTAAAGAAATAACGTCATACGTTAATAGGTTTCGTTACACTTGGCCATTTGGACAGGGTTTTGGAGATATCAAACAACGTATATGTGTATACTAAAATTAGTAAATGATATTTCGTGAAATATTGATGTAATGCATTGCGCTTGATAAAATTGGTTGAAACTTTTCGCATAAGTTGAGAGAAAATCTGAATGATAAGTATGGACAAAGAAATCAAATCAAATAAATTAAAACTGTATTCTTAAATGAAAGAATTCATCGGAAAAAAGTGTGAGTAATAAAGTCATATCCTTATGCTTATAACTTCTTATTCAATTTCACAATAAAATAACAGTTTATGTGCGGCTATGATCTAAAACTAATCTGAATTTTGTATAAGTTAAACTGACAGAGGTTAAAGGTTATGAATCTCTTTATTGTTTGCCCATATAACAGTGCTACCTTTACCCCAATCCTGAAAGTATACGATATATTTCACATACTCACTTGAATAAATACTTATATATTATCAACTAGAACATAATACTTAATATCTTTATGAGCGATATATTAAAGTAAATTCTCACTTTAGTAACATCTGTAGGAAAAAAATCGAATTTTCATAAATTTAGCATCAGCTATTTTGTAGGAATGAAATAATATCAACACAGGTACACAATTTATTTCGACTTTTCTTTTTCTAATGCCAAGGAAATTGCAAAGATAAATTGCTCTTTGTTTCACCGGATGAGTGATGAAAACATTCTAAATGACCTAATCTCACATAAAACAACATACATTCTTTTTAAATCGCCCTCTTTGACATGTCATGTCAATGAATCAATCTAATCTACAATTGAATGGCAACATATTCATTTTGTCCCGATTGGTTCTCTGGTGAGGCTCCGGGGGATCTTTGATGTCCTGACTGAAAGACTCTTCTATAACCGCGGTGCCCTGTTAGGCCATCTGTCCACCTAAATAACACTATAGGTGTATAATGCCGTACTTACTCTGTGTCCTTGGTAGAGTGATAACAGAAACATACCCTGACCTTTGGATCAAGCTTATTCGTACGGTGACACTGTGAGCATCTTTGAAACAATTTCTTTGGCTGTGAAACTTAAAAATATATCTCTTAATAACTGTTTTTAGTTTAGATCAGTTGACTAAAACTCGCTTGTTCATCCAAATATTGTCTGAATTGAGAGGTGTATATATTTGGACAACTTGACAAATGTCTCATAAAAACGTTTAAAAGCCGACAATGTACTTACATATTACATGTAAACTAGTATATAATGTATATATCCAAAACTACAGTTAAATAGTTTTCTTTTTGTCTGCTTCAGAAAAGTTTGAAAAATTACGTTTGACTCATTGTCCTGTTTTCGATCAAACAGTTTTGTCAGTATACTCATCATATCGGCACGAAACTTAAACTTTTCATCAACCACTCTTGAAAGGGAAAACAACATTGACAACGTTTGACGTTTTTGACCAAATCGTCTTTATATATGTCCCTGTGAGACCGCCAAAACAAGCCTCCACTTGACCAAAAGTTTTGGTGTGGAGGAGATGCGTCCGCGCTATCGTTAATGTTACCAGAAGGTTCAACCAAACTGAACAGATCAAATGGTAGAGTCCATACGACACTCGGGACATTCAAAATTATGCTGTCTTTCTATCGATCTTTCTTTCTTTCCGTCTTTCTTTTTACGTTTCCCTCTCTCTTCTCTGTAGACTACTGCTCTGTCAACTCTCTTTTGAATGGCTTCATCAACGTGTTAAATAGCGAAAACATTGCTGTTAGCACACTAAACCCTACTCGCTCGCGCGCTCAAAGACTACTATTACAAAGTTTTAAAGGACAAGTAATAGTCCGGAATCACTTGTTCCCCCACGCCCGAGAATGAACTGTTATTTTACTGCGAGTGGTGTTTAGGAACCTTAATTGACATTGTAACAGAGGTCAGACTCTTATGGAGACGGTTAGAGGCAACACTTCGCATCTTAGATGTGCAATATTATAAAAGTAATATAAAAGTATTTACTTCCTGATTACAACCTGATAAAAATTGGAATTTCCTTTTGGTATCCGCCGCCTTAAAAGTTTGCCTGAGCGTCCGTTGACCAATAATACTATTTCACTTTGGTACACATTTGTAATAAACATCAAATTGAATACAAGAACGAATAAAGCATCTGTATGAGAACGTACCTGCATGCAAATTACGGCTCCCTGGTGCCCGCTAAAGAGTTTGAGTTGCGTCCCTTTGAAGAGGTTCCAGCTCCGCACAGTGAAGTCGGTACTTCCGGTGAAGAGAACTCGGCCGGTGGGATCGACACTCATACACGTGACGGCGCCTCGGTGACCCTTGAACACCTTCATACAGCATCCGGTTTCGAAGTTCCACGACCGAGCTGAGAAGTCGGCTGAGCCTGTGATGAGAATGTCGCGTCCGCCGTCAAGGTCTTGGTCGTCGGTGATTTCATCCTCGTCGGCCGGGATGAAGATGAGAGGGTACACGCCCCTTTTGTGTCCGCGGAATACTCTGACATTTTCACCAGTGTCGAAATCCCAGCATCGTGCTGTACGGTCATAAGAGCTCGTGAAGATAAAATCCCCGGTACATATCATCCGGTAAATCAGCGAGCAATGTCCGCGCATCACCAACACGCATTCACATGTACCGACATCCCATTTCCGAATTGATCTGTCTGCACTTCCGGTTAAAACAAAACAGTCTTCAATGAGGATGCAGTTGATGTAGTCGGTGTGCCCTCTCAATATGCCGATGCACTCCACGAATTCAGTCCGCGTGCTCCAAAGCCGGGCCGTTTTATCCTCACTTCCTGTAGCGAGAACAGACCCGTCATCGCTGAGGGCCATACAGTTGATGCCGGCCTCATGGTCGTACAGAGACTGGATGAGGTACTTCCCCGCCTCCTCTTCTTTCGATCCGCAACAACCCATTGAGGTGTTAACGTCAACTGTCGGCTCCCGTCAGGGAACAAAGGGATGTTATAGAACTGTATATACAGTAAGTGTATTTTGTAATCAGTTCAGTACGATTAATGTTTTAACAATGTTACTGGTTTAGTGTTCTCTCTTGAGTAGAATGGTATATATCAGACTTCAGGTGGAATTGATTGTCATCCATACAGGTAAAACCGTTGAAGAACAGGAAACAATTCCATATTGGCTCGTCAATTCTGGAAGATAAAAGAAGGCAGTTATCAATATTTATAATGACAATTCCATGTTTATTTAGTATTTAAAAACTTGTCATCTTTTCGTCCGACCACTCTACTTGTTTCTGAAAACTACGACGAATTTAGAAAAAAAAATTCTGAACAAATACCATAACTATCTCATCATGTGATAATATAAACTTGCAACCTCATTGGTTGAGATAAACAAGGTATTTGTCAAGAAAAGACAGATATCCTCTACATATTCATTCCAGACTAGAATAGCAGTCATCACTCGTTACAGCGTATTCCTGTACAGATCCACGTACACGCATGTTCACACCCCGAGGCCGTGTAAACACCATGTCTCATGAATACTGCACACACACGTGGGCGCGTCAGTTTGTGCATCAGACTCCCGTTGCACAAAACACTAAGGTGACCTTAAATCACTCAGGTAGCCTTAATGCAATGTTAGATATGGCACTAAGGTTTAAATTCAATGTTTTGGGCAACGGCCCCAGGTGATAGCGTTACAGAACATGTATGAATTATCACATTTCACATCGTCTACAACACCAACGCTTTTCTATTTTTAGGTGGAAAAGCAAAAAGACACCTTCAAACAACGAACTGACAATTGGTATAATAGGTACATAAGTAATTTTTACATTATTCACTTCAAACCAGTTTAACCTTGTAGGCATAGTTAACGTATCAAAGCTTTCTAACGATTGTAAACTGCAAAATCGGTCCCTTGACTGACGTGTTAACTTTCTTGGTAAATTCTAACGCGTGTCCGAATGACAGGATTGTTACAGCATATAATCCATACAATCCTCATTTCAAAATCAACCGTCAGACGGCAGACGGATGTTCTAAACCTATCACTCAAAGTGCTGCAAACAAAGAAATAATGAAGTCAAGTCGAAACATCTCTGAATTTAAACCTTCGTTCCACTTCAAGTCTGTAACCAAATTTTACCAAACTACACTGTACACCACATAATCGATTGGTTATGTTCTTTACATGGCAAATCCTGTCTCGGAACACGGTGTGATTCAAGTCTGTTTCTCCATTTCACCGACCAAATGTCAACCTTTCGGTACTCTCGACTGGCGGATGTAACCCACCAGGCCTGTCCTGTCGTTGACAGTGTACCAAACATACACATGATATGTTTATAATCCAGCGTTTCTACCTTTAAATCCTAATCTCCGTTTAACTTTTATGACCTATCATACCTACGACCAATGTGACTTAACGACCTGTTTCCATCTCGTGATCTTATGAACTCGACAGTGGATCTACCTTCCAAGTTTTATCGTCGAGTCCAAACAAACTTGTGTTAATAACATAGTTAAAACACTTTGGGTGTTTACCAGACTAAAATGTCCTTTACCCTACAATCAGTATCCTCTACCGACGTATGTTCTCTACCAAGCTAGTCCTACAATGATATATAGAGTCTGTAACGTTGTTGTAATACATTACATGGATGAAACAAGTCTAATTTCCTTCCCCCACTTTCAAAATGTCACAAAACGTCCTGTACCACATAATCAGAACTTTGGTTAACGTTGCGTCTTAGTTCTATCATGATAGTGTCCCAAACATAGGTGTTATACATAATGCAGTCAAAAACTCGTCCGTGTCCCTACCCCATTACAAATTGTCCCCAAACATGTACCACATGATCATTATCCCCTAATATGTTTATAACAAGGTAAGTCCTATCATAACTGTGTCCCAAACATTGGTGTGATACATAACATAGTACGAACACTTTTATATTCCTACCCCACTTACCAAATTCTTCTACCACACTATCGGTATCCTCGACTGACGTTGGTTCTCTACCACGCAAGTCTCTCATGATGGTGTCCCAAACATTGGTGTGATACATTACATAGACCAACATCAATATTCCTACCCCACTTACTAAATGTCACCCAACGACCCGTTGCTTACCTTCAGTACACTCGACTGACGTATGTTCCCTACCAAAGAAATCCTATCGACCCGCATGACGTTCCACTGCAGGATCTGACCAACCTGCCCGTGTCGTGATGCATGCCACACCACAACTCGATACTGTTCAATATCCTGAGCTTCTTAGAGCCAGGGAGATGACAACACAGCAGTCTCAATACAGAGACCACAATAAAGGCACGAGGGAGATGAAGATGCAGGCACCAGTGGACGATCCGTACAGATCGATAAATCCGCTTTAAGTCCTCGTCGCCATTTGTAGTTGCTATGGTTACCATCAACACTCATCGCCGGTACATTTAAAAAGAGTGACTCGAGTTACAAGATAAACAAGTTGTGGAACAAATAGGTCTGTTTTCCAGTGATCTGATGTATATTTGAGACCAGGAACATGGCGTGGAGTGAGTTCCCGATATTAACACCGAGGACTGGTATTGATGTATTAGGTGGTCCATTTGTTCACTTTATACAGGTGCAAGATCCATATTTTTTTGCAATAGCCCAATGTTTTTTTCTGTCAAAGAATTCAACATACATTTTAAAGATTTTATTACAACTTTTAGATAATTTTTCCTTTTCAAAAAAAACGTTTTGGTAATCAGGGAGGATCGAAAAAAAGAAAGAATGATTACGTTTATTTCGGAGGAACCATCTTCCAATCGATGATAAGAATAGTTGCAACATACGCACTACTTCGTTTTCCATTGAAACGCCATTCAAATCCCTACTTTTGCATGGCCAAATTAAGCTCGACACATTAACTTTGCAACCGTTTGTGAAAGATATTTATGGGGGAGGATAAGTGCATTTGCTTCCCTCTTCTTTCTTCATTCATAATTTTTACGAGACATACATGAATATGCCCTTTAAATAAACATTCTGTGGACTGAAGTTAGATCAGAAATGTTCAACTTATTAACTTTATACATATAAAAATAATTGGGACGACACACATATAATGACATCTAAAGCAGAATATGGGCCGGATCATTTTCTATGGTGAATTTTTTTTAATCCCTTGCTTTTGTTCCGATAATGAACATGAAATCAATCTAAAAAGACACATTCGATCTTCTGTTGTGTTGTAAGTGGCTTCTAGCCTCGCACTATGCCGGAATAGTGTCTGCCTTGTGCCAGTTGAAGATTTGTGATGTCTTTCACATCAATGTGCCTATATATTATGCATCGTCGAATCGGCCCTGGCCAGGTAATTATCTAACAAGTGGAGGGGAGGGTGACATTACGGCCATTAAATTCTGCTATTGCGTGATGAAGTGGCCCTGGCTGGAGTTGTTTCCACCAGATCTCATGAATTAAAGTGAAATCTCGCGAGACATATTCTGCTTGACCTTCAACTCTTCGTATTTGATTGTGTCGACTTGTCCTGCAATTACTTATCTCGTGGAGATCCCAAGCGGTTTGAATCTTGCAGTGGTTTCTTCTTCTTACTTCTCAGTGGTTTACCTACATAACTCAATAGTATAACTGATCTAAATTCCACTTAAATAATGATATTTTTGTATTCAATATTTAGAATGAGAAGACATGTACAATGAATTCTTAAAAATGAGACTAAAGAATATTTCCTTCTGTGAAAACAATGAAAGGTCAATTATCGCACAATACAGCAAATTCCTAAATGTATAAACTTAAACAAGAAAGGTTTCAGGGTTGCATAATTGCTTATGACTGCTTTTAGAATATGCCAGATGCTGGTATCCATTAATTAGCCAATTCGAACCTAACAAAACTAACACACACCTGTACGTTTAAGTGCAGTTACCCAAGGCTATTACAACATGGAATCACATGGAAACACTGGGCCTGTTTTACAGCAACCTTACTGTACTCTCTACTACTATTTCTCTGTTTAAGCACTGCGGGAAGCCTTCCTATCTTGGAAACATGGATATGTTAACGGCACTGACGTACACCAACTTTCTCAGAAATAAATGATGCACAGATCAGGCATATCGCTCAATATTACAAACGATCTGTACTGGGATAATCTACCGAGTTCACTCCAACAAATGTCCGTTTTAAGGTCATATGGTTAATTCTAAAAGACTGGAAATATTTGAGGCAACGTTGCTTGAAATTCGCATGAACTCCGATATCGGTTATGTTCATCTCTTGCATACAATCTGAAGACCAAATACGCCTGCCATTGGTTAATGTAATAGCAATACTTCACCTGTATAAGAAATCGATAAAGCCACAGATTTAGTTGATAAACAATATTTCACCATGTGGTCTGAGTTAAGAGATTTAGCTGAATTTAAAAGCAATTCATTTTACTAGTTCCGCAGTTTTCAACAATCAAGTTTACCTATTTTGTGCATACCCGACTCTTTGGATGTTTAGGTCCCTTTGTGACTTTGACCGTCTCAGTTTGTATTAAAAGAATAATAATTATGTTATTGCATAGATAGCTAAAGTAAGTAATTTTGTCCTCATCTGTCCTAAAACAGCCAGTTTGAGCGCTGAAATACGTGTTCTAGTGTCATTGCATAACCATTCTACTGGAAACACAGACAATGCTTCCCGATGGTAGGATCAAGCACTCTCATCTCTGTTCCTTCCCGCCCTGAAGCTTTAATAACTTATACTTATGCTAAAGAACGGAGTCGATACCTGGATGTACCAGAAAACCAAACTTCAAATGGTTCTTATATTGAAAAAAATCATAAATAGGATCGACAAGAATCCTCAATGTTTTTTTTCTGAACAGCGACCAATACTTTTCAAGTTTTTTTTTCGTCTGAAATTAATCTTTCTCCATACGTTTCATCTCTCCAGGCTTTAAACAATGCTCAAGTGTTATTGGTGAACCGTATCTTGGCAACTCAATTGATTTCATAAGTTCAAAGATAAAGTCGATACGTGATGTTATCCGATGATTGGCTGGTTGACAAGCAGCTCCCAGTAGAGAATCACGAGGAGTTTGCACATCGTGCAATAAAACCCCACGAGCTGCATGAGGTGGAACTGTTATTAGTTCATGAGCACTATATACAGAAATTGCTATAGAAAGCATAAGAGTTAAAGGGACAATACGACCAAAATCCTGATAGGGTATGATCCGAGCTACGCATATTCCATTTAATTACAACCGTTTTCACTTCCATTATAGAGCATTATCGAGAGAGTGCAAATCCATAAGATCCTATCGAACCTGAGCATGAGAAGTACCACAACAAGAATCATAGCTACACGTTTTTATAGGAAATGTCTATCGTCGTCCTTGTCAAGAGTTCCTGAATGTCAAGAAATTAGTCAAGAAAACTTGTTTACTGTTTATTAGAATAACACATATCTCCCAAAGAATTAATGTTAAAAACACTGAGTAATGGTTCACTTAGTTGTTTGTTAAATGCGCTATAGCACGTATTTCCATGCTCAAATTGGCCATGTCAGGGCACAAGAATATATGCACTTACTTTAGCTTTCTAGTGATGTAATGAAATGCTAGTAAACTTTACAATTAGCTCGAATCAAGATTGAGAAGGCGCGGAAGATATTAAAAAATCTGTCAGTTGTGCACACATCGGAAAGATTGATTGTTGAAAAGGGCTGGTCTTTGATTAGGTTCAGCTCTTGAACATGCCTTCCTCTCGTAACTGAGAGGAAATGAACTATTCGTTATCAAAATATAAGTGTTACTTCACTCACTTCCTTGATACAGTATACACAATACAAACATTGCCGGTGCATTATCCCTGGCGCTGCCGCTTGGGTTTTCAGGCTATATGCAAATTTTCAATATCGCTGATAAAGTAATTCATGTGCATTTGATGCAACGCTGCATTTAATACTTCCGGTTCTTTAGAACTAAAGTTATAGCCTTTATGAACAAACTTGCATATTTTCCGAATGATTTATAGTAGTGAGTCCTTAGTAATATCGAGCTATACATATTAGCTTTGCATTATTTATGCTACGAAATATTGACGTGTGCTAGCGCCTGTTAAAAATTAACAGCAAGAAAATTAACTACGTCAAGGTAAATCGAGTCAAATGGAAACCTTCATATTTTCTTAATTAAATGCATGTATGGGGCGGGTCACTTTAACACTAATCAATAACGCTTCTCCTCGATAACTCGTTCTAGTATTACCAGGGTTTGATAAGAACTTTGTTGGAACCTTATTGACTGAAAATTGACTATTTCCGAAACCTATGCAAATCAAATTCGGGTGAATCGATACTTGTCACAGCTACATCAATCTTATTGTAGTATGTCAGGTGCCAATATCAACTTACAGTCAATTCAGTTTCATATTTGGGGACGACACAAATAAGACCTTACCATTTGATAACGACGCTTAAAATTAAACTTTCTCCAGACTGTCAGGGTTGGAAATGGATCTTAAACCTTGCAATGTCAAGAAGGTTAGAGCATTATTGGAGACATTATTTCTATTCATCAAAGGGATCCTTACACTAGAGGCCAAACAAATGATGATATGCAACAAAAATGTGCCGCTTTTTTAAGTCACAGATGTTCTTCTTGTATTCCTTTGTGTCCACTTGTTTTCATTGGGTCAGCAAAGCGGGTACAAATTGATGTTATATCATTAGTCCATCACGCGCCCACCATCAATGATTTACCAAGGGATTGGAGATCAATAAATCGATAAACTCTGAACATGGAATGTTGCAAAACACGTTGCGAGCCACTGGTACCAATATCCGTTTCGTTTATTTCTTGTAAAACCAGATTTGAAATTGATTTGGTTGTTGGTGCCAGCAGGTAGCGGAAGGTTTGCATATTGGGACAAGAACTATCTGAGGACAGTGTTAGTGCAAATCGGTCAGTGATCGTAACTGATGATGAATTGTAATTAATTGCGAACCTAAATGAAAACCTGTTAGTATCTTCTATAACCCGTTTTTAAATGATCTAACCTCTCTTCCTTTTCGGGGTATTTAGTTACATGTAAATAGTTTACTATTTTGAAAACATTTCAATTGATTCTGAATTGAACTGTGATAAGTCAAAAGACCTTGATACAGCCTCGTCGCCAAAGCTTTCATTTTTAAATTTTTTTTTTATTTTGTTGTATCTTCATACATGAATTAATATGCTATTCAGACATCAAAAAGTATATGGCATGATGACCAGAACTTAAAAAATCTATCTATGCCAGGGCCAATAAGAGCTGCAGCTTTAGTAAATAGATTATATTTATGAATCTCTTTTTGCATGAACTGGATGCTGGGTTCATTTATGCCTTATCATTGTTAAAACTTCTATCTTTCAAATCTTCGCAAATATGTGAACATGAAAGAAATCAATGATCAAAATGTTACTCCTATGTCCATTTGATCCACTAGACATGCAAGAGTCAACAGTTTGTATGTTTTTCTTTTTTTTTAGCTTTTGACCATCGGTTTAACAAATGATACCAATATATCCTTCCAGTCGGCCTGTCACCATTCTGTCCCCATGTATACAGATGCAGTCACGTTGGTAATTCTTACATGTTGATATTATTTCAGGGTGTGAATGGTCTTCTGTAGACTGATCTTACCTGAAGATGTTATTTGTCCGCTTTTGAGAAATTTTCAGTCAAAATCGCGACATTATATTTTTATTTTTCCGACTAGCCACAAACTGACGCTTTTCAGCTCCAGTTTCAGCTAGTTCTCCTGGACGAAAGGATACCATTGATAACGGTTCGCATATGCGACCCAAGCAATTGTAAGATTGCCTCTTAAACATGTTTAAGAAACTCTGTATTTGAAACCTCTGGCAAAGATGTGAAAACGAAAGAAATCAATAGTTAATGTTTTCTATAAAATTCGAATGTCTATTTGATCCTCTCGACATGCAAAGAGTCAACACCTTCATCTATGTCTTTCTTCAGCTTTTATCAATCGCTTCCAAACTGTCTATCAAAACATAAGTATCACATATAACTTAACAATCGAGACTGTTTCAGTCAGCGTGCCACCATTCTGTGTCAGTTTGAACAGATACAGTAACGTTGGTAATTCTGACGTAAACGCATGTTCGTATTGTTCCAAGGTGAGAGAGATCTGCATAGTGATGATATCTAAAGATATTAGCAAACATTCAACCTGCTCCAATACCAAGTGTATAAACAGAGTGGAATGCAAACTGGATGATGTTGTGTGGTAGCCATGGTTTTGTATAGATCGAGAGTGAAAGGAAAGGACAATAATTTTGTAAAGTACATAAACATCTATTTAAGTTGGTACTGTTACTCTTAGGCGATATATGGATGTTTATATATTCTCATTTTAATGAGGTCATTTTTTAAAATGTTTTAAGAATGTTCAATTAGATATTTGCAATGTATTCACGCAAGAGAGTATGCTCTATGCGCAGTTTATCTAATAACCTGTTATAAGGACGATGTCATTCATTACCCTCCAAGTTTTTCAATCGTGGTGCTTTGTCAACATTCACAGTGCTTTCACTTCCAGACAAGGTACCCAGTTGTACTGCTGGGTGAACTGGTCGCATTTTGTTTAAAGACTCTTCAAGTTCTTCAAGTTCTAAAAACTATGTCTCCTAGTCATGTAATCAACACACCGAACTTTCAGATCAACAAACCTGGTAGCGGGTCACCCTTCTGTCGAGCCGTCTCCATTGTTGCTGAACGATACGGACAACCAATCAATGTACAGGACAATGTTGCCACCATGATAGCAAAGAATAGCTAATGGATAGGAACAGTTTCTACATGTCTTGCTAAGGCCGAAAAAAATCTGCAAATCATACGAGGGTCGTCCTTTATTGCTAAAGAACAATAGCATAGTGGGAATATCAATTAATTCGTCAATTAAAACTGAACGTATGATCATCATATTCAATAATAATAAGTTGTAAATTATCTATATATGCAGAAGAACTATGTTAGTAATTCATTTTTATCAAATAATAATGGATTGTTGCTACAAGAATAAAACTGTGTCATAATTAGCGCCATAAGTGTGAATGTTAATAACAGAAGTAAACATCTAGAGAGGCTGCAAGGTTGTCATCTCATGAATTTAGCATCACCTACCACGGAGACCCATTACGACATGCGACACGCTCTGGAGCATGCACAAAGCATATTCTCGTACAAGATCATATGGGAATCGACACAAACTGAATTAAGTTTAGCGTGTTACCTTTAACAAGAACTCGAAATTACCCTGGGAACAATTCATCAACAACTTGTCTGCCTTCTTTAAACATTATGACACTGCCATGCTTAAGTGGTTTCTTTTAAAAGGTTTTCGAAAAACTGACTTTAGATCAAAAGACGAACATGCGAAAACACCGTGCTCACCAGTCCGATTATCTGATGTGAAGACTTTTGAGGCAAGTTTTTTAGAAATTCTTTTTATTGACTTTATCAGGTATTTGTTTCTGCCAAGTGTATGATCTTCAGAAGATCAAACAACTGCTTATCATTACTTCACCAGATTATCCGTAGTCGCAGAAGAAACGTATCAAGTGAAAATTACATGTGGTAATTTTGATGTGAACACCTTTTAATTTGATTGGAATTGGACTCCCGTAGATTAACCGAACATGGTAGACTGGTTTAAAAACTCTATTCCTTGATTAAAAATAATGTCTTGCAATAAGTGACTTCTGTTATTTTCTTCATTTCAAAATCAGCACGTGATACCGTGCCTTTAAACTACTATTGACTTTCACTTGTATTAATTGATACGATGTTTAGTCCGAACAAACTGAAAACTTAGTGTGTTTAAAATGTGCAATTTATGTAGAGATAAAGATACTGACTTCTTTCTTTGACTGAAGTCATGCGATATTTCTGCTAACACCATCCCGGTAACAGAACTAACTGTCGGTAGCGTCGTTCTTTCAAAACCCATTTGTACATGTTTCTGATGAATGGTAACAATCAGTTGTTACGAACCTCCTAAAGTGAATTGCCGTCTTTCATTTCCTGTTCATCTCCCACATTTCCATGGGAAATTCCATTTACCTTTCACTATGTAAATCACCTCAACCATCAAGTAGCCAACCCATGGGTATTGGTTAACAAATCGTCCAATTCATGTCCAATGGTAATAAGTGGAAATAAGTCGGTTTACCGCATGCAGTGAGTTAAGTAACATCTAATTAACGCCAAGAAGAATGTTAACACGTTTACACCTTAGACGTGTGAAATAAAACCACTTGGTTAAACCTGTTTGGTGTCATAACCTTTCTAATCATTCAATTACGACAATAGCTGAAATAAGTGTTAATGAATTAATGAACGTACAGTCACTGTTTTTAAGTAACCACCTACGTTTCTATTCCCGGAAGCAAAGGTTTTTAAAGCCGTTGACATTCTGTGACAGACTTCTTATTATCAAAAGTTTCACATTGTCTCAATGAACGGACAGAATGCCATTTCTTCATTAACGCGACGTTATCATTTGATTGAGTCAAAAATTTGTAACGAATTGAAGAAAGCTGCGACCATGCCATTACTGTTACTACTTCCCTTCTCGAAACCTATGAATTGTAAATGTCACAACTATTCAGTAGAGTTTTTTATTCGTTCTGAATGAACAAGCCTTAAGGATGGGTTGACATTTCCAATTGGAAATATCGAGACCGTTGGATCGATTCTTTCCTCAACTACAAATGTCAAATAATGTCAGGTCACAATTTCCAATAAATCATTTACTGACCAAGAACAGTTTAATACACAAAAAATGCAAACCGGACATACGAATAAAGAATTCCTTTAAAAAATTACAGCCATTTAAATGTTCTTATATCGTTCAAGACATTACATCCCATCCCGGGTGGACTCTCCATAAAAACTTCATTCATCATCCATTTTGTCACCCAGCACACTATAGATATTATTGAAATCAAGGCTTAGCCTTGACTTTAATACACAAACAACTGAAAAAACTAAAGAAGATCTTTGAAGATATTTACACGAACGACCACTTGTCTCCATTGACTAATTCGTCCTAAGATCACTCTCGGTGAAATTCTATGCTACACCAAAACATATATATTTATTGAAAATACAATGATCACCCTTAATCATTGACAGCCCCATAAAACTCTCCGCTGCAATTTTAGAAGGTTGAAATTTTAAAATAAAAACACTCACCTTCCCAAGATGGCGGCGATCAGGTCTGTTACCTGTGTCCCGACCAGCAACGGAGTGTCTCAGGACCGTCCTACCACTGTGGAAGAAACCGATCGATTCCAAACCAGAATAACCTCTGACGTCACCGCCATTAATCTATGAATCCAGGGGAGACAACTGTGAACTTGCTACTTCCGGCGCATACCACAACGTCACGAAATCTACACAAAATCTATTGAGGCTTGGAATAATCGCTGACAATGGTATAGCACGAAGGTGCGATCAAACCTATTGGAAATCGATCGAAGCGACAACGTCTACACGCGGTCTCATTAAATATAGATGCATTTGCCTCTCTTGTCATTGTTTGAGTTTCTCTACCTATCGAGTACCTTGCTTCAGTAAGTTAAAATGTTGTTTCCATTTGAAACGGGCGTTATGACGACGAGGAACCTGATCACAGCTGGAGAGGTTAAGTATCAAGGGAATCAGAGCCTCACGTGTCCCATTAGTCCAATCTTAGCATTGTCGGAGTAATGTGCACTTCCTTTGGTAAACAACCCTACTTTTCGAGCATGGAAGTAGAGATTGTTTCTTGATTGATTGAACACTGGCGAAATCGATATTAAACTTCCTCATTCTAAAAACAATGGTGCACAACTTCTTAACCACGCACTTTCAGGTACAACGTTTATATCATCATACGATTCACCATACATCTGACAAAACTATCTCCATAACAAGAGAATAAATGTACCATACAGGCTTGATGCAAATATTTGGAAATTAAATAAATCTTATCGATTTCCGAAATACAGGCCTAGATACCAAACTTAATCATTTACATAGTGTTCAAAATATGCGACCGCCATGTGCTACGTCAAGAAATAAGTAAATTTCAAGTTAATCTGAAGATATGAGGATTGTCAACTTCTTTCCTTAGGTTCGTATTCTCAGTTAGCGTATAAATTATTGATATTTTAATTCTCTATAGTGTAAATTTAATTCGTCATTGTTTTTTACATTTTCATAGTTCAATGTCTATCATTGTGGAACTTTTACAATAAGTTAAACCTTAACGTTCATTTTGTTGTCATTTCGATTTACACTCCATATTCCTGGCCTTTCATTAACTTCAAACCATATGGGGTGAGTGAGTTTAAGGCGCAGACAGATAAGCTTGTCTTAAAGATTATTATTCAGTCTCATAAAAATATTTCTTAAACACGAGTATTTTATTATTGAAAGAAGGGGCCTCTGAGAAAGGGCTTTTTCAGTAGAGGTGGTTGACTTCAAATCTAAACTTGTTTTACGTGTGGTAACGTTGTGGTCTATACAGTCTTAGTGTTAGTAGAAACGTTCATAAAATAATCCCTATGAAACCTCAATGAACTGAATAATTGTTTACACAAATATATAACGCACATCAAACAAACCCTCCATGTAGAGTAAGATCGAATCTTGTTTTATTTATTTCTATACGTTTAACTCGGCTATTCTGTAAACATGGCCCAGATATTTTAGAACTAAAGAAAATAATGATGTTATAGGTATTTTACGCAAATTTAGTTGCTTAAGCCATAAGCTGAAAATTCGACAACAAAGCTATGCTATTCATAAACATAACAATAGTCTCATATGACAATATGTGATTTTAATGTTACACATGCTAATTTTACTTTCTTCTTGTGTGTCCCTTTAAGAACTTATATACCTAGTTCTCATCGTACTTTTTTATAAAACGATTCAAATCTAAATTTATTGACGTCTCCTGTAATATATCAAAAACGCAAACTGCTTATGTAAAATATTACAGAACTCCAATTTAACCAGTCAATCATTGTAAATTATTGTATTTTTAGTCTTTAATACTAAATCAATAAAGTTCTGCTTCTCTGGGGTTATAACGTTATTTTTAAATATACATACAGTACACAAACGAATACATATATTTTCATAAAGGGTACTTCTGTTACTTAGTATTTAATCGTGACTGATTACCAGAACACCGTGTGAGGACCAGAGCTTCTAGCATGTAACATTCTTCTTTCACTCTATACATATCTATATTCAGCCTATACCAGTTATTGTTACTTGTTGTACTACGCATATCAGACTCTTAATCTCGTAGATCACATTCCCTGAAGTCAGCGGAACTGCCACGGTCCAAGATGGTTTCCCTGTCAAGTCGATCAGATGACCAAGGGTTCATGCAACATGGAGTCAGTCATGTAACCACGTTCTAGTATTGATGAATGTACCTAAGCACAAATCAAGACCTTCTTGCAGACGCCGCTTCCACAGTTGCTGTTACACCAGGAGTTGCTGACGATGTCGTCTGCTGTCACGGGACGGGATGAACAAGAAGAGGATGACGTCTGCTCGGGTAGTCTCGCGAGGGATTGTGGGATAGCTGTTTCGCCTTTATACGTTAGAACAACTTTAGTTTCACCTTCAGTTTCACCGGTTTGTTCTTTTGGAGGTTCCACGGTTTCTGTAATTACTAGAGCAGGTTCTGTATTTTCTTCGAATATGGCGATGTCTGCACATGCGTAAAACTCCTCCTGTGGGCCACAGCCTGTGCACCCTGTTCCGTCCTCGTCAACTCCCCAACTGTTGCCTGGAAATAAGAAACTCAATTAAATATGTCGGTAGTTCTTTTATTTTTACTTTTGACTTAATAACTTAGCGAATCATTTTTAAATATCTTATTACAATGGTATTCAATTCGAACAAAGCCAAGAAAAGAATTTGATATGCATGATGCCTTCGATTTTTCGATATTGGTTCTATTTGGATTGTTTGTAGCTTTATTTGTGGAATTCATTTTTAAAAACTTTAAAAACCTAAATCATGTTTGAAATGTCTCTACGATTGGACAGTAGAGTCACTTTGATACGGCCCTTAAGCCACAAGTCTACACTGCAGGAACCAGCAACTATTGTATATTTCGCACAAACTATATTCAGACTGCCACCATGTACGGGTATAGAAGTCGTGATTCCCATTATCTATTACCTGAGTGGTATTTCCACTGAAGAACACACTGGGAGCAGGTCAAATGGGTCGGGAGATTCACCAGCACCGTATGCATCCCTACATAGGAACCAATCATGTAGCGGGTCTCAGATCCCTCGACCAATGACAGAAGATTCTCATCCAGGCATTCCTGGGTGGCCTTAACCTTCATATCGTTGACAGGACAGAGGCGGAATTCAAACCAACCCAAATGATTGGCTGTTATCTGTATCGTAATAGGAATTGTCTGTCCTTTCTTGTACTTCCGGGCGATAGTTCCGGTTGCGTAGACTCCTCCCGCCTCATGGTCACGTGGTCCTTCCCAGGGGTCTCCGCACACACCACACTTTCCGCCATGCATCTGTTGATCCTAATGAACAATAAAAGACGGGCGTCAGTCTCATTTAAAAACTCTTTTCCAAAAACAAAAGTTTCAAGTAATTGTCCGAACGAGGATACGTCGATGCTTCGTGTAGAGATATTTCTTCACAGAATTCCTTGCATCCTTTCATGACAGTTTCAGCAGTCTTATGAATTAAAGTTGTTCGTGATTCTTATGGAAGTGGAAGAGAACAGGTACTTAAATTATGCAAAAAGTATGTCTCACAATATCATCGGTTATTACTTGACATCCACGTCCATTGATGACGTGGTTCAGTAGGTTATTTCTATCTTCATATAGAAATGTCCTTCATTATTTGTTGAAATTAGTTCTCATAAAAGTGGATCTTACCGGAAACTAACGCTTCACGAGAACGTAAGGTACATTTATAGAAGGATGGAAAGTAATGCAGTACATAAGATCTGACCAAGCCAGATGATACAAGCCGTTATGTCAGAAAGTGTTTTTTACATATTTGTGGTTGTAAGAGAACTGGTTGTCTGCACCATTAATTATTGTTATTGATATACAATTAGGCCAATTTTACCACAACGGCATAAGGTTCTCTTTCACTGTGGACCCCGAGTGGGATTCGAACCTCCATCTATCTATGACCCGTTGTGCGTGAAAACCCGAGATTGTGGAGCAGTCATTCGTGATCAGTTTGGTTGTATCAGTAATGATTTCAATTGTTCTTGATCTTGTAAAAAAGGCTAATTTTATTTAGCATCACGCGAAAAATATATATCTAAAATTAACATCCTAATTTTCATCATTCAATTTTTTCAATATATGTATGAATTTATCTCAAGCTAATCGTCAGTTTGTTCTAACGAGGCAAACATCTACAACAACTGATAAACTGGTGACAAAGAAAAATAATATATGGTTTCAGGTTTTTCCAGTGGGGCCAAATTCCAAATGGAATATATTAGCATATGACCGCAAAAGTTTATTTCAGTTTCGAATTCAGCAAATTGAATAGAATTTATGTCTAAAACGATATGCATTGGATAATGCAGTTGATGAACTACCTCCGGATTGGAGTGTTTGCTCATGTTTAGAATTATTTCTCAGAACCAACCTCAAAACCTCCACAGAAGAGCTGGTTATCCTGGTAGTTTTTGGGCGTTTCGAATCCATATCTCCACATAGAGGCCCTGGAGGGAGGTTCTATCATCCGTCCGTGACCCTTGACCTTTGAGGTCATCAGAAGAAGGGTGAAGGTCACAAGGAACATCACTACGTCATGTATACCACTGATATTGGTAACCTTTTCCCGTTGTTAAAAAGGAAATTCAATCTTGAAAAAATATTTATTAGTGCGTTTATTTTTTAAGATTATCGTAATGATTAAGTCGGAAAGGTTTGTATCAAGAAACGAGCTTTTCATCATTTCATTCGAAACTTTATTACATTGACGTGACACAACAGCTAAACTTCAAAATTTTCAAAACTTTAAACCAGAAATCAGGAATCATGGTCGCAGCACGATGAAGAGAATTATGAGCATTTTGACAAATTAGATGGTATCCCAAGAACATATTTTAATGGGCGTCGTATGAGTGGTCCAAAGAAATCAACCATAACAGTGAATTACGTCAATTTAGGATTTGGATTATCATATATCTTGCGATAGGTGATTACCTACCTCCTTACAGCGTATTCCTGGGTGTGTATCTGTAGCCTAAACACTCAATTGGACACTATGCTAGATACATCAAGATGTCAACTGAACGTCAAGCTGTCATGTTGTTTACTTGTGTCCATCAGTTCTAAGCTATGCGTAATAATCTCCATATGTATACGTCATCATTACGCTGTCCGAGGTTTGGAGTTGAGTTTAGTGGAAGAAGACGGATGTTTGACAGTTAGTAAATACCATACATATTATACAGTGGATATTCAGATAAAAACGTTTGGAGAAAAAAATTATTCTTTATTTCATTAGAAAATATTCCTTACACGCCTGACGTTTCACTTTTTGTGCATAAACATTTTAAGTATTGGTATTATATATAGAATTTTTCTTCGAAAGACGAATTACAATAGCTTAAAAAAGGAAGGTGCCTTTCACGTAAAATTATGCTTTAAAGCTTTTTTGTTAATTTGAATGTCATTTTAGGAATATGATATTTCTAAATCAACAATTTTGTTTATAATGTTTTGGAGTAAATTTTCATGGAAAACATAAATATTACAAAATCATTAAGAGTAACTCAACAAGGTAAGTCACTCTTTAGATAATTGAAATAACTATGTTCACGTTATCACAAACATTTGCTTATATTTTATTGGAGTAATTTTGGATGGAAAACATATATATTACAAAATTAAGAAAGATACAATTACCAAGCCAGTTTTGTAAGCTTTAAGAATGAATGATTCGTTATTGGACTTAAAACAATTTAAGATTCTTTTTACCTTTAAGAATTGGGTTCTTGTGTACTGAAAGGATTGAATTTGATTGAAATACATTGTATACGCATGTTCCACATGAATGATAATTACATTTTAGAAATTCTTGCAATTGTAAACATTTCATTAATCTTCACGACTGCCAACCTGTCACGACTACATTTACTCTTGTTTACATATTGTTGTTTATGAAGTGTACACAGTAAACATTTTTATTCTTCTTACTATGTTCTGGTCATCACACAATGGCCGACTATCATATACTTGTACAGAATAAGAACATGTAAGTACACGATATCCCAAAAATGATAAACCAGTTCCATCCGCCTCAGCTAACATATCTCTACATGTTTTTTTACGAAATAATCAGCATAGGCTCTAGACTATTTTCACAATATGTATGAAGACGTTTTAGTTCATTATATAGAAATTTGCCATAAGGGATCAAATTATCTCACAAAATGAGTCACTTCTGGTCTACAAGGGTGACGTCTTGTAGGATGACTCTCTACTCTTTACCCACGCTTCACTAATCCAGCCTCTGATTGTAGGTTTCACCACAATGCATAGCACCAATGTTACAATTTTATATACCTCAACACCCTTTCGCCTCAGTGTTACCGCTGTTGACCATCCCGGAATATATGAGAAGGCTTTGCAAGCCCAGATAATACTCGGGCAAGATGGTCCTTGTAAACGTTCACAAAGCGCTGCAAAACATACTTTCAAGGATCGTATTGTTCTTCTTAGAGTGCATATTTTTAACCCTGTTACATAAACTCTGAAGTAAAATTTAGAGTGTGAAGTGACTTTCTCTTTTGAGTGTTGTTACCAACTGCAAATGTTTATTCAAAACTTTAATACTGATATACTCTTAAGCTAGCAATTATACCACTATATCAGAGGGGTTAAGTTGAATTAGCTAGGCTTTGAAAGTCCTTTCAAACAAATGACTTTAATTCTTGATACGCGATTTTAAAGTAGCCTCTATTGCTTTTTTGACTCCCTGAGGAAGCCATCATAATGAATATTTGTGATAGGTTCGGTATGTACGAGAGAGAAGTACCTCAGCCTTGAGCTTTAAATCGAAAGAAAACTCCTTCTAAAGTCCTCCCCTCGGCTGACCCCTCGGCTGACCCCTCGGGCACCGGCTTTCTTTCGTCGGAAAGCCCTCGTAATAGGTCTTTCCACTTCACGAAATGCGAATAAGCGTCGTTAAACCCACCTCACTTTACTATTCGTCTGTAAGGGTGGATCACTACTACTACTATATGTGTAGGGGATTCAGTAATAGTCTTGTAAAGATTCACTCAAAGTCCTAGTTCACTAGTTGTCTCATGGGAGGTTTCACAATTTGTCTTCAAAGGCAATGTAGCTCGTCTAATTTTTAAGGTAAATAGAGTAATCTCAAGGAAAGAGGAAAACATTTACCGACTGCTAGACATTCATTTTTTGAAGAAGAACGAATAATTTCTTATGGATAGTCAACTTCTTTATTGTAGGAATTGCGACGTTTCGGTGTAGATACTAAAACCGTTATCAAGCAAGTGATAACATTCTATACTTCTACATACTTCCTGATATAGCACCATTTAAACAATGTGACTCGAACAACTGACGGAGAGTCTCTTTAAGACTCTTATGGATCATGGATCAAAGATCATGTATATAATGTACATGTATATCACTGTGGTCGAGGGGGATACATTACATTTTCTCCATAAAATTGGGTGGAAGTGGAAAGGGGTTAAATCTTAGAAGTACTCTAAGCGTTTAGTGTAAAAGTTTTTATTGACACAAAGGTATTGTCTTTCGACTATCTAACCTCTCAGATAATTTCCAATGTGAAGGGGATGACCACCACGGCAAGACATAGACTGCGTGATTAATTAATCATGCCCAACAACGCTTATACACGTGCAGTCCGTTTGATCAAACCTGTGAAGACAAGACCGTCAATCTTCAAAACCTTTATTTTTCTAGACATGCTTTTTGACATTATGCAGTCAATAATTATCAACTTTACTAGACAAGGAGGAATCAGTTATCTAACCATTGCATCCATTACTCCTTGTTCCACGGCACTGGAGCACTTTCATATTTGTAAATTTGTTCACAATTTCATATCAGTATAACATATCAGTTTATGAAAATATATATTCGTCAGAGGATAAAAAAATCTCATTACTCAACTGGGTTATCCGAAGTCGCAAATATGGAGTCATGTTTCACTGAAACGGACACTTTATGCGGCCATATTTGTGTAAACACCTTTTAATAATTCAAGTTGGGGGAAAAGGATTTGCTTGGTAGTTCGTTTAAGAGCACATTGTTTTATTAACATTATATATCAAGCTGTCGTGCTACAATGCGGGTGAGAGAACATTTCCTAACAACCAGTTAGTTACACACACATGTACACATTAATTAACAAACATTAACGCATGACAATCAATTACTAGCAAATGTTTAAGAAATGTGCAAACATGTTAATACGAGATGATGGACGTCAAGTTCGTTTCGTTGGTGCAACATTCATTGTCACAAGAAAAGTATGCATATGGTCAAATAGATCTCTTCGGTACACATAGTTTCAAAATTGTCTGTCGTAATCATTTTTTTCATGAATAGCAGAGGAATAGTCCTTCAGCATTGAGCGACAAGTCCAAAAATCCGAGAACAGACTTGATTACAAACGGGAGCACCCATGTAGGGTTTCATAGTTTCAATATGATACCTCAGGTATTATAAGGACACTCATTTAATATCTTCGTTCTATAAAGCACATGTGATTAAGACTTCCACTTGTCCGGATATCCTAAGTCCGGATAATCCACAACCAAAACAAATATGAACATAAGAAGGAATACATAAACAAGCTTGAGAACAGCCAGCAGACACCAGCGAGCGATCTGTCCCTCCGTCCTGACCCCGGCTCGCCACATTGTCTGCCTGAGATCCCCATGTCGACAAGTTCTGTACAACTCGACCACACGGCTGTTGGTTGTGTCACTGAATTCTAGAAGCTTCTCTGCCATTGTCACATGAGTCTTTGCAACGGCGATCTCCAATGGTATTATCTTAATGTCCTCTTTTGTTTGCAGTTCAGGATCCGCCCCCAAATTCAGGATCACCTGAAGAACGTCCTTGGCTTCTTCCTCACACGCCACATGGAGGGGGTATCGCCCTCTGGAGTTCACAGCTGCCAAATGGTCCTGGTGCTCCAACAGCATGGCAACCATCTTTTTGTTATTCAGCCTACAGGCTACGTGTACTGGCATATCACCGTTTAGATCCTTAAGCTCGAGGTTTGGATTGTACTGAAGAAGAATCTTGAGAACTGTTGACCTTTTTTCTTTGACGACAATATGCACGGGGGACAACTTGTTTGGGAAGAGTGCATTAACATTAACTTCAGCATTAAGCAGCGCCTTCAAAAACTGGGCATAGCGTTCAAATGTGTTGAATTCAGTGAAAGACCTCAAGAAAACATGCAACGGCATCAAGCGTTCGTTGTTCGGTATGTTTACATTGGGCCTATGACTAAGAAGGGTTTTCAGCATTTCAACATTGTTTCCCTTGCTCAGAATGTGGAGAGGAGTAGTACCAAGTTCTGTTACTGCATTTACATCAGCCCCTTTGCTAAGAAGCTCTTCCAGGAGATACACTCCAATATGGTTGTCCTCCTTTAATGTGGTGTAGCGTTCACAGACAAGGTGAAGTTGGGTTTTACCCTTGTTCTTCAGATTAACATCAGCTCCATGTGCGAGTAGCATCTTCACTGCATACAGATTCCCCAAGGAACACATTACATGCAACAAGCAATCTCCGTTCTGGTCCGGTTTATCTATCAGTCCCTCGTCTCCTTGCCTCAGCAACATCGCGAAAATTGACTCATGCTGATGGAAAACCGCAGCATACAATGGGGATTTAATCGTTGACTGGATAGGGTCGTTCGTTGGACTTGCTCCACAGGAAAGAAGCTTCCTGACAATATCAGGACGACCTTCACGGCAAAAATAGAAAAGTATGCTTTCACCATTGCTGTTCATTGCATTGATATTGAAGCCATAGTTCTTCAGAACTGCAACTAATGATTTGTAGTCCTCATGAACAAGTGTCGCAAGAAGTGGGTGGTTCAACCAATCTGATGTTTCAATGTTTGCTTTTTTTTCTGCCAGGCGTTCAACAAGTTGGATGTTTCCAGTTTCACATGCCCTGTAAAGAGCAGTTTTACCGTGTATGTCACGAACATTAATGTTGTCAGGGTTCAAGACTTTCTCTGCCAGCCTAATATTTGCCATCTTGCAACAGATGTGAAGTGGTGTCTGATTTTCACCATCCTTGATATTGATATCAGCTCCGTTTTCGAGAAGAAAGGTCACCATGTCTCCATCGTTACTCTCACAGGCGTCGTGGAGAGGTGTGGATTTTGTCCTTGAATGTTGGCTGTTCACGAATCCCCCGAGTCTGACCAATTCTCGGAACAAAATTTGATTTTCTTTCTCCCATGCAATCTGTAGAGGGGACACACCTTCACTTGCATTAATGTTTGCACCTTTGCTTATGAGAGCTTTAGCCATTGAGATGTTGCCCAGGCTACATGCTAAATGCAGAGGTGTGAAGGATCTGTCATCTTCAGCATTTATTTTTGCCTTTAAAGGTTTCAATAGTATATTCAGAACCACATGGTTTTGCATTTTACATGCTATATGCAAAGGGGTTTGGTTGCACCTGTTTCGGGCACCTGTATTGGCATCATGATCCAAAAGGGTTATCAAAAGCTCCAAGTCTCCTATTTCTGATGCAAAGTGAATCAACGTGTTTCCATTTCCATCAGGTAGATTACAGTTTGCCCCGTGTTCAATAAGTTCCTTCACAAGTGTAATGTTGCTTCGATTCCATGCTACATGCAAGGGCGTCTCTGAGTGGTTATTTCTTGCATCAATCTGTGGTTTGAATTTGAGAAGTTCTGTGATGTGTGGGAAGTTTTGTTTGAAGGTGTCACAAGCAAGATGAAGAGCGGTGGACCCATTGATGTCTTTGGCATTCACGTCAATATTCCCATTTGTGCAAAGAATTGTGATGATTTCTGAATTTTCCTTCAGTGCAGCAAGATGAAGAGGTGTCCTTTCCATGGAGTCTGAGACGTTAAGGTTGACTTTGCACTCAACAAGTAGTTTTGCCATTTCCAGGTCGCCTGTTTGACAAGCATGAAGTATTGGTTCGCCAGTATCCTCTGCAAAATCTACATTTGGTTTCTGTGAAAGCATTTTTAAGAAGAGGGCTCTCTTCTGTTGTTTGAAGGCAACTTCTAAGGGTTTCTCCCCAGAACTGTCTTTAAAGTCAAAGTTGCCTTGATAACCAACAAGTTGGTCAAACATCTGAGTATTCCCAATTTCCCATGCTGTCTGCGTGGCTGTCAGACCATCACCAATGCTTTCAGTTCCTGACCCGTTCTCCAGTAAAGTTTGTGCTATGTCTTGGAACTTCTTAATGACAGCAAAATGCAGAGGTGGAAGTTTGACGTCCTCGCCCCAGTCAAACTCTTTGTTAAGGCATTCCTGCAGTTTGTCCTTCACCCATACATCTTCTGTGAGCTGGGTTAGCAGCACTTGTAGAGCGTCGTTCATGTTGTAATGAACACACTTTTGGAAGAGAGCCGTAAAATCTGCTTGATTTGCTATTCTTGATTTTTCCTTGATGAGTATATGGAGGATTTCTGGAGAACCATATTGACATGCAGCCTCTATGATGGTATCACATGACACAAGACACATGGTATCTTCTGACCCTGGTTTTGGGAGTTGTCCAGTATCGTATCGAGTCGTGTTAAACTTGTTTGAGTTGTATGAACATTTGATCAGAGCTCTCAACCCATCAGTGTTTCTGGATACACAAGCGGCCACAATAGTCTCTTCTACATTGGACAGGTGGCCCCTCTTGCTCACTGTGTGATCTGTGAAACCCATACTCGACATCTTGGAAAGTGTCTTTCTGCACAGATTTCCACTCTTACTCCAAATACTCCAATACAGCCACGTCTGACCCCTGACTCGGTCCTTCAAACGAAACAATTTCTCAAGATTCTCACCAACTCTGTCAAAGAAGGCATCAATAAATATATCAGAGAGAAAAGCAGGATGGAGACAGATGTTCATGAGCTCCTCGTGATCAAACATTATCCTCAGACATCTGTCTGAGAAGAACACGAACTGATATGGAGTCATAACAACGTTGATAGGACTTGAAGGTGTTCCAACTCGCACCATTTTGTCCAGCAGTTCAAGCTTACAGTGCTTCAAAATAAACTCTGAATCTTGGATAAAGAACAGCTTGAAAACCGAATACAGGACATTGTCTGACAGAAAGTCAACAGTCTTCCTGTGCTTATCCTCCTCGATGTACACTCCCTCAAACATCCGGGCATCAATCAGAAGATGGGAGACGAGAGTACCTGGCTGTACGCCAGCAGCAGCTAACAGAGTGTTCTCTACGTCCGTCAGTTCCCTCGTGATGGAGTCCAGACAGGTGCTTCTAGGGCGGTCCAGCAAGAGCAGTAGCAGCATCGCCATCACGTTCCTGGACACATTACACAGATCCTGCATGTATACTTCCGTTGGATGTTTGAATCTCTTAGGCAGCTTTGCCTTGTTAGTTCCGCGCTTCAACAACTTTTGACAGCATTTAGGGAATCCCCAATCATCTGCGACTCTGGCAATGTGTTCGATCTCCAGCTGCGACAATTCCAGATGTGCTCTGTTTGCATGATTGGCTACGAATTGTTTCTTTTCTTCTTCAGTGTAAGAAGTAGTGATCCTGAAAATATTCTCATCTGAAAATAATTTACCATTCACCTTGGGAAATACTTCCTTCAAGATGTTACTTTTGCATGTGATAACGTGATACAATTTGTCAGAGCTATGGATACACATCTTCATCTCGGCAAATAACTTACACCAGTCCTCAACGTATGTCACTTCATACGTTCCAAACATGTTGTTGATGAGGACAATCTGAGCTGTATCGTGATCGCAGTCCTATTCATTCCAGGAGTTTGATACCTTGACCTTTATCTTCTCGCGTTTAAACTTACGCTGCATTGCCCTGCACACAGCATAAGCCAGAGTCTTACTGCCCTGGCCGGGAGGGCCAGTGATGACCACCAGCTTGTAACGGAGGAGCTTCTCCTGACACTGGGCCAGGTCGGGGAGTTCCACAAACACCTCTCGGTCTTTGTCCAGCTCTAGGGGCGATTTATCTGCAATAAAGATCATCAAACGGTAAGATTCCTGTGCATTTTAGCACCAACACAATATCTCGTTAGCATCATGAAATGTTTAGTTAGCTGGTGGGACCAGTACTCTTAACATAAGGTGTCAAAACGATTTTCAGTCTCTATCTTTTTTTAACATCGACAAGATTACTTATATTTGTCACTGTTGCATGACGATCATATTGTCCTCATCGGTCATATTTATTCAGTGATTGCTAAATTTGGTAGTGCAATGGTGTTTTCTACCTTTCCAGTTTATGACCGCAGTTATAGAATAAGACATAGAATAAGACGTTTATTAACAAGGGAATACATACTTGTAGATTTTCCTCGAAAGTTGACATTTACACTGGTTGGACTCCCTGTAAAACACGAGACACGAAAACAATTGTTTACGATTTTATATTTGTTTTTAAAAAGCACAAAACAAGTCTATATTCATAGTGAAATGATCAAAGCATTTATAAAAAAGAAAAAACCCACTTTTTTACCGTGTGCTCAAAATTATTGACAGTGTATACCTAATATTCTAGTTAAGGTATTAGTATAAAGAGATCTTTTAATTCGTGAAATGCAAAACAGTTAAAAATAGTATGCTGTCGTCCTAAATGGTACAGTGCGGTATTGTGTGCCATGGTACGACGTGGTATTTCTATGCGGTAGCATGGTGTTTGATGCCGCGATACGTTATGTTGTGATACATTGGTTTGACTGTGATGGAACACGATAGAGTTTCTGTTTCTCGCATGGTATGATATGACAAGACATATCAAAATCGATATTTAATGTCATTGAATGGTATGTAGTAGCATGACATATTTTGGTATGTAAAGATATGTGACGACTTTTAATGTCTTGTGATTGTAACGTAATGTAAGGTATCCGATATTAAGTCATTTAGCCTTGGTAGCTGTCTAAATTTATATCAAACAAAAGTGCTGCTAAATGTAATATTGATTAACTACCGATTGATGGACCTCGATTCTTGTCAGGGCGTTGGGTACCGCTGCGGGGATTACCAAGCTCTTAAAGAAGGGTTATAAATCCCAACAGGGACTCGACCATAAAAACTACTTTTGCAGAAAGTTTGACAAAAACATAACAATGTATGGGTCTAATATTGGTTTCAATTTTATGATATGATGTGTTTTTGTGCTTGAGTGTAAGCGTCGAAAACTTTTAATGTTCCGCACTGCCAGGCGAATTGTGTTCTCCTAGATATAGACTGGTACTAGATTGAAAATCCATCCACGCACCTGCCTCTGACCCTTGACAAGAGTACCTCATCCCAGGACTCTTGTCTAGACTCAGCATCCGACCCACACTTCTCCGGGCGGACCGGGGAGGGTAGGTGTCCCGGGAGTGATCTGTGATAATGATAATGATGATAGCGATCATACAATATATAACTTACAATATACAGTGCATCTAACTAGACCTCGATCAGTAGGTAACAGTATAAGTGTTCTGTAAATTAAGTCATTGCCACTGTAGCTCATCTTGTATTGCGTTATTCATTATATCTTAAATTGAAAACGTTAACTCCATTTTGGATTTTGAAAGTAATCAAAGCACTATTCTGAAGAGCTTAAAAAGGGAGGTAAACTAACACTGTATGCAACAATTAATTAATGATCCTGGATAGCTCGTAAACATAAACTCCTAACATGAAGACTGAAAAATCATTTGGGAAATACGAGATACGTTTTCCCGAAAGAAGACATTATTTTGTTGAATTATGATTTAAAACATATTGAGCACTACTTATCTTCTTTTATACACACAGGAGACAATTACGATCAATGCATAACCCAAAATGGGAATATTGCATTAGATTCAAGAGCGTAATAGCTGATGATCTTAATGGCCTGACATCCTTAACCAAGAACTTACGTGTGAGAATGTCCGAATGGAATGGATTAGAACTCCATCGGTATCTGAACTTGTCGAATTTAGACAAAGAGTTACTTTTTCCCTTGTCTCTCACTCGTTCTTCTTCAAAAGAAGTCGCCAAACCTAATACAATATTAAAAGAATTTTTTCAACGCATATATTTAGCCATAAGTTGAACAGAAGCGGTGTCATATTGTGCATGTCGCATATTGAGAAATAACTTAGGCATTGCTATTTATACACACCTCCCTAAATGACTCTGAAGAAATCTTAGATGACGTCATATGTCATATAGCTGGGCGTCGTCTGTGATACAGGCCCGTACCAGAGGGACCAAGGTTGTTAAACAGCCTCACTTGGCTACCCAACTTTGGAAATCGTTGTATTTTTCTTAACCTTAAGATCTTAATAACTGTCTACGTCCCCAGTAAACATTAGTTAATGCAAATGCATATTTTCAGAGGGTCAAACCTCTCATTACTCGACCCAAATATCCGTAGGCGTAGAAGAAAGTATCATGTATCAAACAAAATCTGCTTGCAGCCATTATTGTATGAACACCTTTCAAGATACTGAGTCTGAGAAAAAATAGATTCACTTAGATTACGTCATATCACCACATTTCCCTGAGTAAACATGCTACGGTGCATTTAAGCTTACTTGTTTATATGTTAATTGGAAATTTTAAAAATATCGACGAATTTCAATAATCATATGTTTTATCCGCTTGGGCTCTTTTTGTGATGCGTTGAAAACTATAACAATTCAGTAAAGTTATCTCAAAATTATCTTATCAAGCATATTCTCATAGTTTAAAAGTCTTTTTTCATAAGCATCATGTGTAATTGCTGCCTGTAAGTTTATCTTGACAATACCATTACTCCTAACTTCTGCTCCCCATTATATTTCAACACAAACAACATGGCGAACCTTTGACAGACATGCATTCACATCACACACCCATCATAAACTGTCTTGGTATTCTGAGTTTAACACAACTCTCAACATAAACTGCGTTACTTACATCTCATACAAACACTTATAACTTATATTATTAATTTATGAAACTTGCTCTCAGACACGTCATATGCACACAGCTGTGAATATAAAGTATTCCCTTAAATATGGTGACATGTTGTCTCACTGACAACATAAATATATTATATTTCGTGACTAATTACTCTCAAACTATTTCATATAGACATTATATTGAATTGTGACTGAAGTTGTTATCTTCCAAAAAATAACTTTCGTGCTGTTGCTAATACCACATGATAAAGTCGAGTCAAAGATATCGTTTACACCAGGTTACATCAAAACATATTTAATCAGGCATAATGAAAAACCATTTTTTTAATACCATCCCATTTTTTTACTAACTTAATCAAAGGCTATTGTTTACGTTATTATATTATTCATTTAGAATACCTTGCAATGCACAGGGGGAGTTAGATTTAATACTGACCGGATTTTGACATAAAGGAACTTTATTCAATTCAACATTAGCAAAAGGGTTTTGATGATGAATAATTCTGAAACTAAGACGTTTTCAAAAGCAGATCTCAAGTTAACAATTTTTCTGCTTTTGACATAACAAGCAATCGCTACTGACTTTCGTTTCCCAACTAATGTTTATTGGACATGATAAAACAAGGGTTTTATTGATGCCAATATCAAACAGGGCTTTTACGTTATTGATATGAAATTTCTTATATAAACTGCTATATAATTATTATATGCTGACATTAAAATAAAACATTCTGACACAACACACAAGGAATAGAGTTTTCAAACAATAATAACATAGACCATCCATGCAACTCAAAGACTGCTTTTCATGAAAATATAAACCTCTGGTGACGTCATCCCTTTGTTTAGTAACGTGTCGTATCCTGCAGGTAACAGACCTGAACGAGACCGAGGTGTATCTGCAGCTTTAACCTTTGAGGGAGTCTGCCTAGTGTTTATGGGGTATCTTGTTTCCTATTACAACCCGAAACATTGCGACGTTGGGTCTTTATGATAAAAATGTAAGGCCTGAACCTTTCGATTTCGGAAGTAAGGTGTTTTTTATACACCAATGTAAAACTTAACCCCTAAAACTTATAATAGTGTAACAACGTATTTTTTTAATTATATACCAATGTAAGACTTAACCCCTAAAACTACATCAAATTTGAAAAAATAAGCCTTATTTCTAAGGTGAAATAAAGACCACAATTCTTTGGTCCACACACAGGCACTCTACCTACTACTCTAAGTGGCCAGTCGGATGGCAGGGCTATGTTAAAGATTCCATTGAATGGGGTTCAGATTTCAGTATTGTTTTGGCCTGATTTGATGGCCTGTCTTTAAATCAACCATAGACCTCGGATATGTACAAATTAACGTTATTTCGCTTACGATCATTCCGCCCTACCTGACCCACCCTGTGTCTATCTACTACACGACCAACAACACTTACGCTGTGTACGCCTGACATTGCCCAAAAACACTCAGGCATTCATGGGTCTACACGCAAAACCATTTACTAGCACTAACCCAATTACAGACTTGAACACCAAATAACAATTAAACACGCTGTCCAATCAAACACTGAAAACGAACACTTGATACGAAATATGATAACATAGCGTAATAAACAGACACAAGTTCATTGTAACTAAATAACAAAACATCACACGCGGACTTAATAATACACATACATACATACAAACATGCATGCATGCATACATGCATACATGCATACATGCATACATACATACATACATACATACAAGTATAAAGGTAGAGTCAATCTCCACCTAACCATTGTCACACCCATAAACGTATAACTCATAACTGAAACACACATCACTATACATGAATGTTTCCGCACTAACCTGCTGCAGCACCTCCAGAACCTCCAAATGATGCCTCTTCCCTTCCGTCTTCTTCCTCATCTTCCCCGTCTTCTTCCTCTTTGTCCTTCAGCGTCCGTTCATTTTGATCTTCTTTATCCTTGAGTTCAAGTTTCTGTGCCCTTTGTCCCTTCTGTCCGGGTACCAGTCCAAGACTCTGGTCCTGTCTTTGTTCCTCTTCCTGTTTCTCTTTCTGTTCTTGTCTTTTATCTCCACTATGAGTTTGGTTCTGTCTGACTCCCGACGTACCGTCTACTCTGTCGCCTTCTCCTTCACCCTGAGTGTGCCCCTCCCGCTTCTTCTCGCCCCCCTTCCCCTCCGCATGTCCAGTCTGCTCAACAACCAGTCTACCACTCATTCTGCAACCACACAGTTATATATAATTATAAGTTGCCAAACTACGTTTGATAAAACGTCGTACATTGATAGCATAGCCATAAGAGCTCTGTAGTACCCATATCTAGGAGATATCTGGACCGAAACTTGTGATATCCTGAAATTTGAACTTTCTATTCCTATTGATAAAAATGTTGGTTATTCGTTAATGTACAAACTTTGATTACCTATGTCGTAGACAAGTAAAATTGTCTAAAATGTTGGGTATACGATTAATATCTAAATACCTTATTTTGAATTTATTGAACCAAAATCAGTTACTTTATAAATCATTTTCTTATTTTATTTGATAAGATATTGTTTAACTTTGTTCTGAGAGCGGGGTTTTACATGAAGGTAAAGCTTGTCAGTTTGATGTAAAGACAAGATACATCACAAATAGATATCTAAAGCTGCCAGTGCATGAGTAGTTGATCATTGGTACTACAAGATCTCAGGTCGAATAAGTTCGTGTTCTAACGCAATAGAACTTGAAAGAAAGACTTAGGAAAACATGTTAATTTTGAGCGTATAAACAATAATCGATTTATTTTATCCAATGATATCGGTACCTGTGTGTCTATGTTTTCTGAATGAAGTTGCACATCATGGCTTTACCTTTTCTTTTTCAAAACCACTCCACCAACAATTGCACGTTAAATGTTCCTATCGTTACTGTATATGATTTCTTTGTTTATATGATATATTCGTTTATCATAGATTTATAGTTTACATAATTGACTACTGTACATATATCGTTCACACTGCGCACTCACCTCAACTAAGTTCACACCCGCATTAACTTAGGAGCTCAAAGACGTTAAGACGATGTATACTTTGATGTAAGCATTTTAAAACTCTTATCAATACAATTTGTCTCCAAACAAAGTGGAAAGTGTCTTTCACTCCAAATGTGTGCATGCGTATACCCGTTGATAAATGTTCATTTAATGTTTTACCTTTAATTTTAATAGCTCAAACTATGGTTGTCCAATGTGGACCGTTTGTGTTGGTTGAACCTTGAGTCATGTGAAGCATGCAAAACAGGTATACTTTGTGTTAACATCAATGTGTTGTCACATGACTGTCAAAACCTATACAACCACTTGGATATCAGAACGTACAATGACAAAACGAGTACTTTGATCTATATCAAGCATGCAGACACGCTTTATACGATTAATAAATTTTTACCTTTATCACAAGTCGATAAAAGCAAGTCATCCATTGAGGCGGGTGTTCTAGTTTTCCCCGGTGATGGGGTCGTATTACAGGGTACACACTCCTACTCGGGCTAAGCTTTCTTTCGCCTTGTCCACAGTGTGCTTCCGTCTTCACTACATGATATCACCCAGTCAACAGCATGCTCTTACCCCCAACCGAGTGAGGGGTCGTATTATAGGGTACACACTCCTACAAATGCATCAGCTAGAATCAAGATCTGGCCTCCATTGTGATAGGATGATTGTTCAGGGTCCGATGAGGGAAAACAGAAAAATACCAGTATTTTCCCAGTATTACATTCTAGAAGCTTGACGTAGTTATAAATCTGGGTCTGATCTATTTAAAGCCTGACTTAAAGACCTCAAACTAAATTCGTTTCTCCCATTTCTTCTTCAACCAGAAGTCTTCTCGGCGCAAATATATGTAACGTTTATTTCTTACATATCTCATTAATTGGAAATACAATATCGATATTCTTTATAAATATTCGTTACATTTAGAGACAGGCCTACAGTCAGGAGACTGTCAGTATCATACATTAAGTCTCGCTCTAGTTCCTCTCTGCTACCGTTGACAACTAGCAGTGTTAATGTCTCACCCACCCCCTCACATAGATGTCCACTCAAGTGAATAAAGTATCAAAATCCATTCATACACGTCGTCCCAACAAAATGTTCCTAAACATCGAAGGTTCGAAATTATCAAAAGAGATGTATGGTATATCCCTGACTCACCCTTCCAGTGTCACGTGTAGCGTGATATTTCCGCGAGATGCAACTCTATAATGTTCAAGCAAGTCCTCCAAATCCGTGTGATCAACTCCCACCCAACACTGAACCTTTTGAGTCAATAATGTATTTGATAAGACACACGTACTGAGGGTCAAAATTCACTGAAAATTTGTTTCTGAGATAAAAGAATGGTTAAGCATTCGGTACAAAGAAATTTCATACAATTGATAATTATAGAAGATTCATTGTTGGAGTAAAGTGGTCCAAGGCGAATGATGTGTTGGTGTTTATCTATAAATGGGACTGTTCTTCTTCCTAGACTTACATGTTGATTGTGTGCATGCGATTGGGACATCTAGAGCAATTTGTCCATTGTTTAAAGTACTCCACTGTGGACTAAAGCCATTATACAGAATAGAGTTTGTTTGTATAAGGCCCTACGAACAATCTATATAGATCATGTTTATGACTAGTAATCAAGCTGTAAAAAACATTTCAATTATGTTTGTCATTCAATTAGAGACTTTCGGCCCATTACAATAAAGTTTGTCATTCAAAATAGTGTATTTTCATTGCACTGGAAAGGTTTGCTAAATAATTGACACGTTCAAATGTGTCATTTACATAGGGAAATTTTTATTATATTGATAAAATACAGATTTTGGTCAACATTTCTGGTCAATATTTTACAGATATGAAGCGGAAAGATTATCAATACAACATGTACAAATATTATGTGCATAACTCTGGCGTCATTTAATTTAATTGTGAAATTCTGAGTATTTATTTTATTCTGAGTGTATATATATATATATATATGAGATTAAGTAGAAAATACCTTCTGGAAGCCTGCGATAACCCTGACATTAATCAATTGATGTATTCTTTATTGAAAAAGAAATCCGCATCGCACTGTCAAACACTCTTTCATTTCCACCTGCGTTAGATCTTTCAGACTCAATACCTTCTTGGCAGGATCAATCTTTCAGGTTCATTACGTACATGGTATGATCAATCTTTCAGGTTCATTACGTACATGGTTTGATCAAACTTTCAGGTTCATTACGTACATGGTATGATCAAACTTTCAGGGTTCAATACGTACATGGTTTGATCAAACTTTCAGGGGCCAATACGTACATGGTTTGATCAAACTTTCAGGGTCCAATACGTACATGGTTTGATCAAACTTTCAGGGACCAATAGGTACATGGTTTGATCAAACTTTCAGGGACCAATAGGTACATGGTTTGATCAAACTTTCAGGGGCCAATAGGTACATGGTATGATCAAACTTTCAGGGACCAATACGTACATGGTATGATCAAACTTTCAGGGACCAATAGGTACATGGTTTGATAAAACTTTCAGGGGCCAATACGTACATGGTTTGATCAAACTTTCAGGTTCATTACGTACATGGTTTGATCAAACTTTCAGGGACCAATAGGTACATGGTTTGATCAAACTTTCAGGGGCCAATAGGTACATGGTATGATCAAACTTTCAGGGACCAATACGTACATGGTATGATCAAACTTTCAGGGACCAATAGGTACATGGTTTGATAAAACTTTCAGGGGCCAATACGTACATGGTTTGATCAAACTTTCAGGTTCATTACGTACATGGTTTGATCAAACTTTCAGGGACCAATAGGTACATGGTTTGATCAAACTTTCAGGTTCATTACGTACATGGTTTGATCAAACTTTCAGGGACCAATAGGTACATGGTATGATCAAACTTTCAGGGGCCAATACGTACATGGTATGATCAAACTTTCGGGTTCATTACGTACATGGTATGATCAAACTTTCAGGGACCAATACGTACATGGTATGATCAAACTTTCAGGGACCAATAGGTACATGGTTTGATCAAACTTTCAGGGGCCAATAGGTACATGGTATGATCAAACTTTCAGGGACCAATACGTACATGGTATGATCAAACTTTCAGGGACCAATAGGTACATGGTTTGATCAAACTTTCAGGGGCCAATACGTACATGGTTTGATCAAACTTTCAGGTTCATTACGTACATGGTTTGATCAAACTTTCAGGGACCAATAGGTACATGGTTTGATCAAACTTTCAGGGACCAATAGGTACATGGTTTGATCAAACTTTCAGGGGCCAATAGGTACATGGTATGATCAAACTTTCAGGGACCAATAGGTACATGGTATGATCAAACTTTCAGGTTCATTACGTACATGGTATGATCAAACTTTCAGGTTCATTACGTACATGGTTTGATCAAACTTTCAGGTTCATTACGTACATGGTATGATCAAACTTTCAGGGGCCAATACGTACATGGTATGATCAAACTTTCAGGGGCCAATACGTACATGGTATGATCAAACTTTCAGGTTCATTACGTACATGGTATGATCAAACTTTCAGGGACCAATAGGTACATGGTATGATCAAACTTTCAGGGACCAATAGGTACATGGTATGATCAAACTTATAGGGACCAATAGGTACATGGTATGATCAAACTTTCAAGGATCAATACGTTCATGGTATGATCAAACTTTCAAGGATCAATACGTTCATGGTATGATCAAACTTTCAGGGACCAATTGCAATGAGATTGATATGTTTACTTTGTTGAATCCATTAAAACGTATTATGCAAAATCAACGTAAAGACTACTTTAATACTAAAAGTTGTTCAATTGTTCTTTGGCAGTTTTTTGGTTAGTTTTGGTTAAACGTGTATTTAGAAGAAGGTATAACATTCACTTTTTGGGGGTTTTTGGGGGTAATTAAAAGCTTGACGGAGTTACTTTGTTGCTTGGCACTCAGCACTTAAGAAACGAACATCGAATCAATAAGGACTGGGGACAATGAAGAGTTTTCTTTTAAAATAACTTGCAGAAAAAGGATATTGACCCAAAGACTTTGGCCTCAAAGATGGTCAATCATGATGACCGATAAGGGCGACTGAGCATGCTAATTAATTTTCAACTGGATCGGGTCAAGACCATCGATTAATTGATAAGATTGGAATGCGATAAACATGTAAATTTCGGTACTCCAGAATTTGTAAAAAATAATATTGATTAGTTATCTAGAGGAACCCTTTAAACAAATATTGTAGTTATTTCTATAAACGAAACGAAACGAAACAAACATATAACGATTCTTATCAAGGAAATATTATATACATACATACATACATACATACAAACATACATATGCAGCTGCATACCGAAAGTTTTACCTGCGTATCCAAGTGAAAATATTATGTAATTTGGGAAGCCTTTGATGTATCAAAGCCTCACGAAAAAGAAAAGGATAACGTGGAATGTTCAATACATAAAGGAAGATTCCACGTACTTTAACATAATCGTAACATTTAACCATAGCAGTTTTGGGAGGTTATTAAAGTGACCAGCCCTAAAAATTCCAAAAGCACTCGTTTTCATTTTTCGCTACAAAATCCATTTGATGTGATCAACAGCTTAAAACAAAGTTATGTTGTTTCCATGGACAAAGTCAGTCTGATTGTGCTGATTTTTTTCTCAGAGATTGGAATTGGAATATTAAAATCGAAATTTCTGGAAATGGGAATTTGGAGAATATGACCCCTTGTGACTTTTTCTTCATGCCTGAATTAGAATTATTGCACGAGAGACAAGACGATCCCAAAATTAACTAAAGAATTGCTATATTATATATATGCATATATATAATTACACATGGAAAGTTTTGTGGAAGTTGTTTTATTGACGCCCAAACAAAACCCGACATGAAGATCGGGAGTACTTTCAATTTATGCTCATCGTCAATTTACCTGAAGCCTTGGAAAGAGAAAAAAGTAACGTGTATCAACAATATGTGAATTTTATTCACATGTATTCAGATGGTACAATAAGTACATAAGTATTGACAATACTTTTGACTAAATCATTCCAATCAAACAAATGAACATTTTAATTTCAGGTAAAGGAAAGAAGCATTGAACACCTTCTGGGTTGACCTGATAAGGTGAAGTGATGTTTGGGTGGTTAATTAACTGTTTGACCTGTAATAGTCTGAAGCCCTGGTCAACCTGAAAACGTTTGGTCATTGACCTAGATCTAGAGCAGATAACTCTCTGTAAGCAGTATAAATACAGCTGCATCCTAATAGTCTCTATTATCGTCTCGTGAGCAACTCTCCGGTAAGCTTCAGTTCATACCAAAAGTTCTTTCATCACATCACTTTTTATCATAGAACATTTATACCATTTTTAATATGGAACAACTTTAACACAGCAAAAAGCTTCTTTTTTTTTACTTTACAAATATGTTTTTGTTAATATTTTATGCCTTTTTATTCACGAATTACAATTTCATTTAAAATCCTCCAAGCCAGATAATGACGGGCGCTAAGGCTGTTTTCTGAAATCCAATCATTCTATTTGACATTAAAATGAACACTGGACGTTAAATCCTATCAAACGTTTCTTTCATTTATCTAAAGATTCAGACTGAACAAAAGCAAAAATGGCCTCTCCGCGCTGCTTTACGATTCTTGTTCTGATTGGCTTATGCACTGAGGTCAAGGGTCACGGACGCCTTCTTGAACCACCCTCCAGAGCCTCTATGTGGCGTGTGGGGTTCAACACACCTCACAACTACAACGACAACCAGCTCTTCTGTGGGGGATTCTTTGTAAGTTTTAACAATGATTTTCCTATCGCATCAGTGGAATCAAAGCCATCGATATTTCGCCTCTCTTAGTTATGCATTTGGGTAAAAACCATTTATGCTGTTTGATACTCCTCTAGTTTATCCAAAAAAGTGTCAATGGTTTTCTGAAGAACCTATTATATTCTCATATTTGTGTGTTACGTTTAGCCACTAGGCAAGTCCATACTTACTTGATAACGATAACTACCTCTGCATCCTGTAAGTTTGTAATCCTGCTTCAGTATTTTAATGTGACCATGTTATTTGGATATAGTCAATAACGTAACTTCATTTATACTTGAAATAAACCTTACTATGCTCTGTGTAACATGATCAGTCTGCAACTTATCATGTCTTTGTCATGTGGAAAGTTTGGCAAGAAGAAAGAAACAAATTGCATCTTAAAGGATCAACAAGTCTTAAATGGACATCGTCTTCCATGCTACTTTTCACATCGAAAATCCGAAATGACCAATGTCAAATTTAGAGTAAGCATAACGAAAATAGAAAACCACTATCCCAACCCGTTCTTCATTGAAAATTACTGGATATGGTTTTGCCTTTGTAATGTTTTGGATTTCCATTGAATTCGGGAACATTTTCCGTGTGGGTCCTACAGTTTGCTTTTGAATATTAATGTACTTGTCTGACAGTTTTCTTAATCGAGAGCATTTAGTCTTACGTTTTATTTGTTCCGAATCACAGAACCAACAGTCACACGGAGGAAAGTGCGGGGTTTGTGGAGATCCATGGCAGGGACCACGTGACCACGAGGCGGGAGGAATGTACGCGACAGGAACTATCGCACGAAAGTTCAAACAGGGGCAGACTATCCCAATTACAGTAGATATTACAGCCAATCATTTGGGCTGGTTCGAATTTCGTCTCTGTCCTGTCAATGACATGAAGGTCAAGGCCACCCAAGAGTGTTTGGATCAGAACCTCCTGCGATTGGTTGACGGGTCTGGGTCTCGCTACGAGATTGGTTCAAGAGTCGGAAAGTATAATCTCGAGGTCAAACTGCCATCCAACTTGACATGCAGTCAGTGTGTGCTACAGTGGCGCTACCACACAGGTATTGACTTATCTATGTCATGGAGTGAAAGTTGAGCTTTAAATGATGCAATTTGTTTACATTAGAATAAATTAAACGGAAATAGGGAGAGTCTTCAGAAAATGCTATTGGACTCATCATTTTGAACAAATGCTGATTGAACACATTTCCATTAAAGAAACACCCACTTTCCGATTAATTTTTTAAAGAGACACTTGCCCATAGTTGATTTTTGAGATTCTCAACGTCAAGTTCAGCCATTCTTCCTTACTATGCAAATACATGTGTAAAATGAGTTTTGCATACAGATGAATATCGACCAAATATGGTCTTTGTTTCTAGGAAACAGTTGGGGACAAGTAGCGAATGGTCGAGGATGTTTGGGTTGCGGTGCACAGGAGGAGTTCTATGGATGTTCAGACATCGCCATCTTGTCTTCTGATTCTCCTTCGCATGTCACTGACCCAACACCGACATCGTCTACAACCACACAGCAGACGACATCCCCATCTTGTCCGTGTGATTCAGTTACAGCAGACGACACTGTCAGCAACTCCTGGTGTAACAGCAACTGTGGAAGCGGCGTCTGTAGGAAGGTCTTGGTGTGTGCATAGACCGCTTCATCTGACAACGTAACAGTTCATCGCTTCTCCTAACGACCAACAGGGAGATGCTTATCACAGAGGCATTCTGTACAAGGCGATTACGTCTTCGAACTTTGTTGTATGATCTATCTGGTCTAAACAGCTTAGGGTTAAAGGGGCAGTAATACGTTTTATGAATGATTTTTTTTCAAATTGTCCGTAATAAACATTAATTTATGCCAAATGTATTATCATCAGAGGCTTAAAACATTTCATTACCTACTCTGACCATCTATAGTCGTAAAGGAATTAATCAAAAAAGCTAAACCCACTGGCGGCGATTTTTGTATGAACACCTTCGAATCATTTGAGTTAGGGAAATGAATTCTGATCATGGTAAGCTCGTTTCAAACCTGCTTCCTAAAAACATTGTCATGCAATTGGAAATATTTCATTTAATTTTCTCGAAATTATTTTATTCATCTAAATAAATCGTACTGCCCCTTTAAATTAGACCGTAGTCGCTGACTGTTATCTGTAGGGAATGACGTCATTCTCGTGATGTTTGTATTCATGTATTCTATAATCTATTATGAAGGTATTTGTTGTACCTGAATTAAGGAAACTGGACAGTTTTATTCATAAACGAATCAATTGCAAAATGGTGTACATCTTGATTAGTTAATGAGGTGTATGTAAAACTTATTTACACTTGTTGTTTTGTTGAAATGGAAACTGAAATTAAAGACGATAATGAAACAAATTTTGCGTTGAGTATGATTAGGATTGAGACATACTGTATCGGCGTGTAGTTTTGCCTTCATGCAAGTTGCTGGCTTACATATCGTATATTATCTTGATAAATATGTTTCTTTAAAATTATATATTTAGTTAAGAAATTCCTGCTACAAATGAGATATCATGCCTTGGTAACGTGAATCCCATTACAGTAAACTATACAAACTTCTCAGATTTTTCGGGAATGTTTTAATGGGTGCATCAGACCAGCGCACTCACTTACATAACCACACGCATTACGCATTTTTTTTACCAGTGCAAAGTACCGACCTTTGAAACACGATTGGTATCGGAGTGCAAATGAATGAAGATTGCTTTAAAATTCAAAGTCTATAACATAGGTTTTATGTACATTTCAAACACTGGATTCCATTTCGAGGACATGTCCGAATATTTTTTAAAAAGTAAAATGTTCAAACATTTCGAGGTGCATTCAAAATAGTAGTAATCAAATTCAAATGTCAATTTTATTTTCAATGATTGAAAAAACATCACAAGAAAGGACTACAAAAATAAAGAGATTTTCAGTGAAGCGTCATTAAAATCTCTCTGTTGAGGTTCCCGTTGTGGTTTGGGTCGATTCTCTCCCTTGGAGGAAGTATTCATTGTCAACGAAACGCGTAAACAACATGGCGCCTTCAGCATGTTTGGTCTGCTAAAAATGACTTTTGACAGAATTAAAATTCGATTTGTAAAGGTATACAGATTGATATAAAAGGTAACTTCGAAATGTGATACCACACGTACTTTTTGATACAAAAAAATATTTTGTGAGCCACAGATTCATAAAATCGGACTTTTTGTCTCAACATAAACAAACATGACATTCAATAAGTTGTTACTATGAAAGTTAATGCTTACTGAAGACGAAGACAATCGATAAATACATTTCATTTGTACTGTATCTTCAATGAGACAAAACGTGAGAAGGTGCAACATATGTGGATGAATTATGTGGCAAAGATCAAGACTGACTGGGAAAAATTTTGTCATATGTATTTTTATTTGATGATAATCTAAAAGTGTGGCTATTGTAGAGAGTATAGCATCTAGAACTTTTTCTTTTATCATAGTTCGAATCTTTGTTTATATTGGCCAAATACTTAAAGTAGTATATTTGAAAACTGTGCAAATGGTTATGTTGTAAATGATATCCAGAAATATGTGGATCTTAGAAAGTGCACTTTATTTGGGCAAGATGATATTATAATTAGATATTAAAATAAATGTTAATCTAACGTTTGTGCCATCTTTGATAATCATCTAATTTTCAAGTCATAATTATGAGTGGCTAATTGTGTATGTCTTTCTTAGAATTACTTAATCACTTGATCACTTAATCCAATATCGGTAAATAAAGAAACACTTTATATTATGTTTGACTGTCAGTTCTTTTCGAGTAACATCTTGAATATATCTTACCGCTGTCATGTTTGTTTACACCCTCTTAGAAAGCTTAAGCTACTTCCAACTCTAGACATTTGTTAGTGTGTATTATGAATATCGTTAATTCAAGCCATTCAGGACACAAATATTCATATGTGACAAGTAAATAACTAACCCTACCTTTATCTCCATATTTGCAGGTGTTTTCAAGATGAGTGTTGAGGTGATGCGACCAAGTTTCTCCCCCCATCAAGTGACGATTGCGGGGGACCTGGCCATCCCCTCCCCCAGTCCCTCACTCCGCCAACAGGAGAGGAGGCAGGCACAAACATCATCCTTCAGACCAAAGTGAGTGATATTTTTAAATGCATGTAACTTAGCATGAGAATGCAGAAATATGAATAAATTCAAATCTACACAAGGACCCACATGTTCAAAGCGTTCTTAGACTAAGTTGATTGTAACACAATGTCTAAGGATGCTCAATGAAAGGGGTTCCAACTTTGAAAAAGCTTTCTTTATGCTAAGTAAAACATTAATTTTTTTGCTATGGGAATTTGAAAATTCTACCCTGCATTTTGATCAGATTGAATGTATTTTCTGATTTCAAATATATCTTTCCTATAGCGACGCCCAGTCACAGTCAAGTTGACTGTTAGTTTGACTTGAACAGTGTCCAAAGTTTTTTATTTAATGCTTCCCTTTGATCTTCAGTGTAATTGAAAATACATGAGAATAAGCGGATTCTAAAAAATAAACAAGGCCCTCAGGGAAAAATATATCAATTTTACAAATCAAAGACTCTGAATTTGTTAACCATCTTTATTCATGTTCAATTACAAAGAAGATTCAAATGTGATCAAATTTGAATATTCTCAAACTTTGCCTAAAAAATATCATTAATGCCAATCGCTCACATCTATCATTTTGAACACTAAGTTACATTCCTCTGAACATAGATTTGTCCTTGAATTTGCTCTGTAAGTTACTCGTAGAAAGCAACAGGCTTGACAGTTAAATTTTTATTTTTTACATTTTCTTTGTTCATATTACCCATGTTCTTCATGTGTATTTCATGCTTTACTTGTAAAATGAAGAACACAGGTTTATGACTAACAAACAATTCAAAATAAGATTAAGAATTATCATTATCATTTTTATCATAATTTTGATGAAATTGACCAACTACACCTCTGAAGACATTGTTGATGTCATTATTGAGATAGGCCATATGACGACAGTTTACAGACATAAACAACCCTACCCGATCATTTACTTGAGATTTACAGTCTGTTGAACACAGGTACCCTCCAAAGTGCGTCGAGGCCAAGGGAGATTATTTTGGGACAAAAATCTATGTCACAACCATTGACTTCTGTTTTATATACCCTTCTATGAACTTATTGACTTCTCCTTGTATGCCCATTGTTGCAGGGGACTGGCACGTTAGTGGCAAACACCTGGCTATATCAGTTTGAATTCTTATCAGATTTAATTCATCATAAACATCAACAATTGCAGTTATGTAAAATGCTAACAAAATATTCCTTAGCACATGTGGTTTGTCCTTGTTAATGATATTGATCAATGTTGCGAATCTTTTTCATTTTCTTGTTACCATATTTTTTTTCAATTGTTAATTGTGATATATTTATTGCATGGTTTATAGTTACTTCAATGGTTTTTTTGTAAAAGTTACAAGAAAAAACTATCAGATTTGAAGCATAAAAACTGATTGAATATACCGATCTGAAATGTTGAGGTTGTTTGCATAAAAAAGCAGAAAATCGAGGGGAGAAATGTTGTTTACATTGCAAAAAATCATAAAAGCTAACATCTTTGAAAAAAATGTTTTTCATATACAAGTAATATGTAAACAATGAAAAATTTACCCATTGCCTAAAAAAAGGTAGGAAATGTTTGTATATTTAATTGACAACTTTTATTTTAAAAAACATGATTTAAAATTTTTTAAATTATAAAATATGTGTTACATTTAATTCTTTGACATTACATAAATTTTATAAATTTACCCTTAAAAACTAAACTTCTAAGGAAATATGAACAAAACTGAAAAACAAGGACATAAATATGCACCGACCGGCACCTTGACGCCAAGTGTAAGTGTCGGGAGCGTGTTTATCTGCCTGATCTCACCAGGCAATGGCAGAAAGCCTGCATTGTGAATAGAACAGCTAATCAGTCTTACTGTAAGGAGCTGATAGGGGAAAGTGGTGGCTGTTGCTGTGGCGTAAAGTCTCTAAAAATCATTTTGTATACATATATATATATATACAATGTTTGTATAATGGATTGATTACTACACTATCATTTATGATATTTATCTTTGTAAATTTAAATTTTTTGACAAACCCTTTTGATTTTATTGGTTGAAATTTTTTTTTTTTCATTTTTGTTGTTTCCTTTCAGATGTTCAGCATTTTTAATTTCATTGCAAAAAAATATTTATATTTCAAACAATTTGTCTAACTCCATATATATATATTTCTTAAATAGAATTTCAAAAGTTTATGAAGAGTAATGCAGTTAATTTCCAAAGATAACAATTTATGGTATGTTTTAGGAATATTACGGTAACTAAATCAAGTGCACATGAATGTAGCTGATTGTTACTAAGGCTGTGCCTTCCACAAAATGATTGGTTAATCTCGCGCTAAAGGAAAGAATATCATTGTCTAAACTCCACACAAATTATATTGAGTTTATTTTTGTTTGGGATATATACACCAACATGTTTTGTGATTTTTACTTCCATGAAAGTGCTTTCAATCCAAACGTGTAAGTATTATTCAAAAGCAATATTAATTATGTACATCTATATTTTATCTTGGATGTCTTTTGATCTATATTTTGTTTCTAATTCTCGTTAAAAATTGGTTGTTTTCAAAACTCATTCTGTGATATTCTAGATAAATTAACTGCTGATCTCGGCAAACTAATTTTAGTCAGTATTAACTAATTTGTTCGTGTAAAATGTTTTGCAAATTTTCATTTGACTTTTTATTGTTAAATTCACTTATATCGTCATACTATACTTCTTTGTGCAAAAATACCAGCTTCATTTTAGAGTTGACATTTTGCATTAGCGTTAGTTTTTTTACTGCGAAGATTTTTTAATAACCTTGGTGTTAGAGGCACTGTTTGACATTTTTAGGAATTTCATTTTTCATATTTTCCAAATCAAATATTAGAGGGTAAAATATCTCATAATTCAATTTGGTTCTCTGTAGTTAAAGAATAAGTTTTCATGTTTCAAATAAAAGCTTCATGGAGTTGATTAAGTGTAAAACACCTTTCAGTCATTTGAGATAGGAAGATGGATTAACAGCTAAACCAAACTTGGTACGTTTGTTTAAGAAATCCTTGAACCGTTACTGGTACTGGTTAGATAAGATATATTGTCATGCAACTGGTAGCATTTGTTTTCTTTTTTGTGAGATCATTTTGTTTCTCTAAGAAATGGTTAAACACCATGTTTGTTGATACATGTTGAAGATATGTTTTACCAAAAAAAATGTTTCAATCATGTATGAAAATTATTTTTTGCAAATTATAAAATGCTTTTGCGAATAATTGTGTTTTCATCTGTCAATGAGCTGTCTATCTCTATTTCCAAATTCTTCTGTAGTCAGCAAAAATCTGCATTTAGTAAGTTATTTTAACATTGTGATACTTAGAGTAATTGATTATTCCTCTCCAATGCGTAGTTTGGGGTATATGACTCTCAATTTGTCAGCAGATCATTACTTTACAAGTTATTCTCTAGATGTAATGATGGAAAATAGGAGTCATAACATTACAGCTCGTTGTCACTTGTTCATGGACTGAGAAGTGTATTCCATAACTCTAATGGAGTTACAGGGTTTTACATAGTCAATCAAAACTGAGAGTCCAGGGTACTCAGTGTACATATTTTTTGGAGTCCCTTTTCCTATTTTAGGAGTCTTCAATAAATACAATGGATGTTTCACATGCACTTGACAAAAGGTTGATAAAGATTAAGATTTTTTAGATTATAAATGGTTGATGTTTTTAATAACATTTTGTCATGAAAATCTTACTAAAATCTGTTTTTTTATCAAAAGATATAAATTTGTATCAGAAAAATGCTGTGTCAAAAGGGACCCACATGAATTTTTATGGGGGGTCCCCGAGACATTTTCTGCGTCAAATACTCAGGAAAGTTGAGTCCTGTAAAACCCTTGAGTTAGGCATATCACTGCATAAAAGAATTTTTTAGAATTGATTCAAAAGATTCAAAACTTAATTTTTCTACCTTTAACAATCATGCAAGTATTTGACAGGTGTCATCACCAATTTCTAAATTTTCCATATACCAGTGTTCCACAGAGATTAATCTTTAATAAATTAATTATTCCAAAGGTATCTTGTTTGTCTTTTTAAATAAAAAGTGCAATCATTCATATCGATATGACCCTTTGAAAGTCACTCATCATAAGATGCAGAAATTCTGCTGTCTTGTCGTAGTTCATAAATTATAATCAAACAAATTATGCTGTCACTTTACACTTTACGTTTTGAATTAACAAAGACCATTCAGCTGGTTTCAACTCTCACGAATCAAAAAGAATTAGCAAGATCATGGGTTAAACAGTCATGTATATAATCATAACTAGAACAGCAAGTAGATTATATGTTGTGAATGATTGATCTCATTCAAATCAGACCTTTCACTCCTATGTTGCTATTTCTTTTCATCTGAGTATCACTCCAAAGAGGTCATGTCACATGACCATTTTAGTACCACCAATCAGTGACAAGCCTGTCAGGCAATCTGGAAACTTTATTTTGCAGACCTAATTGTTTGACTGAGATGAAGGGTCAGAGGTCACATGATATGACACTTTGCAACAGAACTCAGATAAAACATATCATGGAACAAGTGATAGGTTCAATTAGATTTCAATGAGATTTTGTCATGATCAGATGTACAATAGAATTGTATAGTCAGGTGAATGAGGTAAATGATGAAAACCCAGATTTTTAGCTCATATGGCCTGAAAGGCTCCGATTGTGTTAATGATTAGCATGTTGTCTGGCATCCTTCTATCCTCTGTAAACTTAAAATAAAAAATCTTGTGTATAGTCTCCTTGTCTATTAAGGTTCCTAATTTATAGATATGGTGACCCTGTGACCCCTGATAAGAGCCACAGGGGTCACACCCTAAAATCCTATTTTCATCTTCTTCTCCAGAAGCAAAAGGTCTAAATTCCTAAATTTTGTGAACAGACACTTCAGCTGAAGGGGATTCTATTTCATAGATTTTATAGATTTTATAGATTTGCTGACCCTTTGGCCCCTATTTTCATCATCTACTCTAGAATAGAAAAGCTTTAACAACTAAAGTCTAGTATCCTAAGCTTAGGAAGATAGCCTGATGAGCCACAGAGCCAATGGCTCTATTTTTTTAACATCAGCATTTAAAGGGTTAATCCTCTCAAACACTCCTATGGGAGATATGTCACTGCCTTGATGGTTACCCAGTAGCGGTCTGTGATTGATGAGATGTAGCTTACTGGAGCTATTACAGGCTTTATCAGAAACTTGTTCAGATCTTCCTAAGCCTTCGCTTTCATACCTGCAGCCTTGATATGATAGAGGGGTATTCTTTGGGTATTTTCGTCTGATTTGGGGAAAGCTGATCTGGTATGGAATCATTTTGATTGGTTGTCGTTGATTCTATGTAACACTTAATACTTTGAAGGGCTGGAGTCTTAGAGCTATCTGTACTGAGAGAATTATTTACCAAATCCATTACCATGTCTCTCAATGGTTGATGCAACTTGATAACGTTACTTGTGTTTGAAGATGTAATATGATTCATTTCTCTATCATCTGAATATATATCATTTACTACACTCATTGTTTAGATAAACAAAAGAAATATTTGTAAAATATTTGTTATCGCCATTTGTAATCCATTTTTACAGACATCAAATATCTAACATTCGAACAACCCAGAATGGGCCCTTCTGATATTGATGAAGCAAATCATTAAATATTGCTATAATGGTATTTTGATGACTTATCGACAGCTTTGATATGAATGAGTATTACTAGTCAATATTGGCAGCTATTTCACCTGTCAGTCAACTGGTAATTGCTCCCTTCAGTTTCACTGTGCTACCTGATTAAAGTACATAATCATTTTGTTATACATTTCATTTATGAATTCATTTACCAAAACATCACATGTGCTGGTATAAATCGAAAAATAATGACAATGATAGATATCTAACATGGCTTTGTGTATAATTGCTTCCAACAATTTCATCTCCATACCTGTTCCCTGTCATATTATTTGATTCTGTCCTTGTTGAAAGGAAGAAACTTGAGAAGAATATTTATATATCAATTTATCAATTTCCTCAAATATAATGTGGTTTTTTTTAGTATAAGAAACTTCAAGTTGAATCAAGCACGCTGTGACACCATAACTTAGTTCATGACGAGATGTCACAGCGTGCTATGATTCAACTTAGTTCATGACGAGATGTCACAGCGTGCTATGATTCAGCTTAACTCATGACGAGATGTCACAGCGTGCTATGATTCAACTTAGCTCATGACGAGATGTCACAGCGTGCTATGATTCAGCTTAGCTCATGACGAGATGTCACAGCATGCTATGATTCAGCTTAGATCATGACGAGATGTCACAGCGTGCTATGATTCAACTTAGATCATGACGAGATGTCACAGCGTGCTATGATTCAACTTAGTTCATGAGGAGATGTCACCATGACGGAGGTACATAATGTCATTGATAGACAAAATAATACATCATATTATTGTTTATGACATTTTGTCAGGGTTACAGGGTGATTCCGTCTGTTCATGTTAAAAAAGATCCCTGACGAAATGGCCCTCAAGGAGAGAAAACCTTGAACATAATCTGGAAACCCTTACTTGTCAAAGTTTTTGATGATATGTTTATGAAGTGCCATAAAATATATGCAGCCTACCAATGTTGACTGTCAGCTTTATCAATCTTTGACATATGAAATCCATAAACACTGCAGTGCTCTATTCGCTATATTACGTGACATTGTTCAAAGTTACAAAGTTAACAATTGAACAAATTTAAATTTCCTGGAGGATAAAGAAATAACTGAGGCTTTTCAAAAAATAAAAATTTAAAAGGCGTTGCTGATTGCACAACTTACTTTGAAATGGTGCAAACAGGTCTTGAGAAATGCTTGTATTCAAACAGGGGTTAGGTCAGGGTTTTGTTTACTTGAGCTACCTTTTTTGGGAGAGAATGATCTTTTGCCGTTTCCCCTACCTGAAATATCCACATTATGATGAGAAGTGAATCCAATAAACTACATCGTATACTGGTTTAAAACTTATTTATTTTATCGGAGAAGACATTGATAAACACCGGTAGACTACTGCGTCTAAAAATGGTGAGTGAAGCAATACAGACAATGCGATATATGCCTGAAAATAACTCAGGAATTATTTTCATGAAATTACTTCAGGGCATGGGACTCTATTCACCATTTTATTGGGAATGTAATGAAGCACACCTTTTGCTGCTGCTGAGATATGATTGATTGGTTGAACTGCAGGACCTTGTACAGCACTGCCTGCTGGAACTGTTGGCTGGGTTATTACAAGGCTGTGTTCTCCTGGGAAACTGTTCTGTAGTCTTAGCTGAAAACAATGGATCTCACAATCTTACTTACCACATCTACACAGCACTCTGAGACCTGTGGACTAAACATTATAAACCGTTTGTAAACACTCCTTGTGGAGACACACACAAATATTGTCTTCAGGAGCTTGATATGTGAAGGTGCCATGAACAGGTAGGAGAAATGAATATTTGATTATTTGTGTAGATTTACAGCTTTAAATCTAATTGTATCATAGAAATAGAATATAAAATATAGAATATGTAATTCATTTCCTCCTCTGTATGGGAAAAATGTCAAAACTTTGGTATCTACATCTTTTAATCTTTATCACTTATCTTTTAATGACAAAAAAACATGTAACTTATCAACATGTGCATATTCAAAATAACACTTGAATCACTGAGGAATAAATTTAACATTTAATCTAGAATGTTATATTTTAAAAATAAATGCTAATAGAAATTTATTTTATTTGAAATATATATGGTAGACCTATCATTCCAAATTATACACAAGATCAAACAAATATTGAATAAATACTGTTTGTTTTATTTGAAGACAAACAATTTGCTAGTTAAAGTTTCAAATTGGTTTACACAACACTGCATCCTTGCCTTGCCTTTCTATCTGAGAGCAAAATACACTTGAGTTTCACAATGATTTGACAGTCTATGTGTCGCTGCGGTCAAACCATGTCAAGAGGAAAGCCCTGGAAACATTGGAATTATATCTATATTAATTTTTCGCTCAAGTATGTTTTGCCTTGAAAATGTTTAAACTATACAAGCAAATCATCTTATTTTACTGCTTTTAAAATTCAATGGTCCCTCCGTCAAGAATTCCCAACAAACAACTCACAGAACAACTTACACAACAACTTACACAACATCTTAAAGAGCCACTCTGTGAGTTGTTGGAGTCATATTTATAATATGTTATGAAAATCACGGAGTGGCTCTTTAAAGAACAAACAACATCCAACCACAAATCAACCATTATGTCAATCAATCTAGCAACAACTCAGTCAACCAATCAACCTTCAGCCACTCAACCAACCAGTCTTTCAACCTTTGTACTCATTTAGGTAAATAAAACTTTCCAATGCTATACTATTCTACCAACTATTCAGCAAAGATTCAACCAGGCCTAAATTAACCATAATTGAAACCAACCTATCAACCACCAATCAACCATTTAGTCAACAAACTAACTACCTATCAATCAACAACTCAGTCCAACAATGATGCAAACACTCATTCAACTAAAATCTCATTCAATTAACAAAACTGTCCTCAAACACTCATTTACAGTTACATCAACCTTTCACCCTGTATATTTCACTTCAACATACCATTGTCAATTCTATTTCTCGCTGCTGTGTATATATATCATTTTCCTTGCAACTATTTATTGTGTTTATTTGTATGCTGCTCTCCATGCCACTGATTATTTACCTGTATATACACCTGTGTAGAAGTATGTAATAAAGTTAACGAGGCGAGCAGGTAGTCGAGTCAACACCTCAGTGGGTAGATACACTCACACACAGAAAGTAATGGGCTCCGGAGAATGCATGCTTGTAGGCTGATTGTGTTCTGTGTAGTGCTTCTGTGTGATTGTCGCTCCAGTTATTGGAAACCTGGTTAACTCTTTATATGCTACTTTGAATTCTCTAGTCACAGAGGCGTATTTTCTTGTGTAGCCTCTGTTACATTTGGACCATATTTCTTTGCTCTTTGAAAATCTACTAGCAGGAAACATTTTCATCACAGGGAATGTTGTTGATATCTTACATTTAGATATGTCTGTATCTCCAACTGAATTCAACTCAATCTGATAAAAATCATATGTGAAGAATAAAAGTTTTTAAATCACTCTACCGTGATTCAGACTCTATCAGGGGCTTTCTTCTCCCCAATGGTCTGAAAGGAGCCTCAATCATTAGCTGCAGAATCTAACTTGAACCTAAAATCACTTTCATTTGTTTTCATTTATTTTGCATTTGAACTATCAAACAATCAATGTCATAAATTGTTAACCATACTTTTCAAAATAACAGTGCCATATTTCCCACATGTAGGCATAAGTTATCGTATAATATCATCTGTGACAATTTAAAACTCAGTTTTGTCATTGTAAGAGCTTAAAAAAGAGGATTAATTTATTCCTAGTGTTCTAGGTAATTGATTAAAATTGGTTAGAAGAAAATTATTTAGTCTTAATAAGCATGACTTTTGGTTTGAGACTTACGAAGATTTGTGTATAACTCTCCCTCTTGCTCATTTCATTTGATATTAAAAGTCACATATATGTTGCTGGAGTCATACAACACACTACATGAATGATATTTTCACCTACAAAAGAACAAGAACACCAACAATAGCATATAAATTAATCATTGGCTGAACCAACCCCCGCTCCCCTTATCATGAGAGTTCAATCCTAGTCAACATTGTTGTGATTCTATTTGATCATACATGATAGAAGTATACAAGGAAAGTGTTGGGCAGGGGACTCAAATTCAGTAAACATTAAAGACAAAATTATTAGAATCTGCATAATTGTAACTTGTGAGACCAATGGGTGACCCCACTCCTCGGAACTCCTGTATCCATCCCTGCCAATCAAACAGAAACAGTAATGGATCCGTCAGCTTTTAAAGGGGCAGAAAGGGTTGTGAATTTACCTGGCTGGAAGGCTAAAAAAAGGGGCAAGATTCACCATATTTTTGTGGTTATCTTTCTAAATAAGAAAGAGAGGGCCCCCCATCCTTACCACTGCCACTGCCAAAGTTGACCAAGTCCATGACTGCAGTGAGGAGGAATATAGCTAGACTGATATGACCCATATTGATCAGGGCCGATCTGTGACACTGTGAGCTGTGAAAGAGTTAATCTGCTTACTGAGGAAGAAAATCATTTATGTGATTTAACTAGGCGTGTAATGCTCTGACTTGTCACTCGTACACAAACCGCTGCTTAACTTATCCCGCAATCTGACAACTACACAATGAAGACTATCACTACACCAGAGCTTAGGAAAAGGTAGGATTGTGTCATATTTCGAAATTTCTGTTTCAATTTTGTTTACAAATTGAGTTCCTGATTTGTATATAATGTACTTTGGAAAATTATCTATGGTTTCATATTTGGAGCCCGTTCTATATAAATGTATGACGACTAGCAAGAAGTATGATTTTAGAAAAGAGATGATAGGTATAGAAAGATGAATAAAAGTGTACTCAATTATAGTTTGTAGAGTTTATGTACAATACTTTTCTTATTGCTTAGGTAAATACCTTTCTTTCAATACATGCTGAAGGAAAGACGGTTGTGACAGTGGTTCAGTCATGTTAAACTCATTAGCTTTATATGTTGATATTTGGTTTGATGGAGATAAACTATTAAGTTTGATATATTAGATTAATCTTAAGCCAAGAAGTTCCAGTGTATGTGAATATGTAATACAATTTGTGCATTAGGGACTCAAATCAAATCCAATAAAGTGTATTCTGCTTCACAAACCTCGGATTACAGAGTACCCTAGTACTCTGAAGACACTTAATACACTCTCACTGTAAAGTAAATACTATGTACTTAATGTATTGAGTCATACCTAAAGTGATATATAGTGTTTTTGAGATCTTTATGACCAGGGTTACATGAGATGTCTGACCAGTGAAGTTCGAGATCAAATGTGAAGATTATTAGATAGGGTTTGGGTCATTTCAAGTACATATAAATGCATGGTTTCTGTATGTATTGAATCATCAATACCAAAAGTAATTTATTCCCTTACGAAAATGTTTTACTTGTTTGGTCACATCATTGTTTTGTTGGCGCCGCGTTTCTCTAAATCAAATGTCAAGAGAGTTTGACAAATATTGGCGGCCGAGGTAATAAAGTAATAAATCTATTGATCAGATTGCAGCATATTCTTTGAAGAAAACTTGAATGGTTCTTTTTATTGAATCATACTCTGAGTAATTCATCCGATAATCAAAATGTGTCTTACTGTGTCACATGATCGCTTTGACCCAGTGTTTCTCTATATCAGATGTCGAGAATGATGTCAAATATCTGTGGCCCAGGTAATAAAGTAATAAATCTATTGATCCAATACTGCACAGGTATGCCATGCATGCTTGCTACCTGTAACCAGGTGAATCATTAATCATACCTGAGGACACCTGATCTAACGAGCAACTTACCTGGTCTACATTGCTTAGATTTTCACTCTTGATAAGTCTACCTGCAGACTTCATATGCTGTGAGGACAGTCACAAGTCTGCTTTGTGGGGTTGGAGGGGGGGAGGGGGGCGGAGCTATGCATTGAGGTGAAACCTGCAAGCATAGCTGAAACTAGCAAACTATGGGTGGTGCTAGGAGATGAAACTTAGTGCAACCCAACATTACTGCATGTAGAACAGTTCTTTATGGCAGACAAAGTTGTCAAGCCACTGGCGGGATTCAAACCCCAGACTGTGCTATCCTGTCCATTTGGTCCACTTTGAATTCTTATCTTATATCTGCAGCAAAATATGAGAAATGTCAGTAATGAGATGATAGACCCTCTGAATATAACACCTTAGGCTTAGACTAATTTTTTTTTTTTTTACTAATCACAGATTTAAGAAATAAATCTTCCAAAAGCGTGCTACTGCCCTTTTATGCGACATCCATTTACTTTGAAATTGCAAAAACAATTGCCATGATTTTACCAAACCATGTACACTCGTTCTTGAACTTGATTTTCTGAAGACAGAGGGATGTTTTACTGTTTGTGACATTGATTTTCAAATTCATTTCAGCGACCTTATCTGAGCCAAAAAATTTACTGCTCTTTTACATGTTTATCATTCTAGGTAAAGAGCCACTCTGCGATTTTCATAACATTAGGTTTACATTTGATACGAACCTAAATGTAATATGTGGTGATATAAAATCAAAACATCTTAACTTTACATGTCCAAAAGACATAGATATGACAAATATTGATTTTCCATGAAAATCTAAAAACAGCCTTATAAATGCACAGAGGTGTAGATATCACGTCTTATATACATGGATACTAGTTATATAACCTAACAAACACTATAAACTCCTAACTGCCCTCCTTGCTGTTTTAGATAGGTCTCCAAAATAACGTTTGACTATTTGACGCGCGCCAATGTCCGGTTTTTCGATCATAATTGCAACGTTCTACCTAAGATATTGTCACTGTAAAAAAACAATAACCTTTAAAATGTGTCTGTTTGGTAACAGTCGATACTTCGCGATCAAATGACACCATTGATTAAGTTTGGAATATATGACTCAAACAACCCTTGGAGTGGCCCTTTAAAACAAAGATAATGTAGGATATATTCCATCTTGAAGTTGGTTGAGAAAACTTGAATTGATCTGCCTGATAATATTTGTCTGTCAGTTTATTTATATGTAAATCTCACTGACCCCATTACGACCCGGCGTTGTCACATAATGTATTGTAAATGTTTGAACTGTCTGAAACTGGTACGTGAAACTATTTGACTTTGTCAAGATGAAACACAATTATGAGGATTTATGGATTATTCTTGAAGAAATAATTGATTTTAGATTCAACGAAAGCAATTATGTTTAGTGCTAGGAACTGCCTTTAATCCTTTTGTGATGTGTTTATTTTATGTAATTAACTTTACTATGACTAACTTCTTGTTTTAAGTCTTTATCTGATGTCAAAGTTCACATTGTTTTATATATTTTTCAATATAATCCATAACTGGTTATATTTTTTTAATCACCTTTATGATTAATATTGGATTTCAGATATATATGTAATTAGTAACCATTCCAAGATGATTTTTCCCTGATGTTAGGTATATCTCTCACACTAATAAACATGGTGTATCTTATTGCCTGATATCAAGCCTGTATGAAAAGAACCCATGGTCCGTGTGGACGGAGAAGTATAAACTCGTTGACGTTCATTGTGTGATCCTGTGTTGATCTTTCTATACACGAGCCCCTTGCACTGACGACCAGAGTGTGACAAGTTCACCTCGTGAACCGCTTATTCATCAAAAACTAAATCAATTAATTAAAGAATCTCCCAAAATCATTTGAGAAATTGCTACCTAGAATCCCTGTTAATGAAAATTGCCAAATGTTCTGATGAGCTTAAAATTAATTTTTATCTTTTTCTGCTGTTCTGTACCATGTGTTACATGATTATTTTCAGGCATTATTTCCTTTCCCAATGAACAAATTGGTTTTATTTTCTCCAACCTTTCTAATTTTTTCTACAAATATTAAACAATTAAATTATATTCAGCTTCAGTGCATTAAGTGTGTTAATTTGTTTTTGCCGTGATAATTATATTCATTGATTATGACATCTGGGTATAGCTAATTTATGTGAAAATTCCAGAGTAACAGGTTTACACACAAACAAATCATAATATCATGGTGATCATCATGCACAATTCAAGAAAGGCCTTATCTACAAATGTCCTGTTTATAAACAGCAGGTTAACAAATGTGTGACAGGCAAATGTGTCAGGTTTATTCTTACAATTAATCCTCAAATATCCTTCTTGTCAGATTATTTCTTATATGAAGTCCTTGAGTCTTTGAGTCAATATATCTATCCAATAGATTACCCAAAGAATAATCTTCCCATTTGATACAGAGACTTGTTTGGTAAGCTCTGATTAACCCACCATTGCCTGATCTTGATTATATCAGTGTCTGAAATGAGCTACCCTAACGGCCATAACTTTTTGGCCTCGGCTGGCAGCTGTTTTGAGTTGGCTGGTCACTGGGTCATCTGTCTTGTTCGATATTCTTAGACACTACATGATTATTGATACTTTCACCATTTCATGGGTGCCAAATGTTGAATTTTGAGAAAGTACCTATTTTGTATCTGAGGGATAGATATTACCACGCTCTTTTGTTTACTTTTACTCCTTAACTTTGTCAATATTTATTGTACCTTAGTGGAGTTAAATGCATAGAGGACATTTGACAGCCATGACTACTATGCCAGTGTCACAGCCACGTGTAAATATATAGTGTTCTACTACATAAGAATATACGTGGTATTTCCCAAAACGTACTAAAGGATTTTAATTTTAGGAATAGATCAGATCTATTTGCATACGCAACCATCTCATGACGTCATTCAATTGTTTCTTAATGTCACAGGTGACATCATATGATCATAGGATTATTTCACTCAGTAGAAGCGCATTGTTGTTTCACTAAGTGAAAATATGGATTTCATTTTTATTAATAAATGGCTTATTTCACCATTGAAAATATGATTATAAGTGCTTAATAGCCACTTTCGAACTGAATATTTTTAAGATATTTTCACGCTGATTATGACTCAGAGAAAACTGCAAATTTATTGGTTGATCAAGGAATGTGGACTGAAAACATTGAAGTGCTATTAGGAGGGGGGGGAAACCTTGATTCTTGCCCCCTTCCCTAAGTACCACTGATTTAACCAGGGTAGCCGATATTCATAGCAGATACCCAGTTTATGTTAATCAGCAGGAATTGATATTTCTGAGCTGGCTTCTTTTCAAGATTATCTCACACCGTTGCACTTGAGTCTGTCAGCTGACTCTTGGAGCAGTGACCCAGGTGGGAAGTGGTTTGTGTTTTATTGGCTCATTATAGGTCATGATCAGCTAGCTCTCGGTATGACTTACGAGAGTCAATAGAGATCAGGATTATGATATTTGTAATGATCTCTACCCAGTGAGCATGTGTTGTACTTGAGACGTTTGGCAAGTCTCGCTGTTAGTTCTGTTGCAGACCTGTACTGTACACTCAGTTGGTTGTCTTTATTCAGTGCGGAGCTGCTCTCATCTCGGTTCCTGGAATTGTGTGCAAGTAGAATAAATAATGCGGATAAGTAGAGGATAGAAGTTAATGTATATTCAGGTGGAGTTAAGATCAATTTCTCAACTTGGAAGTTTCCTGGCATTGACAGTGTCTTCAGTTTGATGTTTTATTCAATTCTGTGTGGCTTTAATCCGAGTTGGGAGTTTTTGTTCGATGTGATCAAGTGTTGTGTCTGGAGGTGTGCAAATGGATGATCATTTCTGATGTGGAGGGGCGAGAAGTGATTGTGCATTCAGCGTGGATTTTAGATCAATATACTCATTAATGAACATTTCATGTGTTGTTCATGAAATTTTGATACACTTAGAATTTGTGAAATTCTCAACAATTCCTTTTGATAGGTGAAAATTGTTTCAAAATTGACATGCAATAATTACAGTAAATGTGGACATTTGATTTTCTTGATTGTTCTGAATATGCAGCAAAGAATGGGTTCTGAATTGCACTCAGTGAATAATCTAATATTAGAAAGATCCACTAACTGAATTTATCGTCAAGGAATCAAAATTATTTGCTCTGATTCTGAAATTCAAATTTGGACATATTACTTGTTCATAAATATATGGTCTGCTGCCCTACAATAGTGGAGACAACGGCTCATACCGTCGAGAAAATTTGTGTTTCTATCATCATCTCAACTTGTCAAGTTTTTCTCAAACAATCTTGTTAAAATACTCCGCCTGTAGAGACAATTCCTGACTATTCATTAACCAAGTCCTGTCGGTTGACACCATGTTGCACCCGTGTTGGATGTGTAAACAGCGAGTCAAAGATCGGCACGTGAGACGGAGAGAAATGCTGCGGCAGATCCTGTAAGTGTATGGGGTTCCGTAAGGGAGATTCTGTCATCTATTTGCTGTAGGAATCTGACTATGTTTTGTGACAATGATATTGATTACGAGGGGTGGAAAGATGATGATGATATAATTATAACAACTATGACAATGGAGATGATGATGTTTCTGGTTTGTCATAATTCATGTCCCGCTTTTCTTTTTCTGTCCCCTCATCACAATCTTTGTTTGTGCCGACGACCACAATGCTAGGCTTGTGAAAATAATAAATTTCATCTACGTACAAACAGGGGAAACATCTTTTCTAATTAATTCAATTTCTCTGCTTATTAAAGATAGAAAAGATTGGCAAACAATTCTGTTATGTATATTTCAATGAGATAGCTTTTTTGGCATTATTCTTTAATTTATATCAATATATGAACAATAGCCCTTTAAAATTGTCAGAGCTTTAGTTATTTTTGGAGACTGTTTTGCAAATAGAAGTTAACACCATCATCTATTTTTGTTCTTAATGAATGTTTATGAAAGGCCATTCTGTATAATTATAAAATTCATAATATAGTGTAAATCTCATTAAAATAAGGTCTAATATTGATACGTTATACAGATTATATATCTCTAGGCCCCATTACTTAAGCCGTCAGGTTGACCTTTGACTCCAGTTTGACCTCTGATGTCATTGGTTTGATGCAGATTACTTCAACCAATCACAATGCATGTCTCTAGATGGCCATTAATGAGATTACAAGCATTTTTGAAGTACTTTTATAACCTTTCCATTTTACAAGTTGAAGTAATTTGCATGTGTCCATATTCAATTATATTTGACGGAAGTGTTATAATATCCTGGTCTTTGATGGAACAAGGATCAATCAAATTGCCATATGTACTTCAAATATGATTGATATATAATTGAGAAGAACATTCTTATCATTATGTATGTCAGCTTTGGTGTTCTTTTTATTGACATATTCATGTTTATTTTAACAAATTTAAAGAGAATTGAATGAATATTGATATACAAATCAAAAGACAAAACAATTATTCAACGTATATGTTTCCTGACTTTTAGTAGAGTGTGTAGAGATTGCTTTAAGAAAGATAACTCCCTCATGGTGCGATTTGAATTTTGTTTTGACCAACAAATCAAACCAAGGTAAATTCAAAGTTTACAATAATTCATTCAGATATTGAGACAGATTGACACTGCAGTTAGAAATGTTCATTTCCAGAGTTCTGAAGTTGATGTACAAGTCAAGTAGACTTCACCTGCAGTCCTAGTATATAGGGCAAACTCGCTGATTGGCTGATTTGAATTATGTCACAGGCAAACACCACGGGGCCTGGTGAGATCTATATGCATAACGTAGTGGAGCATTAAAGATTTCATTTCAATGAGAGTGAAAGAATGTTTGGTTTAATGAAATTCTGTTTTGATTACAGGTCAACACCTTCATCTGTCAGAGGTCAGAGTTCACATGGGCATGGGGCACGGATGAACAGACCAAAAACTGCAGCGGCTGTTTTATCCAGAACAGAGTAAGTGAACTGGTATTAGTTTTTAACTTCTTTATTGCATTGAATTTTTACATTTTAGTGGAAGCAAATACTGTTATAAAACATGTACTATTTTCTGAAACAATTTGAGTTTCTACTTCTAAATTTTGCATTCAAATTAAGACAATCCGTTCAGTTTGCTTTCATTTATGCTAAAAAAATTCTGAAAGCAATAAAATAAATCTTGCATTAGCCGCAGAATGAATCAACACAAGGCAAATCTGAGTGAGGAAATTACAATGGCCAATCGTATCAAAGCAACTTTTTTCTGGAATTTTCCCCTTAATGATGAGCTAGGACTTTTGCTTGGCTTTACTGAAATCTTACTGCATTTGCAGATCAACTATCAAGCATACCTTGCAATTCTTTAACAATCATATATATATTTTCTTTGAATGGTTCTAAAAGAATAAATACTATAAGATAACAGATAAGATAGAACCTCAGATTGCAGATTTACTGAGGCTTTATAAAATCCATTAGAAGAAAAACAATGATAAATTGCATTGAAGAGGAACCCCATTTTGAGTAAATGTGTTAAAAAATTGTCTTTTTGGAAGGTTCCCTTTGCCATAAACACCCTTAACAATCAGCTTGTGTGCAATATACAAATATATATATATATTGTTTATATACCCTGTATAGTGAACATAGCTACACTGGTTTTGCAAGATACCTCTTAACATTCATTTCATTGGTGTTAAAGATTTTCAAGAAGGGTTGGGGTTCTATTCCTGGTATCTTCAAATGAGTATTATATCTTAAAGCTTACAATTTGTGAGCAGGTTTATAATGACAATTTAAACGTGGCTTGTTTTCCTTTAACATGTATTTTTATTTTTCTATGAAGCAAAATTCACAATGTTTTCTATTTTCCTGTAAAGTCTCATTGTGCCTCAATATGTACAAACAAAGTACATGTGTAAAACTACATAAGTTTCATATTTTATCCGTAGGCATTTCTCTCGAAGCTAAGTATTTTTATTTCATTGCTGTATCTACGAGTAAAGTTTAACAAGGCCAGTTAAGAGTTAACTCGCATCTACAATTTCTCAACATCAGCCAATCAAAGTTCGTTAATTTTGTTACCAGGCCATGGTTAATTTGCATAAAAGTTTTCCTTTGTTCCAACAGCATGTTTCGACCAATCAAATGAGCTAAAATTCTACGGAAAGATCCGAAGTGTCTGTCTTGCATTTCACACTTCAAGCAGTTGTATACTTGCACAATCACTCTTCGTTTGCTTACTTACAAGCTCCTGAAAAGTTTTCTCCCACCTCCATCCCCAACATCCACCATAAATATCCTTTTCCACCTTTCAATACCAAACTGATCCTATGTATCATATTTTCTCATATTACTTTGTCCATATTTAAACTCTCATATCGGTTTTTGTTTTTGTGTGTAATGATCATTTTGCTTGGTATCCTTGATAAATCCAATCTCAGTGGTCTTTTGTCAAAACGTCAGCAGGACAATTTTTTGTTGTATCTTGTACCACGCCAGCTGCACAGCTGTACCCTACATCTTGCATTCATCTTGTTTTCTCTAGCAATGTTGACTGGTTGTACTCTAGCTGCAAGCAATATGACACACCAGCAGTATCTTTAAATATCACATATTTATCAAAGCATTTTATCAAATTATATATTCTAATTTCACCTAAGTTTCACAGCTCCTTTACTCCCTGGGCATTCTCACTTGAGTTAAGGGGTTTATATCATCCGCGATGATATCTCCTCCCTGCATTGCACAGTTACACCTTTAGTAAGCTGCTTTACTTGTATCTACTTAACTTGTATTTCTGAAGCTCAGAAAATGCTACTACCAGTTGCAGTCCCAATGCTTGGGAGCGACCAACCACCAACTTTCAGGATTATATCAAGTTGGTCCCCATGCAGTGGCTTGACCGAAACTTGGTCAAGGGTAGTGGCGGTTATATCATCAGCAATGATATTCCCCCCCTCCATTTCACTGTTCAACAATTTCAGTAATCTGCTATGTACTTTTAAGTAGCTGTAACTTGGTATTTCTGAAGCTCAGAAAATGCTACTACCAGTTGCAGTCCCAATGCTTGGGAGCGACCAATGCTTGGGAGCGACCAATGCTTGGTCGTGTACTTCTTTACCACCAACTTTCAGGATATGTAATTTGTGTTGGGTTGTCATTATAAACTCAAGAAAATATGAAGTTGAGGGTGCAGGTTAAGTTCTCTGACATAATTGTCAGTTTATGTTTTATCTACACAAGAACCCCATTTCATTCCTTCAGATAGGGAATATAAACCCACATCAAACAGACTGCCAGGTATTATATATATATAGGCAGTTAATATAGGTAAACGTCCCTTTGATGTTCAACAACACTACTGTAACACTGTGGACACCCGAGGGGAAGGATTAGGGGCTGGGCTGGATAGGTTACCTTTGAGGGGACACCATTAAGTATTCTGTATCATTGACACTAGTTGAGATTTTATCAAATTAAGACACAGACCACAATGATTATTTTAAGAATTGACTGTTTCAGCTGTGACCGAGTGGTCCAAGTCGAGCAGGAGCCGACACGGAGACATAACTTCGAGAACCATCTGCCCACCAAACGCGGCAAACCTCCGCCATGGCAGAAAAACATGGAGGTGAACCTTCACTTGATGAATATCATGTCTAGAAAAGAATTTGTGGAATCTAAATATCGAGAATTGGTATTTGAAACAGAGTGTCTGTATGAATGATGGTGATAGATGATCTACCATTTTCATATCTAGATACTAGACAAAATACTTCAGATAATCTTTTACTTTCACTTACTGAGATTATAACATATGAAAGGAAGATGGAGGAATAGAATTGAGTTGTAAAGTTCCTGTCTTTACATGATTAATATGGAATACCTTTGAACCCCTATATCTCTGTTAAGAATATTTCATGCAATGTTTGGAATAGCTGCCTGCCCGACAGTCAGTTGCTGGTTTCTTTCACTTAGGCCATGTTGGAAAATAGGGCAGCAAGCCCATCTGGCTTTTGTGAATTTAGATTAATAAGTGTCCACACATTTGCAAGACTTGTCATTTCGAGAAGGGGTAGTTGATTTTTCAAACTACAAGCCCTGCTTGTCAGCTAGAACTAGACAATTTTTATAACTTTGATTTCATGTAAGAAAGTTTTTCATTTTCGTTTGAACATGTATTCTCCTCTCATGCAGACACCTCTAGTCCCGTTCGTGGTGGGTCCTGGCTACATCCTGTCTCGAAGCAAAAGCAAGTTTGCCGTCACTCTCAAGGACGAATTCTTTGTTCCCCCCCAGGATGAGGCTCAGAAGTAGGGGTCTTGTATTCATTTTCTTGAAATCAACTTTAGCTCAGGCTTTAGTTCGGTTACGGTAATAACAACAAGCTGCTGTTGGCATTGAGATATTTCAGAAAGTTTTGTGGGTAAAAATCTGAAGTATTTATCAAGAACACAAAATACATGTTTGTTTTGTTACAGAATTATTTGATAAATTAATTATTCATGTATCTAATGATTTATTATTTTTGGACAAATGTATGATTATACAGCATGTATATCTTATATTTCAGAAAACGACATGGGGACCTTGAAAGGTTTGTTCATTCAGTTTTCATAATTCTTTATCTATCAAGTGCTCTGTCTGTTTGTCTGTCTGTCTGTCTGTCTGACTGTATCTCAGTTAGATTTTCAACTTTGAAGTACATGTATTGACTTCAATATTGACAAGTTTTTTCATTTAATCTTCAAAGTATTGCATTAATTTATCTTACTCTAATTTGATTTTGATAACTTTATGCTTTTAGGAAAATATTGTGTTAAAAACAACTTCTTTTATTGTGAAAAACATAATGATGAATACCAAAATGTCATGATGAGGGGAAAGGGGAAAAGTGTTGGCAGGGGGAACGGGGTAGGAGGGACAAGGAGTTAGGAGGGGGAAGTGGTTAGGAGGGGAAAGGGGTTATAGAGAGGAAAGGGGTTTGGAAGGGAAAGCGGCAAGGATGAGGAAAGGGGTTTGTAGGGGTAAAGGGGTTAGGAGAAAGGAAGGTCTAGAATGGGAAAGAGGTTAGGATGGGAGAGGGGTTTGGAGGGGGAAGAGGTTTGGATTGGGGGGGGGTTGAGATTAGGCGAGGGTTTGAGATTAAGGGAGAGCTTGGGATTAGGGGAGGGCTTGAGATTAAGGGAGGGCTTGAAATTAGGGGAGGGGTTGGCAGTGTTTTCAGAGCCCTTTATCAGCCATTTTATTCTAAGGTAAAGACTGCTAACCCTGTACCTTATGCGTCCATGTTGCAGAGATTCCCTCATCGCCCAGCTCCAGCAGCAGATCTCAGACCTGACTCTGTTCCTGGAGGAGGAGAGACTCAACCACAAGCAGACCAAACACAGGGTAGGGGCCATAATCATTAGATATGGAAAAGAGAGGCTCGTCCACAGAATAGATAAAACAGTAACTGTGCCAAACTGGTGGTCTGTATGACGAGGTGGCTTTTAGGACTTAGTACTCTTTCTATGAAAGTCCATCTTGACACAAAGGTGAGAAATCAGCCTCGCTTGTAACATCATCAAATTAAGTAAGTCTTTCCCTTTCCAGGCAGAAGAATTCCTGAGAGACAAGATCGAGGAGCTACAGAACCAGCACCAGGACCATATCAGGTTAGCTGATCAAGGTTTGAACCAGAGTAGACATGTATGTTAGAATGAGGTACAGTCAAAACTCTTTGGTTATTTTTGAACATAATGAACAAACAAAAATTAGCCTGAGAGAGTATTTCCCGATGTAAATGTGTATGTCAATTCTGTCAGTTGCCAATGTCAAGCATTACTGGAGAACAACATAAGCAACAGCATGAAAGGCAACATAAAAAAAAACATGTTTGAAATTATATTATTTGGACTTGTCATGATGTGCAAATATTATCTGATATGCGATGTTGAAGAGGAAGATTTTCTTGTGATTTTTATTTTTATGTTGATAAAATAAATTTGAAATGCTGAAGCGTCACTAGGAAAGCAGTGATATATATTTGGTAACTACTTTATATCAAAGTGGAGAATATTTGTTGTCTCATCACAGAGACCTGGAGGAGCAGCACCAGGCCGAGCTGGAGAGACAGAGAGAAGAGCTGGAGACACAGGCCGAGAAGTTCCGTGAGGGCGCCGACACGCAGATCAGTGAGTTGGGAACATGGACGAGCCAATCATTTCAAAGTGTCACTTAATTTTATTGAGTATTTCATGAACACTTTGAACCATGTCGCTTCAAATTAAGAATAACATCACTTATCTTCCCTGAACTGTGATCTCATTCGACGTCTCCCGGTTTGATGGCTATTACAATCGCATGTAAATACTTTGTAGTAAAGTCATTTGATTCAAGAATCTTCCAATGAACCTATGAATCATGTGATACTAATTATTGAGACAGTTTAAGGAATTAGAAAAGGTCAAGAATCTCAGATCAAAGGCATCTTACATTCTCTTTCTTACTGAAACATGGTTAAGAGAGAAAGGGGATGAGGTCAAAATTGCTGAGCTGGTGCCTCCTGGGTACAACTGTATACATTCCCCTCGATCCAATCGTTCCGGTGGGGGTGTGGCAGTGATACATAGCTCAAATATCCGGGTGGAATGTTTAAACAATATGGAATCATATAAAAGCTTTGAGTCAATAAGCATACAAATTAGTTCTGGAAATACTTGCGCTCATGTTGTGTGCTTGTATCGTCCACCAACGTCGAAGAAGAACCAATCTTCAACCTCTTTATTTTATGAGGAGTTCTCTACTCTTCTTGAGAAATACAATCAATTGAACACTGTCTTCCTTGGTGACTTCAACATTCATTACGATAACACTCAATGTCGTGACACGAAGAGAATGAGAAACCTTCTCCTGCAACATAGTTTGTGTCAGTTTGTTGATGCCCCAACACACAGAGGGGGTCATATCCTTGACTGGGTAATATCCCCTGAAAGTAGTGCCCTGGTGTTCTCAGTCAGTGTGCTGGATATACAACTGTCTGATCACTTTCTGATTTCTATGATCTGGAATATGGATCGTCTTCAACGACAGTCTATCAAGAGATTCTGTCGAAATCTCAAAGCAATAGATAAAGATGAGTTTCGAAGTGATCTCATCAACTCGGACCTCCTACAAGCTCCTCCTGATGATGTCAACCAGCTTGCTGATTTATATTCATCCACTCTGTCATCTCTTCTGGCTTGCATGCTCCATCAACCTTGACAGAGGTCATAGTCAAATCTGGGTCTCCCTGGTATGATGAGCAAGTTCTCTTGGCCAAGCGGATACGGAGAGCTGCAGAGAGAAAATGGCGGAAGAGTTGTCTTGAGATTCATCGCCAATTGTATAAGTCCGAGCGGAACTCTTGTGCTAAGGCTTTGAGAGATGCTAACTCTTGATACTGCATGGAACAACTATCTGATAACAAAAGAAACCCTTCCTACTACCACAAATTCATGGGGTCTCTTCTTGGCAAAAAGAAAACATGTCCTTTACCATTGTCCAATAATGACGAAGATCTAGCTGCTGATTTCTCTGCTTATTTTTGTAGTAAAATAGAAACAATCAGGAAAACCTTTCTGAAATCTGATTCAGTCAAACAAAGTCCTCCACCAACTGGAGGTAGGGTCAGCTTGGATAGTTTCGAGTCTTTTACTGGAGATGAGACTGCTGCTCTTATCAAACGGTCCAAGAAAACATTGTGTCGCCTTGACCCATTGCCTACTCGTCTCCTTGAGGACTACTTAAATGTTCTTTTGCCAGTGATCACAAAATTGATCAACCTTAGCTTTGCTGAGGGTGTCTTTCCAGAGGTTTTCAAGCAAGCTGTGGTAACTCCCTTATTAAAGAAAGATAACTTGGATACAAATACTTTAAAGAACTATAGACCTGTCTCCAACCTTTCTTTTCTATCAAAGATCCTAGAACGTGCTGCTGATGTCAGACTCAGATCATACCTTTCTTCTAATAACTTTTTAGGTAAATTCCAATCAGCCTATCGACCCATGCACAGCACTGAGACAGCCCTGGTACACATCTTAAATCACCTGAGGATCCAGGCAGATTCAGGAAATGTGTCATTTCTCCTTCTGTTGGACCTCTCAGCGGCATTCGATACTGTCAACCATCAGAAGCTCCTTTGTCGTCTTCAGGAGGATTATAATATCGATGATCATGCATTGGCGTGGTTCCATTCCTATCTTAGCAACAGGAGTCAAGTGGTTCTGGTATTGGATAGCTTGTCTGAGTCTACCATCCTTGAATGTGGTGTACCACAGGGCTCAGTCCTTGGACCTCTTCTCTTTGTACTGTATACAAACCCTCTGGAGGAAATCATCAACAATTTTGGACTGTATCACCATTCATTTGCTGACGATCTGCAGTTGATTGACTCTTTCAAATCTGAGGATGTGCACATAGCCAAATCCAGAGTGAGTGAGTGCACTCGTGTTGTCAGTTCTTGGATGATGACTAGTGAGCTAAAGCTCAATGAAGAGAAGACTGAGGCTATGTTAATTGGCACATCGCAACGTCTGAAAAGGATCAACTGTTCAGATATATCAGTGGCACACTCGGATATCAAGATTTCATCCAGTGTCAGGAACCTTGGCGTTCATCTGGATCCATGTCTAACTATGGAGCAATATGTGAACCATCTTTGTAGAGTGTGCTACTTCCACCTCCACTCGATTGGAAATATGCGTCACCTTATCACCCCTGATGCTGCTAAGATGCTTGTCCAGTCAGCTTATATGCCAGCCCGTTCCCTTCGCTCCCAGAACCAAGATCTTCTATCAGTGCCTACCATTCATCTAAGGCAATTTGGACAAAGATCTTTCCAATATGCAGCATCATTTCTTTGGAACAGTCTTCCCATTGCCATTAAGAATGCCCCATCTCTCCAAGCTTTTAAATCAAGTCTCAAAACGCACCTCTTCAAATCCTATTACAACTTATAAACAGTATACATTTCATGACTGACTTACCTATGTTCTGGACATCCATTTTGTCCATTTTATTCATTTGTAGCTCTTTGAGCATCCCATGGATGGACTATAGCGTACAATAAGTACCCATTTATTATTATTATCTTGCACAAAACTCTCTTAGACCAAGGTAATCAATACTCAGTACTTCCTTAGGTGAAAATATGCCAAGGCCGAAAAAAATTTGTGAAAGGAATTTATGTTCAAAGGAAACTTGTAACTTTGAAAAGTCAATTTTACAACCGTAGGTCAAATAATACCATTGATCATAGGATAAATAAATTCTGGTCAACTTGATTCTTGCCTTTGAATGGTTAATCAGAAATATCTTTTTAAGGTGAAGGGTCCCGTGATGTTATAATTTGCAGTACAGACTTTTACAAAGCTATGATAATTTTAATCTTTTGGCTATGAAAGATAGAGCCCTAGTTGTATCAGTATGCGCTTCCAGTAAGATATCCCTGTCGGGATTACCTCCCTTTGTTGTTTGTTAGACATTCTATAAATAAAAAGTGCGTTATTCACCTCTTGTCTAATTTCAACCTTCACTCAACTTCAATATACGTTTGAAGATGTAACACTATGTAAATGAATAATTGAATCAACACGTGTTGTTTGTCTTGTCAGAGCGGATGACGAAAGAGATCGAGTTCCTGCAGGGAGCGTTTGACTCGTACAAGAGCACGCTGCACCGGGAGACGGACGAGAAGTGGAGACTGAAGGAGGAGGAGATGAGACTCAAGTACGAGGAGGAGAAACAGCAGGCTATACACGATACCAGTACGTGCAGCAGGTTGAGGGTTAATCTTCAGATATGGAGCTCTATAGAGTGCTAGTTACGTGAAGCCTTTAAACTAAGTCCATCATCAAGTACATAGAAAAACAGCAGGCTCACAGTACACGATATGAGTACGTAGAGCAGGTCAAGGGTTAAATTCTTGGGTCTTTGGGTGTTTCAGTTTTCAAAACAATGACATGATCCTTTGCAGTTAGTTACACGTCTCCTTTAAAGTTTAATTCATCATTAAGTGCGGAGAGAAATGCTTGGAAGTGAATCTTACGAGTTCTTGTAGCAGGTAGAGGGTTAATCATTGGACTTGGGGCTGTACGTAACATTCAGTACAATGGCATGATTCTCTGCTGTTAGTTAAATGCCTCCTTTTGACTTGGTCTATGATAAAGTAAGGAGAGAAACAGCAGGCAATATATGATACAACTACACCAGGTGGGGGGTTAATCTTTTTTAAAAGGAACTCTCCAAGCCTGTACACTGTATGATTGTGTGTAGGTTAAGGATAAAATGGCTTAATATAGGGGCCAATGTGCCTTATTGACTATTTTATGGCATGGTTTATTTCGCAATAGTCTGAGAAACAGCATTTCATATTGACACCAGTATGCACGATTTATAAGTAAACACTTGGGCCTTAATTGTGCATTATGGTGTTTGTATGGCCGAAAGTGCTTTATGATGTTAAGGATTTTTCTTTGCATATTGTTTTGTTGGATAAAGTTGATAAATTGTACAGATTTGCAATCTTCTTTCGATGTGCTAGTTTTAGATCAATGGTGGATAACAAATGGTAGATCTTATGAAGCCCAACAGAGTTGTTTGTCCTGACAGAAGAGAAATTGCACAAATCAGATAGCTCGCTACATAACACTGAGTGCACTTCCAAAACTCTCAACATTGCGAAGGCAGCGAGTGTGCTAACAAAATATTTATCAATTTTCAAAATAATTTTGGGTCAGTTTCAGGCCGCAGGTCACAACGACATTAGTGATCTAGCGGGGTACTGTAAAATCATAATAATTCGCGGGGGTTTAATTTTCGCGCTTTTCGCGCAAAGCCATAATGCGCGAATAATAAAACATCGCGAAATATTATGGTTGTGAAGAAAATCAAATAATTTGGTTGACACATTTTATTACTCACAGGAATGTTTGGTTCGTTTATTAATGACGAGTCCCTAATTAGAGGTCTCACAAGTGTGTACATCGCACGCCGATATGCACGCTGTTTGTTGTGCAAACACAGTCATCACAATAATCCGGCCTGGCTGAATCCACTCTTGATCGCCAATATGCGTGTCCTGATGTTTTGATTGCGGTACGCTAGGGCTTCGATTCAGTGCGTGTACTTTCGGTTCAGTATGATATTTCTTTGAACGAGATCTCGAGAAGTCACATCATTCAAACACTATTGTTTGGAGTTAAAGATCAAACTAAACCGTTCCGAATGTTTACTTCCGGGAAAACTTGGCAACAGGTATCGTTACCACTTCAAAACTTGAAGACGTTTAATGACAATTAATAAAAAAAAATTGGATCATTGACTTTTTGAATAAATATTGTTTTTATAAGTTAATTACTACTAGTTTCAGTGTAATCTTTGCTGCACGGTGCATGCAGTTTTGCTCACCAAATATTTGCTTTTGCTTAGTCGATATGCGCGAAAATTAAACCCAGCGAATCAGTTATTTTTTATGTTTGCGCGAAAATAACACCCCGCGAAAATAAATGATTTTTCAGTATATCATTAAAATTAGCAACTTTTAAATCTGATTTTAATGAGATTGGAAAGAATCACAGCCTAACACTGCATGAGGATGATCACTTTAATCTCCTCTGATTGTTCCAGAGACGAAGATGATCCACGAGAAGAACACAGAGCGAGCAGCCATGATGAAGGACAGTCACCGACAGCTGGAACTGCTCCGGAAAGAACACAAGAAGGAGCTTGATGTAAGTAGCCAATCAAATCTCTCAGTGGTTTCTGTTAGCCAATCAAATCTCTCAGTGGTTTCTGTTAGCCAATCAAATCTCTCAGTGGTTCCTGCTAGCCAATCAAATCTCTCAGTGGTTCCTGTTAGCCAATCATCTCTGTGTGGGGTTCTGCATAGCCAATGAAATCAAACCACATTAAACTTTTCACCAACCAGTCTGCTTTGAGTTGTTATCAACAGAAGTTAACCCCCTAAAAAATTGAATATGTTGAACTTGGATATGTAACATTTATTGAACTGTCAGAGTATATATGGAAAATGCAAAATATTTATAATCTATGTAAATAATTTCTCTTATCTCTCTCTGAATCTCAGGAACTAAGATCAGCTCAGGAGCTAAGATCTAGACAACCGGTCGGTGAAGTTTAAGACGTGATGTGACTTGTGTTTGTGTGCGACTAACACTTCAGCAATAATAACTGTCTCACAATATATCCACGTATTTTGGTTTTACAGAAATCCCTGCTTGTTCCCCTTATGATTTTGAGACTAAATGTTCCATCAAGGCTGTCCATTTGTGTTCACATAGATTTCCTATAAAGAATAGTAGAATGACCTATACCTAGATATGATATCTGGTGATATCCAGATTATAGAAAAATACCTAGCATCTATTTGGGGCAAGATCTTAAGTGGTAAACATTTTTAGCTTCATCTCAAGATGACAGAGATTGATTAAAACCTAAACCCGCAAAGACTCAACTCAACTCTTCCATTTGATAATTGTTTGGTCACCCTTTTGTCACATTTGAAGGGAATATCCCCCTTAGTGTGGAATATCTGGACACAATACTGCAGTTTAAAGGATTTTATCAAGAAGACATACATTTATAGCATATGTATTTGAATTAATAGAATTTGTCAAGAGGACACTTAATCACTCACTATATTATGTTTGTTGAATGAATTTAATTTTGAGTGCTGCATGAGATGTTGTAAATCCAGAATTGAACTTCTAATTTCTGACAGGTTTGTGTGTTGTGATTATTAATTTCCAGTTCTTAATCAAAATAATTGTTTTGTTTTTCAGGTATTCATTTGCATGAGATGTTATTTATGCTTTCATGTTAATTCGGTTTGATGAGTGGACAGACCAAATCAAGTTACTCAAACTAATGATTGTAAACATTAATGCCAGTTTATGTTTCCAAAGTTCTTGAATCAAGGGCAAATTAAAACCATAAGATTTTTGCTCTTTACTGACTCGACTCTGGGACTACCATATGTTCTGCATATAGCGGTGAAGTCAGATCTTATATTTCTGGGAGTAAAAGGTTTACTTCATCAAAAATACTTGGTCGTCCATCTTTTTTGTTCTGCAAACATTTCAAGTGAAGTCAAAAGTTCATAAAGTCATCAGTCAGGATATTTGATTTAAACATTTTATTCATAATGAAACGGACTGGGAACAAGTTCTCCAACTCAGGATATCCTCTCCTTGGTATTTACAATATTATACATTTCAATCATAAAATGATGACAGATACGGAACAACTTGACACAGATGTATGGAAAAGAATAGCAAGACAAGAATGGATGAATCTAAACTAATGTTAATGTCTTACACAAATCGTTTGGTGACATGGATATTTCATGGATATTTTATGGATATTTTATGGATATTTTATGGATATTTTAAGGATATTTTATGAGGTACCTGCAGTTCTGATGCTAAAGCTGTAGAATACCAGACAGGTACTATTTTTAACAAGCCTGGTGTGTTCTGCAGGCTCTCATTCGAAGGTTCTCAAATGCTGCAGCAGATCTGGAGCGACTCAACAAAGCTACAGCTGAACTGGAGGTGAGTTAAACAGAGGATATTGTATACACAACAAAAAAGGTTTAGAACCACTGAAAATTTCAATATTGAGATTTTTTTTTTTCAAATAATAATCAATTTAATGCTTAGATATAATTTACTTGGGTGGTCCTTTTTTGGATGAATGTCCATGTCATACGATACTTAAGAGAAGTGAAAGAGTTAAAGTGGTTTCAGATCTGGTTCTTGTAGGAAGGGTAAAGCAAAACTAATACAATTTCATGTGATGGAAGAACATAGCTCTGAGATCTAAGTCTGTGTATTTTCATCGTCCCATCAATATTGCTAACATCTACTGCAAGACAGATCTCATGTCAGTCTGGACCACTGGCTAATTCAAGCCTTGCTGTATTTCACCAAAATTTGTGATCTTAGAACTCTTAAGCAATAAGTAGTTTAACCCTTTCACATTCCAAAGAATTCCTGCTCATTTAAATTGTACTATAAATATTTTCTGCTTCCTCCTCGGTGGAGATATTTATTAATGGATTACTAGAATATATAATTATATTGTACCTTTGATTTGATTCCTATATGAGAGATAGTCTTTGTAATGTCCTAGTAGTTAGCAGTATTGTCTGGACGGGGAGTTACTTCCCTTTTTATGTAACTATCCGCTGTTAAAAATCTGCTGTTCTTTACACAAGTGTTTTGTACTAACGCATGTCTTGCCAATTGCACCTGAAGACACATAATAGTCTTGATATGACAATTTCAAAATCTCAAGTTTCCAGGCAAATTGTTTGTAAAATTCTATAAAAGTTTCACTAATTGACAACATGGCCATCCTTAATTCTACAGCGAGGTAAATCATGTGTAAATTGAACAGATATTGCTGAAGATACACAAATCTCTGTTCTTCATGTCCAGGAGACGAAGGCTGACCTAGAACAACTGACCATACGCTACAACGAGGCTTGTCAACAACTGACCAACACAACACGTCTACTGACCGATACAGTGGGTCTTCACTTACATCTTGCTTATTTTTTTATTCTTAACGATTTTAAGTTTAGCCTCATGTTGATACACTAAAATCTTGCTTGAAAAGATATTTATTTTTTTATGTGTACTTTTTTATTGTTTATCTTATCATATGCCCTGCCAAGGGATTAATCCTTGTGTTTTGTTTGGAATGAATTCACCCTATCATTTCCTGTCAAATAAGAAACTAAACAAAACTGGACCAGTCCCTGGAAATAATATATGTATACCAAAAACTGTTAAAGATAAATATCCTTTTATATTATCATTTACAGTCAAAAATGTTTCATTATCCCTTGGATTAATGCTCAACAAGTTACGACTGTATTATGTTTCAATATTGTAAATGATCAGTAATGATCAAGAACATCAAGTTACAATGATAACAGATAGAGTGATCTCCCCTGCAGAAAGTGCGTCTGCTGGAGTTTGAGGAGCAGTTCCAGGAGAAAGTTCAGGCGGTGGACGACAAGTATCGGCAGCAGCTGCAGGAGCTTATGACTCAGAACACCGAACTCAGGTATCTCTCCCTACCTGACCTTTGCTTACATACTTTTAGCTGACCCGCCCCATCCTACCTACAGCTGCACTTCAAATGGCTATTCTGCGCCTACACTATCATTCAATACATCCATCCCATGTTGCTGCCTTCTAACCTTACAGAAGTCTATCCCAGACTATGAACAAGTTTTCTGCCCAGCAGCAAATGACTGGATGTATTTCTGTAGTGTGGTTTCCATTCCTTTCCAGCTATTCTCCAACCCTTGCCCATGTTGTTTCCCCATTCAATTCTACATGTTTACTTCTATTTTCATTTTGAAACTTCTAAATGATGAACAACTTTCATTTACTTTTTCAATTTAAAACTCTAATACAAAAAATTCAAATACGGAACTGTTTCTGTTTTGTAGACGCCAGTACAACAAGAAGTGTGGGGAGCTGTTTGACGAGAAGGCCAACTCCGAGAAACATGACTATGAGCGGGTTCAGTCGGCGAAGGATGCAATGAGGGTGAGAAGTGGAGCCCTTTAATTTATATAAAGTGGTCTCTCTGAAGTACAGATTGGCCGTGTGTTCATTATGGGAAGTGAGTTCATTATGATGATATGGCCATCTGCTATATGAGCTGTATTAAATGTGCAAATTGTATAAATTTCATAGCAGATAAAATCTTGAGTAGGTCTGACTATATTGTGTAAAAGTAAATTCACAAAGGTTTTCTTTGTATACTTATAGATATATATAAGTATAGATTTCATCTTTTCTCTTCATGGAAACCCTTAAAGTACATTCTCCAACCTGCACTTCAGACGCTGATCAAGGTCAGAGAAAGGACAAAGGTCAACATCAGTGCTGGTGACCCAGACCTCGAGAGAATCAACCGCGTCCCAAAGGTGCGGCCGGGAAGTGCACCAATCACACGGCAGGAGTCCCGGTCAGCCCAGCTGAGTGCCGGGGAGACGGACCATCTCCACAAACCAAAAGAGTTTATTCGACCTCAGACTGTTCTTCCCCCAGAAAACCCTGAGCTGGAACGACTTCGCAAAGAGTTGTTAGCAGAAGAGGTCAAAGTGTTTACCAAAGAGGATATCCTAAGTGTTCTAGAGTCTTGAGCAACTTGCAGGAGTTAATCAGCAGATTGAAGTAATGAAGAATTAAGTGATTTGTACTGAACTATACAAGAACAGCAAGATATTGTAGAAGACAAATTTATTGTGACGTACCATGTGGACTCTAAGGTGGCCGACTCTCTCTCTGTATGCTACACAATACCATAACAGGCAACTAAAATTATCAGATGGGGAAAGTTGATTCTTTTCACTAATTCAATGCTAAGGTTGCATACTACATTAATCCATGTATAACATCTAAAATTTACGACTATGGTTATTGTTAATTTCAAATCTATTTTTCATCATTTATTTATTTGGCAAGTAATTACATTCTGTGAATTGCAATATTTGTCCATCTAAGAGATCATTAATCCTGCAATGGATTCTGGGAAACCTCACTACAATGTCATTACGTCACTGTCACAATAAACCCAATGACATACAGAATATCAGCATTAACAAGTCACTCAATGTCATCCTGAACTTACAAATTACGTTTCTGGCATTTTTGCAGACGTTCACTACCTTTAACATATTCCCTGTTTTAAAGATACTGTGCCAAGATGTAAATTTTTAGTAAAAACCAAAAATGTTTTCTACAATCAAGGATCTACAATATGGCTGAAAATATGTGCTGTTCCACTCAAGTCCATATTTTAAGTCAAGGTATTTGACGACAGGGTTATAACAAGTTCTTTCAAAACACATTTGGTGACGTGTATTACCTCAGGTAAATGGCATAGATATTTATCAATTAATTGACATTATTAATGGTTTAGTTTGACATGGTTAATTTATTGGAATAGGCTTCCTTGCAGTCATTAGAATTTTGGGGAAACCTACAAACTACAATTTTTACCTTCTCTTGTAAAATGAAATTATTCCATCTTATTTTCAACCTTTCATGTCATTTTCATTGTCTATGTAAAATTTTCAAAGATTCTCATGTACACAAAAGAATTACGGTGAAAAGCGTTCTGTGATTTAACCTGATGTATATAACTTATTTTTAATATTTATTTTGATGTCAAATGAATTGATGTAAATAAACCTATGATTTTTTTTAATGGTTTTGAGACATTTATATAGGTCCTTGTCGGTTCCAATGCTGGCATGTATGATGCACAAATTTTTTGGAATTTGCTAGTTTATTGAATTTTTTGTTATGTTTCACTGATGACTATATCTGAAAGCAACATAAGCATGAATGCCCATCTATATAATAGCATCTGTATTGCAGTCTCCAAGACGTAAAGGTATGCTCAAAGTGCATGGGCTCATAGGTTGTTACATAGGCAGAGTTCTTTTTTTTTTCCAAGTGAACTGATCAAAAAGGAGTGTTTCTAGGTTTGATTTGATTGAACACTCGAGAGACGGACTGATTTTTGCTAAAGTAGCAGGTGAAACTGCAAAAGATCTACATCCGAGGGTTTTAGTTTGGTGGCTGGCACATGAAGTTGTTGTGGACTGGAAAATGGAGTTCTTGATGGGCAGTATGGGATAGTCGGGTCACTCAAATATGCAGGCCCAACCCAATGAGCACAGATGTTTATGTGCCTATATATACCAGAAAACACCAAGGCTCTTTAGTAAAGACTTCACTTTAAAATACTTGATACATTAACCAAACTTAAGTCTTGTGATGATATCATTTGTAATATTGCACTCTGCAACTGCAATCATACGGTCATATTAACCATAATCTACAAGCTTTCCTCAACTAATAAATTAACTAATTCACTTTATATCTTTGAATGAGAAATGTTTCGTTTCGTGAGAGAGTTTGAAAATAAACAGAAGACAACCTTCTCATCACCAAATGAATTTATTATCGAGAGTACAGGTCAGTGTGAGACTGAGGACCCTCACAGTCATCTCCCGTCCCTTACACATAGTACAACTCTGAGTGGTCAGTCTTCACTCTTGTACAGGCAACAGTCAGTGCACACATTCGACACAGTCAACCAATCAGAAACAGGAGCTCTTTCATCTGACCAATCAGGAACTAGTATATCTAATTCTGATAGGTCAGATGAAATAGCTCCTGCAGAATCATGTCATGTTTTCTGACCACTCAAATAGACAAATTAGATACAGCGGCTTTTTATATCAAAAATGTTTTCTGACCAATCAGAATAAGCGAATGCTAATATGGAAGGATGGGATACAGCAGCTGTTTAATTGGACCAATCAAAAGAGCTCTGCCCATTCTGCGATGTCAGGATCTTCACCTGCTTACCCAATCCAACCAATCAGAAACAGCAGCTAATTCAACCAATCAAATCCATGATTAATCAACCATACACAGATGGATCTCACATTTCAAGTAGCAGTGGCCTCCTACTGCATGTATTGTATTGTATTGTATTGTCAACAGACTGTAAGTGCATCAGGTAGTAACATATCACATGAAATAAGAAACAATTTATATATATATACAAAGTAAACCCAGCCAAATGTTTGTGATAAAGAGACATGTCTAGTGAGACTGCATAGAAATGATAAGTGATTGGATCATCATCAAATAGTTACAATCTATAGGAAAATTTAAGCATATATATTTATACAGTAAAGAATAGTACACCTGCTTGTAGTCTTGTAGATTGCTAACCATTATCTAGCAGATTATTCGAGCACAAGATAGCCAGCAGAAACACAGCAGTTTTCATCCTTAATGATCTAAAGCAAACCTTCCGATAAATCTCCACTAATATCCTGGATCCATTGTAGGCTTGACCCTATAATTTTATTACCTCCCTTTGCTGGCTCCACCTTTTCTCTTCTTAGATTGGTACACTGGATATCCAAGCATAGACATTTGATTTGATAAGGTTAGTAAAGGGAGGTAATCTGGTTGGGCCTGCAAAGGATCCAGGTTGTTTAGAGACCTAGTCGAACATCTGACCCTGGATTATACAGGATGGATACCACTGGTTACATTTTGAAAGTCCTCTTAATTGCTAATGATTGATATTCATCTAAAGTCATTGGTATGTCAAACTGAGCTCTGCTTTTGTAACTCATTTAGTAGTTTTCATCCAAACCAGAACTCAATTATAGTTTAAAAATTTCTAAAAACATTTACAATCTCTGAACTCGGATTTCTCCAATGCAACGAGACACTAGCCATGATGAAAATGTTGTCCAAATCTCAATCAGATCACAAAGATACTTTAAGGTATAGTACTTCTTAACATAAAAATCTTGAGTAAAAATATGTTTCGATTTGACATTTTTGAATGAGCAATACAATAGTAATGTTTAGAAAATATAGTACTTTTTCACATTTAAGAAACGTCACCTGAACATAACATGAAAGCATCCCAAATGAATTACAAAAATATCAATATACAGTAGAATTGATGAGAAATAGTAATAACGAAAACAAGAGTATATTCAATACAATCATCAACTAATAACAAACACCTTTCGATACGTATGGTCCCACAGATATGTTGGATGTTGCCAGAAACAAATCAAACTGTGATATGCTTATATACCCATCAAACTAAGTACAAGGATAAGCCTAATATTCAATACTGAAGCCCTATGCATCATTATATGAACTATAGACTACCTCAATATGTTGCTGGTATATGATACAGGAGTGATTATAGATTGGTGCATGAAGTATCAAAACCAAAATCAGAACCAAACCCAAATCGGCTGATAAACACTTACAGGTACATTAACTTATTCACATTTTTTGCTTCTATATTGAAAAGAAATGTAGCACTTTTTCAAACATCTTATTGATCTTTTGTTCTAAAACATCATAAGAGTACATTTATTTCTTCAAAAAATCATTTGTTTAACCTCCGAGATATTGTGATGAAAGGTGCAATGAAAAATCATATGTCCATGTAAAAAAATCAACTTTCTTGGCTTTCAAAAGATGCCAAATACATCCAAGGCTATTCCACCACAATTTGAATCTTAAACAAACAAATACCCCTCATATGTATAAATACCAAAACAAAACAAACAGTTTGGAGACAGGTAGAAAATTTGACACTTTAGAAATCCAAATAAGTTATATGATGATACAAACAATAAGAAACACATTTTACTTTTCAGCTTCACATTTTTGTAGATTCAACATAAGTTATACATGACACAATCAACAATTAATGAAAAGTACAATTTCATACATTTTTAGCCTTTACATTTCAAACAGATTTTAACTAAATATGATTAATATAAACATATTGATATGTTTGAATCAACTCTATGGACTTAAAAGTACAAAAGTTTTGTCAGAAGTTATTAGATGGTATGTTTGCCATTTTGCAGATTCTGACATTTAAATGGACAATAAAACATAAATGAAGATTACAGAACAGTGATGAGATATTAATAAACAGGAAAACAACGTTAGACATATTTACAGTTATTCATTCATCACATAAACTCAAATAAACGATTTACTATTTCTTTATTTTTCAACAGTATCAAATATTGCAGACCACACGTGACACAAAGCTACATCTTCAACAGCAGTTCGATGATCTAGCTGTGATTTTGAGCACTATAAACCATGGCACATGTTAACCTTGTACGAATAACTTCACAGAGAACTACCTGTGAGTGGGGCCTTTCTTACTGTCAGATTTGTAGTAGCAACTTCCAGCACTTAACTTGAGCTACATCTGAATAAAATCAAATTAATCGCTGGTGAAACTCCATAATCCATTAATGATAAGCTTGATCTAGTCACAAGTGAATTCAAAAAGAGAACAACCTCTCAACTAGAGACTGAGAAAAATACCAGCTTAAGTGTCAACTACTACGCTCTTTGTCACTATGCACTGACATAATATTTTGTTTGAAAGGTAACCCATCTTTTTTCACAAATACCTTTCTTTACAAATACAATGTTTTTCAATCCCATGGTATAGGTAAGTTAAAATTATTACTTACTGTGACAAAATATTAACTTTTTAACGCATTTGACTGAATTATGGTAGTTGTCAAGAAAAGATATTCTGTCTGCATATAAGGGATATAAATCTATATAATTAAGACAGCGTACATGTTGCAACTTCTCATCATGCAGGAATCTTGAGATTTAAGCAGTTGGCCTTTTTATATGAAATTATAAGTATTAACAATACAAGTTCATTATCTAGAACACAAGTAAAGCTACTTCTGCTGTCAATAAAATCTCAATAGGATACAAATTTTTATACACACTAAAGACAATTGATTAAATAAGATTATATTGATATTCTGGGTAAAAATGTGATAAAGTAAATATATGTATCAATTCGATTCAATTTCAGGTTGAGCAGACGGTCATAGTGAAAAAGGTTTTTAAATATTTAAAGAAAGAATTTAATTTTGTAAAAATATCATTCACATCATGCAAGAGGGAACATTACAAGAACAAATGCTGTCTAAAATACTTTCAGGCTCTAGGTAAGGCTCTGGTGGGTCTGAACCATAATTTCAAACAGACTTTCTGACAATAAGTCTTACATGAGACAAACTTGTCTCATCGTAGGTAGGAAATTAGCTTGAAAATTAGCCATCCAAATGCTGTTTCATACACAGTATAGAGTTAGTAGTTCAGATCAGAACATGCCAGAGTCCTGGTTACTCAAAGCGTTGTCAGATACTTCTGTATACAAAGTCATAAGGTAGGACAATGTTAGTACTGAAATTAGGAAGAATTTATAGACTATGGTTGAGTATATGTAACTTATACAATATGTCTCAAAGAGACAGAACACTATGATTGTCAACAAAACTTGCATTAACACCACCTCCACATTATACTACAATTTCAACACATTGCACACAGAAAGAAACATCCAGATTCTACATAATAAACTACTTGTGGAAATAAACAATAAGTTTCCAACAGAACACTTTTCTAAATGAAATGCTGTATTTTTTAATACAATAACAAACAATCTAATAACATTGCTTGGGTTGTCTTAGAAATGTTTTGTTTGTGTAAATGTAATTGTTTCACCACATCAAATCTTGTCATCTTTATCCTGAAAACTGACCAGGGTGACATTTTACTTCAAAGAACCTGTATGCAGCTTAGATTGTGAACTGCGCTTGAAAATATTTTGAACAGTTGATTGTACTATCAACATTTGACAACTTTCTGAATTACTTTAATTTCAGTAAGAATAATATCATTACAAACAATCAGAGATACAGATTGGCACATAGGAATAAAGTTACTTCAATCACAGTCAATAATTCATATCTCAATAAATACATTCGGATAAAAGATTATTTATATATAACATCACAAAGACCAGCTACGGTATCTTATCTTTTCATGTTAAGTATATTTCCTAAGATTGTGAACCGACTGAAAGACAAGTGAACTGGTAAGCTTTACATCCCATTATGACCTGAACATTTAGAGAGTAAACAGGCGATAACAGATAGTTAATGTAGGATGCCTCAATAAAACATCATTCAACTTGGCAACTTCAGGAGCTCAGTTGACCTTGAGGAGTGATTTCTTCCATACAGTTTGGGGTAAATTTGGTGCTTTAATGAAGGTGCTTTTAGGGCAGTTTATACTCTAAAGAGATGATAGATTCTACATATTGCTGGAAGTAACAAGGCAACTGTTTTTGCTGAACATCATAGCAGTGCTCAGATCATCTGCAGCCAAACACCAACTGGGATCCAGTAACATGAATTAACCTTTTGCTTACGATAATCTTAGTGCTACAATTTTAAATCCTTCACTTAGATTTATGAGTATACAAGGTGAATAATGTTTGGCATACTCCATTTAAAACAAAAAGCAAATTTGCAGATGGGGCAAATATGACTTATTTTATAGTAAATCACACAATCAATATCCATATCAATATTAATAAAGGCAGGGTAATATTGAAATGAACCATAAAGACTGAGCGAAGTTATGCAAATGTTTTTTCAGTAGATTTAGGGTTAAGAGATGGCTACAGGTGACCTTGAGCACTAACAAGTTGAACATCACCAACATTATGAAGGAATGAATGCAGACAAGCAATAGATTGATGAGTGATACCGACCACCACAGGAACTGACATGAGATTCTGCCAGACAGCAGGATGAATTGCATGGTCTACCCTGATTCACAAACAAACAGTAACAATGTAAGAAAATATACATAAACCAATCTAACAAATGGATAACATGATACATATATAACAAGTCTGTAAGTTTTAAGTTCAAACCCAGCAGACAGACATTATGATAACTGCGCCCAACATTCTGTACAATTTACACACTTGTGAAGACATTTTTTCCATATATGTTTGCAAAGGTGTTTCACTTTCATACATCTTGAACTACTTTCGAAGATTTGCTACATGCATACTTTTCTCAGCAATTTGTCTTCGTTACTCGTCAACTCTTTGGAAACTAAACACTACCATAAGTAAAGCGGTACAGTAGCACCCAATGTGTAAGTGCACCTTTCACTCGGGACCTTTAGTCGAACCATTCACAACATGATTGACTGAGGTGCTGCCATCTTGACTAGCCTGAGCAGGTGGATTAGAGTTACCTCCCCCTCTTCCTCCCCGACCTTGACCTCTTCCCCGACCTTCTCGACCCCGTCCTCCTCTCCCCCGACCTTCACCTCTTCCACGAGGTCGCTGCCCATCTCCACGATATCCGGATTCTTCATCGTGCCCTTCTGACCTTTGACCTCGGCCGGCACTGCCGTACCTTCGAGGACTTGATTGATTACCAGAGTAGTTTCGTCTGGGAGAGCGACTGTTGGCTTTCTTCTCGGGGCTAGAGCTCTGCCGACCAGATTGAGCAGTGTTGGGGGTTGTGGTCTGGTTGTCCACTTGATTGCTTGCACTCTCTCCCTGACTATTTTCTCTTGGCCCACGTCTCCTTCGGCCAGATCTGTTTTTCCTGAAGTCACCTGTAACAAAGAAATAATCAGATCAATAGGCATAAGCACAAATACTTGGATAACACATCGCAAATATTTGGATAACACATCACGAATACTTGGATAACACATCACTAATACTTGGATAACACATCACAAATACTTTGAGAACACATCACAAATACTTGGATAACACATCACGAATACTTGGATAACGCATCACAAATACTTGGATAACACATCACACATAATAATAACAATAATAATAATAATAATAATAATAATAATAATAATAGCATGCTTATATTGCGCTGTTTTCCATTTCGACAATGCTCAAAGCGCACTTGGATAACACATCACATCACAAATACTTGTTGAATCTGTGTACTGCAAGACATATGACCTCGTCTGCAACCTTTCACCTTACATTACATTCCACAAAAACGAAGTCTGCTGAGACATCTAACATCACTGAACTCCTAGGCCTTGCTTATTGGCTAGAATGAAAGGTGCAAATGATGACCCTTGAAGTACAGTCCTCAGCTGGATATAAAGTGAGGGTGTAACTTCTTTTTTATTAAAGATTGTGAAACCTACATTGACTGGTACAAGTGAACGGTGGATTGATACTGCATTGCAATTTAGTGAATCATTACTCAAAAACCTCACTATGGACCACCAAATGACCATCTCTTGTATATATACATTCTGACAAAGATGGCAAAAAAATAGAGCGGAGAAATGTCATAGCTCTGCTAAGAGACGTTGTTGGTTGTACAAGAGAGCAATGTTGTGTCTTTACGTACCCTCACGTTGTTCACCTTCAGGCTTTTGAGCAGGGGCAGATGCGGGTCTGTTCCGTTGTGGGGGAGATTTCACCGGCAACCCCTGCAATTGAAAACAGACTTGTGAATATTTCATCCAGGTCAGAATTAGCACTAGTCCAGTGGCCCATAGCTGATAGAAAGGTGTTGAGCCAGTTTAATGTGAAGACCTGTAGACTGAAGAACTAGTATATTCTGAGGGCTAGATTGTGTGATGGGGCTTGTTCCCTAAAATATATACTCTTCAATTTTACAACAACTGGCACGTTCAAACACAATCTTATCTTAGAGATAGACAGAATAATTTAGCGATTACGTTGGAATTTAGGAGTGAATAACTAAGCAGACTGATATGTTTTTAATTTGTATTAGCACATATGATTATTATGGCACAGATCAAAGACAAAGATATGCAAAACACACAAATGTCTTCTTAAATAAATATTATTCTAATAAATTGATTTCATTGTATTCCTAATCAAATTTAAGGGATAATAACTTGTATTTACAAATGGAATGTGTTCAGATAATAATTTATCTAAATTCATAAATTATTTATCATCTAAGAAGATTTCATTAGAACATGTAGTAAAACAATTTCTCTTTCAAAATAGGATATTATAATGCAGGATTTTCTTTATTCAGCACTACAGAAACAAGCATATTTAGCAAAATAGGGATATAAAACAACTTTAATGAAATATATTCAAAATCAAATTTCATTCAATACATAGCTTCTTGCAAACTAAATATGACAATTGATTCAATATCAAATAAATTGAATTAAATCAAATTATACATAACTTGGGTTTTAAATAGAACATTACATATTTCTTAAAGAAAAACAAATCTTTTCAGTACCAATGGCCGCATCATAAAATATTTTGTAGAAACAATATAAACCTCAACTATTGTTTGTATCAAAGATTTAGACACTGTTAACATAAGGAATACAAATGCAGTGATTATATTGAATCATCAGAAGCAAGGAGTGATGCGGGTATAACAACTGGACGAGACAAAACAAACTGACTATACAATCTTGAATGTCACTTGAAAATTAATCTCACAAAATCAAACAATATTACCAACATTCATATCTTTACAACAAAGGGGTTATATCAACCCTATTTCAGCCAATCAGCTGCAATGCTGGGGGATGATGTTACATTTCTTTATGAATTGGGACATTTGATTGGTTGATCTCATGAAAGGGCAAAGGTCACAGAAAAGGATATGATAACTGACCATGAGCAAGCTTTGTGTTCAGATCATAATGTTGAAAAGTACACATGAAATCACAAATCTGTTTCAAAGAAAACTGCTAGAAAATAAAAAATAATTACTAAACAGATTCCTTACACCACCAAACAAATCAAAATGAAATATCTAAGACAAAAATACTAAATTCTTAGAATGATTGACAATTTGCTTTATATGATAAAAGACCAACTTTACCAATCATCATAAGAATAAGATTGATATTTATTGACTGGAAAAGATGAAATGAAAAGAAAGTGACATGAAACGAGAAATGTGACAATCAATGGTTACTGTGAGTATTATTTAGGCAGCTACAGGACCACAGGAGACACAAGCATTGGTCACCAAACACCTGGGATGAGCTGGAGTCAAGCAAGATTACCTACCTTCTTTGTATTGGTTTTCTGCATCCAAAATTCATATAGCACATTACTATCATCAGATCGAACAAGTGATGGAAACAATCTTTATTGGTATACAACACATCAGTGAAAGAAAGGTTTGAAAGAGTGTGGTAGAAAATTAATGCTTTTATCTGTGAACCGTGGAACCTATTTGTACCTGTTTTGTCAATATTGGATAAGAAAATTATTGGTGAAAATCATCATTCATTAAGACATAGTTGTGATAAAGTGTGATGTAATTATCAAATCTAATATCTAATATTGGGTTGTTACTGTCACTCATCTATGATCTGACGGAATCCTTGTCCACAGGAAGTTCTGATATAACTTATTGCCATAGCGCTTTTGAATTTCTGAAAGTAACTAATAGTTCAAACATTGCTTTTCTGAGTAACACTTGGAAGAGTATACCATAACAGAAATCCCAATGTTTCTAATATCAAAGCACTTATGAAGCCCTCGATGGATTACCTGCATGAGCAGAAACGATGATTTGCCATTGAAAAAAACGTGACACACAAACACTCGTTTACTGTTGCACAAATATATGTATGCTTTAAGGTTATTATTTAATACTTAGGGAAATTAAGGGGGTAGCCAATATTATAGATAAGCCAAAGTTCCTGAGAAATCTGAAAACTGATTGATAGGGTAATTGTCTGCCCTACCAACTGACTGGCTGTCAATTTGCTAAAAGTTCATATGGACAAGGATGTCTTCAGGATTCCGTCAGATCGTAGATGAGTAATAAATGACAGCCAAAAATAAGACTAGGGAGCAATTGATTGGACCAAGATGTGATGTAAAGCTTTCATTTTAGCACTGTGCATGCACATATCTGGACTTGGCTAAGAATTATAATTTAAGGACAATGGAAATGTGTAAATCAAATGCTGTCATTTTTGCAATGTGACAACACATTTGACATTGCTTGGGGTGAGGAAAATATTCATACAATACTGTACGAGAAGGAATGCTTTCACTTCTTCAGTGTAATATCAGAGATGGAAGCAACGGAAATGTTTGTGAGCTGGTTGACAGGAGGTATTTTCAAATAAGATATTAGACCAAACATGTGCAGACTCCACACAGGACTGTAAGTACAATGTCATAGAAAATTTGAGTTATTAATGGACTAACCTGAAGCTGCAGGGAGTTCTTGAGTCGCTGGTTAAGTTCGGCCATCTCAGTCACAGACAGGTTGCTGTTGTCTCCTACAGGCTTCGTGTCTGTTACACAGCAACAGTTAGTTAGCATACAAATCAAGACATTTGCAAATGTAAACATTAATAAGAGAATAAGATGAAAATCATCCTATGGAATAATATCAAAATTACAATATAACATATGATTTGATTTCACAATGCCACTAAAAAAACAATTATGACCAAGTAACCAATTCATATCAGGTAAAATAAGATCTAGCAGTCAACTACACTTCAGGCGGTACTTAGACAACCTGTTTGGCAGAGGCTTAGTGGGGATAGCATCATGCCTACCAACTTAAAGTCATAGAATCACTTGTGTAAGGCACCTTAACGGGACTTATCACTTATACCAATCTTTCCTGTCACGTCTGCAAGGATTTTAATTTTTATGCCCTTTTTACAGTTTAGGATTGCGCTGCTTATTGACGTCGGCCGTTTCAGACCGAAGGCCATCAAATCAAGTACACCCCATCGCCAGTGCGATAAACCAGAAATCTAGTAATTACAGCGTTTCTGTATTTGAAAAAAGTAAGCATTAGCCATTTTCATTGCATATGCAGCCGGGAAGTTTTATGTGTTCTACGTCATGGCTTTTACGAAATGACTTGGTCAGGACTGACGCTCGACAAAGATTAGGGTATTTTGAACTTCATTATTGAAATCTTGAATGCACGCAGGGATCTGAAAATTTTTGCAAACATCTGGGGAAAGATTATTCTGAGTGATGAAGTATTTGTCTTGCATTCATTACAAACTGCCTTGCAAAAATGAGCCTATGACTTTAAAGATACACAAACAGGAACCTTACTGAAATTTGAAATAAATATAGCGGAGATAAAAACCGTCATCAAAGCACTGGGTTATCTACAAAAAGACCAGAATTGTGTGTTACACTCCAAGAAAGAGTATGTTAGAAAGGATGGTCACAAGTTTGCATTTATCAGATTTAAAAACGAGGTGGAAGGTACCAACCAGAATGCATAGTGTGTTGTGGTGTGTTCTTCTTGAGGCTGGTGGGGGAGACGGAGTCCTCCTGGCCGTGCCCACTGCTAGCTACCGAGGATACGGACGGACGGCGCATGCTGTATGGGCACTTCACAGGCACAACTGCAGCAGGAGACAACATAGTATTTGTATCACACCAAGATACAATGACAGAGGATACAAACTAGAGTTTAGACTTGTTGATGTGACTTCATGTGTTTGCACTGCTCTTGAAGTTAGAGGAGAGTAGCAATGATGATAAACAGTGACAGTTGGACACAATGATCTAGTTAAGAGTTGGGCACTGATCAGCTGCTTCTGAATGTTGCTTACTGAAAAGGCCAGGAGAGAAATACTCAAATGTAGCATTTATGGTATGATAATACACAAATAACTCACCTGTTCCAAAACCTTTTATCTCCTGGAAAATAATGAAAAACATAAACAATGAAACCACAAGCACTTCACAAAACTGCATGTTTCTCCAAATTATTGAAACAGACATAAGATCTACTGTGAAGTAATCTCACTTAAACTTATATCATGTCCGAAATCAAAGTAACACTGAATTTGCTTTTTAGCCTTGCAAACATTTTGCTTGATAGCATGATGTCCACTAAAAGATTTTCATAAATCAAAAGAATATTTTATAAACGTTACAAAGAAATGAAACAAAATGAAAAATCAGTCTGTTAACTCTAATTCTCTAACTCTAACCAGTTGCTTACCTCAAAGAAATGATCAGAGTCGTAAGTAAACCTGGTGGTCTTGCACAAGTCTTCATCAATCTTTCTGTCACTTACAAACAGCTGAAATGGAACAGTATTTGTGTTACTTTTGATTGATGAATGATGTGATTGGATAGCTGAGCCGATGTCAGAACATGCACTTAAAGGGACTGTTCTCAGACCATTACAGGGAGCAAACCCCTTGATAGATAGTTTTCATTCCTGTAAAGTCTATATTTTGGAAAGTACTGAAAATTTTCATCAGACCAAATTGCTATTCAATTTAGCACTGTGAACTTATTACTGATTTCCCTAGAATGAGACAGCTCTGTGCCTGCAACTCTGTATGTACAGGAAGGAATGTAGAAGATAACTTGATGACAGCCCTGAATTCCACCAGCTCATAGGGGTTGAGGAAATTCTATGCTTAAATGAGTTTCATTCAGGTACAGACTATATTTTGAACATTTATTCCTTGGATTACTGTTGATTTAATAAAACCGACTTGTTAATTTTGTTTGTATTGTGAACTTATCCCTGTTTTCCTCGCCTAGAGTTAAACAGCTCTGTGACTGCACCCCTTAATGTCAATAGGATGGAATGTAGAAGATACCTTGATGTCAGCCCTCAGTTCCGCCAGTTCGGAGGGGTTAAGTAGTTCTGACCGATCGACTCGAACCTTCAGCTCTCCAGCCTTGTCGTGTCTCATCTGGAAGACCTCGTCTGCAACAAATAGTCACACGTCTAGGTGGGGACTTGTTGATATAAACCAACCCTTCAGAGTTATCTCCCTCTTCAAATTACAATGCTTCATCTCTACAAACTTTCAAATCAGAGTCTTGCAACCACCTCTTTCAAAACACTTTTAAAAAAATAACCTTTTTAAAAACATTTTGAATGAACTAGCTTACTGTCCGCATCATCACTGCATATCATTTGTTTACAACTTCTACTTAGAGCATGCTTTGGACAGACACCACGTACAAGATATCTCCTTCATTATCAATATAAGGAAAACAGACCTTCCTGTCTTAAAACATTCATAACGTATTTAAACCAGTCTAAAATCATTGCTAGTTCATTTTTCATCAGTATTTAAAACTATTTATCTAGGACTGAGTTTCAATCATGGCTCTAAACTATTGATTTAAAAACAATAGCAGATGCTAGACATTCTAGTTCTGATAAATGTTGAGGTTACTAGTGAATCTAGGTGCTACTCACTGGCCTGAACTTTGAGAGCATCCATGTCGCGCATCAACTGTACTTCCCGGTCCATCAAGCTGAAGCAAGTGCATCAATACCACCTAAATACACATCTCAATCTCTTGCAGATACATTCTTAAAGAAAATCAACAACAATGAAAACTTCACCTTACCTTTCAAAAAAGTTAAGTTTCAAAACTTTCTATTTAAAGACTTGGGAATAACATTTTACCCATATTATAGAAAAACAATAAAGAAGATGCAGTTTTCCAGACTGCCACCTACTTGTCGCGAGCCTCATCAAACACTGTCTTTATCCTCTTGAAGGCTTTCTCTATCTCTGCATCTAGACCCAGGCGCAGACGCTCCAGAGAAATTGTTTGTCGTTGAAGGTCTTTGGTAGATTTTTCTAATCCTGACAACAATGAAAAAAAGATTTGTGAATTGTTTTTAGAGAACAACATGGAATGGCAACTGTTTTCATCTTAAATATCTTTTGGGTGGCTATATGCTGGCAAGTAATATGTGCAAAAAGGTATCAGAAATGTTCATATCATGTAAACAATCAGGACAACCTGCATCTTTTTACGATAATTCACCAACAACCACAAACGTCAGATTTGAATATCTTTGCTTTAGGAAACATTTATGCTAGCAGGCAATGTAACGGGCCAACTATTTGATAGAAGTATAGCAAGAAGATACATATGTAGGATTGGCATGCATGTAAGGCCCATGTCACTAGAAGATGTTGTGTATTGATAGAATTGTGCAGGGTACCTGCAAATGGTTTCTTCACTCCCTCCGAGGTGACACTTGATGTGCTTCTCTCACTCATGGTTCGTTGTCGCTGGTGATCGTGGTGGCCATGGTGATGGGAACCTATTTGGAAGACAACTACTTGTAAACTGTTGGTAATAATCCTCTCTGGCAAAACTCTATTGCGTTTATCCAATTTATACTTAAAAACAAATTCATAAGGTAAAAAAACTTTCCTTCTTACTTTATGTTAAAAATAACAGGTAATAGTCATATTGCCAGTCTTCAAAACACTAAAACCTGTTAAATATTGAAAATTTTCATTCTGACCCATGCAGTTAATTTTAATAATAAATCCATAAACCTAAATCAATAGTTATGGCACTCCAAAAGGAGATTGTAGAAGTGCAGTCAATTAACAGAACATTATCTCTACATTAAATCTATTCATAAACATCACAATGTTCATATTAATCAGTTCAAGTTTCATTTTCATAGCAGGTCATTTCAAATGACGACACTTCTCATTCCAACTTGTCTCATGTACAGTACTGAAGGACATTCAAGAAGCTTGGCTGATGAAGAATGAAGAATATTTATATGAATATATTGGAGAATGATATATTGTGTTATCATAACTATCTAACTATTGTTACCGGTTTCTCCATTGTTTTGTACCTGAGTGTTTATCTGAATGTTTATTGTGGTGGTGTTTGTTGTGGTGAGACTGGGCCTCTGCTTTCGCCCCTTTAGAGCTGGACTGTTCTGTAGTCGATGCTGCTGCTGCCGGTGTTGGCGTTGCTGCCTGTGCCGGTTGTGGTTTTGGTGTAGCGGGTGACCTGGAGGGCGGTGTGTGTGATGTGTCTCCGTCAAGGAGTCTTGCTCTCACTCTCAGCAGCTCTTCATCTGTCAACAAGGCAAGAAATATTTAGTATTTGAAAGTCATCCCCCCCCCCCCATTTCCCCCTACCTATTAATCGGCACTGTCTAAACATAGATCTAAAGAAAATCACTTTAGCTTTCTTCAGCTAATCAAGCATGCATGTGCTGTGAAATGATCGTTCTTGAATGGACTTTTACCTTCGTGTAGGTCTCCGTTTGCTATTGGTTCTTTGGTATGGTTGAGGACGGCCATTTTGTCTGATGCTTGTGTGGGAGCACTGGATGATGCTGATGCTGACGCTGATGCTGATGCGGATGATGCTGAGGCCCCCGACTGAGCACCTGAAGACTTGTTCTTCTTGTTTTTCTTCTTCTTGTTAGGAACCTGACACAAGATTATGTTTTAGTTACAATTTTATTATGTTTACTAACTTCACTTAACTAAGTTACTAAGTTGCTTTGCTCCACTGAGTTTCTGCCCCTTTTCACTGCAGCCAATCAGTGATCAAATCATTACAGATACAACTCGGACTGTTTAACTTCATCATAGTTGCTGAAGAGAGGTCAGACATAACATTGCAAGAGAAATGTTAGCACAGAACAGATTTTAATGAGATTGTGATCATATGAAGGGCCTTGTTAAACATGGAGCTACAAATTATCAAGTAAATTACCTTGTTGCCAGTAAAATGCCATTCTGTTAAAGCTTCTTTGGCGCCATCTGTAAAAAGGATTGTACATTTTTTTAAAACCAAGAATGAGATATTGATAAAAACCAGTAACGTTTATTGTACCCTTCTGATCATAACATTTTCATATAACCTTAAATGGAAGCACATTTTTATAACCTCTTTGATACAAAAACTTAAATTTCTCAATTAACCCTGAGGTTTGGGTAAGTTGATCATGTGCAAGAGGTAAGTTAATCATTTGGCGTAAACTAATAAATAAATAGCAATTGCTTTGCATCAATCTGATTCGCTGAACACTGTAACAGACATTCAGATCATACCTCTATAAACTTAATTTCGTGATGTCACATATCACTTAGCCATGCCCATCGATGGAACTACCGTATTCGACGTGATAAGCGCCCGGGGCGCTTAAAAAATTGGTAAAAGGGGGCGCTAATTAAAACAATAAAAATTGTCCTCAAGTTTAGTCTTGAAAGTGTTTTCTTACGATACACATGTCTTTGAAATATGGTTTTATAAGTTTTATCATTTTGGTGGTGGCTGGGGGTCTTGAAATACCCTGTATTCTTCACTTTAGTGGAAGTAAAAGACTTATTGCAAGACTGAAAAACCTTCCTCAATGAATCAGCATGCAAGGTAAGCAATGTTAATAGGTGGGCGCTAAATCAGGACGCATATTGTTCACTCAAAAACGTGGTGGGTGGGCGCTTATAGGGGAGTGGGCGGTTATTAAGTCGAATACGGTATTTGTAAACAAGTTATGTGTTTCTAATTATAGAATAACTTTATGCAATGCTACTTCTTGAAACTACGTTGAATAAACAATTAACATAATTCAATATAGAATAATTATAGTTGTCAAATGATTCTAAAGTTAGGCCTTTTCATATTAGATTAGAGAGCTCTATCAGAAGCTAAAACTGATAGTTTTCCACCACATTGAAGGCGAATGTCGTCAATGCTCTCGCGGTCATTACAGAGGGTCGGCCACGTAGATGCCGCAAGTTCATCAACAGTTTCAAGCTTGTTTCCTCAACTGGAAATTTTGTATCTATCATTGTTCTAAATATCCACCAAGTTTACAGTTAAAAATATTTGCATTGTCATGACATGTTTACACAAAATTTCAGGAAGTTAGACCATTGATTTCAATTTGCTGCACATGGCTTCTGACTTGAACTTTTTATTTTATTTCAGAAAGGGTTTGAGCTCTCTTGGCAATTCAATATCTTACAGTGGTGTTTATTATCAATGAATTGTATTTTACATTGAACTATGATTCCATTCATAATTCACATTCGTACTTATATCACGTGTTATTTTTTCAAACACTTTTACATACATTTTTATTGAAATACATGATTTTTGGTTAAAAAACCTGTGAATACTTTGATGAATTGGAATTTACTATTTCTCTATCTGCCTACTTTCATGATCTTAAACTTTAGTGACACCATTGATTAATGAGGATCTGAGAGAATAATTATCCTCATTAATTACTTACTGCATCACAACAAGGATTTCCTCAGAAAGTAAAAACTTGGGAATACAATGAGGATAACTTGAACATTATCTGTTTGACCCTTTTGACTAGCTTCACACTCGGATAAGACGGATAATAACAATATGAAACAAAGACAGCGTAGGAGAAATGACGCATGTAGATGTTGCTACCTTCAAGGTATGCCTGAATTGCTCTCTCCACGTTGTAATCATAGAACTGCAGGACTAACACGATCTCGTTGGCGCTCTTGCCGGGAACCACCTCTCGTACCGCTGATACCTGAGAACAAAACAACATTCTTAAAAGTATCAGAGTATGTTTCTAAAAGAAATGTCAAAATTCTATCTCACTGAAAGAAGCTTTCCAAGGATTTTTCAAAGATATGTTCCACAATAACTTACTGGAGAAATCCGTCAAATTAGTAAAAGTGTTTCCGGTCTAAAAAGATTTTTCAGCACTAAACATTGTGGTCAACTGGTAAACTGTTCATTAAGATGACAAAAATGATCATAAGTGACAACTTTGTCACTGACACTCAACACTTCCTTTGATGTTGTGGTCAACTTTCTGGTGTAATAACGTCATCATGTTCAGTGGATGAAGCTAGTCAAGAGGGAGGGTGGTGTTGAAAGAAACATTATGTAAGGATTGTTTCCCATGTTTTGTTCCTCTATCAATGTATAACACGAAATTAATCGTATAAAATCATGAAGCATACGATATGTGATTTTATACAAAATTTGTAGATGTTATATATCAATAGAGGAATTAACATGTAAAACAATCCTTAAACTAGTTAGAAAATCAAATTGTTTTTGAAAGTTTTTCTTCATTATTTTAACAAATCTAGGATCCATGTCGTGACATTGGTAATCAATTACACAAAACAATACATGGTTGAATCTACAATTGAACTTAAACAGCATAAGTTTTAAGCATTGCTCATTTGATCAGAGTTTGTCTCTAACAGAGTTCGTGTTTTTGGCCACCATTTTGCAAAACCCTCAGAGCGAACACATTTGAGGCCTTGTAGTTACTAAAATGAAGTGTTCCTGGTGCACGGAACTTTTTTGCTTTGGAGAGGAACGTATGTTCTAGTTGTCAATGAAAGTGTGAAGACAATTAGACACATTTCTTTTCTTTTCCATATTAAGTGTTACAGGCAAAAATAAAGAATATGTATAATCAAACAATTTCAACACATTACAAAAACCACAATTTTGCATTAATGCCAATGGAGTTTGCCTACTCAACATGTCTGCGTCAAGTGTTAAGATACCTATAAATAGAGAACAAGTTATATGGATTTACAACTTCTTTATTGCAGGATTGCGACATTTCGGTGTAGATACTAACACCGTTATCAAGCAAGTGATCACATGCTTGATAACGGTGTTAGTATCTACACCGAATACTTGCTTGATAACGGTGTTAGTATCTACACCGAAACGTCGCAATCCTGCAATAAAGGAGTTGTAAATCCGTATAACTTGTTCTTTATTCATCTCACCAACTTCTAGATGCCTCTCAAAGAAGAAATGATACCTATTGACAAAGATTAACTGCTAATCTATTACTTAAAGTAATCCATATAATACACATTCATTGACCATTAAAAGATCATAATAGCTGTTTCATTTCAAGTGTATCTAAGTACTCATCTTTTCATACAATAATTTTAGTAATTTATGATTATCAAGGATATCACATACATTGTGTGACACTCGCTAGATATTTCCTGAATGATAGGACATGTAAATTGTAATATGAGTTTTGAAGAGATTGTTCACTACCCTACACTGTTAAACAAAGTGACCTGGATTTCTTTCATGCTACAATGGTATTTGGAATTTGAACTTAAACTCTTGATAGTTTGAACTTACCAATTTCCCTTATTCTAAAAGATAAGTTATATACTGGCACATTTATTTGATCAAATTCTATTTCATGATAACTCTTTTTCATATCCTTTCTGCAGAAGTTTATCAAGATTACTGAGGCATAACAAGTATGCAGGTAAGGAAAGAATGGAATATACTGATATACCCACATATCTAATAAAGATCCCTCGTGTCTTCTTTTTAGAGAAAATTTTTTCGCAACTTGATTTCGGCCTATATAAACTTTTTTCAAAATAAAGTATCTCACTTTAAAAAATGCAGGAAAGCAATCTTGAGAAACTATATCAATTTTAGTAATAAAAAATGTTTATGTGAATATGATTATTTTTTAAAAAGATGAAGCTAGCCTTTAACTTTAAGTTAAATAATTTATTTACCATAATAATAATAAATTAGTAATCTTATTATCTGGTTTCCACTCAAGAGCCGACATCTACTTTCTTAAATGGTGTTACTTGCCAGCCTGAATTCAATACAAATTGCCTTTTAGAAAGCAGGTCTCTATTTGAGACCCTGTTTTTTATTTAACGAAATATGATTTAATTTAGGAGTGTAGCAACACATTGAACTATCGATGCATCACAACAGTCATCTCTGAACTCATTCAATAGGGAACACTGAAAACTATCGATGCAACAATAGTACATAATGTTATTTATTCTAGATAAGATTATACTTAAGCTGACTTGCACAAGTATTTAATAAAATTGTCACAATACTTTCCCTTCTTAATGTGTCAAGATGAGAAATTTTCTTTTACAGTCCTGTGGAATGGTTGATATCTGTTCATCAATCAGATGGGTTTATTTGGAATCTATGGGAATCGCAGCTGAAATAGTCTTGCTATGGCAAATGCAATAGCATGTTGAAATAGACTATCACTTTCACAATAGTTACCCCTAATTAATTCTTTACCAAAGGAAGTGTAAAAAAAACAGTAAGTCTAAAAGTGCAGTTTTGTCAGACAAAATGGTAATATGATTGAAATATCTCAGAATGTTACCAGTCCAGAGCAAAAGTTACAAGCTTTCAGGGTTACAGCCTTGTTTCATATACTGCTTAAGAGCAATTAAAACGCATTAAATCTTTCCTCCTCACATCTGTCTGAGCTTACCTTTTCCTTTACATTCACTTTGTCCTGTGAGTTCACCTCGGCCATCACAGCTTTGGTTCTTGTGTCAAAATGGATAGATGAAGCGTTATCTGCAGAAAAAAGTGTTTAATAAGAAAGATTCTCTGTTTAACTGCTTCTTCATTGTGAACTGCTGACTGCATCTGAAGTTCAAGAATAGGTGCAAATGGCCTGAAATACAGAACATTGTTCAGATGCAACTTATCCATTTCCTAACAAAAGGCAACACTTTGGTCAATCTCAAACATTTGAGACCCTTAGCAGTGATTAAATCGCACAATGGCAGCAAATTATAGAGAAAGCAAACAAAATCTTACCAAAGATTCCCTTACAAACTCCTATACAGTCTCACTGCTATCTTGCTCTCTTATTAAAAGCAAGGATGTAATTAGCAGTGTTATATGCTTGTCTGTCCTCGACAATCCCACAGTATAATACTACTCTGTTCAAGAAGTAAGGGTTAATGTTCCTAACCATTTGCCACCGATATCACCGATATTGGGATAGTTTCTGGTATTGCATGTAAGTAGTAACAATCTCACTTCCCTGAGCTATACTTTTAGTGTACAAACAGGGACTGAGAAAGTTACCTTTCACAATCGGCAATTTTTAGGTCTTTTAATACTTTTCAGAATTTGGAAAGGGATATTCCCCTTTGTAGCAATAGTAAAATTTCTAATATAGATAGGTTATTTTTTAACCCCATGTCCTAACTTTCCCATCCTGTATCAACAGGTAATAAAGTCATAATAGGGTAAATAGAGGATACTAAGCAACAGCCCTGTACTATCTTATTATCTCAATTGCATGTGAAAATGGTTGGATTACCAAACAGATAACTGTGATAGTCTGTAAATATTATGCTAAAGCGTCTATGGTAACGCAAGGTCGACTCATGCTACCCTTAGGCCCAGATGCAGTGAAGATAAAAGTTTGATGCACATAGGACACTGTACACTGTGAGAAGTTTGCAGATTGATTTAATTTACACATAGAGACATACTGAACATGTTATAGAAACTCTGAGTAAGTTAGTGACTCTAGAAGTGCATCTATATATATATGGATGATAAAAATCTAATCTTGCCTTGGGCAGGGACTAAAATTGTTTTAAAATATCCACTTAACACACATCAAGATCAGACATGTTTTTACCTGCCCTAGTTCATCTAACACTTTCCATTAAAAAAAACTTGTATCATCTTCTGCAATGCATATTAGAATGTGTATGACTTGTTTATGTACACTTCTAATAATTAATTTTTCTTCAAAGTATGCAGATGTGACACATGTTACCTATTTACCTGACAAAGAGCATTTACCACAGCACTTGATGTTTACTATGCTGCCTCAGGCAATCATATCATGGAACACTGACATAAACTACAGATCTACTTGCTATCAATACCAGAATCTACATTTTGAAGCTCTACACAGCCTGTGTACACCTCACAACCACACCTTCAACGTCTAGTCTACTCATTCAGGAGCAAAACCTTCCACACTGATTTACTGGACTGACTGTCTGAGATAGATGAAGATTAGCTATGACAGGCTATTACAAGCATACCTCTTTCTGAATAATAAAGTTTAAACTGAAGATACATTCTTAATAATGTCATCTCATATTCGGTTTTCCTTGAAGGTTAGTACCAAAATACTATATGTGCTTGCTTAAAATTAAAATATGTAACTGGCATTGCTTACAACTTAAGTACAAGAATTTATAAAATAGTGAAAGCTGCACTTGCCCTATACTTTGACAAAAGAAAGAATCACATGCCCCATTTCAACGTTTATCATATCTCTAGTTAAATTTTGATTTTAAAAACTATCAACCTACTCCGTGTTTTTCTTCTCTCAGCTTTATATCTTTATTTAGTTTCCAAAATAAAGTAAGTCTACTTTACAAGCGCAAGCCCCAGTATTTTTATCAAATATGATGACTTTTCACATCTATATTGTCAATTTATCGAACTGATGAAGAGGATAAATTTTGGCAACATTCAATAATTTTCTTTAAAATAACAATAGTTAAAACAATATGCACATGTAACTCCAAGAAAACAATGTCACTCTGTTATAAAAGGTAAAAATATCGGAGATTTCAACAGCAAGAAATTTAGGGCAATAAAAAATATTGTAGCAATATCAAGATAATTCAACCTATTCACCTTATCATGATAAATTGATAGTATGTCTTATATTCAACAATTATAGATTGGTGATGAGGTCAATACCTGATTTTAGAGACCAAAGGAAGCAATATTGACTGAGGACAAAGTCTGAGTTCAGTATTGTTTTCCTCGGGTCTATAAAAACAGGTATTGACTTCATCAGAGCCCATAATTGTTTCATCATGTTTTGAACTTTGAACTAAAAACGAAAAGAAAAGAAAAACTATAGTCATGAACAGCAATTAGGATCAATTGTTCAACATGACGGGCAAATGACGTCACAATAACAATTGCATGACGTTATGAACCAACGTAGATATCATCATTGATAAATCTAATAATTCTAGTCAATATAACTTTTGGTCCGACTTAGAGTGAAGTCAATATGCTTTTTGTGTTGACTGACACATGACTAACTGGATTGCGGGAAAAATAAGCTCACATAATTAATGTTATGAATATAAATCTGCAGAGATTGCTTCATTCTGACACCATGAAGTCAAATTGCACTAACTGGAAGGGAGTGCTTCACTTACTTGAATCATCAACTGATACCCCTACAAACCCTTATCCATTATCCAAGATAAACTAACCCTTGAGTTTCAACAAAAAAATAGTTTTCAAATATCCTATGTTTAAGAAAAAGAGTGACATTGGAGTTTTAAGTTAAAAAAGATAGCTCAAAATGAACACGATCAATGTGCAGTAAAATTCAGTCTAGCCTCAATTGCATTCTCCCCATGAATTTGACTAAAAGGAGAATAAAAGTGAATGTGTCTTTGCAGCTAACCACAAATTTCAGAGTTGTCTTGAGCTCACTGAAAAGATGACACCAAATGGCAGAAGATTTATTATCTTTATGTATCATTTGATTGTTATCTGTAGACTGTAGTGCATACACAAGTTTTATGGCTATGCATTTCAAGTTTTGATGATCGTTATCTGGATTGAAGAATATTTTAATCTATTGTATAAATCTAATAACATTTGATGTTATGTTACAATTAAGGATGCCTAATCTTTTACAAATTCATCGAGTTCATTAATTTGTGTAGGACATAGAATTTAGATCTGAAGTCGCCTGTTGTCATAAAGGGAGATAACTTGTGCATTGGAACTTGAACTTTCAAGTATAGTATATTTTTTTTACTAAATCTTTATTCAGAAATCACATTTTGTCAAGTTAATAACATTTTGCCTCGATATTTGAAGTTTTGACCTAAAAAGGATACACGAGACACTCTGGTAAATCTTTTGAGGCACGTTTTCGTGAACGAGCAACTTGCACTCGAATATGCTGAAGTGGCAGCTCGTGGCTGGATAAACTAAAATAGACCGATGTTATGAAACAGGGATAACTATTCTAAACTGTGATAAAACTATTTTCCCAGATATGAAATATAATTGTTATCAATATTCACATGCGGTAATATCAATAAGGAGTGAACACTGTCACGGGGCGTGCATTTTGTGTTTTGGTACAGCTGTCAAACTCCTTGATTCAATGGTGAACGCCCGTCGCTTGCACATGCTTCAGAAACAGGGCACGCCTCGACAACTCGCCGGCTTGATATAAACCTAAATCTGAAGCGAGTTTCAAGGAACTGTTGTTCCTGAACAAGAGCAAATTCGCAAGGATGCAGAGTAATTCGTTAACAAAAGAAATTACTGATTTCTTTACCTGGTTTCATGTTGTTTTTTCTAGCCATTCCAATTCGTCGAATGCCGCCGGAAATGGCGTTTACCGCGAGCATTTCCGAACATTGCCGATTGCAGGCGAATGCTGTTGCGCTCTTTGATATCAAAGAGGGTTTACATAATACATTCATTAACAAATCTCAAAGTGAAAATAAAACAGGACATGATAACAAGTGGATATTTCTCTATATTTTATTTCATGAAAGTGTCTGTTTTCATTGAAATCGATCATTTAGGTAATTTAATCTGAAAAAAAACCAAAAGTGAATTCTAGAAGACGAGATAGAAACTATTGTAACAATAGTCCTTTAATTTTCTTAATTCACAAAACCTGTACTACATCTTTAATCTTTAATTATATCAAATCAAATAAATTAAATATTAAGGTTATTGTAGCTACTCGTGGCCTTCATAAGTTTTAACGAAACATTTTGACCATTGCCTTTTCATTTTGAAACGGCGAACACATAGCATATGCTTTATGTGGCAAAGGTGTAAAAAATCTTGCCCATCGCCCTTTCGTTACGTAAATTACTACAACAGATATACATGAAAATATATTGTGTATTCATAATTGTTATCCACACGAGCTAGTTCGTTATTTATTAATAAAATATTGTTAATGACTATTTTTTTAAAACAGCCATAAGATTTACAATCTGATATTATTTTTTTAAAAAGGTCAACGCAAATAATTTCCCAAATTGTCAGGTATCTGATAGTGCTCATGGCCGTCACATATCCTTTCTGTTGTGAAAAAAGATTCAAAATAATTCTGTCGCAATTTTACCTTGATAATAATCCACGATTCAAATAGTGTTACCCCTGAGAAAGAGATGATGTTCTAGATAATAACTTCTTCGTTGTGAAATCCAAAGTCTTGAATGTTACCCTTCGCATCACTTCTAGACAATGCATGACATCTGGTTAGGCTTTGATACTTGACAAAATACTTTACATAAGTCATTTTAAACGCAAAATATACGGCTTGGAACTGAAGCAATGTATGAGAGCTGAAGTGGAAATCGCACATGCACTTCATATGGACGCTAGTTATATAAATTATCAAATTATCAAACACTATCAATTCATAACTGTCCTTTTCTCTGCGATGAAAAATATTTCCCGAAATACGTTTGAACAAATGGCGCGCGCCAGAAGTGGTACATTGTTCGGTTTTCGATCAAAATCGCGACTTTTTACCGTTTATTTTTCCATGGACTGGCCGGTTAGGCTTAAAGGAACGGTAACAAGATTTTTAAAGACAAATAATGTGATCTAAAAAAAAGAAAATAATTGTTTCCAACTGCAATGAATGCTAATGATGTTTGCTTGAAATTGATTAATTGCTCCACGACTACGGATGGTCAGGTTAAATAATAACATGTTTTGACACTCTGAAGATTATATATTTGGCATTATCTAATATTTATTGGGGAAAAGCTGAAGAAATAAAACTTTCAAAAAAATGCTACAGCCCCTTTAAAACGATTCTCTTCACCGAAGAACAGATAGAACTTCTCGATAGAAATACAGCATTGATAAAGTTCAGCATTTGTGGATTCAACAACTCACGGAGTGTCGATCGAACAACATGACATATTAGAAAATACTTACAGTAAGTCATGATTCAGTTTGACTGAAGAGTGTCCTTTAAAGTTATGTAACGGAATGAACGTCCTAAGAAAAACGAACGTCCAAAGAATGTCCAAAGAATCAGCTGTAAAATCCTTCTGTATTGCCACAATCTCTTTCTGGGGTTCTTGAGTAAATCCGGTAGACTTCAGGTAAGATTTTAGGATATTTATTGAAAAGCACGTCAGCACGAGAAGTTTCTAGAGATAGCTGATCTCTATGAACATCCACGTTCACTTGAACAAAGATTTAGATATACTTATTGCCAGCTTATTCTAAATATACAGAACCAATGACCGTACTAAAGTAATTGATTTTACGTAAATTACTAAAGGGAATTGTAAATTCAAAGGACAAGTCTGATTCCACGGCCAAGAAATCAATAAAGCACTGCTCATTACTATAGTTTTACAATCACATAAACTATTTCCACGTCCAAAAAATATAGCGACGAAAAATTATTGCTGGCTAATTAGCGGAGCTGCTTTTGTGTGTAAATCATTTCGAGACAATGAGCGACGGACAGAGTTAATTATTTCTAATCATTATCCTGCAGGAATATTTAGTTTGAAGTTTTTTGTATTCTTCGTATGATAAAAAAAATCAACAATAACAAAATGCACATTTACATAGATATTATATTGCAATGAATTTCAATTGAAATTTCCAAACTAAAACGGTTAAATGTCACCCTTTTGCCAGTTATTGTATTCATTAAGCTGGTATCTTTCCATTAGCGTTCCTCTAATATTTCTGTTTATTAGTTATAAAACCGCAGAGTAAGCTATGTATGAACAGTTATCGATGCAACACTGACAAAATGCACATCAAATAAGCTGGTATTTTTCTTCTGACATAAAGCACGCAAATGCCTCATGTTGCACGTGCAAGCTGTGACTTCGACCTTGACCGTAGATCGATAACGTCCAAATATGGCCGACTTACGAAAATTGATTTTTTTTCCCCAAACGGCAAAGACATTTCATGTTAACAATGATTTTCAGTGATAAATTTAATGCGTATATTCATATACCTTTCTATACAATTTTTTCGTAATATTCTTATGCATGATTTATTACACGCCATTTACTGTTTTTGCTTTTTTGTGTATATATATAATTAGGAAATATTAAGCTCAAGATTACCATGGCTCCAATAATACAGATTAAAGCTAGTACAATTACAGACACTTATATAACTTGACATTTTACGTTTTATATAAGAACGCCAACGCCAATGTAAAAGATCTACGTATGTTATGTGTCAACTTGAAAATGTCGAAAACTAAGGTTGTTATCTAATATAATTTATAACACAAAGTGCTGATTTCTCTTGTCCTACATCTAGCCGGTAGTACAAAGTCACGTGACATCTCCCGCCCACAATGTCAACATAGTGGACCTAAATTTACCTCAAGTCTACGGTGTATACGGAAGCTTATAAACAAAATGGACAAACAATCGGTTATTTCAACAAACTGCTCAGACAATTCTATGACATTCCTTGTTATTTGAAATAAGTAAATCTACCAATTGCATAATGTTCCGGTATGTGAACATTTACCTGCGTTATGTGTTTATCATATATACGTGAGAAATTGGTTGATCAAATCAGGTATGAATACTTCTGAAGAATTATTTTTCTTCATTTCGGATTTGTGAACCCCATTAAGGGGCACATAGAATGTTAATTGAATCGATTATGTCAAACTTTGTAAATGGTGGGGGTTTTCTAAACCCAAAAGTGGTTGTTTCCGAAAATACCCTTTCAATGCTTACTAGTGTAGTTTTGAGACAAAAAAGAGATTGAAATCGTGATTAGTTATCGAAAACCGGACAGTGCCCCGCGCCAGTGACTCAAACGTAATTTTAGAAACTTATTTACAGCGGACACAAAAATAAATATGGTTTGTTAGTGTTCAGTAGGTCATTTAATCAATATTTAATTGGGGCACATAATTTCGACTTGTTAGCATTTATATAGCTGTTTTTTTAAATTATAATTGAAAGATAGAAATATCATAATTTGGGCATTTTTAGATAAAGATGCATGTTTAGGGAAGCGATTTGAACCAAACTCAAGATATATATTATTTTCGCTCTTATTCAATGAACATTAAACGTTATGAAACATGCCATGTGCCGCTTAAAAACAAAGTAAGAAAACGTCAGTCATCAAGCTACACTATCGTGACTTCGCCGTCTGATTTAACCTTCAATCTCTTCCCAAGCGGCTGTAAGTTCTCACACTGTACAGACAGACATTGGTTTATTGAAGTCTCACTTCTGTACATAGCTTAGATACATTTACATTTATACACACGATTCGTTTACAAAACATGTACAGAACCATTCAATACAGAATTATGAGAGACATAAAACATTATTTAACCATATAACAAGTAACAAGTACAATACAGTAACTCCAACACACCACATTAATTGTGTCGCTTATCATGACGAGACAAAATTAAAAATAACGCTCTGAATACTTCTCGATAACGGTCGATATTATGTAAATAAAAAGTTGACAAGCCGTTACCTAATGTTTGTATTGGAGACTGCCTTTCAAAGCGGAAAAGGTAAGTATCGTATCTACAGGAGCGTAACTGAGACCTTTGTGTTCTTCATAAACTAGTCCTTGACTTCACATACGTAACGATATACGGAGGGTTAAAGAGGCTGGCCTACGGTCCGCCATTTTGGTTCGAGGGAAAATGACATAAATAGAGATTATTACCCGAGGAAGTGTGCCATATGACTTTTACGAAACGAGTGTGAATTTTTATATTACCCGAGCGAGAGCGAGGGTAATACACTAATTCGCACAAGTTTCGTAAAAGTCATATGACACACTTCCGAGGATAATAATTTCTTTATTACCGATTCTACTCCATTTCAAAGGCATGGAAATATTCAGAAAACGGCATCCTTCCCTTTCGCCGGCCCGCTACAGTGACGTCACGAACAATTATTTAATGACGTCACAGACGACGAAATACGGTAAATCGCGCTAAGACAATCGTTGCTAGGCAAAAGTGATATGTGCACATGTGCTCATATTGAAAATATGACACCGCTTATGAATACCATATGGGTAATAAAAAAGACAATTTAGTTTGACTAATTTCACAACACTATAAAAATAACTGTGTATAGAATATCAACACATCAACAAATGATTAATGAGAAGAATCTGCAATGCCGTGGGGCCTGTCACGCTGGTAGCGCCCAGGAATGGCTTAAAGTATTCACCTTTCATTCTTGTTTTATGTTACCTAGTGTGTGCTCTCATTTACCTAGTTTTGAAATCTAAATCAACCAAAATGTTACCCTCAGTAACATGTTTCAACTGGGTTATGTTATAATCATGTACTAATAATATTATATAATAATGTAATATAAACGGAAAGGCCCGCTTGATTTCGTTTCAGTAAAGGGACTGTCCTTTTAATGAAGACAGGGATACTTACGGAGGGTTGCCAGGGCAAGGAATGAGCTGCCATACTGTAATGCCTCTCTCAAACCATTCAGTTGTTTCCTTCCAGGTCAAAATGCCCCTGTAAAGATTTTACCCCTGAACTTGGACAATCGAAAACAATACAAAATCAGCAAAAAAGTTCTTCCACATTATGGCGTTCTCTTCCAGGTACTCTTGTAAAGGTTATACCGCCGAAATTGAGTGTGAAATATGCAAATCAACCCATAACGTTCTTCCCCAATATAGTAGTTTTCTCTTCAAGATCAAAATATATCTGTAAAGGTTTTAACACTTAACCTAGACTTACAAAGACAATACGAATTAGGGGGACCATTTACCACATGGATCTGTATTCAATCTTCATTCCATCATCTATAGTAATGTTCGACTTCATCTCGACCGATATTCACACCCCATGTCGTATCGTGGTCATCTCCCCGTTGAATGCCGGTCCAGTGTAAGTATCGAGGTCGAACTAAAGCTTACACATGATTGTTCTGACGTAATAACATATCATCGCTATACACCTCAAAGTCCTCCTTATCACCTCACTGAACCCTCAGACGAAGACATAATAAAGAAAGACCACACAGACTCGCTCTTGCACTGTTGGTATCCATGGAGACATGGTCAAAATTCTTGCGGGAGATTCCACTTCTGTAAGAGTTCATTGTGTAGGAGTAGGATGGTATAGCGTTGCAAAGGGGGAGCATATTTAAGGAGACATGGGGGTCATGTTCCTTCTGCTGCGGCGTTGCGCAACCCCCTTCTTGTTGTTTTAACCTGTAGGTAGATTGGGACTGTAGGCAGAATGTTTAGACACCATGGTTACACGTTAAAGGACCAAACAGAACACCAAGACACAATCTCGTTGTGATTAAATATAAATGCTCCACTATATTACGCGTGTAGCGTAACGTTGTGCAGCAATGTTGGATTTTATTTTAATGAGATTGACCAAGACATGAGGTATCAGTGTCTGGTTAATGCAAAATAGCGTGCCTTTGTATAAAAGAGGTCCCGAGAATGTTGTCAGCTGAAGAGGAGATGCAGAGGATAGACAAATCCAGGAATGGTCTGACTCGCTTACGCTCCAGTCTTCAATCAATCTTTATTCATTTGTAGTGGAGGCCATAGGCCCAGTCTAACTATTCACAGAGCGATACATATGTGCACGAAATGTAAATAGTCAAAGATAATCAATGATAACCAAGTTTATAAGCATGATAAACAGACGTTTGTCAAAATATTATTAACGTAACAATGAATTTCTATGAGTCATAGCATTGTAAATAACTATTTAAATTTTGACAACATCGTGATTTTCAATTGACATTGGCATGTTAAATTTATGAATTGTTGGATTTGAATAGAAATAATGCGGTAAATACAAGCGTCTTAGATGTTGGCAACATTTACATGCAAGCAAGAAGCGGAATTCACGTTTCAATAAAGTTATCTATACATAGAGAGCATTATCTATTTTGTCTTGGTTGATTGGTGTAACGACTTCCAGTCCAAATGAGGTGTTTCTATCTTCTGAGGATGGTAACAGTACGGAATGGAAATATGATTGACACTGTTGAAAAGGGTATAATGTCAATGAAGACTTATAAGCATAAGCACTAAAAGACAGTATCATCTGCTCATATATAGACAGCACCCATCATGTGCCAACGCCTGATGCTGCAAACTGTGGCTTTGAAATTTTTCAGAGTCAACCATAAAGTCAAAAAGGTTTGATCCCATCGTTCAGCGCACAAATGTCCCCAATCTATGACTAGATAAATATGTATGGGGATGCGTAGTTCCTCCACATGAACAGTTCAGTGTCACAGTGTTCATCTCGGGCTTTGTTGTATTGGAAGTGGCAAATGGGTAGCCTTTATTAACTCTAAAATGCAGGAGAATATCATGTCCTTCCCATCTGCATGCCCATCATATTAATCACTACGTTATAGATATATCAAAATAGACTAGTTTGGCAGCTCTATCCGAAAAGCATTGGGAGCTGGATATATGATGTATTTTATGTAAGCCAGATAAGCTGCAATGTCTCATGTTTTCATTATGAGGATGAAAATGAAATTGAAAGAAATTCTTGTAAACTAGTAACTTCTTAAAACAAATTATTCATAGAGATGGTATCATTTTACATTTTATAGACATACTTTGAGCATTGAACCGTTACCTACATTTGTATTTGAGCCCTACAACGACAAGATATGATACCCGCCATTTTCTAGACGAACGTTAGTCTCAGGTTGTATGCATACAATTGAATGATAAAAATATAAGTTATTATCATGTCGGCTCGGCAGGAAGAATGTGAAATTGGTATGAGGGTTTGGGCCAAACTAGTCCTTTTCGCGTGATGTACTGATATAGTGAAATATTCACTTCCTGGATGGTTGGTGTCAGTTTGGCAGGGGACAACGTTATCAGCGTTTTCACATCTGTTTTTTTTTTCGGTTTGCTTGAAATTATATGAGCCCCGTAGCTTGAAATTAAAGATATATGAAGATTTCAATTATTTATTTAAAATATAGACCGTAAAATCCAACCTTCAGATCCAGATTCAGTTTATTCAGTATTTAGGGCCATTAGGCCTATAGTACAAGTACAAATGCAGAAAACATTTGATTTTCACGTGGTAACAACAGTTCGATAATAGAAAACATGTTTTAAATACATTGCTATAGCTTTGATAACATCGATATTTTTTTAATTTAGAAGACTCGACAATATTTGTTTATCTCTCACAGGAAAAGATACAAATACTAAATATTTATCTCGAAGATGAGAGTACTTTGAACATTCACATAGTACATGGAATTCGTCTTCAATGTTTCCAGAATTACAATGTTTACATATATATTCACAGAAATCGCTAGGAATTTCCTTATTTTTACGTAAAGCATTAACTTTAAAATCATGGAAACCAATTCGAAATTTACACAATGTCCGTATCAACGCCTTTTCTTTCAAGTTCAAAATATAAAATTCTGGCACAAGTAAAGATTTATGCGTTGAGTAGTAATTAAGATATTTAGAATTGTGTATGGACATAGACCATTCTTGTGCAGACATATCCTGAAGACGTTGCTTAAGTACCGATAAAAATAAATTGTCATTTCCGACCTCTTGAAAAATCCAAACATGCGAAAATCCTGCCAAAAAAAGTAGTTCCCTAACTTCTGAAGCCCAATTCCTCTTCCCCATATCATCCTGTGATTTTGAAAAAAGATAGCTTTGTCTTGGGTATCTAAAGTAGTCCATTTTTAACAGCTTTAACCAATATCTAACAACTCTTAGTCTACTAGAAACGTATAGATTACAACGGCCAACTTCTCCCAGAACAGCTTTATTTGAAGCATACTTTCCCAAATTTAGAAAACGTTTGAAAAATGTTGCATGTACTTTTTCAATACAGTGGAAATATTTAGCGCCCCAAATTTCGGACCCATACAAAAGAATTGGCAAGATCTTACAATTAAAAATGGTACATGCTGTTTTTAATGAAATGAAAGAATTATTTCTAAATAAATGATATACAGATTGTGCCGCCTTAGAGGCTTGAGTAGCTAAACTTTTGCAATTAGTTGACCAATTTAGCCGAGAAGAAAAAATTAGCCCTAAATATTTATAGTAGGTAACACATTTTAATTTGATATCACCATAATACCATACTTCATTTCTCTTTAAAACACCACCATTTCTAAATACAATAATATTTGTTTTCCCAATATTTACACTCAAACCCCAAGTAATACAAAACTGACGTAGAACATCAAGTTGTTGTTGTAGACCAATGATAGTATACGAAAACATGTTAACATCGTCAGCAAATAGTAACCTTTTCAGTAAGTGAGGTAAATAATCACAAGAAGCTAAAAAACATCTAGAATCATAAAAGCTCCTTCCCAAACAACAAAATAAAACTTCAGCCCGACATCTAAAACTGATGCTAAGGACCCGTTATTGTTTTGGCATTCTAATTTATCCTTTAAAGGAACTCCTATTTCTCTCAGTTTTCATTTCTATTGGGGATTGATAAAAATCTAAAATAATGCAATGCTGATTGCTAATGATGTTATGCACGACAGCAGATGTGGAGAAGGAGAGAACAGTTAAACAGCTGTATAGGTGCGTAGGTTCAATATATCACACACACTTTCGCGTGATCGAGATGGGTGCACGACGTATAAATATTTACACATTGCACAGTTGGCAAACGGATACCCGGATGCAAGATTTATTTTTTTATGTTTGAAAATACAAGGTTGCTATGTTGTATAATTTCTAATCATGCATCAGTTATTTAATGTTATTGCTGAAGATTTTAAAAATTATATCACATAGGAATGCTGGCGTAGATTAACAAGTCGACGACGATTGTGACCCTTGTTATATAAGAGATTATTACTATATGAATATTGCATACGCTGACAAACATGCACGAAGTGGTCATTAGAAAGGTATGTGAATATTATTCCTTTTCTCATCGAAATAAATATATTTTAATTTGTTTAAAAAAATGTTTTTCAATATAGACACTGCGATAAAATCGTGACGTTTTAACCTCCTAAATCTCAAAGTATATCAAAGCCTGTTTACTTATATACATGCGTAATGGAGTAAAACTTTGGGAACATTTTCTAATCAACACATGAAATTAACAGCAAAATTACAAAGACCTCATATTATCATATCACAACAGAGTAAAATCTAATAAGAGTATCAATATACGCCCAGACTACTACAGCACGGGAAGAGTTAATGTTATAAATCTCGCCGTTAACTTGTCTTCATATATCCTGAACTGCGTACCGCTAAATAAGAAAACATGACAACCGTGTCAACTTACCTTCCAGCGAACGTCAGCAGACGACACAGAACTTAGTAAAGTCCCACTGTACGTACTTCCAAGCGACACCGTACTTGCATGTGATGTACTCACTGCTTGCTCGCTGACTCTTATCTCAACCAACCGATAGGCCTATGTGTATTGTAAGACTTCAAGCTGATTCCATGAAATCGAAAGTAAAAGTAGCGGATCAATGATTCGTCAGCTGTTCCCCTATATCTGCCGCATAAGCATAAATTCATCACTCCCCGGTACAATTGACCACAAAAACACCAAAGCCTACCCTGTCAGCAGTTCGAAACGGTTATTTCGGAGCTCACTATCACGATACCGGTAAATTATGTTGGTCTCAATCGTAATCTTCATAACACTGATAACGGCAGTGATTAAAGAAACATCATCGACTTTTTGGTCGATATCTACAAAGGAGGGCTATTGATGAATTTAATAAATGTGGACAGTTGTCAAGATAAACGGTCTCTTTTTTTGATAAATTATTGAAATTTTTAGTTTATCTTGTTAAATCGTGTAACATGTTCGACTCTTATATGATGTATATGAATAAAGTTAAGAAGCGTTAGGTATTTTTTCAAATTATGGAAATGAATTATCGTGATTAAACACTCATATTTTCATTTTATTACCAAGAGTCCTTATCTAAATCTTTGAACCAGAATAAAAGGTCAAGTGAGTTTCCCAGAATACTAGATCTTTTAGAAAACAAACTAAAACCAATATCCATTTCTTCTTGCCTTCTTTTAGAAAGTTTTTTTTTAGTTCATTCGATACTTTCCATTTCAGTGGTTAAACGTTTTAAGACTGTGAGGAGAGTGGGGGTGCGTACCACCCCACCCAACGTACCACCCACACCCACCGTACCACCCACACCCACCCCACCCAACGTACCACCCACACCCACCCCACCCCACCCAAGAGAGTTACAACTTGAGAGTCGTATTTCTCATACACATATGTAAGGAAAGTGTAGGACAGGGAACTAAAATTCAGTAAATATTCACAAAAAATAAATAATCTGCAAAATAGTTAACTAAATGGGAACATAGCGGACCCACGTGGTCCTGGTAAATCCTTTATCTGCCCCTGTATGTATAGCACTAATGCAATGTTTAACCACCAGGTATGTATGTGATTGACAATGAAGGAGAGATAAGATGCTGCATGTATATCTACACCGGGTCATATATATATATGTATATATATATATCAGTAAAGGTCAGTTCACTGTGTAACAAGGCCGGTTGACAAGTGTCATAACATTCAACCCTTGTAACCATCGTTGATAAAGCTGATAGTGATTAATGTACATTTAATCGTCCTATTGTGGACAAAATCTATTTTCGTGATTTTAGATATCTAAATGGTATGTATTAATCGCGTAAACACAATAGGTGCATAATGTTAACTAAATATTATGCAAAAATGAAGATGGTATAAAATAAGTAGTAAAGTTGTATTTAAAGAAAGTTGTTTTCCCCATAAAGGTAATTTTGCTAATATCTTGTGTCATTGAAAAACTACATCTGGAATGAAGCTGCAAATGTTTATGATGTGTCATATTGTACACCATACTGGGTTTTCTTTTAGAATAAACATAAATCAAGTGTACAAAAGCATCGAAAAAAGAATATTGTTTCTTTGAATCGAATATGTTTTTTTCTGTAGCTTAAAGGTTTAAGTCAGGGACATCGAGGTTGTAAAACCATGATGGCGTCGATAATAAATTTACTGTCACACGAGCCTCATAAGGCTATATTTGCTTAAATTGTATTACAATACCCAGCCTTCAGGCACACGTGTATGTAAGATGCATCTATAGTAGACTTATATTTATTTTGAAAAATAATTCTTTAAAGCGCTTATTTGATTGATACAAGAAGGAGACTAAGACAAGTGGCTCTTTCAATGTTTACTTCGAATTAACTTGCTTTTCAGGAGCTTATGTTGAGGTCAGAATAGTTTTAGCTGCACGCTGGGTGTTAAACTTAATCCATATGCGAAATGATTTTTAATATTCCCATTGCTTGTCTTCATCATAATGTTAAGTGGTAATTGTTTATTTGTAAGTTATCGTTTATGTTGTTGCGTACCTATCAGTGAGACCGACCTTCAGTAAGTTACTTTATTAAATATTTTCGCCGTTTACCCATAAGCACATGTTGGTACTAGGTTAAGGAAAAGACTGGAATGTGACAGATAACATTGAAGCGTGTTGATTGGCTGCTTGGTGGACTGCTCACAGGGAGTTGAGAATGAAAGAGACAAACGATCCACCAGAGTAGAGATAAGTCAGTGCCGTCTTGTATTGAACATATATTCCACAACGAGAAGTGCCGAATACTTTACTACTGACAGGGAGTTGAGAATGGTAGAAACGGTGTTACAGCAGAATAGATATATATGTCAATAACGTCTTTAATGGTGGATACATCCGATACCCATAAGATTCATTTCAAGTGACCGCATATGTGACCTTTAACCTTCAATAAAGTTTCACAATCACAGATCTGCTTAATCATCACGTCGGACGGATTGCCTCGTCACTGATTGGTTGGAGTGTAAGGTCCCCTGATATGACCTTTGTAGAGCTGTGCTCAGATCAGAAAAGCAGGGAGGTATCATATTTATATATTATAATCATATTTGGATAAAACATATTTTTATTTTATATGAAACTTGGATTGGATTATATTTGGAAACCCGTGTCTTTTCTGGATTACCAACTAAATCTTCCAATAAAAAAGAAATCCTTTCCCAGTATTTCAACGACCTGCATCAAAGGCTCTCGATTTAACTGCCAATTTTATTTTAGAATATGTTTCATTTTTGGTTATACAATTAATAAAATTGTCACTTTGTCCTAAACTTGAAACACAAACTATATGCACTTAAGCTGCTCTTATGTCTATTCATGCCTCAACAATTGTCAACGAAATATAGTTTCTATTTCCAAAGATTCAGATAAGACCTCTATTGAATTGAACTATATACAAGACTCGCTTCAAAAGACAGTTCTATCGGACACGAAATACAAGAGGACATTCCAGTTTATAAGTCGAAGGACAGCTCATATGCGAACAAACAGGTGTATATTCTCTGAGGATTTTGACCCTGATATCTCTAATTACTTTTAACGTGAAGTTTTTAACAGACATGTATATGATGGCTTGATATGTTTTTTGTCTGCAAAATTATTATGTTTTTACATTAGATGGTGCAATATTGTTATAAAACGTTAACTTTTATGAATATATCAGATATCACTTAATTTACTCTTTCGCATGTTTGAATCCTCAGGGCATCAAAGCGAGACAGTGAGAGTGTACAAACGCTCATCTGATGATCAGAAAGCAGCAGTGTCCGACATCCTGTATGCCAAGAAGTGCAAACCAGCCGCAACCCAGTCGGAAACGTCTGTAACTATGGTAACCAAATCGGACCCCAAACGATGCAGGACTATCTGTGGACAAAGTTTGTCGCGAAACCGACAAAGTCACCGATTCCAAGACATTCCATGTTACTCTGAACTTTCAGTTGCTATTAAATTGAATAAAATGGAGAGGAATGACAGTGTTGTTATTTTATCTTTTTGAGGTTTTACTAAGGTAAAACCCGGGATGGGGTTATTATTACAAAAGTAAAACCTGATACCAGGTTTTCCCTCAAAGTAAAACCTCTTGAGAGGTTATTCCTAGAAAAGAAGCAACTTAAAAAACAACAGACAGAATCTGACCTATAGGTTTATAAATAGGTTATAAGAGTACCAGACAATTTAAGATACCGTCAGGAAAGCACACACAATGTGACAGCAGCGCACACGGCAGCCAAGTGGTTAAGGTAGGGATCTATACCCGGCCGTCTGGCGCAGGGATCTTTATGATTGTAATGACATTTACTATAAAGCACTGGTGTCAGCTCGCACAACTGAACATGCCTTGCGTACTTTGTCGATACTTGTTAGTAGTGAATATAATACAAGCAATGATTGTTATTTGCGGCTTCATGGATGACTCAAGTGAATATCATGCTTCGTAAATTCATATTTCGAAAATAGAATTTTATATTTTGAAAACAAATTCTTACATATTAATATAGAAGTACTCTTATACGAGTTTCATGAGTGTTAAAAACGACCGGCAAACTTTTCGAGGGTTTGATAAAAAGGAAATTTAGGTCATAATTCACAACATTATTCAATGCACGAGTTTTAGTCACACTCACGAGTTTCAAACATCACTGTTTGTATTTGAATTGATTCTTGATTAAGTAAATCACATCAATTCATATGCAAGATTATTTCAAGAAAATCCACCTTGTGTTCCCCTGAGAATCCAATTTGAATGATTTAATAGAGTTAAATTTTAAAATTTTCTGTTATGGACTTGTCTTTTAAATCAAGAGAATAATACGTATTTTAAGTTTGAGCATTTCTTTATAGATGCTCCATGAAGTGGACTAGTGATATTAATACAAGGTACAATTTTTATTTAATAAAGTTCGCAAAGCACCTGAATCAATTGGTTCCGGACATGCAATCGAAAAGTGATTGCTTATTGGTCATTTATACACAAATACATGTGAAAAACCATACGGACATATCCCAGTTTGATTAAAATTGACCGTGTTCCGAGGAATAAGTTTTAAAAAATTGAATGGCGGAATTCGAACTTGTTCTATAAGGGGCTTTTCTCTCCACAACTGTCTGAAAGCTCTATCGTAGCTCGTACGTTCTAACGCAATCTTAACTAGCCAATCACAGCGAGTCCGACAAAAGCCATCGGTATCACTGTCCAGGGGCAAGTAACTCCCGTTTACCATTCGTAAAACATTGATTGCCGCTATCCTTACTTTAAACGCGATGATGTGATTGGTCCGTTAATGACTAGGTTTTGTATGCGATAAACGTGCATGCAAGGAGGTTGCTTTCAGACCGTTGTGGAGAGGAAAGCCCCTGTTAAGGTGAATGAGTGAGTGAGTTGGGGTTTAACGTGTTTTGAACAATATTTCAGTTATTAAACACGTGGATGACAAGCATCCAAAAGAGAGTGGACAGATCAGGGAGAAAGGGGTCGACAGGATGAGGAAAAAGACGGAAAGAAAGGCATAGTGAGAGATAGAACAGGTTTTAGACGGACTCAAATTTGGTCTGGCTTCTACACGTCGACTTGTCCAGCTTGGGTGTCCCTACCAGGAGCATGTAAACTCCGTCTGGCATAGCTCTCAGGGTCTCTGAAGCACGCAAACCACCACAACACGATAAGGTATTGAGTCCAGTGTTGGCCCCTGTTAAGGAAATTTCGAATTCCGCTCAATATTTAAAACTTTTATTCCCCGGAACACGGTCGATTTTAATCAGAAAAAAAGCTAACGAGAAGAATGAAGTTAGAATAAGTCATGGCAATCTATGATGCATTGGGTAATGTAGACATTGAAGTTTGGATGTTACGATGCAATTCCATGAAGTATTCAAAGAAAGTGGAGTAATTCATTCTAGTCCATTTTAGGGATGCAATATTTTAACTACAAAAGCTTGAGGATCACCCAGTCACTACGAGTGATGGAAGTAACATTGCTTATGGAGGCGCAGTAAACATCTTGTAGACTCTTGAAGGCGGGAGTAACTGGCTGACGTTTATCGTGGAGAAGAGCAGAAGAAAGCCCATCAACAGAACGTCAATTTAACGGATGTTACTGAAAGGTGGAGTGGTGTCAAAGGCCCACAATCTAAAAGGAGGTTAGATTTTTAAAGCAACTTACATTTGTGGACCACACAAGATTCCAGTCAATGATGGGAGACATCACGTACCCAGTGGCGGATCCAAAGGGGGGTGGGGGTTGTCCGGACCCCCTAGTAAATCATTTATAACGTAACAAATAGCCTAATGAATTAAACCTTTCTGGCCTATATGTCGAGTGACTGACGAAGTGTCGGAGCTTAAAGGCACTAGTGCACGCTTTTACGGTTTAAATTGGCTATTTTAAGGTTTAAGAGGATTTATGCATTCACTTAAGCTTTCTATGGATGCAATGAAATACTAATAATTCTTTACAAGTGACCTGCAATCAACAATGAAAAATTTTAGACAGCCGCTGTCGGCTTGGACATATAACAAATCTAAGGTTAGCTGTGCACAAAACGGAAAAATTATAGACATTTGAAAGCGGCTGAACTATTATTATGTGCAGCTGTTGAATTTACCTAAACTCTGAACTGAGAACAAATAATGAATTATGTTTTATGAAAGCAATGTTGTAAATAAACCGATTTAATAACACAGCATTAGCATTGCTATTAGACTGACCAAAGCGGCTGCCGTTACCGCTTTTTTGGTTATAAGCAAAATCTTAATAATTCCGATATCGCAGTTCATGCGTATTTATTGTAACTTAACATTAAATACTTCCGGTCTTTAAAAATCAACTTAACTACCTGAATACGTAAATATTTGTTAAATAACTTACGAGGTAGATTACTTGAGTGAGGATCTTGAATAATATCGAGAGATATGCAGTACCTGTGCATTCGTTGTGTTAACGAAATATTGGTGTGCACTAGTGCGTTTAAAGATCTCGTGTTGGTCCCCTACAGGGACGGAGTGTCGGAGCCTAAAGATCTCGTGTTGGTCCCCTACAGGGACGGAGTGTCGGAGCCTAAAGATCTCGTGTTGGTCCCCTACAGGGACGGAGTGTCGGAGCTTAAAGATCTCGTGTTGGTCCCCTACAGGGACGGAGTGTCGGAGCTTAAAGATCTCGTGTTGGTCCCCTACAGGGACGAAGAGTAATCGTTAGAGGGGAGAGGGGCACCTCAAATTCTTCCGGATGGAAATATCTACACAAGAAACAAGATTCGACAGAGCTGCACTCACTTGAGGTGATGTTCCACCCTCGGTGATTTTTTTAAGAACAAGGACAGAGCACAACCATGCACCTGATTAAATGTGAGAAGTGCATAAATATTGTGAAATGCACTAAAAGGAACTGAAATGTTAATATATGTACATTAAATAAATATGTATGTGAAATGTGTCAAATGTGCTGCTGCATTGAAAGGTGCTTTATAATGATATTTAAATAAATACTCTTTCTCTTCTTCTTACTCTTTCAAAAACGATGTTTTGTCTTTTATTTGGACTAGTCCATTATTATGAATCGGTAACAAGTAGTAACCAAGCTGTGCACCAAATCGTAAATGTTGTTGTTTTAGTGCGTCTGTCAGCTGCCTGTCTGTCAGGTGGGAGATTACCTGACAAGGAGGTTGCTTCTTGTCAGTAGACCCAGCTAGAGTATAACAACGTGGCCAGCGATTTGTTTTTTAAATTTGAGGGTAAACCTTTGACCAATGTGAAGCGGTATTAAAACTGATTTTAGATCCAATAGGGGAAATCAAAAGGATCTTAACCCAAACATGAAACTTAGGTTAAACTTCATTTGATGAAAACAACTCATGTTCAGGTTACAACCGACTGATTCACGTTCTGTAACAGAGGAGTAACGGTGATATTTTTGTACGATATATCACAGGATGTGTAACTAAAACATCAACAACAGAAGATGATTTGACAAAGATAGAGCTTTATTCTTCTTCCTCTATATTTCAATCATGTGGTAATAAATTAACAAATCAGATTGCAGAAGAGAAGAACCCAGAAAAGAAGGGAGAAAGAAGGACAGATATAATGCCGTTTGTTTTAATGTTTTCAATCAACTTACACAACCAAGTGGAACACTGCTTTCTCCCATTGATCTAACAGATATTTTGAAAAATATTGAATACACAATTCCTGGTTCAACGGTGGTCTTGCGTTAACTCAAATCAAGGGGAGATAAGCCTGTAATGCGATGATTTCACCAGTCAGTGTAGACAATGCTCGTACACATTATGCAAAGTTAGAGAACCTTTAATTGGCTTCAATCATTCACAAATTATCAAATACTTGACTAAATATGTAAATCGAATACTAAAAACAACCAGATGGCCTTATATTCTTTACAAAATCTGTCCTAGGCTTCTAGTTTAATAATTAAATTGAACAAAAGTAGATTATTTTATTATGCCCCCATCATTTATTTGTTATAGACCCCATTGTCCCACTTCAAATAATTTTAAGAACAATTTGAAAGCTGTAATATAAACTCTAACAAATTATTCCACATGATAGCCAGGTTAAAGAGCAAACTGCCTTTATACAAACTGCCATGTCTTTGTACTGACTAAATGCAAACATCACCCCTTCTTATATAGCCTGATGGCTTAGATAATAGACCCATCCCACAATACTGGGCCATCTTTGGTATTGTATATACTGCATGGTTCTTAAGTCTTTAACATAAGATAGAGGAAATTAGACAGCAAAGCTTCAAAACAAGCAGATATTGAGTATTCAATTGTAGCCATTGCATTTTAAGAAATGAATTTTTTTATGATTTGAATTGCAACGATAAACCTTAGTTACCTTCAGAATATTGAATATTTACGATTGAGATATCTATAATTTTACTTCAGCATTGACACGAGATTAAACTATATCACAAATGTTTTTAATATGAGGTACTTTTATACATGAAGTAAAAATCGGACAGCAGGCATATGGGTTTTCCATGGTGGCAATGGAAAGATTTACTGGTTTTGATTTGAATAATCAATGGCGTACTGTAAAGGATATAAAAGTTTAAAGATAATATCTTATAAAATTCTTGTACAGATATTTTGTCAAGAACTCAAAAACATAACTTGACATTGTAAACAGAACTAGCCTCAAGCACTTGTTGAACAAATGTTTTGTACATAATATTGTTTTCGCCTCGCATTGCTTGTGTTGAAGCTTGGAGAGAGGAGTCTTCTGCCGTCGGTCACTGATCTCTCTAACCTTGAAGAAACACTCTGTATGTATACACACTCCATCACACCAGACTCACGGAGGGAGGGAGGGGCGTGGCAGGAAAAAGGGCGGGGCAGATAGACAGGCCAGCAGACAGACTGACAGAAACACAGGCAGGTCGGCAGGCAGGCATCAAGTTCCCAATCATAGGTAATTAATGACAAAAAGTTTGGTTTTGCACAATTTTCATAGAACATCTTTACCCATACATATGTAACATCCAAAGATTGATCAATTAATCGCAAACAATGAAGACGCCATGATAAATGAGGCAGCGTAACTACGACGCGGCTTCGTGGATGAAATTATACAGAATCAGGCAAGCAGCACCACGTGATGAGGGGCCTGCACTTACAACAACTGGAATAACAAGTTGCATCTTTACAAGTCAGTCAATTCTGGAAAATCAATTTGTTGTATAGAATATATAGTTTTATCAGATATATCATATGTACACAATATGGCTTCTGGGTAAGGGCCTTGCTGACACTCCGTTTAATGTACCCATAACTGCACAACTCCAACAACCAACCAGAAAATGGTAATTTGACAGTGAATAACAATTTGAAAATTACAAATAAATTAAGTGATATTTCTTCTGAGGAAGGGTTTTGTTTGAGCACATGCAAATGATAGACAAGCTTATCCCACCGATAATCAAAAAATAAAAAGTAACAAAATATAGAAAATGGAAAAGCAAAAAGTTAGTCCTTAGTGGACTCGTTAAGCCGAGTCAGCAGAATCGTACAAATCACTGAAGCCATCAAATAACATTAGCAAAAAAAAACAGTCAAACATTACAAATTCTTGTTGATCAAATCTACCTAAGCCATTATGTACAATCAGTCAAAACAGAGGTTTTACTGTTGGTCTGTTTGAATATTAAACCAACTTCATAAAATTTTGTACCTTAAAAATTTATGTTTATAATAGTTTCTTAGTTGATATATTTGCATTGTTTTGAGATGTATTGCAATCGAATTAGCAATGCTGATCCCCCAGACATGAGCGATAGAAAGAGGCAGGCAGGCAATCAAAACATGATCCAATATTGTAAATACACTATGGAAACAATTTATATTTTATCAAACTTGCGATTCCCTCACTCTTACAACCTGAATAGAATTTTCTAAAATTTCACTTTTTTTTCAAACTGAGGTTTTGGATATTCTAGTAAGATAAGGGAACAACTTTGATATTTTCCTCAGAGGAAAAAGGTTAACTTATGAGCCTGACAGTGGTAAAAGCTTGAAGGAGGAGAGACAGAAAGACAGAGAGAGAGTGAAAGAGAGGGTGGGAACATAGCATCAACAGAATCAACGGGAATAGCAACAACTATATTAAATGCTAAAACATTCACAATTAACTAGCTACATTCAGTTCAACAGTTTCTTCATTATATATATTTATAGGTATGTACACATGAACATATACACATACAGTTCACCCACCCCTCACGGTATATTATGTACATGATTATTAGAACACCACACAGCCACCAGCCATCCAGGCCAACCAGCTACACGACAGAAGCAGAACCGCTCAAAGAAGGACGGGCGGGTCAGTGTGGGTGTGCAAGACAGTCGCGGCCTCAGAGGTCATGCTCCGTTCCCGACCCGCCCGAGATGAAGGATGAGAATGTGGGGTGGGGGGGGCAAACAGCTAGTCACATCTTGATTCACGCACACCAAGCTCACATGAAAGGGAACCAGGACAACTACCGGGGGAAGCTAGTAATATATATATGTGTATGTATATATAATATATGTATTATTTATATGTATCACAATATAGACCGACCGACAAGGCTGTTGCCTCGTGCTGCGCCTCAAGTTATGATTCAATGATTCAACAAATGGTATGGAATATGAAATATCAAGCCGCCCTGACCTAGGGTAGAAATTTCGTCTGTTTCCGTGACAACATGCACTTTCCTTGTAGCACCTTAGGTTTTATCTTTGAAATATTGTAACCAGTCTGTCCTGATCATGAACGTAAACAAGCAAATAGAAATGTGGACCTCCACGCTGCTGCGGAGACTAAATAAACAAACACGTCCCTGTCCCCTACCAGGCGCTCACCCAGCTCTTCCAACCAAGACTAAATCTCAATCAACAAACTCTGACCAAGACACTCCCGCCAGGGAAATCATTCAGACATTTACATCAACTAAATTCAATATCAATAAAGCAAATTTCAGAATTTGATAAGTGTGAGTTTTGAATTTTCAAGCACTTTCCAGCCCATAACACCTCCACCTACATCACGTCACATCACATCACACTGGCTTCAGGATGATCTTCACACACACACATGCAAGAAACACTGAAACAACCAATCAGGAATTACCTTTCAGTCTCAACCAATCGGATAAAAACTTCCACATTCTCAACCAATAGGCACACCTACCAGCTTCAACCACGAGGAGCACCTTCCACAGTCTAAACCAATCAGAAGCAAGATTCTCAAGGTGAGGCTGGTTAACTCTACAAATCCTGACGAAACTTACTGGTCCTGTCAAGACCTATTAAACTAGACAGACACACAAATAATGGTGGTTTTCTCGATTATCTACAGCAAAAAGGTTAAAAATATGACGATTTCAAGCAAGAAATATCATAAAAATGAAAATGTTTTTGTGGATTTTTTTTTCTTTGATTTTTTTTTGGGGGGGGGGGGGGGTAGGGTTTTTTTATCCAATACATATTTATGTTGAATGAATAGGTGAGAGTGGTGAAAGAGTTCACGTCGTCCCACATAAGGAAGTCCTTGATGCTATGACTAATGTGAATTTACATGATGAGCGCAACATTCATAGACGTGATGATAAACAAGTCTTGACAGGACCAACTTACTTCAAGCAAAGACACTTCCTCGATAAACTTTTTCACTTTCCTTAAAATAGATTTCTTCAAATTCATTAAACATCGAGGAGAGGTTTCAGGCAATCGTTTCACAAATCTCGAGACCAAGGTTGCCCTGTTTTGGCACAATGAATCTAAATGCGTTTAGTTCTGTTTAAAGTGGTTTCATGCAACATTGGTTTGACAGTGAAATGGACAAATCTCTATCACTTTATTAAAGTGGGTGTCTGCAACGTCAATGATATCACAATATTAACAATTTAGAATGGTTTTGTCATTTACATCCGCCCCATTCACACGTAACAATTAACATACAACCAAACACGCAACACCAACAATTTCTGCAATTCTAGTGCACTCCGAGATCCAACCTCAACGATTATCTCTCCTTCCCGGAGGAAGATCAAACCACATCCCACACTTCATTAGATAAAGCTGATTAGTTCAAACACTGCTGCGCTAATTAATCAAAATCTTGGACTATAGTGCTTCTTATGTAGATTGGTCCAGTAAAATTAACGAAAGAGGCAGCTAACATAACCAACTGAATAAGATAAACAATTTAAAAGGCTAAGTCTGTGTCTGTTTATCAACAGCTCCAGTTCTGCCATATCAGAAATGTCTCAAGTAACATGTCCTCCGTAAACCCAAAGTACCTAAACACCACTGATGGTGAAAACAGTCAAACCTTGACCGACTTGTTAAACAAAAATTAAAATGCAAACTTAAATAGTGTAAATTGTTTCTCTACAAAACAGAAAGAAGACATATTCCAATTGCACTCAATTTTCAATTGAGAATCTCCTTTTGGGATGGATCCCATCAATCCAATAAATCAATCTATCAACATTCTTGACTCATGTGTAGTAAAACGTCCAGTTGAAAGTCTAGCAGCCTGAGACGCACATCAAACCTCCTGTCCAATACAATATCCCGCTTTTGTCAACAATTGCTCGGCTGAGGCCACACGCAGCTTTGAATCAAGTTTCCAAGGTTACCGCAATCCCAGAATCACTTTAATCGGCACAGTTGCAGCTAGACTCAAAGAATCCTTGGGTAAGTCGGACCAACATCTTTGGCTACTTGCATATGTTTCTGATTGGCTGACCAGTAGTCAAGTGCACCAATGAGGGAGGAGGAGGAGACGGCTCAAGGCTGTCCACTCGTTCATCGTCCTTGAGATATTGCTGTCTGCCGTCACGCAGACCACCTGCTGGTACAAACAAACCCTGGATCCAGAAACAAACTGATATCAGTCCAGCACCGACTATTCGGCCACAAATTTAAATGAATGATCAATATTGGCGACATTATCCATATTTCTCTTGAAAATAATCTCCACACACAATGCATTCCCATGAGGTGTTCTCCATGAACTGGTTTACAATACTTGTCCCCACTGCGGCCGAGACACCACAGAACTTCCATCTCCACAAATTTAATAAATGTTGGACTAGTCATGGAACTGATATCATTTAGCGGCTACTTTCAAGTCTTTTTCACTCCGATCTCTCCTCCTATCCCTCCTTTCCCTGTTCTCCTTCAAGCGTCGGCCTCCCATCGACCGCTGCTCTTTGGGTTCAAAGTCTTTGCGCACATTCTCTTTCATCTGCGGTTGGCGGGCAGACGCTGATGCCACCTTAACAGTTTGTGTCTGCTCACGTAGGGTTTGCCCATTTTTGGCACTGGTGACGGCAGTGGTCACAGGAGGGGGGGACTGAGGGTCCTCGTCTTTAACCTTCTCAGACACACCGTTGCCATTGCCGTTTCCGTCAGGGTCTCGTTTCCGCTGCACCATCTGTGCGTAGCTCAGCTTCACACCTGGGGGCAGCGCTGCTTTCTCCTCGGGCTGCAGCAAGAAGATGTATGAGTAAGATTGAATTTCAATGAGCAACATTATAGTTTGCCATATGTATTTTTCAAATGGATAATTTAACAAAACTGAAATGGAAACTGGAGCTAACGATTGGCCCTTTTTCCAACAAGGATTCAATTATGATGGAATTAAAGCCACTTTCATATTAAATGTAGAGTATCAACTTACAAGACAAAGTTCACAATAATGCCAGTATTGATAGGTCTATGGTCAGTCCCTCAAGGTGAGGTGAGTTGTTGTTTAACGCCGCTTTCAAGATTATTTCACTTATATCGCGGCTGCTAGTATTATTGCAGGGAGAAAGCTTGCAACACCATTGTGGCTATGCATTGCGGTGAAACCTGCGAGCATCGGCTGGAACTAGCGAATCATGGGTGGTACTGCACTGAATTTCAGCGTAGCATTGCACCCAAGTCAGTTCCTCAATTCAACTGGTTCTAACACTTTGAATCAAGCTGGACACTTGTTGATCATATCCATATATATGGCTGCAATTTAAGATACATGTAAATAGCCAGCTGGGCACTCACCGTGAGTACTGACACACTTGATGTGGTAGGTTTTGATTGACTGGAGACTGTGACAGAGGCTTGTTTTGTAACCGTAGGCTCACTCGCAGACTTGCTGCTTGACTCCACGGAACTAACGGTCTTCGTGCTTCTGAAACGTGACAGCAATACCAACATGACATTATGTTTATGAGCTGTACTAACTGTGTCTCAACTGTCTAACCGTAGGTATTATAGATAATCAGATGCACTAAACAGTAAATATGTGAACATGACACGAAGCTTACATGTATACATTTTAATTACTTCATATTAACAATACCAATATTGTATTTCTAAAAATTACAAACATTTGTAGTGTTTGATTTCAACAACTGTCACATACATTTTAGGCTGAATATGCACACAGAGCGTGTTGACCATGTTGATTTGAAATTCAGCACATAAGTATAGTCTTATGAACATCTCGAAGCCATGTTTGAAGGGATGACATTCTAACCACTTACTTTGCCTGTGGGACAGGTTCGGCAGTGACGGCGACAGTGGCAGAGCTTGGCGTGGCAGGAACAGCTGTGGGTTCAGGGGACTCCTTAACAGGGACAGGGGATACCGGTGTTACTACAGATACTGGTGAGGGGGGCACCGGACCAGGGGAAGGGGGTGTGGGGGCTGCCATTGGGGGAGGTGAGGCAACCCTCGTGGCTGATTGCTGGGGAGGTGGAGGCACAGATGTTGGAACAGGTTGTTGTTGTTGTTGCGGTTGCTGCACATTTTTGCTTGTGCTTATTTCTCGGCGAGCTACGCCTTTCACAACATCAGACATCTTGCTTTCAAAGTTTTCACTAGAAGCAGCATTATTCTGGGAAAAAAATCATAGATTAAATACATAAAAAACTTATTGCCATCAAAATATGGCATCCGAGTTTATTTTATAAGAAAGAATTTCAGCAGATTCACAAATTCTTAGATCTAAATAACTTGATAGTGTTATCTATGGCTAATTGTTGCAATCTTGCAAAACACAGCTGATATTAAGGTTGTTTTATATATTAATCTTTACATGTAGGCAACAAACAATATGAATTCAACAATCAGTTCTTTCTGCAATTTAGTCTTCAGCATACAAAAATAAATCTATAAAATGGCAAAAAAAGGAATTATCAGTGTTTAGAGAATTCAAGACTCATTGACTAACAACAAGCAATCCTATTGCACCTTTTGGATCTTGACTGTCATTCAAACAAAGAGTTTTCTTGCAAAATGTAAAAGCTTTTGTATAATTCTTTTTTTTAAAGTCTCTTCTTACTTGAGAGCCTGGTAAAGGCGGGAATGACGTAGACTCTAATTCAAACTGAGGCTCCAAGCGTCCATCTCGGCCTGACATGGAAGGATTCAGTCGCTGAAATTAAGTTGAGCACAAATTTAAACGACCATCCTTTCTTCAAAAGTAAGGTAATGAGATATGAAACTTACAAAATGTTCAACCTTTAAGTTAAATTTGCAACAAGCAACTTGTTTACCCTAAAGAGACAGGTTTTGATAAGAAAAAATTGGGCAGGGAGTAGATTAAAGGAAGTAATAAAGCATTAAACACTCACTTGGCCACCAGAAGAATTTTTGGGAGCTTCTTCACCTCTCCTTCCACGCTTGTAACTTTTTCTGGAAGAATAAAAGACGTTCTTTAATTGGAAACATAGTTAAATATCTCACACTATAGGGAACAAAAAATTCATACTGTAATAATAAGGTCTAGAGACAAGTCTGCTAGAAGGAAACACAGATTCTAACTTAAGTAAAGGATAGGAAAAAACATTAAATCCAATATTGACAAGACATAAATTTTGAATGCAGTCACTCAGTTAAACCTCCTCAACTTTGACAAATCTTTGCTTTTTACGGTGTTCAGCTTAATCTTTCCTCAAAATAATCTGACGTCATTAAAATCCTACCTTTGACTCTGAGATGATCCGTCTGATTTATTACTTTGTGTGAGGTTTGCATTGGCGTCAACGCCATGGGGCTGCTGCGTGGAGCTGTTGACTAAGTGGGAGTTACCCCCCATGTCTCCACGCCGGGGGTACGCCGAGATCTGCGCATTGTCAGAATTCCTTGGACTAGTTCGGGGCCCAGATGACACGGAGTGGCGGTCATTGCTCATTCGACCTTCAGAGTTGTTGCGGTCCTGGGCGTTTGTCCGATGTGTTTTTGCATTTCTGGGAACATATTGTTTATTTAGTCTTAGAAAATCAAAGACATTACATTGTAGAGTTATCTAATACAGACATGCCACGATAAGCATCATGGTACATTATAAGTTACCATGTGTCCACGAGTTTGATATGGAGATATATCTTGTGTCCGAGTGAAATATCGAACTCGAACGAATTTGATATTTCACTCGGACACATTATATAATTATCTCCATTATCAAACTCGTGGACACATGGTAACGTATTTATCTCGACGAGGACCCTTATTTTATGCTATAAATATGGCTTGAAAGATTGAATGGGTCAAAATGGCGGCTGATCTTGTCAATGTTATTCTTTTATTTATGAATTTACAAATATGATTTTTATATCACCGTCTAAAGCAAGAAAATTATAGTCTAGTACCGTGCAGCGGTACTAGACAGAAATTACAGACTAAAGAACTTGAATAAATATAACGAATATTGCGGGGCTTTTTAAGTTTTGATTGTTTGGTCACGTGACCTCATATATACGTTCCACCTTGGAAACGTTCTATTTGAAGCGGCGCTAAAATCGCCGTAAATTCATGACTGTCGTGGCGGACCGTCGTGAAAGATGCTATTGAGTTTGAACGTGTCGGACGCATAGAACATGCAGGCATCACAAAATAATGCTTAGGTTGGTTTGAATGTTCGATATGAATGAAAAGTCGGCGATGACCTCGACTACTATGTGTATAGAGATTGGTTTTCTAGTTCACGATTCCAATCTTCAGCTCACTGATGGACAACCTCGCTACGGGCAAGTGAACCGGTAGGCCAGTGAAAAGTCTTGTAACTTGTCAAGGTATTTTCACACGAACATTCCCTTTTTACAAGAACTTATTTGTTCCATTAAAGAAATGCGAATGACTTCAATTAGTGGAAAATACACTGAGCTACTAGCCTACTAATAGGTTTCAACAAACCAGCGTAGCATAGCCTTTGTTTACCTAACAGTGGGACAAGGGAGATAACTCTTGACAGCACGTCGTCTCTGTTACTAGGGTTGCGTGTGACCCAGTTTAACATAGAAAAATATACCTACGGCACGTGACCGCTTTTAGCCAATGAGTAGCCGACATTGCTGTCCAAGTCGAGATAATTAAACATATCAAAATACCCTTTTTTCAGGGTTTTTATATAAAGAGAAAGATTAACTTCTGACAAAGCCCTTGAAAAAGAATCACGATTGTTGATAATAAGCTATATAGTCAACTCTAATGTTAGCCAGTCACATGTCTAGAAGAGCAAGTAATAATTTCATATTTCTGGTGACGATCACTTTCAGTCTTCTGTATGAGAGATGCAGCATCTTTTTTCTAGAAAGCTAATTCAATACATACTTGGGCAATATTTCAGCCATTAGCGGCGTCACACATACATGGGAAGGAAAGCATGAATGTAAAGTAGTGGAAGGTGTTTAAACAAGGACCTGCTAGTGATCTCACCTGTTGCTTCTAGGATTGCCTTGGTAAATGTGTCTAGTTGAGGATGGTGTCGGTTTTATACTTGTGGCTTGGTATCCATTCATTTGAAACATCTACAACAAATACATACATCAATTCTCATGCATGTTTGTAATTCATCGACATTCAAGATAGTCCTTTCTTCCTTTTAATTATGCATATTCTTAAAACTAGAGATATTTACCAGTTCAAAGTAATGTCGTATTAGGATTTCAAATAATTACATAATTGTTCAATGGCGAGATATTGACCAACACCAAAACATACTTTTTGCCACAAAAATACAGGTGTGAGTACAAAGAACAACACAAACAAACATTTCATACTTGAAGTTAGGAACCAAAAACCACAAACTTAATTAAGCAAGCAAAACCACCTCAGCAGCAAAGACACTCATTCACAATCTTCCCTCATATTTACTAAATTAATTCGTTTGTAATTAAAACATTTTAGTCGGTAACTTTTAGCAACAGTAGAATTTTTCAATCTCCACTGTATTGTAACACAAAGTAAAATAGGTTTCTTTGTTATCTTTTGTACCAATCTGATTATAAGGTGTAAAATCTCCAGTACAATGTTTTGTAAAACAGATCAATTTTATCCTATTTAACTACGGCTAGAAGTAGAGGACTAGCAAGAATAAACTTAACGAATAATATCAAACTGATATTATTAAAAGAGCCCTGGCTGGTTGGATAGCATACGAGTGAGTGAGTGAGTGTGTGTGCCACCGAGAGGTTGCGGAGACAGAAACCCGCTCCAGTTTCGCTCTCCTCTCCCATCTTTGTATTCACCTTGAATTTACTTACCGCTCCGGGATCGAGAAAGGCAGGAGTGTTGGGAGTGGCCCAGGTCTGCATAACCGTGGGGCTCAGTGGGTAGAAAGAAAAGGGCTGCAACAGAAGCATCACAGTCAGCATACCCTACTGACATTCAATAGCGTGCAAGACAAGGATATTCTATGGGCTTTCAACTTTTTTTTTATTGACAAAGTCTTTTGACAGGCAGCTAGTGAGATTGAGTACTTCAAAGCTCGATACTTTTATGCCATCAAGATTAGATTTTTCATTACTCATGTGCAAATTACACCAATTCAGAGAGAGAATGCTGGTACGTCAGGATAACTTTTCATCAAATGTCTTTGACATGCATCTGGCTGTCATTTCAACTTCTAATATCTTTTATCACAGGCTCCAATGACCATGACTGAAAGATATTTTGCATACAATTAACTCTTCAAAGATTAAATATCACTTCTTGGTCATCTTCAATGTCATAAAAGGAGAGTATCCAAGCTATGTTTTAGTTGGTATTTTAAACAAATTTCTGTTCTGAAACTAGAAATATGTGCATGTGATGCACAGTGATGTCCGCCTTCCAAACTTTTAATCCAACCTAATCATAGTATTGCCACTTATACCAGAAACAGTCCATACCAAACATATAAAAAGTTCAATGGTGTATAAGGATGAGTTTTATATATTTCTCAACTTTTTTTATTCTAGGTAATGTGACATTTGATACTGAGACAGTCATCAACTATTATAATTAGCATCTGCAGCCCCCAATATGCAATAAGTTCAAATTGTTTCCATGGAAACCAGAATTTTTTTTTTTGAATAACAAAAATAGCAAAAGGCACAAATCCACCACTAGTCCTAACCACAAACCAAGTTTCGTAAAAAATATTGAACGGTTTTTGAGATATAGACCGAAACAGACCCTACCCCCTTTACGCCCCATTTGATTTGAACTAAGTTCAAATTGTTTCCATGGAAACCAGAAAAAACAAAAATCAGAATAACAAGTGTTTGCCACTAACATGGCAATGTCCCCCGCCCTTATGTGATATTTGGCATAATTAATATTATCGCGTTAACAATGTATTACAGTGGTCAAAGTGTCATGGTGACCATGAAAATGAGGTCAGGGTCACCAATGTCGACTGGCGTGTGAGTCTTCCGCCATTGAAACCTGTCACCAAATATGAACACTCTAGGTCCTAAGCTTTAAGAGATACCGCGTTAACAATGTATTACAGTGGTCAAAGTGTCGTGGTGACCTTGAAAATGAGGTCAAGGTCATCAAAGTCGACTGCCATCTGAGTCTTTCGCCATTGAAGGCTGTCAACAAATATGAACACTAGGTGCACGTTAACAATGTATTAGAAATTGGTCAAAGTGTCATAGTGACCTTGAAAATGACGTCAAGGTCATCAAAGTCGACTGGCGACTGAGTCTTTTTCCATTGAAAGCTGTCACCAAATATGAACTCTAGGTGCTAAGCTTCACGAGTTTATCGTTGTGACCTTGAAAATGACGTCAAGGTCACCAAAGTCGACTGGCGTCTGAGTCTTCCTTCATTTAAAGCTGTCAGCAAATATGAACACTCTAGCTGCTAAGCTTCATGAGTTATCGCGTTAACAAGAATGTGGACATACTTTGTGTCGTGGTGACCTTGAAAATGACGTCAAGGTCACCAAAGTTGACTGGCGTCTGCGTCTTCCTCCATTGAAAGCTGTCACCAAATATGTACACTCTAGGTGCTAAGCTTCATGAGTTATCGAGTTAACAAGAATCTTGAGGTACTTTGTGTCGTGGTGACCTTGAAAATGACGTCAAGGTCACAAAAGTCGACTGGCGACTGAGTCTTTCTCCATTTAAAGTTGTCACCAAATATGAACACTCTAGGCGCTAAGCTTCAAGAGTTTGTCGTGACCTTGAAAATGACGTCAAGGTCACCAAAGTCGACTGGCGTCTGAGTCTTCCTTCATTGAAAGCTGTCACCAAATATGAACACTCTAGGTGCTAAGCTTCATGAGTTATCGCGTTAACAAGAATCTGGACGTACTTTGTGTCATGGTGACCTTGAAAATGACGTCAAGGTCACCAAAGTTGACTGGCGTCTGAGTCTTCCTCCATTGAAAGCTGTCACCAAATATGAACACTCTAGGTGCTAAGCTTCATGAGTTATCGCGTTAACAAGAATCCGGACGTACGTACGTACGTACAGACGCCGCTGAATTCAAAAAAATTGCAAAAGGCACCACGCTTGATTTCCTTGCATTACGGAATTACGGAACTGAAAACATTGTTTATCGCAAAGCTTTGCGAAGGACATAATAACCCAAATTGTTTCAAATATTTGCGATAATTTTGTCTTCTGTAGAATGTTATTGACTTGGTTGATTCAAATGGTTCCATTGACTGTAACCAAAGCTATAGGGCTCAGTTTCCCAGGGCGGTATCTATTTTACCAAAAATTAGCTGTACGCCTTAAGCCACAACCGTGTCTGCGATTTGAGATTATTTTCAAATTTGAACCCAACTGTTTCTCAACCCTAGGAGAGGCACCCACCTGCTGTCCATTAATGTACGGCATTGAGGGAGTCTGTACCATCCTGAAAGGGGCTGCTTGTTGCTGGGCAGCGGCTGCTGCTTGCTGTGCAGGCGGCTGGGCGATGGGGTAGCTTGCCTGCTCTGTACCCTGGTACGGAACCTTCATTCCATTCCGAGGCACATACCGCGATCGTATTAATGGTTTTGCTTTTATTCGTGCCTGTGAATAAAATTCAAACATGAAGTTATACCTCCTTCAAAGGAACAAACAAAAAATTTGACTGACCTAGATGGTAAAGTCTGATATTTCAGAGAAAAGTGACAATTCAAACGTCTGATTTTAACATAGATGTGATTGTATGATACATGCCATTCCCTTCACCAGCTACTGAAATAGTTGCAATTGTCACCATCATTGTAAAGGATTTAAGGGTACGGTTATACACCAACCACACATTTAGATAAAACAACAGCTAGCATCTGGTAGATCCGCCATAATTCACTCATTTATGTTGTGATTCTTACTAGTTTAAGGGAAATATTTTCTCCAATACAGACACTAAAAGGAAAATACCATTGAAGTTTTAGATTGATCTACCAGTTATAGGGGCAAATCATAAGCAAGCTCTCACCATGATGGGTCTGTCAAGAAACGTTTTGACTTCCTCTCGGAGGAACTGGTAGGCACGCTGGGCATCCTCATCCGACTCAAAGGTCACGTACCAGCTGTTGTTGTGAGCAAATTCACAACTGACAAACGGTGGGCAGTTGCCTCCATGGAATAATTTCTCAACATCCTGAAATGGGGAACATTATAATGAATTCTTAGTATCACAATTGCACTAAAAAAAAAATGTGAAGAATGAAATATACACAGACTGATAATATGCAAAATTAAAGTTTGTATTGCTCTAATGCTGATGTCTGATACTAAACAAGCAGAAGGAGTGCGATGAAATATAGAGGGCGTGTTTGACTTTCTGTGCACTTATACAGCTCAGCTGTCATTTTGTAATCAGCAACTACCCTCAAAGGGGAGTCAACTCATACGAACGAGACATAACTCATCATGGCTGTACAACAAAACCTCTTTTCACCTAACTGATAAAGTAGTTAAAATGAAACAAGCAAAAACGTGAGAATGGCTCATCAATACCACCGACCATGTATCCCTGACCAAATGAATTACTAAAAACTTTCCATAACTTGGAGATCCTACTCACACTACTAGCCGATGTCTAATCCATTAAAGTGGATCAGTTTCAGTTTCATTAAAAACAGTCTAAAACACTAAATTTAACAAACTTTTTAAAAAATGCTTTCAATTTTGCACTGCACCCCTCCTTAGAGATAAGAATACATGTAGAAAATTTGAAAAGAATCAGTTAAATATTTTTTTAGCAAATTCTGTCCTTAAGAAATTTTTTCTTTTTTTTTCTTTTAGGATACTTAGACAAATATAGCACTTTTCATTCATAAATAAACATTTTCAATACAAACATATATACAGACCACCTGCAGGCAAAATGAACAACTGTGGAGTAGAGATTTATAGATTTATAGATTTATGCACCTTGCATTCATGCATTTCTCGACTTTGCAATGTATCTTAATCTTCGAAACGATTACGGCATACCGACTAGAATTTCATGAATTCAGATTACTTGCATTGGAAGTAACAGATGAATATGTCAATTTTATAGACATTATTTAAATCTTGTTTAAAGAAATTCAAATGCGGTAAAGATCCCTTTATTTTATATATGTTTATGTTATACTTGACTGTTGTTTTTGTCAGGGTTAAAATCATGTTTCGTTTTACAGGATATCCGAGACGTAATACGTTTTGCAAAGTTTAATTTTGAATCTGTTTTTTGCTCTATCCATGTTTTAGTCTGTCCAGGATATTGTTCACTATTGGACAATCATAGAATAATTGCAATATAGTTTCTGAAGAAGCTGTGCAAATGGTACATTTGTTTGTCTTGTGTCACAGTGTGATGAAAAGGGTGTATTGTTTACTTCATTCGATGTTTTTTGCTATCAAGTGAGTATTTATTTAGCATGAAAATTAGTGTGAACTAAAACTGAGGTCTTCTGGAGAGAAATGAGAATTAAGATGAAACTTACTTCTACTGGTGTTGTTTCTGGTACTTCTCTCAAAATAACAACACATCTGCTGTGGTTTGGTCTCACTTTCTCTCCTTTTTCGTCTACTTGCACAGAAGGTGACCCTGTGGTAAAGATTAAGTACATTACAAAATAGCATTCACAAGAAGCGTAGTCAAGTTTGTCTACATCCAGATCTTAAACACAGATTTACAAAATTTGAGTAAGACCATGTCAGATTATCATGGGTATCAAAATAATGCTTGAAGGGAGACAACTCTGAACATCCTAACCTCTCTCTGATTTCATAACATACTCAGAATACACTGCTAGGGAAGTAACTCAAGAATTCTTTACAAGACAATTTTGTTACATATTTTATGTTGCTTGTTAAGGTGTTTCATCAGCATGTTGGTCTCTTTCTTACAAAAATGTTGGGGAAAAATCATACTAATAGAAAATGAAACAGACTATTTAGATAACACGGTTCAACATGAAACTGAAGGTTTTCTTGGTCTATTATGCATCAATAGGTATAATAGGTATTCAGTGTTTAATATTTTGTCCTTTTGTGGGTATAAACAATTAACAAACATCAATTACATTTAGTCTGTAAGCCAAATTACTGGCTCACTAAAATACAAGTTTTCACCCTAAGCTGAACTCAGAAATCTATAAACATCACTAATTTCTAACACCCATAGAGCTCAATAATATCCATTTCATTCCACTTGTCTTTGTTACCAACTTGTAAATAAACAAAACTTCAACTATGTGAGCAGACTAACTTCTTAGAACATCGACTATGAGCTGCAGGTTGTTTGTGAGCTTGTGAACTTGGTTGAAGTTGGCGACAGTGGCGATAGCCACGTATTGATCGGGGTCCATCTGAGACTGCAAGTAGGTGTCGTGGACGAGGTTCTCTCTGCGGAACAATCACAAGCACACAACTACTACAATGTTCCCAGAGCATAGACATGAAATATTCCAGCAAATGTCACTTCCATTTAAGTTAGATATGTCAAAAGAAGTTGGCCAAGGAGGCAATGACATGATTAAATTGATTATAGTTTTCACTTAATGCAGATTGTAAAGGGACTTCAGTTGCATTCTGATGGTAATTGTATTTACGTCTGCAAAAATATATTTTAACAGAGACATTCTTAGTATGCATTGTCTTCTTAAACAGCTCTGGATAGTCAGCAAATTGCCCATTTATTTCTGACAAGGCCGAAAAGGGACCAACAGGTTCCTGAGATTTTTGTTGAATAAAGTGCCAGACTGTCAAACTTTTATAACGGCTGGTTGATTTTTTCAAACCACGAGCAAGAATGAATAGCATTTTCTAGGGTCAGTATGAAGTTAACCCGCGTCAAACAACTATTTACCTGTTTTCCAAACATTTGAATGACATACCGAGAGAAGTAGTATTCCAGCTGTGTCTGGAGCATCTGTCGGAGCTGATCCTCCGGGATGGATGCGTCCAGCGGCAGACTGCCGTCTTCTGTGGAAGCTACAATCAAACACAAACAAGTCTTCATTATCTAGTCATTAAATCATCAACACATGCTGTAATCCCTTTATACTAGGCATTGATTAATTATACTCAAGGATGAGTTGACATCTTAATCAAAACTATTCAAAATGGAGCACAAGTAAAATCTTGAACATTCTTTGGTTGAAAATAGGAATTTTGGTTTGTCACTGAGAGCATTCTATTTGATTGGATTTTCTATCACATTTAGGCGAAAGCTTCTTAGAAGAGTCAGACTGTTCCAGTGAACAGATAGTACAAACTATTTCCTCTACCAGGACTCAAGTCATAATTGGATGCATCTTAACAAGACTCAATCTTTATGGTTTAGATCTAACGTCTAGGTAATGTTCCACTCACCGACTGATGCATTATCATTGGGGATGGCATTTTGGTTGTCGTTATGGTTGGTGGCGGGGGGAGAGAAAGGGTCTGTGAGAGAGGCAGGGGAGTCTGGTGCGGGGGGGAACGTGGCCGCTGTGCCGGTGCTGCTGCTCGGGCTGGCACTGTTGCTGTTGGTGTTGCCGTTGTTACCCACACCCAACACCGGAGCACTTGTCGTCGGCTCTAGCTTCACATCACCATTGGTCAGACCTGTGAAACCTGCAGCAAGAGTTGATTGTACTTTTACTATCCATCAAATACAATTATATTTGTAAGATACCAAATGGAAACCAATTGTCAGATGGATATTGATGGATATGTTCTATATATTCGTGATGGACATGGTATGAAAACCTTTAGATTATAGGAGACGGAGCAAATGCAGGTGCTGTATATCGTAACATTTATTCAAAGACGGTGAATCATTGTGTGGTGTATTTTGTAACTGTAAACTTTGTTGACAACAATGACCTGTGCTTCAAGTATACCACTCAAATTAGAACCCAAATTCTCATTCTAAGTGATTTTAGCATTGTCAGAAATGTCAAAATCATTGTTTAGGATATTGGTTTATCCCTGAGCTCATTCCCTATAGTGTTGTAGCAATACATACATCATCCTATTGAGAATTTAATAAAGAATCTAAAAAATTGACAGTCTGTAATACATATGTTTTTCACATTAAGATTTTTGCTTTTGTTCAGTGTTAAATTTCTCAATCTCAGCAAGCGTCCTGCAATATCAGCACCGATCAGTAAAATGCCTCTATTTTTTGACAAACAAAATTATGAATGTTGATTACCAAATCCAGTAAAATTTTGAAGCAGCATTGTAAACAATTACAAACCTTATTAATTATACAAAACTTATTAATTATACTCGCAGAATGTCATTGCCATATCTGTAATAGAAATATTTCAAAAGAGATGAAATTAAATGGATCAAACTGTCCAGTTGTTTGTTCAATTACATTTTTTCAAAGGTAGTTTGTTGACATCATGAAAAATTGTGTCAAGGTCTAAATAATTTCTAAATCATTAAAATATGTTTATCTTACTGGTTAACCTTCGAAGAGCAAGATAAGCATTGTAAGTTGTGTAACTCAACTTCAAGGACCAACTGTCAGCACGAACAAGAAGAGAGGACATTGTCAGAGTGCACCGGTTAGCGGAGTAATAAAATCAATGAGTACATGGACTCGTGCAACGGTGTACAACCTGGGTACAACTTTAAGCCATCAATCCCGTAATGAAAGGCGCGGTATTGATTGAAGTCACAGCTGACAAGAAGATTGCTGCCCCGTTATAAACGGTGTAAATGTTTACATGCTTGCCCAATCAACACCTTAATATTCAATATGAACAATTTAAATGCCATTTATTATTGTGTAAACCTTAGGCTGGCAGGGCGCTGGTATGATTCGAGTGAGGGCGGGAATCAATAAGATGTAAATATAGATGAACCCACTTTAAATGTCATGTTAGTAATATCTCGCTCTATATCATTATTATTACATCAGCTACAAAAGGCATTTAGAAATTTAGAAATAGATTTTGATTTAAAATATGTAAAGCAAATACATTTAATTGATTTGGAATGAAAAAAGCAAAGATTTACATGTTGATGAATCTGATAATGTTTACAGGTCATTAACACCTATGATGCCAAGTGATGCGTTTAAATGAATTATAGTTATCAACTTCACACAAAGAAATGTCCTTTGCCAATCCTCATCAACATTCAAAATGTCAGGGTCATTAACTAATGAGTATTTCCCATAATACATCACTTGACAGCACAATATGACATGTAAACCACTATAAACCACTGCCATAGATATGTTAGCAGTGTTTCAGATTTTTTTCAGTCAGAGTGAGACAAATGTCTCATGAAGCTAAAAAATGATGAGACATTTTCAAAAACAATGAGTCAAGCATTAAAACAAAAAAAAAGTCAAATATTTTGTATTGATGTTTCCATAATTTCATTATTAAAGCCGGTCATATAAGATATAGGCCTATATTGAAAAAAAAAATATATGGGAACCATGCAGGAGGTGTTTAAAATTTAATTTTAATTCAGTTACTAAAATAATTCTGATTCAGTAATTTTCTTAATGTTTTTTCAACTATATGCTTAACATTTCAATGTAAAATATACAAGTTTCAATAGTCATTCATTCAGTTAACCACTGCTGGGTTAATTATAACAGCAAAGCAGACGATGTACAGATCAATTTATATAGACGTGTAACCGTGCTGTGGTAAAATACTGAAATACATTACATTAAGTAAACTAAAAGCACTCAAGTTTTTTTTAAACATTATTAAGTAGAGTTATGATGTATACAAATTACTTGACACACACCACGTAATGTTTTTGACCCTGTAAGAAAGCCGACAGTAACAATCACTTCGGATATGATAAAGGTCGCTGTTCCTTTGTGCACCCCTTTTAACGCAAGCTTTAAACACCGTGGGCTTGTTATATACCGTGCTCAGTCGATGCATGGAGCTTTGTAACCAGAACTTGAACTTATTGGAGGGAGGGTATAGTAACAGCATGTAAACAATAACTACTTGCGATTTCCCGACAGTTTATTATTGTATCCTCTATGAAGATAAGTTGACAGCTCTTTCAAAATTTATTTGTACAATTAAACAATTACACGCGACAGTTTGGCGCATAAAGCTGAAAAAACATGCGACATTTTTTAGAAATCATGCGAGAATGTCGCGGTTGCGCCGTAAATCTGAAACACTGTGTTAGTGCTTCACGCTGACATTTTCCGAATCATTGCAGGTAATAAAAAATTGTTTTCTTTTTACAAATGAAGACAACAATATTAGCGTTTGTATTTTTAAATGATTGCCTTGGACAAACACAAAACTTGGTCATGGTGACACAGGCATGTTTTGAACAAATGTATTATCCTTGCATGCAGCAAAACTATAGATAGAAGTAGAATATATCAGTGATAAATAGAACAATACATTCATGGCCATCAACTGTTAATGTCCTTGTTATCAACTATTTGAATGCTGACTCTAACAATCCATTCTACCTAAGGTATATTCCTTCCTAACTTAATCAGGATCTAGGCAAAGCTCTGCCTTTACTTCTATCCCTTTGAATTATGTACATGTGAGGTGACATGAGTTACAGCAGCGGGTGCTGGACAGTCGCTTTAGTCAAAATGTCATCTGTACTGGATAAACACTTTAACAATCTAAATAGTCTCCATTCTACAGCATGTCTAGTCTCCATTCTACAGCATGTCTAGTCTCCATTCTACAGCATGACTAGTCTCCATTCTAAAGCATGTCAAGTCTCCATTCTACAGCATGTCTAGTCTCCATTCTAAAGCATGTCAAGTCTCCATTCTAAAGCATGTCAAGTCTCCATTCTAAAGCATGTCTAGTCTCCATTCTAAAGCATGTCAAGTCTCCATTCTAAAGCATGACTAGTCTCCATTCTAAAGCATGTCAAGTCTCCATTCTACAGCATGTCTAGTCTCCATTCTAAAGCATGTCAAGTCTCCATTCTAAAGCATGTCTAGTCTCCATTCTACAGAATGTCTAGTCTCCATTCTACATCATAACTAGTCTTTATTCTACATCATGTCTAGTCTTAATCAGCTACATCACAGATAAACAGAACAAGGCACAGTGGTGAAACATGAAAGTCACTTTTCCAAAGTCATACATTTTTAGGGACTTTTGTCAGAAATGAGGAATCTCCCCTTCGTGAAATAATGTACGAGTCCAGTTTTGAGATATTAGTGTAATGTACCCACTAGTGTCTTAAACTTGAAAAGACCATGTCTGAAATGCAGGGTTCAATGGGCCATATTCCCCCTTGTCAAATAATGCAAGAGTCCAGTATTAGTTATGTACTCACTAGTGTCTGAAGCTGGACTATCCCATGTCAGAGCAGCGGGGGGGGATGAATCCGGGGGCGAGGCAGGAGACTTGCTGCTCAGGAAGACGTTGGCGTTGGGGTTGAGCCCAGCACCTGCGCTCTTTGGTGTGACCTGAAAGGAAGAGACACGTTAGTTACTAGACAAACACATTTTACTTAAAACATTAACAAAATCATTAACATTAGCAAAATCTCAAGACAAGTTACTGTTTCCATTCTATTCAAGGGACAATTTATCATTACATATTTTCAATACTGTAGTTATTGAAAGAATTAGTAACACAGCTTTTGGAAAGGGCCTTCTATTGAACTGAGTATGAGGAAAGTAAGTTATTTTATATCTGAAACTTGAAAAACAATAATGAGGTTTAACATGCACCAGAGACAATCAGGTTTTGTATGAAAGTGAATTGAAAATCTCACAATATGCTGGACAAAATAAGTTTCTTTTTTGTTGTTGTAATTTCATCAAGAATGACAAAACCTTTTGGAAAATCTATCAAATCCTAACAAAGGACTGAACATTACTCAACAAGAAGTGGTATTCAACAAACTATCAAGATTGCCTTAATTGATCAAGAACAGTATTAATAAAGAGACTCTGAAACAAGTAACGATTAAGTATCGCATTAATCAAACTAATTAGTGTGTACACTCTTGGATTATTCCAGGCAATGTGAGGGCTTGGTTGGAACTGTCAGATAATGTCCTGCATGACGCAAGTCAAGATATATAACTATACACAAGTACTTATTCTCTACACGTCCAAGCAATTTGTTATAAGAACCATCCTCTTACATTGTTTATGACTACCTCAGTGGCAGTGCTGAGGGCACTACAAGCAACATTGAAAGAAGTTTTTTATTTGGACACTCCTTGCTAGTGCACTAGTTAACAAATAGGATCTACTTTAATCACTTACAAAGTTCTTGTTTTCCTATTTGCAAACAATATCATTATAAATTACATAAATAACAGTTTGTTTCATTCCATTTCATAAAATTTCAGAGTAGATTTCAAAGCACATGGAAAAGGAAAGGTCAATGATGGAATAACTTCTGCGTTAAAAACCGCTGTTTGTATCTCGGGGGGTGGGGGGGGGGGGGGCTTAGGGGGGGGGGGGGGGGGGTGGTGGTGGTGGTGGTGCCATAATGGAAGGAAAGTCATTCCAGTTGGGGGGCTGGCACACGCTGCCATCTTAATCAAACCTCCTGCTCCTCACATGCTAATAGTTTTAATAGAGACATTTGGCTTCATTCTCTTCACTTATTTCCACGGGACAATTAGTGCTCTCAAAAGGTCATTTATTTTAAGCAAATAATGACCAAAAGTCATCTTTGTACACTCAATGCAAGTGCTTGCAGTTGACAGATGACTCTAGTTTTACCATATTTTTCTGTTTAATTTAGCTTCCAATTCTGAATGTATTCTAGACTATATTCAAGACTGAACCGTATTCATTTCATGAAAAGTTCACGTCTAAGGGGCAGAACTAAAACAAAGTGAGTTTACTGGGAACCTCAAATGTAACTCTTATTTTAAGTACAGGCAACTTGTATTGCCACAATCCTGTCTGACAACACAAACTAATGCAACCAAAAATGGAAAAATTTCAACACAAAGGTATGACTGAGGCATTCAACTTAGTAGGGAATAACAAACTAAAACTTGCCAAACTAACAAGCATGGCAAGCATGTGGCGGACAGTGACACTTTGAGGGCTGGTCAGACCACGAGTCGGAGAGACAGGTTGTTAACAGTTAACCTGGTTGCCTCAGGCTCAACGTGGGGTGCAGGACTTGGTGAAACGTTTATGTTACAGAAGGAGGGGGGGAGGGGAAGATCAACTTAAGACTTTGAGAAGGTATGGCCCCGAGCCACGACAGCCCCGAATGTGTCCGCCTGTATTTCGCTAGCGTGATACGGAGTCAGCCAGAGATTAAAAATAAACCAGTTCACTTAGGAAATCTGGACTCCATCAGACTAAACATGCAGCAACCTGCACATTCTTCTACCCACAATCGCTACAACATGGGGCACCAACAACGACATGGGGCATTTACTACAACATGGGGCACCAACAACGACATGGTGCACTAACACCAACATGGGGAACCACTATATGGGGCACTAACTACAACATGGGGGACCACTAAATGGGGCACAAACTACAACATAGCACACCAACTACAACATGGGGAACCACTATATGGGGCACCAACTACAACATGGGGCACTAACTACAACATGGGGCACTAACTACAACATGGGGCACCAACTACAACATGGGGAACCACTATATGTTGAAACAAATTTTGTCAACAGTATCGGGATATATTGTATTTTATGGCGATACATTGATGTATCATGGACCCTAACGATATAAATATCCTGATATATGCACTCGTATTGCGTAGTAGACGATGTAAATATCGATAGTATCGATGAATCGTTACACCACTAGTATATATGAAGGCCTGGACAAACATTTTAACATGACAACAACTTGTATTAATACACCATGTCTGCAGGTCATGGTGAGTAAAAGGTATAATTTTGCAAGTCAGTGAACAGGGATTTGAACCCCTATGCAGGTGGACAGATGTTATGGTTGAAGAGAGCCTGGCAAGGAGAGTATCCATCAAAAATAAATTCTATAATAATTCTAACCATAAACATAAAATGAATGAAAATAACTACTTTTTTTTACCATATAATGTTTATTAAACTGGGAGCTCTGTGACTTAAGATAAGTTAACATCAATAAAAGGTAACAATTCACATGATCCTACTGTGTAAATTCCATGTTCACAATGGCAAGGAACATGTTGACCCCACTTTCTATCTCACACCAGCTGCTCACTAATGATCTTCAGGTGAGAAGGAACCCTGGGGGAGCAAGGGGAGGGAGAGGGAGGGGGAGTTGAGGCAAGAATTATGGTGAAGGGAGTTGGTTAACCTGCAAGAATAGGAAATAGCCATGAAAGGAATAGAAAGAAGAGAAAAAGAGGGTCTTAGGAGGCAAAAGAAAACACGACTTTAAAGGGTAGGTTGGATAAAATAATAGAAGCAACAATAAGAAGGAAAGAACAAAGAAGAAGAAATGGAACCCATACAGTAATTCTGGATTACATGATGTGGCAAAAATCTGAAGAGGGAGCACTGGAGGGAGGAAAGAAAGGTAGGGGAGACAACTGAGACAGAAATCAAGGACACCAGAGGGCTGGGTCGGGACGAGCTCAACAAGTCTATTTTCTCAAAGCCTTCTCTACTTCCTGGCATGACTTAACTCTGCTAATTCCACTTGATGAGTTTGCTGGGCTTGTTTGTCCTGGTCTGTTTGTACAAATGAGAATAAACACAGGGAGGCAAATGGTAAAGTAAGAAGGCACCTTGCTAACCCACATACAAGCGAGAGGAGACGGCCGTGGCGGTGCGTCTGTCCAACCGGCTCTTCACACCTACACGTGTGCTAAGGCTCAAACATACGGCACAGCTAACTCAAACACCTGGCTGGGTGCTGTAGACCCGGACCACAGTTCAACAGACCATGGAGCATATCTAAGACCACTGATAAAAATATTTGATGCCGATATAATTGATGCCACAGACCATATACTTTTATGTTGGCCACTAGCTTAGAAAACCTTTTGGTTTACTAGACACAAGAACAGAAACCAACCAATAAATCAGTTCTACTTAAACATAAAAACGGAAATCCTATCTCCAGACCATACATCATATATCATCCAGATACCTACAGATTGGATTTGCTTCTGAACTTCAAACCAGCATGCTGCAACTAACAGTAGATCTGCATAACACAGACTTTAATCAAGGAAAACAAACCAAAGAAATTTCAGTATGACACCATGACAAACAGCAATCAGCACCTCACGCAACCACAAAACAAGTGGACTGTTTGAAGAGGCCAGCATGATGAGAGAAAGGAGTAGCAATTACCTGCCTTCCGTCACAAGACGCGTGTCCTGCCTACCTGAACTGTGTACAAACACCAACAAGCCTGCGAGAGCAGCTCATCACTGGCACTCAAGTCATTGAGATTCAGTCTAATTACTCAGTTAATTCTAGTGTCGAGAGCTGCTCCAAGTCATCAGCTTTCAGGGATACAAAACAGGAGAAGACTTAACAAATCCTTAAACATTTGGACATGTACACCTAAATGATGCTGCATCAAAAACAACCTTTTCTCAAAATCAGAGTTGTTCATTTCATTAAATGAAAGTCAATTTCGAAGTCAGAGCAAAATAGAGTTGACAATTAAAATCAGCAAATAAGATTACCATTCATCAATGTGTTTTCTTCAAATTCAAATGTGATCTTGTCAACTCCGTGTTTGTCATGCGTTAGGTTATATATTACACAATCCTTAGTTTTGTTCAAAACAGGATGCTGAAACATATTAACTTGAATTTTAAAACACCTGCCTGTCAACAATATACAATATAAAATCAATTAAACAGAAATATTTTTTCTTTGCTAAAAGCTAACTTGGGAGAGATTCTGATGACAGCAGCACTTTCTACTGTTATATCGCTCGTCAACATGAACATTACTGACAGGAAGCTGATGTATCAAAGCTCCACAACACCGCCTGACAATTGATTAATACTGTCATACATCTCCCCTGAAGCTCCAAACAGGGTTTGTCACAGGATCCTGTCACCCGATATCCCAAGAAGCTACAGTCTGTCAATAACCATGGCTGGCCTTGAAATATCAGATGGATTGGCACTTTTTTAATGAAACTCTTGTCAATGAAACATTTTTGAATATAATCAAATCTTCATTTTAAAGGTGATGAAATTGCTACAATTTCACTTAATAGAGAAAGGTATCAGCTTGCTACATGATAAAACCAATCCAACGATAACCACAAATCTAGAAATCAACCACTTCATTTTTCAATTCTAAATTTAAAACCCTTAAATAAAGGCAATCCAAAATGATACTATTCTAAAACGATACAATTGCTGAGAATACATCATTCTTCAATCGTTTCCCTTCCTCGGCCTGAGAATAGACTTGGACACTGATCCCAATGTAGGATGAGAGCTCCATCTCTTGTAGCCCGACTTAAGATAAACGAGCACTTCTATTGAAAACAAGGAAGTACATGCTGACATGGAGGGTGTTTCAAATGTGTCAGAAAACTCAGAAAATATATGCTGGAGTCATATTCACTAAATTATGTGATTGTCTTTAATGACTCTGCACAATAAAAACTGCCAAGTAAATCTATTTACATGTTGCATTTAATCTGATGCACTTTGCCCTAATGAATTTCTCATCACCATATGGTCCCTCTAAACATTTGAGAAGAATGTGGTGCATTTGGAGAATGTTAGCTTTGGCAGTGGATTAAATAGTATTCTCAGTGTGCCGATGTAAAGAATGTTAATTCCCCATCTACATGCGACAATATGGTGGTGTCAGCTTTGGTCAACAAAAGGTCAAAGGTCAGCTTAGCTCTTACCTTCTTGGCGGACTGGCCTCTCTTGACACAGAGCACACAAGAATTTGCCGAATAATAATATACATCTCCGGGCAGCATGTATACACCCTGTTGGCAACCAACTACACAGGAATGTGGCTACAGCGCTACTGGTGCGACACCTCAGGGCTAACATATGGTTCACTTCTCACTACAACACAGCACCCACGGAACACAGCCAGTCACTGCCGACAGCCTCCTCGGCCTCTTCATTATCTTTTCCCAAAAGAAGTGTCCAGTGTTCGGCCAGGTGTGACCATGAGTATGTCAACACGTCTGTCAGTCAGTTTGTCTGCTGCTGCAGTGGACAGGTCACATCTGATGTAGCAGTTCCCTCTCACTGAAGACAGAACACCAGCTACAGGCAGGCAGAGGACAGTCTCCTTACAGTGCAGTGACGATGCTAACCATGCTGACGAGTTCACAGCGACTCACTCCCTCACACTCCCGTCGCTCCTGTGGCTGGCAGGGCTGGCAGGGCTGGCAGTGCCAAGTTACTCAATGACAAGCCAGGACAGTGTCTCAACTCAATGTCGTCTCTTGGTCACACACCGAGAGGGGAGTATGTATGTAACTAATAGAGCTGCAAGCTTGCTGCCACATCATTAGCATCGGTGGTTCATCTTCCCACTCACTCCCTGCCGTTAGTCCCTCTCTCTCTCTCTCTCCGTCAGCTTGCCTGCCTGCCTGCCTCTGTGTCTCTCACTGTGATCCAGCAAGTAGGCCAGCAGTTCTAGATAATAGATGAAGATGTTATGTGCTGGTGGTGGGACCAGATCCCTCTATTCCAGTGTCACACAGAGGTACTGACAGTCTGGGTTCTTGTCAGGGAGACACAGTGGCAGAGCAGATGTCGCTGTTCCGGGCCAAGCTCCTGCATCCTGCTTGTTTACCTGACCAATCCACTCTTCATACCAAATGTCAACAATTGCCAGCCTTAGGCTACCCAAGCTCAACTCAAACAAGTAATCTATACACCTTTGACTGTTGTCAGCAAGTCATTAAGACTAAAATCATTCATTTAATGAACGTAGGTCTTGACTTCCTCAATGCTGTTAAATCAAATGAAATATTCAGTCCAGCAGCAGTGTGACATATGGAGGCAAACGAAACCAGACTGATAATCCTCAGATGACTGACTTGCTGCTAGCAGAGATCAGCTGAGAGCCATGGACTGACCAGCAGACGGAACTGCCACTATCAGCCGACAGAGACAATGAGTTGGTTGCTATGGAAATCTGTCAGGAAGGTGGGTGGCAGAAATTACTGCAGCCAAATGAAGCTGACAAAAATAGCTTTCATCATAGTCAAGCTGTGACTGATACAAACGTGACCGAGCCAAAAGCGCTTTGACAAATCACCACACGCTATAGACCCATTGCAGTCCCTCATGGCTGTTAGTCTACTTCTAACAACAGGTTTGAGTGAGTGAGTGAGTTGGGGTTTAACCCCGCTTCCAAGATTATTTCACTTTGACACAGTTGGTAACTGATTACATACAAACAAGAAAACTCTCATACTAAAAATGAATCCATAATTATTTACAAGTATGCAAGTATGTATGTATGTCTATATGTATGTAAGTATGTATGTAAGTATGTATGTATGTATATATATATATGTAAGTATGTATGTATTTATATATATGTATGTATGTATGTGTGTAAGTATGTATGTATTTATATATAAATGTAAGTATGTATGTATGTATATATGTAAGTATGTATTTATATATACATGTAAGTAATTATTTATGTAAGTATGCGAGGTCTGAATGAAAACACTTCCTACTCAGATACAGGACAAGAAGAGACGGAGCCGTTGCGCCACCTGAAGACTAACGAGAAGAGATCAATACTCATGGCCTCTCAAACTCGGCCAGCCTCCAAGGTGAGGAGAATATATTGAACACCCTCAATACACCGGCCGGCTGGCCACTACCACCACTGCCACTTAATGCAGTGCTATTTTGGTGTCCACAATCTCATTGCCAGCCTCAGATGGGCTTTTGACGTAGATGGCCATCGGCTTGGCACCATCAAAACAGCCAATTGGGCTGTAACTAGGCCAGTCTTAATGGGTCCTTTCACCCTGGGTTAAAAATATATAGACCTTAATTAAATCAGTAGTTCTTTATCGTTTTGCTCTTGGATTCAGGATTCTATTCTTTCATAACTTGTATCTATATCTCACATCCTTCAGTTGGTTACATTTTTCTAAATTATTACTTCCTATGAATGTCATTTTTAAATTCTAAAAAAAATTCTTTTGAGAATATTCACAAAACAATGACTTTATATTATCTACATTAGTTTGTTCATAAAGTTTAAATTTTCCATTATTCTTTTTAAACATTTTACAAACTTCCTTTTCTTCAAAAATCATTCACAACAAGACCTCTGTATACATCGCGTCTGAGGGAAGGGAGACAACTCCTGTCTCATTAACATAGAGACTGCAAGTGTATTATCATCAGATTAGCATCTGCTTGAGTCGCCTACGTAAGCTGCAACACTGGGTGATGGGCAATCAATAACCTCACTGAATGGAGAGAAAGAGAGAAGGGAGGCAGATAGGGAAGAGGAGAGGAGGGGTTACAAAGAGGAAGATGCGAGAGGGGGTGGACTATAAGTGTATTATCAGACAGATTTGTAAACAGGGAATGTTAGCCAAAAAACCCCCACCTCAATGCATTTCCATGGTGCACGATACAGTTCATGTGCAAATACTAACTAATTTGGATATTGGTTTTATAAAATTACAGTAAATTGAAAGCAGTCAACAAATAGAATTTGACAAGATTTATATACAAATTTTGGACAAAATATAACTGCAACTGTGTGTCAGTTTTGTTGCCTGTTGGTGTTTTTGTGCACTTATTTGGTACAAGTTAAAGTAACGGTTAATGATAGTTTTTACAGCATTGTGGCTATGTAGTGCAGTGAAACTTGCGAACTACGGGTGGTACTGCGCTGAACAATTTTCTACTGCAAACAAGGTTGCAGAGGCCCTGGCGGGAATCGTACCATGGACTTCTTTATCGAGCATGTTCACCACTTGGCTACACCGTATAAGTAATAACGACTACAAAGCATATATAGTATCAAAGTGTCTCTACTCAGTTAAAATGATTATATGTCAATGTCAAGAGGTTACAATGACTTTGTGGGAGCTTATAATTAATATTAATGTATTTTCTCGCATTTTTGACAAGCTTAGATTTAAGATTGATGAATACTTTATTTTACAAGGATACGCGATGCCATGAAGTGCAAAACAACAAATAAATGCACTTAGATATGTCCCAAAGGCTGATTAAATGTAGAGAAGTGATACTAGATTTACAAATATCTATCCACACACCTTTCCTACAAGTACAAGGCAAGCCCTTCTACCGCTTATGAGCTTTAAAACACAATTTGGGCACTTCATTTTTGCCAAATCTGTGGTCCAAACATTGTAACACAATACTGATTTAAACTAATTATTAACACATTGTTTTTACAAAAACAACAACATAAAACATCCTACTAATTGATAATCAAATATGGAAAATAATTCATTCAAGACATGTAACAGTTTTGAATTGTGATGAAACATAAGCCACTGAAATCCAATGTTCCAGTGAACAATCAAAGGGAGACAACTCCATCAAAACATTTCAAGCATGTATAAACAAGGATCATTGTCATGACTCTGGAATGCAAGATTTCATCAGAAACACGTCTTCATTGAAATGAACATCATCAACATCTATAATGGATTAAATATTGGAAAATACCAAATAATAGGTGAAAGGTTGTCCTTTCTTCATTAAGTATGGTGAAAATGTCACATGAATTCACAAAGAATTTCAGAAATCTGGTCAAAGGGAAGTAACTCAACTTGATAGATTTTCCAATCCATCCTAAAGTCAATTGTTGTTAGACAGGATTTTTTTCCAATCCAAAAAGCTTTTTCATTTTCTAATATATCTTGATTCCTATGAAACTTATTTGCAAACATACTCACACTGATGCTGTTCAGTGTTACCGAAGAGCAATAATTTATTACAACATAACCTAGTCCTATTTTACCCGCGATATTTGTCCAACAGTGGTCAAGTGATCAATGAAAACAATTCGATGGTCTTGATCCCAGAAAAGTCAACTTCATTGGCCAACAAGATATCAACATCACAAAGTTTTAAGAAATTATTCTATTAAAGTCAATTAACATTCCATGAATATATCAAAATACAAAAAAAACTGTTGAAGATAACCAATGCAAAAGGCTTGAAAAAATATGCAACTTAGGTCAGGTGATGAGGTTTGGAAATGGCTCAGTTAGACAATCAAGTGAATCATTGTGTAAATATACTCGAGATATACAGAGCATATGACATAGAATTATATCGTTCAGAAATTAGTGACTAATAGATGTAAATGTAAACAGCATCTACTTTCTTATTTCGGATATAGTAAACTCTGACAGTTTTATGAGGTGAGGTGCTTTTTTATTTAATGCTGCTTTAAAGAGTATTTCACTTACATCACAGCTGCTCGTATTATTGCAGGGAGAAAGCCTGCAAAATCTTTGTGGCTATGCATTGCAGTGAAACCTGCTAGCATTTGCTGAAATTCAGTGTAGCATTGCACCAAAATCTTATTGCATGTACAACAGTCCTCTACAAAGAAGAACAGAGCTGACAAAGATGTCGAGGCCCTGGCAGGATACAGTTTGATAAGGATTAAATACATGACCAATTAAATGGTCAGACGTTAACATTTCTCCAGAAGCATGCAAAACAGTGTAAGCTGACAAGATGGATATGTCAATTTTGGATTTGGGATATTTAAAGAACCTCCAGTAAAAATAAAGTTAAAGTGACACATAGTATGTTTTAAGATTTTTCATGTGGCTTGAAGATTAAAAATACCACACATCCTGAGTTAAGTTCAAATATCCTCCCTAAACATGCATCTTTATCTCTAAATTGCCAAAATTATTATCAGTGGCAGATATATTTTCCTGTTTTCGGTGATATTATGAAAACACTTTTATAGATGTTATCAAGTCAAAATTCTGTGTCCACTTTACATTCATATCAGTGAAAAGACCTAAACAACACCATCAACAACTACTTCTCTTTGTACAAGTAAACGTGTTTATTGTGTCTAATTCTAAACTGAACCGAATAACTCCAAGATTGTGATTTTTAGAAATAACAGAACTTTCTCGATAAATCAACATCATTAATAAAGTTTGAGAAATGTGACTCCAATAACGTACTGTGTCCCTCTAAGGTTTAAGGTTACCAGGTAACATATATACAGCCAAAACTCATTGATTAAAACCTGGCTAGGCTATGACACAGTTGACAGTGAGATAGGTAACGATTTTCTTGGTCCCGTCATATTTTCTGAGTGAACATTGTGTATACATAAAGACTGGACAACTAACCGTGCACATTGTGTATACATAAAGACTGGACAACTTACCGGTGTGTTCAATTCAAGCTCAGCTCCCCCGCTGTTTCCCCGGTCGGACGTCATGAGGGCAGCTGAGGTTTCCACGGTAACTTCTTTATTTTCCACCTGCAATGAACAAAATTTTAAAAAATAATATATTATAAATTAGATTTAAAAATTGACAAGTTTTTCTAGTAGCAAAATTTATAAATTTGAATGATTCAAACTGAAAGTCTGTCACAAACTTCAATCTAAAAGAATCGTAATAGAAACTTAGAAAGCATCAAATGCCAAGTATGACTTCATATATGATCAGTCAACAGACCGTCATGTTTGTTGCAATCTTTATCTCTTATATATACCTTTGTCTTAATTTTTTTAATCGTGAAATATGTTTACAGCAGTGTGAGCTCAAAGTTTCATCAGAATGAACTCGCTATTTTTAGAGCATAATTCCTTTTCAACTGCAGAACAGGTTTCAGAGAGACAAAATAACATTTATAAAAGTTTTTTGATTATGCTTTGTGTAAATTTCTTAAGGTCCGGGGCGACTTAGACAATTTGACAAAGGAAATTGAATGCATGGAAACCACAGGAATGCTGACCAAATCACTGCTAACAAATGGTCTTCTCAGCATAATATAGTCATTGGAAATTTTCAATATCTATAGACTGTAGTGGTACTAAGTGGATATCAATGCAAATTACAGATATCAAGCGCAGGTACTTCTCTTTAATATAAGTAACATATCACGCTGTTACACTTCATACTATCACAGGTAGCTTGATCATTTACTTATATTTGTAGAAATGAACAACAGCATTATGCAGTTGTTTGTAAAATCCATGATCATGCAGTATTTTAGCTATCTCATCTCTGCTTGAAAACTATGAAGAAAATATTTAACATTTAACTCAAGGTTATCATAGCAGTTTGAGTCCAATGCAATTGTTTCATAACAAAGGCTATGGTGGCTTTTACATGTTGCATGCTTACTTGGGATTGGAGGAGACTACATCAGCATATTCAAATCTGTAGAGCAAATGCCTCTTACGGCATGCTTTTATGTTTTGTGATGGCCAGCAGTGCATCTACATGTATCTGTATTCTTAACAAGAGATATTAACCATCCAAAAACATTCTCACATGAGAACTTCTTTATTATATTTCTATCTATTTAGTATTATCACAAGAAGATAATATAGTTGTGAAACATAACGTAAAGCTGGTCTCACAAACTTTTAACAAGACAATTGGACAATTGTCATAAAATTGCAAGGTTGTCATGACATAGCATAAAGCCTGCTCCGGGAATTATTGAAAATCTGATTGTCAAAACTGCCGACCAATTAGTTATCAGTTGCCTAGATAGGATACATGAAGGATCTTCTGGGCTACTTAAAACACAATTGTTTATAATGTTGTTCAATGTTCTCATTTATCCCATCATTCATTTCTAAATATCGCCCGATAAATTGAGAAAAATGTCAATGCAACCTTCCATCTACCTTTTCTGTAGAGAATTGTTTTCAATTAGCATAGATATCAAACAGAAAACCCTTGGATTGGCAGTCTCCAATTTTTAACAATACCCTCAGATCAATAATCTATACTGCAGGATATCAACTGTCTAGTTTTCCAGATTGTAACCGAATACTGAATAAAATTTTGTAACAAGAGGACTTGATTAAAGTCTAGAAGATTCTTAGCAGAAAAAAGTGTAACAAAACTGATGAAGTTAGTTATCGGTTAACCTAGGACATGTATATGCAATTTATCTGTTAGTTCTCGAGTTTGTCTGGGTTAACCTGGTCTCTTTAACAGGTCTGACTATATTCTCAAATTCTGCTAAAAGTTTTTTGAACAGGGAAAAGCTTCATTAAAATTTAGAAAGGTTTACAATATATAAATTTATATTTGTAGAGGACAGGAATGAAACCTGTAAGTGCAGAGCATTAGTACCATAAAACATATCCAAGAGACACAAAAAAAACCTCCAGACTTCCACAAAGAAACATCAAAGCCAAGCAAATCGGATCTCTACATTAAATTTATTAGGAAGGGAGAGAGTACGTAAGACTAGATATTTGTGGGCCTCATCATTAATTCACTTACTGCTTGATGTCAGGCTGCCAGTCTGATCAATACTACTGCATAATGACAACCAGACAGGTGAACTGTCAGATAGCAACATCATCATAGCCTCCTTATTGTATGGGGTATACACATTAACAAAATGTGTCATATTATTCATGTGTGCACATCTACAGCCACTAAATTCCTGTCTTCTCAATGAAAGTCACAGACTGAATTGATGCCAGATAGCAACATTAATAGCATCCAGGCAAGTGATCGCTAGATATAAACACAAAACGTGTCATATTGTTCATGTGTACATTCAACATATCACTTCTGAGCAACCACCAAGACAAGTTGCTGTATTGACGATGACAAGAGCAAGAGGCAGGCGATGAAGCATTAGACTACCAACATAACCAACATACCAACCCATGCCTGGTGCATCATTCAAGCATGGAAATTCATACCTTGACAAGCAACCACTAGTTCATGTAGCATACCATCCAAGTTACAAAGCAAAAGCTGTTCCTAAATTACTGACACATGTTACTGCACTTGCTTAGTTGTCTCACTGTCAACAGCTACATCAATCAAAGAACTAACATTTAAATTAGTCATAAATGTTAATTTTTTAAAATTCATTACACTACCAAGAAAAACAAAATCAACATGTGCCAAGAGTTATGCACTTATTGAGATCAGAGGTGTATTTAAGATTGCTTTGAACTATGAGGAATCTCTTAATTCAAATATGAAGGGTCAGTGAACTGTCCCATTGGTCAAACCTACTCCCGAGGTACAGCTGATTGACATACAAAGATTTGTATACCCCATCCGTTTTTTAAAAATTTACTTGCACCTGCTTTGATTGAGGCAGAGCAAGCCTACAATACAACCCTAGAACTGATAAAACCTTTTGGACCATAAATAGCCAGAGGAGCTAATGCTTGTGTGATCAATTCCAGTTGACCTACTTCTATTACAAGGAATAATTTGAGTGAATACACCGGTAGGGAGGCTCTAATCAAATTAGCAGGATTAATACTGATAACCTCTTTAGTCAATATAGCATGGAACACATAACCAGTTGATGAATGGAGAATAGTCTCGGTGTCAATGTCGTACTATGTGCTAAGAGAGAGTGTCTGAATATTGGTATTTCCTGAGCAGAAGCAATGGATAGACTGATATTCAGGTACAACTACTATTGGAATGTCATAAACTTAGCGTATCAGACATGAACTGAACAATTCACTTTTAAATGGGTCATGATGTGCAGATTACTTATTACAAGTAGAATCTAGCAACCTGCCATTTTAAGTATTCATTATTTAAAAAACAAAACATCATATTGTCTATAACATCGTATCACCATGACTAAATAACATTTGGGCCAGGAGAAGCAATAGATGAACATAATTCCATGATTGGTTTATTTTCTAGAATGGGTCATCAACATTTCCAAATGTAGAACTGGTGTTTCATTAAGGCTTTTGTGGTACACTTCAAAGTCTAAAGCAGTGCAAAATGTTGAAAATAATCTGTGTTGCAAATGATCCAAAATGTTGAAAATAGGCTGAATGTTATTAACATCTGATCAAAAAGGAGCATGACAGTGCTTGATGATGAATATTGATTGTATTGTCAGTAAGGGATTACTGAAATCCCTCATGATTTATCTTACAAAATGTTCTCTCCACATATTTCAATTCTTCAGAGGGGATTCCTTTGAATAAGTAACTCCAACTGTTTTATCACAATTATTGAGGTAGACGGTGAGAGTAAGCAACCATGCTCTGTCCTGTTTCTGATCTATAGCAGGAGTTTTACCTTGGCTCGGGAGCTGGTTATTCTTCAATTGCATTTAATGGAAAAGAAAGATTGCCTAGGCTGCCGTCACAGAGATGGTGATACAAGATATCCTTAAACACGACTTTGTAAAGGGATTATGACAACCCAAATATAGCCAGCTATTGGTTTCAAAAGATTTGCTGCCAAATTATTTTTGAAAAGGGTTTTGAAATGTCATGGTGACCTCAAAGGTCAATGTCACAAAATTTTATGATAATTGACTTGTCTGCATCATTCTCCAAGTGTATTACAACAACATTTCATGATAATCCGCTTGTCTGCATCATCCCCAAGTGTATGACAACATTTCATGATAATCCGCTTGTCTGCATCATTCCCTAAGTGTATGACAACAACATTTCATGATAATACGCTTGTCTGCATCATCCCCAAGTGTATGACAACAACATTTCATGATAGTCGACTTGTCTGCATCATTCCCCAAGTGTATGACAACATTTCATGATAATACGCTTGTCTGCATCATTCCCTAAGTGTATGACAACAACATTTCATGATAATACGCTTGTCTGCATCATTCCCCAAGTGTATGACAACATTTCATGATAACCCGCTTGTCTGCATCATCCTCCAAGTGTATGACAAAGAACTTTTCATGATAATTGACTTGTCTGCATCATTCCCCAAGTGTATGACAACATTTCATGATAACCCGCTTGTCTGCATCATCCCCCAAGTGTATGACAAAGAACATTTCATGATAATCGACTTGTCTGCATCATCCCCCAAGGGTATGACAAAGAACATTTCATGATAATCGACTTGTCTGCATCATCCCCCAAGTGTATGACAACATCTCATGATAATACTGGGTAACACAGTTCATGATATGGCACTTACAAATAGTTAACAAATAATTTAAGTGTCAAATGACCTTATGAATAACACAAAGGTCATCAAAGGCTATAAATAAAACAAGGGTCAGACTGAATATCCCCTATTGTAGACTCACATAATATGAAGACAGTTCATGAGGGATCCTATCAGAAAGAAGCAAAATGTAACCTTTTGAGTAGATAATCCTCATATCATGTGCACCTGGCGGAAACTTTAACAGGGGAGTATTTCTTTTCATAATGTTTGAAGGAAGGGATAAACTCATCTGCACTCTTTTCTTCCAGAGAGATGGTTTCATCATTTACAGCTCAAGTCATATTTGACACTTTGCATATACCAATGTACATATATAGATACAACACATATACAACTTGTGAAGCAGCGCAGAGAATCATTGATCCACAGACGAGACCGACTGCTCAAAGAAAATATTTGCTCATGTATGACACGTTGTAAAAACAGCTAGTTACCCAGCTACACAACAAGAAAACAGGGAAAGGAACCTCTTTCTTTCACAAACTGTCATAATGAGGTTTATTCTTGGATGTCAAGTATTAGCAACACTACCGTAGATCCTGGAATAACCACTATAACACTTGTTACTTCCATTCAAATATATAGATATATGACAATCTCTGTAAACAGTGGTGTTTCTTGGGTTATGAAATAATTAAATCCCCTCGATTCCTAGAGACAGTGTCTTCAAAAATCATTGTCAAATCTGCGTTCAAAATTCATCAATGTCTGAGGTGAGGTGAGATGGGATTTAAGGCCGCTTTCAAGAGTATTTCACTTATATCGCGGCTGCTGATATTATTGCAGGGAAAAAGGCTGCAACACCATTGTGGCTATGCATTGCGGTGAAACCTGCGAGCATCCGCTGGAACTAGCGAACCATGGGTGGTACTGCGCTGAAATCAGTGTAGCATTGCACCCAAACCTGACTGCATGTAGAACAGTTCTCTACTGCAGACAAAGTTGCCGAGCTCCTGGCGGGATTCGACCATGAACCTCTTGATAAATAATGTCTATGCAACTTCTCCAAGATTAAGAATTATTATGGTGACAATCTTGTCACAACCACAATAACACTGTAGTTAAGTGTCCTGTCACACAACCACAATAATTTGTAGTTAGCAATGTCGTATCACACAAACACACTGTCAAGGTTTGTGGCTTGATAGTCATTTCATTAAACTTTTAAATCTTGGATTTATTTGAAGTAGCACAAACAATACACCATTAACACTGACACCGACATCAATATCTGAATGATGAGCTCATCTAAACCTGTGTCCCACGGAGTGAATTCATTGGTGCATCATTATTCTGACAACTTTGGAAATATAAACAACATCGCCTTTCAATGAATCATTGAATAAAATGACATCATAATGCTTTAACCTCATTAACTACATGACACTAAAAGCTGATGACACCCAATGACTGAGTGTCAAACTTAATGAGGTCACAAAGCTATGACCTCTGTTAGTTAATGCACAGCTGGGATCAGTCATACACTTTTCAATGTTAACACATTATTAATTATAAATGATAAAGAGTATCTCATAGTGTCTAATATTAAATACATATCAGCACTTGCTAATAAAAATATCCTCTGTATAAGACCTTTAATATAACTGAGTTCATAGGAAACCTTGTTTACATGTATCAAACCACTAATACACAATATACAACCTTTATTCTGAAGATTGACAATACTTTAAATAAATTCATGTTAACGATAACACTTCAAATTGTAAATATCCATTATCCTAACTTAGTATCTTTGTTCAAAAAGAACAATGACTTTAATTTGTAATCAATTTCAATGAATTATTTTCTTTGTATATCTTCATCTAGAATAAATGGCATTCCTCAGCAAAAACTCGAAACTTTTCAAATCAAACATGGTTATTCCCCTGACTAATGATATTCCAAAATAATTGACCTTTAACCCTCTTGTATAAGAAACTAGATATAAGGGTTGGCATCACCTTGACATACTACTGGACCAGTGCTGGTTTAAGAAAAATATTGTCATGCTTGGCCTTTTTGTCTATCAATGCAAATGTAAGGATACATTAGATTCAGGAATAAATATATTATCTCAATGCATATCATCTTGCTACATCAACTATCATCTATCTGCTTTGATCTTCAAATCATTTGAGGTACTGGTAGCTATATACAGACACAAACATGCTGATGTAGCTGATGGAGCGTATTGTCTCACTACATTAACCATGCTACACAGCTTTCTAAAACCCTCACTATGCCACAAAGGGTCAACAATATGGTTACTCGTGAATTTAATTAACTTCATTAAGTGCTAACAAATTAATTAGCCGTTACATGTCCGCCCCTCATCAAGCATGAACTAAATGAACCATTTTCTGACAAACAAGATTGGCAGGTTATTGATATTCTTACATTGATTATTGATTATTTGACACCCAACTTTGATTTTCATAATTTGTATCATTGCATCCTTATTACTTGATCAAAAGTGATTTCTCTGGAGTGGACTATTAAATAAAATAAACTTGATAAAAACTATCTTGACAACAATTTACAGCAATCTTACTTCAAATTCTACAACCTTTTAAGAAAAAGTTTGTTTTTATCAAGTGCATGAGGGTTTCATTTGTTGGAGTTCTCCACACTAAACTTTTGAGCAAGCATAAAATGTATGTCAAAACATACAAAAATCAAACAAGCTACAATTTACAACATTTTTCAACATTAAAAATGTAATAATCTGTCATCTACATAATTTCTAATTCACAAACACAGATGGGTAACTCACTGGGGTTGCATACAAGCAGTCAGCTGATGGCAGCCATGTGCCGGTGTGTGTATCCGTGGAGAGCAAGTATCCTACAGGCACACACAGTAACACAGACATCGAGCTGAGTGACCTGTGGTCAGAGAAGGTGGTCTGGACATGCACCAGCTGACCAGTGTAGAGTTCTCTCCCCTTGTAGTCAAGGCCACCCCCTTCTCTCCCCTAACCCCTGCTGTTGGTTACCTATTGTGCTGAAAGCAGTCCTTCCACAGGCTTATAGTTGGTGTAATCTCATTATAGGGAGGTATTACCTAATACTTCGGGGAAAGTAACACACAGCTACACTCGGGGGATCAATCACTGCTACTCGCTATCAAGCAATCCACTGCTTCAGTAAACTTGGGCTACATATAACATTACACCAGGAGCTCCTTGTAATTCCCATTATTAAGAAATGGTGCAAATGGAGAATGTATTTCATATTTCACAAACACATTGTGTCAAACTTTCTAATATTAGGGCCCAACAGTTAGGTTGACTTTAGCCACATTTGACATTTCAGAACAAATGTGTAGACTTGAAACATGATTTAATTCTACACTGAAATGTTGATATTCTCCAAATTTCAATTCTTTAGAGAATTGATACTGATTAACTTTCTATTTCAGGTATCTGTTTTTGTTACATTACTTGTGGCATTGAGGAAAACCAATATTAAGGAAAAGTTCAAAGAAACAAGAATTATTCTTACCCATCAATGGGTGAACAATAGGCACAAGGTTTATTGAAGATAACATGCTGTTGTATGGGAGACATCAATAAATGTTCATGTGTATAGATACCGAATGACACCTTTGACAATGACAATCCCCAGTATAACCTACTACAATGAGCCAATTTTAGGGCTTTTAAGAGATTTTTGAAATTTGAATAGGCCATTCCCAATGAAGCAATAGTTTAACTTCTAATTTCAATGGACCATTCCATTCCCCCTAATTTTCCCCATTGTTAGTGTTGTGAAAACATAATCCGGTTGTAGAAAAATACTCAAGAGTAAAATAAATATTACTGACAAAAGTCTTCAATAAGAGCACTACGTAACAACCATCATTATTGGGAACTGTACTGTATGAGAGGAATATCTGATTAATTAAGCTGCCACCTTCCTTAGTCCCGTCCCATTCCTTGCAGGCATGTGACTGCAGGTTTAGAATTTTAAGTATCTTAGCACTTTGTACAAATGATAATAACAATTTTTCACAACTAATTTTTTTTTTTTTATATCAGTTACCTAACTGTTCTTAATTCTTTCTTGGATAAACATTATTCACATTAATACTCATTTTCAAATACATAAATACATAGGGTCTTCCGAGGGTTTCACAGAAAGAATTTTGAAGGTCTACATGTAATAACATTGGGTAACAGTGTTGCACATTCTGAATTCAGTAAAAATCACCTACCCATGTAACCAATTTTGAAAAATTCAGACACCTTCAAACTAATGTTTGCATAAAATGAAATGAAATCCTTAAACTGAAGGAAAAACATGTTTTACAGTGTTTTACAGTAGGAAAAGGATATCGGACAACGACTTGTCCAAAGAAGAATCATAATCAACCATAATAAGGAAACAAATGAAGACCTAGAACTTAACCAGACCCTAAATTACACAACCAGACTACATACTGAGAAATATAATTAACAGAACAAAGCTCCAGATGAACATTACATTTGGTTTGACAAATGAATTAACATATTCAATACATGTCAAGGTAGTTAATATTGACTAATTGAGACAGGAGTAACTTCATAAAACCTCGGGAACCATTTTGTTTCAATTGCTCACTAAACAATTGTGCAAAGCCGTCGCACGTTTCTCAACTTTGTAACAACAGATGTATAATCACTTCATTGTTTTGTTTTGTTAAAATATAAACCCCAAGTAAAGAACTTCCTGAATGTCAGTGCTACAAAGATACAGGAATTTAGTTCAAGCCAACTTGATGGGAGACATGATTCATACATTATTAACTGCCAGACATAAGTTGGACAAAATGACAGCTAAATGGGAAACCAGAGAGTGACTGAGATGGGGTTTAAGGTGTATTCAACAATATTTCAGTCACGTGGATGAAAATATCTCAGTAGAGTGGACAGATCAGGAAGAAATGGGATCGAAAAGATGAGGGAAAAGACTGAAGAAAGGCATAGTGAGAGACAGCAGGTTTCAGAGCAACTCAATTTGGTCTGGCTTCCATTTGTCGACCTGTAATTTATCATAAATAAATCATCTATCTTACAGCCATCTCATTAATCTATACCACTGCATACAAAAAGAGCTGAATACCCGGCTTCTCACTATTTCAATTCAAAACTTTTTTACATGAAAATGTCAACTTGAATACGATCTAAAACCAATGTTTAATTTTATGAATGTTAAATTTTCAAAGTAACAAGGAACAAAATTAGTTTGTCCATTTGTGGTGATGCATACAGGCTACAGCATATCTGATGTGTAACATATTACATTCCACGACACTGAGTATTGAGATGCACAAGAATAACTCGCTATACTGAATACATGTCTGTCTACATGTACACAGACTACTGCAAAAACATGTTTGAATGTTATGGTAGAAATGACTGTCACTGTTTGACGTTTTCTGGTTGTATATGTTCAGTCTAGCGATGGAGGGATGGTATGAATTTGATGGACTCTAAGGAGCCAATCACATAATTGTGTTGAAATTTAATAATTAAGCAGTTCTGTTAGTCCTCTTACCCATCGAGAGTACAAACGATGGTAGGATATATAAATCCTATGACTGTAAAGAACATGACGCTATGGTTTAAGATATGATCATTTATATCTTGCTACCTTCAATGTGTGAGCAGTTGAGCAATGCAATTGTCAGGACAGGTACTTTCATAAGGCTAATTTTGACAACTGAGTAGGTTGAGGTGACCTTTTGGTGACATGATATACACTGACAATTCAAAATAGTGTATCAGAAATCAGTCCTAATCAACCAAGGGGTCTCAACTGACAGCAGTTTCTCCCTTTTGACACCTTATCAAATGACAACAGTATCAAGAAGCACATTTATACTTAAGTTTAATAAGAAATCAATAACAAAATTTTAACAGTGACAGGCTGTATAGGAAATGTAATAACCAAATGAAGATACAAATTATTTCACTACAAAAATTCTTATCATAATTTCCATTAACAATCTACAATACATAAATGCAAATCTTAGGAAATTACCTCTATTATTCAATAAAATCCACTTGTGTTTTGGACACACTTTCACAGTGATCAAGTAATTAGATGAAAAAAGTCAATATGTTATATGAATTTACAAATATCTGGATCACTTAGTCAGTTTGACTTTATTTCATAGTATACTAAGCAAAGCATTTTATGGAAATAACAGGAAAATCAGCCTGATTACATTTAGAGGAAGTGATTTGCATATGCTGATGCAGAATTTTCGACGATATCACCGATTCTGTTTTATCGATGAGACAACTAAATGCGAAAATACATGTCCGATTATACTAGGATCATAAAAATGCACGTTATATACCTAAGATAATCGTTGTGTTGCAGGATAATACCGAATCTTGAATGAACGAGTACTGAGCACTGGAGGCCGCCATATTGGATTCTATATAAAGCATGGTAGCCATTTAGGGTGTCACTGGGACGTTCTAAATGAACGTGAAAAGCAAGTTTCCTATCACTAATAGTACCATAAGCATTGATGAAAACCGACAAATATGATCTATTGCATCTGATAAATATATAATAAGTACTTAAAAAGTTGCCGATATGACGAATATTGCGGTGCTTTTTCTGCATTTGCTCACATACTGATGAGACTCCGCCTGCCTGCATGTTAGGACCTTATAATAGAACTCTAGCATGTGTAGATAGATGACAGTGGAATTTCGTGGTTTTATAAGCTTGGATCGTCATGATATTGTAATGTTATGTGTAATTTGTGTAATTATTAACAGGGTATCGCCAATTTTTTTATCGCACACGTGACTATGGCGATACAACCGCATAAGACATGGCGTCCAGACTCAACACGCTTCCAAGCATATTTCACTCACCTTCTTAAGTGACCTTCCCTGGGATAAATAAAGATATTGTCCAGCAAATGAAGGGATGGGATGTTACCCTGACCTACCAATACCGAAATTTCGTTAGCTAACTATATCTAAAGTGGCGAAACGGTACAAAATAGGTAGCTAGAGCCAGCTTGATCAGCCACTGAGTGATGTGTAGACTCAGTCACATGGCCTCTGAGATCCAACATGGCAACCGAGATTATCCTTAATCAGTAAATTGTGACCTGCACTTATAAACTCTTAAACGTGCTCTTATAAATTCAATAGGAATAGCATGGGCATAATAAAAGTACTTAATTTATTGAATATCATTTAAAGCTTCCATAACAAAATTATTACACAGATCGGATGGATTCGTTTTGTTGGCGCGCGTGATGCGGTTCTCCAAGGCGAATCACTTACAGGACGAAAGTGCTCCGCGAAAATAGAATGTGAGAAACTGAAGTTATCTCCTTCTGAAGGAGATAAAGATTCCATTGACGTATATCGTACGTCAATTAATCCAATCACACATTTTAAACCAAAAATTATATTGTCAACCTATGCGAAACAATAGATAATGTGTTATCGGAGAAAGGCGCATTGAGTCTATCCTTTTATGGTTTTGGCTTTTCGTTATTGAGCTCAATTTCTGTAAAAGACATATAACCCACTGTTGTATTTTCTTGTATTCGATATTACTTTATTCATGATCATTGTGGGGCCCTTTCAAGATCCATTTACATTGATAAAATTAAGTACTGAAGTCTTGCTCAGATGCCGAACCGACCCGCGCCAAACACGACGCTTAGAAATTGACCTTTCAAGGTCGGGTCATGTTGGGTCACATATCTCACAGGGGGCGGGTCCAATGATAAAACGTAACGTAGACAAAGTGATGCAACAGTTTGTCCACGATTTTCTTACTAATAACTTTTAAAAGGAGGTGGTTTTGGAATACATATAATTGCATAGTAATATAGAATTACGCAAAACATTCTTATTCAATAAGATTTTTTTAAACTTCATGAAAAGTTGCCGTGATTTCCTTTTAATCAGAATACATCCTTAGAAAAATGAACGTATATTCTCAATTTAATATATTGTTTTTTTTGGCAAGAAAACACTTAGTAACAGTGAGATAAAAGCAACTCTTGAAACTAAGCACGTGTCTGAAGCACGAGTGACCTTTCAAAGAGCTTTCTGTCTGACTAGGTGGGCTTACACATCTAAGATTTTTTTCGTTCGCCAGACATTTACAAAATATACGTATAGATGTTGACATGCGATATCATATGCAGTCTGTTTAAAAGGAACAACAATTAAAAACAAGATAATATATACCAAGAATTTAAGATATCCTTTTATTAAGTTGTTATTCAATCAGTCAAATGATAAAAGGCAAAACATTGATGTTGTGCTCCGTCGAATATAGTCTTCATATTTTTTAAGAATACATTCAAGCTTGAATATCCCTTATAACTTAGAAATAATCGTGCTTTTTTTTGCCGAGAGCAAACAAATTTGAAAGGTTATTACAATTTTTTTTACCAATATCACTAAAATTTTAATCATCCACTTATGATGAGTATATTTATGTATTCAAGCCGTTTCAAATGGGTTATGGGAGGAATTAAGACGTCGGGTGGGCAGGCTCCACGAGCCACCCCGTGATTTTCATAACATATTTACCTTTGATATGAACCTAAATGTCATATGTGGTGATATCAAAACAAAACATTAACTTTTCATGTTCGAGTCAAAAGACATATATTATATGACAAATACTGGTTTTCCATTAAAATATCAAAAATCCTTATAAAAGCTCAGAGGTGTACATATCTTGTCTAATATACATGTATACTAGTTGTATAACCTAACAAATTCCTAACTGTCCTCCTGGCTGTTTTAGATAAGTCTCTAAATTACGTTTGACTATTTGACGCGCGCTACTGTCCGGTTTTCGATCATAATTGCGACGTTCTACGTTCATATTGTCACTGTAAAAAAACAAGCTTTAAAATGTCTGGTTTTGGTAACAGTCGCTACTTCGCGATCAAATGACACAATTGATTAAGTGTGGCATATATGACTCTAACAACACACGGAGTGGCTCTCTAATATCTAACATTGGTTTCCCCTTTTCAGTTACAGAATTAACAATAATAAATAAAAGGACTATGTTGAAATAAACAATAATTTCTCTTCCCGTTGAAGTTACTAAAGACATATCTCCCGTCACAGATGGGCCATGGTAAACGCTACAATTGTGACAGACGTCATTCTAGCTCAGTCCATTGGACTGCAGACTTCTAACAGCCAAATTAAATTCTTTTATATATCCACACATGATGCGAGGTCAAACTAACCCGGTGACATTGCGTTTGAATAAAACGTCGAAGTATCATGAAAAAAGTTGTCATCCATATATTTTTCTTCATAATGATAAGTAACACATTTGACCAGTTAGATATTCAACAAACGATAAATCCTGCTACACTACAAGGCGAGATTGTATAACCCTGACGTCATTGCTAGATCTTTCCCGCACGTGAATGAAACGTTATCATGGGAAGTGCAACTAAATAGACAAATTTAAAGATTTATTTATAAACAATTTCTCAAAATATCGGAAAGGAGGAACGTCTAAACCACTGACAGAAGCACTGCAATCACCGAATTCAGAGAAAACGAACTGCGGCAAGGCAGAAATGGGAGCTTCTCATTAGACTAGTGCGGGTTTCGCCTTGCAAATAGATGTCAACATTCATTTTAACTTAAAAATGCTGATTATACTTTTTAAATCATTGTTGAAAGGGTTGTTTAACTGTAGATATAAAATAACACTTCTGTTTCACAGACTCTTAAAGTCACTAGTGCACACACAGGTTTCGTGAACATAAATAATGCACAGATAATGCATATCTCTCGATATTGCTAACGATCCACACTCAGGTATTCTACCATAGATGTAATCTGGGGGAAATGCACGTATTTATGCTATAAAAATGATTTTAAAAGACCCAAATATTTAATGCAACGTTGCATTCAGTAAGCATATTAGCAATATTAAAATTTTGCAGACAGCATGAAAGCAAAAACGACAGCAGCTATTATTGATACAACAGCTATGCTTATACTGTGTCTACGGAACGGTGAATTTAAAGATATGTCTTAGATATTTCCTACTCTGTGCCCAGATAAGAGATAAAGGTATATCCAAAAGCTGAAAACATTCCTAGTTCAGTCGTTTAAAAAAAATCTGTAGTAACGAATTGTGCACAACCTTCACAAAGGATTTTTGACATCCCTACCTGACTTCGGTCGAGTTAGCTTTTCTTTCTTGCATACAAGTTAATAAGAAGTACTTTATTGCATCATCAGTAAGTTATAGAGAGTCCATTTGTTCTCAGATGTTCAAGGCTAGAAAAGTTACTTTGGTCGCGAAATGCATGCACAAGTGCCTTTAATGTGTTCTCATGTGAGGCGTCAACATGTGTAACTTAGACGTTAGTCATTGAAGGGATTACCTCCCTTGACGCTAGAGATTCTTAAGGGTACATAAATAGTCGATGACGATTTAATCAAAGATGAGTCCAATTTATAAACTGTTTTCGTTTAACGAAGTTAAGACATATTTCACATTCTTTGTGATAAAGGAGTTATTTTATCGATCGTATCAAATTGCAATGAGAACCACAAACGTTATGTACAACGCCTTAAGGCTGTTTATTGTTCTATTACCTCGAAGGAATACATCTGAAAAATCTCGATATATGTATATACACGATCGCAATCAGATCATTATCAATAATTCAAGCTCGCCACATCTACAATTTTTAGAGTCTAACTTTGAAAATATAAGTCTTAACAGTGAGCTGCGTCAGTCTGTCGGCATTTGTACAGGATATTACGTAGAAATTTATTTTAATGATTTTATCAATTACATGCGATTATCAAACCAAAACTTTCCAATTACAGAACGTTCGGACCGTTATTTTAAAGGCACAAAATCATACCAAAATCAACGATCGTAAATCCATTAGTTTATAGAATTTCAAGAATAATACTAACCGTTTTTCTCGGCCTTTCGTATTTCATGGTGAACTCTATAGAGATAGGCTGTTGTATTGAATTCACATACCACTGTCCACATGACATGCAAAGCTCGTGCATTTCGAGACTGCACATTCTTCTTTGATATTGCCGCCAGGTGGAAAACCAGCCCTCGTTTTCAATAACAAATCATAATCCGTTTCATCATTTATGATATAAACAACTCAGATTTTATATGGAATTAATTGAGATGCTTTATTGCCGTTTTGAGATACTTATTGTGCTAAAAATATTACGTCTGTATCTCTCAGCTAATAATCTTTTTAAATGCGAGAACGTATGAACGATAACTCTTCTTAGCTGTTGTCAAATCGATGTTTCATTTTGTAAAAGTCATACTGCTATCTTAAAGAAATTGGATCTGTTGTCTTTATTTCCCCTTATCTATCATTATATTTGATTAGCTTCTTTAAAATATTAATTAAGGTACATGAAAAAAAAATACAACAAAAATGTTACAGTTCTGTTCACGTTCTTCTGTTATGGCATGTGTTCAATCAAATATTAATAAACCATTGGGGATTTAATTCTTGCAGAATATTTGGAATAATATTGCCAAAAAAATTAATTGAAAATTTTTACATTCAGAGTATAGATACAAACAAGACATAGAAAATGAAAGTGTAAAATAGCTTGTAGCGTATTTGTATCTAACCATCGCCGGTTGAAATCGATATGTCTACGAACAAAACTCAATCAGATTTAAGTAACGATTTTAAATGTGTAGAACTAGTATTATATGACATAGAAAGTAAACATGTTTAAGGATAGAATATATACATTCCAAGATGGCATTTCTATGTCACTGGAAATCATTTATATCTGAGTTCTTTCTTCACATTGAATAAGTAAATTCAATGTTAAGCTTGAATATTAACGTGGTTTCATTTTAATATTTTTCTAATACTAATATAAAACTGCAAGAAAGTAATGCAAGACATTTATCTTCTCTATTTCTTCCTATGTTATGCGATGTTAAAAGTTATATAAGGGTTCTTCTATCAAAACGGAATGGAAGCAAAGGTCTCCCAGACAGCCCAGCGTCTTGTTGAGGAAAAGAGGGGACGTTTCGAGGCAACAATTTGCGCTCATTCGGATTACATGAAAGAGTGACTTAATATCTTGTTTAAATGGCTTCAGTAATTAGTGAGTAAATGTGGACCTTGAGATTTACTTATCAAACATTGTTCTTGCACCAATATTTTTCGATTTCTGGATTGTGCTGTTTGACAAGGGTTTTGCTGGCTGTTTTTATAATGATAAACTTAATAATTACTGAAAGGTTTGTTGGTTTTAGTATTTTCAGACAATGTTTAACCTGAAATAAGCACTTTAATATGAATCAGATCTTTATCAATCGAATGTTGTTGGGTTTTTTTTATCACGACGGTCATTAAAAAATCAGATGTTGCAATACTTTTTCCATGTGTATAAATACTGAAGCACAAACAGATGAAACAGATGAACAGATGTTGCACGAGTAATTATATCAGTCTATAAATCCTGCTGTTGTGTTTGTTAATGATGGTCAAATATAGTGGATATTTAATTTAATGTATATGAACTGCTATGTTTATGACACGGGTGACTAAATATTAGTATTTCACGGGCGAGAGCAAGGGATATATTTATAATTAGACTAAGGACCAAATAAAGTGGATATATAATTCATTGTACATGAAATACTATGTTTACTACACGAGTGACTAAATATCAGTATTTCCCGAGCGACAGCGATGGATATATTGATGTTTAGGAACGAGAGTCGTAAACATAGTATGCCATGTGCACAAATATAATATTGTTTTGTGTTGTTTTTTTTTATACCAAAGTTTGGAAATCAAAGAATATAATCAAAATCAACATCTAAACATGAGTGAATGTTTGGAATGTCACGTCATAGTATCGGTTTTGACGTGACATCACAATGAAGAAATGATATTTTAGGACAGGGCATCGTATGTATATTATGAACTCCGAAATGATTGCCCTCGTATGTAACTATTTCTTTAAAAATTCAACGATTTTGCATTTTACATAAACCATTCACAAACGTGTATCATCGCCCGGGGAAAATAACCTTTATCAGACGTTGTCAAGGGAAAATAACCTGTATCAGACGTTGTCCAGGGAAAATAACCTTTATCAACCTGTCGTTAAGGTAAAAAAAACCAAAAACTGTAACAACCGGCGTCAAGGTGAAAGACCTTTATAGCCATACTTAGCCAAGGAAAAACCGTATAAGCCCGTCGTCGAGGTAAACAAAAATGAAAAAATGAAGGTAAAAAAGGTTCAATAGTCCTTCAAGGTAAAAAAACACCAAAATCTTGTTAAAACCCGTCGTCAAGGGAAACAACCTGTAACAATCGGTCGTCGAGGTAATAAACCTGTTACAACCAGTCGTCATTCAGGTAAAGAAATACCCTGTATCACCCATCGTCAAGCTACAAAAACTATAATAGCCCGTCGTCAAAGCATAAAACTCGGCAATAGCCTGTTGTCAAAGTAAAAACAAGCTGTAACCATCAGTCGTCAAAAACACTCGACAACAGCCGCCATGTGCAAGAAGATAAAAACGAAAATAAAAACATAAGTAACAGCGCGTCGTCAAGTTAGATTAAAAACTGTAACAACGCGTCATCTTGATAAAAAAAAAAACACACACAACTTTTAACAGCCCTTCGTAAAATACACAACACCCTGAAACAGTATGCATGTGAACCGGCATGTATCGCAATGATACGATTTAACGAAAAAATTTTCAATCAAGTTATATCGTATCTTATGTAATATGTGTCACCTGGCTGGAAAGTTCAAGGTCTGTTATTCGCAACGGCTGTTTTTACATGTTAGGTAAGCTTTAAAAAATGCAATTGGAAAAGGCGAATATACGTGTTTTGAATCAATAGATGGGTTTGAACGTAAGCTAATCAGAGGCAAAGCTTCTTAAAGGAAATACGGTAAATAAGATCTACTGAAAGCTTCGCTGACAACAGCTGTCTGATCATAGCACCTGGTGTGTACCGGTTTAGTCAATCAGTAGATCGGCACGTGGCTCTTTTACGAAGCTCTAGAATTTACCTTAAATAATTTTTCTTCACTGACTTCATTAAAACTTGAGAACAAAGCTACGAAATGCATACAAAAATGAAAGGACGTAGTTTCCATAACACCTTTTAGGAAAAAATTAAACATCAGCAAATCTATGCAACAAAGAAATGTTGCTTTTTTTATCAAATAAAAAAATGAGTACTGAAAATGTGGTTCGGATCAATTAAATACACAAACATATGTCGTATTTCAAAGGACGTGCAAGTGTAGAGACAATCAAATTACCAGACAAGGTCAAACGTTTGTTCTTATCAATCGGCTCGTTAATTCCTACTATATACCTACTTATTGCCTATATACAATTGCCACACGCTCGCCGCATAACACAGCAGCTGTTTATACGACAGCTTGTGATTCCAGATATAATATTATGTCCTTCGTGATTATCGCTATCGATGAGATTTCATTCAAAATTCCCTAATAGAAATATAAATTTCAATGTTGGAAAGGTTTAATTATTGCCACAAGGGGATGTTCGATATTGATTCAAAATTTTGCAAGTGAAGTTATGTGTATCCTCAGCTGAAACTTAAGGTAGAACTGATGTGGAATTTTGTTTATGACAAATTTATTTTTTGCGAAATGTTTACACTGGTTCTTTGATTAATATGAACATATTGTAGAAATGTACGAGAACATTTGGTCACACTGGGAACTTAGATAAGATTGTGACATTACTGCAGAAGATCAAAACCACTGCCCTCTTCAACATACCGCGATCTCTTTCATAATAGCCCCGCGATTTTGTATATTACAATTACCGATATCACCCGGCTATTAAACAAGGATTCATTACCCATAAGGTTATTCATAAGCAGTGACATATTTTCAAAATGAGCACATGTGCACATATCACTTTTGCCTAGCAATGATTATCTAAGCGCGAGTTCCCGAATTTCGTCGCCTGTGACGTCATAAAACCTTTGTTCTTGACGTCACTGTGGCGGGCCATCGCAAGGGAAGTAGTCTGTTTTCTGAATAGTGCCTTGCGTTTTAAATGGAATAGAATCGGTAATAAAGAAATTATTATCCTCGGAAGGGTGTCATGACTTTTACGAATCTCGTGCGAATTTGTGTATAACCCTCGCTCTCGCTCGTGTAATTAAAAAATTCACACCTGTTTCGTAAAAGTCATATGACACACTTCCTCGGGTAATAATCTCTATTTATTACCTACGAGGGCAACCATATCGGAGTTCAAATTTTTCACACAATGCCCTTGGGCAAAATATCACTTTTTCATTGAGACGTCACTTCAAAAACAATGCTTTGACGTCACAGTCCGCCTTAGACGTTGTGTTCCAAATGCGCCTACGCCTACGCTTGGATGTTGATTTTGATTAGTTTCTTTTATTTCGCGACTTAGGTTATAAACAGAATATCATATTCGTATCTATGACATGCTATGTTAACGACACTGGTGCCTTAATATCAGTATATCCCTCGCTCTCGCTCAGGAAATACCAATATTGAGCACTCGTGTCGTAAACATTATGTTATAGACACTCATATAATATCCTCTATTTATGGTTTTATCCATCACAAAACTTAACGTTTCACATCTCGTGCGCGCAATAACGGAAAACATGACGTATAGAGACTTTAGAAAGGAATTTGTCTAGCATCAATTAACGACGCCTACAATCATTTTTAGAAGTTTAGGTTTGATGTACAAAAACAGTCTAAAATGCTTTATGTTTCGGTGGTAAGAGTCTAACACGAACCAGTTCATTACCAACACTGAAAGAGAAATCAAGCAACTGCTGAAAAACAGCAATAGGTCTGATATAAATTTATCTTTGTAAAATGATTTTAAATCACGTAAGATTGGGTCTTGAAATAAGAGCCCGAAGAAAATAGTATGGATGAAGGAACATTAAAAAATATTTCAGACAAAAGTTTAGGCTACAAGAAGAGTTGTGTCCCTTTGTATTTGACCCACCATTTGCTCTCAACACCAGGGCGTTTGTTCAAACAATGGTGCTTAGATACGTAACAAACAGAACTAATTGTCAGGGGTCTTGAGAAGACACGCCCTTCAGCCTTATCAGGCTATCCTCAAGTTTCAGCTCTGTAACACCATACGTCGTAAACTTCAATAGACTGAAGTCATCAATCGTGACAGACGATAAAGATATTTCAAATAAAAGGCCTCTTAAATCGATGCTTAACTCGAGAGTCTATTATACGCTGTAGAGAGACATCGCATTCTGTTGCCGCCGAGTTATATGTAAATACGATTTATAATTTCATGAAATTGTTTCTTCAATGTGTTTTCTATACCGTTTGAAACCTACTGAGAGTTATCGATACAGGGAAAATGGATATTTAAAAAAATGGAATACATGTATATGTTTGTGTCTCAAGGAATAAATAGATCATTTTTCACAATTTCTTTATCAACTCATTTCTGAGTATTTTATCTAAAACACTACCCCACTTTCTGAATCTTCCATGAACACCAGGTTAAATTAAGTTCCGTATTATGTTTTAAACTGCCTAAGCATTGACTTCCGTTATTCAGACCTTAAATTTTAGTTAAAGTTAAAGGCAACAAAATTTTAAGTCATGCATGTGTCTGATAATTGTATAATGTAGTCAATCTTGCAGCCAAATCCAATGAATGCGTGAACATTTCTACTGCGGTTCATTCCGCAGTCAAAGGGAAGTAACTCTTAAACACCTGTCAGTTTATCTCCCTTATATAATTTCAATGATGACAGAAATTAAGATTTAAAAACCCTTCACACTTACTCTTTTTGTCACCCAAAAAATTAGATTCAAGTTTTACCATTTAAAATTTTCATGGCTGGTCTTATGTTAGAACATTTGGTATTTTTTTACAGGAGGCGATATAACATCTGACTTAGTAAACTACATGCATATGAGTATCAACCTTCAGTTATAGGTGTAAAAAAACCCAAAAAAACGGAAATAATTTCAGAAAATTAAATCAAATTGTGGGTTCAGTCAAATAATTTCTCTTATTCTCCCTATGATGTCACAACAGAAATCTCCCATTCTTATTTTGTTAGATTAAACTGAACTACTCAGCATATAAACTCGAACTCCCTGGGCCGAGATTTTCAAAGCTCTCTTAGTGCTAAGATAGTTGAAAGCCAATGTTAATGTATGGTACTTACGACTATCTTAGTGCTTCGAGAGCTTCGAAAATCTAGGTCCAGGTCTGTTAGGATATGCTGTCACCTCAGATAGGATTTTTCTGTGGTTGAAACAGGATTTTATTTTTGGAACTTGTACATTAACATTTTTGGACACATTTTAGTTGTTCGTTCATTGATGTCTTACATTCAACTGATAACAAGTAAGAAAAAAGAAAGGTAGGTTAATATAAAAATGTTTATTACCGATGACACAGGAATATGAAAGTGATCTACTAAAAAGGCAAATTGTTGACTGGCATAGGGCTTTTGATGTTGGAGGTTAGCAGCCAAATCAGCTCACACAGGGACATTGTGACATAATTTGTTTCCAGCGGTCCTGATGATGAAAGTTCGTCCTCTCAGCTGTCCTGGAATCACTAGTGTCCACTGAGGATGAATTCATTGTCCATAAAGTTGGTCTTGATCGCACTGCTGCCTTAGACAGCCTTGCCCATGGGAAGATATTGCAGATAGAGAACAGAAATTATCAACTAGGAGTAAATACACAGTTATCTAAAACACAGAGTTAATACTAGCATCACAATGTAGGTTAAAACAAATGAGTTCACAATGGGAGCAGAATGGACGACATCGGGGCGGGGCCTAGAAACCGTGCACCTGCAATGGGAAAAATAATTTTATTGAGAAAGTGTTCCATCACTGACGTTTTTGAAATTTGACTAGTGCTAGAGGATTGTTTGCAAAGCTGTATGTATGACTTGATACTACGTTTATACTTTATTCAATTGCAATTAAAGCCTTTTCTGGAATTAGCTTGGCAATCATTGCCAATGTAACATTGTATCTACAATAATGAATTATGACAATGTCAAACTATTTTGTATAGAAGTGTTACGATACTTCATGATACAGGAGTCACCATACAATGTTTTTCATGAATTTATGATAAAAAGAGACTTTTTCCATCCACCTGATTTTTAGGCAAAATAAACAATTTCAAAGTCAATAATATGTATCACCACATTCACATTGTCAAATTTAGTATCAGCATTCTCAATACAACGATATATTGCCACAGCTCTAATTTTTAAATGTGTTACGAAAGATTGCAACTCTTTACCCCAAACAATAATAAATCCATTCTTAACTCTCAAACCATTAAAACTTTGTAAAATTTTCACTAATTTTAATGTCACATGACGCCAAGTGAATTTTAAGCCATGATGAGAATCTCAAGTCATCTCATGATACGCATTGCTTGAATGGTCACAACTCTGACAGGATGAAATGGTGCTCACCTTGACCTGGTCCTGACTGGCCAGCCCCCACTTGCAGAGGAGTCCCTTGATGTTCTCGCGCTGGTCCCCCTGCAGCTGGACCACCTCCCCGTACTCTGGGTGCTCCACTACAGTGCCATTGCACGCAAACTCCTGACAGGGTACAAGACAAATGCATGTTACATTGGACATTATACAGTCAAGTGAACATGGATTCATATGAGACTAAATATCTTGTACATTTCAAATGCAAAAAGGTTTTTAAATTTTCAGTCAACAAGTCATTGACTTCCAGAATATTTTTTCCAGGATAAAAAGACCTCAGTGTTGGTGTTCTGTTGACATTACAAGAGACAAGTCCAAATCAAGGTATTATCTACTCACTGACCACAGAACTACAAAATTTAATAAACTTTATAAAATAAATAAATAAAATTTTTGAAAATATACAAATCTTCAAGATCTACTAACTGTAGCATTGAAAGTGGCCACAAAATTCATTGCTATACTCCGAAGAACTAAAGTATAATTCTCTCCAATATAAAATGAATTGAAATAGTTTTTGCTAATGGTTCCATGTATATAACACTAGATGCTGAATAAACACTCACCTTCTTGCAAGCTTTAACAATTTTCTTGAAGTCGTACTGCGGATTAATGCCCTGTACAGTTGTGAGAGTCTTGCGACCGTTACGTTGTTGTATTCGGATATGGATCAGGGCATCCTTCGCCTGGTTCCCAAATTTAGCATCATCAAAATCTTGTGTCAAAGGAGCTGGAAGCAAAATTAATTCAAACTTGAATTGAAATGGTAGTCAACAAATTTCCTGAGAATTCTTGATGGCAGAAAAATGATAAAGAACTGATTTCAGACAAACCTATCTTTAACCATAAGCCAAACTCTTAAAATTGTCATTCAAAGTTAAGATTTCACTATGAATAATGAATAGAAGGAGTATTGCAAGAAATTGGCCTAATTATAACATTAACTATATCAAATTCATTAATGACAGTTGCAATGACACTACTGGACTAATGTAAGTGACATTATTGATTAATGAATGTGATAGATAGTATTAGAATAAGTTTCATTTGACATTCTTGAACTGTATCTCCATTGCATCTAAATTTTTTATGAAAAAACTTGAACATACTATTACAAATGTGGCTTTTTGGTGGTTATCAGCATTTTGAATGGGCCAATGGTAAAATGTATCATTTTAATGGGCCATTTTTCATCCAATGTGCAAAATTGCTATTCCATAAAGCCTTAAAAACAATTCAGACAACTTTGTAGTGTATAAGGAACCATGGAACATGAGAAAGCTACCGGAGAGTGGACTGCCCTGTAAATCACCATAGTGCGTTATTGTGTAGCTCCGCTTGAACAATATTTCAGCCACTAGAAACATGTAAATCTTACAAAAGAAGTAAAGTATTTTTAAATGGCTCTGGGCGAAGTGTCATGGTCTTTAACATTATAATGTCAACTAGAATAGCTTCATGGACAGTTGAATCATAAGGGTGTCACAATACACATAGGTATCAATAGATTTTTACTGCCAATACAATACCCGATACGTGTCTAAGTGTAGCAATTCATTAACAGGAACTGTTTCAATCAATTTAAACTCCTCTTGGTATGTTTTGGACTTATCTTCTTGATGTAGACATGTGACAACATATCATTCAACTTATCTTAATTCAAAATTGTTTATTTATTTTAAACAAAAGTTTTTTTCAGAAATGCACCTTAACATAATTAAAAGTAACTTGATTACAGTTTGACAGTCTTCCACACTTTGAATAAAAAATATGTATCACAATACTTACTCTATTGTCACTCTTATACGAGATGGCATTCGTGACAACCTTACTTGATTTCATGATATCACTATTTCAAATTCATGAGAGAAGTGAGATTGATATTGATCTGCATTAGAGAATGGCAAGTATAAAAGTGTTTTAAGTAATGACCTGTAACATTTGTAGCAGCTTTCCAATGATTTTGAACAACCTGGATAATTCAAGGTAAACAGTCAGATAACTCTACCCAATACCCCAAGACCCTAGCTGTCTAAACTGGGACATCCAGCGAACGAATCAAATTGCTTCTTACAAGACACCGCTTCATCAAAAACAATTAAAGGCGTCTGAAGATATGGACTTAGTTATTATTTTAGCATAGAAAAGTTGACTACTGTCAGACTTTTTCTTAGAAATCATCTCGGCTATAATGTTGCATGCTATATAATTACATTTCATCAAATAGGCCTAGTTAATCAGTTATCTGATGACACTTGTTTAAATATCTTATGTGCATCTTGTGATTCCGATTTCTCATCGAGGGCCAAGTTAAAATATATTCCTGCAACAGCTAAGTAACAAGAAATTCTAAATGTATGTGATAGTGTGGCACCCGCCTTAGACATTGATGAAGACCACTAGCATTACTCCACATGGATAAACATTGCTGTCATTTTATACTCAATACAGATTATTTAATCTTTTCACAAAGTAAAATAAAATATTGACATACATATATTGGCAACATCACATATAGTTTGGTCATTTTTACTAGTATCCTCATAAGTGATCAACGAAAAAAACACAAGTGATTGAAAGATAATGAAGACCCTGAAATGTACAAATCTGATATCATTATGGCATGTTTAAATCTTTGTTATTTGCTGTGTTTAGAAAAGAACATGAAGAGATATTTTGAATATTAAAACATTAAGCAATTTCCTCATTTAGAACGAACTGAAATCGACGCCATTTTGAAAACACACAATACCACGAGCAACGACGTTAGTTATTTGGTTTAACCATTATTTAATTGGTATATTTAACGCCATAAATACTCACCGAATCCTTCTTTCAAATTCAACAGTTCACCGCTCATTCAAGCTAATAGATGGGTCCGACTCGACAAAAATTTGATAAACTTCTTGACAGGAAGAACAAGTCGACTAAAATGCGTGTTTCACCGTGAGTAAAGATATGCGCAGGTCAGTGACGTCATACATCTATTCTCGGAATGTGTTATTTTCTATAAATTGAAAACACAATCGATTCATACATTGATATATATAAAAACAATGTAGAAAAATATTGAAAAGTTTAGTGAATCATACATTGTGATTTGTCAGTTATAACATGAAAACACCATTTTGACACTTTGGTTTGAGGTTAACATTTTCGAGTTCTCGATTCAGTGCCCGGTAACCACCCGAGTTAATTTGTACACCTATCGCTAAAGATTTGATCCCTCGTTTCGGAGTATCGAAGTATCTTGATTAAGATTGTTGCTATTTACTATAGATGCCCTTCAGATAAATTTTGAAGAACATTAAAAAAAACCTCATGTGAAGTCAAAATGCCATCTAGCATTATTTTGGAGATCTCGAAGTTAGATATGGTTCCTGGGAAGTTTACATATTTATATGTTCAAGCCTGAGTCATTTTCAAGTCGCAATGGACATAATCTTGACATAATTTAATCGTCACACGCAAACAGTTGCATATCAAAAAATTATTTCCCGGTTATAAACCAAGTGAATCGGACATGTAGACAGACCTAGCTAGTGGTGTACATACCTCTGATTAACGTTTGTTCAATTTCTCAGGTTCAGGAGATGAACGAACCGTAAGTGGAACCTGTTTTCAAAACAACCAAAAGCTTATATATATCATTCGAAAAACAACATTTCCTGTCAACAAATGAGTCTTTGTGTAAATACACATGAATCTACCTGACTAAGGTACGAACACTTCTAAGCGACATTTAAGTTCACCACAGAAAAGTTCCAGTCTTGCAAGGCATTTTCAAATGGCGGGCATAGGAATAACAATATGTTTGTGGTTAATAATTACTTTGTTTTAACAATCACGACGTTTCGGCGTACATGATTAATTGATAAAGAGTACACATGTACTCCGAAACGTCGTGATTTTCACATTACAATTTTTTATCCAGAAATCTTGCTGTTAATTCGTGATTCTTTTATGTCGGTTAAATAAGAGTGAAAATACCATCTGACCTGAGTTATGTTCAAATCGATACTCCAAACTTTCATTTTTATATCTAAAATTAATTTTTTTTTCTTGTTTTCAATGATAAATGAAAAACAGAGATATAAATGTAAGGAAGTCGAAATTCTGCGTCCAATCTACATGGATATCAGTTAAAGGACCTACTAAATACTGCCAATCAATATTTTTCTTCGTATCTACTGTAAATTAGTTTCGAAAATTACGTTTGAGTCATTGGCGCGAGCCATTGTCCGGTTTTCGATCACAAAAAAACGACTGTAATCTGTTTATTACCACTAATAAGCACTAAAATACTGATTTTCTCGATAGAATAACACCATTTATGAAGTTTGACATATTTGACTCCAACAATTTACTCTGTGTCCCTTTTAGACTGACATTTTATCCCTGAAAAAAAAGATTCCACAAAAAATTTTTTTCAGTACATTTGGTATGAAATGATACAAGAGAAGGAATCCTGCACAATATTTAATTTCAGGCTGGGGCAACGAGACTTGCCAACATTTTCTAGACTTAAGAAAGCTCCTTTAATAGTTTGCCATATCTGGATGATAGACTATATGTCCCTTTAAGCCAAATGGATGACCCATTAACCGGTGCCAATAGGAAGGAACCCTGCCAAATTAACCTACCTACAGACTGACACAGTCTGGCTTTATTGGCTTATAGCGTTATAACGTTAAATAATCCAGAGATGCATATATAGTTCATAACCACTTGTAAGTAGTACACATGTATAAATACTTCATTTCAAAGAGGGTAGAATGTTATACAATGTACTACTTATGTCTATCAAACGCCCGTGTTTAATTACCCAACAGATGAAAGTTATTAGATAAAACACGCTAAATAATTTCTATGGAGTTCTCCCATAACTGAGAATGAAGTTTATTATATTAATTTTGGTGACAATAAATAAGGTCAGTAGAAGATAAACAACGAATATTAATCAGTTATTAATTTATCGAACATAGATTGATTTTGTTTAAACGTAAGATGATTCCATTTACTCCAGGTGTGAATTTTTTTCACATGATATGTAAAACTGTCTATGACATCACCAGAGATGTATCAAACAACTATTACTCCCCCAAATTAGTGCTCAAGTCGACCCGTTACCAGCCTTGGGAAAGCAGGTCAGCAGAAACTTCGCTCACACGTGAGGTCGTCATTAGCGTCTTTTTGTAGAACACATGCTTTTGAGTTGTAACTAATAAAAACATCTCAATTATTCAATCGAATAAATATTGATAATTTTAAAAAGAAAATTCTACTAAAATTTCTAAATGTATGTAATTTATGAAAACATTTGGTTCGAGGTTAGAGAGATTTCCCATGGCCGACGATCGTGTTTGGAGAGCGAGGACGAATATATTTGCAACAAAGATTGTGGTAGATAGGAAACCCTATGCCCTTGACAGTCAAGTAAGATATATATTATTTACAATGAGGTATTGTAAATGCGCTAACAATTATTATATTTGAAGAACCAGGGTCAGCCGAGGAAATAGCAGCGAGGTAAAGGGGACAAGCGATCGACTGTTTCCACCTCGACTCACCCGGCGTGCTTGTGCTACCAGTACAGTCTCTCGGCCAATGTGCAGCTATCATCGGAACCGCGCCTTCATGTGTCAGGTAGAAGCCCGTTGACCAGGCAAGCAGCGAAAGAGCTCCTACCATGGCGGATTTCTACGATCCTGCCTGTCCCACAGAGTAAGTGTCATTACAAAATATCACAAAACACAAACAAAAACATTCAAACAAAAGTTAACAACACACGAACGTTTTCTCTTCCAGGTGATATTCCTGATGCAAGGTGCTTTTGCATCAGCCTGTGCATCTCTTCTGCATCAGTGATTATCGTAATAGGTAGTACATTTGCATTAGATGCTCTATAACAAAGAATTAATGCATCTTTGGTTTGCCAGTGGATTTACTCACCAGCTCTGCAAAGAATCAATGGCATGTCACTCTCAAACATTTTTAATGTTTTGATTATGACTTATCTGGCACTGCAGATCTTGAGCAATACGTTTGTTAGTTTACAGAATTCACTCGGTTCAGTTTTAGTTGTCAGTCTCCCTTCCTTAAAGTTTTCCTCGAGGTACACTGGCTTTTTTCAAGATATCCAGTATGGAATCGAGGCTTGAAAACCTCTTTGCAAGTCTCTAATAAAATATTTTTTAGGAGTCGTACATGGGGAGGAGATATTTATTTCACTGAATTTTCGCTTTATGAAAACAGGTAAATATAAGTTCTTGTTATTTGTGAGAAATGTTTTCCCCAATTTTCATAATAATTCTGTTAACTAGAGTTTATTTATACTAGATGTATACATATTTTCCAGATATTTAACTGAAGCATTTTTTTAAATAAAGGAGAGATACAGAGTATGTTGTTGGAGCCAGATATGTCAAACTTCATGAATGGTGTTATTTTATAGAGAACTAGTGGTTGTTTCAGAAATCCGAATCCTAAAGCTTATCACTTCAATATAATGACAATAAACGGGTTACAGTCGTGATTTGTGATCGAAAAACGGACAGTGGCACGCGTCAGTGACTCAAATGTAAATTTGGAAACTTATTTATAGCAGACACAAAGACAAACATAGGTTGATAGTGGTATGTAGGCCATTTACCTAATGCACACGTTAATTGGACACAGGATTTCAAATTTTTAACATGTCTAGGGCCGTTTTTCGATTATCATTGAAAAACAACAAACATAATAATAAGTTTGGCATTTTAGAGATAGATATGCGAGTTTAGGGAGGCAGTTTAAATTCCACCCAGGTCATAAGGTAATTTTGCGCTTACTAAAGCCACATTAAAAATCATGAAACATACTGTGTCACATTTTAAATTTCTAAGAAAGTAATGATGTATACATTGAGCTTTTTCAACCTTTTAATTTTTTTTTCGAATTCAAAATTTAGATGTTTTATCTATGATAATTTTCATCAGGAACACACATAAATAGATAATTGTTTGGTTGTTTGTAATTGTTGTTAGTTTCTTAGTCATATCAAAATCCTTATCAAACGAATGGTCAGATTTGAGGTGGAGAAAAATGAATGCTATACTGTGGTGCAATCCCAATCAATTAAGATCTGTGACAATACTGTTGTCTTGATATTTTGTCAGTATCAAATTAGTGGTATTTTTTTAAATGAAAATTTTCTCATGTGGACATTTTTCCATGGTCTTATTTATGAATTATTTAATGTTACATAGGAAAAGGATATCAGAGATCATGACAATTAAATCTTTTGCCATAAACTCAGTATCAAATGAGCGATATTTTATTTAAGACATTTATTTCTTCTTTAAACAATTAAAGTCTTGTCTTGTTTACAACTTTAGTTTGGTGTGGTAGGAATAGTTGCTAAAAGAAAAAAATTTAGTTATGAGACTATTTATCTATTTGTATAATGATAAGGTTTGACCTGTGTTTATTAAAGTTGATTCAAAACTCTGAAATATTGGTCCATTTTGTGCCAAGAATGAAAAGAAGTTATCCAATAAAAGTCCCATAAATGAATATGACAATCATTTGTAAATTTTTTTCTCGTTGATAAACAAGATATCTTTGATTTCTATTACATTTTCTGGAAAGGATATGTCAATTTATTGAATCAGAATTTGAAGCTTTATATTAGAAATAATTGATTAATGATTCACAAAATGTATTTTAAGGCATGAACAAATCTTAAAAATGATATAAATGTAAGAGGCATTAATAATTTACCTGTCAGATGTTTCAATGATTTTTTATTCACCATTTGAGAATTTATTTGTACATTAAATGTAGAAAAATTTATATTTAGTTATATCAACAGTGAAACAATTCATCTAGATTTAAGAGTAAGAGAATATGATCTGATATCTGTGTATGAGTAATGTCTGAGTTAGTCTGTACCTTGGTAATTTTTTAGGCTGGATTGGTAACTTGGGGAGGGTTTCTTTAATTTTGGTCAATAACTGACATTATCATGATTTTTTACTGGTAAGATAATCAGCTAATGTTATGAAAAAGCTATTTTCACATCTGAATACAGGGATGGTATGTGTCATGATGTCTCACAACAATATGATTTGATAGGAAACATGACACGATACACTATTTTCAGCAATTGTTGATAAAAAGAAACCTTTTAACTTTTGACAAACACCTTTAGTATAGGTATATATATGAATTAGACAATTCTTAAGCCAATGATACGTATCACAATACAGAGACCGTATCACGATACATATGTTGTCAGAATAAGTAGCACAATCCCGATTACTAAGATATATCGTCACAGCTTATTGATTTAGATGATTAATGAACAGTCAATCATTTGTGACTTAAAGAAAAGTTTTTGATGTTTTAAGCAATTTCTACTTTTGACCTTTGATAACGTACTGAAATAATGTCTAATTTTTGTTAAGTGGCTCAATTTCTTCAGTCATAATTTATCAATGAACAAATCCTGGATTGATTAGGGGCGTACATGCTTAGATGTATTACTGCATAAGCTGGTGTAGAGAATATTGTATAAGTGACCATGTCATGTTTTTGGCCACAAATCTTTCTATTGTTGTTGAGTGAGGGAGCTAAACAAATATTAAATCATGACTGTTGTCATTCTGCATGAAATGCACACAAATATTCTAAGCTTTATCTAAGCCATGAGATCAGAAACCTAAAACTCAGTCTTCTTTTAGTTAGACTGAATACCCTAAGTCCCGACATGTAGAATAAAAAATCATAAAGCAAACTTGACATAATAACTGTTCAAATTTGACAAGTGGATTTTGGGCCTTTGTAAAAACAGAAATCCTGATATCATTACATTTTACGCAGTAAAAACGGGTAACGGACAATTGTGATTGAATGCGGTCCGAATCGAAGCCAGTCCTACTTGATGTGGGATGTGGTCATCTTGAGACCAATAGAATTGTCAGACAGACGGTCGCTGATTGAAGGAATATGATCCACCCTCGGCATTACCAAATGTTTGCTACATAGACAAATCGTCCTACTGGATTCAGAGAAAGATCAGAGCTTTGTATTCAACCAGTCTACTAGAGAAGTGTCAATCCACCTCCAAAATAACCAGGGCAGATATTTCTCCATTAATATTTTAACAAAACCATATTTGTAACATGGCAAAATGGTTTTGAAAATTCCATATTGGTACCCCCCAAAGCATAGATGAGGTTGGGAAAGATGGGATAGGTGTGGTCTCTGATTTGATGTTGAACAGCCATGATATGATATTTTTATTTTGGTCATAATCATCATGTGACTTTCTTTCTAAAAAGACCTGAATACTTTCTTTATTATCTGACAAAGAATTCTTTGATTATAGAAGTTTGAGGAAAAAAGCCTTCTCATTGATTCAAGCCTTCTAGGGTTGAAAAAGAAATCTTGATGAATGCAATCTACTTTCTAGATTTTTTAGACTGACTGCTAAAAAGTGCAGCACAATGATCAGTCTTGCAAGGAAAATCAATACAGGCCTCTGAGGCACCCTGTGCAGTGGAATTGTGGTTACATCAGATCTCTGCGTATTGGCTTGCATTACTCCAGATATCCTTGGGAATGTTTTTGCACTTGTCATGGAATGTCACAAGCAAATTAGGTTACCTTTAGAATGCTGTTGTAAAGATGCTTTATTGTTGAAAGAATATTATTCTATTTTATTGAATGGATTTTATCCCTAACCTGATTCTCCAGTTGCAGAAGAAATAGAAACAGGACATGCGATTTGCGTGGGTAGCCTTCTGTTTCCGTTGGTTACAGTTCTAGAGAGTTGCTATTTAGAATATGGTGAGAGATTGGTGTCATTACTAATGTTATCAGTGTTTCAGTGTTTGTTATAGGAATGTTGAACTGTCAGCTTAATTTCCCTTTTCAACAACTGATTTGCTGTGACCTTCACCTTCAAATTCAAGGACAGCAGACACGGCCAAGCTTGTTATGCTGAATAAACTAGGACTGCATGTTCAGGGTCAGGTCATTGTATGAACCGATTTGATGATTATGATTGGTACAGGCTGTCAAGATGTAGATGTGACTGTTTGTTTTGAATGCAAATTTTTATTTTGGATGTATATGTTGATTTAGAATTTGATTTCTGATTCTGGATATGGATGGGATTTTCAATGCAAGTTTGGATTTAAAATTGGATTTGGAATGTGGATTAAAATTTGGTTGCAAATATGGATAACGGATGCAGATTTTGATGTTAAGTGTGGATTAGATTTTGGATGCGAATTTGGATGCAAACATGGATAACGGATGCTGATTTGGATTTTAAATGTGGATTAGATTTTGGATGCAAATATTAATAATGGATGCAGATTTGGATTTTGAAAATATTTTTTTATCATCAAGACAACTTTGTATCATTTGTCAAATGATTTGGTAAGAAGTATGTCCATGTGTGTGAGGAGGATGGCAGAGACAGTGAAGTGGTTAAGGCATTTTAGCTGCAGACCTAGAGAACTAGAATTTGAATTACAATTACAAGGCTTAGCAAAGAATCATTAGATACTCCCATGTTGATATTTTAAAAAATCTAATGTTAAACACTTTCCATCTTGACCTCATAGATTTTGATATAATAATAGGTAGTCTTTCCCCTAACAATCACACTTGTGATACAGAAAAGTTGAATTTGAAAATAGTTTTACATCCTAAATTACTTAACCGCAGATCTGAAATGTTTTTCTCATTATGCACAAGTTATCTCCCCTTTATGTGGAAACCCTCAACTTGTTGTAGTGTGATAAGAACATGTCTTATTTCTTTGTTGCAACAAGTTTATCTAGATTGGCCCAAACTAGACAATATTTCCTCAATGCCAGAAAGGAAAATTTAGATTTCTTAAATTTCATAATGGTGTACATAAATATTGTATAAAAAAATGTTTTTACTCTTCAACTATCCTCATAAGATCATTGACATGATGTTTTGAACTTTCCAGGGTTTTTTTCGGACACATAATTGATTATTCATAAAAACAACTGAAATGGAAGATGGTGTATAACTGGGAGTTCTGTGTGATACTTGCTGCCTTTCCTTAATTATTGATTTCTTCTCCACCTTGCAGGAAATCATTAACAAGATGAATCCATTTTCTATGTAATGGCATGCTCAACTTTGCTGAATCTTTGCTTTAAACTTTGCCAAATAAAATTATTTAAGTAATTATTTTGAAAGTTTATGACACTAGGCAGGATGTTTCCTTCCAATTTCAGAGAAAAGGAAAAACTAGACTAAACGTGAAATGAACATATTTTGAGATTGACAAAAATATGCTTAGTTCATTGAAAACTTTCATGCATGAAATTGTTTATCTTGCACACTACATTTTTTTTTCAACATTTTCCAAGGAAGCTGAGTAAGCCAGATTTTTTTAATGATACAAACAAACACCCCCCCCCCCCCCTCGTTTGGACTTTATAATTATAAGCTACAGATTGATTGTTCAATATTTAGTTAACTGTTGCAGAGATGTGATAATTTGCAAGTATTATTCATTATCAAATTTCAATGCCCACTGATTTTGTAAACAGTCCCATTTCAGAATCAGTAAGCTCAAAGAGAAAGATTAATTACTTCATATCCTGATAATTATCTAACGCACAAGGTACTGACTGAAAAGAGCATTGTTTCATTTTAAGCTGTAGAAAGCCTGTGTTTGAGTGGTCACAATCCTGTACATGTAAGGACATTGCTATTGATTTTTGCCTGGGGTTATTTTAGGTAGGTTTCAGATCCTTTGTGGACCAGCCTCATCCAACACAGATCTCCTGATTCAACCTTCAGCCTCTTTCTTCTCTCCATTGTTGCCAGACATAAGCCTGTACAGTACAAATGACATTTCAACTTGGTCACAAGGCATTTGGTTATCTTTGAATGTCATTTAGTTCAGGTTACTTGAGCTAGTTGGTTCTTTCAACTTATCTGGTTAAAATTTCCATCTTTTAAGTTATAAGGACCTAAAATTAATTTCTTTATCCTCCTTTTATTCAAGAATACATTGTTTTGTACTGTGAATTCCTCATTTGCCAAGTTAAGCTGGCTGAGGGATGTGTTATCTTGGCTAATTTAAGAACATAACAATAGTGATTTGTCGAGTTGTTTGTGATGAATTTTGTAGAATTTAAATTGAAAAAGATGCTCTTTTGAGATTTATACCCCAAAACGAGACCATAAGCATGAATGACTTATTTCTTTTAAAACAAACTCAACTATTACTGAATTACCAGTCGTTGATAAGATTTTCACAGTGGGGGACCGGACGGGGTGGCGGGATAGGGGCACCTTTATTTGGTGAGTTTCAACCTGTTATTGATTTGGATTTCAGAAGAGTTTGAAACCAGTGAATCATGATTTTCTTCTTTTGCTTTATTGCCCCTGGAAACAATAAAACAATCCAAGGCTCAATTACTCAAATGTCTTTATCATATTATTGGGCATTAACTACTTCTGATCAGGTGCAGTAGCTTGCGATGATATAGTCGTTGTTAGCTTACGAATACCAGAGGTCTTGTTATTTTACATTATTACAGGTTTGAATATTGATGAAAGCATTAATACAGTTTTCTAGTAATCATAATTGAGAGACATTTGATACTTTACAGCTTGTATCTCAAATTGCTTGATTCCTGACTGCGACATACCAAAACACACAAAAAGATTTCAATTACAACTGTATGTAGTTACTTGAAATATAAATTTCCAGTAAGTTTGTGTCAAAGAACTTAAAACTAATCACTGTCCATAAAATCTTTTGAAAATTATATAAGCAGTGAAGGAAATGTTAATGAAAAGCATGTGTGACAATTTTCACTCTTTCTCTGTTGAAAAGAGTCCAAAACCATTCCTGGGTGCCTGAGTTTCAGGATTGGCACTTAACTTATCAAAGGTAATACTAGTCAAGGACCAGCCAAATGTCAATGGTTGGAATAGCTACAGGAATAGCTACAGGAATAGCTACAGAAATAGCTACAGAAATAGCAAGACAAGATAAGGCAGACAGGTACATAATGAGACTATTAGCAAAAACTCTCATGCTTTCCAGTCACCAAATATTGTGTCTCAATCAATGAAATCAGTGTCAAGTTACTGTCAACCATCAGAACAAATTGTAAAAATGCTAATTATTATACCCCCGCCTTACAGCGTAAGCGGTCGTATATAGCGTTCATTCTGTCCGTCTGTCTGTCTGTCCGTCTGTCCGTCCGTCACAAATCTTTGTCCGGAGCATATCTCCTAAACTATACATGCTAGCTTCACCAAACTTCATCCACTTATCAACCATGATCCCTAGATGTGCCTTTTGAGGGTTAGACCAACAAATGATTTTTATTTTTTGCAGTTTCCATGGAAACATGACTAAAACAGTGACTCTATGACCAAGTCCTTTGTCCGGAGCATATCTCCTAAACTATACATGCTAGCTTCATCAAACTTCATACACTTAGAAACCATGATCCCTAGATGTGCCTTTTGAGGGTTAGACCAACAAATATGTTTTATTTTTTGCGGTTTCCATGGAAACATGACTTAAACAGTGACAAAGTCCTTTGTACAGAGTATATCTTCATAACTATACATGCTATCTTTACCAAACTTCATCCACTTATCAACCATGATCCCTTGATGTGCCTTTTGAGGGTTGGATCAACAAAAGATTTAAATTTTTTCGGTTTCCATGGAAACATGACTAAAACAGTGAATCTATGACCAAGTCCTTTGTCCGGAGTATATCTTCTAAACCGTACATGCTAGCTTCACCAAACTTCATACACTTATAAACCATGATCCATTGGTGCACCTTTTTAGGGTAAGACCAAAAAATTATTTTTATTTTTTGTGGTTTCCATGGAAACTTTACTAAAACAATGACTATCTGAAAAAGTGCTTTTTCCTGAGCATATCTCCTAAACTATGCATGCTAGCTTCAACAGACTTAATACACTTATCAACCATGATCCCTAAGTGAGCTTTTTGAGGGTTAGACCAACAAAGAAAGCCAGACTATAGTTTGAAGCGGGCGTATGTGAGCTTGGCTCACTTCTTTACTTGTTTAACTTATCTCCACTTAGGCAAAATCCTGAGCTGAAGAATGTGAATTTTACAGAAAGTTGATATGGATTTTTGTGCAAATTGTAGTCACTTTTGCCAAACCACACCACAAAATACACAATAGGAATAATAATAATAATGTGGATATTTGTATGGCGCCTTTTCCACGTACTAATACATCCTCACCGGAGGGAAGTGTATTTTCAAAGCAGCTACATGGGTCCATACATCCCTGTTTTCAGATACACAACACCAGACCACATTTAAACGCATCTCGCCATTTAATACTACAATTAACAATATGCTTATCGTTTGTGATGTGTTTGAAACCTTATCTTCCTGTCAAACAATTGCCTCGAAAGCTGGCAGGTCAAAATTACAATTAAGTAATCAAGAGAATTTTCTTGAATCTCTGGTTCATTGATTTTTGCCCACCCCCACTGTTAGATTGAATCTACCAACTAGACTAGCATTCCATGGGCATGGCTTTGCAAACTGATTCATGTTTTGAAAGTCCAAATGACATGATCTTGAAATCCAGAGATCATTGATTTGTGCTTAAGCTCCCTCCCACACTGAAAACTATCTTAACGACCTGCAAAGCTTGCTGTCCACATGATGGCTGCCAGGACGGGGCTGATGCTATTAATAGCTCCATCCCCTCCACAGTTTAGGGCGTCTGCTTATGCGTCTGCTTCTACTGTGATAGTGTGCTTGGTCCTCCCCAGCTAATCATGACCACCCAAAAGCATCATGGGTAATCCTCCATTGTAATTGTAGCCCTGGGGAGAGGATGACATTTAGCCTCTGATAAACTTGTCTTAAGCACTCGAGTACGGAGATAGGATGGGTGAATAGGAATTTGAAGTCCTTTTTTCAAAAGCTGGAAAATGGTATTGGAAATGGGAAAAAATGAAGGGTGTTTTATTCTTTGAAATAACTGAAGGAGAAAGTACATTCTTGATGGGTTGAATAATTGATGAGTTATCTCCCATTGTAGTTTCTCTCTGAAACCGTAACAGATACAGCATTAAATATGAAATAGATCAAGATGTAAAGATGACATCCTATTGAAAGAATGCTACAGTGAGAGCACCACATGTTTGATCGCACTAAAACATGCAAAATTCTTGAGCTCTACAGTTTTATAATCAAGAACTACAAATACAATTCCCCAACTCCCTGTAATATCAATCCAGCTATAAAATATTGATTGAAACTTAAAAGAAAGTGTTACATATCATGATTGAAATATATTGATTTTGAAGTCAGAGCTGACAAACAGAAAGAAAATTATGTGACCTAAAATTGATGATATGACTCAAAATGCAACAAAAAGTGGTTTTTTAAAATTTTTATATGACCACAGAAGATTTATTGAAAGATTAAAATTCATGTAGATATCATTTCTGATTTGGAAATAAAAGATATAGAAATACAATCTTGAAAATAAATTATTTCTTCTTCCCTGTGACTTATTTGTCAAAAGTTTTGCAAAATAGGCTTTATTTAAGTATCTTGCTTTTGCCTCAATGCAGAGAAAAAATATTGAAGTTTTTTTGGGTAAACAAGTTGTGTTAAGAGTACTAAAGACTATATGACTATTACATAATTCAGATAGCGTAGATACTTGCAGGCCATGTTTACCGTGTTGATCCTTGAAACAGCTTTATATCAACAGGACTGTCATGTATAGATTGGACACTTAATGCAGTTTCATACGATACAGTTGCATGTTACGTTCATGTGTATCTAGTTGAAGTGTTTCTCCTGCTTTGGATTTGAAGCCTGTGGTTTGCAAAAGGATATTTTATACTTCCTGTAGTTTGATAAGTATGACTCTAGTTACGCTGGAAGAAAAACTGCCTTACTATTTTGGAAATGTTTGTAGACCTAACTTGTTTATCCTGTTATGTAAAAATGGAATATGACAGAAGAAGTCGTACCACAACATTTTGAAGTAACTACACTGTACTGAGTGCTGGTTTAATCAGGTGAACTTGCCAATTTGAATGAAGCTTGCAAAATATGATAGTAAAATTTGCTGATATTTCAGTAGAATAAATTGGTGAAAACCTTGCCTGAAGTGGTCAGAGCTCATAGTTAGGAGAACATGTGGTGTAGAAGCTGTTCATGTTGAACCTGGGCAGGAAACTAGGTCAAGGATTGTATAAGATCTCTCAAGTATTGCAACTCTCAGCCCTACAGGCTACCCTCTTCCCCCTTCCTATGTCAGTCTGTCTGTCAGTCTGTCTGTCTGTATGTAGCTCTCTCTGTCTCTGTCCGTATTTAATCATAACAACTTTATCTTGATGAATCTAATACATATTAATTCTTCATCTTGATCACAGAAGAGTAGGCATTGATTCACTAGTTCATTGAGTCACTAGTTCATCGATTCACTAGTTCATTGAGTCACTAGTTCATTGAGTCACTAGTTCATTGAGTCACTAGTTCATTGAGTCACTAGTTCATTGAGTCACTAGAACCCCAAGTCTTTGTAATCAAACATTTTGTATTGTCAGACATCAGAAGAACAAGAATTTTCTTAGGACAAGGGCTCTTTGAAAGTCTGTACACTGCTCTACGATGTAACATGGTAATGGTTGTAATCTCAAGATTGATTGGCTTTCTATTGGTTTGTTAAGTTACTAATCATCAGAAGAAAAGCCAACAGTTCTTTCAGAGGTAGGGCAACAAATCACTCGTGAAACTTGATGCCTGATAAAATGTTATGACCCGAAGGGTATCAGTACAAAAACTCCTACTACAGAGGAACAAATTATTATATATAAATGAAAATGTAAATATGAATGTATAGATATTATAATTGTTAAAAAATTTGTTTCAAAAGTGAATCTTTCAAAGACAAGCAATAAGGGGAGGTAATTTATTCTTTAACATTAAGGTAGTTTTGTTAAAAGAATTTCCAAAGAACCTTTGGCATTATATAGAAGTGGTTTTTTGGTAGAAGACTTAAAAGGTTGATTACATGATGTTTTGAAAAGTTAGAGAACTTTTTGAAAATAAATTTATTGATCTGCAATTTTTACCTCAGATGCAATTGAATTTTCTGGAAATGAACTTTCAATCTAAATCAACACAACTCATCTTTTCACTTCCAAACTCTGTTTTCATATAACAGCTGACCTTCGACCTCTGACATTTAGTGTATGTATTCATCATGTGTCAGATGCCTGGCTGTGAAGCCCTTGATTTACCTGTATGAAGCATGTCGGTGGACTGACGTATAGCAGTGGAGCTCCACATAGGTCAAGGGGATGAGAGTTGTTAATTTCATCATTGAATTATGTGGGATTCATTTATGGTTAATGTTTTGAGACATATCGTGTTGGTAGTAATTGGAGGATAAAGAGTTGCTGGCCAATCATAAATGTTGAATTTAACCTTTAACGCACTATTGAAGTTTATGATTGTGTAATTATCAGCTGCTATGATAAATTTCATAATTTGCGAGTTATGATATCCCAGGTTTACCTTTGTTTTGTGCACTTTCTAAATAGTATCTCACTGCATTGTGTTCGGTTTGTCAATAGATGGAATTTATCATAATGATTTGTACATCTAGCTACTGCTGTCCTTGTGAAGGTTAAAACTGAGAGATAATCTGAAAGGAGAACAGAGTATGTTGTTGGAGAACAAATGTCAAGCTTTGTAAATGGTGATTTCTACCCCTGAAGGGGAGACATATTGGCTGAGTTCCCGTCAGCATCGGCATCCGTGTTGACATTCCCATTGGTTTCAGGAGCATAACTCTGAAATTACTTGACCAATCTTAAACAATAACAAAACTTCTTCATATCATGTAGATGTGCCTTTTGGGGGTTTCAACTTCTTTTCAATTTTGTATTTTTTTGTTTCCATGGCAACAGTTTGGACTTTGTCATTTTGAAGAGAAGGGTTAGTTTCCGGAGCATAACACAGAAACTACCGGAGCACATTGTTATTATTCAAGCATGACAAACTGTGGTCATGTTGATTAATCAAAACTTAATGTTATTTTATAGAAAAAACAAAATTATGCTGAAATGGTGTATGGGGGAGACATCTGTTTTTACAAAGTAAGAACACTTTCTAGTTTTATCTAGAAGTGGTGGTTGTTTGTGCTAAAAACATGTTAATGCTTATCAGTACATTACTAACAATAAATAGACTGAAGTCCTGATTTGTGATCAAAAACTGGTCGATGGCATGCCAATGACTCTAAAATCAAATTTTTAAACCAACTTACAGCAGACTTAATGGTATGTAGTGTCAACTAGGTCATTAAACAAATATTTATGTAAATTGTACACATAATTTTGACTTTTTTTGGCTGATTTTTATTATCATTGAAAGCAAGAATATAGCAAAAAAAATTCATTTTTGAGGTAAAATCCCAAGTTAAGGAAAGCAATTTGAAATTAACTCAGGACATTGGTAGTTTGGATTTTATTTAGTCAACAGGAAAGTTGATATAAATGTTGCATATTGATTTCCCCATGTCGCTCAGATTTCGAACAAGTAAAGCAAAAGTTCAAAAGAATCTTTTTTTGTTTCTGCTCGTTTGTAGAGAATTGGAATTTTTTTTTTCTGACTGACTTTAAGACATTTGGTTAGAATTAAGGTTTTATGAAAACAGAAAGCAGTATTGTGAATGAAGGACATCATCGTATCTTCAGTTTCTTTTGTTTGAAATAAAAGTTATGACCATATAATGGGAAATAGATTTCATAATTTGAAATACTGTAAATGGGTATTTTCTTAGAAATCATATTGTCTTAAAAAGTTAAACGACACTATCATAACCTTTGGCTAAGAAATATTGTGATGAGAAAAAAAAGGTTATAAAAAAAAAAAATTATTCATGAAAATAGGTCCTTCAGCTAAATACGATTAACAATGGATAGATAATGTTCAATCCTCTTAAGATCTAAGTATTTTTTCTTTTTCTTTTAGATTTACAAAAAGGACGCTCTTCTGATTACAATGGCATGTACCAAGTCGTATTACATATGCACACACCCAAATACTTTTGCAAATTGCATCTATATTCCTTAACTAAAATTTAGGAAAGCTAAATACAACATATCTAGATCCCGAAGCATGATAATTTGGATCTGGTTGTGGATATCTTACTCAGACATTGTTAAATGATGATGCTCCCAAACTTATAGCTCAGTATGTATAGAGTCCTCTAAATTATTTTCTACCATAAATGTGCGAAATAACCAATTCTGATTGGCTGTCATGAAAAATCAGAGCGCGTATAAACTGGTTATACGGTGTTCTGTTTACTTCATCTAACAACAGTTGTGATTTACATGGCACAATATGAAATCCAGTTTAATGAAAGTAAGGAAATGCCCGATTGTTTACATTATATGAAGGCAGGTATTCAGTAACATATAGCATTTGGACTACTGCTGTCTTGAAACAGTTTAAAGGGACAAAATGTCATGCCAAAAAAATCTGAATACAGAATGCACTCACCTCAAACTTAATTTAGGACATCAATGCCATGATAATGATGTCGAGTGTTAAAATATTGCAGAAATTATATAGAATAGAGTGAGCTCCCTTTAAAGCATTTGGAAATTGTCGGTGATGTCCATGACTTGCTACAAGTAATGTTATTTGAGATTCCTAAATATGTCATCTCTGAAAGAATGCCAGTCCATTGAAATTGTGCACGGATTTCAATGACACAGCACAGCTGTTCAGCTTTAAATTAAATTAAGTGCTATAATAATTCCATGATATAAGTGTAATACTCTTGAAAGCAGCATTAAACTCCAAATCACCTCTCATTACCTTCAGCAAATGTCTGCTTCTTCCCATCTCATACATATATATTGACAGAACTAGAGTTAGCAGTCTTCAGAGAATGATCCAAGATTTTACTGCTGGGTATTTTATTGGCTTGCTTTAATTATCATCACATTGTATGGCTGTTGATGAATACATGACTGGTTTTTTAACCCTTCAGCAAATATTGGCTCTGTCCTATCCGGTCGATATACATTGACGAAACTAGAACTAGAGCAGCAGTTATCAGTGAAGCACTAGATGGGTGTATTGATTATCAAATGCAGTTGGACTACATTTTGCCTTGTGGCAGCCTCTCAGTTTGTGTCCAGGCAGTCTGCTCACAACATACCTACCCTTTGAGGAACAGCTATTTGCAGCTGATTAGCTTGTTTCAGTTGTTTCATGGTGGTACTTAATGGATTTTCTCTCACAGGTCTCCACCAAAGACCTCACTTATGTTCATTTCAACTGGGTTTTGCTATAAACATCATGCCATCCCGTCTTATTTTACTGCTTCTACCAGCTTACCTCAGTGCACATAGGAGTAGTGCTCTGGCAGATCGGGGGTTAAACTTTTTCATCAGTTTGTCTTTTCTCATAAAAGTAATGCGGCCAAAGCCTCTGTATGGATAAGTAGCATCTGTGCAGATAGATGACTTACTACCTTAACCCATTCTTTGTGGACTTGTTATCTTAGCAAATTCTTTGCCACGCATTGCCCATGCTTAATACAGTGAACAGTTGTAATATTTTGGCAGACAGGTTGTTACTTTTTTCGTCACAAAAAGCTTTATCCGTATCCTTGCAACATTCAACCAAAGTATATTTAGTATCATGGCAGTCATAGAAATAAAGAGTTAATGGGCTCGAGGATAGTTGACCTGTTTGTATCAGATTGTCATTGCCAAATATCTCAAGAGCAAATGGGAGTTGTTGCTTCCTTGTTTGTCACTCAGCGTTGTACAGGTAGAACTACATGTTGACTAACAGTGCATTGTAGCTACAAGCTGACGACATCATGAATTTGTCTTCCAAAATGTACTCAAATGAAACCTAAAAGTTATTGTCAATTTTAGATTTGATTATATCAAGCTTGTAAATAAATCTGATGAAGCAGGTGTGAGGACATGTTGACACCCTGGATCAGTTAGCAACCAAGTGTCTGTAGTAGTTAATGATCACTAAAAGCCTACTTGTTTTGCAAGCTCTACCACTTCAGTAATTCAGTGTGCCTAGTTTGCTCATGTATCGTGTGGTTTATAAGTTTATCTTTTCTTGTGTCATCTTGTCCTGTCTTATCACCTGCCGGGAATAACATTACATAACAACACAACAATAGCTCTATTTCTGATTTCTGTCAAGTAGATATTTAACTTTTTTTATCAAATTATTTTTGAGTCAGCGAATGAATTCGCCATCGCTGTTTTCATTATTTTCTTATATTTAATTTGCAATGATAAGAACAAACTGTTCAAATCAAAATGATATATTGCTATTTACATCATTGATAGTAAGAAATAACAAAACTTTAGGACTTTTAAATGTAGGTCTTGTAAGATTAATTGGAACACAATATTTTGTGTTTCTGTAAATATGTTTGATTGGTCAGATTAGTTTGTGTAGTAAGATAATGTTCACAACATGAAATCAGTCAAAATGACACACTGACTACATATCACAACAAGATGAATATGTCTTGTGTTTTATTCTTAGAAATGAATTAACCAATTCCACCCACAACAAGCCACATTTTGAATTTGTAGCCTGTAACATCATGAAGACAAGCGTGTACAGCATACATCTCAAACATTTCTTAAAAAGTTTATTATGAATTAAAGTGTAAACTTTTATTGAATGTTCACCTCTTTGATTTGTGATCAGTCCTACAAACCAGGTTTATTTACCAGTGAGAGAACACATTTATCAAGGCCAGCTTCAATATTGGGTTAACCTTACATTGCACAACATACACCTTGCCTTGCCTGAGAAACAACATTATGCAAACAGATGTCTGTACACAATTTATGGATACATTTTCTAGTTGCCCCTTCACATAATATCTGAACACAATTCACCAAGGCAACTAACAAGAACACAGATATTAACTTTCAGTGGAAAGTTTTACTGCCATTGCTGGACTGTGAGAAATATCTGTGAAGAAGTGTGCCGTCTGCTCCACTGGCTCACAAGCAGACGTCCAAGATGGCTGCCAGCAGGCCTAACACAGCCCAGCTATCTGACCTCTTTACAGCTCCACTCCACTCTCTCTCTCTCCTTCTCTATCCAGACCTGTCGGCCTGCCAGTCAGCCTGCCTGCCTGCCTAACACACAAAGCAATCGTTAAATAGCATGCATGCACTCGGTCATTGTGTACAGTGTACAGGCACACATGCAGTAGTTTGGTTCGGCAGGGCTTGATTGTTTATCTCTGCTACTTCAGCAATCTATATTCTGGAGTATGTTGTGTGAAGTTAATTATGGAGGGTTCCCAAAATGTTTTATCTGTTCTATTTAATTAGAATCTGTAATACCCACATTGTTTTTGTGTAATATGATTGTCTGTAAACATTCACATAAATACAGTTGCATTAGAGATCTTTTAGCTGGAAATACTTAACTAATTCAAGTTACTGATGAGAAAATGTGAAAAACTTTAAAAAAGTATAGACACAATTTGCTTGGTTGTTCAACAACACATACTTATTTTGTGAAATACATGTTCATTTGTATAATTTTCCTGGAAATCAAGAACCATTGTAGATGGCATTATAAACAAAGCCTTGTTTCCATCAAGTGAATGCTTTTGTGAATTTCATGATAAGTTAAAATAGTGATTATCCAATGTACTTCGCTGCATCTCAAGTGTATATTTGCTTATTACCCAGTTGAACTATAAAGTGTTTATTGCACATGTGTGCCACCCAGTATGAATGGGTTATAGTTGCAATGCATAACATAATTGAGAGTGAATTGTGTACAAACCCGTCCACTTTACTGCTGCTCCGTCAGGCTGACCTGAAACTCTCCAAGTACATTTCTCAGAATATTAAAGAACAACACCTTACTCTTTTCCTCCTTCCCAGGGAAGGCAAAGTTGTTACAAAAAACATGTTGTATTGACTTTAATAAGCAGTAGGAATTATTACTCTGCAGTTAAGATAGATATTGGTTATAATTAATAAATGTTGATGGATGGTTCATTCCAAGAATCATTTGATTGAGGAATAAGTTTAAGCTTTCTTTCACATACAAATCAATTTCATTTTTTGATAGTGACATTTACTAAGAAAATGAATCTTCTGTTGATTATGGATTGCTGGATTACGATTATTCTTTGAAAGTTCATTTCCCATAGTAGTGTTCACTCCTGATTCCTTTATTTAACATTGAAGTCATTTTTATTTCTACCACTCAAATCAGAAGTGATAACCCTTTTTGAAACAAGTTAAAATTGATTTAGAGTAAAGAGTTAAAAAGTTTCTCTATTAGGAAAAAGAGATAGAAATTTTATAAATGTCAAATCATTTGTTAGAGATAAATATTACTTCTTAAGTCCAATGTGTATATATAGGGGGCGGGATGGCGCAGTGGTTAGGGCGTTCGACTTCGGATCAAGAGGTCTGGGGTTCGAATCCTGCCAGGGCTCGGCAACTTTGTCTGCAGTAAAGAACTGTTCTACACGCAGTAAGGTTTGGGTGCAATGTTACACTGAATTTCAGCGCAGTACCACCCATGGTTCTCTAGTTTTAGACGATGCTCGCAGGTTTCACTGCAATGCATAGCCATGATGGCGTTGCAGGCTTTCTCCCTGCCATAATACTAGCAGCCGCGATATGAGTGAAATAATCTTGAAAACTTTAAAACCCCATCTGACCTCACCTCACCAATGTGTATATAAGCTTTGGTATTGCCAATCCTCCCATTGGCTTGTTGACTTCTTGGGTTCAACGTTATCAAACTCTTTTCTCGGTACTTGATAATAGTTTCGGGTGTCTGGCGTGGACTTACTTACTGTAGTTCTCTTTCACATTTTCATGTTTAGAAATAATGACAATTGTCATTTTATATAATATTTCACTGTCAGGTTTACAAAATCTGATACAAAATACTATGATAGGTAATGACACACTACATTATCATTGCTAGTGAATAGTATTATATTCAGCAATTGCAGTTTCTAAACGTGGTGACAGATCAAAAGATGAAAATAACATATTTCCATCGTTAAACTAAATTGATAGATTGTTGTAGTTATATCAATATCTTAAGCATAATGAAAGATGAAGGATGCAGATAACATATTTCCATCATTAAGATAAATTATGTCGCTGAAAGATAACTGTTGAACATCACTGTAGTTAATCATCTTGATGACAGGTTTTATTGATGAATACTGTGAAATTTTTTTCTGTTATTGTGTAATCTGATCACATGTTGTTCAAGTACGTGCAATTGCTTCCTGAAATTACAATTTTATATCAATAATCCATTCAGAACTGTCATTTGAATAGTGAGGGGCAATTTAAAAAAAAAATAAAGCTTATATTTCACTTCATGAATGTAGTTTGATGTCATGCCTTTTCCTTGTTTATTACTGTTTTTGAATCTCTTGCTGTTTAACATGATTTCTTAAGCAATATATAGCACATTGAAAAATCATCTATACTGTAATATTTTGGGTCTGCTAATTATAGGCTTTTGGTCAAATCTGAGATATGATATTTCTGTTATTACTGAGAGGTTATTCCTGCCATATAAACCAAGAGAAATGTTTTGTTGCTTATTCAAGTAATCAAAAACTTTCCTGATGAAAAAGTCCTTGAATAAGAATAGCACAAGAAAGTAAAGTTTTTGTTTCTTTGTTATAATCTAAGCAACTAATGACGTTGTGGAAGCATGCCATGTAACCGTTTTTGCAAAATAATGATTTTGACAGTTTTATGATACAGTGATAGGAAACATAAGAAATGTACAAGCCTAATATATTAGAAAATATTTGACCGTGTATGGGCTTTATTGCCTTATTTGATATGATGCCTCTCTCTGTCATGAACTGGTTGCTCTGTAATGATGGTCCTACTTCCCTTGCAGTGACCCGATGGAAGATGAAGATGGAGACGGGGAGTCTACCCAGATCCATCCCGCCCCGCTGAGCGTCGCCCTACCTCTAAAGACTTCCCAGGCAGCAGACGAGGCAACCCCACATCTACCTCCCACAGGGCAGCACATCTCCAGCTCACTGCCACTCCATGATGTTCCCCTTCCTCTTGGTGACAAACCCTCCCGCTCTGATCTGGTTGCTGCTCTTCCCACATTCTCCATCAACCTGGATGAAGTTCCTCTACCGCCAATGCCAGATCCTTCTTTGTCTCCCGAAACAAAGCGAGGGAGGAAACGCAAAAAGAAAAAAATTAGCAATGAAGAAGAACCGCCTCCACCACCCCCGACCGTAAACAGACGGACAAGATCGTCCTCTAGATCATCACCTCATGAAGATATAGCTAAGGATTCATCACCACCTCTATCAGAAGATCTAGTAAAGGTTTCGTCACCACCTCGGTCAGAAGATTTATCAAAGGTTTCGCCACCTCCATCTCCAGAACAGGACTCTCAGCTTTCACTTGCACAGAAACTGCTGAAGAAAGTTCGCAGCCAGGGCCCGAAAGATCCAAGCTCTGCAACTCACAAACTAAACTTTTCATTGCCAACCTCAAGTATTGCTAAGAGTAAGGTGGAGTTCAAGATCAAGCAGACAAAGAAGTCTGTGTTCTCGTTAGACGATGATGATGACAAGGATGATGACGAGAACGAAAGTACAGTGACCCCCGTCAGGTTCAAAGTCAACAAGAAACACATGTTCAGACCCGACGAGGATCAACCATCAGACGCTCAGAAACTCTATGTCTTGGACTACATAAAGAAAAAGGGAGGGATCAAGTACTGCAGTGACAATGATGTTATGGAGTTCATCCGCAACGGTTACCTGACAGCGGAAGAGATTGTGAAGATCAAAAGCAAAGAGACTGCAGAGACTGTGCGGATGTTGGAATCTGGTAAAGAGGGACATGATGACGAACCGGAGAGGAGGAGATCAAGACGTCTTAGGGACAGGTCAACTTCTGTAGAAAAGGAGACGAAACCTAGACAGTCCAGGTCTGATCGGTCGACATCGAAGGAGAGAGAACGAGATCGAAGACATTCAAGAAGTGAGCGGTCACCAACCCATGAGAAGAGGAGACAAAGAACTAAATCTCCCGAGCGGGAGAGTGATAAAACAAGTAGACGACGCAGCACACGATTATCTTCACATGAAAAGGGAGAGGGTTCAAAGTCCTCCAGAAGTATGTCTCCAAAGTCTGGCAAAAGTGGAAAAGATGAAAAGAGTTTCACAGACAAGAGCTTGCACCAACTGAAAGGTTCTGAAGTGACCTTGAACTTGGTGAGATTAGAAGACATGGACTACAGTGAAACACCTCATTTGAAGAAGCAGGAAGTGAAACATGGTAAACATGAAAGATCACCTGAAGAGGAAAAGAGTTCCAAAAGGGTGAAGAAATCTGCATCCTATAGGTCTTCCTCATCTGAACCCGAAGATTTTGGTCCAGGGGAAGTTAATCTCTCAGTTGGAATGTCACCCTCTGAGATTTCAAAGGATGTCTCGGTTAAACATGCAGCAGAAGAAAGGAAAGTTAAAGATGAGTCATTAGACAGAAAACATGAAACCAAGTCCAAATCATCTCATACCACACGCTCAAGGTGGGAAGATGATGAGCGGGAACCTGAGAAGAAAAGTTTAAGGAGGGAACGATCTGTCAGTAAGGAGAGGGAGAGTCACTCGAAACGATCCAGAAGAGGTGCCTCCGAAGAAAAGACATCACGTCGATCAAGAGAGTCGCCAGTTAAAAGCTCAGAATCTAGTTGTCGGAGGTCAGGTCGTGGAAGGTCAAGGTCTTCTGAGAGGACAGCTTCCTCAGACAAGAAAGACGAGAGGGATGAAAAGACAAGATCACATCGAAAGTCAGGTGACTCTCATGAAAGGCGAGGACATTCAAGATCAAAATCTCCTGATGTCAAACGATCAAGCAGAAGTCATAGAGATAGGTCAGATAGGTCAGATAGGCCAGATAGGTCAGATAGGTCAGATAGGCCAAAGGATTCCAAAAGTTCACCTGACCGACTTGAAGAGAAGTCCAGGAAAAGAAAAGATTCTGATAGAAAAGATGAAAAGTATGAAGTTGAACCAGACAGACATAAGAGCAGGCATTCTTCTCATGAAAGCTCTAGAAAAGTCTCTCATGATAAAAGCAGTCACAAAGATAGAGAAATTGTTGACAAATCGAGTTCTGAATTGCATAAGGAAGATGTTAAAATGTTTAAACATGTTGAGGAAAATGTAGCAGAGAAGTCTAAAGATGTAGGAGAAACAGTCGGGAACATCTGGTCAGATCCGACTAGGTCCAAGTGGGATTCACCAGATGTTGAAGAAACTCAAAATGAAAGAGTTGGTTTAGAGAATGTTGGTATTGTTCCTTCAAAATGGGAATCACCGTTGAGAGTTGGTGAATTTATTGACAAGAGTGAGATGGATGATGCTACGGGAGGCTTCTCTATAGAAAAACGTGTCTCAAGGGCTTTAGGTGAAACTGTTAAACCTCAGGAAGAATTTCAAGTTATGAATTGGGAAACATCACCAGGGAATGATGAATCTAGACCTCATCGATCAAAGTGGGATTCCTCACCTTCTGATGATGAGGTTTTGACAATTCCAGAACCAATATTAGAATCAGCAGCCAAGAAGCCTGAGCTAATGAGGAAGGTCGTGTCTGATGACCTTGAAGCTGAGAGACATGTAGCCGAGAGGATAATGACAGAGTCTCCAGAATCTGTGAGTGGAGTTCCTATTGGAGAGTTTCCAATTGTTGGCTATGGCTCATCACCAGAATCATCGCCTTCTGCACTATCACTTCCAGCTTTAAAGAAAGCGCCTTCCAAACTGCTGCAAGACATCACTCATTCATGTAGCGCTGACACCGACCAATCAAAGACTTTGAGAACTGATGCAGGAGACGAAGAGCTAGAAAAATCAAAAGAAGATGATCAAGTTAAAGATAATGAAGATACGAGGAAGAGGAGAGGTGACAGTGCCGAGAAGTCAAGATCCAGAAGGAGTTCAGAAAGAAGTGAATCTAAAAGAGATGACAGTTCTGACAAGAGGAAATCAAGAAGAGGTGATAGTTCCGATCGATCTCGTTCAAAAAGAAGTCCAGAGAGATCAAGAAGAAGGGATGACAGCAGTGATCGAGACGACAGTTCAGAGAGAAACAGATCGAGGAGACGGCAAGATGACAGCAGAGAGAGAGTGAGGTCAAGGAGGAGGGACGACAGTTATGATCGGGACAGACGAAGGAGAAGGGATAGTCCTGAGAGAGAGCGGTCTCGCAGAAGGGATGACAGTTCTGAAAGAAGTAGGAGGAGAGATGATAGGTCAGACAGTCGTAAGAGAGATGAAAGTTCAGAGAAAAGCAAACGCAGAGATGACAGCTCTGAAAGAAGCAGACGCAGAGATGATAGCTCTGAAAGAAGCAGACGCAGAGATGATAGTTCAGAGAAAAGCAGACGCAGAGATGATAGCTCTGAAAGAAGGCGACGAAGGGATGATAGTGCAGATCGCAGTAAAAAACGTGACGATAGCTCAGAAAGACGAAAGCGAAGGGATGACAGTTCAGAAAAAAGTCGACGACGTAGAGATGATAGTTCAGACAGAAGTCGTCGACGCAGAGATGGTAGCTCAGAGCGAGATCGCAGATCTAAAAGACATGACAGTTCTGAACGATCCAGACGTAGAGATGACAGTTCGGAGAGGGATCGCAGGCGTAGAGGAGGAAGTTATGAAAGAAATCGACGAAGGGACTCTGACAGACGTAGAGACTCCAGCCGAGATAGATTCTCAAGGAGAAGGGATGATTCCTCGGAGAGAGATAGATATAAAAGGAGAGATGATTCAGAGGAAAGAGACAGACGGAGAAGAAGAGACTCATCAGAAAGGTCAAGCAGCAAGAGAGATCAGGATAGAGAGAAGAGAGATAAAGAAACTGAGGGTAGAGTAACCATCATCAAGAGACTCTCACCTGAAAAAAACAAGCCCTCAGAATCTAAGAAACCTGAAGTGAGTCTTGATCATTTATTAGATCTCAGTGATATTCCTCTGCCTGAAATGCCAAGTTCAGATGTTAAAGATATCCCTGTTCCAAACCCGCCTACTAAAGCTCCTGCAGTACCCCCAGCCAGTGTAGAGGAAAAACCAGAACAAGAACAGGAGATTGACAATTACTCAGTGGATGACATGGACCTCTGTGATGACGACGATGAAGGTCATCCTGAGTCCATCGTAACACCTGTGCCTCCTGTTGCTGCTCCTGCTGTTATTCCTGCTGTTCTTCCATCTGTCACTCCTGTGGTTACTCCTACAGTTATTCCTACTGTTGCTCCAGTTGCTCCTGCCATCAAAGGGCATTTTAATGCAAACTCTCAAGAGCAAGCTGGTGAGTCAAAGGCAGAGAAAAAGAAAATTGTGTTTAGTCTTGGAAAAGTCAAAACAATTACTCCAAAGACAAGTCTGTTGGAAGATGAGGAGACTTCAGATCCAAAGCAGAAGAGAGTCGATCTCTTTGATGCAGTTTCTGAAGGCATCCAAACTGGTGTGCCAAAACCAGTTTTTATGAATGTTTCTTCCTCAGTTTTGAGTTTAAATAGATTTAATAAGGTAACAGATTTGAAAGACATACAAGCAAAATCTCAGAGCAAAGAAATTATACAAAGTGAAGATATTACTGCAAATGTGAAAGGCCTCAAAAGAAATGATAAGATATTCACACAAACAGACATTACTAATCAGAAAGATGAAACCAACTCTGCAGACACAGTGAAGGATGAAATGATAGGTATGGCGAAGGATTCACAAAATGAGGTTCCTAGAAAACGTACAAGAAAAAGTAGATTTTCCCAAGAAACAAGTATCAATATTGAAGATAAAAAGTCCGAGGACCATGAAGAACTTGTAAATGTACCAGTTTATCCTTTGATTAATGATAATCCATCATCAAATATTTCAACTGCTGACTTTCATCAAACACCTGAAACTTCTGTGCCAACAAAGCAAATTAAACAAGTCCCAGATGACACAGTCAAGTATTCACCGGTCCCAGATCAAATGGAGAGGATTGTCATGCCTGTACCAACACTAAAAGTGGACCTATCCCCGACAGAAGCCAAAGATTCTTTTGCATTTGATACCTCAGGGAGTTTAACAACTGATCTCAAATACGTCTGCCCAACTTCCAGTCTTAGTGCTGCTGAATTACTCCAGGAGGACAGGAGAAGTGATGTCAGTGACAGGACCTTACGCCTCAGTGTTGATGATGGGACAGTTAATTCATCACCAAAAGAGAAATCCTTTCCAGCAGAGTCAGAGTTGGTAAATAATGCTCATGGGTTAATGGCTGGGACTGAACTTGGCAGCTTTCATCAATCTGTTGATGCAACCACTGGAATGGTGGAAAGAAAGGAAGAGGATGTTTTGAAAGAAGAGGGAGAGACTGATTTGAATAACTCGAAAGGTAATATTGAAAATATCCAAATCTCTCTCAGGGGACATGTTGAAGCTGAGTTTGACCAACAACCAGAATTAGAAGAAAAAACCTTGAAAAGGGATCCTCCGGAAGACGAAGACATTCGGCAAGTTGTGGCATTGATGGTGGATCCTTTGACTATTGGACAGAATAAACCGCAGACTGATGAGATGAATGATACCATGGAAGAACTAGATGAAAAGGTTGCCAAGACAACCACTTCACCTGAAGAAACTACTGAGACCAAAGAGGAGCCGAGAGAGGAGAAGAACAGAGTGCAGCCAAGGAGAAGTCGCAGACTGAATTCTCAGAGGAGCGTCAATGAAGATGATGAGTCCACCAAGAAGACAAGCACTCATAAGGTAGAAAATTCAGAAGAGAAGCCAAAAGAGGATGAATCATCGGCCATAATAAAACCAGAACCTGAAGCTGAATCTGCAACTCCTCAACGAAGGAGGAGTGGGCGTTTGCAGAGGAAGCAGCAGGACACTCCGGAACAAGAGGCCAAACCAAGAGGGAAAGGTAGACCAAAGAAAACTAAGGCAGCAAAGATTGAAGAGGAGAAGTTAGCTGAAGCTCCTCCTGAGGAACCTAAACCGCTGGCAACACCTCTGAAGGAAGAGTCTCCTCCTCCCCCTCCTCCTTCCAAAGAAGAGAATGTGGAGTACATCCAGGTCATTGAGAGGGCTCCTCCTGTCTTTGAGAGGATTCCTAACATTCCCGAGAGGCCACATCAGTCAGAGGTCAAAGCTGTGAGCATAAAGGAGACCATAATGAATAAATTACAGGAAGAAATGGAGAGGGAACGTGAAGTGAAAGAAAAGAGAGAAATGGAAGAGAAGCAAAGATTGAAAGAAGAACAAGAGAGAAAAGAAAAGGAAGAAAAAGTAAAGTTGGAAGAAGAGGAGCGTAGAGAAAAGGAAGAGAGATCAAGAAGAGAAAAGGAGAGGAAGGAGAGAGAACAAGAAAGGAGAGAGAAAGAAGAGCGTGAGAGAAGGGACAGGAGGCGAAGACATGATGATGACAGAAGTTATAGGGACAGGGATAGAGATCGGGAGAGAGATAGAGAGAGGGAAAGGGAGAAAGAGAGGGATAGAGATAGAGACAGAGATCGTGAAAGGGATAGGAACAAAGATAGAGACAGGGACAGAGAAAGAGACAGGGATAGAGACAGAGAGGAAAGAAGGCGAAGAGACAGGGATAGAGATGATAGAGGCCGAAGAGATGATTACAGATCTCGAGACAGGGACGATAGAGAGCGAGATAGAGATTACTCCTATCGAGATGGACGGTCAAGGCGGAGATATGACGATGATTATTATAGAAGTAGTCGATCAAGGTCACCTGATGACAGGAGAAGTGAGAGGAATCGCAAAGAAGAAAAATCCAGCCCTGAACGTAAATCTATCGACTCCCCAAGGGCAGGTTATCCAGGCCATTTCTCCAGCCCTGGAGATTCATCTAGTCCAATTAAACCTGAAAAGGTCAAATCTAGATGGAGGAGAACTAGTGAAGCTGAATTTATGGCTGAGAGTTCAGATTCTAGTCTTGCAGATCCTGTAACATTTGCAGCCAAAGCTCTTGATCTAGATTCATCTGCATTCCCCAAGTCTGGATCTTCATGTACCACAAAAACGTCATCATCATTTACTGACCAACCCACATCACATCATGAACCTCACCCTGATATGTATCCATCTTTGAAGGGTTTGATCAGCACACAGGGACAGTCTCAGTTCCCAGGAGCAGCAGAACTCCTGGCCCAGTATGCCGGACCACCAAGCTCAACAGGACCATCACATCCACCACCTGACTCTGCCTACCCGATTGGACCACCTCCTGCCCCAGTCACATTCCAACCAGAGCAAGCTTACTCCCCCACCTGGCCCGCTCCAGTGCCACCCCCAGGTCCTACTGTTCCACCCCATCCTGTTGGAGGCCCAATACCAATGTGTGATGTCCCCATCCACTCCATCCCCCCACCTCCCATTGTCCCTGGGGTACCACTTCCAGTCCACATGCATCCTGGCCAGTATGACGTTACCCCTGCTGATCCACCACCTCTTGATCAACCTCTGCCATCAATCCTTCCACCCCACATTTTGCCTCCACCAGGCATTCAGCCAGCACCACTGCCAGTCCCACCTCCCATGCCGGTTCCTCCACCTTCAAACACCATCATCGATCCTGTTCCACCTCCACAAGTGGTACCTGCATTACCTGAACCTATTCCCAAGAAAGAACCTTACCGAAGAAATCCAAATCGTCGTTCAAGATTTGATGAAGGTCCTGATCCGGCGGACATTGTAATTCCATCAACTCAACCAACCAGAGTGTTAGTACCAGTCAACACATCAACCGTGCTACCAACAGAACCAACTGCAGTGGATCCAGTCATGTCTGAGTTGAACTTCAACCAAAATGCTTTACAAGAGGAAGACCAGGCTGGAATCAAACCACAAGAAGAATCATCAGCTGTGTCAGAAGCCAAGGAGTCAAAACCTGACAAGAGCGATATAGAGAACCAGGAGCCTGAGAAGCCAGCTACAGCCGAGGCAGAGGAACCAAAAGAACCAGAGAAACCGCCCTACTTCACCCCCCTGGACGAGAATATCTACCTCACAGACAGGTGAATACACTTTTCTTATTAGCAGGTATTTTTTTGTTTTATTAAGTTGATGAAAAAGCTTTTGGGTAATAAAAATGAGTAATAAGATACTTTTCTTATATATTGTTTGAAAAATAATTTTTTTCATTTTCACTTGCAAAATTAAGTAATTGTAGACTTTAAGTCTGCCACTTCACTTCACAGATATAGATGGAAATCAAGTAATTTAGAGTAACCCTTCTCTTATCCATACTCGCCTCTAATGGCTGAAATATTGCCCAAGCGCCGCTTATCAATAATTCACTAAATCTCTCTCTTTACCATAAGCATTTGAAACATTTTAAAAAAACCCAGTAACATCTCATGTATATTTGTTAAAAGCTGGATCCATCAGGAATGTTCCCTTATGTTACTGAACCATTGGATTGTTTGGAAACTGCACGATTCATTTTCAATGAAACTTCTAAAATTGTGAATTAAATATCTCATGCTGTGTTTCAATCTGTCAAGACGGAAGTCTAAGAGCATGAAGCGGATGGTGTGTGACTGCACCCACTCGAAGGAGGACCGCGAGATGGGGTACGAGGCGTGCGGCGAGGACTGTCTCAACAGGATGCTACTAATTGAATGGTATGATCTTGTTTCAATACTTAAACCAACTATCTATACACTCAAATGAAGAAAATGTTTTTCCATCAAAGTGAAGAGATGCAGTTCTCTCTTGTTGAAAACTTAGAACAATAATTGTTCATTAAGGATATTTTTCATTGCAACCACTTCCATATATATAAATATAAACATATATATAAACATATGTACTTTTCAGCCTATCAAGGCTTAGTGTTTTAGCTCATGAGTCCTATTTGAAAACCTTTAATATTGATTTAGATTTATCATCCTAAACTAGATCTTGCTGGAGATATCATTTGTGCGAGATAGAGCAATATCTTAAAGGAGATATTGTGTTTACAATAGAATTTATTCATTTTCCTGGCATTATCAAGAAAACAGCTCAATTGTTATATATAAAAGGACTGACCATACATTGCTGATATATCAGAATCTTATGCTCACAATGTCATTTAACACCTGCATGACAGTGTTGTGGGTTTTTTCCAATTTGTACATTTTTCTTTGACAGTGAAGACTTAAGAATGGATTTTGAATAAAATCTAAATCTCAGTTATTCTTGTACCAATATAATTATCAGCTCCAATGAAAGTCATGATTGGTCTGTTTGCAGTGGCTCCCGCTGTGCCTGTGGTGACGCATGCTCAAACAAACGCTTCCAGAAGGTGAGAGTCCCTCATGCCTATATCAACAGTCCTATCCTGTCTGTAGCTAGTAAAGGTTTCAATCATGTTTCCATGTAAGAAGTTTTCACCGCAATGCATAGCCACATGGTGTTGCGGGCTTTCTCCCTGCAATAATACTAGCAGCTGCGATATAAGTGAAATACTCTTGAAAGCGGCGTTAAACCCTAACTGACCTCACCTCACCCTATGAAGTTTCCAGTCTGAATGTTTTAGGACTGCTATATATTTGGCTGTTTCATTTCGTACTTCTTCAATATGTTGTAAGTTGTAACTGTCGTCATTAACTAGTACGAGGTCTCACTTGTAATCTTACTTGTAGTAGGTTTAGCACTTATGATCTGATAAGTTATAGAGTTGAAGCAATTACTCAGTTTCTAGAGCTATGACTGTATGTCATTGTATTGTGAAATGTATTGTTGACTTGAAAATATTTTTGCTTTGCCTCAAATTCAAGGTTTTCATTAAAAGTTCATCTTTCCTTAATGAAAAGAATCCCTGGAAAAAGTATGTCTTGACATTTGTTGTATCAGATTGAATTGTAATGAGGTATCGTCTCTATCCTCACCCGTCAATTTGTTTATAGTAAATATTCCGTGAATTACATCTAATTTCTTAATATCAAACCAATTGGTTTTAAGTTCAAACACAGTAGTTTCACAGTTGTAAATTGTTAATGTAAGATTTTTCCATTCCCTTTACTTACACTGAATGACTAGAAATACCAACTAACACTTTGTAAGTATATTGTTATCATAGTTTGTATAGCTTATCCTTTTCCTATTCTTGTTTCATGTTGTAATAGATTCCTATTTTCTTTCAGCGACAATATGCACATGTTGAGCCTTTCAATGCTAAAAGCAAAGGCTGGGGACTAAAAGCTTCAGAAAGCCTTGACTCGTAAGTTGCACTTAAATAATTTACTTTTGGATGTGGAAACATTTTTCTTTAAAAGTGAACCTACTTGTAGGGAATGCCTATGAATTCATTTTAGGTTAGGTCAGAAAATTTCATGTATTCAAAGATAGTCGTCGTCGTTGCTGAAAGATTTGTTTCCTTCTTGAAGTGGAATGTGGAAAGGATTATGAAGTAGTGACAGTTTTCGTCATGGATGTGAAATGAAGGGACATAACTCTAGCTAGATTAATGTGTTATGGTGATTTGCAATTGATTCATATGTCATTTTGGTATTCCATATATTGATATCCAATGAGTAAAATATTTGTTGATATTTGTTGATATTTCATTGCAGCAAATGAGAATATGATGTCGCTTTATTATTTTGTGAAATAGTAATTATGAGAAATAATATTTGTTGAGTATTTATGTAGGCTATTTGCATTAGTTTACTCCATGGGATGTAAGGGAAGAAAAATTAACTTTCCCCATGCAAATGATTAAAAAGCTAAACAACTAAATCAATTGTCACTAAACCTTTATGCCATTATTGATTTTGATGATGCATATGATTTACCATTTGGATAATGCATCAAGTTAGTTTAGAAATAAAACAATCCATTTAACACAATTGAAACAAAATCCCAGCTTTAATTCATTACTTAAATTGTAAAAAATATGATATGAGAAGAATAAATGAATTTTGATTCGGAAAGAACAAATACTATCTACATTAGAGTAAAAAAGGCAATTCCTCAGTTTTACCACAGCGCGTGTCATTTTGCAGGTATACTCGATGACCAATCAAAATGTTGCGTGACACTAGAGGCGCTGTCAGTTAGCGAAGTACCACAGCTCAGTACATAGATGGTATGCTAACTTGATACTCACTCACACTCGTCTCTTCACATAACCGTACTTGCAGCAGGCTTTGTGAATTTGTTCATGTTCTAGCCTGCTGCATTTACATCACAGAACCAAGACTACCTCCAGCGGAGGTGAAGGCTTGAGACACACAAACCAACATCAAATACATCACTTGTAGATGCAGCAGGCTTTGTGAATTTGTTCATGTGCTAGGCTGCTGCATTTACATCACAGAACCAAGACTACCTCCAGCGGAGGTGAAGGCTTGAGACACACAAACCAACATCAAATACATCACTTGTAGATGCAGCAGCCTTTGTGAATTTGTTCATGTTCTAGGCTGCTGCATTTACATCACAGAACCAAGACTACCTCCAGCGGAGGTGAAGGCTTGAGACACACAAACCAACATCAAATACATCACTTGTAGATGCAGCAGGCTTTGTGAATTTGTTCATGTGCTAGGCTGCTGCAATTACATCACAGAACCAAGACTACCTCCAGCGGAGGTGAAGGCTTGAGACACACAAACCAACATCAAATACATCACTTGTAGATGCAGCAGCCTTTGTGAATTTGTTCATGTGCTAGGCTGCTGCATTTACATCACAGAACCAAGACTACCTCCAGCGGAGGTGAAGGCTTGAGACACACAAACCAACATCAAATACATCACTTGTAGATGCAGCAGCCTTTGTGAATTTGTTCATGTGCTAGGCTGCTGCAATTACATCACAGAACCAAGACTACCTCCAGCGGAGGTGAAGGCTTGAGACACACAAACCAACATCAAATACATCACTTGTAGATGCAGCAGGCTTTGTGAATTTGTTCATGTGCTAGGCTGCTGCAATTACATCACAGAACCAAGACTACCTCCAGCGGAGGTGAAGGCTTGAGACACACAAACCAACATCAAATACATCACTTGTAGATGCAGCAGCCTTTGTGAATTTGTTCATGTTCTAGGCTGCTGCATTTACATCACAGAACCAAGACTACCTCCAGCGGAGGTGAAGGCTTGAGACACACAAACCAACATCAAATACATCACTTGTAGATGCAGCAGGCTTTGTGAATTTGTTCATGTTCTAGGCTGCTGCATTTACATCACAGAACCAAGACTACCTCCAGCGGAGGTGAAGGCTTGAGACACACAAACCAACATCAAATACATCACTTGTAGATGCAGCAGGCTTTGTGAATTTGTTCATGTGCTAGGCTGCTGCAATTACATCACAGAACCAAGACTACCTCCAGCGGAGGTGAAGGCTTGAGACACACAAACCAACATCAAATACATCACTTGTAGATGCAGCAGGCTTTGTGAATTTGTTCATGTTCTAGGCTGCTGCATTTACATCACAGAACCAAGACTACCTCCAGCGGAGGTGAAGGCTTGAGACACACAAACCAACATCAAATACATCACTTGTAGATGCAGCAGGCTTTGTGAATTTGTTCATGTGCTAGGCTGCTGCATTTACATCACAGAACCAAGACTACCTCCAGCGGAGGTGAAGGCTTGAGACACACAAACCAACATCAAATACATCACTTGTAGATGCAGCAGGCTTTGTGAATTTGTTCATGTGCTAGGCTGCTGCATTTACATCACAGAACCAAGACTACCTCCAGCGGAGGTGAAGGCTTGAGACACACAAACCAACATCAAATACATCACTTGTAGATGCAGCAGCCTTTGTGAATTTGTTCATGTGCTAGGCTGCTGCAATTACATCACAGAACCAAGACTACCTCCAGCGGAGGTGAAGGCTTGAGACACACAAACCAACATCAAATACATCACTTGTAGATGCAGCAGGCTTTGTGAATTTGTTCATGTGCTAGGCTGCTGCATTTACATCACAGAACCAAGACTACCTCCAGCGGAGGTGAAGGCTTGAGACACACAAACCAACATCAAATACATCACTTGTAGATGCAGCAGCCTTTGTGAATTTGTTCATGTGCTAGGCTGCTGCATTTACATCACAGAACCAAGACTACCTCCAGCGGAGGTGAAGGCTTGAGACACACAAACCAACATCAAATACATCACTTGTAGATGCAGCAGCCTTTGTGAATTTGTTCATGTGCTAGGCTGCTGCATTTACATCACAGAACCAAGACTACCTCCAGCGGAGGTGAAGGCTTGAGACACACAAACCAACATCAAATACATCACTTGTAGATGCAGCAGCCTTTGTGAATTTGTTCATGTTCTAGGCTGCTGCATTTACATCACAGAACCAAGACTACCTCCAGCGGAGGTGAAGGCTTGAGACACACAAACCAACATCAAATACATCACTTGTAGATGCAGCAGCCTTTGTGAATTTGTTCATGTTCTAGGCTGCTGCATTTACATCACAGAACCAAGACTACCTCCAGCGGAGGTGAAGGCTTGAGACACACAAACCAACATCAAATACATCACTTGTAGATGCAGCAGGCTTTGTGAATTTGTTCATGTTCTAGGCTGCTGCATTTACATCACAGAACCAAGACTACCTCCAGCGGAGGTGAAGGCTTGAGACACACAAACCAACATCAAATACATCACTTGTAGATGCAGCAGCCTTTGTGAATTTGTTCATGTGCTAGGCTGCTGCATTTACATCACAGAACCAAGACTACCTCCAGCGGAGGTGAAGGCTTGAGACACACAAACCAACATCAAATACATCACTTGTAGATGCAGCAGCCTTTGTGAATTTGTTCATGTTCTAGGCTGCTGCAATTACATCACAGAACCAAGACTACCTCCAGCGGAGGTGAAGGCTTGAGACACACAAACCAACATCAAATACATCACTTGTAGATGCAGCAGCCTTTGTGAATTTGTTCATGTTCTAGGCTGCTGCATTTACATCACAGAACCAAGACTACCTCCAGCGGAGGTGAAGGCTTGAGACACACAAACCAACATCAAATACATCACTTGTAGATGCAGCAGCCTTTGTGAATTTGTTCATGTTCTAGGCTGCTGCATTTACATCACAGAACCAAGACTACCTCCAGCGGAGGTGAAGGCTTGAGACACACAAACCAACATCAAATACATCACTTGTAGATGCAGCAGCCTTTGTGAATTTGTTCATGTGCTAGGCTGCTGCATTTACATCACAGAACCAAGACTACCTCCAGCGGAGGTGAAGGCTTGAGACACACAAACCAACATCAAATACATCACTTGTAGATGCAGCAGCCTTTGTGAATTTGTTCATGTGCTAGGCTGCTGCATTTACATCACAGAACCAAGACTACCTCCAGCGGAGGTGAAGGCTTGAGACACACAAACCAACATCAAATACATCACTTGTAGATGCAGCAGCCTTTGTGAATTTGTTCATGTGCTAGGCTGCTGCATTTACATCACAGAACCAAGACTACCTCCAGCGGAGGTGAAGGCTTGAGACACACAAACCAACATCAAATACATCACTTGTAGATGCAGCAGCCTTTGTGAATTTGTTCATGTTCTAGGCTGCTGCATTTACATCACAGAACCAAGACTACCTCCAGCGGAGGTGAAGGCTTGAGACACACAAACCAACATCAAATACATCACTTGTAGATGCAGCAGGCTTTGTGAATTTGTTCATGTTCTAGGCTGCTGCATTTACATCACAGAACCAAGACTACCTCCAGCGGAGGTGAAGGCTTGAGACACACAAACCAACATCAAATACATCACTTGTAGATGCAGCAGCCTTTGTGAATTTGTTCATGTGCTAGGCTGCTGCAATTACATCACAGAACCAAGACTACCTCCAGCGGAGGTGAAGGCTTGAGACACACAAACCAACATCAAATACATCACTTGTAGATGCAGCAGGCTTTGTGAATTTGTTCATGTTCTAGGCTGCTGCATTTACATCACAGAACCAAGACTACCTCCAGCGGAGGTGAAGGCTTGAGACACACAAACCAACATCAAATACATCACTTGTAGATGCAGCAGCCTTTGTGAATTTGTTCATGTGCTAGGCTGCTGCAATTACATCACAGAACCAAGACTACCTCCAGCGGAGGTGAAGGCTTGAGACACACAAACCAACATCAAATACATCACATGTAGATGCAGCAGGCTTTGTGAATTTGTTCATGTTCTAGCCTGCTGCATTTACATCACAGAACCAAGACTACCTCCAGCGGAGGTGAAGGCTTGAGACACACAAACCAACATCAAATACATCACTTGTAGATGCAGCAGCCTTTGTGAATTTGTTCATGTGCTAGGCTGCTGCAATTACATCACAGAAGCAAGACTACCTCCAGCGGAGGTGAAGGCTTGAGACACACAAACCAACATCAAATACATCACTTGTAGATGCAGCAGGCTTTGTGAATTTGTTCATGTGCTAGGCTGCTGCAATTACATCACAGAACCAAGACTACCTCCAGCGGAGGTGAAGGCTTGAGACACACAAACCAACATCAAATACATCACTTGTAGATGCAGCAGCCTTTGTGAATTTGTTCATGTGCTAGGCTGCTGCATTTACATCACAGAACCAAGACTACCTCCAGCGGAGGTGAAGGCTTGAGACACACAAACCAACATCAAATACATCACTTGTAGATGCAGCAGCCTTTGTGAATTTGTTCATGTGCTAGGCTGCTGCAATTACATCACAGAACCAAGACTACCTCCAGCGGAGGTGAAGGCTTGAGACACACAAACCAACATCAAATACATCACTTGTAGATGCAGCAGCCTTTGTGAATTTGTTCATGTGCTAGGCTGCTGCATTTACATCACAGAACCAAGACTACCTCCAGCGGAGGTGTAGGCTTGAGACACACAAACCAACATCAAATACATCACTTGTAGATGCAGCAGCCTTTGTGAATTTGTTCATGTTCTAGGCTGCTGCATTTACATCACAGAACCAAGACTACCTCCAGCGGAGGTGAAGGCTTGAGACACACAAACCAACATCAAATACATCACTTGTAGATGCAGCAGGCTTTGTGAATTTGTTCATGTTCTAGGCTGCTGCATTTACATCACAGAACCAAGACTACCTCCAGCGGAGGTGAAGGCTTGAGACACACAAACCAACATCAAATACATCACTTGTAGATGCAGCAGCCTTTGTGAATTTGTTCATGTGCTAGGCTGCTGCATTTACATCACAGAACCAAGACTACCTCCAGCGGAGGTGAAGGCTTGAGACACACAAACCAACATCAAATACATCACTTGTAGATGCAGCAGCCTTTGTGAATTTGTTCATGTGCTAGGCTGCTGCAATTACATCACAGAACCAAGACTACCTCCAGCGGAGGTGAAGGCTTGAGACACACAAACCAACATCAAATACATCACTTGTAGATGCAGCAGCCTTTGTGAATTTGTTCATGTGCTAGGCTGCTGCAATTACATCACAGAACCAAGACTACCTCCAGCGGAGGTGAAGGCTTGAGACACACAAACCAACATCAAATACATCACTTGTAGATGCAGCAGCCTTTGTGAATTTGTTCATGTTCTAGCCTGCTGCATTTACATCACAGAACCAAGACTACCTCCAGCGGAGGTGAAGGCTTGAGACACACAAACCAACATCAAATACATCACTTGTAGATGCAGCAGCCTTTGTGAATTTGTTCATGTTCTAGGCTGCTGCATTTACATCACAGAACCAAGACTACCTCCAGCGGAGGTGAAGGCTTGAGACACACAAACCAACATCAAATACATCACTTGTAGATGCAGCAGCCTTTGTGAATTTGTTCATGTGCTAGGCTGCTGCAATTACATCACAGAAGCAAGACTACCTCCAGCGGAGGTGAAGGCTTGAGACACACAAACCAACATCAAATACATCACATGTAGATGCAGCAGCCTTTGTGAATTTGTTCATGTGCTAGCCTGCTGCATTTACATCACAGAACCAAGACTACCTCCAGCGGAGGTGAAGGCTTGAGACACACAAACCAACATCAAATACATCACTTGTAGATGCAGCAGGCTTTGTGAATTTGTTCATGTTCTAGCCTGCTGCATTTACATCACAGAACCAAGACTACCTCCAGCGGAGGTGAAGGCTTGAGACACACAAACCAACATCAAATACATCACTTGTAGATGCAGCAGGCTTTGTGAATTTGTTCATGTGCTAGGCTGCTGCATTTACATCACAGAACCAAGACTACCTCCAGCGGAGGTGAAGGCTTGAGACACACAAACCAACATCAAATACATCACTTGTAGATGCAGCAGCCTTTGTGAATTTGTTCATGTTCTAGGCTGCTGCAATTACATCACAGAACCAAGACTACCTCCAGCGGAGGTGAAGGCTTGAGACACACAAACCAACATCAAATACATCACTTGTAGATGCAGCAGCCTTTGTGAATTTGTTCATGTGCTAGGCTGCTGCAATTACATCACAGAAGCAAGACTACCTCCAGCGGAGGTGAAGGCTTGAGACACACAAACCAACATCAAATACATCACTTGTAGATGCAGCAGCCTTTGTGAATTTGTTCATGTGCTAGGCTGCTGCAATTACATTGCACAAACAACTGACGTGAAATGTTAAGCTTAATGAAAGCTTATCACACTAAGATTCAACATGACACTTGTGGATGCAGCAGCCTTGTGAATTTCTTCACTATAGAGGCTGCTGCAATTACAATATAAACATCGATTTATTATGTCAAAGCTACCTTCAGTAATGAGGGCAGGTTTGAGACACTCGCAAACATCCAAAACAACACAAACATAAATGTATCAGCCTTTGTGAAACTATTCATGGTTAAGGCTGCTGCAAATACAACATTGTATCATTCATTTAATATGTTATGAGAGGTGGTTGATAAGCATTAAGTCCTAAAAGTCATGCTGGTATGTAACTCTTTTGCATTTACAATTACATTTTCTATAATGGGTAACAGGATATTCCTGATGATTTAATAGAGAGCATATCAATGACGCAGGTCACCTTCTCACGTGGTGTTGATTGTGCTGAGATGGACAACGTCACAGACAGGGGCAGTAATTGCACAAAAAAACACCATTACAGAAAGAAATGGACCATAGAATGCTATTAATGAGGATATGTTTGAGTCATCACTCATCAGGGAAAAGGGCTTCATAAGGCCCAGTCAGAAGGGGGGTCTGGTAGATTGTGGAAGAAATCTTTTGTAGAGGGTTCCCCCGACTTTCATGGGGCGGGATAACACAGTGAACGGATCAAGAGGTCCGGAGTTAAAATCCCTCGGAGGAAGCGGCAACTTTGTCTGCAGTTGAGAACTGTTATACACGCAGTAACGTTTTGGTGCAATGCTTACTGAAATTCAGCGCTGTATCAACCAGCTAGTTCCAGCCTATGCTCTCAGGTTTCACTGCAAATCAAAGACACATTAGCGTTGCAGGCTTTCTCCCTTCAATAATACTAGCAGCTGTGAAATAAGGGAAATACTCTTGAAAGCGTCACTAAACCCCTAAGTCACCCCATACCAGACTCATTATTTAAACCAATTATCAGTAGTCATAGACCAAGGTGTCACGTTAAAACTGAAGGCAGCCATTTTAGTTTCAACTTTTAATCATACAAGTCAAGGAAATGCATTTTTGTAGCTTAACGGAACTTTCTAGGTTCATATAGGAAATCCTTGTATTTATTAAAAACAATAGTCTAGCAATTTGTACCGTTAAATGTCCTTTCTGTGAGATCTAAACCTAAAACACATGCTACAGTGCCTTTAAACTTTATAATGTAGAAGGCTTAGCCAGATGAGTGTTGGCCATCCATTGTTGATTTGAACTTCTTCCTGATCATGTTCCATCTTACTTCTATTTGTTTAAATCTATGATGAAATCAATTCCGTTACAACCAGACCATTATGTCTATGCCACTGGTCCAAGACACAGACTGGCATCATAGTAATGTAGGAGGCATGGCAGTGTATCACATTGCAGGAAGTTTATATTGAAAACAGAAGGAAAAGATTTCTTATTCTCTGTCAGACAGGCTGTTATGTCTAATACATAAAACTAAAAATTTACTCATTGCCTCTCCGTCTGTGAGGCTCAATACTTATCAATCACCCCTCACAAAGCAAACATCTAACCTGACTCTCACTGGTAGCTGCATCAACCTTTGGGACCGTCAGCTGCTGAAATTACAATACAAAACGAAACCTAAGATTGAGATAATTTATAGTATCTCAGATATTTGACACGCTTGCATGAAAAACTTTGCATTTATACTTCAAAAGCCATGGTTGTTGTGAAGTATGTAGGTTTAGAATTGCGACTAATATCAAAGAAACAGTTGACTGTTAAAACTGAGGAATTAAATGCCTACTTAAAAGATTTTGTGTTAAAGGAAGCTGGTATAATATGTTTCACTTCACAAAAAGTGCTGTACAGTTACATAAAGAACATGATACCCTCAATGTATATCTAGCTTATCAGGTCTTTTGGGCCAGTTGGGCTTATGGCATTGCCTGTCATTTGGTGTTGAAGCCATTGAAGCATTTGTTGTCTGTAAACTTTTTACCATTTCGACATCTCCTCTAGAACTGCTACTACTCCTGACGTGAACTTTAGTATAGAGGTCCATTGCACCTTGGGATCCAAGTTTGTACTTATGATCCTGATCTTTGTAGGATGGAGACTCAAATTTCATTGTCCTGCACCCATAGATAAGGGTGTGGCAGGGATGCAGATTAGGGTGGTTAAGCCTGTTACGGGCTATGATATAATGCTTAATGTAATCCAAAAACAACCAAACCTTACATCTCAGATTCTCTACGACCATTCCAAGCTTTACGTTTACATCTTGAAAGAAAACCTATGATTCATTTAATCAAGCCAAAAGAATGCTTATTCACAATGTTGACTAATGACAAGCCAGTATGATATAAATGAAAGCTGCCTTAATCCCAATGTGGCCCTCTTCATGGAGCAAATAATGGTTTCCCCGCCAGTGTGGTTTTATCTGCTTCTCATAGTTACAGTGTCAGTGAACTTTACAATGCTCATAGTAAGATTAGAAATGTTGAGCACATCGGACCCGCAAGACTTTAGTTTAAATACACTGCATAACAGGGGTGGGTAATCTTTTTGTCAAAATTTAAATAACTAAATCTTAAAATCAGATGGTGTGAAAATATTATCTTCAATGCAAGGTGATAACTTTGCATAGATCCTTTGTATTATGAGCATGAAGGTGGTAGAAGGAATTTAATAAAGGTCTCCATTTATTGCCAATTTCATGGAAAGTAAGCAGTGACATATTTTTCAAATTTCCATAGCAACCTTGGTTCAAGAGATTTTCTATATTTCTGTCTGACATCATATTACAACTATTAATGACGTCACTGCAGCTTTGTTCCCACTATTTCTTATAAAAGATAATGTGAAAAAACTTGCCCAAGAAACTTCAGCATGACTTCCTACAAACTCTTGCAGATTCATGTGTAGCATTCCCAATCACTCAAGTTATACACAGTTTCCACTCGTTTTGTGAAATTTAAGTAACACCTGTTGTTCTCCCCTGTACACAACTTTTCTCTGTTGCAGAGGTGTCTTCCTACTGGAGTATGTGGGCGAGGTCCTCGACTACCGCCAGTTCAAGAGTCGCACCAAGCAGTACGCCAAGACCAGCTCCACCCACTTCTACTTCATGGCCCTCAATGCAGACGAGGTCATCGACGCGACCAGCAAGGGAAACATCTCCCGCTTCATCAACCACAGCTGCGACCCTAACTGTGAGACTCAGAAGGTAGAGCCCAGTCACTGTTATCTTCTAGTAGCAGATAAACCTCTGAAGTGATTTTATCATCAGGTGAAAATAAGATAAGTTGATTGATGAAATCTACTTACCCTTAGTGAAGTGTCTTACTTGGTTGCCACAATTGCTACTCTGTGGCTCTTTCAGGATGGTGTTAGTTGTGATGACTGTGGTTAAATAAATATACATTGTATCCTACAGTGGACAGTAAACGGGGAGCTTAGAATTGGGTTCTTCACACGTCGATCCATTGAAGCCGACGAGGAGCTCACCTTCGACTACCAGTTTGAGACTTATGGGTAAGATTTTCTTCATAGGGCATTTGCTTCAATGCACTTTGGAGATTTGTCTCTTAGTTTTTATAGCCTGATCATTTTAGATGTTATTTGACAACTATATTCTTTATCTTGATGTTGGAAGGTAGTAATTCTTTGCGTTGCTATTTTGATGTCTTTCCAATTTGATTTGAAGGTTCAAATGTTACGTTGATGGTTGCTCAAGGGAGCATAACGTACATAGCAGATCTTGTGTCATGGTTGATCATCTGACATTTATTGTTGCAGTGAGAAGGCCCAGCCGTGTTACTGCGGAGCAACTAACTGCCGAGGGTTTATCGGCGCCCCGAAGAGCACGCCGGTACGGAGGAAGAAGGATAAGATGGCGGACAGGAAGAAGCAGGAGGAACTATTCGAGGATGATTCCGTGAGTACAGGCTTCAACTTACGTCAGAGCATCCAACCTCTTAATGTGAACAAATTATTTCCAGCTGACTACCCCCTTTCCATCACGTCGCTTTTCTAGTATGTGACATAAACTTGCACTACTCAATTTTCTGTGCAAGCTCTTTTGTTTCCTCTACCTCAACTTGATAATCAAATAAAAAATGTTTGCTGCTAATTGCTGATGAGGCATTTTTGAAGCATTGAAGCAAAGCTTTAGAAGATGGTGATGAAGACCTGTTAAACCTCGCAGAGAATGACTACTGACCGACTGAACTCGTCTATCCCTACTTTCTGACTTAATGACCCCTATATCTAATGTAACCCTCGGAGTAACCAGTGTATCACAAAATAAACATGTTGCAACTGTAGGAGGAGCTGTCTCTTGTGTTACCTCTCTATCCCCTGTGATACCCTCAGACTCAACCCTCTAACTATTGGTGTCCTCTCAACCCTCTGACAGAGAGTATAAGGTTTGTGTGTGTTGCAGCTGGAGGAGGAGCTGGAGCGCATGCAGCAGCAGGGTCTGAAGAACAAGCAGCACGTGCTGTCCCTGTGCCGCTTCATGGTGAAGGTGGAGGAGGTGGAGCACAGGAAGACTATTCTCAGGATTCTACAGGTAAAGTGGCTGCTGGTAACCTATCGGTGGTCTTGCAGGGAAGTAAGATGCAGCAGCTTTCTTAAACTGCCTTGATATTGATATATCCAAAACAAAAGCCCAAACTTGCATTTGTGTTCCAAGTGATAAGGCAAATCTTTAAGTGTAATCAATCCTTAATTTCTGATTCTATTTTGTTTGAATCACATTATGAGAGCGAGAAACGGCTTGCTGTAGTGACACCATGAACAATTGTGTCATGATGTTACTGAAAATGAAATAAGGGGATTATCATTGAAACAGTCCTATCAACACAGCGATATAGTGTTATAATCGCGTATCCCCACTTGTTCCACCAGGACACCCAGGAGACCGCCTGTCTGAAGCTCTTCCTGGGATACCACGGTCTGCCGCTACTCTGGAGCTGGATGGCCGACACCACTCAGGAGGACGAGGGCCTCAAGATCATGGTATGTGTATATTTACAAAATATTTATAAAATGTTCCTCCCATCAAATCAATATCAAATTAGTTGAAGAAGTGAGTTGCAGAGTTTATTTGAATCACTGTCCTTATTGTCAGCTCTTTATGATATGCTATCTATGCAAGTAGGGTAATTTTCTTATAAACAAGGAACCAAGTGCAAGTATTAAGATATTTCAGATTTTGTCAATAACCCACCACCTTTCCGCCTGCTTCTATGTACCTGAAGTACCTCCATTCAGTTTATACATCTCTTACATTCCAGATTCTATCAACCTTGAAGTCCCTCCCTATCGGCAACAAGACCATTCTGACGGAGAGCAAGATCCTGTCTGTAGTGAAGCAGCTAGCGGAGACCACGCCTGTCAAGTCAGAGGCAGACTCCAACACTCACACAGAGTTCCAGCCACCCCACTCCACCCAGAGCACCCCCAGCTCCATCCAGTGCACCCCCACCTCCACTCAGTGCACGCCCGTCTCCATTCTCTCCTCCAGTAAAGATTTCAAGGAGAGCAAACCAAAGAAGAAGAAAGTCACATTTGCAGATGAAGCTGCAAGTTCGGACAGTGATATTTCGGACTCTAGCAAAATCACTTCCACCCAGCCTGAGTCATTGGCAACAGACTCAGTCACGGAAGCAAGTGCTGGAAACTTCTCGGATATGTCCTTCCAGGAGATATCAGAGTCTGACGGGTATGTGGACTTTGGTATGGAGGGGAAGGGCGAGGGCTCAGGGGAGAAGGAGAGGACAAAGATGGTGTCGCCGCCTATGGAGGATGTCAGCAAGGAAGAGAGTCCGGATGATGCTGACAGTTCCCAGGACAGTGTGAAGAGCAAGGAGTCCGGGGAGGGGGAGAGTGCAGGGGAGACACACAAGAGTGAAGAGACCGGGGAGAAGATGGAGCCCATGGAGGTTGACCAGGAGAAGGCTGAAGGTGAACCTAAGGATGAGAGTTCAACTGAAAGTGAAGCAGATGTGTCTGTTAAGAATGAAGAGAAGATTAAGGATGAAGCAGATGTGGTTACTAATGACAAAGATGTGGTTAAGAATGATGCAGATGCGGTTAAGAATGACGAAGACGTTGATAAAAGTGATGCGGATATGGTTAAAAGTGAAGAAGAGTTGAACAAGAGTGAAGCAGAGACGGACAAAAGTGAGGCAGAAATGTCAAGCAAGAATGAGGAAGGTTCCAACAAGAGCGAGGCGGAGACGTCAAGTCAGGACGAGGATGAGAACGGCACAGCGGAGACTGATCTGGAGGACGAGGAGGGGAAACTCAGTCTGGCGTCTCTTGCTAGCGAGCTCCTCGAACAGTGGAGTGGGCTCAAGGTTGGTATAATTCTTCTCAATATTTGTGTACAGAGTTTTAAATTTCTTGGCTGAAATCTATTAATTCTGATATTACCCATCAACATTGGCGCTTGTCTAGAATGGAGAATAGTGTACTCTTTTTTAAAAAGCAACCCTTTGTCCATTTTGTTGGTAAGTATATCTTATGAACCTTTTCCCTAAATGTCTGTAAATTTTGTAACACTTCCAAGGAGAATTGTACAGACACACGTGGATTGGTAATTTTGACCTTATTCTCAAGTTCAACGCACTTTAACCACTTTCATTCTCTAGTTACATCAATTTCTCATGAATCAATGCAAATGATGACTTCAAAGTTGGTAACAGGATACAATAGCAATGTATGCAAAGCCTTATTGATTTGAATGGATTTTACATTATTGTTACTGTTTGATGGAAAGTATTATATCATAATAATAGACGTCATTTTTTATTGTGTAATATATTGTTACCAACATGTATTTGCTAACTTTAGAGCCATGCAGGGAAATCAGGATTAAATGTTGGTCTTTTCACAGGAACATTTCAAAATACCGAAGAAAGAGAGAGATGAAGAAAGAAAGAGGACTGAGAAGGAACTTGGTATGTACATCAGTGTTTCACTCATTTGCATGTCAAACTTTACTCTTAACATGACTAAAAGGATGTATGTTTATTCAGCCATCTTCAAATTAATGTCTGTGGATAATCAACGTCTTTATATTGAACAGGTAACATTGTAATGTTGTCATCATGACTTACTTTTAAGAAGTTGTTTAGCAATAGTAATTTTCACCATTATAAAGGACAGTTTTGTAAATAAAGCTTTCCTTGAAGAAGAAATGATAAAAAAGATTTGAGTTGATAAAACATATGTTTTAAGTTTTGATATGCCTGATTTTCATCTCTTTACAGATGTACAATATACTGAGAGATCCAGCAGAAAACCTGGTCAGTGCAAACAAATTGTTATAGATGATATAATATAATAGATCATAGAAAAGTATGTAGAAGCAAAGATATCAAAATTTGAACATTTTGAAACATTTCTTGCTCTCGTTGAACTTTGTGGTCATGGATATTTTTCTTATTTCAGGACCCCCTCCAAAGCGGAAACGTAGGAGAGATGATATGTTCAGTCTGCCTAGGAGAGGGTAGGCACCACTTGTAGACATGTCGAACCTAGCTAGTACCTCAAGTACTTCATTTACGTATTCTGATATAAGAACACTTTTCCTTCTTCCCCTGCTCCTTGTATCAGTCCTTGCAACCTCAATATCAGAACAGAATAATTTCAGTGTGCAAATGTCTTTCCAAATTATTCCTGATAGGTAGTAAACCAAACGGAAATGTCTGAATAAAAGGGGAAAATTGATAACATACATTGATATGTTTTTCAAAGGAAACCGCTGCTCCCAACACCTCAAGTGACGAAGGAAGAACGACGGCAGCAGTTTGAGGCCCAGGTTCGTGCACAAGATGAAATCAACGCTGAATTACGACGTCAACAGGAGGACTACTTCAATGCGAGGCTGGCCGAGAATCCAAACTATGACCCACGATATGACCCACATCTGGCCCAGTTCTACCAGCAAGAGCAGGACCCAAACTATCCCCTGCCTCACGACCCCGCCTACCAGTACCCTCACAATCCATCCATACCACCAGGTAGCGTGTCCGATACAGTTACACCCTCTCCAGGGCACTTGACTGCTGACCCTGATCCTGGGCCCAGCCAATCAGGTGTGTGAGTGTGCGTGTGTGTGTGCGTCGAGTGTGGAGCATGCTCAGTGTTTCAAGTTTCGCTGCTCATGCTGAAGTGAAATGCTGTTGCTGTTGCAAAGAGCTTAGGCTGAAGCAAATGTTAATGATGTGACTATGCTGAAGCAGTATGCTGTTTATGTTGCTGATGCTGAAGCAAATTCATCATATTTGTAAAACAGGAAAAATGCATTCGCTTAATCTTAACCAAGAATCTGATTTGAAATGAAATAAGATTCTTAGTCTTTTACTGTTGCCTGAGCAAAATGCTTAGTTTGTGACTGTTGCTTAAGCAAAACACTTAGGCTTCTGCTGTTCATGAATTTGCTGGCTTGATACTGAGAATCCCTGTGTATGTGTGATATTGCTGTTTCCTGTGTGTGTCAGATGTGCTGTTTCCTGTGTGTGTGAGATGTTCTGTATTTGAGATGCTGTTTTTTGTGTATGTGTGATGTTGCCATTTCCTGTGTGTATGAGATGTGCTGTTTGCTGTGTGTGTGAGATGTGCTGTTTCCTGTGTGTGTGAGATGTGCTGTTACCTCTGTGTGTGTGAGATGTGCTGTTACCTGTGTGTGTGAGATGTGCTGTTTCCTGTGTGTATGAGATGTGCTGTTTCCTCTGTGTTTGTGAGATGTGCTGTTACCTGTGTGTGTGAGAAGTGCTGTTTCCTCTGTGTGTATGAGATGTGCTGTTTCCTGTGTGTGTGTGTGTGTGTGTGAGATGTGCTGTTACCTGTGTGTGTGAGAAGTGCTGTTACCTCAGTGTGTGAGATGTGCTGTTACCTCAGTGTGTGAGATGTGCTGTTACCTGTGTGTGTGTGAGATGTGCTGTTACCTGTGTGTGTGTGAGATGTGCTGTTTCCTGTGTGTGTGAGATGTGCTGTTTCCTGTGTGTGTGAGCTATGCTGTTTCCTGTGTGTGTGCGATGTGCTGTTACCTGTGTGTGTGAGATGTGCTGTTTCCTGTGTGTGTGAGATGTTCTGTGTGAGCTATGCTGTTTTCTTGTGTGTGCGAGATATGCTGTTTCCTGTGTGTGTGAGATGTGCTGTTTCCTGTGTGTGTGAGATGTGCTGTTTCTTGTGTGTGTGAGATGTATGTGTGAGATATGCTGTTTCCTGTGTGTGTGAGATATGCTGTTTCCTGCGTGTGCGAGATGCGCTGTTTCCTGTGTGTGCGAGATGTGCTGTTTCCTGTGTGTGGGAGATGTGCTGTGTCCTGTGGCCAGAGTTATGACTTTAGATGCTTTATTTCATTGGCTGTTTGGTCCATTCAAGTGTCTTTTATTTCTGTGCCACTAGATCAGGACATTTTTCTTTAAATCTACTCTAGTTCTTTGATTGCATTAGATTATATTCCAAATGAATTATTGCACAATGAAGATGCTACACTCTAACTCAACTTTAAACACACTTTTAGTTTCATTTGTTTAAGTTAAGTTAACAAAGAATTCAGTATTCAGAAATATTGTGTTGGCTATACACATTTGCAATGTTACTAAAACAATTAGATTTTATCTACATTTTAATGTGAATCAATATGAATACCCATGTGTCTTACACTAACTCGTGCTTGTAGAAAATATAAACAGGAAAGAACAAGTGGTATTTTGAATTGAAGGCTAATGTAAATTTCCACCATACTTTGACTTTGATGCAGTATTTGCTTTTTGTTAAAGCAACAGACAGTGATAAAGGAAACTAAAATGTTCACTCTGGTCGTATGTGTGTCCGTGATTTTCACATTCATCAATAGAATCAGTATTAGCACCAGGTATTCACAATCTACAGTGTTATGTGTCTCTCCCACAGAGCTACAGCCAGCTGCACACTACCCGGGTCTAGATCCAGCATACGCCATGCAGGCTGCGCCCCCTGCACAGACTACCTACATGGATCCCAACCAGGCTCTGCTCTACCAGCAGCAGTACCCCGTGAGTTGCTTTCTCTGTAGTTATAATACATGTCATTTAGATTCTTGTTATATAGAACATTGTCATAATGAATATGCAATTTGAGATTATGAGAGACAGAACAAATTCTTGTACTTTATTTGTTCAAATTCTTGCTAATTTCAAACATAGACCCTCAAAGTACAATAGCCAACAGTGGCTCTCGCATAAGTAACATTGGTGTCTTATTGATGCATACACAACAAAACATTTTAGGATCTCCCCTTTATTTTATGTTAAGGGTATAGTCTACCCAGAAACAAATGTTTCAAGAATTTTCTCATTTTTGGTACATAAGTACTTTTCAATGTGCTGAATTCAAAAATGAAATAAAATGTAGGGGTCACCGGACGATTTAAAGAGTTATGTGCCATTGAAACATTGACCCCAATGGAAAAACCTGAAAAATGTATATATCATTTGTCTAGGTAATAAATTAATAATTTATTATTGTTTTTCAATTTTTGGGGTCTTTTTATAACCAACTGATGATGAACTTGATTTCAATTCATACAAGTATGAAAAAATACCAAAATGATGATTTTTAGGAGGATTTAAATTTCAATATCATAATTATATATATATCATTTTTTCGTGTAAAGCTAAATTAAACTTCTTTATGGGTTCAACGATTTTATGAAAATTTCGGAAATGAAAATTTGGAATATGTCATTCTTACTTATTCAAAAATATATAGGGGTTACCGAACGATTTTTTTCGCTATGACGTTTTGAAAATTGATATCGGCGTCATAATTGACCCGATTGTAGCCTGGCGCTGGACTGAATGAGTGACAGTTCGGGGAAAACGAACGGTGTGTGTCTGCAAAATGATATGATCTATTTACTTATACTACACTCATGAAATACTTTATAATTATGAATAAAATACTTTAACGGATATTCTGGAAACACAAGTTCAAAGGGTTTTTTTTATCATTATTGCCGCTCAACATGCAGCCTTGTCTCCTCTTACGGTCTAACCTCCTACGGTCCGGTTAGAAATTTTATCATTATTCAGATTTCGGGCCACGGCCCGTACATTACGCAAGCCTGATGGAGGTCAGGGGTAATCATAACAAAACCCATTTATTTGAATGAAATATTTCCATAGTTTTATGAAGATGGATCACAAATTTAAATTTGGATAAGGCCGGTATCGAGCTACAAACGTCACTGTCTGCGCTCACTTCAGGCCTCTGGGTACAGTAAAGTTGCTTCGCTGGCGAACCGTTGAAGTGCAGTAAAATCACAAATAAACTTTTCAAATAAGTCTGTAAATAACAGTTATTGTCGACCTTATTTTGTTGAAAACCATCCAGAAAATTCCTCAGTGAAACGTGTGTGCGTAGCCGAATATTTGCAATCCAAACAGACGTCTATGTTGTGTCATTTATAAATGAAAAAGTATTAAGGCTATGAACAATTTGTGAAATATTAACTAGATTGTGTTTTTTTTGCTGAATTCAAAAGATATAAAATAGTAGTAAAATATCATTTAAGAAATTGGTATTTTAGGTTATTTTTCAAATCTCTCCCAAAAATAAAAGAATGTTTAGAGTAAACTTGATGAATTCAACCAAATTTATCAAAACGTTGTTACAAAATTGTGTAAACAAATTACCTCAATGCCGACAGGAAATGCTTTGGCTTGTGATCATATTTATTACCAAGAATGACATACAGCAAAATTCATATTAAGTTTTTGTGGGTTTTTCATGTACAATAAATCAACTGATATCAAACTGTATCTTGGGGCTATTTAGGTGGTTGTAATATTGAGAAAAATATTAATTGCAGCTTTTCACCTGTGTACATTATCAACATCACCTTGCCATCAGTGATGACACTATTGATATTAAGGTATTGGCATATTCACAAAAATAAAATCAAAATTTCTAAATATGGATAGAAAAGTTATAAACGTAATTTATTACTTCAGCTGAAACATTAAAAAAAGAACATGATAGTTATTTGTCAGTGTAAAAGATTAATAAATATTACCAAAGATAACCGTTCCAAGTTATCATGAAAAACATGTCCATAAATTCAGTGCTCCTTTTCATCTTATGTATTTAATTTGGAATAGGGGATTCAAGTATCTTTTTAGCACCAAATGTAAGTCAAAAACAAAAATTGTAGGAATAGAAATTTATATCTGCTTCCTTTTTGTAATCAGCTGCTCTTCTGTTTATTGGTGGCAATTCATTCAAGTGAGGAATATTCAGTTTTTTACTGTACTAACTCCACTGACTTTCATCTTCACTGTTGTCAAAAGCCTGAAATGTAAACAAAACAATACAATAACCTGTGAGATGAGGTGATTGAAAGTTTGGGTTTTCATAATGCCTTAAAAAATATTTCACATGTGTACCTGCATATTTAATTAAAGCCGAGTTAATCCTTACAACATAGTTTTGCAAAATATGACATAACAAATCACATTACTATAACTTTATCTATTCAAGGCTTACTACAATAGTAATGTTTTTCAGTTAACCCATGAATGGAATTTTTTTAGCTTGGATTTATTTGGGGATAACCTGATGTTTATTAATTCATGAACAGACACTTTTGTAACATACCAACCTTATATCCTTTGCAGTTCAAATTCTTAGTGTTAGATTCTCATGATTGTTTGGCATCTTTCACTCAAGTTTGTACCTCGTTATTGTTAATACCACGAGATAGCCTGAAAATTAAAGTCAGTACAATTTATTAACCTTTTTGGATATTGTACCATATGAAATTAAAAAACACACATCATCAAAAACATAATTTCTTCAAATATATTTCTATACCCAATAATGGATTCTTTGACTAAGAGTAGGCATACATCTGTATAACAGTTAAGTTCACACATTAAAGGCTGAATCATGGCAATTCATAACGAAAATCTATTTCTTGAAACATGTAGAATATATCTAATTTGTGATTCTCGAATACAATCAGGGCAGTACTAATCAAATTAGAACCCTGGGGTTATTTCGGGGAAATATGGTAATACATCCTAAATTTTTTGTCGCAGTTATAACCTTATTATGTGACAAAAGGCATTGTTAAAATTCAACAATTTATAATGTGTAAAAAATGTACACATCGAAAAATAACAAGATTAGATACAATAGAAAATTCAACCTACCTCATAAGTTACTGAGTCTCACGCTGAGAAAATCGACGAGTCTGCCATGAGGTCAACAGGCGCAAGTTTCCACCGCTCCCTTTTCGAGCCAGGCAGGAATTTCATTGTTCAAATCAGCATAGGCCTAGCGCTAAAACTTGACTCAAAGTTCAAACAATTTCGGACTCTGAAGCTTTCAGCTTGTTTGCAACTTTCGGTAATCCTTTTCTCTGAGGACTCGCCATGGTCTCGAACGATAACATGAATTAAAATTTGTATAGGTGATAATTACAATTGATCATCGCAAAACTGTGTCATGTGTGCACGACTTGTCAAGTGATCGATGTTTACAAAACAATGACGTAAGTCGTTCGGTTGTCGTAAAACATTTTTAAGTGTGTAAATATACTTTCTTCAGGTGTTTCTGAAACAGTATTAGAGCAAAAATCACAAGGAAAAGTATAATATGAAACACATTGTTCATTTGGAGTGGATTATTAACGATGACTTCAATTTCTCGTCATTATGGATGACGTCTTTTTGGACATGCGCAGACGCAATACCTTGTGCCTAGACTATACCCTTAAGCGGCGTTAAACACCAACTCACCTCACCTTATTTTATGTCCAAATATGTTATGGATGAAAAAAAACTATTAATAACATGAATTTGAATGGTCATTAAGTCATTGAGTATACTGTTCCACTAGCTGGTCTAACTGTTCAACTGTGTTTGTGAACCTGCAGGGAGGAGTGATGGTGCAGCCCACGGTAGCGCCGGTGGTCGCCGACCCCTCACAACTGCAGCCACAACAAGCCTTCTACACCGCCCAGCCCACAACAGTGGTCCAGTCAGTACCAGTAGCCGACCCCAATGTTGTGGCACAACAGGTTCGTTCACTCACATTATTTTCAGTTGATCTGTTTGCTGTGGAATTGGATTTGCCATATCTTGAGTGCAACAACAGTCGGTAGGGCTTGCTAAAGTGGGGACCAGCTTAATTGCTGGATAATCTGAGGGCTGATGAATGTTTATAGCTGTCCCCAACTTGGATATAAATTGAGAGAATTCTGTGTCAACCTGGGCTAGTGATTTAGTTGGAAATATACCTGCATCCACCAAGCCATAACTGGTAGAAAATGATATGGACGCTTTCCGCCTGTGACTGGTTGTAATTTTCTCCAGAATTGTTCCGTACTCATTAATCATAACCAGTGCTTTGAGCGTAAATGTGTTGAACTTTTTATGGTCTATATCAATATTTTGCTATATCTTGGTCAGAATACAATTGTGCTGTTCACAGGTCCAGCAGTTACAGCAGCTATTGAGTCTACAACAGAACCTGGCCAGTCTGACCCAGCCAGCCAAGGAGGACGATCCTCCCCCTCCCCCCTCACCCCCCACCAAGCGCACTGGACTACCCCCCCTCTGGAAGTCTGCCAAGGACAAGGAGGGCAACGTCTACTACTATCACTCTAAAACAAAGTGAGCTAGTATTTCTCTTTGGTATTTTCCAGATTTGATTAGAAATTGAATATTTTAGATAGATAAATTTGAAATTAATGACATATAGATAGTGATAAATGACACTACCAACAACTTAACCAGTTACTCAAGGGCTCAAGGCAGCAGGGCTGAGTGGGTAGGGTTGGTACGGTCAATGCTGGCACTGGTTGATTGTCTGTGAGAGTTGGGTTTAAATCCTGCTAGAGACCTGACCCACATGGGTACAGAACTTTGTATTATTAAAGATAGTGTACTTTTCTAATTAAACAATGTTACATGTTGTCAACGATCTAATTATGTCTACAGACAGACCCAGTGGGAAATGCCTACGTGGGAGGATGTGGTGGAGGACAACATGGAGGTCGACTCGCCGCCAGTCATTGAGGTGGAGACCAAGGTAGGAGCACACTGGCTCTCATTGTTTGTACGTTGTTACTCTCATCCCTCAAACATCCGAGAAGGGGTCTGTGATATATGAAGGCTATTTGTCATTTCTTGATCTCATTGATTTGATTTAAGCATATTTATTCAAGAGAAAGGATTTGGTACAAGTAATCTAACTTAGTGAAACCCTCTCTCATTGAGTGAGGTAAGAGATTTATATTATCATATGTTTTCTGCCTCATGACAGTTCTTAGATAATCTGAAGCAGGGTGTCATTCTGCCACCAGGTACTAAAATAAAGCTGAATTGCTACCTGTCTATAAGATTTGCAATCAAATATTAAAGGTGTTTGATCAAAGATGCAAAAAATACAACATTTCTAACCCTCCAGTTTATTTGTTTACAACTGTGTGAAATGCTGGCATCACACCAGTTAAAAGAAATGATTACGAATTCTTTACGATATTGAACAAATCAGAGTTATCTTGAAATATTTTGGACAATTTTTAGCTCATCAGGTCTGAAAGACCCGATCGGCTTATGGCATGGCAAGGCGTCCGGCGTCTGTCCATCCGTCCGTCCATCCGTAAACTTTTCACTTTTTCGACTTCTTCTCCAGAACCAATGACTCTAGAGAGCTGAAATTTTATGTGCATACTCCTTGGCAAATGGGGATTCTAAATTGTATATTTCGTGACCCCATGACCCCAAATGGGGTCACAATGGTCAAAACATTAAAAATCTATTTTAATCTTCTTCTCCAGTTCCAAAAGGTCCAGAGAGCTGAAAAGTTGTGTGTAGACTCCTTGGGCACTGGAGATTCTAAATTGTAGATTTTGTGACCCCATGACCCCAAATGAGGTCACAGGGGCCAAAACATGAAAAACCTATTTTCATCTTCTTCTCCAGTTCCAAAAGGTCCAGAGAGCTGAAAAGTTGTGTGTAGACTCCTTGGGCACTGGGGATTCTAAATTGTAGGTTTGGTGACCCCATGACCCCAAATGGGGTCACAGGGGTCAAAACCTGAAAAACCTAATTTCATCTTCTTCTCCAGTTCCAAAAGGTCTAGAGAGCTGAAAAGGTGTGTGTAGGCTCCTTGGCCAACGGGGATTCTAAATTGTAGGTTTGGTGACCCCATGACCCCAAATGGGGTCACAGGGGTCAAAACCTAAAAAACCTAATTTAATCTTTTTCCCTAGTTCCAAAAGGTCTAGAGAGCTGAAAAGGTGTGTGTAGTCTCCTTGGCCTACGGGAATTCTAAATTTTAGGTTTGGTGACCCCATGACCCCAAATGGGGTCACAGGGGTCAAAACCTAAAAACCCTAATTTAATCTTTTTCCCTAGTTCCAAAAGGTCCAGAGAGCTGAATAGTTGTTTGTAGACTCCTTGGGCACTGGAGATTCTAAATTGTAGGTTTGGTGACCCCATGACCCCAAATGGGGTCACAGGGGTCAAAACCTGAAAAACCTAATTTCATCTTCTCCAGTTCCAAAAGGTCTAGAGAGCTGAAAAGGTGTGTGTAGACTCCTTGGCTAATGGGGATTCTAAATTGTAGGTTTGGTGACCCCATGACCCCAAATGGGGTCACAGGGGTCAAAACCTAAAAAACCTAATTTAATCTTTTTCCCTTGTTCCAAAAGGTCCAGAGAGCTGAATAGTTGTGTGTAGACTCCTTGGGCACTGGAGATTCTAAATTGTAGGTTTGGTGACCCCATGACCCCAAATGGGGTCACAGGGGTCAAAACCTGAAAAACCTAATTTCATCTTCTTCTCCAGTTCCAAAAGGTCTAGAGAGCTGAAAAGGTGTGTGTAGACTCCTTGGCCAACGGGGATTCTAAATTTTAGGTTTGGTGACCCCATGACCCCAAATGGGGTCACAGGGGTCAAAATCTAAAAAACCTAATTTAATCTTTTTCCCTAGTTCCAAAAGGACTAGAGAGCTGAAAAATTGTGTGAAGACTCCTTGGACACTGGGGATTCTAAATTGTAGGTTTGGTGACCACTTGACCCCAAATGGGGTCACAGGGGTCAAAACCTTAAAATCCTACTTTCATCTTCTTCTCCAGTTCCAAAAGGTCTTGATAGCTTAATAGTTGTGTGTAGACTCCTTGGACAATGGGGATTCTGAATTGAAGGTTTGGTGACCCCTTGACCCCAAATGGGCAATGGGCCTTTTTTATTTGATTGTGAATAACTCGGACGTTGGGACAGGCTATCTTTCCTACACTGCCCATGACCCCATGGTCTAAACCACAACACCTATTTCTATCAAAAGTCTGATGAGCTACAGAGCCCATGGCTCTATTTTTTGATGCTGGGACACAAGAATTCTGCTTCAATATTTATAAAACTCATTGTTTATTTTGTCGCAGTCTTCCAAGAAGAAAACTACCACAGCTGCCGCAGACACGTCCAGTGAAGTTGCCAAGAAAATCAAAGATCAGTTCAGATCAAAGGTGAGTCTGAATTTGTCTGCAGTCCTATTCTTCATACTAAGCTCTGCTTCCTCACTCTTCCTTCAGTCCAGACCAAACATAATGCTATAACTTACAAAATCTACAACAAAAATGAGTAATTTTAGGCTCTGGAGGATTTATCAAATCTTACACACACTCTGGGATAGTCCATTCATAGACAGTGAGAAAATTTGTGTAATACCGTTTGTTAGAGAAGTCAATTCTGTTGCTTGGCTTCTCAGAATTATGCTAAATATTTCAGCAGCTTGATAGTTAACAGGTTGTATGGACCAATATCTATGATATCATAAAAAAAATGAAGGGGTTTAAATCGACAACATTATTTCGCTTTTAGATTGTAGACAGTCTTCGCATCAAGAAAAGTGACCCAGACACGACTGTTAAAAGATTTCTGATTTCCTTCAAGAGCAACATCTATTCTATTTGAAATTTCATGATCCTGATGAATGAAATTTGAAATAGCTAAGATTCTTGAGATTAAAACAAATGTATGACACTTATTACAACTTACTTGAAAGGTGAATTTGCTTGTTTTCAGATGTCTCAGTTTATTGTGAGTTGTCTTAATCCTTTCCGGAGACCGGACTGCAAGGCTGGTCGTATCAACTCAACTGATGACTTCAAACATCTTGCTAGAAAGGTGATTATTTAATCCTGACTATCATCCTTGCTAGATTTGTCATCACTTCCTTCATCACTTGTCTTACCTTCGCTTTCTCTTACACTGTTCCATGATAAAAAGATCTAGACTACGATATTCATAGGAAGATCTATGTGCATACAAAATGTTAATAACAATAGTTTCAAAGGGAATGCACTAAAATATATATTCTTTGTAGAATGGATAAGCCTCAAATTTTGTAAATTGATAGCAGATTATCTGTTGCAGGAATTTATGACCTGAGATCCTCTTTGGACAGAATCTGTTACTGTAATGGTACAGACCTGTCTCATATTGTTGTTGATGTTTAACATAATGTTAATGGAGAACGTTTATATATTTATGACTCTTTCTTCAAAGGATTAATGTTTGCCCAGTGTTAAAGACGTGATTTACGTTGTTTCAGTTGACACACCACGTGATGGCTAAGGAGTTGAAGCACTGTCGGCACGTGGAGGATCTCGAGGTCAACGAGAATGTCAAGGCCAAGGCGCGCGACTACGTCCGCAAATACATGGGGCGTTTTCCTTCCACCTACCGCAAAGATGACGATAGTTACTGAATAATATACTTAATCATAATCCTCCCACTCATTGTCATTGTATATACCATCCGTCGATCATCCCTGTGCCATGTTGAGTGAGTGAGAGAGAGAGTGTGTGAATGTGTTAGTGGAAGAGTCTGTGCAGTAATTTATGAATGAATGCATTGACGTGATTGCACCAGCATTCATAAGCCCAGGGATATGCATTTTAGTATTTTATTTGTTTTGAATATTTCTCACAAATGTATGCAATTTTGTTTTATAAGCTGATGGGACATCATGCACAGAATGTAATTGTTTGAATAGTAAAATCATGAAGAAATTTTGTCAAATTGACAAGTACTTTATTGCTATATTTCGTTCTTGCATGATTTGTTAGATTTAATCTACTGCTTAGGATGATGTCGTGTTGGACGGTTTGAGTTACAAACTGTTGAAATAATGAAGTTTTGTTGATCGAATATTTTAGCAGAACTTGTTAAACTTTATTTTACCAGGGTAGTAAATGTTTTATGGACGAAAGAAAATTTTCTATGGAAATGTTTTAGAGAGCTGAAAATGATTTTAATTTATTATTGTTATTGGATTTCCTGAACTATTAACTCTTGTCCTGCTGATGTCAACTTGATTTGCAAAAGCTCTTAGTACTAAGACACTAAGGATCCACTGTCTTGTTCTTACTAACACTCTGTGCTAGCTAGGAGACCTTCAATGTTCATGTTACTAGGTTTTTCTTGGACCACAGCAATAGCACTGAGATAGTTGTAAGCAAATTGGGATTTATTACACACAAGAATATTAGGGCCCTGAGATATCTTCAAAACTCTTTATTATTTTAGCGATAACACACCTTCACAACTCGTGTTTCTTTTTTTATGTTTATTTGGAAAAAGTTGTGTTGGTCCACAGTGTAAGCTAGAGTTTCAGCCCTCTAAGTTGTTGTTAGTAAACAGTGATTTATTGCACTCAAAGCCATCGTAGAGCTAAGAGATATTAAAGATTATTTTTGCAAATGACGAGGATAAGATAAAGGCTCTGCCAAAGCCAGACAAGCTTTAAGCAGCTACAGGAGTATATCAGTTGTTTCACTGTTTTCCTTCAATTTACTCTAATCCAATTTCTTTGACAAGTGTGACGATACAATCATGGATTTTTTTAAATGAATATTTCTTTATAAAAGCCAAGTGACATGTTATATTTGAAGATATAAACTGGAGATGATGTCTGGATGGAAAATTTAATATCTGTCACTAAATTCGGTGATATGATCAAAATACAATTTGTGACTTTTGATTCTTAATTTACTGAACTGCTGATAATATTTTCAAATGAGCTTGATGTGTGGAAATTTACACTGCAAATAGAGGAATGTCTGTAGTAATAATATCAGGTGACGGAACACAGCATATTTGTGTTAATGAATTAATCTTAATTGATGTGGATAACAAGCGCCAAAGAGTTTGCATTACGAAAGATGTGATTAATTTGTAAAGTTTTTTTGGCATTAAATCTATGAAGAAATATCTGTCAAAATATCTCATTATCTTAATTATCTTTACTTGTTTCAACTAAGTTGACTGCATTTGGGGCAGTTTGTCAAGTATGAATTAATTTTGTACATGAAACACGATTGTTTGGCCAAGATTGCGGTCAAATTTGAGTTTGAGAGCAATAATAGTTAAACAACCCAGCTTAAATGTGCTCATACTTTAGTAATTGTTAATAAGAAAAACATTGTTAATGAATTTCTTGTGACATTTTGCACATTTACAGATGTGTTTCGTATCATATCAACAAAACCAGTTTAAATCTTACCAAGCCCTAATATTCACAGTCGTTTATAAAACCTACTTATAAAATGTCAATATTTCTCAGAAAGGGCCAGAAAATTATGTATAAATGGTCATGATTTCATTCTTTCCAAGTGAAATTAAAAAATTCTTATCTTGACTAGTTTTCCAAACAGATGCAGTATCTTTTGTACAATAAATAAAACAAGGTTTCTTAGTTCATTTTAACTTGTCAGCATGTTAATCAGTATCAAAGTTTATTTACGATGTTCTCATGTATGCTTTGCTAAGTTTCTCAGTAGTTAATCTGGAGTCCTTCTACTCCGGACGATCCCATAGTAATACTGTCAAGATTTGACTCCTCTCTGTACTGAAGACAACTACAACTGTCTCTGTTGAGGCAACCTGCACGTCATAGCGCTGACTCTTTATTCATGTGCAATATGTTCTTGTTTCATACCACATCATCAGGATACGTCAGCTGTGTACAAAATTCAGGTTACCAATCTGTATATTTTATTATTTTGTGATAATAAATACAAATTTTCTCATAACGTGTGTTTGTATTTAAACAAGACTTAATAGCATTGATTTGCATAATCAACTGTTAGAAGTTCCCAGGGAACATAACTCAAGGTAATCAAACATTTATAGATAGGAGTAGGGTTAAACATGCAGTCAGCAATATTTCAGCTAGTTAACACGTTGATGCTGCATCCAAATGGGTTGACATATGGGTAGAGAAAGGGGTCAATAAAACATTAAAACATTTCTATACAAAGACCAACTGACTTTAAATACTTTAGTAATCTGGTTTATTAATTTGTTTAGTCTGGAGATTCCAGAGTAATTGTTGGCGAGGGGGGTCACTTTTCTCTCTGGGTTTTTCAGTCGATAAGTGCATAGACTGTCTATAATTCTACAAAAACAACCAAGTTTACTTTATTGATCCTGGAGAACATCTGTTGAGTACAAACACAATGTTTATTGTGTAAAATGCACAGATTATTCCACGTCCCCATGGCGGAGCACACTTTCATCATTAAGGCATTCACTACAGTAGATGTCATGAAGAACTGGAACATTTTCGATAACAGACAAATTTTGCTGTTAAATGGGCCCTATAACAGAGCTGATGAACCATGACAAACCCAACAAAATCAACATGTTTTTGAATTAATTATTTAAAAATATATGTATTGCAGTAAAAACTTTGGAATTGGCTAGAATGATAGATCGTGCAACATTACCAAATTCGTAAGTTCATTTCTATTGTAGGTTTAACGATATGTCTGTTTTTGCCTGTAAAAACGTAAAAAATGAAAGAAAATTGGAATTTAATATCGAAAATGTCCGGGTTCACTTAAAATTGGGGAAATCGACTGGCCTAATAAGCCTCCGGTCTCATGCTGTGGTTATTAAATAGTACTTGTCAATGACCCATCACCCCCTCATATTAGAAGACTCCCCCCCCCCCCCCCCCCCCCCCCACAGGAGGAATATCATCAAACAATTGCAAGATTTTACGTTTACGATCGAACATTTATTTAAGCTGCTGTAGATTTCACTATTTGGTCACTTTCCACGATTACAGGAGGGTACCTGTGTTCATCAGGACGAACATCTCATGTAAATGATCGGGAAGAGTTGTTAATGTCTGTAAGCTGTAGTCAGAGGGCCTATCTCCATAATGACATCAACGATTTATTAATACTCATTTCTATGAATTCATTGACTTCACCTCGTATGTGATTCAAATCCGTAATTAAAGTGGTCGAACGTCAAGAATCAGTCTGCATGTTTTTTCAACAATTCAATGTACGTGATGAATGATGTGGTTTCTCCCAGGAAACTCTCCTTGTTGGCTGCTTTGTGCATTGTCTGCTTCAACGAACACCTCAGCAGTGAAGATAAAATTCTAATGAATTGAAAAGATTACGAAATAATATCACTTACTTTCTTCTTTTTTTTTTTACATATAGGCAACTTTATTTTCCAGTTCCGAGTTAACCTTATGATAGTAACCTCTAGTGACAATAAAAGTTAACAGTTTTAAATGAAACGAAGTTAAGTTTTGTATCTTGTTTCAATCTCAGGAAGTCGAGTTATAGATCTTGTATGAATCTCAGGAAGTCGGGTTTTAGATCTTGAATCAATCTTAGAAGTCGAGTTTTAGATCTTGAATCAATCTCAGGAAGTCGAGTTTTAGATCTTGAATCAATCTTAGAAGTCGAGTTTAAGATTTTGAATCAATCTCAGGAAGTCGAGTTTTAGATCTTGAATGAATCTTATAAGTCAAGTTTTGTATCTTGTTTCAATCTCAGGAAGTCGAGTTATAGATCTTGTATGAATCTCAGGAAGTCGGGTTTTAGAGCTTGAATCAATCAATCTTAGAAGTCGAGTTTTAGATCTTGAATCAATCTCAGGAAGTCGAGTTTTAGATCTTGAATCAATCTCAGGAAGTCGATTTTTAGATCTTGAATCAATCTTAGAAGTCGAGTTTAAGATTTTGAATCAATCTCAGGAAGTCGAGTTTTAGATCTTGAATCAATCTCAGGAAGTCGAGTTTTAGATCTTGAATCAATCTCAGGAAGTCGAGTTTTAGATCTTGAATCAATCTCAGGAAGTCGATTTTTAGATCTTGAATCAATCTTAGAAGTCGAGTTTAAGATTTTGAATCAATCTCAGGAAGTCGAGTTTTAGATCTTGTATCAGTCTCAGGAAGCCGAGTTTTGCATCTGATATCAACCTCAGGAAGTCGAGTTTTAGATCTTGAATCAATCTCAGGAAGTCGAGTTTTAGATCTTGAATCAATCTCAGGAGGTCGATTTTTAGATCTTGAATTAATCTCAGGAAGTCGAGTTTTAGATCTTGAATCAATCTCAGGAAGTCGAGTTTTAGATCTTGAATCAATCATAAGTCGAGTTTAAGATCTTGAATCAATCTTATAAGTCGAGTTTAAGATCTTGAATCAATCTCAGGAAGTGGAGTTTTAGATCTTGTATCAATCTCAGGAAGTCGATTTTTAGATCTTGAATTAATCTCAGGAAGTCGAGTTTTAGATCTTGAATCAATCTTAGAAGTCGAGTTTAAGATTTTGAATCAATCTCAGGAAGTCGAGTTTTAGATCTTGAATCAATCTTAGAAGTCGAGTTTTAGATCTTGAATCAATCTCAGGAAGTCGAGTTTTAGATCTTGAATCAATCTCAGGAAGTCGAGTTTTGCATCAGATATCAACCTCAGAACGCCGAGTTGCGATATACTTTGAACTTAGGTAATTAGGTTTTAGGACGGGGCTATCTCCTCACACATGTTGTTACAACGTTGGTGATTGATATAGAATATATAGCACGTTGAGTTTATGATAACTTAAAAATTAAACATTACATACAAAGATGCCTCTAAATAACTCAAAGTGGAAATGAGGAGAATGGTGAACGCTTCTCATAGAACATCATACAAATCACCTATGACCGCATGAGAAGGGATTGTTAGGGAAGCTTAAGTCATTGACTAAGGAACTAACCTCATTTACAAATCAATGATGAATGATGTTTTGAGAACTAACAAGATATGTATCTGATTCCTAATCTGAATTTGAAATTTGAAATAACATTCATTTGAATAACTGTCGTACCTTACTTAAAAAACTGATTTCATTTTAACTTATTGATCCATTAAGTGATTTAGCTTTCAAGGAACCAATCAACAAGACTGCTTGTCGAGGTGAAAAATTGAAAAACATTCATTGCTTCACCGTACTGTACGGTATTAGGAATAGGCTGTGTTCATTGCTTCACCGTACTGTACGGTATTAGGAATAGGCTGTGTTCATTGCTTCATCACACTGTACGGTATTAGGGATAGGCTGTGGTCATTGCTTCATCATACTGTACGGTTTTAAGAATAGGCTATGTTCATTGCTTCACCGTATTGTACGGTATTAGGAATAGGCGCTGGTCATTGCTTCATCACACTGTACAGTATTAGGAATAGGCTGTGTTCATTGCTTCATCATACTGTACGGTTTTAGGAATAGGCTATGTTCATTGCTTCACCGTATTGTACGGTATTAGGAATAGGCGGTGGTCTTAGCCTCATCATACTGTACGGTATTAGGAATAGGCTGTGTTCATTGCTTCACCGTACTGTACGGTATTAGGAATAGGCGCTGGTCATTGCTTCATCACACTGTACGGTATTAGGAATAGGCTGTGTTCATTGTTTCATCACATTGTACGGTATTAGGAATAGGCGGTGCTCTTAGCCTCATCATACTGTATGGTATTAGGAATAGGCTGTGTTCATTGCTTCATCACATTGTACGGTATTAGGAATATGCGGGGGTCATTGCTTCATCACATTGTACGGTATTAGGAATATGCGGGGGTCATTGCTTCATCATACTGTACGGTATAAGGAATAGGCTGTGTTCATTGCTTCACCGTACTGTACGGTATAAGGAATAGGCTGTGTTCATTGCTTCACCGTACTGTACTGTATTAGGAATAGGCTGTGTTCATTGCTTCACCGTACTGTACGGTATTAGGAATAGGCTGTGTTCATTGCTTCATCACATTGTACGGTATAGGAATAGGCTATGTTCATTGCTTCACCGTACTGTACGGTATTAGGAATAGGCTGTGTTCATTGCTTCACCGTACTGTACGGTATAAGGAATAGGCTGTGTTCATTGCTTCATCACATTGTACGGTATTAGGAATAGGTTGTGTTCATTGCTTCACCGTACTGTACGGTATTAGGAATAGGCTGTGTTCATTGCTTCATCACATTGTACGGTATAAGGAATAGGCGGTGGTCTTAGCTTCACCGTACTGTACGGTATTAGGAATAGGCCGTGGTCACTGTTTCTTCACACTGAATAAGAAGTTCTTAACGCCTTCAAGAGAGACACAACTTCCTACCTACACGCCTATCAATAACAGGGATAGACAGCAGTTATTGTACACCTAGTAAGTACGGGCGAGGTAGAGCAAGTAGAGGTTTATCACCACTGGGAGGCGAAAGACAGTGAGGGCGGCGTCTGACGATCATAGTGACGGTAAGGAAAAACAAGTTCCTAAATGTCTGAACTTAAACTATCATTTATCAAATTTGGGCCTCGTTAGTGAGACATAATATTTGAATTATATGAACTGGTAATATGAATTTGTCTGAAGAGATTAATATTTTTGATGAAACGTGAGCGTGTATTTGGATATACGATTATAAGTTGATCGATATCGTATTGCATTCCAGGTGAACACTGAATGTGTTAGCAGGGTTTTCGTTTTTGTGTTTGTTTAAGTAGGTTTTGGATTTTTTCACGCTAGGAATGACACTTAATACATGGAAAAATACTCCTTCGAATGTTCTTATGACAACAATAAATAGTCATTTTAGTTTATGTTGAATTAATGTATAACATATTTTATAAAAAAAAGTATGAGAACAAAACGGCACCGAGGGACCAAGCGGTCCTGTTCGGTGAAAGATAAACCCGTGGTCCCTCTTTCGTCTCCCCAACAGGAGATAGAGTTAATGGCTTCCTTCGAGGTTTACATACTGTAGAAATCGACCACCTCACGTACAGCACACACGCACACACATACAATTACGCACGGACAGATGACATATACATGTGCCCGATACGCTCTCTGCAAACAGAAAGACGGACTCAATATCTGAAACTTTTCAATAGTTTGGACTCCACCCTACTGCAACTCGCTCTTCCTCCTGATTTAAAGGGGAATAGAGTATGTTGTTGGGGTCAGATCTGTCAAACTACATAAATAGTGTTATTTTATCGAGAAGTAGTAGGTCTTTCAGAAAATCATAATCATAATGTTAATCAGTTCATTATAGTGACAATACACGAGTTAAAGTCGTGATTTATGATAAAAAAACCCAACAACATTGGCGCGCGCCAATTACTCAAACGTAATTTTGGAAACTTATCAAAAGCAGACACAGAGACAAACATAGGTTGATAGTGTTAAGTAGGTAATTTAACTAATATACATTTAAATTGGAGACAGAATTTAATTTTTTTTAACTTTATAGGGCCGTTCTCCAATTGTCATTGGAAACAAGAAATCATAATTTTGGCATTTTAGAGATAAAAATGCAAGTTTAGGGAGGCGATTTTATTTATATACAGGTCATAAAGCATTTGACTCTTACTTAGGCCACATGAAAAATCATGAAACATACCCTGTGTCACTTTAATAATGAACATGTCCGTATCTTCAACTGAAATTATGATTTTACATGTTAATGGTGTTTTTTGGTTTGTAAACTGCTTGTTAAAGCTAGGAATATCTACGGATTCACATGTTGGGGACAAAGAGTAATTTTTCCACGAAATGAAATGAATTTCAAATGAACTTTAACGAATACGAATCAACCAATGGAATCATAGCCAGATACAGACATACTTTCACTGTGCTGGTAACGCGTACTACAAAACATCAATTAAGATATTGATACAAGGAAATATTAGCATAAAACATTTCATTTTAATTTGTTCCACGTATTAGTTTATTTTAAACAAACTATTTGAACAGCGTTTCGATGACTGAAACGTTTGTGTATAACGAAATATTGGCGTGCATTAGTGCGTTTAAGGAAACCTTAATGCAATGTTAAATGATGGGAGCTAAGATTAACCTTAGTTAAGGTAGCTTTGTGAAAGGAGGCCCCGATGCATTGGAAGACCGCCAGTATACATATTGGGAATAGTAAATTATGTAAACTCCCCGTGACCCTTAAACGCAGTGGACGCAGGGTCAGTGAAAACTTTATCAGCCACTTCTCACCCCCTGGAACCGACTGTCCTGCAGAGGTGAAGTGATCGGCTAACTGTCCGCCTAAATGTGAAGTGATCGGTAGCGTGATTTGGATGAAAGCGTAAGTTCGGTGTTAAAAATCGGCTCGTTATTCATAAAATAAGATCAATATGAATTATTTTTCAACATTTTACGCCTTCTAAGGTTCTAATGGATGTTCACAGAAAGTTTTAAGCTTCAACGTCCATCATGAAGAAAGATATCGGAAATTATCGGCAGAACACATGTTTTCAAAGTGACAAATTCGTAGTTTTTAACACAAAAAATCTTTATCTGTTTTCTCTTAATATGATAGTATAAATGGTTTTCAACAGCCACTGCTACTGTGAAAAATTGGAGAAATTTGGATGACAATAAAAGAGTTTTTGAACAACATGCAAAATTGATGTTGAGTGAAGTGATCGCGGTAGTACAGTGCACAACGACATCAGTGATCGGAAATTTGAAATGTTCAGTGATCGGAATTTTATGTACAACTCTCCCTAATATCTAACAGAAATGAGGTACATGTTGTGTTTTTTCGATGAAACGACGTATTTTTTATTAGTTTCAGACTAAACAACATGGAAGAAAACGTAAAATTTGGATATTGCCCTTATGTGTCCGTTTTTTCTGAAGTTGTCAATCACTGTGTGCAGAAACACAGCGATATGAAAATAAAAACAATGACCATAACATTTAATGAGAACAAAGGGAAGAACAAATATTTGCCAAGTGTGCATGATATTATTCCAAGTGAACTTCAGGGTGCGAAAAAGACATTAAAAATTTGCAACAAAACAATGTCCTTATCGTTAATGCCTTTGGACACAGCTAGTCCTATAAGCAAGAAGGCAAGACACAGAGATGGTGATAAAAAGCCAAATGATTTACTGTTTGGTGAAAGATGTAATGATACTACTGACGAGTCGGAGTGTGACGCGTACGTCCGTGAAATGACATCATTGATACCTGACGTTGTGAAAGAACTTCACAGCGCAGGCCATATTATGGACTTTATGAGCTTTTTAAAACTCATTAGATCTGGGGTCTTTCCACTCGACAACATTGCATTCCTTCTTCTACTTGACGTTGCAAAATGGTTTAACTGTTCAAATACATGATGTACATCTTTTATGCGTTATTTCCCCCAGACAAAGCAGTTTTGGAAAATTGGATTGTCCTTATTTCACGGCAAGTTTTTACGATTCATGGGTGGCTTTAAAAATACAGGAATCCTAGTAGAAGGTGGAAATAGGGGTATTTACAATCCAGAAACAAGTCGCATTAACTTTGCAATACCTGATCGCAAACTATTGAATCAAGGTTTTGAACAGATTGTCACATCACCTGGCATCATTGCTAGCACGGTACTAGGTGAACCATAATCGATAACGATTTAGAGAAAACTACCTTCAAAGGCTAATTGATAATGACTAGAAAAAGCCGTTTCTATTCATCAAATTGGTATATTGTGAAATATTCGAACAAATTTGCACAAACCAATCTACAAACAAAAGGAAAAATACGAACTGTATTGAATATATCAAACTGTTGTTAAAATTTCTATTCCTAACTTCGGAATGTCATGAACAAAGGAATGTTATCAAATTGTGCTTCATTTTGTGTGAATTTAGTTTCTCTTCATCTTGGTACGCCATGCCACACATATCACACTTGAATTGAAAGGCTGGTGCATGGCGACTGATGTGCCTGTGCATGGAAGAGGAGTGCTTAGTGGTGAAGGTACAAATACTGCAGCACAAAAGGGTGGCACTAGAAGCTGTGACTGACTTAGTTGTTGGTGTTGGTGTTTTGTTGGTTGAATCCAGTTGAAGGCTGGATGTGCAAGGTTTGGAATTACTGGTCGAATAATCTCTCTCGAAATCCCTACTACAGCCTGTGCTGGTACTTGGGGTGGGTTCGCTTGAAGAATCATGGGGAACTTCAATCTCAGATCCAATACTTATAAAACTTAAATCTAACCGATCTACACCCTCTTCTGATCCCTCCATTAAGGCGTTTTGTGCACTGTACATTACCGATCACTGCAAACAGAAATACGATCACTGCAAGCATGCACAGTGGTTGTACAGTCATCGACGCCGACCACTTCACATTCCCTTTTAGGCCTATTTACAGATTAATATGCATCCAATCGAGCATATATTACATGTCTATGTTGAAAAGTTAATCATTTACAATATTTATATCTTAAAAATCTGTATTATAAAATCAATAGGTTAAAAACTACGAATTTGTCACTTTGAAAACATGTGTTCTGCCGATAATTTCCGATATCTTTCTTCATGATGGACGTAGAAGCTTAAAACTTTCTGTGAACATCCATTAGAACCTTAGAAGGCGTAAAATGTTGAAAAATAATTCATATTGATCTTATTTTATGAAAAACGAGCCGATTTTTAACACCGAACTTACGCTTTCATCCAAATCACGCTACCGATCACTTCACATTTAGGCGGACAGTTAGCCGATCACTTCACCTCTGCAGGACAGTCGGTTCCAGGGGGTGTTCTATAGGCCAGTGAAGACACCAGAGAAGAGGAAGGAATACTGGATATTTTCATGCGTGTAGGCCTACGAGTAACTCATTCGCGTTCGTCATGTGATCTACATTCGCAAACAGATAGTTTGTCAAAGTCCTTTTTAGGGGATTTAGGGGAACATTTTTTTTTTTGCTCTTTATTTCAATGTTTGTATGAAAAAATAGAATATCATAAGTTTCATGAGGCCTCTGGCCTTTTTCTTTTGCAGATTGAGTAAAAAACTCACTGAAGGTAAATCACTGGTGCCACTGAAAAGTTTCATCACTGGTATTCATAGAATCTGTCATGACCTATAAAGTATAAACGTTATTCTTCCCCTAACCCCCCCCATTCCCCCCCCCCCCCCCCTGAGTTAGCAAATACCTAATTTCAGCCCCCCCCTCCCACTCTCGAAATTGGTGCTACGGGCCTGTACAGTAATTTCAGAGCTGCATTAGACCCATCTTGGATGTCAGAAATATGTCTACTTGATACTCAGACTACCCGTTAATCTAAGCTATAGGAGAGTTTAATTTTTTAAAGCTATTGCATTGGTAGCAATAGTTCAGGCTTCTTTGGGGCTTATCATAGGACTAATCTTGGAGAATATATCATCAATATGTTTACTGCAATAGATGGAAATACGATACACACAGGTGGACAGTGACGTATTAAGCTGTAGATGAACGTAAAGCTTCTAAAAGAAAATACTCTTCAACCAAATTACTATCTGATCCGCAGATAAACCAGATACCCAGGGGCGTAGCTAGGGTTTTGAAGAATGTACTCAATCGTGGGCACGAACAAGTCGCACTGACACCCCCCCCCCCCCCCCCCCCCCCCTCTCCCACTCCCTTTAACCTAAAATAAATCGTTAAATAGAGGGGCTGAAATGCGATGGGTTTAAATCCTGAATCTATATTGCTAATATATTTGATCGTTTTTGTACATTAAAGAATATACAATTATGTTATGACGCAGCGAAGGACGGGGTCTCAATCTGTTTTGTCATTTGGCAAGGCACTTCATCCTGATTGCACTCAGTCCATCCAGCTTTGATAAATCCTTCAGTGAACATACACTTGAAATGTGCGTGTTATAAATGTTCAGTAGACCTCCTACCTCCAACAAGCACTAAAACAGCGCCCATATTTCAAAGCCTATCGCAATTCGACGTTTTGAGATTTAGAGAAAATCCAAGACTCACTTTCTGAGCCGACGCCGTTTGATCGCCATTAAGCTGGCGGCGTCGGAGTCTCATTAGACCATAAAATGCTTCACTAAGGGGGACAAATTAGCATAAGACTGAGTCGATTAGCCATGCACATATAAATATTTTTTTGTAGGGCCTACAATGTTCCTTATTTACTTTTGTCGAGGGTATTTATGTCCTCTGTACCGTTTTTGTAGCACTGTTTCCCCAACTAAACGCGAGGGACGACTATGGTGCAAGGAAGATACATCAGATTGATTGTATTATGGAGGAGGGCGGGGGCATATAAAGTATTCATCTATTGTCAGACGAAAATTCGGCTACTTATTCTCATTTCACTTTGACTGTGAACAATGTATTATCTTGCAACAGTTAGAACGGCTTTGTTTTAAATATTTTAAACAAACAATAGTACACAATACATTCATTCGGATAAATACACAGGGAAACCGATAGGTAAACAAGCTACAATATACACGCCGTATATTCATGTATTGCTTGTAGGTATCTATTGATTTCTTACAGCGATATCTAATGAGGAAGTTAGTATTTTTATTGACAACATCGATACGTTTCGACCAGCGCTGTTGAAAAGGTCAAAGCTAGTATAAACCCAAAATTGTTTGTTATAATTTTTTTACTAGAGAAACACTTTTTAACTGTAACATAATGTTGCCAATACTAATAATGTGATGTTTTTCTATAGAGAGAAGGACGGCGGATCCGGACGTTTCGGAAATATGGTCTGTGTAACACATACATTAAGTACAAGTATAAACACCTTGAAAAAAACATTTCAGTGTCATCTTTCTAGATTTCTCCCTATGTTTTGTACCTCAACTAAACAAAAGAGGATCTCTTCAGACAGTTGCATTCCAAAAATTTAAAGGAACGAAAGAAACCCGTTCTCTTAAATATAGTTCCCTTAAATACATTCTCACCAGTCTGATTAACCAGTTTTAATTACAAAATATTTTATCCCTGCACATTGCAGATAAGAATGAGCTTGTTTTAGTTTCTTTAAAAGTGAATTAGTTTTTTCCCCATTTCAGGTAACAAACTCTTTCAGATTTCCAAAGGTTTGGTTGATAATCTGTAGTACGACACTGCTCTTCGCCGTGGTGACCATAACACAATACAACTCTCAACATATCCAGTCAATGTTCAGAAATGTATCAACCAATTTGCGAATTTCATCACGAAATTCATATTGTCCTCGGCTGTCGTTTTCAAAAGATGCTCTACCCCTCACGGCCCTCGCTAGCGTTCCCGGCAGTGGTAACACTTGGACTCGACATCTCATACAACAGATGACAGGTGCGACTTGTCAATATCAGTAGATGTCAATATTGATAGTTGTCGATATCAGTTATGTTAAAATTAATAGTTGTCAATATCAGTAGATGTCAATATTGACAGTTTTCGATATCAGTAATTATAAATAATAGTTGTCAATATCAGTAGATGTCAATATTGATAGTTGTCGATATCAGTTATGTTAAAATTAATAGTTGTCAATATCAGTAGATGTCAATATTGACAGTTTTCGATATCAGTAATTATAAATAATAGTTGTCAATATCAGTAGATGTCAATATTGATAGTTGTCGATATCAGTTATGTTAAAATTAATAGTTGTCAATATCAGTAGATGTCAACATTAATAGTTGTCAATACCACACGATGCCATTATTGATATTTGTCAGTATCTGTAGATGCCAATATTGATAGTTGTTAATATCCGTAGATGTCAATATTGATAGTTGTTGATAGCAGCAGATGTCCAGTTAATTAAATTGTCAGTATAATTAACTAAATGATAAATCATTAGATAGCCAACGTCAGTAGTTGTCAGTATCAGTTACTGTTAATATAAGTGATTATCAATATCAGTATATATAGTCAATTGCAGCAGGAAATATTGATAGTATAATGAAATTTGTACAGCTGAACACGCGGCAATCAAAGATGCTTAAGTAAAATGTCGATGTTTTTTATTTCTCAAAATGATTTAAGGACAAACCATTTCGAAAATTTTGAGTTGCAACCATTGTCATCAAAAACATTTAACATGAATGTTCGTAATCTAGCTCCTTCAAAACACGTCAGCTGTTGAGCAGGTGAAGTGATCGGCTGGCTGTCTGCCTGAATGTGAAGTGATCGGCTCCGTGTTTTGTATGTTCGGTGATAAAATTAATCAAATAAAGTAGTGCAGCATAATTAGATCGTATTTTAATGAGATTGTATTCAGGCGAGCAGTCAGTCGATCTCTTTACCTCTGCAGAAAATTCAAGTGGATGAATTTGTGCTTGAAAATGCTTTCTTTATTGCCTTTACCTAGTTTGGTTTGGCACAGAAGTTTGTTTAGTGTCTGGTGTGTAATCTACTGCAGGTATAGCGACTGGATCTATCTACTTAGACAAACACTTGTCTGCCAACGGTTTTCCTGGTGAGGGTATTCAAAATGGTTGCGTTATTGTCATCAAAACGCACAAAAACTTCACCCCTGGCTACCGGAAGTGTGTTCTGGTCATGCGTAACCCGTACGAAGCACTCGTCGCTGAGTTTAATCGTCGGTTTTCTGGGGAGAACCACACGGCGTATGTTAAACTCGAAAGTTTTGTGAAAGGTAAAAACATATTACACTGTCATCTCTACATTCTCGGGTAATAAGGTTCGGGGAAAACCCCTAAAAAATGGCAAGTTTAATTTCATAATCACTTTAAATATTGGGTTTGATTTTGCACGATTTTGCTGTCACTTAAAGGCACCAGTGCACAATTTTTGAGGCAGATCTGGATATGATAAGGCATAGTTACTTGGAGGTGATTCCTCATGACAATCTTCGTCACGACTTTCTTTACAATGACCTGCACAGAAAAATGGCGAGAGAAATATGCAAGATATGAAATAATAACTCAAAGCATGCGACTCTGGAAAACCCCTCGCATTAAAGTGCAAGCGTACTCTTAGTTTGATTTTCATCGGTTAAAAACATACACTTGAAACCTAACTTGGTAAATGTTCGCTGCTGCTCAACTTTCTTACCCTGGGTTATACCCCTATTTGTAGCTGTATGCTGTGATCTATCCAAACCTGTCTAGAAATAATCAACCAGTGACAGCACATGAAAGGCAAGTCGGCAAGACCCTAGCTTTCTAAGATAAGATAACGTCTGCAACAGCATTAAGCGGTCAATACCACAGTCTGCGTCTCAAACAATTGGACGACAAAAAACTCGATCCATCCTTTGCTTATCGCTAACTTGTGACGCGAGCTTCTTTTTATAATTTTCGCGGTGTTTTGTGGCTTTTTAGCACCCGTTGGAGTTTAGACGAAGTCTTCATGACGGGCATGGATGCCCTTGCGTGTACACTAAGTTAACACCGACTCTGGTTGAGTTTGTAATAGCAACCATTATAAAGAAAGAGGTCTCTTCCTTCTTCATATCAGCATCAGTAACGTCGTATTCATTGTCCCTCTTCGATCCTTACCGTCAAAAGAGCAACGATCGTGCATCAAACTGTGGTGTTCATTTTCATTTGTTCATGAAATACGTCCCTCTTCGATGTTTCTTAGCAAAAATTTGCGCATGCGCAACTCATAAACTTCATAAGCTTTTTATTAACTTTGTTAGTCGTTGTTAGTCTTTTACATGCAATGTGGAGAACAGAATAATACGTTCTAATTCCTTTTCAGATTGGGATAAGTATTTCAAAAGACTGTCGACGGTATACGAGGATTTCCATCTGTCCTGGCTGGCCCACAAGCATATGCTTCTCGTGTTATACAACAATCTCAAGGAGAATTTGGAACATGAGCTGACGAGACTGCTAGACTTTCTTCAACATTCAACCAAGTTAACTGGGGACGTGCAGTGTGCGCTTCAGAACTCCCAGGGGAGCGCCAAGCGGGATCACTCCAGGCGATTGCCTTACGAGTTCTTCTATTCCCAGGATCAAATCCAGACGATGAACCAGGTCATTAGCAAGCTATCTCGTGCTTACAGAAAACGTTACCCTGCGGAAGCGCTGATTATGGAGAAGTGGAAAATGTGAAATTAGGATTATGAGCTTGACACCCCGCGTTTTAAGATCTGAAAAGACGAAGTTATCCATTTATTCTTTACTAATCAAGGAAATACCATCAGTCGCTTTAATGTTCCCGAAACTCCCTGGGTTTTGAAGTTCGAAAATTGACCTTAAGGAAAAGTGATATGAAGTTTACCCATGGTTACTCCCATAGAGGGAGATCTTTTTATTAAAGTCTATTTACTCTTTATCAAACGGAAAAATAAGATACACGATTGTCACAAGTTATTTCAATCTCATTTGAATGTGATATGAAATTAACTCTTTTATAAATGTTCCCCGCATGATCCTTTTGGATCGCCAGTGTACAGTTTGAATCTGCCGATTTATTTATTCATTCATTTCTCCGGGACAAACGACTCTGGGGCTTCCTGAGATCTACCGTTCGCTACCCACCATTGGTCTAAAAATTGTAACCTACATTATATTTCTGAAGACACTATCAGTTTTCAGTTGATCGCTATCGGTGAAGTTCAGCAACATCGGGCGCGGCTCGCCGGATGGGTGGATTAACAGCGTCAAAGTTTGATGTAGTGAGAGTTAGGAGGGTGATTCCCTGTCCCGCAATGATACCCGAGTGTGGAACCTTGTGGTGCCAGCTTGGCGAGAGACCTTGTACTAAGTACGCCTCTGTTCATCCATCAGAGAATTGGTAGCTGGTGAAGGGATGTGTTGGTTGTGACCTTCTGTCTGAGTAATGACGCTCCTATAGCGCCTTCAGCAGCTCCTGAGTAGATGGATATAGCTCTTTTTTATTTATATACTATATTATCAAATGTTCGAAATAAGATCGCCATGGCCAGAGTTGCTATAAATGAATGTACGCTGGAATCTTTTTTTAACAAAAATTCTACATTTCCTCATCACATGAAAGCGTACATTCCATTCTCTCCCCACAGAGTTAGCTCCGTCATGTACGAACCGCTGTGCTAATACGAGGTCTGAATGGATATCAATCCAAGTTAGTTGTGCAATCAACGATGTAAAGTTACCAGTTTAAAGGCCTCAGATTTCGGGAAAGCTTAACTTTATTTTAATGTGCACTCTGCTCTTTGCCTTCTCTTTTCAGAACACATTTAACGACTGCACTATTGCATTGGCCTCGGTGATATGTACGCTATCCATGTATGCGGTGTTTTATTTGGCTGAAATTTTGAATTGCAATAATTTTGTAATGTAATATGTAAATGTAATTCTTGACAAAAAATAACTGATACCTTAAAGAAATGTGCAGTTGTAGAATAAAAAATAAAATGGAAAGTAATGGCTGTGTAATTTTTTTGTAACAGGACAAAGTGTCAGGAATGAATCTTTTAATCTTTAACTAAAATACAATAGAATTCTGAAAGACAATGCAACAACTATGAAATGCACAAATGGTAACACCTCGCAATCGTCAGCGATTGCATTACTATCTATTTCTATCATTAAATTGGTGCAACATGAGTGTCAATAAAATATGATTCATTCCGTCAATTTGATACCTTTTGTGTTCGCAAGTTGTAAATGTCCGAACCTTAACCTTTTTTGTCCAAACCGTTACTCTTTGCCTTCTCTTTTCAGAACACATTTAACGACTGCACTAATGCATTGGCCTCGGTGATATGTACGCTATCCATGTATGCGGTGTTTTATTTGGCTGAAATTTTGAATTGCAATAATTTTGTAATGTAATATGTAAATGTAATTCTTGACAAAAAATAACTGATACCTTAAAGAAATGTGCAGTTGTAGAATAAAAAATAAAATGGAAAGTAATGGCTGTGTAATTGTTTTGTAACAGGACAAAGTGTCAGAATGGAATCTTTTAATCTTTAACTAAAATACAATAGAATTCTGAAAGACAATGCAACAACTATGAAATGCACAAATGGTAACACCTCGCGATCGTCAGCGATTGCATTACTATCTATTTCTATCATTATATTGGTGCAACATGAGTGTCAATAAAATATGATTCATTCCGTCAATTTGATACCTTTTGTGTTCGCAAGTTGTAAATGTCCGAACCTTAACCTTTTTTGTCCAAACCGTTACTCAAAATCACTCTTTTCATCGCATCTATATCAAAACTATTTGGAACAGTTAACTCCTATACACAATCAATGATCATTTTCAAAGGATTTATGATTTCAAACTTTGAAATAACTTCATTCGTTCCTGAATATTCAAACAATTTCGTCCTGATCATTACTAAACCGTAACCTCACAAAATGGTAAATGTTTGGACAAGTAACGGAAAATGATCTTTTTAATTTGTGGTTAGAGACGATAGTCTTTACGGGAAAAACAATGGATCTTTTTAACCCTAGGCCTATGTAGAGAATCAGAAACCTTTCTTCACACCATCATGTAAAAAACGTGACATTGTTTTTATTAAAGACCTTGGCCTAGATTTTCGAAGATCTCTCAGCGCTGAGATAGTCGTAAGCCAAAGAAAATGTTTATTTCTTTCAACTATCTTAGTGCTAAGAAGGCTTGAAAAATCAATACGAAGAAAAACCGTTATCACAATTTAATATATTTTTTAATTTTTGAAAAAGTTGTAAATGTTATTATGAAATGTTTTAGTTGTCAGATTCTCAGTAACTAAGAAAACTACTGTTCTTTACTGATCTTTCCATGCAAGGCGCCCACCGCGCCCGTCTGGATAACTGTCCAGCAAAAGCGAATTATCGAGACTTGTGTGGGGTTGTACCTTGCGTGGTAAGATTAAAATTCAGGGATCTTCGCATGCAAACAATAACGCATAACAGAACAAAAACAAACAAAAACAGCAAAAACAAAATAAAAACAAACACAAAAATAAATTCAAATTTTATTTTGAAATATAGTAATCCTTTATATCAATAACAATGTTAACATCCAAATATTTTTTCTTTAACATTTTTTGTAATTTACAAATAATATTTGAATCATTGTTATGGTTATTACGTACACTTTTTATTAACAAGATAGTTTATATACAAATCACATGTTAGATCGTCTGAATGATTGGATATGTAATAAAAACTTCAAATCTTCCTCTGCCTCCGGAAAGCGCTCCTAATGGCGCGGCCAATTGCACGGAAGAAGCGGGACAGCCTTGATGATTTCTTCTTCTTCATATCCCGTGCCGAGTCAATATCAAGGTCGTTTGCTACCAGCTTCGCTTCCCCCTCGGCAGTCATGACATCTCCGGGCTGAACTTCATCTTTTACTTCGGGAAGTTCCGTTATTTTTCTAAAAATAGATCCGTACTGGCATTTCGGTTTCAATGGGATGGTCTGCACGCTTTTCTGTTCCGAATGAAACTTCTCCCAAAAGTTAGCGATTTTAAGCCAGTCTGAAAATATTACAAATAAACATAAATGAACTTGAAAAAAAATCTGCTAAAAATCTAATTATGTTCAATTATTTTTCAATATTTAACAATGATATTTAAAAAAAACCCGTTGATGTAATAGTTTGCACTTCTGAGAACAAAATCGGATTAAAAGAAACATTATAAAAAAGATGATACGAAGATTACAAGGAGAATCAGGAAAATACTTACCATCTTTTGGTGAAGGAGCATTGACGATTCCATCTCCAAGAGTTGCCTGGGTGACAAGTTCTGCCTTTCGGGTCTGTGCCTCTGGATCAGTTTTACTGGTAACGGCCTCAGCCGGAGTTTCAGGAAGAGTTTCGGCGCTTTTCGTCATTGTTCGTTTGTGGTTCACAAAGAAATGAAACATTTCTTGTTCCGTGTTTCTTTATAAAGGGCTAGTGCGGACGTCAAAGAGATACATTAGCAACCAAGCGTAGTAACGTCATGCCACTCTCACTCTCAGTGCAGTTGAACCCAAGTCATGACGTCATCCGTATTGTGACGTCGACCAATTGTAAAATTTGTCAGTTCAAAGACGCAGGCATAGACATTTACGAGCTTTTACAGCGCTAAGATCGGAAGTTCTAACTACCGCATGAAGTATTGTTTTGGAATCGAAATGCGACGGGTATTAATTATCAAATAGATAATGTACGTAGTAATGACTTTTATTAAATATTTACACATTAATTTTTAGAATTAATTTATTGGAAATAAGGTAAGGCCTATTTATATACCAAGTGGACATTCAAACACAAAAACATATTTCATCATGCATGAAGTGGCTAGCAAGACGCTGAACTTTCGAGTCCGTTAAATAAGAAAACGCCTACAATCCAAAAACCCATGAGTTTCTTGGAGTTTTTCATACGTTTACTAAACTCTTCACCTTGCTTTAGATAAGCCATCGCCATTATTAGTGGTCGGATATTTTCATAGGACAATGTTGTTGAATTTGACAAATTCATAATTTTGTATGTCGGCGGTTCATAATGCTTTTACAAGAGACTTTTGTCCAGAAGACAGTTGCTAAAGTGTCATCATTTCAATTGCAAAAATAACACTTATAAAATAAAAGCAAAAAAAATTGATTCGTTTTCCCCTTTAATGTTACATGATGAGTTATATTCTATTGTAAGAACATTTATCAAAAGACAGTGAAAGGTTAGTATTGGGATATGTTCGTACACTGCAGGATGATTGCTCTATCTAATGCCAATAATTGTTGACCTGATAAATTGTGTGTTGTTAATAAAACTTGGGTTGGGGTTGTTAATTAAGTTCTTTGTGTAAAATTAACGATAATAAAGTGAAAAGAAAAGATAGAAGCATAATTAAAAGCTATTTTGAAGGAGAAGAGTGGTAGTATACATTTATATTAACAAAACTTCAACATAAGAAAGACGATGGTTATGTATAGAAAACAAGAATAATATACTCACGTCCATAAGAAACTTGACCCCGGATTATTTTACTTAAAAGAACATTTATTACCTTTAATTATTTAAATAGGTATTTCCTGAGTTCGCCAGTGTTCATGGACCCGTTGTATACATTGCAGAAACGCAAAACTTCTTATTTAGGCCAGAACCTTCGGCTGCTCCACCACAGCGGTAACAACTTGATAGATCGGTTCCAACAGACTGGTCAGACAAGAGACAGGCCCAGATCAGGAAGACCCCGCATCAAAACCCCTCAGAAAAACCGGTACATGTGTACGTTGCAACTACGTAACCGCTTCCTGTCGGCAACGTCAACGGCAAGAACTGCGTTGGGTCGCCGTCTAAGCCGATAGACAGTAGCCAGACGTCTCCGTTCCTACGGTATTAGGAACTATAGACCCTACAGAGGAACTGTTCTGACGCCAAGACATCGGCAAGAGAGACTACGTTGGGCACGTCAAGTACGATGCTGGCAGATACGTGACTGGCAAAGGTGATCTTTTCCGATGAGAGTAGGTTCTGCTTATTCAATAATGATGGGAGAACCCGAGTTTATCGAAGACAAGGGGAGCGCATGGCGCCATGTTGCATCCAGGAGCTTGAGCCTTTTGGTGGAGGAAGCGTGATGGTCTGGGTTAGGGTTGTAGTCGACAGAACTACTGATAAGGTTGTGTTTGACGAGACAGTGACCAGTCAACGCTACATTGACCAAGTCTTGAGACCAGTCGTTATCCCATTTCTACGGCAGCAACACAAGGGAACTCTCTGTCAACGCGATAATGCAAGCTGCCAGGTGCAGGACTTTTTGAATATGCATATTATCAATGTACTGCCCTGGCCCCCACGATCCCCTGATGTGCCCCCGATAGAACACCTGTGGGACCACCTCGATCGGCGTATCAGACAACGTCAGCCACCTCCACTAACTCGTCACCAGTCAATTCAAGCTCTGAGGGAAGAGAGGCAGACAATCCCAAATGCCGTCATCAGGCGCCTGACGTCACCAATGCGCAGACGTGTGTACGCTTGTATTCAGATTAAGGAGGACATACTCGTTATTGACATAGCAGTATGACCGCTCCAGAACTCTTATGGAACTTAAATCTCTATATGCCTTGGTTTTGTAAATAGCAATATTTACCCCTCCTGTAAATAAAACGTCATTGCATTTAACAAGACAAAATAAAATGAATGAACTTTGGTATATTGCCAGTCAGTGGATTTATCTTTGTATTCCAATAAGTTTAAGTGGTGAAGTGGTCATAATCCGCCCACAATCAATATTTTCTTAGGGGTCAAGTTTCTTATGGACGTGAGTATACTTTAGGTTTACTTAAACATGATTCGGTTCGCCAGTGAACCGGCAAATTATCAATTATTTGTAAATTTATCAAAATTGACAATAAAATTTTGAACAATTTCTGAATACATTGTCATGTGTTAAAATGTTCTTTTTTAGAATCTGTTCTTTAATTGATTTCACTAAAAATCTCCATGACGGTATCATTTTTAACGAACTTTTGTTGGGACGTACAATTTACAGATTAATTAATAAATTGGCGAAATATTTGTTTCTATGTAGGCTTAAATATTGACTCAAGCTCAGGTAATGTAGGAAACGAAAAAATATCTCTAACTATATTTATTTACAAAGAGCAACAACTTTATATTCAAGTCATATTATGACTATTTTGAAATGATTTTGTGAGTAATTTTTGAGATTTGATTATATCTTAAAATTGGTTCAATCTGCTAAAAATCGACCGTCTTCCTGGGAATAAAAGTTTCAAAGTTTTGACTTTATCAAAATTCGAATTCCTTCTAACCAGGGCTTCCACTAAACACGTGTCAATCAGGCTGGACATTGGTTAGGACACTCTTGACCATGGTTTGGACACCTTATTTCATTTGCTTTGAAATGACATGTGATGTATTACCTTGCCTGACAAAAATCTATCACATATGTCCAAAACAATGAATTTGAAAAAGTGCGTCAATGCCTACGTATGTGATTGTGACGTCATTAATGAAAAGGACGCGTTGTCGCATTTGCGGAACATCTACCATCGGAAAGCATACGAAGTATTAATATCAAAATACGAAATGGTATAATATTATTGATTATAGAATATCTACCGATATCACAATTATTTTTTGTGGAAATATTCCAAAAGAGGGATGAATGCGAGAACATTAATGTAGATGGATCACGTTCTACCAGACACACACAAATGACGCAGAGTATGTTTCATAAATGTTAACGGTGCTCAAAAAATAACGTATGTTTTAAGTTAAGTTCAAATCACATCTCTTAACTAACATCTTCACATATCTCTTTATCTCAAATTGCTCATCTGTAGTAGTAAAATGAATTTCAAGTACGAATCAAAAACCACTGTTGGCATTTTTGTGTGAACACCTTTTAATCGTTTGAAGTAGGGAATTGGATTCGCATATATATAGCTTAACTGATCGTGTAACTTATCGTTACATTGTCTTTCACATTCATTTTCGTTTATGTGAGTTCATCTTAATCATGTTAAAATCATTTTACTGCCCCTTTACCACTTCAAATCCATGTATTTCTTTTTGATTGTTGTAAAAAGGTTTTCAAAATTAGATTAGGGTTAACCCTAACCCTAACTCTACGTCTGAATCTCGGTTTTTCGATCATAAATTATAAGACTTTACCCTATTCATTATACATACGAAATAAGCAGGGAGTGAAAACATGTCTTTCTATTTCGTTACAACCGTTCCGAATACGATTGATGTGAAATGCCTTTTTTAAAAATTCAAGTGAACTTAAGTTTCAATCCAATTTTGCCAGTCCTACTTTTGTGGTAAACTATGCCGGAGGGTCGGAGAGTTACTTCCCTTAGAAAGATGGCTGCGCCCATGGACACACATTGTTGATACGTAACCTAATCTCAATTCAAATGTCTGAAATATTCAACGATGAAGTTAAAAGTTCTTCTAAAACGAAACCATCACTGACACGAACAGGTGTATGGATTCTAGGGATTTCTGGGGCATGCTTTGTGGGTATATATGCGGTGGCAGCGCCATTTCTCACACCCGCTTTGAGGAAGATCTGTCTGCCTTATGTCCCCGCTACAACTCAACAAGTGAAGAACGTGTTCGCTGCCTTGCAGGGGAGGTCGGGAACACTCATTGACATCGGGAGCGGTGATGGTAGAATTGTACGTGCTTAATTAACTGCGGGTGTGTCACTAAATTATAATTTACAAAGTTTTCCTTACCAATGATCATGTTTGTTAGACCCGAAACCCTTTCAAGAATCATTGTTTTGTATGATAATAAAATAGTTGGCAAACAGATTCTATATTCGCAATAAATGACAAATGGTTTTATGTTATCTCTCAATGTTAACTATTAAATACAAAAAATGATTGGGCTGAATGCATTGTGTATCTCGCCATATTTGGATGTTCGTTTCAAGAAAGGAAACTAGCATTTTGTTGTTGTTTCTTGTGTTTGATTCTTTATGAATATACATAGAAATCAAGTAATTATTATAATTTAACCATCAATCAGAAATTGGCAGGTTATCGGTTGCTAACAAACTATCATCCTACATCAACCATGCACAGCTCTCCACCTGGTATGTACAAGAAAAGATGTTCAACCTTGACAACATGCTAATGCATGGCAGCGTAGAATACGTGATATGTCAATTCCCTATACATACCTCATACTATATATATACTCATAAATTCAATAAATACATACATTAATTTTAAGAATTTAAATAATCTGTCTGCAAACCCACTGATTTTTCTGCGAGACACTGTCTAAAAACCCGTTTTGTCTATGAAAACGCCGCTTCCTGGCTGAACTGTTCATTTTATCATGTATATTAATTAATAATATTCTTAAATATGTATTTCTATACATTTAAAAAAACTATCATGACCTCATTTCTAATAAGTGTAAGGTCTTGCTAATTAATAAGCTATACGAGCCTTTATGTTTGTCTTGCTGTACAGATCTTAATAACAATAAAAAACATGATTTACTCAAGTGATTAAATTATTACAAATGGCACAAGTGATCAGTCCCATCTATATATTAGAAAATAAGTTATCTTTGTGCATGTAAACTGATAACCTGAAAGAAATTATTTGTAACTACAGGTGATCGAGGCGGCTAAGAAAGGCTTCACGGCATACGGAGTGGAACTCAACTATTGGCTGGTCCTCTACTCGAGGTTTTCTGCTTGGAGACATGGAGTTGCAGAAACTGCTCGCTTCTTCAAAAAAGATCTTTGGAAGGTATTTGAATCGAATGTGATGGTTAAGAATGTTTGATATTTTTTTATCATTTACACACAAGTTTGATAGTCAACAAGTAGTGTAGCATGAATATAGATTCAACCATTTTATAATTTCTGAAACATTCATTTTTTGCAAAAGGTTTGTATTTGTGGTTTCAGACAGACCTTGGTGCTTATGACAATGTTGTTGTGTTTGGAGTTGAGAAAATGGTAGGTTAAACATTATTTCGTCTTTGAAAAATGAGAAGAATGTCTCAAGTGGTTCCGATGAATTTATTTGTTATTTTCTTCAAAACTTTACATATATAAGATTATCACATTTGATTGGAGTTAGACTTGCAAGCCTCAATCTAGATAAAACTAGCTGTAATATTTTACGAGGGGACTTCCCGAGGTCTGTTATTACATCTAGCGAATAACGTACCTATTCCATGTTGGGCAAGTGTGAAAATGAGCCAATGGTGTGAGAGCTGACCAAGCACTTTAAATCACGGGTCAGTGTGTTTGTTCAACCGTTTTTATGCACCTGGATTACAAATGTGATTGTTACTGATGTTTCTTGGGGAATCATGTTGATAAAGATGATATCAACAACCCTTGATGATGAATATTCGTGTGTTCCATATTTTATCATTTCTACAAAAGGAAAGTAACAAACAATTATTTTTGGGATAAATAAAGGCAAAACATTAGCGTATGACAGTAACCAAGATGCCAAAATAATCTTTTTTTTGATTGGTTCAAAATTGATATCCTGCCAACATTATATTAGGCAGGTCAAAGCTTGCCAAAGGTCAACTGTACATGCTCTCGATCAATAATTCCCTAGATCTTACGACAGATCGTTGCAGCTAGTTTTAACTAGATTGCGAAAGACTAATTAAAACAGATTGATTGAACATTAAGAGCATTGTGGTAGGAGTATTAATCAGTTTCATGATCGCCTTCTCTACAGATGCCTCCTCTGGAAGCCAAGCTGAAGCGAGAACTCGCTTACAACGGAACAGTAGTGGCGTGTCGCTTCCCTATGCCCACCTGGGAACCCTGTCAATTGGAGGGGGCGGGGGTGGATACAGTGTGGACATACAAATGTCAATGAACAATTGTATGTCACCCTTTTGGATTACTTCCACCAACCAAACATGGAAACCAAAGATTGAAAGTTGATCTGTCGACTGTTGAGCTTTGTCAGAGGATTGGTTTTGATTCTATGACATGATGGAAGGTTACAAAGTTTACGGTTCTTCATCAAGGGAAACTAAGAAGACATATCATGAAAAGTGCCATAAATATTATTATAAACAATTTTGAATGCACAAATCTCTCGAGTTGGTGCTGTTATTGGTTGGTCTATAAAGCATTAAGAGACATAATTATCCAAGGGACACTTTGAAAACAAGACAAATTCTTCCAAAATCAGGTCGTGCCATGTGTTTGCAAGTATTGATGTAACTAAGTTGATATATATCGGACTTAACATATTTAGGCTTTATTCAAAATAAACTGTAAATAAAGATTTGTTACATAGTCTTCATTATCTTATATTATTAGGATTCTGAAATCAAGAAAGAATGCAAATTGAAGAGGAACATATAAAATATGATTTTTATTAATTCAATTTAATTGGCAAACTTCATAAAACAGTTTTAACTGATGAAACATGTAAAGAGTTGAATATGAAATACAGATCCTAACCTTGCGAGAGGCTCATCATTGTGTCTGTTCAAAGATACGAAGCACTTCATAAGCTTAAACAAACAAGCACTAACAAAGTCATACTAGAACATAATCTCAAACGGTAGTGAACACAGAAGCTTGAAATCAAAATGAATTGAGCATAAACTGTTCTGGAATTATTTGATTTCTGGCTGTAACACAGTCTCCAACAATGTACACACTTTGATTGTGATACTCACACATGTGCACATATCATATACATGATCTTGTTCCTGGACTAATAGAGAAACAGTTTATACATGATATACATGCATGTTATTTAGTTTGCATATCATTTTTTAAATCATGATTCTTATAAAATTGAAAGGTAATTTTACAAAACTTAATATTCTTAGACTATTGGAAACAAGTCAATATGGCAAGGTTTCTCCAACAAAGGGAGGGAATTCTTGTACAAGTAAAAATGTGTTAATGGTGGAAAAGCCTGAGGCTGGAATGGACCAGAGTGATGTTGTGGTCGTCACACGCCTTCACAATTGCCTCGTCGTTAGTGGAACCAGCTGGCGAAACAATAAACTCAACTCCACTCTGAAAGAATAGTACATTTATATATTTAACAACTTCAGTCATGTGAAAATACACGAGGTTTACATCTGCTAAAATTATGAGAAACACCAGTATTTGACTTCAGTAATTACCCAGAGATGATCTGAATTCTTAAAACTTTATTTTTATTTCTTTGGACTCAGAGTTATATCGTAATCAAATCCAAACCTATGAGAGTGGAATCATACGAACGAGACAATATATCATCATCGTCCAAACAACAAAATGTTAAATTCAGTTGAAAATAATGCCAGCCATTTCAAGCTTCCAATGACAGGGATCAGAAGTTAGTTACTAGCCATTTGGACCAGTTCATTTAACACAAGAATTAAGCCTATGTCTTTATCACAACAACATCTCTGCAATATTTGCAGTTCACTGCAGGCTTGCACTATTCACTGCCTATACCCTAAAGATAGGAACTTAGTCTTGTGAATGGCGAACATTGAAAAACATTTCTGATTGCACATTTTTAAAACTAATCCGTCCCCTAAATTACTGACCACAAAAGTGCTCGAGTTGTAACATGGGAATATACTACTTAAGCAAACCCGGAAAGAACACAGAGGTTATAGATGTAATCAATCTGACTGTTGATATAATCCCACACAACAAGCAAGCTACAGACCTGGTATGCGCGGTCGATGTTGTCTCTGAAGGGGAAGAAAGCATCAGAGCTGAGAGATACGCCCTTCAGTTTGGCCACCCAACTCTTGATCTCGTCCTGGGGAGTAGCACAAAGTACATTCATATTGATTGTGACATGATGTTACTGCTGTGGTCCGAGAGAAGACTGTTTAGAATTTAGTTAGTAATAAGAGAACGGTACTTGCCCCCTAAAAGATTTTTTATCTGATTTCAAAAGTATGAAAAGCTGATTGTCACATAAAACCTCAAGGCTCTTAAACAAAACTTTTTCAAAGTTAGTATCTGCTGAGCAATGGTATTCTTGTATTTATACAATTCTTTCAACTGAAAAATATAATTAAAAAGATAGTTAAACTTGACAGCCATCACAGCTTCGACAGCACATGGTCCTATAAAGTAGCTCATCTGTCAGGCATATATAAAAAAAGCCTCTTGCTCCTGAAAAGCTAGAGTGTTTGAGCTTCTGCAGATATCATAATCAAAGATTGGATCATAAGGATTAAAACTTTCTCAACCTGGTGAATTCAAATATTTGGATTTGCAGGATGTGTCCAAAGGTCAAAATTTCACAACACATGCCACTCTCAAGCACTTACTTATCAATTCAAGCACTTGCTTTTCAATTCAAGCACTTGCTTATCAATTCAAGCACTTGCTACATCTCATCAACTTCTATTTCAGCTCTTCCGCCAAATGCACCTGAATTTGGATATTTTTAACGTCTCTCTCTTCGAGCATTACCAACTGCAGCAGAAGACCTGATTTAGCCATTGCTCGAGACACTTGGAACTTAAATCGTGCAAGGAAGTTGCTGAACAATGCAGCACCTGTATTTACAATGTGAACACACCTGGGTGAGAGGTTCTGGGGGGTTGTCCATCAGTCCCTCCCATGTAGCACGGTCCATGTCCTGAAACATCACAATGATTAACCCTTCAACCTTCACAACACAATGATTAACCCTTCAACCTTCACAACACAATGATTAACCCTTCAACCTTCACAACACAGTGATTAACCCTTCAACCTTCACAACACAGTGATTAACCCTTCAACCTTCACAACACAGTGATTAACCCTTCAACCTTCACAACACAGTGATTAACCCTTCAACCTTCACAACACAGTGATTAACCCTTCAACCTTCACAACACAGTGATTAACTCTTCAACCTTCACAACACAGTGATTAACCCTTCAACCTTCACAACACAGTGATTAACCCTTCAACCTTCACAACACAGTGATTAACTCTTCAACCTTCACAACACAGTGATTAACCCTTCAACCTTCACAACACAGTGATTAACCCTTCAACCTTCACAACACAGTGATTAACTCTTCAACCTTCACAACACAGTGATTAACCCTTCAACCTTCACAACACAATGATTAACCCTTCAACCTTCACAACACAGTGATTAACTCTTCAACCTTCACAACACAGTGATTAACCCTTCAACCTTCACAACACAATGATTAACCCTTCAACCTTCACAACACAGTGATTAACTCTTCAACCTTCACAACACAGTGATTAACCCTTCAACCTTCACAACACAGTGATTAACCCTTCAACCTTCACAACACAGTGATTAACCCTTCAACCTTCACAACACAGTGATTAACCCTTCAACCTTCACTAGTAGTTGATAAACCTGCAACCTGCTGACTTAAAGAGGCTCCCTGATCTTCACCATGTATTATTTGGCTTTCATACCTGTCTAAACACCCATTATTAGGACATTCATTTAAAATATCTCACATATTTAGCGAATACAGGACATTTACATTTTTACGAAGTTTCTAAAAATTTGAACAGTTATTGTTTTCAGCCTTAAATTAATAAAGTACATAAGGATAGCATACAGACAGACAGCAATATAGAATCAGACTTTGCATGAAAAGAGAACATACTAGCATCACTTTTATGGTATTATCAAGGTGTAAGCAAAGTTTCAGAATTTAATAAATGACAACCACACACTGACGCTACCAGAGCTGCTCACCTGACCGACAGTGCCGAGCACATAGATGTCGATGGCGTTGGAGATCTCAGCACGCTTCACGCCCTTCTTGAATTTCATCCCCAGGACCTTCGGGTGCTGTCTCAGCCACCTGCAGACAGGAGTCAATTCATCCTCATCAGTTCATTAGGCACTTTAAACACGTAAGAAATGTATAAACAATCATAAATAGAGCCATTGTATTGTTTGATATTGAAGACTATAACAAAGTTCTCCTTGTTAAATACGACATCACAAAATTGTAAATCGCCATGACAATGGCCTGATGGGCTAAACAGATAAATGACAACTCTTTTCTCACATGCTAGTTGGAACTAAATATTGCAGCTCAGCCAATATGCATTAAACAAATTGGAGAATGCGTATTGGAGTGGTGGAATTTCTTTGGAACAGTGGGATGGGATTTTCAGGCCTGAGTTGAAAGCCAGTAAATATCCTGCATTTAATATGAGACATGCCAAACACCCACCAATTGTTGGCCTTGTCTCCCGCCAGTCGTGTGCAGTGAATCCGTGACTGCTGGCCTGCACCGATACCGATCACCTTTAAAATATAAGATAGTAGATATTAAAATAAAAATAGATCACTGAGGTACATAATAGCTAACATCCACAGCAGTTACCTCCCCTAGCAACTTAACTACACTAGAACTTGTGGACTTTGCAATACCACATTTAAACACTTTCAAATTGAAAATAGGATGATTCATTGACTTTTAAAAACAAGTACATCATATGGTACAGATTTTACAAAGCTACTAGATTTACTGTCCAATCTATCTGACAGCACCTACCTGCCCGTCCCTGGCGTAGCACACAGAGTTCGACTGGGTGTACTTCAAGGCAATGGTCGCCACGGTCAGGTCCCGCTTTGCTTCTTCAGGGAGCTGGCAGTAGACAAACACTAGTACATAAAGACATACATAAAACAATGGCTAAATTCTCGACCAAAACTACACATTTAATTCAATCAAATATTTTACTCACAATTCATCTAACATTCATTTATAGAACAGAAGAAAGAAGTTAACTTATGATAATTACTATACCTCCTTCCTTTTGGAAGTGACATTCTTGAAGAGATCCTTGTCGATGACGGCATTGTTTCGCTTCTGCTGCATCTGAAGACCGAACAGTGTGCGTGTCTCGGTGTCTGGAGGGGAGTAGTTCGCATCGATCTGATGACAGAGTAACAGTTTACTCATGTAAAATGTGCGGGCTACCTTACATACATGGCATTTTGGCATGCTTTCTTGTTTCTATCTTGGTACAAATTCATCAAATTTGTGCAAGGATTTTAGTTTCCTGTTGTTTTTTTCAGTTTGTAAATTTCAAGCTCACCTCATGAGACTGTGCATGAATATATCTCATATACAAAAAGTGTTTTCAATATCTGAACAGTTCCTTAACTTGCAAGTATACATCTGCAAGTTTTCTTGTTGTTGCAATCAGTCTGATGGATCAATACACTATTCATACAGCTCTTAGCATCAACACTAACAATGGAACACAAACATAAAACATTCAAGTAACATATGATGCATGAGGCAGGGCTCAGAGATAAATATGTAATCAAGCGTTTACCTCGAGGCGAGGAAATCATACGAACGAGACATGACTCATCACCGCCCTACCTCAGGAGTGATGAAGACTGGTCAAGTTAAAATCAAGTCACATAGTAGAAATTTAAAATCCTTTGCTAACTCAACACAAGAGTCTAGAATGTTCTCCTTCTCGTAGATATTTTCAATGCTTCATACTGAAAGATAAAGCAAAATCCTGGTATTGACTATTGGATATTTTAATTTCATACCTTACCAAAGCATGACCTAGCTCGAGAAGGGAGGGCGCTCATCCACAGAGGTAATGAGGAGGTAGTTGCTAAATGATTTTTTAAAGCAATACTATTTCTCTCACTCTTCAAGTGAACTGTTCTATTTAGTCTTCAATACTATTTCTCTAAAATATAAAGTGAACCGTTTCACTTCTGGTTCTAGATTACCAGTACATGCTGCCAGCGAAAGTAAGTAACACCACCACTGTGTGACTTGCAAATGAAAATAGGTATATTTCCTGATGAATAAATCTAACCAAGTGGTCAGGCTTGTGAGATAGCAGCACTACTGACAACACTTACCTGTACAATGCAGTAGTTACCACTTTTCTTTTTCTTCAGGATCTCCAGGGCGGCCGGATCGTAACCAGGGGCTATAACTCCGTCAGACACCTGATCAAATATTTAACAAGAAAATGTTAACACAAGCATCTCTTACTCAAGGGTAAGTGTACAATTTATCTTAATGCTTTTGAGTTGACATTTCCTTAAATGCAGATATCAAATACTTTCCTTTCAAGGACTTAAGATTCACAAACCTCTCTAGATATGATTTTGGCTGTTGAGACATCGCACTTGTCAGACAAGGACACAAAGTCTCCGAAGGAAGACATTCTATCAGCACCTGGACAGAGTCGAAATTGAACATCAATTTGAAAAGTTAAATCACAAATCATCTTACAAAAGATTTATAAACGTAATTCTTTATCTAAATAAAAAGTGAGGACTGATGCTATAAAAATGATTATGTAAGAATTTGATACCTCGTACCTCTAGCTCGAGCATAGGCAATGGCAAGGGGAGACAACTCTGTCATGTCGTCAACCATGCAGAGTCTTGCTTGTTCCGGGGTGAGAGGTGAGCCAACTGCAGCACCTACAGGTCGAGAGGGGTAAGAGTTTAGATTCAGACTTTCCTGACGTTGAGGAACACACTGTTCTCAGGCACTCGCAAACATCCGGGGAAATTCTCTTTTACTGTACACAGGGCTACTTGTCACTTTTGCAACTGTTTCCATCAAGGAGTAACCAACATTCGGATTGTTCTCAATAATTTGATTGCAAACTCTGCAAAAAATGTATCAAATCTTCTTGATAACTTGTTTTTTTAAGGTTTGGTCATGATAACTATTTCACTCACCAGCTGGGCTCACATGTTTGAAGGACGTGGCGGCAGGTTGACCCAGCGCTGCCTTCAGTTCTCGAACAAGCTGCCAGCCGTTGAGGGCATCACAGAGGTTGATGAAGCCTGGCGAGCCGTTTAGAACTGGAGACAAGAGACAGAACAGACAAGTCAAAAGCAGAAAAATGAAGAAAAAAGAAAGAAAGTAGGCATATTTGGCTGAGAAAAAACTTAAAATCAAAGCTAACATAAATATTTTGAAGCTTAAAACTTTTCCTCTATTACTAATATTGCCCTTTTACACAGAGTAACATACCTAGTAGCCCATCATGATGCTGAATAAAATGATTTTAATGAATGAATGCTTCTCAAAGAACGGACCGGTGCAGTTGGCCCTAGTCTGTTTAAACATTGTGTGCACCTTTCAGTGGCAGATTGGGGAGGGTTGTGAAGATCTGGGCTGGTTTCTGGTGAGGGTTCATTCCGTATCTCAGAGTGAGCTGTGACTCTCCGCTGCTGTACTGGCGCCGGAAGTAGTCAGAGATAGCCGCATCATAGTCAGCTGTGTGATTGAATGCCTGTAAGAAAATGTTCATTAATTATATATTGAACAAATAGAAATATAAAATGTCATCAATTGGACATCAAAGTGAAACACATGAGATTGTTGACTATGAGAATGTTGTGTGATTGTTGGCGGTATCACAGAATACACGTAACACAGAATACACGTATCACAGAATACACGTAACACATTGGATTATATCACAAGCATAAGAGTCAAAGCACCACTAAAGCGATGGAAAACATTTGCTAATGTTTGCTTGAATGTTATAGGAGCAACATGGTGAAATTAGCTGAATCAATCTCAAATCAAAAATGTTATCAACTTAGTGCTATATCAAATGAATAGTTCAAAGTCCATTAATTACAAAATGCTTTTTCAGTGACTACCATCACTGGTGAACTTAAATTACCTTCACTGCCAACTTCTTCCTAGTTTCATCAGACGTGTCTTTGTTTTCTGACTTGACCATTTCATCACAGATTCTACAAAACATCAAAGTATATGAACTACTTTATACTTAGGATGAGCATCGGTCCTCATTTCTATATCTCAATATATTGCGATACAGAAAAGCAAATTGCATGGGCCCATGGCTCTAATTTTTTCTTATTTCCAATTTTCTTTCTAGAACACTTGAAGTTAGAGATCAACTCCATATTCCTCAAGGTGCAGGAATTAGGTGCAAATTATAAACCTACTTGAACAAAAGGATCCTAAGAAAGGTTAAGTCAAGGCTAAGACAACCCTTAGCATAGGATGATCGTTCAAGTGCTCACTTTGACCCATTACTTCATACTGGACACATAAATCATATTGAACCAGTTCACATCCAGACGAGTTTTTGCCTTTCCTGGAGCTATCAGTCCCTTCCCCGCAACTCACCTGTTGTAGTCTGAAGGGTCGCACACCACCGTGACTCGGGCATGGTTCTTAGCAGCTGCTCGCAGTAACGTCACTCCGCCTGAGGTGAAGAAACCAAAGGTCTTATTTCTACTTTAATTCTTTACTTTGTAGTCTCGTCATCAGTTTTAAAACTTAACCCAAAGTGGTCTTGTCTCTTGTGTTTTAGCCCTTTACCTGTAGATTCTAAATGTTCAAGTTTGCCTATCTGGAGTTTTGGTTAATGCGTATCAGCCACTTGTGCTTTTACCAGTTTAATTCAGCAACAGATTTGATGAAATTTTACTTGAGTCTCTATTAATCATGATAATCATTTATACACTCTATTAGCTTGGCCCTTTGTCCTATATGGTTACCACAACTAGGGTCTACAAAACCCAGGAGAGTTTACCGATATCAATCTGTTCCACAGCCTGACTGACGGTCGTCTCTGGGTTGGCGATGGTCTTCTGGAATGGGTACAAATTGCATGCTACTAATCTGAAATAATAAAATCATTATTTATCATCACAGTTTATTGCTTTCTTTTTATGGTTTTATATAGCCAAAAATAAGCACGGGTAATTCATATATAGGCATGAAAAATGAAATCAACGAGTGACAGATACACACAACTTTCACAGAATACGAGTCAGATATTTGTTTACAGGAGTGAATGTGATTTTTCAAAATAAATTTACATGTCTGATCTTTACATCTCTAATAGTAGCCGACTTGATGCCAACCTGTTTGAAAACAAAGATTACCAAGTTAATATTTTGTCAAAGATAAATTTCTCGTTTATTTACAGCTCAAACGTGTGAAAAATATAATCAACAACTAACATCGAAAAAGATGCTAACTTGGAATGAGGTTCTGAAAACGATAAACCTTGAAATACTCCTAGTTTTTCCTATTCTACCTGATCATCTTGAATCCCTGTTTCTCCAAGTCCGCTTGGTCAGACTCTGTGGGCCGTGCTAGGATACCTGTAAGGAAAGAATTAGATCTCTCTTTTATAATTGAACTGACACTAGTCTCAACATCTGCTTCCTTCCCTTCATACTTTCTGACCCATTAGACAGCTTCTGCAGTATCATCACTTCCACACATTCCATACCCAACTCAAACCTCCTTCCAAATCCCTGACCCTCAACTCCCCCAACCCTTGTTCTTCTTCTGTAACCTTGTGCTGGCTCCTCACTTTCCTCGCCCAACTTCCCTCAAACCTTTAATCCCAATCCCTGAAAATGGACACCTAAACCACATCCATCCTCCCGTAAAGGGATCTTATATCCTCAATCGAATAAAATGAAAATGCAGTCATTACACTTAAACAATCTTCTCAACTGACACCTCTCCCTCAACACCGACTGTTTGCCAAATGCTTAGCCATCCGCTCCATCCTTCTGTCTCCTCCACCATCCTTCTGTCCCCTCACCCCATCCTTCTGTCCCCTCCCACATCCTTCTGCACCCCTCATCCTTCTGTCCCCTCCAAAATCATTCCGTCTTCTCACCTCCATGTACAGCAGGGTGCAGTGTCTTCACTCTCCCACCCAGCATCTCCGGGGCACCTGTCACTTCGGACACATCTCTGGGGGTGGAAGACAAAGAAATGAATAATAATGACTCCTTAACACTCATATTCTTAAAAAACATCTTTAGGCCTTTGCAGATTTATCTCTTGTTCAAATTAAATCAGTACAAGACTATGCACTGATATCTGTGACTGTGAAAATATTTTATTATAAGTTACCATGTGTCCGCGAGTTTGATATGGAGATATATCATGTGTTCGAGTTAAATATCAAACGAGAACGAAGTTCGAGTTTGATATTTCACTCAGACACATGATATATCTCCATATCAAACTTGCGGACACATGGTAACGTATTTATCTCAACGAGGACCCATATTGCATGCTTTAAATATGGCTTGAAAGATTGGTTGGGTCAAAATGGCGGTTGATCTTGTCAGTATAACTTTTTTATCTATGAAGTTACAAAAATGATTTTTATATCACCGTTTAAAGCTCAAAAAGTATAGTCTAGTACCGTGCAGCGGTACTAGATGGTAAATGCGGATTAACAAAATTAAATAAACATAACGAGTATTGCAGGGCTTATTTTATTTTGATTGTTTGGTCACGTGACCTCGTATACACGTTCCACCTTGGAAACGTTCGATTTGAAGCGGCGCTAAAATATCCCTAGTTTTCTGACTGTCATGGCCGACCGTCGTGAAAGGAGCGAGTTAGTTTGAAAGTGTCGGGCGCACAGAACACGCAGGCATCACTGCATGACGCACTGGTTGGTTTGAATATGAATGAATATGAATGAAGAGTCCGTGATGACCTCGACTGATATGTGTATAGATTGGTTTTCTGGTTCAACATTCCAATCGCCAGCTCGCTGATGGACAACCCCGCTGCGAGCTAGTGAACCGACAGGCCGTTAGCAAGCCTTTTGACTTGTCACGATTTTTTCTCGGAACCAACGTTTCATTTGTAGGAGAGCTAACTCTTGTTCCAGCAGTGTGATTATAAGATATGACTTTAATAAATGGGAAGATGCACTGAGCGTGTAAAGGTAGTGTTCAACAAACCAGCGTAGCGTAGCCTTTGTTTACAATGGGACAAGGGATGTTACTAGGGTTGCGCGTGACCAAGTTTAACATAGAAAAATATACCTACGGCACGTGACAACTTTTGGCCAATGAGTATCCGACATTGCTGTGCAAGTCGAGATAATTTCTATTATCATTCTTTCACTTGTCTAATGACTCACCGGACAGTCAGGCCAGCGTCTCTGATAGCCTTGGCTGTACCGCCAGAGGCGACAAGCTCCAAACCACAGGCAGATAACTTCTGTGCAAAGTCCACCAGACCAGTTTTGTCAGACACACTGAGAAGAGCTGGAACAAAATACAGATACCGATATCTTCCACAAGAAATAGTTTGTTTGATCAATATTTACCATCAAATAATGAATGATGCCAACCACATTTTACCAATGTTGAATGTCCAAAAGGTTGAGATATGTTCATGTTTTGATCATCTAATCTAATTTATTAACATTACCCATTGCGATAACTCCAATGATTACTTCTGCTACACTGCAAATCGAGCTTTCCTGATGTTATGTCAGTGTTCCTAAAATGTTATCATTAACACAACAGCTGTTCATCATTTCATTGTGTTAGGATTAATTAGTATTTCACAACTTCCAGGACCTCCCTGCTGTCTAATGTATAACAGGCAACAGGTGTAAAATGAGTACATAACACATCAATGAGCAGTTTTCCAATAATTTTCCTTCTTCCAAATTCCGGTGCACAATTCTTATTTAAGATTTCTTTATTCAAGTTCTAACAAAATATTCAAAAATGTGAAACGGCCCTTTGATCACCATCAAATTTAAGAACTAAATATTCTTAATATCCGACTTCAACGAGGATGTTTGAGTTACTTAATCTCTGGCTATACGTAGTCCAGCATGTCAGACGCAATTACTGGTTAACCATATAACGAAATAAAGATGATTGTCACTAACTGATTGACAGATCATCTGAAAAATGGCCAAGCCTTATTACAAATGAAGCCCTGCTGTTTGAATGAAAGAAATTAATATCCTACAAAAATGATGAAGGGTTGGCTAGTTAAAGATTTCTATTTGGCTAATTAGACAAGACATTTGTCTATTACATCTATACCAAGATTTGCTGCCATGACTTGAAGACGCTGAGACAACTGGTTTCCGTCTTTTTGCTTAGCAGTCGCTTTTCTTCGCACGTGTTCGGAAACACAGAGTTTGAGTTACCCGCCCTTGATAAGGCTCCAAATGGCTATGCTTGATTTCTTCAAGCGGCGTAAGAACCGGTTTTATGACTGGCGTACGCCAGGTCTGAGACAGGCTCTTGGAAATTGGTTTGATTAAGTATTTAGGCTTACATACAGGAAGCAGTTTTTTAGAGGAAAAAGTCAGGAATATTTTATCAAAGAGTCTCAAGTTAGTAAAAATAGATAAAAATACATGATTAATTTCCTGAAACATAAGTGATATGCAGACTACTGCTAATGAGGCAACTTTAACATTGGATTTATCTTAAAATACATTTGAAGGCATGGAACAAATATGATTATACAATATAAAAACTATGCCGTTAATTGTATTGAAAATACAATTTTAGAAATATATTTAATCTAAAAATAAGATGTTTACAACATAATGATACTTTAAATATGCTAGATCTAAATATCGTAAGGCTTATTAGATAAAAAAAAGGTTTATGTTAAAATATAATACATCTATAAAACATTCCTTTAATTATTTCTACAAGTCATTTATTACATATGGGGAAATCGGATGATAGTTCTTTAAATCAAGTAATACAATTCTTCAAAAGCTGTTTCGAAGTTGACCAGTTATCCGATTGACCAACAAGGTTATAACATCACAATTATTCCATCTTTTTAAGCGTGGGCGAAGTTTAATAACTCATATTTCTAATAGATCATTGTAAAATTCACATACACACGTGGTATGGATTTAATTTCAACAGTCCCGCAGAAAGGAAGTGAAAAGTGAACAGGCGTTGAGATCCTCATCTAACTCGACTTAGTGTCTTACTGTTTTGGCGAAAGTCAATTATACTTTTCTAATCATCTTCAATCATACAACGTACGTAGCAAGGCGAAGCTTAGCGATATATGTTCGTTTACACACCGTTTGCAAATCTTCATGGTATTTTAATATGATTATAAAAAGTGCACTATTTTCACCTTAAATATTTCCAGAATACAGAATTTAACAACAAATTAACTTTCATGGTAGCTTCAAATAATTTGTCACTTTTTCAATCAGAACATCAAAATAATTTTCACACGCGTAATGTATTGTTTTAATAAATCGTGTTTTTTTTTCTTTTTCTTCATATAAATCGGTTTGTTATGTTATTGTAAAAATATGTGCCAGGTAATGTTAATTTAAATCAACATAATTGGAAAAAATTGGTGCGCCAAGGATCCGCATATGATGCATACGCCGGAACCTGGATCGTGCTACCAATCAAGCCAACACATTGAGAACATTTTTGGAGTTCTCTCCCTTTAGCTATAAAATGAACTTTTCTGGCCTATCAAAAATTAAAATATCCAATAATCAAGATGTTGTATTTGACGTAAAAAAAGAAAGAAAAAAGAAATGTCTTAGATTCTATGAAAAACACACTTTTGAAAGATTAGGCAGTAACCCTAGTAAAGTGGGTCTATGGAGAAAAAGTGTAGGCCTAAAGAGGATATAAAGAGGACACACTATGTTTACGACACGAGTACCTAAATATTAGTACTTCCCGAGTGGTAGCGAGGGATATACGGATATTGAGGCACGAGTATCGTAAACTGATATGTTATGGGCACGAATATAAATTTCGGTTTATCACCGAAGTCGCAAAACCAAGGAAATTCTTAGAGGATCTAGGTGACGTTAAAGCATTGTTTATGACGTCACAATGGAAAAGTTATGGTTTTCCCTACAGCATCGTATGAAAAATAGAAACCCCATATGATTGCCCGTGTAAGTAATAACAATATGGTACGCTATAAATCATGTAATCTATTTCATGTGTACACATGTGATCATATCACGTTTGCCTTTCAAACATTGTTTCAGTGCCCGTTATCGTGTTTCGTCTTCTGTGATAAAAGTCATAAAACAATTCTGTCATGGAGAAGTCAATTTTTGCACACATATAAAATACGTACCGTAAACTTTATTCAAGGTTATCCAATATTACACTAGGAAGTGTGTCATATGACTTTTTACGAAACGAGTGTGAATTTTTTTAAAACCCGAGCGAGAACGATATTACCGATTCTATTCCATTCAAAACGCATGGAAGTATTTAGAAAAAGGGCTGCTTCTTTTGCGACGGCCCGCTACAGTGACGTCACGAACAATGGTTTTATGACGTCAAAGACGACGAAATAATTTTAATCGCGCTGAAACAATCGTTGCTAGGCAAAAGTGATATGTGCATATGTCATCTTGAAAATATGTCACCATTAATGATTGATCATATGGATAATAAGACAATGTCTCTATAACCTGAAGTCACCCATCGGTCACATACACGATCTTCTAAACCTTCATTTGTAATCACTCGCTTTTTAAGTTTCAAGACTGTCTGGGCCAATTTCCTACAATTGGCTCATTGAAAGTTATTCAGCCTTTTATCTCACTTATAAATGATTGTTCCTCGGGAAATTTAATTTATTCATATCCTAGAGAATTGACATTTATCACATTCCAACGATTGAAATACTTTTGTCGAAAGTGGGACCAGGCAGGTTCCAATCTGAAAACTTTGAAGATTAGACTGTTAATTCGGACCTTGAACGTGGTCCAGCAGCATGCAGTCCGTCTTGTTGTTGTTATCTTGTCCATCCATTCTGTAAACATGTTCCTCATTTACAATTTCCTAGTTTCCGTGTGTTCATAGAACCTTTTAGGAAGTGCACTGTATTCATCACTATCTTTGATCTTCAAGCGTAAAGCTTTCATTATTAGGTGAGACACAAAAACTCGTATAGACTGTTCAGTTTGTATGGTTTGAAAAATCCTTCAGTATGTCAAGGTACTCATGAATGTGCTAAGATGGATTAACTTTGAGAATTCCCACACAGTGACAAAACGATAAATGGTACCGAGAGGTGTTGTGTTCTTGAAGACGGGCCGGGCCCTCTTCTAACTAAGCAGTCTGTTGTCAAAACAGTGGGGTTGAACAAGTCCAGCTGTCCCAGGTCTAGGGAATTCTAGGTACAAAGCTTTATAAGAGACTATACATGTACGTTTGTCTACAAACAGTTTCTCCTTCTTTACGGTATACCATTTCTCTAACTTCTATAAAAAATATTTTGTCAGCATTATAATTTCATGAATAATTTCTCCAAAAATATGTAAATCATTCATCTTGCACGTAAGTATTTTCCCTCACAATATATTTATTGTCCAGTTTGCACATAAGCAATTCTTTTATGTCAATCTTACATTTCGCATATGTTGAGTTGCCAGGGGTTTAACCGTTTTTTAAGTCCTAAAACCTGTTTATCATTCTGTCATTTCAAACAGCGGCTCTCCATTCATGCTGTCTTACCAGAAAGGTTTAAATTATAGAAACAGTTGAAAAGTTTTCTTCCACACCGAGGATAGGAATAATTTCCGCTAAGCTGACAAAGACTGGTTGTTGAGGGTGATGTTCGGAGTCCGTATCCCGCCATATCTCTTCCGTTGGCACCAACGGGTGGGCGGGGCATACTGCGACTGCATAGACGGAGCACACAATCCATGCTTTGTGCTGTTAAGTACAGACACACAGGTGTCTGCATGCACGTGAATGAAATGGGATTAGTTGTTGTGGATAGGCTAGAAGGGGAAAATTCTAACGATCCGCCATTTTTTTTATTCTAATAGAATGAAAAAGATGCGTTATTATTTTACAAATAATTGATGATAAACGGTATGCATTGGTAGAATTAAGAAATAATTAATCCTAAGTTCGATAAAAGCACTTTAGCATTCCGTAAAGAGACTTTCAACACTGATGACCGATGACCGGCCTCACTTTGGATCATTTGTCTTTATGATGAATTGGGACTGTCTATTGTAAAACTTTCAAATCTAAAGCAAGTAAAATGTAATCATTAGCACGATTTACAATTCCAAGATAAAAGGGGATCCTGATTTTGATTTTCCAGATGTTGTTTTCTATATTTTCAAGCCACTTAAGTCGTTTTACTTATTAATTGAGTTACATTAGTACAAAACTTATCAAGTCGTCTTGATTCAACATTATATGCCAAACGCTTTGTCTCCAACGTTTGATGACGTCAATTTACCTAACAAGTCTATCCTTTGCCAAGTTTATGTCTATTAACAAATATTTTTAGCAGAATTTAGTTGTACTAACAACTTGAATATCACTTTCAAACTTTCAAGCGGTCCGCCATAGTTTGAAACATCTTTTTAATCGTGATTAAAAAAATCTAATTAATTCATTCAGTACAGTTCCCTAAAAGATATGATGAGCATTAAAAATTTATGCTCTTGAAAACGACTACCCTATACAGAGTCAAAATTCAACTTGTTTCCTTAAAAACGGTGAAATTTCAAAATTGAAAAATCTAAACATGCCAAAAGGAACCAATTCAGCAGGTGACCAGTATTCACGCAAAGGTTCTGCAAAATATGATTCATTGAGTTGGAGGTCTGCTCCTGAAACAAAGCTATCAGTGTGCAGAGTCAAAATATACTTGTAATGTTTAAATGAAAAATAGAATTTTCATAAATTCATAATTATCAAATAGCACCGCTTCGGTAGGTGGGAAACACATACGCAACGTTTCATAAGGATTTGATGAACGATAATAGTTCTGCTCGGCAAACGAAATGATTGTGGACGGACGGATGGCAGGACAGACCAACAGGCAGACAGGTGATGACTATTAGTCATAGACCGTTTGGATACAAATGTGGTACACTGTGGCAAATAACCTTTATATTGAAATTATGATTTAGGTTAGGAGTTTTAATTAATCTGAAGGATAATTTACTAAATGTCATCCAAAGAAAAGTTTGAAATATTAACATGTTGAAGTCATTGATGGTTGAAAACATTATACATTTATACACTTCAGTTGAGTTGAATCAAATTGTTTTCAATGGCAGTATGAAACAATGCCATTTGGAAACATTGACGTCTGAAATGACTGACATTGGGAATTATTGCCAGTTGGAAACATTTACCTTTGGAATTATTGTCAGTTGGAAACATTTACCTTTGGAATTATTGTCAGTTGGAAACATTTACCTTTGGAATTATTGCCAGTTGGAAACATTTACCTTTGGAATTATTGCCAGTTGGAAACATTTACCTTTGGAATTATTGCCAGTTGGAAACATTTACCTTTGGAATTATTGCCAGTTGGAAACATTTACCTTTGGAATTATTGCCAGTTGGAAACATTTACCTTTGGAATTATTGCCAGTTGGAAACATTAACCTTTGGAATTATTGTCAGTTGGAAACATTTACCTTTGGAATTATTGCCAGTTGGAAACATTTACCTTTGGAATTATTGCCAGTTGGAATTATTGATAGTGTGGAATCATCGCCAGTTGGAGACAATGATAGATATCTCGCCGTAATGAATAAGGAACATTTCGAGTTTCATTTGTACATGGGAATTGAGTCTCTATGATTCGGAAACGTCGGCCGGAAGGCGCAACTTGTATACAGGGTAATTTGTAGGAAATGTTTCCTTGCATCAGTAGTTCCTACTGTATCGGTACGTGCATACAGAGAGTCACCGGGGTTAATGTGCTTTCTTTCTTCTCAGTGCAAAAAGGTAAATATGTATCTTTTTTGTTATTCCCTACAATCAACCTAGTGAAAGAGTAGGAATTAATGAGGAAAATGTAAGTTCACAAAAAACAGTTGTACCGTAAATCCTTCTATAATCGCCTGCCTTGTTTAAAAGTTTACCTTGAATAAATGCAAAATCTTCAATGAATGAGATAATCGGCTAATATTGAATAATCGCTTAATGTGATTTACATGAAATCACAGAAGTCACTACCCCTTTTTCGCACTTTACGCAGACATATCGTTGTTACGTCGTGGCAAGAACTTACACGACAATTATACAGTTGAAATGAAAATATTTTTGTCTTGATTTAAAAGAAATTGTAAACACATTTTGTGGCTTAGAAAACAAAACGCCTGTCTTGAATAGCAGCCTGCCAAGTCGGTGTTTGAATTAATAATCGCCAGGCGATTATTCAAAGATTTACGGTTATCCAGAAAACCAATTTTGTGTGTGTTGGCCATTCTTAATGCCCCTAAAATAAATTGTCCACTGATGAATGACTTTGACCAGATTGGACTGGTTTAACTTTTATGAGAAATCCTCTATATCTGTAGATGATTGATAGATCACGTGTGAGATGTCGATGTATACATATTTCTTACCCATAAAGTGTTCAAAATGGTCCATTTGACACACTTTCTTCAATGGTAGGGGTATGAATATTCGTTATATCACGTTTTATCAACGTTTCGTGTACCCCGTTCAAGAGGGTTGATCAGCCATGCAGGTACTGATCTAGAGTGTAAAAAGAAGTGACTAAAGACGGAACCCTGTAGCGTACCAACACTGAAGACTTGATTCTTTTTACAAAATTCAAACATTAGAAATGTCCATGTTATGTAGTACGTCATTGATGTTATGGTTTAATTTGACCCAGTTAATGAAACCAGTGTCATTACTATTATAGGTACAAATAGAGTAGAAGTAGAAATCGTACTATGACCTTACAATTATCATATTGAGAAACATATCCCCTTTCTAATTAATGAAATGTGCAAATAAAGTAGAAATCATATTATGATCTTTCTATACCCTCAGGGCAAAACATAACCAGTTTCATATCATTAATATGTGCAATATAGTAACATGTGTACTTTTTTTTATCTCATAGCCCCTACGATGAAACATAACCCGTTTCATATTGATGATATATGCAACTTAATTTGTAATCACACTATAAAATTATATAACCCATATGGTGAACCATGATATTTTTCATATACATAACATGTGCACATGTAAAATGTCTCGTTTAGCGAGCAATGATAACCTACTTTTAATTGATACATTCTTAATAAAACGTCAAATATCGTTCTTTTCTGTCAAGAATAAATGCTAGAATCTAAAAGATATACATCATTAAGAATAAGTGGTTAGTGGAAATGATTTCTTCAGGTAAAAGTGAAGGTAATTCAAGACGTAATAAAGATATAAAAGTGTGTCGTGGGAAAGCCCCGCCACTGTTTGGAGTTCGGGTCCTGGCAGATTATGGCGCTCAATGCATACTCCCTACAGCGTGTGTATATTCCTGGCGCAGTGAGGAGGCGATAGGGTCACTGCACCTCTAAGCAGTGTTGTCGGTTTTAGCACGTGACCGCAATGCCAATTTTTATGAATGGATTGTACACTAGTGTTTCCGAGCCCACAGGTCGGGGCCACATATAATAACAATAAATAAACGGTGTCGATTTTTTTCCAGGTAATTTCGTGGGCAACAGAACGTGAGAACTGCGACAATACCCGGGGACCGTCCCAGCACGGATATTGGAGAGAAATGGAAAAGAAATTTTCACACGGCAATAAAGAGACAAGTTACCTAATCGCACCTGGAGGACGCAAAAGTGTCAGTGATAAACGCCATGCATTTCCAACTAATGTCTTCTTCAATTTGAGAGGAATATATATTCAAGTGAAAAAGAAAATAATTTATTCTTTTGAGATGGTCCTTTTTTCTGATATACAATCCGGCACTGTATTTTGTATAGCGAGGAACTATCTTGCCTTGGCGTAACATTATATCCCACAGAAAGTTGTGACACGGTGCCCCTTGGAAATTTCCTCATTAAATTACACACAAAGAAGCATTGTAACACTCTTAAATAAATTCTAACATATCTTGAGCTAGTCTGATCTCTGTAGGGACAATTCTCCAGTTTAAATCTCTCCGCCTTACCCAGTTAGTGCATGTATAATGTATACCACGCTCTCACCAAGTATACAAGGCACAGACCCGCAGTAGTCACCCCCATGGTATCGACTCAGTCTGTAGTTCATAATATTAACCTTAACTTCACAAGGCCGAGCCGAATACATGACACAGTCTTAAAAACAAGCTTATATTCTGGTCTGAACTTTCTCAATGTCATTTGTCTGAAGTTTCTTTTCGATATTTGATGCATTCAATTTGCATTTCCAAGAATCGCTGAATAATCTGTGTAATGTAAGTGTCGGTCTAAGACAGAGAAAACTCTTCTGCAAATTGTAGTAAAAATATCTAGGTCTTTCTAAATACGTCTTTGTGAGGAACCTTGTAATAATTTAGTTCTTGGCAAAATGACACTTCTAATCCGATTACACTTCAGCATATTTCTTCAAACACATTTTACCCTCCCTGATATTTTTTCAAGAGCTTCGTAGACCGGCATGTATTTGTATTTGTTTTACTTGAAAATTGCACTCCTTAAACTGTAAAACATATAGAGGCTTGTGTGTGTAATATTTTGCTTCCATAAATGCTTTTCAAAGGCTTGTCAAAGCCTCCGTGATTACGATGAATTACACGGGGAAGGAAGTCATGTCCCTAATATCCTGAAACCAAGAACAGTTATCCTGCAACCATTGTCTTACCATCCTGCAAGTCCCTGAAATAAAGAAACGAAATCTTGCTTATCCTGCAACCAAGGTCTTCACATCCTGAAACCCCCTTGGAATGAAGAAACAAAAGACTGCTAATCCTGCAACCAAGGTCTTCTAATCCTGAAACCACCTGATATCAAGAAACGAAAGCCTGCTTTTTCTTTAACTATTATCTTCCCATCCTGAAGCCCCTTGGAATCAAGAAATGAAAGCTTGCTTATCGTGCAACCATTGTCTTACCATCCTTAAACCCCCTGAAATCAAGAAACTAAAGCCTGCTTATCCAGCAAACAAGGTCCTACCACCCTGAAACCTCCTGAAATCAAGAAACGAAAGTCTGCTAATCCTGCAACCAAGGTCTTCTAATCCTGAAACCCCCTGATATCAGAAACGAAAGCCTGCATTTCCTTCAACTATTACCTTCCCATCCTGAAAGTCCCTGAAATCAAGAAACGAAAGCCTGCTTATCCTGCAACTATTATCTTACCATCCTTAAACCCCCTGAAATCAAGAAACGAAAGCTTTCTAATCCTGCAACCAAGGTCTTCCCATCCTAAAACCCCTTGGAATCAAGAAATGAAAGCCTTCTTATCCTGAAACCATTGTCTTACCATCCTGAAACCCCTGAATCCTCTGAAAAATGGATGTTTGGCAATGCAATCATTAAAACATCAACCCATTATAATTATCTTGGGCTAACTTTTACAAACTTTATGTTGGTCAAAGGGTATTGAAGTTCTCGTACAGAAGGCATCAAAAGCTTTAGTTGCAATTAAACAATAACAATTTAAATTTGATAATATATCTCCTTTAGTTTTATTCAAGATATTTGATGCGCAGATAAAACCAATTTTGTTACATTCTAGTGAAGTGTGGGGTTATTCGAAGTTTGAATGTATTGAGCGTTTCCATGTAAAGTTTTGTAAATATGTGATTGGTGTAGGTAATTACGTTTCGAATGCAGCTGCACTTGGTGAATGTGGTAGATAGATAGATAGATAGATCATCTTTATTTCCTCCAAAACATGAAGATTATTACAAATCACAGGATATCACAAAAAGTATAAACAGTGAATTAGAACACAGTTAATTGTGAAGAGAGTTGAGAATTACATGCTGTCATAAACTCGGATACCAATAACATTACTTTCTCCCATTCTATGAAATCTAGATTTCCCAATGAGGTACAAGAACCTCCAAGTAAATCGGCAATAATTTCATCTTCATCATTTCCCCAAAAATCAACAAAATCAGATACTGATATGACATCACAAATTCTTTCAAAGGTTACATTTCTCAGATCGTTAAGAACTGGACAAGACATAATAACATGTTTAACAATATCAAAAGCTACTCTTCCACATATACATTCCATGGATTCAATCTTTTTACAGGCTATATGAATAGTGTGAGATATATTGAAAAATTTGTTCTTGTTAACTAAAGCCAGCTCCCATAATCTGCTTGCTTTGCAAGGCTCCCGAACAAGATGATATCTGGAGAGATCCTCTCTAACGGCTATTTGGTGACATAACAACTTTTCATAAGAATAACAGATTTTGGATGAAACAGCATCCTTCCATTTTGCCTTAGAGCATATTACACCTTTTGCTATAAATGTATTTACGACATCAATCAGGTTGTATTTGTTTAAGAGTGAAAACATATATGCAATGGGTGAGGGGGGTTTGCCGATATTTGTGATACATTTGGATTGAACAAGGCGGTGAAGGAATAATTGCTTTACAACATATGAGTCGTCAAGACGACATAGCCTGCCGAACATAAGTAAACATGTTTTTTCTATGTATCCCTGAATTGGCAGTAAACCCAGAGTATCTAAAACCACAGGAGAGGCAGTGCGTTTAGGGAGCCCTTGTACCTTTCTGCAGAAATATCTCTGTGTTGATTCCAACAGATCCAACTCTTTTGATGTAAGCATACTCCATACAGAACAGCCATATAAAGCACATGGTAAGATGACATTACGCCATATACGACAGGCACACACTGGATTAAGTGAACCATAACAAAGACCAAGGTCATGGTACATATTAATAAGTTTGCGCGCCTTTTCACAAGCTGACATTGTTCTATCGTAAGACTTATTACTTGTACCAATGAGAACTCCAGCGTATGTAACATATTCCTTCCGTGGAATAGATATTGAACCAAGATATAGACTTACAGTTGTGAGAGATTTGTCTGCATTGAATACAAGCAGAGCACTTTTACTGACGTTAAACTTTAACTTCCACTTTAAACCATAATCGTGTACGACTTTAACAAGAGCCTGAGAGTTACGTGGATTGCTAGCAGTTAGAGTAGTATCGTCAGCAAGTAGAATGCCTGGACAGTGTCCCCATGGAAGCTGAAGACCTAATCCAGTATCATCTAAACTCTGTATCAGATCGTTGATGTATAGACTGAATAGCCAGGCTGAAATCACTCGCCCTTGCCCAACACCTTGACTAATTGTAAAACTGTCAGATAGAAAACCAGCATAGGATACACATGACTGCATTGTTAAATACGAATTTCGTAGCAATCTCCAGATTTTGCCTGTTATACCAAGCTTATAGAGTTTAAGAAACATACCATCAAGCCAGACACGATCAAAGGCTTTTTCATTATCAAGAAACACACAAAAAACTGGGGATTTCCTTTCCTTAAAATACGATATCGTCTCTGTCAATGTCAATGCAGCTGTCTCAGCGCCAAGATGCTTACGAAAACCAAACTGGAGGGGATGAGGAAAGTTGATATGCTTAAGTGAAATCCAGTTCTCTATTCTAGATAAGATGAGACGTTCAAAGAGTTTACCTATGGCGGATGTGAGGGTTATCCCACGATAATTGGAGGGGTCTGATTTAATTTTCCCTTTCCCTTTATGTATTGGAATGATATGCCCAATATTATATATCCCAGGAATATATTCATACTTTAAGATGTTGTTAAACAAGAGACACAATTGAGTGGTTAGTGACCTGCCAGCAAGCTTAAGATGCTCATTACACAAAGTATCAGGTCCAGGAGATTTACCGTTCTTAAGGCGTCTTAAAGAAACAATAATGTCATCATGTGTAAATGGAACATCCAATATTTCTTGGAAAATATCTTGTTTTTCATGAACAATCGAAGCGATTTCCTCACAAACATTTGTTTCAAAACCATGATCAGTATTGTCTGATTCAGCAGCTTTAGCTAAATTGCCAAAATATTTGCCAAATGAATTACAAATCTCTTGAGAAGTGCTGCTTATTTCAGATCCAAAACATAGGGTTTTTATATGTCCCTTTTTATTTTTTAAGCTTTTAGTTGTTCTAAAGAAGTCATTTATGTCCAATTCAGCAGCATTGTAAACTTCTCTTAGCCTTTCATTATCCGAATTTCGCTTAGATTTTCTAAACATTCTCCTGAATACAGACTTCGCTTGTTTATATCTAACATATGAAACATCATCTTTGGAACGTGGTTTCCCCTTTTCTACCCAAGTCCTTCGTTTGTTTCGCATATCGGCATGAAGCGGTTTGATATTGTCTCTCTTCCAGCCGGGGTTGAGATAAGGCCGAAAAGACGTCATTGGAATGTACGTAGCACCTACCATTAGGAGAGACTGGGTAATATACTCATTGTGTGCTTCAATACAGTCACCAGCACAAGAATAATTTTCAGGGGTAAAGTCCAGATCACGAAAATAGTTTTCTGTTTCATACTTGTAGAGAGTCAGTTCATCACAGCTTGCTTTACGCCAGTTCAGTCTATATCCTCTGGACTGAGGTTGTTCTGGTAGAGGGCTAAAGGTCATCATGACGGGTAGGTGGTCCGACACAGAGAAAGGAGCGTTGGTATCTATGCAGTGGGTTAACACACTGCATGTAGTATCCTCTCTGATGAATATGTAGTCTATCAAAGATTTGACAGTTCCACTTTTGTTACTATAGGAGTACGTTGCGATGTCTTGTAGAGGTACAACCGAAGTGAGGCGCCTCTCGTTTACAGCTCGCCACAGATGTCTAGCGCGCCGCTTCATTGCAAAGCCTTGTCGTAAATCCGCATTAAAGTCTCCCATTATTATAGTGTTACCACTCTGAGAATAAATATCATACAGTTCCATGAGATCGTTAAGGGCTTCTATATAAACACTATCTGGAACATTGGACGAAGGTAGGTGAGTGCCTAGTAGGAATAGCCTTTGTGAGGAGAGTTTTATTTCAACAGCTATTATCCTGTCACTCGGTGTGTCGATTTGACGCATAGATCTACTCACAGTTGAACGTATAAAGAAGCAGACTCCGCCAGATCCGCGTTGATTGCCTCCATGTTGTTTAGAACTTTTAGAGAACACATTAAAATCATTGTTTATGGAATCAAGAAAATGTTCATTGTGAGGCTGAAGCCAATGTTCACACACAAACACAATATCACTTCTGCTCAGTTGCTCAGCAAGATAGTTTGTTCCGTACATAATTCCTCTCACGTTCCATGTCACTAACTGGAAAGTCATGAGAAATGATATCAGCTGTATAATTGATGACATATTTATATTAATCATGTTGACTTAAAATCGTTTCCATACCATTCTTTGCTGGGTACCCACTCTCTGCACAGAACTCCATCCGGCCAAAACTTGCTGTCCTGTACTATCTTTTTGGCATCATTTTCGGAAGTGTTGATACGGATCGTATAGGTAGGGTTATCTCCCTTCCAGTGCTTGAGAAGCTGGGAGTGGGTGACGTTGACACCTCGTTGATGTGCATAGTTACAGATTGCATCTCGCACTGTTTCAAATTGTTCATCGGCGCTAACATACGACAATACAAGTCTCTTTGTCTTCACCTTAACCGAGCCTCGAAAAGCTCTTTTCCAGTGAGTATCAAAGACAACATGACGTTGTGTAATCGCTTGTGTTTTGTCCTGATTAGCTGTTGACGGCTTCCTTTGTGTTCTTATACCTTGGTTATCTGTTTTTGTCTGGCTCTGAGATGTCACGCTTGGTCGTGCTTCACTGGCTTGAGAAACAGTAGGCCAATCAGTTTGTAATACAGGGTGCAAGCTTTGGGTCGGGCTAGCTGGTGATTGAGCTATTGTTGCATATGTTGGACTTGGCTTGTCTGACGATAACTTCAAGCTCTCTGAGACGCCAATCTTTGTTCGAGTGTTCATACAATCTATTTTCCCATCAATTTTAGTGGCTTTTTTGTTAATGGCTAGGAGTTCATCAGAAATTGTTGTTTCTAATGATAAGATGTGTTTCTCTTTCCTTAAAAGTTCTCCTCTCAATAAATTGTTCTCCGATGTAACAATATCCAACTGAGTAGATAAGTGATGGTTTTCATCTGATTGTCGTTTTATTTCATCATTTTTATTTTCCCATGAAGTAATAAGCTCAAGCATATCCGTTCTGTATTTATCATAAAACGACTCCAGGGTCGTCTGTAGAAACTCAACTTTGTTCACAGTTTCTTCATGCATCTTTATCATTCTCGTGAACATCATTGATAGAACATCTTTATTCTCTTCAGCTCTTGGCTCGTGGTCACCTTCGTCGTTAGATAAAGGAGACACTTTACTTTCTCTTAGTTTGTGTCTACTCAAAACTTCAGTTTGAAGAACATGAGCACTCACCGATCCCTGTATAAAACTGTATAGATGATAGACGTCAGTGGCGTACTTCTGTAACACAGTTTTCCCTCCCTCTGTTCTGTTGACACGTTTTATCAATGAACCTTCTGGGAACGTTACACAGTTCTCCTTTGAAACATCATACAATGACTGTCGGACTGCATTTAATCCGTCTTTATCATCTCTGTAAACTTCAATGAGCTTCTTTTCCGCTGTAGTTTTATCGTATCCACCAATGAGATCATCAAGATCCTTAAACATTATATGATCTCTCACGTCCGCTGGTTGAGTATCGTACATGTGATCCGATTCATTCATCTCGACACATACCTTGTAAACGTCCAATTCAGTATTAGGTCAAACTGGTTATACAGATGTATCCAATCTGCAAGCGTTTGTATCACTTACTGTGATCCGATACTTGGCATTTTTCTTCAATAGACATGGTACATTATGTATTGCGAGAGCCGCGGAAAACACGTCCGTCCAGCTCGGTGACCTGAACAGTAGAGAGGTAAAGGTAAAGATGCTCCTGTTTTACTATGGTTTTGGGTTTGCCTGGATTTCGCAAGAAGTGGGTAATAGTTCTTTATTTATTAATCAGTTTGTTCAGAGAGTTAAGGATTGTCATCAGCAAGATTGGTTTGTGAACTAAAAGGTTATGTCTCTATCAAAATTATAAATCTCTACTTATCAAGAAACTAAAGCCTGCTTATCCTGCAAACAAAGTCCTACCAATCTTAAACCTCCTGAAATCAAGAAATGAAAGTCTGCTAATCATGAAACCTTTGTCTTACCATCCTGATACCCCCTGAAATCAAGAAACGAAAGCCTGCTAATCCTGCAACCATTGACTTCTGCTCATCCTTTTGATTTGTACCGTTGACACAGTGTTTAAGCAAGTCAAAATATTACAAAAATGCATCCCAGTGAACTCCTATCTACCGCATACGTTATAACAATTACTAGAAGATTTTGGTTTCCACAATGCATCCCAGTGAACTCCTATCTACCGCATACGTTATAACAATTACTAGAAGATTTTGGTGTCCACAATGCATCCCAGTGAACTCCTACCTACATCATACGTTATAACAATTACTAGAAGATTTTGGTGTCCACAATGCATCCCAGTGAACCTCTACCTACCTCATACGTTACAACAATTACTAGAAGATTTTGGTGTCCACAATGCATCCCAGTGAACTCCTACCTACATCATACGTTATAACAATTACTAGAAGATTTTGTTTCCAAACATTGCTATATAATTATTGCTTATTTGGACGTTTTTGATGGTACCAATATCAGAGGTCAAACGAAATGGAGATCATGGTACTGAAATGTCATGGTTGAAATATACCCATTAATCAAAACATGAAAATGGTTGCATTTGTAGGTTTTTTTTACTCGAAGCCATCTACAAATGGGAGACCAGTCGTACATTCAAATAATGATTCAAGAGCGAGATCAATCCTAAACAATTTTCTAATTCGATTATAATGTAATTTTTATGAATGACAATATTGGCAATGAATATTTTATGAAAGTAATCAGTCAAGCGTTTCCGTCGAGGAACTGATAACACAATTAAACATTGTGTCAATTCTGGATAATCTATGAGTTAATGAATGAAAAGAAAATGATTGAGGAAGTCAACCTTAGTCTACTCTATCTACCAATGTGATTTATAGGACTTGGCAAACTGGTATTACTTTCTCAACGTTAAAGTAACGTAACCCTGATGACACTTGGTTTGACCGACTTTCCGTTTGTAGAGCATCATATTTAAAAGGCTTATTTAGTATGGCCCACTTTCCGTTTATAGAACATAAGATTAAAAAAGGCTTATTTAGTATGGCTCACTTTCTGTTTCAAGGGTATATGATTAAAAAGGTCTATTCAGTACGGTCGACTTACTGTTTGAAGGGCATATGATTCAAAAGGCTTATTTAGTATGGCCGATTTACTGTTTGAAGGGCATATGATTAAAAAGGCTTATTCAATATGGTCGACTTACTGTTTGAAGGGTATATGGATAAAGAGGCGTATTCAGTGTGGCCGACTGTTTGATGAACATATTCAGTATTGCCGACTTACTGTTTGAAGGGCATACTCAATTCTGATTCTGTTTGATAATGCTCTTGTGTCCTTTTGTAAAAGCAAAAATTACTCTTTCTGAATTTATAGAAACAAAGACATGCCATTTTTAAAAGCTATGGATGAAGATTTTCTAAAAACGGATTAATCGAAATGAAAACTTTTAGACAGTGTATCATAGATGTAATCAAAAAGACTACAATCATCACAGCTTACTTCATTGAAGCCATTGTTTGACATTATTCAGATAACATAGGTGAACAGGTCACACATATTGATGTATCGAGTAGGAATATTATGACAGCGTATTGGAAATCAATGCTTCGAGGCTAGAAGTTTTGAGTACCGTGCGAGTAGCCAGCCACAATGGATCATAAAGTGACAACATATCACCGTCTCCCGGACAATGAGGGTGCTGCCAGGACAATGCACACCCACAAAAACAACCCGACCCCCTCAGCGGCAATCACTACCCCACGGGACGTGCTGCTAGAGGTATGGAGGTCCGTGTCGGCCATATGCTGTGTTCTATTTGCAAGATTATAATTTTAGAGATGGGAGTAAATTTATTTGTAAATTGAGTCAGTTGTGCACTAAGAGAATTGGTTTCAAACCGGGCATTCTTAGAGTTGATTCATTTGTGCGATGCGCACATATTTGTTACAAGACAGAGGTCAGTTGGAAATGTAAGACGATTCCATTTCTAAATTGGATACAAAGAAAGATTACGTGTAATTTGTAACAGAAATTACGTGGTAAATGAATCCTCGAAACGAGGCTTGTCATGAGATTGTGGTTAGTAAATCCAAGTAACAAAGAATGTTTTCATAAATTCTATTTGGCTTTTTTGCCAAACCGCGATTTGTACTGATTTAAATTAAGCTCATCACAAAGTATAATAAAAATTCCTGGAGTTGAATGAAAATCGCCAAACGACCTTATACATGGCAAGAAGCCGAATTCAAACTTCCGATTCACATGTTTCCTTGGTATATAAAACTAATGCATCAGTCATGTGAGTCTTTTATTGATAGATTCACAGTTATTCACAGTGGGATATCCGGACCTAACTTTAAAGAATGACATTTCCTTAGATCTCGTATAGAGTTAGTATCTGTAAAAGCAGTCCCTAAATAGTAAAGAGAAAGTTAGAATGCAAGTTCAGAACCATCATCGGTTATCCAGGGCTGAAGGTTTCAACTCTCTTCACTCTATCACCCCTGGGAATATTCATAACTCCAACTAACCGCCCTTGATTTGAGAAGGCCAATGAAACACGTGTTACATCGCGCTTTGGTTTTGCGTTGAGGAAATTGACTTACAATTCCAGTTCTTAGCTCACGCTCTCGTGTTTCACATCCAATAAGGTGGGTGGTTTTTCTTTCCGATTTCAAATACATGTTCCTGACCATGCGCCGAAAAGGTTTCTTTTTAGACTAGCGTTACAAACAGTCTTATTTCAATCGACCCGGATTAAGACATTTCATTCGCTTATTGTTTCATAAGGAGAAGTAAAAGCGAAGTTTCCACTAAAATAATGATAAAAAGTTCCAGGGGTGGCCGAGGATGGTGCGGAAGTTTTTCAATAGCATAACCAAGAACAGTGCACGCACACAGAGGGAGAGATATCACTGGCAGATCTGTCTGTAACAGACTCCCCATCAGCCATAGCTGCAGCTTGAATTACTAATTTCATCTGTTAACCTTGTATCACTGTGGGTATATCAACGCATCGTGTCTGGTTACAAAACAAAAGTTGAACGTTGAGGCCACACAAAGAGGATGGAAACTCTATCTAGCAGGCTGATACCACTGACACAGTCTATGGGGTGTCCTGGAGACTGTCTCCCACCGCTTTTCCAAAAGCTGTTAAGGGGGCAGTGAAAGTTTTTTCGAGATAGATGAAGTGATTTCACGAAAACGAAAAGAAATCTTTCCAATTGAAACACAATGTTTCTTATTCACGAGAAGAAGTTTTGAAACGAACAAACAGTGATCGGTTTAGCTTTGCGAATCAAGTTCCCTACCTCAAATTATTAAAAGGCGTTGACGTAAAAGTGACCCCTGGTGCATTTTGCTAGATACTTGATTATCAACTCCACGACTATGGATGATCGGGTTAGGTAATGAAATCTTTTAAACCTCTGAAGATAATACCTTTGTCAAAAACTAATGTTTATTTGATAAAACTTTAAAAAAATAAATTGTTAATAAAAAAAGCTCTAATGTCCTTTAAAGGGACACATATTGTTTTGTTGAATAAGGTTTTCCAAACGTTAGCAATGGTATTGTGTTACCGAGAAGTACTGACTAAATCTACCCCAATATCATAAATTTTATTGGTAATCAGTCCATTTGGGTGATAACACAACGGTATAATGTCTCGATTCTGATCGAAAACCGGACAACGTAATGCGGTGGGCACGAGCTTATTTTGAAAAGGTTATAGTGATGATAGATATAAAGACAGAAAGACAGGTTTGAATTATTAATATTTGATAGTTTGTAAACAGGCATTCATGTAAGTGGGACGTGTGATTTCCACTTCTCGAACTTTATAAAGCTGTTGATCGATGTTCACAGGCATCTATGCAAATAATGTGTTTGGCATTATAGGCTGAATTTGTGAAGTGTTTTGAAATTAACTCAACATGGTATCAAATGTATACAGAAATATATTGAAAAACACGGATTGTCACTTTTACTGCACGTTGATTCTAAGCCATTTTTAACTAGCGTAGCGAAGCGACCACTCACAAGTCGCTGTCAGTGTTAATTGTCCATTAATAATGGTGTGTGTATTAAGACGCTCGATGATGGATTATACAGGCGGACAATAGCGCTTTTTGTATTTCTTAGATAAAGAAGTTAATTGCATGTTAATCCTTATGTAAAGGATACCTTTCCTAGGCGAATTTTGTGAGAGTTTGTAAAGATGATGTCAGGCTTAGTGTTATTTTCATATTCATGTATGTATGTTTAAGTTTATAATTGAATTGCTGAGGTTTCGTATGACAGTTGTGCTTTGTGAAATTCTAGAATAAAGGATATTATGAAGTTAAAAGTGTGTAAAGGATACTCACTCTAATGTTTGTGTTTCACTGATGTCCTGTAACTATTATGCTGTATTCAATTTAACATTGACATTCATTGTAAGATTTGGATTATCATTGGATATAAAATATAGAATGTAAGAAGTGTTAAAAGGGATGTTGGTATCACCGAATGCTGATTTATACTTAACACTTAATACTTACATTTAAATAATTTTGAACCTAACGCACCTTTGTTAAATGTTAAGCTTGAAGATGAGCAAGTGGAGAGGCGTAATCATTGTCAGACATCTGACAATTACGCTACCATAAACTGTTATGGATTCTAAATGAATTGTAATTATTATTTGATAAAAATTGTTTCACACTCCGTAGGACCACCATGGGTGGTATACGAGTAACGTACAGTTCTGCAATACATACAATTCATAAAACAGGTGGAAGGATACACAAGTATATAGAAAAGTGATTATGAATCTTCTATTTACAATGATATACTTGAAAAAATAATTTAAGGATATTTTAAATTTTTGGATTAATATTTAATAATATCATGCACTCAATGTTCAAGAAGCGTTTCAGGTAAATGACATGAATGATGTTGAGGTTTGAATTAAGATAAACATTTTAAATGTTTTGTTCTTTAAGTGGTTCAATGCAGATTCATCACTGATATCACGGATGTTAAAGATAATTTACTGTGTGGCCATCTTGCAATATACTTTATTGGCTATAGTTAATGCTTGACGTATAGTATTTAAAATAAATTTGAACTACAATTCATTTCTAATGATATTAAGAGAAGAATATACTTGTTTATAGACGGACATTTTCTTAATGTCAAAAACAATGATTACGCTAGAAAAGATAGTCACATTGAAAATTATCTAATACAATCAAAAGAATGGAATAGTACCATGTACATATACTTCATCGATTATGAAAAAGCATTTGAGGTTTGCCAAACCTCCAGAACTTACTGCCCATGTCTGTAGTCCAAGCAAGGTCTCCTCCAAAGATAGTAAAATTCAAAACCCTGTAACGCATGGAGGATTTACAAATCATCAATTGCAGGTCAAAATTGGAGTACGTCAGGGGTGGTTTTTTTATCACGTGCCTTTTCCTCTTGACAATCGACTGAAACAGATTCTTCCTCAAATTTATTGTTTCTCTTTTTTTTTTATCTAAAAACACTGAAAATAGGGTTTTGTGACATGTATCGTCTCGTCCTGGGATGTCGTTTGAGGTATCGTATCGTGAAATTTCTGTATCGTCACAACCAAATGGAAATAAGCATCAAGGCGTAGGCGTAGGAACATCGGCTTACACTTATAAACCTTGTATACAATCATGAGGAAGGCCCCTACCTAAAATCAGAAGGGAAAAGGGGGAAAGAGACAACAATGATACACATGAGGAATAGATGCTGAAACTGTGACAAGACACAAGGGATAGACATGGCTACAACTGGGAAGAAGCAAGTGGCGAGATATTTTTTTGGCATCCTGCTACCTCAGCGTATTTGTCTCCGCCCAGCTCCATCATATACCCTGATATCCCTCGGCCTAAAACGCTCGTATCGTTAAATATAGCAAGCCAATGAAATGACTCGCATTCAACAATAGCGGCACAACCCGGATGAGAATTCACACAAATGTCAATGTAGGCTATAAATAGCCATGAGTAATCAGCTGTAAGCGGTACGAGCGTTTAAGGGCGAAGTTTATCATATGGTTGAGCTATGCGGAGACAAATACGCTGATCTAGCAGGATGGTATTTTTGCCCGTCTTTGGTATGTCTTGACTTTCCTTGTCAATTGATTTTCTTAAACATGCTGCTTAAAGATTTTAATGTATTTCGATCATGAGCATTTGCTTTCTTTTATTTCCGACGGTTTTAAAGATATTCTACATGCGTCAAGAAAAGATTAAATAACACGAGTAACAACTTGTTTATGTTCATACCGTCATAAGAAAATAAGGAGGTTGATCATTTAGTAGTTCTAATTCAGCCTGATTATGCGCCTTGTGTTCACCTGCATGGCAATGTAGGGTACTTAATTTATTGGACTACTGTAGGATGTTCAGATGACATACAGAAGCGCACTAAACCTTCATCTGGAGTTCATTTGAAGACTTCCGTTGCCACTCTGGTGAGATTTCATTCCGATTGTGCTTGTGTTCGTTTAGTAATGACTTGGCACAACACGATAGTTGTCAAGTGGCTACCTCCAACACTTTTAATCTCGGCCAGGGATAAACACCACAGAAGCTCCTTGATCTTAACATTTGCGTTTGTATTTGAAACCAAATCAACAATATTCCTCTTGAATGTGGTGTCAAAGCGCGCATAAAATATCCTTTGTCTAGTGCGTTATTGCGAACGTTGTCTTATAGAACAAAACGAAACAGACCCCTTTTTTATTGAATTAAAAGTTAACGGTTAAAGATTTTCGTTATAATCTAGCTTTTTATACATCTGAACGACAAGTGTCTCGTTTTACAAATTGTATTCTGGGATTAAAACTGAAGTTAAAGTAATTATAAAAGTTTTCATCCAATATAGCAATTGCCACTTAAAGACCTTTTTATGGGATAAATGAGGTATACACTTATTTGAAACGTTGTGTTTTGATGAGGATGTACACGCTTCATTGATGACTAATTATGACTGAATCATATGGATGTATCTAACTGATTTCATGGAGACATTATAGTTTTGTAACTATTCCAGTATGTAGAAATCACATTTCATAATTGAATTACTGAAACATCACATTTCATAATTGAATTAATGAAACATCACATTTCATAACTGAATTAATGAAACATCACATTTCATAATTGAATTAATGAAACATCATATTTTCATAATTGAATACAATGATACAGCATAGATTTATGAATTAATTCAATACAATATTATTTTGATTGAATTGAATTCAGATTTAATTCATTAGGACATCATATATCTATACTTGAATTCTTCGAGACAACTTATTTGTGTAACTGAATTCAGTTTTACATCATTTTTGTAATTCATTGAGACGTAATATTTTAAAAACGAAATTCATGGAATCATTAGGATTTTATATTTATATTCCTTAAAACATGGTAATTATTCAATAAGTGAATTCCATGAGACAGCAAAATTGTATAACTGAATTTTTGAGACAGAACATCATAATAATTATTGCATTCACAATGACAGCATGTTTTTACAACTGAATGTATCGACACAGAACATTATATAACTAAACGTAGTAGGATATCATACATTTCATTCTGAATTATTTTAGAAAACATAATGATTATTGAATCCAAAGGGTCAGTATATTTCTATGATTGATTTCATGGAAAGAAATTTTAAAAATTCAGTTGACTGGTATTGAGATGTGACCATCGACTGGATTGTTCCATGAATGATTTCATTGAGAGAGTATATTTCAAAAAGGTAATTCATTGAGACAGTAAATTCGTCTGGGGGACTGTTCATATCTATATTTGAATTCATTGAGAAACTTTATGTGTATATTAGAATTCTTTGATTGAATTCATTGAGACAGTCGGCACACAAACAAGAAGAGCTAGAGAGGTCGGTGTTATCAATCAGCGATCTGTACAAGATAACACCTTCTGGAGTCTCTGCGCTCGTAACACTATAAACAATAAGAGTCTGTTACCCTGTTATCACCCACTCCTCAGCTCGGTTATCGACCAGGTGTTATCAACCGTTATCATCCTCTAAGGACCTCTTTCATACTTGATTTACAAACACGTGTGACGTTGAACACCAAGGGATTCATTATCAAAAATGACGTTTTTCCGTAGTTTTCTTTGCTTAAGAGCAAAACGTTTGACATATACATATGTATACACCGTGATTGCTTATATATTCAAAGATATTTGTTTCATCGTAATTTAACTTGTATCTTCCAAAAAAGCACAAACATTTGTTTGTGATTTCGGATGGAAGGATAACAAATATTAAGCGCATTGGCGGTACTATAACTTTTGGGAAGACGGAACCTCTAGGAAGTTCTCGTGAGGGGTTGGGAATGGGGATGCGGTTTTAGAAAAAAAAGAGTGGTTGGATTGCGATGTTGTTTTCTACAGGGGTAGGCGGTTGACTCCGTTTGTGTTTTTTTATATTTCTGGATAACTTGGCAGAAGAATGATGGTCCCAGTTCGTGCAGTGTACAACCACTAGAACATGTATTGCATTCATTCTACTTTAAAACGATCTCCATTTCAGGTCTGTAATCAACGTGTTTTACAGAAATTATTTTATCTTTGAGTATTGCACCCTAGAATTTCAATCGCTGTTATATTGGGTAATTTAACAAAGTATTTTTGTAGTTAAGTATAGAGTACAAAACACATTTAGGTATAAGATGTAATAAGCCTCATAAGCAATGCATGGATCGTTTAAATTCGACATTTGAACACATATAAGGTCGTTTTTCGAATCTCACTGAAAAAAGTAATTATAACCCACTTGGCATTTGTTAATTAAAAAAAAAAAACCTCTGTACACTTTCATCTTAAAAAAGAAAATGCGAAATTATGATACTTTCCTGTTTCTAATGATTATGGATAAACGGTCAAATAGATGTTAATACGTCAAAATTTTACCTCTAAGATACATTTGGTTTAAATGTAACCCTTTGGATAAGGGTTACATTACCTACTAAACACTACCAGACCATATTTGGTTTTTTAATATGCTGTGAGTGACCTTCAAGAATTACATTTGAGTCATTGGCGCGCGCTGTTGTCCGGTTTTCTGTCACAAATTACAAATTAAACCTTTTTATTGTGACTACAGCTGCATACCAAAAGTTTGTTCACATACCACTGTATCGTAGTGCAAATATCATATAATTTAGGTTTTGTTTGAACGTCAATAAAATAACTTTCACAAAACTGTCGAGTTTAAAGCTGTTGATCACTTCAAATGGAGTTTGTAGCGAAAAATGGAAATGAGTGTTTTCGGAATCTTGACCCCTGGTCACTTTAATAACCTGCCAAAACTGCTATGGGTATAAATGTTGGGTATGATATACAATTATGTCACAGTGCAATGGATCTTCTCTTTTGTATTGAAAATTCAACATTATACGTTTCTTTTTCGTAAAACTATGACGCCTCAAAGACATCCCAAATTACATGATATCTGCACTAGGATACGCAGGTAAGTGAACAAACTTTCGGTATGCAGCAGTGTATCGAACTGATAAGCATAAAGATGATTATTTTCAGAAAAAAACATTACCTTTAGATAAAATAACATCTTAAACAAAGTTTGACATATTGACTCGAATAACATACTGTGTGTTCTTTTAAGTTTACGTCTGTTATTGGTAACGCACCTGGGCATTACATAAATATACATATAAAGATACATATAGATACATATAGATACATATAGACGATAGATAAGATAACTTGAGATGAGATAAACAGTTGAAGAACTTGACACGAAACGGAATAAGTATTTTCATTCACAAACCACACATGGAAGTCAAGTTAATGAATCAACGGATGGCCAACGAATCCAATGCGTTGGGGGAGGGGGTTTGGTGTGAGGGCTTTGTTTCTTTTGGTCCGACCCTTTTGATTCTTTTTGGATAAAATGGCCGAGTCAGCGGGGGTCTCTTGACTTTAATAGGTGGCCGTCCTACCTTTAAAAGTACAACTGTTTAGTAAATCTCCCTTTATTTTGCCCCAATCCGTTTTTCTTTCATGTGCGTCAAATTCAGGGCTCAAAAAGTAATGCGTTAATTTATGTTGCATGAATGAAATGCACTTCTAAAACAACGTCTTACATTTTGTTGGTCCCATAACAACATCAACTTTCCCCTTCATCAGGTGGCCTCCACAGTAAAACGTTAATCACTATTTTAGAGTTTCAATAAATACATTTCCCAGCCCATTATACTCCCTTCAAACCGCCGCCCTCCTTTAAACCGTCACTCGCCATTCGGTATATTCTCAAAACCGATAAGCGAATTCGGTCTAAAATTTGTCTTCGTCATTCTAAGATTAAAACCCCATATCCTACTTCTACACCGTTACATAACTTGACACATAGGAACGTTTACGACAGGTAGGTATCGGATGTTGTATCCGAAGGACTTTTTTAAATCTCAGAGCGCGATTGATAGCCTTTCATCCTGACTGACAGTTGTTCTGTATTCATAGCATGGGTTGTTTTAACACTGAACTCACTATTTACAGATATCTTCACAATTCCAAAACTGCTGACTTTGATATTTTCGATTTATTTCATATTTCGTACGTGATTTCCAGTTTAAAATATCTACATTCAATGTCCTGTCGTTTCTGTGGTCTTTAGTTTCCAGTCAACCTTCTGAGGGGGCGTGGCATGATTCTGTCTCAGTTTTGACCTTTGACCTCTCAGGCTTCCGATAATACACTAAGTTGTATTGAAAAGCAAAAGGTTTGATTGGGTTAATCCTTGATAGAGTCTGAATAGAAAGATATAGTCTTTATGGGTCTTTATACAGTCTTTATACAGTGGCCCATATCAGAATGCTCTGACACTTTGACACTTTGAAAGAACCTTCCAATCGACCCAGCGGTTTGCAATTACACGCCGCCTTATCATTGAGTCCCGCAAATTGACTTGTAACGTATTTCAATACGTGGCTATTTTACTCGGATTATATTAAACAGGCAACAGCGATATTTTCTGATGAAAAATATGTTCTCTATTATTTTCGCTTGATCTACGATAAGAAATGACAAACTCCGATTCAATAACACAAACTTTTTCAAATAAACTCTACTTTACAAGTTTTCGCTTTTCAGATTGAGATTCACTACAACATTTATATGATACAACGAGCGAATGATGAAACACAGTCATTTTCAGAAATAGTTTTGACGTATATTTAATAAGTTCGGTAATGATATGAGCATTATCTTTCTTAGGGTTCATGTGCAACTGTATGTAATACGACACTAAGATGATTATCAATTCTCTAGTAATTTCTTCTTACTTTTACCCTCTGTCCTAATAAACTTTTCAATTAGAGTCTAAATTATTCTATATGCAATGCAAGTCAAATGACATTTTCTTCCCACTTAGTCTCTGTTACACGTGGAATTCTCTCATGGAAAGCAATGGGGAATCCAGTTTGGTTTATTATCAAAGACGTTGTTTGAACTGAGCAATCGGTCTGCTCCTATTACTAGGACTAAAGTCCTGTCACTTGTGCGATTAGCACATATCTCTTATATTCAGTGATGCAAATTTGCAACACATTTACTTCTTTTTTTCATCCAATCAAATGTCGTGTACCAGATCCGATTGACTTTTGTCTTGTGAGAATGTTTGACCATCTCAATAGTTTAGGGACTGTATATGTTCGATACGACTACAGCAATTCCAATGATCAGTGTGAAACAACATCGACATTTGCATAACGAAATTTGCCTGCAACCAATCAGAATCAAGGTTTACTGTCCAAGAAAGGAATGTACTTGCTACAGAGGTTAAGAGGAGAAGAAATGACTGTCAGTTTTGAGGTAGAGAATGCTGTATGATATCAACACTCATTATCTAATGAGAATATTTACGGTAATGACACTGTCCGGGTATAATCACACCGACTGACACCCGTCCTAACACTGATTCTATCAGGGTAGCGATAACAAGGTTCTTTATCATCCTAGAAATACTACCCTGAGAGGCACCTGTGATAGCGGCGGATCAGCTCGGTTGACGTTACGTAGAGGAGAGACCACTTTACGCAGTGGAGAGACCAGTTTACGCAGGGGAGAGACGAGTGTCAGACAGGTTTGCGGTCAATCTGACTACGAGACTGATCAGTACGCTAACAGTTCACCGGATTCCAGCGTGTCACAGGGGCAGACTGCATGTTCTTCGCTTGTTTGACACCAGATAAAAACGTTTTCACAACTTGTTATTTTTTAACGATAAACTCAATAATGCCATGCCACTTATCTATAGGTATGACAGGCAATAACGATATCAGAGTTGTTCGGTAGGATAATTCAATACAGTGAGTTGATTGGGGTGCATTTCTGATTCTGAAAGATTTTGTTATCGTGTTTGTCTTATTAAACTGTAAGAAAGGATATCGCTTAGTCGATGTAAAGTGAACTTTTGGTAGTGACGAAACCAAGTAACATTGTTAAATCACTATCTACATTAGTAAAATTTTCTTTACTTCTCAGGCCGAGTCCCTTGCTGGATTCGAACCTGCAACCTCAGAATGAGGCAAAACCGACCGTCCCAGCAACTTACCAGTTCGCCCATTTCACCTAGGCAAAAAATGAGGTCCAACAAGCGGCAGTTGTTACATTCATTACACCTTTGATAGATATGAATCGGCACAGCTTCCAAAGCTGAATATATAAAAGATACATGTCATTTAAATATAAAATTTTAACAGTGTTATATATGGGATGACACGACCTGCAATAGTACAAATTTGTGTACCTTTTCGGGTCGAGCCCCTTGCAAGATTCGAAACCACAACGTCAGAGTCAGGTAATAACACATCCGTATCAGCAGCTAACCAACACGACAATCTGAATTAGACCTATAAAACCAAACCTCCAAGAAGTTTGATCAGAACTCTTAGAAACTAGACTTCTGGAGTTATAAGACCAATGATATAGACCGATAAGAATAGACCTTTGAAGCTAGATCTCTGAGACTGGAACTTTGAAATCAAAACCTCCAATGAACTTTACTAGAGCTATTGGATAAAACCTTTGAAACTAGACCTCTCAGACACTGAACTAGAGTTTCGAACTAGACAATTGAAACAAATTCTCCTCGAAGCTGCAACCAGACCTCTAAACCGAAGACTTTGGCATTGGTAGAATTCTTTTGAACATTGAAGCATTTACCAATATTGAAGCACTGAAGGAGGATACCTAGTAAAAATAAGTAAAGTAAAAATTGACTTTTAGTTCTCAGATTGTTTCGGATTGCCCATGGACGTTTTACCCTCAAAATGTTTTGGTCCATGTTTTGGTCCCTCTTACCATTATTTTGAACCTTCTTACAGTTAAGATACAGTTAGATATTTACATGTATATACAAAGAAATGTTGCTCTTTAAACGTATCTTTTTCAAGAAAATATTATATCATCCCAGAAAACAGTAAATAGTTTTCAAAAAGCATTTAATGATACAATAAACCCTAAACATTTACGGCTTCAAAAACGTTCTCACTGATTCACGAAGGCAATGTACAATTAGAAGAAACATAAATGGTTAAAAAAAATCAGATTTAAAAAAACACATTAACTGGTTCCAGAAAACAAATCTACTGGTTCCAGTATAAAATATAAAATGGGTCCAGAAAACACATTAGCTTGTTTAAAAAAACTAAAACCGGTTAAGAAAAATAATTTCAAATTCCAGAAAACATAATCTTGGTGCTCTGTTGATTCAAAGACTTAGCGGAATGTTTCCCACTGGTAAGGGAGATATCTTGAATTGATATTTTTGTAGCATTTGAAAGGGCAACCACATGACAAGGGAAATCGTTCCGAATTCGTTCAAATAAAAAGTTTTTGGCCTATAAGATGGGAGTGACAGGTGAATGGGGATGTGTCAGTTGAACAATGCCAGCTTAGTGTCCGGGATCTCTGCAGTTAAATTACCGCTAGCGACACACTGCCAGCTCCGTGACAGAGTCCGATCTTTGACACGGGACGTGACGCCGACAAATGTTTGTGTCCAGTGTGTATGCTGTCTCCGGCGGAAGACGTGGCCTGTTGCTCGTGTCACTGACAGGCAGTCTACTGGCAGGAAAGGAAGTATTCCAGTCTCTCCCCCGGACTATAGACCGCTAGTGTCCCCGACTCTCCCCCGAACTATAGACCGCTACGTCTTACATGGGTCTACTATTGTACATTTGTCCCACTGACGGGCCCTGGCAGCAAGAGAACAGAAGATGTCGACTTGTTGTCGAGATGATATGAAATACAGAGACAGTCGGGACGGGAAACGGAAATATGAACACCAAGGAGCCATTGTATTTCAAGTATATTTGCATTTATGAATGTGCGGTATTCAAAGTGTAAATATTTATTAAAAAGAATTTGATTTCAGACAGTTGACATCGAGTCGTGTGGTTTATGTCTGTAAGGACTACGTGTTCTGGGAATCTCTCATGCACTGCGATGTAGTAGTTGCCTGTTGTCCCGAGATTGTGAAGCAACTCAATTGGGTGAGGGGTCATTTTAACTGAATTCTATTTCACAGAGAATTTAAAAACCCATCACTTTTGGAACGTAATAAGGGCTGAAGATGAAATTTCAGTTAGCAAAATACTGAGGAATATGAACGTCGAGAAATTACATGTTTTATGTACTTTGGTTTTCAAAATGTGTAGTTGAATCTATTTGCCCCCAATCTAGGTAATATATGCTGTATTGTCATACATTTTGAGAATTACATCCCTATTCCATGTCGCGCAGGCGCGAACATTAGCCAATCAAAAGAGAGCTGACCCAGCACTTAGAATCGCGAGTCAATGTGATTTCTCGTCCTTCTTGAGCACCTCGAGTACAAGATCCGATTGTTACCGATGTATAGCAGTCAATTGTGTTGCAAATTATGATGGAAGCATCAATTCTGTGCATATATTGTTGACGGAATATTTATTTGTGTGTTCTATATTTATTCATTTGTCAAAAGTAAATTAACATTTTAGGTCAGAATGACAAGAAAGGTTTTATGGATAAATATAGACAAACATAGATCAAACCACAGCATGTGACAGCAACCAAGATGCAAAAAACGGTCGCCTTTAATTGGTTCAAAACTGACTTCCTGCCCGCATTTTATTGGTCGGTTCAAAGTTAGTCAAAGGTCAGCTGAACATGACCTCAGTCAGTAATTCCGTAGACCTAATGGCGGATAAATAAAGCTAGTTTTAATTAGATTGATTTGCTCCAGGTTACAGATAGGGAAGATCGCCACTAGCTGTTACTTTGATGTTCAATGTATTTTGTAATAAGGATATAAGTTGATCCCTGCCTGGTCTAATAAATTAAATATATCCTTTCCTGCCCTTCTGTTTCTTTGACGACTGGAAGGTTCATAAACCTTTTTTTCGGTTTATTTAGAATAGCCTAAGTGCCTATTGAATGACCGAATGGTCTTATGAAGTCTGGTACCTGGTACAATTTGAAGAAAACGACATTATCCTTTAAATATAACTGTTATATCATTTCAAATGACTTGCACATTAACTTCAATACTAAATTGTGATTTGAGTTGAACAGATTTGTCCGAGTTTCGTGATACCGCCAATCTTCAAGCGGCCATATATTACACGTAATCATGTCAGAACCTACAGTGACATCTTGTAAAGACCTAGATCCGCTCTTTCATCACCAGTCCGACGGCTTTAATTCATTTTGACAAGAGAATGAGTAGAAAACAAAGACAAATTTATATCCAATGTAAGTCCATAGTTCTTGTGTTCCGAGAGGCCGTAAAGAGCTTATATAGCCAGCGCTCGGCAAATAGTGAGAGCCGGGTAAAGTTTATCCGAATTAGCTGGACCAGTCTGACGGCAGATAGTTCTGTCACCCGGCACCAGAGGTCGCTTGAGTCACTTCACGTCACGTGAGCTGTGATTCACCTACCGGCATAACCTTCAAGATTGGAGTTGACGAGGTCAGCTGGTAGGGTCAAGTCAGACTGAATGAATCTGGGAGTGTAGTTCAGTTCACAAGCCGCCGTATCAGCTCGTTAACGCGATTCAAGCAGTCCAGATGATAGCCTTATATCCGCCACTGATCCCGGAAACAAGCTGCTATACGGCATATCGTGATACCATGGCTTTCCCGTGACGATTACATAACAATGTTCAGACACCTTGACGATAATGATGAGGTCATTTACTGACTGGCCATGCTCCAAGCGCTTCAAACTATTTTACCTGATGCAAGTAACAACATAGATTCCCTTTTTAGTCTTTGAGCGTATACAACCGCGTTGCCGATTGGGGCACTTTAAGGTAATATTACACACTGTTGTCGGTTTCAAACCAGGTACCCAATTATACTGCTGGGTGAACAAAGTCATTTGCGTAAGATAACACCACAAGTTTAGTTCACAACTCATGTCTCAGCGTTGGGAGGGGACCAATCTTTCAAACTCTCAGATTACCAAACCACCATCTTAGGAGAGCAATCACTTTTGTTGCTGTACTTGTTGTCAAGTTGTTAATTTATATACGAAAAAGGTTCAATATCACTGCTGATAGAAGTGCTTACAGGGGGATACAAACAGGTACAAACTAGGGCAGTATTCTGTGTGACACAGGTAAAACAAAACTAGGGCTGTGTTTATACTAATCAACATATCTATGAATTATATGATCACGAGGGTTAACACTGAAATGTCAATTTTCTTATGTCCATATAAGCTCTTTCTCCTTTGTCTGACTGAACCTCAATTATTTGACATTTCCCGGTGTGTCTGATATTGTTTCATGTCTCTGACAGTGATTCACGTGTCTGATATTGCTTTATGTGTCTGACCTTGCTTTAATCGTTGCCATTACCTAATGTGTTTGACATTGCTTCGTATATCCGTCTAAACTTGCTTAATGTGTTTGACATAGCTTCTAGTATCTGTTTCATATTGCTTCATGTATTTGACATTGTTTTGTTTATCTGTCTGACGTTGCTTAATGTGTTTGACATTGCTTCATGTATCCGTCTAACATTGCTTTATGTGTTTGACATTGCTTCATGTATCTGTCTAATATTTGCTTTATGTGTTTGACATTGCTTCATGTATCTGTCTAACATTGCTTTATGTGTTTGACATTGCTTCATGTATCTGTCTAACATTGCTTTATGTGTTTGACATTGTTTTGTTTATCTGTCTGACGTTGCTTAATGTGTTTGACATTGCTTCGTGTATCAGTCTAATATTTGCTTTATGTGTTTGACATTGCTTCATGTATCTGTCTAACATTGCTTTATGTGTTTGACATTGTTTTGTTTATCTGTCTGACGTTGCTTAATGTGTTTGACATTGCTTCGTGTATCTGTCCAACATTGCTTTATGTTTGACATTGCTTCATGTATCAGTCTAATATTTGCTTTATGTGTTTGACATTGCTTCGTGTATCAGTCTAATATTTGCTTTATGTGTTTGACATTGCTTCATGTATCTGTCTAACATTGCTTTATGTGTTTGACATTGCTTCATGTATCTGTCTAACATTGCTTTATGTTTGACATTGCTTCATGTATCAGTCTAATATTTGCTTTATGTGTTTGACATTGCTTCGTGTATCAGTCTAATATTTGCTTTATGTGTTTGACATTGCTTCATGTATCTGTCTAACATTGCTTTATGTGTTTGACATTGCTTCATGTATCTGTCTAACATTGCTTTATGTTTGACATTGCTTCATGTATCAGTCTAATATTTGCTTTATGTGTTTGACATTGCTTCATGTATCTGTCTAACATTGCTTTATGTGTTTGACATTGCTTCGTGTATCTGTCCAACATTGCTTTATGTGTTTGACATTGCTTCATGTATCTGTCTAACATTGCTTTATGTTTGACATTGCTTCATGTATCAGTCTAATATTTGCTTTATGTGTTTGACATTGCTTCGTGTATCAGTGTGATATTGCTTTATGTGTTTGACATTGCTTCAGGTATCTGTCTAACATTGCTTTATGTGTTTGACATTGCTTCGTGTATCGGTCCAACATTGCTTTATGTGTTTGACATTGCTTCGTGTATCTGTCCAACATTGCTTTATGTGTTTGACATTGCTTCGTGTATCTGTCCAACATTGCTTTATGTGTTTGATATTGCTTCGTGTATCAGTCTTATATTTTCTTTATGTGTTTGACATTGCTTCGTGTATCTGTTTAAAATGCTTAATGTGTTTGACATTGCTTCGTGTATCTGTCTAACATTGCTTTATGTGTTTGACATTGCTTCGTGTATCTGTCCAACATTGCTTTATGTGTTTGATATTGCTTCGTGTATCTGTCCAACATTGCTTTATGTGTTTGATATTGCTTCGTGTATCAGTCTTATATTTTCTTTATGTGTTTGACATTGCTTCGTGTATCTGTTTAAAATGCTTAATGTGTTTGACATTGCTTCGTGTATCTGTCTAACATTGCTGACTGTATTTGACATTGTCTTGTTTATCTTTGTCTGACATTGTTTGACATTGCCTTCTGAGTTTGCTTAATGTGTTTGAATTGGCGTCTTTTTTCTGACGTTGCGTTATGTGTAGTACTGAGCTACATTTTTCTGACACTGCTTCTTTTGTTTGACAGTGGTTCAAGTGTCTGGAAGTGTTTTGTGTTTCTGACAGTGTTTTGTTTATCTGAAAGTGTTTTGTGTATCTGACAGTGTTTTGTGTATCTGACAGTCATTTAAGTGTCTGGAAGTATTTTTTGTATCTGACAGTTGTTCAAGTGTCTGACATTGTTTTGTGTATCTGACAGTGGTTCAAGTGTCTGGAAGTGTTTTGTGTTTCCTACAGTGTTTTGTGTATCTGACAGTGTTTTGTGTTTTTGACAGTGTTTTGTGTTTCTGACAGTGTTTTGTGTATCTGACAGTGTTTTGTGTTTCTGACAGTGTTTTGTGTATCTGACAGTGTTTTGTGTTTCTGACAGTGTTTTGTGTTTCTGACAGTGTTTTGTGTATCTGACAGTGTTTTGTGTTTCTGTTTCCGACAGTGTTTTGTGTTTCTGACAGTGGTTTGTGTATCTGACAGTGTTCTGTGTTTTTGACAGTGTTTTGTGTTTGTGACAGTGTTTTGTGTTTGTGACAGTGTTCTGTGTTTCGGACAGTGTTTTGTGTATCTGACAGTGTTTTGTGTATCTGACAGTGTTTTGTGTTTGTGACATTGTTTTGTGTTTCGGACAGTGTTTTGTGTATCTGACAGTGTTTTGTGTTTTTGACAGTGTTTTGTGTTTGTGACAGTGTTTTGTGTTTCGGACAGTGGTTCAAGTGTCTGACAGTGCCTCAATTGTCTGACAGTGCCTCATTTGACTTACATCGCTCCATATGTTAGAAACCTTGCGGACAAATCTGTTACAATTGCCTTTGATTTCTCCTTCAAAAGAGAATTTATAATTATATAGAATATAAAAGTAAATCGATTGAATGCAGATTATTTCCCTGACAAAAACATCACGAAATCTTATCTCGATGATTATATGAAACTGCAATAGCATGATGGTTAGGTTACTAATGTAAGTAGTCACAAGGCGATAAGGTCACCGAGAGTCTGGGTTTGAGACATCACGTGACATCATATATATCTTAGGCCCCTAATCAAATAAGAAAATAAAATAAAAAATTCAAATTCAAATAAAAAAAATTACGTTATGAAAGTGAGTTAACATATTCACATCACAAAATAAACTACTTTTGAAGTTTCATCTCAATTTTGCATACATATCTAAAGAGATCTATCTTGACAGATTAGATAATGCCGTCAATAAGATCCGATAATCCCTGCAGAGGAACTTCAAAGACTTCGCAGATGTCGTTGCCTTTGATCTTGCCGCTTCGATCCGTGAGATTAGGACAGCTGGACGCTCTATGAAGACACACGTGTGTTTATATGAGGTTAACACATCTTAATGTGTTCACTGCATCACCATTGCCTCTCATTTATTACCCTCAAAGGTCCACTGTCAACCGCACATAAGTAACAAAGTGTAAATACAATTTACTCTATCCACAAAAAATCCCTATATAAACCCAGTGTCTTAATACAATATAAAATATGAAGGAAGAAATACTCTGAAGGATGCATGATTATATGCTATATTCATATAAATTATCTTTCATGCCAAGGACTCAATGAAATATTGATTTAAAATCATTGATGTAATATGTATATGCGCTACAGTAGACAATTACAATACTTACAGATTAGTAGCAATGGTGAAGACATACAGTTCAGTGACAATAATGAAGACATTCAGTTCAGTAACAATAATGAAGACATACAGTTCAGTAACAATAATGAAGACATACAGTTCAGTAACAATAATGAAGACATACAGTTCAGTAACAATAATGAAGACATTCAGTTCAGTGACAATAATGAAGACATATAGTTCAGTAACAATAATGAAGACATACAGTTCAGTAACAATAATGAAGACATACAGTTCAGTGACAATAATGAAGACATACAGTTCAGTAACAATAATGAAGACATACAGTTCAGTAACAATAATGAAGACATACAGTTCAGTAACAATAATGAAGACATTCAGTTCAGTAACAATAATGAAGACATTCAGTTCAGTGACAATAATGAAGACATATAGTTCAGTAACAATAATGAAGACATACAGTTCAGTAACAATAATGAAGACATACAGTTCAGTGACAATAATGAAGACATACAGTTCAGTAACAATAATGAAGACATTCAGTTCAGTAACAATAATGAAGACATTCAGTTCAGTGACAATAATGAAGACATATAGTTCAGTAACAATAATGAAGACATTCAGTTCAGTGACAATAATGAAGACATATAGTTCAGTAACAATAATGAAGACATACAGTTCAGTGACAATAATGAAGACATACAGTTCAGTAACAATAATGAAGACATACAGTTCAGTAACAATAATGAAGACATTCAGTTCAGTGACAATAATGAAGACATATAGTTCAGTAACAATAATGAGGACATACAGTTCAGTGACAATAATGAAGACATATAGTTCAGTAACAATAATGAAGACATACAGTTCAGTGACAATAATGAAGACATACAGTTCAGTAACAATAATGAAGACATACAGTTCAGTAACAATAATGAAGAAATACAGTTCAGTGACAATAATGAAGACATACAGTTCAGTGACAATAATGAAGACATACAGTTCAGTAACAATAATGAAGACATTCAGTTCAGTAACAATAATGAAGACATTCAGTTCAGTGACAATAATGAAGACATATAGTTCAGTAACAATGATGAAGACATTCAGTTCAGTGACAATAATAAAGACATATAGTTCAGTAACAATAATGAAGACATACAGTTCAGTGACAATAATGAAGACATACAGTTCAGTAACAATAATGAAGACATACAGTTCAGTAACAATAATGAAGACATTCAGTTCAGTGACAATAATGAAGACATATAGTTCAGTAACAATAATGAAGACATACAGTTCAGTGACAATAATGAAGACATATAGTTCAGTAACAATAATGAAGACATACAGTTCAGTGACAATAATGAAGACATACAGTTCAGTGACAATAATGAAGACATACAGTTCAGTAACAATAATGAAGACATACAGTTCAGTGACAATAATGAAGACATACAGTTCAGTGACAATAATGAAGACATTCAGTTCAGTGACAATAATGAAGACATACAGTTCAGTAACAATAACGAAGACATACAGTTCAGTAACAATAACGAAGACATACAGTTCAGTGACAATAACGAAGACATACAGTTCAGTAACAATAATGAAGACATTCAGTTCAGTAACAATAATGAAGACATACAGTTCAGTGACAATAACGAAGACATACAGTTCAGTGACAATAATGAAGACATACAGTTCAGTGACAATAATGAAGACATACAGTTCAGTAACAATAATGAAGACATATAGTTCAGTGACAATAATGAAGACATACAGTTCAGTAACAATAATGAAGACATTCAGTTCAGTAACAATAACGAAGACATACAGTTCAGTGACAATAATGAAGACATACAGTTCAGTGACAGTAATGAAGACATACAGTTCAGTGACAATAATGCAGACATACAGTTCAGTGACATTAATGAAGACATACAGTTCAGTGACAATAATGAAGACATACAGTTCAGTAACAGTTCAGTAACAATAATGAAGACATACAATTCAGTAACAATAATGAAGACATTCATTTCAGTGACAATAATGAAGACATACAGTTCAGTAACAATAATGAAGACATTCAGTTCAATAACAATAATGCAGACATACGGTAACAAGGGTATATACATACTAGATCAGTGACAAAAATGAAGACATATAGTTCAGTAACAATAATGAAGACATACAGTTCAGTGACATTAATGAAGACATACAGTTCAGTGACAATAATGCAGACATACAGTTCAGTAACAGTTCAGTAACAATAATGAAGACATACAATTCAGTAACAATAATGAAGACATTCATTTCAGTGACAATAATGAAGACATACAGTTCAGTGACAATAATGAAGACATACAGTTCAGTGACAATAATGCAGACATACGGTAACAAGGGTATATACATACTAGATCAGTGGCAATAATGAAGACATATAGTTCAGTAACAATAATGCAGACATACGGTAACAAGGGTATATACATACTAGATCAGTGACAATAATGAAGACATATAGTTCAGTTACAATAATGCAGACATATAGTTCAGTAACAATAATGCAGACATACGGTAACAAGGGTATATACATACTAGATCAGTGACAATAATGCAGACATACAGTTCAGTTACAATAATGCAGACATATAGTTCAGTAACAATAATGCAGACATACAGTTCAGTAACAATAATGAAGACATATAGTTCAGTAACAATAATGCAGACATACGGTAACAAGGGTATATACATACTAGATCAGTGACAATAATGCAGACATACAGTTCAGTTACAATAATGAAGACATATAGTTCAGTAACAATAATGCAGACATACAGTTCAGTGACAATAATGAAGACATACAGTTCAGTGACAATAATGCAGACATACGGTAACAAGGGTATATACATACTAGTTCAGTGACAATAATGAAGACATACAGTTCAGTTACAATAATGCAGACATATAGTTCAGTTACAATAATGAAGACATATAGTTCAGTAACAATAATGCAGACATACAGTTCAGTTACAATAATGAAGACATATAGTTCAGTAACAATAATGAAGACATATAGTTCAGTGACAATAATGAAGACATACAGTTCAGTAACAATAATGAAGACATACGGTAACAAGGGTATATACATACTAGATCAGTGACAATAATGCAGACATACAGTTCAGTAACAATAATGAAGACATTCATTTCAGTGACAATAATGCAGACATACAGTTCAGTAACAATAATGAAGACATACAGTTCAGTGACAATAATGCAGACATACGGTAACAAGGGTATATACATACTAGTTCAGTGACAATAATGCAGACATACAGTTCAGTTACAATAATGAAGACATATAGTTCAGTAACAATAATGCAGACATACAGTTCAGTGACAATAATGAAGACATACAGTTCAGTGACAATAATGCAGACATACGGTAACAAGGGTATATACATACTAGTTCAGTGACAATAATGAAGACATATAGTTCAGTAACAATAATGAAGACATACGGTAACAAGGGTATATACATACTAGATCAGTGACAATAATGCAGACATACAGTTCAGTAACAATAATGAAGACATTCATTTCAGTGACAATAATGCAGACATACAGTTCAGTAACAATAATGAAGACATACAGTTCAGTGACAATAATGCAGACATACGGTAACAAGGGTATATACATACTAGATCAGTGGCAATAATGAAGACATATAGTTCAGTAACAATAATGCAGACATACGGTAACAAGGGTATATACATACTAGATCAGTGACAATAATGAAGACATATAGTTCAGTTACAATAATGCAGACATATAGTTCAGTAATAATAATGCAGACATACGGTAACAAGGGTATATACATACTAGATCAGTGACAATAATGCAGACATACAGTTCAGTTACAATAATGCAGACATATAGTTCAGTAACAATAATGCAGACATACAGTTCAGTAACAATAATGCAGACATACGGTAACAAGGGTATATACATACTAGTTCAGTGACAATAATGAAGACATATAGTTCAGTTACAATAATGCAGACATATAGTTCAGTTACAATAATGAAGACATACAGTTCAGTAACAATAATGAAGACATACGGTAACAAGGGTATATACATACTAGATCAGTGACAATAATGCAGACATACAGTTCAGTTACAATAATGCAGACATATAGTTCAGTAACAATAATGCAGACATACAGTTCAGTAACAATAATGCAGACATACAGTTCAGTAACAATAATGCAGACATACGGTAACAAGGGTATATACATACTAGTTCAGTGACAATAATGAAGACATATAGTTCAGTAACAATAATGAAGACATACGGTAACAAGGGTATATACATACTAGATCAGTGACAATAATGCAGACATACAGTTCAGTTACAATAATGAAGACATACAGTTCAGTAACAATAATGCAGACATACGGTAACAAGGGTATATACATACTAGATCAGTGACAATAATGCAGACATACAGTTCAGTTACAATAATGAAGACATACAGTTCAGTAACAATAATGCAGACATACGGTAACAAGGGTATATACATACTAGATCAGTGGCAATAATGAAGACATATAGTTCAGTAACAATAATGAAGACATACGGTAACAAGGGTATATACATACTAGATCAGTGACAATAATGCAGACATACAGTTCAGTTACAATAATGAAGACATACAGTTCAGTAACAATAATGCAGACATACGGTAACAAGGGTATATACATACTAGATCAGTGGCAATAATGAAGACATATAGTTCAGTTACAATAATGAAGACATATAGTTCAGTAACAATAATGAAGACATACGGTAACAAGGGTATATACATACTAGATCAGTGACAATAATGAAGACATATAGTTCAGTAACAATAATGAAGACATACAGTTCAGTGACAATAATGCAGACATACGGTTCAGTGACAATAATGCAGACATACGGTAACAAGGGTATATACATACTAGATCAGTAACAATAATGCAGACATACGGATCAGTGACAATGGTGAAGAAATAAAGATATCAGTAACAATGGTGAAAAAGTATAGATCAGTTACATTGGCTCTCCCTGAAGTTGAAAAAGCTGCATGCTCCGAAATGTCTTAACATTTGCGAATCCAGAAGCAATTTTCAGTAGCCGAGAGTGGTAAATGATGATGTCATCTTGAAGTGCATCATTCTCGTTGACCAGGGGTTACTAATCTCAAGTCTCACCACGTAGATTCAGTTACAGTTGACCATATGTCTCGGTTCGTGGAATTTTGCCCTACGTAGTGAACCTTCTACACGGATATCTACCCAATCAAAACTCTTCGTAAATCTACGATTTTTCTATCAGAGACGAGTCATATGCGGTCTCAATGGCGAAGGAACTCTAGGCTTTTCTGTAGTATCGGGACTAAGACCGTATTCTGCTGAATAGCAATAGGTCTGAACGGTTATGAATGTGAGTTTATTTCATCCCCAGTGTTTCTATGCATGGGGTAAGCATGGTCAATCTGTTCTACCTGGTTTTAATCGTATGAAACTAAGTATGATATATGATATACAGTGGTGGACATTTAGAAAAGCTAAAGGAAACACTCACACTTCCTTAAAAAACCCAATGCGTTTACATGAAGATATTCAGTGTCAAGGATCAAAGCGACTATCATGACAAATATTAGAATTTCTACTTCTCAAGATAATAGAATCAATGTTTTATACTTGGAATGGTCAACCTCAGTGTTGAATAACCGATACATGTTATTAGTGATGAAGAATATATATATATATATATATATATATATATATATGTTAAGGTAAATCACTTAAGAACTGTTGAAAGAAAGATTTGTTTGTTTTTGTATAAACCTCAACGTGAGGTTATTATTTTCAACGTATTTATTAGAATGTTAACCGATCAAATGACCTTGTGTGAAATAACCAGTAATGGGCATATTGCTTAGATTTTGAAGTATGTGTATGTGTACGAGGGGTGTCCCAAAACTTTCCGGTCTGACCATCAAAACCAAAGAAACATTCAAATGTTTATGACTTATTTATCGACATAATCACCCTTGACCTCAATGCATTTGCTCCAGCGTTTTTGTAACATCTGCAACCCATTTGAAAAACAGTTCTTATCACGAAACCCCAAAACTCCTCTACTGCAGCAATGACGTAATCGTCAGTCTCAAACCTTTGGCCACGGAGCTCTGTTTTCAGTCGAGGGAAGAGGAAGAAGTCTGAGAGGGCTAGGTCTGGAGAATAGGCAGGGTGGGGGGAGAATCCTGAACCCACAGTCTTGTGCTGCACAGACTGCAATTTGGGCGTTGTGAACGGGAGCTTTGTCCTGCAACAGCCACACACCTTTGCGCAGTTTACCCCTTCGTTTCTCTTTGATATTGCATTTTTGTGTCAAGAACAGCCTCAATGTTTTCACCTGTGGGGACATCAGATGGACGACCAGGACGGGGCTCGTCTTTAGTGCTTACTCTACCCCGTTTAAATTCAGCACACCAATGTTTAATGGTGCTTTATGAAGGAACATGGAAGCCTAATGTTTGTAACATATCCTAATGAATTTCCTTTGGAGTGTATTTGTTTAAACTCAAGTATTTGATAACAGCCCTACATTCACTTTTCAGATGTGAGGGTACCTTTGAATGACAGGCTATTATGTGCAATTGATTAGTATGCATCTCGTGATTTTCATTCCATTTACACGTCAATGATTGTTCTTCATGCACGCACAGTATGGTTTGCGTCAGGCATGTTGTCATATTCAGACCGGATACTTTTGGGACAACCCTCGTATGTATATGTGTGTGTGTATGTGTGTGTGATTGTGTATGTGGGTGTATGTGCGAGTGCGTGTGTGTGTGTTTAATACATATATATGAATAAAATGTTAAAGTACCCTTACGACCAGACCCTGAAGGTTCATCTACAATAATATTTTATATATGTAATGTATATATATATATAATATTGATATATATCAAAATTATATTTTGTCATTATTGAAATTCCAATCACAAAATATGTCCACGTGTGAAGGACTACTACCTATATGGTCTACCTGCCTGGTGTTATGTTAATGAGCGAGTTGTGGGGCACCACCCACCTTCAACAGTATCACGGTAGTTAAACAAGACGAAAAACTTGTGGAGCTTTACAACTGCAGCAGGAAACATGTTGAGGTAGAAGGCGAGGAATGCGCGGTATGCCGGGTCGATAACGCTTCACAAGAGCTGTTGCTCACTGAAATTACAACATTGTACATATGCTTGACAAGGAATGTACAACCTTGGCGGAATATTCTCTCACTTCCTTCTCTAAGAATCTGCTTCGTCAGAGACGAGGCTTCGTATTGGAAAGTTTGATTTTATCTAGAAAGATCGAAGGGAAAGTTGACAAACTTCTCACAAATGAATCTGTGAATGTATTTGGACTCTCACAAAGCATAGTGGAGATAGTTTAGAGTCATAGTATACTGTGTAGTCGACTGAATGTTGTTGGGTGGTCCATTCATCTCAAAAGGTCAATTCAGGACTAACTCATACCTCAACGGATCAGTTCCGAAGCCAGCTCAAGCGCCTAGGATCAGTTTAGGAGCCAATTAACATCTCTTTGGGTATGTTCAGGTACCAGCTAATAGTTCATAAGATCTGTTCAGGAGAGCTCGCATCTCATATGATCATTTGAGGAGAGCTCACATCTCATAATTTCAGTTCAGGAACCAGCTCCCAGTTCAAAGGATCAGTTCAGATACCAGCTCCCAGTTCGTAGGATCCGTTCAGGAGACAGCTCACAGTTCATAGGATCAGTTCAGGGACCAGCTCACAGTTCATAGGATCAGTTCAGGTACCAGCTCACAGTTCAAAGGATCAGTTCAGGGACCAGCTCACAGTTCATAGGATCAGTTCAGGTACCAGCTCACAGTTCATAGGATCAGTTCAGGTACCTGCTCACAGTTCAAAGGATCAGTTCAGGTACCAGCTCACAGTTCAAAGGATCAGTTCAGGGACCAGCTCACAGTTCATAGGATCCGTTCAGGAGACAGCTCACAGTTCAAAGGATCAGTTCAGGTACCAGCTCACAGTTCAAAGGATCAGTTCAGATACAAAGTCACAAATGCTAGAACCAGTTTAGGAGCCAGTTCCCATCTCCAGGGATATGGTCAGGTACCAGCTCACAGTTCATGAGATCAGTTCAGGGACCAGCTCACAGTTTATAGGATTAGTTCAGGTACCAAATCACAGTTCAAAGGATCAGTTCAGGGACCAGCTCACAGTTCATAGGATCAGTTCAGGGATCAGCTCACAGTTCATAGGATCAGTTCAGGGATCAGCTCACAGTTCAAAGGATCAGTTCAAGGACCAGCTCACAGTTCATAGGATCAGCTCAGGTACCAAATCACAGTTCAAATGATCAGTTCAGGAGCCAGCTCACAGTTCATAGGATCATTTCAGGGACCAGCTCACAGTTCAAAGGATCAGTTCAGCTCGAAAGTCAAAGGATCAGTTCAGGGGCCAGCTCGAAGTTCAAACGATCAATTCAGGTACCAGCAAGAAAGTCGAATGGACAGTTCAGGTGCCAGTTCGAAGTTTAAAGGATCAGTTCAAGAGAGCTCAAACTTCATCACTGGACCAGATCACATCAGTTCAGGGGCTAACTCACACCTTGAAATATCATCACTGGGCCAGATCACATCAGTTCAGGGGCTAACTCACACCTTGAAATATCATCACTGGGCCAGATCACATCAGTTCAGGGGCTAACTCACACCTTGAAATATCATCACTGGGCCAGATCACATCAGTTCAGGGGCTAACTCACACCTTGAAATATCATCACTGGGCCAGATCACATCAGTTCAGGGGCTAACTCACACCTTGAAATATCATCACAGGGCCAGATCACAACTCAGAGGTTCAGGAACTGAAAAGCAATGTGCTCTTACACTCGAAGGTTAACAGAGTGAATTATTATGTTTGGTTTGTTCAGGACAATGCAAACTGAAAAAAATAAACCTGTAACCTTAGAAACGTAGTCATTGATGAACTAATCCAAGAGGAATAGTTCAGGGGTCACCTACGAGTTTCGCATGACGGACACACCTCAAGACCAAGTGCACTGTCCCCATTCAGTGTCAATGTTCCCTCAAAAGATCCTCGTTGGTGGTCGGCTACACCTGAAACATTCACCCTAGATCAGATCTCCACGTACCAGTCCGTGCTCATACTCATGTGTGGAATGTTTACAACTATCCAGTGGGTGACAATACCATTACACTCAACACCACCATCAGGAGATTAGACAAGCAACACCCTATATAAGCTGGGGCCCCAAAGCAGCACCTGGATTCGAACATCGGACTTACCTTGTTGAGGATACCCCTTCTCACCTAGTCCAGGTAAGTCGTTGATTGATTTACACCTGAGTTCCATATTGTATCCTAATTTTCCCACGTAACTGATGCTATCTGTAAATTTAGACAAGTTGTTACATCATACATTGTAAATACCTCCCCGCCTCCATTCGAATCATTGCTTCAGTTGTTGTAACAAAACCTCTTGCTTGATACCCTAAAACACTGTGCGGACCAACTCCCTAGGGTAAGCCTAAGTGGGTATAAAACTTATCGCCTGGAAAATTGGTCTCATACGGAAGACTGCGAAGTGCACTCACTGCCTCCAGATAGGGACAGGGAGCGCGCAGATCAAGTGCGCATATTGGTCTGAACCCAGTTTATGATAACCCCGCTGCAGTGATTAGAATAATACCTTTCACTGACCAATCAAAAGAAGGCTATGGACAAATTTCGCAAATCATGACAGAGCCTTTTAGACAACGTGCTCATGAATTTAATAGATTTTATGATGCAAAGATTGAACGCGGTTTAAGAGAATATCATATTTATAACTCAGCGAACTGCTTTTTCTTCGGTCTAGGGTTTACTTTCATACATGTAGATGAAACTCAAACACGCCCCCTGGCGTCCGTCACTTGTACTTTGTGACCTGTCCAGCTTTCACATATATCTTTTAAGGACCCCGGAGAATTTGTCATATTTACATTAACATAAATATAAACATGTATTACAATCGTCGCGTGTGACATATCCAAACATAATGCAAAGAAATTTTTATAGTAAGTTTGTTTTTTTATCACAGAATCCTAAACAAATCCCATAATGAAAAACATACAGCAGGGTTTGATAGGTGAGCACTTTAATTCACTATCGTTTCTTAGTCATCAAACACCAAGATGCTCATACACGTGTGTGCATATACACACAACGCACGCACACGCAATTACAGCGCGCATACACGCACAACGCATACAAACACTTACACACACTTACACACAGGATATACAAATATCGCTACTTTCAAACGCAACACGGACGAAGAAATTGTCAAGAGTTAACCTTCACAACATCATAATCTTCTCTTGAAAATAAACCCGCTTTCCACACAAACTTCACACTCAGCAGCTAACACACGCGACCAAGCATACACTTGAGTATTTATTGCACAAGACTAGTTCAAGTGTACATCTACTGGTCAGATATATCTCCTAGTCAAGCCGACCGTGCTTCTCCGTGACATCGCAGCGTCATAAATCGGGTGGTGATGAAATCGTAATCACTAAATTTGGATCAGTTTCCGGCTATATTGTTGTAATTGTAGATGCACTCACTAAATGGATACTGAATTAATTTCGGTGAGTGACAAAATTGACGTATTTGCTCTGAAGTATTTGCGTTTCTGAATATTCTGGATATGTGCTTGTATGAAGGTAAGTGGACCAAGTGCCATCAGAATGAACATCTATCTTACTTCACCCGTGTTGTTTTCATTCAACCATTTTGTCTACAATCTTGAGTATGTTTCAGATGAATTGCTACAAGCTTGGTTATTCATATAATAGCGATATTTATCTGAGTCAAATTAAAATAGATTTAGATATAAATAATCAATAAATCACATTATGTATGGCGTTTTATTTGGTTCAGCAGTTCATGTCAGTAGGATGAATCATTTAAGAATGTGTGTTATGAGAGCCTGTGTTGTATTCTCTATGTGTCGGAGGATATTTCAAGATATTAGAGTATACATTCATATTATAGCATAGCATCTTGATAACTTCATGACCACACTTGATAATTCAACTATGTTTGCAGAGAATGTCATGAATGTATTGGATAACTTCATGATGTTAGAGGATAAGCTATGAAATACTTTATTGTTGTGTGTTTTCATGATGTTAGAGGATAACGTCTTTTCGATAGAGGTTAACTTCATGATGATATGGGATAACATAATGATGTATGTGATAACATAATAACGATACAACAACTTCTTGATGTTTTGGTTACTTTGCATTTATATATATCCTTCATGTTTTATGACAATTTCCAATGATAGCATTATTTAACATCTTAATGTTATCGGTTCATCGTGTTCTAAGAAAGGTTGAAAAACTTCATCATTTGATAACTTCATAAGAGGCTTATGTTATTGTCATGAAGTCATAGGGTAACGTCATAAGAGGCTTATGTTATTGTCATGAAGTCATAGGGTAACGTCATAAGAGGCTTATGTTATTGTCATGAAGTCATAGGGTAACGTCATAAGAGGCTTATGTTATTGTCATGAAGTCATAGGGTAACGTCATAAGAGGCTTATGTTATCGTCAGGTAGTCATAGGGTAACGTCATAAGAGGCTTATGTTACTGTCAGGAAGTCATAGGGTAACGTCATGAAGTTGAAGGAGTACTTTACATAAAGGCAATCAATTACGTCATGATGCTTGAGTTAATGCTATTGCATATCCTTATGTTCTTGATAACTTCATATTTCGCTACAGCTGCTGAACAAATATTTGTTACATTAATTGCAAACTTAGTGTAAACATCATGTAAATATTTGTTTACTTACGTTCGACTCATTCAAATATCTTTCTGCCAACAGTTATGATTTATTGAGGAGATCATGTTTCAATCACATACTTAAATATCAATTTGGTATGGACTTGAAAACAATGGGGTCCAAAATGCATTTCAAAACATTTCTTGCAAATAACTTAATATATATCGCAAGGTTAAGCATTATTACTATTTAGTCGAAATTTTACCGAAATATGTTCAATTAGTATGTTATTAAAAAAATATACAATAATCTGATATTCTTAATGTTTATACCATGCCTCTTTATAGTAATGCCAACATGGTAATTGTATCCAGCATTACGCATGGGTGTACCTTGTATATGTAGTGCAGACATTAACCCTTAACATATTGACCCATAAGTGTGGTCTATAAACTGTAATATTATGATTTGGTGACAATTTCAAAATTTCCAAAAATTATGATTTTACACAGGAAATTACTAACAAAGTTACAAACTTTTGTTTACCAGCTGTACATGGCTACAGGCTTACATGTACCTTACCTTACCTATACCATTTGATATAATATCACTGCATGGTGTTAGAGGATACCTTCATCGTGATAAAGGAACACTTCATGATGATGAAGAATAACTTCATTATGTTAGAGGATAACCCCCTCTCATTATAAAGGGTATCATCATGATGTTAGAGGATAGCTTCATGATGATAAAGGATAACTTCATGATGATAAAGGGTAGCTTCATGATGTTTGAGGATAACTTCATGATGATAAAGGATAGCTTCATGATGTTAGAGGATAGCTTCATGATGATAAAGGGTAGCTTCATGATATTAGAAGATAACTTCATGATGATTAAGGGTAGCTTCATGATGTTAGAGGATAACCCCCTCTCATCTTAAAGGGTAACATCATGATGTTAGAGGATAAATTCATGGTGATAAATGATAGCTTCATGATGTTGGAGGATAATTTCATGGTGATACATGATGGCTTCATGATGTTGGAGGATGACTTCATGGTGATAAAGGATAGCTTCATGATGATGGAGGATAACGTCATGATGATAAAGCATAGCTTCATGATGTTGGAGGATAACTTCATGTTAGTACAAGATATCTTAAAGTTTGGTAAAGTGTATTTTCAATATGTCATGGGATAACTTCCTGAAAGATAACAGCGTCATGATGATATAAAATAACTTGAATGTTTTCGGATAATTCGAATGGTTTTTTTTATGATGATGTCATAAAATGATGCAAAGAAGTCATAGGATAAACGTCATGGTGTTTTATGGATATTCATACAATGTCATTTGACAACTTCGTGATGTTTATGTTTTCCATGTCTGTGGTAGGAAAAAATCATGACTTTGTTGGAAAATTTCTTATATATTCCATTTCTTGATGAGTTCCTTCAGTTTGTTATAAGGTCACTTCATGATCTTGTAGGAAAACTTCGTATAGTGTCATCGTATAACTTCATGATTACATATGGTAATTTCATATGATATAATTGTATGACATATATAGCAGTGTATAACTTCATAATGTTATAGATGATATAAGATAAGTTCATGAGGTCTTGAATAACACCTTCTGATTTCGTATGACTTCAAGATTCCATATGATGTTATTTATATATCATAGTATTATAAGGTACATTTACTTTATTTTTGTATAGGATAACTTCATGTGATGTCATTGTACTCCTTAATATTTCAATAATGAAATTCTATTGTCGCGGAATTCCTAATATTGGGTAACTTTGTATGTTGCTGGATAACTACATTGTAGTGTTTAAGATAACTTCAAGTTGTCATTGGATTACATCTCAATTTACATCATATTGTCATCATATCGTCAGGGGAACATCTTTTTACTGGACTGGAGAATTGATGATATCATTTTATTTTATTTTGAAGCCACAGAATTCTTCATGATATCATGGACTACTCTAATACGATATCATCATCATTTTACGGAAGAACGAATGAAGTAGCTGAATGACCTAATGATATCACGAAATAACTTAGATTCGTACATGATTAGTTTTATGAATTCTTTTTTTTGTCAAGGCAGTGCTGAATAATCAAAGTATGGCATTAGATAAACAAAAAGATTCGTCTTGGTTAAATGTAAATATCATATTTGCATTCTCACTACAGCGTCAATTGTCTATGTATGCTGTCACTTGCTGTGCTTCATAAATCTACAAGTTTATAACCAATATGATTCTTCAGAAGGTTACTGGGCCCTATTACCGTGCAGTATTAGGCAGTATAAGTAGATAACATAATATATGACTCCTGTTTTCTAAGCAGTGCGTTACACATCGTGGAAAAAAGGTTATTAAATTGGTGTCCCTTTAAATCTATCGATCTTTCAATATTATGAAATTATGAAAATCAATAATGCCTATCTATAAAACATAATCCATATTTTGCGATTGATTTGAGGTCGTTGCCTGCTTTGTGAAACAGATTAAATGTCATTCCGGGTCAAAATTTACCTGTTTTATTTCAATCAAACATTTATTTCAGTCTGTATAATCTATGTAATAGTCACGTTAGCTTGGGCCCTTGGTAATAAGGTAATACATATCAGCAGTTTTGTTATTACTTTCTTAAGGGTTAAATACGAAATACATGATTAGAGAAAATTCTATTTGTGTCTTGATTTGATTAAAAGTCGAAAGTAACAGTTCCTATTACATACAACTTGCTGATTTTACTGACTTATAGATGAATATACGTTAGATAAACGTGCCAAAGGTAATAACACCCCTTTATTTTCTTCTAGTATTGATTGGGTGTGCTCTGAAGCTTTACCAGACAAAAGTATTTTTTGTAAAAAATATCAGTTCATATTTTTTCCCAGAAAAATATGAAAAAGTATTATCGTAACGCGATGCTTATTTGAGGATTACAAGATAAGAGGTTTTTACTGATTGATTAAATCACAAACTAAGTTTCCAATTCATAATATGATAAAAAAGAAATCCTCATCAAGTTTACTTGAAATATTCGTGAAAGATATGTTATAGAAACAACCACAGGACAAGTATGAACCAGCAAACTCGTGAAGAGAGAGAATGTATCCGACAATGAACTTGAGTCATTTTTGCAACAATTTGATTTACCCAGTCTTAATCTTTATAATATCCTGTTGTTTTTTGCTGAAAGTGTAACACTTTCCTGGTCCGCTTGTCATAAATAACAATCACCTGTTGGGTGGCCGTGTCCATAATGGATCCTATCCTAGATCCTCAGATTGTCCATCACTCGTACTGGCTGTTTATAGTACTAAGTCGTCGCAGTTCCCAGAATAACAGTCAAATGCCTCATTTACCTATATCTCGTCAACAAATATGCGAATATCTGTCCATAACTGTAATATCTATTTGATAAACCAGTGACAAATACACCGATTCTGCATAGAGACGATACGCCATACATGAATGTCTACGCTTGATGGTTAGTCCGATAGTTTTCAACGTATGTTTTCAAAAGGCACATTTCCATATTTGTGCATTGTTATGCTAATTAAAACTGAGACTGTTACCTAGCCCCCTCCTCTCATCACCATCACAAGTCTATCTATAGGTGATGAGAGAACGTGTTAACTCCTCTCTCAGGGGCAGCGATGATAGAGAGAGATAAAGGGCGTGGCTCGGTTTAATTTGAATCGTAAACGCATCTATTTTGGTAAATAGTAACATGGATTGAAGAGAATTCATCTTTAAGAATAGCCAAATGGCATCATTAACCTAACTATAACACCCGACCCCTCTTTACATTCGTGTCTCGACAGTTAAAATATTTATCTGAAATAGTAAAATTTGTTTAAATGGTTTTCATTGCATATGTACATGAATCCAATATCATGCTTCCCAATTGCGTTTTATTCTGAGTGATGGGTAATAAAGTCTTTGTCTGTAGAGGGCTATCGGTCTAATAGATGTGAGCAAATGCACTTTATACAACGAAAACCTCCCTACTCTCATTACCAAGACAGATTTTGTTCAAAGGTACATGACACATTATTGACTGAAATAACATATTAATATGTTCTTTATTAACTGTCAGATGACAATTGTAATCCATTCCAAGTGCGCCTGACACTTCGTCATACAGATCTATAAGGCCATCATTCATAACTTCATATATAGTCCATTACAAAGCCGTTTGTCACCCAGAGCACTGAAATAAAGATCTTATCTATAGACGTACATTTCATGTCACTCTTAAGACAGATGTATTTGAGTACTTTATCTCGATTTGAAAACTAAGAGGACTATGGTCGTTTGATGCGCTAATGATAGTTCCCATTGTACTGGGTGCTCGGTGTATTCATTGACTGGAAGGAAGAAGCACACATTCACTCTTTTCCCTAACACTCCCTGAAAAAGCAAGGGCAAAGAAGACGCCTCGGGCTAACACTCAGCGGGATCATAAAGTCATTTGGATCATGGCTAATGCGATTGAGGAGAATTGTTATCGTGGATGAAGTGAGCCACCTCCCTTGCCTTCAAGGGTAGGGGCAGCTAGTAACGTTGAGAGAGACAAGGGGAAGAGCTTTTACAAGACTTTGATTCATCAGTGGGCTGGTGAGAGGAATGATATTGGTTATGGATGAGAGTCCGAGCAATGTGAAGGGTTATGGCAAGAGGGGTAAGGATAAGTGTATGTTCACAACTGAGGTCAGGTTTGACGATTAGCATGTGCGTGAGAGTAAGAAAATGGTTAAGAGTTTTGGTTTTGAAGTGGTTAAGACTAATGTGACCGTGAGCGGTTAGGGTTGTGGACGTTAGTCAGGATAAGATCAAGACGTGAGTCAGGATAAGATCAGGATGAGAGTCAGGATAAGATCAGGATGAGAGTCAGGATAAGATCAGGATGAGAGTCAGGATAAGATCAGGATGAGAGTCAGGATAAGAACAAGACGTTAGTCAAGATAAGATCAGGATGAGAGTCAGGATAAGATCAGGATGTTAGTCAGGATAAGATCAGGATGAGAGTCAGGATAAGATCAGGATGAGAGTCATCAGGGTGGTTGGTTGAAAAGTTAGATGAACTGGAAGACTGGTTGAATAATGCTAGATGAACTGGAAGACTGGTTGAATAATGCTAGATGAACAGGGTGGCTGGTTGAATAATGCTAGATGAACAGGGTGACTAGTTGAATAATGCTGGATGAGCAGGAAGGCTGGTTGAATAATGCTGCATGAGCAGGAAGGCTGATTGAATAATGCTGGATGAACTGGAAGGCTGTCTCAATAATGCTAGATGAACATGGTGGCTTGTTGAATAATGCTGGATGAGCAGGAAGACTGGTTGAATAATGCTAGATGAACAGGGTGGCTGGTTGAATAATGCTAGATGAACAGGGTGGTTGGTTGAATAATGCTAGACGAGCAGGGTGGTTGGTTGAATAATGCTGGATGAACTGGAAGGCTGTCTCAATAATGCTAGATGAGCAGGGTGGCTGGTTGAATAATGGTCGATGAGTCCAGTTACGCTAATACCAGGCTGCGGGGGTAGGAGAGGGAAGCAAATGGCCTTGGGGTTATGTCGGTCGGTCCCGTCCCTACTGATCTTTAGCTACACTAACTATTATAAGTAGCGACACATGTAAGCCCTTTCTCATGTGGTAATATATTAGAAGAGCAAATTGCGGAAGAGCATATATGTCTTTATCTATGATGTATATCATCATTTTTATGTAGCTTGTCATGTTTTAATAAGATGAAAGCGGTATTTACGAGACCTTAAGCTGACAGTGTTATTTGGCTCGGGGCCTTGTTCACGCTGCCGGGAGCTAGACGGGTTAACATGCTCTACCTGGAGTGTGTAATGTACGGCTAAGTCCACCAGTTAGCTTGGACAGTTCAATGATTAAGAACAAAATGATGAGTTTGTCAGATGAGATCATGTGGTCAATCCCTCTCTACACCTTTCAGTGCTCATTAGACAAATCATAAATTGACTTCAATAAGTCTTCCGAGCGGCGAGAGGAATACAGTTGTAAATAAAGGTTATTGAAATTGAATAACTACATATAAATGATGCATTTGAATATAATGACCTCTTAATCTTTGACGTTACCGAATGTGGGACACTTGTCAATGATTGAGGACTGGTTTACTTTCTATAAACGTCAAACTCTATTGTCTGTGAGATGACGACAGGTGGAGTGATGGATCAGCCCGATATATGGCTTTTCTTTTATACTCGCCACGTCAAATAGTCCTCACTAGTCCATATTGACACGCTTATTCAACATGAACTTTACGTATATGGCCTTACTATCATAACCCGAACCGAACAGAAAATTTCCCTATAATCTATGAGAGGCATTCCTCCTTCCTGAAGTAAAGTTTTAAAATGTTTCGAAGAATTTGATGAAATCACTAAGATGATGTCAAGCTCATAAATTTGCAAAAACATGAAACATATGATCGGAGTTTTTGTCTTCAGAATTTCACATTATCCTCCTCAAGCCTACACATCTCTATCTTCAACAAAATATAACTGGGCCTGTCTGCAACAATAGCATCAGGTTTTATCCAGGTTTTACTAGTGTCATACTGAATCGGATTCAACAGTAATTTCACGAATCTTATTATTTTCTTATCAGCATTCACTACCAGAAATGCTCCCTTGTTCTTGATCAGAAATGGACTGACTAGCAGCAATGGTTCTAGTTTTGTTTTTGAAAATTGTAATGAAATAATTCCCAGAATTTTCATAAATCCTGATGTTTGCTTTAATAAAACTCCCCCCACTTCAGGAAAAACAAGCCTTAGTCTCCATCACTGAATGTAGGCCTTGCTGCAGTGCGATGAAACTGGAGAGCAGCGCCTTCATCAATGGCTAGTAAAATCTCAAGGGCCTGCAGTTGAGATGCAGTGCGATGAAACTGGAGAGCAGCGCCTTCATCAATGGCTAGTAAAATCTCAAGGGCCTGCAGTTGAGATGCAGTGCGATGAAACTGGAGAGCAGCGCCTTCATCAATGGCTAGTAAAATCTCAAGGGCCTGCAGTTGAGATGCAGTGCGATGAAACTGGAGAGCAGCGCCTTCATCAATGGCTACTATAATCTCAAGGGCGTGCAGTTGAGATGCTGTGTTATAAAACTGGAGAATAGCGCCTTCATCAATGGCTACTATAATCTCAAGGGCGTGCAGTTGAGATGCTGTGCTATAAAACTGGAGAACAGCGCCTTCATCAACGGCTCGTGTAATCTCAAGGGCGTGCAGTTGAGATGCTGTGCTATAAAACTGGAGAACAGCGCCTTCATCAACGGCTAGTGTAATCTCAAGGGCGTGCAGTTGAGATGCTGTGCTATAAAACTGGAGAGCGGCGCCTTCATCAACGGCTACTATAATCTTAAGGGCGTGCAGTTGAGATGCTGTGCTATAAAACTGGAGAGCGGCGCCTTCATCAACGGCTACTATAATCTCAAGGGCGTGCAGTTGAGATGCTGTGCTATAAAACTGGAGAGCGGCGCCTTCATCAACGGCTAGTGTAATCTCAAGGGCGTGCAGTTGAGATGCCGTGCTATAAAACTGGAGAGCGGCGCCTTCATCAACGGCTAGTAAGCTGGCACAGAAAATGACAAATGCGACTAGGCTTGAATAAGCCAGTAATGGCAACTGGCAAGACTTATGCCGTGTACAGAAAGTCTATAGATGGTTTTCAGGCGTCGACGGCGACGCTCAAGGGGGTGAATGACTTCATTTCTCTAATGCTTGGATGTTCCTTAGATTCACCAGTGTCAAGGACATCGTATATTTTTTTTACAAAGAGGGGAGAGCGATTTGTTTGCTGATAGCCTGCGTGTGCTTGTTATCTGCTGTTAGATTGATTTAAGGAGCGTAATGGCCCGCTAATGTTACAACTTGTCCTGAGTATATTATATTTTACACTAGGGTACATAAAACTCTAGTCGTCAGTGTACTCTCAAGTCTGAATCAATCCTTTATCAGGAAATTTATATGAAAATTATTCAAAGGAAAAAGAAGTCTATAGTTTATACATATTCTTAGTTTATATATTTGTAACAAATCTACATTTAGGAAGCATTTGCTTACACAAGTCTGTCTGTATTGTATCTGCACTGTCGCAGGAAACTCTTATTCCCATACAGAATCGGCTTTGTTGAAAGGACTTTTACCATATTGTATTGATTACGTCGTACGGTTGTCTATGGTTGTGCGGGTACCTTCTTTGCAGTCCATTTCTGTTTACGGGTACCGTTGTCACTGGATTATACTGTGTTGTAATGGTATCTTTGTAAGTTTTTACACCGAATTTTCACCCAGTGTTGTACCAGTCAGTTGGTGTTCTACCCGTATTGAACGGGCTCCAGTCAGTGGAAGCTCTACCCGTTTTTACGGGTACCCGTAAGTAGGAGCTCTACCCGTGGTGTACGGGTATCAATTAGTAAGAGATCTACATCTGATGTACTGCTACTTGAGTAAAAGCCCTCACCGTGTCTGTACTGGTACCTTTCAGTAAGAGCTCCAACCGTGTCTGTACTGGTACCTTTCAGTAAGAGCTCCACCCGTGTCTGTACTGGTACCTTTCAGTAAGAGCTCCAACCGTGTCTGTACTGGTACCTTTCAGTAAGAGCTCCAACCGTGTCTGTACTGGTACCTTTCAGTAAGAGCTCAACCCGTGTCTGTACTGGTACTTTTCAGAAAGAGCTCAACCCGTGTCTGTACTGGTACCTTTCAGTAAGAGCTCCAACCGTGTCTGTACTGGTACCTTTCAGTAAGAGCTCCACCCGTGTCTGTACTGGCACCTTTCAGTAAGAGCTCCAACCGTGTCTGTACTGATACCTTTCAGTAAGAGCTCAACCCGTGTCTGTACTGGCACCTTTCAGTAAGAACTCCACCCGTGTCTGTACTGGTACCTTTCAGTAAGAGCTCAACCCGTGTCTGTACTGGTACCTTTCAGTAAGAACTCCACCCGTGTCTGCACTAGTACCTTTCAGTACGAGCTCAACCCGTGTCTGTACTGGCACCTTTCAGTAAGAGCTCCAACCGTGTTGTATGAATACGAGTTAGCGAGAAATCGAACTGTGCACGTGGTGTACGGGTACCAGTTACTAGGAGCCCTAACCGTGTTGTACGGGTAACCAACAGTTAATGACCTAACCTAAATGTAATTTTGCACGGGTTCCACTCATTATGATCCGTACCGGTGTTGTACATGTCAGTTGGAGCTATAGCGTGTTGTACGGGTACCAGTCAGAAGGAGACCTACCCGTGTTGTACGGGTACCGATCAGTAGGAGATCTACCGGCGTTGGACGGGAAATGGTCAGTAGGAGATCTAAGCGTGATGTACGGGTACCCGTCAGTAGGAGCTCTACCCGTGTTGTACGGGTACTGATTATTAGGAGCTGTACCCATTTTGTACGGGTATCAGTCAGTAGGAGCTCTACCAGTGTTGTACGGGTACTAATTATTAGGAGCTGTACCCATTTTGTACGGGTACCTGTCAATAGGAGATCTACAAGTGTTGTACGGGTACCAGTCAGTAGGAGCTGTAGGGTATTGTTTGTTAGACTGCTCGTATTTAAACGAGAACGGACGTCTACCCGTTTTGCTCAGGTACTTGTGTACGTCAAGGAACACGATAGGGAGTTATTAAGACGCGTTTTATCGCCTTATTATTACTATTTGAATATATAACAGAGCCATTATAATGAAGAATGCAGGAGATAAAACTTTGCAATACATACTTTATTATTTTCGAAATTCTGCCTGTGAGTAGAATGAATGCAGTAAGAGCCATGCAATGTTGCAGAGAGAAAAGGTATTTGTAATGATAGGTCTAGGGTATACATGTACTGACACCTGCTGACGGGCGGGGGCCCTTTAACAGTTCCCTCGTAAACACGACCCTTCCCCTCCCTTCCTTTCCCCCACCAATGCCGCCAACCCCCCTCCCCGGCGACTCCCCATTCAGCCCGACTCATTCATGGAGAGTTTTAAGATAACAAGCCTATAGCCTACTTCTTCCCCTGCTCGACCAGTGATGTTTGTGGCTTTCTAGGTCACCTGTCATGCCGTGGTTTAAGCTTGCCGCATATCCAATTATAATCAGGGGCCGTAACTCTTGCCTGGATTAGGGCTGACAGTAATGTCAAGGTGAATTAATTCATTGATATTATCAGTGAATAAACAGACCACATAGATAACATGAAAGTGTCGTTAAAAAAATTATGCTTCGTGAACTTACGTGAAAAATGATTGTAACTACGCTTCATGAACTATAAACAAATAAACAAATAAATAAATAAATAAAGAAAAAAATGTATATATATATATATATATATATATATATATATATATATATATATATGTATATATATATATATATATATATATATATATATATATGTGTGTGTGTGTGCGTGTGGGTGCGTGTGTGTGTGTGTGATTGTTTGATTAGTTAATGGCAGTAATGATTTTAATGATTAAAGTGATTTATTGAAGATGCTGACAATTTGTTTCTAATGTCGTAATCATCAGTTGTACAGAAAGTAGTATTTGTTGTAGCAGTTGCAGTGGTAACCAAAATATTTGAAAGATAAAAAGTAAACAGTAGTTATAAAGACAGTTGGAGCAGCAGTAGTAAAACTGTCAGTAGAATAGGAAATAGAGGAAGTAGTTGTAACCATGATGATAATTGTAGAAGAAGTGGATGAAGTATTGATATTAGTGGTGTTGATATTCATCATAGTAGAAAAAGTAGTAGTACTAATGATATCAGTAACATTATGAACTAAATTGTAATGAGTTATAATGATAGGAGGAGGAATAGTAAGTAGTAGTAATTGTAGTAGTGGTGACGGTAGTCGTAGTAATACTACTAGTAGAAAATAGTAGTAAGTAGTAGTAGTAGCGATAGTAGTAGTTATTGTAGTAGCAGTAGTAGTAGAAAACAGTAGTAAGTAGAAGTAGTAGCGATAGTAGCAGTAGTAGTTGTAGTAGTAGTAGTAGTAGTAGTAGTAGTAGTAGTAGTAGTTGTAGTAGTAGTAGTAGTAGTAGTAGTAGTAGTAGTAGTAGTAGTAGTGTTAAGTAGTAGTGGTAGTATTACTAGTAGTATAAAGTAAGAGTAAGTAGCAGCAGTAGCGATAGTAGCAGTAGTAATAGTAGCGGTAGCAGTAGTAGTAGTTGTAGTAGTAGGAGTAGTAAGGAGTAGTAGTAGAAATAGTAGTAGTAGTAGCAGTAGTAGTAGTAATAGCAGTAGTCGTAGCAGTAGTAGTAGCAGTAGTCGTAGCAGTAGTACTAGTACTAGAAGTAGTAGTAGCAGTAAGTAGTAGTAGTAGTAGTAGTAGCAGTAAGCAGTAGCAGTAAGCAGTAGCAGTAGTAATAGTAGTAGTAGTAGTAGTAGTAGTAGTAGTAGTAGTAGTAGTAGTAGTGGTGATGTTGGTGGTACTAGAAGTAGTAGTAGCAGTAAGTAGTAGTAGTAGTAGTAGTAGTAGTAGTAGTAGTAGCAGTAAGCAGTAGCAGTAAGCAGTAGCAGTAGTAATAGTAGTAGTAGTAGTAGTAGTAGTAGTAGTAGTAGTAGTAGTAGTAGTAGTAGTAGTGGTGATGTTGGTGGTGTTGGTAGAACTAGTAGTAGTTGTTAGGTAGTAGTATCAGTAGTATCAGAAGAAGTACTATTTGCATATCGACAGGCAATGGTAGAAGAAGATATTTCGGCAATAAAATAGTTATACACATATTGACATAAATGGTAGTAAATGTAGTACTAGTAAATAGTCATCGAATCTACCCGAGTATCAGTCACATACTGCATACCCCGGTCAGGAATATAAGGAAAGACAATTCTATCTCGAATCTACCCGAGTATCAGTCACATACCGCATACCCCGGTCAGGAATATAAGGAAAGACAATTCTATCTCGAATCTACCCGAGTATCAGTCACATACCGCATACCCCGGTCAGAAATATAAGGAAAGACAATTCTGTCTAGATATGCATCTACCCAGTCACATACCGCATACCCCGGTCAGGAATATAAGGAAAGGCTATACTTTCAGCTCTATATTACTGTGCATGTAGTGTCAAAAAGCACATACCCCAGTCGTCAATATATGTGTAGGATATGACCTTTGAGAAAGTTCTATCGAAACCGAGTATCAGTCAAATTTCGCATACTTATCAGGAAAATATGTATTGAGTATTCAATTTTCATCATGAGACTTATCTACACATACCGCATACACCTCATTGGCATGTCCGAGTTTAGATAGACGCTCTATGTTGCTTCGGGTACATTAACATAACCGTACAATCACCCTGACCGATAACGCTAATTTCAACAAAACACTCCGCTTGTGTTCTATATGGGAACATTTGTGAGTAGTTCCTCACCTCTCAACACAATACGCCGATTGGTTTCATCAATGCTGATAGGACAATCGGTTGACATTGTATTAATTAGCTCGATGCATCTATTATTGCAGAAACTATTTGACATTTGAGTTTTTATGATTCATGTATCAAAGCAAACATACCCTTTCACAAATAGATGTTTTCCGACGTACATGAAAATGTTGATGATTAGACAACCACCCACTATTCAAATGGAAAAGAATGGATACTAAATACAATTATGAACTTATGATGAAGATAATACAAGTTTGTATAAACCCGATGAAAACAATATTGACCGAGTACGAAGTCCGACGTCAACATTGTTTTTCTGGGGTCTATAAAAAGAGGTTTTGACCCAGTTTATAATTGTTTGATTATGTCAGAGTTACGAAACGAAGAAGAGCAAATACTTAGAACGGAAATTTGGTTTACGATCCCTGGACAGTTACGTCATGAAAAAACAGAGGGACGTCATCGGGTGTCTTTTTGGTAACTGAATGTCACTAATATCACTTTTGGTTGGTGTAGGAGAAAAGTCAATATTATTCGAATCTCATGTGACCGGCTCTCGTCCAATCTCAAATAATAAAAGAAATAATCGATATCGTAAGTGTGTCATATGGCATTAACGAAACTCGCTCTCGCTCGGGGTGTTTCACCTACTCCACTATATGATGCTTTATAACTAGGAGGTACTACTTCATGCTGTCTGGACACTTCTGGGATATCAGCAATATGACATATGACACAATTCTCTGAAAAGGAAATAACTGTTTGGCCTTTATTTATCAATAATTTTAAATACCAACTAATTGATTTAAACCTCTTAAAAATCGTGCCAGGTTCTTGAGCTATGTATCATTGAAAAAAACCAGACACTACAAAGCTACATTTAATACTGTTTAAACTGGCCGAGGTTGTTTTAGCTAAATCGTTGGTCAAAGTATTTGAAAGTAATACAAACACACCGATAAACATCAGGCACTTTATGGCTGGATTTTTTAGAAGCGCTTCAACCTGCAAAGCTTTCACCAATCTCACAAAAGCAATCCTTTCAAAATAAAACTTTTTAAAGTTTTGAAACTAACCCACTAAATTAACAATAAAAGCACCCATCCAGTCACACTGTGTACAAGTTGTATTATCCAGTAAACGACTTGACAATTATATGTGTCAAACATCTTTATGTACTGAAGCGGGATCTGACAATCAACGAGTTAGACACTAGTCACATCACGTGATAACCGCTTACACGTTCATTTTTAGTGTAAGGTACATTGAATCTTTACTACAAACCTAATACATAAAAATACTTATAATAACACTTAGAAATGTCCACACGGTACAAATAAATATATCGAAACCTATGAATACTTATACAACGCAAAGCCGTTTTTACCACATTTTCTTCTCGAAAAGTCTCCGTTGAACATACGACCTTTCTCACACTCTCGTCTGTCTGTCTCTGTCTGTCTGGCTCAGTGTCTGTCTGTCTGTCTCTCTGTCTCTCTCTGTGTCTGTCTCTCTCTCTGTGTCTGTCTTGTCTCTCTCTGTCTCTGTCTCTGTCCCTCTCTCTGTCTCTCTCTCTGTCTGTCTGTCTGTCTCTCTCTCTCTATCTCTCTCTCTCTCTCTCTCTCTCTCTCTCTCTCTCTCTCTCTCTCTCTCTCTCTCTCTCTCTCTCTCTCTCCCTCTCTCTCTATCTCTCTCTCTTTCACCCTTACTCTCTCTCCCCCTCTATTAGTTACATTCAAACAAGACCCGATTGTAAGATCCAGTTGAGCCCGATATTGAGATCCAGCTGAGCCCGATTGATAGATCCAGTTGCGCTACTCTGTCATGCAAACCATGCGGTACATGCCTTTAATCCCCAAAAGATGTTTGCCTGATATATAGGCTATGCATATATAGGGTCAGTTGTGGGATACTAACCTATTAGTTATGAGCTAACAGGGGAAGCTGCGGCTGAGTTAGAGTGCAAGTTGTCTGTACGGGTCCGCGATTTGGTGTAACTCAAGCTTGAGGACCGAGGTAATTGAGACGGCACGTTTATACTCCTCTAAGGTCACAAATATAGTTTGATTTACACGGACACCTTGCCGCCAAACACCTGTATGCTAATCAAAAAGGGATTTTAAATTCAAATACCTTGAAAAATTTATATAAAAGATGCAATCAGATAGCCGAGCAAAGACAAGAGACTGGCCCGTCTTTCTGTGAAGACTCGTGTTTCTCAACGGATTGGATGTCTCACGGAGTTGGTGGGATTACACACTGCCCACTTGTCTGAACCAACTCCATTCTTACAACAATAGATGCAATGTTAACGATTACTGTGCAGATATGATACATACAAAACAGATCACGATTTAAAAAGTCGACTAAGCAGTGAATAGTATAAGTAGTTTGATAGTAGTAGTAGTAGTAGTAGTAGTAGTAGTAGTAGTAGTAGTAGTAGTAGTAGTAGTAGAAGAAGTTGTAGTTAAAAAAAGTAGTAATAAACTCACGTGCAAAAGAAAAATTTTTATTTGTCATTTTCTATTCAATGACCGTGAACATAACTAAGTGTCAGGAACAGATCGCCTGAACACTTAATTTGATGATATGACAAAAAACGTACAAGGGATGCGCGTGCTTTGTGATAAAAATTACTTAAAACAGTAATATTCATGAACAGATAAATACCCCTATGATAGTGGAGTATAAAGCAGCCACCAACATGTTCTTTGGCATCTGTTACATCGGTTTGCCAGGAAGACCATGCCGAGATTAACGTCAGAGCAGAGAGCGCGAGCAATCGGCAATTGACGCTACATACGACCATGTCGCAAGAATCATGAACTGCTCGAAGCGAACGCTTGTGACGCGTTACAGACAGATTGGTAGGACAGCAGGCAGGCCGAGGAGCGGCAGACCGAAGGTGACCACCCCACATGAAGTCAGATAGTTACGGGGGCTTCACCTTAGGAACAGATTCCTCACCGTGACGTCATCTGCTGCACACGGCCTGAACCATCCAATCAGCAGATTCACAGTGATCAGACGACTGCGTCAAAACGGCATCCGAGCCTATCGATCGTACATAGGGATGACATTAACGCATTTAATTCGACGTCGAAGACTGGTATGGGCGATAACTGTTCGTAAAAGGCAGCAGCGACATTGGAGCCGAGTGCTTTTCACCGATGAGAGCAGAGGTTGAGCCCTATAGAGGCGGAAGTGTTATGGCGTGGGTAGGGATTTGTCGGGACAGGCAGACGGATCTGGTTACCATTGCTGGCAATATAACAGCACGCCGGTATATTGATGAGGTTCATCAACCTGGCCAGCGAGATCACCGGATATGTCCCCGATAGAGCATCTGTGGGACTACCTCACGCGCCGTATTCGACAACGTCAACAACCTCAATTGATAGAACATGACATGAGTAGTGCTTTGCAGGAAGGATGGCGCCATCTCCCTATTGATGTGGTTACGCGACTTACAAACTCTGTCCGACGTCTTGTTATGTCATTTGTTGCATCACGAAGGGGTACAGCCGACTTTAGGACGTTTTAGTGATCCAGCAGTGTGATTCATGTTGTATTGTCATACTGTCATACTGGACAATACACCCCTAGTCAACTAATCATCTTATAAAACGGTCCAAAAGTTAATTTTTGTTTTACGAATTCTTTCAATATGATAATTATACAACATGTTAATAATATTAAATGATGCAATTTACAAGAGTTTTATTATTTGTTATCTATCGGTTAAAAACGCACGTTTCTTTTGCACGTGAGACGCGTAGGAGCAGTAGTAGTAGTAGTAGTAGTAGTAGTAGTAGTAGTAGTAGTAGTAGTAATATAAGTAGTAGTTTTGAAAGTAGTAGTTATAGTAGCAGCATCAGCAGAAATAGCAGCAGTAAGAGTAGTTGTTGTAGTTGTTGTTGTTGGTGTTGTAGTGGTATTATACGTAGTCGTAGAAGAAAGGATCAAGTATCCAGCGAAACCTGTACGCGGCCATCTTAATGTAAACACATTTTTGTCATTTATGATAGGGAAACGGATAAGCATGTTACTCTGACTGAGTGAGTTTAACCAGTTACTACCAGAGTTTTGTGTACCACTGACAGAGCGAGATAAACATGTTACTACCAAAGTAGCATGTACCTCTGACAGAGCGAGATGAACCTGTTACTACCAAAGTAGCGTGTAATTCTTAGAGTGAGATGAACCTGTTACTACGAGAGTTGCGTGTAACTCTGACAGAGTGAGATGAACCTGTTACTACCAGAGTTGCGTGTAACTCTGACAGAGTGAGATGAACCTGTTACTACCAGAGTTGCATGAAACTCTGACAGAGCGAGATGAACCTGTTACTACGAGAGTTGCGTGTTACTCTGGCGGAGCGAGAGAGAAAGTGTTCTTAGTAGCATCAGGGTGCGAATCAAGCAACTGCAAGAGTCAACATCACAGAGTTCAGCCTGTATCTGCGGTAGGGATGTGTGAAGATCAGTAAAGATAGACGGGAGAGACAATGCCATCTGTTTATCCCGGAATCAGCTCTCCTCGCTCCGTGTGAAGGGACCATTATTCAGTCTGCTCATTCACGAAGCTGGGTGTGTGACTGTCCTCCCTTCTTGAGGCACGCTTCACTACAAGGATATTGCGTGCCGACCTCCACTCAGCGCCATGTTGCCGGCCGGGTGACTACTTTGCGACACCTCTGGTGCCAGATTAGGTGTCACATATAGGTTTATATCTAATTAACACTTTTACAAACTGAACCGCATCGAAAACAAAATATGTTTTCAAAAGAGATTTAGAAATGAAGTGCCTAATGTTCAAGAGCGCAAAGTGGCACGGGATATCGGCGAGGTCAGCCCCGGGTCACCTTCCCATAATTCATCACGCGCTTCTTTCGTTTCCTTTTCCGCTTGGGCAACCAACGACAATATGGTTTTGTTTTGGCGGCAGAGGGCGGTCGCGAGAACTAACGACATCTGATAGTGTATCCTGCAATCATTGTGTTGCCGCAAACCTCGCTTATCTCGCTTTTTTTCAACCGATTTTATACTCTCGTTAATCATACGGCGTCAAAAGGCAATATAATATTTTCATAATAAGCTTAAATCCTGTAATACAAGCCATCAGTGGTAAATGAGTAGAGAAAGTCACATTTAAAACGGCAGGACAGCAGCACCTGTCTCGTGCTGGGCTTGTCTCAAGTTCCTTCTCTCTTAGCCAATCAGCGGGTCGCTCTTGAACCACGTGGCACAAGTCAAATTGTCAAAGTTCTTGAAGAGACAGCATATCAATTATTGTTATGTTATGTTAATCAGAATTAAAATGAGTCTATGTCTTAAATTTTAAACAATTTTCACTTATCCTGTCATGATTAAAGATCTTTGTTTTTGAGTTTTACCCTGTTTCAGTGTCGCCTCTTATAATCGTTTTTGAAAATATAAATTTCAACGTGAATCATCGTTTTGGAGAAATTTTTGGTTTCTCAGCTGCAACACAACAACCCCCCCCCCCCCCCCCCCTTTGAAATAAAAGGCAAGAACACAAGATACCTACAATAAAAACGAACAAAAAAACAAACAAAACAAACATCTAAGCGGCCAAAGATAACAATTTTGTACACAACTATCCGCCTGCATCAAAGGTTTCTCAAGCGTCACAACAACATTGTTACTTCACAATGCCATGATATTACTTGACATGCCATACTACTAGCAACTACTTTATTGTACTTTAGGCCATACCGCCCTAATACAAATACAATTCTGTTCTTTTCTGCTCTGCTAGTAGACAAAAAAAGAACTATATCATTTCTAAAACACAATGACGCTGCTGCAAAAAAAGCCAACGTACATCACAGAGATGAACATTAGTAGCTCACCACAAGGGATTTACGGTTTTAACGAACAAATTGAAAGTACTAAAGTGCTATGTAGAAATAATGAAAATACAGTGGGACAGTTCAGCAATTTACTTGGGAGCAAGAACATTATGACACTCTTAACAGACCACGAATGGCAGTTCAACCAAGTATAATATGATTACAAAGCAGCACAGCCAAATATAATATCATTACAAATCAGCACAACCAAGTATAATATCATTACAAATCAGCACAACCAAGTATGATATCATTACAAATCAGCACAACCAAGTATAATATCATTACAAAGAAGCACAACCAAATATGATATCATTACAAATCAGCAAAACTAAATATAATATCATTACAAATCAGCACAACCAAGTATGATATCATTACAAATCAGCACAACCAAGTATAATATCATTACAAAGTAGCACATCCAAATATGGCATCATTACAAAGCAGCAAACCAAATATTATATCATTACAAAGCAGCACAACCAAATATAATATCATTACAAATCAGCACAACCAAATATAATATTATCACAAAGCAGCCCAACCAAATATATTCCAAAGTAAGTAGAATGCAATAAGTTAGAAGTTCACATATGATTAGGTATCGTCTAGCAGAGGGCAGGTCTACTAGCGAGAATATGTCTAGTACAGGGGCGGGTCTAGAATAGAGTACGGGTTTGGTAAAGGGGCAGGTCTACTAGCGATAACAGGTCTAGTAGAGGGGCAGGTCTAGAAGAGAGTACGGGTCTGGTAAAGGGGCAGGTCTACTAGCGAGAACAGGTCTAGTAGAGGGGCGGGTCTACTAGCGAGAACAGGTCTAGTAGAGAGGCGGGTCTAGAATAGAGTACGGGTCTGGTAAAGGGGCAGGTCTACTAGCGAGAACAGGTCTAGTAGAGGGTCAGGTCTACTAGCGAGAACAGGTCTAGTAGAGGGGCAGGTCTAGAAGAGAGTACGGGTCTGTAGGAGGGGCAGGTCTACTAGCGAGAACAGGTCTGGTAAAGGGGCAGGTCTAGAATAGAGTACGGGTCTGGTAAAGGGGCAGGTCTACTAGCGAGAACAGGTCTAGTAGAGGGGCGGGTCTAGAATAGAGTACGGGTCTGGTAGAGGGGCGGGTCTAGAATAGAGTACGGGTCTGGTAGAGGGGCAGGTCTACTAGCGAGAACAGGTCTAGTAGAGGGGCGGGTCTAGAAGAGAGTACGGGTCTGGTAAAGGGGCAGGTCTAGAAGATAGTGCGGGTCTGGTAAAGGGAGAGAGTCGGGTCGAGAGAACGGGTCTGGTACACAGAAGGGACCTGTATAGTGATCACGTCTGGTAGAGAGAATTGGTCTGGTAGAGAGAATTGGTCTGGTAGAGAGAATTGGTCTGGTAGAGAGAATTGGTCTGGTAGAGGAAAAGGCTAACGTGTAGAGAACGGGTCTGCTAACGAGCACTGTTCTGGAAGAACATACGGGTCTGGAAGAGATAGGGTCAAATCTAAAGAAGGGGACTGATAGAGTTCTGTTAAAATTAAAGAAGGGGTCTGGTAGAGAAAAATGGTCTAATGGAAAGGATGAATCAGGTAGAGAGAATTGGTTTTGTAGGGGTTTAGAAGAGAAAATGGCGCAAGACATGTCTCGTCCTGTACACTTATATTTCCTTCAGCAAATGGGAGCTATTATAAATTGTTCTTTAAGCACATGTCAACGTGGTTTAATTGTACTTACTTATATAGATAGATGTTGATGTACGCGTAGCGATAAATATGTAACCCAGTTTTGGTTTTACAACAAGCTCTTGTGTTAGCGGGTATCTCGGGCGGCTTTAACCTTGAACCAATATTTACATATATATCGAAGCCGGGACTATTAAGACATAATGCCACTCTTGAAGTGTTCCGATGTGCACTTAATACATATATGCATGTTGTAAGATATATTACACGCGGGTGAACACTCGATCCCGCGTCCTAGTGCCCAGTCTGACTATGCATTGTGCTTCCAGAGCAACTTGTATTGAACTGTATTGAGTAACAGCATGGCATTATGGGAAACAAACGTGCTCCTTGTTCGGTCCTACTGTTAGGTTACCGCCTCAGTTTACAAATTTATAAGAAGCCTCCTCGTCTGACTACTACATATCGGTCTACACTGACAGCACGTGATCTTAAAACGAAAAGTTTACTAATTTAACTACAGCGTATAATCCCATTTATAAATCGTTAAATATACGAGCTTGGAATCTCAACTGTGCATCTATGTTAAGATGTTGGATGTATTTTTACATAAAGATGACAATTTAGCTACTGATTAAAAATATGCTTTCAACACATTTTCATCGACTGATCGCTTTAAAGGCACTATTGCACACTTTTCCCCCACGAATTTATGAGAAATTGCACTATACCTTTCACAACATCAAACAAACAAACATAGACCATTCATTGCATACCATCTGAAGACAAAAATCTTCAGCAGCTGTTATTAATGAAACGGAAATTCTATTTCTGTCTGTGTATGTCAGATTATATTGACGTGCATATCAGTTGGTATATCAGTACTGTTTATATCTATAATAGTTGATATCAGTGATAACGTTTATCATTGTTTATATCAGTGATAAAGTGTATATTAGTAGCTATATCAATGTGCTAATATATATATATATATGTATATCAATTATAGTGTATATCAGTGATAATGTATATTAGTGTGTCTATCAGTACCCTCTAAATCAGTTGTTTTGTGCATATCAGTGAGTGTGTGTATATCAATTACAATTGTTGGATCGGTGTGTGTGTATCGATGTGTGAATCTGTGACCTTGACTTAAAGAGGGTGCAGATCAGAGGACTCCTCGGAGATCAATGGGTAGATGATAATCTAGTGTTTAAGATTTTAGCACCGCAAGTAGATCTCCGATGTGATTGATCTTTCTATCTGCAGTTGATATGTTGATGTGTGAGGTTGCACTGTAGTTGTCCATGTGGTTCCTTCTGCGAGGCGGGAGAGATACAGTGCTCGTGTCAGGCCAGCAGGCAGCGGACTCCCCGCTCCATTCAGCTCATGCCTCATAGACAGGCCTCTGGCAGGCACAGAGCGCCTTTGTAAGTATATCAATTGCCGTATTGTTGGCAGTTATACGGGAAGGTAATTCTCTATTCAGTATAAAAATATCGCCTTGACTGTATGAAATAAGGATTGAATAGAGACGGGATGTTTTTGTGATAGATCGCGTGCTGTATCGCCGGCAGCTCGTCTTCAGGCGGCAGTGGAGCCAGTTTACTCTTGATAAGGAACTGTCTTCAGCTCATTCTCCCCTACCTGCTTATTGAACTCTCTTATCATCACTGATCTATGTTGAGAATGTGTCCGATATACCTCTAGCAGTCCTCTCTACCTTCATACGAGTTGTGGCCTACATTCCTCCTAATCCGATCACGTATATATAACTCTTAGGTTAGTCTGCGGTTATGAGATGTAAATAGACATTACACGGCCCTATACCGGTCTCGAGTACTTAATCTTCAAGGGCTGTTTATCCTCTGTGTTCGAACAATGGGCGTCTATTCCCGATGTTGGTATATGTTTCACTATTCCATAGTTTAAGGATGATTTGAGGCTGGGCATTAAGATCCTTTCCAAACAATATCCAGAGTTATCCCCTTTATTTACGGTTGTTCAACCAATGCGCCTTAACATTACACTTCGTGACGCGCAAGAGCATCTCGTATAAAGATTCATCCCTTTATCCTCCCGTTTAAATGAAGCACCGTAGAATCATCTATTACGGAAGCGCCCGAGAATCACATACCATTTTGATACATGAACATCAGATATCAGTGAAGCTACCGACAATCACACTACATGGACACGCCTGGGTATCCGGTAACACTGAAGAGCCTCAGCGTCAAATATTACTGCAGTTTGGGATAATACATCCGAGGGTTCAGACAATATTTATATCCGTGAACCACGTATTTCTGATAAGGCGTCACTTGTTTCTGAAAAGATTGTGAGCAACCAATTTTACCGAAAAGTGACCTTTAAAATTTCTGAAGTTTCTGAACATAATATTTTGCTGAAGATATTGAACATCAGATATAACATAGGCATCTGTGGATATATTACTAAAGCGTTGGAGCAGACAAAAACAAATCCTCATAGATGATATTACTGAAGTGTGTTAGTGGATATTCCCGAACTTCTTTAGCAAATATTATTAAAACGTCTTAGAAGATATCACTAAAGCGTCTGAGCAGATATTACTGAGGCATTTGGACATACATTAATGAATTTCATGGGCAGATATAACCGTAACGTTTGAGCAGATATTATTGAAGCATTTAAACACATATTACTGAAGGTCATGATTAGATATCAAAGAAGCGTTTGAGCAGATATATAAGTCAAACGCACACTTTTGCAAGTCAAATCTAAATGCACGCCAGGCAAAAAATTCATCACTCTCTTATTTTCAACTTTCCGCAATCTTTGTTGATCAAACATAACCGATATGTACGCGGACCCGTGATTGGTTAGAATAATTGTAGGCGAAAGGTAACGGTCAAGACCGCCTGACACGGCTTTTATGGAGCCGTGGTCAGATCAAGAAACGCAGCGAGGTACGAGCGATTAGTTTCGGGCTGATTTCAATGAGATTGGTCATAAAGATGAACATTAAAGCAAACGCGACAGAATACATTGGTTGAAGTGATCATCTATTTCAATTCAAATTATTTGTTTTGCAAAAGTGAGTCTTCAACAAATCATCTGAAATAATTTTGCTAAATCGTCTTAGCAGATATTTATCAAGTGTTTGAGAAGATATTATCAAAGCATCTGATATGATATCACTAACGTGTCTGAGAAGATATTGTTCAGGTGTCTTAGCAGATATTACTGACAAGTTCTGGTCATATATTGCGGAAGGTTATGGGCAGGTATTATCTAAGCATTTGAGCAGATATTACTGAACCATCTAAAGGGATATCATTGCAGGATCTGAGACGGATATTACTGAACCATCTGAAGGGATATCATTGCAGGATCTGAGACGGATATTACTGAACCATCTGAAGGGATACCATTGCAGGATCTGAGACGGATATTACTGAACCATCTGAAGGGATACCATTGCAGGATCTGAGACGGATATTACTGAACCATTTGAAGGGATACCATTGCAGGATCTGAGACGGATATTACTGAACCATCTGAAGGGATATCATTGCAGGATCTGAGACGGATATTACTGAACCATCTGAAGGGATACCATTGCAGGATCTGAGACGGATATTACTGAACCATCTGAAGGGATACCATTGCAGGATCTGAGACGGATATTACTGAACCATCTGAAGGGATACCATTGCAGGATCTGAGACGGATATTACTGAACCATCTGAAGGGATACCATTGCAGGATCTGAGCAAATATTACTGAACCATCTGAAGGGATATCATTGCAGGATCTGAGCAAATATTACTGACACTGAGTAGGTGGTCGGAGCACAACGTGTCATTGAATCTTATGAACATCGCATATATATAAAAGAAGAATCTGAGGAGATATTACTGAAGCGTCTGAGCCTATGCTATTGAAGCGTTTGAACATCTTATTTTATGACTGATTTTAAGTATAATATATTGATAATGTCATCGCAAGAATAAGTGGGTATGTTTTTCAAATCATCACAGCTTCATGGTCACATGAAAATTAAATTTTCGAGTCCTTTGCAGAAGACGTGTACTACATGTAAAGGATGGAATATAATGTTCTTCGGAATGTCATTCACTAGTCCTCGATCACTGGGAAACGTCAACAAGTCAATTCAGGAAACACACAGACAGGTAATGATCGGGTAATCCACTATTAATTAAAAGTGAGAAACAGGAGACCATGCAGTAGCTACCTATAGCAACACTACAATGCCGGTCCACTGGGAGACGTTCATGTTGATTAAGTGTTTGCTGTGATGGATTGATCTCCGCTTGTTCCGATAAGACTGCGGCTTGTATGAGAGCTGCTCGCCCTGACTCACGCTGCCGGTCTGCCTGCCCCGGTCCGCGTGAATCATCTCCCCTCCGGCCCTGCCCCGGGGACTAGCCGCACCTGTCGTCCTATCACAGGCATCTGCACATGACGGTAGGGATGAGGAGGGTTTTTAGGTAGTTACAAAGAAGTTGAGAGTAACGAACAGGTTGCTAATGGAAACCACTTGTTGAAATAAGTAGTTAATGATAAAATACCCTAAGTTTTGGAGTTACCTATATACATCATTTTTGTAAAGTTTAAGAATACACCTGACAGTACAATTGTTATAACGTATGTTAAACAAATAGTTTCTTCCGCTTATCACAAACTTGCTTATGTTATTTCTCAGCTGTCTGACAGACGGGTGCTATCGTTGAAGCTGGCTATCCAATCCATGTCCATGAACACCTAGTGTAATCAAAGCATATATTTAGTTAAGGAAGCGTCGTTGCTTTCGGCTCGCCTATTCATATAAGTCTTTCTTCTCCATTCCTTGTCAAAATCTTTGATACGATAGATAAAAAATGTTAATGTTAACAAAATAATCTTTCAGAAAAGAATAAGGTAAAGCGCCTTATTTTATCTAGATTGTGGCTTCTATAATGAAGCATTTGACACGGAATAAAAATTCCATGCTTCAAGCTAGTTGAATAGCTTTGGCATATCTATGTTTCGTTTAGGCACTTGGTTTCATTGGAGAGATTAGAAAAGCCTCATTGGCATGAGTGAACAGACCTAATTTCTCCATTTGTGAAATTATCTTATCTTTTATCTTTCAATTTGCAACCATCATGCAAACACGGGAAAATATCTAACTCTACGTAACTTCAAATTGGAAACATGATATTTGTTATCCGTTCAATATACAACATCTTTTCTTACGTCACTATTTACTTTAGTTTACAAAGATTTATGTTTTTTCGGTGATATGAATTGTAAATATTGACATTCTTCATAGCTTCAGTGTGAAAAGGTGAGTTTTGTGACTTGAACGTAACGTAACGCGACATCAAGTTGCAAAACCTTATTTTTCGACAGTTAGACTGGCCAACATCCAGCTCGTCATTCTTTTGTCCATACATCTACTTAATTATCATCTGAGCACGTTTAAATGTTTTCTTATTTTAACGTAAGGTCACATGCATCATGTGATTGGTGGCTATTCTTCGAACACAGCACAGTTCTGAGTTTTTTTCTGAGGAATTACGTCTATGTAAAGAAGTTTAGTGACATGGGCCTGTGTGATGAAGTTTTAGAGTTCGGTCTGTGTAATAAAGTTTTGTGAAGTGAGTCTGTGAAATGAAGTTCTAAGAATTGGGTCTGTGGGTCTGAGGAGTGGGTCTAAGTAATGAAGTTTTGAGAAGTAGGACTGGGTAATGAAGTTCTGATATGTGGGTCTGTGTAATGAATATTTCTGTGAAGTTGACAATGTAATGGAGTTTTGAGAAGTGGATTTGTGTAATGTATATTTCTGTGAAGTTGACAATGTAATAGAGTTTTGAGAAGTCGTTCTTTTCAATGAAGTTTTGAGAGTGGATTTGTGTAATGAAGTTCTGAGAAGTGGGTCTGTGTAATGAATAGTTCTGTGAAGTGGGCAATGTGATGAAGTTTTGAGAAGTGGGTCTGCGTAATGACCTCTCACATCGGTCGAATGTGGATCTATGTTGTAAAAGATCCGAGGTGCTGGCCTATGTTTCAATAGGCCTGCTTTATATACCAGGGCCTGAAGGTTGAATACCCCCCAGGCCACACATCCGAGTCAATGATATCGCCACTTCCCTTCTCACGTGTAATCTGACCCACATTCGAGTTTGGCACGATACGGTGTCTTTCGAAATCAAGCGGAGTGAAGTGTGAATGGAGAAAAAGTGTGGGAAAATGGGCGGTCCGAATACCGGAGTTATTCAAGGAGTGGCCGACCCAAACCGACACGCAATAAAGCGAGTCTCACTGTGAGGGGATTTATCGTAAGCTTCTTGTGACATCCCCAGCCCTCTAACCCACCTGGACATTCTTGATACGTAGTAGCCACAGAGCGCTCCAGAGAGCCTGGACGTCAGCACCGTATCGACATCTTCATCTTCCCATCTACTAATTAGAACCGAAACAGTCGCACACCGTCCTGTGAACATATCCCACACACGAGTACGTCTCGAAATGTAATGTCTTCTGTCAGCTTTATTAAAGGCGGAATGTCTATATGTATTCTGAAGGAGGAAGTGCTTGTCAGTTTGTAAGCGTTTTTTTCTTGTCATAAACGATCTGTTCTCAATGCCCGAGTCTTGTCAGATTCCCCTGTCTTGGAGATTGATGAGCACATCATTCTTAATAGACTGAAATTCTCTGTAACTACAAGGTGTGTTTTTTGGAAATGAATACTGTTGTTTTATAGTGTTGTCGTTCATAAGTCGTCTCCGCGTTGTCTGATCCAAATATAACCACGTGTGGTACGACTGGCCTCGTTTATTTACTTGAGCTATATCAAGATTTCTCACACGTCCTTTATATCGTATTTCTGATCTTGTATCATGACAAAATTGTTTCCTGGGGCAACTACGTTTTATGCCAAATAATTTACATGTTTCACACATCTGATTTACCATCCGGTGGTTCCCTCACCCACTTAAAATTACACATTCCCCATTTGCCAATCTCGATTTTGTTTAAAACCACTGATAAGGCGTTGAATCTCACCACATATAATTTACACATACTGTCATCCACATCACATTTGACGCCGCGCATAGCCAATAACCAAATATTTATGATATCATGCACTTTTCTTGATATAAACGCTGAAAATTAAGAACATCTGCAGGTGCGTTGTGATACCTTAGGTGATAGCACAGCTTAGCACACCGTTTTATGTTGGTCAATCCCTGGTTTGAGCAACAGGTGCGCGTTTGGCCCCTGACCAGATTGTCTCACTGACCACGGCAACACCTCAGTGGTCATGTGGTTTGATGGCCGGACGAGCACCGAGGCATACTGATGTTAACTTGCATTCACAGCTAGTCCGACAGCTATATACTATCTTCTTTACGACTTCTTCCACTTAATTTGCAAACAATTTGTTGTCTGGAGTTTAACTCACATAAAGACCACTACAAATTGACTGGTATATTTGTTTTACTGCCGTGTTACGATCTGAACTTCCTTCAGCTTAAGCTGCAATATCAAAGTTCTCGAGAACCCTGACATAGCTATATGACGTTTGCTGGCCTTACGATCTGAAGACTTGGATTTAAGTTAGTACCTTTATTTGTTTACGGTTTAAACCATTCAGAAGGTAGTATTTTATGGCTGAAATATATGTAAGATCTGTTAATAATGCTTAAAATGTTCGCAGTCCTGAAATGTCTTATATTATCATATGTTGCATGGTCTCTTCATCTGCTTCTTAAGACTTAAATATCGTTTCACGCTCTGTTGGACTGACAGGATCCTCGATATTATGAGACATATTAGCAACGTGTATTCACAATCGAGTTCATGGTTAATTGTCTCGAATTCGTGGTTGTTAAATTCATCCTAATGCTTCAAAGATACGTTTTTCATATGTTTATTTTGAACATGAGGAGTGGTACACAATTGATTTGACTTTTGAATTCCATATCATAGAAAATGGTAACTTCCGGTAAGCCGGTCTATGCAATAATAATGGAGCTGTAATGTGTGGATCGTGTATTTATATATTTGAAATGCAGAAATTCTGCTGTTGATAGCGGGACATTGATCACCGTGACGTTTCCTGCGAGTCGGTCCCGCCGCCTGAAGCACCGTACAGACAGCTGTAAGACAAACTTTGACAGATAAAGTGTTCCCATAAACGTCGACATTGATAGAACAAGTGGAAAAACCTGTATGTAAGGTGTCAACCCATCTAGAGTGCTCTCCCTTGAGTCAAAGTCAAATCATTACGCCCTACTAAGGGTAAGCCGCACTTTTGTACATAATACTCTTTTCACGCACGCCGCTCGTTTCCTACAAGAACTTAATTTTACTAAAACTCTTAATTTCAAACAGAGCCGTTCATTTCCTACATTGATAGTCACTGTACACGATATTGCACATGCTTAGCGAATAAAAAGATTTGAACAAGAATTATATGTTATGTTCGTTTTGCCTTTGATTTTTCTAACATGAAATTCCTTGTTTTATTGACCACTTTTTATATGGTTTTCATTTTGTACCTGGGGATATTTTCGGACATGAAGGAATCCATCGTACTTTCAAACATAAAATAAATTTTTTGCAGTTTGGTAGAGAGGTGTTATTCGTAATTGAAACTTGTTTCGTACAACTTAGAAAGTTCGTACAAGAAGGAACATTTCGCAAATGACACACAACCCTCGTTTCAAATATGGGACACGTTATATGATATTCGACACATTTATATTTATGGTAATCCTTCCATTAATCTTGTTTAGTTTTAATGCGTATTTGATCTCTCCAGGGTTTCCTCACAGCTAGACCTGTGCATTGAGAGCACCACATTAGCAAGACAACTCCAACAAGCATTCACTTAATTCAGATAATCACAACTGTATTTTCTGTGGGGAGATTTAACGATGTTTTGGGACACCACGCGCCCAACTTTCAAACTGTCGAGTTTGTTGCTCTTAACTGTGACATGTATTGGCTGACGTACCTGTGCGGTTGACCTTCGACCTTGCTGTCAGTCAATCCCAGCCGACTGAATCTAACCCGGTCAAGGTCGTACATGCAGGTAGACTACCAACAGTCCTGATGAGACCCAACTCTTAGTTATTTAGTCCCGGTCACTGCTAAAACTGTCATGTTGAGAAAACAAGCAACACTTTTTTTATTGTACTGTAAAGCATCTATCTATTTTTGCATGTTATGATTGTTCGATGTTTAGATTAATTCTATACCACCATACCAAATCGGTTCTTTCTCTTTATCATGTACTGCAAAAACAATATCTTAAATGACTAAAGTGTCGGATACATATTGACAAATGAGCACAATTAGCATTTTCAATCTTCAAACTCTGAAACTATTGAGTTAGTTTTTCTTCGACACAGCGTCTGTGAAGCGCGTTGTCAGGCATGTATGAGTGTCCAGAATGTGGTCAAATGATGCGAGGAGTTGTAACATTCCTGCCACAAGGAGTGGTCATTGTTCCGATATAAAGCAGATGGCAGTCGGATATCAAGGGCATCTTTTCTACTCTAAAATGCAGCGTTAATACAAAATTCTATAACATTTGAAATTGGAATGCTCAATCATACAACACGATGTTGATGTTAGTCTTCGACTAAAGAACTATTGTATACACCCATCCCATTCAATTTCAATGAACATTATACTTACCTCACATGAAAACTGTATGCATGTTCTCTTTAAAATGAATCTAAAATATCCCAAATATTAAAATCCCGTTGAAATGTTTTCTTATATATCTGTTCCATTTCAACTTCAACAAGTAACAGGAAGACTTTAAGGGAAAGTAAGGGAAAGGTCAGATAAGTCTAAGTCAAAAGATGAAGAAGAGATGGTGACTAAGTCAAGGAGATGGAGAACAGATGGTGACTATGTCAAGGAGATGAAGAAGAGATGGTGACTAAGTCAAGGAGATGGAGAACAGATGCTGACTATGTCAAGGAGATGAAAAAGAGATGGTGACTAAGTCAAGGAGATGGAGAACAGATGCTGACTATGTCAAGGAGATGAAGAACAAATAGAGACTATGTCAGGGAGATGAAGAAGGGATATGGGCTATGTCAAGGAGATGAAGAAGGGATATTGACTACGTAAAGGAGATGAAGAAGGGATATTGACTATGTCAAGGAGATGAAGAACAGATGGTGACTATGTCAAGGAGATGAAGAACGGATAGTGACTATGTCAAGGAGATATAGAACAGATAGTGACTAAGTTAAGGAGATGAAGAAGGGATATGGGCTATGTCAAGGAGATAAAGAACAGATAGTGACTATGTCAAGGAGATGAAGAACAGTGACCTTGTCAAGGAGATGAATAACAGATAGTGACTATGTCAAGGAGATGAATAACAGTGACATATTTGTCAAGAGATGTAGAACAGATATATACTATTCATTTAGAATTTTAAACATTTGAAAAACATATCTCTCATTTCACATCGGGGGAAGATATGGAACATATATCTCCGACATAAAATAAGTCATTAGATTTTATTTGATTAGCATTGGCACGAAACCTCGCATGAGGATAAACAACACATATTTCTGAGCCCTGAGATGATACAATGTACGAGAAAAACACACATTTCTTGGATTTGTAATGATAGACGAGGAGAGAACATAGGGCTAGGTTTGAGCTCAACAGTCGATCAATCATAGTCTATACATCATGTCGTGTCAAACAGTAGGTATTCGACACTCATGTGGTGACAGATCTACGAATGAAACTATGGACCTCTCAGAATCATTAGAAACTCATCATTAATGAACAGAAAATTTAAAGTTACACAGTATCTAAATCTTAACGATTGCTTATGTTTGTCAGTACACTCATTCCAATTCGAAACGATTGTAAGAATTCAATGGTATAATTATAACAGTAAACATTTAGTAACAAGGAGCATGATTTGATATTACAACAGTTGAATACGTTTGATAAGTCTTATTTCAAAGCTAAAATTTTGAATGCATTTGCCTGTCACTTTAAAATCATATATGTATCAATGGCAAAATATGTAATCGCTACTGCGGGACCCATTCCCAGCGGTCTATTTTAAACCGAAATTTTTATATATACTTGCCAGTAGTATTTTTCAAATCAAGTTTTTAAAAACATGTACGTAGCTTAATTGTCAATCGACGTTGTATATATTTTCGAGTAGCCCGTTTCTAGATCGAATCGCATGACATTCTGGCTGGAATCTAGATCTTATTGCATGACATGTTGACGGGATTCCAGCTCTCATGGAATACATTGCTGAAGGTCGGGGTCGACCACAATAGACAGTCCTAGATGTATGTTTTTACCATATTCACGAGGGTTTGAGCTAAGCACACTCGGCTGGCAAGTAGTAGCAACAAGGAGACCTCCTATTACTCTCTCCACAATGGGCTGACAAGGCGACGTACTCGCCTCAATACAGTTCTAGGTCAGTGTATGAATGACAAATCTCTCCATTGAAGGCTTGCCTGCCTGCCTGCCGCGATTCATAGCGCTCCACTCTCAGTCCGCTGAGGAACAGGGTATACACTGTCCGGGTAGATCATCATAATGTCTGTTCAGGGCCCCATGCGTTTAACACACTCTCCGGAGTGAGCATGGGTATTGTTGACAGGCTGATAAGTTTGACGAAGCAAGGGTGTTTACTCGAGCCTATAGCCGCAGCTGTACCGCCGCCTAGCTATCAATGGCCGTGGTTTTACATAAACTTGCAGCACGCTTCGCCGTGCACGTCTAGCGGGCTTTAGCCTTGAATAAGACAGTACACTGCTAAAACATACGATAGCCACTCTCTCAAAAACTGTTTCAAATGATACATAGACCCAGTGAGTCTTAGTTTTCATTTTCCCCTTGTCCTACTTTGGCTACAAAATATCAGCGTTGCTGTAGATGGAATTACAATCACTTGCTTGTGAACGAGAGGTACCACGTGCCCCCATTATCAAACATGTACCTCGCAGTTTACACACACTTCGCTTAGGTTAGGCTAATGCTTTTCGGAGCACCAAATAATCGTTACAAAACTTTTGAAGTAAGTATAAAAGAAGTTTACAGAACATCAACCGTCGGATCTTTATAAAGATAGAATTGTATATAGGATTTTCCCAAATGAGAAAAATATATCTTAATGGGGAAAAAAGAACCGTTTTTTCAAAATATCTGAAATAATGGATGACGTAAGCAGCATTAACAGTGGTCACCCGTATCTTATACTAAATGATTATTCTTAGATTGTATAAATATCTTTCATAACAGATAACTAATTATATATCAATAACATACATACCATACTATTGAATCCTACACTTTACATGTGTGTATCCACATAACTGAGAAAAATCAAACAACAGCAACATCTGACTGTCAGTGATTGGAGATAAAAGTATTTCTAGCGTTCCATGTTTTGAACAGAGTAGAACTAATGGTGCTTTAAATTAAAGAGGAGATAATAGGATTCCATTCTCTAACTTGCTGCAGGGGGACAATGTGTGACTCCCTTCAATTCATTCATCTCCTCCTTCTTTATAGAGGATACTGTATATGAATCAATGATTCTCACTTACGTGGATAAAACAGTAACAGTATGTGCATCCAATTCTATACAATGTAGCTCTTTAAGCAGAAGTAAGAAAGGGCATCCTTATTCCCCTCTTTATATGTATGATTGGCCGAATCAGACCGGATACTAAAGATTGTACCTCTCTACCGTAGTTATATTTAAGATACGACAGGGTACCACTGTGTCACCCCTCTGAATTGTTATGATTGCTAGGAAAAGATAGGGTACCACTGTATGACCCCTCTTAAGAGTTATGATTGCTAGGATAAGACAGGGTACCACTGTATGACCCCTCTTCATAATTATGATTGCTAGGATAAGACAGGGTACCACTGTCTCTGAATAGTTATAATTGCTAGGATTAGACAGGGTACCACTGTATGACCCCTCTTAAATCGATCTTAATAGTTATGATTGCTAGGATAAGACAGGGTACCACTGTATGACCCCTCTTAATAGTTATAATTGCTAGGATGAGACAGGGTACCACTGTATGACCCCTCTTAATTGTTATGATTGCTAGGATGAGACAGGGTACCACTGTATGACCCCTCTTAATTGTTATGATTGCTAGGATATGGTATGTTAGCGTTATGTACACACCTTCTATATAGTTATTGATGCTAGGATAAAATAGGGTAATACTGCATGTCCCTCTGTATTGGGCCTGTCAGGAAAAACGGGGTAACATTCTGTGCCATTGCGTGTTAGCGCGTTAAGCAAGGGTTTGGCTGGGTCATACTAATCCAATGCCAAACACACTTCTTTCCATACAGTGTTTGCCTACTGACTCCTGTCGGATCAGTTCTTAGGGTCAAAGGTCGCACTTGACTTAAGGGTAAAGTTAAATCATTTCATAATCGGAGTGATTTGAAACTGTCAAATATAAAGCACATTATAAGATTAAAACAAGCTGTGAAGTGATACATGATATACGAGATAGCTATGACACTGGGTGAATGTAGGGTAGACGAGGCTCAGCTTGTAAATATTGTTAGGTCAGCGTTTATTAGCTAAATTGGTAAAGCTCCAGCTAAGTAGTTAGACTCTCTGTGCTGGTCGCCTCTATAGCAGCACAAACCAAGGGTAAAAAATGCCACACAAACCGGTCGGCCGAGCAATATAGAATTAATCTTGCCGAAGCAGGACCGTAGAGTCAACAAAAGAAGACATGGGCTTTTTGCCATGGTTAACTCTTTCATGGGTAAATGTGACACATGTCATTATAGCCATATTTAACTCTTTACTGGGTGAATGTGACACATGTACCTGTTGCAATTTTAACCCTCTACTGGGTAAATTTGACGTATGGAATTATTTACTACAGTTAACTCTTTACTGGGTAAATATGATACATGGGCCTATTGTCATAACGTACACTTTACTGGGTACATTTGACACATGGGCATTTTCAATAATAAACACGTTTCTTGGTAAATATGAACATGGGCTTTTGGTCACAGTTTACTCTTTTCTTGATATTAGGTAGACATGGGCCGTTTGCTACATTGAATCTTGGCTCGCCAAATTTTCGAGGCAGGTGTTTGGTCAGTTTATTATCAAAATGTAAGTCATGGATGATAAATTAGGCTTATTTATCGAACTTACATTCACGAAGTGATATTTTCTACGGTTCAGCAAGTTCTTTATCTAATGTCGGCGAAGTTTCCGATATGGGCACTAATGCAGTTCTCCAGCAAATAATGATATCATTTTTTAAATTAACGACTTTAGATTTTAGATGTCAAAAGTCACTTTCAGAGAGTAAATAAGATGTTTATCCATAAAGAATGTCCTCAGCGTTAACTGATTATCTGTTTGCTTTTATTTTATGGCATCAAATATACGTATATGCTGGTATCATAGTCTACTGTTTGACGTATAAATGGTCGATATATTGATTTATTTCTTGAACTTATGATAATTCACTTCGAAATTAAGAAATTATGAATACAGTTTCTGAAATTTCACTGTGTCAAGAAATTCGGAATAAAAAAAGAGGTTCCTGGTTTTAAACGTATTTTTGTTTCCAAGATGAATATTACACAATTAACTGTTATTCAGCATGCAATGTTAGATTGACTTAGATTAACTATTGGCTATTCCTATAACTTAGTTACAACAATTCTGCATCTGTAAATTTGATAAGACAGTTATACAGCTAACATTACATCAACTTGTCATATTGTATATTTCAAATCGAAAGCCGAATTAATTATCAAACTGCCTATGTCAAAGCAAATGTCTATGTGTGTGGGGAATGTGAATCACTCTGTTTCTGTGGCAAAACACGTTAAAGCGAACAAAGTTAGTGAGGCCCGTTCACAATACTTCAAGTTTTGGTTACAACTTATCGTGTTCAATTCTAGTTGCATCCTAGGCGTGTCAGCATACAGGCTGAAGTAAATACAACTCAACGTGGAGACTACAGGCTGCAACAACAAATTATACCTTGTAAAATGACCTGACTAAGGTGGTAAAGGAACAGGAGGGCGATAGGTGTTTGACTTTTATTCCGTTGAATACACAGGGAGTGTACGCAAGGCGAGCACGCACGTACACTCTACGTCACGTGCATTGACGTCAGCACGTGCACATTCTATTTACAATACATGTCCACAGGAAGCGTAGATAGTTACCTCCCTTGCTTTTATCGCTCCAAGGTAACGCTCCGGTACTTAGTTTCCGGTACTTAGTTTCACAGGACATTCATGGTAATTACTTTGGTCAAGATATATTTATAACCTAAATCTTATCTGAAGCGTACCTATCGGAAGCAAGGGCTGCTAAAATGCAGTTATTTATTTTGGCATTATTAAATACATGATGATAGTTAAATAAAATGTATATCTGAAGGGCAGGGAACGTGAACCTTTCTCTGTCACAATACTGCTAACTTCACTTACAATACACGGTTCCATGGACTCCATATTAATTTGGTTATATTATATAAACATTTCGCAATATCTTCATACGTGAAGCAACAAATGGTCCGATGTCACTAAACAAGTTTAGCACTACAATCAGAAAGTCACAAGTAGCACAAAACAAGGGCCTCAAAAACAAGTAGTATTATACCGGAACTTCCGCTTGTAGACGCATGTGTATAAGAAATTTCCGGTTGTTAACACACATGTTTTACGAACTTCCGGTTGTTTACACAAGTATATGTATTTATAGAAGAACTCCGTTAGAAGGCCACGGCGAAGGCAGTACATAATCCCGACTTCTGGAAGTTAGCACACATACTCCATGGGTGCGGTTTGCACACCTTGTAGTATAAATACCTGTTTGATGCCATTTATCAGTTCCCTCTTTATACTCCAAGAGGGAATTGTTTCAAATGCACACAAAAAGGACCCCACAAACGAAAGCCCTTCACTGACCGTAAGAGAAAGCCATTGTACGTCTATGTTGTTTCAAACAAACTGAGATCGAACATCCCGTACATCTCACTCACACACTCTGATGCAACCAGTTGCAGAATTTATCACTATGGCGTCACAACTGAAAGCGAGGCTGTGTCTGACGACACGACTGATGCACTATGGTTCTCCCACCGTGTCAGCGCCTCTACCTCTCCATCTCGCGCCTCCCTCCGTCCGTCCGGTCGTCCGCCAACTTGTGCACTCATGGATTCTTTCACACCGAAATACGTCAGCACTTCACTGAAACTTGGAAAGAAACATTTGATTTAAGAAAAATATTGTTGTCATGGTTTCCATGGTTGCCATGGGCACAGGCAGCAGACTGACACGTACATCCAGCACTGAAGGTTCACAATGTATGGTATCCTGAAGGGGACACAATGCCAAATCAAAAACAATGTCGCACATGACAATCAGGGTGCATTACTATTATCGTTTGTGTTTTGTTTTGGCTTTCTGCTTTTCCTATTCCTCTTCTGCTTCCTCCGCCTCCGTTTCCTATCTTTCCGTTTCGTCCTGTTATGATCGTCTACTGTTTTTTTACACTTGCAACTCTTAACTACCTTAATTTTGTATGTCCTGATGGTGTCGTCCTGACAAACAAGCCGTACTTTCTTTCGCTTCACAATGTCCTCTTCGCACTGCCACTCCTTGAGTTTGTCTTTTGACCAATATTTGACGAACTCCGAGTACCAGGGCAGGTCCCGGATGGGCAGACATTGGCCCACGCACACCACTTCCTTGATCGGCTTGATGGATGTGCAAAAACCATCCGAGATGTAGCGTTTGGCTCGCAACTCCTTGCACCCCACCTGCACGTTATCTGGCAAACAGAGAAAAACAGCGTTAGAGAGGGGTAATATCGTGTAAGATACTGCAGTGTAATAGTTAAACGTCAAAAATGAACTAGTGTAATACCAATGCTCTCAATTCTATCACAATTCCGTCACAATGACAGCAAGGTCGCTGAAATGGTCAGTCAAAAGTATAATAGTAACAAATATGGTAATTTAGAAAACAAAACATAAAAAGATAGTCAAATAGAGGAGGGACAACGTCATGTTTTACTCAATAAGTGGGAGAACAGTGGCAGATGTACTAAATACGTCAAACAGAGGTAACACGACGCTGTATATAGTCAAAAGTGAAAACAGTATTAGGTTGGAAATAGACAAACAGGGCTTTGTAGAAAAAAGGGACATGAAGGTACCATGAGGTAAAACAATCCAGACCATCAAAATCAGTGATAGTCAAACATGGGAAATCCATCGATAGAATATCAAAGAGAAGTGGTATTTTCTGATAAACGTAAGAACACAGGTCATAATGATTTGATAAAAAAGCTACCGAGGTGTCACCCATGTTCGCTAGTTCCAGCCGATGCTCGCAGGTTTCACCGCAATGCATAGCCACAATGGTGTTGCGGGCTTTCTCCCTGCGATAACCTTAGCTGCCGCGATATAAGTGAAATACTCTTGAAAGCGGCGTTAAACCCCAACTCACCTCACCTTACCTCAAATAGAGGGAAAACACTAAAGCCATATAGGTTATATAATGGACAGATGCCGAAAATATAATTCATATATATTAGGCAATAGCTGGGAACAAATTAACAAGTTATGAAAATGAAATGTACAAATATTGTCTAAAATGTTAGAAATATAGTGCATAAATATTGTTATTAATAAAATTGATGGACATAGGGAACTTAGTTGATAAATACCGGGAATATATTGAACATTCATAAGAAATATAGTGGCCAAGAATGGCAATTTGGCACACACAAATAGGTTACATAATGGAAATTAAGCTACGAGTAGGTCGTACAATAGACAGTTATTATCATTATGTAAGGGACAAATATAGGTTATAAAATGTAAAAAATAGTTGATGAAACATCAAACATAGGATATGTTGTCAAATAGAGTGCGCATAATGTCAAACATAGGAGAAAAATATATAAAACCCTTGCCAATTGGAATAGCAACTAAAAATTAAAACCAGATACAGTTTAAAATGTAAAACCTAGTGTTAGACATTGGAAGTAAACTTAAGGATTTCTTCATGTTTTACCGTATTGTCAAATACACATTGCATACTGTCGTTAACATATGGAATACTATCACTCCATTCTAGTATATTGTCATTAAAGGGAAACTATCACACTTATCTGGTGTACTGTTATTACCATTAGAGAAATCTTCACACGTATTTGGTCAACATCATTAACATTAGTGAATCCTTCACAAGTATTTGGTCAATATCATTAACATTAGTGAATCCTTCACAAGTATTTGGTCAATATCATTAACATTAGTGAATCCTTCACAAGTATTTGGTCAATAACATTAACATTAGTGAATCCTTCACAAGTATTTGGCCAATATCATTAACATTAGTGAATCCTTAACAAGTATTTGGTCAATATCATTAACATTAGTGAATCCTCCACACTTACTTGGTCAATATCATTTACATTAGTGAATCCTCCACACCAATATCATTAACATTAGTGAATCCTCCACACCAATATCATTAACATTAGTGAATCCTTCACACCAATATCATTAACATTAGTGAATCCTTCACACCAATATCATTAACATTAGTGAATCCTTCACACCAATATCATTAACATTAGTGAATCCTTCACACCAATATCATTAACATTTGGGATGCAATCACATAACTCTTTTATACAATCGTTAACATCATGAATACTATCACATACATTTGTTATAATATCATTTACATGTGGGATACTCCGTATACTTTCATTAACATCTGGCATAGAATCATTTAAATCCGGTATACTATCATTAACATCTGGGGTAGAATCACCTAAATCCGGTATACTATCATTAACATCTGGGGTAGAATAACATAAATTTGGTGTACTATCATTAACATCTGGGTTACTTACCCATTATTCTGTTATACGATCATTGACATCTGAGATAGAATCACATGCATCTGGTATACTGTCGCATATAAGGGTTATCTTGCCACATTTGATATAAGATAATTTCTATCCAGTTTACAATTACTTATACCTAGTATACTATCATTTCTATATGGGTTTTTGTCTCTTGCATCTGGTACATTGTCACTTGCATCTACCATAGCGGGTTTAATGCATGGTATTTTATCATTAACAGACGGTATCGGTAACATATGTGGGGTATACTGACAATCGATTCTGGTGTAGCTCATTTTAATCTGAAACATTGTAAATTTGGGAACACTATCGGTAACACAACAATATTTTTTCACTTTTTCAAAAACCTTCAGAGTCAGGCAACACTGTCAGCAATGACTGTACCAACAGCTAACCAGCTCTCCCACCTCGCCTCGACGAAACTCGAGGTCCAATCAGCAGTGATTAATCTATGGTGATATTCGGTTCCCCTTTGATAGATATAATTCAAGAATGAATGCATTGGTAATACACACCATTTACATAGTAAACATATGTTACATTGTTACATTAGGGTCACACTACACTAATCTGTGATGTTAAACTTGTAATATTAGAGATAGTGTGGTCCTAAATATAGGAATGCTACATTTGTTCACTATCGTACTGACGTGTATTTCTAACATATTTATCTTATCAAATAAATCAATTACGCTGTCAAACATTGATAGATTCTTGACATATACAGACACCTTGAATTTAGTCACAACTTACATCTGGAACTGTTATATGTGAAGCGTACTAATAAGTATCTGGTAAAAATCAAGTATTAGAAAATTTAAAATCGTAAAATAAGCTGTCAAATAATGTTAAAAAAGGTTCACCGTTGAAACTAAACATTCCCGGAGAGACAAACGTTTCAAGCTACAGGAAAGCTTTTCTACTCAGGTAATATTTGCAAAAGATAAATTACAGTAGAAAAAATTAAATTACTTAATATGCATGAGAAATTATGTCCTAAAGATGGCCATTGTATACTGACTTGTAAGGTTAAGGAATATCAAACATACCGTGGTACTCAGACATGAACTGTTAAGAAATGAAATTCGTACCAATAGCTAAAATGAGATATTACAACTGTCATTTTGTTATCAACCGTTTTATTTGTATATTATGTTCAAATTCTAAAAGAAACAATAAATGATGAATGTTATTTAGGATGATTAATGAATGACACAGAATGACAAATTGCAAGTGAATCATTAGAATGATTAATCATCGCACTACACTTACACTACACTTGATAAGTCATCTTTCATTCGATAAATCAATAAAACACAGAAGCATGATGGCATATAGCATTGTTCCCAGAGAGAATAGATCTGACCCGAGATGACAGGTTGTGAAGTCAGACAAATAGCTGCACGGGCACTTTGTGACGAAAAACACACAACTTTGTACATATCCGTGTTTACAAGATAATGAACTGGGAAAACTATATTAATTTGCATTATTTACAAAATGTTCAAAGAATGGCGCATGTAACATAAAGTTTACGAGATCCTGCCTCCATAAGAGGCAGGGGGAACAAAGTAACGGGGCATACTTGTATCTGGGAAACCGCCGACCGGGGCTGCCATTAAAATGCCAAACATTACATAGCATGCGTTGAAACGTTTACATCTCTCTGAGCCATCTGCCTCGCTATATCATGTGTACGTTAGCATGATGGGTAAGGGACGACAAGTTGAACGATCGATGAATAAAAAAGGATGAATAATGTGGTTGTTTGATCTATACCAAAAACCTAAAACATAACTTGTACTGGTGCTGTGCTCTATCTAGAAAACAGGACATGCTTTATTACTTTATTTAATGTAGATGGATAATTTTTTATAGTGCATCTAATATAATGCATATAAAATGACGGGACATGTTTGAAGAAAGCAGTGTATTGGGTATGAAATGAGAATATTAACTTGCACATGGAACGAGACTGGCTAATTGTGTGTAATAACTTATCCGATTGTGAGGGAGGCGGTTCTATTGTGAGCCTTGTATTACATAAAGATCTTAACTGTGAATAGATGAAATGTAGATTGAATGGCAAGAAAACGTACCAGCGAGTGCGGGTTACGTAGCACCGTCAACGACACACAAGCTACAGTTCATAGTAAAGTGATTTTGATTGATAAAAAAGCAGATATATATTTTCTATTACTCAAGCAACTAATTCAGCAGTGATCTAAAAAATGTTATTCATCAATATTGCTTACAAAACGTCCGAGGAATTTAAAGAATCACTTTTGAATATGTGTAGATTACAATCCGAGTATGTGAATATTGAAAGTCATATCATCTTTAATGGTTTTTTAAAAGTATTTGGATAGATATAATACATCAAAGGAACGCCTAAGAACATAGTTAGCCATACACAATATACATTTTTGCTAGTTATTTAGTGCGAAATGTACCTACATCAGATATGAGAGAAAATCATGTATAGTTGTCAAGTAGTTAAAAACAAGATGTCATTTGCAAATAAGACATATAAGACAAAGTTATATTACTTGAAAGAAAAATAGAGTCATAAGATGACAACAGAATGTTATAAATCACATTGAACGTTCGCTCTGAACAAAGAAGAGCAGAACTTCTGCGATGAAAACAATTGACAAATACTAGAACACGCGCATCTGTATCATGAATACTAATCATGAGAGCGAGACAGAGAGAGAGACAGACAGAGAGACAGATATGGGATATATGTTCGTTTTAACATTCTATGTCAAGGGCACCGGTTGGGTGTGTGTCTGTGTGTGTGTCTGTGTGGGGGGGGGGGGGGGGGGGGGGGGGTTGAGAAATACGTTATAACGTTCTGTATCACGGGCACCTGTTGACGGTGGAGAGAACGTAGAGAAAGACGTTATGACGTTCTGTATCACGGGCACCTGTTGACGGTGGAGAGGAAGTAGAGAAATACGTTATAATGTTCTGTATCATCGGCACCTGTTGACGGTGGAGAGGAAGTAGAGAAATACGTTATAACGTTCTGTATCATGGGCACATGTTCACGGTGGAGAGGAAGTAGAGAAATACGTTATAACGTTCTGTATCATGGGCACATGTTCACAGTGGAGAGGAAGTAGAGAAATACGTTATAATGTTCTATATCACGGGCACATGTTCACGGTGGAGAGGAAGTAAGATATATTACGTTATAACGTTCTCTTTGACGGACAACTGTTGACGGTGGAATGAGTGAGTATACGAAATGTATACTACATAGCATCCAAGACTAGAGCTATTTCTCAACAGATCTAATAAGCAATATTTCGGGGCTCTTTCCTTTCATTCATTAACAAAAGAAAAATTCATGATATACTCTTCTTTCTTGCTGGCCTTGCCATATATATATATATTTATTTATATACAATTTATGACTAAAACCGAAGTAAATATAAACTTATCAAACATGTCCAAGTGATTGCAATGACACTAAGTGATTATTTTGATGTAGTTATATTTTATTTTGATGTATATTTTCAAATTAGGAAATAGTCTTGATTTTGTATAATGTTTTGTTGGTGTATAATGGCTATCATTTTTAATATAAAGATTTATAATTTGCTACCATTGTTTTAACATAAGCCGACATGTTTGAAAAGAATCCCCAGTTTTAACCGTATATAATGAAAACAAGTCTGGCCCTTAAACAAAAAAACCCACAAAATATAAATTTTACAACATAGTATACTTTTACCTATTCATGAATAAACTAGTTAAAGGACCATTAAATAATCAAGGCATTGACAAACATAACGCTGAAGGATCAAATCAACAAACAAACAAACAAACTGTTTCCCAACAACATAGCATGCAGACGCTCCATATAGTGATTATGGAAAGGAATTGGGTTACATTTCATTCACCGACGGCACACGACTGCAATTAGTCGACCTTCACCTTTACGTAAGGTCAAAGGGCGTTCAGCAAACCTAAAATGGTTTACTTTTGTCGAAGCACGCGTAACTGTTTTGAGTTCGACCTTTTATTCTTTTAAGTATTCAAATGCTTCATACTTCAAAGTGATTACCCGTATGATTGCATTAGCTTTACCCAGGGCAGGGTATACACAACAGAGACATCCGTTAACTGCAGGCAATTCGTCAGTTAATTCACTTTTGTACACCTTTTCGAGGTAAAAAACGATACTTGAGTAACAACTAGATTAGATTCCTTATGATGCAAAAATAAGTTTTATCATTCACAAAGACTAAATTTGAAACAGACATAACAAATAGTAAGAGTCGATTATGCACAAAATGAGAGCAACTTTAGAATTCATCTGAGACTCTTATCTGACAACAAGGGTCCAGAGTTAAAACGAATTTTCCAATGTCGTTGATCATAATCCTGTAACGTCAAGAAGTTAATGACGTCATAGAAATTAGATTTCCTCATTATTTTATAACAATATGACATTAAGTCATGCATTTAATTACATAAAGCATTGCGATGTTATGTAGTTGATGATTTCAAGCCATTGTGCAATGTATCAATATAAAAGATATCACTCGATGTCACGATACAGAATACAACACGCCGAGTGTACAGTAAGATACAACAATACTGATTCAAAAACAACCATTGTCACAGACAGATTGTAAACATTTGGAATATATTTAGACATCCCAAGATGCATTATCAGGTTTTTTTTAATGAATATTTATTTTGCATTTATGACATTCTTATATAAGATACACGCCTGATACACATTCAAAATACCTCATTGTGCTCTCACATTCACCCCCATTGCCTAACACATGAAAATTGATAGCTTTCAATGACTTTCAATGTGAACAGAACGAACTTGAAATAAGACGTCCCATTAACATATATTTACATTTTTATATCGCAAATTATGGAACCTGGTGAGCATTAAAAATATTTTCCAAACGGTCAGTACTCTTCGATAATAATAATAACATATATATATATATGTGACACTTTAAATCAATACAACTTTTAGATCTAGAATACTGAAAGTGGAACTTCATATTCTAATACAACCAATAGTTTGGAAACATTTGGATATGTGATTTTTACAAAACTGATAGGGGCACTTCAATTACGCAACCACTAGTTTAACTTTTGGATATGTAATGAACAAAACTGACAATTGCTCTTAAGATTAAAACAACCACTTATTTAAGTTTTAGATAAATGACTTTTGAAACAATCTTACATTAGCACTCAGAAGGGATACAACCACTGGTTTAACTTTTGTGTGAATGACTTAACAACACTGACAATGGTTCCATACATCGATACAACCAATAGTCCTACTTTTGACTTTAAAACTTCAACAAAACTGGCACTGGTTCTTTAGATCGATACAACCAATAGTCCTAATGTTGACTTTAAAACTCAAAATCAATACAACCTCTAGTTTAACATTTGAATATGTGATCAACAACATTTACACTGGCACTCTAAATTGATTTTTGAAACATTTTGGTCAAATGAGACAATTCCAGTTTGCTATGCCTTCATAATGCTTACGATTTGGTAAGTTTCTTAATAAAGTACTCATGAGAAGTGTGAAATTTACTAGTGAGGATTTTATAACCAAGTTCGATTGATTACAAATATTGTTGTAAAAATTAAACTCACAAACAAGTACTGTTGATTAATCAACCTGGTGGTTGAAAAAGTCCAGTGATGACATCACAACTCAAAATAACAACAAAGATCCGTGGTCGAACATGGTCAATAGAATAACCAACAATACTCCTGGTCCAACAGGGTCAATTGGGTACAATCGAGATCAACAGGTCAACAGATGAACAAAAAAGATCAGGTGTAACAGGATTATTGAATAATTAAGTGACACAGCGTATGTATCATAAATTCTGTTTTCAGTTGTAATAAAAAAAGGACACAAAGATGTTAAGAAAACGAAATGCCGCCTCCCCATTTACATGTATATAAGTTATATGATTTACTTAACACTAAACCTATGTTTGTCGTTGTATCTGCCGTAATTACGTTTCCGAATTTACGTTTGAGTTATTGGCGCGCGCCACTGTCCGGTTTTCGATCACAAATCTCGACTTAAACCTTTTTATTTTCATTATACTAAAGTCATAAGCATTAACATGCCAATTTTCAGGCACAACCATTACTTCCCGGTTAAATAACACCATTTAAGAAGTTATGTCATATGTGACCCCAACAACATACTCTGTGCCCCTTTAAGATCCGCGGTTCTTTAACTTGGATTACCAGGATCGTTTGTCAGATTCATTGAATAACATTTTGGTTTCTTCACCTTTTACAGATCCAAGGATTAAAGAAATTATTTCGTTAACCAACAAACCCGATTAGTCATTAAGTCCACTTGATTACACTTTTGATTAGTGGACTACCAACCTATATGGATACCAAACGAACAAGTGCAATCGCCTCCAGTCCAGTGGCGTAAATCACGACCTTATCTGCCCGTGACTCAAATTACCTCCCCTGCCTGGACTCTAAACGATTGTTCCGCAGATAGCATTGGTGTTAATCCAATGTCTTCCCGTGATTGTGCCTAGCTGTTTAAGGTGATCTCTTCCATAAGGGAATTATTCCAGTTAAGCCAGCTTCAGAGCTACCACTTCACCCCGATACGGACAATCAGAAAAGTACTGTGTTCCAAAATAGCTCAACCAGTTTAGGAAATTCGGAGATAAGATATGTAATTATGTTGTGAGTCGGCTGTGTTTATGTATAGACTTTTATAGCCCAAGATAAAGGACGACATAGCAGGATAGCCGGGGCTATTATATGGACACGGTGAGTTACTCCACGACTAATTCAAAGGAGCACTTTTCCGTGATTCTAAGGGCGCGTGTGACTGGCCTAGCTCAGCTGTGACGGAGCCAGTGAGGATTCAAATACCTGATTCACCGCCATATGGTAGATAACTTGCTGGGTTCTTGCCAAAAGTATATTCTTTCTTTTGAAAACTAGATCAGATCGGACAGGGTACTTGGTTGATGATTGCTAGAGCTTTTTCAATAATGACTTCTGGAAAATTTAAAAGCCGATTTATCTTACCTTGTTATACAATCATAAATGCCTGAAATGCTGCTGGTATGTTTTTGTTATTTTTGACATGGAAAAAACTTTTCCTCTATACAATAATTATAGCGAATCAGCAAATTTGTTGACTGTGAACTGGAAACGAATAACCTTGACCTTTTAATTCGCCCCGTGATTGTGTAGCTAACATCACACGTGAATACAAGACGCGGTTTGTAATGGATAACCACCCGAGCACAACAAGGAGAAGACAGGGGACAGAACACAGCCCTGTAACAAACCTCTTGAAGATAAGACCGGAGAGGGAGTATAGTCTTGTAACTCCCATCTTAAGGACGTAGTTTTAAACATATTTACTCTAAAAGCATACTAACCTTACTGATTATGAATCTCTGGAAGAAAATATAGGAGATTTAACCAATTGGTCAGATATCTCTCATACAAAAGAGAGGTCAGGTCGAATGCAAAACGATATATGAAAGAGAACATATCCTTGTAATATACCACATTGGTTGGACACGTGTATTGTAACACACATCTTTGATAGATTATAGGAGATACAGTATAGTCGTGTAATAGCACTTGCAGGAGGATAAATCACGACTTATACACAAAACAAGAAGAAAGGTTTACAAACATTCTGATTTAACCTTTATGGCATATCTTTGTAAATAGGAGAATGGGCATTCTTATGTGAGAGGAAAAGTCAGGACATCGCCTTGAAGTTCCCAACAAAATGATACGTTGAAAGTATTCATTACACGATATGCTACGTAATACAATATTTGATGGATCCCAGATATATTACCAAAACTGGAACCACTTATAAACAATCACGTTTGATTCATGAAATAAAGATTAACGTGAACATTTCTTTCAGAACAAGTTTATCGTTAAAACTAATGACTAGTTTATAATGAAGAGTTATACTTCATAACGGAGTATCCAGTTCAATATTTAAATCTACATCTGCATCATGCATTCGTATATTTCATAACATTTGCATTCGTATATTTCATAACATTTGCATTCGTATATTTCATAATATTTGCATTCGTATATTTCATAACAGTTCCACTTCAGTTCTTCTAATTAATAGTTGAGCTCTGAATATCCTGACAGATCGTTTTGTAAGATTTACGTAAGTTTTAAGAAACAAAATATGTCAACTATTCGTTCATGAAAACAACATTATAAGTAAGTCATCAAGAACCAAATTGACGTGAAGTCAAATGGAGAAAAACGCAAACAGAATAAACAAAGTGTAACGATAACAGTAGACCATTAGTTTTCGATTAGAAATGAACATGACCCAATCTTCTCTATTCACACACAAAAAACTTAAAAAACAAATATGTATGTATACATCAAGTAAAAGCTCATTTACATAAATGTGATACATATCAAAATGTGAAGAAATGTTGTGGCAAATCAATGAGCTCGAAACCAACTGAACAGAAAGAACAATATAAGAGTAAAAATAGTTTGTAGCAGATTGGTTCTCATTATGAGTCTTGACGTACATGACGCACATGACGACATAAGCTCTACTGCTTCTCCTGAACCGTGCACTGGTACGGCGTTACCTGTGTACAACACGTGGTCCCTGATTCTCGAGTAAGGTAATTACTACACGCTCCGCTAGTCCTCCATTGATCAATTTCTTCTTACACTCCAGCAGAATTATTCAGATTCTTATGTCATAATCGAAATCGTCAGTATACACTGTAACAGAGATCTACCGATTGACATTATGTAGAAATACTTAACATATTTTGATTCAAACCAATACACGGCTTGCACATGCTTTGTTCAGCGCCGTGTATTTCGATAAAGTCAAGTATTTACTTATTTCATCATTTATACTAATAAAGCACGATAAGTGGAAATTGAAATAACTTATATTTAGAACATCGTTTATGTGTGAGTGAGTGAACTATTGTCAAGTAATATTTTAGCATTTAGCGGCCCACAAGAGTTCATAACTTACTTTCTTGAATAACCAGAAGAAGAAAAAGGAGACTGAAAACAACCTTGTAACACACCAATCGTTTAAATCAAATATTACACTGAATGTGTAACTATAGAAGAACAAAAGGGAGAGAGAACATATCCTTGTGACACACCACTCGTTTAAAGCATTGATCATATTGAGTGTGCAACTATACAAGAACAAAAGGGAGAGAGAATATATCCTTGTTACGTACAGAATATTTTAGGCAATTAGAGAAAGCAACATACATTTTATGCAAATTGACTTGTGGAAAAAAGTGTCCAAGATCTTTTCCTTTGATAAAAATAGGTAATCAACAATCAACTGTCTCGAACCAAATGTGAAGGGAAATGAGATGATGTGTAGGACATTCGTCAAGACACAGTCTACATGTCCCGATTCACGAGTGCTACCAATCATTCGCAGTTGCTCAATGAACATCGGGACTAACATTCTTATACGTTTTATGATAATTTATGGATAATTAGGTTACACTAATGACGGCTTCCTCTTGTTCCGTAGCTTCATTATTTTTCACATATACCAACATGTTTTTCACTTGGAATTTTAAAACTTTAAAGTTGTAAGTTATGTTGTTGAATATGCCATAAGTTAAATGTAAACTTCGGTGGCCTTATTTCCATTATATAGGAATGAAGAGTTACTCGGACATTACCCACTACATAATCGACAAATCGGAGGAACAAAGTTAGTTAATGCTCAAGGTATGTCTAATTCTCCTTTCATCTTTGTAAATTACAGCAGTATTACAATGAAATCGAGCAATGTAATAGTAGTTAGTCTTTAGTGCATGTATTATTAAATTTAAGCTGTGACTTTGTCAAGTATGGGTTGGGATGTTTATATCAAAGATTAGGATAGATTTACTGAGTATGTTGTTGGTGTCGATCTTATGGATTAAGTGTATCGAATATGCAGTTAGCATATACTGTATCTATCATAGGAGTGCCCTGATCAATCCGGATGAAACTATAGAATGCAAGTGGACATATATCATAGATTGATGCAATATGAGTAGGAGTAAATATTATTGTCCATGAGTTTATAACAACAGATTTATTATATAAGTTATCAAGTTGTTGACTAACACCTCGTCTGGCATGGACGGATTATACACAGTATGTCAATCCAATCGTACTTTATCTATCGTAAGAAATAAAATGTCGGGAATAAAGTTCAGGGGCCTAACAGTTTCAACTTTATAACAAGGTAACAACTTTTTAGTTATGATTGGAAAAAAAATGTCTTCCATATATTGTTCGCTTCTTGTACTTGAATTACAGACATTAGTTTCAATTTAAAACTGTAATGCCTCTTCAAATATTTTCACCATTCCTTCATACATATACTCAAAAAAATTGAAATGCAAATTTAAAAAAGAATCAAGTCATTATCATGTGTTGCTTTTAGTATTATTGTTGTATACAGTATTTAACACTATCATATAGTTAAGGCAAAACAAATTCTAAAACTTATCAACTGCAACTAAACACATATAATTCAATAAACATTCCGCAATGAATAAATTCATAACTTTTTTTTAGTAAAAAGGAGAATGTTTTGTGTAGTTGATACAATAATGAAAAATGAAAATGAAACCCAAAAAAATCAGCTTTAATTCTTGATGAATTCGCGAATAAATAATTGAAAAACATATATAAATATGTCATTAAAAATTTTTGTAGTGAGGAACCTATACAATTACACAATAACGCTAAAACTTAAAATATGTTGTTGAAAACCTACGTGATGATAATATTGCCAAACGCTCTTGACTGACCCGAAATGCAACCCCTCGAAAACATTCCTATGGAAATTGGCAGAATTCATGATTAAACACTAAAAGCGTTTATATTCTTCTATCCTCGTAACGTTAGGTCAGCTGCTGCCACGGATTGTTATGTGTGAATAAATTGACTTACATCATAAAGCAAAGGAAATAATTTATCAACCGTCCATCTTATGCACGTAAAAGAGGATCCTCATTTCATTTCCTCGTATTTACATACGCATTAGTGGTGTTGACATCTTTAGAGTAGAACCCAATACAGATATAAAAAGTGCCCTCAATATCATGATTGTAAGTCTATTTCGTGAGTAAGCCATACATGGCCAATATTCATGGAAGATAAGTATACATTACAGCGACAATGCCTCTAGATTTCTATGAAATGACACGTCAAATACACATGTTACAATAAAGGCCTAACAATTTGAACACCACAGTTTTTGAGGCTAGCGATCTAATGTTGTGGGCTCGAGTTAGTCATCAATGACAATAGTTGTGTTTGGAAACCGGGTCACGCCAGGGAAGATCATATGGCCCTCTCTGTTTATTGGCTTTGCAGATATTTTTATTTCGTATTCTGACAATAAAACAAGGTGACACGTATAAAACATCTGCCTTCGCTACTTTATTTAAAATTCATTTCCGAAGCCGAATCTCCCACTTCATGTTGTCGTAATGATTTCTTGAGCTTGACAACGTGAATGAAGTCCGTTAGAACACCAACCTAAACACGTTGTTCATATGTATGTGACTTAAAATCAATGGATAAATGAAACGTAATCGATCATATCAAAATTCTACAATCTTGTCCCTAGTTATACATACGGGGTGCAGCTTGTCACGTAGCTGGCCCTTAATGACGGAGGAGATCAAATATCATACACCTAGAAATATAACGTTGGATATTCTCGATATTGAACGATGTTGTTGGAAAGATTTGAGGTTTGGGACAAGGTTGAACACTGCCCGGTGACTCACCTATTCAATTGTCTTCTGCGATTATTTACGACGCTAGACAATATCTACACTTTTGGAAACCACTTAAAAGTCATACAATGAGAGTTATAATTCTTATTGAAGAATTGACTAGTGTATGCACTGTAAGTAAAAACAATTTTATTTTGACCTAATTCAGGATGAATTTGTAGTCCCGTCATCCGACAATTGGCTCTGACAAACACGGCTATAAGCGGACGTGAGGGACCTCAATAATGAATGACTTGAAGAATTTGTCAATGAAATTGTAAATGATCAAATTCCCCTATGAAATATGCATCTGTGATAAAAAGATATATTACAGCGTTGTAGTGCATAGGTACATGATAGCCCATTCATATTCTAATATCAAGGAGTGCTCTGTGTCCATATGGTATTCTAAGATTGAACCCATTAATGCTAGTAATGTAAGCGTACTATAGAGACAGAACTGTTCAGAGGAAATGTTGCAAAAGTTTGAAAACACCCGATACTTTAACCAATACAAGTCCTCCGCTGCTCTGTTTGTGGTGTTGAAAGTACGATAATGACGGAGAAGTTAGAGTAAGGCCTAGATTGCATCATATTATCAGGTGAATAATAGTTGCCGACTTCCACTACACCGATGAATGGTGGCCTAATCGGGAGGATAATACCTGGCTAAGTTATGGCTCTAAGCGCTATTCAGCAAGTGAAGGGGCCTCAATCCGACGAGAGAGCCATCCGTGGAAGCAAAGAGACCTGGGGTTGGGTATTGGCCCAGTCTCACACCACTTTCCACACCGGCAAATTGGCCAGGTGAACGGGATTACCACGGTATTAAGTACTGGAATCTTTAAACGATAATTCATGAATATTGAAATGAGAATTTCAAGGACAGACACAGGTTAACCATGAAACGTCCACTAATTCATTCATTTAGTTGTGTGTCGCCAGATCTATCTATCTATCAACAACTTGACCCACTAGCTCCTACCAACCTCCAACTACCGACACCGGGTAACATGCATCGTCTCTCCCTATATACATATCTGTCTCTCTATCTCTCTCCCTCTCATTCCCGTTCAATGCAAGTGCATCTTGCTCACAGCCTCTCTCTAAGTCTGGAGTAATTGATACTAGTTATCTCTCATATCGCGTGCATTCGGTTAAGTTGTTTGGAAAATCCTCGTGTACAAACATTGTCCAAGGCAGGTTCGCATAATGAAACAAGCACAACACATGTGACATACACTGAATCCCCTAGGTTTTACTGACAGCACATAGGTAAAGCATGTTCTTTAAGCTCTGCTGTGTTTCAACTATGTTATTTGCACGGTTTCTAACGTGTATAGGGGATTTGACTATCAGATACCCTTTGGTGTAAGAAGCACATGGTCTCTTCTTGCTGTCTTCTGACCCACCCTGGTCCTGCCCTGACCTCACAGGACCCGACTAAAGGTCAGGTTCCCTTCTGACATGCTCACCACGTGCAGTGACCTGAGCCTTTAACAGATCCAGCCTTCTACATTAAATTCAAACATCCACAGTTAAAACAGTTCTCTCAACTGGTTCTATTGCATGTTTTATCCAGCATTGCCTACAAAACATATTTCGTTGTTTATTTGAAAAGTGAATTAGGTCGGTTGTCAATATAAAAAAGATTGCAGGCAGTATACAACCCTGTCGTGTCCCGGTCTCGCTTATTGACATTTGCTAGGAGCTAGCTGAAGAGGCTTCTTACCTTGTAAATGATGGTCCCGGGGTTTGGGGTTGCCCCGGGTGGAGTTGTGACCCTCACTGCCGGGTTGCGTCTCCACCCGACCACCCCGCGGTCTCGCCGTACGTCCATAAGAAAGTACGATGCCTTGCCACCACACTAGAAGCACTAACAGACAGCACCCCAAGTCTATATTCATGGTTCGGATACATTCACAAGCCCAACAATGGCTCGGTCCCAGTCAAAACTTCAAGTTATAGATTCACTCTGGAGACCTGAGCGCGGGAAAATAAGTTGGTTGAAAAAAAACAAGGGTATGAGAGGCGGCGGTTAGAACAGACAGCTAGGCAGCTTGTAACACATCGAGTCGACCTGTGACAGACAGACAGACAGACAGACAGACAGACAAGACTGTGGTACTCTCCTCTACTCTCAGCAGGCCTTCCTCAATGATCACATTCAATGCATTGGGGTGGGCGGGGCTTGGCCCTCCGTCTGTCAATCACGGGTCTGACATGTGCCTATCACAAAAGAGCTGAATTCAAGCAAATCGATGTAAAGCCTTGAAACTTTATAGCAGGCTTAGTAATTCACATTTCCAATATACGAATGTATCTCGATCACAACTTTCCGCGGAACACACTGAGCGCGGTCAGTGCGAGATAGATAATGAAAACTTTTAACAGTAACCGTGCGCGCTGAGTGGCGGCGTATCCAGGTGTACTGATTGATGAAGCCAGGTAACTACAGGTGAGACGACAGGTGTGCCGGACAGACTGACAAACAGACGGGACGCTGCAGCAGCTATCCTAACTCCTCCCGATCGCACGGCATATTGTGCACAGATCTCCTCGCTCTCGGATACTCGCTCCTGATCGGCTTGGTCGTCACGTGACCCCAACCCGCCGGACGTGTTCGTTTCTGAGTAAGCCAGAGTTGGCAGGTTGGTATCCGGGACTCTGAGACCAGTGACGTCACTCCGTGTTGGTTTGTAGCAAGCGATGGTGCGAGTTCTGCGCTAACGTATACATTTGCTTCTGTCTCGGATGGGTCAAAATTGTTTACAAAATGAGAGCAAAGTTCCCCCTACCTTTTGAAAAAGAAGCAACAAAACAAGAACCGATAATCTGAAACGGAGTTCCTCTATATGGCGCTCCTTTCCTATAGATAGCAACTTGCTTCATGTACATGTACGGTAACTTGAGCGCAATGAAACGTTTTAAAATCCATCTGAAATACAATCGGACACGACTATTCTTGGTTTATTCACCGAGGTTAGATAAAGTTCTTCCAACTACCACACTGATTGCTTCGAGGAATCTATTCTCATTCAAAACAAATGACATATTTCACACTGTGTAGTGATCATATTGGGGTTGCCATACTGATGATAATGATACATGATAAACAAAAATGATAAAACATAAACATAGATCAAAACTGTGTCATACATATCGTCCGTGCACTATTGTAGTATCAGGATTGTATCATCCAATCATTCCAACAAGTGTCATCGTCAGGAACACAAATGCTCGCCAATGAATCACTGTTAAGGCGCGTTTCTATTGAGTTAATCAACAACAATCTAAACCTCGTAAAAAGTCATTTATGTATAACATATTTCCGATCAGTTGATTTTCAGGAAAAGTAATTTCGTAACCATATACAACACATGCTCCAAGCTGAGTATAACAACATTTAACTAAGTTTCCAACCTAAACACTTGTACATCATAAACTTTCCTTAACATGATCTTGAGCTGCTTACGAAACAATTTTATTATCTAAACAATAATGAGTAATAATAAGTGTCATACATGACCCTGTGTTTACCCGGGCAGTACTCTTTTAACTCGGGTTAATCCACAACGTAACCTTTTGCGTAATTCCCAACACAATCACTGCAGCTGACTCGGTTATGAGGTAGCTCAGAAACGAACAGGCCCGTGTCCCGTCATGGGTAGCAACACGGCCAACCCGCTCCCTGTCTCTTACTAGGCGAGTTACCAACCGACCTCTCTTCTCTATAGTCTATCTACTACCAATACTACACTAATACTACACCGATACTACACTGGTCTTCATCTTTAACATCAGGTATGGAAGTATTCAACAATTATCTAACTTTTAAGCAGCGTATGCTCGTCTCGTAAGACTCACATACACCAACATCTAAAATTTCAGATTGCAAGTTTTCTACGACATTTTAGGGGTGACTTAAAATCTAATATACTACTTTAACGTATTCAATTTTTTTTATTGAGTTTCAACTACGTACACCATCAGTATAATGTCATAAAACACAAACGCATAAAGTACATCTCTCTCATGTGCTGTTTGCAGCGTAAACGTGTAAAACTTTACTTCCGGGTTGGCTCAAAAGACCTGGTGGTTCCCTGGGCCAGCTGTGAATGGGTTTTAATCTCTGTAGAATCAGGCACCAATGGATGAGCGGTGCAGGACAATCCCCGACACATGGACGCGAAATTTGGCGATCGATATGCCATGCGAGGCCTTGATTGGGTAACAAACATTGTGACAGCTCCCTCTGTCGGTAGATGGCAGCAACACATACACGCTTCTCTCCCGACAAACACCGGCCACATCCAACATGGGCTGTCGCCAACACAAACAAACCGCCAACTTCATTCAACGTTTCAGTCTTCTAATGAACAAGCAGCAGTCCATGTTTACATGTCGCTAGAAACTTCATTCAGTGTGCTTGACTCTCCAAATGATGATGTCGGGGAATCGACGTAACGTAGTAAACGCTGAATGAAATATGAATGGAAAGACCCCTAACATAATCTGTAACATGCATATTTATTTTTTTCTATAGATAAACAAAACGATGAATGATCTGTATATACTGATATGTTAGTTCGACAATAGTTATTCTGTGTTCGCTATTTGAAATGGTCCATTGAGGTTGTGTTCCCTTCTTTGTTTTTTCATAATTTTTCAACACAAAAGTTTGTACATGCACCCAAAAGTTTGTTCAGTCTTTCAAATGTAAGTGCTGTCAATGTTGTCCTTTTAATGTTATGAAAATGTAATAAAAATATACTACTTCTAAAACTTCCTACATTGCTATATGTTTTATAAAGTATCACTACCTTCTTCTGTTGTAAGAATAGTTGTTTTTCTATCTAAACCTTCAATTGGTGAATCAAGCTCCTTTTTGTGCATACCGCTGGAAATTCGTTATATGCTTCAATGATGTTCAACCCAACAATATCAATCAACGTTCCATAGAATTATATTTACGTTTTTTATGTTTATGTTTTAAGGTCATCGACCTACACACGATGGCGAATTCTTACACAGAAGGCGGAAGTTGTCGCACTGTTCTGTAAGTAAAAGTTTATTATCATCAAAGTCCAATATCAAAATATTGAATAAGAATATCTCCACTAATGGAGGACCGTCAAAACATCACTTTACACAATAAATTAAACGCACGAATTTTCTCGTTTAAATTGGCTGTATTAGGAGTCACATGCACTCACTTTAGCCCACTACTAATGCAATATAACATTTGTTATTCTTTCCAATTAACCTGCAATCAATAATGGAAAGTAAAGGCTGTAAGTAAAGTAGAAGTCACAAAGGGAGGTCAAACATCTTAAGTGTCGGTTGTGCACAATTCGGAAATGTTGATTGTTTGAAACGGCTGAAATAGCAATATGGTCACCTTTTGAATATACCTTCATCTCTTAATCGTTGAAAAAAGATGAAATATTCATTACTAGCATATATCTGTAACTTGACAGAGTTATTTTACACAATATAAGCATTGCTGTTGTATCTATCATTGTGGCTGCCGTTTTTGGCTGTACGCAAAATTTGGTACATACGACATCGAAGTTCATTCATTTTAATGTAACGTTGCATTGAATATTTCCGATCAGTTTAAATAAACTTTCGTGCATATTTTGTAAATAATATATAAAGTAGAAATATCGTTAGATATGCTTTGTCTGTGTATTATTGATATTTAGGAAATATTGGGGAACATTATTATTTCACCAAATGAGATTCCTTACCGGATATTTTGCATATAAATAGAGCCTTGATTGTACTAAAAGCCATGCACTACCTAGACGAGAAGAAGCGTTCTTTTACTCACTACCAAGGGCCGCTATGTGCAGGTAACATGCAAATGTCGTGACTTATATCAGCACGTGTTTGCTGGCTTGTTTTCCTTACCTGACATTTTGCTGAAAAGCCTTTTGGAAACTTCACCTCACAGGCCGGTGGTGTAAGTTTGAGGTCGGACTGATGAGCACTGGTGCACACCGCCACACCGTACTCAACAGGTGATACTCAATGGTAAGAACTGCTTCAGGAACAACCTTATTGAAAATACAATTTCTTTACTTGAGGTATGTACATACAGATGTATCAGTTATGATTTGAATACGTGCATGACAAGAGTAATTATACAATTTGTAAGGGTGGTGGACGAGGCGTATTGTTACAGGCGTTACAGCGGGAAAATTGCTGTGAATAACTTGCTTGATAAACGATGAAACTTCGCATTCGGAAAGGAATAATATGGTTTTGGAGTGTTTCAATCGAAAAACATATTTTGAGGAATCTTTTAATATAATCAATTGTGTTACTTTTCTAGTATCTTAGTATGTTTCCTTCTCATATGTCCTGCATGTTACATCATTTCTTTAGAGTCCTTTAAATGACTTCCTTGTAAATAAAGTTGTCCTATATGGTTAAGTCACTTTCTTCCAGTAAGGTTTTTGTTGCAGTTATGGACCTGTGGTTCTCTCAAAAAGGATAATGTTACCTTTCTAGTGAAATTTTTCTTCTAGATCGTCTTGTTTTCGTTTCTTTCTTCTAAATTGGTATTGTGCTTTCCTCTGGTATGGTCTTTTGGATCTGGTTTATGTCTTTTTTTTTTATCTTACATACGATCTTGGTTTGTTTTTATTCTAACGTGGTTAATTTTGTGTCTTGTTGTTGTCCACCTTCTTCCTTCCGTCCGGTTTCCTCCCGATGTTGTTCTGTCTTCCTTCTGTCATAAGTGTTGAGGGTTTCTTCTAGGAACATGGTTTATCTTGGTTATTTGTATTTCATATGTTCCTGTTATCAGCTGGTTTTGTTTGTGTTTCTTCCTTTCATATGGTATTTTTCATGTTTTCTGCTTGTATATAATAATGGTGATACTAGTTCATTTCTATGGAGCATTGCTGCTTCACGTGACCGTGTAATGCTTCCGTCTAAAACTGTCTCGTTATATCTCTCTTACGTACGATCATCTTTTTTCTAATTCATTCTTAGTAAACCATGTTGAAGTCCTTTCAACATTGCCTTGTTGTGGTTCCTGCTTGGTTTTTTGTCTATTTGCGGTTGCTAATATGTTTCTTTATTGTAACATTGTTGTGTGGTGCACATGGTTTCTCCAGATATGGTCTAGCTGTGGGAGCTCCTGATGTGCTCCTGATTCCTTCCCCTCATATCATTACATGGTTCTACTAACACATTGGTGTAGCCTTTTCTGTGTGGTCTTCCTACTGTTCTAGCTAAAATGTTCCCGTATAAGTTTTCTACTTAGATCCTTTTTTTGTTGGAGTCTTCTTTAGGGGTGTTGCCCTGTTTTCTTCTTTTATGGTCTTGTTGTGGTTTGAAATATATTCTGAAGATTTCTTCTTTCTCATCTTGTCTTGTGGTACCTTCTAATATGATCTTCTCGTTGTTACATAATATTTGTTGATATTGTGGTAATTTGGTATAATCTTATATGATCATGTTTTGTTTTGTCTAATATAGACTTTTTGAAGTTTCCCAATATTATTGGTATTGGGCTCAGCACACTATATTGCCATATACTATACAGCTTGGTAATAAAGCGTTAGAGTATGGTTTTAAACTAAAGGTCCCAATGGTGAAATGGTATGAAAATCTGAACAGGTTCATTCGATTTATGATCCTATTTTAGATATTTCATTTAATGTTTAATGTCACGATATTTTATGACTTTATGCAGTCACTAATTTGTCATGTTTATGTTTGTCATTCTCAATAGCTTATCAACATTTTCTAAAATAACACCAAAAAAAACATTCTAAAGTTTTCATTTATTGCACTGAAATTTAGCTTTGGGGCATTTAAATGTTTTGATGTAAAAATTGAGGTAGTTTTTCAATTACCTATATCAATTATATTATGTTCAAATAAAAGTCTTTCTAACCATATTGATTTTACAATTTCGAATGCTTTTCGTCTCTTTCTTTCAGCTCGTGTTAATGCAGGCGTATATATCCGATCTTTCTACGATGGTGATTGTAGATAGCTTGTAGATAGCTTGTAGATGGCTTGTAGATAGCTTGTAAATAGCTTGTAAATGGCTTGTAGATAGCTTGTAGATAGCTTGTAGATGGCTTGTAGATGGCTTGTAGTTGGATTGTAGATAGCTTGTAAATGGCTTGTAGATAGTTTGAAGATAGCTTTAGATAGCTTATAGATAGTTTGTAGATAGCTTGTAGATAGTTTGTAGATAGCTTGTAGATGGCTTGGAGATGACTTGTAGATAGCTTGTAGATGGCTTGTAGATGGCTTGTAGATAGCTTGTAGATAGCTTGTAGATGGCTTGTAGATGGCTTGTAGATAGTTTGTAGATGGCTTGTAGATGGACTCTTCACGGTGTAAGTATTTTCATATTTTCATATCTAACAATTTTCAACCTGACTAATATATGTTCACTCTGAATGTTTGAACATGTTGGATTGAGTTCTACAACAGTGTAGGCTCGGTATATCTCAAGAGTGTATGTTTGAAATGTTGGTAACATGTATGAACCGTGTTTAAAGAGCTGTATGTGTGTTCACCTACCCACCATGTTTTCTACCCGCAGCGACTGTTCTTTATTACTTAGCATTTCATTATATCTTATGAGAAGGTGAGATTTTTTACTATTTCATTATATAATGTCTATGTCGAATATATGTTATCTTTGAAAATAATTTTACGAAATGGTTCATGTTTTTCTTCACTCAGAGAGTTTAAGCTGAATGTTAGCAGTCAGCAGAGTTTGCTTTACTTTCAACATAACAGGCGATTTCAGAGCATTTTTCGATTTCGACATTTTAGTTTATGGAGAGACGTGAATCAATAAGCACTGTTATTTTTATTTATCATCCTAAACTGTGTTCCAAATGAGATACCGCTAATTTGAGGTAAAGAGATATCTCTTATAACATGTCGCTTTGACAATGGCTTGCCACCATTAAGAAAATGACATCACATTTGTTTTACATCATCAAGTAGTGATATCGCAATGCTATGACGTCATAACGTGACGACGTCACAATGCTATTCAATCACCGCATTGGGAGTCTAAGTGTATTGCAAATGTTCAGGGATGTACATTTTTCACTAACACGTAATATAAAATTATTCTGGATGATAAAAGTAAAAATATCCAAGACAAGCCCGGGTATTTGAAACTTTTAACTCGTGTTGATATATTTGATTTTAGAATACCGGAGTGTCGGGTTCTTTATCACTTGTCATGTCAAAAAACAAAAACTTCCCTTTTTACGTCACAAAATAACATATCATCATCGTGAACATCCAATCATCGAATACCCCATAAGGTTGTTGATTGATATACAAAAAAGGAGTTCAGTATTTGTTTATGCTTGTGCGTGTAACTTGAAATTACAACAATTCTTTAAAATATATTTTATGGTTTATAAGACTCCTTTCATCTGTGGCGGAGTTAAGACTGCAGACGGGTGATATACTTCAACAGTGATCCTTCGCCTTCAATTAATTAAAACGATAAAAGACCAACTTAGGTATTTAATCCAGCTGATCGCTGATCGACTGTATTGAAAGACTTTTGACATGACCCCCTTTGAGTACTACTCAGATCAGAAATGTAGAAAGGTATTGGTATATATTGACAAATTCATTTTCTGGAATGACCATGATGTGTTCAAGCTGAGATATCCTGCGGGACATATCTCTTATTTTTAAAACTAGAGTACCTGAATTTGGTCAAAGCTTTAATGTGATTTACTGTTTAACTCTTGACAATGTTTATCCATCTTAACACTCCTTTACGTGTGGGTGGTTTATTGTAGAGTCAGGAATCGACGAGATATTTTGTTATTTAGCTCTGCGTTGTATTAATCGATTTTACACAAGCTGCCATTTGCAAAGGAGCCGATGGGAAGCAACTCCCGCCGGTCGGGGAGATGGGCTTCCGCACCTTTTTATACGAAGACGAAAGGACTCGAGTTCGAATCCTTTATTGAAATGTGCAATTTTAATCGTTTGGAAATAATAATTTTGATGCGGAGTATAAATTCATTAAAGATTAACTCATGATTATAATTATCTTAACTCAAGACATTATTAAGTCTAAATTATTGTGTATGTCAATTTAATGGTAAAGTTATAACACCGATGATTGAGGAACATTGGAAGACAACTTCTACTAAATTATTATAAAAAGGTTGTCATGCATTTTACCGTTTTCCGATTGAAAAAGTATATTGATACCGTGGGTTTTGATGAAGGGCTTATTAGTTCCAATAAGCTTGCAAAAAACTATTTATTATATTCCAAATGCAGGATATTTACAGTCCAAAAATGCGCTCAGCTTATGCCCTCTGTTAATGTTGTATTTTCTTAACCATGCTATCACTTTTACACTCAAAAACGATTTTAAAGGAATGATTCAAGTAACGATATTACTCATAAGATTAAATGCCGACAGTTTGTTAGTATTTTTCAAATTGAGACATTACTCGTACAAACTGTTTCGGACAGTAATTACATATCTTTAATCACAACGTGAATATGAAGACCAGGTTTCATGTCAAATTTGTCAGTAAAATCTTTATTACCATAATTAGTTCCTATAAAGTTCTAAAGTTTCTCCTTTGATTACATAATCACTTGTTAAAATTTGCACATAAATCTAATTTCGTCCCGTTTAGGCTTCCATACATTTGAACAATTAAGCACCGCTGTTTTCCACCCACCACCTTACTGAACAATCAAATACGAAACTGATCTCACAACACGGGTACAGCGCTACCTAGTGTTACAATAACAACCAATGACGTCATAGGTTGTACTTCCCAATAATAATGGCGATGTATCGCTTGTGTTGTGTACAGATGTGACAACTTAAAGTAGAGGTTTCCGCCCGTTTTAAAGAACTGTTCCCTTCTTGGACTGGAATAATCCATTAAACATTGATACTGCTATTAATGTAATCATTTGTAATCACACGCTGTGATTTAAGAGCAGTTATTGGCATTAACGATTATGGAGAAGTATTATCGTATGAAAGTTGCCACTTTTAGCGGGGGAGTTATTGGATTAGCTTGGCTCATAAAGGCGTGATTGAGATAATATCCTTGTACAACCAGGCGGAAATTAGAACAACAAATAATGGAAATACGAGACCGATTTACTTGCATACCAAACTGGTCCAAACACTTATGGGCAAAAGAAAGTTTCAACTCACATTTCTTTAAATTTGTTTCAATGTTTATATGAGCAAGTGTAAGAATTAAGAGGGAAATCTTAATTGTTTGTATGTAATTATCATCCAAAATCAGTGTCACATCAGACATCGGTTGTAGAAGATCAAGCAATATCTCCTAGGAGATATCGTTTTGACAGTAGACTTTGAATAATACCTGCCATCGCCCAGTACATCACAACAGAGACGTCACAATTGTTTTACATCATCAAGTCATGACGCCACACTGCTGTTACGTCACAAACATGACGATGTCACGATACTTTGACACTTTAGCTTTTAGGAGTTATTTGAGAGGTGGAGTGTTCAGGGATGTCCATTTTCATTGTAAAGGAATGCTAACTGATTTTGTCACTCTTTGGGCTTTTCACATAGCCCACTTTTGTCATGGAGGGGTATAGACATTTATATATCCGCTCAAGAGGGTGATATCAGTTGTTATCCAGGGTCACGTGGACCAATCGGTGATCGAGACTCTAACATTGAGGCAGGATAATTATTTTCATCAACGAGTGTTGAGTGTCAGAAAACCCATAGGTCGGATTCTCTATGTCTCTCGCATGTCATTGAAAATTTTGTATGGAGTAAAATTGTAACCCTCGTGAGATAGACAAAACACGGAGTGTTAGGAAGTGTCAGGAAATAAGCCGCCAGGAGTATCAATCTTACATTCAACATCGTAATTCATTTGTTTTCCGGGAGTTTTTATGATTACATCTGCAGCTCCGGAAAACCAGAGACAATAAATGCAGCGAGGAATGCTATATAGTATATGTTCTGGCTGTGCATCAAGGCCTACACTAGGTGTGCATACACCAGTTAATGTTTACCGTGAGCTGTAGATGTCAGAGGGCGGTTTAAAAACTTCAAAGCTCAACTCACAGATGTGCCCAGTTTTCGTATTAACCACCATATCCGAAGTCATCGTACTTAAATGAGCCCCTATTAATGAACACAGAAGCATTATTAAAGCATGACACAGGAGAGAGAGAGAGAGAGAGAGAGAGAGAGAGAGAGAGAGAGGAGAGAGAGAGAGAGGGAGAACACACACAGAGGGATAGATAGAGACAGAAAGAGAGGGAGAGACAGTGACAGAGATGGAGACACACACAGAGGGAGAGGGAGACACACTCACACAGAGACACACACAGAGAGATAGAGAGACGGAGACAGAGGGAGAAACACACACACAGAGGGATAGAAAGAGACACAGAGAGAAGGAGAGACAGTGACAGAGAGAGACAGAGGGAGACACACACAGAGGGAGAGGGAGACAGACAGAGAGACAGCGAGAGAGACAGACATATAGAGACAGGGAGAGAGACAAAGAGAGAGAAAGTAACCTCTGTTACAAATAGAGCACGTTATGAACCCTTCTTCTAACAATGGAGAAGACTAGAGTCACTTCACCTGTACGGTAAGCACGTACTTCTTTCAAGTTAAAAATAAGTGTGAGATGTAACGCGTCATTTGTGTAGACAAAATTAAGGACGGTTCCCGTGATGCAATGTTTCACCGCTAGGTGATGATATACGAGAGTACTTGAGAAACACAGTAGTAACAGAAGCAGCGCCGGCAAGAGTTTACCTTTATAAGAAGAGAAGATGAAAGTGATGACCAAGTAATTCTGTAAATCACATCAAGGATTACCAAAAATAACCGAACACCAAGCACCAGTGCACATTGATCTGACGGACAGATTGGGCGAGATTTCAGCCATACATGTATGTGGTATACCGAGGATGTCGTCAGTGGAACAGAAAAGACAGTCATTTCGTTCTAGTGGAGCTGTAGATCGCTTAAGGACATTCCATATGATTTTTTCAGATGTTTAATAATAAAACATGAAGCATAATTTGAACTTAAGTCAAAGACTCAGAGCAGGAAACAGCGTTGTGTTCCGGAAAAGAAATACATGTTTGCACATATTAATGCTCGAAAATGAAAATAGAAATATACGTTTTGATGTCAATTTCACATGTATAAAGTGAAATGTTACATTCCGTCATCAGATAGTTCAGTGTATGACTGAGCAGTGGGTAAAGATATCTAGGTTTTCATTGTCTTGACGAGTTAAGAGTGGCATGGATTCTGTAAGCTTAATTGGGTCTGAAGTCATGTAAGTTTACGGTCTACCACCAATCCGATTCATATACTGCAGTGTGCATTACGAAGGTTATCATATACTGCAGTGTGCATTACGAAGGTTATCATATACTGCAGTGAAATTTTAGACGGTTATCATATACTACAGTGAGCATTGAGACGGTTATCATATACTACAGTGAGCATTGAGACGGTTATAATATACTACATTGAGCATTGAGACGGTTATCATATACTACAGTGAGCATTGAGACGGTTATCATATACTACAGTGAGCATTGAGACGGTTATCATATACTACAGTGAGCATTGAGACGGTTATAATATACTACATTGAGCATTGAGACGGTTATCATATACTACAGTGAGCATTGAGACGGTTATCATATACTACAGTGAGCATTGAGACGTTATCATATACTACAGTGAAATTTGAGACGGTTATCATGTACTACAGTGAGCATTGAGACGGTTATTATTTAATAGAGTGAGAGCATCATAAATTCATGTGAAATACTATGAAGTATGTTCGCAGTTTTGACATCACACAATTAAACCTGCTTTTACAATTCGATGCCAATCTCTCCATATAACAAAAAACAGTATACACCGAAACTCGTTTCATAATCTTCTTCGTGTAAGGGGAAGTATGACTATTTATTTTTTTGTTATCATGTACATGTGAACTGTATGTAGACAAGTGATACTGTAGTAAACCCATTGTCTGTCTATAGCTGTAGATATGTAAGTATACTTAAAGCAGGTGTCAGACTGTTTGTAGTGCGGACGTGTGGCGAGATGTGACACTCGGGTGAAACCTGGCACACTGCTCTCATTGTGTTCTTATCAGCCAGGTTGTAGTTTTCCAATCAGCAGACGGATTAGCGCTGGATGAGTGAGATTAAGGATGAAGTGGTATTAGCTCGACAAACCCGCATAAAGTGGGCACTTCAGTCGTGTACACAATAACACTAGTTATTCAAGAGCTTATTCGCTGTGCAAAAAAGTCCAGATCTCCTTCTTTGCCCCTCTAGTGACGTTCCCAGAGTGCCAAGGTTCCCAGTGACAGATCTGTGTTTATCAGTGTGCTAGAAGCGCAACCTCAGCCGTGTTGGGATCATCCGTCAACAAACACCTTATTGTCGTACGTAAAAGATATATGCCAAGAGCTTTCAACGAGAGATCGCCTATAAGTTTTACCGGTCTTTCCCAGCCACGACCGCGCATGAGAAATGATCTGATACCATGTTTTGCTAGATAAAAGTTCATTGTTCTATCCCTCAGTGTTAAGTGTTGCTTGTTCATTGTTGTGATAGTGAACAACACGGGCAGTGACAACACCTGGGTACATAACTCCGATCTGGCAGTCTGTATGGTTGATCGTGTAATGTTAAATTGGAAGTTCATACGTGGTATTGCTTACTGAGCGACTCCACAGGCCGAAACTGATCTTTGCTCTCTGGACAGCACTCCGTGGTATTCTCTCAGTTTCTTCAATGGGTTGAAATGAAATGAAATGTTGGCTCGTCTAGAACCTTTGTTTCAAAGTATCTTTTATGAAAGGATATACTAATTTGTATCATATCCTTTTCAATGGAAACGATTTTGAAAACAAATCCATATCATTGAGGATGATATAGCCTATTGTAGAACGCAGACGAAAATATGTCATTGATGACTTTATAGATAAAAGAATTCTTTTATTTCTTTACAACAATTTTCTAGATCGTCGAACATCGTTTCAAATTTACAAGATGTCAAAACCAAATATATAAATTGTCTTGATTAAACAAATTCTATGGAGTAGAGTTAACATCGTGTTTAAAAAATATGCTATAACGATTATGAATAGCAAATTATTTTAAAAACAATGATTTTATTATAAGAGATATTGGTATAGTTCGAAAAATGAAAAGCTTCTCAATTGGATCAAGACAAGGATATTCACTATGACAGTATGTTTCTACCATAAAAATTGTTTTTGCTTGTAGATCTGTTTGCTTTGAACGAATGAAAACCTTCATCTTCACCTAAAACTTCTTATCATTTGTTGTAACATGAAGGCTAAAGAAATTCAATAAACGTTCACGATACAATATGGTGCAAAACAACTCCACTTTTATTCCAGTTCTTCCAAGCATGTTTTAAATGGGTAGTTAACTATAATTTTAAACATAAAATTTTAAATGTATCGTGAATACCTCAAACAGTAAAATATCAGTTTCAAGATATATTGATAAAAATTCAAGTAAACCAAGAGCCATCTCCAGTCATTTCAAGATCTAAACAAGGACAATATCAACATCTCAGGAACTACTGAGCAGCAACAACGTACAAGAACTGGGTCACAATTATTCCCTTTCACAGATGTTGCTGAAGTCATTTCTTCCCACATATCCCCTGTTACAAGTAGAGCAGTTTCCCGGCTGGAAAGACAGAATCCTAATTGGTTAAACTTTCCATCAGGCCAGTTGTACACCCATGGATGATGTTTAAACGGAGATGTTCGTCGCTATGTGTCAGGAAGATTAAGATTCCGTCTACCGTGCGATTCTTTCAAGACAGAATTCAGTTGGAGATAGAAAACAATATTTGACTGGATCAGAATAAGGGCTGTTTCTGTGTTGCCAATTTTATCGCTCAGGGATAAACGTAAAATGACCCATTTCTACCATAGATTACAAGTAAATAAATGGCATTGGTGAGTTCTTTAGAATAACCTCTCTTAGAATTGGTGACAATGAAAGGCATCATCTTTTCTTGACTGCAGAACAATTTAGTATTCGTAGTATCTTTATTCCATGCAGTATCTCGTTTATATTCTATCTGCATAAGTTTCGCAAACTATCAGCTGGTAGCAGTTTTTGGACAGAAGACAGGGTGTTACGAATTAAAATGCATATATCATCTTACATATTTAGCACCCCAGACTACCATTTGTAGAGTATTAAACATGACTTGCTGACCAAACCAGTCCTGTACATTGATGATTGACGAAGTAGCAAGGGCGTCCTATAAATTTATGATTGATGAAGTAGCAAGGGTGTCCTATTAATTGATGATTGACGAAGTAGCAAGGGCGTCCTATAAATTGATGATTGACGAAGTAGCAAGGGCGTCCTATAAATTGATGATTGACGAAGTAGCAAGGGCGTCCTATAAATTTATGATTGATGAAGTAGCAAGGGTGTCCTATTAATTGATGATTGACGAAGTAGCAAGGGCGTCCTATAAATTTATGATTGATGAAGTAGCAAGGGTGTCCTATTAATTGATGATTGACGAAGTAGCAAGGGCGTCCTATAAATTGATGATTGACGAAGTAGCAAGGGCGTCCTATAAATTGATGATTGACGAAGTAGCAAGGGCGTCCTATAAATTGATGATTGACGAAGTAGCAAGGGCGTCCTATAAATTTATGATTGATGAAGTAGCAAGGGCGTCCTATTAATTTATTATTGATGAAGTAGCAAGGGTGTCCTATAAATTGATGATTGACGAAGTAGCAAGGGCGTCCTATAAATTGATGATTGACGAAGTAGCAAGGGCGTCCTATAAATTGAAAGCCGACGAAGTAGCAGGGACGTCCTATAAACTGATGATCGACGAAGTAGCAGGGACGTCCTATAAACTGATGATCGATGAAGTAGCAAACAAATGAGGAAGCACAACAGCTGAGGGGATCAACCATCACTACCAAGATGTTCTCAAAAAGTCACATCCCTGAAACAACTATATAATTAGTTTGCCTCAAAAAGTTTACCTTGGTTAAGGATACAAATAAATTAAAAGAAATCTGCTAAGAAAACCAAACTAGACTTAAAGACGTAGTTCAAAATGATCGGACACTAAAATGTTGAACATAATCTGAATACAGAAAACCAACAAGCATCCTCAACAGCAGAAGACAGGGTGTTACGAATTAAAATGCATATATCATCTTACATATTTAGCACCCCAGACTACCATTTGTAGAGTATTAAACATGACTTGCTGACCAAACCAGTCCTGTACATTGATGATTGACGAAGTAGCAAGGGCGTCCTATAAATTTATGATTGATGAAGTAGCAAGGGTGTCCTATTAATTGATGATTGACGAAGTAGCAAGGGCGTCCTATAAATTTATGATTGATGAAGTAGCAAGGGTGTCCTATAAATTGATGATTGACGAAGTAGCAAGGGCGTCCTATAAATTGATGATTGACGAAGTAGCAAGGGCGTCCTATAAATTGATGATTGACGAAGTAGTAGGGGCGTCCTATAAATTGAAAGCCGACGAAGTAGCAAGGTCGTCCTATTAATTTATGATTGATGAAGTAGCAAGGGCGTCCTATAAATTGAAAGCCGACGAAGTAGCAGGGACGTCCTATAAACTGATGATCGACGAAGTAGCAGGGACGTCCTATAAACTGATGATCGATGAAGTAGCAAACAAATGAGGAAGCACAACAGCTGAGGGGATCAACCATCACTACCAAGATGTTCTCAAAAAGTCACATCCCTGAAACAACTATATAATTAGTTTGCCTCAAAAAGTTTACCTTGGTTAAGGATACAAATAAATTAAAAGAAATCTGCTAAGAAAACCAAACTAGACTTAAAGACGTAGTTCAAAATGATCTGACACTAAAATGTTGAACATAATCTGAATACAGAAAACCAACAAGCATCCTCAACAGCAGTCTGTCAACACAGTTCGCGTGCCCGATGTTGGACTTGTGTCCGGATGCGACGATCCATTCTTGAGGCTTAGTTCCCGAATAGTTGGCACAAGAGTAGCGTTTGTTTTAAGCTCTGCCAAGTCCCAGCTTTGGGCAACTGTGTGAGCCGTGGGCAAATCCGTAACACTAACACAGGGTTTAACAGCACCCTCATCAGCATTATGGCAGTGCCGGGTCTCCAAATAAGGGAACTCTTGTCTTAGTTCCCTCTTCCTAATGGCAAAATGCGGAAACACAAAGTGTGAGGAAGACATGGGACAAAGCGTTACCACCAAGGCATACCGTTAACTGAAACATCGCCTTTACATCAAGGTATCTCTACCATACTATACTTCTTCTAATAATCACAAACACAAATTTTAACCGAAACTAAACCTTCATATTTACCTCAGCTTGAATCTACCACTCCTCTTTCAATAATGCTTATTTTTTTTGCCCTACACGATATCAGAACCTTCTGAAAGGAATAGCGAAAAAATGTATGTAATCATTTCGACAAACTATGAGAATGAGATTAACGAATATTTTAAAATGGAAATTAATGAAGAAGTATTTTCATGAAATAACATCAGTGTTATGGTTTTTAAAAATGATAATATACATTATTCTATTACGAAATTCAGAACAATATGAAATTATTTTTTGAAATATGCTATGATAAAGCTGAGAAGTGCAAGTATCCAGGAATACGTATCTGCAAATGTAATGCGACCTTCTTGTCACTCAGTCCTTATACTGCATAATCTAACAACTTTCAGAAAAATATACATATAACTTCACATACTATTAAAGAAGCATCAATTAATCGGACAGTTTAAGTGTTCTTACGTGCTCAGATAATACTCGATCTTTAACACTTATGTACGCAAGTACTAGCGACAGTGCCAAAAGTATTTCCCAAATTGATAGGTGGATAACTGTTATAAACGCGTCGTTGAATTCAAATCGAAGGATTCTGTAAAATAAAGTTTCCTCAAAACTCGTTAGATATTTCTTTTAGGAAATACTTTGCCATTCATGACCAACACATTTCATTCACCTCCTTTCCAAGAATTCATTTTTTACCATTCCATGTTCACAGAATGACATATTTCTCAGGAGATAAATCTTTATACCAAGGTTAAACACCTGTCGTGTCATTCACAAGAGTTCTTCGTTTAAATTCAGAGATGTCCGCAAAATGTTACACTTGTGGTAAAAGATGTAAAAAATCTTTGAAGTGGATTTCATCATTCTCTCGACGAAGCAGCACAAGCTGTTATCATGTAAACCTGTGAATGGACCACTGACGTTGAATACAAGTGAGAGGACAACAAGGTCATAATTCCACAACGTTGAAAGCATTTCTCAAAGCTCAAGCCTGAAGTAAAAGCTAATTGTTCAATAAAAGACTGGAATATTTGGTGAATAAGGCCGACATTGCTAGCATAGAGGTGGTCAGGGAATGGGGAGCACGTGGTATTGACCGCATGTAGGGGACAGACTCTCTGCTCCTGTGGACCTTCCAGGGGATTGTTCAGGAATGCTGTCAAGTCTTGTATCGTCCACGGGCACTTGTAAACACATACCGGCCGCAGCAGCTGGCATTCTTGATATCGGTTCAAGAATCCCGAGTATTTCATTCAGACTGCGAGCTACAGGTGGAGTAGATCCATTCACCTGTCTCATTTCAAACATGACAACTCCCCCTCTCCCCCCCCCTCCTCTTGACGTCACCCCCCCCCCCCCCACCCCCCTGACGTCTCCCCCCCCCTTACCCCTCCCCCTCATTCTTCATCCCTCTTACACTCCGCAGCTTGCTTGAGCCTCAAAGTAATCTTGTCCAAGCCAATTGGTCATTAGAGAACCATCTACAAGAACTTTCTATCGTCATACTTTGATATATGTTCATACTTCTTATTACGTCATGTTTGCTTTATCCCAAGTGATGAGTTGTTTGGAAGTTATAGATGTTTTTACAATATCCTCATGAAAACATAAACTAAATATTGGAATTCTATAGCCAACTTTCCCATTCGCTTGACAAATGTCTTTGTCGACGGGGCGTGTACTATGATACACATATTCAAACATGCATGACAATAAAACATTTATAAAAAGTTCTTTATCTGCCTTTATCCACAACTATGTCCTACAGTAAACCTCTAGAAAACGTTAATACAATAAATTTTAAAAAAAGAAAATGAAAAAGTGACATCAACAATCTCTAAAATCCTTGATCTTTCCCTTCCCGAAGTGGTGCAGGTGTGTTGGTCGTTTATACTACATTTTCCTTAAGAATGTCTATAAAACAGCTTGCAAAACCCTGTTTCAAATTGAAAAATGACAACAAACACTTGACATAAAATATCTAAAATATACATCTGCATTCCGCTGCGTTACATGTAAATTCCTCGTTCCATCAGGATTATACACTCATGGCAAAAATTGTTGTCACCCCCTAATATTTAATTAAATTGGAGTTTATATCACATTGTATGCATGGCAATGTTGGTTTTCCATGGAAATGTCATTACAGGCATGAAGTTACATTAACTCACACTTTACAATGAACAGTGTCAGCGGTTTCATGTAGACCACGTGCATTTCATTGAAATGATGGAAATTTGTCTCCTTAGGTTTGTCATTTCCATCGATTACTATAGACCTCTTTCATAAGATACAGCTTCACGACTATAGTTTTTGAAAAGCATAGACCATGCCTGGTCCCACTCCACCAGGAATCAGACATGAAATCATTGGCATGAGTCGTGGTGGCGCTTCGAATCGTGTCATTGCTGCAGCATGTAACGTCAGTGTTAGAACTGTTCAAAGGATTAAAAGACTGCACGCCATACAGGGAAATGTTGTTCCGAATAAGTCTTCAGGCCGTCCCAAGAAAACTACGGTTCGTCAGGATAGAATTCTTCTTCGTTTGACCCGACGTCATAGACGTCTTTCGTCTTTGACTCTTGCACAGAGATGGGGGGCTCATATTAATACGCCCATTTGCCGGAGAACTGTAGTGAACAGGTTGCTCCAGCATGGATATAAGGCAAGAAGACCTGCCATCAAACCATTCTGGACACTGGCCAACCGCAGGGCACGGCTTGCTTGGGCGCAGCAGCACCGCAGAATCCAACTTGGACATTGGCGTCACGTCATATTTACTGACGAGTCTCGTTTCCTACTGCATAAGGTGGACAGGAGAATGAGAGTGCGACGTTTACGTGGGGAAAGGCTCAATGACGACTGTCTGCAGCATCAGGTTGCCCACGGTGGCGGTTCTGTACACGTATGGGCAGGAATACACCATAACGGTAAAACGGATCTTGTCGTCCTTCAAGGAAACGTCAACCAGAGGTCGTACAGACGTCTTCTTGAAACCGTTTGCCTCCCACATGCAAGAAGAGTGTATGGCAACAACTTCCTGTTGCAGGACGATAATGCACCAGCCCATCGTGCACGTACAGTGAACGCTTTCATTCAGGCACAAGGAGTAACAAGATTGCCCTGGCCTTCAAAAAGTCCGGATATGAATCCGATAGAACATGCTTGGGATCAGCTTGACCGTGCAATTAGAAGACTGGACCCTGCTCCTGCAAATTTACAGCAATTGCGGGCTGCTCTTGTGAATGAATGGAACAATTTGGCTGTTGCAAACATCAACACACTGATAGACAGTATGCCTGCCCGAATTATCGCCCTTGAAAATTCCAGAGGCGGTGCTACCCGATATTAGGCTTGTAAATATACTCATACATGACTGCAGAATGAAATAAAACCGACAATTGAACTTGAAAATGTAATTTGTTTTATTGATACCCATCCAATTGATACTATATGGATACTGTAAAAAATTGCCCTTTTTCACAGGGACCATACATATCCTAGTAGAATTTCTTAAATTGGCCAGCACAAGACCAAAATACAAGCTGGTATGTTTTACGAATGTTTTTCCCAATCACACAAATCATTCTGACAGTTATTGCATGTTTGATTATTTGTCAACACTCAGTTAAACTTGACGTAGCGTTCTCAGTCTGGGGGTGACAACCATTTTTGCCATGAGTGTATGTTAGACATGCGATCTTGGTCACTCCCTACAAAGGTGCGGTTCACCTAACAATGTGTATGGTCACTCAGAATCACGTTGTGTGATCTCGGATAGTTTGGCGCATACAGTCCACAATCCAATCTTGCTTGTGAAGACGAGGGCTTCTAATTAGGTAGGCTGTTCTCATCCTCGCACCAAACGCTAAGTCTTATCACTTATTTACAGTGATTCAATAACATTTTCTTCGATGATTTAGTCATTTAGATTGCATTACAGAAGATGCAACGCCTTTATAGGTGTTATGTTCTTTTTTTATCAGTATTTCTTTTGTAAGAAAAACTACAAAATAACAAAAGATTAAAACATTTGATTGAAACTCGTTGAAACGCCCTTTCCACGGTGGCTCACTGCTCATTACAGGAATTGTAAACAATTATTCGTCAAATTGCCAAGTGTTACGCGACCAAAATAAAAGCCCATGTAAATCATCTGACTAATGTTTTATCATACATGTATGAATAGGAATTTGCCTCACCACACCATCGAACTGTCCCTTGAAATAAATACCATTGACAACCCTATAAAACATTCTTGAACATACATGAAACACCTTGATATATTCATTAACTTTCATCAGTTCATAGGATAATGTGATAATCTTTTAAAATACAAATATATAAAATAGATGTTGACATTTTGAACAACATGAAACGTTGACATAATCTACATTAGACAAAACCAAATAAAGAACCATCCGCTATTATCAACTGAGGCTATCTAAAGTACATGTGTAAGAATATTTTATATTGATAAAAATTACAAAATGTTTTGTTCTTGAGACGGCTTTATCACACTTTACGGCAATATAAATCAAAACGAGAGAAAAATATTTGACTTGGGCATATTAAATTCTCTACATCAAAGAGACCAGATACATGCGCATCAGTAGCACGCTCTCATCGCGTGGATATTAATATATCCTGTTCCTTTTCGGCCCGTGCAAATATGTGTGCAACATGCCGAATCAAACGTAAAACCATCGAGCCAATCCAGAGGTAATTGCAACAAAGAAAGGCCCAAGGTATTTTAAGCTGGTTCAAAAAATTCCAATTTGTTGTCATAACATTGTTTCCTCATAGAGCCAAGAGCTGTAAATCTCGCTGGAATCCTCCACAAGCCGCCATGCTGTCTTGTTTGCTGAAGGTCGATCTGTGTGCCAAGGTGTCGCCGCCAGATGTCGCTGTCAGCATGAGCTGCAACCCGCAGATGCCCATTACCTGCAGGTAATCGCAGGAACTGTTGTCTCAACAAAATAGTTCTCATTCCACGCTCCCGCAGTTACCCCTCCCTCCCCCTTCTGACTCTTTGCAAGTATTCTTGAAATCGTCTTCTGAATTTGGGACGATTATAACCATGATTGAGTCAAGAAACTTGCCTTTTCAATCCTAATGACGAGTTCAATATAAAGAGAGATGCCAAATGATATAATGGAATTAATTTTACAAGGCATATAATTATTCTTTATTAATTAAAAAAATGTCGATTATTGTTCTGATAGTTCATCCCCGTATGTATGACTATTCCTCAGACAGTGGCAGTGAAATTGTTCCTTTTATCGTTATGACATCCTATTATTCTGAAGCAGCCAAGTTTATGACATGGCCTGGTATATTTCGCTAACATCGAAATTATCAAAGGACAAATACCTACTATTTCTTCTTAATGTCTTTCGACTATAGATGAACGTCAAACTCTGAGAAAAATTCTAAGAATTCAACCGATAAAGTTATAAGCTACTTGTCTTGAGCTTTCGTAGCTGAGCGAGTTTGTTGTTTGTTGTAGCTGTCATGTCATACTGACTGACAAAGTGTTCTTGTAGATTTTTGAAAGACAGCCACAACGTCCACCAAAACTTTGTGACTGGTGATTGGGTGACTTCATCATATCTACAGCGCTCTGCGAATACCAGGGCTGTAGTCGGGGCTGTTTGCCTTGTTCAGCCCCTCAAGCCGGGAGTCGATACACGGTTTGTTCTCTCTAAGCCAATGTTGACGCTGGAATGTGGCGTTTGTCTACGTTAATCCAATTGTGCCAGGCATGTGCCAGCCCCTGAGAAACAATATTTAAACCGTCTTTTGGCATCTGTTACGAGTAATTGTCATACTGCGGGCCGACCGCATCAGTTTGAACTGGTCGGCCGACAGGTGCCACAAGAACCAAGTTGACACATACTTGATCCCGCTAAACCGCCGCCATCTTGTGTCAATCCGCAACGGATGTTTGGTCTACGCGCATTGATCCTGGTGTCAATCGGTCGCCAACACCAAATAAGGAAAATGGGACTAGCCAGAACAAGTTATAATCGTGTATGCTTTGTGTTCTGTTGTTTGTTTGGCTGACCATTCGTTATTTGGTTTTACAACATTTGTTGTGACTACATCGGGTACGGTGATTGCTGTCTTCACTTTCTTTACCAGGACTGCACAATAAAAACAGACGAGCTTGAGATTAATAATGAAGTTGTCAAATTGATACAAAAACTAAATTCAAATCAAACACGGAAGAGAACATCCGCAAAGAAAATATTAACTGTCATTTTTTGCTAAAATTTGTAGGGTTCTTTAAAGAACTGCCATTTGTGTTTTCATTCTTTTCACAGTAATTTATTTGATTCAATGCCAAAATTATTCTTCATGCAAAGACTTTGTTTAGCTGTAAACAAGAGACAGTTATATTTATGTTATTGATACAATTAAAAGTGTCTTACATGGTGCTATCATTAATTATTCTCTCCTCGCAGAGGAAATCAAGTTTCAAGTGATTCTTCCTACTTCCCACCTCGGTTACATATGGACCAACTTGTGGAATCCTGACTCACATTTCATTATGCAGTCAGTGTCTTTGGAAACTGATTATTTGTTCTGTTTCCGTACCCATATAGGCGACTGAGGCTTCTTTATCTGTGCGATGCCTACATAGATTTTATAAGTTAGAAGTCAGCGAGGGAAGTAAATGATACTTCAATGGGTAGTTATAAGGACGATATCCATCTAGCATTTATACAGCCGCGAAATATGGGGCATCGGTAATTGAAGTAACTTACTAAACTAGCATCTGTAGAAAGCAAAGTGAAGATGAAAATAGATAAATATTTGTCGTCGGGTAGTTTAAAGTGTAGGAAACAATTTTGTTGAAGAAATATACAATCATAACGAATTGATAGCACTATCATACAACAGGTGTAACACGGGCTATATGACCCACATAACAGATATAACTACAGAGCGACAATGCAAACAGTGTTATCCCTGTTATCATCATCTGGAAGAAGATACAGCAGACCGAGTCAGAGTGACACAGTGTCACATCCACACCTCCGGCGCTCGTACGTCATTCACACTATCAACAACTTGACACGCTTGATAACGTTACGTCAACATACGCAAAGGTCGTCGCCGCCATCTTGTCACGTGACCTTTCGGTGCGGACCTGTGACCTACGGAGCGGAAGTGATGACATATGTGTCAGTTTTGAGAGGTTGTTCCGGTGATAATCACAAGTGTATTGTTTCATCTTAGTAGAGACCGTGTGTTGAAGGGTTTACCCTCTCGAGATTGGAGGGCCATTGGTGAGTTCATTTTGTGAGGAAACGTTTGTGTGATGAACACCTTACGTCATGATCCACTGTTGATATCTGAAGGCCAGGTTTGTTATCGTATTATTAAAATGAAACTACCTAATGATATAAGATTAAATGAAGAAGCACATTTTATCCTTAAAACGGTATAATCACAGTATATTTATGACTTGTTAATAGACATTTCATATCTCTTACATACGTTTGAAATCTAGTGAAACGACAAATTCCATCTCCCTTCGCGGGGCCAGGTTCGATTTACAGCCTTGCCATTCCAAAAGAAGTTAAAAGCTGGGAGTTGTTGCTGCCTCGGTTGAAGCTAAGCATAAGGAGGACAGAATATCGCATTACATTATCATCATATTGACTATTAAAGGACATTAGTTTGGTGTCACTGTCATTTTATATGTTCATGGCACCAGTGCCAGAATATTGGTATCCCCCGAGCGGAAGCGAGATATATATTTCGTAAACATGATATTGCATTAATACGAGTGTAATGTTCGTTTTATTTCTGATTTCACAAAATAAAGCAAAACAAGTTAACATGAACTTTAAGCATAGGCTGGCTCTTTGACAAAACGTGATGTCGTATCAATGTTAATGAAGTCTTGTCACATGAGAAAATGAGATATGCTACCCCCAATATGATATGCTTACAGGTAGGTTATAAATATATAACTTTCTTTGATATTTCTATGATTTCATATCCTTTCTTATACAAAAGAGGCCATCTTAATAGTTCCTAGAAATTGTTTGACATTTAATCATGCTTAACATAGTATTTTGCTACAGTGAAATAGTAAAAAGTGAAAACCTATATAACGAGTTCATATATGAATATTGGATAAACGAGATCCTGTGTTGTGAGAATTGAAACAAACTCAGTAGACTAGAGTGTATCAAATATTTAACATATATCAAGCAGGCGGGCAGGCCGATCTTTCATGCCAATGACACATATCGCATTCAAATCCGTCAAAATATAAAAGTCTAACATTACCTGAACTTTTCGAATATCAGAATTAATTAACTAAACGATCTAACCAAGAAAGCATTATAAAGGTTATCTGTCTCTAAACATCAAAATAATTACAATTGATGCCAAGAATCTATGTAATATTCATATGGGTCTAAGTATGTACTGATTAGAAGAGAAATATATTTATTTGTATCCATAGAGAGAATAGGGGAAATGTATCGTTCCCTTTGCCATGGGCTATTCGGAGATAAACTTAGGAGATAAACGAAATACATTTTATTATTCTAATAGTCCTTTCTGTGACGCACATAACTTTGTTAGTCCTTTCTGTTAGGCATATAACTTTGTTAGTCCTTTCTGTTAGGCATATAACTCTGTTAGTCCTTTCTGTTAGGCATATAACTTTGTTAGTCCTTTCTGTTAGGCATATAACTTCGTTAGTCCTTTCTGTTAGGCATATAACTCTGTTAGTCCTTTCTGTTAGGCATATAACTTTGTTAGTCCTTTCTGTGACTAGACAACTTTGTTAGTCTTTTCTGTGACTTATGTAACTTTGTCAGTCCTTTTTGTGACGTATACAACTTCGTAAGTCCTCTCTGTGACGTATATAAATTTGTTAGCAGACAGGCACAAGCCGTTGTTTGCGGCGTTAACCTGCTTTAACCAAGTGCAGGTGTTCCGAAGGAAGGGGCTTTTGGAAGGGGTTCGTGGCATTTCATGACATTCATGGTCGTAGTGTGAGGGGGAATTACAAAGATAATCATACCAGGTGTATTTTATGTTTATCTATCCTTGGTCGTCATTCTTTGTTACATATCACACTGAGATGTTCTAGCATTTGATGTTGTAAAAGTATTTTCATGTAATGAATAGGATGATGGCATGGCGTTTCGCAAAATTGGATATCAAAATTATGTTCTAATAAATATCGCTTGATCTTACATGAGCGATATCTCCTGTGAACAGTTGTGAATATCAGATATATGTTTCTGCACTTGCTATGGTCAGCCCCGAGGTCATGGCGAGATAAAGGTCCACCGACTTCTGGTCAGCGGAACATTCCGGACATTCCTGGACCCGGTGGACGCGTGTGACCTTTTCGTTCATAAAGGGGGCAGTACGCCCTTTGTTGTGGTCAACCGATGGTGATTGGTCAAACACTGACCGGGGATAAGCTACAAAGACTGGAAGGCAATAAAACATGTCGTCCACTTCTCATTCATGTCCACGTGAACTTTGTGAATGGCCGATGTGAATGGACACTGGCTTGATCATGTGACGTGGATCAAGTTGTATTCTTAAAGGTGCTTTGGCGTGGTTTCTAACAACACTATTGGAAAATTTCACAATATCGATTACTTCAATACAAAAAGATTTGCAATAACAGTTTTGATGTAACGATCGCTATGAAATATCCGAACTGGAAAACATGACACTGTGTATGTTTTTTATTTCGAACGTATCTGGGGCATCGATAATCTGAAATATAACAAGAACTAATTTTTCAGACTGGTGTATTACTTCAATTAATTTACACATACAGATAATGTCAAACAATATTTACAGAAAATATTGTGAAGAATTAAACAGGTAGTGCAACCAACGATTTCATTTTGAAAACGACCCAAATTATTTTTTTCACGAAGCAGGAGGCCTTTTGTCCAAATGTTATAATGCCAAAAACATTAGCAACCTTAAGCAAGAAAATTCGTAAAAGCTCTTTTGAAACACGTTCATCCGCCCTCGGAGTTGACTTTGATCGTTGTTACGTAGGGCAGACATCGGTGTTGAGATCTGAATCTGAAATTGACTTGAATGAAACAACGCTTAGAGTTACAATTATCCTTAAAAGTGTCAAGAGCCCAATTTCGCAAATGACATCAGCAATGACCTCAGAGTCCCGATTTTTATGGAAAGTTTATTCTTAATAACGGACTGACAGAAAAGGCTTTAAATTGAGAACTGTTGATTAAGAAGGCAAAACTGATGAAATTTAGAGAAAGGGAAAGGGTAGGCCGACCTTCCTTTAATGATACGTGAGCCGCTACGTGTGAGGGAAGCTGTCATAGACCGTTCACTTCTAGTGGAGTCTGTCAAACAACAAACAGGTAGCCCAACACTTGGCCTTGTCGCTTCCACAACAAGAATACAATGTCCACACTTCTCCTCATAAATCACCTGGCGAACACAAGCCCTATCAGCACCCGTTAAAACCCCATTGAGTCTCATGGCTTGGCAATCAAGGCGTGTATTCAGGAGCTAATTAAATAGCGACCTTTTGGTCCCTCGATGTCCTTCCGCGCCTGTCCATGGGGTTAAGTATATAGTACGCTATTGACTTGGCCAAATTAACATCGATCTGCGGTCATTTAGAGGTCTACCTGTACAGGCTTGTATCAAGGAGATGTCTTGTTGTTTCGCTGTTACCTCAGGTATATTACAGGGTGATGTGTTGCCTCCCTTATTGTTTCACTCTTACTTCAGGCATACTAAAGGGTGATGTGTTGCCTCCCTTTTTGTTTTAGTCTTACTTCAGGCATACTACAGGGTGATGTGTTGCCTCCCTTATTGTTTCACTGTTACTTCAGGCATACTACAGGGTGATGTGTTGCCTCCCTTATTGTTTCACTGTTACTTCAGGCATACTACAGGGTGATGTGTTGCCTCCCTTATTGTTTCAGTCTTACTTCAGGCATACTACAGGGTGATGTGTTGCCTCCCTTATTGTTTCACTGTTACTTCAGGCATACTAAAGGGTGATGTGTTGCCTCCCTTTTTGTTTTAGTCTTACTTCAGGCATACTACAGGGTGATGTGTTGCCTCCCTTATTGTTTCACTGTTATTTCAGGCATACTACAGGGTGATGTGTTGCTCCCTTATTGTTTCACTGTTACTTCAGGCATACTACAGGGTGATGTGTTGCCTCCCTTATTGTTTCAGTCTTACTTCAGGCATACTACAGGGTGATGTGTTGCCTCCCTTATTGTTTCACTGTTACTTCAGGCATACTAAAGGGTGATGTGTTGCCTCCCTTTTTGTTTTAGTCTTACTTCAGGCATACCACAGGGTGATGTGTTGCTCCCCTTATTGTTTCAGTCTTACTTCAGGCATACTACAGGGTGATGTGTTGCCTCCCTTATTGTTTTCACTGTTACTTCAGGCATACTACAGGGTGATGTGTTGCCTCCCTTATTGTTTCACTGTTCCTTCAGGTATATTACAGGGTGATGTGTTGCCTCCCTTATTGCTTCAGTCTTACTTCAGGCATACTACAGGGTGATGTGTTGCCTCCCTTATTGTTTTCACTCTTACTTCAGGCATACTACAGGGTGATGTGTTGCCTCCCTTATTGTTTCAGTCTTACTTCAGGCTTACTAAAGGGTGATGTGTTGCCACCCTCATTGTTTCACTGTTACGTCAGTCATAAATCCTATCAAGGAGCATATTATCGTATTACAAAATTCTATGGAGATACGAAAGTTACATTCGTCTGTTGTCAATTATCTTAAATAATGGTATTTCATAACTTTAAAATCAAAACAATAAACTGTAAGCTAACCTTCTTGAAACTGTTAGATCAAGAATTTACCTCATCATGAATACCATTCCTGTACTAGGACCATCGAAAAAATCGATAGTAATTACTTGTCTATTGAAAAGAATAACTTTTTATACGCATTATGTTGTGACCTGTGTTGAAAGTTAAATATCACTTTGAAGAAACCGCCCTCTTACCATGTTTATTTGTACATTCTTTCTCATGAATACTCAAGGAGAAAATCAACTGGTTAAGAGTATGCAAATGTCATCAATAATCGCTCATTCAAAAAAATAGTTTTCAAAAGACGGGTTTGAAGTGATTTAAAGTGGATATCTAGAATAATCTTCAGTTCGAACAATGGAAGCAGTGTAGCGCCAAACATACCACTTGTACACGAGCTCTGTCGGTCGTGTGGGGAGGTTTACTTTCGTGTCGAACATGTATCGTATATGCTTTGAAGTGAGAAAAACTTGTGACTTTTTGTCGTGATCACTTTTTAGATTTTTAATTAGAATTACTGCATGTTCTTGATCAAGATTACGATCATTCATTTCTCATTTCATTTATTCATAATCTGAATCAATGAGTAAAATGATAATGTTCAGTAAGAGTCGCTTCTTCAAGATTTAATAACACGTAACACCATTGAAAACGTTCAACATAAATAACCCATAACAAATATCATAGTGACACTATATCGCAAAACTATATGACTTTGATGTATCTTCATCAAATACGACAACATTAACAGTCGTGTCGAGAGAACGCTCTTTTATTGGCTTATCTTAGAGAAAAAAATCACATCGTGTACACCTTTTTGTTTTCCCCAAAATATCTGCTATTCTTTTTGCAAGGTTGCTTTTCCATTACTAAATATCATTAAGTCATTGTTGGTACTCCATTTTTCAGGTTTATGGTAGGTTTTGACAACATTAGAGGTATAAGTATAATCTGTACAATCGTAATTCACTTAACATGCTCAAAATAATCCATTAAATCGTATGCCGTCACTTATATTAAAAAAACTTTCAAGATCAAGAAACGTCTTGAACTTTTTGATGATGGACATCTGTTATATTTTAAATACCACGTATCTGAATCTAACAGAATACACGAAAGCAACTGACGAAGGTGTTGACACAAACCACGTGTACGCCATATGTCCTTCGGCATTAGTTACACTATAGAGACAATGAAGGACCACTCTACAGAACCCCTCAATTAATATCGCCATTTACATCTTATATTTCCAGTTATTAATAACAATTGAGTTTCAGGTAGATTAGCCAAACACTGGGATGAGTCGATGCTTGACGCTCTGCTCCACTACCCAAAGGATGTCTCCTGAACACTAACCACGAGCCATTGCCAGGAGTAAAACAAAGGTGGAGTGACAATAGGCAGGTACTTCTACAATGCAACTCACAGACCATTGTGACGCTGAGAGGGAGCCAACAGCACCACTATGGAGCTCTGACAATGGGAGGGTCCTGATAGTCATCAGATCACACACGCGGTAGGTATTGTCAGGAACCTTAATGGAACTATCTGTTACTGGATTCAGATATCTAGAGCTGCATTTAAATGAAAATAAAGTTGTTGACTTACATCCAGTACACGCGTCTCGAAACTAAAGTAGTACGGACTTACCTTCTGCTCCGTCAAAGCAAAGTCATTGAATATAAGTCATGTCATTGAATATAAGCAATTCGGGTATTGAAAACTCTTGAGACGATCATAGAAGTAACGGCCGAGCACCATTTTGAAGCTGCAAGTATAATTACAAATATCAAAGGGAGAATAACATGTATTTTAAAGATTCATTTCTTCAAATTTTACCCAGGAAGAAATAGTTTATGCAAAATGTATTAAGATCTTAATACATCTTAAGAGGGTCAAAACATCTCATTACTCAACCCGATCATTCTTAATCGTAGAGGAAATAATCAATTATCAATCCAAAAGCCCTTGCAGCCATTTTTGTGTGAACAACTTGTAATCATTTGAGCTATGGAAACGGATTTGCTTAGATTAACCGATCATTGTATGTTTGGTTTTAAGCTTCTTGTCTGATTAAAAGACATTTTCTTGCACTAGAAAACATATATTCGTTTTCCTGGGATCACTTTATTTATCTAAAAAAAACGTTACTACTGCCCCTGTAACGTGAAATAATTATTTGAAAAAAATTCACTATGGGTTTGAATTTTAGGAGTGTTATGAGGTTTAATTAATGTCTTGTCACAGCACATGCTTTATGGTAATTATATCCTCCGCAAAGAGGCATAATATATTCCACTCCGTCCGTAATTCCGTTATTCCAAAATGCTTTCGTTTCCGGGCCAAATCTTAAAACAGTTCGATAACTTTTCACGAACATTGGTATGTGGTTAGTTCTAGTGTTGGAGTGGTGCCTTTTGCTACTTTGGTTATTCTGGTTTTTATATATTTCTGGTTTCCATGGAAACAATTTCACCTAGTGATATAGTGGGTAGGTACCTATTCTGGCCTTTATCTCAAATTATGTGCAGTATTATTTTATGAGACTTATTGTCTATATTAAGATCTTTACAGTTTTATTTTATGAGAGTTGGTATGTAATCAGATCTGGTGACCTAGAGTGATGTTTTTCCCTGTTTGAATTATTCAACGTCTTTTATTTTTCTAGTTTCCGTGGAAACAAATTGAACTTAGTACAAATAGGTTTAAGAGTGGCAAATAGGGTTTGAGATTAGTAGGCTGGATTAAAAGTTGTGGCGGGGGACATCAAATCACATCACATTACATCACAGCGCATCACATGCACATATTTCTAGTTGTCATTTACTCTTTACAGAATCAGACGACCCCTAATAGGAAAGTTTTAGAACGAGATCGAGTCCGGGAAAGTTTTTATTTGTTTCTTATATCAGTATACATAAATTTTAATCCCGATGTACATGTCATTTCAAAAAAGACTCTTGTACAACAGGATGAAAATTGTGACATCATCTTGTCCGTCGGCAAAACCATTTCTCACTGCATTGCATTATATACTTGACGAAGGAACTACCGTTTGGCGTTGCAGCATTTAGTAATTGCGTTTTGTAGGGTCTATGACTGTAGCAAAAGGGCAGACAGAATGATATAAGGTATAAGGTACGTGTGCAAAAAGGTTTGTAATGCGCCAATGTCCTGTGGAAACCCATTGAAGCCCACCTGTCAATCTGGAGAATCGGTCTACTTTATATCCGCGTGACATGCACATGGAGCCTTTTCTGCTTGATTGGCGAGGATTGAGCGCGGATTAATCTCGTATTATAATCTTGTACCGATCTCTAAGCTTCAGTCAGCTGAAGCAAGGTTCACAATCAACCCGGGGCGTGACCCTGTCATGGATCCGGCTACAGTTTCAATGACGTCATCAAAACCAGTGTAGAATATAACGAATTGTCAGGGTGGGAACGTTTTCTACATGGCGGATTAGGAAGAACACCGGTGTCAGCTTAAATGTGACCCCGTCAATAATTTGTGATCCCTCGACACACGTTATCAGTACGGTGACAACAATAGAGCAATGCTTAGTGCCAGCGTGGTTATTATGTGGACAGAGGTCGCCACTGACGGATGAGATATAGAACATATATATTAATGTGCGAGGTTTATACGGATTATTCCCATGTCCAATTTGGTGATTATTTGAAACATTAAACGTGTTTAGCTGTAATGTGTTACGGAATGATTGATAAGACAACACTATCTCCTTTATATCCTGACGCGGAGATTACAAGAGAACTAGCTCTTCTGTGTTCCCGTCAGTGTAACATTTCCCACTTGAGCAATGAGACATGAGGGTTAATGGGCTGTCTTATGAACTACCCTACTTTTTGCTCACGTTCCTCAAGCAACTGCAACCTTAATACAGGTGATTATAACCTTACCAAATTGATATCAAAACGCAGCAAGGAAAGTTTAAGCATATACTGTAAAACGTCATGTATGTGGCAAATGCTAAGGATGTGAAATTGACAAGATTACAGTAATTAAGAGGGTGGTTGCTACGCCTGCAAGATTTGAATCTGGGCCTCTGTTCGCACAGTTTTGATAAAGGAAAAGCGAATAACGAACCCGATGCCCGGATTATTTTTTTATTTAGATAAGGAACCAAGGACAAGAACTTGGCGAATAACGAAAAACATTTCCTTGTAGATAGTAATGACACCGTTGATAAAGGTTTTCTAGACACAATCCAATATTAATTATTTATGTATTAACATCAATCAGCATTACCTACAGGTAATAAACGTTATTATTAATATAATTTCATCATTACCGGGTTGTATGTACAACGTAACCAGGCCAATTGCAACATTTATTATTCGAAACCTCTATTATATCGAAGTCATATAACAAGTTAGGTTAGTAACTCATCACCCCGTTTTGATTTTGCATCTTTTGTGTGAAAAGATTTCCTACACGATATCTTCATGACTCAATTTCCTCGATATAACTAATAATTTCCAACCATTTCAACAATTTGTAATAAGTCACATCATTTACTTTGAAGTTTTCTCACGAGGTAGACGATGATGGTATTATTATATGCATCTTGTAATAAATCTTCAATAACCGAACATAAAACCACATGTGTGCAGAAAAGGCAAACTTCAACATTACGTCAATAATCCATCACTTGAAGTGTAAATTATTTTAACTATCTGCATGAACGAATCGATTGTGGTGAGTGATACAAGATCGCTTTAATTCAATTACAAATACTGTGCAGCATCTCTTTTATGTCAATAATCACAATTCGACCCAATGTTGGCAACACAACAGTTTAACACACAGAGAGCTGTATGTCGAGGTTCGGCGCTTCCCTGCGCATTGAGCTCGTACCGTGTTAACAGCCTGATTTCCTCTTTCAGACCACCCAACTCACCGGGGGCATTCACAGTGCAGCAGAGTATTGCTCTTCCCTTGCGTATAGTACTGTGTTTACCTATATAATAAACATAAGAAATACATTTCTTTTCATATATGCACATATAAACATCACTTTTTCCGCACAAGAATTGTTCAGCACGAGATCCTGTATTTCGTCGTCTATGACGTAATTAAAAACTTTGAAACGTTAATGTGGATGGAAGTTTTTTAGAAGGTGAACTCATGCTTTTCATCCGATTCAACTGGAATAGAATAAGTCATCAAAAAATAACTACACTCCAAAGTGTACCAAATAAATTTCACGAAACTCGCTCTTGCTCGGGTTAAAAGAAAAATTCGAACTCCTTTAGTAAAATTCTTATGCCACATATGCCCAGATATTATCTCAGGTGATTACCTGCCCGTGGTACACCATCCACGGTGTCGCTCATCCATGGCTTAATTTCCCGATACTCTTCACAACTCGTCCCCTGAAAAGTAAGTCATTGAAATTCGTATCCACTGAACTGCCCTTGAATCTTCGTATCTACTGTACGGCCCTTGAATCTTCGTATCCACTAAACGGCCGTTGAATCTTCGTATCCACTGAACTGCCCTTGAATCTTCGTATCCACTTAACGGCCCTTGAATCTTTGTATCCACTGAACTGCCCTTGAATCTTCGTATCCACTGAACTGCCCTTGAATCTTCGTATCCACTGAACGGCCCTTGAATCTTCGTATTCACTGAACTGCCCTTGAATCTTCGTATCCACTGAACGGCCATTGAATCTTCGTATCCACTGAACTGCCCTTGAATCTTCGTATCCAATGAACTGCCCTAGAATCTTCGTATCCACTTAACTGCCCTTGATTCTTCGTATCCACTTAACTGCCCTTGAATCTGTGTATCCACTGAACGGCCCTTGAATCTTCGTATCCACTGAACAGCCCTTGAATCTTGAAATGATGACATGAGTTAATGGGAAATATGTCTTTGTATTTCGGTGTTTAAACCATCCTATTTGGCGCATGCTCAGGGACTTGAATTTGAAATATCGAAGAAAATGTGTCACCTGGTAGGATGAGAACACGCAAGTGTGAGCTACACCACTTCCGGAAATGGAAATAAATACTTTTTGGAGATTATTTCCTATTAAGGAACACAGTCATAATTTACAATCGCAATTTTGCTTTGGACAGTTTTGGTTAAAATCCCTAAAATTTAAAAGTCGGAATGTAAGTTTCAGGTGCAAACCACTGTTGATCAACATCAACATGATCAAGAAAAATGTTCTATTTCATGTGCGAGATATTTTTATCGTACATCCTTTATAAATTGTGGGATGCATGTTTCTTATCACCCTCATTCCTGTTTGTGACGTCAGTAAAAAATGTTTCTGAATGTGTTGCAAATTTGCAATTTACTTTGCATTTTAACCTTTAAAAGGGCACTTTTAATTACATTAACTTGGTGTTCCCAAGGTGGGAAACTCTTTACCCTGACATATGTAATAATTACATATGTAATTATTACATATGTACATTGATAAAACAAATAATCGCCAAATTTTGTTTTATTTCTATCTGTTGAGTTCTTTAAAGCTGGATTGCAAGCATATTCCATCAACGCAAGGCCAAAACTTGTAACATGTCAGGAGGCTCGCATGTCAAGTCGACAAAGCAGTTTCATTGGCTTACGCATGATTGTCATGGTGAACAATGTCAGAGATAATAGATTGTAGAGGATCGGAACATTTGGTCCCAATGGGTGGTTTATACGTCAGAGTTCCGGCAAGATAAAAGTAGTGTTATGCTACGACACGAATGACGTCATGACAGTTGCAACTTTGAAAATACGATGTTATTATCGTCGTCTCTATGGTACCCGGCTCTCTGAATTCTAGTACGATGTTCACTCTGTCACTTGGTTTTATTTCAGTTGGCGAGTGATAAAAAGCACTCAAATTATAGTCATATATGTCCATTCTGTATGCTTTTCTAGTTCTAACTTGCCTTTGACAATTGTGTTCAGTTATGTCGCTGTGTTAATTTATACCATTGACACGATTCATTATCTCATCTTCGTCTATAGAAATTTCAACTCTTCAGCATTGTATTGAGAATGTATACCTTAATGGCAAAGTGACATTCCGTGAGGTTTTCGAGAAGAACTATCTCTTGATGAAAAGTATCACTTAAATACTGAGAGAAAGTTTAAAAGTAGCTTGACAGGGGATCTGACATTGGTCTTCAAGACAAGGTAAAGCGTCACTTTGAGCGACATGTCACTTAACCTTCATCCACAAAGTTCAAGGTCATCAACAACAGTTATAGAAATAGTGTTCGAAGATGGAAAGAGATAAATTCAAGTTTACTTCCAAGGGAGGCAGAAGACCATCACTACAAACAGAAGCCATTTTATCAAATGTTTTAGAGAAAGTGGAATTTAATGAATGAGACCATTTCGGAATTTAGTGTTCAGTTTTCCCGAAATAGTAAACTTCAAACACATATTTATTGTGGCTGTGGAGTGAGCTTAATCGTATTTGATTAAAGAACTCCGAGACACGTACATATCGCAAGACTTGTAGTGTTTCCTTCAGGAGAACAGTGTCCTCCTAATGCTTTGATTAAAACAGCAGCGTTGAGGGGGGTGAAAGACTCACGCGTTTCCTTCAGGTGACAATTGTCCCCAGAACATATATATTAAAGCAACACCCTTGAGGGGTTGATAAACATAAGTAGACGGCAAACAATGTAGGTAAACTAGGACTTTTAGAAAGTGGAGGGATTCTGAAGAACCAACACAGAGTAAATACAAGGTAGAAATTCGTGTTAATCTTTCAAATGAATAGGATTGCAATAATATAATAAAGTTGGCAACAAACCCTATCGCTTTAACAAGAAGACAAGGAAAAGATTTATGGTGCGTGAATGGCCTTCTGTGTTGTCTCTAGTGGGCATTACGCGCTCGTGAAGTCCTGCTTTGTGGCCGGGACTGTGGGTGGTGAAGGCGGCGTGTTCAAAGGATACCTGACTGTACTCACAGGTAAATTACCTGTTGATGCACCAGACATTCAGGTGTACACTGAATCTCCAGACAGCATCTCTCTGTTCTAAAGCGGCACAATGGACATGCTGCTAAATCCCTTTAAAACCAATGTGTTACCTGAAAATGTAAGCGTACAAAAGCGTACAAAAAGGTCCAAATTAATTTAAAATCTAAAAAATAAATTTGAGAATGTTATGACTTTTTTCTGATATACGTATACAATCACTTCTTGTTATGGATATACTGGTCATAAAATAAATCCACTCAACGATTATTTCACTTATATTGAAAGTGTGCGTTGAGAGAAAGTTTACTATAGAAAGAAATGCTTGCATTTTTTCAAACGAACTGAATGTGTGTTAAAACTTTTGTTGTGTCAAATAAGATATAAACGTGCATTAACCGGATGCCTGAAGGCACAATGAACTCCTATCACTGTTGATTCGTATTAATCGTAGCCTATTCAAACTCCGGAAAAGCAACCACAATGTATACACCACTGCACTGATAGTGTATAATTCTCTCAACATGCATTAATGTTCATTGAAAGACTCACAAATTCATATTGAAGTTGAGGTTTACAACCCAAATAGTCATTGAATGACCATACTGACATATATACACACGATGTTTGAAAGTTAACTTCCTTGAAAGTGCAATACGAACATACACACTGCATACAAGTCATTTACATATCGCATTGGAAGCGTAGAAGTATTGAGGTCAAAGTAGGAACTTATATTAAAGACTGTTTAATGTTGTCGGTGGGCGAAAAATGTCAGTTAGTTCGTCAACATTGATATATCTTTTTATCAGTTAATAAATCTTGATTCATTACTTTAAAAAACAGACCTGTGATCTGTCTGTGTGTACTGAATGTAATGATAAACATGTTTACCTGTAAATGTGGTCATTTTATAATTGTGCATTTCTATACCCTCAGTCACCAGTTTAAAAGCTTCTTGTAGAAACATTTGCATATCAAAACTCGCTGACGGCGGGGTCTGCTTTCACTTAACCGTGTATACACTGTCGTGACGTCACAAAACCACTTGAAGGACGATTTCTCATTGCGACCCTGAAGGGCTTACGCACGTGCACACCGGATAGTCGTTTCCGGTAACGTGACCGGTTAATAGACGTCTATTGTTGTCTCGCACGTGCTGGTAACATCTTCAGTTTTGATACGAGACACGTGTGCTTTTATGGCTCTTTTATATCTGTAAGAACCGTTGTGTCTTGCTTCGGTTTACCTTTCCTATTGTCTTGACACTGTATAACGGATAAAGTTTTTCCGTTTGGAAAAATGCTTAACAGAAAATGTTTTTATGCTGCGATCTGATTACTTTCACTTTTAAAAGAACTCGACAAGCAATGATATAGAATCGCAAATGTTGACCTTAGGGTATTGTTTCCGTCGAACATAAAGACACACTGTACAGTAGAAGACAAACTGCAGCCCAAGTCATTAGAGTCAATGAAGACGGGTTTATAGAGCCAAGGGTGTTATATAACCTGACCTATTTTCTACATTCACTAGCGCGGTGTGGGGAGTTTACTGTGCTCATTTCCGGTTTGGAGTACTTTACAGCTCCAGCGTGGATTTGTGTCACATGAAACAGGCTGGACGGCCGTGTTTATAAGCTGTAGCCCGTACATACATTTACACCTGTGAGCGTGTATACAACTCAAGCAGCGGGGACGTTAACCTATTTCTAAACTGACGCGTTTTGTAAACACAGTTTAAATTTTTTCAGCGAGTACATTTTAAGATATTTTGATATCTACTCTAACTTGTTTCTGCGTCATATCTGCTACCCCGTCATTCGGTGACTCATTCCCACTCGCGCCCTATCTCTCACCCCTCTCCCCCCAATCTTACCCCCTGTTCTGATCCCCCCTCTCCATATCCCTTAGCGGTGTGTAAAGAAAAGGGGGCGTGTCCAAAGGCACGTGGCTGCAATAAGGGGCGTGGCTACAATCGCATCTGAATGAAACACATTCATAAGATAAGTGTACACATGTCCTTGCTAAGACAAGACCTCTAGCAAACACTAGTTTTTATTTATGTTGTTTGTGATTTATATCATTATGAAAGTTGCAATAGGGAAGTTGTGTTATATTTCCCGGACACGAGAAAAGGGATGTTCACAACTAGTACACAAGTTAACCGCTTTGACAAGCTTTCGACCTGCTCAATACGAACTATTCCTCTCGTTCTGAGCCCATTAAAGTTTGACAATATACACAGACATAGTTTTGTTGAAGTAATAAACATCCTGTTGTGACCCAACTCCCTCGTTTATAATCTATTACAACCATGACTTGGTTTAGTCGCCGTGTCAGATCCCATTCACTGTGAATCTGTTCACTGATTGGTTGGGACACACTGAATTCATTCAAGAAAAGAATTGGGCAGAGCAATCGAAAATTTTAAAAAAAGTTCTATGAATAGTGAAACAATTTGTCTTATTAGAATGTAAAAAACAAACTTATCAGGCACAAGGTAACTTTGATTTGTTTCTGCAAAAGTACAGCTCTCGTACTTTGCGGGTCGAGATGCGTGCGGGATTTGAACCGTCATTATCATAGTCAGGCAACATCGTCAGCACCGACCGTATCAACGACTAACAATCTCTCCCAGAAAAAATCGAGGTCCAACAGGCCATAGTTAAGCTCTTGTTACATTTACTACCCTTCTCAAGCGTCTGCATTCCATCATCTCCAGACTGGCTATATTGCCAGGGTTGCATCTCGAGACGATTCTTCAGGGCTAACTCATCAAGTTACTTCTCAAGGAGCACGTCTGAAGGGAGAAATCACCTTTGATACATACTCAGGGCTACACAAATCCAAAGCAACTTTTGAAGGTGATTTCTCAAGCACAACTTCTCATACCCACGTCTTCATTGCTACCTCATCGGGGTAAAACTCATGAGTGACATCTCACGGGCAACTTCTCAATACTACATCTTCTGGGCGACATCGTCAGGGTGATATCTTCAGAGAGACATCTACATAACTTCATCTTCAGGGTGATTTCTTTATAACTACATCTTCATAGGGACATATTCATAACTACATCTTCAGGGAAACATCTTCAGAGGGACATCTTCATAACTACATCTTCAGAGAGACATCTTCATAACTACATCTTCAGAGGGACATCTTCATAACTACATCTTCAGGGTGATATCTTCAGAGGGACATCTTCATAACCACATCTTCAGGGCTACATTTTTAGGATGACATATTCAGGGCGATATCATCATAATCACATCTGCAGGATGACATCTCAAAGAAAACATCTTCAGGGTAACATATTCTGGATGACATATTCAGTACGACTGCTTAACTTTATATCTACATCTTGACATATTCAGGGTGCTATTTTCAGTCCGAAGTCTACAGGTTATAATCCTCAAGATCTTAAGGGCAACATCTTCAGGACTTCATTGTCAATGGGACACATTTGGAACTACATGTTCAGGACGACATCTTCAAGACATCATCAGGGCAAGATATACAGGATAACTTCTTTATGATGACACCTTCAGGGCGACACCTTCTGATCTACATGTCTTCAGGATTAAGCTCTTATAGTCGACATCGTTAAAGCTACCTCTTCAGGACGACATATTCGGGGGAAATGTTCAGGACGACATATTCATAACTACATCGTCAGGGTTATATTTTCAGGGCGGTATCTTCAGAAGGACACTTGTAGTGTGACAACCTCCTAAGGACGTCTTATTCAGGGCGACATCTTCAGGGTTCCAATTACAGAACAATCAAGGTTTTCGAAGACTTCCTTCAAGTCAAATTATATATCAAAACACAATAGAGCTAACGTACCAAGTTGACTTGAAGTATTTCAACTCGACAATTGTTTTGTAGCAAATGAATATAGGGACTGTGTTCCATAATATTTCCTATACATCTGACTTCCATTGACACTGACAAGAAGTATTGACCTTTTCGCGTGCATCTAATGAATTAGTTAGTAACGCCAACGTGTTGTCAGCAATATTTCAGCTATTCAACACGTGTAATCTCATGAATGAAGGGTAAAAACAATACCAGGCACACTCTCAGAAGCATTGTTTCCGAGAGAGGTATTCAACGTATATTCTTCACTGTTTAACAAGAAAGGTTGTGTACGAGCTGTTTGGTTGCATTCAAATTGAACTGTGGAACTAGCTTGTTCCGTAGCACCGTCATTACACCTAACGAGAGTCAAATTGTGGTCATGTCCATCTGACATTTCACGAACTTTGACCTGCGGATGTGTTGTCAATGGCAACCCGTCACAAGCACAAACTCGACAATCTGTCCATCTCGCTTACACGAGACATGTGATGGATATTTCGCTAGATGTAAAGTTAAAGTTACTGGAGCACAGCTCTATGTTCAGCAGAAGAGTCTAGACAAGCGGCGGGGAAGTCACAGCTAGTCTGTAGCGGGCCCATCCCAACCCGTACACTACACAACAGACAGAGATACAACTCGCCGAGCTGAAGAATAGTTGTCTTGTCTGAGTTTTGTGCACCACGCGAGTAAATCATAAAATTATCTTTTTCAGTTGAATTAAATGAGGCTTGCTCGTGCAGAGTATTTATTATGAAATATGGGAAGAGTCGTCCTCTGACAACCTATAATTTGGTATCAACAGCCACGAGCACATAGTCGGCATTTCAAACTTGTGTACAGTGAAAGCGGGTAATTGCAGTGTGGAAGGAGATGGGGGACGCGGATGGGAGGAATGTACCCGTCGCTCTCTGGGTACACACACACAGCAGCAAGACGCGCCTCGATTCCTCCGCAGAATAGGAAGGGGCGGGCCCGGCTCAGTTTAAAACCCATATTTCTTTACGTATTTGTCGGAATTTCACCGAAGCGTTTGCTGGTTGTAATTATAGAAATCAGTGGATATATGTTATTGTGTTCGACTTGAAGTAAGCAAAATAGATTCGTGACTTGGTCGCGTGTCGGAGATTTTAGGTGATGTCACATTAGGTACGTATGTATGTAGGTATTGATAGCTGGGCTGGAGTGTCGGAGAGTGGGGCTGTATGTACAAACGTAGAACTAATGACGCTGTGTTGATGTTCAAGAGGTATGATTCTGACCACGTAATCCATAAATAGATAAGGAAGGGGTCTTATGCACTTGTTTAATGCATGCGTCTGTCCTCAAAGGAAGCGGAGACATCCACATATGCGTATTATGAGTGTTCGTGTATCGAAATACACTTGATACATAAAACACTCTTTATACATGGTACACGCAGTCTTACGTAATGAAGACTATAGTATTAAACAAAGTAGACTGCAATTCAGAATTATGCTGTACGCAGCATTTTCAATGCTCGTTATAACACTAACAGAGGCTAGAGGAAGAATGCTGATGTGAGCTTGGTGAAGTGTTCTCGTGAAGCGCACGTAACTTCTGACCAATTCCATAAGGTATGTTAGATGTTTCCTTCCAGGTTATTTTCGTTGCAAGAAAGCTGTTCATAAATTTGTTTTGATTACTAAATAATCCCTTAAAAAGTTCTTAGCATGCCAACCTTTGTCAATGAGGGTCGTCTGTGTTCCGACAGGAGAATGAGGTGTTTATAGTTTGATCTCTCTTTATCTGCATGGACGGCTACGTGGCATATGAAAACTAAAGGTGACATCTTTCAAGTGCTGAAATGTGGCAAAGAACACGGAGAATCTAGCGGAAAATGGACTCTGTGCTGGTTGTTAAAACTTGTACAGATCTTGTGTGCTGAGGAAAACAGACTCACCATAAGACCTGATCAACACCGTCTACAATGGACATCATTTGATTTTTAAACGTTCAACTTACTGTAGATCCGGAATTCTGATTAACATTGCAGAATGTCCATTTAATGCTGTCGGTCACTCAGTGCTCAGGTCACATATTCTGAAAACACATCTCATAGTTACAAGCTGATAACGATGCTCCAGACTCGCAATATCAAATGACATGTTGAGAGCCAAACATCTTCCAGTGCCTAATCAACCTGTCTAATTACAGTGAGCAATTGCTGATTCCAATATCAAAGAACAGTCATACCTTAAATCATTCAACAGTTTCGTGTTTACACAGAGCAAACTCATCACCTTCGTAACCAGCATCTCCAAACGACTCTTGAGCACAGCAAGGTTGTGTCATATTCCCACGGTCTTTCATGTCAAGTTACATTTATTCAAACATGCCCTGTTGTTATCAAGGTTGGGTGATGTTTGGCAGGATATTGTACACTATATCTCTGATAACTGATGATCTGTTCAATGTATAAGTGAAACGTAATCTTCTAGATATCTTCAAACATTTCTCGAAATATACTAGGCTTAAATACATGCCAAATACATCCAATTGTTTTTTTTGGTGCTAGATATATCACATTATTCGTCTTGTGCAAGATTTTTATTGGGGTTTTTTTGTGTGCAAAATATATCACATTGCCAGCGTACTTTACAACGATGTTATTTCTGTATGGCTACCATCACTGATAATTGTATTATTTTCAGATATGTTGGCTTTATGACATGTACATTGCCTACTGTGTACATTGAACTGTAAACATGAATTGAAATGGAATATAAAAAAATACATATATCACATTGGGTTTTTTTTACAAAATATATCACATTGTTCGTCTTGTGCAAGATATATCACATTAGTTGTACAAACCATATCACATTGTTTTTCTTATGCAAGATATATAACAGTGATTGTTTTGTGCAAGATATATCACCCCGTACGACTTGTGCAAATTATTTAACAATGTTCGTCGTAGGAGACACTAAATCTACACTGATGCCAATAAATTCGTCCTGACAATTTTCAATGAATTTCAGTGTCAATGTTTCTAGTTCCTCGTTATATCCTTGATGGAATATTTGCGACCACAAAATTTTCTAATTTACGGCAAAACAATGGTATGCCTTTGCAAATGTCTTGTTTCGTTCAAACTTGGCAGAAGTTCTGCACGTTGTTCTGTAGGAGCGGATGAATTTCTCAAACGTCCTCTTTTTTCTACAGCTGCGAGCCAAAAGTATTTTCACATACCTGAATATACTAGTGCAAATATCATGTAATTTGATATGCCTTTGAGGTATCCTAGCGTTGCGAAAAAGAAACGTAGAATATTGAATTTTCAATACACATATGCAGATCCATTCTTCTTTAAGCCAAGTATTTATCGTACCCCACAATTACCCGTGACAGTTTTGGTAGGTCATTTAAGTGACCAGCGGAAAAAAATTCGAAAACACTAATTTTTATTATTCTCCATAAAATCCTTTATAAGTTATCAACCTTTTAAAAAAGTAGTCACGCTTGTTCCTTAGCACAAAGTCAATGTGATTATGTTGGTTTTAATTTCAGGGAGTCGATATGGAATATTTTATTCGACATTCAACGAAATCGAAATTTCGAAAATGTGCCCTCTTCGGTCTATATCAATATGCCAAAATTCGAATTTTTGCACGAGTGACCAGATAATGCCAAAATGAATTCAAGAATGGCTATTTCACACATGAACAGTGGGTGATCCATTGTCAGTCTTTCTGAAGTTATTCTATTGACGTTGAAACGAAACCCAAATTACATGACATTTGCACTACGATTCAGTGGTAAGTAAAAAGTTTCGGTCTTCAGCTGTATGTTGGCTTTAATAATGACAATAATACGTTATGCTCAGACCCGAAGCATCTTACTCACCTTTCACATGGATCTCCAAATGCAAAATAAATGACTTGTTGTCAATGAAAACATGTACATGAGTCGACATTACATTTAGGAGTTATTACCAAGAAAACTATTAAACAAACGACTTAACGCCTATATATTGTCACTACGGTGAACCAATCAGCATTAACATAACAGGGTTCAGCAACAGTCAGCAGTTTTTTATTTTTTATTTAATAACATCTGCTATGAGTTTGACGTAAATTATTCCAACAAAATACTTTAATCTTGCAAACACTCGAAAATGATGTTATGAGATCTTCACGCTACGATAGCTCAGTTGAAATGGAAAATGGCAAATTATTGCAAACATCGTAAGCCAATTTTATTTAAAATTATGTGCTCCTCTGTTCCTTTGGCAGGAGATCAATCCAGTCCCCTCCCTGTCAAGTACACGTTGTCACCCTCAGTGGACATGTTTATAAACAAAATCAAAACCCTTTCTTTCTCACAAGTCTTGCTATAAACGCAACTAAACTAACATACTTTTCTAAAAACAATACTAAAAGCAGCTACGTCTTGTTTTGGCATCAGAAACATGCAAATTCTATATGCATATGTGATTCTAAAGTTCTTCAAACATACAAATAAGGTTCCTTGCAAATTCTAAAGAACATGTTCTGAACTTGAAGTCAAGCAGACATTTTCAACTCTTTACAAAAACTAACTGGATATTTGACATGTTGACATTGAATATACTCTTTCAAAAGGACTAAACAGCTATAGCTGGTCCGATTGTCAGAAAAACCAAAAGCCTATATGAAATCGTCAAGTTCTACAAACATGGTGGTTTTAATAGGTACATGATCATTAAGATATTGCAACTTGTAATCACTGAATCCTGACGAGGTTAAACAAGTACAACTGATATCTTCACAGGACAACAGCAGTTCTTTTCTCTGTTCGCGTGGTCTTCGTGCAGACAGAACAATTGTACACATCAAGAGTCAAATCTGGAACGGTTATTAAAAAAACTCTTTAATTTGAAATGAATCCGCCGGCTGCATGTTTCTGTGTTACTGACACGTGAAGTCATCCCACAATGCATCTGTCTATCAGACTGGCAACTTCCGCCTCCGGAGCGATAAGACGCTTACATCCACCTTAAACCGGCCCCACTGTTATTATTCCTTATTATTCTCAATTAACACGTCATTTTCTTTGGAAATAACACCGACGTTTCATTTTCAAAATCAATAATTTCACACGTTACTGAAAGGCAATTTTTCACTCTATGATGAAATCTCGGCACATAATTGCATGCTGTCAAGCGAAATTCACGCCATGTGCACGTCATTCATCGGGGGCCGTCTCAAAGCCTTTCATTGCATTTCTCCGTCTGTCTATCTTTCTGTCTTTCGACATTAATTTCGAGAAATAAACACAGATTTTTCGTGAATCTGTTTGTTCCTCTTATAAATGTTTCATCATTTCCTCTGCCAGTGCCTCTGTCTTTCCCTCTGTCTCTCTTTACGGGGTCATCTCAAATACTTAATGTTTTCCCGTCTGAGGGGACAATACTATCTAAACCCCTGTTAGGGGCGGGGCACCCTGACCGTACCCCACGCCCTTCACCCAGACACGCAGTTTCAAGGTCATGATTTTCAGATCCATCTATGGTGTCAAAATCATGCAGACCGGCTCACATCCAGACGCTTTAATTGGTCGGAAGTTTGTTGCCGCGAATAGGACATGAGCTCCAAATTCCACATAGGAAATGAATTTAGAAATAGGGATGTTAGTAAGTTTGAGAAATGATTGCATCTAAACATTTGATACTAGAACGAAAATGTCATGACTTGCAAAGATAGAGAGAATATAGAGAAGTTTGATCGTAGCTTCAGGGGAGTCTGTTCCATGGATTGTACAAACCAGATATTGCTCAGAGTGAACTAGATAAAATCTAAAAAATACTCTTCTTGAAACGAGTTTCCATTGCTTCAGTATTGATGGTCGGTGTTGAGGAGTCAATTTCCTTACCCGGACAAAAAGATACGATTATGTTAAGGTACAATGCGTTTTCACTTCTGTAGTGACAATTCCACATAACCCTTTCGTTTTTCGCAATGCTTAAATGCCTCAAAGACATCAAAAATTATAAATTACATGTTATTTGCACTCTGATATAAGCACGTATGTGAAAAATCTTTCGGTATGTAGCTGTATATATTCAAAGTGTTTCAAAATCGCTTAAACAAAAAGTTTCATTTTATTTTCATAACCTTCCATTACCCACTGATAATTTCACGTGAAAGCCCTGAAAGTTACATATTATACCTTTTAATTTCATATGAAATTTGGATTGGCGAACAAGCCATTTGGCTTTTTTCAACGCCGCTCCAATACAAAATTCAACAAGCTGAATATGGAACATAATTACCAACCCGAGAAATACAAAACTAATGAAAAAATACTTGTGATAGAAGTATCAAAGCTCAGTGAAAATTATATAGTTTTGTTGGGTATGCCTAGTTATTGGGATTATGAATGATTATACACGTTGTTTAGTTTCATTGGCTGGTTAGATAGCTAGCGATACGAGGCTTTTGGCTTGAAAAAGATCAGGGTATTAGGAAGGAGCGAGAGCGGATTCACATACGCTGATTTAGCAGGATGTCGTTACATCATATCCATGAATATAGAAATACATATTTGTTCTTAAATATTAATAGTTCCGACAAATTAAGCGATAATGAATCACGTCTTCATTTGCGTGTCCGCATGAACACCTGGACGTGTCCGATATATGTCCATCATATTTGAGTGCATTTGAAACACTACAACCAAGCTTGAGGCGACAATGGATTGTTTTACAAAATCTAGACCCTGAATTTGAATTGAAATAACTTTGCGTTCCTGTTGGATTAATCATACTTTTGAATTGATTTAGGGGCGCGTGGGGTTTCAAATTGCAAGGAATTCCATAGCGTTATGGTGCTTGGTAAGAAAGATTGAGAATATTTTTGTGTTCTTCAATTGATTTCTTGGATGGAAAAACGGATTATGAGATAAAAGTCACTTTGTTCAAATACGCTTACCGGTATGAGATCTCCTAAATAGTCTGGAGCCATATTATGATACATTTTATAAAACGTAATTAGTTTAAATCGATACCGCCTCGGCCCTGTGCTTTAGAGAGCTGTAGTTGGTTTCTTCATATATTTTACCATTGCTTGTGCCACGTGCCGCGCCGCAGCTAGTTCTTGCGTCCAAATATAAGTTTTCTAATAAGCGGCCTGTTCATTTGTGAAGTTATCTCGTATATGACAGCAGTAATCAAAGAGTGGTAAAATAAAGGACTTATGCAATGTGTCTAGCGTTCTCACACAATTGATCATTGGACTAATTCTTTTTATAGTTTCATTCCAAGAACAATCCCTTTGAAGTGTTAAACCTTAATGTTTATGGTCTTCAACCTCTTCGATAGTTTCGCCGTTCATTGTAAGTTTTCGGCCTGATATTTAAAGTTTTGAGTTTTTCGGCTGAGCGTCATGCTGTCAGTCTTACTAGGATAAAAACTAACTTGCCATCTTTTGACACACTCTGCATTTTTTGCTAGATCGTTATTAACAGTTGCGGCAGCTGTTATATGATCATGATTATGACATTTATTGATGTATCATCAATGTTACTATCTAACCCTTCTACAATATCATCTATATAGACAATGAACAAAAGTGGTCCTAACACAGAACCCTGTGGAACGCCTGCTTCTACAGAACTAAAACTTTAGCTATAACCGTTTATTTAAACTTTTAATCCATTCTAAAAGTTCTCCTCTTTTACCGTAGGCATGAAGTTTATGAATGATGCCCTTGTGCCAAACCTTATTTCAGGGGTTCGAACTGATCGCCAAACCTTGCAATGTTATAGAGTACCAACCTTATCAAATATACGTCATTTGGCAAGTCATGTACAATGAGCATATTTCATGAAAATATTTTATACGATTGGCAGTCAATAGGTTCATAGGAGTGAGTATTGATACATCCCCAACTGACGACAGTTTACAGACATAAACAACCCTTCCCGATCATTGACTTGAGATTTACAGTCTATTTAAGACAGGTAATCATGGAAAATTCTAAAACTGAGCACAGTGCGGTTATCAAGTTTCTAACGAAAGAAGGCGTGAAAGCGGGCGAAATACATAAAAGTATTACCAATGTGGATGGGAAAGAAGCTCCTCAATATTCTGCCATTACAAAATTGTCAACTGAGTTGAAGCGGGTTCGCAGCTCCTTTGACGATAACCTATGGTCAGGAAGCCCTATTGAAGCCAATACAGATGATATGGTTGCACTGGTCCAGGGCTTAATCATGTCCGATCGTAGAATAAAGGTGGACGAGTTATCTTCATAGTATGGCATTTCTCATGGAAGTGTTTGCACCATAATTGATTAGCAATTGCGCATATCCAAGGTGACAGCAAGATGGGCCACGAAACCTAGATGCACAAGGTCGACACCAGAAAGTTGAAACCAGTCACAGGCTCTTGGACATCTACAATGCTGATCCCGATAACTTTTATGTCCGTCTTGTTCTAGGGGATGAAACGTGAATTCATCACTGGGATCCTGACACCATGTAGAATCCATGTACTGGAAGTATAAGCACTCTTCTGTACCCAAAAAGTTCAAAACTCAGCCTTTTGCTTGCAGGATCATGGCAACCTTTTTCTGGGTTTCAAGGGGCGTGATACTTATAGACTATACATCACCTCAAACTACAATAACAGGAGCCGACTATGCTGACTTGTTGAAGAAATTAACTTCTGCTACTATTTCTTCCGTTACTTCTATGAACTTATTGACCTCCCCTCGTTTAAAACATCCAGGGGTTGTTCAGTTTAAGTGCAACAAACTGTGTCATCAAACAAGATTTCACAAAAACTAAACAATCATGAAGACATCATGAGTCTTTATCAACAAAACACAATGTACCCGGCCACCGAGGTGCCCAATCACGAGATCGGCAAAACCGGGGTGAATCTTTTCTTAAACGATGGCGTGGGATGATCAGATGTTAAATCAACTCTGTTGAACTGTTCAAACTGTTGTCAAATAGTTGACACAAAGGGCGTGAATGCGATGATGGCATCATCTTTTTGCGTGATATAAGCGTCATGTGATCGTATCACGTGACCTTATTAGGCTGACAGTGAGAGCGTGAAGTGTGGGCTCAACATAATTATAGCAAATACCTGGTTGACACACCTGAGTGACGACACCTCACAACATGACAACATATTCCCAGTATATCTCTCGCCTGGTTTATTTCTGTTGTGAGGCAGCTGCTTAATTGCGTATTAACTGTCGTTAAGACCGGGTGAACTCGGGTGATGTCAAATGGAAACAGGATGACCCTTGTTTTGATTGGCCATGAGTCAGTGTGACGTCACACAGGAGAACACGTCAGACCTGTACTCGTCACGCTCAAATGGAATAGAATATTTGTGTGGGTATGGCGTGATTTTGTAACATCGTAGGTATGACTTATCACTGATACGAATCATAAATGGAGTTCAATCAAAAATGATATATATCAATTAATATTGATGAGGACTTTGTCCACGAATGAGACGTGTCATACTACACATATGTGTACGAGTGCGATTGTTGTCGAGTACAGCCAGTGCCTCAAAATACGTGCGTTCACGCTGAGACTTGTCCGTTTCCGCCAAGACGCGTCACTTGTCTTTCGGGAAGAGTCATGGAGGTTTGAGGACAGCAATCTGGCGGAAAGAGGCCATCGATGTAAAGTTTTTCGATTGTTTATTTGTCTTGCAGGAAGATAATGAAGATTTTATGTTTGTGGATGTTATTTATTTCTGTTGCAGGAAGAGTACAACGATCGGATCTTATTGATGTCTTCATTTTCTTGCAAGTCTTTTTTTTCATCTCTGAAGATGGAATGTTCGTGAGCGATGGAACGGAATTGGGTATGTTTTTTGCCGTACAGGAAGAAACTTTCTGGAACATCCCCACACATCAGCGTATGTGAATCGGAAGAGCTCTTTAAATACCCTGATATCTTACAGGCAAAATGTCTCGCATAGCGCTATGTATATATATCCAGCCAATGAAATAAGTCGCAACAGCTTAACTTGCCGGATGACGATTCGGTTAAGATGAGGGGTTTGCTTCAAACTCCATGCTAAACGACATTTCATTTGCTGATAAATGGTCATTGGAGTCGTATGCATGCTAAACATAACCATGATTAACCAGTTTTCAACTTTATATACATGTGGCTTAAACTAAATAGATGGAAGTGTATTGTAAGAGCCGTATAGATTCAAATACGCTGATGCAGCAAGGTTTGTTTCTCCTCCGCCACCTACCTTTGTTCTTTTGTGATGAGTGACGTCATGGCAACGTACTGTTCCAGGAATCGTCTTACTGGTTCAACTAAAGTTCTTACAGCACACGGACAAAACTGTTATTTTTGTACATGGCGAATTTCAAACCATCTACAAAAGAATATAATAACATGTGATTTTTATTAGTTAATTCTTTTTTTATATTGATATTACTGTATTGGTAACGGTTGAGTAACTTCAGAACCAACTATTTAAGTTTTAAGGGTCATTGACTTCAATAAGGAATCCGAGCACAATTAATAATTTAGCATATCCAATAAAATTCCAAAAATAAATGTTTCACATACTTTCAATTAATTGTTTCGGCCTATTTAAAGTCAATCGTGCATTCGTGATACGCGTGGGAGATGTCTTTGATCTTGACTTCAGGGGTCACCGAGTACAAGAATCTCAGGTTAGAACACTCACAATGTGCGATAGGGGCGGGGCACCGCTCACCTGTGTCGGAATGTGGGGAGGGGAAGGAAAGAGGGGGGGGGGGGGGCACATTGTGACGAGGGGTGTGTGAGATTGTCGTGTCATTGGGACATCTTCGAGGAGGTATTATCACTAATAGAGTGTTAATAAAGCGATGAGGGGTTATTGACAAGTGAACAGTTCATTGATTTCATCACGGATCGACTCGCACTTGAAGGAGTGGGGAGGAAGAGGTCATTTCTTAGGTCTTTGAAATCTATCACTTTTTTCAAGTTGTTGTCAATCAAATTTCCTTGTTAACATACCTCATCTCCAAACAATAGTGCGATTCATACCGAAGTGGTAACGTGGAATTAGTCACCGTTTTCACACAATCCTACTCAATATGCATATTTCCTGTTTTGTTACCTTTCGGGTGTAAAATATTCTCCTTCCTAAATGGGCAGATTATTCAAGCACGCGGATAACATTTCGTTTCAAACACGTAGAAAACCCATAACGATGTTCATCATTAGACGAGATATGTTTCGTTATTCTAAAAATTAGGAGGAGTACTTGAGTGATGTAATATGTTCATGGAAGTGAAGTTTCACATTCGACGATATGTTCTATGTATCCTAACGGTATCCGTGTGAACAGTACTGTAGATATTTACATATGACGTGTAGGTATCTGTGTGAACAGTTCTGTAGATATTTACATATGACGTGTAGGTATCCGTGTGAACAGTACTGTAGATATTTACATATGACGTGTAGGTATCTGTGTGAACAGTTCTGTAGATATTTACATATGACGTGTAGGTATCTATGTGAACAGAACTGTAGATATTTACATATGACATGTAGGTATCCGTGTGAACAGTACTGTGTATATTTACATATGACATGTAGGTATCTGTGTGAACAGTTCTGTAGATATTTACATATGACGTGTAGGTATCCGTGTGAACAGTACTGTAGATATTTACATATGACATGTAGGTACCCATGTGAATAGTACTGTAGATATTCACATATGACTTGTAGGTATCCGTGTGAACAGTACTGTAGATATTTACATATGACGTGTAGGTATCTGTGTGAACAGTACTGTAGATATTTACATATGACATGTAGGTATCCATGTGAATAGTACTGTGGATATTTACATATGCCATGTAGGTATCCATGTGAACAGTACTGTGGATATTTACATATGGCATGTAGGTATCCATGTGAATAGTACTGTAGATATTTACATATGACGTGTAGGTATCTGTGTGAACAGTACTGTAGATATTTACATATGACATGTAGGTATCCAAGGGAACACTACTGTAGATATTTACATATGGCATGTAGGTATCCGTGTGAATATATATCAATATATACTGTGACGAATCCCATAGCTACCTTGGCCGTCTTAACCTTTTCATTATTGACTTGAGGTCAACCTTTACAGAATTGTAAGTATTCGTTGCATCATTAGATCAACTGAAGTGAAGTATATACCCTTAAAATAACTAATTTGAGCACGAAATACCTGTTTTAGTGCTTTAAACGGTGACCACTTATACCGAAACCTCTTCTTGGATAGTAGGCTTTCAATCACGGCGGAAGGGTGAACACATGAATGAAGACAGACAGGTCATGTACCTATGTGAGGAATACAATACGGAGGAATGCCACCAGGGGTCTCATGACACGTATGCACGTCTGAACATCATCGTGTAACGATTTCCTACAAGTCTACGTCAGCGAGTTTGATGGGTTATTGATGTAGACGAGCACGGGGCGGCGACATGCCAAGTGTACCTGGCTGCGAGAACACCCCTCCTGAACAGATCGGAAACGAGGTTACCTTGCTTGCTGGCCGTCCCCTGGAAACAACCATCATTTTTATCCGATACGATAAAGTTTGTCTCTGTAGCTAAATTTATCTTAGACATTGAAGAAAATCTTTTTCTTAATTCTGTAGATAACCGAAAGAGTTGTCTATGGGTTTTCATTTTGAATTTAGAATATGGTTTGGAAATGATCGAATGTTACCAGGAATGTGGTTGGAGGCGAATTGTGCATTTTCAGGTAGTGTGTTCATAGTTGCGGGGGCGATATAGCAGAAACAAATATGTTATGTGAACAACCTTTGTTTAAAAAAAGATTAGGTTAAGACAAAACATTTGATTGTCAACATATATCAGTGTCGATCGCTAGAAAATATTTTCATCTACAACATGACACATGGAAATAAATTTTATATCAGGTCTCGGTTGATACACGACACTATCGGATGTTGGCTTTCCCTCATCTTTGAGAAAGGAGGTGATAGTGAGGTTGACAGCCTCAGAAAAGAAACTTCTGAAAATCGAACAAGATATATATGTTTTGTTTTATTGAAACTAGTTAATGGCACCGATCAAGATAGTCCATTTAATTGCCATATATCACCTTCCTTGTTTTCAGTGTTCTGGTCAGCAATATTGACTTGTGCAGTGAGTGCCATTTCTCCGCTCAGTTAGGATTAAATCGATTAAATCTCTTAAAATCATATATATTTTTGCAGTTGTTTCTATTGAATATCACCCTATTAACTAGAAGACAGATGTTGGCTGATGCAGATTGGATAACCGCAGAGATGATGTATGTTTCATGTTATACCACAGGCAGGCGTTATCGTATTCAATAAATATCCATATCTACATCGCTGGCGTTACACTTAGAATAGAAAGTGCACAGGTAAATATAGCAAGGATATAGGGCGTTGTGTGATAAAAATACAAGTTTGTTTTTTTCTAAATCGTTGGCGCTCTTTAGACCATAGAGTACGTGTAAATGATCCTGTATAAATGTTGCACTTCGTGTTGTACACTTCGTTATCAAGTTCGATACACACAGGGTTGAATATACCCGTATCTAACGCGCTGGGGTCAGGGGTGCAAATCCTTAAAAACACCCGTGTTATCTTGAATCTGCAGGGGTGTCAATCCCATATAGACTCCTGGTGTCGTGGGGAATCTCAAGCGGGCCAGGGGCCTCTAATTACTTCATAGAATATACCCCCGGTAATCTTCATAAACTAAGATATGACAGAATATTTGATCTTTCAATCCATTAAAATCGGAGAGAGCTTAAAGGTTACTACCATGAACTTGTCAATTTTTATGGAGTATCTTCAAAATGACATTGTTTAATAACTGATGTGTACAAAGGCTTGCACAATACTTACATAAATTAGTCGTCACTGCATTTCGGAATACAGGAATTGTTTCGATTGTTTATATCCTGTATACTTCAGGTTGAAAACTCCTGGTCAGAAAGCGATGTACGTGAGTGTGTCATTTTGACATGACACATACCTGTATATGAAGAACAAAATAATGCTTATCTTCCTTGTTATGCCAACTCCTCTCACCTCATAACTGCTTTACCCTCAACGTCGAACTCTTACTGTTCGATAACTTGCCTCTTCGCGTGACGTGAAACTCGCAACCGTCATAAGAAATGGAACAGCAGACGAGAGTTCATGCTGACGTCACCAATTTGTTTCGATGTAAACATGTATCAGCGGCACAGTAATTTAATTCTCTCAATCATTCTTTCGATTCGAATGTATAACGTTCGTTGTTATTGTTCGCAATGGATCAACTAGCAAACTATTCAGATATTAATCAATTATACATATTCCGAAAAATAGTGCTAAAATAACTTTAACCATTTAAGTATGCTAAGTCGTTGAACAAATAATAATGATTGGCAGCAATTCAAAATTCATTTCATTGTGCAAAAAAAAAAAAACAGTTAACGTATTAATCTGAACCGAAACGGAATCCTAACTAAATGTCAGATAGACAACCATTTGTTTAGTACGGAGTCACCTCAGCTATAGAAAGAAAACATCGCAATATGGCCTACATTCCTGGCAACATTCGCAAATTAAAGATATAAGCAAAATTCAAAGATGAATTGATTTAGACCCATATACTTTATTTTGGGATTCCAAAATGACCACTCAGAGAATCCTCTTTTTAAATACAAGCAAAGGGGAGAAAATCTGTAAGTATAGGTGATAATAGTGTTAAAAGAGCATTTTCAAATCTTCAGAGGAATCATCTCTCAAAAATGTAAGGTTTAATATGTTAGGTATGTCTCCTTGGTAAATCAAGACATTAATCTCAACTCGGCTCAGCCAACCAATAATCATAATTTGTTGAGAACATTTGTTACAGCGTAGAGAAATGGTGTCACGATTTATCGATAGTATCGATGTTTGCATTGTCTACTGCGCAATATGAGTACATCGATACAAAACACAGACAGTGTAACAGGATATTTATATAATGAGATTCCATGATACTTCGATGTATCGCCATAAGAGACAATATAACCCGATACTATTAACATAATTTGTTTCTGATATTTTAAACATAATTTCAGTCTTTCTGATTTTGTAATATACAGCATGTAATGTTTTTGACAGGATAGCTAACATTACTTTTTAATGTCCTATATATTCTTCTTTCATAAACTGTAGAGAATGGGGATACGTATTGTATCGCAACCACTGTATCGTGATGATAATCGTCTCACAGGTTCTTTGGCAATACTTCCATGAATGATTCGTCTCGCCTTGTAAAAAAACTCATGGACGCTACTGCCATGATACACAGGTAAAGCGTAGATGTGCATGTGTTGTTTTTATATATTGTACATAATACTCTATTTTGGAAGAAATAAGCTACTGCCATGCCTGCCATTGGTTAAGACCCACTCCTTGTTTATCCTTTTATCGGCCAGCTGGACATTACGTTGACACATTGTTTTAATTGTTTAAATATTACAGCATTCCAACTATGATATTTCTTGGGAAGCTCAATTTTGCTCGTCAGTTGTTTCTGAACAGAAATCCTGCATCTGCCCCTCTTGAACCCTTAATTTGTTGGGTTTATTAAAGTTTAAGGATTAAAGACACCTACATAGTAACAGCTGAATAAACTACAGTAACAACTCATTAAGTAAAGATTGAAAAAGGAAAACAAAATTGAATAGTTCATGACTCTTTTGCCAGTGCAATCACACTTTTTCTAACAGAAGTTATTTGTGATAACAAAAGACTTTTTCATGATCCTGTTGAATTTTACGTAAGTTGCCACTGAATTTTGACTGGCAATGGAATGTCTCTCTTCCATTAATGAGACACAATTATTTCCACAAGTTAGTAATTTTGATCTTCAAGTTGTTTTGGTACCTCAAGAGGACAACCCAGATGACATGTACATGTAATTTATTGACAAAGTACATCCCCAACACAATAAGGGAAATAACTCTCTTTGCACAATCTGCAAGTGTCAAACCGTAAGGGATCTTGAATAGTTTGTTTAGAAGTTTTTACATAACAAAATAACACATTGCACATCTTTTCCATAACACAAAACATGAATCCCTAATAACAAGGGATAAATCACAATTTCTTAGAAATGAAACGACACTAAAGAACTCCACATGAGAAGTTACATCTGGTAATACAGAAGTCCTGCTTAAAGTCATAGTCTCATTTTTGCAAGGCAAATTGTAATAAATGCCGGACAAATAGTTCACCACTCACAGAAATCTTTCCCCTGACGTTTGCAACAATTTTCAGAACTCTGCAGGCATTCTAGCCCTCAATAATGAAGTTCAAACTACCCTACCCTACCCGAATATTATGTTTTTTGCGAGCGTTAGTCCTTACCACGTCATTTCGCTAAGGCCGTGACAAAGAACACATAAAATTTCCCAGCTGAATATCCAATGAAAATAGCTAATAGCTTACGCTTTTTCAAATATAGAAATAACAAAAAGGTGGTAAACTCAGTGAAGAATGCGTCTGTCGTAAGTATCGGCACTGCGATGACTAGATTTCCGGTGTTTCGTACTCGCGATGGGATTGCACTTGATTCGGTAACTCATCGGTCTGAAACGGCATACGCCAATAAGCTGCTTCATCCAAAACTGTAAAAGGGGCATAAAAATGAAAATCTTTGCAAATGCGACAGGAAATATTTGTGTTAGTGATCAGATTTTGTTCGTGAAGAATAATTAGTTCAGTTTAGTTGCCTTACAAAAATGAGACTATGACTTTAAGTTGAACACAGCAAAACAGTCCAGCCTGATAAACACTGAAGCACATTAACTCACTTTCACATTTCAGATATAACTTTAACACAATGATCCACTTACAAATCAGAAATAAATGCTCCCACTGACTCAACTTACCACACATGCTATTTCATGGAATATTAATTATGGCTACACTCTTAAGAGGCTTGAAGTGGCATTTAATTCATGTCATTGGTTTTGATTCATGGCTGTAAACAATAAGTTCTGAGTTAAGTATGTATCATCTTTCTTGACATGCATCATCATTTCAAAATGTTAAATATCAGACGGTTAATGGAACCACACCTATGCAGAAGCTGAAATGGCAGTCACAATTACATGTATAAATATCTGTTTTAGACAAGATTAAGAAATTATGTTTAAATAATAAGTGCGCCACCTTTTTAGGTTGACAACACTGAGTTCACTCGCATCAAATTAGTTATTTTCAGTCAGTACTTCTGGACAAAAAACATAATTGAGAATGTCACTTTAAGATGTGGTAATTTGGTTAAGTACTCGCTCCACATAGCTTGGACAAAAAGAGGCGGGAAACCAGAAGAAATTAATTGAGAACACCAATCTTGACATGGCACGTGTGTGCAGTTTCATGAATAATACTAGAAATGGTATTGCATGCTATTGATGAATTTCACATTTAACAAATGGACAACATCTCTGCACAAACACTAGCAATGACACTTGACACGTGGGAAGGAGGAGGGGGTTCATTTCATCATTTAATGTCTATCCGGAAGGGGAGTTGACTCTATTCATTAAAATCTATCCATATTAGTGGGTTTGTTCCAGCTGGCTCTCACCTGTATTGGAGATGGCCTTCTACAGATGAAAATCGTTATCTATAGTGCCTGCCAAAACAACATCTAGGACAAAACAGCCATACCAGTTCAAACAACACATACAACAGAGTTTGAAGTGTCCCTATTCACCAGGCTTCAACTATCTTTGTTCTCACATGCAATGGTACATTTGGCACTGAAGCTTGTAATGTTAAACCCACACTGAAGTATGCCCACAGCAAGGTTTTCAATTACATCTATCTTCATACACACAGTAAATGCAATCTCCAATCGTCATTGATCTTGTTCAGTCTCTCCCCTATCCAGCAACAAGAGGTTTCTTAGTTATTGTCGTTGATCTACAAAGCATCAGCCTCAACATCCAATCTTTTTTCCTTAACATCCACATCAACCACACCCACCTTCTCCTCATTTTGCTCTACCACATCAAGCTACAAGAGGTCTGAACAACTTCTGTCTACAAATCCTTCTCCTCCTCCTCAACATCAACATTCTCTTTATCCTGCTTCACCACATCAACAAACCTCTTCTTCTCAAGCTACTACAATTTTCTCAGTCACTGTTGTCTATCTGAACAACCTCTGAAGCCACATCCTCCTCCACATCAACAAAATCCTCCTGTTCCTCCCTCAACCACATCCCCCTCCAGCAACAAGATGTCCAATCAATCACCATCTGTTCCTCTTTCTCAACGTCCACATTCTCTTCAATCTGCTCCACTACATCCGAATTTAGTCACTGTCATCTATCTGCACAACCTCTGCCTCCACATCCATCTCCTCTTCCTCCTCCTCCACATCCACATCCTCCTGTTCCTCATCCTCCAGGTCGTGGTCCAGGTTCACAACTTCCACATGTTCAACAACCTCTTCGGGAGACGGCGATCTCGCGGCACCAGCCTCCTCACTCCCGCCATCAGCGTCTTCTTCATCGTCTTCCACTTCCTGCAACATCAGCAACATAATTACTAACAACACATTACATGCTGCAAGATACTCTGTCAGAGAAACTTTTCTCATTTTCCAGCAAGACAGCTTGTCACAGCTATGACAGGGAATTATTTAGGTTAGGTTCTATTTAGGTTGACAGTCATCTCTATTTATAAAATATGTTTCAAATCCTCGCCTTCCAAGGGTCCTCAATGTAGAGCAGAAGATTTAAGAGAGGACTTTTTATCTTTCATACATACAAACTTTCTTCTGAAATCTACATCATGTCGAACTGTTTTTGTGATTGATCAGCCTGTACACGCAATAATTTTCACAAAATTAAGGATTAAGTCTCTAGAAATGGTATAGACTAGAAGCATCATCAGGGTGAGTCTCTTTAGACAACCCATATTCCTCAACATTGTGTATGCAATTTAATCAATCTTTATTTCTTGACATGCATGTGTGAATATCTGACATTAGAATTCTGGTATTACTTACATTACTGTTACAACAAAGTATGATCTCACAAAATCCTATTTATAGAATCATTTTAATCATTCTGGCAATGAAACATTTTCCCTCCAGATCTTACATAAAAACAATAACAAAACAAACAAATCAAAGCAAAACAATGCAAAAATCAACACTTAAAGATAGAACAGCAGCTGAATGACAAATGAATGAGCAGCAAAATTTAAAGCAAAGAGCTTATCTGTGCACAAAGTGGTCACAATCACTGCCTAGTAGCTGAAGCTTGGCACTTCTGCTGGGAATGTTAAGCATTTACAAATCAGTTCTGAAAAAATCTTTATCAGAACATTCAAAAATCGCAATTTAAATTTTGTTTGTTAAAATAGCATTTACACAGTGGAAAAATTAAATGTGTCATTTTGGAATCACAGTATCTGATCAGTAAAACTGCAGAATTTGAACTGATAACCTAAGTCATGCAATTATCACCAAAACAAGAGCTGAACTACTCATCCTAGTAAAGTCAAGGTAGCTGAGTGGTTCAGCTGTTGGAACAGTCAGTGCTGGCTTTGAAATTTGAAATCAATGCAGTGAAGAAGCTACAGTAGCGCCAGAGTTTCGTGCAGGGTGGACGTGGCAGTTACTAGTGTATCTGGGTTCTAATCAAACTTCATCTCGGAAAGCAGTCACTAAGTTACTTAATATCAAACTGTTTGTTTTGTATTAATCAGTTTTACACACACTTTGACATATCTATATAACACCTTCTCACAGATCTTTCACATATGTACATTTGATATTATAATCTATATAAAATATATCCAAGACCACAGCAGTGAGATTAATTGTATTTAACATCATTATTAGAATAGGGTGTGAAGTTGAAAATGGTTCAATCTGTAGTGCATTTATTAAAATTCAACAGCACCAATCTCTCTTTTAAGTTATGTTATGAAATATAATGTTCATGACTGACATACTTAAGATGTACAAAATCCTAGAATGTTGTGCTGTGATTGAGCTGAAGGAAACAAGAATCCAGCACCAAACAGACACGCGCAAAAAGCCAGCCAAGCTACAGTTCAGTGACTTTGTCCATCCTTCATTACCCACTCTTTATATTCCTATCCTCTCAATAACCACAAACATGGTCATTCAAATATTCTTCATTCATAATGCAAACAAATTATTCTGTTTCATCGATAATTTTTTTTTTAGGCCAATCCTTTTATTCAAATCAGTTCACATGTAACACTTTTAGATCACTACATTTCAGTATGAGTAGTTCTTCAAGGGTCATGTGACCTTTTACTCCAGCCAATCAGTGTCAAGTTAAGACAATTGATGATAAATTTTCATTTGAATACAGGTCTGTGATTGGCTATAAAAGGAGAATTATTCTGATCAAGACAGAGGCATGAGTGTGACTTTGATCTGATTTTGATGAAATTGGCATTTATTTGATCTTTAGAACTTTAATAATTTTGCATATTTTGCAGATGAGGCCAGAGGCAGGCATGAGTGTCACATTGATCCTATTTTGAAGAAATTGGTGTATGGTAAATATTGTAGAATTCTTCATATTTGCTGCAAGCAAGTCCGTCATGTCTTGTTTCTAATGTTACGTCATGTGTATTCATGGATCAATATTGTCTTTACATCACTTGTAATTTGTGAAAAAAAGATGGAAATAATATCATCACGAAAATTGAAGGTAAACTCGTGGGTAATGAAGGATGGATTGATTGTGACCGGTGCGACACAGTGAACTCTAAGCAAACTAGAAGCTGAACGGAGGAGAGAGAAGAAATACAACACGTGACGGTCCCCGACGTGGCGGCAGTCTAGCGGGGCAGCACCGGAAGAAGGAAAACAAACATTTCAACTTGGTGCATAACTAACCATATAGTGTGACTGAAAATTGGCCGAAATAGTTCATTTCATTAATATAACAGCGCTAATGTGCCATTGTAACCACAAGATCAAGAGGTAATTCTGAGGAGATTCAATATTTAACAAAAATTCTATAAACCTTGCATTTTGCATTATGATAAGGCAATAGGTGAAATAGCCTTTTCTCAATCTGTTCTATTTTGTCAGATTAATGAAATTTGGGTTTGATTATCTATGGACAAATAGAAAATAGAGTAACTGAGTTATAATGAAGACTATTGGAAAGCAGATACACTGACAAAGCATAAAGACTCCGAAAGACGATGAGACTAGTTGCAAATTTCATGCAAAATAACTGTTAAGCAGACCACCCAGAATCTTTCATTATTGATCTCAAGTTCGAACATGTAATGTTTTCTAATGAGTGGAGTTCTCTAATATACTTGATATCAACTTGTTTGGTGCTTTCTATGCAACATGGTTTGACGATGTTACAAACACCTAATCATCAATGGAGCAATCAAATCATTTTTAAAACATCACCATTTTGAATGTTTTCGGAATCATTTATTTACATGTTCTAGTATTACTGAAACAGACAAAGAATTTGAATATTGAGTAACTTTGCCAGTGGTAGGGGTGTTCATCTATCTCAAACTTGAGGCCTCTTGAAAGTAATTTTTCCACTGATGTGGAGGAGAAACTCTCCAAGAAGTTTGTACGTCAATTTGGCGATATTTTATCTCTTTTAATCCTTAGTGAGGGAAGGATTACTGAGACTGAATAAAGGGTAGAAATACTTCAATGACCTGTGCAAACTCTGGGACTGTTGCATGTAGTGGTGACTAGAGTTATCTCCCTTTGACCCAACCTGCCAGAGATCACTTAAGATCATTCAATGCTTGAACAATTTGATGTGTTACACTACAAGAATGGGGAGACAATCACTGGAACACATAGCATGAACAAGACTGGTTCTAGTTTTCTAATGTTCAAGTTTTCATGAAAGTTTATATTTCTTGTTCAATTTGATTGATCGGGATTTTGATTTGAGGAAAACTGGATATGAGTGGATGGACTAAAACATATCTTAATCACAAACCAATTTTAAAATAATTGCAAGCTATCACACACATAAGGTTTCATTTGGTGACATGCACATACTTTGCAATTAAAAAGATGGAGAGTGATTGAGTGACAGAGCAAGGCATTAGTGATGAAGACTCTACTCACCGACTCGTCTGTGGGATCACACGCTTCACAGTGCCATGTGTAGCCGCGCGGTTTAGGAGACTTCTTCGTGGGGGGGTTCAAGCATCCAAAATGGTAACAAAGCCGGCATTCATCACATCTGAAGTACACGGGCATGAACATATTACATTTTGTGAGAATTATAAATACCCCATGTGCACGTCAACACAACAACAGTTTGAGAGATACCAGACTTGTACATCTTGGTACATCACAGTCAATCTATCCTGATAAACATCAATGTTCCTGCCATGTGCAACATTTTTTAGAAGTGCTTATTCAGCATGCATGCCAAGCTAACATCATCTGTTAATCTGGGCTGCTAATCCAGAAGGGCAGCTGGCTGACTTCCAGTGAAGACCACAAGACATTTTAGCAATTGATCAAAGCATAAAAGAATAGAACTGATCAATAAATACACCCCCACCTGACTAGGTTACTGTTGGTGCCAGGTTTGCTGCACACGACACACTCGGTTCTCACGTCCTCTTCTCTGACCGGCTTGCTCCTCCGCGGCGTCCTTGACTCAGTTCTCGCTTTCTTGGCCACCTGAAACAGAGCAGGAGAGAGTAGAATGGATATTTCAAAAATCAAATTTCATTTCTTTAGAAGACTCCAAATGAATAGATATCTCCTGATGCTAGGTACAGGAAATTTTCAATGTGAGCTTGAGACAACTATTCATTTTAAGGAGAGATTGGATCCAGAAATCAAACTCACCTAAAATTGTACGAAATATTGTTGGGAAAATGCTGTTTTTAATGTTTTTAATGTTTCCTTATACACTGTCACTATTTTTTTTTTATATATAGACATGCTAAACACTCTTGAATTGGACAGAAAGTATGTGTGATTTTGAGTATTTTTCATGTAAACATGCGCATTTTCTTAGTTGACAAAATGAGACATAAATAGCGCAAATTTGTCGTGCACAGCTTTGATATTAATGCCAATAACTCCTTCAATCATTCAGTGACCCACACATTTTCTTTTTTTTTTTTTAATGGATTACTTATAAACTTGCTTTCTTGAAAACTGAAAGAATTCTCAAATATTTTATGCGTTCTTCCCATCTCCTTAATCATTTTCTTCCAGGAGACTTGAATCAGTAATGGGTGCAGATGTAGGCGAGGTTACCAGGTTATCTCCCTGTTAACTACGCAGCAGAAATTCTAAAAGAGTACGTCTAAAAGAGAAGACGTCTTACTGGTTCCACAGACTCAGGTTCAGGGTCGAGTTCCACGTCCTTTAAAACCTCAGTTGAGTCTGGGACGGAGAGGGACTCTTCTTCCAGCTCCTCAACCTTCCTCTCCACTTCCTCCTCCACCTTCTTCTTCTTGACGATCTTCCTCCCCCCGCCACTCTTCCCACTTGACTTTCGACGCTCCTTCTGCAAAGATTGCTGTCAATGGAATCACAGACCAGGGGTCAGCACAATTACAGCACAGACCAGCTCAATACAACACAACCACGTCACCGACCAACTCAACTCAACACAACCACGTCACCGACCAACTCAACACAACACTACCACGTCACCGGCCACCTCAACACAACACGACCACATCACCGACTACCTCAATACAACACAACCACCTCATTGACTAGCTCAAAACAACACAACCACATCAACAACCAGCTCCAAGCAACACAACCACATCAACAACCAGCTCCAAAAAACACAACCACTCATGGACCAGCTCCAAACAACACAAGCACATCAGCAACATCTAGTCATTGTAACACTGACAATACAAATACAGTCACAGAGATATATATTTCTGCATGTACAAAAACTTCTTTCCTTACAGTAGTTAATCAAATTATTTCTTCCGAGAGGGATAAATTTTTAACATGGACACCTTATCCAATCAAAAATAGTCTTGGATTAACTTTTGTCTTGTGTAAAATATATGTATATTGCAAGGACAAAAGAATTTAAGTCTTACTGCCACTTATGGTGATGTAAAGTATGCATAGTGTGGAACAACATCCTGACTGAACAAGCAAAACATCATGTCCAGTAGAAGATTAACAGATCAATACCAACATATCTCTCTCATACTTTGCTTTGGATCACATTCATCCATTGGTGAATAAACTTTGAGTTTGAAGACTTGATTCTGCTTCCCATACCGAGGTGTGAGAACTATGATGTAACTGGATGATTTATTTCATTCAAAAAGAGCCTCTACTCACCCAGCAGTATAAATGGGTACCTGGTAAAGCTTAGGTTAGACCAAGGTGATTTAATATATTCAGCATGCATTAGTGACATAAACAAACAAAAAACCATTTTTATCATAACCTCAAAGAATTTCCATTTTTATCATCTCTCATGTTTACAAAAAGAAATTATGAATTATTTATCTAAAGAACTACTACAACTACTGCATCTGTCCCCTTTAGGATAAATTACTTTCAAAAGCTCTAGTCGCTGCATGTTGATGAACTTCTGGGGTTGTTTGATGTTCTCACGGAGACGGCGAGGAGCGTTCACGTTTACATTTGTCTTCTCCACGGACTCATCACTGCTGGAGCTCACACACTCGGAACACTGCCTGGAAGAGGGAACAGTATCTTGAGATAAGTCAATCGGGGCAGAAATCTGGGCAATAACCTTGTGGCTGCTGAAGCTTTGATATGATAAGAGCATTAGAACTGACCCTGGCCAATAGAAGATTATTCATGGGACACTCAATTGAGAATTACTACGTGTTAGGAGACACTGAAAATAAGGTCAAGGTCACCAATTCAACTTGTGTCTTGAAGCCCTTGAACAGTCCATTAGATTAGTTCACAATGACAATGAATAAATAACCTCTCATTTTGTTTTGCAGAGGGGAACAAAATAATCAACTAATCTCAAGTATTATAAGATATACTGTTTAAGATTTAGGGCAAAAGCAGAGAAAGAACTACACAGTAATGTGTACACACCATCCTTGAAGCTTGGTCTTCTTGGGCATGCGTGTGAGAGGCGGCTCCAGACAGCCCAGATGGTAGTACTGCTTGCAGCTGTCACACTTAGCAAGGAGGTGCTGGTCCGTCGTCAACACACAGATACCACACCTGTGCAGGGGAGAGAAGGATGAGAAATAAATTATAATGTACCATAATGATATCATTTTCTTTCAGCTTGGGTGGTACTCAAGGGGAAGTAATCTGGGAACAAACAACAAGCACACCACAAAGTAAAATGCTTCATATATCCACTTATACTCTGTAAATATTACTGAATTCTACGCAAACATCTACGCCCCTACGCATATCAATCCAGAAAGAAACTTTGCACAATAACTTTAATAAAAAATTTTATTTGAATCTTGCCCAAGTGATAGATCTGAGGTCAGTGTATTTTAACCATATTAAGTTGTGGACAAATATAAACCAAAGGACCTGTAACCTTGCCAAAATGAAGAATTCCCTTTAAAACATAATCTAAACATGTGAGATGAAAAATGCAGTATTGACTGAGATACTGATTCATGTGTACTTTGTGAGGGACTCTGATGAACATTGGCAGGTGATGAGTGAAGACTGAAACCTACTTGTGTATGACCGCTGGGGGCGATTTAGGCGTCTCCTTCTTGGTAGGGGATCTTGGCACCTTCCTGGACTGAAATATCTCCGGGACAACAAGCTCCTGCAAAACAACACATGAAAAGGTAAATTAGCTCACAGGTGTAGCAAACCATGTCAAATTGGTCAATTTCTGTGCCTTCAAAAGATCTCCTTGCAAAAAGAAATGGTAAGAAAACTAGAAGGTATCTGTAGATTGTAAAAATATTTGCCAAAGATTATTCAATTCATAATTCATACTTTACTGTGTTTTACTTGTATCGATCTCTCACAAGACAAGGCAGTAATACTCCAGGTATACTCAATATTACACATCCAGAACAAGTTCCTTTGCATATAGTGACTTCATGATTCCTCATTGCCTGCCCATTAGAGTGGTATTAATGAACACAAGTCAGAATAACTATACAAGAAACCAACCTTGCCACAGGTCTGTGAGAGGTTGGTCCACATCTTCTCACCCTCCTTCTTCAGTTTGGCAGCGGATTCCTTATTCTTGTCCAGAGCTGCAAACAGCTGCAGGCAGAAATCAGTATATGAGCATGGCGGAGCTTTGCTACAAGCTGCAGGCAGAAATCAGTATATGAGCATGGCGGAGCTTTGCTACAAGCTGCAGGCAGAAATCAGTATATGAGCATGGCGGAGCTGTGTTACAAGCTGCAGGCAGAAATCAGTATATGAGCATGGCGGAGCTGTGTTACAAGCTGCAGGCAGAAATCAGTATATGAGCATGGCGGAGCTTTGCTACAAGCTGCAGGCAGAAATCAGTATATGAGCATGGCGGAGCTGTGTTACAAGCTGCAGGCAGAAATCAGTATATGAGCATGGCGGAGCTTTGCTACAAGCTGCAGGCAGAAATCAGTATATGAGCATGGCGGAGCTTTGCTACAAGCTGCAGGCAGAAATCAGTATATGAGCATGGCGGAGCTGTGTTACAAGGACTAGATTCAGCTGCAGTCAGAGGAAACATTGCAATCAAATCTAAAACAGTGGATAATGATTGTTAACATGAGGAGTGTCATCTGATGAAATGATACTACATGCAAAGAGATATCTCCATATGGCACTAACCATGACTTGCCACTGTACTGCACTCGTAAGATGACTGTTTACCCTTTTAAGCCTTTACATGTGAAGGCTCACAAATATTCAAGGATAGCCTTATCTAGCAATTGTTAAATTTAGATTGATAAGCAAGTTGAGATTCCTGTTAATTTGACGCACAGAAGGTTTGCAGCAATCTGGGTGTTTTTCACTTATTAGTTCAGCAGATCAAGGGTGCTGCATCTGTCCGTCAGAAATCTCGTGATTTGATGAAGCCTACCTGATCGTACTGGCTGCGCAGAATCTTCTCCTGGTCCTTGAGTTTCTGGTTCTGGTTGAGGAGTTCCTTCATGTTGGCCTTCATGTTCTCGATCCGCGCGTTTCTCTCTGAAGAAAATACATACATGTAATCAAACATTTGCACAGTGCCAATATCCAGCTCCTCTTCTCAAAGGCACTCTTAAGGGAGTATACAACCAGTGTAGCCATGAGGGAATCAAAGTTAAAAGCAGTTTCCTATCCAAATGAGCTCAGTGGACTGGATCACCTAGTCATAATATTTTGTCTAAGAATGCTGCATACTGACTACTGCACATTGCTGTACCGGTAACTAGGTGTATGCATCTACTTTCGTAGCCACCATCTGGCTATTTAACAATGGATTCTTTTAAATGCACGGGGGTGTGAACTGTACACTATGAGATGTGACAACATTAAAAGAGTCTGAACACAAATTTGACTTAAACTTTTTAAACCCTGTTCCTGGTGGACTCGAACCTAAAACTAGCTTACAAAACTGTTGCCTTTGCTGTTTGGCCACCCCGCCCCAAAAAAAGATAATAGATATAATCAGTTGGCATTCTGTTCGAATCTGAAAATATGTAAATATGTAACATACTTGATCAACATTGCCTTCGTGAATCAATTTAGTAGCACATGTTAACTAATCTCTTTAACGTGAACAAGTATGAAGCTGTTACTGTATGCAAGAAGCTTAGACTCACCAACATAATACTCTATGAAATCTGATGAGAAGGCCGGAGCGATGTGTTGTTTCTTTCTCGTCTCTTGTTTCTCGTGGCCGTGAGAGGCATGATGAACCCGCAAGGACAGAAAAAGATATAAAATCACACAGAGGGTGAAGCAGCAACTTTATACACAGGTCTTTTACATGACAGGAACATTATATGTATGCTTGTGAGCAGATACACATTACATGATACATGATAAAGGATACAAAGAAGTGATTTACAAGATATTTGTTGTGTACCTGGGTGATAACTCCCATGAGCTCAGCCTTCTTCAACATGCGGCGGACGGCAGACGGACTTGATGTTAGGAACCTCACCAGCTTCTGAGTCGGGACTGGAATTAAATGGTGACTTAATGTAGTTGTGGTATGTCGAGTTTAGAGTATGTCTACTTTAAATAACAAAATATCTTTATATCAGAGAACAACGGAAAGTCAATATGGATGGTCAACACTCTTACAAGGCAGTCCTGTTCATTCTAAGGCAAAATTCTGTAAGGTCATTGTGGTTAGGAACTGTAATGAAACCTACTAACATTGGCTGGACCTGAACAATCTGTCAGGGTAGCATTACTCCACAACTTTACTGCTGCACAAAAATTTATACAGTAGACATACTTGAGAAGATCTCCTGATCTCGAGGTGAATGCACTAACCACTGCTCTATACCATCCAAAAAACAAAACTTAACTAGTTCCATATTTACCCCATGACGGTGGCCTCCTGGACTTGGCGATTGCATACTTCTGTCGATGTCGATTCAGCTTTCTGTGGAACCTGGCCTGCAATAAGACAATACAATTAATTTGTCTGACCAATGCAGAACAACTTTCTATAACTAACTAGGGAACCTCATATGGAATGAAGATGGTTTGAGGGTTAGCAGAACAATGTACTTACATATTTGTACTACATAGTGAAAGAAATACATGTATTAACAACAGGATGTTTATTCAGAAGGAAATTACACACAGTTGATGATCACTGCCTGTTAGTGGTCTGAACACAGAAAAATATGATCCATACTAAACAAAGCGAGTGTATATTTAACTATGAATTTACTTATAAAGTCCCTAGAACCCAGTTCTGTAGAGGTGAGGTGGTCAGCTGAATAGCTTTTATGCCAATAATCTGTGATAAATTTCTTCGTGTTTGACGTAGCAGCTTAAATCTTTCTATGAATCACCATAATAACATTAGAGTATGTGTAATGTTAACACACAACAAACCAATTTTTAACACCAAACGTCCAAAATTCTAATCCTAAACTTCATATTCAGGCAGACAGTCAGCTTATCACTCCACCTCTGCAGAACAGTCAGTTTCAGAGGTTTGGATACAGAACTAGGTATACTAAACTAGGTATACTAAACTAGGGATACTAAACTAGGGATACTCAAATAGGTATACTAAACTAGGCATACTGATCTAGGAACACTAAACTAGGTATACTAAACTAGGTATACTAAACTAGGGATACTAAAATAGGTATACTAAACTAGGCATACTGATCTAGGCATACTAAACTAGGTATACTAAACTAGGGATACTAAACTAAGCATACTGTTCTAGGCATGCTAAACTATGTATACTAAACTAGGGATACTAAAATAGGTATACTAAACTAGGGATACTAAACTAGGTATACTAAACTAGGTATACTTAACTAGATATACTAAACTAGATATACTAAACTAGATATACTAAACTAGGTGTATACTCAACCGAATGATCCACCTTTTCTTTTTCATCTTCAATCACACGGTCAGCATGACGACGGACGTGTGACTGGATGGCAAGCCAGTTGCGTCTCTTTGCTCGTGCTGAATTCTTCTCAGCATGAAGTTTGCAGTATGCAAAAAATGGATCTGCTATGTCCTGAAAACAATTTGGAGATAAAGGTCAGTTTTTTGTCAATGTACAAATCAAGATAAGAAAAGAGAAACTAAAATTCTTCAATAAACTGCCTTTCACTTATATATTTTAACATTCTCATTTTTTTTAAAATTCCAAGTTATTCAATGTTGCATGATGAAATATTAAAAAGAAAACGTTATAACATTTTAAGATCTTTTTTCTTTTTTTATAATCTACATAGAAATATAAGTGGTGGCTCTCATACATTTAAGTCTGTTGTGAAAAAGTAGAGGCTTTGGTAAAATGAAAACAACAATGTAAAAATCTTTATATATTCTATACAGCATCGTCAATTCTATGTAAATAAGTAAATGTTTGAATGAAAAGGCTGCAAGCGTTTCCTCCGGACTGATAAAGGTTTACCATTACTTCTTCAGGTGCTGCTTCAGACAGGAGGCCTTCTTTCTGAGCACTGTAAATAGATACAGATTCATATATTCTCTTTTATCCTTACACTGATACCCGATTTAGAGAAAATATCATTCAGGACACGTTATCTATACAATTTAAACTATCATGTTATGCCATTGAACACTGCTTTTTAGTCTGGCATTGAAGACTGACAGATTTGTTTTGATTTAGAGTTCTCTGCCCCTGGCTTGCATTGACAGAGAACTACAGAGATTCCTGTACAATCTCACTATTCCTTCACAGGTGACTAATTTTGTGTTATGCATATATTGCTATCAGAATAGGACTTTTAAACATTGAAATTAAAGTTTTTCATTTCTTTTGAATTCTTTTAAGGAACAAGATGAAACTTGGTAGTTTATAAAGATTAATCAAATTTTCTACAATTCTTCATTTGAGCTAAGCAAACTATTTAAAAGTTTAAAAAGTATTTTATGGATGATCAACTTCTTTATGCCCACTTTGACTATGTTTTGGTACAGAAATAAAAATGTTCATGAGATGATAAGATGAGATGACTGATTACAGTTGACTAATTCATTGGGAATCTCCTCAGAATCTCCAGTTTACACACCATGTGACGTGGAAATAGCTTCTGCACATCCCCGCATCACAGCTGATACACACGCCCGTCCGACTGAACCGTGAATCTTCACACAGGGAACATTCCTGCAGGCAAATAAACAGACATGAATCTATTCAAATTTGCTGGGTTTTAACATCCAATACCATTCGTGTTCATAATATAGCAATATTTTAATGAATTGTGAAACAAATGACATACCCGTGCGCCCCATCTGACATATGGCATCTCAAAGAGGGTGACAGGGCTGAGTTTGTCTACATCTCCGAACGCGACTCCCGGGGTGTAGAGAGCGCAAACCAGGTGAACCCATCTGTATAGAAACAGGCGTCGTCAGTATAAAACTAAATTTGCAGGAGTTGAATAACAATAAAACCAGGAAATTCTACAAACACAACTATTCATCTTATAATTCAGACTGAAGATGTTACTTACTTTCCAGCATCGGTCTCCTTGTATATTCCGCCGAAGTTTGGACACAGCTCACAGTGCTAAAACACGTATAGTATCATGGATTAAAACACTCATGAGAAAACCAAACTCTGGTCCCTTTCACAAAGCAATTATAACTGAGGTTTACCTAAATTCAAACACGGTTAACATGGCACTAAGATCACCTTGGTCACTCAATATCCCTATAGTGCTTTGATTGTTTGATAATCTTACACAAAGGCCTAAAGTAGAATGAGAATGCTGCTGGACACAAGTCAGAGGGTCACAGATTTCTAGGTTAAGATGACCCAGCCTACATTCTTCATTCTACACCATCATATCAATCGAATTGTTAGCAGAAAAGCAAGACTGACCGGAGTGACCCCGGCCTTACAAGCATCACAGAACCAGGGCTCGGTGCTTGCAGACGACTCGGTGCTGGCTGCTGATTGGCTCTCGCTGATTCCGTAACATCCTGTAATGTCAATAAACAACAGTTAGGACTGATAACAGGAATGTGGGACTTCAATGCCTTGGGAAGAATGTCAAGAAGCAATGACTTGAATGTACAAATAATCATGAAAAGAAGTTTGTCAATGCCTACCTTTGGAGAAATGATAACACGCAACAACAGGCTTATCAATAAAATAAATGTAATGATAACCATATAACATCAGACATTAAAATACTTAACAAAGATAAAAATCTAAATTAAAACACAGGGACGTGTAGATGTCTTTCTAAAGCTTTTTGTAAGGGAGAATTAAAATTTACAGAGAATAGCCTCACCTGAAATAATATAAACTCATATGTGCTGCCACTTTCAATGAGAACAAAAGACAGGAAGTTGTTGACTCACCCTCGTGAACTGACACTCCGCAGTTATCACACTCCACTATCTCGTCATCGTCAGCACTGGAAATACATAAGTTCTTTTATTACCCGTTTGATAAACATCTTTTTATTTATACATGTGGACAATCAGTATCTACGTCGGTAAATAACTTACCAAAACATAGTAAAATAGTGTGGTGGCTACAAACTCTACGCTTGTAGAAGAATTCTGTTTTCAAGGTACTCTAATAACATCATTCATCTTGTGGTGATTTTTTTAAATTGAATTATAGGCATTTACATATGACATGGAATGAAAGCTGGATTCTGAGGAAACTTACTTGGTGTCAGAGAGACACACACAACAGATGAGCACTTTGATGTGACCTGCATTCACTTTCATCTCAACGTCCCAGTTCTGTGGTGGCTGAAACATGCACATGGTTATTATCAGTTGTACATGAAAACTATGAGAAACTTAGACAGTGAGCAGTAAACTTGCCCTTTCCCCCAGGATCATTAATGGACTTGAATATATACATTTCAGTGTTCGCGGTAGGTTTTTTGTACAGTGCGTGCAGAAATGAAATAATACATTTTCAATTCAAATATTTCGCGTTTTGGTAAATGGAGTTTTTATTTTAATAAAATGATTACTAGTAAAGGTAATAAATTGTCATCAAATTTAGACATCAAAGTTTAACATACCATATATGGTTCGGTTTTTATGATAAAACACATGCAGCCACATGCCTGTTTAAGTAACTAGCTACCATTCCGAACTTAGTAATATTATACAGCATGAGACTTCATTAGAATCACATGTAAACATCGCTCTGATTGGATGAAACGAACGACTTCCGGGGAATTCCATCGATATGGTAACCAATGACGGGGCTTTTAGCAATGGGATTTCCAGGTTTCGATTTATTTTTGTCAGGACATCGTAATCAGACAATCAGCTTAGAACTTTTTTTTTACATTATGGAAAAATATAAACTTAAGTGTATAATTATGTGCGTGCAAAACACGCATTTACAATATATTTTGCGTTTTTATGTGATTTTTATACGTGAAAAACGTAGGTTAACACGAACACTGCATTTTCTGCGCATCACTTTGATCTTAGAGAGGAAATCAAATACCAACAAAAACACTCAGTTATCAAACATATAAGAGTTTTGATGAATACACAAATCTAATGATCTCATTATTATGTGAGTGGATTCTCATGGTCAGATTTGTTGGTGTGAAAAATAACAAATACTGAAAAGCGAGCTGAAGGTACACAAACCTTTGTTTCTGCTGGTTTAACTTTCACTGGGGCAACAGTCTGAACTGCTTCAACATTTTTCTTCTGTTTCTCCTTCTTCTTTGGTACATAGTCTTCATCCTCATCCTCATCGTACTCCCCGAAGTTGAAGGTGAAGGCCGGCTCCTCTCTCGAACTGTCTGCATCTTCCTCATTATCACTCGAACTCTCGTCATTACTCTCGTCACCATCACTGTCATCGTCATCATCTTCACTGTCGTCATTTCCGTCATCACCGGACGAGCCTGCTTCGGCCTCATTGTTTTGCTTCACCTCCTCGGTGCCTCCTTCCTCAGATGCTTTCGACTCCTTCTCACTTGCCTCCCCTGCACTGTCACTGTTGTGGTCGTCTGGAAAAAAATGATTCGAAAAAGGCTCTACTCGTGTTCAAATTAACAGTTATTCGTTACTGGAAAGCGGAGTTCGTGTTTCTAAAAAGATTCAATAAAGGCTCTTCTTGCAAATCAATTTTTCTTACATAACAATAATATATAGGTATACTTGGCAGGGGCAAAATTAAGCATATCATTACACTACCCAGTCAATCTAGTGCCTTTCTGTGAGCTCTAGTCCAATTCCAGGTAGTAAAATGCATCCCCATGACGATATCATTTGAAATTTTAGCATGTCCGTTGGACTACAAGTTGATTCACTTTCACTTTCTTGTTCTAAAGCCATAGGATACCAGATAAAAGCTAGTTCCAAACCCTGTTTGATATCAAATGTCAACATATAACGTTCACTGTTGGCTCGCAGGACTGTTAAGATTGAGATGAAATTTTTTTGTTTGAATCTTACTCTTCAGCAAGTTCATATCAAAGTCGCTGTCTTCTTCACTGTCATCAATGCCTCCAAAGTCCACCTGAATGAGATGTTTCGATACCGGCTTGACTCTTCTCTTCTTTGGATCTCTTGAAACTGAAACCAAAACAAGCACAGGATCACTCTCAGCTGAGTGTGTAACGTAACATGGATGGATACATATAGTTTGGAAAAACACAATTATTCAACAAACAACAGGTTCATTTCTAATAAAAAATTATTTTGCTCTTTTGAATCTTGATATTAAATTAACCTGATCAATGTACCTGCAGTAAAATGCAGTCAAGTCAGTCTTACATGCAGAGATGTAATAAATTGGGATGCAGTCAATTTGTAGAAATTTTGGCCAACTTATACCCTAAGGGGGATGTGAACTCGTCTCCACTTTCTTTAATGGCTTTAAGGTATTATTTATTTTTTCAATTAATACTTATAGTGGTTTCAAATGTTTTATCTGATATATAGTGGATATATAAAAGGTATTGGAATCAATATGTGCTGATGTTTGTCATGTCTGAATTTTCTGCCGGCTGGACGCTTATACATTTTGCAGAATAAGGAAAAAGTGCAACTGTTTATGACATTAGTTTTAGTTCAAAACAACTATTTGAAGATGAAATTTGTTAACATGACACAACATTATAGCAAAAGTGGGTAAGCACATACAGTACTGTATGTGCTGTACCACAAGTTTTCACAATAGCGACTCTCTACCTGCTATCCAATGAGGTTGCAGGTAGACTAAGTAGAGCCTCTCAACCTAGCAGTGACAGTTTAGTAAAACATAGGATTTTGCGGAAGTCTTTCTATAATTCATATACCTATTCAATTACATACTTTCAGCAATCTAATTTTTTTTTATAAGTATTAAACATAATTATACAAGGGCTGTCAAGTATTAAATGCCAACAAAATGCTTGTAAACATGAGTGTCAACCCCTCTTTGATAAAATGGATAAGTGATTTTCTAACAAACAGGTCACAATCAGTTCGTGTCAATAATTGTCATTCTTCAACTGTTACTATTAATACCGGCGCTCCACAAGGGTGCGTTCTATCACCTGTTTTATTCACTACATATACAAATGATTGTGTTGCACATGATCCTTCCTGCTCAATTGTCAAGTATGCGGATGATACAGCTCTAATCGCTCTATTGAACTCTAATGAAGATGGATATCGTTCAGAGATATCGAATCTTTCTGACTGGTGCAAAGGAAATTTTCTTTATGTAAATGTCAAGAAAACAAAGGAAATGATTTTTGATTTTAGAACCGGGGAAAAGTTGTTGGAACCTGTGAATATGAACAATACTCCGGTTGAAGTCGTATCAGAATATAAATATCTAGGTACAATCATTGACAATAAGTTGACTTGGAATAGCAACACAACATCTTTGTATAAAAAATGCCAACAGAGACTCTACTTTATGAGGAAATTAAGATCTTTTGATGTTGATGTGAAATTGATGAAAATATTCTACACTTGCTTTGTGCAAAGCGTTCTTTCTTATGGCATTCAGTGTTGGTACGGCTCTCTCAGTCTTCAAAATAGAAACAGGATAATCAAGATTGTAAATATAAGCTCAAAGATTGCTGGCACCATACTTGAACATCCTGCGTCAATATATGATGAAAAAATGCTAACTCATGCACGTAAAATTATTTCTGATCCAACGCATGTCTTACACTCAGAATATTCTCTTTTGCCATCTGGAAAACGTTTTAATGTTCCTTACCATAGGTCAAATCGAACCAGGAAATCATTCATACCCTCGAGTATTACAATTTTAAACAAGAGTTCTGAACATTGTTAATGATATCAAAACTGCTTTGTGCGGCTTGTGTAATTATATAAATATGTATGTGTGTTGTTGTTTGTTTTTTTGTCTATATTGCATTGCATAGTATATATCCTTCCATAGTATTGAATTCTTATTGTTAAGTTTTACATGTATCTTGTCATGCTCTGTCGGATGTAAGAAGAATTCCCTTCTGGGTAATAAAGTGTTATCTTATCTTATCTTAAATATTAAATGCCAAAATGATGCCGTAAAGGCGAAATCATGAAGCCCTAACAATTTTCTTCAAATCACAAAAACTTACGCATAGTTTTGTAGAGGAAACTGACACTTGGATCCACACAATCTATGCCGAGATCATCAGACATGATTAGTCAGTCAATGTAATTATTCACCGATATATATCACAAATAAAACGTAAACATGAAATCGACATCGACCTCGAACAACGCGCCGGTAACCGGAAGTTTTGTACGTGCGCCCTCTACTGGTTATCTGTGTACTATTAGCGCAACAGACTCGGCGAACCAGAATGACATGTGAAATTGTTTTCAATTAAAATTTTTTCTAGTATATGAGGTTAATACAACATATAATCAACATATGTTTTGATCTGAATAAAACTTTTTAAAACGGTAAGGTTTCTTGAAAAAGTTCATTTTACCATTAAAACTATTTATGTGACGACTTGTAATTATATCACAATAGGTATAACGATTTCAAACGGAGAAGCCCACACGAAATCGAAAGCATATCAGTCGTTCCCTTCAAATTTCTGTTTTACAAAACTGAGGAACAAAACATTAATTTTTTAGACAATGCCCATCACTTACATGACAGGCAACATAATTACAAGTATAATTAGGATAATGAGGAAGTTTTTATGAAAAAAAATATGTCATATTCGAGATATTGCATTATTGGGAGCCCAGGGTCAGATACAACCGGCAGCAATGGACAATGGCCGTACAACACAATACCTTACCAACTCGCCCATCATTTCCTCGACCGAATTTTTACAGTTTAGTAAAAAAAATTACTTTTGAAGTCAGCTTTAACCATATATAGGGAAAGTTACAAAATAAGTAACTAATGTGAAAACTTGACAATTTAACATCATTTTGAAATATGTATATAAAGACCAACTAGGCCTATACACGTAAAAAAAATATATAAAGATTCATCAGAGAAACGGTACGCACAGCTGATAATGTAAGATTTGTGTGAATCATTTCATGTCCATGTTAATCATTAATTTTAGAAAATAGACAAGTGGGTACGAGTTCGCAGTATTTGTTTGTACAAGCTGTTCATTTTGGGTACACATTCACCGCATCCCATTTCAAAGCTTTTATAAAGTAGTTTCATAAGCCAGAATATTACCCGGGGGAGTAATAATAAAATTTCCCAATTCTAGAATTTAAAATGACAGTCAAAGTAATCTGTATTGACAGGGAAACGGAAGACCGTTTTGCTATCCTTCAAGAAATACTGGTAGAGGACGAATGAAGTAATGTTACAATGAGTCGCGAAGGAAGTAGTTTCGGACAGCTGCCTCCATCAACTTGGAAGGATTTCCAGCAGGTCAAAGAAAGACAAGTTGCTATCCATCGAAGACCATGAAGGGGTTGACACTTTCGAGTTTGAAATCTCACCCCTCGGTGCGCCTATTTATGTATTTAAGATGAATCTCTCTCATATTTTGATATAATCTATTTATTGAAAGTTGTCGTTTTATGAATGCCCTTGAACATGCGACCAGTCCAGAGAAAGTTGAAACATGCTTAGATACCGATGATTCATTTCTTTATAATGGTAATCGTTTTAATGGCAAATCTGATTATTACTAATAATAATATTTTACTTCTATATTTTACTCCATAAAACGAGAATTTTAAAAACTTATATATATAAACATGCCATACTACTTTACAAGTCAACTGTTTCTCATTGATAATCATTTGCTCATTTGATGTTGAGAAATTGACAAATACAATTTGACTTGGAATTCAGTCCTGTTAATTAAATAAATCTTTAAAAAACCTACGATAATCAAGAATATATTCAGAGTCTGTCAGATGTTTACATCAGAGTTTTCATATTAATTATTGATGCTTAACATAGATTAAACCAAATCTTTTCCCCTGGAAACTTTACCATTGATTTCTAGCGTATGAAGCAAATGTTTATTCATCGAGGACAAAATATATCCAAGTTGATGTTTATCAATCTATCCGTTTCAGCTAACCTGTCTAAGATAGTACTGACGTTGATCTAATGATATTTTTTTATCTTCTGTAAGGGAGCATTGACATTGATTTAACCGAGATGTTTATTTTTCAGTAGCAGATAATTCCAATATTCTTCTGCTGACATTAATTTAACCATTTGTTTGTTGCAGCTCATCCCGCTGTTCTTCTGTACGGGGGTTGGAGCAGCAGGAGCAGCTTACTATGTCTTTAGACTCGCAACTCGTTGTCCCGATGTCTGGTGAGTGGATTGTCTCCCCTGTTGCAAGGAGATATATACTCGACAGTGGTACAAAAGGCTGTTAAAATCCTAGTGATTAAAAATCAAAAGTCCTTGATCACACTGTCTAGGCAACTGCTATTTCAAAGAAACTTGCTCTGATAAATCTAACCCAGCATCAGTCCTGCATCAAGTACTCTGGCTTCGGATCAAGAGGTCTGTGATTCGAATCCCGCCAGGGGCACAGCAACTTTGTCTGCAGTAGAAAACTGTTCCACACGCAGTCAGGTTTGGGTGCAATGCTACACTGAATTTCAGTGCAGTATCACCCATGGTTCGCTAGTTCCAGCCGATGCTCGCAGGTTTCGCCACAATGGTGTTGCAGGCTTTCTCCCTGCAATAATACTAGCAGCCGCGATATAAGTGAAATACTCTTGAAAGCGGCACTCACCTCACCTCATCAAATACTCATAAAAAGATTTAAGTTGTGGGTCTCTGGGATGCAAATTTATTTTTATGCAGTGCTCTATAATTACTTGCTTATTGAAAGACTCTCTTTAATCTTCTCAGACTTTGTGGTAGAGAGTTACAGCACATCATATTTGTAGATAAACACAGAACTTATGCCTAAAATGCAAAAGAATTTACAATGGGCACATCAAATTAAACTTCTTTTTTAAATGTACTAAAACTATTTTATTTTTAAGAGAGTGCCATGAACTAAACATTTAATACCAAGAAATAATATTGAATAGATACAAGTCGGCACCTTCAGCTGTGATGAATTATGTCTCGTTCGTATGATACTGTTCTCTTATTGAGAATTTTGATTACAAAATGACAACTGAGCTGAATTTATTATGCTTTTGCATTACATTTGAAAGAACATAATCAGATGACTTGCTTAGCTAATTACAGCTGTTTCTGTAACATTTGAATGTGATGTAGCAGTGTTTTGAGCTGATGACTGTGTGTATACTTGTTCTAATTAGCAGTTCCTCTCCAGTCTACCTGTAAGGCTGAGAGGACAGTTGAAACAAAAGGCTCCTTTCTAGAGAAAGCTGTATTGAGGTTAACAATTCTTTAATACACTAAGATAACCATATTGAGCTTCAGCTTTTTAAATGCATCTTCCCCCACATGGCATTAAGTTTCCGAAGCCGAAATAACAAGCTAGTTTAGGCCTTGCAGCATTTGCCCCACTTTTGCGGCTTTGAAGACTGCTGCGAGAGATCCCACTTGTCCAATGAGAAATCATAAGGATTGTAACTTTTTTGGGGGAAAGTTGTATAAAGTGGTGTCAAGCATCAAACTCCAGTCTTGCTGTGTGTCCAATCAAGGTCATGTTTCTCAAACTGTCACTCTAGCCAATCAGAGATGAGGCTCTTTTGATAGTGCTGCTGATTGGCATGAGTGAAAGTGGCGGTACTGAGGTCAGGAAAGCAGCAAACTACAATTACATGTTGCATCTATTTGAACGAGATTGTGAAAATTTAGTTTTTTTGAACCAGTGGAATTTAAATTTGCAAAATAGTTTATCTTTGGTTAATCTTGTTCTATAGATTTGTTGTAAAACTTTCCAATGTCTTAATGAATCTTTTTCTGTGACAGCTGGGACAAGAAAAACAACCCCTACCCCAACCTGAAGTATGAACACAAGCAGTACAAGGTATGCATTTATCTACATATTTATATTCAACTGTGGTAAAGCTTTGAAGTGCTGTGTAACTCCTGTTGTCTCTAATCTGTTTATGTGACTTGCACCTTATAAAATCACCAGGTTTTATGTCTGGATTAATCAACACCTTGATTTATCTAGTCTTTGCCTGATTTTTTTCGATTATCTCCCCTGGCTTGACTTTCATCCAAACATGTCTCTGCTGGGTAACAATTAGTAGTACTAAGTAGGCTTCTTTGGTACCTCGTTTTTATGAGAGTCTCCATCTGTGTTTGCACCTTCAGTCCGCCCTGTTTTGTGGATTTAATTCTTTAAATACAGGGATGGCAATTTTCAGCTGGTCCTAACTGTATATCATTCTGAGAAACCCTGGAGATATTCCCTCCACCAGGATACTAATTCTCTCAAGGGGTTTGTCTCTACACCTTTTGATGCTGTGAGAGAGCTAGGTGTTTTGACCCAGTTTAGAGATAGCTGGACTCAGTGATTACTGATTTGTGGACTTATGAATATGTTAAAAACTTCTGTGTACATGTCCCTAAGTTCTGGAGGAACTCGCCTCCTACTTCTTGTATCAAAAATTTATTTCTAAGCCTTGTAATTGGCTAACTGATCTAGCGACATAACATACCTCTGAACTGGGCCTCACTAGGTTAGGACTTTGTATCCATTTATGGTCTATTTAAATTTTATTTCCTCAGAACAGGTTGAATTTGTATATATGTTGACATGGACAAACTGTTGTAAAAGTTAATTCTGCCACTGTGAGAAACACATCCTGCCAAGGGAGGTAACCAACTATCAGGCCAAGTCATAGATGCGGTTGTACTGCATTTTGTTGTTTTGAAGCTTTAGAGAAATAAATACCCAGGTTATTTTCAAGGATGTAATTTGTTGATACGATTTATTGACTGTAAAACACTTTGAGGAGACCTAAAGTGAGATGAGTATTGATTGATTACTGTGAAATAACCTGATAGCCCTCAATGTCTGTAATTTGCATGCAATTTCATGGAGGAAGATTAAATGTAATGCAATTTTGTCCTTCAGTTCTACTCCCCAATCCGCGACTACTCGAAGGAAACATGGCCTGCAGAACGACCCAAGCTGGAGTAGACCGTGTGAATGAGTGGCGTGTTTGGTTTGCACAAGAACAATAGATCATCCATCAGCTAGACTGTTTTATAATCTCAACAACTCAACTCAATTGGAAACTATTTATATTACAGCATTTTGAACCTCGAGAAGAAATCTCATTTTATTACTAAGATAAGAGATTTGAGTCTTTGACTCGGCCATCGCACAAACTGGTATTTCTCCACTAAGTCAATGTTTTCTTTCTTGTTATCAGCTGATTTTGAGAGTTTGTACATATCTTCTTGTGTACAACATTGGATTAGGAATAAACTATTTAACTGAACTGATTTTTTTCTGTCTTTATTTGAAGTGATGGGTCAGAGGTTAGAAGTGAACAATCTGAAGAGAAGCTAAAATGTTCTCAATAATTGACCTATGTAACAGAGTCTGGTGAAAGTTATTGCACAATTTAAAGAGAATTATAATGTATTGCTCCCTTATCTTCAACACTGATCAACGAAATAACAATAACGCTGGAGTTGACCATCATGTCCATCAATGGATATGTTCCATGTTCCATTCAGTCTGTGAAACCATGTTCCCTTTGAAATGATTCGATGGTGGTGATTCACTTAAATTCCACTATGATTTCCCCAAAACATACTTCTACTCTTTAGTGGAATAAATCCTTAATATCTTTTCTTTACTCTGAATTAAGTTAACAGAATTGATAGAACAATTCTTTCTGGCTGATTATCCATGAATGAACTCAATGTTGTAAGTCCTATCTATATTACATCACTATTCAACTAACCACCTACATATATATTTATCAAATGGAGGCCAATGTGGCTTGTGCCGAATAATCTTACTTGTCTTTTTAACACGTGACCAAGTGGGTTTTTGTTTAATGTAATCAAGATATGATTTTAAGAACCTCGCCAATGATTGCTATCAGATTAGAGGAAATTCACTCACTATAGAGTTATCTCCCTAGCTCTATTAAAATGCAGTGGATTCGCCTGTGATTAACTTTACTTCTCAATAGAATCCAAGGAACTGGTAATGTTGGGTCTTTAAAGTAATGAGCTTACAAATTTATAAGGATTTGATTGAAATCTCGTTATGGATAAAAGGTGATGTTATGTAAGGATAATAAGCCAATAGAAGTGTGAAGGATTCTGACCCAAAATTACCACAGTTCCTTTGATTCCTTTGAGTAGTATATGTTGTTAAATGGAGAGCGTGGACATGTTTTTAATAATTCCAAGGGTTCATACTAAAACATTGCATCATCATTGAATTGTACTTTGATGTGGCGATATGTTTTATAAAAATGCAAAAGTAAAGAATCTAAACGTACAGAAATAGACCAAGAAATTTATCTGAATCATGTTCACAAGAGGCCTGTGTTGCTGATATTCTGAAGGACATTTCCCCATACTATGGAATTGGTATACCTTTAAATTTTGAAAAGTAGGATACTCATACCATTGAAAATGTTCAAAGATTTTAATCTGTTCAGACCACTCTGTCGCTTATGTAGACCCAACATCGAGACTGATGTTCTAAATTGAGCAAGTATGTTGAATAGAAAATTAAGCTCTTGGAGAGATCACAAACTTCACTCATGGAATTTCCAAATCGATTTAAAACAAGGGTTATTGCAAGAAGTAACAACACTCTCAGTACATCAGACAATTTATTTCTTGGAGCGGAAGCTGAAGAGAGACTTGCGGACCCTGTTGATGAAGCGCCGTGTTCGGCTGAAGCTGGGTGTGGACTTCATCTTCTGTGTGGCTGGCGGTTCTGCTACCTCTGTTGCTGCTGATGATTCTGTTGTTGTTGTTTCTGATAATTCTGGTGTTGCTGATGATTCTGTTGTTGTTGTTTCAGACAATTCTGGTGTTGCTGATGATTCAGTTGTTACCAATTCAGTTGGTTTCTCAATCACCGATACATCGCCTATTGGATATGTTATGCAATGATTATAGAGAAGTTTGATGCTATATTAGCTTGTTATATGCTGCGTTAGGAGGGTCAGAAAATGGTTATTTTGTATAACTTCCTATCACTGATACATGCACTGTGGGATAGTTATGTAACGTTTATGAGCAGTGTAAACACAAAAGTATTAGGACATATTCTTGTGAGTGTTACCCTGCTCCAGTGGTAAATAAGATTAAACAATTCAGATGATGTCTTGTCAAATCTTGATAAATCATCTGTTTGAAAAGGTATTAAAATTATTTAAAACTTAGTTTTCTGATGTTCATCGGGGAACAGTGACTGAAATGTTTTAAAGGAGCAGACTAGGCGATCACATTAAAATTACATACCTAGATCGCACAAACACAAGTAGAATTTGTCGGGGCCTTATTTCAAACACCTTCAGCAAGATTAACTAATACACTTTGCACGCAGTATCGTTTTTGGTTGTGTAGAATTTGTTAACAGAAACATTACCTTTGCCAGTTTCTGATGTCTTCTCTACAGGACGTGGGTCGTAGAAATCCGTGACTAATGGATGTCCGCTCTGAAAATATAAGTATCATGGTTTAACTGCTACTGCTGCTACTACTGATAATAAATCGATCTATAGGATTCAGTTCAAGAACATCATTGCATGCCAATGTATGAATAAGAGATAAAAGCGAACTGTGTAATAAAGCGTATAGTACAGGAAACTATGACTTTAGATCATGTAGTATTGTTTAATATCCCCACCTTGTGTTCCCGAACAATTCGAAGTATGGCTTGGTCCACTGCTCTGAACTGCTGGCTCCAGGATCCCCGGGCTGGAACGTTACTCTGGACGTACCGTGCCAATGCTCTGTCCGAGTCCTTTCCGAATGTCGCCCGCAGACGGTTCCTTATGTAAATGAAGTCGAATTTGGGCTCGCTATTCTTTGACTTGGTAACCTCCTTCACCTTGACGCTGGTCTTGGGCTTTCTGTGTTCGTCTGATGATCTACTCCTGAGGCAGGACGTCTTGTCCTGGCCGTGGTAGCTGCTCCTCTTATTTCCGCTAATATCAGCCTTGACCTCTTGCAGTGCCGACTCCAGCTCTTCCATGACAAATTCCCGGTTGAAAAGGTCATTGTTATGTTCATCGACCCGGAAGTTTTCTTCCTGCATGATTTCATGTGATGCGCAGTGCAGTGTGTCCCAAACCAAGTTTTGGATGAAGTCGTCTTCATCAGCCTGGACGATGGCCACCGACTCCGCGATGACTTTGTCAACAAACCTCGATACCATGTCCTCCTCAGACGGCAAGATCTTCATCCGGGTCTTCTTGTCTTTGAGTGCATGAGCTATCTGAACATTCTTCACTTCTCGGCCTGATGACCTTTCGGTCTTCAACGCTACATTTGTCTGAAGAACCTCTTGCCTCGTGTTCAAGTCCTCGTGGGTCTTTTGCGGCATTTGCTTGATCTGCAGACCCATGTCAGACGCCACCGATCTGAGTAGAACGTTGATGTAGGCGTCTGTCCACTGGTGCATGGACAGTCCAGTGGGACTCGGACGCTCTGCTAATGGAGGGTTACCATCTGACATCATCTTCAAGAAAAAGGGGACATAAGTTTAGCTACAGAACCGTTTGAGAAGGAAACTTCTACTGCAAAAATCAGTTGAACGAGTAAAGTCCTCGTAGTGACTAATGTATGTGTTTATGGCTTGTAGAACATTTCGTGATGGAAGGCAGTTATCAGTTTTCGACTAAATTGAACAGTTCTCTCTTACATTAAACAACCATCACTTATATTCAATTAACGTACACTTTAAACCAGTACAAATCTTATCAAGATTGGATTGAAAATGACGTCTTAAATCATGCAGCTCTAATGGAGTGTGGGGGTCGGTTTGAACCATTTGTATCCGTCACCTATCATACAAGCGAAAAGCTTTATGGTCTTAGAGTTGTATTTATTTGTAACCCTCAGTAGGGGGTTCATCGGTTTTAACAAATACTTCTCAACAACAGTGAATGTGTTCATTATTTACAACCGTCAATTTTTAAGCTCCAATGCATGAGTTTATAATTTAAAACCAACCTTTCCAAACGCAAATCGAAGTGTGTATTGTCTAGAAAACCAACTTCTATACGTCAATCTTTTGATTTATTATTTAGAAGAACTTCTATACGCCAACCCTATAGTCCATTATTTAGAACAACTAATATACGAAATCTTTTAGTTCGTTAATAAGAACAACTTCTATACTTCAATCCTTTAGTTCATTATTCAGAACAAATTCTATACTCTAATCCTTTAGTTCATTATTCAGAACAAATTCTATACTCCAATCTTATAGTTAATTATTCAGAACAAATTCTATACGACAATCTTTTAGTTCGTTAATTAGAACAACTTCTATACTTCAATCTTATAGTCCATTATTTAGAACAACTTCTATAAATAAGGCAAAATATATAAGTCAATTGAAAGTGGAATTGTTAGTTTAAGATTCTTGAATATATTTAAGACTTAAGAAGTGAAAATGAATGATTTATCGTGTATGCTTAAACCTTTACCAAATTCTGTTTCGGCATCTGCGTTAACTGCAGACCCATTTCAGACGCCACCGATCTGAGTAGAACGTTGATGTAGGCGTCTGTCCACTGGTGCATGGACAGTCCAGTGGGACTCGGACATTCTGCTAGTGGAAAGCTTCCAGTCGACTCCATCTAAAAGGAAATGGGAACATGCGTTTAGCTTCAGAGCCGTGATACAAGGAAACTTCTACTTCAAAGTCTTCGTTTCTATTATCATTTTGAGCATCTAGTATGTGTATAGTATATATATTTATATAGCTGGTATGAAAAGGTGTTGTGATACTCAAATAACAAACATAACCTTAAGGCTCTCCATGTCATGTTTTAAGGGGAATAAATTGATCATACGAAAAAGACGCCATCTCAAAGCCAAATAATACAATTTACTAAATCAGTAAAAGAAGTCACCAAGTTCCCTCATTTTCAATGACTCACAGCTGAACCAAATTGACCAATGCGAAAGCTCATTTTTTTGAACCGCAAAGTCTAAACAATAATGTTAGTATATATATAATTTTTAAATACATCTTACAAACAACAAATATAGATCATCGCTTTGAAACACATCTTACAAACAACAATTAAAGATCATCGTTTTGAAACACATCATCTGAATGCTAATGGAGAGATCATTGATTTCATACCAAGCATCAAACCGAAAATCTTGAACCATATTTCCATCAGAGAGAAAAATAATTTCATCAAACTTCTTTTGGAAAACAATGATCACTCATAGATTACACTCTTTGAGTTCAAACAAGATGGCAATATGAAAATAATAATAAGCAAAGTGGAGTCAGGGATGGTCTTGTTACATATTTTCCTTATTGTTGCAAGTTTGATGTTTTTGCAAGCAATTATATTTCATCGAATACATTAGCATGAGTATATCGTTGGCAAGAATGCGCATGCTAAATAACTACGAATATTCCATAAGCATATATGGTCAAAGTTAACCAAAAAGAAAAATATATAAGAAAACTGAATAGTGGAAGTTTTCGTGTCCCAAAAACATTAGGGCAGAGGAAATATAAATGTGTCAGTGTGTACGCCTCAATAATTTTCCCGACATTGGCCTGAACCTAAGATGTACATAGATGTTAATTCAGCAAATAAATCTGCATAAAATGTCATGTAGGAAAGAAAACCACCATTCAACGAAATTACCACCATGTCGCTAAGCAGCCGCACGTTTTGGTTTTAAGAGTTGTGCCTCTGTTCAGTTCTCGATACGAAGAGTACACTTGCCTGGACCTAGAGCTAAGTTGGTTAAGCGTTCGCTTTCGATGCTCAATTAAATTTTGAGGATGAAAAAAATTATTTTACGAGTGCCCATCTCATAGCAAAGTAGCATAGCTGTTACACATTGAAAGTCGACGGACCACGAATAAAGTATACTAATATATTGAACGCTTCCTGGTTAAACATTTAACAACATAATAATCGGTCTGTTATTTAGTACTTACCTGGAATCTCTAACTTTCAACACGTCAGATATAAAATTTAGACCTTACCGCTTTGTAAACTTGGAACAGACACACTACGTCACTTTGTTTCAGTCCGCTATTGTGACGTCACTTAGTAGATGACGCTAATCTCATGAATATGCAATTATGCAAATGATTTGTCCTAAAACTGTTTCTATTGTTGATAATGTTTCAATGAAATTATGTTGATTAATTATATTATAATTTTAGATTTATGTATAGCATTGGATGGGGTTTATCGTTAAATACTTATACTTATAAATATGTATATACTTATATACTTTATATAGAAGTTGTAAAAAATAAACAATTGTTACCTGCTGCACTTACATCAGTTTAAATGTCGTTGGCTTTTTTATAATAAACTGTTCAGAAACATTTGCAACGTTTTTTTAATCAGGAAGATCTGTGTTGAAAAGGGCAAACTAACCGAGACTCGAAAACGACAACGATAAATCCGCCCGTAATTCGGACACTTTGGACTCTTTTTATATCAAACGAAATACAAAATTACAGAAAACTTGTATTTGTACTATCTAAGTATACAGTCTTATATTGCATAAGCTGGTCATGATTACTGTACATAAGTGTGACCGTATATTTGAGCTTCAAGACTGACATTAGATTTAACTTGTATAAGTGTATTAACTGATACTGATTCGCCGGCCGACTTCACAGATTTAATTCACGTGTATATTCACGCAATTAACAATGAAACAATCTTTCTATCATTTGGTTCTCACCTGGAAACTGAAGTCTTCAGTAAGAGAGAAATATAAGTAACACCCTCCCTTGAACTTGACGCGCTATGTTTGGAACAGACAAACTACGTCACGTTGCTCGGGTCTGCTATTGTGACGTCACTTAGGTGATGACGCAATGCTCATGAATATGCAATTATGCAAATGCAATTTCATAAGTTATGAGAATTAACAAAATCAACTTATTATTTTTTATCGTTTGCTGTTGTCTGAACAGAGACAAAAGTTGGTTTAGATTTACTAATAAGCATGCTGTTTGAGAATATCTAAAATAATTAAATATTCTAAATTCCTATACATACGCAAATTCTAGCCATTGGTTCATGAAATCAAATTGCCTTTAGTTAGGATTCCGTGATGATTATATTCGTCAATTTCTGGCAATCTGAATATTGACAATTAATTTTTTTTTTTAATATTCTGTATAACATTGTCTATTAAAAACACGAACGCATTTTTATTTATTTGCAAACTGTTCGTATATCACATTGCCTGATTTGGGCCAATGGTCATTAAAACTCTGGTACCCTAAAGTGAAACGAGACAAGGAATTTTACGTACAGCCTAACAAACCATGTTGAACATCGATATAAGTTGCTTACGATTGTACTTATGTTGGGGTTCTTTTCTTTATAGATATTTACAACAAGAAAGCAGGTACAGGCTAGAGGCTAATATCGCCGAAAGCGGTACTAAACAATAATTCACAAGAACGTAATATTGTTGATTTGTAGACAGTATATGAATAACTTCAGCTATCCTATTGTCAGTCAATTGATGATCTCATCTTGAAATTCCAGTATTGTGGTTTGTGACCCGTAGCAATTCGTCTTCTTGAAAGTGTTTCATTTTGCGTCTTCATGTTTACTGTCTCGATATTTTATACTGAAATCTTTATTACGTTTCGTTTTGCTGTAATTTAGTATTTCAACATTAGGCCTTTTCTTTATCTATGGGACTTCGTCGTTATTGCAATGAATTTCGTAAACATGAAAATAGATAAATATGTTACAATACAATTGTTGGTTTATCAGTTTGCATCAAGACAGACAGACAGACAGATTCATTATTAGAAACTAAGTCAAAAGTACACTAGTCAATAACATGATTTTGAAGCGTGATTGGGAACATTATAAACTTATATCAAGTGGTGGTTTGTTTGGTACAACAGCCTGCACGTCAAGGTTCTGCTTCCGCGTTCCGTGATTGACAAGCTATATATTATGAAGGACTGGTGACTCACGTGATTTGACAATACCCTATTGTGGTTGCGATAAGAGAGGGCCTGTCAGGCTATTGTTGTGGAAACGAAATTCGATGGGGCATTCTTATCTAATAACTTGCTATTTTCACAATCTCCGTGGGTATGTTTATGAGGGTATATTCTTTGCTTTAGTTTTGAAGATTTGAGAAAGACAAGGGCACATTTATTCAATAGAAGAAAATCATTGAAATGAATTGATCTGTCTGACCTAAGAGTGTGAAAATCCATGCTATGCCATGACAAGACACTTTTGGTACTTCGCGATCAAATGACAACATTGATTAAGTTTGGCATATATGACTCCAACAACTTACGGAGTGGCTCTTTAATTTCTGTTAGCTTTATATATTCGTTATATTCTCAAAGCCTTAAGTTTTAGTAAACCAAGCGACATGCTTGTTCTGATATTAACTCTGAATCGAGACATTCTCATGACGTGTCTGGTTCAATCAGATGTGTTCGGATAATGTATAAAGGACGCCATCATTTCAACATTTTATTCTCATTTTTAGAGAGCACAAGTTATCAATAATTGCACTAAATACACAAACAATTCTGACATAATGGCGCTCTGACACAAAATCACAAAATATGCAAATAAATCAGAGATACATCTGGGTTATAAGCAGATTTCGTACATAAATGCTGTACAAAACAGTTTTATAAAATATGTGATAAACTCGTCCATTTCATAACCATCACACTATCATATACACATTTTCAGGTCGTCAAGTCTAATTCAACTGAAACTGAAGTAGTTGAAGCGGTCCTTTATTCCAATTATCTCGCAAGGAAATTATTCATTTAAGAAAACAATTTATTTCCGTATTATCATAAAAGTTTTGTATACAAGATAGGGCTACTTATTCACGCTACAAGTTAGCAAAATGATCCAACACAATCGCTGTCTTTCGACCCAAGCACTGATCATCGGGGTTCATGGTTTGACATGACCCACGAGCAATGGTGCCGACGATTTCCTAAGCTCGATGCTGATTGGCTGTTGTTAAAGGTCACTAGACATGACTAAGGGTACCCAGATCGAAACGAGGCCAGTTCTGACCACTACGTTAAAGTCTGATGAGTTTTCGTCCAAGGTCGAACATGCCTTGTGATTTTACTTCAATAAACGTCGCTTCCGAAATATTGTCCTCTAAAATAAAAATGAAAATACTTTTAAGAAGGATTGGGATATAGGCCTAATTAAAAAAAGCTAAATCAACGAAATATGGCATGAACAATCTCTGTACAAACCTTGTCGAGAACCTTACGTGAAAGTGACGAAACATAAGACAGTTGACAGAGTTGTACGGTATTGCATCCTCTACGAAGCAAAGAATAACAAACCATTCGATTAAACATCACACAGTGCATCGAGTGCTTCTTTTGGAAAGATAAACTTATCTCATTTTGAGGCGTACAGTAGGTTTAACGAGTCAAAACCTCAAAATATTCCCAAAAGATGTCTTACATCATTTCCATGACGCGCATCCAAACTTGCGGAAATCAGATACGGGTGAAGCAAACCTTTTCACTTAAGTTCAGCGAAACCGCACGTTGTGTACCGGATATGACACAGTGGTCTATTTGTGGTTTAAATTTCACACGTTTTTCTTAAATTTTCCGTAAAGTTGACGAGACATGACGACATAATAATTCACTTCCATTTATTCCAAGTGATTTGTATCTCCCCTATCTGTTTGATATAGATAAATGTATATGTACATATAAAACGCACTCACACATCTCGGGTAACCACATACACAACAAATACAAGTATTTCTGAACTTGTGAAAGCATAAAGAACTATATTGTCATATCAAAACTCCAAACCAATATATACGTTTCGTACCGTCTTATAATCGTTCTTAAGATAGAAGTCAATCTTGATGAATGAGTTGTAATTGTAAATATCTTGAATTTCCATCCTCATACTTAAGAAACGTTTAACATTACAGCTAATATTAACTTCGTCGAATAGTGTCAACCATATATCAGCCATTAGCGGCGTGTGTTTATTCAAATGATGATATTAGAATTATTACATTTCTACCAATGATGATACTAGAATTATTACATTCCCAAACGTTACATTTTCGTTATTCTTCATAAATTCACTGCCAGTGCTTATTGTGAAAAATATGGAAACTGGTATTAACTATATATATACGTATTTAAATAAGGCTGGTTCAAGTAGTTTGATGTATTCTAATATGGAAACGCCACGTAGTACATCGTTGGATAGCACCTGACTTTCAAGACTTCTGAATTTTGGTCCGTGCTGGGAACACTTGTACAAGACTTGTAAAAAAAAAAACTCCTCTTAGATAACACACATAGCACTAAAAGTGAAAATATTATTTTATGAAAGTGAAAATAAATGTTAAAACTTTACTTGAAAAATACATTGCAATCAGTTTTTGATCTCTTGTAACTCCTGCAACTGCTATATCATTCCACATTGCATGGATACAACTTTCTCCCTAAGAGCACTTTGATTTATAACAACCTGTAGATCCAAATCATATACATATAGGTATTTTAAGACAGGCACATGGGTATTCTACTTGGGTTCTTCCGTACAGCAAGGTGCAAATCAGATACCCAGAACAGCAACATTTTCAAATCAATTATTGGTTTTTACTGATGGATTTATCTATGTATAATATGATCACTACTACAAAACGTCAAATAATGTCTATAAACATAAAAACAATAAATCAGAATGATTTGACGGCTATTCTTATAAATGCACTGGGGCATCTTTTTCAAGCACACTGAAACAGAGTTTAAGTATGATATACTTTCTAAGTTATTTTCGTGTACAAAACTCTCAGTAGAACTAGTATTTATCGGGATACCCAACAGGACACGAACCAGCAAGTGTCAGAAGATGACAGGTTGTAGACCGACTCAGTTGTCAAAGATAGTTATATATATGATATATTGCCACAGTCACACCCAATATCAAACTTTAGGACAAAGTCGATCCTTTCAGTATATTTACATCTATTTACATATATTGACACAAATATATTCTTGGTCGCTGCTTTTCTGGGTAATATCCAGATAAAGTTTGTCATCTACAGGTACATGTATACATATATTACACTATCTCACATTAAAAGTATAATACTTTCACAAGCCTTCGTTGATAAAAGAAAATTTCTGTTATTTTGTATTATATCTTTAAGTATACAGGTTTCTTGCCAATATTCATCCACACAAACAAAATATTATATTAATAATCTTTCATAGCCTTATGTAAGAAAACAATTTTGAAAGGAGCAGTTGGCATATTGTGAGCATTGCCCAAGAATCTCATAAAAAAAATTATATTACATATTATTAATAGTGAAAGAACTAAACAAGGTTTTAATTCAAGAATCTAGACCATAAAATTGACATGTAATATATAAAAAAACATGTCTCACAGTTATCTTTTAAAAGTTAATAACAAATCTAGAATGAATCTGAATGCAATGGACATTGAGAGATCATCTTTATTTAAACCAATCTTCATTTGAATTCACAATCAGATTGTGTGGGTCCACACAGACTGTTTTCCACTCACATTGCACCCCCATTTCCCAGGCTGCTTGAAAAGGCTCTGACACCTTCCAACTGGAAACTCCACATCGATAAGGTGACTTCACACAACCTAACTCCAGTCTCCATGGATACTCATGTATGATCCTTGTACCATTTTATATCAAAACTGCCTGACTCTCAGCATTTAAGCTCCATATATATACATGCATTCTTTACAGACTCAGTTTCAAGATGCTCAGCAGGTGAAGAGTTAACCTGCAATATAATGTATCCCTGGCAACTGATTCAAAAATATCAATTGAATGGTTTAGTATGGCCTATTGCTGATAAATTGGTTTACATTGGTGGAGTCAAATTTAAGTATTACACTGGAAGGCTAAAGGAGAATATTTTACCATGTTTTAAGATAGCTTATAAAAATCGCCTGTTGAGAACAAACAGGATCTGAAGATAAATATAGATTGGATTAAGCATGCTTGGGAAATAGAAAGAACGATCAGGTAAATAACCCCAGCTGTTTGTAATGCTATACTAACACAAGCTGGGGAGCGAACAGGTGCCAGGAACAAGATTTACATCAAGTTGTGGTGAGAAGTATACTACGCTGAATACTTTCTCTTACCCCAGTGACAAACAGATACGTCTACATTAAAATTGACTTCCTTTCTTCGAATAAACACACATCTATTATATATATCTGTAAAACATTACGCCTTGTACATGAGTTAATGATTATCAAAATCATGTACAATATGTTATGTAAACCCTGTCATTCAAATATGTAATAGTAAATAGATCACAAGAACAACCTGTCACACTAATCATCCGCCCTCTTACCAATATCCATTTCCTTTCAATGATTAAATTCACCAATATCCATTTCCTTTCAATGATTAAATTCACCAATATCCATTTCCTTTCATTCATTAAATCTTACCAATAACCATTTCCTTTCATTGTTTAATCCTCATCAATAACCATTTCCTTTCATTGTTTAATCCTCATCAATATCCATTTCCTTTCATTGATTAATCCTCATCAATATCCATTTCCTTTCATTGATTAAAATTCTCACTAGATTTTTTTTATGCTGATTTGAACTCAAACTTGACAGACATCTAGATGAGATGATCTAGGGGCTGAGAATCTCAAACCTATCAATTATTTCCTGTTCAAAGTGTCCCTGCACATGTTTCTCAAACTCCTCCTGAGGGACCGCCTCAGGGAACAGAGCGTTGCACATTGGACAGATGCGCTCAGTTGTCTCCCCTGCCCGTAGAGTCTCTGGAGCATTTTCCTGGTCATCGAAGCACTCAAAGACATGTGTCTGGAAATCCTCAATTGGCATTGCGGAGAAATCTCGCGAACATACTGGGCACGTCTTCTCAGCGGTTTCAGAATGCCCATTTTGTTGTGGTGGGGTTCTATGATCTGTGGCAATCGGTAGAAGTTCTATAGGAACAGGAAACGCTGGCGTGTTGTCTACATTTCCGAATACGTCACTCACAACAGTTGGCTGAGTTATCCTTCTAGATGCAACTTGAGATTGACTGCTTCCGTTCACAGGACCCAATTTGTTGGATGTTTGTTGGTGACGAGAATTATCATACATATGTGTCCCATTGTTAGTCCTTGCAAGAACCTCAGATTTACTCCTTGGACTGTTGTTACTTATGTCTGAGGCTCTACGAAGAAGAACCTCGGATTGAGAGTGTTCATGTGTCAGCCTGGCCTGCTCACTGTTAGACCTCCGCGGAGATGATGCCGGGGAATTCCGGGGGTTTGCAGGGGTGACCTGTGAGCCTATACCCAGGGGCTTGCAGGGGGCGGGAGGGTTTGGCGCATCTCTATACACTGCTACACCCCCTGCCCTTCCTCTAAACATTTGTTCACCAGGCACGTTCTCCCAGCTCTGACCTATATCTTCCACCATCAGTCGACCAGCTGAATCCAGTTGCATCTCCGAACCTCTCGGGGTGGTCATACTGGTTTTACCTGTAATTAAAAAAAAAATTAATATTAAATCTAAAATTTCTTCAAAGTACTGTTGTCTCAATGAGATAAAATATTTGTTTTGCAACTTACATGTATTGTTCTACTTCACCTGAACGTGGTGTCTCAACTTAACCATCTTACTTCTACAGTTGTACTCACCCAGTTTGCTGAGGAACTCTCTCTGTTGAACTACAGTTTTCTTCAGATCAGCAATGACCCTCTTGAGATGTGCCAGCTCCTGCACCGTCGGTAGTGACGACACTGATGATACTGACAACACATCTGAATCTCGTCCCTGTCGCTCCTGCTCCAACTGTGCGCACCTGGCGGCCATATTGGCCACTTCCTGTTGAAGATCCTGGACCTGCTTGTTGGCTGTGTGCAGTTCTGCCTTGGCAATGCCCTCGCTGACCTTTAACCTGTCACACTCTGTCCTCAGCTGGCTCACTATCGCCTCCAGCTGACCACACTTGACCGTCAATTCCTCAAGTTCATGACCTTGCTGCAAAGAGTTGCTTTGTGACATGGATGTCTGCACACAGTCCTGTAGCTCGGTCGCTCGTTTCAGGAACAAGTCTCGATCCTCTTTTAGTCTCATATTTTCCTCCTTCAGGTCAGTGATAGACGCGTTGGCCTGAGCGAGATCCTCTTCCTTCTTCTGCAAGTCCTTCACTGTGTCCTTCAGCTTGCTCTGCATCGTCTTGCAGCTCTCCTCGTACGAATTCTTCAGACTCAGCAGCTGCTGCACCCTGGCCTGGTCATTCGTCCGCTCACGCTCCAAGTAGCGGATGTATCCCTGCTGTGCCCGAAAGTTGTCCGTCTCTGTTACAGGATGTTCTGCAGTTGCTGCAGCACCCTGGGAATTAAAACTATCAGTGTGATCTCCGTATGTTGCCATGTCTGGCTCTGGTGTTTTCAGGCGACCAACATCACGTAGCTTCCTCGACATATGTTGATTTTTCTCCGCAGTTTCGTTGTATCGTTTTTTGAGATCAGCGTAAGCTTGCTGGAGAGCTTGTACAGCAGGATCAGGTCGGTTGCCAGGTGACCGCGAGATGATGAAGTTCTGAGCTAGGAGACCGTGGGGGTCGCTTATACTCCCATCAAGTGTGTCGTGACCAGACAAAATGTCGATATCATCGTCTGCGTGTTCCATCTTCTATAACATCCAGCGCCTAGGAAGTAATTTGTTATTCATTAATATCTAAAACACTCAAGGGTCCTTATTTCTTATCATCATAATCAATATGACTTACAAGAGCATGACATGATAGAAAGTTCTTTATGTTCAGTATTATCATGCACTGTCAAAATTTTACTCATGTAATTATTAATCATGCAAAGATAAACGGATGAACTGCCAAATAGCTTCATAAAGTAAAGACGGCGTAGGAAAGAGAAGACATACCCTGTAGGCATAATGTGCTGTGAGTCTGAAAGAATAAAGTTGTTCTTGAGATAGCAGAAATTCATTTCATCAAAAAGCTATATTTCAAAGAAATGTCATTCAAAGAAATAAAAAAAATGTTAAGAAATTCATTCTTAAACAATTCTATAAAACTCCAATGAAGAAATAACAGTAATTAATATATATACATATACCTTCAGCTGGCACATTGGTAGAACTAAATAAGGTTACATTTAGAAAATGTAAAATATAATTTATACCTTTCATTTTTCATACATTTTTCAATTCATAGATTTTTTTTTATTATCCTTGATAAGTTTGAATGTAACTTTAAGTATTGTATGTAAACATAAGAGGAATTTTGGACATGGAGTATTTCTCACTTACACCAGCAGTTGCCTATCTAAATAAATCCTATTATTAAAAACTCATCTAATATAACAAGCTACCCACATAAAAGCTGACTAAAAATGGGTATGTCTACACGCAACGCAAGCCTATCGCTGACCTCATTTTTAAGGATTGTACACAATGATATGACTAAGGGGCAATATATAAATAGGTCACTTCATAGTTGTTTCCTTACAACACATTAAAGCTTAGCTATTTTAGAATAAGAGGAAAGTCTAATTATGTCTATTTGTGAAACTTTTAAATTTTCAAATGATACATTCCCTTTATGACTCAGCTTTTTTACCGTTTCAAAGTCTCACAATCTGTCTATAACAAACTGAAAGCGATCAGCAAAGGGGGATAATATCATGTTGGAGAGAAAGTACCATTAGCATACCAATAACGCCTCATTACTTTGAGGTCAAATGCGTCTTAAATAAAGATAATGAATAATATACGCAATATTAGTAAATCTCATGTGTATTTATTGCCCAATACCTAGAAACGTAGTAGCTAAATCATGGCTGTTAAAAGTGGAACGCTTATGAAAGAGAAAGTGGTTGACAGACTTGGGCGGAAACGGATTTTCTGATCAAACATTACACACAATTTTCACCATCTGTACGATAAAATATGAATACTTTTGAAATCAGTTTAAAACTAAATGTGTGTAAAAACATACCCATCACGAAAAATCCAACCAAAATGAATAAAAACAGTTAAACCCCGACACAGAGAGACAGGGAACTATGGCGATTTTGATGACGTACGTCTCCAGCGGGGAATCCCCTTTCGTTCGGTTAACTTCGTCTGCCTTTCGGAATAGTTCGGGGAGTCGGAATGTGTGAGTCGTTTCTAGACGATTCAAGGGCCTCTTGTTATGTAAGAAACTCTAAATGAATCTAATTAATCACTAATCCAGTTAAATCTAGCTATTATTCTTCATGTAACGACGAAAATACTTATAGGGAAACTTGTTATTTATGTTTTTTGCATTTTATCTTCTATTTCTTTGTATTTTCAAGCACTCATCAATATTTAGTCTCTGTTAAACAGCATTGAGAGCGAGATATTGTGTCTGCTTTGTTGATTTATTGTCAATCCTTTATTAGTTTGACACTATGGGTGAATGTTTCATTATCATTCGTTCATTTCACATAATTTCCAATTACTCTATGTTACATTTGTTTTGGAATTAATTGTGTCAATGATTAAACGCCGTTTAGAATGTATCACGCGTTTTAACTGAGTATTTCCCCCTTATAAACAATAAGTAGGAGATGCCGTTTATCTAGGATAAACAGAGTTTGAGTTTATTTCTTTCTTTTATTACATTGCATCATGGAGAACGCGGAATTTGGGTTCTGTTAAATAACACGCTCAACACTGCTCCTGGGAAATAATATAATAAATAACGTGGATATTTATATGGCACGTTTTCCACGAAGTAATATCTGCTCAAAGCGCTACCTACACCATTACCCTAAAGGGAGTGTAATTTGAAAGTAGCACAATCGTGAAGGTCTGTAAATCCCTGTTTTCAGGTACCCATTTAACTGCTTTAAATTGCTTTCATTTATTGTTCTAAATGGTAAGTCGTCAAGATTTATTTAAAAAACTGGTTATAAGCGTACTTTGTTTTTAATTTGGAATGTTAACCGTTTTTTCAAATCATCTTCATTCTTATATCTTTTTGATCAAATTTCATAAATTCACATAAACACGAGTTTACTATTAGTACAATTAGTTATCAGAAATTTAGAATCCGAACAAGTTTCAACCTGTTTCAAGTCACACCGAGGTCCAATACAAAAATGGACTTTAAGTGCGATTCAAGACGAAAGTAGAGATTATAACGACGCTTCCTTCAATAAGATGACATTACGATAAGTTTCTATTCGGAAAAGTTACTCACCGATTTACTTTCAGTAAAATCTGGTTTTATGTAAGAAGATATCCGAGTTTACGCCATAATGCATCTACAATGTTAATGATGCTAATCAAAGTGTGAGCTTGCTGACTAACGCGATGTCGCAAGTGAAGTAGGCATTATCACTGACACACTTAATTAATTATACAGCGTAGTGGGTAAGGCCAGTGACACAGTGTTATTGCTACATGTTGATATCGATATTGATTACGCTGTACGAGCAGTGACAGTCAACTACAAGAAGGCTCCCACGGGTCCAAAATCTAGAACTTTATCAGTGACATTTAAATGTTTTGTTAGTCCCAGGCCGGACGTTATCAATGTTGTTGTTTTCTCCAGGAGAAGGACGAATGACTGTGTCTGAGAGTTATCCATTTAATAATTACCAGTTCAATGTACGTGCAATATAAAGAAGTGAAGTCTTGAATTTTGTTCGGAACCATACAGTACAGCGGAGAGCGGGATAATTATGCAATTGCAATTTTGTATTTTAGAGAAAAAGACAGATTTTTGTTTAACCGGTCATCACGCTATTATATTTATAATTGGATGTGGAATTTTGGTCTCTTCACAGTCAAGTTGTTTGTTCGATTTACATTTGAATTGGTAGGCTAATTGTCAAATGTTTGGCATTTTGGGAATAAGTATGAAAGGAAATGGTTTGGACCTCTGATATGAGGCACAAGTCAGGTCTGTGATATGGTTCTCGTAATGTAAACTATCAAGTCTTCAGAATACAGATGTCAAGATAGACTGATATAAATAAGTTATTCCTTTTGAAAGTGTTTGCCATGTTCATTGGGATTACAGTGAAACCATAAAATTCTGGAATGATTTAGAACTATGGATCAATAAGCACTTATTTCAAAAATAAAAATAACAAAGTATTTGATTTGGTTCACTACATAAGGATGTATTACTAAATCAAATAATCATTTCCGCCAAAAAACATCTTCATTTGTGTACTATTAAAAACTCTATTCCAAATTTCAAGAACTACAAAAGTGTACTTAAAGACATATTTTTGTAGATTGATTCAAGTGTATGAAAAACAATAGTATAGAAATATTCAATCAAAAATAGAAATCACTGATCCCAATTTTAGCAATTGATTTAGGTATCATATCTATATCAATGTTTTGATATTTAGAATTTAACCTTTGTATATTTGTCTGGAGATATGAACGGATGTCTGACTCTGTAAAATTGGGAACTGATAAAAAAAAATAATAATAAGTTTGTGAAAATAACATTAAATGCTGCCAGAATATTAGTAGGTGGCTTGAACCCAGCATGGGCCTCGACCAGAAAAGGCACAAGAATTTGCCCTGTTGTAGCGAATGATCCCAGGTTGAACAAAATCAAACATTGGAAAATTTACTTTTGTAAACCTCTGCAGAGAAGGACGCGACTGCTGTATCTCAAAACAAATGAAATTGAGTGTTTTATCTTACCAGCGAGGCGAGAGAATATTTGTCGTACTTAATTTTTTACATTATCAGTCAGGATTGAAAATGATCCAATGATACAAAAATTCTGTCTATTTTCCTATGTTTTACTATTAACATTGTAATTTCTCAAATAAATTTATTTATTTTCATCAATATTTCAAATTTTGAATTATGCGTTATCTCGAATATGAAAAGTTTCATAAATATTTAAAACTTAGAATATCAATAAGGTTCCTTGTTGATTATGAGAAGTAATGTACATTCATTTCCTGATTGTATCACAACTTGTTGCTAACAATGGTCGAGCTACGATTTTATTTATATATACCTGGAATAAAGTATTGCAAAAGCGGCTTTTTCATAGGCTGTCCTGATACACAAACATTGTCTTTCGATTATAAAGGATCAATTCATATTTATATTTTATTTTGTGTTGAACAATGTTGAAATTTAAAAAAACAACAGAATCTTTAGTAACAACCAAAGAGATCATTTAACAAATATTTAACGGAGCGTAACCCTTGTAAAAAAAAAGCCAAACTTCATAGTCGAAAAGGTGTTGCTGTAACAGCAATGTTCGATAAAAAGAGGTGGATTTAGTGATTTGCTGACTTCGACTGATAATAGACTAAAATTTAGTCTATGAAATATTTTAATAATTTACTGTTCCTTCATCCATAATATTTTTTGGGGGCTCCTAATTTCATGTTCAGTCAATCTAAATTTGCTGAATGTGGACGTAGACTGTATAAAAGGCTCCTTTATATACACAGTCATGAAGCAGGACTAGACTGAAAACTGAAGAGAGACAAACAGAAGAGAAAGTCAGTAACTTGTGCAACCCAGTGAGCACAATCGGTTAGCCTAAGATGTTTTCTCTTTCATTGTTGGAACAGGACGTAGAGCTGTCGATGAGGCCTCCGCTTCCATTTTGTTTTTGTAATATTTTTGTCAGAAGAGTTATGAATATACACAGAAACCCTAATGTCATCATCAATTCGCTTACAGAACACAGGAACAAAATATAAAAAAGTTGGCGTTGCGGTACACCTAGGTGTGTGTATACAACAATCATGAGCGTTATTTACATATGTTGAATTAAAAATTCTTTAATGATGTTGAAATGAAACAGCGTCTATAACAATCGTTCATAACAGTGAAGAATAAACCTCATTTTTGTTTATACTGTGTGTAATACGTATACAACTAACTTTCTTTTTGTACTCTCATATAGAAACTAATTTTCATGACACCTTTCCTTTTCGTTCTTTAAAGGAAACAGTTTGATAATTTGCCCAGACCGGCTGGCGTGATTCACGTGCGTAGTTGTATACAGCCACATGATATCGTTCCATAATGATTCAGTTGTAGCGTTTTTATCGACTATTAAATTTCAGGTAAAAAAGTATGTGTTCAAAGCCCCGTGACTTTAAAACGAAATATTTGATTGTAAACAACTACGTCATAAGGAACTAAAAACTCCCTACTACGACATTCGCCTGTAGCTCCCAGCACAGCGCTTAGTCTCGTGGCCTTTGAAGCATTTCCTTTCATTCCAAATAAGGTCGTTGCAGCAGACACCTACGCTATTGAAAGCATCATTACGCTGTTAACCTTAGTGTACTGCGGCAAATATACGTAACGGACATTGTGACACTATGTCAATGTCCCTCAAGTCTTTATCCTGTTTGTCCCGTTTCGCCCAACTTGTTTAGAATGTTGACTTGTAGGCATTCCACTCAAAGAATAACTTAATGGTGTTGTAATATTCCATCCATATCTTGCCCCCATGGTGTCACCTTCATCCGCTTTATCATATACTTCTTCTCTTGATATATGACTTTTATAAAAAAAATGATTTTTCATACACGTAATCCCCTTATAGGATACTTTTAGCTGAACACTCGATGTGTGACAATTGAACCCAAATTGTTTTTATCATTCATCAACGATTGGGCTTTTATCCCGATTGCAGATCTGTGTGTTGTTGTAGTCGAAATGACGCATTTTTACAGCAGGGTCATTGTCAACAAACATGAAAATATGAAGTGAAAATAACTCATGTGATACAGCGGCGACTTGGTTATCCAATAGGATTATTGAAACTTCAAAAAACTGAAAAGTCATCGAGACGTTATCCCCATTGAATGTTTTTAAATCAAAACTCAAAACTCATCTCCTTTTAAGCTCTTATTCTTAGACTGTATATCAGATAATTTCCACAGATTTGATTAACAGAAATTAATGCTGTTATTACGCATATGCTAGACTTTATCCAATAAGTCACATAATCTTTTCTTCTAGTATGCCAATGTGTCTTGTGTATGGACATAGCGCTTTACAAATACCCATTATCATCATCATCATCATCATCATCATCATCATCATCATTATCATTATCATTATCATTATCAAGATATTAGCCGAACATATGATGCGGAAATTTTTATCATATTTGTATATATCATTATAGGCCATATTTTTTTCCAGCTAAATAATTGTCCACAAATGTCAACATAAACAGTGAGGCGTATTAATAAAGTGAATACAATTCCTTGAATACTAAACAATTATTACACCCGAGATTTGGTAATCATAAAGTTACTGCAGGTTAATTGTTTAAAAATTTATCATTTTTCAATTGATTTAAAACCTAGAATTGTTTTATATTTGATCAATAAACACACAAGATAAACTATAAACGGTGTTTGATTTTGTTAGATATAACTACAAATATTAGAAATATTCTATGTTAATGTTCAGCGTATCAAACAATTGAAATATTAGAAATATTCCATGTTAATGTTCAGCGTATCAAACAATTGAAAATATTAGAAATATTCTATGTTAATGTTCAGCCTATCAAACAATTGAAATATTAGAAATATTCTATGTTGATGTTCAGCGTATATCAAACAATTGAAATATTTGAAATATTCTATGTTAATGTTCAGCGTATCAAACAATTGAAATATTAGAAATATTCTATGTTAATGTTCAGCGTATCAAACAATTGAAATATTAGAAATATCCTATGTTGATGTTCAGCGTATCAAACAATTGAAATATTAGAAATATCCTATGTTGATGTTCAGCGTATCAAACAATTGAAATATTAGAAATATTCTATGTTGATGTTCAGCGTATCAAACAATTGAAATATTAGAAATATTCTATGTTAATGTTCAGCGTATCAAACAATTGAAATATTAGAAATATTCTATGTTAATGTTCAGCGTATCAAACAATTGAAATATTAGAAATATCCTATGTTGATGTTCAGCGTATCAAACAATTGAAATATTAGAAATATCCTATGTTGATGTTCAGCGTATCAAACAATTGAAATATTAGAAATATCCTATGTTGATGTTCAGCGTATCAAACAATTGAAATATTAGAAATATTCTATGTTGATGTTCAGCCTATCAAACAATTGGAAATATTTGAAATATTCTATGTTGATGTTCAGCCTATCAAACAATTGGAAATATTTGAAATATTCTATGTTGATGTTCAGCCTATCAAACAATTGGAAATATTTGAAATATTCTATGTTGATGTTCAGCGTATCAAAGAATTGAAAATATTTGAAATATCCTATGTTGATGTTCAGCGTATCAAACAATTGAAAATATTTGGAATATTCTATGTTAATGTTCAGCGTATCAAACAATTGAAAATATTTGAAATATTCTATGTTGATGTTCAGCGTATCAAACAATTGAAAATATTTGTAATATTCTATGTTGATGTTCAGCCTATCAAACAATTGAAAATATTTGGAATATTCTTAGATTTTATTCATGCCAATACTTCACACCATTACCTTTTATTCTAACATGTTTATGCGCTTTGAGCATTCACCTTGTGTATGGATATATCGCTTTATAAATTATTATTATTATTATTATTATTATTATTATTATTATTATTATTATTATTATTATTATTATTATTATTATCATTATGTTAATGTTCAGCGTATCAAACAATTGAAAATATTTGAAATATTCTATGTTGATGTTCAGCGTATCAAACAATTGAAAATATTTGAAATATTCTATGTTAATGTTCAGCGTATCGTTGTGACAATTGAAAATATTTTAAACCGATTTCCAATGTTAATTGATTATTTGAATTAACAATAACATAATACTAACATATAGGGATCCATACTTTACATCAAATTGGACGTGATCCGATGTTATGAAGTATTTTTGTTTTTAAACCAATATATAAAATGAATTATAGTGATAAAAAATCTTACTAACCTGTTTATGAAAAATAACCGTACTTGTCTTTTGTCTTAAATAGATAATGATTAAAATTACGTTTTACTTATTGACAAGCAGCGCACTATCAGGGTTTCAATCAAACATCACCGCATCGCACCATTACAAGCTAGCCATGCCGAACCTTCAGGTATTATCAGTTTCATAAACATTATTACTGTTTGATATATATATATATATATATATATATATATATATATATATATATTGCAATAGCAACATGCCACTAAATTATACAGTCACGGTTCAGTCCCATGTTAACCCCCACGTGGCTTCGCATAAAAGTAACCACACCCTTCCCACCTTGCAACGGAGAAGGTTCGCTACACAAATCGTCCCTGGGCACGCCCAGTTAGAGGTCGCCACGCCCACTGGTCTGTGACGTGGAATGGATAACGCCCAAAGATCGTGATATAACCCAGTTGATAAGACTTGATAACACAATCCTCTTTAAGTGTATACATACATACATGAATGGATCCCCAAGTACGACTTTGATGACTAAGAGATGACGGAACCCCTATAATAACTGCCCAAAACCTGCCATTAATCACATTTTCCTGTAATAAGTCTTGATATTGTATTAATACATGCAGTATAATTACCAAGTAAATATGAGACAAAAAATCGATTTTTCACATTGGGTCCTTTCATGTTAAAGCAGTTTTCAAACTTTAAAAACTGCAAGGTCAGCTCTTTGAGAAATTGGACCAAAAATGTTACCACTTTAGAAATCATTTAAACTTTTATCTATGTTTATTTAAGAATGTGGTACTGGTGTTCAACAGCGTGTTTTTAAATCATTCTAGATAACTGCTATGCTACTCTTTGTTCAATATACTGCATTACAAGATATTTTAAGTATAATCTACATTATGTTTATTTGTATTTGCACACCCAAATAAACTGATAGAAATACGAAATGTTATTAAGCCATTACCGTGTACGAAGCTGTTGTGGTAATGTTTAATTCAATTAGGTTATCTGTGATTATACAGTATGTAGTGATGATACGGTATTCTGTGATGAGACGGTATTCAGTGATGATACTATATTTTGTGATACATGTGTAGCATGGTATTCCGTATGGTGTTCTGTGATGTTTGGTATTCTGTGATGAGGTATCCCGTGATAATGTGGTATACTGTGATCATATTGTATTCTGTGGTGATATGGTGTTCTTTGATAGTACGGTATTGTCTGATGGTATGATATTCTGTGATATTATGGTATTCTGTGATAATATGGTATTATGTGATAATATGGTAACTTGTGGTGATGTGGTATCATGTGATGATGTGGTATCCCGTAATATGATTTTAAGTGATAAGAAGTTTTCACTGTTTCTTTATGGTTTTCTGTGATGACATGGTATTCTGATTATATGTTTTTCTGTGATATGATTTTTTGTGAAAATACGGTACTGTAATGATATGGTATTATGTCATGGTTCGGTATTCTATGATATGGCATTCTGTAATAGTAAGGTATTCCGTAAGGGTATGTTATCCGTGATGGTATGGTATTCTGTGACGGTACGGTATTCTTTGATTATATGGTTTTATGTAATGATAAGGTATTCTGTGATGAAATGGTATTCTGTGAATATATGGAATCACTGTTGATACGGTATTCTGTGGTGACGATGTCTTTATCTGTGGTGATACGGTGTTATAGGGTATAATCTGTGACGATACGGTATTCTGTGATAAATCAAAATTCTGTGATGTGATGTGGCTTTTTGATGATACAGTATTCTCTTATAGAAAGGTACTCTGTGATGATACAGTATTCTCTTATAGTAAGGTACTCTGTGATGATGCCACATTCTGTTATAGTAAGGTACTCTGTGATGATACAGTATTCTGTTATAGTAAGGTATTCTGTGATGATATAGTATTCTGTTATAGTAAGGTATTCTGTGATGATATAGTATTCTGTTATAGTAAGGTACTCTGTGATGATACAGTATTCTCTTATAGTAAGGTACTCTGTGATGATACAGTATTCTCTTATAGTAAGGTACTCTGTGATGATACAGTATTCTGTTATAGTAAGGTACTGTGTGATGATACAGTATTCTGTTATAGTAAGGTACTGTGTGATGATATAGTATTCTGTTATAATAAGGTACTCTGTGATGATACAGTATTCTCTTATAGTAAGGTACTGTGTGATGATATAATATTCTGTTATAGTAAGGTACTCTGTGATGATACAGTATTCTCTTATAGTAAGGTATTCTGTGATGATATAGTATTCTCTTATAGTAAGGTATTCTGTGATGATATAGTATTCTGTTATAGTAAGGTACTGTGTGATGATATAGTATTCTGTTATAGTAAGGTACTCTGTGATGATGCCACATTCTGTTATAGTAAGGTACTCTGTGATGATATAGTATTCTCTTATAGTAAGGTATTCTGTGATGATATAGTATTCTGTTATAGTAAGGTACTCTGTGATGATACAGTATTCTCTTATAGTAAGGTACTCTGTGATGATGCCACATTCTGTGTAGACGATCACGCTGGCCTCGGTTATGTCCCCTACGCCGTGCTCCGCTCAGTTGTACCCGAGGCGAGCATGATCGGTGGTTTATAGTTTATATACCAGAAGTAAAATATTATTCAATGTTTATGTAAACTTTACAAATATCGTCTAAACCTTTTGATTAAACTGTTAAGTATGTTTATTGAACATCTTAAATGACATGAATGTTGACAAATGTTGTATGAATGACGATTAGTTACACTTAACCCGACGGAGAATTAAAGCGTCTACATTAAAATGTTATGGATGTTCACAGAATATAACTTGTTTTCAAGTTAATCTTGCTCTTTCTAATGAATTTCACTTTTAAATTCTTTACAAAGACTTAATCTTTTTAAATAATTAAAATTTGATAAATGATCACATCACATCTATATCGATACAGTTATTATTGGAAAATATAAATTTTCGGACAATGATCTATTACAGTTCAGTATTGGTTTACTTGTAAACATATTTATGTCATGATCTTATTTACGCTAGATACGTCACACTTTACTATAAATTAACCAAATATTGATAGCAGCATCGTACTAATGTTTGGGAAGACAGAGGCAGTTCTGTATTTATATTTACCTTATATCGACACAGACTATGAAAAATGAAACGTGATTTAATTCATCTGCAACTTTTGGGAGTTACAGAGCGGTAATTTCTATTTTCACTTAAGATGCATTTCAAGTGGGCAGTAGGTAAATAGGCATATTAGGGAAGCGTCTAGATTCAGACAGTGAAATGTATTGTCTAAAATAAATCGAGATTTAATCAATTTACAATACCAAATCGCCAATTGCTTAAAACGGTGTTAGAAGCTATACCGACACGTCGCTATCAGTACAATAAAGAAGTTGATAATCCATTAAAAAAAATCCTTGTCTTCCTCAACTTACAATGATAAATAATAACATCCATTTTTTTTGCTGAAGACATCACATTACCAGCCCTGTAAGAATTTATTAATATCATATACCATCTACAAGTACCCCTTCGTAGGTATATTGTTAATAATGTTACTTACCCAAAGAGGTGTTATCTATTGTTCGTTACCACTTTAACGGAATTGGCATTCTGTAGTTGTCAGATTTATCGGAAAATAATGTTAATGTTATCCATCCAATATCAGATGAGTTATATAGTTGGGGGCATTTATGTCTCATAATAGCTATAACTATAGGGTTCATTCTTTTAAAGATATAATTTGTAATATTTCATTCTAGACATAACCTACTTCACTAAGCAGCGTTCTCGGTCGAGTATCTTATTCGCTTTCGCAATACACTAACGTTTTAAATACGACAAGGAAGTACGCTGATACATACAAGCTTTTGTGTATTCTAAACCACTCGATGCGTCTGATCATGGAAGTGTGATATCCGTGTGTTTTGTTGAAGGTGTACTCAAATCCTAGACTCCTCCCAGGAAGTTTGAGATCTCTGCTATCTACGTCTCTCCAATATATTTATCTTAACATACACAGACAATTGTACATACATATACATACATACAGGTTAAACACGAACGATTCAGAGGACATGTTTTGACACACCGGTAGTGTGTAATTGCTTACTGGGGTAGGTAAGAAGTCGGAACCCTAGTGTTAATGTTTGTAAATGTATTAATATATACATTGGGAAAAATGTAAGGGACAGTGAAAGTTTTATGATGATATAAACAATACACAATCGTCAGGTACAGACGGTATAATTTCATGCGTATTACTTATGTACATAATGACAATTAAAGAATATATCTTTAATTTCTTTAGAATACATTGTAGTGCGTTTGCATAGAGCTTATATGTGTTGTATTGTGTACATTTGAGATAGGAATAGAGATAAAGGGTAGTTCCGTTCAACAAATTGGCATATACACTGACAAGAGTTCTTTACTTCAAGACAAACCTATTGAAAATTTCGGATACATTTAACCTTCTTACATATAAAAAAAATCCCAATTATATGTTTATACAAATAGAAAAGTTGTGAAACATTTTTTATCGGAACAAAGTGTCAATTATGCACAAAAAAAACACTTTGAAAACGTTTTGTAGATCCGTAGTGATATGTTGGAATAAACAATCATTTCACGTCTATCTATTTATATATATACTACGGTGAAATATGCCATTTATCGGTGAAAATAAAACCCCTATTTTCACTGAGTGAAATAATTATGGTATTCTACTCAGTGAAATGATGCAACAATCATATGACGTCGTCTGTGACGTCATGAAACAATTGAATTACGTCATGCGACGGCCGCGCCAGGGAAGCGTTTTAGCTTCTCCATTCATATAGTTAGGGTCATTTACGGGGTTTTGGACAACTGTCAAATCGGAGTACGGCACAAATTTTTTAAGAAACTGGAAAATTAAAACTTGAGTCGGGCCGGCACTAGTGAACATGTAGTATCAATTCGCGGCAAAATCAATAGTGAAAGGCCTTTTACATTTATTCAGTTTCTTTCAATGGGTTTCTTGTCTTTTATCTTATGATAAAGGTATTCGGGGAAAATCTACAAACCATTTTGTCTTAGGAAAAACAAAGATACACAAAAATAAATGCAGTGAAAAATAATATATATACACTGTATCAGTAATTATGGAGTGTGTAACATATAACACTATATGACAAACTTATATATGAGATTGGAATATAATATATAAATAAAATCATAAATGAAGCTTGTCGTATCATGTGTGCTCAGTCATCATCCCTTTAAAAAGATATGTAAACAAGAGTTGGTATATGTGTTAAATTAGGAAAGGGTTGTTAGGCTTATGCGTTGGTAACTTTTTAAAATGACAGATTGTAGGTTAACCTTAGCACAGGTAACATGAATATGAATAATTCTTCTGTCAACTATATACATAACAATATACAGTATAGTCGATAATGATATATAAAATCATCAAAATATAAAATATCATGATTAGATAAACACGAGAGAAATGATTACCTTAGTTAAATGTCCATATAAGTCTGACATAGGTCAGAATACGGAAGACATGTCGTCGTCAGAACGTTTATTATCTACATAGTGAAGTGATCTACTTATGTGTAAGGTAATGCAACCAGGTAGTGGGTTTCATTATCGAACCATGTATCACATGCCTGCCTGATAACACGCGTCCACTGAGTTTGTTCACCTCCCTGAGTTACTTCTTGCACATGTCATGTTACTTGGAATGTCTGATGCTTTGCCATGAGGTAATAACTTTACCTTCTTTTTGTATTTTCGCTGTGGAACAAATCCCTGAATGTTCAATAACATTATAATGTCGTTCTTAGTAAAGTGAAACAGTATTGGCAATTACTTAGAGTGGATATTTAGAAAACTAAACTCAAAGTTTCAAATAATTGATCGTTCTTTCAAAATGCAATCATGTGTCCTTCTATTACTCTTTCAAAACCAATGTTAGAAATTTATTTTATTCATATGCCTTTTTTTCTTTTTAAAAATCTAAAACAATTAGAATTTCGAAAAATTTACCTCTTTTCTTCATTTCATTCTGCCTACCTTCAAGCCATGCACAACTGATTAAGTGATTACATTGCAAGTTTGAGGGTTCCAGTTGTACGAGACAAGGGTTATATCGCAGGAGGTCGACACATGGAAGGGTGTAACAACAAACAAGCAAAATCCACGTCGACTTCGTGCTTCTCGGAGCACATTAGCAATTAGCGAGTACAATGGCCCGCGTGTGTTGTCTTAGACATTGCGATCGATTAAAAATTGAAATTGGTAAAATAACGAATGATGGATTTCCATATGTATGTTTATTTCATGTGACACTTACATCACAATCATATCAAAATATTTTTTCTCATTTATATCACATACATATCAACATATTTTCACATTTATATCACATTGATATGAACATATTTTCACATTTATATCACACTCATACCAGAATGAATTCACATTCATATCACATTTTTTACATACCATTTACATGTTATAACAGTTTCAATAAAATTGATATGTCATCCATGTATGCCATTGAACTGATCTAGTCTCTTGCAAGGCTTTCCTTCAGAATTGAGACACGTCTGTCCATATTGGTGTATGGCTTATTTCTGGATGTCCAGCTTCAATTTGCACCAACGTGATTTCATTTTCACCTAACTGTGCATTTGCCATCGCGTATGTCTCATAACGTCTTTTCCAACATCTGTCAAACTGTCAAGTATTCTATACAAATTCATTCTATATTAACAAAATTCCATTTTTACCGCAAAATTCCCGCTGATAACAGAAATTGAATCTATTATAGAGTGTGCAGGTTATAGTTGGCAAAAGCAAGAATTTCAAAGTACAAATTGGCTTGTTAATAGTGTTAAAATTGTACTTCTTGATCAATTTATGCAAATTTGGAGAGAAAAAAAATCCCAATCTTCGAAAGGTTATTACTATAATAAGTTTAAGGATAATTTATGTATTGAAAACTTCCTTTTGAGTTACGTATATATATCACAAAACTTAGAACTTAAAACCACTGACTCCCAATTGAAACTGGTAGATGGTATAAGAGAATGATAGAGAACATAGATCATGTCCGTCATGTAAGCATAAGAAAGGATGAATTTGCCTTGACTTGTGTCACTTTTATAGTGACACTTATATATTTGCACTATTGTCTAAATTGGTGAACACATCTTACTATTGTCTAAATTGGTGAACACATCTTACTATTGTCTAAATTGGTGAACACATCTCACTATTGTCTAAATTGGTGAACACATCTTACTATTGTCTAAATTGGTGAACACATCTCACTATTGTCTAAATTGGTGAACACATCTTACTATTGTCTAAATTGGTGAACACATCTCACTATTGTCTCAATTGGGGAGCACATTTTACTAGTAACTAATTGGGGAGCACATTTTATTATTGTCTAAATTGGTGAGTACATCCCTGATTATGATTAAATATTATTCATATTTTCTCTTCATGGCAGACTGTTGCGCATTTTTTTCCGTTAGAGTAGAGTGAATCCGAGTTTTAAGTTAACCGTGAAATTCATCCTGTGTTGAAAAAACAAGAAACATCAAAGACTGCCGCCTGTCGACTTCATGCTCTTTTTGTTATTTTCTAAGTGTCGACTTCCTGCTACTCCCCCGAGACAAGATATGTGGTGATGGTTCACTGCTATAGCAATTGATACCCGAAGGAAAAAAAGGGTATATGATATTGCACAATACACCATCAGGTGATCGCGCTTCACAACGTCACTGAAGCGTGTCAACCCTTTGTTTATGCTTTATAATGCACTTCCTGGCTTTGCTATGTGTGTTTATTGAATCTAATATGTTTTATTAAAGATATTGAATCTTTAAATATTTGTTTCTATAAAAGATTCATGTAGATAAAACTTGTTATTATTCAACACTTCCTTTCATTTACATATCATTTTTTATATATTTGTCATTCCATCTATCGTTACATATAATCACGCTTTTAAACTATTTTTAATGTTACAAACTTTATATATTTATAAATATTTATTTTGTGGATAGATATCATATGCTAACTATAATATATATCACAATAATCAAAATATCAACATTATGTTTTAAAAAAATTGTCATGCTGAATATAATCGTCATGAAAATGTCATGTTTTTACGTCTACGGGAGTTAGTTTAATGTTAATATTCTTGTTCTTAAATAGGAACCGGGCTACATTATTATGAAAAAGGTAACTTTGTGCAAATATCTAAATGTCTTTTAAATACACGTCCTTGTGATCCGTTGACGAAATTAGATCAAATAATTTTAAACGTGTTGAAAGACAACTGAACTCAAATTAGAGAAATAATACACCAGACAGGAAATAATTAAAACGAGGTATAAAATGGTTTTGTTTTCGATCTCCTAAATTTAGGAAGTAATTTTAATCAAATTTTATCAACTTTAAATATCAGTAAAAATATCGAATAGAAATTATTCGAAACATAAATGATTTCATTTTTGATTAGATATTCAAAAACTACTTTAGCTTTTTATCTTTGCTTTAGGTTTTTAACAATGTTGATTTACGATTATACTCGTTCCTATTTTGTTTGAAGCTGATAATAGACCATGACACATGACATTGACCTTTGATAGTCAGTTGAAATATGTAAAGATCAGTGTTGAGTCGCATGTCAAGACGCGCTTCTTCATCCAAATTAATTGTTCGTTTTATTTCATGAGATTGATAGATCTTTTTAATTTTTCTAAAATGTGAAGATTACAGATATTGTATGCAGTCATGTCATTGACACAAACAGTACTTGTCCATGTCATTGGTCAGGAATAGTAGAGTTGTTTATACTTGTCCATTTTAATACACTTCGATGCACATATCATCATAACATTTGACCATGCGCATCATTGTTCAAAACATTTCAGAAATCGTCATCATGGTTGTCGTCTAAACATGTTAACTAGTCAGTCGAGGTTTTTCGAAAAACAGATATTTTGTTATGAAAAATGATAACCTATCTTCATTAGTGTCTTGAAAATAAATGAATTAGAATCACGCTGTTCAGAGACTTACCGACCTACCATTTTGACCATTTCGGTTCCTTTAACTATAATCTCCAAGGCAAACTCTAAACATAGACAGTTATGTATAATTCCTGACAGAGGGGGATGGGTGTTTCAAAACATATGAGATTTCAAAACATTTACAATATGCCTAAGAATTATATGTTTACTGATGTTATTTAATTGGTATACTTATATTGGTATATAACTTCTTTTCTCTGTGAAGGTGACGGAGGAATAACGAGTGTGTGTCGACGAAATAATATTCACAAAACGTCGCCATTTACAGTGAGATAATCTGTCACTATTCATCAACTCAAATATCTATAAGAGAGGTTTTGCATGTTGAAGAAAAATATTCAAATAGTTAGATGACAATAATAACGTGAACACTCACGAGAGCCCGGGGATGATAACCACGCCATTCTGTCAACCCTCGGACTGCACGGGTAATATGCGCCAGCTTGAGTCCCAACTTCTGCGGTATATCGATATAGGGGAATCCCCTCTCTTTCCCGCGCTATAAAGGTTCAGTATTGTGTTGTGTTCTCTTTATAGGAGTCTGAACGCTAATCTGAATTTAAGAACGTGAGGGTTAACATGTCTTGGTGACGCTAGATCTCTAAAAACCAGGGGATTTTAGCTGAATCTACACCCAAAATGATGAAACTTTGTACAACCGTTATGGCACCCTTTTTTAAAAACTGATATACTGTGCTTAAGGCAAAATAAAGAGAAAAAAGAACGACTTGCTTGAATAATTATAATGAATGAATGAATCGAACGAGTAAGCAAGTGTATAATATTTTTTTCAGTAGAAAAGCCTTTGGCCCAGGCACAAAATCAACATCGAATGATAAGCAACTAACTGTTGTTCAAAGGCATGCAGCACGTGCAATTAGGTGTATAGCTAATGCAGGGCTTAAATCATCATTTTGAAGATTATGGATCATTATCTCTTCATTAATATACATACGAATATCTTCAAACTATTTATCAAGTAAATATTTATATACTGTACGTTTGTAGATAAAGTGAAATTCATCTTCTACATAATCTGATTGACATATCTTACAATAGGGAAATGGATGAGGAATACCATATCGTCTACCATCATTTTCATAAATGGTGAGCTCACCAATTCTTAAAGAACTCTGTAAAAACCTGTACAATTTGTTAAATAACTTTATTTTATAAAAATGAGGCCAAAGAATGAACAATATTTAGTTAACGAATAAAACTACAGCTATTTAAACATTGCGTAAAAAGCGTCTGCTAATAACCACCAAACGACAAACCAAATCGAGACGGACAAACCAAAACGAGGCAAGGGAAGGAGGATACCGGATATGACGAGTTAGTCGGCGAAAATCGAAAGATGTAGAGAGAAATTTGCAAGTCTGAGTTATATGTGAGTTTTTGAACTATGCTGAACCATTGCGATGCTGACATCCAGGTGTATACTAGTAAAAATCGCTTCACGCTGAATGGACCAGTTTTCACGCCACTTATTTGACTTATATCTTCTTTAGATTTAGTTGTCGCAGGACTTTTTTCACAAAAATAGTTTTAATCTTAGAATGTTAATGTAATGATGAATAATTATAATCTTCAGCCATAAACGATTACCATGACAATTCTTGTAAATGAATATTTTAAGTATTGATGAAAATAAATAGATAACTTAATAAATAAATAAGATGAAAGATGAAACAAATGAATAAATGAATGGGGGAAAAGAATGAGATAAAAGATGAATGAAAAGAAGAGGAAGTTTGACTGAGTGGAACAATGTCTGTCAACTAGAAGGTGGTGGATTTTCAATAAGAACAAACCGTAACATCAGTTATTCGTCCCCTGAGAATTAAAAGTTAGATTTAAAGGCATTTTAAAGATTAATGTTTATATAATGCTTAATAATTTTGAAAACCTTTTATTGAGTGGCTTCACCTATCTCTCTCTCTGACCATTCCTCACAAACCGTAAAGCAAAGGCTTTCCTAAAAAATATCGATGAGCAATTTGCCCAGTGAAATCATGGCAATGAGCAACATCAATCATGTTCTGACAGGATTTATAAAATGTTTCGAATACACAAGCAAGCTTTTACCTAAATACCATGTTCTTAATGTTCATGTAAATTCTCATTATAACAAAATGTCATGTCAACTAAATACTGTTTAAAGCATCCATTCCAAAATAACGTCATAACGAGTCGACATATGAAGAAGTGTGTTCAGGAGAGAGTGGTTTCCATAGAAACCGCCTATTTTTTTCAGGGATGCAATTGTCAAAGTTTGTATTATTTTGTTCTGCACGTTGATAGTCAGTCCCACTTCCGGTCGTTACGTTATACTGCGAATACTATAAACCTTCCTTTTTGTATAATTCCGCAGAAAAATGATTATATGAATAAAAAATCTTGCATATTCATAAAAAGAAGTAGGCCTAAGTATTCGATTCCAATAGTCAAAAGTATTTCCATATTCAATGCTGTGATTTGGAGTAACAGAAATATTTGAAGTAATAAAAAAGTCTTGACGGAAAATGGCAGGTATAATCTTAAACAAGGCTATATATATTTATGTCATCCGTCTATGATTAAAGTTTGGCATTGTAACATTTAAATGAGATTATGAAACACACCTGATGCTAAATGTACCACCACCTCGTAACATTTATTTTGCCTTTTGTCGTTAATCATTGAAAATAAGTATATCTCATAATTTTGGCTTTTCGTGACGAAAATGCAATAATTTCGACATGACTTGAAGTTAACGCAGGGCACATGGTATATTGGTTACTAATTAAGTGACATAGACAATTTTGAAACATACTGTGAGTCACTTTAACGGATACTGTTAATCATTACATGTTTTATTGTTCACCAATGACACTTTATCGACTGACAACGGCGTAACCTTTGTTCTAACTTCAAACCCAGTACTTAAAGAGAAAATGCCTTGCCTTGGATGGTAAGAAACAGACTCTTTATAGACTTTATCAGTCCTATTTATATAAAAGCTTTATATAAATAGTATAGTTTTATGTATATAAGTGTAATGTCAAAATTACGTTTCCAATGCTCAAAGTCTTTAAAGGCGAACAACTTATTGTATTAACGTATTTCAAGTAAAAACAAAATCATAATATTATCAACAGTTGACTTTATACTAGCATCGAATGACTGAGAACCCCAGAATGTGTATAAATGCTAAATGTATTCGTTGAACGACCGTGTTTTCCTGGCCACGCGCCATATGTAGCTCGGCATGTGACAATTGTGGTTTTCTATTGTGGTAGTAGATTTCTTTTGTTTTTCAGAAGCTGAAGGATCTAATGCCCCTTTCACATGCACTATATGTACTCACGTGATTATTTTTGTGCAAGCGAACGCAATTACTCACCGGAGTAATTAAATCAAGGAGGGAAAAACACCTAGTTAGGAGGTCTTGTAAAGGTAGTCTTACTCATGAGCACATTTACTTCAGGAAGAAATTGGTCATGCGATCGCAAAGCAGACAAATGGTTTATTTCAGCCAGCAAATATACTCACTTGAGTTTTTGCGCTTTTATATGATCTCCAGAGTGTAACGGATAATAATAATAATAATAATAATAATAATAATATTGATTTCGCTGAAAAGAAATATGGCCTATAATGATATATACAAATATGATACAAATTTCCGCATCAAATGTTCGGCTAATATCTTGATTTACGATCTGCCGCTCATATATATCAGTTAAACAGTCAAACTTGACCTCATTTATACGACTTGACTCTTCTTTTTCAATATGATAAAATAACAAGAAAAATGTTTTGATCATGTTTTGACAATCCAATGTCTTTACATGAAATTACATAAAGCCCAATTTGAGTTTTTTTTACATAAATTTTGAGTAACTACATGATTTAATCCATAATACAACATTATAGTTTTTTTAATGTTTCTTCTTGATTGAGTTATGCAATTTGGAATTTTGGAAATTGGATTTTGTTAGTGAATAGTTTTTTGTCAATTCTTTAAATTATGACAATTACAAGTGCCCATAAAGATAAAAATTTACTAAATGTTTGATAAAATGACACGATTACATTGCCATAACATTGTCGATATGTGGAACCTAGGTTTGAGCTCATACTCTTTTATATCTTTTATATAAAAAAATAATTTCTTGAGCCAAATCTTTATATTTACCAAACATTGCACTCCTCCCATAGACTGATATGAACCTCTATTTAAGGGCACTAGCGCACACCAGTATGTTGTAAACACAACGAATGCACAGATACTGCATATCTATCGATCTTACTCACACACGCACTTCGGTAATCTAACACGCAAGTTATTTAGCATAAATGAGTTCGTATTCAGGATATATAGTTGTTTCTAAAAGACATGAAAAGACGCATGAACTACGATATCGAAAATATTAAAATTTTGCTTACAACAAGAAAAGCGAAAAGACCAAACATTTTCTGTTAAAGATCGGGTGAAATGCCCTATGGTCGATTTCGGAATTCGCTAAAAGGGATTACAATTTGACGTGGACTCAACTTTAAATTTCTGAAATCGGCCGCTAAACAACATAAATACGGCTTTGTAATTAAACTGCCTAATTACGACCGGCGAGCAGAACCTGAAAGGCCCTGTGGTCACTGAAGCGTGAATCTTTCGTGACGTGCTAGTTGGCATATCATCATACGCTCGTTATGTAAAACAACACTAGCCGATAGTAAATCTCGCAGTTAAACCGTCGGTTATACCTACTAAACGTTATCCAAACAACTCAAACCTTCAAGGAATCTAGTGTTTAATTCATTGTCTGGAAATTTCTATTTTTGCAAGCGCAAGACCCTGATTAATTTCGATGCTGTGTGCACTTTCCTACGGAATGTTTTTAAAAGTCACGACCCTGCGCCATTTTGTCATTGTTATAAGATTGTGCTATAACGCGTGAGATCCCGGAAGTATTTCTTACATGAACTATGCTCACTTATTGGACATTATATTGAGGGATGCACCGGCATCCTTACTCTCATAAATATATAACCTTTATTAAGTATTAACGCGTAATGTACTCGATCCAGCGATTCAGAAAGTGAGATATCATTATCTATGGAATGTGTCTCATCATGTTCAGAATCGCTAATTTCAATTGACGGGGCCGATACTTTTCCTTACTTATATGAGCCAAATGACAGTTCGAGTGGCATAAGAGACGACAAGCAATCAAAACGGAGACAGATTGAACAACATCGACTGGTATGAATTTCTTTTGGCATTTTCAATTTAATTTTTATGCTATTACAACAAAACTAAGAACTTACTATTAATGCTATTGGACTGATTATTTTTAAAAAACAATTCTCCATTAGATTTATATATTTTTTCAGTCAACAGAAATAATAAAATAAAATTGAATGTATTATTGACCATGGATTATTTGAATATGATATCCATATTTTTATGTATTTTGGCGTTCACACAATTTTCTAAATGTAATGCAGGCATGTAGTGTATGATGAATGAGACATTATTGTTGAATAGCTAAGTGGAAGTCAAATCCTATCACATTTGTAGGTCATACATCATAAATGTACATCCACAGATAATTTCCTGGGTCCCGTTGCACAAAACTCTAAGGAGGTAGCCTTAAGTCACTAAGGTTAACCTTAAAGTTAAGTTGTTCATCAATTACGACGTCTGCCAAATGTTGTCACAACAATCAGATTGTTTTAACTAGTTTGTTTGTTTTTATGACACACAGGTGGCCGGTATGTAATCCTATTGCATTCAATTTCAATTCTTGATTTAATGGTCTCTAATTATACCTTTTGAATTTTAACGCCTTGGACCCGCCAAGCGGAATATATGTCCTGTCATAATGGCGTAACTCTTGGCATTCGACTGGTACTTAGTTTATTGTCACGGCGTCCAGTCATTTTGAACCAATGAACTTGTAGAATATATATTCAACCAATAAATTAAGAGAAGGAGATTTGGCTCATGCACTTCTACGGACGATGACACACATTTAAAAAAGTACATCGTGAATAACGGGAACCAACATTCTTTAGGATTACATAGGATGTTTCTAACGCTTGCGCCAGGTATGTTTTCATGTCATTTATTGTTAAATCCAAAGACAGAGATATTGCAACACGGTGTGAGATGTTATACTAGATAAGAATATGATATGTGTTAGTTAAATACAAACGAATCATCCAATAAGTACTAAGTTGTCATGAAGGTGAAGTGAAACAAAATTATTTTTTCTATAGTCATTAAAAAAGTTTCTAAATTGTCTCCCGTTTATTACAAAAACCTTCATTTTTTCGAGACAATTTATAACTTCATATCGATAAATACATGTTGTAACACTACGTGATACCCCATTGTAATTGGATCTCTCACCGACCAAGTTCTTTACCTTTTTGATATAAACCCACCCAAGAAAACCGCGTCCAAGGATTGTCAAAGTCCAATTAAGGTGGATTTGACGACTGAGAGGGAAAGTTGATATCATGAAGACGTTATATATCGTATTTTGGAATTCTTTCGGTCATGCTATTGCCTCTATTTTGCTGTTGAATTTGCTTAAAAATACAGAGAAAGTCAAAGGGCTGGGCTTTCGGCTGACCACTAGCACGTCACACACTGGGCGTGGCTTCGAGTCATGCTTGGGTGATTTTGTGTAAGCGTTCGTCAGTCTCATTAGGCGGCTATCCAAAACAGGGGTATAAAAGGTCTCCTAGTAGTCGAATTAAAGCGTATATTTTCTCATTTTTTGGCTCTATTGATTCATATAAGTGAAGCGAATACAGATACAAATTTGTAATAATCAAATTCATGCGTTACTTCTCCTCTTTAAAGCTAATGATTCCCTTTTCATATTTTAATATTTAACTTTTTCATAAATAAATGACCTACCTTGATCATTATAAGGGATGGTAGAATTTCAAATTATATTTCGTGCAAAACGTCATTGCCAAGCTACTTTTCACGACATTTTACTTATTGATTGCTAATCCGTTTGGGTTTTCAATAGCCCGGAATTTATCCACAGAGCAACAACAGATTAAGTTTAAATGCATGGTTTGCGCGACATAGATAATATTTTTTGGTTGCGAAATACGTCTTTAGCAATTCATCGGGTTGTCACAAGTGAAATTGATAGCTCGCCTCACGGGTAGTTAATCCGAAATCGCCTTCTCTACACTGAACATTGCCTGTCATCCTTGTTGACTGGATATTATAAAAGAACAAAATATCAAGCACAAATCTCAGTAATTTCATCCTGAAGGACTGAAGTGAACTATAGCGCCCTAAGCTGCATCCTGTGCTGTATACTTTGAGTATTTGAGAAGAACCTATCTTGTAAGTTCATAATTTCAAAAATACGCATTATCTTGTTGTTTTGAGGAGAATCATATCGAGGTGCATATGTTTCATAAGATTCCCTAAGGCATATGGTCACTTCATGTTAGTGTCGTGACGTCTTAAAAATTGACGCCATGTTTTCGTTCTAATTGTACCAATGACAGGTAGCCCGCCTATGCAAGAAATTAATAGTTGCGCATTTCCTTAAACATTATGACATGTAATGTAAATTGAGCTATATGCCAGTGGCTAAGTCATACTGTGTTTAGACGTTCTTGTTTCATTAGTTTATCCTTTCCTCACTCGGTAAAGCGCTGAACGTGAACAGCTTGTCTTTGGAAGGAAATCCCCATTAATCACTCCCGATGGGACTGGGCACCTTCTCAGATTGCTCTTAGATTGAATATGCGTGCCGAAGTCGAAGTTGTTTATTTCGGTTGATATTTAGGCCATCGACCTATAACAACATAGAATACATAAATATTAACAAACATATGAATATGCGTGACTAGATCATTCAGTGTGTAACTATGTATATTTTTGTGATTTTTATGTGAAAAATAATTCATAAGTATGACCCATGATGAGTAAGTGTGTGACAATAAGAGTTGAAATAAATATGTTCATTAAACAAATCCATTTTGTCTATCATCTGTAGAAAATCCAAGTTCAAGACACAGTTTAATGTGGAATACGTGACTTGACCGACCTCAAAGAAGGCAAAGACTGTTCAGCTAGCCTGAGGAATTCTGGAAGAGTTCTAAAAAAAGGAATTCCCTTCAAAAGGGAGATAAGATTACTTCTGTGCATACCCAGATAACGCCATATTAATACCCTAACCTACACTTGTCTATATATTTTTCATGTAAGAATGAAGAGTCGTAAAATCTCTCTACTGTTAACGGATTTGTTTTGAAAATGGAGTTTATAACAACTATTACCGAAAAGGGATAGAGTTAAAATTTAAAAAGAAATAAATAAAAACATATTCATCATGTTAATGAATTGTTTAAGAAAAATATTTTTTATATGTTTATATGAAAATAGTTTTGAAAAAAAAGAAATGTGCTAGGAAAATCTACTCTAGGACTACAAGTGTAGATGAAGCAGCTTTATTGTGATTATCATACTTTTATGAAATATAACGGGCCTTACAAATATTGTTTTTTACGAGTAAGATAAAACAACGTGTATAAAATTAGCCCCAACCATTACAGAGAGTTGTTGTATTAGACTAATCGCATTATGTATGCTCAGGCTGTAGGTCTCTTAGTCAACTGAAATGAAGTGTCGTAAAATCCCCTTCTTCTGTCCTGGGATATGTAGTTTTGAATCATGTTTCAAACCATCTCCTTATTGGATATAAAATAAAGTAAAGAAATAAAAATAAAACTTCAATTATTGATATTCATAATGTTTACTATATAGGGTTGTTTTTCCAAAATGTATTAAAAATTTGAAATATGTAACAAAAATTGTTAAATAACCCATTATATCAAGTTTGTACAAATAAAAACAAAACATCTCTCCAAAACAATATACACCTGATGCAAACCTTAATCATTGATACTTTGCAATTCAAACATGAAAATATAATGAAAGACTCCATAGGTAAATATATTATGAAAAGAACATGCTACAGCAGAATATTTTAACTGAATGTCAATATATGCAAGACATTGAATTTAATTAATTTCGCCTAAAATCATAAAACATGTTTAATATACTTTATGAAATAATCTTTGACTTTTCCCCAGGATTCAGCTACAAGATGAGAGAATTGTTGCTAAAGGCAATATCTTAGTGAATAGAATAGAAAATATAATAAATTTGTGAAAATATTACATTTAAATGTAGTAAGAAAATACTTCATAGTAAGTTAATAATCAAGAGAATAAAAGCAAACTCTAAAAAATTTGACGTTTTCAAATCATTACTTCCAATGGTACCTCAATATAAACACTTTGATCAAGTGAGTTAAATATTTGTTGTCAGCGATGTATAGTTCAGTGAATGTTTGTCAACTGCCGAGGAGAAACATACAGTGGAGATTGTAGATTATGAATGAGTTGACTGAAAAATGTTATGGACATATTCAGCAATTACAAAAAAAACATCTGAAAGATGAAAGACAAGTCAACTATTTCAACAACAAAAAACATGATATACATAAAACATAATAAAACAACAAAAACAATTGATCAAATTATATTGTTGCACGAGAAAACATTCTAATATTCACACACAATGCAACAACTGCATATTTCTGAACACTTTCACTCTTCAGTTAGACTTTCACTCTTCAGTTAAGACTCTCATTCTTCAGTTAGACTTTCACTCTTCAGTTAGACTTTCATTCTTCAGTTAGACTTTCACTCTTCAGTTAGACTTTCATTCTACAGTTAGACTTTCATTCTTCAGTTAGACTTTCAATCCTCAGTTAGACTTTCACTCTTCAGTTAGACTTTCACTCTTCAGTTAGACTTTCACTCTTCAGTTAAACTTTCACTCTTCAGTTAGACTTTCACTCTAAAGTTAACTTCTGTAACTCAGCCACAATGCCCAAGAATATGTAAACAACAAGGTCCCATGTTGGTTTTCTGACAAAATACTCAAGGCAAAACAATCTAAACTTGTTATCTGTTGTCAACCCCATGCATCTTATTGCTCCTTAAAAACATTTGATAACACAAAAGCCTTTGATTCAGCTTCATTTACATACATTCACTCAAAATATTTCACTAACAAGAAGTCTTTCAGTGTTGTTGGAATTGGCAGCTGATCGATATTGTTGAGTCCTTTCAGAGACAAACTCTTACGAATGCTTCCCCTACAGACACGGCGGAGAGATCGAGGGTTGTACATTTCCGAGTTGAGCCAATCCCTGAAGACTGGCACCTTGTTGCAGATCTCTTGTACCAGCGGACTATTGAAGAGTGAGTAGTCGCGATCACAGTCCGCCAGCAGCAGTAGCTGTAGCACCCGCAGCTTTCCCTGGCTCACCGCGTAGTCTAGCGGGGTCCGACCTGCAACATCATTGGAGCATGTTTACAAACCACAACTATTTTCTGCCTGGAAACTTTGAGACAAAGGTTTTCCTTTGTATGATATAGTTGTAGAACATTACCATTTTGGAATCTATAGCCAGATGTTCAAAGAGTTTTTACATTTCCGTACATTCTTTTTCATTATATTGTTCATTTTAAGGTACAAACTATTGCAACCTTGTTTAATTAAAATCAAACCTAGATTATTGTTTCATAAGTCAGATACAAACTGTAACTTAAATTTATTTTAAAGAAAATAAAGAAAAAAGACTACAACAAGGTACCCTTTCAAACTTAAGATTTATGCCCCCCCCCCCCCCCCCCCCATTTGGACATGTACATCTCCTATCCCCATGGGTCTACCCGCCCACCTGTCTTGTCCGGAATGTCCGGGTGTGCCCCGTGCCTCAACAACATCTTGGCTACAAACACTCCTTGTCCATCATTTGTGGCGATGTGGAACGCTGACCTGTGTTGCTGATCCAGCTGAAGGAAAAAAGAACTATTGATACATACATACATACATACATAAAAATACTTATATAGCGCTAAAACCATAAAACTGCCCTGAGGCGCTGTAATGAACACATGAGAGAGTCAGGTAGTCAATCAAATGCAATATTAAAATTTTTTGTTTTAAGTCCGGATTTAAATCTCAGAAGTTCATATTTGTCTGTAAGGTTTTTAGGAAGGTGATTCCATAGAGAAGGGCCAGCGACTTGAAATGCGCGATCACCAAATGTTTGAGTTCTAGATGAAGGTACTTTAAGAAGGTTACTATCGGAAGATCTAAGGCATCGTGCGGGTTCATAGATCTGAATGAGAGCTTGTAGATATTCAGGAGCTTGTTCATTTAGACATTTAAAAGCAAGGAGCAAGAGTTTGAACTGTATTCGATATTTAACAGAAGCCAGTGTAATTTCTGCAGTACAGGTGAGATGTGATCATGTCCAGACACTAAGCAAGCGGCACAGTTCTTGACTCTCTGCAGGGACTAGATGCAGTAGGATGGTAGACCATAAAGACCATTACAGTAATCTATGCGCAATAACACATATGCATGGATTAATGACATTGCTACTTCTTCAGTGATGTATTTCCTGATCATGCTGATATTCCGTATGTGAAAGTATGACTTCCTGCAGACTGCCTTGATGTGGGACTCGAATGACAATGTTATACTGTAAAATCATAATATTTCGCGGGGGTTTAATTTTCGCGCTTTTCGCACAAAGTCATAATGCGCGAATAATAAAACATCGCGAAATATTATGGTTATGAACGTGAAGAAAACCAATAACAGACAAATAATTTGGTTGACACATTTTATTACTCACAGTAATGTTTGGCTTGTTCATTAATGACGAGTCACTAATTAGAGCTTTGCTGCACGGTGCATATAGTTTTGCTCACTAAATTTTTGCTATTGCTTAGTCGATATGCGCGAAAATTAAACCCCGCGAATCAGTCATTTTTTATGTTTGCGCGAAAATAACACCCCTCGAAAATAAATGATTTTACAGTATCAAACAACACTCCGAGGGGGTCTGACTTGGCTGCTTGGAACAATGACATGACCATCGATGTGAAAGTTGGGAAGTGAAAGTGATCTCGATATGTGACAAGAAGCTCTGTTTTATCTCCATTCAGCTTCAGATAATGCTCACTCATCCAAGACTTGATGGCGTCAATACATATCTTAAGTGCTGTGAAGATGTTTAGGACAGAGGATCCTTCGCAGGGTCTGAAGGAGAGACAGAGCTTGGTATCATCTGTGAACAGGTGGAAGATCAGGTTGAAAGCTCTAATAACATGCCCTAGAGGTGACGTGTATATTGTGAACAGTATCGGGCCCAAAACTGACCCCTGCTGGACTCCATATTTCAGATGACACGGTCTGATATTCATCAGAGGAAGATAGAGTAATAAATAAAACTTGCACAAATAGGAAAAAGATATTGCTGAGAGTTGATGAATAAAGAACACTCACAGCGTTGACGTCTGCCCCCGCGTTGAGAAGGGCCTGGATCTTCTCCACCTTCTTGAGACTGACGGCAAACATGAGTGGAGTGGCGCCATGAGAATTGCTCCGGTTTACGTCACATCCCGCTGCCAAGAGATAAATATTATAACTGTTTTTGTATTGGATGAAGATTTTATGTTTCACTCTGCAGTCAAAAACAATTAATGATTTAATGACTATCTTCAACATAAGCGAAAATATTTTTCACCTGCTCCAACACCAAGTGGAAAAGAAAACTTGACAATTCCAATGAGACTAAGATGTGTGTAATGGTTTGAAGATGACCTTCACCTTTTAGCAGGATATCAACAATGAAGATGTCCACGCCGGGCATCATGAGAGCGTAGCTGAGAGCGGTGCTGCCCTTGATGTCTTCTAGGTTGAGGTCGGCCCCGGCTGCGATCAGTCTCTCCACCAGGTGGCGCCGGTTTAGACACACGGCCTCGATCAGCGGGGTTCGCATACTCGTGGTTTGAGTATTAACATTCACACCTGCGAGAGATCACAGGTTGGTTAACTTAACACAACATTATCGTTACTTTAAGTTGTACCCTGCTTTTTACTTAAGGGTAATAGGGTTAGTGATAAAATAACCTGTAAACAAACTTTCCAGACAAACTTTACCATGAAAAGCTTTTATGTGTTCTTTACATGTGAACTAGAACCTAAGATGCATATACAACTGGAAGAAAGTACTGCAATATAATGTTTTGCTTGCGTTCTTCATATGTTCTCCAAACCATTTGAACACATGAAGGTGATTTCCCGGGTTTCGACAAATGCATTACCTAAACGGTTTGGAACAGACAGCTCAGCGTCTTGTTCAGTTAGAGAGGGGAATGTTGCAACAACCATCTGTGTTCATTGTGGTTACACCGACACAGACTTTCTTTGTTGTTTTTATGTCTTCAGCAACTGACTGCTCATTGAACTTTGGTGTCAAACAACAACATTTTACACAATGAAATGATTGTTATCAAAAAGATTTTACTTTGACTATTGAACCATTGAACAGCTTGTTGGTTTGTAAACACTTTAATGTGAATTTTAACATGCGACAAAAACAAGAATGAAAGTACTGCTTGCCAATTGGTTCTCACATCAATTTTGGAGTTATTATTTTGCTGATAATTATCTCTAAATATTCATGACTGATTCACATTCCACCTTGCACATACACAAACTCCACTCAGTGAACTTACTGTTTGCATCGACTTGCAGATAGCGGCAAAAGGGATTTCAAAATGAAAACTTTTACCAACATTCTGGAAACCTAAAATTTGGAAGAAATTTAGGAGATAAATCCATTCAAGGTTTTATTTCTGAGATGATTGTAGTAAATGTTTTTAACCTCCAAGTTTACTTTCAAGCCAAGTTCGCTTCGTACCATAGTAGCCATTCATTGAACGAACAGAAGTGACGTTATTCTTCAATTTTGCAAAATGCTTCCATTTCAACCACCTCTAATTCACAAGTGACCACATTTCCTGGCACAGTGTCCTCAACCAGGACAAAATATATAGCTTACTTGTCTCTTTCAAACAGTTCACTTGTAGCGTGGAGAGTTTGCACTTGTAGTGAACAACTACTTTTAGAGTAATGTCCCTTGATTGGATCAGTCCTTGTTGGTCTTGTAGGGGTAATAGGTCGAACAATGTATAGACAGTAAAATTGAACTTTGATTTATTTCCTATTTTGATCCTTTTCAATAGAATTTTAATATCTTTTTATAAATAACGAACGTCATTGAAAAAGCAGATGTTGCAATATCACATTGCAGGTTTATAGTTATCTTTGTCTTTCAATATAAAAAAATAATAGCAAATTAAAGATTAACAAGAAGTTAGACCTTTTTTCACTGACAACTGAAGCTAAGGTACCTTTACCATAAAAAGGTGAAGCTAAGGTACCTCTATCACTGACAGGTGAAGCTAAGGTACCTTTATCATAGACAGGTGAAGCTAAGGTACCTTTACCATAAACAGGTGAATGTAAGGTACCTTTATCACTGACAGGTGAAGCTAAGGTACCTCTATCACTGACAGGTGAAGCTAAGGTACCTTTATCACTGACAGGTGGAGCTAAGGTAACTTTATCATAGACAGGTGGAGCTAAGGTACCTTTATCAAAGACAGGTGAATCTAAGGTAACTTTATCATAGACAGGTGGAGCTAAGGTAACTTTATCATAGACAGGTGGAGCTAAGGTACCTTTATCACTGACAGGTGAAGCTAAGGTACCTTTATCACTGACAGGTGGAGCTAAGGTACCTTTATCAAAGACAGGTGAATCTAAGGTACCTTTATCAAAGACAGGTTAATCTAAGGTACCTTTATCAAAGACAGGTGAATCTTAGGTACCTTTATCACTGACAGGTGAAGCTAAGGTACCTTTATCAAAGACAGGTGAAGCTAAGGTACCTTTATCACAGAGCAGGTTGAGGACGTCAAGGCGGGCGGAGAGAGATGCCAGGTGCACAGGGGAACGGTTGTTCCCGTCGATCTGGTCTAGGTCTGCACCCAGGGAACACAGGGTCTTGATGGTCTGCAAGGAGAGAGACTACTGGTATCAGAGAATTTGATGCTGATTTGGTTTCATTTTTTTCATCGGCATCACCAGAACTGCATTCATATGAGCTTTGAATTCTTTAGCCAAAGACATTTCATGTAAGAGCACTTTTGTGGTAAAATGCTGTGAAACTTACCATTTACACAAATCATAATCATCTTTCTCAATTCCATAAATTATATCAATACAAATGGATTTGTAATCAAGGTATATTGTAATATATCAATGCCTAAATTTAAAAAAAAAGAAAGATCTGACAAAGTGATCAGGAAAAACGCTTGAGTTCCTTCAAACAAGTTATTTACTTTGTGTGATGCACACATATTTCTTACCAAAAAAAACATTAGATGGTTATGCAAAATGAATTTTGAAAGGACAAAAATTAAGGAGGATATAAGTATTTATTTTAACCACTGGATAGAAAGATATAAATGGCGCTCATTTAACTGAGGTTCTGTGAGAAGAAATGAGCTTTGATGGGAGAGAATGCCACATGCTGGCTACTGCTAGGAGACTGTTTATACCTGCAGGGTTGAATGGAGGACAGCGACATGGAGGGGAGAGTACCTCTTCATCTGGATGTCTCGGTACAGCGACGGACACTTCACTAGACACGCTCCCCCTGGACATAAAACATACAGCATACAACATACAACGAATCCTCGTCCCTGGCATCTCTCAGAATATCTGCATTTTTTGCAATATCTAATCTATCACTATCATATTATCTTATAATGATTCCCTATTTCAAAGATATATATAAACTCAACATCGAATCTTTAAACATGCCTTTTATTTCATCATCATGGTCAATCATTTATTCTACTTGTTGTACAATTTTTATTTGTGTCAAAAGATTGTATGTAATAATACACTGTCTGAACTCTTGATACTAACCCTCGTGTACAGTGTTGATGTCCGTGCCATTGCGAACCAGCTGACCAATTCTGTTGACATCGTTGAGACGAACAGCCTTGAAAATAGTCTCCTCGTCTGAGGGGAGGGAGACGAACTCCTCATGTATCCCCCTAGACTCCTCCCTCAACTGCTCGTCCTCGTCTTGGAGACGGAAGGAGGGTGGGAGGCGCCGGTTCTGGAGCTGCATATACAAATAAATGTCAATGACAGCCTTGCCATAAATGAATTTACAGAGAAGAATTCTTTGTGTTACAACAAAATTGACATATATTTCTTGGACTGCAGACAGTATAGCCATTCTTGGAAAACTTTATTTTTGGGAGGGGGGATTGGTTATAGATGTTTTGTTCTAGATGAAAATTGTGTTTTTGATGAGTAACATTTGAAATCTTCATTACAAACTTACTAAAAGTCACATGACATCCTTTCATAAAAATTCATTGTTACATTTCATTTGCAAAGAGAGTGAGCTTTTGTTACATTTGACAATGTTTACAAAGCGTACGCTGTATCATAGATATGTATCAGTATATTGCAATACAGCAAGAATTAATTATATAGTTTTGCAAGAATAAATTGCTCTGAACTATTATTAATGTCAAACCACTCAGTATTCGGCCTCATGCTTTAACTATAATAGTTCAGGGTAAAACAATAATCTATTGCAAAACACATGATGGTTGAGCCTATTTCTTAAATAATTGTGTCCAGCCAGAAGATGATAATGAGGAAAAATATTATGACCACTGATAAATAATATACTTACAAAATTCCCTAAAGCTGTCATTATACTTCTGCTTTACTATTGGGTACTGAAATACAAAACAAACGGACTATAACTCAAATTTTGCTTTTCGCTGGTTACACGTGTTTTTCTGAAAATAGAAATTTGACGTCATATATTACTCATATGTGTAAACAATGCCAAATATGGACTGACAGGTAAATAAAGTTTGAACCGGAATCTACTTAACTATTCAACAAATGTGAAATTCCTCTGCTACAAAACACTAGGCCCTAACGGAAAATAAATGTGAAATTCCTCTGCTACAAAACACTAACGGAAAATAATCAATTGGAAAACGTACTTCCAAACCAACTTGTATAAACTAAAAATGATAAATCGTATCTTACATTTTGGGTGTCAACCGTGTGTCAGTTAAATCCAGATAAAATGCCTCAATGGGCGTAATTTGTTAAATACCTGCCCTTTTTCCCAATTTGAAATCGCTGCTCTTCTTGATTGTCTACTTAAATCATTGCCTATATAAAAATGACGTTCGCTACATGCTGTGAAATAGATCTAGCAAGGGCTGAATCTAACGACGAAAACTAACAAAACTAGTTTTGATTATTGATTGCGCTCGTTACGATGCGGTAAAGCTAGACGAAACCCAGTGCAAGTTTTACATCAACGTTGAAACTTACTGTCTTCTAGATCAGTACAGGACAGCCTGGCGGCCTACAGTGTCAGTAATATGAATACAAAATTTATGACAGTGAATATCAAGTAATGCTTAATAAACTATAACAATAGGGATGTTGATGTATTTAGCAAGGACGTGTATAGAGCTATATAAATACTTGATTTTAGTCAAAAAATGACAAAGACAAACTTGTAAATAAGTTTGCTGTGATTTCATAAATTCTCGTCATGACAAAAATTACTTTGAAAACATAGTTTCAATTGACAAGTTTCCATCTAGGCCAATACCTAATCTGTTTTATGGATTTCAATGATACGTACCTTTTTAGTTGAATCTGAAAGAAAATACCGCCCAAAATGTATTTTATGCAATGACTTATAATATGTATGAACCCCACGTGTTTTTACACCCGGAGTAGATAGGCCTACAGTGTACATTCATGTACAGGCGTTTATGTGCTACCGTATATTTCAGATATATTAACGCATATCCTTTTATGGGAGCGTCCGTATCTTATGAATACCTATATGACTCCTAGCTATTTATAGAACAGTTAAGGTTTGTCGATATTGAATTCTTTACCACACGTTTGTGAAATTGTTTCAGCAGCATATGATATGAATAGATAATTTCATTGACTGATATAATTTCATATAGTTTTTTTTAAAAGATTAAATATCTAATACTTATTCGAGTGTAGGCCATACAAAGTAAAATAGTCCTGAAGATGAATTCAGACAGTAATATATATCAAAACATGAGTTTAATTAATCGATTAGTCTCCCAGATCCTCTACTGTGAATCGTGCAGTAATACGATTAATATATCAAATAGTTCCGAGTTATCGAGAATACAAAAGTATTTTAGCTCCAGAAAAGTATTTAAATTGTATAACTGATCAGAGATTAAGAAAAATATTTGTTAAGTTTATAAGTGGATTATTAAGGTTAAAGTACAATGAAGGGAGATGGCTAGGAATAGAAAAAAAACAACGTTTATGTCCATTTTGTAATTTAGGAATAGAAGACGAATATCACTTCTTATTTATATGTCATTTGTATACTGATTTAAGGGTTTATTTTTTACCAACTGTTTATCATAATAATCCAAACATGTACAAATTTAGAGTTGCAAAATGTTTTAGTGTTGCAAGGGTTAAGTAAATTTTTATGGCAAGCATATAAATTGAGAGAGATCAATACAGGTCTCATTTAGTTTAAGCCTATTCGTATAAATATATAATACTTGTACAGCTTTTAATTTATAGCACACCAATTGTGTAAACAATAATACGTAAATATAATGTATAAAATTATAATGTATGTACTGCACTGTATATGGGCCTGAGGCCTTCGTACTGTAATAAAGACTTGATACGTTGGTTATTTCGCACAATTTATAATTAAGCAACTTATTTACAAAGTTCTTGGAGGAGCAAGTTTGAAGTTTTAATGGGTGAAAAAAAATATTGGTTTACATTATAAACTCTTCTCACGATCTCAACATTCCTTTCCTGGTACCAAAGATATTTCCTTGTAGTCGAACAATATTTTCATGTGATCACAACCAACATATCATGCATGGTCGGTGTCGCAATGTGCCGCAGTGTGATGTATGGTATAAGCGAAGCCGTGAGAGGAAGCTCGAGTTGTTCAATGCGTTCTGGCATATAAAGTGAGTGAGTTATTGTTTAACGCCGCCTGGGCAATATTTCAGCCATTCGCGGCGACTGGCATATAGAACTAAGATATTCGTCACTAAGGTAACCTAAGTGCAACGATAGAGAATGGGATATAAGCTTAACCTTAGTAAAGATTGCTTTGTAAAAGGGGCCCCTGGAGCTCCGAGGAAGGACCTAAGCTTCTTGAAATTTATTGATGAAAGGAATCAAACCTTGGTATATCCGACTGAAACTCAGTATTTCATGGCTCACTTTATAGCCAGGGTATGAGTAAAATTAAGTATCAAGGTGTCGTGGAACTGAGAAAGTTTCTACTTAACTGTCGTGTCAAAGTTTTATAGGATGTATAAAGGTAGTCTGTATGTTGAAAGTCGTGGATGAGGCATGCTCCCTCTTTTGGCCGAGTTTCTTAGCTTGACTCCGCTCCACTCGGCTTTTTCACTTTAGATATAACCGACTATCTGTTAAACTTTGATAGCAAAAACGATTGAAAGGTCTTGCTGTTAAGATTAAAGTTAAAAGCTTGGAGTAATGTTATCACAGTACAGTGTTTTATATGTGATTTAGTTCAAAATTGACAACCCTGGAAACAACCATTAGTTATCTGAGAACAACGACCCTACACTCACCATAGAACCTGACTGATATTTCTCAATTGAACATTTTCTTAGATATTTTATAGGGTTTTTTTTGGTTTTTTTAAAAAATTGATGACAACTTTCATCAATTTGTCCATCCAGAAAGGAATATTAAATATTATAAATATTATTTCGATAATAACTCTCAAACCCGTACAAACGTTTAGGTCTAGGCACAAGTGCACGCTTTTACGGTTTAAATTGGCTATTATACGATTTAAGAGGACTTACGCATTCACTTAAACGGCCAGTTCGACCGGGTATTTTCTGTTCCACAAATATTCGGGAGGGAATTCCCTTTTGCACGCGACACGTAACTTTTTTATATATTCGATTTGTTTTCTATTTTCTGTGTTTACAACTTTTTCATGTTTGGTAATTAGTTGTAATCCGTCCTTCAAACTGAAAAAAATAGCGAAAACAATCGAAGCCACTGAGCAGCACTACCAAGGGGCTTAACTCTATTGCGATCATGGCGGCCATTAGATTGTTGTCCGCTGCATGATTGATCTGCGTTGTAGTAACCTTGTAGTTACTTGGATGTTTTGATTGTTGGGGATTAATAATGTAAATAATGTTTGCATAACTAATTATGACATCTCAAATGGCTAAGCTCAATCAATATGACACTGAGGAGAAAAGTGGCTTCGCTCCGGCTTCCCAATATAAACAAAGATTCGTCCAGACTATCGCACTCCAAATTACTCACAGTGCTGCAGTTTTCCGTACATTAAAAACTTTATGTGAAGTAACTTAGATATCTTTCTTAAAAAAGAAGAGTTTTACTATGAGTGAAGTTGTGCGAAGTCGAGAGCGACCGCGAAAGTACGATGGAAATTCGCCTGCGAGACGACAACAAGAGAGAAATGCCAAGCGGATTTATTTGGGAGACCTTGCTCAAAAATGGAAAGACCTGAAATCGGCACTGAAATTTACGGACTTTGAACTGGCAAAGCATTTGCTTGACAACCATGAGTTGACATGTGACTGCAAGTAAGTACAACTGTTTTTACTGTTGTTCACATGATAGGCTAATATAAACATGGTTATTTCTCTGGATGAAATTGCTTTTATCAACATGTCAATTCCATGATTTCATAAAGGAGTGACTGTTTTTGAAAAAAATGAAGGGAACTGTACTGTACAGTAGTTGTCAAAATTTGATGGGCATTGAAAAGATAGGTTCAACCAAAATTATTACTGCATAGTAAGGAAATACACATTTGAAGTTCATATATATCATAATTTTATTTCAGCCATAAGTAATACTAATTGAAACGAATAAATAAATATAATTCAAGTATTATTGTAAGAATTCAATTTTAATGCTGGCATATATTGTTTAGCATTTTAGAGCTTATCATCTCCAACTTTGATAATATTGATGAAACTGAATGTCCTCTAAAGATCGACAAGGGGTACTCCTACAAATATGACCTACAGTGCATGATCTTTGAGGAGAAGGTCAAGGACCCTCTCCCAACAAACAGGAAAGCACAACCAAGAGAGGATGACCCCAGAAGAATCTCAAGGTCAATAGCAAAGATTCCGTGTCCCCCAAAATCAGAACTTGTAGCAAAACAAAAATCAAGGTTCTAGAAACATGATCAGATCAATTGAAATAATGAAACAAATAATTTGCTGTCTCTCAAACTTTATTAAATTTGTTTAAAAGTTTTTTCATGTACATGGTCGTCAATGTAGTTGACATATTGAAGTGTTGTAATAATATCACATTTTATGTACACATCCACATTCAAGATATATCTGGCTGTCCGTAGTTATTTTCATGAAACATTATCTCATTGTATAAAAATATTTTTATACTGTGGTTTCATTGTATATGATTAAAAGTTTGTTCATGTATATGGTCGTCAATGTAGTTGACATATTGAAGTGTTGTAATAATATCACATTGTATTGACACATTCAAGATATATCTGGCTGTCAGTAGTTATTTTCTTGAAATAATGTTGATTATCTCATTGTATAAATTTTGTTACACTAGTTTTATTATATATGATATAGGTCATATACAAAACATATACATGTACATCAAAAGAAAATGATATATTTAACATTACCACATGGTAACTCGTAGCTGTGAACAAAATGTCCTATTATAAAATTGTGCTTCCATAACATAACCTGTTCAATGCTGAGCTCACCTGAGAATGAATATACATGGTCTGGGTTTAATTACATATTAAATATGAATAAGCTTGTGTATGTACATGTGCTGTTGTATTACATAGACTGAACATGATGAAATCTACCTTTGTCTTACTTTTTATACACAACAATCTGTCCCAGACAAAATCCATGACATAATATGATCATGTTTTATGTGCACATTTAGCGATCATTTATGATAAAGTTGTTTTATAAATAGACCTGTAAATCTAGCTCAGGACAGTGTATGCTAGCTTTATTTATTGATATATTTAGATGTTGTGGTTTTATTACACATAGGAGATGTGAATAAATATATATACGTACACAGAAAAAATCATTAACTTTGTAAGAATATGCAAGTCCTTTGAATAATCTATTCTTATATACATATGAAGATTAATACATATATACAAATGAAGATTCTATTCTTATATACATACGAATAAATAAAAAAGTTGACACTCCATAAAATGTCTTGTCTTCACTGTACTACCAACTTCTAGAATACCATTTTATCACATTTGTTGTGCATGATAAAATATCCATGTACTGGATTCAATTATATTTGATGGATCACATCTATTTTTGGCTACTCTTTGTTTGAACATAACAAATTAAATAAGAGGCGCTGAACGAAAGCCTGTGTATTGTCCATCTGTAGAGGGGTAACGTTGTCTGATTGCTAAAACCACGCATGAAGGGACAACTTTCCTTTGTCCAGCACGCAAAACACCGTATGTCATCAGGATGAATTGTCTGTATGCTGTGTGTCGAAACATACGATTATTTCTCACATGGTCGTAGGCATATAAATCGTTCCTGTAGGCTCCGGCTGCGTCGAGAACATCTTCATCCATAACAACACGATTGAACTTTTCTTTAGTTGTAACACACTGTCCTCCCCTCTTTACACAACACCTGTTCTCGGCTTCTGTGGGCATTGGCTTGCAATTCCCACAATGACACCACCTAACTGGAGCTTGGTCTGCAGGGGGCTGGGGATCCGGATCATCAAAGGCTGATACTGCTGTCTGAAGTGCTGTGTCATCCCGCAAGATCATCTTAGTCAGTAGCTCCCTTTTCGCTACCTCGTCCAAACCGTCAATGTACTTCTGCAATTGTAATATCAAAATAAATACAAAAAATTCAAGAATCAGATGTTGGTAATGGTAATGTACTGACCAAGGTTTGCATTAATCAATTCGATGTCACAATTGATTATGAGCTGGGATAATTGATTTGACACTCGTCTTTGTTGAGAAATATCATATACAATAACATGTGTACATGATAATTAATTCCTAAAACTTACACATATAACAATTGAAAGCAACTTACTACTCACAGATGTGAGAAATTAAAACTGATAATAGGTTACCTGGACTTTCAACAAGCTTTCAGGTGTTAGTTCCGAGGTGGTAGATGTAGGCTTGGCAGATGTCTTGGCCGATGCAGGCTTGGAAGATGTCTTGGCCGATTTCTTGGCTGATGCAGATGCAGACTTGACTTTAGATCTTGCAGGTGCAGGTAGTTTTGAAGACGCTGGCTTGATTTTGGAGGCGGTAGAAGGAATTGGTATTTTCGATTGTTTGCGGACTTTGGTGGGAATCTCTGGTACATCCAGCGGTAGAAACCTCTGCAAACAGGATCATAATTTTAGATATAGTCACTATTAACGAAAACATATATCTTAACTTCATTTAGGTTAATTCTGTTGAAGATGCTTTTTAAATATGCCAATATGCTATATGTTATTGTCCAAATCAAATATATAGGGCAATATATAAGATATAACATTACATTAATATAACCATGTATCATGAAAAAACAAACCTTTCTCTGCCTATAGTTTCCTTCTTGGTTCCTCACAAACTAAAATGAAAAAAAAATAATAATAAAAAAGTTTATGTCAAACGGAATACCAGAGCAAAGCAAGAAGTGAATATTTATAATAAAAATAACTATTTACGAATATGAAATATTTTGATATTCTACATTATGTGATAGTAATGTTTCGTATACAAAGTCATAATAATTGGAATGAACTAATACATTTTTCAAATGTATGCCTATAATTTATGAATCAGCACATATATGACTTGATAAAGGGTATGGCTAGTGACCCTGTTATCGTGGTAACCCTATTATCGTGGTAAACTCATTCAAGTCTCCAAAGTCTTCAAGGAATATTTGTATTTGCAAAGCACATCATAGATGAATAAACTAAATACTGAGGCATTCAAAAACTTTTTTTTTTAATTTTGAGTAATATTTTCTCACATTTTTAGTGATCTGAAATGTTGAGTTTCATTTTCCTTCATGAAGCATTCACTTCATTTGCAATTAATTAAAAAACGATCCTGTCTTCACGAAATGTTGTCTGAGAGTTTTTCTATTTTGTATTTAAATAGTTTGATAGGTAACAAACAGAAAAATATGAAAGGAAAATGTATTGATGGTTTCAAAGATGTTGAATAAAGAATTACTTTTATTTCGAAAATAAGACCCAAATCCTAAAATTATGACCTTTTCGTTATATCAAAATAGGTTACTAATGATCTCAAAATAGATTGCAACATTCTCTTTTCATTTTATAGGTACAATAAATGTGAAAACAAGGATCTCACTTTTCACGAGCAATGTAACAAATATTTTATATGTACTTTTATTGTTAAAGAACAGCATTTTGTTAAGATAGTGTTCAAATCACTTATCAAAAATGGCTGCTCAGTAAAACTACGAGGAGGAGTATTTCTATTAGGATTTTTTTGTTACAGGTTTGCAAATATTGTTTTTAATATCCTTATTTCAAATCAATTTATATTCAGTTTGTAAATAATAATCTTACATTGGTGATTATATCTACAGAGAATAAATTATTAATTATATATTAATTACCTTGATAATAGGAACACTTCAGATAAAATACATAACACAGATAAGAATTTTTATATTTATGTCAAAAATTATATTTTCCATAGATAGAAGTTTAATTAACATATTTTGGAAGGATATATGTGCAGAGCTTAAAAACAAGAAACAATATTTAGATTGTACTCATTTAGAGGGAAATATACATGTGACGCAATAAGACCCACGATAATAGGGACCACCTTCATAGTAGATAATTATATTATGATTCTTGTGAACAAGGTAATGTTTTCTGGAAGAAAGACTCGCCGCACTTACCTCCGCAAAGGACAGGTCGCCGTCAATCGGTTGATCTTCGCGGTTTGTACACGGAAGTAAATGACCACACTGACATAGATCGCTGCAATATCTCTTCATCTGCTTACAAGGACATGATCCACGTTTTCCTGACCGAGAACAAGTGTTGTTGCACTGACAGCTCGCCATGATCGAAATTGAGGAAAAAACGCATGGTCATCTGTATTTATATGTTCATTTTGATTGATTCGTGGACATGTCACAATGTCCCTTCTCTTTTGACACTGGCACATGACCAAGTACCCCGCATCACCCCTCAGACCCATTCGACACGCTGACACAAACGTGATTGTCGCCATGTTGTGAAAACATGCAGCGTTGCATTATGGGAAGGGACTTTTCTCATTCTATTTATAGATCTACTTAACTGCTGACGCACTGTATCTAAAAATAGCTTCGTTAGCAGCATAAGCTTATCGCTGAAAACGTAATCGAACTGGCCGTTTAAGCTTTCTATCGATGCAATGAAATACTTTGAAAATGATACAATTGACCTGCAATCAACAATGAAAAAAATAGACAGCCGCTGTCGGCTTGGACATATAAAAAATCTATGGTTAGCTGTGCACAAAACGGATAAATTATAGGCTGTTGAACGCGGCTGAACTAGTATTATGTGCAGCTGTTGAAGTTACCTAAACTCTGAACTGAGAACAAAGAATGAATTATGTTTTATGAAAGCAATGTTGTAAATAGACCGATTTAATAACACAGCATTAGTATTGCTATTAGATTGACCAAAGCGGCTGCCGTTTCCGCATTTTTGGTTATAAGCAAAATCTTAATATTTCCGATATCGTAAATCATGCGGATTTAAAGTTACGTTGCATTAAATACTTTCGGTCTTTAAAAATCAACTTTACTACCTGCATCCGTAAATATTTGTTAAATAACTTACGAGGTAGATTACTTGAGTGAGGATCTTGAATAATATCGAGAGATATGCAGTATTTGTGCATTCGTTGTGTTTACGAAAGATTGGTGTGCACTAGTGGGTTTGACGATCAATATGTCTCAAATTGTATTATGGATAGTTCTGGTCCGTCTACATCTCGTGTGTTGACACTGAACTACACACAGGGAGTGATCTAGCAGTGTGTTATGTGTACACGCATGGCCTTTTTTTACGCAAGCCCCTATGACTTGCTGAGATAGGAAAGTGCCGCATTTCCCGTACGTTTCTGTGCTTGTCGCCAACTTTTCACCGAAGAGGGCGTTGAACACGAAACACGAATTTTGACTGATTGGCAAGGTTTAAATTAGCCAGTGATAGAGACTGGTGCAATTTAAAGCCATGCGGGGGAAGATGATATTGTAATGCTGTACACTGAGAAGATTAATATACATATGTGTTACCAATACTCATAAGTCGAGTTTCCCTTGTGAGCTGACTTTGTACCGTAAAAAAACTGGGAAAATATGGATAAAACTTCTTCTTTGTCATTGAACTGATCACAACTATATAGTACATACAAACGGGTTTTGTCATCATCTACGACGACGACTTTTTCATATTTTTTCCATTTTTTTTACGGTACAAAGTCAGCTCACAAGGAAAACTCGACTTATGAGTATTAAGTGACTCAAACGTAATTCGGAAACGTATTTAAAGCAATTGTTAGTGTTAAGTGTAGGGCATTTCACTAACATACACGAAATTGGGACGCACAATTTCGACTTAACACTTTCCGTTTTTCGATAACATTTGAAAACATGAAGATATAATATTTTTTTCATTTCGATAACAATTGAAAACATGAAAATATCATGATTTTGGGCTTTTAGAATTTAAATAGTAACTTTAGAAAGGCGATTTGAACTTAACTCATCATCTCCCTGGACCTCGATGCACTTTGCCCATTTGTCTTCGAGACTGTAGCTGCAAGTGTGGTTTAAAATTGCGATACTATGCGATAAAAGTCGCTTGGGGCCATATCTGGACTGCAGCGGGATGGTTAAGTTGTTCAAAGTCATATTGTTGAAGTGCTGCCTGTGCAATGCGACTCGTGTGCACTGGAGCGTTGTCATGAAGAAGCAGAACTCCAGCAGTCACCATGCCGCGCCTCTTCTTCTTGATTGCCGCTCTCAGTTGCGTCAACAAGTCACCATAGTAGGCTGCTGTTATTGTAGTCTTAGGTGGTTTATAGTCTTATAAGTATCACGCTCCTTGAATCCTTGAAAATTGTCGCCACGATCTTGCCAGCAGAAGGCCGAGTTCTGAACTTGGGTACTGGAAATTGCTCATGCTTCTGCCATCGGACATGATTGGTTTCAACAGGCCTTCCTGACCGTGGGTCATCGTCCAAGGAGCTGCGACCCCGATTAAACTTAACTGACCATTTTGCAACAGTAGAATATAGAATTTCCCATACAAATTGGTCATCCAGTTATGTGTTTCGGTCGCATTCACCCCTTCTTTCGTGTGAAACTTGATAACCGCACGATGCTCAGATTTAAAGATTTCCATGATTCCAGGAAGGTGCCTGTGTTCATCAGGATGTAAATCTATAAATGATCGGGAATGGTTGTATGTGACATAACCGATATCTTCATGAGTGTATCAATACTCATTTCTATAACCCTTTTTACTTCCCCTTGTGTATTACAGGTTCCTATTTAGGAGGGGATATAAACAAAGTTTCAAGTATCACAGACACATATCGAAGGTACAAACTTTATTTTGTTCTCATGTGTTTAAGACTTCTCTACATAGTCACCATCCAGAGATACACATTTTCCCTATCGCTTCTTGACCTTGCGCAGACCGTCTGAATAGAAGACCCCTGATTTCATGGAAAACCAAGCCTCCACCTTTCGAATGATGTCATTGGTATCCTCAAAACGACGTCAACGAAGTCTATTTTTTATCTCGGCGAACAAGAAGAAGTCACTTGGTGCAAGATCGGGTGAATAGGGGGGATGCTGTAAGATTTCAAAGCCACATTGCCGTGCCTCCACAGCAGCTGCTTGATAAGTGTGAGCTGGGGCATTGTCAACTAACAGGCGTACACCTTTAGTGATCATACCGCGGAGCTTCTCTTTAATGACATCTCGTAACTTGCTTAGCAGGTTGCAGTAATAAGCTCCAGTAATGGTCTGACCCTTAGCTAGATAATCCGTCAAGATGACTCCACGACAATCCAAAAAAACAGACACCATGAACTTTCCTGCAGACTTTTGCACCTTTGCCTTTTTGGGAGGTGGTGACGTAGCACACTTCCACTCTTTGCTAATCTCTTTTGTCTCAGGATCATATTGATAGAACCAGCATTCATCCACGGTAACAAGACGTTTGAAGAAATCCTCTTCGTCTTGTTCCAGAAGCTCCAATGCCTGCCGTGACATGTCCCTTCGATTCTGTTTTTGCAATGGAATCAGTAAGCGAGGAACCCAGCGTGCTGACACTTTGGACATTGCAACTGGTTATGAAGTATGTTCCATGCACTGCCATAACTCAGACCTGTTTCATGCATAATCATTTGTAGAGTTACGCAGCGATCTTCTTGAACCAGCGTCTCAACCTTCTTGATGACATCCATATCATCAGTAAGTGAGGGGCGTCCACTTCTTGGCTCATCTGCGAGGGACATGTGGCCTGTTTGGAAATTCCTTTTCCATCTCACAACAGTGTCATAAAATGGGCTGTCATTGTCATAAACATATGTCATCTCATCATGAATTTGACGTGCAGTATAGCCCTTCAAATTTAATAACTTAGTACACTGCGCGCCTCAATTTTCTCCATAATAGGGGGTACTGTGCTATTTGGTCAACACACGTAAAACTGGATGTCTCGGAAAAAGACTATTGTTGACCCAGGAACTAGACAAGGATCACTTATGCTACAGTGACCATTTGGTCCTTATTCACCAGTACATTCTTTGTGATAATTGAAACATTTTGATATCCCCTCGTAAGCCTCATACAAGATTTATGAAACATACTCTGTGCCACTTTAAAATGACTCCTTCCGTATCTAGTCCTTCAATTCTTTCTTTGTAAAATTACTGGCACTCAGCTCCGGCAACCACATCATGCAAATGTAATGTACTATTTTGCAATATATTTTTCAAATCATGCAGTAAACACGAAGGTTATTTTTGTTATATTATAAGAAAAACTATTTCATGTCGTAAGTACACAGTCAGTATGTGATTATTTTGATGAGATATATAATCAGAAATGCTGCACAAAAGGAGTATTTCGATCAATCTGATATTTTTGATTAATGGAAATTTCAAGTGGCCTTTCGCTACAGCTGATTACAAGGGACGAGGCTTAGAAATCCTTAGAAAGATTTGGCATCTAAGCAGAACTTTGGTTGGTTGAATCTATAGGTGGTGGTTGGAATATATACTGCCGTGTTTCCCACACAACCCTGAGATTGCATGTCGCTAAGAAACCCCTTACCCCCGGGTTCTATTCAAGGCCCAGGTTATATTCGAAGTCGAGTTTTATGTTATACCCGGGTTTTATTTACCAAGGACCCCATGGTTGTCAAGTCCTGAAAATATGATCTTCTAACAAATAAGGTCAGGAAATTGGGCTGACAAATGAGCATTAACTCAAGGCCCAATAACGTTCAATAGGTAACAAACATGAGTTTCCGAAGCATATAGTTGTTCAGGAATGCTCAGGAAATGAAACAGTGTCATTAAATTTGGCTGTTTTTAGTCAAAATTTACAACCAAAGTAGTTTAGGAAACTTATAGGCCAACAACGTTACAAAGGTAAACTTCAAACCAAATTTGAAGTTTTCAAGTCATATGGAATCAAGAAATGCTATTATTTTGGCCATGATCTAAAAAAAATTTCAAACACTGATTTAACCCCTAAAAGGCACATCAACAGCCCATAGTTAACATTCATACCAAAACTAAAGGTTCTTATTCAAATATTTATAATAATTTTTAGTAAAGGCACCAGAAATGAATGCACAGATGCCTGGAGCATAGTATACCCTGACTACGTCCTAGAAGGGTTACTGTACGATTGAAAGGACAGGTATTCCTCAGAGATGTCTTCCTGCAGGGCAAGAATAGTTCAACTAACAAAGAAACAACAAAGACAAGTTCTGCCAAACAACCATGCCTTTATTATCATAATTCAGAAATCTGAGGGAAACAGGCATGAGTTTCTAATTGCAACATGATGAACACCCCTGAAGCTAACTAACTCGGGCTACATATTCTCTGAAAAGCGTAACATACTTCCGTAATTCCGTCTAATTCAGCACTACACGATGCGCTCTGTCGCCGTCGCCGCTCTACACCCGACTGCACTGAGTAGTCTAGTCAGAATATCAACGTATTAAAGCTAATGAGGTTGGCACATGTATGCTACTCTTGCCTTGCCGATAATACAGCAAGTCTTGGTTCTTCTGGCTGAGCAAATAGAACAATTGGGAACAAAAATAAATAGCACTTGATATGCATAAATGCAAGAATGAAGTGAAAAGTAAACAACTGCATTTCTTATACATTATCACAGAAACAACCTGATTTGAATTCAATGAGGTTCACAATCCATTACATAAAGTGGTCTATGCTGTAAAACTTGATATATCATAGTATGTTGTATAATTTGATTCATTACAATCAATTGAGCTATAACAATCTATTCAACCATGGTGACCACATTTTTATAGTTGGGCCATACAGAGAGATTTCCTGTTTTTCCATTTGTCAGAGATAAGTTCAATCCTAATTATTTATCTTAGTCCATGTGAAAATTAAAAAAACCCTCACAAATGTCATTTTTGGTTACACTTTAAAAATAAAATATGGAGTGCCAAAATGCATGAACATTTTGAGATCTAAGGCAGAATTTCTTTAGTTGAATGTTTATTTCTTTTAAGGTTCATTTACATTTTGTTCGGAATGGGTGTCATGAAAAACAGGAACTTTCTTTCTGTGACCCATGACTGAAGAAGAATTTTCAATCCTTTGAGTTCTCAAATTGTAAGTATCCCAAAATTCAAGGGAGGGAAAGAAATCATAGGGATACGAGTGTTAAAGAAATGTAGCATTCTTATAACATTTAAGTAACAATTTGGTGGGAATTTTTTTTTTTCAACATCTATATTGATTGTCAGATAAATAACTCTTGTACATACTGAAGAACAAAAACAGGTTCTGAGACATAAAATCTATCAGTGCAGCCCCATCACAAGGGAACTAGCCCCCCAGACACATAAATGAAGGATCCAGTGCCCGAAACATGAGCGCCGGTCCCCCTGAAGAGCTAGCGCCCAACACTGAGCATCTATCAGCTACTGCCAACGAGAATCTGCTTCACCCTCCATCCCTCAATAATGCTTCTAGTATTGCAAGCTGGTTGCACAAACAACACAAGCAAATCTCTCAGCTGGTTCTCCAGCCGCTGCAGATTGCAAGTTACATTTGTCATCTTGTTCATGTTAATAACAATAAACATGTCAATGACAACCCAACAATTACTCAGCTGAGAATGAGTTTATCTTTTAATTTGAAGATTAAGATAATTCTACAATTAACAAATAGGTAATTAGAGATGTTTTTTGAATGTCAAAGTTATATCAACTAATTCACCTTGAAATGTTTTCTTAAAAGTTGTTAGTTCGCTTCTTAAAATAGAAATCCTCAGTTTCTTTTTAACAGGCTTTTAGAGAACCATCTAATACCAAACTCTAAGAGTTTCTAAAGATAAATGAAAGGTAAAAAATCATAGGTTAAACTTTGAAAACATTGTTCACTTTTACACAAAGACATTACAACTTAACTCATTGATAAAAGTTATTTTTTTCCCCCAATGATTTATTACATGCAGAAGACGTAGTGTTAGCACCTCTCAAATTGATTAATGATTGGCAAATTTGTAACAACATATTTTAAGTCTAATTGAATATCAGACACTTTCACATATTAATAATCTATAACATATTGTGGGGCTTTTTCTTTACAAAAAGAATGGTCTGTTCCCAGGACACAGTTATATAGCTTACCCTTAACTAACATTTAGCCTGACTATTCTCATCTCGTCCAATGAGCACTGTTCTATCAAATATTGAAAGGGTGATCTAACATTCCTAGTGAAACTACCTTTGAATCATGTTTTTTCATCTGTTCAAATTTGCCTTTTATAAGAGTTTATGCAATATATCTTTACTTAAGGTTAAACATTCAATTGCACTACTAATTATTCATAGTTGTAGACAATGGTGTCGCTTTTTCAATGAAAACTATAAGCAAGCATTTTAGTATGAAAACCTCTTAACAATTAGTGATAGGAAAATGGATTCAGATTGCTTGATACTGACATTCCTTTAAGAACTCTATTTATTCACTGGGGTTGATTGCTTTGCATTTTGTAGCATTTCTTTTTAATTTTGCAATATTTCTATATTGACAAAAGAAAATGTGCTACACCCCATTTAAAGTATTAAGCAGGCTTTTACATTTAGGTTTCAGGCAAAGCATTGGTGTATATAAATGAATTACATTGATGTAACGGCAGATCTATCTTTATATGTATATATGAATTTCATTGAGGTAGAGGCAGATCTATCTTTATATGTATTTAGGAACATGTTTCATCTGTTTAATGCATATCTAGATGTATACTTTCAAATACTGCTACAGGACAAATGTGACTTGCAACCAGAGCGGCTAACCAGCATCAACTGTAATACACACATAGTAAAAATAGAACAATAAACTCATCAAGGAATTCAAACCTCTAAACACATAAATCACATTGTAATGGGCTGGATAAATAATGGCCCCTTGATCAATAAGGGAAGAAAAACTACATTTATAATACACACGTCTACATCTCCATCTGTCCAAATTGCTAACGAAGTGTTGGACACTCATAAATGGACATTACATTTACTATATCAAAATTAGTTACTGCTTAGATTATCAAGGAAACTTAAAGATAATGGCAATTTAATAGATATTGTTATCTTCATGGTCATTGAACCTCCTTGGTATTAATAATTGAACTTATTGTTGAAACACCCTTATTGCATAACCTTTTTTGTTGTTGAGGAAAATGGTTTCTAATTATTGTGAAAAGAAAAAATATACAAAGTATTCTAACAATGTAAATATCAAGAGAGTTCAAACAATTAGGAAGAAGCAAAAAATGTGCATGATCAACATCTAGGTTTGATTCTAAGTAAAAACAATTGGTCATATTTGAGCTATTGTCATGCAATTAACAATTGGAAATTGTCAAAAATGAACTTATGATGAAGGAAATGGCAATTTCTTTTTTAAAAAACCTGACATTATCCCTTACACTTATCCAAGAAAAAACTGAAACTTTTTTTTGATTTTCATAACATGAACACATTAAAATAGAATAAATCCAATAAGATTTTTTTAGTCAAAATCATATCAAATGTTTAAAAACAGGACATTCAAAGGTACCATAAGAGATAACTGCAGCTAGATTCCTCCGACTGGTTAAGACAGAGCAAAGACAAATGGAGACGACTAACAAAAAGCAAATCCCTCTACACACTATGTGACTCTGCAGCTCATGAAGAGACTGGCTAAGTGCTCTAGAAAGGACAACAAACGCTATTACACCGTCTCCTACTTTGCTGTGTGGCGGGTCAATATGAAAAAACTTCAAAACATAATATTGCTGTGTCTCGGAGGCAATGTCTTCTCTCAGAGTTAATCAGGATTAAATGATCTTTCATTTACTTCTCAAACATACTCTTTTTTTGTCTATTTCATTGTTACTGAATCAAACTCGAAGATTATCAATATCACTTATTTGAAGGTGCTGAATCTATTTGTCTCTGAAAAAATAGCTTGTAGTGATATCAGTTGTAGAAATTAACATCTAAAAACACACAGAGATTTACACTATATGATTACTATTAACTGCACACACCGTTCAACTCGTTGACTATAGTCCATGTCATGTTGTTATTTTGCAAGTTTGTTTAAAAATTCTTCATATGAAATATTAACTCCATTCTAGTTTAATGCATAGAAAAATACTGCTTTAGCTATTCAAGCACTGTGCTGTTGAAGGCTGATGTTTGAAAATACAATCTGCAACCATTAGAGCTCCAGGAATGAGCAACGGTAACCCACTAACTATGCTATAAAAATATTGTATATACAAATAAGAAAATATCTTCTTGCCATTTCTGTGGTGTGGACTTTTGACATTACCTGACAGACATGAGAAGAACAGTGAATGCTAGCGGTCCAATGATTACAAGATTAAAACATGTCCAACAGATAGAACACTATAATTGTCTCATATACCTCACGTACGTTACAGCATACCTCAAGATAACTTTAAAATTATAATATTTCAACAAGAAACAAATGTTATGTTGACAATCTCCTATTGCCAAAAGCTAATTTATATGAAAATGATTTGGACCAAGTAAATCCTCAACACAGCAGAGAAAATGAGAGGTTTTGATGTGAGGTTTTCAGAGCAGAGAATTGGATGTGAATAACAAGATGCATTGCAGCATTAGATAATAAGAACACCAATGGAAATGTGAACTTGTTTGATTAAGGAGGTAAATGTTCATCAATAAATCATTATTTCAAACTTTGATTGAGAAATTGTCAACAAACATCAAACGCTAACTACGATCATGAGACAGTAAGTAACAAATCCAACTGAGGGACCGAGTCCAACCACATATCTACTCGACCACTGGTTATGAGATTCTATCTATGTTCAGTCTCCCTCTCTACACTCACTATCACAAGGACCGACAGATCAACACGGGTATATCCACCTGGACTGGACTACTTCTACAAACACCTCTAGTCTAGTGGCTTGTTGGCCGTGACAAGAGCTCAACATCCATATCAATTACAGTCTTAAGTCACGTCATAATCTCAACAAAATCATATACGAGTAATGTAAACACCTATTCAGATAAAGCCTATAGGTTGTACATTTAAAATAAGCATTGAAACCTTTTTGACAAAGAGCTTAAAATGAGTTTAGGAGATCAAATTAATGCTTTTAGGGAAAATTAGTATTTAATTCTCAAATTCATCTGATTCTTTATATTGTTCTAATTATTTCACGTTTATATTTAATGTACCTAGGTTTTTTTTCTCTGACCAGGATAAATCAATGGAAGTTTCAAAAGTTGAAATTTCAATTCTGTGTCCTGGTAATTCACTATAAAATTGCGCTATTTGAAATAAATGTTGAGAACTTGAAATCCAAGAAGAATATGAAAATCGTAAGCAAATGCATCATTTCCAAACTATCAACTACAGCAAAATCACTACAGCGTAAACCAGCAGATATAAGACTCTGGGACTAAAATATTCAGTGATAAAAATATGGACAAACAATACAAACATGTTTGTCACAGAGCAGCAGATACAAACTACAAGAAAATGACTTCAAACTTTGGCCGTCCGGCAAAAAAGTGCAAATATACAGTCACACAACCTTCTTAAAACATAAACACTTAAAGAAGCAAAATAACTCAAAGTAAATTCCATACTAGTATCTACTGAACACAAAACTAGATCTAAATATCCCGTCTACCAAGGAAACTAAAACAGACCGCATACCACCACAATACTTGGCTTCATATGTCAACATTTCAGATTGAATGTTCATATTGCAGTTGAAGATGGCAACAATCAAACATTGAGAGAGAAGTTACAAATGCTAAACAGGAATCATGATTCTCTGAATTGAGGTCAAAATCTACAAACTTGATCTTGGACTAATTGGGGTCATGTGGTAGCGCCAAGTCATGAAAACATAAAAACTCAAAATGATATGCGATTACAAATAAGAACCATCAAAAGAACATACTTCATACAAAATCATCTAAACGTACAAACTACATTGAAAATGACTAATCTTTGTTCAATAAGACAGGTGAAAACTGAAGAACTCAAATGAAAGGATTCATCTTTTGTCCTAGAAAATAAAATCAACAAAAATAATTTAGTCCATAAATATATGTGACCCTTGGACATCATCTAAAAACTAGACATGTGTGACATAAGTCAAAATCTCAAGTAAAATATAGCAATACAGACTGCAGTGATCTACAACCCTTCTACACAGACTCAGATCTCTCTGATCACAGTACACCGTAGTACAGAATTAGTGCACCAAGTCATGCATGAATGCTTCAACGTCATTGCTTGCGATATATATCATAATGACAAAATAAACATTTAAATTGTACAGACTGATCCACAAAGACCTAGAACCCGTTTGCTAACTACAATACACAGATATAAATTGAAACACACAAGGAGAATATTCACACGCTAATGGCAGACTATTATATTTGGTTTCTTAGGTCAGTGTTATATGAAAATATGGTGATCACAGTCATCTGAATGGAATGGTTGCACACCATGTGCCTTTGCAATATAATTCTGCATAATGTCAGAGTGCATTATAAGACAAGCCCGAGTTTATACTGATACCCGAGTAACAAACACTGCTTAAGCAAGGCTATTATTGGAATGTAATTTTAAAATCAAACCAGAAGTAATGGTTTTGATTTTCCTCAGACTAGACAAACTATTTGTTAATGAAATTCTATTCCAATGACAGGTTGTTGCAACTGGCCAATCAAATGAAAATTATTGCAAATTCTAGATTGAGAACATTTAACTTGAACATCAAAATCAACTGTGATTGTTATGTAGCTTCCTCTGTGTTTGAGACATAACCAAGAAATACTTGAACTGACCTTCACAATAGTGTACCGGTAAGTATAAATTAGAAATCTCCACAAATTCATCACAATAAACTAGTTAATAACAATTAATAATATAACAAGGAACATTTTCAAGTAATTGTGCAAATGCAAACGTTTGATATCACAGTTGAATTAGTTATAATGCAATAATCCGAAACTGAGGAATGATCGACAAGTTTGATGATTAAAGCAAAAAGTAGAATTGTGCCCGTTGATTAACTAATTATTGTCAACCACCAAATACATAAGTCAATAATAGTAGGAATTCATTTTTCTCATAAATATCCTGACTAAATAAAAACCTGTCAAAACTGCACAATTTCATTAATAAATTATCAACAATATGATTTTAACAATACATTTCAACGTGACTTAAGTGTCAGTTATGTTACAAAGCAAATCCCTGAATTTAGTAGTTTTGATATTGGAAAGTGAGGACAATGAAAGTATTTAAAACGTATTCTAAAGCTGAACAACAGCTTTCCTGGACCTAGCCAAGTTCGGTCCAATTTTCTCAACTATCTTAATAATTATTCTATCATCTTAATGACTTTCTTGCTGAAATTTTCAAGCATTATTATTCGTAAAAATCTATTGAAAAACCTATCAAAGATAACAAGGTGAAGTCAATAAACTTATCTTTTCTCGTAGCTGTTGATTTGATTACAAGTACATTTGTCATTGTGACCAATACAGTTGATCGACCCAAGGTTCTGTATGCATATGTAGGAATGGCGTCTAGCCACTGAATCACCGACAGTAGACTAGACCCTTGTACAGTGATTTACATTGCTGTCCATATACAAACTCATAATAGAAAAATAGTGTCGATTTTCATATTACAATACTGAATCAACAGTTGGGAATTCCACATATGGCACCTAGGGAGTCAATGTTGATTAAATTTTGCAGTTTACTTTCAAATTGGGTAAGAAAATAGATTTGTTTCTGTTTGGAAATAACACTATGTCCATGATCATAGAACTGGACTTGACAGCAAGTCGTAAACTAAACACGCATCTACATTGATTAACTAACGTCTATACACTACAAACCATGCTATGATAAAACTAACACTTACTCCATCTATCACTGGAGCTAAAATCAATAAATACAGTCAATCATGTGCAAGGAATAAATAAACTCCCTTCTGATATAAACATCTTCAGTTGGTTCTGTGATGGAGAACAGTCAATCTGTAAACAGTTCACTTCCTAGAAGTTATATACGGAGAAACCTTGGCCAAGCTCTCCATGGAATCAATTTTCAAGGGTAAAAAATCTGCAAGTATTAGTCCACTGATTTTAAAAACTTTACCATCAATTGGCACCAAAATTCAATGAAAAGTCAAATGATTTGAGTTTTTTGGAAAAACAATCAAATATCCAAATTGACGTGATTTTCAGACAGAACTCAGTGTTAGTTAAGAAAATTGCTATCTATGACTTAAGGACACTGCTAGATTTTAAAACCCCTGATTTTCTTATATTTCATGATTTGCATTTGATGAGACAGACCTCTCCAACAATCTTCTCTTCCACTGCCACATGTTGTATGCAAGACCCCAGGAATTGTCTTTGGTCGTCAGGTCATGTAACATTATATATGTAACAGATCAGCATTCTCATATACCAGCATACCTCAAACTGATTATACAAACTCTTTGTACAGCCTCAAATATGATACTTGTACAGCATTTGACATCACAACCAACTAAGCAATAGATTTGGTATCAATTCTTTTTAGTTCTAAATTAAAGAGAAAAATGATATGTTAAAGTCAGGAATCACAACCTACTACTGTCAATGCTAAAAACTTTAAATGTTGCATGTACTTTAGTTGAGACAAATCAGTCAGGAATCAATCGATGATAAAAAGAATTATTCCCTGTAAATAGAGACAATCGCAACCTCTTTGGACGGAGAATGAACTGGCACGAGATTTCAGATACCTCATTTCTAGTAGAATGATCAGAAAATATTAGATTTATATTTGAGATTCACCGGGATAACCCACTACAGACAATTCCTAGGGCCGGTCACACTACACCTGGCTATAAATATATCTGAGTACTGTCAAGGAAACATCAACACTAGCACTTCTCCATCAACCGAACAAATAACTACGCTATCGCAAACCACTGAAATTCTACTCTGCTTATCAGAAGGTGATATAAATGGTTTCAAAATGCCAGCAAATTACTATTGCTCTACATCTGAGATAAAACAATTGAAAACTGCTGAAGAGCATTCAGCACTATCACCCTGTATTCCCTGCAGCCGCAGCTCACAGCATTGAGTGCTTTATCTGCACGGCAGTTCAACTATTGGGTCTCTCTTCAAGTAAAAACCTTCACTTATCCATCTAGACATAACATAACTGCAGAACCCCCAACCCCCCTCCTCTCCCGCAAATTTGTTGACATGATCACGGTTTCTCCTCCACTTTCCCTTCCTCTGCCTTCTCATCAAGGTAGGTAACTTGAGATTCCGGCACCTTCACATATGCCTCAATGTTGATCGGACTGTGAACATTGACACCTGCAGCAGGTATGAGTGGATTCTCCTTGTCCGACATCTGCAGAGCACACCAAGTTCCTGTCCGCGCTCGACGAGTGTGGGCAGTGAGCTCCCCGATACTTGCAGCCAGTGCCAGCACATCTGGAATACAAAAGGCAGACATATGCAATAAGGTGTAGTGATACAAATTTATGGATGTTGTTTCTTCCAGCTTTGTCTTTCCATTTGATATAATTATAACAACCAAATTATCTTCATTCAAAGAACATTTTTAGAAAGGGAATGGAATTAAATCTAAGCTGATATTTTTCCATCCAGGCTTCATTCTAAAGGAATTAATGTCCTGGTATATCATGATATTGTTGGCTCTTTGACATACATATTGATATACTAGCAACGCTGTTTCATAATTATAGAATAGTATCTTGAATAGTGGAAGAAAGTCATCTTCATCTAATCACTTTTAACAATTTGAACCAATGAAACCAGCTTATCTAAGTTGACACTTCACAAATAAACTCATGTTAACTAAAATAAGCAAATGTTTGTCCGCCTCCACTGACCCTTGTCTTCTTGATGCCTGGAGATTCCTGCCCGATGTCGATTAGCGGCGTTAACAATCTCCTCCTTGCGTCGAGCCTGCACCTTCCTGATGCCTTCAAGCCACTTCTCCAAGGAGGAGTGCACATTCGGGTGGATTGAGATGCATCGCAGCTTTTCCATCTTGTCAATCAGAGTAATGATCTGAAACCAGGACCCACATTTCTTACTGGCTAGTTCAACTCTTATCACACTCTGTATTCATGGATAATCAAGACTGTCACTTATGTTTTAATTTCTGTACCTGTCATCATTTGTCAAAAAGTTATATATCTTCATAAACGTAACAAAATGTAACATACTACCTTATTGAAATTAGAGTATAATGATAACACAGCTTTTGACTAACCAACTTCTCATCTTCCATTATATCAAAATGGACAGTGTTTATTGCCTTCAAACCTGGGAAAGTTTAAGAGAAATAGCAAACCTAGGGAGTCATTATTGGGTTACAAGAATTGTATTATATCAGAGATGACAATGTTTTCAACTGGACGTTGTCTAATTGGTTTGTTCCTGTAAATTGGTGAGAGGCTAAAAGATATCAGGGATGGTGCATACAGAGAGAGAGACAGAGAGAGAGACTGACCCTGGCGTGTTCCCTGAAGGAGTCAACAATTAGTCTGTCTACACGAGATGGGTTTGATGGCAGGCGTGGAATCACAATGTTGTTGGCACTGGACACTTTCTTCCCAGGATTCTGTCTTGCCAGCTCTGCTTCCGTCTGAATATAAAAGGAACAACTGACATCAAAGATGCAGTGTTGCATGTAGGTTTTGTCATAAGTGGGCCAGGTGGCCCATCACTAATTAAAAAGTGGGCAATGGTGGCCCCATGACGAGTCAACAGTGGGCCACTTTGATAAAAACAATTATTGGTAAACGTTGGTACTACATGACCTAATATCTTCACTGCCTTGAAGTTTGATGAATGAAACAAGAGATGAATATTTCATGCTTGCAATGCCCCCTATACCAAGCCAATATGCGCACCTCATAGCAGAAATAATACTTACAATCTTTTGACAAATTGCCTTTTCGGCAGCCACATTAAAATCTTTCCTCAAAAACAAACTCTGTAATGCATTTTTATGATCTGGTTGTTTAGTATGCCTTGACGTAGATGAACAATAATTTTTACACGTCATCGTAGTGAATGCATTTTGGAAATTAGAGTCACATCAAAACTTGCAACTTATAACGCCTGATTCTTTATCATACCAGTCATACTTTTTGAGTCAATCATCTCGAAACTTAAGAACAAATTTACGTTTTCTGGTGGTTTTAGCATCATCTTGATCTTAATCACTTTCAATTTCAGTCACGTGGTCGGGATCGCCCTTGGCATCTTGATCATGTCTGTCACCTTGTGCAATGTTATTGGCATGAATTTCATCTTGTACCCCTACCTCATCAGTAGATGTAGATTGCCTCGCTCCCGTAAAGAAATCAGTTATTCTTCTAGCTTTCTTTGAATTTGATGAAGAGATTTTGTTTGTTTTTCACCCCTTAAAATACTTGAAACTTCATGACTATCAATTTCCAAGAAAAGTAGAGCGAGAGGTTATGACAGAATTATTCAATGAAATTAATCCTTATATTTAAATCACATAAGGGCATTCTGAATTAACCAATTAAATTGATTCTTTGTCTCAGGCCACTAACGGGTATGAGTTATTGGTAATGTGCTATAAATCTTTACGAGAATTTCCAAATATTGTTATGAAAACCGTAACAAACAAGCATATAAATGCATAATTAATGTCATTACTGCATATGGTGTGGCCCAGTAATTATTTTTTTGCGCCACATTTCATTTTAGATGCATAATAACTCAAATGCAAACTCTAGATGCAACACTAAAGCAGAGTTATGTTGATATAGAACTTTGCCAAAGATTGGAAAAAATAGGCACTTTTTAAAAAATAGAGCCATGGGCTCTGTAGCTCATCAGACTTTTGATAGAAATAGGTGTTGTGGTTTAGACCATGAGGTCATGGGCAGTGTAGGAAAGATAGCCTGTCCCAACGTCCGAGTTATTCACAATCAAATAAAAAAGGCCCATTGCCCATTTGGGGTCAAGGGGTCACCGAACCTACAATTCAGAATCCCCATTGTCCAAGAAGTCTACACACAACTATTAAGCTATCAAGACCTTTTGGAACTGGAGAAGAAGATGAAAGTAGGATTTTAAGGTTTTGACCCCTGTGACCCCATTTGGGGTCATGGAGTCACCAAACCTACAATTTAGAATCCCCGTTGGCCAAGGAGTCTACACACACCTTTTCAGCTCTCTAGACCTTTTGGAACTGGAGAAGAAGATGAAATTAGGTTTTTAAGGTTTTGACCCATGTGACCCCATTTGGGGTCAAGGGGTCACCAAACCTACAATTTAGAATCTCCAGTGTCCAAGGAGGCTACACACAACTTTTCAGCTCTCTGGACCTTTTGGAACTGGAGAAGAAGATGAAAATAGGTTTTTCAGGTTTTGACCCCTGTGACCTCATTTGGGGTCATGGGGTCACAAAATCTACAATTTAGAATCTCCAGTGCCCAAGGAGTCTACACACAACTTTTCAGCTCTCTGGACCTTTTGGAACTAGGGAAAAAGATGAAATTAGGTTTTTTAGGTTTTGACCCCTGTGACCCCATTTGGGGTCATGGGGTCACCAAACCTACAATTTAGAATCCTCGTTGGCCAAGGAGTCTACACACAATTTTTCAGCTCTCTAGACCTTTTGGAACTAGGGAAAAAGATTAAATTTAGTTTTTTAGGTTTTGACCCCTGTGACCCCATTTGGCGTCATGGGGTTACCAAACCTACAATTTAGAATCCCCATTGGCCTAGGAGTCTACACACACCTTTTCAGCTCTCTAGACCTTTTGGAACTAGGGAAAAAGATTAAATTAGGTTTTTTAGGTTTTGACCCCTGTGACCCCATTTGGGGTCATGGGGTCACCAAACCTACAATTTAGAATCCCCGTTGGCCAAGGAGTCTACACACACCTTTTCAGCTCTCTAGACCTTTTGGAACTGGAGAAGAAGATGAAATTAGGTTTTTCAGGTTTTGACCCCTGTGACCCCATTTGGGGTCATGGGGTCACCAAACCTACAATTTAGAATCTCCAGTGCCCAAGGAGTCTACACACAACTATTCAGCTCTCTGGACCTTTTGGAACTGGAGAAGAAGATGAAAATAGGTTTTTCATGTTTTGACCCCTGTGACCTCATTTGGGGTCATGGGGTCACCAAACCTACAATTTAGAATCCCCGTTGGCCAAGGAGTCTACACACACCTTTTCAGCTCTCTAGACCTTTTGGAACTGGAGAAGAAGATGAAATTAGGTTTTTCAGGTTTTGACCCCTGTGACCTCATTTGGGGTCATGGGGTCACCAAACCTACAATTTAGAATCTCCAGTGTCCAAGGAGTCTACACACAACTTTTCAGCTCTCTGGACCTTTTGGAACTAGGGAAAAAGATTAAATTAGTTTTTTCAGGTTTTGACCCCTGTGACCTCATTTGGGGTCATGGGGTCACAAAATCTACAATTTAGAATCTCCAGTGCCCAAGGAGTCTACACACAACTTTTCAGCTCTCTGGACCTTTTGGAACTGGAGAAGAAGATTAAAATAGATTTTTAAGGTTTTGACCCTTGTTACCCCATTTGGGGTCATGGGGTCACGAAATCTACAATTTAGAATCCCCATTTGCCAAGAAGTATGCACATAAAATTTCAGCTCTCTAGAGTCATTGGTTCTGGAGAAGAAGTCGAAAAAGTGAAAAGTTTACGGACGGATGGACGGACGGACGGATGCCGGACGCCTTGCCATGCCATAAGCCCATCGGGTCTTTCAGACCTGATGAGCTAAAAATGTGTTGATTTCATAAACACTCATTGGACCATCCCAGAAAAAACTATCTTGCTGTTTTTATAAAGGAAATAATTATAATCAATTTATCTGTCCAGATATTAGCTAAAATATGTGACAAGATAGGTGTGAAAATATGTGTTATACAACACATAACAGCAGCCAGCCAGTATTCAGCTGGTTAGTTAAGGATGGTACCAGTCTCAAAGGTGGCCAGAAGCCAGAGGTGACTACACACTTGACACTGATAGTTTTCAACCTACAAGGCCCTATATTTTACTCCAGTCTGAATCCAATCAAACCTTAATCTTCAGAGATAGAATACACACCTTCTTTCTTTCTTTCTCTATCGCCTTGAATTGTTCATAGCACTCCTCAAGTTTAAGATGGAGCTCATTTGATGGTCCACTTCGCCTTAAACACAAAACATCAGACATAAATATGACAACATGTCAACTGAAAGCAAGTCTCACACTACATAAGTTGTAACTCAAAACAAATACTCTAAGAGCAACAAGTGAAGAACTAGTGATCACATGTCTTCAGGACATTCCCCATTTATTAGAAGACATTGGGTGAGAGGTCACCATGATCTACGTAAGATGCTTCGGCAGGTCATCCCAACATAAAAAGAAGTTATCTTGTGTGCTCTCACTGATACCCGAGAAGGGTAATCCGGATACCCAGGATGGGTGGGTTAACAGTTTGACCCGTGTACTCATCACATTACCCGGATGCGTTTTCATCACGTGATAAATAAGTGAAGATTTCATTAAAGTGCTAGTGCATATTTTCTTTCAAAACGAATTTGCAAGTAGTCCTTAAAATTTTAAAACATTTATATTGCGTCAAAAATGATTTTGGTCCGAATACATGCAACTCCAGGAAGCCAAAAAGGTATAGTGTGAACTGTACGACATCGTTTTATTACATTGGAATCATGGCCAACACTGGGATACCAGCTGTCACTTCTCAAACTTGATTTCATTTTCTCATACTTTAACTTAGTTCAGAGACTGTACAGCTTGTTAACCTCAGTAATGTACGTACAAGGCATTTAAAAAAAAATCTATGGATATATTTCAATTGGCCAATGAGGGAAATCTGCAAAGATTGCGAACTTCTCATACAGAAGAGCTTATATTTGACACAACAATTGCTACTCAATTGAAGACATTCTCATAAATGTCTTTCCATGTCAAATTATTATTCGTTACTTATTACGAGGAGTTATAATATTTCGGTTTATATGTTTTATCAGATTCAAAATAGGAATAACAATCAAATAATTTGCATCAAACTAATGCCACTCCGACAACTTACAGGCAAAACACAATTTTACTAAAATTGTAATTTTATGCTGTCCTTTGTACATTGTCGTGTGTTTGTTATCGAAATCATTTCACATCGACGATTGACCCCTTCCTTTCGGGCCAGACTGAGCCCAAGACAAAATGAAAAATTTCTTCTGACCTGATGAATAATTCACAATAGTGATCGGGTATCCAGGGCTCCAGATAGGATGCGTATCTACGTAAAATACGCACGGGTAATTCATATATATGCATTCAAAATGCAATCAATGAGTGACGGATACGCACAACTTTCCCTGGATACAAGTCAGATATTTGTTTACAGGAGTGATCGTGATTTGTCAAAATAAATTTTCATTGATCTTTACATTTCGAATAGTAGCCTACTTGATGCCAATGCCAAGTTTATATTTTGTGAAAGGTAAATTTATCGTTTATTTACAGCTTGTACGTGTGGAAAATATAATCAACGACTAACATCGAAAAGGATGCAAACTTGGAACTTGGAGGATCTGATAACGATAAACCTTGAAATACTCCCTGGTTTTTTTCATGTGGTAATTTTACTCCTGTATTTTTATTTTGAGGAGTGAAATACCCCTGAGTCCAAATAATCATCTGGAGCCCTGGGTATCTGGGTCAGGTCGGGTACTAAGTAGTCGGGTAATAAGTGGTCAGGTATCGGGGTAGGAAAATTACTCGTCCCAGCCCCTCTCGCTGCTCTGACATAATTTCTTACTGCTAAACCACTTCTTTCTATTTGAATTTTAAAAAAATTCCAAATAAATATCAGATGATAGAAACAAAGCGTTCAATGATAAACACTTGAGAAACTATACCCCATGAATGTTGAATCATGATCACATAAATCAAAATTGCATTATTTCTCAATTCTCACCTGAAGGAGCGAATTCCTTGAAAGAAGCCAGGATGCAGACCAAAAACGTACTGAGGAAAATCATGGTAGAGCATCTCAGGGACAAATCCTGGGGCAAGTCGGGGATAGGCTTCATAAGGGATGTAATCAAATGCTTCAGCAGGCAAGGCACCATGTGACGGACTGAAAAGCGGATGTGGTGTTGGGTAGTGGAGGAGGTGCTGTGTGTGGGGGTGGGGATGACTGTGGTTGTGGGGCAGTTGATGCCGGAGGGTGGGGTCGTGGTGAATGAGGTACTCCTCCAGAAGCTTCTGCTTGTCCATTTGATCACCCTCCAGAGCAAATGGGAGAAGCTCGGGGGGAATGTGCTCGAAGCTGTTGAGCGGGGGATGGCTATCTCGACCCACCTGGTCAGCTGACCAGCGGTCATAGTTTGGGGAGGAAAAGGTGTCATGTTGAAATCCCTTCAGGTTACGCTTGTAGAATGTGTGTGGAATGAAATTCTGCAGTCCATGCTTGTCTCTTCCAAGAGGGGTTGAGTTAATTGGCATATTGTCTTTCTTGAGGATTTGTAGTTTGTTGAAGTATTGGCCCGCGGACACAGGTATATTGCTACTGAAGGTTTCTGGCTGTTGTTGAGTTCTTTCTGCATTAAGGTTACCATCACCAGACGAGCTGGGTGTGCTGTGGTCTGAAAGAGAATTGTAGCTGGTTGGGAAGCTGCCGGGGGGATGGGTCGTGTTCACGTGGATTGGGTGCATGAAGTCACCTTCACGTAGTGGTGCATGATGGGAGGAAGGGTGCTGCTGTTTCAAGGCTGCTGCATTGTGGGAATTGAAATTTGATGATGGCAAATAGTTGAACATTTGTTTTTCAACATCAGAATGTTGATCGTCAGTGTGCAATGGTGCAGAATGGAATGTCTTTGACTTATTTAGATTGAATGAGTGCGGTGCTCCAGGATATGTTTGTTTTGCTGCATTGACATGCTGTGCCACCGCGTGTTGAAAGGCGCTTTGAGCCACACTGTGTTCCTGAGACTTGGCAATCTTTGGTGAGGTGTCACTAGAGGGGAAACAGCCACCACTGCTAGCGGCTGGACCTTGTACAGAATGCTTCTGGATGCGGTTTGGAAACCCAGCAAAAGTTTGTGGTGGTGGTATTTCATTGTAAAAGTCATTATTCAAACCTTGAAAAGTTCGTTCTTGTTTCTGTTTAGAGTTAACATCCAACTGCTGGTGAAATGAAGATTCTTGTGCAGAGAAAGCAGATAAGCGAGAAGACTCCCTGACAGCAAAGCTAGGCGAGTAGAACTGGTCCTGTGCATCAGAGAAACTGTTCTGATCATCCCAGAGGTTCTGAGTGAGGCTAGAAGAGTGCTCGAAGCTGCCATACGATGTGGAGTTCTTGTCTGATTTACCAGAGGGCGTGCCTTCACTGCCCGACCACACACTGCCAGAAGCAAAGCCTGGGGAGCTGCAACACAGTGACAGGGGTTCACAACAGTGCTTAATAATCGATTATTGTCACTTTACATCTTTTTCTTTCTTTTATAACATTTGCCATATCTTCCTTCCTCTTCTATGTGAGTTCATCATAAGACTATCGTACATGCAGCAATAAATATTCAATCATTTATGCTATTGAGTTTATCACTCAAAGCTATCAGAAAACACATTTCAACTGACCACAATTTCCAGCTTGTCCACATGAGTGAAAATACAAGAAAATATGAAGATGGATATGAATTGGCTACATTATTTTGAATGTTAAGTACTAGAGCTGCAACGATACAATCGTATATTCGGTGAATCGAACCATGGCAGGAAGTGAATCATATTTGTTATTCGTTACAATGAAAACCGAATATTTTCGATTTTTTAATTTTTTGTTACTATTCACTTTAACATAAATTATGTGCACGAAATTTGTATTGAATCTGAATAGAAATACTTTTTTTTAATTTACGTTCACAAAATTATAGCCTACTGTCGCGTGTAATTGTTATTGTACAATTAAATTTTGAAAGAGCTGTCAACTTATCTTCATAGAGGATCGTTAATAAAATGTCGGGAAATCGCAAGTCGTTATTGTTTACATGCTGTTACTATACCCTCCCTCCAATAACTTCAAGTTCCGGTTACAAAGCTCCATGCATCGACTGAGCACGGTATATAACAAGCCAACGGTGTTTGGAGCTTGCGTTAAAAGGGGTGCACAAAGGAACAGCGATCTATATCATATCTGAAGTGATTGTTACTGTCGGCTTTCTTAACAGGGTCAAAAACATTACGTGGTGTGTGTCAAGTAATTTGTATACATCATAACTCTACTTAATAATGTTTAAAAGAACTTGAGTGATTTTAGTTTACTTAATGTAATGTGTTTTCAGTGTTTTACCACGGCACGGTTACATGTCCATAAATTGATCTGTACATCGTCTGCTTTGCTGTTATAATTACCCAGCAGTGGTTAACTGAATGCATGACTATTGAAACTTTTTTTATTTTACATTGAAAGGTTAAGCATATAGTTGAAAAAACGTTAAGAAAATTACTGAATCAGAATTATTTGAGTAACTGAATTAAAATTAAATTTTAAACACCTCATGCATGGTTCCCATATTTTTTTTTCAATATAGGCCTATATCGTATATGACCGGCTTTAATAATGAAATTATGGAAATGGAAATGTTTATCTCACAAATATCAATACAAAATATTTGACTTTTTTTTTTTTATGCTTGACTCATTGTTTTTGAAAATGTCTCATAATTTTTTAGCTTTCATATTCGTGAATAATTATTCGTATTCGCTACCCCATATTCGTGATACGTATCGTATTCGCCTGGTAGTGTATTCGTTGCAGCTCTATTAATTACATAAATTACACTACAAAATCTTATAAATACCTTGCCTCAACTAGAAGATAAAATCGCATGAATAAATTCATTAACTATCATATAACAGCAATAATATAAAAAGCAAAGTTTTGAACATTTTAAAACAAATTCTTATAACCTTGTAGAAACTTAACTAAATTTGCCAAAATAAGATTTTACAAATCTCTTTATAGCAAAGGACAATGTACACTTATTGCTTGACATAAGAAAGAGTTAATGAAAACACAACTGGCTTTGAATCAGTAAACCAGAGGATTAACAATACCAACAAATTCTGATGTGGTGAGGGAGAAGTCTAACATCAAAATTCTTTATCTACTTACCCATCAAAGGAAAAGACATCAGAGGTTGATTGAGACTGGTTTTCTTCTGGGAAGTCAAAGAAGTTTGAGGAGAAGAAAGATGAGTCCTCATCAACAATTTTGTTAACAAGGTCGTCAAACGCTGCAAGTCTGTCCGCAGAGTTACTTCCATGGAGGGAGGTGTTGGTTGGGAAGGAGAATGGAGAGGCATGGTCCCCATCCAGTTTCTGTGCGTTCTTCGAGCTGTAGGTCATGTGACTCCATTCAGGGTAGCTGGTTGGCTGGTTACTCTCTGAAATGCTCGTCTGCTCTGGGGCAGGCTGGGGGAAAGGCATGAACCCTGAAATCTGGTGGAAGAGAGGAAAGCTTTGCTTAATATATGTAAAAGAAACTCCAAAATTGACACATTGGTTCACAAATATACTGTGGAGTAACTGATAATGTACAAAAGTTCATAACAGAATTGATTAATAAGTGATGAATCTTTCCAAACAAACCCAGTTACCATGCAATTGGTACAGAAAAAAAGTGCGGGTGTGAGTGAAAATATATACATTTTCGTATTTTTAAAGTATCTTTGCAAGATATATGTTTGTATCAACATTCATTGAAGAATTGACCCTGGTCTTGTATTTCCCAAACAGGAATACGGAATCATATACATAAAATTTAGTTATAGAGACTAAAGGCACGAGTACAAATAAAAGCAACAAATTGTATACATGCAAATTGAAGACTGGTTGTGCTAAAAACTAAAGGCGCTGGAACGTGTTCAACTAAGTAAATTAAAGTAACTCAGTTGAGATCAATACTCCATACAGGCCAGGTTTATGGTGATATTGATTTTGCTTAGGTTTAAAGTGCAGCATCTGAATAGATGCCTAGAGCACAGGGACACAGAGCTACTACTTGAGCTCAATCAACCCTGTGAAGATGAATCTAAATTCCTATACATTCATTATCAACAAATTCAACACCTAGCTACTATTATGGCCTTGACAAAGATTCAATTAACATTGCTCTCTGCTTTATGTCTATGCTATAAATATTAAGGCTGCGCGATATTATCGGTATACCGGTATATTGCAATACGGAAACAACACAATATGTAGCGGTACACTCTTCTGGAAATATCTCATATATCTATGATATTGATTAACAATTGCCTTTTAAAATTGCAGAAAAATATTACTAAAAAAACATGATTTTACTGAAAGTTGAAAATAGCACAGACATATTTAAAGTCAGAAACTAGTCACTGAATTATATATCTTTACAAAACAAGCCAGTTGAGCATTACTCACTGTTCTAATTGCTGTTTAGTCAAGAGAGCATGGAAAAATTTGTAAATGAAATGTACAAATATATTGCAATACGCCTCTCTGAAATGAGTAGCCATACCCATCCTTAATAAATAAAGATGAGTGGGAACTAATGGTTGAGGGTTTAGTTCTCTTCCTCTAACTCTGATCTATCAACTTCTTAAATCAAGGGTTACAGAAGTTGCTTTCTCACTAAGTGCAACCATTGTTTACACTTGCACTTATTAAATGCCACAGTTATTAATAAAGCTTGTTTCTATAACTTAAAAGTGACCCTCCGTTTCATGAAAATGTTTTTGTCTTTGGCTCTGACACATACCAAATATCTTTCACTGATATTCGTGAACAAAAAAACACTTAACTTCTACTGGTGCAAAGAAACGACATTTTAAAGCTTTCATTGAAAATTCGAATACAGATTTAATAGATATGAGCAGCAGCAGCCACAGTGATACATGCAATTGCACATAAATACTTGTTTAAATATATAGCTTATAATTCACCCTTAAGATGCAGATCACGGACTGATCCGGGATAACTTCAGTTTACGCTGCAGTACGGTACCTCATGACGGAGTCCGGATAACAAACTAAGATTTTCATACACAAGCTCACTAAATTGTTCGTGTTGTATTTGGTTACTGACTATCCATCTAATTGCTAAGTTATCGTTTTTTCATTAGTTGTTGTTCTAAATAATGGGGTATAAATATGTTCTGATAGTTTTGCAGAAATTTTTAATGTCTATCATACTGAAATTAAGCACATAGAACACCCAATTTTCTCCTGCTTCCCGTCGCAGGTGCTATAAGACTGTGAGCTCTATGATCCGTCACACTTAAGTTTACCACTCATTGCAAAGAGTTGAAATGGTTCACTACTACAGTGCACCGAACATTAACACGGATTTTCGGTTCGTACCGCATATTCATTTTGTGTCAAAAATATCATTTAATAAATTAAAAAACCAATAATATTTATTCCAAAAGTCAATGATCAAATTTTTTTGTATCTATTTATTCTATTATCATTAAACAGCTTCAAGTTTCGAAGTGGTAATGATACCTGTTGCAATTTTTCGGAAGTAAACATTCGGAACGCTTTAGTTTGATCTTTAACTCTCAACATTAGTGTTTGAATGATGTGACTTTTCGAGATCTCGTTCAAAGAAATATGGCGACTATTGGTTCCATAACGAACCGAAAATGTAACAAACCGAACCTCAAGCGTACCGTTTCACCTCTATCATTGCATCAACACACCTTCCTAATGCGTGCAGATTTAAATGTGGTTGGAATCATTGGACAGAGCAGAAATCTTCAATTCAACATAATATAGATTCTCTGTATCAGGGCTCCAGATAAGATGTGTATCTGCGTAAAATATGCACAGGTAATTCAGATATACGCATTAAAAATGAAATCAATGAGTGACACTTATGCACAACATTCCCAGAATACGAGTCAGATATTTGTTTACAGGAGTATCAATGACTTGTGCAAATTTATATTTATGGCCTCCAACCATCTTAACAGCTGAAATTCTCTCTATATTACAGTTGGAATTTTCAAAGGAACTTTCAACCAATCATATATAGCCTCTTTGTATTTCGGCAATATCGTAAACCAATGAACACATCTGTATCAAATTGAGAACCACTTGACCATGTGGGTATTCCGAAATAATTGGCAACCTTTAATACGGAAAACGATTGTCTCTGCAAATCTCAAAATTTAAAGGGAACAGTGGTGTTTAAGAATAAAAAAGACAATACAATTCTTCATAACAGCACGTGCACTAAAGAAAACTTTATTCCATGTTAGTAAAAACCCCTCCTTTACAACGACACACGCAAGAAACAAGCGGCTACAAGTCGATAAGTAGAGAATGTCATAAAGGCGAGTCAATTTGTGGGATATCGCTTCGTGACAGACAAAGATAGAGGTAGTGAACTATGCTTTAGACTTTAATTTAATATATCTTGTACTGGCAATCTTTGAGAGTTGAGAAACAATTAGTGATACATATGGATTTATGAATTTGCAAAAGAGTCGAACACTTTGTGCGGTGCTAGAGGCTATCAATTGTGACCTACATTCTAAAAATAGATCTATTTCCAAGGGATAAGTCGGTGACTGTTGTTTAAAACAGAACTGTATAGATCTATTTATAACTGCAAGTTTGCCTGACTATTCTATTATTTGATGCTATGAACAAATAATTGTATAACTTTTTCTAAATAAAAGATAAAATGAAGGTCTTTTGTTCTATTAATGGCCTTAATCTACTTATTTGCTGTAATGAAAATCCTATCCTATTTGTACCCTATGATTTCGCAGTATTTCCTAGCCTAACAAGGGTGCCTCCAACTTAGCCTTTTTAAAGGCTTTTCTTGTTTAAAAACGGATCATATGATTGATGTAAGAAAGATATAATTGTTGTGAAATTGATTTAAATTTTCTAGTAAATGTTGAATTCATCGGTACGAATTGAGAGCAAACAGACTATAGCCCTCTACTCTAAAAAAATAGAGCCATGGACTCTGCAGATCATCAGCCATTGTATCTTATGATGTTGAAGATGTCACTGATTCACAGTTCTCCGGGTGAAATACAAAATCAGTAAAATTGTCCACTCTCAGTGCATTAGACAAAGATGACAACACTAAATTTCAAGAAAATCAAATCAAACCAAATCATATTCCTCACATTATAACACAAAACGGACAAGAAATCTTTATGAAATTATCTAGCTGTTAGGGAATTACTTAAAAAGGCCTGATAAACTTATACAAACATATTTTATCGACAGATGCCAAATAATGCCATTAGCCATTCTCACCTTAGTCGTGTTAGTAATAGGTTGAGCAAGAAACTGAAAAACCCTAACATTTAACACAAAGACCAGAACAATCACCATAACCCACTTCTATAATGTAACAGAATCTTGTATAAATATAAAAATAAATATCTTTTTTATTCTTTTAGAATAACACAATATAGTTCATAATTGAAAACATTATCAATAGCTTTTCCTACCTGGCCATTTTTGTAACCTGGAGCCAAATTCTTGACTTGTTCCTTTGTGCGAGCATCATATTCCAGTCCATCTCGGTAGGTATCCACATCAAACTTGCGTGTTTCAAGAGACCATATTCCAGGATTGCACTTGCCAGGCTATTCACAGAGAAGAAAAATGTTTTAAATCCTTTGAGGAAGTAAAAATATTTGTGAAATGACATCGTCAAGTCCCTTTAATTTATTTTTATCATTCATTAAATTGGAAATATGTATTTTCATGAAATTATGCTCATATGATTGATAACTGTCAAACTATTAACAAACAAAAGTAAAGACAGTCATTGGCTATGTAGAGCATCTTGTTTCATATAATACATGACATAAGGTGGAACAGGGGCACCAATGGTACCGTCAGTGGGTCACAAAAAAGGAAAACGAAACAAAAACGTTTATTAGGCATGATCCATGTGGTTTTAATTAAAAAATATGAATAAGATGTTGACACAGAAGTAACTATTCAATTACTAGAAGAAACCAAAATAAATCTTAAAGAAAATATTCCATATATAAGACTGTAAAGTACTGAAGCATTATGTGTGAGGCGTTTCATTCAGTTTACGTGAAGTTTGTTTACCAACAGACAGACGTCATTTCATATTGCAATTGTTTAACGTTCCGTTTGCGATAATGTCACGTACACAAGCTGAATTTCAATTGTACACATAATTGATTGTGTTCCAAAATTGTTTTGGAACAATTGTTCAAATCGGTATGAGACAATCGCAATGTGTATGCGAGTTGCTACAACACCATGCTAAAGCTATGGCGACCACACGCCTGCGACGATCAGCTGACTGCAGAAGTTTCGGCATGCCGACATAATACAACTCACTTTGCGTTTCTTTTTCAGAGTCAAATTAAGTAAGACTCAGCTCCATTGTCGTGCTTCCCCCTATTCCGTCAGTTTGTTGATTTAGTTTACTTTCTTCAAGCACGAGTCACGATACACAGGATAGCGCGCCATTTCAAAGATAATCGGGTCATGACAGTAACACAATGAATCGAGAAAGGAAAATTTGACGTCATATATTTGTTTCATTGCTTGGGTGACAAGTGCAATGCTTAATTCAGATTAGTTTCTACATGGTATTAAACATACATTCTACAAATTTTGTCGAAAACAAACTGTAAGTACTCACCACATCGACGTATGGAATGCAGGCAAACGATTGAGCATATCGACATCAACATTCGGTATGTTGACATCGGGCGTGTGTGATATTTTCACAAATTTAGAATTTGACAGCAACAAAATTGGATGAAATTTGCAGACATAGCCTACCTGCTGATGACGCTGGTTACTTCCAGCCGACCTCATCAATCCTATCCTGGAATTTTCATAATTTTCGCTCTCATTCAGCTGGACCGAGAGCGCCATTGACGTTCATTTTGCAGTATGCTAATAGCATGATTTTGTACTATTTTCTGCACTACCAATAGAAACTTTTACGCGCCGTCTAGCGTCTTCTGTTGCAAGTGCTGTAAAATTGATGGAATTCATCCGGAAACTCAAACGGTTACCAGATTTGTAATTTATCAAAAAAATGTGATTATGATATAAGGTTGAATGTTTTCACGTAGGTGAACTTCAGTCTTGATTTTCTAATGCATCTACAGTAACATTACTCATACTTCTGTTAATCACGTCTGCAGGGCTCCAGATAAGATGCGTATCTGCGTAAAATACGCACGGGTAATTCATATATACGCATTAAATATGAAATCAATGAGTGACAGATACGCACAACTTTCCTAGAATACGAGTCAGATATTTGTTTTCAGGAGTGACCGTAACTTGTAAAAAAAAAATGTTTTATTTCTACATGTCTGATCGAAGGTCTCGAATATTAGCCAACTTGATGCCAACCTGTATGAAAACAAAGATTACCGAGTTTATATTTGATAAATCACTCGTTTATCAACAGCTTAAACGTATGGAAAATATACTCAACCACTAACATCGAAAAAGGTGCTAACTTGGAATGAGGATCTGAAAACGATAAACCTTGAAATACTCCTAGTTTATTTCATGCGGAAATGTTACTCCTCATTTTTTATTTTGAGGAGTAAAATACCCCTGAGTCCAAATAATTATCTGGAGCCCTGCGTCTGGTACCGAAAGTGAAAACAATATAATAACTTTGTTCTTTCCATCAAATATTTACAAAATATACCCTCGTGGCTACGTTTAATTTCGCTTTGAACTTGCAGTACATTTCTTTCGGTTCTAATCTTAACTTGATAGGATGAATAATAAGGCATGTGAAAATTTGATGATAATCAGCTGACCGAAGAATTCTCGCTCAAACAACTACCGTTTTTCCTCGAATTGACGCCGGGTCTGGAATGCAGAGTGAACCACCGTTTGAAACATAGACGCCGGGTTAAAAGATGACATTGTACTTCTCCCGTCAACTGAAATACAAAGGGATTTTTCTTAACAGAAATAACACGCCGTGTGGATTGATATATTCACGATCACCCATGAATAAATATATTTTTAAAATATTTTTTGTAGTGATTCGTTTCAAGTATTTCTGTGTTAATTTCTGCTTGATTAAAAGTCAAGCCAATTAATATTAATTCATAATTCGCTTCACTGCGATACGCAGATTATGATAATCCTATTTGGATGGTATTCGGTTGTTCATTTATTTTTTAAAAATGCGATTGTATGAATTGTTAATGGAACCATTTCAATTTAGCCTTCCTTTTGTGTGGATGTTTTTAAATCTTAAAATTGGCGGTTGGTGCCAGAGAGATAGCTTCAAAAGTTTCATTATAAGCTATATGAAATATTCTAAATGAAACAAATTATTTACCTCAATAAAAAGTATCTTGCATGTATAGTCTTTAAAAAGGGAATATTAAATAGACACCTCAGGTGCCAGGCGTAATTTAGCATTGGTAATAAGTTTGTTGGGAAGTAGTATTTAATCATTCCGCTGTTCCTTTTTACTCCCTGTTTAAATATTCATAGGTTATGTCATTATCGATCTCTTGCCGAGTCATTTAAACTCTTTGAAATTGATGTATTTGTAACCGATCATCCGAAACGCTTCCGCGTGGTTTACTTATCGATTTTAGAGAACTACCCGAAGCATATCATTTCCATGACGTTCTGTTTTGGAAAAAAATACGAAGAAGACTTACTTTCTCTGACTTTTCGCTTGATTTTAAAAAAATGATCTAGTTCGGAGGTGGGCCACTAGGCCTATATGTTAAAATGTCAAACAAAGGAAGTGGAATAGACTCAAGTTAAAACAAATGATCCAATTTGGATTTATGACAAAACATACATGTAGAAAAATAATAGTACTTTTTAAAATCTTTGTTGATAAGGTTTAATTATCCGAGCTATCGATAGAGTTTATAATTATTAACGTGTAATCAAAGTTTATTACTTCAGGAATTTATTAAATCAATTTATTTGGCCTTAAGTTTTCCATTTCCATTCCGGGCCATCACCAATGAATATAAACATTGTAAGGAACCCGGCCAGTGGAGTGCGAACCCTAGCAAAACAAAAGAAGTTAGATGTACAGTTAAAAGGTACGTATCAGGGGTGTAGGAGCGAATTTGAAAGAGGGGGGGGGGGGGGGGGGGGGCTTGAATTGAAATTTTGTAACCAAAAAAAAGAAAGAAGAAAACTTGCTGCTTATCCCATCTTATCATCAATTAGGACATAATACTGAAGTCAGTTTAATTCCTTGTTTGATTGGATGTTTTAGTTCTACCCTCAAAGTAGTTTAAGAACTACCCTCAAAGTAGTGCATAGTAACTGTAACAATACTAGACCAGTTATTGGGCAATATGTAATAGAAAGGGGAAAATAAATAGTCATTTTGAAAAAAAAAAAACATTTCGAAAAAAAAGTGGGGGATGAGGGGGGGGGGGGGGGGGGGGGGGTTAGGCCCCCCCCTGTTCCTACGCCTCTGCGTATAAGATCAGATATAAGCAGAAGAGGTTATTTTGTGTGACCTGTCCACTGAAGAAGAATTGTCATCTATGATTACTGTATTAACTCAAACAACCAAGGCGTTCTATGTCCTTCTTTACCAAGTTTAGTTATCCCCCGGGTTCAATCGAGGCCCGGATTGTGTTTTATCGACTTTAATAACAGGTTGTATTTACCTCAGCTCCCCATGTTCTCGGGTTATGTCGAGATCCCAGTTGTATTCTAGGCCCCGATTATATTCGAGACCCGGGTTATATTCGAGGAAATAAGGGTATCTCGTTTAGTTTCTTCCGGCAGTGAACGTACTCTGGAATTGGTGGTGTTCCAGTACACACATGTAAGTAAACATTATACGTTTTTATAAACAAATATGATAAAATCTTTTACTCAACGTTATATTTACCGTTTTATCAGTCTTTGCATGAATAGAAATACACTAACGATTCGTCACCAAACTTGAAATTATAATCTGCTTCATACATGGTGAAAGTGTATCTTCAAGATTTCATCATATTTTATTAGTAGGCGTATTGAAGTGTTTTCTTATATTGAAATGAGTAAAAAGACACCATGGCACATTTTCTTCGAGAACAAATATTACTACAAAGTAAAACACGTGATTTTCAAACAAACGTACCAAGTACGGTGAAGCTCCCTGAATGAAAGTATTAACAGGCGTTCATACAAAAAAGGCCGCATTGTTTTCGCTAATACGTGGAAGATAAATTTTTCGACTACGGACAATCCGGTTGAGTAATGACATGTTTTACCCTCTGAAGAAAATATGTTTTGCATAAACTAGTATTTAAATGGAGAAAATTTGAAAGAATAAAGCTTGACTAAAACGTGCTACCGTGACGTAAAGGAAGTGATTTATGTGAGTCGATTCCACTTCCGCTAAATTTTCTAACTTCAGTCTCCTTTACCCATTAAAGATTCCGAAATGTTGAGCTACATATCCTATTCGTTTCAAGGTTTTACAGAAAATGACTTCCAAGGTGATATTTGATGCTCACGGCCAAATGCATTCACACTTTTATCCCTTATCTCCTGGCACTCGACTTTTAAAACAAGTTGATAGTTGAAATAGAAAAAAACATGAAAAATATATGAATAGGGATTATATATAGAAGTTCTTGGTATCAAAGTTTACCAATTGCTTCATATGAAGCCAACTGCAAGATATTTTCAACCGCTTTCAAGTTTAAGTAAAAGTAAATATTCACAAACATCCACCATAGATATTTCTAAGTTAAAAAGCCACTCCGTGAGTTGTTATAGTCATATATGCCAAACTTAATCAATGGATCAATTTGATCGCTAAGTATCGACTGTTACCAAAAAGACACATTTTATTGTTTTTTTTTACAGTAACAATATGAAGGTGGAACGTCGCAATTATGATCGAAAACCGGACAGTGGCGCGCGTCAAATAAGTCAAGCGTAATTGTGAAGACTTATCTAAAACAACCAGGAGGGCAGTTAGGAGTTGATAGTGTTTGTTAGGTTATATAACTAATATCCATGTATATTGGACGTGATATCTACATCTCTGTGTATTTATATGGCTGTTTTTAGATTTCCATGGCAAACCAGTAGGCTATTTGTCATATACATGTCTTTTGGACATGGTAAGTTCAGATGTGTTGATTTTATATCACCACATATGACATTTAGGTTCACATCAAAGGTAAATGATATGTTAAGAAAATCACGGAGTGGCTCTTTGTCATTAAAATGTCCTTCACAAGTATACCGGATGTCACCGTGGTCGTCGTCACCTAGTTTCAGAAAACTGCGACCGACGAGCTGGCGAACAGCACGAATTCCAACATCGCCACTCAGGGTTACAATTAGAGTGTACAGGAGTTATGTGTGGTCACTTTTGAAGATTGCAGTGGTGCACCTCACTGCTTTATCAACATTTATTGCAAAAACTTTATTACGCTTATTAAATTTATTGTAGGTGTGATATATATGTGAAATATAACTTAAGTACATTTGGCGCTCGTGGAAGCACATATTGATGGAACGATACTGATGTTGGTTTTGCCTCCAAGATATGAATCTGAATAGGAGCTCTGTAGATGTTTATATTTAGATTATACACAGTGCAACAAGTTAAGCAACACTTGTAGTTTTGCCACGGATCTGAAAGACATATTACTGAGAAATAAACACCGAGCTTCCACAAATGAAACTGTAAAAGCAAGACCATGGCAGTTTGTTTCGTTCGTAAGTGATGTTTATACAATGTTGGCACGTGGACAATCGAAACACAAGAAAATATCTGTAATTTGAACAACAACCACATATCCATTTTAGTATTTGGTAAGATCAAGTTTTTGGAATGTGCTTTCAGAAAAAGCAATACTGAACAGCTAAGCGTCTTAGAACAACAAAATGTCCATATCGTGTGCTGTCACTTAGCGCCTGAATAACAGCCTTTGCATTTACAGCATCACCGTTTTCGTATCTCTTTAATTTGCATTTGTGATCTGTAATGACGGTTGTTGAAAGTTTATGAAATACGCTCGACGTTTCCATACTTTAAATTTTTTTACAGGATCAATTAGTGATTTAATCATAATGAGTTGTTCATATCAGTTCGTTCAGATTATAACACAATGGTGAACACTGCCATTTGTAAACGGAAAGGATAACTTTCTGGATGGAGCATATTTTATCCACAAGCCGAGAACAGCTTCAAAGGGGTCATGTCAAGTGAGTTTTTCTGTGACCCTTCGCCGTCCTTTGTGTCACAGGTCAACATACATACATTTGTATTGCATCATATCTATAATCTTCTGGACTCACCGCTTCATTGATTTGAGTGAAAGGTCACATGACATGTCCCCTGTAGATTAGTACTTAGCTCACGAATTCAGTGCGTACCAGTGTTAGGTTCGATTTGATTTCAACGAGATTGATATATCCACTCTGCGTCGCTCAGAGGAGACGTTTTACCACACTAAGCGTTCAAGTAGCGCTCAGTTAGTGCTTCATCAAATTGAACACGGCACTGGATTTGTTTGCGCTGATGCCGGGAGACCGGCAGTCTACCATTAATTGAAACTCAGCGAGGCGAGGTGTGGAACTGTAGTTTATATAGCCCTCTGTGTTGTTAGTCATAATAATCACCTTGCGTGTGGGCGTTATCTCTCTGTCATCACCCGTGTCCGGTATCTATCTATTGCTGGGGCATCAGTAGTCATGCGTGGAAGCAGTCGTTCAAAAAAACGGATGAGTTCCAAGTTTAGATGTAGAGCCAAGAAAGTGTGATTCTTTCAATCATAGAAGTTTATCGTACTGTTTGGCTATAAGAATATACATTTCGGATTTTATATATGTTTAGAGAACTTCGTTAATAACAGATTTTGCAGTTGTATTTGCGAAACAGTTTTCAGAGGAAGGGGAAGGGGTTGGAACCACCTGAAGCCCCACGAATCCGCCATTGGTTTTGAGCTCTTTGAAAATATGGTATTCAATGTTGACGTGTATGGCACTCTTCATGGCTTGTAACACTTGTCCAAACGTTGTGCATAACTATCATGCAAAAATAACAGAAACTCGGATCTTACTGGAAATAAACCAATCAACCTTTTCGCCCCTTTATTGCTTTCTGAGACTTGCATTTGTCACTTGACATTTCTGTATTGCTTTCTGAGACTTCCATTGGTCACCTAATATCACTGTATGGCCATCTGAGACTTCCATTGGTCACATGATATCACTGTATGGCCATCTGAGACTTCCATTGGTCACATGATATCACTCTATGGCTATCTGAGACTTCCATTGGTCACCTGATATCACTGTATGGCTATCCGAGACGTCCATTGGTCACCTGATATCACTGTTTGGCTATCGGAGACTTCCATTGGTCACATGATATCACTGTATGGCTATGTATGGCTATCTGAGACTTCCATTGGTCACCTCATATTACTGTATGGCTATCTGAGACTTCCATTGGTCACCTGATATCACTGTATGGCTATCTGAGACTTCCATTGGTCACCTCATATTACTGTATGGTCATCTGAGAGTTCTATTGGTCACCTGATATCACTGTATGGCCATCTGAGACTTCCATTGGTCACATGATATCACTGTATGGCCATCTGAGACTTCAATTGGTCACCTCATATCACTGTATGGCTCTCTGAGACTTCCATTGGTCACGTGATATTACTCTTTGGCTATTGGAGACTTCCATTGGTCACCTGATATCACTGTATGGCTATCTGAGACTTCCATTGGTCACCTGATCTCACTGTATGGCTATCTGAGACTTCCATTGGTCACATGATATCACTGTATGGCTATCTGAGACTTCCATTGGTCACCTGATCTCACTGTATGGCTATCTGAGACTTCCATTGGTCACATGATATCACTCTATGGCTATCTGAGACTTCCATTGGTCGCCTAATATCACTGTATGGCCATCTGAGACTTCCATTGGTCACATGATATCACTCTATGGCTATCTGAGACTTCCATTGGTCACCTGATATCACTGTATGGCTATCCGAGACGTCCATTGGTAACCTGATATCACTGTTTGGCTATCGGAGACTTCCATTGGTCACATGATATCCCTGTATGGCTATGTATGGCTATCTGAGACTTCCATTGGTCACCTGATATCACTGTATGGCTATCTGAGACTTCCATTGGTCACCTGATCTCACTGTATGGCTATCTGAGACTTCCATTGGTCACATGATATCACTCTATGGCTATCTGAGACTTCCATTGGTCACCTGATCTCACTGTATGGCTATCTGAGACTTCCATTGGTCACATGATATCACTCTATGGCTATCTGAGACTTCCATTGGTCACCTGATATCACTGTATGGCCATCCGAGACGTCCATTGGTTATTGAAGACCTTGTATTGTTATCCAAGATTTCCTTTGGTCATCTGACATCTAGTTGAAAATAGTTGATTGTGTTTTTGTAAAACATCATAGATTTAAAAATAAAATCACTCAGACAAACTCACTTCTCTCTGTATATTATTTATTCTTATTTTGTTGCCTCAGAGACATTTAAAATCATGTGCAATCACATAAAATACAACACAAAATTTTGGTCAACAAACAAGATGGAGGAACAGAAAAGGGTTTTAAACTTGAGAGATACTAGAGTGTAGCACCGTGAGCAATGAAAACTTAACATTTTTTATATTCCCGTAACCAGAATATTAAATTTGAAGATGCAGATGTAGGGCTGATGCTTCCCATGGTAAAAAGTAATAAAGCATTTATGTAATAACATCTTCCCCTGCATGGCTTTTAATTGCACCAGTCTCTATCACTGGCTAATTAAAACCTTGCTGCCAACCAGTCAGAATTTGTGTTTTGAGTGCAGCGCCCTCTTTGGCAAAAACATGCAATGATTTCTCACTAGACTATTGCCATCCATCCCAGAACCATTGTGACAAGCACAAAAAACTACAGCATATGCGGCAAGGCCTATCTTTTAGCTGGCATTTAAAATAGGTCATGCATGGGAAGATGACTAAATGGAAGAGTAACCTCCCCTTATATTCTAGTTCAAACTAGCTGTAATTTCAACATCTAATGAGTCCATCGTTACATGTCGGTAATACCCACTTCTTCTGTGTCATGCAAACCTGAAAACCACCCAATCACAACAAAGCTGGTTTAGCTACTATAATTTCCTGATTGTGAGATTTATTGCTGATCTAGTGGACCATGGTCGGCTGATTGTTTCTGATGTTTCATAGATAAATAAAATGGCAACCAAAACTTGAAATGTACATCTTTGTTCACATAATGGTGTGGTGTGAGTTTATTATCTGTTCAAAAGGAAACTAACAAATAGATCAGGAAATAATGAATAAAATTGTAAGGAAAGACTTACAAAAGTGGAGATGCTGAAGAAACAGGCCATTGATTGGTTGGAAGCTGATTTCCTGCTCCTCATTTCATTGGTTGGTCAACTGAGCAAGACATCAATCAGTTCCCCCCATGCAGTGAAGTACTATTTGGTTGTTCCAGATTACAGCTAGTTATAACTCTTTTTACACATAAACTTGTCTGCAGTTCTCAACATAACAAGCAAGGAGAGCATCATATTAAACAGAACAGCATTTGCTTATGTCACAAGAAGTGACTCCAGCTAAACACAAACACAGTATTACACGGATTTGATTTCAGAAATCACAGACAAAATGTCAATAGGTAATTCAAGTGTTGATAAGTTGAGTTTCCGAACTTTGAATAAGGGCATGGAAATCAGACAAGTATGTACACAATAGTTAAAAGGTTTTCATTTTTCTTTATTTACATATAAATAAAAGAATTGAAAATGTTCTCATATCATCTACGAACATGGAAAATGTCATCAACTTTTGACAGGACAACAATGATGAAGTCCATTTTACAAATTTCCACCCAGAGCAACCATTAAGCTAATAATTACAAAATGATATTGTTTAACTTTAATTTTTTCTTACACGATTCAGATTGTACAAGAGCTCTCAAAAACATGCAACCATTTATCGATGAATGCAGAAAAATGTGCATTCATACTTGGTGCATTCACACTTTGTGAAGTCAGAGTCTAATGGATCAAATTGACGCAACGGCTAGCCCTGTTATGACCACTGCACGTTACTTTGGTTCTTTCGAAAATTAAGAAATGTACGCAATTCATCATCTTCATAACTGACTTGTAACAAGATAATACTTTCATGTCCCAAGAGAAACTATTGCCTTCGGCGAAAACTCTTGATGTTAATAACTACGAGTCCTGAAGTTAAATAGCTCCAATTGTTTAACAAACAGTATCCATTTTGAATGTCTATGGATGTATAAAAGCAAAAAATTCTGTTTAAAATAGCTACGCTTATCTACCCGATGGATAGAGGCACAAAAATGTAAATAGAGCGGCTTTTTGCCTGAAGATTTGGAAAGCAAATGTATGGAGATATTGCCAATGCTCCTGAAAGATGCACAGATGTTAGATGTTACATACATCAGTGTAGGAACATTTCAAATGGATGGAGGGCAAGATCTGACTTGTAATCTCTGTTTCAGCCCCTTGTCAATGTTCAATTTTATTTTTCCAAGTGTTAACAGTGATTCAAAGGATTCAATATTAAAAAAATTTGTTTATCACTTAATGACAGATATTTCAAATGCTTCTATAATTTGTATCGTAATTAATAAATAGAATATGCATTATTGATGAGAGTACTAAGAAAACATTGCCTGCCCATTGCAAACTGGACCAGACTGTAACATGCTATCTCTAACACATGGTAAGCTCAAGTTTGGTCTGTCAGTCCTCATGAAGAAATATGCAAAATTAAAATCATTCAATTCCAGCCCTCTGCAGAGCATATATGCAGAGCTCCACATGATTAAAATCCTGGACAGATTAAACTGCTAGTATCACAGTTCAAAGGTCATTGTTCACAAATCAAAGGTCATTCTTCCTCTCAAAGAGGTCATAGTTCAGAGTTCACATCTGTTGTGTTGAGTTTCCGTTCCATGTAGCTGATTCATCGTCATCATCCTCGTTGTTACGGAAACGGTGAACTTTGCCCTCTGTGCGACTGACACTGCCAGTATTGCCGGCCCCAGCTCCACGCCTCTGATAAGCTCTGTAAATGTGTACCCAAATATTTCATAAATCAAAATATAAAATGTCCATTTTTTCAACATTTCTTATCAGACACCATTACCTGCTTAATCATTTCAAGACAGAAGGCAGTCACTAGCAACTTTGAAATTATTGACCACGTCATGTCAATTTAAATCCAAATGAAGATGAAGGTGGGAATCATAACATTGTGTTGCCTATACTTTAAATGCTGTACGAGTCCCTCACAAAGACATACTGTACACTCACCCTGTATTGCGGTCCCCCCTGGCTGCTTGTGCCCCCGTGTCCCCGCGGGCGGGCGGGGGAGCAGGGCGCGGAGGCGGGGAGGCAAAGAGGGAGCGCAGGAGGTTCAACAGGAACATGAAAGGGGCCAGGATGAGACTCAAGATTCCTGATGAGGGCATTACATTGCTGCTCGTATTGCCCTGCTGTGCTCCTGACCTCCGACCCTGTGTGTTTATCATGATAGAGTATAATATGTACGATACAATAACTGAAATACAAGGCTTATCGGTTAAGTTGGTTACACATACAGCTGGTAGATTTCAGTAGAAATCATTCATTAAAAGCTGATTATTGGTTTTCAACCCTCAATCAATTTGCACAATCTTTTTTTTAAAGATGAATAAATCTAGTTAGCTTTTTACTCGTCTTGAAACACAATAGATGATAGTTGTTGACACTTTATTATGACTTTGAGAATCCAGTCTATTACTGATTTGTGGACATCATAACCATAAAGTTTACTTTCTGAAAATTCCGCCTGTTGCGCAGACAAGTGGCCATATGAAGCAAGACAGTAACCTAACGACAAAGTGATGGGTTGTTTTTAGAATTCAAGTTTTCATAACCACAAACATATTTCACTATTTTCTTTGGAATATATCGTGGGTTTAGAACAAAAAGGTACCAAGTGCACTTTTGGCACTTTTTCACTTTTTGACACAAATGGAATCTGTACGATCCATGCCACATCTCAGCAAAGTTTGGAATTAATATCTAAATTAGTAAATGAAATAATGGGAGAATCAAAAGGTACCAAGTGCATAACTCAGAAAAGTTTGGAGCAAAAAGGTACCAAGTGCTATACGTTGCGTGTAAAAAGGTACCAAGTGCAAAAATTTACCACTCAACAGACAAACTGTTGTGAGCAAAAAGGTACCAAGTGCCGGATTGTCTTATGTAAATTGACTATTTAAATCTAATTTTGCAATCTTTTTTAGATAATCTGTGCTTGGTGACACCCCTTGTTTCTCTGTGTAATACTTTCCATCCAAATAATAGGGTGAAATGATTCGTCATGAATGGATAATTTGGCCTTTAGACTAATGAGGCAAATGAATCGCCAGTTTTTAAAGAATTAATGGTTGAAAAAAGGATAAAGACTGGATGAAATTAAGAACATATGTATGAAAGTAAATTTAGCTGGAAGAAAAGCATAATCTGATTATTTCATTTAACTTATTAACAGTAATAACCCTTGAAAGCAACTATATAAGAAGAGAAGAAATGACAACGCGTTGTTTCAACTTCCACCACAATTATTTGATTTTGGGATATTGTAAATGATAGGTTACCAAACTAAACATTATGCATTGACCCAAATGAAATTGACTCTAAAGATAAATCATTAAGGGATGTTGACCAACGAAAAAACTCGTTGGGTTATTCTTACACACAAAAAAGTTATTATTTGCTATCATCTATTTGCTATAAAATTTGTTACTGTTTTTATTTCAAAGTATGAAAGTAAAGTCGTATCATATTGATTAGAAATGTATTGAATATGTGCAGAGTGTAATTATATAATTTGCTTGAATTGTTAGAAACACACATGATCTTTGTTACAGATCATCAGACTTAGTGTATGGCAGTCAGTGTTTAATGCCATTGCTATTTTTATCATAATCAATAACATCACATTCAATGATATCGGAGATTGCATCAAAGTACACAGATACAGAAATTGTATATGATATTTCTGATGTTCCGATCGTAACTTTTGATACAACAAACACTCAAACAATGTATTCATGAGCTAATACACCCTTCACCAATAGTGATTGATTTTCAAGGAGAGAAAGTTTATGTTATTTTGATGTATATCTTCAAAAAGGAAACATATAAAAAAAACTTACTTTATAATTTTAAATGAATAATAACCTTATTCTGAATTATTTATTTGATTTAATTCATTTCCAACAATGTAATAGTTTTCGCAAAATCACTTGCAATACAGAGTCGGGTTTGGGGTAACTCTCGAAAAAATAAAACAAATGTTACCAATTGAAAGGAGTCTATAGACGAACGTACACAATTTGGTAAAGCTAGGCAAACCCAAAAATTCCTTCTATGACTACAGATAATAAATTAGGTAATCATGAGATGTTTGACCCTATAATATATTTGGCATTAACTACAATTTATTGGAGAAAATATTAACAAAATAATTTTTTTTTAAATATGTGCTCCGGCCCCTTTAAGATAACACACATTTACAAAAATATTTAATAAATTTGATCATTATAGATCTTGAAATGTCTATTTATTCAATTTTTAAATGTTGTTGTATCATCGTTAAAAGCCTCACGTACACTCACAATGACCAATGTGTGGTTAACAACTAATCTTAGCAAAGTAACTGCAAAAAAACCCCCAAATATTACAAATGTTTGCCTTAACTCGACCAAAAATTTTACAACAAGGTACCAAATGCCACTTGGTACCTATAATCTTGACTGCAAACATGAAAACTGTTGTGTACAAAAAGGTACCAAGTGTCACTTGGTACCTATAATCTTGACTGCAAACATGAAAACTGTTGTGTACAAAAAGGTACCAAGTGTCACTTGGTACCTATAATCTTGACTGCAAACATGAAAACTGTTGTGTACAAAAAGGTACCAAGTGTCACTTGGTACCTATAATCTTGACTGCAAACATGAAAACTGTTGTGTACAAAAAGGTACCAAGTGTCACTTGGTACCTATAATCTTGACTGCAAACATGAAAACTGTTGTGTACAAAAAGGTACCAAGTGTCACTTGGTACCTATAATCTTGACTGCAAACATGAAAACTGTTGTGTACAAAAAGGTACCAAGTGTCACTTGGGACCTTTTTTGCTCTGAATCTCTTTCCAAAATGTTCAGTCATAAGGTACTATAAGATACTAAGTGGTACTTGCTACCTTTTTGCTCCAAACATATTTGTGTTTTCCATGATTTTCAAAAGTACCAACTGCGATAATTAGCCTAATCAGAAAATGGTAAAAGATAAAAGATTGACTTTATTCATAACTGAAGTAAAGTCACTAGAGGTACATGTCAGACCGATAAATAACAGCAAAATAATTGCAATGATCACATGAAACCTTTAAATGCGTTTTTCTCAAAACTATGAAAAGTGCACTTGGTACCATCTTGTTCTAAACCCATGATATGAATGTCTGATTACAGTATTGTAAAGTGCGTCAAAGGTCACTACTCAAATATGTTCAGTTTGGTAATGAAAGCTGTTTTTGAATGCCACTTTTGATGCGCCGCTTAGATCTATCTGGCCACAAACCAGTGAATGCATGACTGGTCACACACCCTTTTTGTGACGTCATAAACAGAATCATTGCCTCGTGATCTATACATCTATCGTAACAATATCACAGAAAAAAACCAATAATTAACGATTTTCAGAGAATGTTTTCCACTCAGTTAGATACATCATCTGAGGATGTAACACTATTAAGTGTTTGGTGTTAAAAGATATCCACATCAATGGTAATTAAACAATTATTTAAGGCGGTATTTCAGTTGAAATAATGATGTGCCACTCTGTACAGTCTGTTTATTATGTCACACCCGCACAAATTTTATTGCCCCTAGCCGAGGTGGGTTTTTCACAGCCGATAATTACGCTGTCTTAATGAAAGGCTAATCAAAGTTGTTTATTGGACAAATTTAAAAAAATCAAGCCCAGTTCTTATTTTGTTGAAAAATCTTTGAACGAAAATCGAGAAGTAATAAAGTCGAGGTTACCTGTTTTTTAAAAGAATTAAGGGAAATAATTTGGAAAAACTCACAGGAACAACAATGATGACAGCCGAAGGGGCAAGTTGAAGATCTACAAAGGATTTAGACATGTCGACCTGGGTGAAGGTGCGTCTCGGGAATGTGGTGGAGAGGGTGACGGCGCCGCCGAAACGCTGCCAACAAGAACACAACACATGAATAATGCTGTCCCAATGTTTTTATAATTGAAGATTTTTTAAAAACATGGTTTTGAATTCGCAGGTGTTTTTATTGACATTAGATTTCAATACTTTCTGCCTAATTTGGAGTGGGATCCTACAGGATAAGCAAACATAACCACACATGGATCCGACAATCTAAGAATGGATGTCGGTCCTCATTTCCACATTGCAATATATTGCAAAACAGAAAAACATATTGCAATATAAATTGCGATATATTTGTACTTTTCAAAATTTAGATAGTCAATGTCTCTTGACTAAAAAACAGCAATGAGAACGGCGATCAATGCTCAAGAGAAAAGTCAAGAAAAATAATACAGAGATTTGAACTTTGCATGTTCATCTTTTATTTACAACTTTCAGTAAAATCATGTGTTTTTTTTGGAGTTCTTCTGCAGTTTCCCCATGGAAATTGTTCACTTTAAAATGCCTATATTGGCTATATCAGAAGTTTGTAGCAGTACATATCATGTTTTTCTGTATTTCAACAAATACCGTAAGCTTCAATATATGGTTGATATTAAATCCTTCACTCCTTGGATGATATAAATTTAGATATTTCAACAAACTTAATCATTTTCCAAAACACTTTTACCTCTTGTACAATAAACCTGGTGCCAATGTGCTAATGAATGACAATTTTCCCCTTTTAACATGCCGGCACCTACCTCGGAGGCAAAGTTGTAGGCGTTCTGGAGAGGTTCACTTGACGGGAAGGTGTGAGTCGCAGAGGATCCGTCGGGCATTCGGAACTGGAGTCTCGCATTCTCACTGCAGACAAAATAAGTTGACTATTTTAGAAAACAGTCAAATACTTAGGGATCATTATCTCTAGATAAAGCGCCGTGGATAATTATTATATAGCAGGTTTATGAGTGTATGAAGGGTGACGGCAAGTGCTATTTATTTACATTAGTAAATGGTACATGAAAGAGTTGTTAAACAATGAAACTGTAATTTGGCATTCTCACCAACTGACAAAATTAAATGAATTTTTTGTAATATGAATGAATTATAACCTCTGATACAGGGGTGTGGGACACATTCAGAGGCAAGTGATGGGTTATGGTACAAGCACAAATGGAGTGAAACCTGAATGTAGTTCTGCATAAAGGGCTATTAACATGGATATTGCATAGGAATAAAGGTTCAGCTAGCTCCAAAACAGTTTAAAAGAGGGATCTTTGAAAAGACAATGTGTTGAATAAAGATACAAACTGAAAATAAACAAACAAGTTTTGGTGGATAAGAAGGTTTTATTATCTATGAGGACAATCATATCGGGGTTCATATTCTTCAAACGATGCCTTGGGGCAAAGCATTACTTTTCATTATGATATCATGTCCATAACAATGCTTCGACGTTGCAGTTCGCCTATGACAATGCATTCCAAATGCACCAGCCAGACATATGTGAATGCCTTGAGGCATATTTGGATTATTTATTTCGCAACAATTGTAATAAACAGAATATCCTATTTGTGCCAATGACAAACTATGTCCACGACACATGTGTCTATATATCAGTATATCCCTCGCTCTTGCTCTGGAAATACTACTATTCAGGCACTTGTGTTGTAAACATAGTATGTCATGGACACTCATATAATACCCTCTATATAGGAAGTGTGAGAGTAGAGGGTGCGGTGTAGAAGGTGAGAGAAGAGTTACCTCCTCCTGGCCTCTGCCTCCGCTGCTGCTTGTTGCTGAGCCAGCAGTTTAGCTCTCTTCACCTCCTCCTGGGCCTTCTCCCGCTGCTCCTTCTCCTTGTTGAATCGCGCAGCACGCTCCGCTCTGAGGACAGCCAGCAAGTAGACTTTAGACAGGAATTGAGAGTGGTATGGAATGTTAATCGTTGAACAATTCTTTTTAAAAGAATTTTTACAATGGCAAGTGTCACTTCAGGGCTAAAGCTTGAATTGCATTGAGGCGATGTGTTACAGTTTAACCTGCATCTTATGGTTTCAATGTTAGGTAAAACTGATCTGGATTTCAATGTACCATTCTACTAGATATTTCTACAACCTTCCTGCATGTAGAACTGTAGGAACTGTTGAACTGCACCCGTTATCCAAAATAGAACTGAATGTAAAATACTTGAACAGACCAAGTTGAGCCTTTGCTTAGACTAAGAACCCTGTACATGACATAAATAGCTTAAAGGGACACAGAGTGTTGTTTGAGTCAAATATGACAAACTTCACAAATGGTGTTATTCCATCAACAAGTTGTGGTTGTTTCTAAAAATTAACATCTCAATGCATATAAGTTAGCATAGTGACAATAATTTTTATAAGATTTATGATCGAAAACAGGACAATGGCATGTGTGACTTTAACACATTCTCTCTGTTCTCACGTATGTGGAGCTATCTTTCCTCATGTATCTCATGCTATCTGTTCTCATTTATACCACAGCTATCTTTTTTCAAATTTCATGAGCTATCTGTTTTTTACCTATCCCAAACTATCTGTTCTTATCTAACCTGAATTATCTGTTCTCATCTAATCTGTTCTCTACTATGTCAAACTATCTGTTCTCTACTATGTCAAACTATCTGTTCTCTAGTATGTCAAACTTTCTGTTCTCAACTATCTCAAAATATCTGTTCTCACCTGTCCTGAGCTATCTGTTCTCATTTAAACCACACCTATCTTTTTTCAAATTTCCTGAGCTATCTGTACACCCCTATCCCAAACCATCTGTTCTCTACTATCTTGAGCTATCTGTTCTCACCTGTCCCGAGCTATCTGTTCTCAAATATCTCAAATTATCTGTTCTCACCTGTCCCGAGCTATCTGTTCTCGCCTATCCCAAACTAACTGTTCTCAACTATGTCAAACTATCTGTCTCAACTATCTTACACTACCTGGTCTCTCACCTGTCCCGAGCTATCTGTTCTCACCTGTCCGAGCTATCTGTTCTCACCTGTCTGAGCTATCTGTTCTCACCTGTCCCAAGCTATCTGTTCTCTCACCTGTCCAGAGCTATCTGTTCTCTCACCTGTCCCGAGCTATCTGTTCTCTCACCTGTCCCGAGCTATCTGTTCTCACCTGTCCCGAGCTATCTGTTCCTTGACTCGCTCCCTGGCTCGCCGGTCGTCCTCTCGATCCTTCTTGATCTGATCATGTGTCTCCTTCAGCTCTCGCTCCTGCTGGAACTGCTTCAGCTTCTGGACCTCTCGTCCCATTTGGATCCGCTCCAGCTCCTTACGTTTGGCCTCCTGAAACATCAATAAAACTCTCAGTTCGTTTCAGGGCACTTCCATAGAGAAGAATATACAAGGTTCTATTGATATTTCTGTTATAAAAGAGAGTTGTTTGGTATATCACAAGCAAGAACAAATCAGTTACCAATACCATTCACAAGTTTCATTTAAACAAAATAATTTAAGATCTGATCAATCAATTTTAAAAAAATCAAAATTATGATGGTGTATTCAATCAAACCTGTAATGATTAATCTGACAAAAACAATATTGACCTCTGACTACCTCCTTTGTCAATATTGATTTTCACTTTACCTCCTCCTCCTTCCTCAGCTTCTCCAGTCTCTTCTCCTCCAACAGCTTCTGGGCTCTGCAACACAATTTCATTCTTCAGTTCAGTCTTCACCGATTCCAATTATTTCACATTCAGTGGCAATAGTGTCAAAATAAGATCTAGCAATTTTCTCACATTAGATTTTCTACACAACCTTAAATCAGCTGTTTTTAGATCAATAGTGGATAGAGAACAGTAGATCCAAAGAAATTCAACAAAGTTGCGTGTCCCGGCAGAAGAGACATAACACGAATCAGATAGCTTAATCTTACATATAACTGAGTGCACTTCCAAAACTCACAACATTGCAAAGGCTATATAAACCGTGTAAAAAGTAATTTAGGGTCATTTCCAGGCCATAGGTTACACGGACATTTGTTTCAAGTTGATTACCTAAGATCTCATGAGAGCAATCTAGCAGGGTACATCAATAAAATGAAGGACTTTTAGACATATTCAAATGAGATAGTAATCAGTGCCTTCACAACCAGCCTTCATATACTTATACACTTTTAGCTCTTCTAGGACTTCATGTAACTTTATGGTAGATTTTTTTACTTGTTATCTCACAGTAAATTTTCAGGATAAAAAATGTCATATAATAGTAAAGAGACAGAAACGTTAAATCTATAAACAAAAATATTCTTGAATATTCCTTCATAAATTGCTTGATTCTTTCAAACTAGAGTTCAGCAACTCCAATATGAAACATGAATTTGGTCTGATTGAGCGGCCTTCAAACAGGGGTTCAAGTTGCATCTTTGCCTTACTTCATTCTCCAAGTAACAAATTCCTAACATACCTTTCCACTTTTGTCTCCATTTCTATCTTAGGTTTCTTAGTGTCACTCCCCCCTGCCTCGTTGTTCTGTTCAGATGTTGCTGCGGCTGCGGAAGTTTGGACTCCAGAAGCTGCCCCCACAATCTCTGTCTCATTTGCTGGACCACTAGGGGGCGCTGGTGTAGCAGTCTGAGGGGCGGGGACACCAGTCTTGTGGGACTAGGAACACAGAAATTCATGGAGATTTTCTTTAAATGTCCTTTAGGATTTGATATGACAACTTATTCCATGATTTTCAAGAGCAAAGGATGGTTAATCAGTTTATTCTAATTTTATGATATACATATGATTTTTAAAAAGTGTTTTAAAACTAAATTAAGTTAAAGTTAAAGAAATTGATGAGGCTGGAATATCCTACTGTGACATATAGTGCAATAATTAGCTCCTACATTGCAATGATATTGCAATAAATTGAATCTATTCTTTGTCCAAGTTTTATACTTCCTTTCACTTTTAAGCATAACATCAAAACATTTTAAACACTACTCAAAGAAATTAAAATATAAATGGTAAATGGGATAGTACAATTTGTAAGATAGTCTCTTCCAACTCTAATACAGTCAAATATATATGTTCTTACACATTAAGAGAATTTTCTTTCATCTTCAGCCTGCAACTTTACCTCAGAACATGTCATGTCTAAAATATATCTATTTTTTTCTATATGAATCCTTTGTGGCAATATTGCTAAATGAAAATTATATTGTGAATATTGTATCGAACACTTTATACCGGTATATACTAAAATATCTATAATATTGCACAGTCCTGAAACTGAAATACTAAACAGACCTATTGCTTCTTTGTTCATTAGATGTTCACACTATGTAAACACACAGATGTAAACACCCTGTATATTTTACCGCCAAAACCTGCTTTAATATCTTACAAAGAAGAAAACATATTTTATATGGATAGATTTTATATATTACTCTCTGTATATAGTTTACATATGTCTTAGCCTATTTTATACATTATACAATTTTACAATAGTCTCTCATAACCCTTAAAGGGTGGCTCACTTTAATGTTCGATTTTATATGTATATACTTTTTACTGTATTTATGTGAGGTGAGACTGAAATAAAATATCTGTCTGTCTGTCTGTCTAAAAAGCAGATTTCTCAATACCAAGTTTACCCAATCCATTTTATCCACCATTATTTCATATTCACCTGAACAACAGATTTGATCTTGTCTGCAAACTCCTCTGCAGGAACATAGCCACCAGTGACCTCGAGAGGAGTTCCGTTGTTTCCGATGAAGAAAGTTGAGGGAACAACTACTACTGGATCTGAGCTGATTAAAGACTATAACTGCATCTTAATCAGTGCTTATTTAAAACACCATTGGCCATCGATAGAGTACATTTGTCTTTTCATGACAAATACTATTTTTATCTCATCGAGATTTATATTATCACAAGAGGCGAGATAACATGGTATTTTTTCAAGAAAAGACAAATTTTATGTTTTCTTATGATTAAATTGTAAATTACTTAAATCAAAGCCTGAAATCATCTACATCGGTCCATGAAAGAGCCTGTTGCCTGAGCAACAACATGATGTGATGAGCGTATCCTAACAACAGTGCATTGATCGATGATGTCAGGTCATTATTGCTATCAGTCTCTAGTGTCTGATAACATGTTTTTTCTTTTTTCTTTGATAGGTCTTGGTAATACACTGGCAATCATATAAGAAAGCTTGGAAACTGACAATTGTCACAAATAACAACCATCTTAATAATTCGAAGTACATAATTTCAGAAAATTTATATTGAGTTTTATTGCTCACTTGCTATTGATCTGGGAATTGTAAACAAAGAAAAATGTTCAAAGTGTCAGTTGTAAGAAAGAAAGGTTCTCTTTTAACATAAATTTCAATTTAACGAGGTACTGTTACTATTAAGGCACTTGGTGGAATGATTTCAGAATAACAGAAGATTGGAATATGTTGACAGTCAAGGTTACCAAAATGACCTGGTGCTTTATCTCTAAACGTAGGCTGTTGCTAAATTGAAGAAATGATATTCTTCCACTATGCACTTAAAAATGCTGTAGCAATAAAGGATACATATCTGAGAGAAGAAGCTGCATTTATCACTGAAACAAAATACAAAAAATGTAAATAATAGCATCTATTAATTACACAATGATGCAATGATACACTTGCTGTCAATCTGAATTTTACCGCGGATAAACATAAATCATACATTTGAAAATGATAAATATTTGTGTTATTTGTGTTCAATTTAAAAATCAAGAAAGACTAACATGAATGGTTTAAGTGGTTTATCAACCTACCATATTTGTGTTATGCATTAATGTTAAAAAAACCAAAAAGACAGGCTAAGATGGTTATTTCTCTCTGTTAGTAAAATATGAACAACACTTAGAACAAATAGCTGTGGTTATTTGGGGTTGACTGCCGCTTTCAGGAGTATTTCATTTATATCACTGCTGCTAGCTTCATTGACAGACAGAATGTTGAGCCCCTGACAGGATTCAAACCCCAACCTATTGACCTGAACGTGTTAAGCAAGGCACTATCCCATCTCCTTTAGAACAAATAATTTATGAAAGTATTTGTGAAGTGTATTGCTCATAATTCAAAATGTGAACTGGTTAAAACTATAGACTAAGAACTAGCGGAAATAGAAATGAAATGCTTTTCGGCAATTATTTGTTATTATGGAACCAAATTGTAAGTTAAAATTTGAAATAATCATTGACAATTGTTTTCCCCAACTTTTAACCCTGCCAGTTATTGTGAGATCCCCTTACAGGAGAGCAAATAAAGTCATTATAAGCATTTGAATTAATTTCAAAGTCATAATGTACTTTTCTGGTGCAAGCTATAGTATGTATATATAAGCTGTAATCTCAATATGGTTACGGAAATTGTTACATTTAATGTAAAATATCATTTATCTTATGTCCTTCAGGAGTTATAACTCATTTTAAATCAAAATAAATAGAATAACCTCATTGTTTTTTTTTTATATGTTTACAGTCATAAATGCTTTTTAGAAATTACTAGTCTTGCAAGTTCATTTATTGCTTTTGTCATCAATTTCACATTTACTATGGCAACCCATCTGCAACTTAACCTCTCCCTGTAAACAGCTTGCAGGTTTATTTTGTCACTCACTACTGATTGTGATGTAAGTTATAACATGTTTCTACATGTGTAATAAATATTGTCGTTTACATTTGACCAAATACGTTTAAATGAGTTAAAATGACCCCTGTAATCCCGCCCCTGGGAATGAATATGAAAGAGTGGTTGAAGGGAAAGACTTCAATATCTGATTCAATACAAACCTGTTCGCAGGTATCTGTACAGCGACACAGCCCTCGTGTTGACAGATCTGGGACACCTGACCATCCTCCCAGGTCTTGTCCATTTGTTTGGACAGGTCATCTTCTCCTTGATAACATAAATGATATGGCACTTATCAACATATTTAGCACCTTAAAACTCAAGCACAAAGAGAGTCAGAAGGGCCCAAATCATATTTTATCAGAGAGCTGAATAAATTGGGCGAAACCGCATTAGTGGTGGTTGGCCCTTTTGCAAGGGAAATAACTCGTGCGGTTCATCTAGAAGCTAACCAATTTGGTTTCGAATCCCTGCTGTAAAGTCCGATATCTATGATTCTAATTTGCCGATCTTTTCATAAAATATTACTAAGGAATTCCTTTTTGGTGTAAATAATTTTCATGATTATTTCCCATCAAGATAAGATTATCTCAAATGTGGTCCCCCTTCTTTCGCTCCTTATAGAGGCCGTAACGAGGGGGACCACATTTCTTACGAGACAGTTTTTGAAGCTTAATAACTTTAAACGTATTATGTAATGCCCCCACATTGTATTTGAGGATCAAGTACGACATTATTTAAATAAATAAGTACACTATGGGAACTATTCTACGAAGTAATGTGGATCCAAGTTATTTTTGGCCGACTGAGAGAAGGACGATCGTGTACACAGCCATAGCAACGAGCAGGGCTTTCTCATTGGTCAAAAGAAGGTCAGGTCAGGGATCATGGATCATCCGTGTACGTTCATTGGTTGATGCATTTGATACAAGGTCAGGACAAAGTTGCGATGGAGCGTGGTTTCCATCTACGATTGAGACTAGACAAAAGTTCGCCCACATTTCAAATATGAAACAAAAACCATCAGAATCTGTTTCTACCAGTGTAAAAGAAAATGCAGTTCAGGACTTTTTAAAGTGTTGATGGAAACATCTCAATAAAATCCAAAACCATGCTATCATGTTTTCTTAAAATTCAATTGATTTAATTGTTTTGTTCCCCTCAATATGAAAATAATTTTTTTTATATCTTAACATGTTAGAATCCACATTTTCTGTATCAAAATCATGATTTTATAGTTTTTAAAAATGTGGGCCCCCTAATTTTGTGGCATGTAGGTGACTGATAAAAGAGGGCCCACATTTAAGATATTAAACAAAACGCACTAGCTGAAAGAAAATGCAGTGAAGGATTTTTTAATTGTTGATGGAAATATCTCAATAAAATCAAGCAGGTAAGATTTCATCGAACTAATCATTTAATATAAGTTCTCAAATACCCTTCTTGTTTTCTTAAATTCAATTAATTTAACAGTTTTGTTCCCCTCAAAATCAAAAATAAAAATTTAAAATTCTCAACATTTTAGAATTCATATTTTCTCTATTGGCATCATGATTTGATGCTTTTTTAAAATGTGGTCCCCCTATTTTTTTTCTTTATAGTAGAATGACGAGGGACCACATTTGAAATATTACACAAAAACATCAAGATTACAGTGTTCCCCATTATATAAGAAAATGCAGTTAAGGATTTTTTAATTGTTGATGGAAATATCTCAATAAAATCAAGCAGGTAAGATTTCATCGAACTAATCATTTAATATAAGTTCTCAAATACCTTTCTTGTTTTCTTAAATTCAATTAATTTAACAGTTTTGTTCCCCTCAAAATCAAAAATAAAAATTTATAATTCTCAACATTTTAGAATTCATATTTTCTCTATTTACATCATGATTTGATGCTTTTTTAAAATGTGGTCCCCCTATTTTTTTTCTTTATAGTAGAGTGACAAGAGGGACCACATTTGAAATATTACACAAAAACATCAAGATTAAAATCTGTTAATTAATATCAGTACATGATTTCATGGGTTTTTAAAATGTGGGCCCTCTTAGTTTGTCGCTTATAGGAGATTGACAACAGAGGGCCCACATTTGAAATATTACACTAAAACATAAATATTAGAATCTAATTCATACAAGCCTAGTCCAAAAGATGCAGATCTTCCTTCTTAAATGTTGATGGGAAAATATTTATAACGACAGGAAGAAAATGTTTAAATTAATTTAAAAAAATAAAACTTAAGGGCACCTGTTCATTAGTATTTTTCTTATACTAGTGTTGACCACGTTTTGACTTCCAGTTTAATATTAAAATTACATTTGTTTGATTTCTTGAAATGAGGCCCCCGGGGCTTGTCATCATTATAGTACAATGATATGCATATGAAGTCAGTGGGTCCACGTACACTACAGTCTTTTAATATGAAGCCGATATTCTTTGACAAACTAACAATTATCGGAACGTACCTGTTTATTTATTGATTTTCAAAAAAAAAAAATGCGTCAAAGCTTTGAGACAACATACCTCCCGACCACGCGAGCGCGAATACGTAAACAAACCGATAGCTCTGCATACTGGATTCGACTTTGGAGTTACTTCCCTTGAAAAACGGCAAACCACCACTAATGCGGTTTCGCCATAAATTGTCCTACCTCCCTATATTGTGCCCCACATAGAAACAAAAGCAATTAGAGCATTCCACACACTATTCTCTCAGCATGAACTTCAATTGATTTGGTTTGATAAACAAAAAATGTAAATCAGTCACTTCTTTGTCCTGTTTGTGTCTTTAACAAATGTGGAAACAATCAAACGACTTAACGAAACAAGACATACAATAAAAATGAATCTAGAGTTGAACATTTTCATTCTGTCTGGGATATCTGTTATAGAAAAACTTAGAAGCTCATTGGAAAAGTCTCATTTATCATGAAAAACAATGTTGAAAAAATTATTACCCAATATTGACAAATCAAATTCAGATTGTTTTCGGTGAATAATTACCTGTTATATAAACGATGAATATATTGTTCCCAGCTTTTGCAGTCTGTATCGCTGCTGGGATTTCTCCTTCAAACCACTTCATTATAATCAGACAACTACCAAACACTGCATCAAGTAAGAATCTTCCTCTATTTTCTTTTCTGCTCCGACTCTACCGGATATACACGTCAATACAGAAGAACCCACAAGGGACGCAACTCTCATTTCACAAAATTACTTCCTGGTAGGGTACCTGCCAAAATAATCGGCCTTGAACGTATTCCACGTTTGGAAGTATCCCAATTGCGTGATGAATAAATTATGATACTACCAAGGCATAAAAATTAACCGTTTGAAAAACAGATGTTTAAAAATATTTTAAGTTTTTAACTACATAAGAGATTGCGGAAGCACGCTGCAAATCACATGACCAGAGTCGACGACAAAATGGCGGAAGAGTTATCTTCATTTGATTCATGTTAGAATGTTACTCCGGGCTCAACTGCCTTCATTATCAGATCAATCTGACAGATAAGGATCATGTCAATTATGTCTGTCAATGCAGTAAGTTAAATGACACAAACATGCGCCTTTACTATTTTGTTAAACCATGCATATTTTAAAAAGGGGATTTCATTCAAAGTGCTCACCCGGAACAATTTAGGTCATTTGAGATTTCAGGTCAGCTGGTTTCTCGTAGTGTTCCAAATATAGATAGCGGGTGTCCCAAGCAATGGCGGTCGGAAGACAATACTATAGTTTGGAGTTTGACCTAAGCCCTTGAGAAGTTGTTCGTTTTTGATAATATGAAGACGCAATGGCTACACAATCTTCAGTAAATGTAATCAGTTATTTGATCTTTCTTGAATCTTACAGTATATCTTACAATATCTTGTGACTTTCTTGTCAGATCAGGTGAGGTTGTTTAAGTGTCTGATAGTCACATGATCATTTCCTCAATAGTCAGTCGGGGAACATGTTGTGTTGCCACCTATTGATACTATATTCAATAGTTTTGTGTTTGATATGAACCATGTCATTTACTTATTGTGAATATTCCAAGGTAAATTCTCAACTGATTTAATTTTTTGATGGCAGAATGAAGAAACATTGTCTAAGAAAGTTTATGTCTTGAAGGAATCCTATTGATTAAAATTAATGATTTGGTTTGACAATCTTTCATTTGTTGACAAATGACAAGATATGAGAGTTCAGGTACATGTACTAAAATAAGATTTTGCAAGCAAAATGTCTGACGGCTATCTCAAGACTGATAATTAAAAGATTATGGGAATAACTTACCTTTGTAGCGCTCATTAATGTAACTTTGAAAATATTGCCTTACTTCTTAATGATTTTCATCCATGACTGATAAGGATCTAAAGATGGATCAAACTTTCGACTTATTGCTATAGTTATTGTGTTGAAAATGATATATCAAGTGAATTTTTAAAAACAATTGATTGTATCAAAAGTATGGCAATCCTGTCAACTTTCAAGGATACTGCCAAACTTAAAATTTTACAAGAAACAAACTTTTACTAACATTCTAAAACAGAATGTTATTGTATCACATCATAATAATTCAATGATATATGTTACTATATCAAAGATTAAAACTGTTCTATTTGTCTCCATCCTGCTAAGGCCTATTTGAATCTTCAGAGCTCCTTCAATACCATGATGTCACTCCAATACCATGATGTCACTCCAATCAAAAGCCTTGTATCAATTTAGCAGGTTATTTTGTCTATGGATGTATTTGTATAAAAGACAACACCTTTGTTCCTGTGTTCCAGACGGAAGGAGACGTGATACGAGTCAATCGGACACGTGAGTGGGCGGCCAATCAAGCAGGACACACGCTGTACGGGGCAACACAGCAAACAGAACTTGGGTCAGTGTTATCAAGTTGTGATCTTCATTCTTCAGTCTTGCATTAACTGCCTTCCTGTCCTTGCTCATTAGTTTCAGAATTGCTCTGTTGAAATAGTAGCAGATTATAGGCCTGTGTATTATGGCCTTATGGCCGAGACAGTATCTCCTGATCACATTTTTATGAAGCAAGACTATATCATGGAAGTATTGGAGAGACAATAACTATCACATTACCATGGTTGCAATACAATACGTTTCCAAATTCTCTACAGTTTATAAAAGAAGAAAACATAGGACTTAAAAAAGTAATGTTCTTAGATACCAACTTGTCATAAACATTAGATGAATGGAAATTACATAATCAGAGAGATGGTAAAATTGCCAAGTAATTGATATTTTCTGTTTGTCTAATCACTGTTATGTGTAAAATAGAATAAAAACTTGGTCAGCTTATCAAGTCATTTTTTAAAAGCAAATTATGTTAATAGTTTCAGAATATATTGTCTCTCATGGCAATACATAATTGTGTCATGGACCCTCACGATGTAATTATCCTGAAATATTGTCTAAATGTGTTTTGTGTCGCTCGTATTGCATAGCAGGCTATCCAAACGTGGATTCTATCGATGAATTGTTACACCACCAGCAGAATAGAGTCGTCATCTTTAGCATTTCTTGAATGATTAAGGATGATTCCAGGAATTTTTGTTCCTGCCGCAATGCCTTGGCTCTGTAGTTCATCAGGACATTGGGGACATTGTATTCAGTGGCGTATGTCCAGATTGTTTTTAATAGGTATATCATAATCCATTGCACCCAAAGTGTTCAAATTTGGTCACACCTTACTTTTGGAGATGATGCTAACACGAGTCAATTTAGGTGAAATTGACCTTATTTTCAAAGTTATAACAGCACTTCCACCGCTTTGAAACCTCTTGTCAACATGATATCTCATGAACATTAGGTATTTGGCAGGCATCAGTTACGTATTTTGACCATTTTGTTTGTTCATTAATTATCGTGGGGACACTGCCATGTAAGTGGAAAACACTTCACAAATATAGGTATAGGTCCCCATGGTGTGATCTTTGAATCAAGGTATAAATCAAATGAATATCATTAAACGACTGTTCTCCTCATTTTCATATACCGCTACATGTATTACTCAGTTCTAATATTTTCATTTTTTGTAAGTTTTTTTGTATCCATCCAAAGATCTGATACTGGATATGAAATAAAAAGATACTGAGAAATAAATAAAATGTGGTGGGAATGGAAAATGAAGATAAAAAAAAAATGTTAGACTTGAGATAGGTTGAAAAAGTAGGTCATGTAATTGATGGTTATTCTTGCTATGCTGTCATAAACAAAGCTTGTAGCAACAGATGTGTTGTTAAACTAAACTATCATTGTCTAGCTCGTCTTGAACTAGTGCATGAAGGAAGTCATGGCTTGAAGCTGATAATGTGTTCAAATATTCTTTCCTTAACATTTGGCATCTTTTTTTTTGTTTGTACAACTTGTACTGAGTAAGGGGTAGGCTATGTAGTTCAACTGACTAGACTCTCAAGCCAGTGTGTTGATATTCGCTGCATGCTGCTGTTTCCATGGAAATAAGACTAGATAGTGTCAGTGTCTGCAGACTGGCAAGGTAGTGTAGTTAGACTTGTAAGTAAAGGGATCTGTGCCTTGTTTACCTCTGATGTTTAGACTTTAGTTGTTGATGGGTCATTCTCGCGGAAGACTCCAACCTTACGGAATGAACTGTCACGACAGCTCAAAGCATCAGCAACCTGCTCTGAATTTTGCAGTCTCCTGAAATCTTCCCTCTTCAGTGAGGCTGATAATTCTTTAAACTGAAGTCCCTCATAAGCTCCACTGAGCAGCATTATGAAGACTCTATATAAATAAATAAATTATTATTATTATTTTTACTAACTAAACGGACTCCAAATGTGTTGCTTATTATCTGAGGAAGTGTTTCATAAGACACAAACCAGCCAGGGTTGAATTATAAGCTCATCAGACTTGGAAGGCCAGATTGGCTTATGGCATGATCAGTTGTTCACGAGCTACCGGTGAAGTTTTTGGTGTTTAGATAATAATCAAGATTAAAATCTTCAAATCACTATTGTTGTGTAGGATCTCATTTTGGGAATATTAAAGCGAAGGAGGTTGTTTCATTGGGATTTGCTTGTTTCAGGCTCATATTAAAGCTTTTTGAAAGCCTGTATTGGGGGCACTACCTTTGAAAGAATACACTACCTCTTCCTTAGAAATGAAAGGTTTAAGTTTGAATCTTTTTTTAAAGATGCATTCACCAGTGCAAATTATAAACAGTATGCCAGAGACCACAGGCAATTGACTTGATATGCAAGTCTTCAACCAATTATATAGTACAGTCCTTGAGGAGCTGAAGATCCCTCTATCTTGAGCTCATCATACCTGAAAAGTGAGATGGGCTTACAGCAGGACTCGTTGTCCGTAGTTTGTCATTTGTCATCTGTCAACTGTTAGACCTCCAGTCAACGTTACACATTTTCAACTCCCCTCTCAAATATGAGCGTGTCAGACATTTTCCCTAAAATCTTAAAAACGTCTTCTTCTCCAAAACCAATCGGCACAGGAGGCTTTGATAACATTTAAGAGTAACATTTTCCTGACATGAAGACTCAAATTTCTAACTTTGGTTTTGATTCCCCCTTCTCACATAGGTGTGGTACGATATTTACCCTCAAATCTTCTCTTGTCTATTATAAAGAAACCATCAATGCTAGGCATCTCAAATTTAATTTATCATCTTTGTAGGATTGAGACTAAGGTGTGTAAATTTCATTGTCCTACTCCCAATGATATGGGCGTGTCAGGGGTGAATGCTTATAGTAATCTACCAAAACAGAACTTGTTAGCGTAGGAACCCCAAATTTTCATAATAATACCTTTGTTCCATGAAGATTAAAATTGTTAAATTGGTCTTAACCAGGCTTCAAATATGGGCAAGGCAGGGTTACTAGACCACAATTGTTCCAACGTCTTTTTTTCAGACATCAATCAATGTTAGGAATCTGAAATTTTGAGAATATTATCTTTGTAGTTTTGAGACAAGGACTTGTAACTTTCATTGTCCAACCCAAAAAATAAGGGTGTGACAGGAGTTCATATTGTGTGACCATATTGCAAATTAAAAAGGCTAACTTTCTGAAATTATATAGATCTGGTAATGAGGATTCAGACGAGCTCAAGTTCATGTCTCTATCACAATTAATAAGCAAATTAAATAAATATAAAATCTCGTTCAGACTGCCCTTACTAACAGTGACTTAGCACTCTCCAACCAGGAGTGGCCATTGCACATTGACAGGGGTTTGGTTGATGTTAATTTGGGACGGTTCGACAACAAAGTTTGGAGTCAGAAGATGGAGGGAAGGTGGTTTTTTTTGCTCATTTAAAGCCTGTTTTTAGCTGTTAAATGTGTTTGGTGATTACAAAGAGTATTAATGTTACCGGTAGGTAAAAGAGTAAATGTATACAAGTGTGTTAACAAATTAAATATAGTTAATCCCTAATTGCTTTTTCTTATAAAGTATAAATTTCTGTTAGTTATTATGATGGTTTATTGATTTTTGTCCAGTTTATGTTAAAATATTTTGTCTAATGCACTGATACGTGATCATTTTGGTGATGCATTTCAGTCTTGATAACGCCAAGAAGATTTTAACATTAAGAAAACATCACATAAATTATAGTTAGGATTGATTTTACTTGATGGAATGCAATTCTGGAAATATATAGTTTCATAAGGTTATGAAGTGATGTAATAAATCTATCAGGCAATTCCATATTTTGTTGGAGAGGCACAATATTTATTATTCATTAAATTCATGTACACACCAATAAGCTCTGATACACAACCCAGCTATCAGACTGTGTTTGTTAAAGAAATATCCATTGCCCAGATACCAGAGTATGCGATTGATGGACTTTTGTACTGCACGACTTTCATATCTTCGACTAACAAGGAAGTATTAAACATAAGATTTAGTACCTGACATTTGGGACTAAGAAACATATCCGCGGGAAAAGTATAACTTATTTCTGACTAGTTTGTTGCTTATGTTCCAGTTCTCACTTGCACTCTCTATTTTGGACTGGTGTGATATTTAGTCTGATAAGCTACAGAGCCAATGGCTCTATTGTGGACTGGTGCGATATTTAGTCTGATAAGCTATAGAGCCAATGGCTCTATTGTGGACTGGTACGACTCTTATTTCTGTGGGAAATGAGGAAGTATTGAAGAGGAACTGAAAGCCCTGCTTGGTGTATGGGAAATGATACAGTGGTTTATTGACTTTAAACTGTCACAAGATTCAACTAAAGAAGAACTTTTCCACATCGGAACACTCCTGTATATTTATATATTTGTTTCAGGATGTAGAAGACTTTGATGTCATAAGTGAAATTCTTTTCATACATGCAGCAGTATTAATTAAGTGTAAATATACTTTGGAAATCATGAAATACATATGTTTAGTGATAAGACACTTTCAACCTATGGAAATCTATATCTTTTGTTTGACCAATTGACATTAACACTCCAGATCAGGAACTTCTTTCACAAAGCAGCCTTTGCTAAGGTTGACATTAGCCCCCATTCTTTAGCATTTCTCAATTATTGACTAAGAGAGGGAAAAAACCAGATACCTTCTTGTGTTGATTACAATTTACATGTGTTTTTAATAATGTCTGATGAATAAAACGTAGACTAAATGTTCAAAACACCCGGTGTTTCAGGGGGTGGGCAGAGATCAGCGGCGCTCACAGCAACTCGTCTATGATGGAGGAGAATGGAGGGAAGATGTCTGCCGTCAGACGCACCTTCTGTCTCTTTGTGACCTTTGACCTCATACTGACCTTCATCCTCTGGGTTCTTTACACTCAGGTGGGCTTCTGAGATTTATCTAATATCTCAAACATACTGAGTCTCAATAATAATTGTTACTGTTTAATAATTGATGAGGAGCAGAATCACAACCTATTTCCATATTGCAGTATATTGCCACCAATTAAAACGTATTACAATGTACGTATTTTCATGTATTAGTACTTTTCAATATTAAGATTTTCCATGCAATCTTGACTAAATAATTGTTGATTAGAACAGTGATCAATGTTCAACTGGCCGTCATTTTGGAAAGAGAGATAATTAGGTCACCTATACATGTTTGCACCATTTTCACTTTGTGTTTTCACAAGTTGTTTACAACTTGCAGTAAGATCACATTTATTTGGGTTGTGTTTTTATCCAATTTTACACAGAAATTGATCATTTAGAGACGTCCAATATATTAGATATTTAAGAAGTGTTTACTGGTATGTATCCTGTTGTTTCTGCATTGCAGTATACTGATACACCGATAATATTCAATGGATAATGTTTCTGTTTCTACTCCCAAGGACTGAGGATATTCCAATGTTAACTTACTACTGACGTTTTGCATTTACACTTTGACATGATCTGACTGTTGAACTGATTGTCTGATTCTTGATACTTATGGATGTCTTTGTCAACCGTCTCCTTCTTTCTTGCAGCTTATAGGAGATGGATGGTTAGGCTTTGAGCTTCAAGTGCGACAGTACAAGTTTAAATTATCTCTCTTTGATACAGTGGTGAGTGAAGTGAATTAGAGATTGAAATCCAAGAAAGGGTGCCTCATTACTTTTATGAAATATCATAAATATTGTTATTCATTTATTTCCTCTATTTCATTTGAGTCACAAAAAATAAAGACGAAAATGGTATTATCAGCAGTACATCAACTAAAACAATCCGTTCTGAAATAGTATATATATATACTGAAGGTACTAAATGAAACACCCCTAAAATTATGTAAATCTCATTAACTCACAAATCAGAGAAAAAGTTTCTCAGTCTTTTAGATTTACATGTTAAATGTTATCACTTATATCTGTCCTTAAAAAGAGATTATAATCCATCGTGTTTCGAGGAATAAAGGTTTTTAAATATTGAATCTAGCAGGATTTTAACTTACTCTATCAGGGGCTTTCCTCTCCCAAACAGTCTGAAAGCACCCTTGTAGCTTGCATGTTCTAACGCAGTCTCAACTAGCCAATCACAATGTCTCTGGCAAAAGCCTTCGGTATAAGGATCTAGGGGCAAGTAACTCCCATTTGCAGTTTGTTAAAGTTGAGCGCTGTTGTCTTAATTTAAACGCTATGATGTGATTGGTCTGCTAATGACAAGGTTTTGTCTGCGCTAAACTGGTATCAGCATGTGCAAGCAAGGAGGCTGCTTTCAGACTTTCAAAAACCCATGATAGAATAAGTTTGAATCCCGCTGGAATAATTTGAAAAAATATTCATTCCTCAAAACATTGCTGATTTTATCAGACTTTTAAAATGAAAGCTTAAAAAATTCATATGTTGATAATAAGGAGTTCTGTCAACTTGAATTTTTTTATTTTTTTATTCTGAGCATGTCAAATACTCTCAGCAGTACGATGTTGCATTATTTACATATTATTTTAACTTTACTCACAGCAATGTTTGACCCTTCCAGATGTTGTCTACGGGTCGTCTAACCTTCCTGCTGATTGCATACGCTCTGTTCCGCATCAGACATTGGTGGATGGTGGCGGTCAGTCGACAATTTATCAACTCTGTCATATTTATTAAGCAACAACCGTTAATAATTTGTTAAAGGGAATAATTTGTAGAAATTGTCATAGAACTACACAAACCTATTTTTTTTCTATCTATTTGGTTAAATTTTACTCCTAAATCTTAAAAAAAGGTCAGCTTAAAGATAACTGATAGTTAGTTGTTCAGATGAACGCATCCATGATAGAAGTGTTATCGTTTTTTAAACTATTAACACTAGATGTTTAATCATGTTGATATGTGTAATCATGTTAATGATATGTTATAAAGCTATGTTGTTTTAAAGTTTATATCTGTTAAAATTAATAAATATAGACTAAATTTGATTTCTTTTTGTTCCAGATAACAACCTTTCTAACTTGTGTGTTTCTTATATCCAAAATATTTCTATATGATGTAAGTATGGTTTTCATGTTAAATCTGAATAAAAGTCCATATATTCCAGATTAAATTGAAATCTACCATCCTTCATGATTTAATTCTTAAATTTGGTAATATACATTTTGTGTGATACTTGGGCATCATTTCAATAAAGGCCAAGTATTTATGCTTTTGCCTTTGGACATTTTGGCCCAAAAAACCCTGCTTATTAAATTTAAAAGTAGGAAAACTTCAGCACATGGAGTTATCTACAAAAAGCTCAGAATAATAATGATTTATGTTTAAGGTTGAATCATCAAGGCCCCTTTTAATGTCAAAATGCTTAACTCTTCAGGGTTTATAGTTTATACCTACTCAAGAGTGTGTACAAATTCTGGAAAGTTGTACATGTGAACAAAGAAGTTCAATCCAGATATAATGCTTTTCCTATGTACTCTTTTGATGAGTAATCTTCAAGACTTACAAACACTGGCATGTTCATTTTAGAATAAAAGCGATCACACAAAAAAGAAAGTATAAGTTAACTATTGCAAGACAATCTTTTGTAATCAACACAAGTTCCCGAACGAGGGTACCAAGTTAGATTGAGCTAAGTGAATAAATTCTCATAGTCAAATGTTTACGAGGTGTTCACATCAAAATGGCCACATGCAGCTTTGGTTTGTACATTACACTTATTTCTTAAGACTCAAAATATTCCAGTTGAGTTATTAAATTTATCACCGATGAAAATATATTTTGCATAAACTAAAAAGTATATGGGAATATTTGTATATATTAGGATTCCAGAAAACAAGCTACAGGCTTTAAGAGACTGTTGTTACATTCCAGTTTGGAGGGACAAACAGCAGTAAGAACCCGCTGAGCTACTGTCTGCTGATCATCTCCTTCGTGCTGGCGTGGGTGGAGACGTGGTTCCTCGACTTCAAGGTGCTCCCTCAGGAACAGAAGGACCGCGACAAGAACAGGATGAGAGGTAGGAACACTTCCTTGTTCCGAAATTATAATAATTCAGATACTCGTGTCCTAAAAATATTGTGGCATTTACTCTCATATGTTAGTCTCTATTCATGTCCCATTTGGAAGTAAAAAATCATACCATTAAAAGATTAATCACATTAAGCTCATTTCCAACTGTTACTCATCACTCCTACGAGGTCAGATGGCCTTATGAGTATAGCGTGTGTCTTCTTGATATGTCAGTCTGTTGTCTGGGCCCTGCCATAAACCTTTAAACATTTTCACACAGAACTGTTTTCCTCTGAAAGTTGAAATTTTATTTTGTGGATTTGCACATAGGGGACTCATCGTCATAAATATGGGCATGACAGCCATTTCAACCTCCATCTTCCTATCTCTCCAAAACCAATTTCAATAAGATGCTCAAGTTTTCAGAAGAACTTCGTAACATGGTGATCAAAGTTTGTAAATGTTGTTTTGACCCCATTTCAATCTCTCAACCTTCCTTTGACTCTTACACAGAACCGTTGTGATAATCAGCTCAAATCTTTGTTAGATTGAGACTAAGTTCTGTAAATTAAAGTTGTGGGAGATTGATGAGCTACAGAGTTATTTGGTTGTTTCTTCAAAGTCACTTTCAAATAAAAGCTTTCATCAATAACATCCATACTGAGCGTATCTTGTAATGTACATAAAAGCTAATCTGACCATATAATTTGTTGACTAACTGACTGTATCTGTCTGCAGGTCGGGGTTTGTTTGATGAGCGCGCACCGCTACTGCGAGACCACGATGACAGATCGGTTGATGATAGCAGATATTATTCTCCAGTCGAGTCACCTGAGGGTGAGTAGTGTTATCTCCCTTTGCTTGTTTCAGAAATTTCATGTATATTATTGTGTAGTAACCAATTAAGCATCAGGGTGAAATAGATTATCTTGAACTAATAGTGTTTTGAAAGATGTATGGTTACTTAGCTTGATGTTAATTTGATGTTGAAACCTCCAATATCTCTGAGGTGCATACACTGTTCCAGTTGGTCTTAGAATTTGTTTTTAAATAAAAAAGATGTAATCGAAAATAAATTTCCGTTTCGAAAGTACGTGAAGATTTGAACCCGAAAGCGTTCGCCTTTGCATTCACTCGTACTCAGGCGGCGAGCGTATCTCACTTAGAACCAGAGTTCCTTCCCTTTTACAAATGCAAATGGCAGCTTGTGTAAACGCAGCGTTACGGATAGATTAACTAATACTTACTCTACTTAATTTCCAAAACCCAAAAAAAGATGAAACATATTGAGGCTAAATATGAGGTCATTGAACATGTGATTCAATCTGCCTTGGGTTCCCGTGAGTAAAATTTAACTCAGTTCATTCATATAAATAGCTAGGCCTATATATTTCGGTTGATTTCAACCAGCTATGTAATTTAGTTATTTTGCACTGCTTAACCATGAACTTCACGAAACAGCTGCACAAAGTCCGTTTGTCATATTTTCAACTTAATTTTGATGCATTAGATGACGGATAATTTGCTGAAGCCATCCGTTTGTGCAGGCATTCCAAATGATAAAGCCTGTGACGTCATAGTAATTTTCAGAAAAAGTTCCGGCACTTGACCTCTGTAATTTGCATCGGTATCCGCATATGACCCCAACGGATATCGAAAATATCCGTTGACTTTATTATGCCGAGAACACTATCCATTGTATGATAAAGAAAGTTATCTTTGTTTACAATTACATAAGTCTGGCACTGTTAACATGGAACATTTATTTGAGAGCAGGATTTCACTTGTTTGAAAACTTGGTTTTTGTCCCCCGCCGCAACGCGGAACGGGGGACTATGAATTCAGCGGCATACGTCCGTACGTCCGGATTCTTGTTAACGCGATAACTCATGAAGCTTAGCACCTAGAGTGGTCATATTTGGTGACAGCTTTCAATGGAGAAAGACTCAGACGCCAGTCAACTTTGGTGACCTTGACGTCATTTTCAAGGTCACAACGACAAACTCGTGAAGCTTAGCACCTAGAGTGTTCATATTTGGTGACACCTTTCAATGGAGGAAGACTCAGACACCCGTTGACTTTGGTGACCTTGACATCATTTTTAAGGTCACCACGACACTACATCCGTTCGGATTCTTGTTAATGCGATAAATCATGAAGCTTAGCACCTAGAGTGTTCATATTTGGTGACAGCTTTCAATGGTGGAAGACTCAGACGCCAGTCGACATTGGTGACCCTGACCTCATTTTCATGATCACCATGACACTTTGACCACTGTAATACATTGTTAACGCGATAATATTAATTATGCCAAATATCTCATAACGGCGGGGGACATTGCCATGTTAGTGGCAAACACTTGTATTTTATTGGAATCAAGTAAAGTCTTTGGCTAAGGTAAAGAAATTCAAGCAAACGAAACAAAGTGAAAAGTGCCTCTATCTTGAGAATAACCTCCCTTTGTTCTTAAGTCACTCATTACATTCTGATGTGTAGGTCCCATACACAAATGTTTTGCGTACGCTTTCTATTTGAATATGTTTGTGGTGGTTGCCTTTTCTTCAGGAAATTTACATATTGCTGAGGTCTTGCCACAGGATGCCCCAATGATTTGTTTGAGATCTGCATATATACATTTAATGAGAGTGCATATGTAATTGGTCCAGTATTTAGTATTTATCAAGTTATATTCCTCTAAACAATTGGCAGCAGGGTAGGGTAGAGGATATCACATTTTGATTATGTCAGTAGGATAATCATATGTATGAATCTAAACAAGGGTCTAAAACATTCAAATCTCATTGAAATGAGATCAAACCTATCACTGATATCTTGCTACATTTCTGATCTGAGTAATGCTCTATGGGGGCTTTGTCTGTTTCCTTCATAAATTCAAACAATGAGTGCCTTTGAAATATCAAGCTATGTTGATGGCCCTCTCGCCGTGACACTGAATGGCTGGTGCGAGGTCAGCTGACACAATCCATGGAGCAATACTGAGATCACAGTTATAGGTTTAATCTCGTTTCAATTAGATCGGAAACATTTGAAATTTCATAATTCTATATTGTCACTCAGTATTTCCCATGGTTCCTTGGTTCCAGTTTTGAAGGTTTCACTGCATTGAATAACGACAAAGGCAGACTCCCTTCATCATGTAAATAGAGAAATTTAACGATGTTCCGTTTATAACACTTTAATGAAACGAGTGAATGGTCTGGTTTTTAACAAGCGAAAGCTAGTTAGATATAGATATCATTCAGTTAATGGGACTGAGTTTAATATTTTATTTATAACCTGCTTATATCATCAATATTTATTATTATAAGTTATATCATATAAAAAACATAAAAATTGCTGACACCTACCATTTCTGCCATGCTGCTAACATTGTGATGTCATGTTTAACAGTTGTTACGTCATGTGATATTATAACAGATATGAAATAACATTGTATGGTTCATTTATAAATTATATTTAACATTTTATAACCGATATCTCCAACGATGTCTTTATCAGTACAAAGACTATTATTACTGTGTAGAACTCTACACATGAAGTTGTGAGGTGTACAGCGACAAGTTTCAATAGCTATTTATATCTTTTTAGAAATAATGAATTTAGATCAGTAAAATCATGTCTCTCAGGAAGATGTTTTGGTTAACTGTATCGTGATATGTATCTGTCGTGACCATAGTGTCATGATACATATTGTAGCGTGAGATACCTGTATCGTGATATGTATCTGTCATGACCGAGGTGTCATGATACATATTGTAGCGTGAGATACCTGTATCATGATATGTATCTGTACTGACCGAAGTGTCATGATACATATTGTAGCTTGAGATACCTGTATCGTGATATGTATCTGTCCTGACCGAAGTGTCATGATACATAATGTAGCGTGAGATACCTGTATCGTGATATGTATCTGTCCTGACCCAAGTGTCATGATACATATTGTAGCGTGATATGTATCTGTCGTGACCGAAGTGTCATGATACATATTGTAGCGTGAGATACCATGATATGTATCTGTCCTGACCGAAGTGTCATGATACATGTAGCATGAGATACCTGTATCGTGATATGTATCTGTCCTGACCGAAGTGTCATGATATATATATTGTAGCTTGAGATACCTGTATTGTGATATGTATCTGTCCTGACCCAAGTGTCATGATACATATTGTAGCTTGAGATACCTGTATTGTGATATGTATCTGTCCTGACCCAAGTGTCATGATACATATTGTAGCTTGAGATACCTGTGTCGAGATATGTATCTGTCCTGACCCAAGTGTCATGATACATATTGTAGCGTGAGATACCTGTATCGTGATATGTATCTGTCCTGACCCAAGTGTCATGATACATATTGTAGCGTGAGATACCTGTATCGTGATATGTATCTTTCCTGACCCAAGTGTCATGATACATATTGTAGCGTGAGATACCTGTATCATGATATGTATCTGTCCTGACCCAAGTGTCATGATACATATTGTAGCGTGAGATACCTGTATCGTGATATGTATCTGTCGTGACCCAAGTGTCATGATACATATTGTAGCGTGAGATACCTGTATCGTGATATGTATCTTTCCTGACCCAAGTGTCATGATACATATTGTAGCTTGAGATACCTGTATCGTGATATGTATCTGTCGTGACCCAAGTGTCATGATACATATTGTAGCGTGAGATACCTGTATTGTGATATGTATCTGTCCTGACCCAAGTGTCATGATACATATTGTAGCGTGAGATACCTGTATCGTGATATGTATCTGTCCTGACCCAAGTGTCATGATACATATTGTAGCGTGAGATACCTGTATCGTGATATGTATCTGTCGTGACAGAAGTGTCATGATACTTATTGTAGCGTGAGATACCTGTATCGTGATATGTATCTGTCCTGACAGAAGTGTCATGATACTTATTGTAGCGTGAGATACCTGTATCATGACATCCCTAATTGATTGAGAGATTAGAAATAAAAATATGACCCAATTTTGGTCTGGGTTCTTTGCTGGAAACATTTCTCCCTTGTACTCCTCATTATTTCATACATTGTTAAGAAAACAGTGATTGTTGTATAGAGAACGTTAAATTATGTGACTTTAATCCCTCTTTTTATAAAAGCTGTCCCAAGTCAGCCGCTATGCATTGTGGGTCAGCTTCCTCTTGACTGAATTGCTCCCCGATGTTGGTTGTATCAGAGCCTCGGGTAGTTTATATTTTCCTCAAATATTTAGTCTGATACCAGTTTTGATTACATAACGATTGTGGCCCAATGCCACGGGATGTGTTTTCTAGACATATTTTGTTTTATCCGTGCTACAATTCCTCCTTTTCTACAACAGAAAAGTGGAGATTTTTATCTTGTTGATGCTTTGTTGTCTTTCTGCCTCTACATTGTGATTCTCCCAGAATGCAATAGAATGTGTTTTGTAGATATTGTTTTGATTTTATCCTTGATACAATTCCTCTCCTGCTGCCAACCAAAAATTGAGATTTGGTCTTCGTTGTCTCTCTGCCTCTATTAGGTGACTTTTCCAGATTGCCATTGGATCTATGTTTTCAAGACCTTGTCAAACATTACCAAGATGGTCTAGTGTTGTGCTGTGCTGTGTTGTGCTGTGTTGTGTTGTGTTGTGTTGTTGACAAGACTTTGGATAAGTGGAAAGTAATGGCGCTGTCTCTGTCTTGTTGCACTGTTAGCCATCAACTCGACAACTAGATAATAAAACTATCTATGATGGAACAGTTGAACAAATTTTGAAAATAAGATTTATAGATATTTCCAATACGTGTTACTGAACCAGTGATAATATCGTGTTCGGTGTCAATATTAGGGTTGTCTATGATCGTGAACTCTGAAATGTACAACAATACGGATGTTTATAAGTTGTCTTGGATTGAAGCGAACAAAAACAGTTGTGAACTTTGAATATTGCATTAGGAAGACAATTTTGTCCAGAATGGAAAACTCTTACATGTGTTGAATAAGTTTTGGTGCAGTCTGTAATAATTCAGGGCCAAATAAGGTGTTTTCTCCAACAGACATTTTCGTGTTTCGCTGGAAAGCATAGGTACAATGTTTGTGAAGGTTTTCTTTGTGGTCTTTGCCATGCAGTCCTGAGATCAGGGGTATACTATAAAAATAAATTTGAAATTAAAAATAAGCCCTGATGATCTCCATCGTCTCTGACTATGTGCGTGTGATTTCAAAGAAAACATTCAGATGGTCCATAAACACCTGAGCTGGTAGTCCCCTGTCATTCACTCCAATAACAACCTCTCACACGGCTGACATTGAAACTCAGACAATATGGGTCAGAGCATCTCTTTGAGGAAAATACTAACAACATACAGCCTTCAAGGTAATGAGTGTTCCTCTCTCGAAATAGTGAGTTAGTTATTGTTTAACGCCGCTTGGGCAATATTTCAGTCATTAACCCTTTCTTTTTACTATTATGTTTAGACAGCAACTGCCTAGCAACTGCGGCAAGATTGCTTAACATGTATTATGTGTCACCAGCCACTTTGATCATTCAAAACAAAAATAATGAGACTAGTTTTAGAATTTGAAATTGCCTTAAAGGTTGTTCACTAGTTCAACTTATGTCCCAGCCTTCTGCGCATCAGCCATCAGCAACCAGTTTAAGAATTGCTTCATTGCTGGATACTCGGATTGTTTGAAGGGGGATTCCTACCTCTAAATGAAATGATAGTTGAGAAACTCGTGGTGGGAGACATTATTCAGTGTGTGTATCTGCTCACCCAGCAGTACAAGTGGGTACCTGGTGAGGTGAGGTGAGATGGGGTTTAATGCCGCCTCAGAGTATTTCACTTATATTGCTGCTGCTAGTATTATTGCAGGGAGAAAGCCTGCAACGCCATTGTGGCTATGCATTGCAGTGAAACCTGCGAGCAACAGCTGGAAATAGCGAACCATGGGTGGAATTGAGCTGAAATTCAGTGTAGCATTGCAAAACAGTTCTCTACTAGTAACTACAGACAAAGTTGCTGAGACTCTAGCGGTATCCGAATCACAGACCTCTTGATCCGAAACCAAATGCGCTATTCACTGCGCTATCCGGCCCCCTGGGTACCGGGTGATAGATGTGATGTAGTTGGCAGATAGAGCTGAATTGGAATAGTTATCATGGGAGTGTCATCTGTAATATAGATGTCCTCATAAAGAACTGAGCTCATTTTGAAAAAAGTTAAGATGCTACATGAAGTAATGGGTAGATACAACAGCTACAATCACATATACGAGCAGTATAGTTGTAATTCTGTAGTTCCAGCCCATCATCATAGGTTTTATCACAATACAATGTAGAACTTGGATATTTATCAGGCTTTCTCATGCATTATATAATTCCAACAATATGTTGATAAAGATGAAAGAAATGTGTGAGCTTGAATCATCCCATCACTGTTTGACAGTTGTCTGATAAGGAAGTAACGGTAAAGCCATGTTTGGATCAAGCACACAAAATTGTCATCTCACTGCTTCAGGAAGTTTGTTTTGGAATTTCACGGAGTTTTGAATGATAGTGATTAGGCTATTTCTGAAGATTTGTCACTCTTAGTGTTTTACATCACGAGTTGATAGAATGTGTTGTTGTGTGGTCACTTCCTTTAGACCATACATACTGTACTTCCTCTTATAAATGTCTCATTATGATAAAGCCTTTCTGTTAAGATCTCGTGTAAAGAGCCTACCATATAAGATATGGTGACTAACAACTTCCATCAAGGTTTAGACTGTATAAGAAAACCTCAACAATCTTCAACAGTGGTTAGAGCATTCGGCTTCGGATCAAGAGGTCCGTGGTTCAAATCCCGCCAGGAGCTCGGCAACTTTGTCTGCTGTAGAGAACTGTTCTACACGCAGTAAGGTTTAGGTGCAGTGCTACACTGAATTTCTTTGCAGTACCACCCATGGTTTGCTAGTTCCAGTCGATGCTAGCAGGTTTCACCCCAATGCATAGCCACAAGGGTGTTGCAGGCTTTCTCCCTGCAATAATACTAGCAGCTGTGATATAAGTGAAATACTCTTGAAAGCGGCGTTAAACCCCATCTCACAATCTTTTTCAATTCCTGAATCAAAGATACACAACTGCACAAGTGCGTGAGATTTGGATGTGTCTCAGGAAGTTGTTTTATGATAGATCAGGTGGCTTAACACCTGTTACAGATAACCCTCAGCAAATACAGGAAATCTGAACAAGCACTATATCTTGAGGCAACAGGATCCAATGATAATGTGGTATGTGGCTCGGTGCAGTAATACAGGAAGTTTGTGCACTTAGGTCAGGTGAAACCAATTATTTCAATTTGGGTTTTCAGCCATAAGTTAGTGAAATATTTTATTGTTTGATGACAGTTATCATCGTCTGTGATTCAGTGAATGATAAAATATCCACACAATAACTTGCACCCCCCTCCGAATTCAACTTTAACAAGAACTGATTGTAAAGAGTGTAATCATGGCTGTTAAGATCACATGACAATGGCTCAAATCAAGTGTAGGTGGAAGCACCACTTAACTAACATATTATCTATGACATAAGCAGTAGTTACTTGATGTCAAGCAGGGTCGCTATTGGGCCATTGCTCTGTGATGTCATTCTAAAGTTAAATTAATTGCGGAATAAAGTATGGGCAGCAGCACTGATCTTTACCGAAACAAGGCTAGAATACTTGTTAGAGAACCGGGTAGAACCCAGACTAGTATACTCATTATCATCAAGTGATCATTCCTGTAATTCTGTAATTTAGCCATCCGAGCCACTCAGGATTCACGTCAAGGATGTCAACTGAACAGCTTAAGCCTTTACAAGGACATAGAGCATGTTTCAATTATGGTGTAGATACATACCAAAATACGTCAGGTAATGATTTATGATAAATGATTTATAATATAATGATTTATATTGTAATATGTTACATCAAGCTCATACATATTCATGCCCAAATGCCAAATATATGACAAGTTCTTTTTTCCTAATGCAACCTGATTACTGTGAGAATCATGTGCCAATGCTAAGATAACTCCAATGTACATGTTTGATACTTATATTACCCTCATATGTATCTTATATAACACTACCCACATCTGACATTGTGTTTCCTATAAGATAAGTTTCCCAAAATATGTTAGACTTATTAGCAGGCCAGTTCTGATACAGTGTTTGGTTTTGATCAAAAACGAGACTTTACACCCGTTGTATCGTCTTTGTATGAAACCAGTTAGCCGTAAGATGATACTTTTCAACAACAACAAGTTTTTCTACATAAGATGACAGAATTTACAATATTTGAGGTATTGGACTTTGACAGCATGCTCTGTTATCTATGTTTAGTTTAGTAGATTAGAAAGAATTACGGTATATTTGTAGAATATGAATGGTTTCCATGTGAATTGAATCAAATCCAATAAATATGCCTGATATGTAAACAAATGAGATTGATTTGACGAAAGATATGTTTTGAAAAGTTACAAGATTAAATGTATTAGTAAGAGACCTAATGTTGGAACTCATTCTAATCTTGTCTTTGCTCTGAAGAAATTGTCATGAGGCAGTAACAATTACTTGAGTAAACTCCGAGGGAATTATCTTCAAAATAAACATATCATGCTAATAACCTAAGTAGACTGTAAACAGTGCTACGAGGGCCAATTATCTGTACTATGAATGATCTCGACCACTCATCGACACAACTTTGATCGCAGCTTCTTAATCTGAAATATATCATGAGGTCAGTGGGAATATGTTATAAGAAAGCAAGCTAGCGATTATACAAGACAATATGATGACTTATTAATCTTGTCAAAACTTGTAGTTAACAGTCATGTTAGGGAAAAAATCAAATTAAAAACAAACTCATTGAAATCTACAGTCATCCTAAAGTAAGCGGGAAATAAAATTAGTGATTATTACATTTTCTGTAGTTTGAGATGAGTATTATTGTGTGCTTGACACTTATTTCAAATGATTTTATCTGATGTTAAAGAGTATAACAGTGATATTTAACAATAAAAGATAATGTTTACTTTGTAGTTTCAAAGTTAAGAATTAGGAAATTTGATCAAGATTACCTTTGTTAGTAAGTAAACCAATAAAATATGAAATAGATGTTGTCTTGATTACATGTTTGAATTTCTTCAAATAACAGCAGATTTTTTCATGAAAATGATGTAATGTTCTTACAAGATTTATAAAAATTCCATACTGAATTGGTCGATTAAAACATAAAACATATGGTTTGTAGAAAATATCTTTAATAAAAGGTAGACATTTTCATTTTGGATGATATGTTGCAGGAATATAACCATTAGTGACAAGATGTTTCTGCTTTAAATGAGCCAAACCCAGCCAGTTACTGTGGTAGTGTTTTGATAACAATGATTCATATGAAAATCTTTACAACACGGAATCGTGTGAACCAACTGTTGTTACACTGTGTGGTTTCCACAAATAGATAAGCATTCCTTGACCTATAAAAATGACCTTCATTTCTTGTTCAACGGTACTGCAGTGTTTTGACTTCTAACAGAACATGGCTGAAAACAAAGCCTCATTTCATGCTTGTCAAATTGTGAGCTTGTTTATATTTGGATTTCACCAAGCCTGCCCTGAACGTATAAATCTGGTGAGGTGAGGCTCTCCACCACTGTCCTTTGCTTAAAATCAATTCAGCAAAGCTTCTCGACTGTTAGTTCCCAAGACTACAAATCATGAAGTACCGATCATCTTTGATATCAGTTGTTGACAACACCTCATAAGGTTCACAAAACAAGCCCTCCGCCCCCTGAAGCTAATCCTCTCATCACCCCACACCTCAAGGTTGTGTTAGTCGCACCCCAGCACCCCCATGTGGAGCCCCACAGTTCATTGATCGAGAGCCGGCTGTGTGAGCTGCTGCTATTCAGACTGAGAAGTGGGACCATATCACCCCACTCTGACTAACTGCCTCACTGCTCTCTCACTACTCACGGTCAGGGGACACTCCGGACAGACTCTACCGGTCAAACACACTGACCATGGCTACCACAAGCTCTAGATATGGAGGGATGACCTCCCTGTTCAGAAATCTCAAGAAGCGACTTCATCACATTCATGTTCCCGGCCATCACTGTGACTGTGTACAGGGTGAGTTCAGTCTCATTACCATCAATGGCTGACTGTTCTGTTTCCATCAGGATGGGCAGAATCTTTCTGGTCCTTTCCTTTGTTGATGGTGTTGGTAGTTTGTGTGTGACATGTTGACATAAATACATCTTCATCTTGCTCAGATTCATCTCAGTAAGCTGTTTCAGGGGACATTTAATATTATTGATTATCAACATAGCTACACTCTCTATGTGTGCCTGATGCTCTCTTCTCTGTGTATACTGTGTAGACGCAAGGTTATCAGAGATTCTATGATACAGAATTGATTTCTTGTTCGTCATAACCAAGTTGGAGTTCTCGTTATTGACACACTTAATTTGAAACCAAGATTTCATGTGTTTTTTTCACCTATATATGTGACTGTTTTATGTGAAAACTTAATAATTTACATATTTTTAACAGTTTTAACATTTTGGTTTATATTTTTTTTATCTTGACTCCCTACAATTTTTACTTACTTCAAGTGAAAACGTTAAAAATGTCAAATGTGTGATCGTGTTTAGTTTACTTTGTGCCAGGCTCTCTGTTTACCAAACATTTTTAATTTCACTTTTTTTAACAAAAAGTAACAAGCTAAATATTTTCCTTTCTATAACAAACCCCTGAGTTTGTTATTTCCTTTCAAATTTCAAGGCTCATTTCCGTTTTTAAATCTTTGGCAATTCCGGATTTGCTCAAGAGGTTTGGTGTTTGTATAAAGGGAGGTTAAATGTCTCGAAGAAAATAAACAAGTCTGTGTCGTCCAATGTTGTAGCCGTCAACAGCTTTGAGTTGATGTTGGTTATATTTTCTCAAAATGGTCTCATATGAGAATTGTTAAACTGTTTCAAAGGAAATGTTTTTGCCTGTTGTTAAAAACGATAACAATTTATTTATTATGAAATTTGTTTTAAAAAATTGCCACGCATCACAAGGTTATGTATATTTCAGGTTCATAGTTTTCAGGTTCATTTAATTTTCAAAGTCTTAAGTTTTGTATTCTATCTGGCTTGAAGCGCTTTTCTTTTCTTGACGTGAAAATCGATTGTCTTTAGGAATTATTGGTAGTTGGATGACTTCATGAATAATTGATTAGAATATTATGTGTGTAATAACCAATCTTCCCAGATGCAACTTTTTGATATATGTAAGGTATACAACATCAACATTGAAACATTATTTAGCACATTTGATTTGATTTTTTCATTATCACTTGTGAGAACAGGATAGAATTGTACTTTGAATGTCTTTGCTTATCATGATTTATATCTTACATTCTTTAGATTTAATATTTAGTTATCAGAAATGTCAAACAGCCAGAATCACTTATGTCGTAAACTTGACGCAATGTTTGATGTCACCGAGAGAAAGTAGTAAAACTGTCAACTCTTGATCAGGAAGTGTGTCAAAGGCCCTTATTGGGGATTTGAAAAAGATTCAGTATGCCCTCAACATGTATTTTTTTTATTTAAAAGAATCAAGTTTAAAAACTTACAAAAAGCTATCATAATCAAATGAAGATGAAAATAATTTGTTAAATACTTTGCCGTAAAACAAAACTTACATTTGGCTAGCAAAGAGATCAGAAAGTTTTTCATAGATCTGATTTTGCAAATGAAAACATTTGTCAGTGTGCCTTCACCATGGGTATCATAAAGTAAAATTGAAGTTTAAGAAGCGTAGGTGTATGAAGAACAAAAGTTCAAAATAGCACTAACCTATTAATGGATTTATCCAAATTTGGTATAAAAAGTGTTGGAAATTTTTTTATTTTCAAATAAATCATGGGAGCTAAAGGCAAAAACTAACCCAAAATATCTATTTTTGTTGTTGTAACATTTCTAGTTAATAATCTGGTACTTTCCCCTACTCATTTCCAGTTTGTTCTACGTAGATATTTCAGTGCAGGCAATCTACGATGGATCCATTTTGCTAAATGCCCCGGGGTGGGGCAGTGACGTTAAATGGGACACTTAATAGCTTATAGCTTATAGACTGGGAGAAGCCTGAGGTGTCATTTTCAATTATGGGCTGAGATGAAAGAATACACCGTGTCCTGAGGCCTCTATCTGAACCAATTAGCAATCTCTGACTTATTGATACAACCACACATGTAGGAGATATTAATGTTCAATATGGATAATAATCAATAGAACAATATGCAATATGTGGGAGAGGATAAGAACTTGAGTGCAATAAGCTAGTTCTGACATCATTTCATTAATATCATTGCGTGAACAGGTCTGGCCAGCTGAAACCCACGTAGAAAATCTATAAGTGCGAAGTCTCAGTTCCTAATTGAGTTGTGACGTACGAGTGTGTTCACATCACATCTGTGTAGTGTGGGAGTCAGTAATACAACAACCTTTTTTTTTTAGAAATCTTGTGCGTAATTAATGCTTTGACCTATGGTTTGATAAATTTGCTCTTCTAACTATCACTTTTTTATCAAGGTCACAAAGATAATAATCTTCGGTGAAAACAACACCTATAATGGATTTAAAACCTTGTTTTATTATTTATTAATGGAAAATGAAAAAATATCTTGACAATGATTCTATTTGTCATTTTAAAAAAATAAAATGTGAGATTAGATAAAAATTGTTTCTACCTAAATGTTGTCACTTGCATGTTAAAGGTTATGAAGACAAATCTGGCAGAATTCATTAATAACGTATGACATTTAATCTTCAAATATCTTTGACATTCTGCCAAAGTGAGTTAATGTAATTGTGGATGTTGTAAGTAGTGATTCATTTGATTTTCTTTTACAAATGCAATGGCCATTATTTAACAATTCTCAAAATATATCAGTTCTTTTCTAGGAAAGGGAAATGGTCATTTAGCCAATTCATTGTCATCACAGACCAACAAGATCTAATCTTACACTTGCCGAGTTTGACGTCTAAACATTTAATGTTTTAGTGGAACAAATAATGTATGTTCAAAATTAATGGCTTCCTTTCCAAGATATTTTGGTAAGCAAGACTCCACAAATAGATCAGTGGTCATCTACGTGAGTGATTGAGAGTTCAAGGAGAGCTTGTAACTGCCGCTAGTGTCGCTAATAGGTTTAATGGATCAGTCCTTAATCCAGTGAGGTTCTGAGCGTCCTTCACCAGACTCCCGCCGCGTCCTCACCGTGGCTGATGAGCTTCTGTTGATAATCCACTTCACAACATGCTCGTATGATTCTGTCTGACGCATCCTCCACACCTGATCTCCGAGCTTTGCTCCGTCCGAGATGTTCTTTGAAAATAAGTCCTGATTCAGCAATACACTCCAATCATCTTTGCCCTGTGTTACATTTGATTGTTTTAGGAATTGCAACTTAATTGCTTAATAACTCCAAGCTAAGGTGATGGTAACTCAGTATTGTCTGTCTGTGCTAAGGTGATGGTAACTCAGTACTGACTGTCTGTCTGTGCTAAGGTGATGGTAACCCAGTATTGTCTGTCTGTGCTAAGGTGATGGTAACTCAGTACTGTCTGTCTGTGCTAAGGTGATGGTAACTCAGTACTGTCTGTCTGTGCTAAGGTGATGGTAACTCAGTATTGTCTGTGCTAAGGTGATGGTAACTCAGTATTGTCTGTGCTAAGGTGATAGTAACTCAGTATTGTCTGTCTGTGCTAAGGTGATGGTAACTCAGTACTGTCTGTCTGTGCTAAGGTGATGGTAACTCAGTATTATCTGTCTGTGCTAAGGTGATGGTAACTCAGTACTGTCTGTTTGTGCTAAGGTGATGGTAACTAAGGAATAGCTCTATTCTAAGGAAATGCATAGCTGTTAAAGTTTGTGCTTCTGATTCGGACCAAAGCTCTTATAGAGTTTCATCTTTCAAAGATGTGTTACACATTACAAATTACAACAATCAAGCTCCAACTAACAATTCACCCTCTGTTCTTTAACTTTTAAAACCCGAAGCTTGTAGGTTTCATTGCTATGTGTCTCCCCCATGGGGCTACATGCTTTCCTCCTGCCCTCTTTCTTATAGCTGTGAAATATGACATTACTTAAACTCTTATAACCTAACAATATAATTCTGTAAAATGGCTAAAACGAGTACAAAATAAGAATGGATTTTGCTATACCAAAATCTCACTTAATAAGTTGCTGACTATAGCAGAAATCTTTTGTGATCTGAGGCTGGTGCAGAGCATCTTGGTTTGTCTTCTGCTAAGAAACTGGAGGCTCACTGGAGAAGCAGAAATAATCAATTGTTATTGGCTTCTTGCCTCCTGGCTCGCTGTTCTTGAACTAAACTTGAATCTATTCTTGACACATATGGAAAGGATATCCAAAGCCATATAATACCATTTCCACAGTTTTGTAGTTTGATAGGATTTTCTTGTATCCAGAATTTTATTATTTGGCAAGAGAGAAAGGTTTTTGAAGCAAAGCATATTAGAGTACTATATCGTTATCAAAAAGAAAAATCTTGAGTTATGTGTTGTCAATTATGTATTCATAAGTGCTGACTCCTGATTATTCATAGATTGAATTTATGATTTATTACATACTTCTCATTATCTCAGCATTAAGTTGAAGTGGAATTTCATATCTAAAATTTTATTTATGTCTTCAACTTCATGTTATTAAAGGCTGGAAATTATGCAGATATGTCATGTGAATCTGACAGTGTAAAATGGATGTGGCTATCAGGTAGAAACCTGTTTTAATAGCGGAAACTTCTGTAGTCATGGCTGTCACGTTTTAGACTTTTGCGGTCACTCATGACAAATTCTATTAAAGAGCAATAACTCATCTCATGTCACATATTTTATTATATGTCACACAATGTGCAGAAGATTTTCAGATATTGGATTAACTAATTAGTCCCCAGGCACTTATTTTTTCATAAAAATGATAACATTTGTCCCGCTTTCTAAAGACTCGGCGCGTAATTTTCAACTACCCTTGCTTTTTAGAAGAAATATGGTGTTCATTATGTTGTGCTTTACTTGTCATTTCTTTGTTATTTGAAGAATGTGGTTGTTTAATGTTGTTTAAATCACATAAAAATCTAACTGTTACCGCTTCTGGATATAATTATTGAAGTTGTTTATCTGTCCTAATCAACAAACTAGGTAGCAAATGTATACATTTAGAATAAATGTTTGCCTTATCATATGTATCAAATATTATATTTTCCCATATTTTAAACAAGAAACACAAAATTCAATAAACTTCCAGTTATAATAACATAACAAAGTTCAGTTAAGTAATATATTGCCTACAACCTCGATATAGAAAGATGAAACATCTTCAACATAATCACGCACTTGGTTCTACGGGTTCCAATTATTTAGATAACCAAATAAGTAAATTGTAGGCCTCTCTATTAACCGAGCAGACAGGAAGAGAGATGTGCTGTAATTATGGTAACAATCCTCTGCACCTGCAGATTAGAGTATAATGGGAACTAGCTTACGAGTGAGCAGTATATATATCTAATAACGCCAGTAGTATACAGTATATATATCTAATAAAGCCAGTAGTATACAGTATATATATATCTAACAAAGCCAATGGTATAAAGTAGATATACAACAAAGACGTGCCTGACGGGAGTGGTCGTGTGTTCTGTATTTAACTTGCAGGTGCTTGGGACAGCCTTACTTGTATTGTTCTGTAGTTTGCCCTGTATACAGGGTCCACTCATAATGGAGTTCGAGGGCAAGGTAGTTGTTATTACTCATTTGGTTGATCTAGAATTTTATATATAGTTTATTACCAATAGGTTTATAATAAGTAGTGACATATATTTCATATGTGCACTGATCACATTTGCCTAGCAACAATTTATTCAGTGTGATGTCATAAAACCATTATTTGTGACATCCCTCTAGCAGTCCGTAACAAGGAAAGCAGGCTGTTTTCTGGATATTTCTCTGAGATTTTAATGGAATAGAATCAGTTATTACACTCGACAGTGTGTCATATGACACACCTTCTCTTGTTATAATCTCTATATATGGATGTGGATGTCAGTCACAGAATGGGTTCAGTGGTTTTGAAAATAATGCACAGAGTTAGTTTACAAATATTTGTCACAATATATATGTGTGAAAAACTAATGGGAATTCAAGTCTTCCTTTTATCTGTAACTACACATAACATATCTCTCAAGCTTGGTATGTTGCTATGGCAACTGTTAGATAGTTTATACCAGTAATTAATCTACTAATTTGTTATGATAGTATACTGGCCGCTAGGAATTTTGCTGTACATGGCTTATCTATTATTGTCATCATGTATAAATTTGTTCTTCAAGTTTTGGGGGCGGGAAAGCATAGTATTTATGGTGTTAGGCGTCAAATCCCGCGAGGGTCTCAGCAACTTTGTGTGCAGTAGAGAACTGTTTTACACACAGTAAGGTTTGGATGCAATGCTACACTGTATTTCAGCGTAGTACCACTATGGTTCGCTAGTTCTAGCCGATGGTCGAGGTTTCACCACAATGCATAGCAACAACAGTGTTGCAGGCTTTCTCCCTTCAAAAATAATAGCAGCCGTGATATAAGCGAAATCTTTTTGAAAATGGCGTTTAACCCCAAATTACCTCCGCTGTTCAAGTTTGAGTTGATAAAAGTGAGATCTCACATTGCCTTCAAAGGTTTTTTCAAATTTATCCTTTGTTACTAACCCTAATTGTCCTTAGTTACTTACATTAACTAAGTGATCACGTCATTTATGTTATGTTCTAGTTGCAGTATTCAATAGCAATTTCTTGAGATGACACAATGTTTAAAACAACGACTACACTGTTCCAATATAAGTCGTTGAATGGACTGAGAACATTGTCATTTTCATCCTGTCTTTGATGTTTACGTAAACATCATTTAATTATGAACAAGCTTAGTCTCTGAAATTTGTTGAATTTGACTGTCTTCAGGATGACTTAAATTTTTGCTGTTTTGGCAACGTGTTTATAAGCTTATCCCTCAACCAGAGTATGTTCTTAGTTTGCTAATTATCTGCTCAAGAATATTAGTACTACTTATCATTTAATGATCTATCCACAAGAACAGTTAAGGGATTCCTATACTACATCTACAGCCAAATTGATGTACTTGAAAAAAAACCAATGTCAATATAGAATTTGTTAAAGGGCCCAAATAATGTATATTCAGCACATTTCAACTATTAGCTCTTAACCATCAGGGCATGCTTTATGTAGCCAATAGCTGCCCAGATTCAAGGATATATCCATTCTTAAATGAATTAGGATTCGCCCGTAGTTTGATGCTTATCAGTTCTGGGAAAAGGTTCAGATGAGCATAGACATTTAGAAGTTGATTAAATGATGTAATTTGGTGAGATTTAGAAAATGGCAACATGATATTTATTAGCCGGTTTCTGCTTCAGGATCAGACGAGGAGACTGAGAGGTTGCCGCGAGACAGGTTCCATAGCGCCGGCGCCACCGGTCGACAGGTCAGTTCCATCAGAGTTCACTGAAAAGAACTTTTATTCCTTACCTGCTTTACTTTGGTGATTTAGAATTCACTGAAAGGGATCATAACTCAATTCAATAACTATATTTGCACCCTTTGAACTTAGTTACAAGTAAGATACTTTAAAAAAAATTGGCTCTCTATTTCAGTGTAAGCACTATTGCAAATAGAAATGTAAATGTGAGTATTAGAATATTGGACAAAGATGTTCTTTACAGCAACTAGAAAAACCAATAGTCTACAGCAGGTAATTAAATCAGACAATACAAGCCTTAGCTAGCTCATTATTTTTCAAAGAGAGCCTATAATATTACCAAAGTTGACAAAAGCCATAAGGACGAGCCTCTGTAGAAGCCAGCTAGACTGCTCTTTGCTGTGCTGCATGAGTAATTAGGTGCACTGAGCGACCGAGAAACATTACCAGGCTGGTCCTCTGTCGACCAGGATTGCCCGGGGCATAAAACAGAGGGGAGTGGAGCACTTGAAGAGTCACGTCCTCTTGTGTTTACTTTATATGTTTATATTTATGATTTATCATTTATGTATAAATGTCTTTGTTTATATAATAACCTCTTTATTATTTTTATGAGATTTTTATGCTTGGTTGGCAACATACCTAAAACCTTTGTTCATAAATACATTAAAAATACTTCATGTATATGCGCTTTTGTCATTTACACATTAACATGTATAAAACTCTTTATGCATAAAAAACATTTATTTCATGTCCAAAATAAATTATATGTAGGCTGTTTATTTCAAGGAAATAAGTAAGAGGATGTTTATTGAAAACTGTCAACAAACCATTGTTGACAAAGTTGAAATACACATTTAAAGTCTTTGCAATATTTAGAAAATGAGATGGAAAAGGACCCCGAAACAACTTTTACTACTGTAGCATAAGAAATATCTGTCCCTGAGACAAAATAAATTTATTTGAATAAGGACTTCACTGCTGTCAAGGGGCAAATGAAATAACATAGACAATTATTAAGTTCGATAATGTTATTTTGTCAATTTGTGAAAAATGTCAAATTTTAGAAATCTTTAAGAGTTGGCAGCCTTAACCACAAGTTAATTATTTTGTACGTTGAATACAGATTTTGATATTATTTCTTTGATCATTAGCTTGTCATTAGTTGTGAATTGTTGAAAATCTCGCAGTTTATTCTCCTATATAAGTTGGACTATGTGGTGTTAAGAGAGAAGGCCTGAGATATCACCCGTAATCTGTACATGTTCTAACATAAATATATTTCTTGGCCAGGAGTTGGATTACGTGGCTCTAGGAGAGAAGGCGTGGGACATCACGTGGAACCTGCTCACCAGCGACGACTCTGAGTGGAAGAAAGAAGTCGGCATCGACACCACCGAGGGTCTCGTACAGAGTCGCAGCATCCCTGTACACGGCAAGGTGTTCCGCCTCACCGTGAGTACTCACTTCATCCATTGTTTTACAGAAGTTAGATATTCTGGTTTTATTCAGTACCTTATCTTCATTCCGAGTATGCTTCATAAGTCTCAAGACAGTCTCATCAATATGAAGCTGGTATATTATTGAGTGATCCTGTCCCCTTTGGCAAGCTACACCGTACATCATTATATCATCTTTTAGCACAGCCTTCGCGATGTTGAGAGTTTTGGAAGTGCACTCAGTGTTATGTAGCGAGCTATCTGATCAGTGCGATGTCTCTTCTGCCTGGACGCGCAACTCTGTTGGGCTCCATAAGATCTACAATTTGTTATCCACCTTTGATCTAAAATGAACACATGTTTACATGTGTAGAAAAAGTGAAATATGAGAGAATGGCTAGATCTTATTTCAATAAGATTGGATGTGATATATTTGAGTAGATGTAACATACCCCCTACCTTTCAGGGTTTGGTTGACATCAGCCCGGCAGCCCTCTTCGCGGAGGTGGTCACAAACCAACACAACCAGCCCGATTGGAACCCGTCAGTGTCAGAGTGCCGTGTGAGTACTGCTTAAAGATTATTCAGATTTAATGAATTTCGGTTTTTGAATTACAGATTTATCTACTAGAGATTGAAAACATAGATGATTTTATGAGTATTTCTTTCAGTAACAATTTAAATTCCTAGGTTTATTGTTTTTTTGGGTCACAAAATATTTTTTTGTCGGAATCAAGTAAGCAACAAATTCTCTTCCTCTTCAGACGCTTCAAGCGATCGACGGTAACACTGACGTGTCATACAACGTGGCTAGTGAGGCAGGGGGTGGACTCATCACGAGTCGAGACTTCGTCACTGTGCGGCACTGGGGTGTCAAGGACGGGATATACATGTCGGCTGGGATGGCCACTACACACCCAGATATGCCTCCACAAAAGAAATATGTCAGGTGGGGATTTTATGCTTGCTTCGTTAGGTACATTCATTAACTTGCAGACTTCATGAAGATTTCACTTAGTATCTGTGACAATTAAGAAAAGATATTTGGACAGATTGGAGATTTTATTAGCTCTTCAGTCAACAGTTCTAAAGACCTTCTGAAAGTCTGGTGACCCCCTCATTCAGCTATGTTAACCACCTTCCCCTTAATATTGCATATTCTGTCAATGTGAGATTTCACTCTTCAGATATCTCTTCCCATTTGACAACTTGAAAAATTGTGAAGAAATTAACGGTTGAACTGCTATCCAAAGACACTGATAATATGAATGAAGAATATATAAGATATAATGTATGACAATATTTGTAATCTTTGTCCCGTGGTATCACCTGTTGATTGTTAGTTATGTTCTGTGTTTGACGTGTCTGTCTCTTGTAGAGGAGAGAACGGACCGGGCGGCTGGGTGTTCAAGCCGGTGCCAGGTGAGCCGGACCAGTGTGTCTTCGTCTGGATCCTCAACACTAACCTCAAGGTGAGCTGAAGCTTCATGCAGTCTGTAGATAGTCTTATCTATTAAAATCTAAATATTTTAGATATTTAAAAAATCTGGTGGTAGACTCCTCCCATAACAATAGCAGGGTACTGCTGCAGATGTAAGGTCCAGTTTGTTACTTCTTTTCTTATCATTCTGCCATGGGAGCTGTGCTGGTTATCAGAGGAACACCAATTATAAACATAACTTTACTATCGGTTATTTGGGCATGTTTTGTCATGGACTTTATAATGATAAGCAATTTAGCCAATGGTAAAATCTGAAGATTACTGAGTATAATACCAGACCAAGACCATATGTTGAATACTTAATGTTTCTTTATTTGAAGGTCTGTTAGTAAATTAATATCAGTGTTTGAATAGGAATTCACTGAGTTTTATTCAGACTTGTTTGTGTTGTTTGTCTCAGGGCTGGCTGCCCCAGAAGCTGATTGACCAGAGCTTGTCCACTGTCTGCCTCGACATGCTCGCCCACGTCCGCAAGCGCGCTGCAGCTGTCAAAAACAACAGCAGGTGATGGCCATGTTTGCCCTATAGAGACCAATCAGTGAAGCTAGCTCCTGCCATGACCAGGGTTCATCCGAGTGCAATACTGGCAGATTGTTCAGGTTGACAAGTTTGAGTTTAAGACCTTAATGGCTGATTAAACTTCACACTGGTTGTGTATTATAGTGACATTTGGAAGGTGGACTACTAACTGTGCATAATTCTGTGTATGTGATGGCTGGTTGTCATGGATACGCGCCTGTCTCCACAGCAACCAACAGTGCAAGAGAAGGAATGACAGACTGTTTACGGTGTATTTATTGCTCCCTGTGTATATATGTGTATATATACATACAAACATTGATAGTTGAACAGGATTTGACACTGGTGAAAGGTAACAGTTAAACTGTTGAAAACTGTTGAAACTGATGACATTCCATAAATGGAAAAGAAGCAAAGTTAACTCAAACATAGATATTTCATGGATAGATGTAGAGATCAAGTCAAACGGCTGTGTGATCAATTGTGATTACCACATTTTGATAGACTACAACAATTATTGATAGGTAACGTTGATATAAAACTTTAAGATTGACAATCACAGCATCCAGATCAATTGGTCATTGGACAGAAGTGCTCATTCTCATTATGAACAGTTTCAAGGGTAGATAACTTGGGAGGGAACTGCATACCACTAAAAAAGAATCAGTTTATGATAATATTCTCAATACTAATAAGTTAGCCTTAAGCTTAATTAATGAGATTTTGATTTGATGTAGCTTTCAAGGCATAAGAGCTACGTTAGCTAGCGGAAAAAGTGATAGTATTGTTAAAATCAAAAGGTGAACAATTTCGATGTAAAGACCAAAGCTTCCCTACAGGAAAATCATGGCCGCCCGTCAGGACTGAGTTTTGTTTACAATGAATTACAGTGTGAGAGAGATTCCTTACAAAGAAAACGTGCCAAAATAAAAACAGTCATGAATATTGAAGTTGTTATCCATTCATTTCCATCCAGACCGGAGCAGTGAAATGACATCAAACCCCCACTAGGGCGCTGAGGCTCAATTTTCACTGATGACCAACTTTTGTAGATTGGATTAGAATTTAAATTTGGTTCAAGTTCGTTCACATAATTATATCATTATTTGACATTGATTGTGTCTCTCCTAGTAATCTGTTTTTACCGGTGATATTACCCAATTTATTTAAGAGTTAAAATAGTGGAAAATTAGATCATAAATGTCAGCTTCATTTAGTTTTACAACATGTATCTGTAAACATGTGCATACTGGTATAAATATAATTGTGATTTGAAGGCAAAATATGGTACAGAAGTTATAGATAAGTTGATATGTCTTATCTTTATTCTAGAACTTACAGAATATGTTATATATTGATATGCTTATATAAATGCACTTTCCTTATATAAACTAATTAAAGATTTGTAGAGATCAAAATTTATCTGCTTTATCAAACCAAAACAAAGCATTGAACAGATTAAAGCACAGGCCCGTTTTCTTTTTTTTTAAAATTCTCTTAGTTTTGGTTCTTTAAAAACTATGTTGCAAATCATTTTAACTCTATGATTGAACAAACCTGAACTATCACATTAGGTTCATTTTGAATGATAATAAAAACATTTTTGGTAAAATGTGTGATTAGGTTTATTTATTGAAACAGTTTTGCCAAAATGTACATGTCTGTAAATATGAAGAGCTGTAAGGATAGGACGGTGTTGTCCAGTTAAAATATATAAATCAATCCATAAAACTATCATGCTGAATTTTATTTGAAAAGAGACAATTCAAAGTATTGAGAAATTGTAAAGAAAACCATCAAACCAACCACTAAATTCTTCAGCAAAAATGTCTTTTCTGCTGTTTATTTACAAAGGATATAATGAATGTACAAATGTTAAAAATGTAATTATACCATATTCTACCTTTTTTTACTCTGTATGTTTAGAATTTATCCGAGAAGTTTGTAGCGTGTATAAACTAATAATGCTGTGACAGATTTTGTTCAAACATTTGAAGTGTTCATTTATCTGATGTCATTTGTTTATCAATTAATCTTTGTTAATAATAAATCTGTACACTGTCAGGAAATTATTTGAAATTATGAAAAATCACCAAACGTGTAGATGTATTTGTGGCAAATTAGTTTTATATTCATGATAATGTGTTTATGTTATAAGTATGTGGAATGTGTTCATGAAAATCATGCATATTTACGCAAGCCCATGCATATTTGCGTAAGTTCATGCATATTTACATAATTCATGCATATTTACGCAAATTCATGCATATTATGTAAATTCATGCATATTTATGTATTATCATGTCTGAGTGAATTCATACGCAATTAAGTAGGTTGTTTCCATGGTTAGCGTGAATTAATGAATGCCCATGCATTATTTCAATGGACATTCATGCATATGTGATTATTTGCACATCCATGCATGTGTTTATGTGCACATCATTGGTATTGCTCATGCAAACTTGTGCATTTTCTCGCATATTTTTGTGTGCTTATGTAGTTTTCAACAAAACGTGTTTGTAAATATTCTGGTTCTATCATAAGAAATGATGCATGTGTTTACGTCCCCCTCGCCAGCACCCACAGGAACAGGGCTCCTCTAGACTAAGGTGGTCGTGAATCAATGCTAAAGCTATTGGTAAGGGCACCCTTAGCACTGAGTGGACTTTGTGTAATATGGGCAAGGATATCATTTTGTACTTAACAAACGTCGTGTTTTGTAAATAACCATGAGATGCAGATTTCTGCTATCCAAAAATGTGATAAACAAACGAAAATAAATAACTTTTTTTAAAAAAACCTGTTGTTTTTTCTGCTAAACATCTCAGGACTTGAAAATAGTTCTGTCAGCATCATTCTGATGGTAAGACGGCACTTGCGATTACTTTGATTAGGTGTTCCAAGTTACTTGGATTTAATCCTCATGAAAATTTGAAGTAAGGTGCCCGAAGGAGCGCAACCCCTGCCAGTTGTCCTTTGAAGTATTTCAACTGGATGTGCAGTGTATCGACCGCTCTAAGTCGAGCACTATACCTCCAAAAATATTTATTGAATAGAGATACGCTTCACTTTTATATATATATATATATATATATATATATATATATTTATATATATATATCCTTAGCTTGTGTAAAGTTTCAGAAAAAATTTATAAAAAACTGGGAGGATTCTATTTTCAAATCTTCAACTGTGAAGATGTGCCATGGTGGAAGGGAGATAACCCAACCTATTCCATGTATCTTGACACTTCGATGAAAATGCCATGTCACGTTTTTTTGTACAGCTGAACACTTAGAATTTTTTTATAATACCTGAGGACAACAACACAGAAAAACATTAGACTTTGAAAGAAATATCTTGTATTGAAAGACCAGTTTTGGAAGTATGACGAAATACACTATTATGCCAGTCAAAACCGAGAGCTTAGTTTTGATTAAAGAGCCACTCCGTGAGTTGTTGGAGTCATATATGCCAACCTTAATCAATGGTGTCATTTGATCGCAAAGTATCGACTGTTCCAACAAGACACATTTTAAAGCCTGTTGTTTTTTTACAGTGACAATATGAAGGTAGAACGTCGCAATTATGATCGAAATCCGGACAGTGTGCGCGTCAATTAGTCAAACGTAATTTTGGAGACTTATCTCAAACAGCCAGGAGGGCAGTTAGGAGTTTATAGTGTTTGTTAGGTTATATAACTAGTATCCATGTATATTGGACATGACATCTACACCTCTGTGCATTTATAAGGCTGTTTTTAGATTTTCATGGAAAACCATATTTGTCATATATATGTCTTTTGGACATTTAAGACAGTTAAGATGTTTTGATTTTATATCACCACATACGACATTTAGGTTCGTATCAAATGTAAATAATATGTTATGAAAATCGCGGAGTGGCTCTTTAAGAAATAGAGTAGCTTCAACCGTCATGTGTTTTGCTATAAAGAACAGTTTTGCCCTGAACTATTGTACTTTAAGCACGAGGCTGAATAGTTTAACTGTTCAGGGAAAACTGTACTTTATTGCAAAACATATGATAGTTGAGGCTACTCTATTTCTTTTCTAGTGTGTCGATTTTAACACTTTGTAAATGATCTTTCAGAGGATGAAGTCTGAGGTCAATATAGCTTACTTCGGGTCAATAAAAACAGGTATTGACCTCATCACCAGTCCATAATTGTTTTATTATGTTTCGAATTATATACAAAAGGAAAAGATAAAACTACAGTAATGAACAGCAATTTGGATCAATTGTTCAACATGATGGTCAAATGATGTCACGATAACAATAGCATGACGTCATGTAACAACGGTTTGACGTCATTATGTCTGTTTCAAGTCAGTATCACTTGGTCGGACTCGGAGTGAAGTCAATATCCTTTTCTGTCGACTGGTCGAGAAGCGGTCACGTGTCAATCGGATCGACGGAAAAATACGCTTACATAATAAAAGACATTGTTTCGTGACGTCATTAAAATCTATATTTTATTGTGGAATAAGCATGGGCGGTTGCCTTTGATCTCTACTGAAACATTGCTATAATATGAAATAAAACCCTGATGATTGTGAGCACGAAGTATGTTTGAAAAACCAGTATTTCATATCCTAGATTTAATCTTATTTAACATTACCCGACTGAAACAGTAGGAAGCAACAAACCATGTTCCGAATTTGTGAAGGAACAAGAAAACAACATTCAAATATTTACACATTTTATTCAAGACAGGTTGAGATAATTCAATAAATAACCAATTATTTGCATATTTCACCCCTGATAAAGTAAATCCAATGACACAATGCTTTAATTAAGCTTTAGTTAAGCCTCTCCAGACTAAAGATTAATTTTGAACCCCTCCCTCAGGTCTCATCCTCACACATAAATTTCTACCATAAATTTAATCTGAATCATACTAGTATGAGAACATTACAAACATTTAAAGATATTTACACTGTATATACAAAATCAACAAGCCAGCACTGAGAAATAATCCTGTCCATTTAATCTATCGAGCAGATTTTGACTTGGCCTTCTTCTTGCTTGGGCTGGCTTTCACCTTCTTTGGTTCTGGTTCGCAATCTGCGTACTTGGCCTCCATTTGAGCGAAGAAGTTATCAAATGCAGCGGCCCGCGACTCTTGTTTCTTCTGTATGAGGGCCTGGAGAGAGTCGGCGCCGCCGTTTAGTCCAAGCTTCTTGGCAGCTTTCTCTGCTTCTGCAGCTTCCTCCGCCGCCTGGAGAGACAACAGACATGGTATTGGTATTGTGAAGAAATACAGCAGTTACATCACCTCTCACCCTAACACACACTGCACTAAAACACAAATTCTAGCGGTCGGGGGCAAGGCGTTTAAAATGAGCAAAGGTGAATGGCACAACTTCAGCCTTGCGGGGGAAGATATTATAAAGATTGGGAACAGTTTGTAATCTTTAAACACCTTGCTACCATTAGAAGTCATGTGAAGAAGAACTACTTCTTGTGTGTGATGTCACGTAATGTGTGATGTCACGTAATGTGTGATGTCACGTAATGTATGATGTAATGTATGATGTCACGTAATGTATGATGTCACGTAATGTGTGATGTCACGTAATGTATGATGTCACGTAATGTATGATGTCACGTAATGTATGATGTCACGTGTGTGATGTCACGTATTCTTGCGCTGTTGAATGTTGTTGTGGTTGATACTCTTTTATCCCATATGACAGCCTTCTGTCAAGATTGACTGTGAACAATGCGAGATACAAGAAAGCACATGACATAAATAGAGAATACTAAACACAGCCCCTTTAATAACATTTTTATGTTAAGAGTGAATGGTTAGGTAAATAACGAAAAAAAACAAGTTAGATAGGGTTTCATAAAGATTTAATCAAACAGGACGTTGTTAAGTATTCTCCATGTATGTCATGTGCCATCTTGTATCTTGCATTGTTAAGTATTTTATTTATTACTCACAAAATTATATCAAATACAAAGCAAGAAAACCAATGGGATAACCACTACTGTCGTGCCTTTATCATGTGACAACATACTCGAAGATTTTGACGTCATGTGACGTCTAGCAGCATAAGATGTTATGACACAATGTGTTGAAAAAATGTAGATTTATTAAACGGCGGTATCTCCAACTGGAGATTAATAACATGGGATGTCACAATAAGCTGAGTTGATTTCAAGGAATTGTGTCATATGACTTTTAGAAAACGAGTGTGTATTTCTGTAAAGCCTGAGCAAGAGGAAGGGGTATACACAAATTCACACAAGTTTTCTAAAAGTCCTATGACATGCTTCTGAGTGAAGTAATTTCTTAATTAGCTGTTTTATTCTGTTTAAATCGAACAAAAACATTCAGAAATGGCCTGCTTCACTTGCAACAATTCGCTAGAATTGCTTTTATGATGTCACAGACGAAAATTTGTGCGAACAACAAACTTTGCTGGGCAAAAGTGAGAAGTACACATGTTGAAAATATTTCACAACTTATGTTCGACCCCATGGAGACCAAAAAGAAATATACATAGAGAACAAAGTTAAGCACCCCCCTATTTTCAAAATTGCAAAATGCATCTGTGGAGAAAAACACCACAATATGACTAGATGGATCCCCTTGACATAGAAACTAAAGTTTTTCGTGACTTTGTATCTTTAAAATCATCATACATGATGACATTTTGAGAACTTAAGATAAAAAACGTAATGGTACTGATTTTTCACCCAAAATAACTATCGTCCGTTTGTCAAAAGTATGCGATGGATTCTGATGTTAGTTGTCATGAACAACAATTTTGTTATAGGGTAAAATTTTACACTTTAAAAAAACACGTATCCTTCACAATAAGGACATAATTGGGTTTTGAAATTTGATAAGAATTTTCGATAATTTTTAGAAAATGGCCATAACCAGACGATTTTGGAATAAAGGTGGTCTTCTTTCACTTTGACTCAGTAACCCTATACTTCTTTTGGCTTTATAGTGGTTGTTACGGTTAAAACTGCCCCATTTAGTCCCTTTCTATGAATGGGTCATTTTCCAAAAAATGAGATTTTGGCGGTCCATACTGCTGTAACTAGTGACTTTTGCTTAAGAGATCCATAATAAAGTTTGATCAGTGGAATAGGAATAATGGAATAATACACATTAAAACAAAACATATTGACTTTCTGAACATATTCACCTTTTGATCTCAAAATTACTAATTTGTATAACTGCAATTATTCAAAATATCCGAAATGATATTTTAATGAAATTACGTTCTTAAATTGCAAAATTATGATTCTATCATATCATACAATTACTTTTACTGCAATGTGGTCCTCTTTATTCTCAGACAAAACTTACTGGTGAAAAACTTGGGGGTGCTTAACTTTTTTCCTTATGTATATGATAATAGGCTGAGTTACAAATTGATTTATATTCCATGGTAGTTTAACAGAAACCAATGAAAATCTGTGTCTTGTGAAAATTTAACTTAATATCCAATACAATGGTAGATATAAACTACTGGGCCTTCATTGTACTTCATTGTATCACCATAACACACCTCCTTCTTCCTGTTGGACTTCTTGCTCTTGGACTCCTTCGTGAATGCTTTGAAGTCCGGCACCTTCTTGTCTTTGATCAAGTTTGTCAGGATCCCCCGAAAGCGCTCCTCGTCGTCGATGCTTGCACACAGCACGCTGTTGAGAATGTGGTCCATGTCGCCCTCCGACTCAATGTACGCTGCCTTGAGGTCCTTCAGTTCCTCCTTGGATCCTGTCAACACATCATCAGTAGCTTTAGCTAACATATCGTCAGTAGTTTTAGTTAACACATCATCAGGAGCTTTAGCTAACACATTGTCAGGAGCTTTAGTCAACACATCGTCAGTAGCTTTAGTTAACACATTGTCAGTAGCTTTACCTAACACATCGTCAGTAGCTTTAGTTAACACATTGTCAGTAGCTTTAGCTAACACATCGTCAGTAGCTTTAGCTAACATATCGTCAGTAGTTTTACCTAACAGGTAACCACTGCTGGGTAATTATAACAGCAAAGCAGACGATGTACAGATCAATTTATAGACATGTAACGTGCTGTGGTAATATACTGAAAACACATTACATTAAGTAAACTAAAATCACTTAAGTTCTTTTAAACATTATTAAGTAGAGTTGTGATGTATACAAATTACTTGACACACACCACGTAATGTTTTTGACCCTGTTAATTAAGAAAGCCGACAGTAACAATCACTTCAGGTAAAATATAGGTCGCTGTTCCTTTGTGCACCCCTTTTAACGCAAGCTCCAAACATCGTGGGCTTGTTATATACCTTGCTCAGTCGATGCATGGAGCTTTGTACATCGTCAGGAGCATTAGTCAACACATCGTCAGTAGCTTTAGTCAACACATTGTCAGGAGCTTTAGTCATCACATCAGTAGACTTAGTCAACACATTGTCAGTAGCTTAAGCTAGCATATCGTCAGTAGCTTTAGTCAACACATCGTCAGTAGCTTTAGTCAACACAACAGTAGACTTAGTCAACACATCGTCAGTAGCTTTAGCTAGCATATCGTCAGTAGCTTTAGTCAACACACTGTCAGGAGCTTTAGTCAACACATCAGTAGACTTAGTCAACACATTGTCAGTAGCTTTAGCTAGCATATCGTCAGTAGCTTTAGTTAACACATCGTCAGTAGCTTTAGCTAACACATCGTCAGTAGTTTTAGTTAACACATCATCAGGAGCTTTAGCTAACACATTGTCAGGAGCTTTAGTCAACACATCGTCAGTAGCTTTAGCTAACATATTGTCAGTATTTTTAGTCAACACATCGTCAGTAGCTTTAGCTAACATATCGTCAGTAGTTTTACCTAACACATCGTCAGTAGCTTTAGCTAACATATCGTCAGTAGTTTTAGTTAACACATCGTCAGTAGCTTTAGCTAACACATAGTCAGTAGTTTTAGTCAACACATCGTCAGTAGCTTTAGCTAACATATCGTCAGTAGTTTTACCTAACACATCGTCAGTAGCTTTAGCTAACATATCGTCAGTAGTTTTACCTAACACATCGTCAGTAGCTTTAGTTAACACATCGTCATCAGTTTTAGCTAACATATCGTCAGTAGTTTTAGTTAAAACATTGTCAGTAGCTTTAGCTAACACATCGTCAGTAGTTTTAGTCAACACATCGTCAGTAGTTTTAGCTAACTTATCGTCAGTAGTTTTACCTAACACATCGTCGGTAGCTTTAGTTAACACATCGTCATCAGTTTTAGCTAACACATCAGTAGTCATAGTCAATAGTCATCAGTTGTTTTAGCTAGCACATCATAAGCAGACAGTCGTCAGTAGCTTTAGCTAACACATCAGTAGACTTGGTCAATAGTCAATTTCAAATGACTCACTACAACTCTATAACTTGAATATTTCTTGAATATTTCTCTATCTACCACTGACTCAATACAACCCTATAACTGGAATACCTCTCCATCTACCACTGACTCCAAACAACTCTACCACAACTTAATTGGAGTCTCTCACCTTTGTATTTTTTCTCGTAGTCCTGGATGTCCTTGACAGATATCTTAGCAAAGAGCAGTCTCCAGTAATCATACCAGTCCTTCTCCTCCTGTAGATCTGTCTCGTCATCCACGTCACCTGCACAGGTAACAGGAGGAATATATATTCATCACCTGCACAGATAACCACAGGTGCATATGTGAATTACCTGCACAGAAAACCACAGGTGCATATATAAATTACCTGCACAAATAACCACAGGTGCATATATAAATTATCTGCACAGATAACCACAGGTTTATCTTACACACTTTATTATATATGAATAGCCGTCTTTCATTCAAAGGTATTTGGTGTTGTCAAAATTACAAAGCATCATCAATATACAATACATTACTTTTGTATTGTCTTAGTTATGCTATTAGTAGATTATCGGGGTTCTAACAAAGGTATTCATGATCCCCTGGAAACGAACTGTGTCAAATTTGCTACAAACATTTGCTATCAAAATCTTCTTATTTGTAGAAGATAACAAAAATGTTGAGATCTGTATCAAATCACACTGCTCTAAGACATATCTGGGTTTGGATAATAATGCCCTACAGGGTTTTACATAGTTGATCAAAACTGAGAGTCCAGGGGATTCAGAGTACATATTTTTTGGAGTCCTCCAAAAATACAATGGATGTTTCACACTTGACAAATGGTTGATAAAGATTTAGCTATTTTAGATTATAAATGGTTGATGTTTTTAAAAACATTTTGTCATGAAAATCAGACTAAAATCTGTTTTTTTATCAAATGATATATATATATTTTTGTATCTGAGAAATCCTGCGTCACAAGGGACCCACATGAATTTTTTTGGGGGGTCATCGAAACATTTTCTGCGTCAAATACTCAGGAAAGTTGAGTCCCGTAAAACCCTGGCCCTAGGTAGAAGACACCTCCCAACACCTACCAGTTTCATTGTAGATGGCTCTCTTGTCTTTGTCGGAGAGAATGGTGTACACCTTTCCCAGTACCTGAAACTTCTTAGTGGCGACCTTCTTTTCTGATTCCTTGACACGATCTGGATGTACCAACAGCGACTGTTTGTGGTAGCCTTTCTTCACTGAAATGAATTTTATTTAAGATATTAATGGATATGATTTTATATTGAATATTCAAACATTGAACATATTACTTAAATACAAAATAATAAAACATAATCTAAAAACGTTTCCTATTTGATGCATGCAAATATTTTCATAAGGAAAAAGAAAGACACCATGTACAACTCATATAGACTAGGAATGCGTCCAACATTGAACTGCTTCTTTGGTGGTATTTGCAACTCCTCGAAATAAGATACAGCCGTGACGGGTAAACATACACGGAGGGAAAAGATACGCACCCGCACAAAACTTAATCTAGTAAATCAGGATGAGTGTAAGCTTGTAATAGATTAATGTCTATGCATCTTTAGGCAATTTAGAAGATATCATGAAGTTTTTGAAAAGGTAAAAAAGAACTTTATGTTGATTATTGGCACAAAACTGGTAAAAACTGACAAAATTCCTAGCAAACATGTAGTCATCAAACAGTTTCCCTTCCCACTTAACAATTGTCATTGGAAACCACAATATTGTTCTGACTATTGGTTTGTCCTTAACTAGACTTCAGAAAACAGTTTTAAAATCTATCCAAACCATTATATTGGAAATGTTAGTTGTATTCAAACCCTGCCTGCGTATCTTTAGCCTACACATGACGACCTCCAGGAATAGGGGGATAGTCGTTTTAAAACTTTCAGTGTCACTGACAAACACATTTCAACATGTTTATATTTTACATTAATATTATCAGTGAAGCTCTAAACTTTAACAGTGACTTGGCTTTTATCCGATATACTGTATTTTTTTCGGAAGAATGAACATGTATCTCTTAGGTGCATAGCTTTACCCGACAGCACTGTATGCAAATTAGCTGAACAGCATATTTCTGTACCTCGTATTTTGCATTTAACCTAGGTTTATTTGTGACTTTAGTAGAAATAATTAGATAAACTAGCATGAACAGTCATTAATTGACGATCAGAAACAAGAAGCATGTAACTGATTTTGGTTGAATACAATAAGGTCAGACATATAATCGAGTGGCTGTGATGTATAATGCAGATGGCATTATCATTATGGCATAGAAGTTTTTATTTAGGGTTTGTCTTTAATTCTCCATAATAATATTGATAAAACAATTCCAAAGAAACATATTTAGTTACCATCAAGTCACAGTTTTATTAAATGTAAATTAAAAACCATATTTATATCTCGTTTTAACAAGAAACTTGTACAAGGTTTATTATGTTCGCAATAGTGTAATTTGTGCCAACGTGACGTTTCCTTTTATTAATTTGGCCTATATAATTATATCTCAATTCTTGTGAATTACAAAATTGTCATATTATCCAAAATCAACATGCTAATCATGCCTTGAAGTTGAACTAAAAAACGACTCCATCACAAATAAACTGCTTAAACAGATTACATTTATGTTGTTTTTATTCAATCATTTGTATTATCTAATCAAATACTTACCTTCTTGGGACGAAGCATTTGGTTTCACTTTCAAAACCTTATACAAATCGTCAGTTCCAAATAATTCACGGCAAGAATCCAGTAACCCTGCCATTGTAAACAATCAACGGTTTTCGCTGAATTCGCGCGATATTTTACGAACGTATATTTTTAACTTCTAAATAGAAGACTCTCACAAGGGGAGTAATTGAGTTTGCTGCAAGAGTTCTCCACCTTTGACCATAGTTGAATTTTCGGACACCCAAATTGATGAATTGTCTATATTAATCGTCAAGGGTGACAGGAAAACTTATCCTACCAAAAATGAATAAGTAATAAAAATATATTCGGCCAAAATAATTCAAATAATTCTACTTCATTGATAATAATCCTTTAACGTTAAGCCGAAGCGTTCGTAAAATATTATTCTGTGGTACGGACAGGAGAAACATGAACGTTGTTCCAATGTTTCGATAATGTTCCACTGTTTCGACAAAGAACATGCTATTTTGATATAAATCTGTCAAAAAGATAAATATGATATAGATATATATTCTTTATCAATCTTTGAGAATGTCCTCCTTATTTCGTTTGTTTATTCAAAGGAATCAAAAATAGAAATTGAAACGAAAAATCCTTAGAATTATCAATGATGAGATACCGATAATACTTAAATATAACAAAATACTAATACAATATTTATGATTACGATGTCTTAATCAATCGCAACAAGCTGTGTCTAAAAACTAGGGTTTGTATTCGTCGTAAAGATAACACATGTCAATCCCCAAAACATCGTAATAAGATTCGTTGTTATAGCCTACCCTTTTTTCATCACCACCACCACCAACACCATCATCATCATCATCAACAGATTATCGTCGAAGTATTGTTACACTTTAATTCCTTAAACATTTAATAGAATTTTCATCAAATATTATTCTTTAAACTATAAACTTGTTTCATTAAAATACTAATAAATAGCCTCTATTTAAAGGCAGCTTTATCTACACTTAAAGAATGCCAATTTGATTGACTGAACACTTAGTTCAGCTCAATGTTTACATCGTACTACAACATCTTCTGCGTTTATTTCACAAGCAATGTTACCGTCGCGGCATGATAAATAACTATCAAATTGCTTGAATGGAAACAAAACTTGTGATATATACATATGACTTCACGTTTAGGTACTGCATGCCTGCTTGTTAACTTCAATAGTTGGCTAGGTAAGTTCATGTCCCTACTGCATGACTGCTTGTTAGCTTCAATAGTTGGCTAGGTAAGTTCATGTCCCTACTGCATGACTGCTTGTTAACTTCAATAGTTAGCTAGGTAAGTTCATGTCCCTACTGCATGACTGCTTGTTAACTTCAATAGTTAGCTAGGTAAGTTCATGTCCCTACTGCATGACTGCTTGTTAACTTCAATAGTTAGCTTGGTAAGTTCATGTCCCTACTGCATGACTGCTTGTTAACTTCAATAGTTAGCTTGGTAAGTTCATGTCCCTACTGCATGACTGCTTGTTAACTTCAATAGTTAACTTGGTAAGTTCATGTCCCTACTGCATGACCGCTTGTTAACTTCAATAGTTAGCTTGGTAAGTTCATGTCCCTACTGCATGACTGCTTGTTAACTTCAATAGTTAGCTTGGTAAGTTCATGTCCCTACTGCATGACTGCTTGTTAACTTCAATAGTTAGCTTGGTAAATTCATGTCCCTACTGCATGACTGCTTGTTAACTTCAATAGTTAGCTAGGTAAGTTCATGTCCCTACTGCATGACTGCTTGTTAACTTCAATAGTTAGCTAGGTAAGTTCATGTCCCTACTGCATGACTGCTTGTTAACTTCAATAGTTAGCTTGGTAAGTTCATGTCCCTACTGCATGACTGCTTGTTAACTTCAATAGTTAGCTTGGTAAGTTCATGTCCCTACTGCATGACTGCTTGTTAACTTCAATAGTTAACTTGGTAAGTTCATGTCCCTACTGCATGACCGCTTGTTAACTTCAATAGTTAGCTTGGTAAGTTCATGTCCCTACTGCATGACTGCTTGTTAACTTCAATAGTTAGCTTGGTAAGTTCATGTCCCTACTGCATGACTGCTTGTTAACTTCAATAGTTAGCTTGGTAAATTCATGTCCCTACTGCATGACTGCTTGTTAACTTCAATAGTTAGCTTGGTAAGTTCATGTCCCTACTGCATGACCGCTTGTTAACTTCAATAGTTAGCTTGGTAAGTTCATGTCCCTACTGCATGACTGCTTGTTAACTTCAATAGTTAGCTTGGTAAGTTCATGTCCCTACTGCATGACTGCTTGTTAACTTCAATAGTTAGCTTGGTAAGTTCATGTCCCTACTGCATGACTGCTTGTTAACTTCAATAGTTAGCTAGGTAAGTTCACGTCCTTACAAGAGTATAATGGAACCAAACCTGTACATTGTGAAACTTAGTAGTAGGTGTAGGAGTCTTAAACTTTTATCGTTAGGATACAATTACAAATATTGATTTACTGAAGTGTGCAGATGAGTTTCACTTTTTATTAGTTTTTCAATATACATTATAATGTAAGTCGAAATTTGTTACCAAGCTATTTTCATAACAATTCGACACGTTTAATGTTTTGTTTGCAAATATCTTTACAAAATGTTGGTTGAAAAGTCTTGCAATTTCCTGAAAGGTAATCTACCTCTGTAATCAATCATTTCGATGTCCACCCGCATTGGCCTTATGAAGATACGATATTGTATTTTTGGCTATATGAACGTGAAAACGAATAAACCTTTTCTGTCTATGTCAATGGCGGTATTGAAGTAGTGAATAGGTGCATTTTCGGTAATTGATTTATTTAACGAATGGGAAATACGGCTTGGTGACAGTCGTGGTATTTCAAGTTAGATCGTATTTACAGCTATATACACTTCATACATTTGCTCTTGTCCAATTTACTGCATGGTGTATTTATCAATTTTGACATCATGATCTTTTTTGAAAAAAATAATCACTTTCAGGCATTGTGATAGACAGAGTTTCTCGTTATGGTTTTTCCATATCCGTCTTCTTTTACACACACGTGACATATCGGTGATACTATTTTCTTGCGTGAATGCGACTGTTACAAATAATTTCAATCGCCCCTAATGTATTGCATGAAACTCAATTTGTTAAGATATTACTATAACGAAACAGTGCTCTCACTTCCAGTCTAGTTCCACCATCCAGCAGTGGTGGCTGGCGTATCAACCACATGAGTTTATTTAAACGTATTTTTTCAGTAAAAATAGTGTTGAGATAAGTAGTTGATAATGGCCTCTCCCACAATTTGTATATGGTGAATATGCAAGCAACGAGAACAAGAGCCGAGACATGTAAAAGTTTATTTGAAAACTTGCTATAGGCCTACTAGCAACGATTTTATAGCAACCTGAGATTTGTTATTCAGAAGCCCTTGTCACTTTGTTTTTACAAAATGGCATCAATAAAAAAAACAATACATCTGAACGCTTTAACATTCTACACATTATACTCTTCCTATGAAGTTACATAACAAATATGTGCATTTAAATACAAATATTTGAATATATATAAATACTTTAACCTGGAGCGTAGAATATTGAAATTCCCTAACGAACAGAGTCTATATATTTGGGAATCTAAGATGCGACGACGCAGAGAAGACTATACCTGTTAGTGTATATATATATATATATATATATATATATATATATATATATATATATATATCTCTTGCTTCACTGTGTTTGTTAGGAGCAGTAACATTTGTCATTTCGGTGTTTTCATAAACCAGGCGAAAAGTTCAATCCTGAATATAAGAACTAAAAATGATTCATGTAAATGCTAGATTAATATCATTTTGTGTGTCCACATACTGTACTGCTGGATAGTTTGTGTTATCTAATAATTTACATGATGTTTCATTCAATATTTTATAAGTTTGTTTGTAATAATTTATCATTGTTAACACATTTGACTTGATATGGTTTAAGCCAAATTACTAATATAAGTGTTTGTCAAAGAAAATAGTTAAGATCCAAAGAAAACGTTATGACAACGGATTTGACAATGTAGGAAGCAGTGTGAACTGTGTGGATATCAATCAGAGACTTAATATGTGCAATATGTGTATATTGAAGACAATCGCTGACCTTCTTATACAGCGGCCAGTGTCTGTAGTTGATAGCTAGAAAATCATTTCAGAAAATGACAATATAAAAATATGAAAAATAAAACGTTTTTGTGTACTGATAAAGAGAAGGTTATAGCAAATTTTGCGAACGCATTCTTTTCATCTTCAAACAATAGTAGCAATTTAAATTGTCACTTGAAGGAAAATATTTTGGTTTCTTAAGATATAATTCACCTCAACTTGAAATCTATTTACCCTGTATAACATAAAATGTTTAATATACAACATATGTGGGTAATGATAAGTTTAAATGTTCATAATAACCGTAGTCTGTATTTTCACAATTGATTGTTTTAAAGAGACACTGTAGGGGTTTTGACAAAGCGATTATAACAAAGTGATGCTCCAAAAAAGCAATTTACGCTGCAACACAGCAGGTTTTATTGTTTAAAGATAATCCATAATTTATTATTAATAATCTTTTACAAACATTAACTATGAGTAGCGAGATCACATTTTAATTACATTTTTTCCTTCCGTTTTCTAGATGTTGATGTCTCCATTCGACTGAATAATGTTTTTCTTCTCGAAGTACATATTTACCTAGATAATCTACTAATACAATTCGTCAGTTATTATTGTAATTATATATTTATACTTTTGATATTTATATCGCCACTCTATTGTATTATATGACGACTGATCTATCCAAAGATGTTTTATCATGTACCACGATTGTCAAGGTATGAATAACTCCTCACCATGTCTGTATGTTTTATGAGGATCTTCGATCAGCGTTATGGTCAAGGTAACATCAAAGGATTAATGAGTGATTTATGAATCAGAAACGTCAGGGTTCCATGTTACCAATGTTCCTTCCTCTCACCATTACGTGCAATGTCGAGCGCCAACCTTTTTATATTGGTGTACATATCTACCTACTCTGTGTGACAGTTGAGCATCTACACATCTATTATATGAGGCTTTGAATAACAGTAATTTTGTTATAAAGTTCACGACCATGTCACTTCTGAAAATATTTAAAGCCTTACAAAATTAGCGTATCAATCAAACGCTTAACGTGCGGTGCAACTCTGTCTTATAAGATTTCCATGTTAATAATAAATGAACAAAGATATAAACTTGTACTGAATATGAATAATTAACAAAGAATATCATATTTTCTCTACCATGCAATATTTTACCAAGGAAATGATAAATTGCTATAAATATAACCGATTGTTCATGTATTACATAAATCTTAATTTTCGTGCACATCTAATTATGTCTGATGGAAATGCCGTAAAGCCTAACCTCAGATTGTAGATGTGAATTACACGACAGGCTGGCAAAAAAAATGAAATCAATATTAATCATCAACAATAATTTATACAAATGATAGAACTGGTACTAAAACTTACAAAATTATTCCAAAAAACCTTTCATATTGCCAATTTGCGAATTCATTCATTATTTAAATATTTACAAAGCTGTTGAATCTATCTTATCGGTGTCAATGTTTGTAAAGTTAAACTAATCTAAAAGTTTGTGAGAATGTTACGGATGAAATATACAATACTGACTTAGCGATCTTCTAAATGATAAAACGTTTAAAACTATGTTTATTTTACACAGAGAGTTTATGCTATTACCTGCCCGTGTGAATATGGGGTTAAATCCACCGTACTCTGATTTTATCATGTCTGTGCTATGTCAATGCATTCTAAGTTAAAGTGTTCCGTCACATCGTTGATATAAAGAAAATGCGATATCGAATTAATGTATGATATTATTTTTAATTTAGTATGTTTGTTTATTGTGTGTGTGATTAATTTCAATCAAATATATTAAAAAATGTACCTTATTTTAAGAAAAAATGATATTTGAAAATTAATGTTATAAAAACATAATACAAACTTTGTTTATTATATAAATGAAGTTTTCGATTTGTTGTAACAAGATACATAAAATGTGCATTATGATGATAGACGTTTCTTTTATAATCAATATAAACAGTAAGGATTATTGCATCTTTATGTTTTTTTACATGCTCAATTGTCTGTGAAGAAAGAAAATTGTCTGTGTCAAATTCATATTTTAAAAAGTTATTTCTGATATAATCACTATTTTAAAAGCTCAAAAAAAATATTAGTCAGATAATGTTTCACAACCTTTTTGATATTTGTATTTATAACATCCATGTGTTTGGTGTCCAAGATCATGTTTAGTTGTCCTATGAAATGAAAGTCAATAATGGCTCTTTTAAAAGGAGTAATTTCACTTTTAAAGTTAATTGGTTATATCTTTTGTTCAACCCTTTAACATAACTTAATACGTACAGGACAAACCTTCAAACTAATATTGATTGAAAGACAACTTTGATTAAAGTTACCTCCTAGTAAACCCGGTCAGTATTTAGTATTTAGCACAGACAAACTTAGACTCCAAAATGTATTCTGAAATCGTATGCTTTTAACTTTTTTTGTCAATAAGTGTTATATAATGGGATGAAATTGAGATTTTTCCATATGTCAGACGGTAAAAGATGTTTTGACATGTGACTAATTTTACTGTGTTGACTGACATAAAGGAAATTATATTGTTTTAGAAATTGCTCATCTCTAATAAAAGTTTCTTTTATTAACATAATGTAATGAAAGCGAGTATATGTTATCGTACAAATTATGTTTCTTTTTTAAATATGACATAGAGATATTTTGTGCAGTACAAAGATATTTCTCATATAAATATGGCATTGAAATAAGGTAAAATACCATTAGTCAATGTACAAGTTATATAACAAGTAATGGTATTATAGTCGAAAGTATGTTTTTCTTATTAATATAAAATATTTAAAGATACCGTTCATTGTGTAATTTCTTTTAAAATATCTTCTCTAGGGTATGATTTAAAAGAATTTTTTAAACGGTTTCATGAATGAGCTTTTTAAGAAAATGTACCATTTTAGTTTAAAAGATATTTTTCTTGAATACAGAATAATCTCTTACACATATAATGTTAACATAAGGTGTGTAACATTCTTGTAAATATGATACTGAAAGTACTTTTAAAAGTATTATTTCCCTAAAGGATGTTTCTTTGATGAACATAGCATATATAAATTTATCTATTTAAAATATGCTTAATGTAAAAAGGGTCATCCCTTATAAACATTATTGAATTCATGTTAAATATGTATTTTCATAATGGATTTTCCCTTATCAATATCATTTTGGCATACAGTAATATGTTTATTGTATAAAGCGTGTTTCCCTTAGTCAAATTATTTGGATGTTCATTATCTGTTATTTTAAACACATAATATAAAACGTGTAAAATTTTTGAAAATAAATTCCTTTGATGAATATATATTGACATGATGCTATTTGTGTTCGTCGTTAATGGATGTTTCTCTCATTGATCTAGATAAAATGTGAAAAGGTTTTATTGTAATAAGGATGTTTCCCCTTAAATACAGAAAATCAAAATAACGTAAATTTGGTTTATCGTACAAAGATCGTTTACTTTGGAAAAGAAAGCTATTTGTTAGCAGATATCTGAACATTTCATGTCAAGTTTTTGAAGGGAAGTTAAATCAAATGTTCAAAGATACAGAAAAGTAAAAACTTTAGTCAAATATCTTTTTTGACTATCATAATTCATATGTGGATTTGTAGAATATTTTTATATCATTTCTATTCGAATTAGAAATATGAGCTTAAATGAATTAGTGAACTCTGTGTTTAATAACATTGATACTAACAAGATTCAAACAAAATTCAAAAAAATATTAATAATAAATCAAACATAATAGGGTGAAGAAAACAAGTAAGCATGTTGACTCGATGTTTTATTCAGAGAGATATTTTGAAATGTCTGTGACGAAATCTACAAACCTGTGTTCTGCAAGTAGAACTTTTACTCAATGAGTTCACATACTTGTATCAATATACTGTCATAAATTTACAGCGATGAATTGAAAAAGAAATTAAGAAAACGAAGAGAAAATTTAATCAGTTATTTGAATATTCAACACTGTCTTTTATTGGAGCTAAAACATTTTTAACACATTGATATTCTATATTTTACAAATACTTTCAGTTTTTGTTAAAAAATATAAAATAAAACTTGACTTAAACAATTGTATCAATGTATTAATCAGAGACTGCGATAGGGTGTGTATATAATGCTTCATGGCACCGGATGACCATGGGTCAGATCAACTGTTTACATTCTTGCAACCCGCGTGTGCAGTCACTAAGAACAGTGGAGTCGTTACCTGTACAAGATAGTGTGACCCGCAGTTGGAACATGGTTCAATGAGAGTTATCCCCCCTTATAGACAGCACTTTTGGATCGTAAACAGCAGGCTGTTAACGAAAATATCTAGATAGTCAATACCAGTATTATCAATCTAATGGAAAGTACTGTGACACTAAGACAAGGTACCTGCTAGGTATTTTACACATTGACCACACAAAAAACAGAATTCTTAACACAAGCGGCTGGTTGGGTGCTGCTTATTTTACAGGTGAAGCCGTGAGGGGATTAGCCAGTATAAAGTTTAATGGCTCTGCGCAGATCGAGCACGGCGCGAAGAACCGACTCCCCCTTTTAGCAGGTCTAAATGAAGACCAATAAAACACAAATTAATGATCTGAAAGTGGAATATTGGTGTAGTCAATTATAAGACTGGCATGGGGCATATGTTGCAGAAGCTTTAGATGCCTGTTGACGCCCTCTCCAGCTGAACAGCGCCATCTAGCGGAGTGATTCGGCACGTCAAAACCTGCCGAATGGCGGGCTAATTCCACACGACGGTTATGTTATAGCCGATATGAATTTATGAGTGGGACTGGGCGGGTTCTTCTGGGGCAAACTCGTTAGTGTGATCTAGTCGACAATTACCTGCACATCAAAGGCGACTAATGGAAGCAACCATGCACACGTCTGGAAAGATGAAAACCATGGACTCGAAATAATTGATCAGATACGTGACTTGCGACTCAGATCTAAGCTTGTCGAATATGGCTCATGGAGAAAGAATCCCTAATTGAGGAAAATATTTAATGTCCAAACGTCCGTTTGTTGCCCCGATACTGTCAGTTGGAGAAGCATTTTCACAGAAATTCGGATTCTTTTCAAGTCGCACGTCCTGGTGCAAAATGGCGCCTGGTGTCGTCTGCTCCACCTGGGACGAATAACGTACTTATTGACCGTGAAATTATTCTGTAAAGAGCAGCATAGAAAGCGGGGACCTCCTATTGTTTAATGGGACACGGCATCTCACATTAGTCTATAGTCAAGCTAAATGCCCACCAAATTGAAGTGATTCTTAAAATTGCAGCTATTTTGCGACCTGCTAAGGCAAATATGAAACGACTAGGTTCTGTATATTTTATTATGTTAAACTGTTAATTATTTTGAATTTTAAATTAGTTTTTTTGTGTAAAGATTTTAAAGAGTAAGGACTTCACATACACAAGTCTGTAATATCTATATGCAGGATCTGAAGATGGCATGGTGTGAAGGCAGTGGAGGGCAATGTGAAGGCAATTTGAAGGTACCGAGCACAACAGGTAATACACTGTCCAGTATAACGTTGTAATAAAACTATATTGAATTAATAATTCATTACTAAATACTTTTAATCGTAATTTCTCCCCTAAAGGCGATGGTTACAAATTATATGCAAGAAAATTAATTACTAACTTATAAAAAATATAGTATAAAAAAGTATAAATATATATTTGAAAATAGATTTTCATTAGTCAACCTTGATTTAAAAAGGTTTTCAAATTATTCAGGTGTTTATTTTCCTTTTATTTTGATATGTAGCCTTATATTACTTTAGCGAAGACATAATTTCATATCAATCATAAATTCCGTGTAAATTATTTTTCATATTTTGCAAGCACATTTAAGATAAACTCGTCGCTCATTGTATGATCGATGGTTACAGCAATTGGTAAATCGTTTTCAAAACTGTTTCAATGTCCATTTAATGTTATTCCTCTTAAATTACAGTTCATTGAAATTAATGAGTAAATAGAGTGGTGTTTTAGCATGTCTTGTTAAATATTTAAAACACTTACATATGTTGGCTTATTAAAAAAATCTTTCAAATGGTTGATAAATTCCCTCGCCAGTTAATCCTTTTCAAATAAGCACTCGATAATATTTGACGCCAGGGATCACGAGGGAAAGTGTTGCATGGTCAACACAACACGTGGAAGTACCACAGAGTTTTAAGGGGCAGTAGGTTGGTTTTGATTAGATAAATAAAGTCATCCGATGATACGAAAATAAATGTTACCAATTGCAAGACATTGCTTTTAATTCAGCGAAGTCTTTTTCAAGCTACGCGAATCCATTTCTGAAACGCGAACGATTAAAGGTTGTTTACACTAAAACTGGCCGCCAGAAGAGGTTTTTGGTTGATTCTTGATAATTTCTGCTACTGATCGTCGGTTTGAGTAATGAGATGTTTGACCCGTTTGAAAATAATACAGTTGGCATTAATTAATTTTTGGCATAAAAAAATTTGAAAGAAATAAAAGTTTTAAAATCTTGCTACTTCTCCTTTTAATGGATAGTACATGGACGTAGTCTCGAACACTGCTCTTCTCAGCGTCACACAATTAGAGACATACAGTTATTGACTGTTTTGTTAAATATGTATTAAACAATGGTAAAACTATTTCAGTTGAAACTAAACTCATTTCATTTAAATAAAAATTATGCTTTAAAAGTTTTTTTTTTCAATAATTGAAAATGATTAAAAAAAAAGAATTATCTCTCAATCAGTTTTAAAATGAATAAAAAAAATAGAGGCGAAAATAAATAAATTCCTAAGGATAACTTTAAGACTTGTATGCACACATAATGTCCTGTCGCTCTGTTTATCGCTCAAGCGAAATTGAATACAAATCATTTTCTTGTTTCTGTGTGTTATTGTTTCATAACACTAGTCTCGTCTTCATATACAATCATTTGTCATTGTTTCATAACACTTGTCTCGTCTTCATATACAATCTTTTGTCATTGTTTCATAACACTAGTCTCATCTTCATATACAATCTTTTGTCATTGTTTCATAACACTAGTCTCGTTTTCATATACAATCATTTGTCATTGTTTCATAACACTAGTCTCGTTTTCATATACAATCTTTTGTCATTGTTTCATAACACTAGTCTCGTCTTTATATACAACCTTTTGTCATTGTTTCATAACACTAGTCTCGTTTTTATATACAATCATTTGTCATTGTTTCATAACACTAGTCTCGTCTTCATATACAATCGTTTATCATTGTTTCATAACACTAGTCTCGTTTTTATATACAACCTTTTGTCATTGTTTCATGACTTTAGTCTCGTCTTCATATACAACCTTTTGTCATTGTTTCATAACACTAGTCTCGTCTTCATATACAATCTTTTGTCATTGTTTCATAACACAAGTCTCGTCTTCATATACAACCTTTTGTCATTGTTTCATAACACTAGTCTCGTCTTCATATACAATCTTTTGTCATTGTTTCATAACACTTGTCTCGTTTTTATATACAACCATTTGTCATTGTTTCATAACACTAGTCTCATCTTCATATACAATCTTTTGTCATTGTTTCATAACACAAGTCTCGTCTTCATATACAACCTTTTGTCATTGTTTCATAACACTAGTCTCGTTTTCATATACAATCTTTTGTCATTGTTTCATAACACTAGTCTCGTTTTTATATACAATCATTTGTCATTGTTTCATAACACTAGTCTCGTTTTTATATACAACCTTTTGTTATTGTTTCATAACACTAGTCTCGTCTTCATATACAATCATTTGTCATTGTTTCATAACACTAGTCTCGTCTTCATATACAATCGTTTATCATTGTTTCATAACACTAGTCTCGTTTTTATATACAACCATTTGTCATTGTTTCATAAAACTAGTCTCGTCTTCATATACAATCATTTGTCATTGTTTCATAAAACTAGTCTCGTCTTCATATACAATCATTTGTCCTTGCTTTATAAAACTAGTCTCGTCTTCTTATAAAATCATTTGTCATTGTTTCATAACACTAGTCTCGTCTTCATATACAATCTTTTGTCATTGGTTGGTAAAATTAGTCTCATGTTAATATACAACCTTTTGTCATTGGTTGGTAAAATTTTATGTGATATGTGATATAATGCTTTTCATAGAAGATGCACAAGTATAATTACCTCTTTGTCAATCAATTCTATATTTCAAAATTGTCATACAAATATCACTGTAAGTTTTAAACTCCCTCGTCATGGGGCAAGTAAATCAATGAATAAATTGTCTCATGTTAACACATGGGGTTTGAGGATGAAGTTAAACGATTGATTATTTTATAATCTGTGTATATTGTGTTAATTTCTCTCTCCTTTTCGCCTGTATGGAATGGACAAGAATTCCCCCCTAATATTTTAAAGAACAAAGCATCTCCCAAATAGTTTTCGCAATAACACCCCGTGTACTTTATCCACCCGACACTCTCCTGTATTCTGTTCATTACGGTGGTGATGAAGTTCGACTCGTGCTCAATATCAGACTATCTATAGAGACAATGTTTAATAGACATACTGAAGCAACACGGCACAATGACAAAAACATCCCTCCCGATCCACTGTCTTTCAACTTGGCGATGTGGAAGTCTTGGCCCTCTGGCTCTGTGTCTCGCTGCTCTGTCACTTACAGTCGTTATCGATATGGGGTATTTATCTCCCTTGATAAGGGCAGTTATCTCCCCTGATATTGGTAGTTATCCACGCCTCTCGCCCAGTAATGATAGGGGTAGAGAGTGGCGCTAATAGCTAGGAGAGCACCCTGTAATCAGCGGACAGAACCCACACACACTGCCATCATAGAGATGTTGTCAAGATGGGGATACATCGTGGTTGTTATTAAGCCGATGGTACGACTGTGACGACTTTGTTTATGTCGACATCAATGATGAGTTTGATACTGATGGTGCGTATCGTGATGATGATGATAACTGTAATGATATTCTAGGGGAATGTGAACACGTGCAGGCACGTGAAACATCAATGAACTTAACGCTGATTGCTTCACATGGTAAAATGTTTTTTAATTGAAAATAAAAAAAAGAGTAGCAATAACTTTATGACGTCATATCATAATGACATTCACTATCCAGGTAAACTCAATTTACACATCGTGCATACTTTTGTATGAATAATGTTTAATATGTTTGAAATGGTGTATTTAAAAAGAATTACTCATGGTGTAGGATGCCCGTGACACAACGCCTGTCTTTAAGTGTGTCATGCGGCAGATCCGCCAACAAAAGGAGGGGTGAGAGAGATCGCCCTGTCGCAACCCTCTCTCGCAATCTGATCTCGCTCCGGCCTTTTTCTGGCGGGGAAAACAAACACTCGGCGCTGAAGATAAATTAGCGAGAAGACTCGAGTCCTCGGGTAGTCTTACTACACCCTTCAAGCGGCGATTAGGTACTGATCAGTTTACACTCGGCCAGTAATAATGACTTGAGAAAATACACTAAGTGTGGAATTTTATTGCGAGATCTTGACGAAGGAAGATGAGACCCTTGTACAAGTCACGTGACTAATCTCTGTGAGAGCCCCCTGGTGTCAATTATTGTATACAGAGTCTCAGTTGAGCGCGGGATCCTCCTCAACTAGGCTTGTGTATGATAATAGTCTGAACACACTCCATCTAGTCTCCCACTCAGAGCACCACAAGTTTGTTGATATTTCAATTTTATAAAATGATACCCGATACAGAGAACGGAAAGAGAAAACGGAGAAAGAAAAGAAGTCGGGAGTGGAACAATTCCTAGAATCAAATGCTATTCCTGGACACACACGAACACACACCCACACACACACTCACTTGAATTAACTTTGGCACCCCAACAATGTAGGCATTTATGCATATTTCATAACGTAATAGTTTCAATGAATACATATTTTTATCACTATTATAGTCATCAATATCATATACAACTGTAGTAAGAAAAGATTTACCAACGAATCAATATCAAGAGAAAAATAAAACAATATAGAAATATATATAGATATATACACTTTAATCATGGCTGTTTTTTCTTTCTGAAATTTAGGTCTAATTTAACATATTGTATTTAGAAGCAAAGAAAAAAAACTTGAAGATATTTCTGTATAAAACTGTATTTATGATCTATTCTGTATATATGGAATAACATTATATCACCATGTAAGTATCATTGAAAAAAGGTGAATTAAAAAAAAAAGATTAAAAAAAAAGATTCTTCTAAATAAAAAAAACAATAGGTTTAATGAAGGAGGCCCTCCAGAGATCCTGTCGCAGATGGTTAAAAGACAAATTCGTTTTCAAGTTCTTTTAATACTGTGTAATGACAGCAGGTATTCAGTCGAGGAAAAGCATGCAATGAAATGCAAGTCAGTTGGTTATAAGCAACAAAGCAGAAACTTGTCCGGAAACTCATTCTTAGACAATATGGTTGTACTCTTTAAGCGGCAATCTAGAAGTTGTACTAGTAATGAAGTACACGATTTTATGGATATTCAACTTCTTTATTAAGAGATTTGCTACGTTAATCTCATTTTGTTGTTTATGTACACATATCTATATTTCAGCTATACATCTTTTCTGTCCATAAGCTTGAAAACGGTATACGGAGCTATACCGAAACGTCGCAAATATGTTTATAAAGAAGCTGAATATCCATAAAACCGTTTACTTCATCATATGGTTGTCATTAAAAAAGGTTAAGCTTCTGAAGTCATTTTGTAATAGGTAATGATAGATAAACTTCTAAAGTCATTTTGTATTAGCTTTAATAGATAAACTTCTGAAGTCATTTAGTTAACAATAGTTAAACACCATACAATGGTTAAGCTTATTCCGAGGTCATAACGTAAAGGTCTCAGTTCACCTCCTTTGAGGTCGTATCATATTGAAGAGGAGACCTCAAAACAGCAAACCTGAGTAGACAAGGTATGGATAAGATACACGTGAAAGGCCATGGCCTGATGGCATGTCCAGATGAAAGAGTTTATAACCTCATGTCCTTCCAATTGTACATAAAGACCAGAAACACCGAGCTATGAATATAAGCGGGCGGAGTAGTGGTGACTTTGGAACAGGTCGGGTGTGATGATGGAGAAATAAACGGTTGCTTTTATAGGGTTGATGCTTTGGCGATACACTATAACTAGATTGCCTGCAAATTGCCACAAGACATATTATTTTCGACCTCGGCCCATTAATCTGCCGTTAACGAGTGAACGGCTGGTCGATGAGACGATCAGTAACTCTTTAATACAGGATAACAGCTCCGATCCAGTGCCAGAGACGGACCAGTTGGGGAGTTTAGGGAAGGAAAGGAAATGGAGACACACAACCTTATGAGAATGATAAATGTCTGGATAACAACTTCTTTATAATGAGTTTCGCGACGTTTCGGACCTCATGAAGGATTAGGTCGTAAATTTAACAATAAAGACGTTTTTATCCAGAATATCCTGCCCTCCTTATGCACATCCCTTCTCATGCCCTTCAAAGTCTTACAATCTCATGTAACAGGTCACCGATCTGAGAAAGTACTTCGTTCGTTCGTGCTTGACTTTCTAGAAATAGGATTAATGAGTTACGATCCTAAGAAATGATTAGAGATTGAGGTAAGGGTTAAAGGCTAGGATTAACGTTCATGTTAAGGTTAAGGGTTAGGATGAGGTTATGGATAGAAACGGGATCAAGATCAGGGTTGCAGTAAGGGTTAGCGTTTAGACTAGGTTAAGCGTTATGGTTAAGGTAATGGCTAGTTGGGGCTAGGGTAAGGATTAAGGCTAGTTCTAGAGTTAGGGCTATGCATGGGCTTGGGCTGAGGTAAGGGTTAATGTAGGTTGAGGCAATGGACATAAGAGGGTTACAAGAATATGGTTGGTATAGCATAGTTAGGGTTGGATGTAGATTTATAGGTAAGGTTAGGGATAGACAATGTTGTTTTGTACATGGTCAGGATAATTATTGAGGTCTGAGTGCACAGTAGTTTCTATCATGCTCCGACCTATCACAAACATTCCACCAACCACTAGTCGACAGTTCTCTTTACTGCCACTTCATGGTGTTCTCAGCATGGGCAATAACTGCATCAGATGTGTCTTGAAGCTTTTGAATAAGGACAGCATCTCACTGTCGCTGTTTCTTCAATCTTGTCCACAGTCCCAGGATAAATCAAACGTTCTGTAAGAGGACGTCGCATGTACTGAGTGTTCTGCGCTATCCATGAAATGATCTCATGTAATCTTTAGTCTTGAATAATAGCACATATGAAATGAATGTAAGAGGACGGTTTAGAACCCTCACGAAAAAAGTATAGAATTTAAGCGATATTCCATGAGGCAACGTAGTGTACAAAACTGGCGTGTCGCTGTACGGATTACTGATTTCTCCAGTCATTTAAGTGTTTATAAAGCAGTGGTTGACGAATAGAGCTGTTATCTTCATTTCTTCTCTTTCAACTTCTGTCGCGGAAATTAACTGTTTAGAGCTATCAAAGATTAATGTTTGCTGAGCTACTTGGTGTGTAAAACCTCAAAGTTGTCTTTTGATTCTGTCTGTGCTAGCTGTCCACAGAAGCAGTCTGTTTGGGCTGTGTGTAAGTACACGATCTTCTGTGCTATATTAATTCGCTCATTGTCTGCCCCTCCTTCCCTGCACAGATGGGTGTCAGGGGGGATAACTCCGTCATTCCATCCCTCGGCTCCCCAAACATCCCCCGGCTATACCGCCCGTTTGAACTCGCTCCACGAAAGACGACTGATTTGTGGCGGGGGCCTATGTAGATTGATTATGCAAACGTTTGTGAAGCTGCAGCCAGTTTGGGGTGTTTCTTCCTCACAGAGTCCCGCTGTGCTGCCTAATTGTCCCCTATTGTCACCCCTCAATACGAGCATCCCTCTTTCTCTGCCCATTCAGGAACTTGCGAGGGGTCGGGAGGGTTTAATCGCGTAGTGGGACTCGAGGAGATAGCGTTACTTATATGATGGACCGCATTTAGCAGTGAATAGGCTAGTTGCCACGTACGAAACAGCTATAGAACTGATTCACTCGCAAATGTCGTCAGCAAATCTTCAATAGGATAATTCGTTTGAAAACAGACAAAAATTCGTTGAAATAGCTTGGGCTGATATCTAAACATGTCCGCTGTTCGCATAGAATGCACCAATTTCAAAGCTACTCGTCTTGCAACAAAACATCAAAGTGGGGACTCCTTAAATCATTCAGGACCTTCTCTGAAGACGTTCCTCTCAAATGCAGGGGGGTGGGGGTACAAGTGCGAGTAAGGGAATATGAGGTTCATAAGGGGAGGAGGGGAGGGGGTCGAAAGGGAGTCGGTGACGGGGCGTCAACATACGTGATCTGCACCGACCAACAACTATCAATAAACCCCGTGGAAAGTTGAAATTCTTGACGTCAATATTTAAATTACTGGTACAAATAGTCCATTGATAACTAAGTCCTTATCAAACACTGCACATCACGTCACAGTTAACAGTCTCTCAGTCTCCTCCAATTTCCCTCTTGATCTCTCATTTCTCTACTCAGTATCTCTCTTTAATCTCTCTCCCTCTCATTTCTCCTCACTAAATATTTCCTTTAATCTCTCTCACTCTCACTTCTCATCATTATATATCTCTCTTTAATCTCTCTCACTCTCATTTCTCTACTTTATATCTCTCTTTAATCTCTCCCACTCTCACTTCTCATCATTGTATATCTCTCTTTAATCTCTCTCACTCTCATTTCTCTACTTTATATCTCTCTTTAATCTCTCTCACTCTCATTTCTCTACTCAATATATCTCTTTAATCTCTCTCTCACTCTCAATTCTCTACTCAATGTCTCTCTTTAATCTCTCTCATTTCTCCTCACTAAATATCTCTCTTTAATCTCTCTCACACTCTCATTTCTCCTCACTCAATATCTCTCTTTCATCTCTCTCACACTCATTTCTCTACTCTATATCTCTCTTTAATCTCTCTCACACTCTCATTTCTCCTCACTAAATAGCTCACTTTAAAACCTTTGACTCTCTAGTTTAACCACTTAATATCTCTATATTTATCTCTAAGTTCTCCAAACTCTCTCTCTCTCTCTCTCTCTCTCTCTCTCTCTCTCTCTCTCTCTCTCTCTCTCTCTCTCTCTCTCTCTCTCTCTCTCTCTCTCTCTCTCTCTCTCTCTCTCTCTCTCTCTCTCTCGCTCTCGCTCTCTCTCGCTCTCTCTCTCTCTCGGTCCCGACTGATTTGTGTTCTTCTCCAGGAGCTACTTTGCCTCTCAGCCACGTATAAAGCCACGGCAAGCTTGTGTTATACCAACCCTCTCAGTGTGTCGGAACATTAACAGATAAATACTCCTATATTTACCGGACGAACGAGACTTGGGTCAATTCATAACACTGCAAAATTGATATTTATTCTCGACAAAATCAAATAAACTGCACAACTACGGCCATTTCTTTGATGTTTTACAAATACAAGAATATTAACACTTTCATGAACGAGAAATAATATTTGTAGGAGTTAACCATGCAGAAAACTAAAACAGTTTATTTGTGCGAGTCCTGTGCGATTCAGATTCCATTATATGGCTGCTTGTGTTGACGGAGTGGAGATTGAAGTGAGATGGAGCTGTTTCTCCTGGAGTTGTGAGCGGAGGTATGAGCAGTTCATTATCAACCACTTGAGCCCCTCACGCAGCCACACTTGCACACCGAGCTATGAAAATATTCCGTGTTTCCAAAACCGCTCCCTCATATTGAAAGCTCATCTGAAGAAAGAGGCAATTGAGAGTGCATTAAGCTCTCTGAAATTCCTTCTGTTGTGGCCTTTTAAAGGTAAATTACAGATTTAATTAAATTTGATAATAACTCAATTCACATTTCATGGCGTTGCTCGTTACTTTCTAACATGTTTATGCTAGTTCGTGTCACTCAATGGTTCCTGTTTGCTTCCAAAATACACCAACTTATTGACGGTCCCCGTGTCAAACACAGATAAACCTTCTTTCCTGTTGATTTGAGACGGAATTGCCGGGGGCAGACTGAATTTAACCGAGCAGTGGTTTCACGTATGCTTTTAGGTCAGACTGGAATAAGCAACTTATATTTTTACTTCAGTCATTTGATAAAATAACAAATTCTTCTGAACATTAATTAAACACTCTGTAGGTGACATAATCTAATTAAAAAGGTGCTTCTGTGGAAGGAATGCAAGCGACAGGAGAGTCTATACTTAAAGAAGGCTGTAATAGGTAATTGATAACATGCAATTAGATTTTCACTTTTTCAAAGAAGCAAAACATTTCTGTTTAATTGAAACTTCTGCTGACAAGTTAGAGTGTAACAAAAAAGAGTTGAATGCTAAAAGTTCCCCTAGTCCGACATTTCTATAATGCCCTGGTTGACGTCGTCACCATCCACAGACTGTGTTCGTACTTGTACAAGAACCCTTAAACGCACTAGTGCACACCGATATTTCTTTAACACAACGAATGCACAGATACTGCATATCTCTCGATATTATTCAAGAACCTCACTCAAATAATCTACCTCGTAAGTTATTTAACGAATATTTACGTATTCGGGTAGTAAAGTTGATTTTTGAAGACCGGAAGTATTTAATGTAACGGTACAATAAATCCGCATGAACTACGATATCGGAAATATTAAGATTTTGCTTATAACCAAAAAAGCGGAAACGGCAGCCGCTTTGGTCAATCTAATAGCAATGCTAATGCTGTGTTATTAAGTCGGTTTATTTAAAACTTTCATAAAACATAATTTATTATTTGTTCTCAGTTCAGAGTTTAGGTAAATTCAACAGCTGCACATAATAATAGTTCAGCCGCTTTCAACTGTCTATAATTTATCCGTTTAGTGCACAGCTAACCTTAGATTTGTTATATGTCCAAGCCGACAGCGGCTGCCTAAATTTTTTCATTGTTGATTGCAGGTCAGTTGTAAAGAATTTTAAGTATTTCATTGCATCGATAGAAAGCTTAAGTGATTGCATAAGTCCTCTTAAACCTTAAAATAGCCAATTTAAACCGTAAAAGCGTGCACTAGTGCCTTTAAGTTTCAGAAAGGAAACAATTATTTTTACAATTGAGTGTTCAAGAGACATGCACATTTACTGTTATTCTGGTATTTTTTATGGATGTCACCTTGAAATAATAATAAAGAATGATGATTGATGATGATGATTGAGATTTAACCAAATATCTGACACTGGAGGAATTCAGCTGTATGACTGTATTAACCTTAATTACACTTTGAAAGGTCATCTTATGTCCAGTTGTGTTGATGCTTAACGTTCACAGATATGGCCGTAGAAAGTCTATGTCATTGCATTGTTTTCGAAAAAAGTGATTTAAGGATATTTAACATTCATTATAAATCCTATGTCTGTAATGGGGTATGAATCATCGTCCGTGACGCGAACATTTATTCTAATGGGACTTTATTGCAACAAAATGCGACATAAAACATAGGTAATTACAGTGGAGTCACGTGTGTGCAACATCAGGTTCAGCTGTTATCATATTCTCGTTAAAATAAACAATTTTATAGAATTGTGAAACAGTTTCTTAGCAGGATAATTATTCTATTACTATTAATGCTTTTCTCTATTGAAATGGCGAGGTTGATGTATGTGGCGTGTTAAGCGAGAACGCAGACGTACAAAGCGTTGCCTCACCAGGAAATACCCTACAGTCTCGTGAAATCTCGGCGTTTCTCCATTAGATGCAATTGCTTCATACGAGAAAACATTAGTGTCAGACGCTAGATAGACAGGTGACTCCAAGTGCAGAACAATTGCCAGGTGAATATAGGTATACAGGTAGGTGTCACGTGATGAGTGTCAGGTATGTTAATCATTACTACACTTAACGGGAGGAATAATATACCGTAATGCGGTGTACATACTTGTCACTGTGCCAAGTAATCAAATTGTAGACATTGAGATTAACAGTTCTGGTTGCGCCTCATGCTGGACAACATTCTTAGATGGGGATCTTGTACCGAAACCTTCTTTTATTGTTTGTAAGGAACAATGATTCTCGACTTCAAACTTCTATAAAGAAATAAAGAGTTCTCATAAAAAACTTAAACTCAATAGTACATTATTGATTTATAGCTTATTACTTTCGATGCTGAAATTATTTAAACAAAATCAAAGAATTGCAACTATTGTTGAACTTTTTCTTTATGAAATCATTCACTAAATAAACAATTTCACACAAATACCAAAGTGGTTGAAGTGACATTATTTCCAAACAGGGTGTCAAACAACTTTAAACGAATACCTTTTTAAAGTCATACTTCCACAAGAACTGTAGCGAATTTCATTTTTTAACAATCATTTCAGAGATAGTATCATATGTAAAAATCCATTTAACGTTATTTTTTATATTTTGTAAAATGATTTAATGAGGATACAATATGAATTCAGTTGCAATGCCTATAATAGCTATATATATCTCCATGTGGGAAACAATTTCGAACCAATGTCATAATATATTAGCGAAACTACATTTTGAAAGATTTTATATTAAAACAATATCCATAAAGTGATAAAATAAAATGAAAACAAGACTGAATATATTTATCAAATTGGTCATCAAATGTCATTTACTTATATTCTTGCTTTCGATATGACTCCGGAACTTAAAGTCAAGACACGTTGATTCCGATCTTAATTAAGTGAAAAAGATTTAAATCTGTGAAGAAAAAGCATGTCAAATATCATTACATTTTTGTTCAATTCATAACCCTAACAAAAAGAGGTGTACTTTTTAAAATGATTACACAATGTGATATCCTTAGAAAGGATTAGGATTTTATCTGTGAGGCCTTCTATTTCCATCCCGCAGAGTTAAAGAACAAAAGCTTTTATTCTTTATTCTATTGTTTGGCATAATGGTGTATGATTTTCATTCCTGAAGACCGTTGTCATCCGCCTTATTCCTCCGAATCTGAATTTACAATAACTTAATTAAAACCAAAGAAAGCGCTTAATCCATTTACATAAATTTGTTATTTATTCTTAAAACTTTACCTTATAAAATTCAGTAACCGTAATTGATAATTCTTGATAACGTGGAGGTTCTCAGCAACAACATATCAGATTGTATAGGACTCTAAGACATTATTCCAGTCATGTATAGTCAGAAAAAATACCTTGCTTATTCCATCCATATATAAGATGATAATGGTATTTTTTAAAGAAAATGTAGTTTCTTTTGGTTTAATGACCGCAGCCATAGCATGACTATACCATTACGTGGTGGATATAGGTTATTATATTTCAGTAGTTTTCAACCTATGACACGGTTTATTGCTTAATATTGATAACTATTTTCTTAAACATTGATGTACAAATTCTTTTATATATTAGACATTTGAAGTTTCAAATTATAACTAATAAAGGCCTAGATCCATATTTCATATGATGCACAAGTTCACAATAAACTTAGAATTCAAAATTGTAAAATTCAGTTAGGGTTATTCCAGCAAACGATTTTTTCTTGTTTATCTTCTGGAAAAATTTTTTTAAACAGTACAAGAAATCAGAAATATTGAATGAGGCACCACTTCTCAAGAAAAACTTTCTACACAATATTTACCATTCTGTGAAGGGCTACTTTTTACGTAACTTGATATGGGAGACAGGTGTTTAGCACGCGGGAAACAGATAAGGAATTTATAAAAGGACAACGGGTTAAACTGAGAATCTAGATGGTTTTTATTTTGCAAAACATCAACGACAAAAATTTCGTGTTTTAGTCAATATTGGTTGTGAAATCGTATAAATATATCTAGTATTGTATTTAAATGAAAATCTTATAAACTGATTTTTATCAAGAGTTATTGCATTATGAACGAGAATGTTGCATAAATCATTGCCAAATGTGTTCCTGTATAAGTATATATGTATATATAATATCACCATCTGCTTGCTTCTAATTCTACCTAAACATTCGTCACAAATGACCTTTGTCGAGAAATATTGTTGAATAAGTGAATATATTATACGAACACAATATTAGATGATTTTTGCACTCAAAATCAGGAATCAATCTTTTGTTGAATATGAATATGATATAGAAACCAAGAACTTATCACATAACCATCTCTGTAAGTGCAATAAAAACGCTTTTAATACGGCAAATATGTACACTTGTATATTATTTAGATAAGAATGTGTATCATTAGACATCAGAGAAATACTTCAATTGTTAGTCGTGTAAGCCTCTTTGTGTCGAGGACCCAGTTGATAATAAACCACACATGTTATAGAATATTCATTGCATCTCCAACGATACCAATTGATGTCAATGAATACATGTGTGAAGAAATCATAATGTATTTATCACTATCTATAGGAATCCCATTCCACAGCTCACGAAACAAGCCTCTGTACAGAGCAGTGATCTGTCCCTACAGAAGCAAGACAAGCCTCTGAAAAGATGAACTATTCGATCCCTAAAGAAGCCCGTGTATTGCGCAGCCCGTATATGGGACACACGACTCTTGTGAACAGATTGTTTCTTTATCTGGTGTCAACTGATGCTCAAACATCCAGAAGCTTATGCTAGGGTCACCCGGTGCACCTGATTGTCATCTTCTTCCATAATTGATGAGTCCAGTGTTGGGAAACAATGTATCTACTCAGGGGGAAGGGGTGCTAAGTTCCATCTTCACCGGGATAAAGTGGGCGTGGTTTGCACCAGGTAGAGTACTGATGCATTGTTGGTAAGTGGAGATTAATTTGTACATGATAAAGATGGGCGGGGAGGGGCCAACAGGCAACACGGTGCGAGGTGAGGTGAGGTGAAGTGAGGTTTTGGAGATAGTACCCTCTATTATACTATTTTGTATGCACACAAGCATTTACAAGCGACAATGTAACTTCTGTAAGTGCAAAAGAACATAATTCACTTGTATTTCTTTATATCAGCAAAATATCTACACGCAATATACACTGAAAACACTACAGCAATGAAAAGCATGGTAAATTATATAAACACAATTTCACTATATAATATGATTGAAGTGCATTTATGAATAAACTGTACATATATACACTCTCCAGAAACAGTTTCATGAATGTTATACAAATAGTATTTATATGTCATACAAATAAAATTAGACTGATGCAAACTGATACAATTGAACTGAAGACATTCAGACCCAATCTCAATGCTCTGACCATTCCTTGATTAATTGTGAATGTTTCTTACTATTTTTTGACTTTTCAATCCCCCCCCCCCAATCTTTTTCTGACTATTTATTTCACTTTTCGCTATGTTATGACGATATTCTGACTTTTAATTGACTTTCTCTATGTTCTGATAATAATCTGACGATTTCTGTCAAAACGGCGGGTATAAAAAAAATGGCTGCTTGTTTGATAAATAGTTTGATAAAAATACTAAACCCTTCACATTGATATTTGTCATATAATACTTGAAATACATATTTCATATATTCCGTTCACAAAAATTCATGTAATAAAAATAAATGCAGACCATCATGATACTTGCTATGTTAACAATACTCATCCACGTTAAGGGCACACAGCGTATGTTTGATAAATTCAGTATGCGGCTTAAATAAGAGGCAGAATACAATATGCCCTGAGTCAAGGTAAATCGCCTTTCTAAAGAAACTTTTATACTTACTTTATCTTTTAAATTCCCAAATGAGGATATCATCTTTTTTTAAATTGTAATCGAAAAACGGTCAAGAAACGGTGAAGAAGTCGGAATTTTGCGTCCAATTTGCATGAAGATTAGTTAAATGACCTACACTACTAACCTACATGTGTCTTTGTGTCTTTGTGTCTGCTGTCAGTAAGTTTCCAGACACACCTTTTAAGATAAAGTTTGACATATTTGACCAAAACAACAGACTCTGTGCCCCTTTAACAAACAGAGTAGATATGAAAACGCTTGGTGTCCACTAAAAGAACAACTATATTTGAAATAACGCGTTAAAGTGTGATTAGCTATTATTTCGACCTTTTGAGGACATGTTAACCTACACATCATCAAAACGTGATTAGATTTCGGGCACATTGGTCTTTATGAAGGATTATTTTGGAGGAAATATTAATATTGATAGCTAAAGCGTTCATAAGTTTTAAAAAAGGGAATATCTTATCATTGCACAAAGCTTTTCATGCAGAATCTCAATAAGACAAATACAGCAATCCATTTTCTCATATTTGTCATTTTGGTAATTCTGATGGATTTTTAAAAACAAAATGTTTACTCAAATTTAGAACAGACCATAAAGAAATGTCTTTTCAATCACAGTTGGTAATAAACAACATTTTATAATTTGAAATTCAAGTTAGATGAATTCATTAAATTTGATAAAATTTGATAAAAGTTGACAAAGGTTCGAATATAAATGGTGATAAGAACGTTCCAAAATAAAAACATTGAATGAGGGTTTAAGTGAAAGAATGTGTACTTTGAGCTCCTTGAGTAACTTTTAGCCAGTTTTTGTGAGGCTCTTTCCGTTTTTATCAAATAATTCTAAGAAAGTTTTATACTGCGGCTAAAGAATGAATTTTGACTGGTTTGTACAACATGAATAAGAGATCTATCGACTTTATAATGATGCTAGTATTACATCGCTTCATCAACATCTTAGTTGTAACTGTCTAAAAACGTTTGTGACATTTATACATCTTACATAACATACAACATAGAAAAACAACAGCTGAATATCAAAAGTTTGTTCACTTACTACTGCAGCTTAATACAAAATGTAATTTAGGTTTGGTTTGAAAGTCAATAAAATAACTTCAGCAAAGCTGGCGAAAGATCTTCCTTTGTCAATGTGTAAAAAAGCCATACTTTTAACTTATTGTGGGATTGTCTAGTCTCTCGTGCAAAAATAAGAAGTTTGGCATGATTAATAGACAGAGGGGATCATATTTTTAAAATTCCGATTTCCTTAAATTTCCTTAAATTAACATTACGATTCTCTGAGAAAAATATAAACAATATCATATTGACTAAGTGCAAAGGAACACATATGAATTGTTTTTAAAGCTGCTGTTCAATTATAAAGAATTTTGTAGAGAAAAACAAAATTACAATTTTCGAAATTTTGACCCGTGGTCACTTCAGTGACCTGCCAGAAACTATTACAGTTTACGGTTGGGTATGGCATACGATTGCGTTAAGGTGGAATGGAATTTGACTTCTGTAGTGAACATTCAAAATGACCCGTCTAATTACATGATTTTCGTCTGGGATACGCAGATATGTAAACAAACTTTTGGTATGCAGCTGTACAATGCATTATTAAAGATCAAATGGAACATTTGTTTGTCTAAGTTTGTATTATTGTTACTAACCAGAGTGGTTTATTGTTTCATTTACTTCTTTTGAAATGAAAAAAAGTGAGTTTAAATCTTCGAAATCAATTTAACGTATCCATTAAGAATCGTCCAAGGTATCCGTAGAATCTAGGAGATTCGTTACATACGGGCATAGTATCATATTTAAACGACACATACAACTGCCAAACAATGATTTGTTTAACTGTGCAGGCGTTCTTATGTGGAATCTATTTTGGGAATGTTGAACTTGTTACCCGTTCTAAACGTTCATTTATTGACAGATCGTTTTGATCAATGCGTATAGGGATATTATTACTCCACATTTAGGACAGAAGGAACGCATATGTCAATTGCGTTTTAAAAAAAAAACACTGTATGAATCGTACAGAATGATCATGGTATTTTTATTTATTTTTTATCTTTTATTTATTGTTCCCCATATTTATGATATGCATTTGAATAATACGTTGTACACTTGGGTCTCATAAGCCTAAAGGCCGGATATATCTTTACCATTTATAGAGATATTAATGAGAAAGCTATGCGAAGACAATGTGTGACACGGGAATATAACAATTTTCTTTGTTTTAGAATTTTTTGCTTCTGCTTAAAATATTAAATGAACAATATTTCTGCGCACTTTTGTCGATATTTAATATTTCTAATGTTACCGTGTTTCTCTCATTATATTTTGCATTTTGATAACAGTGGCGTATGAAAATATTCATGCGAATACATAAGACAAGTTTTAATATAGTTCGTCTTTTCGCCAACATTTGAACTGGATAGATTTATTTTAAGACGAGCTTTTAACATGAATGTCTTTTTAATACATCACTCATATGACGAATTTCATAAAAATATTTACTATAAGAGAAAGGTTGAGTTGATACAGAAAGAAATTTTATCAATGAACAACACGTTCCTTCATATGTAAAAACCAAGTTCGACATAGATATTTTCATTCTCATTCAAGATTACTACCTTCATACAAGAAGAAAATATAAGACGTTCTAAATATCATTGTATTGCCAATGGATAGTACTGCTAAAGCGAGACTTAATAAGATTTGAGTCCATGATGGATACAACAGTATTGCCGGATATATTCCATTACTAACAATACGAAGGGTGATACTGTCAATCCAAAGCGTTACTTCTCAATGTAAAGCTTGAAATCCGGTAATTTCCCACGATTAGAAACCGTCAACAAAGCCCAATTACTGCCGCTAATCGCTTTCCCTAACTACATGTTTATAAAAGGATTTTCTTACGTTTTGCCAGTCCCGATCAGTTAGCTTCACAAACACAGCACATCCGCAGGCTCGACAAGTAAGTAACGGTTCGCTAGCGCATAATATAGGCTTAACTTGAACAATATTTATCTGGCGGATCATTACGCTGTTTGCCGATGCGGTTCGGTTGCATCTGTCATGTGATACCATAGCAACAGAGCGCTGTAACTAGGAAGTCATTATTGTCTTGACAATATCAACGTGATTACATAAACAAAACTGGCTAATTTGGCTTGTTGTGTAATAAACATGTTTAGAATTAGCCCGCCACCCAGAATAAAGTTGCCTTTAGCGCTTCTCTCTAATTGCCGCCAAATCTTGTCATCCGGGCCTCTCCGATGTTCCTTCAGAACGAGGCCCAGAAGCCGCTGTAACTGAAAGCAAAGCTTCGTTTTAATGTTTAGTTAGTGATACGACCCTGTATAAACAAATCTGAAATGGATCTGACCATATCATAAACAGTCAACTCCTAAGACCAAAGGGTCTGTATGGGATTCTGGAGGGTTACTTGTAATGACACCACGCTTCAGATCATATACTTACTTTAGTGTTATAGTGCCTACATTAAAACCTAACCATATCACTATACCGCGTCCTTCCTCTTCGCTTGTTTATTGCCAGTTACGTCTTGTCTGCTCCACCCGGGAGATGTGCACTTCGAATTATTTCTTTAATTGCTTCGCGGATCAGATCAAAGATCCCGCGGCGCACAATTACCCTTGCCACACCCCTGCACACCGACTCCCTACCCAGCCGCCCAAAAACAAAGTGCCCTTCTAAGAGAGGGCCGGTTCATTAACGTTAAGTGACAACGGCTATCAGCGAAAGTCCCTAGGAAATAAACAAACTTGGCCGAGTCACGTCAAACAGGAGATTAAATTTTCAATTATCAGACTTTTCGGTGGACAAGCACGAAGCCGCCACAGCCGCGGCACGGCCATAGGACGATTAGTACGCCGTGGCTAGAAATCCAGCTTTCAGTGGATATGGGCTGCGATTGGCTGGACCTTTTCTATTCCACTTGTGATTGGTCGAGGTTTGATTGAAGATAAGCGATACATTACCTCCTATTAAAGCATCACTCGCCAGTCGATATACTGGAACAAGAATCTCTCTCATATCCTGAGAAGTGGACTCGGGGTCGTATTGATATGTACGTACTTTGAGAGTAATCTAGAAGTAACAGCTATAGCTACTTTTATAATTGTTTTGGATGAACTGAAAAAATTTACTTGTTTTTAATAGCTTAATAGACCAACGTTAAACGACCATTAACGAAACAAAGAGACCAGATGAAAAACCCAAATTCTCTAGTTCGTTGATATTTATTTGCATGTTGTTAACGATCGTTGAAAAATTGATGTAAAGTGAACGGTCAAATTATGGACAGGTATCAAAAAATAAGCACGACAAGTATATAGATTGATAATTTTTCATTATCATCAGCGACGTTTTAGTATAAACTGAAAAACAATAGAAATGTCTCCATTCAAAATACGAGATATTTCAATCCACGAGTAATATGTGCAACTGAGCAAGAGTTACATATTGTCTTCAGATTCCAACTAAACTAAATAATAACACTTTATCTGTTCATGTTTCTGAAAAATGCGCCCTTAAAGAAATCGTTCTTTTGGAACTTCCTGAACTAGAGTGTCGAAAGGGCTCTTTTGGCTTGTTTTATGGCGCGCTACAGTCAAGATGGGTTAATTGATTAAGATAAAAAAGGTCATACATGTTGATGTTGATATATATCATGATATATGTTTCATGATTTTTTAACTTAAAGTTCAATCATTCTGGCAAAAAATTAATCATTTTGATAAAGCCGACTAAATGACCCCTTGTGTATTTGAATAGATATGAAATGAAAAGTTTTATACTCTTATCATACAATTATGAGTACTGTTTTACTAAACATATACCTATCTTGAGTACTGTTTTACTTAACATATACCTATCTTGAGTACTGTTTTACTAAACATATACCTATCTTGAGTACTGTTTTACTAAACATATACCTATCTTGAGTACTGTTTTACTAAACATATACCTATCTTGAGTACTGTTTTACTAAACATATACCTATCTTGAGTACTGTTTTACTAAACATATACCTATCTTGAGTACTGTTTTACTTAACATATACCTATCTTGAGTACTGTTTTACTAAACATATACCTATCTTGAGTACTGTTTTACTTAACATATACCTATCTTGAGTACTGTTTTACTAAACATATACCTATCTTGAGTACTGTTTTACTTAACATATACCTATCTTGAGTACTGTTTTACTAAACATATACCTATCTTGAGTACTGTTTTACTAAACATATACCTATCTTGAGTACTGTTTTACTGAACATATACCTATCACAGACATTCAAAGTCGCCTTTCTCTATCAGTATTTTGTTTTGTTTTCTACTCAGTTGAATATGTTGTTGCGTATCTTTTGTTATTCAGTATAGGTTCTTATACCATTTCCAAGCAGTTCAAACCGTTTACCGAAACGTCGCTGTTGTGAAAATAGAGAAGTTTTACATCCAAAAATAGCCTTGTTTTCCTAAAGCTGCCAACTCGTAGAATGCCTATTGAATAAGGGAATGAGATATGCGTAGCCTTTTTATAAAATGAAGCATCTTGATAGGTCCACGTCAATCAATGGCGGGGGATATAAAGTCGGACCCTTTATTAAATCTATAGAAATGATTTATTCAATCATAACTTATTTAATTGGAACCTAGATTGTGTAAAACAACAAAGGGAACACAATATAGGGAACACATAAGAAGGAAATAATACACATTTGACATGTTCATTTAATTTTCTCTTTAATCTTTATTGAATGACATCAGAACCAGATAATTAATATCAAAACACTAAGAAAACATTTAAGTGTCTTCGTTCATCCAAGTCTATATCCGTTTTGCTATTTCACCTAAACAGAAGGACAAACATTTCGTGAGAACGTTTTCTACCAGAGATCATTTAGCTCAGTTTGGTTTTTAAATGACTACCACTTTACAAAGTGAGATTTCAGAATAAGTCCACGATGAATACACTTCGAATGATGAGGGGACTGATATGTGGTTTTGTTTATTGTGATTCTCCGCTTGAAAGTTTTTTTTTATCATGTCAATGTAAATATGTCATATGTCATATGTCATATGTCATATGTAGCCATTTTAGTCGCACAGAAACAAACACTTGAGCAACATCCTCGTTTAAAGTGAAAAGTGAAAATTTCATGTCTACTTCTTCAGAGTGGTTTACGTGTTGTCGAGTAACCTGAAAATGTGACAATAAATACAACTTGTGCACGATATTGGCCTTATCTTTCATATCAATGCCTCGGCTTTCTGTCGATACTGCACCTTGGTCAAAAACCATTATCGGTCATGAGAATTTTTTTTCCAAAAAAAGAGATGCCACTAGCCTTTTAATATCAAGTATAACTCCCTTTTTACTATAATATTGATTCTAGATACCCGAATTAAGGATCCTTTTCACTGTTCAATATAAAAGCTATAAATATCATAATATTAGTTTTGCGAGACCTAATCTAAGTGAATTAACCACTGTAGCGCTTGTCCCCTCGGGCGAGCTAGTGACCCCCGCAAATCAACCAAGATCGGGGTTGGAGAAAAAGGGGATGACTGAGAAAGTCCCCCACAAGTCATCCCGAGCCATTGATGGACAGCTGAGCGTGAGATGGAGAGGACAGTTTGAAGTGGACATAGCCGTCCAATCTCCTTCCCACAATAAACTAATTAGGAGGCTCAACACGTGGGGTCAACTCGTGAATATAACAAGAAATCTTACATATCTTACATTTCTTTTTCATATCTCTTCTTATTGCTGTAATGACGCCATCCTTCTTTGACATTGTCTATAATATAGTTATGTAATTAAGAACAAACAAAATCAGATGGCGTCGTCTTGAGACTAAAAATCAGTCTCCCACAAGAGGTACAGCGTCAACCTGACCGGAAGTACATGTAGGATACCTATAACAATTTCTTAAAGGCACCATTGCACGTTTCTCGAAGTTAATAAACAAGTTGCAATTTTTTATCTGTATTCTTTACGAGTTTTCATCGATGGTTAAACAGTTCGAAGTCACGAGGATTATTTTACAAACTGATATGTTCACCTCCCTGAAAACTGTTCGTAATTGGTAATGTGAGGAATGTTGATACTGTATTCAAAGGGGAATGGTCAAGTGTAGCTATAGCTTTGTCTGGAAGTTCGGTCTTTTGAGGCAAATGGTATAATTTTAAGAAGTTGCCTTCAAGCGCATGAAATAGTAACTCATCTTCAATCCAATTAATGATAAATCTTTAATTCGTATTTAGCGTAAAGTTCTAGTATGGAACACGTACAAGATACAAGGGCTATCACAGTTACTATGGAGATTTAAAAACAAAATTATTCCAATAAATAATCAATACATTTTCAGAAAGACATAATCAACAATCAACATATCAAATAATACATTGGTTTGGTTTGAGTCAAACTACAGATGCAATGGGCCAATTTTTTAATAAATTCACTTTTATCTTCAGAAATGAATTGTTCAATGTTATTATAATGTTTTATTTGATATAATAACTGAACAAATATGGGAGATGTGTGGGTATATTGACACTTTTGTATGTGACGTATTGTAATCAAAAAAATATGATTTTCAAGAATATTCAACTTTGGATCGCCAAGGAGAAAATTATTACAATTAAGGATTAATTTTCTAGAAGTTTTTTTTCATACGAGGTTATGAGCTCGTGTATCAGAATTACTATGGAGATATTATGACTGGTGAAAGAAAAAAGGGTCTTGCAGCCGCCCCCTCCAGAGCCCCAACATACGTCTCAGTCAACACCTGGGACGGCCTCTTCTCTTCCAACACAAACTGGCGCTAACTAGTAACAGATTCCTTCAATAGCGAGTGCTTATTTAGAACTGGATGCGAACAATAGATCTAATTTCGCTCTCTGAACACGGGTTCCAGATTATGCAAATACGAAACAACGGCCGATTAGCTTCATGACTGGTTACGTTAAGGTCACGTGACTCAGGTCATGGTTTGACGTGACCTTAGGTCAGAGGTCACAATAGAAGTGACCATCTCTTGCTCCTGAGAGATCCCTCGATGAGATTTTGATGAAGACAGCAATACGATATTGATGCTATCTGTTTTCTAACCAGTGTAATGAAAGAACGCCATATGAACATCAGTCAGTGAGGCAAAGCTGTGTGTAATTGTTCTGCTGTCCGACTGGCTCTCCAATTATAACACTACAAGATAATTCGATTCAATCTGATATTGATATGGCGTTAAAGTAATTTAAAAGCGGAATGGTTGAAATAATTTGTTTTGCCGGAGATCAAGGACAGCCAGACGACCAACGTAATTATTTTCCGTCAAATGATTTCCACATTTATTGCTTTATTCTAACATCATATCTTATCAAAAAGCATTTTCAGTAATATAAACCAATATTACTCAATGCAATAATTTATGGAAACAAATCAACTAAACTAGGAATGAGACTGGACAGATCGGCTTGTGATGCCCAATGCTACAATTTTGTGCAATTTCTGGTTCTTAGTTTTGTAAATAATCTACAAGACGCTCTGGGGTCGCTCTGGTTGGTAAGGCAAGGATGGGGGTCTTGACGTTCAGAGATTGGCGGGTTACGGTTATGGTTCAGGATTAATGTCATCACCTCTTTGATTGGCATTTACAAGTTTGAGTGATGAAGAATAGTGAGACTTTTTTATGGATAAACAACTTCCTTATTATCTAGGGTTACAGATTAAAGAAGTTGTTTATCCATAAACAAGTCTCATTATTCTTCATTACTGTTATGGTTAGGGTTACTGTAAACATAGACACTTTTAAGTTTTTTATTTGATTGTCCTGCTGTAATGTCATTGTTGAACTAAAGGGGAGATGGTATTGGTTGTTTATATCAATATTGTGTCAGCACCGTGTTTCGGTTAAGTTTGGATTAAAGTTGAGTCTGTGCCGTTTCTGTTTAGATGGGATATAATAGGTGCATTTAAATCACTGAAGTGTAACAAGCTGGTCAGTAGCTGGAGGTGTTTAAGAAGACATTACTCCACGGCGTGGACAGGTTAATGTGTTAATCTGCCTTGCCCTGATCTGTTTGTACAGTTGCATCACCCGGCAATGAAAGGGTTAACGCCCATTATATACCCCACCAGCAGGATCGATCCGCGATTGACCCGTCAAATCGCCTATCCATTCGACCCCAGAACCCAACAATGTCTAATCCAGATATTCTGTTCGTTTCTCTTTAACTCGTTATTGATTGCCGGATCAAAGGGACGAGTTGAATTGATTACAGGTTCCTCGTCGTCACATGTTTTCAAACATCGGCCTGGGGATTTAGCTCGTATCTGAGATGTTTGATGACTTATATACGTGTTATACGGATTTAGCGGATATAAAAACCCAAATTAATTGGTTCGCGATTACACATTTGTAGTAAATTCCGCGTATAATGGTTGCCTCTTTCATGTGTTGCGTCGCTTCGCTTGATGACACAAATTGCAAAAAAGACGAAATATGGGCAATTACTGTAAAATGTACAGTGAATTGTTGTTGACAAAACAAAGTAGACATGATTGAGGAAATACTGTTTTTGGAATCGAATAAATGTATTGAGGTATTATTACAGCAGTAATTTATTATTTCAACAGTAATTGAAATCCTGAGTTGTAAAATGTTGTAAAATTTGTATTCATGTTGTGTAGTCGGGTAATGATACAATGGGCGAGATATAATATTATACAATCAGCTATAATGTAGGGACTACGTAGATTACATTGCATGCATCATAGGGGGAAACTTTTCAAACATGCTTAAGGTCTCAAATAAATTAACAACTTCAATAGCTTATTTGTAATTGAAAAGACATTAATAATTCGAGGAACTGAAAGCATCGCCCGACCATGTTTCTGCTATCAATGATATTTGATGTTGTGTGAACTGACTATATTGAATAACATCAATGTGTGTTTCCTGACCTAGCAGATTTGCAACTAATGGGATATTGTCAAGCTATCGATAATATCTTAATCAAATTACACAATGGATGGCTACATATGATACATATTAAACTTGATAAGGATTTGAAAATTGAACAAATGATGAAAACATACACTGTCAATCAGAAGAATGTGACCCTTAACATTGAGTGCTCGCTAATTATTTTAGTCTTTTTATGATCATGAAGACGACATATAAGTAAATCAAGGAAGTGAGATGTTTTAACGATTAAAAGCGTTGTTGTTGGGAATGTTACTTATTGTAATCAAAATTTTCTCGAAATTTGTCTGTAAGAGACAAATTGTTTTTGCAAGTATCAAAGAACATCAGAAACTATTTTTTATGAATGATGCTGTTTGGAGGCAATGGAATCATGTGTTAAAAACGTTTTATTTAAAATGTTCAAGTATAATTCACCATGTCTGAATGTTCATCTACGTATGCGACATCTTTGCCTTATATGATGACACCTAGGGTTTCAAAACTTCAATAAAGTATTTACATGTGAGAATAGTCTGGACATATCGAATAACTTTATGTCTTTATCAATTGATATAGTTATATCTGACATTCGTATATGTCATCATGCCATCGAGTATCGCTGATTTGCTTCCGTAGCAAACGAAAATTCCAAATCTTTAATTGTGGTGTTCAAGCAACCTTCTGTCTGTCATTTTTAACCGTCAGTTAACTACAATGTAGATAACCCAACAACAGAAGAAATCATTTTCCGTCGCATATCTCATTACCATGATATTGAAATCAATTTAAAATCGCGTGCATTTGAATTATTCATAGACATAAAATATTTAGTACGTGTCATGTTAAAGACGGGAGAGGGAAATTCATGTTTGTGTGCTGCAAGGATGTTATTTTAGCCCTTTCTATTTAATGACAAATAATTTTGACATGTGTAAGTACCCTGTACAAGAATAATGTAGACTGGTAAATAAAGCGGGATATAAAGGCGATTATGAATTAATTCTCTTATTCTGTCAGTACCAGGGACGGAGTGCAACAGTGTCCCATTCAGCTTAAAGCAATTTACAGGGAATTAGTCACGGATAAAAGGGGGGTAACTCTCAGCGTGTTAAACCAATAAACCCTTCAGGGGGCGCTGTAAGTTTGTCAGAAGGCGAAGCACTTTTCACACAGCCCACTGTGATGTACATTTCCACGTCTCCCGCTTATATATTTCCGTATGTATGTATGTATTTATGTATTTATATATACCGCAATAGTTTAAATACACAGAGCTACATTTTCGATTAAGATTTATTGCCCGAATGTAAATTGGAAACTATGGTATGTATTTGTTCAATGAATTATTCCTAGTTAAATTGCTGGTCACACTTATCAGATAACTGCAGATGGAAAGGGAGAAATCATTTCATCCAAAAAGGACTACATTTCATAGCGTGATTTGTTACAAACAGAATAAGTGTCTTTTGACCTTCACATGATGAAAATGAAACATTCATCATGTCTACTTAGACACACTGCGTCTTGTTTACAGATATTAAATTTGTCAATAACCAACGATTCCTACCCTGCTAATAAGAATGCAAATTTCAGTAACGGTGATTTTCCTAGCCGACTAGACTAGACCAATTGCAATAGCTTATCATCTGACAAAAAGTTTAACACAGTATTTTTTAAATATCTTACACAGATACATAAATTTAATCATTGGAAGGACTTCTCCCGAGATTGGGTTCGAATGGTAATGATAAAAATGTTGATGTTAATAAACAAATTTTGACTTCATCGGCAATAATGTAGTAATACATCCATCCTAGAAAAAACTGCTGTGTGTCTTGTCACGCACATGAGCTGTTGGGTGAAGAGACGAAGAGGCTGGAGGAATGTTGCACTCTCCAATATTTTCTAAACACGACGTCTTGTAGTTTTGAAGTTTAATAAGCATGAAATCACTTCATATCCGACACGTGGGACGTGCCACGTTTGATGAGCGCGTTGTTTGTCTACTTACCGTATACTTTGAAAACGATATTCTTTAGGAAGGTTCAAATACGAGATAAGCTTATTTTTATAAAAAAGGTATATCAAATAAAAAACCCATTTCTTAATCAGATCTGAAAAACCCTGAAGAGTCGCTTGTAGTATATTTTGATGCATGCGGATGCATCATCGCCGATAATCTAAATTTTACATAAACATTTACTAAAGCGTTAAAGTATTTTTCAATGTTTGCCTCCAGGTTCGCTCTTACTAACGACCTTCCTCTACAGAATATATACCATTTACTACCCGTATGTGTTGCTTGTCTCAGCGTTCAAATTTTGTGTCATTGCTAATAATATTAATAATGAAAAACGAGCATAAAATTATAATAATTCCTCATTTTCCTCATTTTTTTCGTTGTGAATTTGAAATTCTTTTAGCACCCCGCAGCTCCTGTGAAGCACCAATCGTTGTTCTATCTTCTTAATGCCTAGCACCAAACAAGGAAACATTAACTCCCATCTTTTAACGTCTAATGGTATGACGCCACTGGGAATCAAACCCCGACCTCCCGGGCTACCAGTCTAGCTTGATTCCCAATATACCATACATGTACATACCTCACAGAAGGTGCCTGAAAAGGAAGGCATTATATAAACTTAGCATACGTTATGTTACCGTGAATTAAACTGACATTGAAAATATTTTCTCTGTTTATGCAAAAGGATGCGGTTCTTCAGTTCACCTTTTAAATGTAAAGGATCTCTTGATTCCCAGAATGAACGAATATGTCTGCTTTAGGATGCAGCTACCAAGGAAGACAGGAGACGTGGATAGAGTCTAGTCAGAGGTTGGTTCTTTATGTTCAGGTCCAAATCAGTCTAATTTTTACGACTTCCCATATAAATTACAATCACGGATCTGTCTCTAATGAAGTCAGCTTGAAATGAATCTGACGTCTCATGAAAACCTCCCTACTTCGATTACTCCCCCTCCCTTCTCTCATCCCCCCTCCCTCCCCTCCTACCCCTGACAGCTGCCTCCTGATCCCCCAACACGTGCCCAATAATATTGTTAATTAAGTTTTAAGTGCGGATATAATAGAGTAGTTTTCTGGAGAGCTCACTGGCCGGCGTATCGATACTGGTCGCACTTGATTGACGTGACCAGTTATATTGGCTGGACAAGGGATCAGAAGCCCAGTCCGCTCCTGTGTTATAAATCAGACGCTAGAAGCGCTTCTATTGCGCTAATCTCGTCCATTGTTCAACAACATCGCACTAGTTCGTTTTAAATACCCCAATAAGAACCTGCAGTCGCTCAATACCCCAGTTGATCCTAGTTTTCAAAGGAACCAAATTTGCCTCTCCTTAATTTCCAGTTCTATGGTCTTTGACTCGCTTGTTCTTTGGGGATTTATTTGAATAAATGATTATGGAATTCTTTGTCAGCGTTCCGAGTGTTATTCTGTCGGATGTTGGTAAACAGGGGCGCGAGGAGGGGGATATTGTGATGCAGATTGCCGACTTAATTGCACCGGTACTGGATCTCATTACGTCGAGACCAATCACCCGCTAATCCGGCAGCGCCATCTACACGAGGGGTTAAGAACCGTTTTGTACACGCGTGCCCACCAATGCCATTCAGTCGCCATTTTCCAAACACGGAACTAGACGATGATATTCAAGTTTGTAGGGGTACAGCAAGGAGTTTGACAGTTTACAGCAGTAGAAAAGTACCTTAATTCAATACAGATAACCTTGAACTCCTTTTCACAGTAATCGTAATAAAACGTAATATATAGTATAGTTGCTAAAGATCAAAACATTTATCCAATAGGTTATTTTTACCTACCATTCATTTCTTGAAAAACAATAAATTGATAAAAAAATTGTTTAAATGTACAACTTCCTGAAACTTCTAAACAGTTAATCAAGGAAACCAACATATTTACATCCCATCACGCATACAGGCATTGAATCAGACTCTAAAACGTATTATTTTCTAGGGAGAAAAGAGTTATTTGAACACTGAGTGCTTTTGTATTAATTTCATTTCACCAGTAACTTACGTCTCTTATAAGCCACACATCCTCAGTCTGCAAGCTTGAAACACGCCGTCTCGGAATGACATTGAATGACTTTTATCAACCTCTCCTACTGCCAGATCCTTGTGAATAAAGAGGTAGATACTTGTCGATTGTTTGAGTGACGACTCCTATATACTCTAAAACTTCATGTATTCTTTGTCATTTGACAATTGCATGTTTTGTGAACACCTGCTTTGTTCTAAAACAGATCTAGACTTTAGTTGTTCGGAAATCGATAACTATTACATATATCAAAGACGATTCAGCTCTGTCTGTCTATCTATCTATCTATCCATCTGTCTATCTATCTTTATATATCACGATCAATTATAACATTGACCTTCATGTTTTACCTCATGTTTTAGTGTTCTTCTTCTGAATCCGTTAGCCGGAATATCATCGACCTGAGGTCCAACTTATAATGGTATATCTCTCTCGTAATATGTCAGCTTCTCCAAGCAGATGACAAGCGCAAAACGAACGAATCAATTCAAAGACGAATTTAAAACGTGTGAATCAAACCAAATAAGGCGACTTCTGATATTTTAACGTTCGTTTGCAGGAACCCTTTCAGGCCTAACATACAAACGGTAAAAAAATCTTGAAAACTGAACACATATACACTAAAACAACACAAATCACCAAAATAAGAATTCAAACCCTCAAAACCTGAATTCATACCCTCCTAACAGGAAGCAAACGGATATCGTTTGTAATAAAACACGAGCATGCGGAATAGAACACATATCACTCCAAATGGTCAACAAATCACCTCAAAGCCTCGCTTTCAGTGTAGCAAAATTCGCGTACAGGAACTACGAACAGGCTTTTGACAATTACATTTCCTCTCGCCACGAGCGTAAACTTTAATATGACCCATCGTGATACAACGCATATACGAGGGGTGTCCCAAAAACTTCCGGTTTGACCACCAATATCAAAGAAACATACAATTTTTTTATGACTTATACATAATCACCCTTGACCTCAATGCATTTGCTCCAGCGTTTTTGTAACATCTGCAACCCATCTGAAAACCAGTTCTTATCACGAGACCCCAAAAACTCCTCAACTGCAGCAATGACGTCATCGTCAGTCTCAAACCTGTGGCCACGGAGCTCTGTTATCAGTCGAGGGAAGAGGAAGAAGTCTGAAGAGGCTAGGTCTGGAGAATAGGCATTGTGGGGGAGAATCCTAAACCCACAATCCTGTGCCGCACTGACTACAATTTGGGCGGTGTGAACGGGAGCATTGTCCTGCAACAGCCACACACCTTGGTGCAGTTTATCCTTTCGTTTCTCCTTGATTTATTCTCGTAATTGTTGTAGTTCATTTTCGTAATAAGTGCCATTGATTGTAGAACCTTTCTTTAAATAATCAATCATTATTACACCCTGAGAGTCCCAGAAAAAGGATGCCATAACCTTCCGACTGGAGAAACAAGATTTGAATTTTGTAGGGGTGGGTGATGTGCTGTGTTTCCATTGCATGCTTTGCCTTTTTGTCTGAGGATCAAAATGATGAACCCAGGTTTCATCTTGAGTAACGACATGAGCGAAAAATGATTCTGGGTCTGCGCGATACTCGTCAAGAAGTTGCTGACTGACCATGACACGTTTTCGCTTTTGGTCCTAAGATAACATTGTGGGGACCGAGCGTGCTGATACCTTATTCATACGTAAATGTTCATGTATAATTCGTTCAACTGATGTTTTACTAATGTGGTGAGTATCAGCTAAGTATCTGATTGCATTATTGGGTCAAGAACAGCCTCAATGTTTTCACCTGTGGTAACATCAGATGGGCGACCAGGACGGGGCTCGTCTTCAGTGCTTTCTCTACCCCGTTTAAATTCAGCACACCAATGTTTAATGGTGCTATATGAAGGAGCAGAGTCACCTAATGTTTGTAACATATCCGAATGAATTTCCTTTGGAGCGTATTTTTTTGAACTCAGATATTTGATAACAACCCTACCTTCACTTTTCTCCATTTCGGTAAAGATGTGAGGATACCTTTGAATGACAGGCTATTATATGCAATTGAAAAGTATGCATATCGTGATTTTCATGCCATTTACACGTCAATGAAGGTTCTTCATGCACGCACAGTATTGTTGCGTTTCAGGCATGTTTTCATATTCAGGTCGAAAACTTTTGGGACAAGCCTCGTATATTCTAAGCTTCAAGTGCATAGTTGTCACGGCCAATGTTTCAATTTGCTTTTTGACTCCTGTAAGGCAGTTGTGGAGGAATTGAATTCCTATTTTGGTGATTTGTGTTCTGTTTTGGTGTATATGTATTCAGGTTGGAAGTTTTGTATTTGCCGTTTGTATGGCAGGCCTGTCTTACAGACAAAAGTTACGTCACACGGTACATGTACGTTCTGAAAGTCAGTGGTGTAGTTGCACTTGTAATTACAAATCGGAAACTAATTAAGTTGAACTAATTACTTTACAGTCGAGAGTGGTTCCCCTCAACCCGTGTGTGACTGAGAGCGAATATCGCCGACTGTGGCAGACTTGGAGACTCGTATGAGGGGAAGCGTCGGGGAAAATCACACCTCATTCCCGCCATCTTTGACTTATTTTCCGCTAACAAAATAAGCGGGAAAGGGTCAAGAAGCGTTTTTGAAAATCTTAATTCGTCTAACGACTTTGTGAAATCTGATCGCACTTCGGGGAGCTCGAGCGGCCTGACTTAGTGACAGTAATTTCCTATGAATCTGTGGGTCTCACCGGGGCGGCACGTTCTAACCAGCTCGCGGGACACGAGATCTGGCGCGAGACGGAAATGAGGAAGTCACGTGACTTGCTATGGAATCATTCGCGACTTTGAGCTGATTAGGCGCGGTAATGTTTCTAGCAAGTAGCCTTGAAGTTCAATTTGAGATCATTGGGTAATATCAGGTTAATTGTTCTGTCTGTCGCCTCGCTGCCTTCTGAAATTGAAAAGCTCTGCCTATCATTCACGCTTTTACCGACCGGAGAACAAAAATAAACATGAAGGCCAACTGGTAGAAAAACGTCCGAGATTAAAACTTATTTACCTCTCCGAAAGAATTCATATCAATTGAAAGGTTTCGGTTTGAAGCTTTAGACACTAATTTCATTTGATTTAAAGGGAATCCTGTCAGTTGCTTTAACGAGATATAATTTGGAAGTTTGGTTACTGTTAAAGCATTAAAAGGCACTCGAGATGAAAAGTTTCGGTTATTATGGCGAACACTGCAAAAAGGTTAATCCTTCAAAGTCGCCCAAATTGTTGACTTCATATGCAGAGTTGAATTAATTTAAAACCAGAGAGTAATTCGGTAATTTCGGCATTGAAGCTCGTCACATGGATTATTGACACAGCTTGGAGAAAGCGATGGGAGGACAAGAAGATCTTTCTCTCCCGTCACGGAATATGATCATCAGATTCAGAAAATATTTGCAGTTTATTGATAGCGGAATTTTCATAATAACTGAATTACTGGAGTAATATGGCGAGGAGGTGTCTTTGATGTCTGTAATTGTTCACCGATTGGTGGATACAGAAGAAGCGCCCTCTAACGGGAGATGCGGGTGAATTAAGGGGAGACTATGAGACTCTCTATCCACTCTCCCTTAACAAAACGTAAATTGATGCCGAGAGAAAACTGCCAGTGTCTGATTCGCGTTACCTCATACAAGCACTGAGGCAGCAGTTTGGGGACGTAATTACATCACGATTATCTGTTATTTATTCAAAATTATCGGAAAGGTTTAATGAAACAATCAAATCTCACATTTTCCTCTCTGCATGCTTATTCATGACGGTAACAAAGCTATGAAGATGGACGATAGGAGGTCCTCTCATACACCATTAGATTCATCATGGGTCAGATAAATATCCATTCCGTCGTATGTCGATGCAAGGTTGTTTTCTTTTGGCCCAACCTCTATAGTAATTCCTCTTGAGACCAACCTCTACAGTAATATCCTAAATAAAAACCTCTAGAGTAATTTCTCTTAATAAAAACATTTACAGTAATTCCTCTTTATAAAACCTCTAAAGTAATTTCTCTTGACACAAACCTCTAGAGTAATTTCGCTTGATACAAACCTTTAGATAATTCCTCTTGATAGAAACATCCATAGTAATTCCTCTTAATACAGTCCTCTATAGTAATTCCTCTTGGTACAATTCTCTATAGTAATTACTCTTGATAATTCTTTTTGATACAAACCTTTAGTAATTATCTCTTGATACAAAGCTCTAGAGAAATTCCTCTTGATACAAACCTCTATAGTAATTGATACAAAGAATAGTGTTTGTCGGTTCATCATGCTTTATGCATATGATACTGAAGGGAAAGCAGTTTAATTTCGATAATTCATATTACAGATTGGAATCATGTTAGCCTTTGCCCTCTTATATTAAACATCATTGCCAACCGAAAAATCTTGAAAACTCACAAGCATCCTTCTAATTTTTAACATTTTTTTAAGTTTAGAAAAATATACACCAAACATTACCCAAGACTGTGTCAGTTTACCAACGCTAGAAAGACCCAGCCGACAGCCTAAGGCTAAAAGAAAGCGAGTGGAGAATGTTTGTGCACGTTCAGCACGGAGCACCTACTGGATATTGAGATGGCAGCTCTTCCTTCGTCAAAATTGCATCTTCAACTAAACCACAATCCTTGGCGTCAATTTAATAAGCGCTTGAAGAAAAACATTGTATTAAATCCATCGCTCGCAGCCCTTTGACAGCCGACAATGGTTTCAATATTACAGCGTGGCCCGGTCGCATATCGCTGAACTGTCCCCGGGAGATCGCCATCTCCTCTTGCGTGTTGACTTAACGCCGGCTGTTTTGTGTCGCGCTGCAGTGGAGCAAACTGTCTTATGTTGGAACTATTTTCCTGAAGCATTGTAATTACTGCTCAAGTAGCCCGGATCAATGTAAATCCAATCGTCTCATCGTCTTATGAACCCGGCACATGTAACAAGGTTTGGGGCAGATAGTGCACAGGAGCCTCGGCGTGTGTATATATATATACGTGGTGCTGCCTCTTAGTTCTAGCCCTGTCCGCAACGTTAACCTTCCGTCTTTCCGTCTTTTGGGGGAGTTTGTGTGAAAACGAATTTCGAGGGGGAATTTTTTTATATTTAAGATTTATCAATGTGACAAAGAATAATTCGCAGAATTCACTCAAATTCTGAGAAATGAAGTATTTTAACGGCGATGTGTGTTAGCTCATGAGTATTCTCAAGAGTTATTTGTTTGAATATCTTATAGTTAGATATAAACTATCTTTACTCGTTTACAAAATTAGTAAAGGTAGGGCGTTTTCGCAAACCCTGGTTTTATCGAACTGCTTAAAGAGTTATTAACTTAACTTGGTTAATGTAGTGCGATAATTTGTGTTTATGATATAATAACGGCAACCCAGCTTTGAAAAGTACATCTGGTTTTTATCGTTCTTGCATTGTCTGTGAGAAGTTAGGTTTAAGGACGAATATAGAATATTATCATATAAACATTGATGCAAGGAGAATCCATATATAAAATTCAAATTCAAATTCTTTATTTTCTATAAGCAACCAACGGTCGTTAAAAAGCTTATTCATACATACAAAAAGTCTGAACACGGTGTTGATAGTAAGCACAAACTTTCCATTTTATGAATTTGAGAGAAAAAATAAAGATATTCCGGTATATAAAGTTTTCTTATATCGACAAACGCTAAACATCGAAGCAGGAAATGGAATTCATCTGCTATTGTTAGGGAGTTTTAGAACGGGCAATGTCTATTTTCACTTGGGATGCCTTCCAGCGGCCAGTTTCTATAGGTAGAGAGTGATTACTTGTTCTAATTGGCAATAGGGGTAGAGGGTATATATAGATTTAGACACTTAAAGGCTCAAAAGATGGAGAACTTTTGAATACTTTTTCTGTTTTATCCATTAGAAGTGCTAGAGACAACACATTGTCAGCTCTTGATAATTGATCCGTTTATATGCGTCTACAACTGGTACAATATGGTCAACATAATTATTACATATTTACATTTAGTAAACATGATATAGGTTCATTAAACATACAAGTCAATCCAAAATGTTGAACAGTATCATAATGAAACAATACCAGGGATAACAAACATTGAATGACTCATTGTTTCGTTTTAGTCGGTAGATATCAGAACACGGTTGAGGACCACACGTTCAGTATTCAACTGTTCAAAGAGAAGGAAAGTAAACTTCAAAGAAGTTACAGACTGACGATTTACAATTCAGTGTAAGTTTGACGAGGAACTATATCATAGAAAATATTACTAAACAGTCTATGTTATAAAGAAAGAATATATGATCTAGTGAACAAATTCCCAACTGAATGATTATAAAGATTAATGATAAGTTTATGGATAAACAACTTCTTTATTCTGTTTCGACATAGATTCTAATGTCGTTGTTATTTAATCTTGACAACGGCATTAGAATTTGTACCGAAACCTCGCTTTACAGAATGAAGAAGTTGTTTATCCTTTAAACTGTCATAATTCTTCATCACTCCAATGCCATTCAAAATGAATGATTATATTCGCTTTTTGGGTAGGAGAGCCGACATAACATAATCAATCAAATGAGGTCATTTGTGAACACACGCTGTAATCAATTGTTTAAACGATTGGCTGATTGATAACCTTCTCCACCGATATCTTGAAATTGCTTCATCGTAATTAAATTACAGGAGTCATACGCTTGTTTGCTCTATCAAACGAGGCAGGGACTAAAGTCACGCAAATTCACGTCCGAGTGAGATTAGACTAGATTTCCGGATGACGATTCCTTCCCCTTCCTAATGCTGTCAGCTCAACGAGAGTCCACGAGATCTTGGAGTCTACGCGAGATCACGTCGTGGCTGACATTACCGATTTCCCTGTCTCTACAACCATGCTGACTCTCTAAACCGCCTGATTGTCACTGATCTTAAGAAAAAGATATAAAAGGGAGGGGTACTTGAAAATATATCAAACATTGAAAACTCACCTTGTCAAAATAGGAATGGCTCTCGGCTAGTTCTGGAAAACAGTCCCTTGTTATTTCTTTATATATATCTTAATTTCTACCTCAGGCTTTAAAGATTTCTTAATTTTTCCAAGACATTGAGTTCAAAGAGATATTATCTAACGCCTGTAACAGTATCTCAAGACTCGTGCGTTGGAGGAGACGAGTGTACACAAATCAGGAAGTAGATATACGAAGCAGAGAAAGTAAGGGAACATCGTAAGTGGTTTTTAATAAACAAATCTGTGAATGTCCATAAATGTTTTATAGATGTTTTATTTGAGTCAATGAAAACAAAACAAGAATCATTAATATCAAATGACTAAAAGGTTTATTTCATTCATTTTTCCAGTGTAATGTTTTAATTAGCTCAAAACGGAATCCAGATTGGATTTTAATGCAATCTTTGATATCTACTTTCCATTATTAACGATCTCTCCTAAAAGTATATAATCTAAATGACAAATAAAAGATAAGAAAAGGAGAGACCAGAGACATGAAGCAAGAACAAAATGGATGTGTTCTGCTAAAACAGATTAAGATGGTATCTTCTTTCTCTCTGATAGGCACTCATAGTTTAGAATTTTTCCTTATAATAGTTCTTGTTCATACCCAATAAATGTTTAAGATAAGAAATTGTCGTTTAGATATGTCACGGATGCGAGCCATTAGTTAGCTGTTAGTTAAAGAAGGTAAAGTTCACAAAAGGTAACAATACATATCCCCTGTCAAGCATTGGTCAGATCTCCCCATAGCGAGGTACCCAACCAATGAGATTTTGTTTGACATCAATTGGTATCCTTATCAATAGTAACGCATCATAACTTAATGTTACATTAAAATGTTCAGTTTTAGGTATACGTTAAACACGTAATTTTCGTACAGGTTTTTAAATACTGATGTAAAATTTCTTGTTTGGAAAATATATGTCATTCTCTCCCCACAAAGGCAACTCCGTTATAGATTCCTATACTAACCTCTGTCCTGCTACGAGCGTTATTCGTTCTAGAAATTAAGAAACCGGATTAGAGTCAATCAAACTAAGTTGTACAATCAGTTGTTTCAAGAGTTATCTTTAAAAGAACCTCGGTAACTTCCGTAAATTTCAGGAAAGCTAAACTTAATTCGATTGTACAATTTTCACTTTGAATCTCCATATAGTTGCATACTTCGAAATAAGTATTCGAAAGTTAATAGCTTAACTACTTAATAGCGAGATTTTAGTTATTCATTTCTTGGAAATTTATTATATTCAAGTCTACAATCGAATGTATCAAACTTGTCATTGCTGTCAAAGCAAGAACAAAATATTTGCTTGACTCCTCCAGTAAAATATCATCTCGCAGATATGCGGGATTGCCTAACATGTACCGTAACCTGAACCTCAATCTGGACTAATCAAACACCCGGAACTGAGTTGCCGCCATGTTTACACAGCTGCTGGGATACGTAACCAAGGGCAGGTAACTAGTTGATTAACATGGCACTGGAAGTAATTTCGCCTTAGATGCTTGTTTATAACTGGTCACAACAATTACATGTCAGAAACGTAATAGCGTGATTGGACGCGAGCTTCATGTGCACGTGATGGGACAGGGCAAAATGCTTAGAGATACTGTTTTAAACTATAGAAGCGTATTAACAACGATTAACACCTTAATGAATGCCTTCCTTGGAATTTTGAACCAGTTTTACCTTAATGGAAATTAATTTTATCTTTAATAGAAAAAGTCTGTATTGTCAACATTACCCACCCAATACTAATAATACAAACGCACGCTTAGTTAAGTTTATCCTGAGAGTACATCGATAATTTCTTGTAATCCATTCATACTACTATACCAATCTGAGACATAAAGCTAACTACAAGCTAACTGAATCACAAACACCAAGATTATCGTTTAGTCTGAGGAAGATTACCAGACATGCGATTAACGATCTAGATTATCACATGACTAACTCTTGGCCAATCACATCGATCCTAGTAAAGCTTCAACACGTGCAGCTAGTCGAAGTATTTATAAAGGGACATTAATATAGACATTATCATATGTTGTAAGTCATCGCGTTTAAAGAAAACACTTATGACAGATAATATTTCTTATACGTAAAGAAGATGTGATAAAGATTTACTTCAAACATAACATGGGACAAGGATATCAAGAATAATCGATAAAATCCAGTCCCGTGTAAGATTCACGGGAGAATTATAAACCCATAAAAGTGTTGACGTTATCACTCAACACACCAGTTGTCGATCCAGTTAAATCTTCACTCTGGGGAGTAAACTTGTTATTCAACAAAAGTCTGCACGTGCACATAATAAAATAATTTATTAAATTAACATATAAAAGGTTTTTTTTTCCTAAATATTATTATATTTGATAAAAATATGGATTTTGAATATACAGAGGAATTTTTCAATAATTTGTCTAAGCGGACGTCAGAGTTTCAACCATGAAGACAGACTGGTAAATGTACACTTGATCAAGATAGCTGAAGTGTTTGCTTTGCTGTGAAAACGTATGTTTATTCCCAAATGTTTTTAATGTATGCGAAATCACAGGAGTAGTATACAGAGATGGCTATCCAGCAAAAACACCAGAACATCAGCTAGCATTTATTATGATTATAGCCATAAGAAATATTTAGCTAGCATTTATTATAATTACAGCCATAAGAAATATGTAACTAGCATTTATTTTAATTACAGCCATGAGAAATGTTTAGCTAGCATTTATTATGATTACAGCCATAAGAAACATGTAGCTAGCATTTATTATAATTACAGCCACAAGAAATATTTAGCTAGCATTTATTATAATTTCAGCATTAAAAACATGTAGCTAGCATCTATTATAGTTACAGCCATAAGAAATATTTAGCTAGCATTTATCATTACTACAGCCATAAGAAACATGTAGCTAGCATTTATCATTACTACAGCCATAAGAAACATATAGCTAGCATTTATTATAATTACAGCCATAAGAAATATTTAGCTAGCATTCATTAAAATTACAGCCATAAGAAATATTTAGCTAGCATTCATTACAATTACAGCCATAAGAAACATGTAGCTAGCATTTATCATTACTACAGCCATAAGAAACATATAGCTAGCATTTATTCTAATTACGGCCATAAGAAACATATAGCTAGCATTTATTATAATTACAGCCATAAGAAATATTTAGCTAGCATTCATTACAATTACAGCCATAAGAAATATTTAGCTAGCATTTATTCTAATTACAGCCATAAGAAACATGTAGCTAGCATTTATTATAATTACAGCCATAAAAAATATTTAGCTAGCATTCATTACAATTACAGCCATAAGAAATATTTAGCTAGCATTTATTCTAATTACAGCCATAAGAAATGTTTACGACTCTCAAGTCATCCCAATCCATTTCCCCTAAAACATGTTATTTTATCATTTGTCTTCTTGTATGTTATAAAAAGGTGTTTTATATATATATATATGACGCATATCAAACATTACACCAACATGTCTTGCAAGACTCCCTGAAGATATCGATGAAACATGTTGGAGTAATGTTGACTATGTGTCATTTTTAATCTTTGAATAATATATAATACTGTATACTTGTGAAATATTTTACAAATGTTGTCTTATGTTCTCCAAAGTATTAACCAATAAGACATGTTCTCTTAAAAACAGTAATCCGGAAATTGAAGGCTAATTTGGAAGTGTTTAGTAAGTATGAAAAGAAATCTATTGATTGGTGTTAACTACAGTATCGTCACAATTGTCGACGTAGATAATACAATTCAAATATATTGCTTCATGCTTCTTAACTTACATTATTTTCAAACAATGAGATTTAACATACGTTACATAATGAGGATGAATAATGTTACGAGGGCCAAGTGATGTGTTACGTTTTACTACAAGACCATCTTCTTCCAAATGCTGCAAAATACACTTCCAATCATACCTACTGGCTAATCCAACGAACAAGACTAAACAATGACGTAGGTGGCTGGAATACGCCAAGATGATTGTATATCTTCTTTTCTCGTTTATCTAGGTTACATGTAAATTAACGCTAACTGATGAAATGTATTGTTGCGAATTATGATTAACGATTCAATTAATTTTCACTGAACGAATTCATAATATTATGTCCGAATACTATGTACCAATATAGACCTGACTACCCGGAAGTGTTCGAGGGAGGGAGCTGAGTATCTGTCCTCGGTCCACATACGATCATATTAGCCATTTAAATCATTTCATCTTTTTAATCCTCTTTTAATCATTAGTTTTATATAGGTCATATATGGTCCAATTGTCCCACTTGAATTCACCTACCTACCAACCTATCGTCCTACTAGTACTTCATTCCAAGATATTATATTAGTATAGAGTATAGAGGAAGGTGCGTGTCTGTATCGACCTCTATATAGCCTTTCTTTGCGGTTAAGTTTAGACAAAGTGCGAATAGAGCGATCTATCCTTAGTGTATGGGCAGATGATTTGGGAGATACGATGTTAAAAACAACATATCATAACGGTGTACCAAACCACATTTGTACAAAGTGTAGGTATATTTTATTTTCAAATACTTAGTAGTTGACAGTACCTTCTTCCTTCAGGTAGATTTGTTTAATCTGCACCGACTGACACCTCAAAGTTGTTAATTTCACGAGCACATAATGACCTCCGAACCGGGGCTGTGAAACATACATAATGCTCGATTGAAATAAGAAGTTTCTATCAACGAGCTGGTCCCGCCTCTCTCTTGCACCAGGTGACCCGGGCTGATGTTCCCACCTTCTACACTTAAATATCTCTAATTTCACGGACAGATGTTGGCGTTCGCAATGAAATATATCCGCAAATAAATTACAGTCGTGTTTTAGACAGCAACTGTCATAAAACCCGAATGATTGCATCCGCTAAAAAGAGGCGTCAATTTGGAAAATCTGCAAAACCCGAATCCCTTTCAACTCAGTTTTTTTGTACTGGTTACCAGCTGAGCCCGGTCGTTGATGAATCGATCTCCGTCACACCAGGATAGGGTACAGTGAATGTGGGGTGCTACTGTTTGTGTACAAATATTTACTATCTAAATAAATATTTAATATTTTGATACTAGTTTTGCTAGGAAATACATTGAAGTCAATTGCTTATTTGTTTTAAACGCATTGAATTTACACAGAACAGTTTGTTATCTAACACATTATGTTTGTACCTACATGCAACTTACAGGTAACCAACATACACATTCATTACTTGATACGTGAGACAATGTGACGTTGAATGTTGAAATATGAAACTTATAAACTCTTTTTTTGTTAGCATAGTTCATGAAACATTTTAATAATTATATATGCATGTTATTTTTGTTTGATTTCAGTCAGCAGTCATTAAATCTTTGATTAAACCAGTGCAATCATATCTTAGTGTGTGGCACACTAACCAAGTTGCCATACTGTAAGTCTGTTTATCATGTGGTAACTTATCTGGTAAACGTGACAAATGCGTTGCGTTGTGAGAAGGATTACCTCATAATTGAACAACATGTCAATATGTCGCACTTTTGAATTGAATATCGTGTTTTTTTGGGGTCTCATTTTGCAATTTTTTTCAAAAGTGTCATTTTATCGAAAAAATGCTGACTGATGCTGAAATTATAATTTTGATGTTTATCTGGTATAATTAGAATATAATGATTCATGATTAGAAAACAGAAATCCGGAAGATGCACCGCGAGTGACGGGCGACAATTAGTCAAACGATATTTGAGAAACTTATCTAGAGGAGAAAGAGTGATAGATTTTGTCTACATTGTTGAATAGATTAAATAACTAGATAACGTGTTTATGTCATTTGTGATTCTACTAAAACGCAAACAAATTTTTAAACACAAATTTTATGTCACCTACAAAACAATTAGCCATCAGTCTGTTTGTTTGATTTACACGTTTTCGTTTTATATTATTAGATAAAAAGCAAAGTAAGAATAACAAAATCCAAAACAGTTACCTGAATAGCTGATATAAACTTCATCTTTCAGCCATTTGCGGTGTGCGGTCAAATTGAAACATCAAAATTAAAGTATTTATTTTTATATACATTTCTTTAGAATTGTCATTTAGATGTCTTAAATGAATTGAATTTCTAAAAAGCATACTGAGATGAGACTAGAAAACATAAACCCTTTATTATTTTAAGAATGCAGTGAATTTTGCTGTTAGAAAGTATTTTTCAAAGTATTTTTTATAAAGGTTTACATTTAGTTGACAAACCAATTACCATCTTTAAACATATTTTTTGTGTGTAACAAAATGCACCGAAAAAAGTGTTTATACCACCCAACCATAACACTTTATTCTTTTATAAATCAATGGATATTTTGCAGTTAAGTTTTAATGGTTTTGAGTGAATTAGAAAGAAAAAGAAGACGGAGTTTAAACTCATTCCATTTCGATATTTGATTTAATTTTAATCGAAACAAAGTGCACTCCTAGCTGCGCCTGTTTTCAGTTTTACTCTTTCCTCAGAATACATTGCGTGAAGTATTATCCCGTGTCATAACATTAAATGTATTTTATAATTTTTGTTACAAAATGTCGAACATAACGAATGAAGCTGCTTTGAAACTAATGTTAGGAATAATTAAATTATATTTTAAAATCTGCTACCTGTTTTCTGAGCTTTATCAAAAAATGGGATTGTTGGAAATGAATCTCTCAATCGAACTTTTGTTTTTAACAGCAGGAACACTGATGCCGTCATGTTAGATGTTTATTTGGATCTGCTGGTGTTTACCCTCTGCATTAATGGATGACACGTCTCTTGAAAGTCTTAAATATCTTAGGATACTTCTATACAATTGTTTAAATTTTGATTATTTCAAGATTGTTTTTATAGGTGTTGAATTTGTGGTCAATGTGACATATTTTTTCGATGTCCTCAAATGTTTTGATATAGTTTTCGGTTGATTACACAAACGTTGACAAAGATAGTCAACATTATGAACTACAGAAAACAATCAATTATCATATCTATAAATCATATCCCCGCCCCCTTGTTTTTATGCTTCATTCTGCATGTACTTCATACATCAATCAATGTTTTTACACGTCACACGAAATGGAAGGTAGAATTGATTAAGTCGTGATATCGCTTTTTAAGAATTCATTAAGGCCATGTTTTTAAAGAAATTTCAAAGAAGGTTGAAAATAACCAATAATTGTTCACGCAGTTCATGTAAGGTCTAACGATATGAAGGGTTGAGTAAGACAACAATATGATGTAAATCTACACTTAGACTGCTAGTCATGTTCTGATTACAGCATGCATGATCTATGAAGTGAAACCAAAGAGAAGAGTTATGATACGTCTACGTCACGGAAGTAACACAGGAGTTTCTAAAATAATGATGAGTTTATGACTTTAACGATATTGTATTTCTTTTATAGTGTAGCCTAAATGATCTCCACAATCATAACGTATGTAATAACATCGGTGCTTTGAATCACAGTCTTATTTGGCTCGACAGAGCGTCAGTGACTCGCTTAAAGGTGTCCCTTATATATTTCCAATCACTTCCTAGTATAGAGCCTCGCAACAACCAACGTCCCACCCATATCTAATCATTTGAACTAGGCTCCTTTCAATGAAAACCTCATTACGGTATGATGACAGATGTAGCTTGTCGTGATCAATGCTTCACGGTGAATCTACTTCTCAGGACAAATACGTGTATCTGGAGACGCGTCCACGTATACCATAACGACGTAGTTGACGTCAACTGGGCCGTAGCGCCTGGTGTATATGTGTGTAGGTAACGAGGTGGTATCGAGCGAGTGGCCAGAGATCCAGCAATTAGCTTTACGACTGCATCTGTACCGTTGATGGCAGCAATAAAACAGGCGAACAGAGGAGACAAAGACACAAGTGTGAAAGAGACAATGATACGTGCGAGATGAGTGTTTTGAATGTCATAGAGACGGAGAGACAAGACGGAGGAACAAAGAGACGCTCCTCCTCACCAGGTCAACGGGTACAGATCGATCACCTGTATTATCGATCCTCATCAATAGTGATCAGTTGAGCTCCGTCTTCACTTCAACACTCATTAATTATAACTTCTCAATTCCGCCTCACCTTGTCTGTTTGTCTTGGTTAGGAACTCATAAACAAATTCATAACAGTTTCAAGTCGTTTTCCTTGAAATGTAAATTCTTTGATTAGTTTAGCTTCATTCCTGGACCTTGTTTGTTTTAACATGTTAAAAATAAAACTTTTACTTCACATCTGTATATTTTCCTTGTTTATTGTCGTAATAATGCTACCGCCAACTATTTCGATAAGGCATAAGTTGAATGAATGCATGTGTGATGATCTGAACGAAGTAAATTAAATGATTGGTATGCCTTTTGGTTTGAAAGCAATCTTTTGGACGATTGTCATATGAGATGATCTGAACGCAATGAGTTGAATGATTTGTTTTTGTCATCATCTGAACGCAATATGTTGGATGATTGATATGTGTGATGATCATGACGCAATGAGTAAAATGATTAGTATGTGTGATAGTATGAACCCAAAGAGTTGTTTATTGGGTATGTATGATGGTCTGAACGCAATGCGTTAAATGATTGGTATATGTGATGGTCTGAACGCAATGAGCTGAATGATTGATATGTGTGATGATTTGAATGTAGCGTGGAGTGTTGGTGCATGTGATAATCTGAACGCAATGATTTGAATGATTGGTGTATGTGATGATCTGAACGCAATGATTTGAATGATTGGTATGTGTGATGGTCTGAACGCAATGAGTTAAATGATTGATATTTGTGATGGTCTGCACGCAATGAGTAAAATTATTAGTATATGTGATGGTCTGAACGCAAAGAGTTGAATGATTGGTATGCGTGATGGTCTGAACGCAATGAGTTGATTGGTTGTCAGATGTGATGGTTTGAATGTAGTGTGGAATGATTGGTATGCGTGATGGTCTGAACGCATTGAGCTGATTGATTGTCAGATGTGATGGTTTGAATGTAGAGTGGAATGATTGGTATGTGTGATGGTCTGAACGCAATGATTTGAATGATTGGTATGTGTGATGATCTGATCGCAATGAGTTGAATAATTGGTATGTGTGATAATCTTAACGCAATGAGTTGAATGATTGGTATATGTGATGGTCCGAACGCAATGAGTTGAATGATTGGTATATGTGATGGTCCGAACGCAATGAGTTGAATGATTGGTATGTGTGATGGTCTGAACGCAGAGAGGAATGATTGGTATGAATGATGGTCTGAACGCAATGAGTTGAATGATTGGTATGTGTGATGGTCTAAACGCAACGAGTTGAATGATTGGTATGTGTGATGGTCTGAACGCAATGATTTGAATGATTGGTATGTGTGATGATCTGATCGCAATGAGTTGAACAATTGGTATGTGTGATGATCTTAACGCAATGAGTTGAATGATTGGTATATGTGATGGTCCGAAAGCAATGAGTTGAATGATTGGTATATGTGATGGTCCGAACGCAATGAGTTGAATGATTGGTATGTGTGATGGTCTGAACGCAGAGAGGAATGATTGGTATGAATGATGGTCTGAACGCAATGAGTTGAATGATTGGTATGTGTGATGGTCTAAACGCAACGAGTTGAATGATTGGTATGTGTGATGGTACGAACGCAATGAGTTGAATGATTGGTATGTGTGATGGTCTAAACGCAACGAGTTGAATGATTGGTATGTGTGATGGTCTAAACGCAACGAGTTGAATGATTGGTATGTGTGATGGTCTGAACGCAATGAGTTGAATGATTGGTATGTGTGATGGTCTGAACGCAGAGAGGAATGATTGGTATGAATGATGGTCTAAACGCAACGAGTTGAATGATTGGTATGTGTGATGGTCTGAATGCAATGAGTTGAATGATTGGTATATGTGATGGTCCGAACGCAATGAGTCGAATGATTGGAATGTGTGATGGTCTGAACGCAGAGAGGAATGCTTGGTATGAATGATGGTCTAAACGCAACGAGTTGAATGATTGGTATGAATGATGGTCTAAACGCAACGAGTTGAATGATTGGTATGTGTGATGGTCTGAACGCAATGAGTTGAATGATTGGTATGTGTGATGGTCTGAACGCAGAGAGGAATGATTGGTATGAATGATGGTCTAAACGCAACGAGTTGAATGATTGGTATGTGTGATGGTCTGAATGCAATGAGTTGAATGATTGGTATATGTGATGGTCCGAACGCAATGAGTCGAATGATTGGAATGTGTGATGGTCTGAACGCAGAGAGGAATGCTTGGTATGAATGATGGTCTAAACGCAACGAGTTGAATGATTGGTATGAATGATGGTCTAAACGCAACGAGTTGAATGATTGGTATGTGTGATGGTCTGAACGCAATGAGTTGAATGATTGGTATGTGTGATGGTCTGAACGCAGAGAGGAATGATTGGTATGAATGATGGTCTAAACGCAACGAGTTGAATGATTGGTATGTGTGATGGTCTGAACGCAATGAGTTGAATGATTGGTATATGTGATGGTCCGAACGCGATGAGTTGAATGATTGGTATGTGTGATGGTCTGAACGCAGAGAGGAATGCTTGGTATGAATGATGGTCTAACGCAACGAGTTGAACGATAACTGTATTTGAAGGTTGAACGCAGAGATGCTAATTGTTATATGTAATGATCTGAATACAGAGAATCTAAAGAACTAGTTTTGTTCTAGATATGCAGAGATATGGAGTGAATGAAGATATCTGGAGTGAATGAAGATATCTGGAGTGAATGAAGATATCTAGAGTGAATGAAGATATCTGGAGTGGTTGAAGATATCTGTAGTGTGTGAAGAAAACTGGAGTGAATGAATATATCTGAAGTGGTCGAAGATATCTGGAGTAGGTGAAGAGATCTTGAGTGAATGGAGATATCTTAAGTGAATGCAGAGATATGGAGTGAATGAAGATATGTGGAATCAATGAAGATATCTGGAGTTAATGAAGATATTTTGAGTGGATGAAGAGATCTGGGTTAGGTGAAGAAAGTTTGGTTTTTAGCAGAGAGACCGAGTATGGGTGGATATATCCGGAGTGCGTAAATGATATTGAGTGGGTGAAGAAATTTTGAGTTCTGGGGATATTTGTAGGGATGCGGCTTGATGAAACAGTAAAATCTTTTTACAAGGTCAAGCCTGAACCCTTCATATAGGGTCCATGTCATAAGAGCTGCTGCAATAAGGATATTTTGCATGAGGTATAAAGACCTCCAAACCTCTTCCCACCGAATCCCTGAGTTGAGAATCCCCCTCAAACCTTTCATCCAGTCATTGTGTACAAGAAGCCGCTAGCGCGGACCACTAACTTTGTATATGTTACAAATCTTTTGTGATCAAATTTGGCGGCCCAGTTCATTTATTGGAGCGTTTATTGCTTGTTCGACACTGGAGACTAATTTGAGGGTAATCCGGGGGGTGTGGGTGAAGAACGCTACGTCACCCAGGATGGAGGTGGGCGATGGGGAGGGGGAGGGGGAGGGGGAGGTATTTCAGGGATAGAGGAGTTGGAGGGTAGGCGCGGGACACATCAGGTGTGTGGAAGGAACGCTAGCTGTGTCATTGCAGGCTGGCTGAACACGAGACATTGGGGATGATGTGGTCGTAACAGAAGAGGAGTACATCAAATTTCTTACTGACGTCCATCCTTTTTATTAGGTTTTTGCGATTGAAAATTAAAAACTATATAGATTGTTGAATAAGTCCAAATCAAATGAACTGATCATTCAGCATTATATGATATAGCCTGAACAGAGAGTAAGTATGCTCATCTAGAAATGGAAACTATTGAATGTATTAGTGAGATGTCAGTAAAAGCAAAGATGTTTTCGATTCCTCTGGAGACGGCACCATGCTTACATTGAATTAATCTTAAACATTGCATGTGCAAATGATATAAGTTTTCAACTGATAAAATATCAGATAGAAATGCACCGGTAATTTTATGATAAAACACAGATCATTCACGCCAATCCTGACAGTGGTCACACAATCAGTCCTATTCTTATAAAAAAATTCAAATATAAAAAAGGGATCATTAACAAAAGTTGTTTTTTTTTAAATTCTACAGTTAGTAAAACAATAATGTAAGTTTAGCCATTGGAGTTTATACGGATTTCTCACTTTCTTGGTTACCAAGTATCATTCACATAATAGAATAATTTCAAATGAAAAGCATTTATACAAAGATTATGTTTAAATAAAAAATACTCTCATTTTGAGAAATAAGCATGGTTTCCTTTCATCTCAAATCTCACTAACTCATCTCAGAATTCTAATCCTAAATGAGAAGTCCTTTTGTTATTACAGGTAAGTTTGATTTTGTAGTTTTTTATTCTAATTTCTTCACTACGGATCAAGTATTAAAAAGATCGTGTTCATGTTTGACTGACAATTCGAATGTGGTGTTCATAGTGAGCAAGGTTTTGTTCTTGTTTGACAGGCACTTTGGATGTGGTGTTTATAGTAAACAAGGTTTTGTTCATGACTGACTGACAATTCGAATGTGGTGTTTATAGTGAGCAAGGTATGTTCTTGTTTGACAGGCACTTTGGATGTGGTGTTTATAGTAAACAAGGATTTGTTGATGTTTGATAGTCACTTTGAATGTGGTGTTTATAGTAAATAAGGTCGTATAATTTTACAAACAATTTGATAGAAAATTTCACAAAAAAGTAAACTTATTTATTGTATATGGACTTTTTCAAATTCAATATGATGTGGATAAGAGTTTCAGTCCGAAGTTTGTGGTATGAGAATGTAGGAGAATTAAACTAACTTGTAGGAAGAAGGGGATATAGTGACAAAAGAGAAATGCATTTGCTCTTAGATATGGAGAAATAAAAATGGGAGGAAGAAAGGATAGGAGAATACATGCATGAATAAAGAGATGAAGGTGAGAGCGGAGAGATGTGATACCCTAGCCCCGCATGAACGAATCAGTTCCGGGTGCCTACCCCTCCATACACCCCACACACGTCTCCCCTCGCCTGGTTCCACCCGACGTCCTGGTACAGCGTACCAACAATACAAGAGGAAAATAACAAACCATACCCGCTGCAGGAAAACGACAACATAAACACAACACAATTCGAAAAATTATAAATTTAGATTTATTTCTTATTGAATTTTAATGGAATGCTATGAAAGTGAACATTTCACGTGCACAAAGGAATCCAGGGACAGCACGTGAGGTCGTGTAGATTTCACACAGACCGCCAGGGTAGGTGTCAATATCATGTAAATAACACGTTACTTCCCCTCGCTTAAGATATTCTATCAATTTGCTGATCCGAGCCCCGGGCGATGAAAGTTATCTGTCTTTTCTTAACGGCCCTCACCCAACGCCATATCATCATCGCCCTACCCTCATATCAACTGAAAACACGTTGTTACTAATAAGGGGGCACAGGCTGGGTCTAGATTAAACATTCTTTTCCCTAACAAAACAGTAACCTTGGAAAATGTTTTGATTTAATAGATGACAACTAATATCAAGTATTTGAATTCTTCACGAGTAACAACCATCATGCTTGTAAAACTCGGACCCGACAAGAGAACTTTTTTGGGGAAATACTTATTTTTAAAAATTAAATTACACCCATTATTTCATCATTATTATTTTCAAAAGGGGGATATTTCATGAGATAGTTTATTCTTGGCTTCCCCTGTATAACCATTCACAGCATATCGTGAGAAACATCTCAAGTAGATCGGTCTGGCAGTCCAATAACGGTACAAGTGCATTATGCTACAATGTTACATTACATCATATATATACACACACATGAATCAACAAGAATGTTCTTTAACACATTTTAAGGTGAGAAAATATATTAGTTTGTTTTAACTATAGATCTGTACTCTGGCCATACTGTTTTCTTAATTTATTTAATTGTGACAGGCTTCATTGATATGTCTACTGGATATTAATCACACAGTCTCCAATTCATCTCATTAATCATCTACATACAGATTACCGTCTCCTGACATACAGTTTACGGTCTCCTGACATACAGTTTACGGTCTCCTGACATACAGATTACCGTCTCCTGACATACAGATTACCGTCTCCTGACATACAGATTACGGTCTCCTGACATACAGATTACGGTCTCCTGACATACAGTTTACGGTCTCCTGACATACAGATTACCGTCTCCTGACATACAGATTACCGTCTCCTGACATACAGTTTACCGTCTCCTGACATACAGATTACCGTCTCCTGACATACAGTTTACCGTCTCCTGACATACAGATTACCGTCTCCTGACATACAGTTTACCGTCTCCTGACATACAGATTACGGTCTCCTGACATACAGTTTACGGTCTCCTGACATACAGATTACCGTCTCCTGACATACAGTTTACCGTCTCCTGACATACAGATTACCGTCTCCTGACATACAGTTTACGGTCTCCTGACATACAGATTACCGTCTCCTGACATACAGATTACGGTCTCCTAACACACAAATGAATAAAAATAACCATACCTCATAAGTTTAGGAAATCAAATTAATTTCACAATATCAAATTCTAAAGAACCAGGCAAGTTGATTAAAGACACAGGCTAGTCTGACGGACTGCACCATAGATAGCTAGGACACATCCAGCCCATGTAAACCATCCTTAGTTTTGTGTTTCTCGTCGCTAAAACACTCTTTGTTTCGAACTGATTTACATAAAAGTTTCTAGATGTAATCTCTCCAGTATATCCCATTACTTGTATGCTCATACAGCTCTTTCATCATATCCATTATGCTGACTGGCCACAACAACCGAGAGAAAAAGACGAGTTGACATACGTTTTGAAATTTCTTTTATATAAAGCTGTCGGTCTGTATATGTGATTGTGAAGATTTTCTCTAACAGTAAAGCAAACATGAGTAGGTATGAATCTCATTGAAGTACAGAGAGAAGATGTAACAGCTGTTGTCAGAGAGAAGACATGATGTAACAGCTGTTGTCAGAGAGAAGACATGATGTAACAGCTGTTGTCAGAGAGAAGACATGATGTAACAGCTGTTGTCAGAGAGAAGACATGATGTAACAGCTGTTGTCAGAGAGAAGACATGATGTAACAGCTGTTGTCAGAGAGAAGACATGATGTAACAGCTGTTGTCAGAGAGAAGACATGATGTAACAGCTGTTGTCAGAGAGAAGACATGATGTAACAGCTGTTGTCAGAGAAAGTAAACACAGTGTATACCAGTATGCCGAGAATGTTATGTGTCTAATATTGTTCTAAATTAATATTTCAATCAGACTTGAGCAAGAAAAACATGGTACTCAATTTGTTCTCCATTTGAGTTTCATTGTTTTGGATGACTATTTTGGTATCACACAGCCTCGCTCTAACAACATTTCTAGTTTACATACATCATAGAGTGAAGTTAACAGAACCAACATAAATATAACACACAATATTCTGCGAGCTTTCAAAACTCTTTGTTTTAAATACACAACGTGGTCCCTCCTTTACATAAAGAAACACCCTCTGAGCGAGTCCTAGTCACTCGTCAACATTCAGATCTCGGATCTACCCCAGAAACACATCATAGAAGCTTCCTCCTTTAAACTCTCCATTCACTGAGGCCTGGGGAGGACTGCACAGTAAACAATAGTCCCTCAAAACATAGCTTCCTCTTCCTGTTTAGGAAACCAAAACTGGCACTCTTTGAGAGTTCTTCATCAAATACTCTATTCTTTGAACCCGCAGCCACTGTTTTGATTAAGCAAGTCAATCTGAGAGTGTTTATCACAGAGTTGGGGAGTGAGGAGGGGGAGGGGGCTAGGGGAGAGGGCTAGGGGAGTGAGGAGGGAGAGGGGGCTAGGGGAGGGGTCTGCTCTTCTCGATCTGTTGATGCTGAGACCGTATTGCTATTCTGTTCACATGCACTGGAATAGGCACCACGATTTTCGGTTTTTGCTGCTGCTGTTCGTTTCCGCTTCCAGCCCGCGCATGTACCAATCCAGCTTTTACACGTTTCCACTTTGCACGACGGTTTTGAAACCAGATTTTCACTTGAACTTCACTCAGCTTCAAGTTATGCGCAATTTGGGATCGCTCAGTCAATGACAAGTATTTCTTGCTGTGAAACTCTTTCTCCAGTTCAAGCAACTGTTCACTGGTGAACGCAGTCCGTCTGCGGCGAGTCTTCCCACCGGAAGTTGACAAGTCGCCATCTTCAAGACCTTTTCCAGAAATCCGATCTGAAATAAGTCCAGCCTCGCTTCCGATTCTTTCATTGTCCGTTGTTTCTGGTAAACTTTCCCCTTCACTCGCGTGGTTCATTGAAATATCTGCATCTGAAGAATAAATACAGAATTGAGGTATATATCATATGATAAGTCTTGTCATGGCTTTACGTAAAGTAACATTAACTATGCTTGCTTCGAAGATAATATAAACATAAAGATGTTGCTGTAATTAAACACACATCTTTTGACTATATTTAATGATTTACTGCACCAAGCATCCTGGAAGTTTGGTTGAAGTAAAATATCCTCGTTCCAATTTCACAGCCTGTCAGAATACAAGAGTGAGGTGTAGCTAATGTTAGTATTATTGGTATCTATAGCAGTTTCACAGTCCCGTTATGTTTGATACTAAATTTCTTTCACAAATATTTTATGTGATATTATATGAATTAACGTTTTCTGTGAGAGTCTCGAGGTACATTTTAGAGCCTAGCTTTTAAAAAGTTAATTTAAACAAAAACGAAACATTGTGTCTAAGAATGTTCGCTAATTGAAATAATGTATATCATTACGTTTGAATAAACTCTGTTAGCTGTTAGCTATCATTGATTGGTATTAAATGCTATGTATATTAATCTAACTGATAAATTGTTAGTAAATATGTTTTCACAAATCAATAATAGACATCAGTCGCATCTCGCCTCGTTAAACCAGACACAGGTCGCTCTCAAACAGCGATCAGATCACAACAAAACAGCGCCTCGTTTAGACACACAGACGGGACCTTTGTTGTCGCGGAGTGAGTACTTCACACTGTACGTACAATAAGAATCCGAAGCATTCCGTATGTCACTGATGGGATGTTCAGCGGCCGGTAGTCACACTCCGGGATTATAAACTTGTCAAAATAACGGGCTGGTTAAATGGACCGTGCGAGTGATAGTCAACAATAATTACGAAACGATAACCTAAACAGTCTTAACTGGTCCACTATTAAAGACTTAACTACCATAACTGACGCAACACGAGTTAATGTGATGATCTTTCTGTACGTGTTATTCTTCTTCTTATTGTCCAGAAGGAATTGTCGGAGGGAGGGAAGGGTGACGACTGTAAACCTGCCACCATCACACACGGGAGGAGCGGACTTCACAATAGTTTACTGATGTAATGAACTTCTTTGTCTCTTTGACACTCGTCTTCTATCGCAACATGCGCAATCTACTCGTGCCAAATGCGTTTATTACATAGAAAGTGTTTCACAATGGTTTAACGCCTACAACCAAATTTTAAGGTGTCATGAACATTCGTATTAATCTCATTCAATAAAAAATAAGGAAGAGGAGCTTGTCCAACTAAATTTTCAATCTTATTAAATGAAAAATATTATTCATCACATTCCTTAAAATTTCTATTTCTGAGAAAATAGAAAAATTATAGGAAAATACGTTCAACTATTGTCAACAAACAGAAATGAGTTTTTATATTGAAAACCTTGTTACAGAAATTCTGAGTGCTAATGCATATGTTAAACATTATAAAGGGTTTTATTTTATTCTTTTATTCTTACAATAACGATTTATTTATCAAATGTACTTGTATCAACTAGCACTTGTAAATGAGTGAGGGATATATGTACATCTAGATATTATCAATAATTATGTATTTATTCATTGACATACTATATAAAAGTATAAATCATAAAACATTCGACTATCTTTAACATATTCTCTCAAATATATAGTCGCATAAGGACAATTCGTTAGTTCGGGTTTTATTTCTTTCATCATGATACAGTTTTTTCATTCATAAAAATTGGCGTTGCATACAAAAATAATTTCAATTATCTAAAGAATCAAAATCCTGTTTTGGTTCACATTTTCGAAAAACACAATGGTAATGGATACTTGTTTCAAATAAACAAAACAATATTTCAGTTTGGTGAAATAATAAACTTTCTGAAATTAATGAAAGGGGATTAAGTTAAATACAGATGCATGGTTTTTTGGTTGCTGGATGGTGTTTTGTGCTTGATTTGACGCTACTATGACACATGGCATACGTCATTCACATCCCAACATCACGAGTGACTTTCTCCCTGTTTGTGTGTCTGTCAGTCACTAGTCACTTGTCACGGTGAAAGCCCGTCAGGGTAGTGCTGTATTGAAGCCTGTTCACAGACAATCTCCAAGTGCTTTCAGCTTTCGCACTGGCGATTCGAAATTGAAATATTGAACGAACGGGACAACTATACGACACTCCTCAATGGTTAGAGTTTCCGGTAAACTTGCTTTCAAAGAATAAATTAAAGTGCCTTCAAAGACCTGTTTGTGGTTTTGACATCCTTATTTGATGATGTTGTTTGTTATTTTGCACAACAAGTCAAGGATGATACTAGCTCTACGATTGTGTATGATACCCGGGGTGCGAGTGAGCGGTTCACAGTTTTATATGCACGGAGCGCGTTGAATATACCCGTGTGAATGTTCTACCTTGAGGTATGTCCAGTTTTATCGATAACACCATAAACTGACAACTCACCGTTGCCCATAAAAATAACATAATCTTACAACACTTAAGGCAAAATATTCCTCTCGTCTTATGGTTCGTGTCGATCTCTTACATGAGAATGAAAGGACTCAACAATCATGACGATGTGACCTGATGATTTGAGAAATTCCACATAAAATACTCAAGTTGGGGGAATAAATTGAAATCGAGACACTAAATGTTTAAATCAAGAGTAATTTTAATGAAACATGATAAAAAAAATATAGATGTTCATGAAGGTTAACAACTACTTGTTTATAGGCAAATCTGTCAACAACAAATATAAAAAAGAATTATATTATGTATTTCTTTTCTTAGCGAGTGCCTTTACTTAAAAAAAATATTTGCAATAAACAATACATCTATTGTGCTGTGTTCACAAATCGATTGAAATGCAGGTAAGTATATCAAACTTATATAACTTAACAGATCGTATTGATAAAATATTCAAAAGAACAGAATGAGCTAAAGCCCCCTGTATTCGCCCTATCATTATCATCACATCATTTTGATTAGTTAAATCTATTAACAGCGTGAAACTAAAAAGGATCTCCATAACACAATGTGTCTATAAATCCAAAGATCGTCGATTTTTAACAAATATCCGGATTGACGATTCCTAAAAACATCAGAAGTTCAGTCAAAAATTAACTTTTTGTTTTGATAAGAACTTCGATAATTTCGAATACATTGTGACACATGATCATGAAAATATATATGTATAGGTCTATTCAAATTGATAAATAGGGATATATACTTAAATTAATACTGTACAAAATAAGTTGGATATATTGCAATTTCAATGATTGATATTTTAGGTGGTTAATAAAAACATATGTTTTATTCGGAAAATTTAATTAAAAAAATATACCTTAGACTTTTGTTCCAGTACATATTATACTCTCGATAAAATATTTTACAAATAATAAAGGATAGTGCAATTTTAGGACATATATGAAATGTATCAATGAATCTTTAATTGTAACTGTCGTTTTCATAAGAATAAAGTTAAATTAGACGGGTTCATATCACTAGCTTTTAAAAAGTCATGAATTGCTCTTGTCAATAAAAAAACTATTTTAGACATGACATGTTAGCACACTGCAAGTTGCCGTCTACAGACCAACCCCGCTCACAGTGAGATCGTCTAAGAATGATGGTGAGGGGTCAAAGGTCACTTGAGCAGCTTCTTTAAGCTATCCATCAAAATCTCATTACTTTCCCTCCACTCGCAGTTTGTGGGTCAACCCGCGAAATTAGTTTCAGTTTTTGTGACATATTTGGTTTCAGTGACACCTAATATTAATTGGAGACTATTTACTGGTTGAATATGATACACTCGTCTGTCATGTCAGAGTGAGTGAATACACCAACTACGATACACCACGTTTTTATTACATTATGAAGGACTTTTTTGTTCGTCAAATCGAATACATGAATTAATTTCAATTACAACCTTTGTCATTTTTATTTCGACCAATCTGCGATGAAAATCTAAGGTTGAACGGAAAATCGTTTTGTAGACAAACTGTCTAATTGATATCAACATCACTGCTATAATTTGCAGTGAATGAAGTTATTTTGGAAGAAATATTTGAGTTGAATTTATGTAAATCGCATACACTGAAATATCTGCTCATTTGGCTAATTATGAATTAATGTTCCATTTAATTCAGATCTTAAATGGTTTCAAATCCAATAGGTTTTAATTGTTTAAATAATGATAAACATGCATGGCAAGTTTAACTTCTGAAACTAAAAGAATATTTGTTTTTTACTTTTGCATCAAGACACTACTTATTTCCGGAAATTTTTTAAGAAATGTGAAAATTGATAATTTGAAAACATTGCATTTATCCCCTGGAGGAATTTTACATAGAAATATTTTTGATCGTGGTTTATACTTATTTTTAAATGTTCTTTAAATTTTCAAAGTTCGTCAAACAAAAGATCAAAAATATAAAAATGTTATTTATTATTCAACTATTTTCCGTCCATCTGTCACAGCTAGGGTGCAATCACATCACGTGATCCTTCGTGAAAATGTTAACTTTAATACTGCTGAAATTAACGAATTACTGCTATTTGGTATTTACGAATGACAACTGTCTGATATTTACTTTATGCTGTTTGTTATTTAAGCCTGATTATATGTGACATTGATACAATAATGGACTCGATTACTCGCCGACGTCTTGATGAAGTTAAGTGTTTGCAGATGTGCTTCATCCAGATGACTGACAGTCTCGAGTGCTTATTTTGTATTTGCTGTGACAATAAAACTGAATCTCCCTCATCATGTATATTGTATCATTTCAAACTGAATCTCCCTCATCATGTATATTGTATCATTTCAAACTGAATCTCCCTCATCATGTATATTGTATCATTTCAAACTGAAGCTTCTTGAACACTTAATTTATGTCTTATTTTTTAGAATTGTTTTTAACCTTTAGATGCTGAACGACTTTGAATTTCATTCCATCTGTACCTAATGTTCTCACAAACCTAATAACTTTATGTTTGTTAAACTGACACAGTCAAACTTAGAAACCTTTTGACACAAAATGGCTTGTAAATTTGGACTAAGTATTTTAACTGATTTAGTAATTATGATTAGACAGGAGAATAATACGAGACGTATTTAACGCAATGATCATAATTGAAATAAGAAAAGTATTTAAAAACGTCTGCAGAGAATAATCTTATTTGGTTTTTGCGTCATAAAGAATAACAAAAGATATTAAAATTGAAAGGAATTGTTGGTGTACGACTTATCAATGCAGGGTAAGACGGGGGCCTTTATGGTAGTGGTTGGTGGTAAAGTCCCTGAGAAATAGGAAATCTTATAGAAGTTAACTATGTTGACAACATTGAATATTTGAAAACCATTGAATAATAACGGTGTGTGTGAATTCATAAAAATAATTCAAGCTTTATGAAAACTTAAAATTAAACCAATACAATCTTTAGCTGTATTAAATTTAAAACTTGTAAAACTAAAATAATGCATATTTTGAAACAATAATACTAATACTAATGCTAACTTCAACTTCAGCTTTATCCGCATAAAATAAAACCACATTTTGGCCTGCTATCTAAACACTATAAGAACAATCTAAACTTTCCTTCACGAATGTGATATATTCACACTAAAAGTTCTTATGCTTGAGATCAGATTAAGTCTTTTAAAACCCTTTATTGGAACATGTTAACTTTTGCATTGTTATTTGTTGATTTTTAAATAAAGTAAATAATTTTAAATCTTACCTTGATCATAACACATTTAAATATTAGAGACTATTTTCACTTAAATTTGGTTATATTTTTCAGGAATGGTATTATTTTCTCTTCCATTTTTTGTCTATTGAAAGAATCAACATCATGTCAAGGAAGAAATATATCATTATTCAGATAAAGCTTTTTTATAGTTTTATTCAATATTTCAGAACAGAAACAACGATAAAACACTTTTCATACACATAAAATCCTATGTTTCTTTTATTTATATGATTGATGTTGTGATGTAAATGTAATGAAGATATCGGTATAAAAACTTTAGAAATAAGTATCCATTGTATCATATAATTATATTTCTTTTCATGATTTGGATATGATAATGTGTTTTATTGAATTAGCAACTAGTTTTATTTAAGAGAAAGATCATTCTACGAGTGGTACTGTGATGTTGATATTTGCTTTAAAAAGACACCAATATCTAGCCAGATGTCACTATCACGGGGATCTGGATGATTGACAGGAAGATAGTGACATGTTAGGAACAAAGACTCGACACACACTGGGACAGGGGACTCAATCCAACTATTTGGAGGTGTGGGTTGGGTGGGGTAGGGTGGTCGGGAGGGGTGCTAAGTCGTTGACCAACAGATGGACAAACGGGTAGATTCGGTCAACAAAAGTGAACTAGTTGAACAATTAGCTTTAGATTGGATTTAGACTGTGACACCAAATAAACATATCTCTTGCAATCACGCTTCTTCCGTTTTTGTCTTTCTTTTTGCGGCAATGATTAGTGTTTTACATGCCAGTATTTCCAAATCTATCATTCAGATAGTTGGTACATCTAACACATTTGAAGCTGATATCATAAATACGACATATCAGATAAATAATATCACATATTCGTTTGAAAGATTAAATAGTATGTTGTAACATGTTATAATGTGACAACGATATATAATTTTGAAGATGTAATAACATTATCTTGAATAAATTAATCTGTAAATTACGTTGAATCCGTTATTCCTATGTAAATAAAAAATGTTGTTTTGAAAATTGAGGTTTAAAGAAACCAATGAATAACGCAATTAAATATCTGACGGCAAATAGTTGCAAACGTTCACACATGTCTATGAAACGACAGACCCTGTCTCGTGTCGCCGGACGAGTGAAGTGTGAAATTGCTCATGTAAGTAAGAAAGGCTAAAGGAATGAAGATAAGCGAGGATACTCCAGGAAGCGTGTAGATTGCAATTAGACAAATTGTATCAGTTCCGGAAACAATGAAGACCTGGTCAGCTCCTCACAGGGTACTGACACTGACAGTGTGGGGAGTAGGGAGGTTGGACGGCCATGTGCTCTCGTGTTAATAGTCTACAGATTGGGTTTCACACATGCGCCATTCAGCGCGCTAAGCAGCTATCAGGAGTCAATTACATACGTAATTGGGGTGAGCAGCCACACAATTAATTGCCGAAATGTTAGTCTGATGTCGAGTTTTCTAGCAACCCTAAAAGAGCTCTTTCCGCTATTTACAAACAACGATGATTAAACTTTGGTGTGTGGAGTTTGTACACCAGCTAAGCTGCCATTGTGACGCAACATCAATATGTGGTCCCGGGGTTGTTGTGTGGTGTAAAGGACTAACAATAATGTTTTTAAGTGCTTTCTGAAATTGTTCCACAATATTTTGAAGTACTACCATGCTTAATTTATTGGTTTGGGCATCTTTTGTTGAAGCAAGAATAATCAGGAGAAACAACACAAAATAAATCTATTCAGTTTCCATCAATTTACAAAAGAAGAACGATAATTTGTTTTCATTCTCTAAATTATTCGTCGTGACATTTTTAATTCAAAAGACGCAGATAGGTCCTTTGCGCTTGTTCGAAGTCGGATAACGTTAGGTGTTTCATATAATACATGGCTTGTTTTCATTGATAACGGATGATACGGACTTTGTTAATTGGATGGTATGAAATACACAGAAACATGTTTCGGCTATAGAATCATCATTTAAGTATGTGCATGCTTGATGGTTTCAGAAATATAATGTTTATTTACAGCTGAAATATCCTTCAACATTTTGTTTTATGTCAAAACATTTTAAAAGTCCAGTTTATCTCATAATTTGTCTACATTAATGGATTTTCGATTACAAACAATAATTGTACTGACGATGATGAACGTTAATTCATTCACTGACAATGTCATATTTTAATTCCCTCTATCGCTATATTATCCTTAATTTTATTGACAGTGGCATACACTTTTACATTCAATAGATAAGTCATACAATATTGCATGAATTGCGGTGTCATGTTAAGTGACAATGTTATGCCATCTAAGATTTGATAAAATTCCTAGTTTATCTTCAATTCATTAACAATGTCATCTTTAATTATTTGACCATGTCATACCATTTTCCATTTGTTGACAATCATTTACCATCTCAAAGACATTGACAATTATATATTATCTTCAATTAATTGACAATTGTATTACATCTTAAATAAATTTACAATATTATAAATTCATTGACAATTTCTATCTTGTTAAATGACAATTCTTACCTTTTATATTGATTGAAAGTTCATGACTTAAAACCATATATTTCTGTTCTATAGAATTAATTTTTAAAGTCCATTGTATGTTATGACTTTATTTATGATATATAAGATTGTGTAAAGTGTATCTCTCCTATATGAGTGATCTTCCTAGCCTGTGTTTTGTTATCATTTGAATGATACATATTAGTGTCCTTAGTCAGACTGAGAGGTACCCGGCGCACGACACGACACATTCTGCTGGTTATAAGGACTTTTTGGGGAAGCATTTATACAGTCAATTCACATGGGAAATATTTAAGAAAATGCTGTGTTAAAATTAGAATATAATAACAATTTTTGGGACAAAATATATTGAGTTTTTTTAACATTTCAAAATTATTGAAAGCCAAATGAGAATTATTTTAATGTTGCTCGTATTTGCTTAGATAATGTGAATAAACTTCTTGTGTGTAAAAATATGAAAAAAGTCTAAGTTCACTTCTGGAGGCTCATTGACTGTTTACAAATAACAAATGTTTATTTTATGCATGGACCTGATCTTAAGACAGATAATGAACAATAACAACACAGCATTATTTTATTTGTTATTATCAATTTGATACAACTATGATGTTGATTGATGCTTTGGTTTATAAGATACAAGATGGAGTCTTGCAGTATTCACATTCCAAAATCATTTTCACAAGTTTTAAATGTCATCCCAATTTTTTTAAATATTGCAGTAATTAAGGAAACAGTTTATCTTTAAATACAATACATGACATGGACTTATTTCCGAATCTTTTAGAAATTAAGCTCTGTTGTTGTTCAAACCTTATATACAAGAAGGTGACAAACAATCTCTCAACATTTCATTTCATATCGGTGTTTCTAGTATCTAGTTGTTTAAGCCCTATAGTTTGGTTTCAGCATAAGTTTAAAACACCGCCCCCTTCCTCTCTAAATAACAACATTACAAGTACATCTTACATGTACGGAACCTAAAGTGATTTTACTAAACGAAGTAATGTTATTTTCCCTATCTTAGCCATTAGCATTCCATCTGGAACTTTTAATCATACAATCAGGTGCACATAGTTTGGTTTGTTTTGATTGTTCAAAATAGAATCAGACATCAACCTACATTACTTCCTTCTGGTCGTCGCACAGAGACCCTAATTATGTTCATACCGTATGATCCTGGGTTATAAATGAAAACACGAACTTGCTAGTGTATATAATGCGGATCTCATCACACGTCTATGTATATATCTTACCTTCCGAGTCCTCGTCCACGTCCTCCATGTTGTCGTCGCTGCTGTTGGGTGTGAGAGAGCGGCTAGATCCGTTCAGGTGCGTCCGTGGGGTGGGGACGGTAGGCTGGGCTGTAGGTCTGAGGGGTGAGGCAGGGTGAGACTGACCCCCCGTGTGTTGGAGTAGGTACTCGCGGGACTGTGGCGTCAGGGTTGGGGACCCAAGTAGTTGGGCCTGAGAGAAGACCGCGTGGGTGAGGGAACTGACGGCTCGGGGGTCACCCAGGCTGGAAGGGAGCGAGGGGGCGACGGACGCAGGAGGCATAAACATGTACCCTGGGTAGTAAAGTTGGGGTGAGATTCGGGGCTGGGGCGCCATGAGCGCGTCGATGGAGAAGGAGCTATACATGGGTCTGTGCATGGTTGTCGGACCCGGGAGGGTCTCTCAGGGCTAGTCGGTCTCTCAACTACTGATCGGCGTCTCGGTCGTGATGCTATCAGTGGCAGCTAACATGAGAGGTGTAGCCTTTCCGTCATCTCCCTCCATCAACCTGATCACCACACCAAGAGGTAGGACTGTCAGCAGGACACGCCCCGTCACGTGACGCACAGTACTATAATCTGATTGGCGGGGAGCGGGTCGCTGTTCCTCATCAACTCCCTGTGACAGGTGAAGCCAGCAGTCTGTCCTGCTATTGGTCGGTTTCACCTCGGCAAGGAATGAGCCCCGCCAGCTCGATCAGGCGCTATTAATTATGATTGATGAAATTTAATTGGACTTGCCAAAATTGAGGTTATCCATTGCAAGTGTATTAGCGATTAGACTATCAAGCGTTAAGTGATATCCGTGACGGTAGTCTTTTATTGCGCGCTTCGTTGAATCGATCCACGTTGGTTAGAGTACCCGAAGAGGGCTTGGTGACTCTCTCGCGTCTGCAGGTAGATAGAAGGGTAGACTATAGGTATAGACGTATGACTATAATAGATACATCATGTGATGATTTATCCCAACTATTTCATGCAGTCACACCTCGTACACAATAGATAAATCCCGCCATTGATAGCTTTCTTGTCTCTATAGGTCTTATCCCACAATGATATAGAGACAGACAGTCATACGTTATAATGATACTTAAGGACATCTAACTAATAACACTGGGATGTTTGAGGACGACAAGCCCACTTCAAATGCCAGTACCATATAGACAGAGAACAGTCAGTGAGCGCTTTTATAAACTCATTTTAAATAGTGTATGATCTAACCCGGATATTTTTCATTTATGAAGCGTTCATTTACTAAAAATCATAGACATATGATAATCAAGGTCTCTTATAACCAATTATAAATTCATATTAGTATTAAGCGAATTAATAACAAAATGCTAACATCGGCAACCCGCTAACAGAGAGTAATCTAATAGAGACCTATAATGCAAAATTTACTTTGAGATATTTCTGTACAATGGCACCGAGATTAATAACCGGGAATTGATGCGATATCTTCAACGCGTCGTCATATGGGGGGTAACTTCACAGAAAGTACGTGAGGAAGGGGGGGGGGGGGGGGGTTGAGGGGGAGATTCTGTTGTCGAAATCATCATGTGGTGCTTGTGTAGACAGAAGTTTAATACTACGACATAATGGAGTTATAATTACCTGATTAAATCTCAGATGACAGGTCATTCACTGTTATTATATTTTACTTTTTAATACATAATGTTTTGAAACGTTGATTAATCGTAATATAATAATGAAAGTAATTAGATTTCCGCTTTATAAATATCCGGACACCTTGTGCGTTTGCATTAAATTACTTGCATCGGGTTGTTAAACTCAGATTCTCAAGTGGTTTCACTAATCCCCATTTTTTAAATTTATTCTGCCTTCTTCTACAAATAATTTTTCTTTAATATCATCATACATAAACAAAGTGTACGAAGTTCTTAAGACTGTTATTCGTTTCATATAATTGCTGAACATTCGATTTCAAATCGGTTATAGATAGTACATACATGTTATCATTAACAAACTGACCCTTGTAATTTGATAATTATGAATACAACTATTCCTCATTCATTTTTAGAAGACCAAGCTGCCACTAGAATGTGAGGAACCAAAGATTTAGCTTCGACATCTTTTTACTGTTTTTTTAATGAACTGTTGTTTTCTTCAATTATTCCGGGTAACCAATTGCACGTGTGTGGGGATTATGTACTAAATTGTACTTTACAATTTTTTGCCTCTCATGTAACTCATATTGTGTGGTTCTTTTATCTACGTTTTATGTCTCTATGTTTTTTATGTCTATTTGTACAGAAGTGAGACATTAATTAACTGTTGTCTGTCTGTCTTTTACATAATTTCCTTTACTGATTACTACATGTACGAATGGAAACCTGTACTTTCGATATCCAGGAATGATCCGGACATGTTCGAATCAACCGCCTGTTTTTCTTAACCATCTGTTATTTAGATATCTGATTAAGATATCATTCAACTGTAATAATTCCAATGATTGATATCGTAACATGATATCCCAAAGAATGTTATCAGTCGTTCTTATAAGTGTTCCAAGTAAGTATTCGGTAATTAGTGGGTTTTTTACACTTTCATGGGTTCAAATAAGAGAATGATAGTAAAATGGCGTTGTTCATCTTTCTTTGATACGATAAAACTATCCTAAGAAGCAACTAGATCACTTCTATCTCCGACTGACAACTCTTTCCGCTGGCGACAAATGACGTAACGCTAGTTAAGCTCAGCCGTTGACACCTCTAGGCATAGAGCAATTAGCAGCGTGTAAAAATAAACATTGTTTACAGTAAACAATCTCTGGTCGCCCATAGCAAGACCTAGATGTAATTGCAGGGCGCGTGTAGGGGATGTGCACTGGGGGCGATTTGCAAGACTTCAACCCACGACGCTGATCCACGTACATTTACCTGCTGGCCTTAATTAGTGGCCAGGTAAACAGCGGAAAAATGCGTGCAATTATCTATTGTGTGAATCCCTTTAGCTAAGCCTGCATGAAAATAGGAGAAAAGAGACAGCATATTTGTTTGAATTAGACTTTCAAGTATGTAATTTTATATAATTGGATATAGTTTGATTCCTACTTAAGGTGATGTCATTCACAACTGCTTTACAGCTCTCCAATCGTTTGTTGCTTTGGGCTTGTAAGAAATGGGTATAACGAGTACAATAAAAAAACAGGTAAAATTACTGAGCTACAAAGAAACCTTTTCCCCAATTCCTGATCGTCAACTTAATTAAAGTGACACAGAGTTTGTTTTATAATTTTGTCTGTGGCTTAGATGAGATCCAACATACCATATGACCTGATCTAAGTTCATATCGCCTTCTATAGTTATATATTTATCACTCCAATGTCAGCATTATGAGATTTTTCCTTTTTGAATTGTAAATGAAAAACGGCCATATAAAAGTTAAGAAGTCGAAATTCTGCGTTCCACGTACACATATATAATTTAAAAGAAATATTTAGCACTACTCACGAATATTTGTCTTTATGTTCTGCAGTAAAGAAGTTTTCAAAATTTATCCACTAACCATTTAGGTGCGCCACCTCTCGGTTGTCGATCCAAAATTTCGACTTTAACCTCTTTATGATTTCTCTTCTTTACTGATATGCAATGAGGTCTTAATTTTCAGACACAACCATTTTTTCTCGATCAAATAACACCATTTATGAAGTTTGGCATCTTTGAACCCAACAACATACTCTGTGTCCCTTTAAATGTATAGAATAGTAAGACAGAAAGGAAAGAAACAAATAAAACAGACAATATAATTGGCACACTTAGAGAGGTATATATGTAACCAAAATCATACACTGGGTATCACAGCACTTTGTGTGATTTTTATATGTGCTCCATATGCTTCAAGATCAAGTATTAATATTTTTGACATTTTGAGATGTGACGTTTTTTTCATTGTTTAAAAAAGGACATTTGCAGGATGAAATTATAATGAATTCTTTTTTTTTACCATTCTAGGACATCGTGAAAACAACTGAATATGATGTAAGTAAGAGCTGAATAACAAATCAATCGTCATATATAAAAGGGAAATAGAAGGGTGTGTATGGGTTTCAAAGTGATGTAATCAGTTAATATTTGGTATACCTCTATACCAGTGACTCATTCAAGTCAGTCAATTAGTGTAACTGATGATGCTCTTAAACGATTTGTTTACATCCAAGAAGGCCTGTGCGTGCTTGTGCTAGAAGTATAAAGATGATGATAATGACTTCACACCTGGAGGGACCAACCAACAGTTCATATCACCTTGTCGCCAGGTACGCAGTGCACGACAGGTAAGTAGACAGGACATCTACAGGTAAGCTGCAGATCCAGATGAGGCAGATCGTCTATCCACTGAGCTGACTTCGTCTGTACACTGGACTCCGCTCGTCAGTCTACTGAGCTGGTGTAGAGAGACGAGGGCCGAGAGATGATGCACGCAAAGACGAGATTGTCTCTCTGCAGATGAGCAAGGGAGACGTCCCTACCAGGTACAGCCTTCCCAAACTTCCGCCCAGATCACAGGATCGTGTAAATCACATTAAAGACTTGACGACAAAGCTGCATCCCGTGAACAATGTCAGGACGTGTGTGGGTCCCCCTCTCCCAGATCGAGTCCCCAGCTCCATTGTCGTTCTCTCCTCGACAATTACGCCTCATTGTCACTGACTATTTGTTTGTGCGCTCAGAGTTGGATATCAAAACGTAATGAGTTTGCACCAGGATAGGAAACCTAGACAGAAACAAACAATTAACATTGCTTTAATGAGTTAACAGCTCTACTAGTTTCAGTAACCATCACATATCGATGTCAAGATAGCGTCAACGCCTTCGGAAGAGAGGTGATGCTGTTATGTGTACCACAGACGTATATAGAATACGTATACTATATACATCTTTGTGTGTGCCCAGTCAGAGAATACTATATATATGTGTAACAACCACTAACAACCTGTTTCATTATGTACAAACAAAGGTTTCAAGTGATTAAGTTTAACGTCTTGCTACCTGTCAACAGACTCTAGAATCTTTAGCAAGATCTAAAACTCCTTCAGAGAGCTGACACCTTGTGTGTAATTCTTGACTGACCACTACAAGTGCACTATCATGTACAAGTGATCGGGTGAATTCAACCAGCATGCGGAGTCTAGTCGACTCTACCCCCGCCAGTTGGAAGTTGTCTAACATACAGATTTATGAATATGACTAAGTCTCAATGATAAGTAGTCTTACGTCACTCTCATGTTCCTATTGTTACACCTGCTGAACAAATTTAGTTTCACTGTGTAAGTATTACTTTGTAAATTTATCATTTTCGAAAATTTTAATTTAGATCTTTAGTGACTATTTCATAGCAAAAGACTTTACAACTAAATCTTAGATTAGAATCTCTCAGTATGCCATAGAAAATTAATTAAAACACATATCAAGTTTAATTCAGTTAGTTCCTACAGTATTTGAGTTATGCTTCCGAAAAGATAATCGAAGTAAGGTTTCCATTGAAATGGCAAGAAACATTCCAACCAGTTGAGAACCCACAGACACATTCCAACCAGTTGAGAACTCACAGACACATCTCAACCAGCTGAGAACCCACAGACACATTCCAACCAGTTGAGAACCCACAGACACATCTCAACCAGTTGAGAACCCACATACACATCTCAACCAGTTGAGAACCCAGACACATCTCATGATACATTCATTTCCTAAATTAAAAAAAAAACTGTCTGTCTGTCAGACCTTTCCATCTCTCTCCCTATTCAGCCGTATTTCTGTCTCTTAATCTATACATATCATTCGTCGATCCATCAATCCATCTCACAACTCGTCATCTATCTATCCATCAATCAATCCATCAATCAATCCATCTATCAATCAATCTCGCTACCCATCATCTATCTATACATTTATTTAAATATCCATCTCGCTACCAAACATCCATCTATATATTCATCTCCCTACCCATCATCTATCTAGATATCCATCTATCTGTCTTTTTATCTCTTTTCACTGTCGTTTCTCTGTAATGATTTTTCTTTACGCAGCTCTCAATCTATGCCTCTATCAACCTGTTTACCAATGTTTATCGGTAAGAACCCTAGTCAGGTGCTGGTTGATGCATGGTAAGTATTCACATAGACTGGGGTAGATGAACACTCTAGTTTAGTCACTTTATCTCTTGTTGCTATTAATTTGATTTTTGAACTTTTCACTTTGATGTTCTTGTAGGTCTTGTAGAATAGATGAAAGCATTTTAAAATAGTCCCGCAAAGACACGAAGTCATCGCACATGACTGACTGACTGGTCCCATTATATGACGTCATACAGTTTGCGTTTACTTGATAAGATTACATGTGTCCTAACGTTGGACAGTTTTATATTACTTCATCATATTATACTACATTGCTAGAAGGTTTCATGGAGTCGGACTTTTTACTATATGCGCAAAACGAACCCAATTAATCCTTTGTTCTGCAGCACAACACCATTGTTGTCGCCTCGTAGTAACGAGATCGCTTTCAGCACACATTTGTACACGGCTTTATAAACTGCTACAGTCCTTAAACGTTGTGGTTGTAACACTCCCGTTAATCGATACAGCAGTTGTAAATTGAGTCTTGAATATGGTAATGAAAATAAACAATTATAAAGCCATGCGTATAAAATTGATCTCGCTAGGATCGTTGTACCATATCTAGAGGACGAAAATGTATATAGTTGCTTGTGATGTTGTTAAAAAATGCTCAATTTAAACGTTGTGGTAAATGGAATGTTTCAAAGCTCAATTGTTTTGGAAATGACGACAATTAGATATGAACAAAATAAAATAATCCCATATGATTTTATGTCTTGGTGGGTATTTTTTTCAATACGATACAAATTAGCTCGTAAAAGAATATGAAGAATATAGTTATGAAGCCATATAGTCTTTGACATGTCTATAGTTATAAAACCCTATATTCTATGACATGTCTATAGTTATGAAGCCATGAAGTCTATGACATGTCTATAGTTATGAAGAACTATATTCTATGACATGTCTATAGTTATAAAAACCTATAGTCTATGACATGTCTATAGTTATGAAGACCTATATTCTATGACATGTCTATAGTTATGAAGACCTATATTCTATGACATGTCTATAGTTATGAAGCTCTATTTTCTATGACATGTCTATAGTTATGAAGTCCTATAGTCTATGACACTGATTCATCCCTTATAACAGGAATCGCCAACCGTCCAACTTCAATGTTTTCTATAAGTTTATCAATCCTAATGGTTGTGACTGTATTTTACTATCTCTGAGACAGAACGTCTTCGGCCCGAAAAGCGAAAAATTGTTATCGAGATCAAAATGGTTTCAGAATAATTACATGGATCTGTTTCCAGTTCCTGAAAATGGAATTTGAAAAAAGAGTCGTACATTAACCGTGCATTGTTGTAATTGAACGGTATCGTTTCGAAGGCTCTCTGGGTCTAGTTCCACAGAAGAGTTTTGGTTAAAACTAACATTGCTCTCCTTTTCTCTTTCGGTCCATGCCATAAATCTCAGTTGAGGCGGGTTTGCTTTCAAATGCTGATTGAAAAAGCATCCTCTTCAATCTAGCCTGCAATCTGATCAGAGCGCTTAAGGTGGATTGTATGCAAATTAGTGAACGTAGCCTAATGACGCCTGAAGAGGGGAGGTTGGTGACGAGGTGACGAGTAGCCGCATCACACTTGATGTAATCCTCCGCACTGCGCCCTCCCCCGGGCCTCCTCAGCCACGTCAATATGAGGGGGTAAGGCAGGGAGAGAGCTTTACCGTGTTGGGTCTGTACATAGACGGGAACAATTGCTCTGAAATACTAGCACTGACTTCAGAGACGTCCGTCAAATGATTACTGAACAAACACGAAACAAACGGCGGTCATCAGTGCAGCAATTACGCATGCGCACAAATCTACTTAATATGATACTTGGTAATTGTGCTTTGTAAAAGTTGGAACGATAAAAAGCTTCGTTGATCGCGATTTAGGTTAACGACATTGTTATTATCAAGCAAAAAGGCAAAAAGATTGAATTATTTGGGTAACTGGACTTTGAAATGGGTTTGATTATTAGGCGACTAAAGCCGCGCCGAGCAGAGAACAGAAGAGAGTGATTCGATATTGCCGAACTGATAGAGTGCTCCCCAGGGCTAGCTCCGTCTTTATTACGGCGCTTTACAGAGGTGTGGTGTTTTAAATAAAACTCAATCGGGAAAGGACTGTTAGCAAATTAGATCGCCGTTTCACGATGTTTACTTTGAAGTGGAGACAGGATAAAACAGCGAGGTTTCAGCCCGAGCGAGTGGAGTAGTGCAAATTTGTTAGCGAGAGCGACGCGGTTATTCCAGCAGTGCACTGGCTATGAGCTCTGCTACCAGTCCGTCCACTCTACACTAATCAAAGTTTTTATCAAGCAGGTTCGCCTTCTCTACTCTCCTAATCAAGCTCTATCAATCTGCTGCTGCTGCTGCTGTTTTTCTGCTTTCTGTCACTCTGAGAGCGGCACTTGGTGGTTTAAAGAGGCACTGATCAAGAAAAGCGGTAAAAGCTAATCAATGCTTCTTTAAAGGTACCCAGGCTTCATGTAGCAAGTATTGGGGGGTCAAGGGTCATGTAATGCTTTTTGGAATGGTACACCTCAGAGAGTTTTTTCGGAAACGAAATTCCACATTACTATTGAAGATATGTGTCCAATCTCATTAAAATAAAATCTAACATTGCTGCACTACGTTACGCAGATGGTAATATAGTGGAGCATTTAGATTTCATTTCAATGAGATTGGATATGTGTCATATTTACATGGTAGTTTCAGAAATTTAACGAAGGATGTTATTGTGTGATGATTATATGTTGCTTAAAGAGCCACTCCGTGATTTTCATAACAAAATCAAAACATCTTAACTTTTCATGTCCAAAAGACATATTTATGACAAATACTGGTTTTCCATGAAAATCTAAAAACATCCTTATAAATGCACAGAGATGTAGATATCACGTCCAATATACATGGATACTAGTTATATAACCTAACAAAAACTATCAACTCCTAACTGCCCTCCTGGCTGTTTTAGATAAGATTCCCAAATAACGTTTGACAATTTGACGCGCGCCACTGTCCAGTTTTCGATCATAATTGCGACGTTCAACCTTCATATTATCACTGTAAAAAAACAGTAAGCTTTAAAATGTGTCTTTTTTGGTAACAGTCGATACTTCGCGATCAAATTACACCATTGATTAAGTTTGGCATATATGACTCCAACAACTCACGGAGTGGCTCTTTAAGGTTTTAGAATTTTACTTGTAATTGTGGATTCTCTACCAATACATATTCGTGATATATTTGCCAAAGTGCAAACATAAACGGAAGCCATTAGAAGTACCCAAACTTTCTGATTATTTTCCATAATGATTTAAGCTGAAACTGGAACCGTCAAACCAACTACTAACATTTCCTTACTCACGTCGCAAATCGTTCAAAAATATGATCGAGTTTTTTCTTCATTTACTGGTGATCTATTTTCACTCTTTTACCGGATGGTGATTATCTGATATATCCTGATAAATTACCGGAAAGTATATGTCTTCAGTTTGCTCAATCCGAAGCACGGCAATAGCCGACAGACTGCAGTTAGAAGCGACAAGCGCATTCGGAACATATCGGGTCTAAATTGAAAGGTATTAATTTCTCGCCAAACTAGCGACCCGAATCACCGGGTAATGAACACTGGTGATAACCAGCGCCATCTAGGCTCGTTACTGCCGCGTTATATATTTCATAATTAAATTTGGGCACTTCATGGGCGATTTGCCTCCAAATTTCCCCCGATTATGAGCGAAAAGTATCTTTTTGCATTTGTATTTAGCTCAGAAGCTGTCGCCGCCGACGGGAATAACGGGGGGTAAATTAGTCTTTAAGTTATAGGTTTGCTGAATTAACGAATTTATTTCTTGATTATTGGATACATTTTCACAAATGAAACAGCCGATAACTGCGCAAATCGGAGATATTGTGATCTCGTGTGTTGGTCGAAGCGTGTCAACATGTCCTGCCTAATCTGAGACACCCGCAACAATAATAAATAGGTAGTGCTTTGATGAAAGGGCAACCAGTGCATTCTTGATTATGATCAAATAAAAACTCAATTAAACAGACTGGAAGTACTGAATATTGGCAACAGCCGCATTTCCGCCTCGGTGATTGATTCTACCTAATATATAGTATTTATCTGAAATAGATCTTTCAGAAGAAATGGCAAAACGGTAACATAAAAGAATAAATTATATGGAGATAAATATTTTTAGAAATCCTTATTGCCTTAACTGACTTAGATTTAGAACTGGTTTAGATTTGAGTAGCCTTTACTTTTAAATAAATGATTGCTAGGATTGAATTTTGAATATATATTTTTAGATCTAGTTGTGTATGTCAGATTCGCGTTCTAAGCTTTTACTATTGAATCAAGCAGTGGTTGTCAGATTCGCATTTTTAAATTTTAATTTTTAATCATGTGGTGAATGTTAGATTCGCAATCTTAGCTTTTACTTTTGAATCTTTTTGAATTTCAATTTCCTTTTCTAAGCTTTTACTATTAAAATCTAGTGGTGAATGTTGGGGATGTATTCTAACTTTTTACTATTGAATTTAGTGGTGGATGTCAGATTCACATTCAAAACTTTTACTATTGAAAATATCAGGGGATATCAGGGGTGTATTCCAAGTCTTTACTATTGAATTATGCGGTGAATATCAGGAGTGTATTCTAAGTTTTTACTATTGAATTTAGTGGTGAATATCAGGGGTGTATTCTAAGCTTTTAAACTATTGAATTTAGTGGTGAAGATCAGAGGGTTATTTGTTGCGTCATTTGTATTTTGAGTATAATAGATTGTTTACAATTAAAAAATATTGTGGCGACAATAAAGCGAAATTCACGAGTGGACGAAAGTTCTACGTCGAATATGAAAGACATTTGTCAAAGCTCTTTTAAAGCTAGGACTTATCTCGTTGAATACATTCGCTGTAACTTCTCTGATGATGTTGCAAAACATCATTTCATTAAGAATAATATTTTGCATGAATAACTCTCGTAGTTAGAAAGTGAGAAGTTATTAAAAGTTTATCTTTCTGTCATTTTTGTCTCGTGCCGACAAACTTAACGAGCAGCACATTTCCAAAGGCAAACAGTGAAATTAGTAATCAAGCCGGTCAAAAAATAAAAACATTTCAGCAAACTGAAAGAACCATAATTTCATTTGAGATCGCAGGAGATAGCAACTGATAAAAAAAATAAATGATTTCAGTTGCATCCCGAAAGTTTGTTCACACACGTGTCTATCCTAGTGCAAATACCATGTACTTTTGGGCGTCTTTGAAGCATCATAGCAGGAACCAATCAAAACCGACAATGATGTGATTAAAGTCAGTAGAATGATTCGTTACATAATATGCGTTCACACCACAAAGTGAACTGTAGAGTTTTGGCTGCTCGTTGAATTGACCATTGGACAAAATTTCGAAAAATCTAGTTTTGCTTTTTCTTTGTAAAATCACGAATATCTGATCAACAGCTAGACAAAAATTTAGTCTATGAAATATGTTAATAATTTACTGTTCCTTCATCCATAATATTCCTTTCTTTGGGCTCCTAATTTCATGTTCGGTCAATCTAGACTTGCTGAATGTGAACCTAAACTGTTTTAAAGGCTCCTTTTGTATACACAGTCATGAAGCAGGACTAATCAACAGCTTCACACCTTAGCACCTTAGTTGTTTATCTTTTAACCAGTTTATCAACCTTTGCTACAATTTCTTTCAATAAATCGATAAGGACAATTTCAAATTCTAGGAAATCTGAATTATAACGATGAGCTGACGAATAATATTATTCAATATTTTGACATTGGAGGTTAACTGCAAGTGCATATGAAATTAAGCAACTGACGTGTAACGAAATCTGATATTAGCACTAATATACACTTGAAGGTGAACACACTTTTGGGATTCAGCTGTATATACTGATGGTAAAATTGAAGCATCGGCCATATTTGGAAACGACGAGAACTTTCAGATTTTGTTATATGTGCGGCGTGGTCGTCTAATTGATATGCGAGATTGTGTTTAACGAAATTGTTACTAACGTCAAAGATAAAACAGTTTATCTGGTGACAATAAATTAATTATTCCATTAGAAACAATAGTGTATCAATTCAACAAAAAAAAAACGATTGTATGAAAGGGTTGAAACATCCGTCACGATCCGTTAAGATCCTGAAGCAGTTTATGACAACATCACCTTATTGATAAGCCCAATTTACGTAAGAATCGCATTTGAAGATTGTCTCAATCGTCTAACAACGGCCTGTCTGAGTTCTCGAATGTTAATGATAGGGTGAATTCTCTGCTAAATACGCCGACCAAAAGCATCCCAGACGTGGTTGATAGGGTTTAGACCTACACTTGTATGGCCAGTCGAGAGCTCCGATGTTGTGCTTCCCATTGACCATACTATCATGACGGTAGCGGGCATTGTCATCCCGGTAGATGTGATCAACTTGAGGATTTGCCTGGAGGAAAGACAGAAGATTTTTTTCAATGATGTCACGGCCGTGTTTCTCTGCTGCCATTGTGCCATGGATGATATTGATGTCCACATTGTCATGACGAAAGATTGCTGCCGTAAGTGACAGTATGCAACAAACAATTTGTACCCGGATTCGCCAGGCCAGATAATACATCGCAATGTTACAAATTCCAAAAGTGTCATTGCTTAATTGTCTTCCACTGCAGACGAAGACAGGGTCGTTTTTAACTCCGAGCTCAAAGACCGGCCGCAAACAGACGTTTGTTGACCAAATCACCTACCATACGGGCCAATCGTCTGCCAACCCTCGAATTGCTCGTTTAAAACCTGTTCTGCGGCGTTTTAAGCAATCTGCTTCTGACGCTATGCTAAACACTGACACGTCTTCAAATCTGTCGCAAGGGTATACCACTCTCTCTCATGCCTACAATTTGCCATTTAGCGCCAAACGATTCTGAAAAGAGTATTTTCAGAAATGCGTTCAGGAAGTTTACCAATCGCGTGCTTTTGTTATATTTACTTAAATAGCCAAACACATAGGTCATGTGATACTGCTTATCATGGAACGATTATATTGGAACATGTCCATTTACGCCATGTCAAATCATATGTTGCTCAAATTTAACCATCAGTATATGGTTAAGGCACGGTGGAAAGTAATGCTGTATAACGTTTCAAGACTCAAGCAGTTTCATGACTAGGGCACCTGTCGTGATCAGCGTATGAAATTCACTTCATACTAAATGGGTGAACCTGCGTAAAGAAAGCCCTTAATGTAACCTAACAGATAACAGCTGGCGGCTTAGTCGTGCAGGAGCAAATGTATCTGAAGCAGTTAGAATCTCCAATTAGAGTTAGAATCAGGAGTTTGAAATATATTAACGAAACGAGAGCATATATACCGATTTAATGCAAGGATTTCGCTGGTGAAAGTGAATAGAATATGTAAAAATAAGAATTTGTTATATGTACTTAATTATTACGCTCGTGTCCATCTTCTAATGCATTTCGCACAATTTACTTATACATATATTGAACCTTGAGCCTTATTCGTGGCGTCTTGCTATGTCTTGTCAAGTATCTTTCAAATGCAATGTTCAGTAGATTGAAGTAGTTACTTATGCCGTATTCAATATTCGATTTAAAATGATACAACGTCCTATTAGATTTGAGGATAGAGGGTGGTATTGTGGCATGCTGATATATTGTCTTGATCACCCATGGTCAATGCAGATTGTATTTTGTAACTTCGACAAGTGTCCAACTCTAAGGACAATAATGCACATTCTTTGACTATATTTCTATATTTTATAACGGTCCAAATAATTCAATGAAAGATTACCATCCGTATGTCGTCTTTAAATACGCTCTAAGCGCAATGCTTCAAAGGTGATGACTTTGGTATGGCATGATATGTGATGAGTTGGGTCCCTAGAAATACACTTAAGACGAAGTGTTATGAAAGATTGAGCGTTTAATCGTGTGTCGAATTTGCATCTTCCTTAAACTTTTGTTTGTTAATATTCAATGTTGAAGATAGAGATACGGTATCGTATTTGTAACATTTAAATTGACGTATTTTTGAATTGGTAATTCTCTTCAAAAACTCAAAATAAAATATTTAGACATTTAAAGATCCAATCTTTTCATTGTCAATTGATTAACGAAATTCAATGCCACAAGTTCATATACAAATCAATAAACCCGCATACGAAACAACCTAATTGCACTGTTGTCACAAGTTGGAATTGACTTGATGTTTTCAAACTTTACAAAATTAAAAAGCTGCATGTTTGGTTCAAATACTCATCATGTTTTGAATATGCTGACCACTCTTTTCTCAGCAGAATATATTTTAGAATGCGATCAAGAGGACACTCACAATCCTGCTTGGATCGTAGGACTGTGACAGTCGTCATGACAGACACTGTCTGTGTGAGAGTGACACAGAGAAAGTCACCTGAGAATGACACTGGGACAAACACGTGTACAGGTAACAGTCTATATGACAAGTTAAACTAATATTTTAACGGATTTTATCGAAAACATATCCACCCTTACTCAAAGCTTGAATAATGTATTGCCACACGTCCTGTACTGGAACCCATCCGGGTAATTACAGAAACTTTTGTTGGTTTTTAGACAAACATTTTAATATGAATAAGTTCTTTTTTCATTCGAATATCACCAGTTTTTATCACGAGAGTCATTTTGAAAAGGCAGGTTTGCAATACTTTTTCAAGGTGTATGTATGAAAACTGTGTTCGCCTCCGGGACGTTCAATGGTGTAATTAAATTTTGAGTAAAAGGAATAAGCTTTTTTGTTTTAAAAGTTATGCTTCTTATATTCATTTATCGTACCTAGACCACACAGCGAATGTATATGACTAAACATGAACGAAACAAATATTACGACAAAACCACAATTTCAGTTGATATACGATCGGACGTTGCTGTTTGACGGAAATGTCAAACAAAACTTTCTGATATCACTTCATTTAAAACTTTGAAAGAATTTAAAGATATCGTTTTGTCTTGAACAATTAACTTAGAGCCAAGATGACGGTTATGTTAACAACGGTGATAAAGAGGTGGGTCGGGGTAGGAGAGAGTTGTGAGTAGCATGGGGTTTACTTGTGGCACTCATTGAAGGATGGACGGGGTGAGGGTATCTGAGTGCTGAATACTGACTAGTAGACGGACACACTAACTGAAGCGATTGATCTCCTCAACACGAGGTCGGTGTGTTTAGGGGTGGGCGTGTTTGGTGATATGCGTGCGCATCATACATAAGTGGAAGACTACCAAGATGGCGTTAAAATCCCTGCTAGCTACACGGCATCACGCTCCTGTTTGACAACAAGGCCTTGGCTCTCGTCTGCCGTCGTGCTTGCTGCGACGTAAACATGGATTAACTAATTACCGGTTTGACATCAAACGTGCCGCGTAAGTAAAGAAGGCGCCACGCAACGAGTCCACCATAATTGTCGCGCGCGCCAATTACACAGAAGCAGACGATACGGAAATGACTCTGTAATGCGCGAGCATCGATTGGAGAATTGAGAGATCTGGGTGGAATTGGGAGAGTTTGTGATATGTCTTCAGATGTCTTGTCCGTCTTCGTCAGGGTCACGGGTACCCGACTTCAGCTGAGGTATCGCGTGTATCTTCTCGCTTTGATACCATAATAGGGGATATGCCGTGCTGCCTTATCAGTCAATCTTTTAACTTCTATCTGTTGAAACTTTTTATAAGTGATTATGTTGTTATTCTTACATGGTACGGGTTATCAACAGAATATGCTCTCGAGAAGTTAAAAGAATTCCGGCTGTTAGAAGTTTTCCAATGAAGGACGTTTATTACAAATCATTGTTTGAATCGATCATTTTTATCCAACATCAACAGATTTGAGAATTTATACAGAGCTCTCCGCATCTGTTTATTTGTTTGTATGTATGTATGTATGTATGTATGTATGTGTGTGTGTGTGTATGTATGTATGTATGTATGTATGTATGTATATAACATATGTATATAACATAACAACTTTCTATTTAAATTGAAACTTTCCATTAGATCTGCAAAAACACATTACAACAAAACAAGAGTTTTGAATTCTATGTAACAGCCAATGCTATTCCGCTATGTAGCCAAGCCGCTGTAGTGCCGCTTCACTCATGTGAGACCTTACAACAAAACGTTCAAAGAAATAATAATGCCAGGTATGTATTTTAAAAAAACTGTTTTAATATAACTTTAAACTCATTTGTGAATATTTAGTCTTATCTAAGCACTTTCAAAAAGATATCTGTAAAAAAAGCATGAAATTTTGGTTTCATCACTGCATAAAACTACATTGATGAAGTTGTCCCGACGTTATCGTGACCATTTTTCGTTCAATCAGATGTCTGTAATATGTGTATACGACAAAATACGGAATTTATACTTTGTTAACTGCAGTTTTGGGTGTATTGGAATGTACCGATCATATAACCGTATGAAGTCCAATGAGAAGTGAGCGTATCGCTAAAATTTCAAAGTCTGAATTTCTTTGTTATTATCATTGATGTTTTTCTATTTAAAACGCCAATTTATATCATGCCATACGAACTGTTTCCTATTGATTCATTGCCTTACGGATCCCGAAAAACGTTTGAAAATTGTTATATTTCCATATAGATCAGGGTATCATGAACATCTGAGTTGTTCTATGTTCATTTCACAGGTTTTCAGGGGCTTTCACGAGTTTTCGTGGATTCAATGCACATATGAATAAATGGTGAGTGATATTTTTTATTGATAAAGTTTAATCCTCAAGCATTATGATAAATCCTGTATGTACTGAGTTTTCTAACAAGAAAAGTTTGCTAAACATATGGCCCCTTCCGCATTGCATGATATCACACACCAGCTTCCGTTGATATCCCTTTCGAAGTCTAGATTCTCCTTCAACCATATCATGATGAGCGACATTACTTCGGATTCTTCCATTCTCATTTAATTCTATAGGCAATATAATCCACATTACCTGACAGTTTTTCATTCTCCTATAACCATATCATACAGCCAGCCAAGAAGTCCAGTTGTTCGCCAATGTAAGCGCTTTGACATCCTGACATCGCCCGATGATCTTTGGGTTAGAGGTCATATGACTGCAACTCACAGCAGGGATCAAGACGCTTCTACATTCTCATATAACCACAATGATAATCTCAACATGAACTGGGACTCATTTATTCTCTTGAAACCATATAATCTAGTCAACATGAAGCTGGTGTCACCCCATTCTCCCATAATCATCAAATATCATTGAAATGAATTGGAGCTCCCTAAAATAGTTCTAGAGCCATATGATAATATGATAACAATTATAGCCAACATGAAATTTCCCGAATCCATTTTATCAGGAACCGTATTATATAACCATAATGACGTATGACTTTTCACAGTAGCTCCTGCTTACTTAAAGGGTGTGCATGATTTAATCTTGTCACTCTTATGTTATATAATATTTAGTTTCTAATTATATGTAGGTTTATTCATGGCCATTCCATTCTTGTAAGCAATTAATGTCACATACACCACAGTTATAAAGTTCTATTTACGTGTGTTTTACGTGTGCCTGTGTGCATATCACGTGAATAGTTCAAACATGCACGCGCGTTGTGTTACTTCCAGTAGCCTACAAAAGGTTAGTTCGATAACGAACGTTGCACCAAGAGATGTTGGTGTTGACAGATTGCCTTCACCTATTATGTCTCTTTTCTTTCGCCACAGTCACAGATTGGCTTTTATGGAGGGAATATGACATCAGCAGAACTGAAAGCCACGAGGACCAACAGATATAGCTAGCCTTTCGATCTAAGTTCATCTAATTGATGGACTTGCGCCACGACAAACTATCCCTTGATGGAGAGATTGGTGCAGAGTTACGCCCCCTTTCAAACTCTGTCGACAGAGTTACGCCCCCTTTCAGAACGGATCGGTACTGAGCTACGCCTCTTGACGAGACTAGAAGATTCAAGCCCGTATGAGTGAGGTTAATTGTCTCAGGTTGTAAAGCTCTGTGTGTGCAATTAATGGATTCTTCAGCCAGAAACTGTGTTTAGTCAGCGTTCCGGAATTTATACCTTAGTTTATTGGTTGCCCAATCCCAATTATAATCACGAGTCATTCCGGGCCATTATTATTTAATCTCTTGTATATGACCAAATTTATATTCCTTCCGTAATGGATAGCGTCCATTTTGTCACCATCAGACAACCTGATATTGAAGGGGAGAAATCTTCAGTTTAGAACACCCTTTAAGCCTAAAAGACTTATGACAGATGTACGTGCTCTTATGAAACTGCTAACCAATGGACACGCTGCTTAAGCATGGGGTAGGATGCTGTTGAAAGTGGTTTAAACGCACTAGTGCACGCCAATATTTCGTAAACACAACGAATGCACAGATACTGCATATCTCACTATTCCTCACTATCCTCACTCAAGAAATCTACCTCGTAAGTTATTTAACAAATATTTACGTATTCAGGTAGTAAAGTGGATTTTTAAAGGCCGGAACTATTTAATGTTATATGTTAATGTTTTATGTTATTAATGTTACATTAAATCCGCATGAACTACGATATCGGAAATATTAAAATTTTGCTCATAACCAGAAAAGTGGAAACGGCAGCCGCTATATGGTCAATCTAATAACAATGCTAATACTGTGATTAAATCGGTTAGTTTACAATATTGCTTTCATAAAACATAGTTCATGATTTGTTCTCAATTCAGAGTTTAGGTTAATTCAATAGTTGCACACAATACTAGTTCAGCCGTTTCCAAGTGTCAATAATTTATCCGTTTTGTGCACAGTTAACCATAGATTTTTATATGTCCAAGCCGACAGCGGCTGTCTTAACCTTTTCATTGTTGATTGCAGGTAAATTGTAAAGAGTATTATTTAGAGTATTGTTTAGTATTTCATTGCATCGATAGAAAGTTTCAGTGAATGCATTAGTCCTCGTAAACCTTAAAATAGCCAATTTAAACCGTAAAAGCGTGCACTAGTGCCTTTAAAGCCATCTCTGTGGGAATGGTATACATCAGACGGGTTACACGAAACCCTTCTCGAATCCTCGCTTGAGGCTTCACACATACACATCTCGACAGTACGGGAGGTGGACGAACCCTACAGGTTCTTTACAAACGTTTGTTTAATTCACATTTCAATTGCTATATCTATATTATCTATTCGATTTGAAAATGTTTCGTTATGAAACTGAATAATTTCGATGATCAAATAGTTAGATACTAAATCAATGACTGTGAAATCGTTGTGAAATGTAAAATTAAATTCCTAATTTTCTGTAAATAATGATCTTTCTTTTGAAGGCATTGATAACATAGGCCTAACAGCAAACATGACCCTACTGGGCTACTACTGGCCCTGTACAGGCTTATAAAGGTACTGGGCCGATTCAGGTTTATAATGGTACTGGGCCGATTCAGGCTTATAAAGGTACTGGGCCGATTCAGGCTTATAAAGGTACTGGGCCCATTCAGGCTTATGAAGGTACTGGGCCGATTCAGGCTTATAAAGGTACTGGGCCGATTCAGGTTTATAATGGTACTGGGCCGATTCAGGCTTATAAAGGTACTGGGCCGATTCAGGTTTATAATGGTACTGGGCCGATTCAGGCTTATAAAGGTACTGGGCCGATTCAGGCTTATAAAGGTACTGGGCCGATTCAGGCTTATGAAGGTACTGGGCCGATTCAGGTTTATAAAGGTACTGGGCCGATTCAGGCTTATGAAGGTACTGGGCCGATTCAGGCTTATAAAGGTACTGGGCCGATTCAGGTTTATAATGGTACTGGGCCGATTCAGGCTTATAAAGGTACTGGGCCGATTCAGGTTTATAATGGTACTGGGCCGATTCAGGCTTATAAAGGTACTGGGCCGATTCAGGCTTATAAAGGTACTGGGCCGATTCAGGCTTATAAAGGTACTGGGCCGATTCAGGCTTATAAAGGTACTGGGCCGATTCAGGCTTATAAAGGTACTGGGCCGATTCAGGCTTATAAAGGTAGTGGACCGATTCAGGCTTATGAAGGTACTGGGCCGATTCAGGCTTATAAAGGTACTGGGCCGATTCAGGCATCCAGTAGGCCTACTGGCCCTGTACCAACTTGCAAAATAACTTTTCAGTATTGGGCCAGTATAAGGCCATTACAGGAACAGTGTGATTTCCTATACAGGTCCAGTTCAAGTTATCCTTTACGGTTCTTGTAGTGGGCCTAACCCCGTGTCACACCAGAACTAGAACAATTGCATGCCAACACTGGCCCTATTTAGTTTGACCATTACTGTTCAGTAACTTTCATATATCGAAACCGTATATATACATGTTTTAATTCTCAGAAATCAAGGTTCATTAAGTCATTGTTATTACGCTGTGCATTCTGATATTTTTAATTCAACTATCTTTAACGTAAGGTATACATGTATAAAATGCATAAGCATGGAACTTTGATGACATGAACTAAATGACACAAATATTGGTAGTTTATAAATTAAAAAATCATAATGCTTCCAATTATAGTCATTCATATAAAAGATCTATCAAAACATGTTATCTTAATAAAGGAAAAAGAAGTCTATTGAACATGTAGGTCTACAGAGAAAACATATGTCACTAACGATATTTCAGGAATTGAATTTGTTAAACTCATAAACACTATCATGTTAATAAAACATACAGCAATTTTGGTAAAAGTAAATACAATTGTAAGTAAGATATTAAACATACAAAGTATACATCAGAGACTTATCTAACTTGAGTTAACTCATCTTGATGTCACAATTCTCAGCAGACGACAGTTTGAAAGAATACCCCTAATTCCCTAACAGGAAGTGCCATGCCAGAATTTGGCCAGTACTTGGCCAGTATTACACTCAATATTATTTGTACTTGGCCTATTCTGGGCCAGTAGTGGCCCTTTTAAAATATCCCATAATGCACTAAGACAGGAAATGATATGCCTCAACTGGACCGGTACTGGGCCAGTAGAGTACACGTGTACCTTATTTCCAGTAGTGGGCCAATTCAATTCTGCCTTTAAGGGCATGATTTGGTTAAACCGATGCTGGACCAGTACTGGTTCTATACCGTTAGCCAGTATGCCTTTATCAACTTTACCAGTCAGTATAATGCCAGAACAGGCTCAGTAAAATCATATTTGCTGGGTAGCTTCTTTACAAGACGTTTCAGTGCAACATTTACTTGTAATCGTTCTTTAATGATTAAAACTCTGAAATTCTCCATTTATGGAATGGAATAAAGATGTCGTCACAGCAATAAAGATAAAACTAATAAATTTGAGCTTTTTTGCTAAGTAGATGACTAAGAGTAACTGAAATTTATCGCATAAATGCAAGTTAAGGACGCGTAAATGGGCATATTTGTACAGATCAACGTAATGGTTTCCAACATGGGATTATATATTCAGAGAATGTGGAGGAACACACAACTAAGAATGATCTAAGCAAGATTTATATTCAGGATATGGTTGGTTACATGCAACAAGAACATCGCAACTCTAACATTTGTGGCAGTAAAAGATGGTTAGTACATTAAAGAGACAATCGGTGATTTTCATCGATTTAGTTAATTTGCCTTTCATACGTATCAAACCACCAATTGTTAGTCAATTCTTATTCAATACGAAAAGGACATTAAGATAATACTTTCAATCCTAACATGTCAACATTTTCCGATGACGTGACGCCAAAACCAAAGTGAAAAGGATAGGACAGTGTAATGATTCAAACATTTTGAAAGACAAATTAATTTATAACTATCAAACGAAAGTAATAATCATCAAACCAAAATATAAAACACTGAATGTCGTATTTTATTTCTTTCTCAATAGCCATAATTATTGCAATATAAACCGAAAATAACGGTTTTAATTACATAAATCAATTCGCCCAAGGTTCAGACACTTCTGCCCTAGCTTCAGACAGTTGGACCCAATCTTTTCGAAAGCATCCATGCTTTAAAATATTCAGCAAAATGATTTCAGACATCCTTCAAATGCTCAGGGAATAGGCCATGTACAATTATGTTACAGTTTTAGGGGAGGATAAGTAACTGTTAATTCGTCATTGGTACAGAGTATGCTTTCCGAAGTTAAAATTCTTGAAAACTGAAGCACTTGCCGTTACAGAATAGTGACGTCGCAATCCCATTTTTAAGCATTCGACGCAAAAACACCGTAAGCGCCTAACAGTATGTTTTCAAAATTAATCACTTTGCTATATATGTGTTAGTCGTATGTTTATTCATGTTTCCCGAAACTTCGTTGGATAAATTCAAACATGACTAAGAAGTGTCCGAACCATGGTCATTTTGACATATTATCAAAATCTCAACATTAACTTATAAATTCACTTTATATGTACCAATATTCAGAAAAATGGAGTATTTGGTAATGGTTCTTTGTTTATGAATACAGTTAAATTCATGACCTAAGCTTCAACATTTACATTGAAACAAATATTACACCATTTTCTTTCTTAAATCAGTTAATAGTATATCTAGGCAAAACTTCGATTTGAAATATTACTGAGAATTTAATGTATCAAAAGAAATGAACAAAATAACACACCGATAAGATAACAGAGCGCAGGAGTCGCTCGGATCATGGCGTCAGCTACTAGTTAAAAGTGTCCGTCAGTTTTCCCTACCAGAGTTTATTATCTTATAGGTTAACGTTCCAAAGGACAATAAACGAAAAGGCTTTAAAGTTTACATAACCACAAACACATTTCACTATTTTCTTTGGAATATATGAATGTCTGATTACAATATTGTATAATGCGTCAAAGGTCGCTACTCAAATATGTTCAGTTTGGTAATGAAAATCGAGAAGTGATAAAGTCGAGGAAAGGGTTGTTTAAGGGAGTGACCTTCCTTGCCTCTAGAGTAAACTTGCCAGTTTAATTGAATTCAAAATTCTGATGCCAAAGCCCCGTTTTGTCAATGTTTGAGGGGCAATCAAGATTAAAACAACGAATTTATGCTTTCATGTGACACAGACACAACTTTAAAAAAATTTAAGCTTCTTTCGCAACTGGTCAAAGCATAATTTCTGCCACGCACAAATCTATTTCCATGGTGCATGGTGTCTCCTGCACATTGCAGCTATAGGGTGCAACAGTTCTGGAGAAAAAGGTAAAATGTAAACAGTTAAAAAAACGATGCCTGACGATGGTCTATGCCATAAGCATTGGGGCTAGTTATTGGGAACAAAGCTTAATTTTGTCTTCAGTTGATAATGCGTTTTAGTTGTTCCTGTACATTTTACACCCTGTCTTCACTCGGACTGAAATAGTTTGATTGTATAGCAGTTGTCTCAAGTTCACACCAGAGAGCAAAAAGAATGAGGAATTACTACGGCCATTTTACTAAAGTTTTTTTAATTGTCATTGTCAAACTATGCCAGATGTCGACTTAGTAACACAGTTCTCTTCGCCAGACCCATAGTCTGCCAACCACAATCTTTTAATGAACATATGTTTAGGCCTTTAATGTTATTGGTCCAAATAATGCATTCCTTGTATCTTGGAATGGGTTGGGTACTTTTGGAACAATTTATTTTTTATTCAGCAGTAACATAACATAAGTATGTAACCCATTAAAAACCAGTATCGACGCCAGCAGAAACTCTGCAGAGTGGTTCGACAAAGGGAGACGATCATATTCCGGAGTTTTTCAAGACTCGTTTATCCATTCAATCAGTGAGTGCAAACCCGTCTTTCTGACAGAAGAGTACCAGTGGGCGTGACACGAAGCTATCCTCTTAATTAACACGTTTCTGGCAGTCTAAACCTGACAGAGAGATCTCAGCAAATTGACTCTGGAGCCTCAAGATGTCTTCGCGACTCTAACCACGGCACTGGACACTAAGGGGACTTTTCCGGACGATTATTTTGATCAGTCTTTAATGTCAAATGCATTAGCGTTTACGGCTCTTCTATGCTGCCTTCGACGCGTCTCGCAATATGAGTCAGATGACGGGCGAAGGGGCACACTTGTCAACTTTTATTTGATCAGAGAAACACGTGGGGCTTGTGAAATGAACACGAAACGAGCATGGGTCGAGCGGTCTGTCCTCATCCAGTGTTCTCAATAGTCCAGTTTAATTGATAAGCGAGGATCGGGTAATTTCTGGTCTCGATCTAATTGACGCTAACTCGTTGTCTGTAATGGGATATGCTCGTCGGGACTCGGGGATTGAATAGGAAAATATTATGACAACATGGCGAGAAAACGTTTTCGGGGTTCCACTTTTACCAGTCCAATAAAGTGGTTGAATGAATAGCCACCGGCAGCCTCTTCAAGTCGCTACTATCAACACCCATTGAGGCCTGTGATATGAGGCTCTCGTATTATTTTATCTAAGCCGACCCCAAGAACGGAGATTATAATGAGCAAGGAAAATATTACAGATAATACGACTTGATGTATGAGCTAAAAGTTTGAGTTTATTAAGAAAACCGAGCTCGGTGCTTGAATGAAAGGAGAAGGCCCGTGTGTGACGAGATGGCGTGGTTCCACCAAAAGAGAAAACATTCCCTTCCTCCAGCGCTTTGTTGGTCCAAGATTATTAGGTAAAGTGCAAATCTGTTAACTGGAGAGGTTTTAATTAGATTCTAGATATGTGTAGTAGATTGGATCAACGTTTTGTCTCGAACATAAGTGCACGTTTTGAAATAATGCCAAAACACTGCGACAATGACCAAAAGAGATTTTAAATAATTTTAGAGCCTTTCATGTAGAACACATGAATTAAAAACACGATAAGTTGTCACGCGCTAGTTCATATTAGAAATAGCCCTAAGTCAACGCATGTTTGTCTTCAGTATTCTGTTATTTGTAGCATATCTGTTACTTTCCTAACACTTAGCTCTGTTTACTGTCTTTTGTAGTATTCATATATTTTTTCATTGTACTTTTTTAAACTAAAGCTAGTTTCCGAGTATATAAAAGACTCGGGAAAAATATTTACAAAGTTTCTGTTATTAAAATCTGGTGATAGGCTACATGGCACATAACTTAATGTTACATCAGATTGCAGATGAAAATAAACGTTTTCTATTCAATAATAATAATGTAGATATTCATAAGGCGCACATGCTGAATGCGCTACCAGCAGCACCCTGGTCTAACCCAAGTTGACATATATTTGTCGCTAGAAGGTCACCATCAACACACTGCTTTACCAGGTACCCATTTCCTGCTGGGTGAACGGAGGCACACTTTGCACTCACCAGAAGTTGTGTTTCAGAGTAGTGCCGGGAATCAACCCTTCAACTCTCATCTTGTCCACCAAACGGTTAACTCACCCATCCGGAGAGCCACACGGGTTAACCCTCCCATCCGGAGAACCACACCCGATGATGCCGGTCAACTGAGCTAGGCACAGGTGCACGTGCCACCACATACTTAATGTTAAGCTAAATTAAGAGACCATTTTAAGAAATCAGTGTGTATTTTATTAAATATAAAATATTAAACTGTTTAACCCGCTTTGTATCCTGTCAGGCGATCGAACGAACTGATGTCATCCGACCATGTCATTGCCGATATCACACCGAGAATTTCCGTGCTCTGAAGTTAGACACCCGGCAACGTCCAATTTCTAGTAAATGAAACATAAGCAATGAGAAGACCTTTTGATAACTCTGCTTCAAATAGGAAGTAAAGGGCGTTTAAAACGTTGAGCGAATGTCACATCGTACCCTCATAGCGATTACACTTAATTATGAATCTTAATTTTATTATGAACAAGTTGGCGATGCGTTTATATAAAACTTGAATTATCGATGAAACGCCTTATCTGCAGGACCAATATCGTCATCAATATGATTAATAAATGTGTTACTAAACTTTCACAAACACTTTTGAATTCATTGGGACATATCCAAAATATTCAGCAGTAAAAAACGACGAAATGTTTTGTAATAACCTTTAAAAACTTATTCTTAGCATCCTGTGACATGCTTCGCACGTGTAAGCGGACCGGAAGTTGCTGTTTTCAGTTGACGGCTCTGAATAAGAAGACATCTTCTCTTTTTCTTCCCTCAAAAGTGTTTGTCGCGCGACGGAACTTCTCTTCGCTTTATTGCTGGAGAAATATGCCTCGACTCTTTCTCCGCGGAATAAATTTTGAAGTGACAAAATCGCAACAAAACCGTCTGAAACGGAAGGAAAATTCTCATCTTATGCCTCATTAGTTGGGAAAACTTGCAACACAAAAACGGTCGACTTGATTTCTGTAGACGAAAACTACAATGAAGTCAATCAACTCTTGCGCGAAGTGTGTATGGAAATCGAAATTGGCTTTGAAATGAGGACTTTTGAGAGCACTTGTAGCGGTTAGCGGACAATGGATCCTCGCCACGCTTCGTTGACAAGTAATGGCCGCCAAAATTGCCATCAGTTTGAATCGGAAAGTGGTATCCCTTAAAACGAACCCGGATCGCAATTATGCTGTATGTAGCAAGGCTGAATTTAATCAAAGCGATACTGCTCCGAAACAGACGGCTTCCCTCGGCTGCGCGCCAACAATGATCGCAATTCATCATTCTTAGGGCGCTTTCAACCGTGTTATTGGGCAAAGGGCTGCAAACTTGTAGAGAAGAAATTGAAATCGTGATGATTACCAGTTCGACTTGGATCATCAAAATTATTAAAAACCCTGATTATCACTGATTTAAAGCGGATATGGATTTGGGATCGCTATCACTCGTGATTGTCCCTAATAGGGCGCGAACTAATGATACACACGGCACCTCACTTACGGAATCATGGTGATTTTATCCTACGTAGATTACGGTATAAATTTGCCTCGACTCTGACAGTTATCTTTAGGGCTAATATAATGCAATTACAAGGAGAAAAGCGTTCATACACGCACAGTGTGAAGCACGGGGCAACATGAAATCACCGATACTGCCTATAAATTGCGTTCAGCGTGTTCTCTAAGCAATCTGGTTATAAATGGGCTTTAAAACGGGCACTTTCGATTTGTCGAGAGGTGCCGCCCTAATTGTGTGTTAGCTTTGTTAGCGTTGCAGTTATTAATTCCATCCATATTTCTGGCTTCGATCAGCGAACCGTCTATGTTGCGCTGCTCAGTGTCAGGAGAGTCGGTTGGTGAAGACTCAAGTGATTTGAATAAAACTCATCTTGCACCACTTGTGGAAATACAATTTCTGACAAGTTTTCAAACATCAGGAAAAGCAAATGCTCTTTACTAGACGTATAGCATTTTCAAGGAAGGGAACATTCTTCAAGCAATGTATTAATTATTTCTTGGCTTAAAGTGATAATGAATTGACCAATATCATCATACATGAGTTAATTCAGAGATACTCACAGCAGGACAGATTAAGTTCAAGTGAACAACTAGATACGACTCCACTTCGTTGTGAAGCAAGACAACCTTCTGAAAGCACAATAGGACATGTGCACGCCCAGGTCAAGCTACTGTTTATTATGTCCTGGTCTAAAAGGATGATACCTTAGAAGGGCATTATGATACACGAGATGAGAGATACCCATCGACATAGACAACAGACAATGTTCAAAGAAACAGCCAGACATGACTCCATCTATGAAGGATTAACCAGAGGGTTTTTTATTCCGGAACTCGAAACTGGTTGTCATATATTCAGAAAATATACTTAAGTTAATTATTCTCGGCTGTCATGCAAATCAATAAGTTCCTATACAAAAAAACTCGAAAAATAATTAACAGAAGCACAACAACCCATGATGCTTTGAACAGTTCTTAATAGAAACCTAAAATCACAACTAATAACAGAAATCACAGACCATATGTACATTTAAACCTAATAAATATGTTTATCTCAATTCATTGGATTGAACGATAATAAATATGTTTATCTCATTTCATTGGATTGAACGAACCAAATTCTGTAAACTCCATCTTTTAATCGATTGTTTGGCTTTGTGTTTTTCAAGGTTTTCGATTATTACATCAAATTGATAAAGACGCATGCATTCAGTTTCATTCAATGCATGTCGCGAATCACTACCAATACCTTGCCTGAGTTCGTAAGAATGATTCTACACGGACTTTGATTAATAATCTCTGTATTTCTTTCAAAGAATCCTTATCTTTCCATCCCTATTATAGAGAAATTATGAATGAAACTAGGAAAGCGAGAATTCTTCCATTTGTTTTCGTTTTTGAAAATCAGGCTATTACATTACATATGACAATTTGGCATTTGAATCATTTCGTTTATCAGAACAGTTCATTTATTTATTGGTATAAGAATCCTTTCGTTTATTAGAACAATTCATTTGTTAATTGGTATAAGAATTGTTTCGTTTATTAGAACAGTTCATTTGTTAATTGGTATAAGAACCATTTCGTTTATTAGAACAGTTTATTTGTAAATTTATATTTGAACAACTTCTTTTAACATGAAAGTTGATTTCTTTTTGTTCTTTTAAGGCTGTTTTTTTTACTCACTGTTCCTTTTTACCTCTGAACTTTCCAGACATTCACGTCATCCATTCTACCTTACGTGTTAATGCTTTTCATATAACTTTGAATGTCTTCCGATAGAACCCTTTAATATAAATTCAATACTTATATTTTCAGAAAATAAAAATGCACTTATATGTATAAGATCTCGAATTGCAAAACGGTGTTGAATATTCATGTTCTAAGAAGTTATTATCGATATTTATTTTATAAAAATGTGTGCATCTTGACACTTTAACAAGTGTTTAATTTAATCTATAAAATACCGATATCGCTTTTGCCAATGAGATGAACTGACAGAGCTAGTTAAAAATGAGTTTCTTTTTAATCAAATAACCAACTTTTGATGAAATACATCCCTTAAAGCTTTGTGTATGTTGTTCACAAATATTCTATAATACGTGAGGATCCTAATTTATCAAATTGTAAACAATATGGAAGGCGTTATGCAAAATGTTCTTATGAACAAAGATTCGTGTGATTTATCATCTTTTCAATGGAGTTATATTTGATAAAATAAGCAACATGTTTAGATAGTTCTCAAAAGAAATACCAATCAATGATTATCAAACTACAAAATACGATGGTATAACTATGGATTTTCCTTCGATAAACTCCTTGTAAGTGCCAAATAAAAAAAAATCCTTGATGCGTAATTTTGAACAACAACACTGTCGTATAGTAGTTACATTTAAAGATTACTACTTCATAATGGTGATTTTAGAGTTGGATACAGGAGTCTCATATTGCGTAACAAAGACATTTTTAAAATAACAAAGGTTTTGTTGATTGCGGCTTATTTTGATTAAAATGACCTAGATAACCTATTATTAGACACAAAAGCTCAACCCCGTAGTTTGACTTCGGTAAGCATAATCAAATATGGTATTTCTCGGATGTTTCACGTCATAATTATTTAAGACAGATACAAGAAATACATTAGTAAGTTTCATAATGAAAATTATGAGGTAAATGTATACCATTCGTAACCTTCTGAACACTGGGTCTAACCGACCCCACATGGTGGGCTAGGGGTATGCGTGTTTTGAATAATGTACATTTGATCATAATAAAGAAAAATACAACTATAAACATATGTCTTGTGGAAATATGGTTGATTTTGCACAAATTCTTATTCAATATTGTAACTTTATTAGTGTATTAGAGGTGAAAAAAATGAGTCTTCCGAGTATTAACGAGACCTCCTCGTCGTTTACGAAAACAATATTAGAAAATGTAAAAGTTATTTATTGACTTATGTTTAGTGAATAACACAGGATTTTCTATCCATACAAAGGCCGAATATAAGCTGTAAATTTATACAGATACTTGGGAGAGATGTTCATAACATATAGTTATTGGCGGGAATGACGAATTCAAAAATAGCTTTTAAGTCGTCTTGTGTATGTAGCCAACCTTGGATGATAGAGTCACAAATTCTACAATTATATAATTAATCAATTCAAGGAATACAGGGTCAACAAGTCTGCAATTTTAGTTGTCATTGGCCGAATATCAGCTGTTCAAGTACGTTTGGCTATTATTAGTCTTCTTTGGTGGGCTTTTAGCAGGTGAGTTGATGAAGAATGATGTAGGCAGTGTTTATGCTTATACAAGCATGTGGTGAAAACAACATTAGTATATATGTTAAAACGTGGCCTTCCTAGAATAAAGAAGTTGTATATCAATAACATCACTCTTCCTGTATAAGTCTATCTTCATAATTTCATTGTTTGAATTTTTTAAAAATTAAAATTTCATGGCAAAGAATTATTTTTCTTCAGTTGAAACTTCAGCGATTTTCTGCAGAGTTTAAACAATAACTACCATGCCCCTTGACAAGCGATATGAACGTTAGGGCGTCACGAGTTATATCCCTTGTTTCTTTAAATGCGCAAGGGAAATAACTCGATATCTAAGGAACTCTTTTTGTACTGAAAGCATATTTGGGATACTCGGTTATCCGTTGAAATAAACAGGAGAGGTGAATTAAATTGAAAGCTGTTATCTTTTTATAGAAAATCATTTATTTCAATGATTCATTATATGTGGCGGAAACAAATTGGTAATTAAAATTTACCTGTCAAATTTTACTTCGACAGTGCCAAAGGGAATCCCACAAACCTGGATAAACGACTTGGGGAATCCCTTTCCTGTTTGTTTACGGAAGTGATCGTGGCTGTACACCAGCCCGTTTTACGAAATGACAGGTTATGTCTTTTAAACTAGGAAAATTTGCATCGAACTTTTGAATTTATTTCATCAAATGGTTACACGCATTTCGCCTGGTGCATCATGCTTCATTTCATATGCTGACCAATCAATGGAGGATTTCTTGCTGCTGACCGGAATGCATAGTGATTATTTTTCTTAATGTGTAATAAATCATTATATCGAATGAATGACCGAATATATTGCTAACAGTGTTTTGCTACATCCAAGTCAAGATGACTGACAAAAACTGTCCAAAGCGTACAAATACCGATGGAAAAGACCCGTGCAGGATCCCACAAGAGGGAAAGCTTACAAAGCTGTCTTCACCTACTGCTCATGTTTGTAGTGACAATTTAACAGTCTGCAGAAAAAGTGATCATTATTGTGGATTCAGTGAAGATAATTATTTTCAAATAAATTCCTCTGACATGATTCCATTCCACACACAGTTGGGAGGTCAACACGAACAAACGAGTGTACCAGAACATTCCGTCTCTAGCACTCTATACAAATGTGAAGCCATCTCACAACATAGGAATACTGTTTCTCCATTGAACAGTCAAATGTCAGCTCTCCCAGGAAACACAGAACATCAAGACACTGTATCGGTTACACCTTCAACTCCACAGAATACACAAGTCAACTGTCAAATGTCTCCATGGTTTGCCATGTCGTCTACTCTACAAACACAAGATCAACCCTCCGACAGAGACAATTGTCTTCCTGACCAAGTGAGATACAAGCATCAGAGTCCTTTGTCTCTGGACTCTGTGTCAATGTTGAAACAAAATCCAAAATTATTTTCATCTTGCAACAATAATCAATCTTGTCCTTCACCTGTTTGTGTGAAAAGAGAATACCAGAACACACAGTCCAGTGTAGGAAGTTGTGGACAGGGTATAAAGAGAGGCAGACCTTCTTGTCCTGAGAGTCGGAGGCGGACAGACAACATGAGCAGAGCAGCATCCAGTGATGTAGGGCCATTTCTTAATAACTTTGTCAACTCGAAATCAGTCAATGACTTTTGCTGGCAGAATTTAAATGCAATGAAAGTATATTCAGGAATAACAAAAAGAAATACAACTCTGCCTTTTTCATTTTCCCATATAAAGACTGAGAAAGTGGATTTCTGTCCACAGAAACATGGAAACAGTAAAGTACAATGGCAAAATAATCACGACTTATGTCAAGTTGTAAAACAAGAGAGTATTGACACTAACTACTCACAGGAATCAATCATCATTCAGAGACAAAACACTGCAAGGACAGTTGAACTTATGAAAAGAGAGCAAGTTGAACCAGTCTCTTCACAAACATCTAAAGCGGTGTCCAAGTCTAATTTAGAAACTTCTCTTAGTGTACACCAGTTTATTACCACAAACACATCTAATGGTGGTTCAAGCTCACTCCAGGAGCAGAACTCCATCAAGACGAGATCATTACGTGAGACTTGTATGTGTCTGCAACGAGGAATATTCCAGTTTATCCCCCGCTCTGTCCCCCTCTCAATTGCTGACGCCTACCTTCTGGTAGAGAAGGTGCAGTGTGAGGAGCTTGGACAGATTCCGACACCAAGACTGGCGGTTTATGCCTACAACCCTCTAGAGTATGCATTTGATGTTCACTTCCAGTTTGTTCAACGGTTCTGTAACACGGAGAAAGAGATTCTGTTCCTGGGGATGAATCCTGGACCATGGGGAATGTCACAAAATGGGGTGAGGAAACATTTCCTGTGTGTTGTGTTGGTTTAAAACATTAATGTGGGTTAAATAGACTGAACATTTATGAATTTCCTCTTGGAAGACATGTAAGCAATATTATGTTGCACTTTAAAGTAAACATTTTTATTTCCTCGTGGCTGAATATTAAAAGGAATGAGCTTGAAACTATGAACTGTATATCCTATATATACAACCTAAATCTAGAATTCGTTTACTATGTGAACATCTGTCCTATATCTAAATCTGTTCACGAAGGTACCGTTCGGCGAGGCAAGAGTGGTGAGAGACTGGATGCAGCTGTCGGGCAATGTCCTGAAACCTAATCCAGAAAACCCAAAACGACCAATAACAGGACTTGAGTGTACACGCTCAGAGGTAAGCACCCTTACATGTTGAGACAGGCCGATACAATAACACACCATTGGAAGATAGAGTATGTTTTAACTGCAACGATTTTATTGAAAATGAAGCTCATGTACTTTTACACTGCCCCTTATACAAAAATGTTACCAAAAATATGTTATATTTATGTTCTACTTTGAATGTTAGTTTTAATAATGTATCGGATGAGGAACAACTTGCATTTATAATGTCATGCCCATATATTTTTAGAGTTACTGCCAAAACCTGCATGGAAGTCTTAGATCTTAGAAAATCCCTTTTATATATCTAGCAAACTCTTTTTACCTTAACAATCTACCTTGGGTTTTAATAATATATTATACTATATATTATGTACACTATTTTTATTAAGGTCCTTTTATATGTATATATGTAGTCTCTCATAATCCCATGTGGGATGGCTCATCACTGTATATTTTATCGACTTGTATATAAACATTTGTATGAGGTGAGACTTTGTAATAAAATATCTGTCTGTCTGTCTGTCTGTCCGGTAAAAACCTGTTGTATAAGAATAGCGATTAATATATATATATATATATATGAAAAAAGTTCACAATCTTGAAATTGATGTTCAGCTCCCAGGTATTAGATATAGAAAAATATGAAGTTAGAAGTAAAAACAATCCATTTTAATGGCTAGCGCTTTCAGCTCAACGAGCCTTTTCAGGCCATACATACAACGGATAATGCGTTGCCAAGCAACGTCATCGTGTACAACATGACGTCATAACATTATTACGTCACAATATAGGTTACAATAGGATATACATGTACAGCAAAACATTAGGTTCTAGAATTTAACCTTGGTGAAAACATTTTGATAAATCTGCTTTCTTTTATTTCTAAAAGTTTATTGTTATCAAAATTTAATTTATACATTGGGAAAACTGAAAAATTCCCGTTTCCACACTCAGCTAAATGTTTACTCAATGGAATTGTACGGTTTTTTGGATGATTAATCTGAGATCTGTGTAAATTCATGCGTAATTTTAACTTCATTTCAGTTTTTCCAATGTATTTTTCATTGCACCCAGAGCATTTGATGACATAAACAACATTTTTACTGTTACAATTAAGATTTTGTCTTACAGAAAACACTTTACTTTCATTCATATGTACAGAAGAGCCTATTATGATATTTTTACATGTAAGACAGCGTGAATCACCACATTTAGACACAGTTGGTTCTAACTCACTTGAATCAAACTTGGATGAAGTTAATAACTTCCGAAGATTTTTAGGTTGTTTAAGACTGTTCACAATTTTTGATTTACACAAAACTTTTTCCATTTCTTTACTTTGATGTAAAATAGGTAAGTTTTTGTCAATTATTGCAGCAGCGCTCTGATGGTTAGGGTTAAAGGTGGAAACCAACGGGACAATGTTTTTATCACACTGTTTATTAGATTTAGGATCTCTGAGGCGACTTTGATCTAACACAGCGGCTTTCTGTACACTGTCTTGTACTAGACTTTCAGGGTAATTTTGTATCAACAAAAATTCCTTGAGTTCTTTTAAACGTTCCCTCTTTTGTGTGTCATCTGTTACAATAGCACAAATTCTTCTAGCGAGACAGTACGGGATGTTACGCTTAGTATGACTTGGATGACATGATTGAAAGTCCAGATATTGATGTGTATCTGTAGGTTTATAGTACAAATCCGTCTCTAACCGACCGTCCTCTTTTACTACCACGGTCACGTCCAAAAAATTCAAATTAGGGTCACTTGTTTCCATAGTGAATTTCAAAGATGGACTTAAAGAGTTCAGGATACAATGCAACTTACACAGTTCCTCTTTTGTTCCCATAAATGGCATGAAACAGTCATCCAAGAATCTTTTCCAATGCTGTTCAACATGCTCCTGCATATTCTGTCCGAGTGATTGTCCAACTTTCTCATAAAGGAAAGTTTCAAGGTATCCCAAAACCAGGGTTGTATATGTGGGAGCAACTTTAGTTCCCATAGCGACGCCTTTAGTTTGTGTATAGAATGCACTATTAAAATAAAATACATTATTGGATATTACAAGATCAAGAGCATCTAGAATAAATCTGTCTGAAAACCTGTCGGCTAAGTCACATCTGCATTTGTTTAACCAATATTGTATAGCTTCTAGACCCAATTGTTTATCAATGTTATTATACATGTTAACAATATCAAAACTAACTAAACTTGTACCTGGCGCAACATGTTTCGGTAGTTTACATAAGAAATCCAAACCATCTCTTAGATAACTTTTAACATTTCTACACAGAGGCTTCAGAATGATATCAATGAAATTACTTAAGCATTGTGTGGGACTCTCCGGGCCTCCGACTATAGGTCGGAAAGATAAATCTTCAGGATCTACACATGTTATTACAATGTCATTCTGTTCTTTAATTTCCTTTTGGATAATTTTGCTTTTATGGATTTTGGGGAGTCCGTAAAAATAGGCTGTTTTTGATTCATAATCACAGAGATAATTTTGCTCCTGGTCCGTAAGCTCCGTGCAATGTTGTTTCAATAAAGCAGTTATTTTCCGCCTAATTCGATTCTCTTCTGTTTGATTTGAGGTGTTGTAATAACTTTGGTTTTCTAACATTTCTGTAATTTTATTCTGGTAAAACTCTCTGTTCATTATCACAACAGCTCCACCTTTGTCCGCTTCTTTGATTATTAAGTCACAATTATTCTTCAATTGCTGTAAGGCTCTCTTTTCCCCGGCAGATAAATTGTGTTTAATTTGAGTTGTTTACATTGGAAAAACTGAAATGAAGTTAAAATTACGCATGAATTTACACAGATCTCAGATTAATCATCCAAAAAACCGTACAATTCCATTGAGTAAACATTTAGCTGAGTGTGGAAACGGGAATTTTTCAGTTTTCCCAATGTATAAATTAAATTTTGATAACAATAAACTTTTAGAAATAAAAGAAAGCAGATTTATCAAAATGTTTTCACCAAGGTTAAATTCTAGAACCTAATGTTTTGCTGTACATGTATATCCTATTGTAACCTATATTGTGACGTAATAATGTTATGACGTCATGTTGTACATGATGACGTTGCTTGGCAACGCATTATCCGTTGTATGTATGGCCTGAAGAGGCTCGTTGAGCTGAAAGCGCTAGCCATTAAAATGGATTGTTTTTACTTCTAACTTCATATTTTTCTATATATATATATATATATATGTTAATATAAAAATAGCTAAGCCTGAGTTGTTATCATGTCAACCAATACAATACACAAATGCATTCACTGCTTCCACCTTGTCAGCCTATACACTACACAAATGCATTCACTGCCACCACCGTGTCAGCCTATACAATACACAAATGCATTCACTGCCACCACCTTGTCAGCCTATACAATACACAAATACATTCACTGCCATCACCTTGTCAGCCTATACAATACACAAATGCATTCACTGCCACCACCTTGTCAGCCTATACAATACACAAATGCATTCACTGCTTCCACCTTGTCAGCCTCTACACTACACAAATGCATTCACTGCCACCACCGTGTCAGCTTATACAATACACAAATGCATTCACTGCCACCACCTTGTCAGCCTATACAATACACAAATACATTCACTGCCACCACCTTGTCAGCCTATACAATAAACAAATGCATTCACTGCCACCACCTTGTCTGCCTATACAATACACAAATGCATTCACTGCCACCAAATTGTCAGCCTATACACTACACAAATGCATTCACTGCCACCACCTTGTCAGCCTATACAATACACATATGCATTCACTGCCACCACCTTGTCAGCCTATACAATACACAAATGCATTCACTGCCATCAAATTGTCAGCCTATACACTACACAAATGCATTCACTGCCACCACCTTGTCAGCCTATATAACATTTACTGAAAACTGATAGCAAACACCTTATTATTTGTAGAGGTTTTTTCATGGTTTAGCAAAATGACTTGCTCCAAAAGATTGATGTAGAGAGTAAGTTAAGATGTTTCTTATGACTAACAAATTGATTCATCCCAAATATACTACTTGGAAAAAGAAATGTTTGGTGATAATTTGATCAGATTTGAATCTGAATTCTGATTAACACCATCTCTTCATACAATTTTTCAGGTTTCTGGTGCCAGATTCTGGAGTCTGTTTCAGGGACTGTGTGGCACTCCTGAGAACTTCTTTCGGACCAGTTTTGTGTACAACATGTGCCCTCTGTCCTTCATGAGTGTGACTGGGAAAAACATCACCCCTCCGCAGATCGAGGCGAGGATACGTAATGAGATGAACTCAATCTGCGACCGAGCTCTTCTGCAGGTGGTGAAGCTCCTGAAGGTGAAGACAATAGTGGCAGTGGGCAGGTATGCTCATGACCGAGCTCTTGGGGTGTTGAAGCAAGCAGGAGATATAACTGTCCGGCTGGAGGCTATGATGCATCCAAGCCCCATTAACCCTGCAGCCAATCAGGGCTGGGAACAGAAGGTCAAAGATCAACTGCTTGCTTTTGATTTGCTTGAAATCTTAAAAGGATGAATTCAACTTCAAATATGTGAAAGGCCAGCAAACATCTATAAGGCATTTAACATGAAAACCTTAAGCAATATTGTAAGATTGTGGTTGGAAAAGAAAGGATGTTTTACTCTGTGAATATTCCACAGGGACTCAGGAATTTTACATGCCGACAGGGCTAATGCCATTCAACTTCGGTTAGCCAAGGTTCTTTTAAGCCTTTACCAAAGTTTGAGTGTTAGTTTCTAAACATGACTTATAAACCTGCATTTTGTTTCTTGGAGGTGTTTCACCGAGATATGGATATTACAAAATGTATCAGTAATTTCCATATGATAAGAACTACTAGAACATACTTGCTTATAAATACCGAGATTTTGCATGTTCGATACACCCTTCACCCAACACCCTGTATCAACCCTGCAGGGCAGACAACATGAATCAGCCCGCTGTCAAGGGACTTATCTGGAACCCTAGGAAGTAAATGCAATGATCAAACTCGCAAGGACGTAAAGTTGTCCCCCTTTGTACAGCAGACATTCCATCCTCCAAGCATGGATGCGCATGTCAAGCCAAGCTTACACACCCCTGCCGTTAGGATTTTGTGCTTGACCTTTGCCAAGCTCTGAGCAGCATTCAATCACCTATATCCAACAGATGTAAACAATATGGCTGATAAAATATGCTTCACGTAATGCACTTCAATGAATTAGTGCTTGGTGTTTCAGTGCTCAAACAGATATAATTGCACTGATTAAGATATAAATGAGAAATTATCCCTAAGTTTTGATGGTTCCATTATAAATAAAACCTACACATTCATATGTTGACAAGCAAATGGAGATCAGACTTCTTACTCACAAATATGTAAAACTCACCTAAATTGTAATTTCTTTCATAATGTCACTTAAGTTTGTTTCATTTTAATGAATCTTTATTGCCAAAAAATATTTCAAAATGACATTATAACACTTTTCTGTAACGCATCTTCAAAAGTTTTTGCTAAAGTTTAGCAGGCAGAGGAAAGGCTTAGTGGCAGGGGTCTGTGAGTACTTCGAAGGAGGAAGTCTGAGGTGCGCAGACCGCCTGCGTGGAGGATTCAGACATGGCAGAACACCTCTAGAAAGATGCTGCAGTCTCTTCCAGATTGCATTTGTCAGTTTAGCACCATCATGAAATCATTAGGTAATGCAGAACATTAAGTGAACTAAGAAGCCTATGCCGTCTATGTGATATCCTCTGTAGAGAAAATGTCGAAGTCGAACTACATAAGATAAGAAAACAGGAAATTAAAACATTATTGGATTGTCTAGGGATTTGATGTGACTGTTCTTGATTAGAACTAATTAATGTTTCACAAATTAAGGTCTTTTATTTTGTAAATATATAAATATATATGAAAATAAAGGCATTGGCTCTGTAACACCTTGGACACCTTGCCACGCCCATATTTGGTGGGGTCAACGTATGCATATCTGATCTTTCAGGTCTAATGAGCTAATTATAATAGTATAACATGTGTATTTACATATCACATCCTGTATCAGCCCGCGACAAATATCAGCACAACACCCATTCTATACCATCAATATATCAACTTAATATGTTAGTCCAGCGTGATACTGTATTGTTATGTCCCTGTTCAAATCCAATGTTAAGTTTAAGACAGATTGAATTACCAATCTTGAAATCCAATTCTCAGTCCTTTAGCTTCTGACTCCTACAAGTGAAACTAGACAATCATATCACACGGCTCGGCTGGGAGAGATTTGCCACAGCCCTCATAGATATTGCATTCAATACTTTTTAGACCTCGTCTAATTACTCATTTAATGATTGCTCCAGATCAAAGGGAGAACAAATAATTCAACAAATCACATCCTAGGTCGAAGAAAGATGTGGTAAATGACTTACACATATCTTATAGTCTTAACCCTACAAGGTTCCCAGTCTTAAAAAGTTCACTCCCTGTGAATGGACGACACTGCAGTCAACAAAAAAGCTTGTCTTCCATTCCACTCTCCTTGGCTAGGCACATACAACAAAGTCAGGATTTCATTTTGATTTTTGATAACAATTTATCTTTAATACAAAAACAGATAAATACATACAACAAAGATTGGATAATTCACAAAGTGAGTACAAATATTTGTCTGAAGCAACATTGAAGATAGTGAAGAGTCCATATGATGTAACAATCTGTGAAACTATCCAATGTGTCAAACAGGTAAATAAGACCACTTTGTCTGGGGAGAAAGTGTCTATTTACCATGGAGCAAGTTTTTTTTTGATTTCATGAAATTGTCTTTTTGACATAAGAGCTATCACATTGAGGTAAACTTCATATTGATAAAGATATGATTTAAAAACAAATTATCAACACAAATCACAATATCGTATGACCTTTTCTTAAAGCCTTGTCTCCTTAACCCGTGTTGAACGCCACAACCCTGGAGCCGTACCATGAATGGGTGTCCTCTGTCCAAGAACAACATACTACATCAGTACAGCACTTCGAAACATCAGAGCTAGTTCTCAATGAAAACATGTCACAAAAGGTTGAGGGAGACAAACTATTTGAAAGTTACAACAAAAGGATATCTTGTAAAATGTGAAAGAAGATATTGATAAAGCTCGATACTTGAGAGACCAGAGGTTTATTTACAATCGCCATCAAAATGAATACCATTATCAAAAATAAAATTTCAGGCCAAAGATTAGGAACAGTAAAATATTTATTTTCCTGAGCTGCCATATATTCCAACTATACTGCTCAAGATAACCCAATCTAAACACTTACATAGACGAAATAGTTTTCCAACTGAAACCAAGGTGTTCAAGTTAGATGAACATCCACATAGATGTATCATGAACATCCACATAGATGTATCAAGAACACCAGGGCTGAGGAGTTCATATTAACATACATGTGGGTTCATCTTACTAGAACCAGATGTTGGAATTGTCAACTATTTCACACAATAGCTAAACACTACATCGATACACATACAAAACGGAATTTGTTTTTAGAGTGCTTTTAATACATTTTTTTCTATATATTGTAACATATTTCTAAATAAATTCTTCAAGTGTAACAGTGACCCGACTCGATCCAAATTAAGGGTTATTGAGACCGATTCACTGTTTCAATTGTTACATTTGTCCTATAGTGAAAAAGTTATGACTATGTGTATTTGCTTTGATTTGCAAATGAAAGTTAGAAGATGAACTTCCGAAAAACAATATGATTGCTTGTCAGATGTTGACAGCTAAACCGGGTGTTGATGGTAATTGCATTCCGTAGACAAGATCAGTGTTTCCGTTGGCATTTTTGACAGCCAGGCATCATGTCTGACAGTAAAATACCGGAGATTTACATTATGGTAATTTTTTCTAATCAATGAATAAAACTTTAATTTTTGTACCATCACTTGGGCAGTACAGTACTATTTTCCCCCATGAAGTAGGTCGAAATATTCAGGTGTTTCTTCATTTCTATTGAAGGTTGAAACGTGTTTGTAATCAGAATTGATCGGGAAAACAGTGTGCATTTCTGTAAACAGTTAACGCAACTATTGAACAGTAAATTCAGCTTAAGTTACCCGAATGAGAACATTTTTTATTAAGAAGTGGTTGGTAAGTAGTGAGAATCACCGTAGACAGTTAAGATATACAGTTGGTACCAAGAACAATAAATTCAGTTTAAAGTATCCGAATGATTATATCTTACGCACTTCATGATTTTATTCTATCTTAAGCAAACAGGGGTTTTCCAAATTCGACAGATTATCATCGTATCTTTTTGTTTAAGATCAGTCATTGTAAGTTTGATTTGGTGAAAATATTTTAGTTGAATTTTTTTTTTATCAGACATCATGTCCAACAGTCTACCGGACAATAATATATTTCACTGGACTAAGACCGGTATTTATCGGGTAGCGGAAACACTGAAGATGAGTTTCAATGAAAAATGAATACCCTAATAAACCAAGGGAGCTAGTGTGTTGTAATTAACAGTGATCTCAGACATAAACATGACGTGTGAGCAATCCTCCTATTGCTGGATTCATGAGGGAATGCATCAGTAGCAGTAGTCATATGCAGCAGGCTGGGAAATGCTATACACAATACAGTTCAGATGCCAGGAAGGAAGCTAGTTTTACCTCCTTGTCTACAGTCATGGTCAGGCATTGTCAGTGTTGACTCGACAGATTATATCCAGATCTTATTGCATTTGCTTCAACTTAGCTTAAAGTTACAGTCACTTTAGAGATGGCTACTTTTCAAACTATTTTTATGCACTCCTGTAGAGTAAATAGAAGAAAACTGAATAAAACAATTAAAACAACAGCATCAGTGAAAAAATACAAGTAATCTCATTAACAACAAATCAACTAAAATCAAATCAAATGGGACATTTCAACACAGAACTAAACGCTATCATGACTCATCCAAGACTGAAGCAGGCCAAGTCTTATTCCTAGATCAAGGCTCCCTCAGACAGATTAAGTTTGATACTTCGACTAAGGCTAGGTAATTCAACACAGAAGGGATCCAGTTACAATTAATAATAAAGTGTGTGTACAACTGAACAAAACAACATATAAACAAAGTAAGCCTTACAAAGAAGAAAATTCAAACATAATTGTAATATTTTGATTCTATGACCAAAGAAATACTTTATAATAAAATAATTGAATTTTTTCCCTAAATGTTTACAACACAATTTTGCCATTTAACAATAAAAATGTCTCTTTGAACATTTTCCACAACAATTTTTACACATTCAAATTGTTGACATCAACATAATATCTCATTCATCGACTTCAGCTGGCAAAATACTGGTCTAATATTTTTCAAATTGATAAAGAGATAGTGGTATCATCTTATTATCTAAGGAGTTTATCATCTCAGAAAATTAGTTTTTTACTTGTAAATTAAAATGTTATCTCCTATAAAACAGTTTGGATGTTAAGTTGTAACACTAAAATTGGAATTAACTATTAACAATTTAAACTGGTTATAACTACTCAGTCAACTGTTCTGGTTGATTGGTAGTCAGTGGAAACGTCAGTGGTGTTGTCCAACCACACGTCCGTGTGGCTGTCGTATGATCAGTTGGGTGGTCGGTCGGTCGGTCGGGTGGTTCTAGTTGCTCTTGCCGAAGAGGGAGAGGATGATGAGGAAGAGGTAGACCACGTCCATGTAGAGCTGCAGCGCCCCGTAGATGTACTCTTCTGGGGAGAGCTCGTGCTTCCTCCCTCCCACGATCATCTGGGTGTCGTACACAAGGAACTGTGGAACAAAATATTGTTACATTTATGAGTGGAGAGCTTGTGATTGTTCAACAATGAGTTGATAATTTTCTAACCATTCACCTGTTGCATTATTGTCTTAATTGAACTTCACGTGTTACATACATCAGACAAAATAGCTGCTGAGTGGTTGAAAGACAGGATATCAGCAAAGGGAATACCCCAGATGTTGAGACAGCAGATGTTATGTTTTATATCTTTGTAAGTAAGAATAAATTGCCTTCAATTCCATATATAAGTTGCATGTATACAAATTACTTGATTCATAAAGATTGAAATAAAGACAGTTTCTATAATGTGCCAATGAATGTTTCAGGTGAGATTTCACTGTGATGCCAGCACACGCTGAACGGATGTGTGCCCACGGCTACTAGCTTAGTAATATTGCTGTGGGGGTCAGAGCAATATCGGGGTTTTTACCACCCTGGTTCCGTAATTTATTTCTTTTGTTGAGGATGGCATACACAAAGTAAATTCATTGTGAAATAAAGAGAAAGAGATAAGCTTCATTTCCATATATAATTTGTCTATGTGCACTCATAATTTGTCTATGTGCACTCAATTATTAAATGATTTCATAAAGTTTGAAATATTGACAATTTTTAAATAATTGTAAAATTTGTTCTAGAAATATTTTCGTGATAAATTTTATATCCATGTCAAGAGGAACTCTTTGTCTTCATTTTCATATTAATTAAAAACAAGTTTACTTTGGTTATAGAAACCATTCTAGGGGTGATAGAAATTTCATTCAAAGTTGCAAGTAAGTATCATCCATTTGTTTAACGGTAATTCCTAGTTTTGTATACAACGATATCAAAATCCATTATTTGCCAAATATTGATAAATTGGTAGCGACTCACGGCGCTGGAAAATTCAGCCACTGGAGGTAATTACCCGATAACAATAGCGAGGCGAGTGCTGGAAAATTCAGCCAATGGGGCAAAACTGGTCAAAATAATATTCAGCAACTTGAGAGTTTATTTCCATCTATACATATTGATGCATGAAACCCTTCACCTTCTTTGTGCTTATCTCCATGATCCTCAAATGGAAAGATCAGACTACTAAAGTCTTGCTTACTGTTTGCCATGTACTATACATTCTGTTGAACTCATTATCCAAAAACAAACATAGCAGAACTGTATTATCTGGCTCTGACGGTAGTTAAAATATTCTAACAAGAGTCAAAGAGTCTGTACATAAGATTTAAATTTCTTGAATCAATAGTCCTTGAGAAGAAGATGAAATGGTTAAAAGTTTACAGACAGCCAGATGGACGCTGGATGACATGTTTCAGGCCAGATGAGTTAAAAATCAATTTACATTTAAATCTAATCTTAAACTAAATACAAAATTATGATCTTCAGTAAACAAAAGAGCTTTCCACTGGTGCACTGAAGCAGCAGCACTCACCAGTCCGAAGAGCAGGGCAGCCAGACTGGCGTACACACAGTTCAGGATCTGCAACAAGACGACAACAAGGGGTGACAATGTGACACACACACACACACACACAATCCTAGTTTTAGATCTCAAAGTAATCAAACTTTCTACTTAGGTGGTTTTACTTCCTGGTTTAGCAGTGAGGTGAGGTGATATGGGGTTTAACGCTGCTTTCAAGTGTGAAGGAGAAAGCCTGCAACACCATTGTGGCTATGCATTGCGGTGAAACTTGCGAACATCAGCTGAAGTAAAATTACATGGTTGTATCCGATAGTTAAGTTGACTACACACAGTTTCTACATACATGGTTTGTACCTAAAATTAAGGTTGACTTCTACACAAAGTTTCTACTTACATGATTGTATCCGATTGTGAAGTAGACGATCATGCATGCGATGCCAAAGAAGAAGACGACTATACAGAGGACAAAGATCAGCCCACTGCACATGGTGAAGTCAATCTGAAACACAGAAACTGCACATGGTGAAGTCAATCTGAAATACAGAAAATGCACATGGTGAAGTCAATCTGAAATACAGAAACTGCAAATGGTGAAGTCAATCTGAAATACAGAAACTGCACATGGTGAAGTCAATCTGAAATACAGAAACTGCAAATGGTGAAGTCAATCTGAAATACAGAAACTGCACATGGTGAAGTCAATCTGAAATACAGAAACTGCACATGGTGAAGTCAAGCTGAAATACAATAAGACAAGTGTTCAGCTGTCACAAAGTTCTCACCAGAAGGGAAAGAGGACCACAAGAGGACAATTATAACATACACCATTATCATAAACTAAGTGGAGCGAAGCATGTGATGTTGCACCCCTGACACGCCCTAATCTTAGAGAGATCAACAAGGTGTATCCTTACAAGCATGCTTTTAAATAGGCAGTCGTTCAAAGGAAATGCCCCTTTAAAAGTGGTCAGAACCATATGTCAATTCTTAGATCCTTAGATGAAAGATCCGTACAATGGGATATATATTATATATCCTACTCCAATTCAGTCTTTTTCCATTTACTTGAATTAACATACTACAATGAAAATAACTCACATGAATTAACATACTCTAGTATAATAACAACAACTTACATGAAAGAATAAATACTCTACTATAATAACAATAACTTACATGTATGAATAAGACAAACTAATATAAATTATGCATCTTTGCCGGACAATAAGTCTTCTTTCTTGATTACTATCATTGGAGAGACATTATACACACCTTAGTCCAGATAGCGAAGAGAGAGATGGAGAGACAATATACCCACCTTAGTCTGGATAGCAAAGAGAGAGATGGAGAGACAATATACCCACCTTAGTCTGGATAGCAAAGAGAGAGATGGAGAGACAATATACCCACCTTAGTCTGGATAGCAAAGAGAGAGATGGAGAGACAATATACCCACCTTAGTCCGGATAGCGAAGAGAAAGATGGAGAGACAATATACCCATCTTAGTCTGGATAGCAAAGAGAGAGATGGAGAGACAATATAACCACCTTAGTCTGGATAGCAAAGAGAGAGATGGAGAGACAATATACCCACCTTAGTCTGGATAGCAAAGAGAGAGATGGAGAGACAATATACCCACCTTAGTCCGGATAGCGAAGAGAAAGATGGAGAGACAATATACCCACCTTAGTCTGGATAGCGAAGAGAGAGATGGAGAGACAGACCACAGCAGTTATTGCTGCAGCGATCAGCACGATGTCGGTGTTATGGTAGCTGCAACAAACATTCAGAGATTCTAAGTTGATTGTCGTTTTTTATCAAGAGTTACAAATAATTAATGTTCTGTAATAAGTGAATGAGTGTCTTCATATTCACATGCATGGCCTATACTTGCGCAAACCCTTTCTTTTTTGTGCTTGCCGTCTAGGCTGCTGCAAAGGATCTCGATAGTCCAGTGAGAAATCATATGAGAAATGCAAGCTTTTTGATGAAGAGGGTGCTGCAATTGACACATGAATTAGATGAGATGTGTGTCATCTGTTGTCTCAGACTACAGTGGAGATCAGATGAGATATGTGTGTCATCTGTTGGCTCAGACTAGTAAAGATTAGATGAAATGTGTGTCTCCTGATGTCTCAGATTACAGTGGAGATTAGATGAAATGTGTGTCTCAGACTAGTTTAGATTAGATGAGATGTGTGTCTCCTGATGTCTCAGACTAGTTTAGATTAGATGAGATGTGTGTCTCCTGATGTCTCAGACTACAGTGGCTATCAGATAAGATGTGTGTGTCTGGTGATGTCTCAGACTACAGTGGAGATCAGATGAGATGTGTGTCATCTGTTTCTCAGACTAGCGGAGATTAGATGAGATGTGTGTCATCTGTTTCTCAGACTAGTGGAGATTAGATGAGATGTGTCTGCCTGCTGATGTCTCAGACTAGTGGAGATCAGATGAGATGTGTGTCTTCTGTTGTCTCAGACCAGCGGAGATTAGATGAGATGTGTGTGTCATATGGTGTCTCAGACTAGCGGGAGATTAGATTAGATGTGTCTGCTTGCTGATGTCTCAGACTAGTGGAGATTAGATGAGATGTGTGTCTTCTGTTGTCTCAGACTAGCGGAGATTAGATGAGATGTGTGTATCATATGTTGTCTCAGACTAGCGGAGATTAGATGAGATGTGTGTGTCATATGTTGTCTCAGGCTAGCGGAGATTAGATGAGATGTGTGTGTCATATGGTGTCTCAGACTAGCGGGAGATTAGATTAGATGTGTCTGCTTGCTGATGTCTCAGACTAGTGGAGATTAGATGAGATGTGTGTATCATATGTTGTCTCAGACTAGCGGAGATTAGATGAGATGTGTGTGTCATATGTTGTCTCAGGCTAGTGGAGATCAGATGAGATGTGTGTCATCTGTTTCTCAGACTAGCGGAGATTAGATGAGATGTGTCTGCCTGCTGATGTCTCAGACTAGTGGAGATCAGATGAGATGTGTGTCTTCTGTTGTCTCAGACCAGCGGAGATTAGATGAGATGTGTGTGTCATATGGTGTCTCAGACTAGCGGGAGATTAGATTAGATGTGTCTGCTTGCTGATGTCTCAGACTAGTGGAGATTAGATGAGATGTGTGTCTTCTGTTGTCTCAGACTAGCGGAGATTAGATGAGATGTGTGTATCATATGTTGTCTCAGACTAGCGGAGATTAGATGAGATGTGTGTGTCACATGTTGTCTCAGGCTAGCGGAGATTAGATGAGATGTGTGTGTCATATGGTGTCTCAGACTAGCGGGAGATTAGATTAGATGTGTCTGCTTGCTGATGTCTCAGACTAGTGGAGATTAGATGAGATGTGTGTATCATATGTTGTCTCAGACTAGCGGAGATTAGATGAGATGTGTGTGTCATATGTTGTCTCAGGCTAGTGGAGATTAGATGAAATGTGTGTCTCAGACTACATATGTGATGTGATGTGAATGTGCCTCCTCTTTTGTTTCAGGTTACAGTTGAGATGAGATGTGTGTCCCCTGTGGTCAGAGACTACAGTGTGATGTGTGTCCCCTCATGTCTCACCTGGCTATGGTGCCTGTCATGTAGGAGAAAGCCAGGGTCTGCAACATGAACAAGTCAAACATTGCTCAATGTCATACATGGAGGAGTCTCAGTAAGTTTTTCATTTGATTAATAATGCTTATATACATACTTCAGGTACTTCTTGATACACAAAGTTGTATAAATACATTTGGTTAAATCAGCAGGTGTATTTTATTCTTGTTATTAGATGAGACACAATGGGTTAAATCTTTAATCATCATATCTTCACATTGGGTTGAACTAATCATATGGTAAAGACTCACAAAGACAGCAAGGCAGATAAAGTTGCCTGGAGTCTTCCTGCGGACTGATGGGATGCAGATTAGGACGATATAGGACACAAAGAACGTCCCGCTGTAACACAAAAGGTAGTAACTGTGTTCAGACATAGTGGAGATTTAGTAACTGAGTTCAGACATAGTGGAGAGTTAGCAACTGAGTTCAGACATAGTGGAGAATTAGAAACTGAGTTCAGACGTAGTGGAGATTTAGCATCTGAGTTCAGACATAGTGGAGAGTTAGAAACTGTTCAGACATAGTGGAGATTTCGGATCTGAGTTCAGACATAGTGGAGATTTTGGATCTGAGTTCAGACATAGTGGAGATTTAAAACTGAGTTCAGACATAGTGGAGATTTCGGACCAGGATTCAGACATAGTGGAGATTTAGGAATTGAGTTCAAACATATTGGAGATTAAGGAACTGAGTTCAGACATAGTGGAGATGAAACTGGGATCGTCAAATTATTTGTTCAATATTTCTTATTTGAGAAACCATGTGAACACTCACTAAGACACAAAGTAGAACCAGCTTCCGTCCCCCTGGATCCAGATTTTCACTGGCGCTCTGTAATAAAATGAACATGGGAATTTACTAGTATATGAAAATAAGAATCATTAGAAAATTATTTTCCCACCTGTCCCTCAAATTGTTGTTAAAATAATCCCCGGTTCATTAACAACTTGTTTGTTTTCAGACAATTTACATTTCATATTGATAAATAGCCTGCATGATATAACTAAACATGTTTTTCGATGGTGGGGGATCTCTCGCCACCAAAGTTCCAAACTTTTTTTTTATATAAATACACCTGAGAAAACCTGTTCAAGGAACTGTGCCACTCCAATCAAAATGGATAAGTTTATATCATGCAGCAGTAATATGTCATATTTATGAACTCTTTCGATAATGCTGTTGCCCCTATTTTGCTGTTGAAATTAGCTTAAAATTACAGCTGACTCCTAAAATAACACACACATGGCTTGGCTTTGAGTCATGCTTCGATGATCATGTTAGAGCTTTCCCAACTCTAATTAGGGGATAATCCTAAATTGAGGTATTAAAGCTGTCTTGGTAGTCGAATTAAATCAAATAATTTATCATTTTTTGGCTCTTTTGATTCTTATCAGTGAAACAAAGACAAATAATAATTTGCAATTTGCGTTACACCTCCTCTTTAAGAACGTGCATGAAAAATAGTTCTTGTCCATATTGAAAAGGTCAGATTACCACAGACTTTCAGAGAAACTATACTTTCACCAATTATCAGTTTATTGACATATCTAGAGTGTTTTACAAGTACTTACATGAACATGAAGAGGCAAATGAAGGCTACGGTGACCAGAAGTTGAACCATAAGGATCAGATAAACCTGGAACAGGTAGAAACACATTGTAAAATAGTAAACCTGTATACCGGTAATATACATATGTACACCTTGAAAACACGGAAGTAAATTACACATAAGTATTCCTTAAGGTACGATACAAAAATACATTTGCACACCTAGATAGATACACATAATACATCAGTATTCCTTAAGTTACGATACAAAAATACATTTGCACATCTAGACAGATACACATAATACATCAGTATTGAATGCATGAATACACAAGGAAAGGATAGATACACAATTTAAATGATCAAACATGTGCAGGTAGATACATGTTGTACAATGGTACACCAGCAGGGAAATAAAACAGTATCATAAAAAATAGACCAATTTACTGTGTAGCTCATCAGGCTGTATGTTTTATTCTTATAAGGCTTGGGCTAATCTAGAATCTATGACCCGCATTGGCAAATTCATCAGTCCTAAATATTTCATCTTTCTAGACTTTTTATTTCTTGAGGAAAAGGAGGGAAAGGGATTTGAAAGGACCGAACATTCGGGGTATTTTTTGTGGAAATAAAAGTTGAAACATGGTTTTGAGGATAACATTTTGGTTGATGACAATGTTACAACTAGATAAATGAGAGCGTACACTCATTAAAATAAAACAAGAATGAGGAATGTTCTATCCATACATATAGTTTATTTTCATAATTTTCTGAAATTAGTAAAAGTTCAGTGCCTTTTTCATGTCATTTCCCTCAAAGCAACGTGGCAGACCGTAACCAATAGAAAAGCGTCTTGAAGGCAGACCGTAACCAATACAAAAGAGTCTTGAAGGTTGTGGGCCTGTTGTTTTACTTTTAAAGGTATGGCCCTAAATCTAAAAAATCATTATCCCAATTGGCTAGCAAGTTTGTAGGTATTACGTCAGCTTTCTAAACCTTTTTCATTTCTTGAATATGAAAAAGGGTGTTTGGGGCATGATCTGAATCCCCTAATCTACAATTTAAAATCCCTTTTTGCCAAGGTTCCAGTAATGCATTGAAACTACCTTCCTGATGAAGGCTCGTCGTATAGCCTTGTTGCTGAAGCTGGATTCATCAGCAAATGAGGCGTGGACCTCATCTGGTTTGGGTTCAATTCTTGGCATCGGCGGCGGCATGAAGGGGGCCTGGGAGGGGGGAGGGGCATTCGAGTACCCATGTGGCTTGTAGCCTGGTCCTGTATAGCCCATAGGACTTGAATATTGAGTGTTGTAGTCCCCAGACATCCCGCCGGACATTGGGGGTGGGTAGGCTGCATCTGGGAAACAGAAAAAGATTTGATGAGTTGGTTTACTTCGCAAACACTGAGGAAGATGATAGGGACAAGGACTATTTCAGACACTGATACCTGTATAGACTCCTGGTAGTGTGTGTGTGAGTGAGTGAGTTGAGTACAGCACACTGATACCTGTATAGACTCCTGGCAGTGAGTGAGTGAGTGAGTTGAGTACAGCACGCTGATACCTATATAGACTCGTGGTAGTGTGTGAGTGAGTGAGTTGAGTACAGCATACTGATACCTGTATAGACTCGTGGTAGTGTGTGAGTGAGTTGAGTACAGCACGCTGATACCTATATAGACTCCTGGTAATGAGTGAGTGAGTTGAGTACAGCACGCTGATACCTGTATAGACTCGTGGTAGTGTGTGTGTGAGTTGAGTACAGCATGCTGATACCTGTATAGACTCGTGGTAGTGTGTGAGTGAGTGAGTTAAGTACAGCACACTGATACCTGTATAGACTCGTGGTAGTGTGTGAGTGAGTGAGTTGAGTACAGCACGCTGATACCTGTATAGACTCGTGGTAGTGTGTGAGTGAGTTGAGTACAGCACGCTGATACCTGTACAGACTCCTGGTAGTGAGTGAGTGAGTTGAGTACAGCACACTGATACCTGTATAGACTCCTGGTAATGTGTGTGTGAGTGAGTTGAGTACAGCACGCTGATACCTGTATAGACTCCTGGTAGTGTGTGTGTGTGTGAGTGAGTGAGTTGAGTACAGCACACTGATACCTGTATAGACTCCTGGTAGTGTGTGAGTGAGTTGAGTACAGCACGCTGATACCTGTATAGACTCCTGGTAATGTGTGTGTGAGTGAGTTGAGTACAGCACGCTGATACCTATATAGACTCCTGGTAGTGTGTGAGTGAGTTGAGTACAGCACGCTGATACCTGTATAGACTCGTGGTAGTGTGTGAGTGAGTTGAGTACAGCACGCTGATACCTGTACAGACTCCTGGTAGTGAGTGAGTGAGTTGAGTACAGCACACTGATACCTGTATACACTCGTGGCAGTGTGTGAGTGAGTGAGTGAGTACAGCACACTGATACCTGTACAGACTCCTGGCAGTGTATGTGTGAGTAAGTGAGTTGAGTACAGCACACTGATACCTGTATAGACTCCTGGTAGTGTGTGAGTGAGTTGAGTACAGCACACTGATACCTGTATAGACTCCTGGTAATGTATGTGTGTGTGAGTGAGTTGAGTACAGCACGCTGATACCTGTATAGACTCCTGGTAGTGTGTGAGTGAGTTGAGTACAGCACGCTGATACCTGTATAGACTCGTGGCAGTGTGTGAGTGAGTGAGTGAGTACAGCACACTGATACCTGTACAGACTCCTGGCAGTGTATGTGTGAGTAAGTGAGTTGAGTACAGCATACTGATACCTGTACAGATTCCTGGTAGTGTGTGTGTGAGTGAGTGAGTTGAGTACAGCACGCTGATACCTGTATAGACTCCTGGTAGTGTGTGAGTCAGTTGAGTACAGCACACTGATACCTGTACAGACTCCTGGTAATGTGTGAGTGAGTTGAGTACAGCACGCTGATACCTGTATAGACTCGTGGTAGTGTGTGAGTGAGTTGAGTACAGCACACTGATACCTGTACAGACTCCTGGTAGTGAGTGAGTGAGTTGAGTACAGCACACTGATACCTGTATAGACTCGTGGCAGTGTGTGAGTGAGTGAGTGAGTACAGCACACTGATACCTGTACAGACTCCTGGCAGTGTATGTGTGAGTAAGTGAGTTGAGTACAGCATACTGATACCTGTACAGATTCCTGGTAGTGTGTGTGTGAGTGAGTGAGTTGAGTACAGCACACTGATACCTGTATAGACTCCTGGTAGTGTGTGAGTGAGTTGAGTACAGCACACTGATACCTGTATAGACTCCTGGTAATGTGTGTGTGAGTGAGTTGAGTACAGCACGCTGATACCTGTATAGACTCCTGGTAGTGTGTGTGTGTGTGTGTGAGTGAGTGAGTTGAGTACAGCACACTGATACCTGTATAGACTCCTGGTAGTGTGTGAGTGAGTTGAGTACAGCACGCTGATACCTGTATAGACTCGTGGCAGTGTGTGAGTGAGTGAGTGAGTACAGCACACTGATACCTGTACAGATTCCTGGTAGTGTGTGTGTGAGTGAGTTGAGTACAGCACGCTGATACCTGTATAGACTCCTGGTAGTGTGTGAGTGAGTTGAGTACAGCACACTGATACCTGTACAGACTCCTGGTAATGTGTGAGTGAGTTGAGTACAGCACACTGATACCTGTATAGACTCCTGGTAGTGTGTGAGTGAGTTGAGTACAGCACACTGATACCTGTATAGACTCCTGGTAATGTGTGTGTGAGTGAGTTGAGTACAGCACACTGATACCTGTATAGACTCGTGGTAGTGTGTGAGTGAGTTGAGTACAGCACACTGATACCTGTATAGACTCCTGGTAATGTGTGTGAGTGAGTTGAGTACAGCACACTGATACCTGTACAGACTCCTGGTAGTGTGTGAGTGAGTTGAGTACAGCACACTGATACCTGTACAGACTCCTGGTAATGTGTGAGTGAGTTGAGTACAGCACACTGATACCTGTATAGACTCCTGGTAGTGTGTGAGTGAGTTGAGTACAGCACGCTGATACCTGTATAGACTCCTGGTAATGTGTGTGTGAGTGAGTTGAGTACAGCACGCTGATACCTGTATAGACTCCTGGTAGTGTGTGTGTGAGTGAGTTGAGTAGAGCACACTGTACTTACATGATGTGTCACAGGTGAGTTGTCCACATCAAACAGTGGAGCCAAGAAACTTACATAAACATTACAAATTGTTTCAAGTTGTTACAGGTTGCCTCATGATTTGGAAGGTCCATTGCCAGTTTTGATACAAGTGAAGGTAGAGTGATGATAAATAATAAACTGTATCTGTAATAGACACAAAACACTGAGTATAGTATACACTCACTGGGAGGAGGATATCCCCCGGCCTGGTTCCCGGAGAACATGTCATTATATGCAGGGGGCGGGGCCGTAGGTTGGTGGCTCATCTTTGTGCTGTAACACAGAACATATCAATGTTTAACAGTCTAAATTAATTGCTTTTAACTTTTAATAAATGAAATAGGCAGCTGACATGGTCAGGCTTTATCTCCTGCAATCTCATTAAAATAACATCTAATATTGCTACACTACGATACGCAAATTATAGATCTCACGAGGCTGCTTTAGTCAAGCCGTCAGGTTAACCTTTGGCTCAATTTGACCCCTAAATCTCACTGGCTTGCCGCACACACCTGAAAGCAATCACAATGCGCATGACTTCACAGTCTTTAAAGAGATGGCGAGTAATTTCATAAATGGCAGTTTAAACTCTTATAAATTTTTGAATTTGCAGAGAACAAGTTGAAGTAATTTGCATATGTCCTTTAATTGAATGATAACCCGGCAGAGTTAGTTATAACATGTCAGTCTTTGACGAAACAAGGGTCAATCCCATTAGCATATGTACGTTGTATATGACTAATATATAATTTTCAAGAAACCTCTTATTGGTATTTGTACATGTTTTTGTTGTTTTCTTTTCTCAACATGTTTATGTTTAATTTGTTTCACGAAATAAAAAATTACTCATCGATTATTACAAAATAAAAGACCAAACATTTATTCAATGTGTTTCCAGAAAATGCATTTTTGATTTGTCTCGTCTACTATGCATTATGCAGAGTTTGCTTTGTGAAAGATAACACCACATTGTTCGATTGTTTCGAGCTAGGGTAAATTAAAAGTACATAATTAAAATACATTTATTCGGATATTTAGGCAGATCGACATTTGGAAATGTTCGATTTTCGAGTGCTGAAAAGTGTACAAGAGAAATAGAATTAGCCTGCACTATAGAATACGGGGTAAACTCGCTGGTTGGCTGATTTGAATTATGTCAGAGGCAAACCTGACGGCTCCCGTAACAGAGCCTAGTGAGATCTACACGCGTAATGTAGTGGAGCATTTAGATTTCATTTTAATGAGATTGTATCTCCCGCAAATAGCAAATCTAAAAATATATCATATAATATTATAATTTAGCATTCAAAGATTTATAATGACTGTAATAGAATAAAGTATCCATCACTATTTTGCTGAATAAAGAATTATGTGCCATTTGCAATGTTATGAATAATAAAAGAAGGAAACTGTTCAATCAAAAACTAAATGAAATCAATATATTTTTGACAAACTCACAGTATTTTAAGGAAGTATTGTTTCAAAATGTTTGTAATCATAATACACCTTCAAATCCTAATAGACAAATAACATTTTTTGTTCCAAAAACCTCACTTTTTTCCCAAAGACTTAAATAGTCAAAAAATATTTTCAAAATTGTTAAAAATGATGTGCCTTTATGTATTCACAATTATACATAATTGTACATAATAATAAAATGATAAGTTTAGAATTTATGAACCGGCCAGGACTAGTAAGTCATGATCTATAAGTTTGAAAATATTTTTCTAATTTTTTTTCTAAGATAATCTTCTAATATGGATCAAACTTGGTAGTGAGATAGATAATGTATCAATGTATCTCCATACCAAATTTGATCAAAATTTAGATAATTAGTTTAGAAGTAAAAACTGTAATGAGCCGGTCAGTACTTAATGGTTAACAATTTTCTTACAAATTCATCACTCCCCACGCGCCCACCCCCACCCAATTCCCATAATGTTTTGAAGATTATTTTCAAAATACTTAATAATGACACGTCCTTTCATATTTCTGAATTTCCATAACAAATTTGAATTGAAATGGTTGATTAGTTGTGTTATATTATGGGCCAGACACAATGTGTAACGGCCTGACCTATGGTGACCAATCTAATATCCGCTGCAAAAAATATTTATAATAACAGCAAAACAACCTTTTCTTAAACTATACTAATCATTATCGCAACAAAAAATTAACATGTTATACTGAGGGTAATTACATCCCTTGTACATAATAGTATGGCAACCATCTTGTACTTTACCAGACATTAAAGAGCCACTCCGTGATTTTCATAACATATTATTTACCTTTGATACGAACCTAAATGTCATATGTGGTGATATAAAGTCAAAACATCTTAACTTTTCATGTCCAAAAGACACGTATATGACAAATACCAGTTGGTTTTCCATGAAAATCTAAAAACAGCCTTATAAATGCACAGAGGTGTAGATATCACGTCCAATATACATGGATACTAGTTATATAACCTAACAAACACGATCAACTCCTAACTGCTCTCCTGGCTGTTTTAGATAAGTCTCCAAAGTTACGTTTGACTATTTGACGCACACCACTGTCCGGTTTTCGATCATAATTGTGACGTTCTACCTTCATATTGTCACTGTAAAAATACAATAAGCTTTAAAATGTGTCTTTTAGGTAACAGTCGATACTCCGCGATTAAATGACACCACTGATTAAGTTTGGCATATATGACTCCAACAACTCACGGAGTGGCTCTTTAAACACAATGAAAATGCTGTAACATAAAGACATGATAATTATGACATACATTTACTTCAGAATACATGCTGACAGCAAGAAAGATTTGTGTACATATGTGTGAATATGTATATACATGAATAGTTTGAATTACTTATTTCTTACTTCATTTACACCTATTTCAAAACAATTATGCTTGACATAATTGTGCATTATGTACACCTCATTAACATTTTACCTATCTTAGCATAAACATAAGATTACACTTTGCTTGAGATATCCTGACAATTTGAAAAGATGTTTTGATAAATACTACATAATGTTTGACAATGACATTTGATATCGTAATTCATAGTTCTCACATGACGTCACGAGCCTCAGTCACGTGGTCCGTCAGCCATTTGTGTGGACAACCAGCGCAGGCCGGCCACAGCGGCTAGTGCATTCTCACTATATTCTCCGTAGAATTAACGGTCTATCTTATGGCCGAATTAGCTCTAAACGATGCGAATCTTGCACACATTATAAACTTACATGATTGCAAGACATGTTCATGTCGTATCTATGTGAATATTTGTACTAGCGGAGAAAAATTTCACACAATTTGAACTCGCTTCTGCCATCGATGTGACTTCCAACTTTCTCCAAAAAAACTTGAAATGAAAGGAATAATATCTATCCTACCCCTTACATGCTTTGTTTGATGGCTTGTAGACTAAACACCATTTACGGTGGACATGCTATTTTTTATTTTCTTTGTTAAAACATTTTATTATTTTTCCCATTCTGATCACAGGAAATTAAATTTTAATATAGATGATAAAATATCCCTTCCCAAACAGCAATAGACTATTGACAAAGGAGAGGAATATTATTATCTTGGTTTCATTTCTTTTGAAAATGCATGATTAATTTTACTTTCCCGTGATTATGATTTTGGGCTACCCAAAAACATCCCACTTGTTAGACACATGCGGTTTGTCTAAATGTCATTCAAAAATCTTCTTCATGATTTTTTCCGTATTCATAAAATATTAGCAACATTTTGAATTAAATTCGACGTCCAGATCACAATGAACTTTATTTTTTGCTCTCTTTGTGAGCATGATCAAGCTATTGAAAAAAATGTTTTGACGTACGCTTATTGATATGTGATAAGACTATTATTTGTATCTAGTACAAATGCCATGTACCGTCACTCATAAATGTTTGTGCGATTCGTTATTTACAATTTCAATGCACTTGTATTGTATGTATTTGTTTTAACAAAAACGTGTATACAAGCAAGACGTTCATGAAACTAATATTCTTTACATTTAATTAATCTTACACAAGCACGGGAGACATCAAACTTGTGGTCTTTACTGAGAGAAAGAAAGATTATCGTAGGTTTGAGAATTCTTTCAAAAGGTCCATATGTTCATATTTATTGATTCTACATAAAATAAGTTGTGATCGGTTTAGCGATCAAGCGTCCAGCAACTGCACATCCACGACGAATGTCTAGGAATATCTTATACCATATGTATATGCCTTCTACTTACTAACTAAATATGATATCTCGTATAAAGAAAATATTAAGTAGGTTTATCCTTGTTCTCAGGAATTGTGCGGAAGTATGCTCACTGTCATCGAAAACTTCGGTCGATTCAGTACGTGTTAAATGGAGTCAAAGTATATACTGAAGTGGGAATTATTTAAAAAAACCGACTCCCTGTTACTTTATTTTCCACCTCTGCATCTCCACCTGAAATAAATAGCAAATATACGACCCTTCATTGTGTTTAGAGAGTCAGTTACACACGATCATTACTGAGCCGAGTGGCTTGCTTGTCCACACAAATGGCTGACTTCCGGTGACAGTCTCGCAGTGAAAGGTTTAGTGAAACCTATGAATAAGTGTAAATATTAAAGGCACCATTCGAGCGGGGTATTTTTTGTGGAAACAAAGTTCAGGAGGGAATTCCCTTTTGCACACGGCTTATAAGTGTATTTTTACTCTTTATCTCTTTATCTTACTGTCTATTACTCAATAATACTGTTTAATTTGATAATTAAACTTAATCCCACTTTAAAAAAAACAAAAGCAACGAAAACAAAAGGAGCCAGTGATTGGCACTGCGAGCGTCAAGGGGATTAACTTTATTGTTTTGATGGCAGCGATAGTATTAAGCGATGGGAGGTTTTTTTAATGCAAAATGGGATTACGTTAGGTTGTCACAAGAAATTGCGAAAGTTTTTACAATGGACACCAAAGTTTCTAGAATAATTAGTTCACTCAATATGACACTGAGGGGGAAACTGGCTTCGATTCGATCATATAAGCCGAGGTTCGTCCTCGCAAAGTCACAAATAATCTTCATTTTGCATTAGGGTTTTTCGAAATTACATAGAAACAAGTTACAATAAAATAAAACAGTAGAAGGAAGGAGAGGAATTCCCACCAAATCTATTTGGGTTATCTTGCACTATTGTTTACACCATTCCACGTTGCATTGTGGGAAGGGACCTTTTCAATTCTATTAATAGTTCTGGCCATGCGATGACGCGCATTAAATTTCAACGAGTGCTGTAGCTAAAAATAGCTCAATTAGCAATGCATTCTGGTACGATAAAAAGGCGCTCGAATGGTGCCTTTAAGGACATCAAGTCACGGCCCACATTCGAATTATTCGATGTACACACAGCCACTTTTATATCAATACAACATTTACTTGGTTAACAGTTAATACGAAATATAGAATACCGAAAATAACTTGAAACGTGAATAATTTGAGTACATACACAACCCCACCCAAATTATAAAAGTTGGTTTAGGTAACGAAACGAAACAAGGCTTAGACGCCAAATTTCATTTACAGCTCTGATTCCACTCAGATGTACACGAGATGTTATTACACCCATGTAAAGCAGGTAAAACTGTCTTGAACGTGCTCACCTTAACCTCCTGATCACTGAGTAGATTGAAACAACAGCACCAGTTTTCCGACAAGCGAAATTATCCTTGCAAGTACCGAGAAAAACAAATTGCGACACAACAGTACGGAAGTCCTCGTCGACTCGTTTCGGCCAATCAAAATGGCCGTTACTCTAACGCACGTTGAATGACAAATAACGTAGTCTAATACGTTTTCATGTACCTATTATAGCGCTGTCAGAATGTGACCGTTCACTATTCACATTCATTATTTTATATTGCTGTTACTTTGCGTTGTATCCTTTCAACTATATGTGGTCTTGACCGTAAAATTGTTTTTGATCTCGTGAACTGAATTGATTTTATAATTCTCTCCCAACAGTCAGACCCGGAATTTAAAGGGACCATTCGAGCGGCTTTCATCCGCCATCTTGAAATGTTAGTGTTGCGAGAAATCTGCATTGCGAGAAAATGCTGTATTAAGCTAAATCATTGACAAAATTAAGAAATAACAAATAGATTGATAGAAGAGCGGCATATTTACATATAATTCATAATAAAATTTGTCAGTTACGACAATGTTTTGTCGTAGTAATGCATTCCACATTCGTAGCTCCGATGATTGGCTTCATTTCACGAAGTTTTTCTTTTTTGATCGATACACTTGATTCTTTGTCAAATTGTTAAATCTTGAACAACTGAAAGGTTTACCTCGTGTACATATTTGAAATTAAGTGTGAAAAGAATCATGTAAAAATCATATATATTTGTTAACAGGAAAGTCCTCCTGAATTTCGTTTCCACAAAAAATACCCCGCTCGAATGGTCCCTTTAATAAGCGCCTGAAGCCTCCACATATAAACTAGGCCTATATAGGGTATAGTCTTTATATATGACATTATGTGTGATATTACCTATCAAATTGCTATAGGCGTTTGTAGCTCGATCTTCAACTTCTTCCTGGGTAGCTTCAATTACTGAAATTTTATTCGTAAAATCAGGGATAGTTCTAGCAAATTAAGAATTCTATTTAAAATGTCCCTGGTGAAATGTAAATACGTTTATCTTGACGACTGAAAATGGAAACATGCATTCTCTCCCAACAGAGGTAGCTCCGTCATAAATTCCTATACTACAGGAATTTATGACGGAGCTACCTCTGTTGGGAGAGAATGGGAAACATGTAGCCATGAACATACTTGCATATCTAAAGACAACAGACACGCATATGCTATTAAAGTCCTATCCGCGTATTTTTGTGGAAATGAAATTCAGGTGGACAATTCCGTTAATACATTTGAGGGTAACGTTTAGATTTTACAACTAGATAAATGAGAGCGCACACTGTGTAAAATAAATCAAGAATGACGAGTGTAGCCATTCATTGGCGCTATGAGCGTGAAAAGCCTTGCTACAGCATTACAAGGCATTGATGATTAGTCTTTTCATAAATCATTTGTTATTTGGTGCATACTCTATCCATACATATACTTGCATTTAATAATGTTGTGAAATTAGGAAAGTGCAGCGCCTTTATTTATGTCATTTTCCTTCAAAACATCTATAACACAACGTAGCCTGCTAGCACTACTGGGTGAGCATATACTAAGCCAAGATAGTTTATTACGAAATGAATACGATCAATGTGCCCCCGTTAAAAAATCCTTGTTTTAGATGCAAAGTAAAATAAAGAAGTGTGGCTCCTACACAATATATGATATTTATTTTTCATTCAGACCACAACCCAAGTCACGCGTCCGACGTTTATATGAGACCAGGTGTAAATTCAAGACCGGGTTTTATGAATATTTGCAAGATTAATCACGCAACTACAAATACAAGAATAAAACTATTAAAACCTGTAAAGGGTGTAAATGAACTTGAACAATAAATTAAACCCCCTGACGTATTATTCCTAGTCAGAGAAATATTTCTGTCATAGATTATGGGAGAGAAAATCACCCGGTGTCTTATCGTGACCCGGCGACTAAGTTTTCAAATGGTCGAGCCCCCCTCATTTGGTAAAGTAAAAAATGCATAAATGGTTTTGAAATGAATTTATAGCTATATATTACTAGTAAGCGTACTGAATAGCGATTGATTTGGCACCCCATAATAACACACATTTATAATGCTTTGAATTTACCTTCCAATACTGAGACCGCGGAGGTCCCGAAAAAAACCCACCCCGCCATATGAACAAAATGGAAAATATTGATTGTTGTCGGAATATGTGCATCTTCTGAATATATTATTCTCTCAGGCTGAAGGATTCGTTTAAAAAATAAATCTGTAACTTCATTGATGTTTTATACACAGCTGCTGTCTTCTAGTCTTTAAATTTTGAATATTGCCAATAATTTAATTATATCGTATACATATATTTTGCAAACAGCATATTTGTTACATAGATTATTTGACTGCAGATAGTTATGAATATCGAGATATATGCAATACTTATGGTTATTCGTGTTTGATAGATATTGGTGCCTGTCGGTCTGTAAGCCTCAATTAAGTACCGATTCGGAACGAAATGTAACGAAGCTTGACGAAGAGATTCCCCGGAAGTTGGCAGGTGCGTGATTGTGACACATGTTTCGATTGGTCGTTAATTTTGGAACATCCAATGAAAATAATCGTCTTATTGAAGTTAGAGTTGCCGAAGATAACTAGTCGGAAGGTCATTTTTGCCCGTAAGAGAAGAAATATAACAACATTCGTGAACAACTGTTGAACTCTGATAAAATCCAAGTCATATACAACTTCTATCGGTTGTCAGACCAGAGAGCTCTTTCTGTTTGGAATTTGTGTGCTTAAAGAAACAAAGCTACGACAGGTATGAGAAATATGTGTCTCAGGTCCTGTGATTAATATGTCATCTTAATTATGATAGAGCTTATCATCAAATGATTTGCAATTACGAGACTTATTTACTACTTTAATGAAATAGAATTGATATGGATCATAAGACGAACATAAGCACGTGTGTAGATTGAGGTCAGTCCGAGATAAGGAAATGTAAAGATCTAGATATCTATAATCGATTCCTCTTGAGCAAGCGCTATCAGCCAGTTTGAGTCGTGGAGACTGAGTCATATAGAAATAATTTATGACTCTTGAGCATTTTTTGCGATGAAATTAATGCATGAAATAGATGTTAGCGTCACATATGTGATATTTCTTATTTTGTGCATCTAACTTTTACAAGCAATGCTTAAATATGATTGACCAATACAAATGCATTTGAAGAATAAATAAATTTACTCTTTATTCCCTTTCACTCCCCCTCCATTATTGAATTATCAATGTAATAACAAGGGAACTATAAAGTAACTACTACACGGTTCTAAAGTGATAAGATTCTTTTGATCACTTAATTGCTTTATTTATTGGCACCACAAAAGTGCAAAGATATACAACATACATTTTCCACATGATATATATTTAATCATAGCTGTCCAAGGACAAGACATTTTCAGTTACCAGGAAATCATGTAGAAATGTTTTAGTAAAAATTTGATAGTCTAACAAAGTGGTATTGAGTTCCCTTGAGTGTTTCAAGTTTTATATTGACTGATCCCCTTGTTTTTAGTGTTGAACAATCGAATTTTGATTCACTTAAACTTAAGCATTTTTATTGCAACTCATGTAATAGGTAGTTCGGAGTTCTAATGCGCATCTCCTACTGTCAGAAAAAACTAGATCTTCATGACGTCATCTAATGAGATGCAATACTCTCCCACACGTGCATATGTGCTTCCTTGTGTGCTGGTTGAATATTCGCGGTATACATTTTGGGTGGATATTTTAAATCATCTAAATAAATATCAAAAGTGTTGAAACCCACCCATCCCGCATCCGTTGGCTCTAAACACAGCGACCACACAATAGTACGTGACACATTGGATTGAGGGTCAGGGAAACTTTAGGGTAATATATTTTAGAAAATGGTGTGTCACAAGATCATGATATTTTCTATTAAGAGCACCACAAACTAGCGACAGCATTAATATTCTTTTCTAATTTTCATTGAAGAAATATTATGGGATAGGGATCAACAATTGTTCACAGATCACAGCAAGTCAGTTAATCAATAAAAGTCCGGGAGTCGTCGTAAAATATTTCATTTGCTTAAGTTCATGTGTTCAATAGTTTTTGTGCAGTGCATTAAAAATGTTCTTTGGAGTTTGGTTTTCTTCTGCGATGTCTTTGTAATCTTAAGAGTTGTACAAGAGAGATAAACATGCTGTATGTAGTAGCCTTGTTTATAAAAACTTAACTAATTTGATGGTGTGTTGTATATATACATATATCTATAAATATGCATGAAATGGTACAACAATTTAGCTTAAAATAATTCTAATGTACACAATCAATTATGCCTTATATTTGTCTAGAATTTTGCAGAAAGAAATTGAAAATACATATTGACAATTAGTATAGTTAGGTTTTAAGCTACGTTACATCGATATGTGGATGCCAGTTTTTTTTTTGATAAGGAATGATTAACTCTGTGACATTTTAGATGAAAAGTTGATCTTAGAAATTGACGCTTCTTCTTGAGGTAATTGCATACAAACACTTTTTGAAAAAGAAAGAAAATTAAGCTTTTTTCGTTAGCACTACAAATTGCTGGAAATATTTTGCAAAAGTTGCTATTTTACGAATGCTTCGCGTTACAACTGTTTAATGTTTAAACATTTTAATACATTTAAATGACTGGTCCCTTAGATATTCAAGAGAGTTAAGTCACTTCGTGTCCGACATACATATTTGAATATGCAGAAAGGGGTCAACCAACATAAAGGTGGGGCTTATCTGCTGTCGGGAGATCAAAACAACAGCTAACAGTACACACCTTTTTGGGCAATAAAGTTCATTTCCCCAAAGAATTTTGCAGAAAACTGTTAGCTGTCTTCTGTTGAGGTGTGTTTTGATCAGGACATAGTAAAAGAATAAAGTTTCTATGAATTTGAGATCTTTATCCAAACTGCCTACATGTAAGACATTGGGTTAGAGATTGATATAAGATCCCAGAACTCGGGTACCTCCAGTTCGATATGTTTATTCAGGAGACAAAATACCACAGGCCCAATGAATAGATCATTTACTAAATATAAAAAGATACATAACTAACGTGATATAGATATCATTATGGTTTTAGTGACAATAGGTATTATAAGACAAGAATCATAAACTTGGATAACTGACAGAGAATATTTACTTTGGTTGACATTAGATTGATAAATTTAGAATATGTTGGATTTTAGGGTTTAATAACCCTAATAATGATTATGTAATTTCTACATATGTCTTATGAGATGGCAAAGTTTTAGATATGTTTAAGAGATACAATCGGGAAATGAAAACATGCAGTCTTTGACATAATTATTGTTGCTAAATGTCAGATATTATCGTTTTATTTACAGTTCTTTTGTACTTTTTAAGAATTACTTTCCTTACGACTTTATTCATGGCAATGATGGCCAGTTGCACAGTTGTTATGGCAAGTCATGTGCAAATGCATCTTCCCGTGAAAAAGTGTTGCACGGCTCACTTTTGATTGAAGGGTAAGTTATATCATGTTTCTAAGCATGGGTTTACATCCCAAAGTCCTTCACAAACAATAGATCCCTTTCTTTTCATTGCGGAAAACTGACTACGGGATGCCTTTTTTGTCCATATTTTGTTTCCTAAATTAACAAAGAATACGTAAAAAATACTTATATAGGTTGATCCACAGGGGCGTGTATCGCTTAGAAATAGCTTTAGAAAGACATATATACCTATAGACCCTACCCTACTACTATATAAAAGGAAAGGGATGTAACGACCAAACCACCCCATGCTCGAACAAAGTCAGTTTTCGCATCCAAAATAATTTTTCTGGACAAATTGTTCACTACGATTCGAAAGTCAAATGATTTCCCTACAAAACGAGCTATGGATTGTCAAAATCGGGTAATTATTTCAAAAGTTACATGCAACGTGGCCCCGAAAATCGCTACCGCCAGATTTTCAAGCCAAAATCCCCACTCATGAAAAACAGCAAAAACTCACCGTTTAACGTCGTTTATTGATTCCAGCAATGTTGACAACACCAATGTAGAGCTCGATTCGATCGGCGACATCGAACTACATGTTCACAATATGAGAACAGCACCTAATTATTATTTCTACGAGTGCTAGCAGACATTCTATCAAAAATCATCTGCTTTGCGGTTGCCTTGTCGGCCATAGCAGTGGCCTTGACATTCATTTGACCTCGTAGCCGCAGCAAATAAGCAAGTGAGCGAACTCCGAACTCTGATTGAACTCCTCACAGTCCTTTCAATACCATGTTTATAAACAACACAACGTGGTCGAAAAACGTTTAGGATTTTTAGACGTGTCCACCTTACCACAAGCAACTGGAGCTGGTTTTTTTTTTGAAATTAGTCACATATAGTAATTTAAGAGAGCCTTTTGTAGGAGTTTGAATTTTTATGTCTGAATCGGCAAAAGAAAAAACGATTCTCCAACTCCAAGCGCTTCGAATCACTTCTCTCCGCTGCTGGCAGTGCTGGGAATAATTAATGGACCGATGCCTTCAATTTGCCAAGCCTCCATCAGGTAAGCATCGACGTATACAATGTTTTCAGCATCGACGTATACGATGTTTTCAGCATTGACGTATATGATGTTTTCACCGATAATTATATTTTTTTCTTTAATTGCCATCAATCTATCATTTTAACATCAATTTATCATTTTACTTTAGTGATTGTTTAAACATCTTTAAAAAATTATCTATAAATCTAATTACTTTGCCATCCAAAAAAAACCAGTAAGACACGCTTCATTGATTATTTATTTTAGATGAAAATGCCATGTTTTTAACATATGACAATAATACGAACTTTATCGATTAGGTATGCATGCCTTTTGAAAATTTGAAGGTGCTATATATGATTATAAAATATATATGTGAAACTAGAATAGGTAAATGATTAGTTCAATTAAGTTTGAAACCATTTTAACAAAATTCTAAGTCATGATTTTTATTTTGGATTTCAGATAAAGGCATGGCACAGAATACTTATAAACAGTAAGTATTTGATTGAGAATTTATGTCATTTTAATGATCTGGTTATCAATTTGATATAACACCATCAAATGTATTTACCAGCACTTCTATTTCTAAGCTGCTTAACCCTCAAGTTGCTGAATATTATTTTGACCAGTTTTGCCCCCGTGGCTGAATTTTCAAGCACTCGCCTCGCTACCGTTAATGCGTAATTAGCACCAGTGGCTGAATTTTCCAGTGCCGCGAAGTTATTACCAACGAAACGTGGGTAAAGCCAGTGAATAAAGTCTTTGATAATCGCCTTACCGCGACATTTGTCGCATAATTTCCACACGTTTTATTTTGATGCAAATATGGGCAAATTACACATGAAAATGAAGGTATTTATTTCATCTTTACGTTGATATGAAAATGATAAATATGTACCGCTTGGTTTGGAATATATATAGTTTGCAAAGATTGTCCCCTCAGGTATTTGAGAACAGATTTTGATAATTGCGACATCACTTACCGCTCCTTTATTGTTTCATTGTAATTTGCAAATTTTATATAGAATTGAAAACGATCATTTTCTCTTTATTGTGATATAAAAATGTTGATAATGCGCTCTGCCGTTAAATAGATAGGAAGTGTAAAAAGCAGTTGAAAAAATCGCTTCTCGGTTAACAAGATATGAATAGAGAAATTGCCTGTTTGCGCGATGCTCGTCGGGTCTTTACTGATTTTCGTTTACATACAAATTTTATGTGGAAATATAGATCACCCTTTTCTCTATATTTTGATATATGAAATTTCAAAATGTCCCGAGAAGTTTATGTGATATGAAGTGCGAGAAAATGGTAAATACACAAAGAATAAAGAAAAGTCGCAATTTTGCGGCACTTGCTGTATCTTTATTTTATATACTGCATATAACTTTTTTACATCAAATCAAAGACAATTATTTCTTCTTTATCACGAGGTAATCAATTTCAAAATACGCCTAGCTGTTGAGAAGATATGAACGAAATAAAGGCACATTTCAAAATCGCCGTTCAGTTTACATGATTTGAATAGAGAAATTAGCTTTTTGTGCGGCGCTTGCTGTGTCTTCATTTATTTTTGCGCATGTACAAATTTTACATGGAATGAAAGACAATCTTTCTCTCTATCTTATAATATAAAAATTGTCAAAATAAGTTGAGCACATCATGTGAAAATTGGTGTGACAAAATGGTGTAAAACTAAAAATATGTAAAAATCACCTCATTTACGGCACATGCTGTATATTCAGTTCAGGTAGCGCATATTCGTAATTTATATCGAATTAAAGACAATTTTCTCCTCTTTCAAATGATCCCACCTGTATTGAAATCCGCCCAAGGGTTTAGATCATACGGCGTGCGAAAGCAAGGTGTGCTTTTGTTGTGAGTGCGCACGCCTGAGCAAACAATAACGTGCGCAGCTCGATAAGCTCGTGCGCGAGGGGAGCAATAAGACCCAGGGCTATAGCAAGCCCGGCGGGTAGTGGGGGAAAATTGAGCGTTTGTAATGCATATTTTCGGTACAATAAACATAACCAATATCTATAAAACTTTCGGAAAATATGCCCCCATTCTTTAGAACAACAACGGGGAAAAAATCGGCAGCTTAGCGAAAGCCGGAACGAAAATACACGCGTTCAACCGACACGACTGCCGTGCAATTTTTTTCCGGGATCCGCTACATGGTACAATTGCATTAATTAGAAAATGCGTCAGATTATAAGTCCGGCTTCCGGGGTTCGCCAAGGCTAACTGCGACGTAGTTTAATTTCATCCCGGACCATTCCGTAAACCGCGGCTTGAGGGTTAATATTTGATTTTTATTCAAGACTGTTAGAATACCTGAATTATTCCCATTTTGTAATATCATATTTATATATGTAGATAATTAAAAGATTGAGCCTTTCGTATTACACTTACAAACTGATGGTGACAGCTGGTTAATAGCCTTCTGGCTTTTTGTAATAAATATCAAATATATGATCATGTATATATATCTATTCATTTGGGTAAAAGTTTCTAAAGAGAGTAGCAGAGCAAGTATGGTTTTAATTTGACAAGCACAAATACATGATGTAGCCTTGAATTATCCAAAAAGAATTAATTTAAGAAATAAGGGGATGAAATGTACATTGATTATAATATAGAAGTGTTTTTTCAAAAAGATTCTCTCTTTGCAGGCATGTGTCTCAATACAGGAGGAGAGAGTGGAGACACTTTCCCATCATTATTTGAAAGTTTCAGGTAAGCACAACAGCCACAATCTAAAGATTTAGATCTTTGCATGATATACTTTTTAAATTTTTTGTTAATGTATTTCAGCAGATAATGTAGAGTTTTAGATATATGCCACTGAGACACGATCCATTTGAAATATGTTTCTGAGGGTAATGTTTTAGATATATTACTTAATGTGCTGTGTTTACCATGAGTGAGAAAAGGGAAGACAATTGTCACAACAGGTTTAATGGGAGGAGAGGTAGTGGAAGGGCCTAACCACAGGGGAAAATAAGGAGATAAGGAGGGGGCTTTGGGGTTATTGGTTAGGTACCATGTCTCAAGCTGTTGTTAATGCTGTATGAAACTTTTTTGGTGAAAAGTGTCACTTTGTTTCTATAGTTTGATTAAGCAATTCTGTAAAAGGGGCAAAAGAAATCCAACTTAAATCAAAATCTATTCATTTCAGCTATTTTAAAAGCAAAAGGTTGTAATTATAAATGTTTATACAACACACCTTTACCAATGTAGATTATGATTAACCAAATATTAAGTTCCATGATTGTTTGAATTATGAGAGCAACCACTTTGACTATACTTTGTTATTTAAAATGTTAGTTTGTAACATTAAATACAATAAATATTACAGTACTTGAGGAGCTATAATGACAATGGAACAATCTTTTCTTGCCTCATATTGAATTTGGTTCCAATTTATATTTTTCAGTTACAAGATTCGATATCAAGAGGGGAGAATATCCTTGCCGCATACATGGAAAAGAATCTCTAATACATGGACACTCTTGAAAATTTTCTGCTATTGTAATTCAATAAAATCTTCAAATATAATAAATAAATTGACTATCAATGGATTTATTTGTGAGGATTCTTTAATATGTTTTTGTATATATACAGACATACAAGTGAGTCCCCAATTAAGAAAACAATACATTTACTTTCATCACTTATATCCAATTATATTGATTGTATTGAATTCAATTGATTCTTATTATTTGATATGTGATCATTATAGGTGCCATTAGCCTTCAAAGAACCCAACCTGTGTTTTGAGGAGTGTAAAGTTAGATATTTCATTATGTTTAATACATGAATTTCTAGTCACCTATGGATAACACCTCCCTTTTCAAAGTTTTAGTTTAATACCATTAACCATGAGTAATTGTTAACACTTTGCATAACTTAGATGATCAGTAGGTTGTACTTCATAAAAGCCTTTTATGATGTTTTTATGAATATTTAAAAGGTTGAGTTGGTAAATGTTAAAGGATGTTCAATACTGAATACAAATACTTTTATGACTATAATATACACATCAATAATAGACAAGGAAAGTTTATTTTGGCATAACTTGTAATGAGTGCTTAATAGTAGGTGAAATATGGGCTACAAATCAAATCTGTCTGTTTTGTGCTGGATATATAACAGATGATGTACAAAGAATGTGTTTTTAGATTTTCAATTAGAATTTCTACATCAAATATTCTATGCCAATTGAATTAAACTGCAAGCAAATAAGTGATTCAATTTCACTTTTCACCTCATCTAGCCTGACATGGGATGGTGTCCCAATATAATTTTGTGTACCAATTCCTTGACTACTAAGGATTTAAATTTATAAATTTGGTGACCTGAGAAAGGCCTGTAGGACCACTCCTAAAACCTATTTTCATTTTTTCTCTCCTGAAGATGATAGTGAAGAAACTTGAATTTATTTGTACATTCTAATGAGGATTCTAAACTATATATTTTATATCTTGTTTGTCCCTCACTAAAGTCACACAGGTCATGGCCTTATAAATATCTTCTTCTTTAATAATCTTAATAAAGCTTAGAACGATGGAATATTTATATGCTCCATAAGCGAGTGTTATTATAATATGGCCTAGTGGTAATAGATTTTAAAGCCTGATGACCTCCAGGGTCATGACTCTATTCTTTTAAAACTGAGAAAAATATTACAGAACTGATGTGCCTCTGAGCCTGTGAACCTTGTAAAAAGGTTGAGTGTGTATCACTGTTAAGGTTTGTGTTATTTTAACCAAGCTCAACTCAAATTAATATCAGTGAGCATAATTAATTTCTTTGAAGTGTAAAAAGGTAGAGCCTTCATTTGATTACAATTCTAACCATTACAGATATGTTTATGAAACTAAAGAGTTTATTGCTTGCAAGGCAAACAAATTCAGGACATTTTGGGGAAAATGCCCTCATAAGCAAATATTCCCAAAAAAATCACTAAATCAGATTTATTGCATTTGAAACAGCAATTAAAGAGACAAGTACTGTGCCAGTCTGGAGACCTGTCACTTCAGACATGCTTTTTTGACCTTATACATGAAAAAATAAACTGGTTACTTTAAGAATGAAATTTCTTCTCTTATTTATTGGACACACTGTTTATTTTTGTTCCTTTATTGGGGAGAGACTGGCCTTATTGAAGTAAAAAGATACCTATCATTGCATTCTCTCTGCCAACAGGACTATATGCTCTCAACTTAATAAAATCACCTTTTCATGAGGCAAAAAAATCTACCGGGTACCTTTCAACTGAAATTATAAGAAAAGTTGTTTTTTTCAACATGATTATACATAACTGTTAATAAGTTTTAATGCAGCATATTGTAACCTAATATGTTTTTGTTGTTTTAATCTTTTAACTATGAAAATCAAAATTGCTTCCAATAAAGAAAACTAAGGTAACCTTCCAAGAGAGGCATTGCATTTATGGCCCTAACAACCAGGGTGGTTGAACAGTATGAATTACAAAATACAAGTCATTATCAATGATTGCTATCCACTGCTTTCATGATTTTCATGATCTCACTCCTGAGCCAAGCCAATATTGATAAAAAAAAAATATATAATTCTGTCTGACGTCTGAAAAATAACTATCCCCATTTTTGTCGAACACAGTTTTGATTATTTTAATTATATCACTATTGTTTGAAGAAATAAAATTAAATCACCAATCTAATGGTAAACTTATTTTATTAAATAATGTATCTGAACTGCACATCAAATATTCAACATGGAAGTAGTTTATCTAGAATTAGGAGTTGCTTTCAAATTTGCCTTTGAGATTCTAACCTCTTTACAAATTCTTTTAATATTTGAATATTTTCTTTTCCAATTATAAAACATAACTGAGTTTAAAAAAATATATGCTTTAATTAAGAAGGATAGCGAAATCTATCAAGTTGATATAGGTAACAGGTTAATATTTTATATGCCATCACTTTTTGGAGAAAAAGATCAAAACAATATTTTTAGGTAAACCGAGTAAAAGTTGTTTATATTCTTTAATAAAACATGAAAAATCATACTAATAAGTATATTGTTCTACATAAATTATATAAAAAAAAATTTATTGTCAATTAAATCAAAGGTTATGTTGTGATTTTCTAACGATTCGTTTGAAATTTTGACATTTGCCAGTCGAATAATTACATATTTCTGGAACGTTTAAGAAAAATTATAATTTGACCTGTAGTTATAAAGAACGAGTTTATTTAATATTTTGGGCTCATTAAAACACACACGACTGCAGAAGGGAATTTAATAGAAAATACTCAATGTTAATTTCTACCAAATCCTATAATTTGTAAATTCGCTGCGGCTACGAGGTCAAATGAATGTCAAGGCCACTGCTATGGCCGACAAGGCAACCGCAAAGCAGATGATTTTTGATAGAATGTCTGCTAGCACTTGTAGAAATAATAATTAGGTGCTGTTCTCATATTGTGAACATGTAGTTCGATGTCGCCGATCGAATCGAGCTCTACATTGGTGTTGTCAACATTGCTGGAATCAATAAACGACGTTAAACGGTGAGTTTTTGCTGTTTTTCGTGAGTGGGGATTTTGGCTTGAAAATCTGGCGGTAGCGATTTTCGGGGCCACGTTGCATGTAACTTTTGAAATAATTACCCGATTTTGACAATCCATAGCTCGTTTTGTAGGGAAATCATTTGACTTTCGAATCGTAGTGAACAATTTGTCCAGAAAAATTATTTTGGATGCAAAAACTGACTTTGTTCAAGCATGGGGTGGTTTGGTCGTTACATCCCTTTCCTTTTATATAGTAGTAGGGTAGGGTCTATAGGTATATATGTCTTTCTAAAGCTATTTCTAAGCGATACACGCCCCTGTGCGTTGATCATGCACCTGACCTGAAACAGTAGAAACAGATTCTTTATTTTTTGTCTGAGATCGTCTTGTTCAAATTGAGAGTTGGTGATAGCCGCATTGGAATTGATGGAGAGCCTTCAAGTGTTTTTTAATGATACAATTTAGATAGGGTTCCAATGTTAAATTTGTAGATGCTTAAGAAGAATCAGTTTTTAATTTTGGCAAAATGTCATTGCTCCACACCTGGCACCTGAGCGATAGACACAAGACCATTTGGATGGTGATTTGGTCAAATGTCAGTGAAGTTTGATGTCATGGTATGATAAGGTGTGCTTTTTTTAAATGTCAGAGATGTCCGTCAGTCTTGTGAATAGAACTAAAACACTGCAAATGAGATAAAAACATCCAGGTTTTCAAGTGTCGTGGGGTGATAGGTCCTTCAAGGCTTGGGAACCCTTTCCCATGACTTTTAGCTGGATCATGGTCATGGAGGAATCTATTGCAACATTTGAGACATGTTGTCCTTGTAGCTCTCAGCCTCACTGTTCGCCATCCTGTCTCAGGGTAAGATGTATAGCTGACGCTCCACTCTTCTTACCCTGGGTGTAAACCCCAGCAAAATCTTCGCGCCGTAACCCATGATTCAGCCAATCAAATACTTTTCTCGCAATGGGTGTGATTAAATTTCAGCCAACCAAAGAGAGCATCTCGAACAGTTGGCTTTCACTCTTATGCTAAATGGCGACGTCCACAGATAAACAAACTGGAATCGAAAGTTTTTGAACCGATCGACCATTGTCATAATGTCCGAGTCCAATTTTGCGATTCTGGTTAGTTTATTACAACAAGTTATACATCCAGTTTTAAGAGATCGGTTTGATTTTCCACCACATAACTCAATACCTTATAGTGGTGGTTTGAGAGGTCCCAGAGACCCCTAGAGCTATGCCAGCCGGAGCTTACATGCTCCTTGCAGGGGCACCCAAGCTTGATAGGTCGTCGGGTAGAAGTCGTTCTAAAACCTGTTGTCTATATCTCACAATGCCTTTCATTCCGTCTTTTCCCTCATCCTTTCAATCCTGTTTTTGATGCTTGTCCTCCTCGTGTTTAAAAACTTAAATATTGTTCAAAACACGTTAATCCCAGACTCACTCACTCACTCGGTTTGAATTTGAAGGATGGGCGCTGCCATATCAAATTGCCGACTCGCCTTGCAAGCGCAGTCATTGGATGATTATTTTTAGAAAGTTTGTAGGGAATAGGACACAACGCGAAGTTTTTGTTGGGATTTACACCCAGGGTAAGAAGAGTGGAGCGTCAGCTATACGTCTTACCCTAAGACAGGATGCACTGTTCGCATGACAAATTAACTACAGCATAACACCATCACTAGAACCCCCTTGTCTGATAAGAATCCATTTTTAACCCTTCGGAACAAGTTTGGGACAGTTTTGGATGTTGAAAGGATGTGATACATAAAATATTTAGATATAAATTTTAGTTACTCAAAACTGATAAATATCACAATACCTCTCACTAGTTGTAGCTAAATTGTACCCCCAAAAAACTGGATCGAATTGGGAATAAGTAACATTTCAGAATTGCAATATCTTTGCTTTAAGAAAAGTTAATGGCCTGCAAACAGGAAATATTAAAAAAAAGTTTTGTATTCTGTAGATAGTATTGGGATAAAAGTCATGATGAGTGCAAATACCCCATATTCCCCCTCCCAACACATCTACTGGTGGCATGAGAAGAAGGGTTGGTACCGTCATCTGAGTTTAGTTGGTTGTTGCCTAATTCATTTCCACAAGACAAAATTCTGTCTACTTGCTAATTTCGATAAAGATGAAATTGAAACAAACATTTTTAAAATTGAATTCAAAGCATTATTCTTTCATATTAGTATTCAGTAATCAAGTATTGTTTTGACACTGGGTGTAATTGTTTTTTTGTGTGTTTAAAGCCTTGTCTATTCATGGCCTTTTTACGGCTCAGCTTGTCAATGATAGAGAGGAAAACTTTACATTGGCTTCTTTGATGATAGTACAAAGGTTCCAGGCCACAGTGTTCCTGCTCTTCTGTAAGGAAGGCAATTCTGTTGATATATTTAAATTTCAGAGAAGAGAGCAGCTTTTGAATCATTACATGTCACAGACCTGTGACCGTGCTTCCAGGAATGTGACCCACTTTATAATATCAAGATTCATGGCCAGGGATGAGGTTAGGGTTAGACAAAGACAGGCGGCTGTGTCGTGTACATTCCACCATGGAGAGACATCCTCCATATATCATCCTGTACTAAGAGTGATAGTATTAGATTTTTCTCATAAATTTTACTAAATCGTGTTTTTATAAAATATTTCATTTTCATTAATAATGGAATCAGTAATGATATCTTTACTACCCAAGTGTTAGTTAAAAATGTATATCCATGTCTTTCATAATTTGTCAAAAGAATGTCAGTAATTCTACGGAAAAAATTCTTAATCGCCAAGCTATCCAGGTAACAACAACCACTGAACTATTAGGGAGAAGGATTAAGCTGACAATGACAGCTGAAACGATACCAGTGCAACAGAATGTAACGTTGCAGCACATGTTGCATGGAGTAGTGAATGACATTGATCAGTGGTCGAGTCTGCTCTCCACCAGTTGTCTCCCTTAGACTAGAGTAAGGTGATAGTGTGTACAGTGTACAAGTCAAGGTGAAGCTGTCAGCATGTACTGCGGTGTATTGTGTATTACCTAGTGCGATCTGTGTATCCTGCTGACTATGTTGGTAGAAGCTGATTCCAGGAAGGTGGGTAGTCTAGCTTCTTCCCAAAGAGACTGGTTCTAGTTAACAGATGTCCCCTCTCTACATGTACTCAGTCTTACACTTGATGTGAGCAGTTCTCCTGTCAAAGTCAGGGGTGCCATTGTACTTAAACTGAGTGTCAGCTGTTTTGATTTGGACTTAGGTTTATCTGAACACAAACAGTAAGACTGTGTAAGATGTGGATGTCTAAAGATGAACACTAGGTGTGAGTTCACTGTAGTGGACAGTCTTGGTCACTGGAGTGAGGAGAGTATGGCCTGTAGTGGCGGTCAGGTTCACACAGGCTCTGAGAGACATAGAGGCAACTGTGTCAGTCATTTGCAAGTAATTATTTACTGACACTCTAGAACTTAGTATCATTTTGTTTAACCAAGGGTATATTACTTAAACTGTGGGTCACATCATTTTGAGACCCAGGTAGAGTTCAGTGTTTATACCTACATCTACATGATAGGTCACACAATAGACTATTGTTGCCTCTCCTACATTTGTCTCTATGTCTGTCGGGTTGGAAGTTCAAGCTTTGAAATTAACATGTTCTTTTTGTTGACTTTGGAGATGTCACTTTACCTTATTTTTCTCCAAAAACACTTTATAAATACTACCTAGTAAGGGAACGTTTTTGTTAAGTATTACACATATTTTCTCGCTATTTTCTAAAAATTGATGAGTAAAGTTTTATTTTTCAAGAATCTTTTGTTTCATGCAAGGATAAGTCAAGTCAATAAAATGGTTAAGAGCAAATGTTAGTTTCTGCAAATGATTAGGTAAGGGGATTCCAATAGCATTGATTTGTCATATTGTTAGCCTTTAGTTTATTTGAGGGTGGAAAAGCGCAGACGTTGTCTCTGGAAGAGGTCCAGAGTTCAAATCCCGCTAGGGGCTCGGCAACTTTGTCTGCAGTAGAGAACTGTTTTACACCCAGTAAGATTTGGGTGCAATGCTACATTGAATATCAGTGCAGTACCACTTGTTTAAGCTGATACTTGCAGGTTTCACAAAATGCATAGCCACAGCGGTGTTTATAGCTTTCTCCATGGAATAATACTAGCTGCTGTGATTTAAGTGAAATACTCTTGAAAGCAGCGTAAACCCCAACTCACCTCACCTCAAGTTAAACCCCAACTCACCTCACCTCAAGTAAAACCCCAACTCGCCTCACCTCAAGTTAAACCCCAACTCGCCTCACCTCAAGTTAAACCCCAACTCGCCTCACCTCAGTTGATTTGCAGGACAACAATGACCATGATCATTTAATGCACATTTCAGTCGCTTGTTTTGTTATGGTTAATGTTTACACAAATAACAAGTCAGAATGAATTTAGATACCCATAACAAGGAGATTTAGCTTGTCAAGTTTCTTGACATTTCTTATATTTATTGATGTCAGCCATGAAATGATTACTGCCTGCATTAGAAGACCAGTTTTAATGATGGATTTCAATCACACAGATATTTAATTGGAAACTTTAACAAATCAATACATCTTTCTTGTATTTAGTTTATTGTAATCCTTGTGGAGTAACTGTAAGCTAAGCCATTATTGAGTTGGTTGCAGCAATGAAATATTCATCAGTCTTGAATTTGCTTCGGAGCAGTTATAAATATACGTGGTATGAAGTTTTGCCTGAAGGCTCAAACTGTCTTGTCTGTCCTGGCACAGACTCGGTATAGAGATGGGTCTGGGTTAATCTTCAATGTATGTCAGTAGAGATGAAGGACAGCAGCGGACTAACTATGTTATTAGTTTGAGTGAAATCCGAGGGAAAATTATTGTAGAGTCAAGGAAATTGATTTACTTTTGTTGGGAAGTTGAAAGTAACTAATTTTGTGGTATTTAAAATCACAAAAGTGCGTTGTTGTACTTGTATTGTTTTGTTTCCATCTGTTATGATAGCAGGTAGTTCTATACTTAAAGCAAGTAGTGAGACTTGATTGATTGTTTGTTGTTGTTTATTGATTTATGATGTCACAGGACTTAAACCTGCAAATGAACTTGACTCTGTACACCAAAACAACATAGCACTCTCATCTTGAAAAGTCTTGATTTCATGTTTGATTTAAAATTTTACATTCAAGCTTAAAGTACCATCATGTAGCAACATTAAACTTATGTTTGAAAAATGTATGGATCATGAAAGAAAGAAAGTGTATTTTCTAAATGAAATATTCGGTTTTGCATGACACTGAAAGATTAATAGACAACACCCCATGATGGGGCTGATAATCACTTTAGTGTGTGATCAAGTTTGCAAAGGGTTTTATCACATAAACAGTGACAATTTCATTGATTGGAAATGTTAATATGTTAATTTGGATTATGGTTATGAATGTACCGAATATATAGAAATGAAACATTTTAACTATAGTAAGAGACATAGTTAACTCCTTGATCTGCAAATGGCGTGAAATTATTTTCAATATCTGAGGTAAAATTTTACACACAATTAATTTTTTTATCATATCACCGAGCTGGATCCAGAGTGTGTTCAGAGGTTTGAACCACCTCCTTTTTGAATTTTTCTTTTTGAATTGACCATTAAGTGGGTGACCATTGAGTGGGTGACCATCAATCAATCAATCAACTTTATTACACCGAAAGTTTACAAATACATGTAAAGCATAACGGGATTAACAAGTACAAAATATTTACAAAAGGAGTGAAAGTGATCGTTCTTCCAGCCATTACATTAATTTACAGTGGAAAGAATACATATAATAAATTTACATAGATTTCTTAATTGTGTTACATTGTTAGTTTTGAAAAGTTGAGACAGTTTGTGAAAGTTGGGTGCAACAGTATAATATTTCTTGAGATATATATTTCTATGTGTAATAAATAATTGACATTCAAATAAATAATGAAATTCGTCACCAATAGTATTACAAAAAGTACAAATTCGATCATTATGATTAATATTTTTCCATCGGCCAGTTTCAATTGGTAATTTATGGTTTGATGTTCTGAATTTTATTAAAGCAGAAAACATTTTTGGACTTAATTTTCTTTGTAACCATGATATAGTGCAGGTAGATTGTAAACAAGAGTACATATTTCCTTTATTTGATGTCATCATTGTTTCATAAATAGATTGCAGAGATTGATCGTGTAGACGTAGTTTTGTAGAATTTTTAAACCAAGAATGGGGGACAGTATTCTGATTAAGCCAAATGTTGGAAAAGCCGATATTATCTAAAGTTATTTTAATAAATGACATCCACTTAAAATTCACTTTTCTAGATGTAAAAAGAGATAAACATATCTGATAAAGTAATGAAAGAGTAGGGTTACACATTCCTGTAACAATTTTAGACCAATAACATAACATTCGTGATTTAATATGTACAATTAGCGGACTACGTCCTGTTTCGATATACAACATGTATGACGGCGTACTGCGTCTTAAATTAAGAATGTATTTTAAAAAATCAGTGTGAATTTTCTCAATTGCATTTACATTTTCAAAGCCCCATATTTCACATCCATACAATAAAATTGGTAATACTGTACAATCGAAAAGATATAATTTACAATCAATATCCATATTAATATTTCTAATACGTTTATATAGTAAATGCATAGCTTTGTTAGCTTGAAGGATATTGGATTTTCTAGCCTTTGCAAAAGATCTATTGTGACTGAAAATTACACCAAGATATTTATACTGATTTACAATTTCCATTTCATTTCCATTAAATGTAAATGTATGCTTACTGAAGTTTACTTTACTGCCAAAGACTATAATCTTAGATTTCTCCATATTAACAGTCAATTTATTTATATCACAATATCTACTGAAGGCATTTAAAGAATTTTGCAAATCCGTTGCAGTTTCCGCTAGTAGGACAGTGTCGTCTGCATATAACAGGACCAGTAATCGCAAAAATATATACAATTCATCGTCAGAGAAATCTATACATGTACCGTCAACATTATTAGATAACAAAAAACATTCCAAGTCATTTATGTACAATGCAAACATTAGCGGGGACAAATTTTCTCCCTGTCTCACTCCGTTTTTACAATAAAAGTAATCAGATAGACTGCCGCTGTATGTAACACAAGATTTTATACCACGATACATGGATTTTATAATGTTGATAATCTTTCCGTTAATACCATATGAAAATAATTTAATCCAAAGATTTGCTCTACAGACATTGTCAAATGCTTTGCTAAAATCGATAAATGCGCAAAATAGTTTTTGTTTCTTATGTTGTAATAGTTCAATGAGGGTATGCAAAGTATATACATGATCAGTGGTAGAAAATCCTTTTCTAAAACCAGCTTGATTATCAAATAAAATATGATTAGTTTCAACGAAATTGCTTAACCTTTTGTTCAACACTGCTGTAAACAATTTGCTGACGCAGCTAAGAAGCGTGATAGGACGGTAGTTAGATGGGTCAGCACTGTCGCCTTTGTTTTTATACAGGGGTTTAATAATACCCACAAGCCATTTCTCAGGATATATACCTGTGTTTAAAACCAGATTAAACAACTTTGAATATAATGGTAACATTATATTCTTACATGTTTTTATATATTCATTTATAACATTGTCAATACCACATGCTTTGTTATTTTTAAGTTCATTTATAACTATCGATATTTCTTCATCTGTGATTGGCGAGTTGAGATATTCATTCTGCATATCACCGATGTGGACATCTTCAACATCATCGTCTGGTCCATCGTTAATGTCCTTAAAATAATCATGTAGTTTCTCGACAGTAATAGGTACTTTTTTATGTGACATGTTAAAAGAATTAATGATTTTCCAGAAGTCTTTAGGCCGCTTTGACTTCATTTCAGATACTTGTTTACGTATGGAATTTTCATGTTTCTTTTTATAAAATGATAAAATTTTACGATATGATTTGGCCGATGTCATCATGTGGCTTTTATTGAATTCGCTTTTACGGCGATTATATTTTTTTCGGGCCTTATGAAATTTACGTCTGGCAGCATCACATTTAAAGCCAAACCAAACATTTTTAACTTTGGATGCTTTGTATTTTTTGTGCGTACCAAATGTTTTAAAAGCAGATGTTAAAAGAATTTCGGACAATTTGTCCGTTATATTATTAATATCAGACGGAGTACATGCCTGATAATCTATATCGGCCACCATGGCTGTAGCATCTTCGATCAGATGTTGCTCCATGTTGCTCAGGAACAGCTCTGCACGCTCCTGCCGCCATCTCCCGGGTCTCGCCGGTGGGGGGTCACATGGCCGTGTAGTGGGCGGAGACTTGAAGGTGAACGTCATCTCTAGCGCACAATGTACATCAGAGTATGTAGGTGAAAAGTCATGGACTTTGAAACTTATCGCACATTGGAAAAGTTTTCTGCTGCATATAAAATAGTCTACAACTGCTTTTTCTTTGGAAGTGCATTTTCCGATGTTTTCGTCTTGATCAAATCTGCCATTGACTATATACATGTTATTTGCAGCACAGAGTTTTACGAGTCTATGGCCGTTATTATTGGTTTTAGTGTCCGAGTTTGTCCTATCCAGTCTGATACCATGCTCACGTAGTAACTGGGGATCGTTCATATACTGGTGAAGGCAATCATCTACGTCGTCGTCGTCATTGCCGTTGTCGTCTGTGATGTAGTCTAGTAAACAACTAGTTCGTGCATTGTAGTCACCGAATGTACAAACATATTCTGATAGTGAAGAAAAGTCAATGATTTCTCTTTCAAGTAAATCTAACTGTTCTACAGATGCATATTTGGAGTTTTCGGGGGGTGAATAAATAACTGCAAAGTAGCCGTGTTCGTGATTTGGCATGAATTGTCGCATTTTGAACCAGAGAGCATATTCTGATTTCGTGTCTAATATTTCGATGAACGGGACTAGTGGAGTTCTGACACAAACTGATATGCCACCGGACTTTATCTTTTTATTCTGCATACATCTGGTTTTATGGAATAGTGTGAAACCAGGTATATCAATGATATCTAGATCATCAAGTTTCGTCTCTTGCAGACCAATAAAGTCATATCGAGAGATAAAGTCTGTGAAGTCAGGCGAGAGTAACTTTGATTTGAGACCACATACATTCAGGGAGAGATATGTGTAATGCGTGTCGATATTGGGCTGGCTATTGTTTACATCAGCTGTGGGGGTGTGTCCATAGCACGTGTACTCGTGACTTCCCTAGCGCGGTTGATGCGGGTTGGTCGAGTTTCGGGTCGAATCGACACGCCTCTCGCCGATTGGTGTTCGGATTTCGTATCGAGATGATCTCGCGTAAACAGCTGATCGCGGTGTTGGGTTTTGATTGGACGCTGTTTGTCTTCCCGGGTCCTGATTGGCTAGTTGTGAGCGGGGTGCATCTATTATGGTTATGAATGTACCGAATATATAGAAATGAAACATTTTAACTATAGTAAGAGACATAGTTAACTCCTTGATCTGCAAATGGCGTGAAATTATTTTCAATATCTGAGGTAAAATTTTACACACAATTAATTTTTTTATCATATCACCGAGCTGGATCCAGAGTGTGTTCAGAGGTTTGAACCACCTCCTTTTTGAATTTTTCTTTTTGAATTGACCATTAAGTGGGTGACCATTGATTGAGTGACCATTGAGTGGGTGACCATTGAGTGGGTGACCATTGAGTGGGTGACCATTGAGTGAGTGACCATTGAGTGGGTGACCATTAAGTGGGTGACCCCAAAGTCAATATGTTCAGTAGATGAAACCACCCCTTTCAAAATTCCTCAATCCGCCATTGTCACCCCTCATTGTTTTGTTTTGAGAGCAGATTAATTGTAGGGGTATCGGTCACTGAAGAACTTACTTAAGCGTGCTCTTTTACTTGTTTATGTTAGTCAACTGTCAACCGTGAAAAGAATAACAAAGCCAAAAATATCACTTGTTTGACGGATTCAAAAACAATTTTTAACTCTAACAGAATATGGAGTGGAATACACAAAAGCAGAAGGTTTTGAATAGGATATGCAAGTTCAATATTTCTCTAGAATTGTCGCAAAATTTATTAAGAAATTTAGATCATTTGGGATTTTATTATTCTAATGCAAATGAAAATTTTCAATCAAGTCATCATTTAGTATTATGGCTTCCCGCCTTTGGAAACTTTGCTTCTGGTAAAGAAGTAAGTTATATCGTGTGACGTAAAAGATTCTCAATTTGTGCTCGACAGGTAACTGATGAGAACTACTGCCCTCGTGTGCTAGTGAGCCCACTGTCCGACCCTTCCGGGAAATGGTCTGACCCCCCCGACAAGCTGGCATCCCATGCTTCCCCTGTCCCCCCTGCAGAGAAGAGACCCACCGCTGAGACCCCCCACACACCAGCAGATGAGGGGGGCGTGGTTGTGAACAGAACACGCGACATCGGCGTGTGCACGGGTACGCCTTCAGTGTTGATGTTGGGCAGTGTGAACTTGGTATCTGATCAGTGTGCAAGATGAGGCAAAACAAGAAAGAAAAATGCTCAATTTAATATGCTAAAATATGATTTATTTATATCATTTAACATTTGCAGCAACATCTGAATGATAAGATATCTTGAGACAAAAACCGAAATATGAACAAAATATAAATGTAGGTTTCCCTTACTCTTAGAGCAAACGTAAGAAAAAAGCAAGGTTTACCTTGTTCTTCTATCAATTCAAAGTTATTTAGCTTGGATTCTATCTGTATTCTATGTCTTGTGTTTACCTTCTTATATCCTTATCATCTAACTTTCCTTGACAGACGTTTGCAACAGTGCAGACCCGGATGAGGTGGAGATCTTGAGTCTCATCAACGAGCAGATCCCAAAGTACCGGCTGCGTGCAGACACTCTCACCGAGTTCGGGGGGTACAACAACGAGGACTGGATACAGACCCCCCTGGTCCCCCTCGACGTTGACCTTGAACTCACCGACGAGCAGATCAAAGAAACCCTCAAGTATTTCAGTGAGTAGACTTCTAGCACTTCCTTCATCGATCACTGCTCATCCTAAGGATACTTTACATTGACCATTCATGTGGCAGTATTGTATCATGTATCATGTATCATCTCACCAGTTTGTTTCATGATCATGTCTTAGTGCTGGTTCATTCTACATCTCACGTTGTCACGTATCTTCATGTTTCTGTGATATATCATGTATTCTTCTCACGCATCTCGTATAGAACAGCATCTCTCATCATGGCAGAATGAAAAGTTTTTATATTCTTGGGCAGAAATACTGTTATAAGCACTAATAACATCCTACCATCAGCTCTGAATCTACTTGCTTTCATTACTATGTTTCATTTGTTAATCTTGTTGTAATGATAGGGTCAATATATCTATCATATGTCAGAGTTTAGAACTTCTTAGGGAGAAATCATATGTAAGAGAGAATTCATAATCTTTAGAACTTATACTATCGTCTTGGTCATGTTTTTCTTCCAATCTTATTTTGTGATGTGGAAACTCTGAGACGTACGATGAATCTTCAAGAGAAGGGAGATAACTCTTCTTGGCTTGTAATCAGATGGATTTACAAACAACTTGTGGCTTCCTGTTAGAGGGTTTTAGTATTGAAGCTGAAACTAGATGCTTGCTATGAAATAAGAGATAGTCAGTTCATACAGGAAGCTCCCTGTAATAAGATTTTAGGTGACTGGTTATGTGTGTTTTGTTGTTCCAACCAGGCCTTATATGGACCGTGTTGACTGGTATTAATATTTTTAGAAAACTGACAGTGTGGTTTTGAAAAATCACTGTAAATTTTTTATTTGACCACCCATAACCATCTGGTTTCTTCACAGTATTTGAAAACAAGTTTTAAACAAGCAGGTGACATGGTCAAGCTACATTTCCCTCAAGTGAAACAAAGTATTTAGATGATATATATTTTATCAATTCATGATGTTTCTATGAATGTATAATGATAAACAATTCCTTAGTATTGTTTTACTGATTTATATGTCATATGCAATGTTGTAAGTTAATTACAAAAGGAAACTGTACAATAAAAAACAAAATGAAATCAGCATGATTTTGACAAATTCACAAAATTTAAAGGTTATTTTAAAAAAATCATGTTTGTAATCATAGCATACATTAAATCCTAAAAGACAAATAGCATAGGAAGGTATTGGATAACTCCGATCTTTTAATGATGTCATAATTTTCTGCCAAAAACATTAATAAATGTTTTTTCAAATTAATCTTTGTGTATCATTGGAACTCAGTGATGAATTTAACCTTTAACGAATCAAGCAAGAGAACAATTTATGAACCAAGCATGACTCCATACAATTATCTTCCAAATACATAATTTCTTTTCCAAATACTCAAAATTGATTTGGGTGCAATGCTACACTGAAATTCAGCGCAGTACCACCCATGGTTCGCTAGTTCCAGCCGATGCTCGCAGGTTTCACCGCAATGCATAGCCACAATAGTGTTGCGGGCTTTCTCCCTGCCATAATACTAGCAGCCGCGATATAAGTGAAATAATCTTGAAAGCGGCGTTAAAAAACATCTCACTCACTCACTCACTCAAAATTGAAGAAATATATTTTCATGATTTTTGATAATATTTTCAGCATCTTCATACAAAATTGGATTAAAAAAGAGATGAGCCAGACATGACTCAAAACTGGTTTTTTAACGTCTTTGTACAATAAAACGCCAAGTTAAGAAAAATGCTTTTGTAAGGGAGGTATTCTCAAATTTGATAAAAAATCTTGTTTCCTCAAAGAAGCAACAACATGCAGCCAAAGTCAGAAGTCTAGGAATAATCTTTATTTTACCTGAATAAAATGTATCACTTTGTCAGACCCTGACCTAGTAATCTGTTGAACTAATAGTTGATCATGTTTTTGTGTAATGACATATGTTACAAAGTATTGATATTACAAGCAAAACAACCCAATCTGCATCAATATTTGCTCTTTAGTATAAGGATACAGATACTCACCTAGATAAACTCACAGCAAAACCATTTGTTGTCAGAATATTGTTAGAGTTGCTTCCCTTGTAGCAACGTTGACAAGTGATTGAGAAACATTTGGGTCTTTAGAGAACCATCATTCATCAAAAAGCTGGCTTTATCATTTATTTGGAATGAACCTTTTATTTTAAGAAACTCACATTGTTAATAATCTCTTCATGCTATAAGTTTTAAATAATAATACATTATGAAAGTCAGTTTAGGTTAATTTTTAAAGATTAGTTTGTCCTGAGTTTTATAAATTTTTTATCTGGCTATGGAAGCGACACAAGGAAATGTCGGTCGGCTTACTAACAAGATATGATATCCTCTGAAAAAGAAATCCTACAATCCAACCATGCATCAGCTAGATTGTCTTGTCAACCCGACGTTTTAAACACCAGGATTAAAAAGTTTTGGGTTGTAAATATTTTGATCTTTGATGTTGCAAGATTGACATTGAGTGCAAGAACAGGACTGTTTTCCTGCAACATGAACAATGAACCTTTGACAATATTAACAGAATTGTGAATGAAGTATGAAATAAGCTTGTTGTAGTCTTGATTCATTTCTTGTCTATATGAAACCCTTCAGCTCAACTATCAACTCACTCAACGATACCCAGTAGTCAGTAATATTTTGAGCACATTTCTTTGCTCTAATCCATTATAGAATGCCAATTCCTATTGGATGACATTTTCTCAGATCAATAAGTTTAAAAACTGTTTTCCTCACACATCAGACATTCTCAGTAGCTCCACCCAATTATTGAATGAAGTAGTTGTCAATACGAATTGCCTGTCAGGGATAAATGAGTCAAGTCAGCACGGATTAATGTCAGCCTACGCATCGATTACGACACACCGATCTAATGGCGATCACAGCACACCAATCAGCCGTAACGATCACAGCCCACCTGACAGCCTTGTAGTAAGCAGGTAAAGCAGTCAGACAGGGCTCTGGGGTGATTTAATCCAGTATTGGCCCTACTGAGAGGTCAACCTTGTGAGAGTAAAACTTTATTGTTCTGTGCTGGATTAAGTATTGACTGGACACAGCACTGTCTAATGTGGACTGTCCAATGTTGTGTTTCTTCTCGTCCGCTGTTGAGGATTGAAAGGGTTAACGATGACCCTTGACCTTGCACTCTCAATACTATAGTTGCTAAGTCTGTAGTCACTCTCTAGCTGAAGGGTTGGACACAGACCCGAGTGTTGGCTCACCTACTGTATTGACTCTAACTGCTAAATATAAGCTGTTGAGGGACTTCACAAAGATACACTAGCCGTGTATAAGACACTTATAAATAAGACTGTAACAGACTTACTTGTTGACCGTGACCTGGTGACCCTGTAAGCTTGACTGTGTCCATTGTAAATACCTAAATACAGGCAGCAGTGTAAGGGACCTGTAAATCAGAGGCTTGTGCATGATTAGGGTGAGTGTAAGGTTCAGATGAGGTTCAGGAATGCATTGACTCTCACTGATCTTGATCAATCAGAGCAACACAACAAGGGTGCAATCAAGGAAGCATTCATCAGTTAACAGCTTGTTGTGACTCTTAGTGCTCACTGTTACCTGAAGTGCCATTCTTCTGTCAATAGATGGACATTACAACAAAGTGAAATACCTGCAAGATTCGAGGACCCTTTACCTGTATTATAGGCAGTGTGGAGCAATGTGTCACAGTCACATCTTGAATGTGATTGTTGTGAAGGTGAATGTATGGAGAGTAGAAATAACCTTGTGTATATTTACAAGGTGACATCTTCAGTTGTCCATGCCAGTGTCAAGTCCTTAGCTACAGTGAGCCTGGCTTCTAATTAACTCGTGGAATGTTGGTGCAGTGTGCTGTGAGATGATCAGTAGCCCTGCAGTGTATTGAGTCTTGTATCGTCAGACATGCCTCTGTGACTCAACTCAGTCAGGAGTCCATCGTCAAGACCAGAGTATTAACAGTGGAGTGCCCGGTGAAGCGACAAGTGTCTCTTGTGCAGTGCAGTCCCTGGGTGATATGCCACTGTAATGAAATATTTCATTGAAATGATTATGACATCGTAATTAATAAATTTTTATTTTGTTATTGAAGCTAGATCATTTTGAAGTTCACAGGATTTACTTGAAGTCTGGATACTGTTACAAGAGTGTTAATTGTTGTTCGTAATGATGTTTGTGTTGAATACAAGTACTGATACAAGACTTGGTACTGGTGTTTGAGTTGAATACTGGATACTGCTGGCAGAGCTGTGGTATTGTTGTTACTAGTGTATGAGTTGAATACTGGATACTGCGAGAAGACTGTTTGGACTGGTGTATGAGTTTATTCTGCATACTGCTAGCAGAGCTGTGTTATTGTTGGTACTGATGTCTGGTTTGAATACTGGATACTGCTAGAAGACTGTTGATATAGGTGTATGAACTGAATTCTGGATATTGCTGACAGAGCTGTGATATTGTTGGCGCTAGTGTTTGTGTTGTATTAACCTGACTGTAGCGGATATGAGGGGTAACAAAATGAAGATGAAGACTGCAGGTTTTCAGGACTAAGAGTTGTCACTGACTGGAGATGGACGTTTACACCTCTGACCCTGAAACTACCCTGGAAGGTGAGCAGTGTCACATCGTAGCTCATTGAATTTGTTGACCAATTCTACTTGATAAACATTTACCCAATGCTGCATTGTAGCATCTAATCGGGGAGAAAAATTAGTTGATAAAGAGATCATGGTAGATTGTCACCAATTTGAAAAGTCAAATGAGTTATTTAGATGAAACAAATCTATTGGTTTGAAGAGCTTAAAGAGTGATATTGATCTGATATTTGAAGTGGATTTTTTATGTCAGTATTTTTTCCAGTTTCTATTTGAGTGGTATTTGATATAAGAATCCCCAGCTAACATAATTACGTTGTGAAGACGTCGTCACAACATTACGTTTACGTCCCTGGGACATCAGCATAAAACGTTCTCAGAACATCCCTCGTGTGGAGTCGAAATAATGTCCCAACAACGTAATTTTGGACTTTCACACGACCTTAAAATAACGTTCCCTCAACGTTCAAGTAAAACGTTTTCATGATGTTAGTATAAAAACGTCCCTAGTGTGGAGTCGAAAAAACGTCCCCATGTATTCTTACTTCAAGTTTGCACACGACTACCATATACATCCAAATACATTGGAAGTTTAAAGCGATACTTTGTTAGGCTGCACGTACCATATTTGTTTTAATAGACGGTGGTCACGGGGTCACAAATAAAAGCAAATGGCGGATAGTGAAATGAACACATTCCCTTCACACTTCCCTTTCTAATCATTGAACATGGAGTCAAGACTGCGAAATAAAGGCGTTTAGATGACCGAGTTTCTGTTATAACAAATATGGTAATGAAATATTCAGGTTAGCCAAACCAGTACTGGATCTAGTCCGTCTTTTCAACGATAATTAAAAAAGTAAAAAACAGACAGGGAAAAACTATACAAATTTGTTTATTCAGCCTTAAAATGTATAAGGGAAAACGTGTTTCTTCATTGTCCCGTTTCATTGTACATGTTTCTTCACAGCACTGTTCAGGAGCGGAGAAACATTCTGTAAAATAGAAATGAAAATATGGATAAAAAGAAAATAAACTGTTCCATATGATAAATCAAACACTGAATGTCGATGGTTTTATGTATGGAGACTATTTTTATCATTTAAATATATTGTGTTGTATAATTTTAAGAATTTCAATTTGTTTGAGCTCTGCTTATATATACATTACATATAAAGCTTTAAGCACGTCTCATGCATGATATTTATCATAAGTGGGTACCTGAGAGTAGGATGAGTTCCCCTGTTTTGGATGGAGCCAGCTTTAACACTAAGATTCATGCAGACTGTCTTACTCTTCCCTGTCCCTCCGGTCCTCCGCCTCATCTACCTCGAGCAGCCCACTGTGTAAAGAGAAATGAATATCTCATAATATTGACTCCACAATTTTATATATGTTTGTACATTTACAACAAACTGATGTGGTACACTTATGGGCAAAATAGTGTGCGTAGTTACGAAATATTGATGATTTTATCAATTCCTGTTGACTTTAAAAATGTTTCATAAACAAAGAAGTTAAATTATATATTTTTATATGTTAAGGCCTGACATTTTACTAATAATTGGTATGAATCAAAATGGCCCTAATCTTTTAGAAGCGTAGATTTACGCTCATTTTTAATGTTACTCAAATAATTGCATAATTTCAGATGTTCGGAAAGGTTCAGCACCTGGCAGGGCAAACATGAAATTAATGTAACACTGAAATTTCAGATCGTGTAATATTATATATATATATATCTTTCAAACTCTGTGCAGCACTTGTGACAGACGCAGCGTCATCAGGCACATAATGCTATGCCATAACACTGTAAGGAGTTTGACTGTGTTTCTGGAGCTGAACTGGCGATTACAAAACTGGCTAGCAATGCAACTGTCGTTTAAATTGATGTGAAATAACTAAAAATGTCTATACTGTGGAAACCTTAGCTAGTCTGTTATATAATGCTAAAGGACAAACAACAGTATTTGCTTCAAATTTTGTAGCACATCCTCCTCTGTGCGAGGAAGTCCAGGCCATGAGTCGTAGCGATGATCATTAATCAGAAGTGCATTGATTGTGTTAAATTTTAATGATAGAAAGTATACACAAAAGTGTAAAACAACTTACCTCATAGCTTTCGGAAGGATCGGAGAGACGCTAGTGCCAATGACACGCAATGTAAACATTGATTCCCCATGGCGACGTCAAACACGGCCGCGAAGTTATCATTTGTAATGTAATCGTACAACTTCATGTTTTATATGATTTGTGAGGCGGCTATTCAAATTCTCGAAGATAAGAAAAACAATATCAGAAATATTTTAGTTAAAAATATTTGATGTCAAGTATGGCATGGAAGATTTTTTATTTGTTTTTTTTTTTAAAACTTTCTCGCTAATTTTCAAAGTTCTTAGTGTCCTTCAGAAAAAAATTGAAAGTCTTTCCCCAAATTTACTTGTAAATTTTATTATTTGTTCAAAAGACATTCGAAGAGTGGCTACATTCATGTTAATATTTTGGGGTGAAATGTACATCATATTACGAATCAGCTGAGACAAATCTAATTTCAAAATCAAATTTCGCTGCATTTCCTTGGCAATTTGAGTAAGGAAATTAATTAATTAACATATGGTTTTATATATAAAAATTCATGATCAAGAGTGATTATAAAACATAACAATTACATTTTTTATGGAAAAGAAAATATAGAAATAACGTTCTTACAACATTATAAGGACGTTGTACACCTACGTATGTGAAGACGTTGTGAGGACGTCAACAAGACGTAATACTGAACGTTGTGAAAAGCTAGTAAAGTTACGTTATAAGAACCTTTCTTACTGTGTGTAATTCCAATTATTAAAAACAGCACAATACTGACAGTTACCGATTCATAGGTTTTGACTATCAAAATTCTTTACACAAATAAGAACATAGCAAAAGATGACATTTAGTTGATGTAAAATAATGAAATATCCAAGTTTTATGTTCTTTCAACGTTATGAGGACGTTATCTTAGAATCTATAACTACGTTGCTAGGACGTTCTACTTACGTAATCTATAACGTTGTAAAAAGGGAGTGGAATAACGTTAGACAATAACATAATAATAATGTCCTACCTACGTAATTATATGACGTAACCAAACCAGGATGTAAAAATAACGTTGTGAGATTGACGTCGCGTGTTAGCTAGGTCGATAGTTGAACAGCTAAATGTGCAAATGTGTAAGATACAGAAGAATATGTAAATCAATCAGTTGAAGTGATTGAGGTTGTCAGGCCAGGAATGAATACATTCCATTTCAGTGTTAATTGTAGATGTAAGGTTTAATGAATGCTTGCTGTATATAGATCTGGAAATGGATGTGAGTATAGAATGGGTCTGTGTTCTGTATGAGCTGTGTACTGTGTACATGGTGTTTGAGAGGGGAAGGAGTCTTGCTTTATCTCTTGTAATGTTATCTCAAGCTACTAATCAGTCTATGATTACAGGAATTTTTCTGTCCACTGACGCCGCTCACTCACTCTGTCCACTGAACGTCAAAAAACTTAAATATTATTTATTCCGTTGAGCCACATGCTGTAGATTGATATAAAGGAGAGTGAGTTCAGCTAGGTAGGCTGATTGTTTGGCTTTAAGCTATCTTGTGTGTTAGATTGCAGGTACTATTGTTTGATATTGAGCTAGGCGGATGGATAGCTTGGATCACTGCCACCTGTATGACATTGAAGCAAGGGTACGTGTGGACTGTCACACACTCACCTCTCGTCTATATCCTGTTTGACTTGTTTATGTCACCTGTTTATGTGTGCAGCTACTGATTTACATCTACAAAACGTCTAACTACACCTGCCTTATCAATGATAAAAACTACTGATTTCAATTTATAAGGATCTCAATTGTTTTGAAGTGTTTGTTTCTGGTTAAACCATGTCTGAAGATACAAGGAGCACCATACACTTCAGTAATTACCTAGTTCCTCATGTTAAACAGTTATTGACATAACCTTTGTAAAAGAGACACATTTCAGCATCCAAAATTTATATTATGTGGGAGAAATGTGCGATTAGTTAAGATGGACATTTTCATTAACTGACTTAGACTAATTACTAAAGAGATAAAACAAGAAACTAATTACTGAAGAGTTTAAAGAAAATCTGTATTTGGTGTAACCCCAGTGTATATTCAAACAGTTGCCTCTTTTACTGAGAAAAATGCTGAGCTGTCTTTTAGGCTGTTGGTTCCATTCTATTTTGGTAATGCTGTTTTGTCAGATTAGTTCTGAAAATAACTATGAAACACACAAGTGTAGAACATAGGAAACAATCAAGAATAAAACGGGGTTGCAATACTTTCTTCCAGGTGTGTATACCTATTATTTATAAGTGCTTGTAATATATAATCGGTGCTTGAGGTTTTAGTTACTTAATGCTTGAGATAAACTTAGTACTTGAATCATGCTTAGTGCATGATGTACTGAGTGTATGGAATATACCCAGGCCTTACCTAGTACTTGAGCCATACCTAGTACTTGAGATATGCTTAGTACTTGTTGGGGGCGGGATAGCGCAGTGGTTAGCGCGTTCGGCTTCGGATCAAGAGGTCCGTGGTTCGAATCCCGCCAGGGGCTCGGCAACTTTGTCTGCAGTAGAGAACTGTTCTACATGCAGTCAGGTTTGGGTGCAATGCTGCACTGAAATTCAGGGCAGTACCACCCATGGTTCGCTAGTTCCAGCCGATGCTCGCAGGTTTCACCGCAATGCATAACCACAATGGTGTTGCGGGCTTTCTCCCTGCAATAATACTAGCAGCTGCGATATAAGTGAAATAATCTTGAAAGCGGCATAAAACCCCAACTCACTCACTCACTTAGTACTTGTTGTATTCAGGGCTTCTGATATGTTTATTGCTTGGGATATATTTGATATACTTATGCGAGATCTACCTTTTTGATGTATATTCAACAAGATAAGTTAAGAACCACCCCTGTTTTCATTTTCAAGCAATTCTTTAATGAACAAAATGATGCAGTAATATTGAATATTGGGAGGTCCTTAAATTAACTGTTAAATAAGCATGATTATGATCCGTTAGTATGATTTCAAGCATGAAATGTATTTAAGGTTTTATCGCCACTTGCTCATGTGTATTGCAGCAGTGTATTATCTTGATCTTTTACTGGTATGCATATCTCGCCATTTTTTATGGGTTAGATTCATGGACTAAATTATTAAATGACAGTAATTCAAGTCACCTATGAGAGGCAACAATATACGCTGTATATCTCTGGATATTCATTGCATTAAACGAGATCAAGCAGCACTGAGACAAATATGAAACTTGTTTTCCTTGAGAAAAACACAGTTTCAATGGGAGAAAAATTAGGAAATATTTTATGTAGATAACAAAAATAAAAGAAGATAACCAAAAATTATTAAATGTGCTCCAAAATATTTGATACAATCTCGGTCCACATTCAGTGAGTTTAAGCAGTATTTAGTTTATTTGTCAATGAATCAAGAAAAGTTCACAGTCTTTATAGATTCTACATATGAATTAATAAGTAATACATGATATAGATACACAGAAAACAGATACTTTAGGTGAGTCAATCATAAGTAGATACCAGATTAAAGAATAAATATGGTATTTAAACTTCATAAAAAACAGCTGGTAAAGTTAATAAAATTATCAATAAATCTTTTAATTTTTTAGTTTTCAGTCTTTGACAAGGATTTGTTACCTCTTGAAAAATTAATTTGATTGATCTAAAAGTGATATTTGATAACCTGAAATAGCATAATTGAGTGAAGACCTTGAGGCAACAGTTATCTGGTTATATAAGATACAAGTCACGTGTGGCCGTCCCTGTGCAGGCAGCTCCACCTACAGGAAGAATGCGGTGTTCACGTGTATCTCTGCTTGCTGCCAGGTGATCACATGCATAAGCTGCCTCTCACGTTATGACGAGGACTTTCCTTGTTTCTAAGATTAAAAATCCTCAAAATAGCCAATAAGTGTGTTATGTGCCTTCTTGTCAAGCCTTCTGGGACATAGTGTAGATAAGTTGGAATGTCATTGTGGTTAAGTTTTTGAGTTAAGTTTTGAATCCACATTTGAAAAAGTCAATGTGGTTAGGCAGGTCAACAACAAAAACAATTGTAAACAATAACGGTTGTTTCAATCAAACTTAGTTAGCCTTTGGATATAGTCACTTACTGGTTTTTAGGTATAATTTGTTATGATATTTGTAGGATGTGTCAATTTCTTACATAAATGACTACTTGTTCACCCCTGCCTACAGTAGATCGGTTGCAAGTCTTTCATTGTTAGCATGACAAACCTTGAACATGATTCTAGTAGTGACTGTCCTTGTTTTCTTCAATAACAGATTATTGATTTTTGAAATTTGAAAGAGATTTGTGTTTAAGGAATTTTAATTATTTCAGGTAAAGAAAGTATTTCTGAATATTTAAGTGAAATATTTTTGGTCTTGAAACTTTTTAAGCATTTCATTATGTGTCATCTTATCTTATGTGAAATAGCATATTTATTGTATTAGTGTGCCAGCAATGTAAGGTGTATCATAAGTTTTCTCAGAAAACTTTATTAGGTGTAACATTTCGGTATTTATCAAGTTTTCCTTGAAGATGGCCTTAATTAAAAAAATATGTGATCTTGTCACTTTTGATTGCATAAATGACACAAAGGTGGCAAGCACTTACAAATGGATTTTAAAAAACTTAACTAGGTTACAGCTTGGGTTTCTTTTATTAGGACCTTGTACGTTTTTAAGCAAAAAGATCTGTTATTTGTATCTGTTTTTAAATTTCTAAGTCCCTAGATAACCCTCACCTGTATTTCTACCTGTGTATCTGTACAGGTTACATAACTGTGTCAAATGTTTAGTCTTGCTGATAAGATTCTAAATGTCTTCATCGTTATGCTACAGGATATTTATCAATGGTCAAATATGTAATCTGAGTTGATGAATTTGGTTATAAATACAATAGGGTAGGATTGAAGAGGTTGCTTAAACATTAATTTGAGTTTAATCATTAAATGAAATAATGTATGTTACCAGTATTTCTCTCTAATGACATGATTTTGTCAATTCTTTCTTTTGCCAAAGTTGATAAACATAGATAAAGTAGATGATGTAGATTGATTATGTGGTTTTGTCATATGTATTTGTTATTTCTACCTCAGAACATTGATGTTAAACATGGGGGCGGGATGGCACAGTGGTTAGCGTGTTCCGCTTCGGATCAGAAGGAATACCGCCAGGGGCACGGCAACTTTGTCCACAGTAGAGAACTGTTCTACATGCACACGCTGAATTTCAGCGCAGTACCACCCATGGTTCATTAGTTCCAGCCTATGCTCGCAGGTTTCACCGCAATGCAAAGCGACAATGGTGTTGCGTTGCTCTCCCTGCAATAATACTAGCAGCCACGATATAAGTGAAATACTCTTGAAAGCGGCGTTAAACACCAAATCACTCACTCACTCACTCACTTAATGTTAAACTTAAAAAAAATAGTGTCTAGAGAAATAATGATTAGCTACAATTTTTAATTCAAACTCTGGTCTGAATGCTTTATAGATTGAAATATCAATCTTCTACCTTTAAATCATTACAGAGTCAATTGCTCTTTTTTACTGTATTCTACTTGATGAACTGGGCAAACAGTTTTCAGTTGTCACACACATGTAGATCCCAGATGTGGAGAGACCTTTTAGAAGAAGCTTGCATCCCTCTGATGGGTCTAGAGACTAATGCAGGGCTATCTGCTCAGAATAGGAGGAAGACATATAAAACTGAATCATTGTGTAATACAGACAGTCATCAATGCCTTTATAATTTATATCTGTGTAGTAATGAGATTTCAGCATCAGAAGTAACTCAACGATTATGTCACACCCACCCCATCAGTTCTAACCACTGTGTAACATAACTGCCGCATGTTCCCAGCAGTACTTATATCAGAGACATTTGCCATATTTGCTATATCTGCCTTATATGCAATAACCCCCTATTACCATTTTTTCGTTTTTCATGTATGTATATATGTATATATGTTTTCATATTTATCATTTTTTGCTTTATTGTGTAATTTACTACCATTCCTATATATGTACCGCATTTTGTTTCTAACCCGCAATAGCATCCACATCCCGCAATTTCATTTGTAATTCATTTATAAATACTGATAATAATTTTTACCCATATCAATGTAACTTCTCCAATACTTAATCTTTTAACTCCCATATAATGATAAAATCATACTTACCTGCTAATATCACAATTTTATTATTTATCATATACAACCGCATTTTTGTACATTAGCCCTGTATTTTCTCTGTATCATTGTCTGATGAAGGGGAGCAACCGCTCCCCAAAACGTAACATAAAACTTCTTGGATGCAGTCAGCCTCTTGTGATCTTTGTGTTTTGATGGGTGCAATCCCCCTTTTGCATTTGCCTAACTAATATTTATATTAGCGGCACCCGTTAGTATCCTTTAGTGGATCCGCATCGACATGAGTAATTGACTTCCATAACCAATCCCTGTGGACAAGCGCCTCCCCATTACACCAGTTCTATTTTGATATGGCATCTAGCTTGGTATCTAGCTCACTGGGCCAGGGGGAGTTCTACAGCATTTTGAGGGGGGGAGAGAGGGGGAGGAGATAAAGGGGAGGAATCCTGCTAGTGCCAATATGGCGGATGAGGGCCAGGAACCAAGAAGCATGGCCTAGATTCTTCATTTCTGTTTGAGGAGTGTTTCGTTTTGATATGGCTGCCTGTCAGCTGAAACAGATGGGTAAGAGATGAAGTGGAGAGTGTTTTCTTTAGTAGATTTGCGTAGCTTTTGTAAGTTTGGTAATACTTGCTGCGTGCAGGGAAAGGATACTTTGACCTTGGGTGATCTGATGCTAAAAAACTTCTACATTGGATAAACTTTTCCTTTGTTTTCAAAAGTATTATGAATGACAAATCTACTCAAATTCAATAATGAAACACTCTCATTAAGAATCACGGAACGATTATATAATCATAACATAATGATTCATATAAATTCCATATAGGAACATTTATTAAGATCATGTGTTGTAAGATATTTACATCACTTTATATGTAAATGAGGGAGTTTGACTCCAGCTCTCAAAGCTGGTGTTATGACTAGTCAAGTTTTATATTTGTGCATTGTGTCATGGGTGGATGAAATCCTGTTCTAGTCAGATAAGATGAGTAATGAATAATGTGAAATTTTGAGGAGAAACTTTCTCTTAGGTTAGGGTTGATCCTTGTTGCCAACAATAAAAATCTTAGAAATGTCATTCCGACCTATCAGCTTTGTTTCTAGTCTTCATTCACAATTATTAGGTAAATTCCTTACTCAGACAAATCAGTGTAATATTACTGTTCCTGTTGTGTCAGGGCGTCTGTCCGTGTGACCTTTAGGTGTCGTGCTAGATGTCATGTTAGGTGTCGTGCTAGATGTCATGATTGCAGTTGTTGCAGCAGGATGATGGGTGGGCCATGTATGATAAGATACAAAGATCAATAGAGATAAGAGAGTAGGTAAACAAAGAGTTAACCATGAGTCTGTAGGTAGTATAGATATACACACACAGGTTTATCATCAATGAGTTGTGTATCTATCTACCTAAACAGCATTATTACCTGCCTGGTAGGTTCATCAAGTTCTTCCACCACTTGACTCAATGCCACATTGACCCTGAGAGCTATGCCAGATGGAGCCTACGTTCTCCTGGTAGGGGCACCAAAGATGGAAAGGCAGACAGAATGAAGCCGGACCAAATTAAGTCCTTCAAAAACCTGTTGTTTTTCTCTAACTTTGCCTTTCTTCCATCTTTTCCCACATCCTTTCAAACCCTTTACTCCCTTGTCTGCGCACTCTCTTTTGAATGATTTGCATCCATTTGTTGAATAACTGAAATGTTTTTCAAAACACGTTAAATTCTAAGTCACACACTCTCTCTCAAAGGATGGGAAAACCAGAAATGAACGATCCAAAATGATCAAATTTCTTCAGAAATATTAAGAACCATTTTAGTTATGTTAATTAATACTATATTGTTCATAGCATAACAGTATCAAAAGATATATAGTCACATTGATCTAAAATGTTGAAATGTTACAGACTCCTTTATCAATGGGAAAATGATTATAGAATTGGTGACCGTGCTACCCCGACTGATTATATAGGGTGCTGAAGCAAAATCCCCTGACCTATTTTCATCTTTTTCAGGAGGAAAATATCTAGAAAGTTGAAATGTAGTGTAATGATTCCTTTGTCAATGGTGATTAGGGTCAATGTCAATGTGGCCAGGCCCCCAAAAACATTTCCTTCCCCAGAAGACGGAAAAGGCCTAGAAAGCTGAAATATTGTTCACAGACTTCTTGGCAATTGTGGATATCAGATTATGTAATGAATTGGACTCCTTATAAGGGCCAAAAGTAGCAAACCCTTAAAACCTATTTTCATTTTCTCAAGAATCGAAAGTTCCTACAAAACTTTAATGATGTGTATAGATTCCTTTCACAATGAGGATTATTGGTTGATTTTGTGGCTTAACCCTGAAAAGGATATTTTATACAGCCTGATAGGCAACAGAGAAGAATTTGATATGAAACTTTTCTGTGAGTATGAAGATATTGATCATAGATGCTTGTCATTTTGACGGGCAGATTGTGATCTTTGATGCATATCATTGTCATTTTGACGGTCAGATTGTGATCTTTGATGCATAACCTTGTTATTTTGAGGTACTGATCGTGATCTTTGATGCATATCATTGTTATTTTGAGGTACTAATCGTGATCTTTGATGCATATCATTGTTATTTTGAGGTACTGATCGTGATCTTTGATGCATAACCTTGTTATTTTGAGGTACTGATTGTGATCTTTGATGCATAACCTTGTTATTTTGAGGTACTGATCGTGATCTTTGATGCATAACCTTGTTATTTTGAGGTACTGATCGTGATCTTTGATGCATATCATTGTTATTTTGAGGTACTGATTGTGATCTTTGATGCATAACCTTGTTATTTTGAGGTACTGATCGTGATCTTTGATGCATATCCTTGATATTTTAAGGTACTGATCGTGATGTTTGATGTATATCATTGTTATCTTAAGGTACTGATCGTGATCTTTGATGCATAACCTTGTTATTTTGAGGTACTGATCGTGATCTTTGATGCATAACCTTGTTATTTTGAGGTACTGATTGTGATCTTTGATGCATAACCTTGTTATTTTGAGGTACTGATCGTGATCTTTGATGCATATCCTTGATATTTTAAGGTACTGATCGTGATCTTTGATGTATATCATTGTTATTTTAAGGTACTGATCGTGATCTTTGATGCATAACCTTGTTATTTTGAGGTACTGATCGTGATCTTTGATGCATACCCTTGTTATTTTGAGGTACTGATTGTGATCTTTGATGCATATCCTTGATATTTTGAGGTACTGATCGTGATCTTTGATGTATATCCTTGATATTTTGAGGTACTGATCGTGATCTTTGATGTATATCCTTGTTATTTTGAGGTACTGGTCGTGATCTTTGATGTATATCATTGTTATTTTGAGGTAGATTATGATCATTGATGCATATCCTTGTTATTTTGAGGTTCTGATTGTGATCTTTGATGCATATCCTTGTTATTTTGAGGTACTGATCGTGATCTTTGATGTATACCCTTGTTATTTTGAGGTACTGATCGTGATCTTTGATGCATATCATTGTTATTTTGAGGTACTGATTGTGATCTTTGATGCATAACCTTGTTATTTTGAGGTACTGATCGTGATCTTTGATGCATATCCTTGATATTTTAAGGTACTGATCGTGATGTTTGATGTATATCATTGTTATCTTAAGGTACTGATCGTGATCTTTGATGCATAACCTTGTTATTTTGAGGTACTGATCGTGATCTTTGATGCATAACCTTGTTATTTTGAGGTACTGATTGTGATCTTTGATGCATAACCTTGTTATTTTGAGGTACTGATCGTGATCTTTGATGCATATCCTTGATATTTTAAGGTACTGATCGTGATCTTTGATGTATATCATTGTTATTTTAAGGTACTGATCGTGATCTTTGATGCATAACCTTGTTATTTTGAGGTACTGATCGTGATCTTTGATGCATACCCTTGTTATTTTGAGGTACTGATTGTGATCTTTGATGCATATCCTTGATATTTTGAGGTACTGATCGTGATCTTTGATGTATATCCTTGATATTTTGAGGTACTGATCGTGATCTTTGATGTATATCCTTGTTATTTTGAGGTACTGGTCGTGATCTTTGATGTATATCATTGTTATTTTGAGGTAGATTGTGATCATTGATGCATATCCTTGTTATTTTGAGGTTCTGATTGTGATCTTTGATGCATATCCTTGTTATTTTGAGGTACTGATCGTGATCTTTGATGTATACCCTTGTTATTTTGAGGTTCTGATTGTGATCTTTGATGCATATCCTTGTTATTTTGAGGTACTGATCGTGATCTTTGATGTATACCCTTGTTATTTTGAGGTACTGATTGTGATCTTTGATGCATATCCTTGCTATTTTGAGGTACTGATCGTGATCTTTGATAAATATCCTTGTTTTTTTTAGGTTCTGATTGTAAATGTCTGCTGTTCATTGATTTATCTGGTGATTTATATATTGTTGTGTAACAGCATTTGAGTGAGTTTAAAATTCTCCTCCAATTTGTGGACAACATGAGACATGTAGGTGTTGATTTCAGATGTTTTTTTCCTGTGACTTGTCAGACTCAGTGGTCAGTGAGGATTACAAATTGATTATCACATTGTGACTTTAGGTCAGTTTTCACACGAAGGGAGAGGTGATTAGGTACGATGGAGTGGTCAGTCAAGTCAGTGAGGCTATCCTAGTGATAGTGGAAGTTACACGTGGTCGGTTGAGTGATCTTTGGTTGAGAGTTGACTTTGCAAAATGTAGTGGAAGGCCGAGTAATTGTTATATCTGTGCATAGAATGTTACGTAAGGCTAGTTATTAAATCTATGTCTCCGGGTGCTGACTGAATGTTATTTACACAACAGACTGGCGATGTAGTTTAAGAAGACGCCCAGCGGTGTGTGACATCACTGGATGGTGAAGACTACGCTAGGAGTGACATGTATGCATGTATATGTCTGTTATCTTCTCCAGGATATCAGGATTGCGTGTTTGAAGTAGTATCTCTTTCCTGTGGTGTTAACTGCAGGGTTCACTGCTTCTCTTCTGGCTACTTGTCCAGTACTCTTGTTAGCTGCTCATTGGATATTACCTTCTTAGAAATTTGCAGGTGAGCTCATGCTTTTTGTTTATCAATAAATAAAGAAAGATATTGTCGAAGTGAAGAGCCACAAAAAGTATTTCTTTACATTTGAATTTATTTTAAAAGTTCGTTTTGGTAGTAAAAAAATGTACATAAATTTGTTTATTATGGGTTTCTCCCATATAATCAATAGAGTTAAGGACCAACCCAATTTTACACATTGACATATTGTATAGTTTATATGATGTCTTTATGTTGAATATTTGCATGGTCCCTTTCTTTTTTTGTTGAGTATTAGTGAATGTTCTCATAGATGTGAAATACATTGAAACATAAATTCACATGGAATATCACGTGACAAGAAAATATTCTATGTAAGTAAAACTGTCTTAGAGTATGCGAATAAAGATGTCGCACATTCATCATAGCTGACTGAGAAGGACATCCTGGGGGGAGAATTGTACTTAAAGTGGCAATGAATTAAACAAAGTGGGTGTAACGGTTGTAAAAAAGCTGTGAATATTCATATCATCCACCACATACAGCGATTTAATAGAGGAAATGAGAGTGTATGACATTGCCATGGTAACATTGTTGTCTTTATTTGTATTGGTACCTGACAGGTAAGGTCTATTGATTACAGGTAGGTTCTCTGTTTACCTAGCTGCAGTGCTTTCTGGGATACTTCCGTCAATAAGGTGCAAGATGTGAGTGAGTGAATAGTTATGTGGGTTCCTTGTCTAGTGCTTGTTATTAAAAGCGTAATGAGTCTGTTGTTATGAAGTAATTCTGTAAAGAATCTCAGCAATATGCCACATCATTGATATTCTCTTTTATTACTGTGTGGATCGATCAGATGTATAGTAGAAGCAATCTCTGTTGGGTTAGACTTGCAATATTATTGATTGTATTATAAGTATGCCGGAAGGTGTATAGTTGGTTCACAAGGCTTGATAATTTTGAAGTGATTGATTGATTCAGACCACTGCAGATTTGATTACTTCATACCTTGTCTTAGCTGATATTTATCTACAATCTACTTGTATCCTAGGGAATATTACCTGATATTTATCTACACTCTATCTGTATCCTAGGGAATATTACCTGATATTTATCTACACTCTACTTGTATCCTAGAGAATATTACCTGATATTTATCTACACTCAACCTGTATTGCAGAGAATATTACATTGTATGTGTCTACACTCTACGTGTATTGCAGAGAAGATAACATTGTAATTGTCTACACTCTACATGTATTGCAGAGAATATTACATTGTATGTGTCTACACTCTACATGTATTGCAGAGAAGATTACATTGTAATTGTCTACACTCTACATGTATTGCAGAGAATGTTACATTGTATGTGTCTACACTCCACGTGTATTGCAGAATCGTCTACACTCTATGTGTATTGCAGAGAAGATTACATTGTAATTGTCTACACTCTACATGTATTGCAGAGAATGTTACATTGTATGTGTCTACACTCCACGTGTATTGCAGAGAAGATAACATTGTATGTGTCTACGCTCTACATGTATTGCAGAGAATGTTACATTGTATGTGTCTACACTCCACGTGTATTGCAGAGAAGATTACATTGTAATTGTCTACACTCTACATGTATTGCAGAGAATGTTACATTGTATGTGTCTACACTCCACGTGTATTGCAGAGAAGATAACATTGTATGTGTCTACACTCCACGTGTATTGCAGAGAAGATAACATTGTATGTGTCTACACTCCACGTGTATTGCAGAGAAGATTACATTGTATGTGTCTACACTCCACGTGTATTGCAGTGAAGATTACATTGTATGTGTGTACGCTCCACGTGTATTGCAGAGAATATTACATTGTATGTGTCTACACTCTACGTGTATTGCAGAGAATATTACCCAATATATACCAACCTGCTACCTGTCTCCCATAGAGATTATCTTATATTTATCTAGGCTCTGCTTGTTTCCCAGAGATGATTAACCAATATATATATCTACACTCTACGTGTATTGCAGAGAATATTACCAAATATATACCTACCCGCTACCTCTCTCATTATCTTATATTTATCTAGGCTCTGCCTCTATGCCAGTGAATAATATGTGTAATCTCATACACTCAAAGCGGTCCCAGAGAATATTACCTGATTTATGTCTGTACTTTACCAGTATCCCAGAGAATATTACCTGATATATATATGTCTATACTCCACCAGTATACCAGAGAATATTATCTGATATATATATGTCTATACTCCACCAGTATACCAGAGAATATTACCTGATCAATGTCTATACTCCAACAGTAACCCAGAGAATATTACCAGATATGTCTACCCATGTTTTCTGTGCAGTATCTTCAGGGTAGATCAAAGTGAATATCCATTCACTCATTCAATCATTCATTCTTTTATCATTCTTTTAAATCTTTTTGTGTCACCTTGTTCTCATTCAAATAGTCCATCAATCGTTCATCTTAACATTCATATTTGTTTCTCTGCTTATATGCCATGACTAGCCGCTAATGACTGAAATATTGCCCTCACAACAACTCGCACATATGCCATGCTGTTATAGATATATTTCTGTGGATGACAATGTTTTCATACACCCTGTTACTGTCCACAAAAATTGTATACAAAGAGTTGCTATATTTACTGACAGTTCAGCTTTGTTAAGATGTGTATGCTTCAGTGATGTTAATTATGTTTATTGGGTTTTACAAGGATTATGTACATTAGGTTAAGTTGTGTTGAAGTGGAAAATTCAATCTTTTAGATGTATCATTCCAGAAATTTGAAATAATTGAAATTGAATACCCTTCCTTATGAAGTGAAGCAGTCCCCAATACCTTCTCTAAAGTTATCTTTACAAAAAGGGTTATCAATTATATATTTTTCATCCATTCATTTTAGCGGTATGGAATTTGGTGTTACAGATGAACATATCATTATTATCAATGTACAAAGAACATTTTGCTTCATTGTTTGTTTTCTTGTTGCTGCCATGTGAGCAGAGCAGCCAGGTGAGTGGATAGAGAGAGGAAGGGATGAATGAGAGTAGAGAAGGCGTGAAGAACACAGTGTGCTTGTCCAGATCAGTCAACACAGCAGTAGAGATTGTAGATTGAAGTGTTAATGAGTAGCCCATCAACCAAAAGCTTCCAAACATTGGTACCTTGGTTTCCCTTCGATCAGCAAACTCTTGTATCCCACAGAAAGGAGCTTTTTGTTTAAGAGTAGATGAATTATTTATATTAAAATGTTTTTCGGTGATTGAAAAACAAAATATATAAAACTGAATCTGACTTGACAAGCAGATTGTAATGGCTTGCATTGTTTGAGTACTTTGAATGTCTATTATTCTCTAGATGTTTGAGATCCTACGTACGAGTGGTCTTGTGTCCTGAGTCTCCACGTGTCCAGTGTAGTCACGGATAGTTACATCTACTAGATGTGTTTCACTGTCTCGCACTGCCTATCTAGCCTCTTTGTTGATTATCTGATTAATTAAACAAATAAAGCAAACTACACCTATTTAAATACATATATATATATTATAACATCATTAAGGTTAACATATTGGAATAGTATACTTAGAAATGTAAACTTAAAAAATGATTAAACTTTAAGTTTGTGTAAAGTTTCACAAGTTTTGTCTTGTTATTTTGTCTTGTAGATGTCTTTTACTTACCCGCCTCACTTTATCCTTGGATATTTAACCCTTTTTATATTTTTGATTGATGTTTGATTTTGAATCGGCTGTGTATGTGTCTTAGTTTCTATTACTTAGTACTATTTGGCTACAAGATATCTTGTAGATGTGCATCTTCATGTTCATTCACATTGTAAGATTCCAAAAGAACCTCACTGCTGTCAGGGCAGAGTAATCCTCTTGCCGCAGGTCAAATTATAAATGCCAGAAAAGAGGTGTTGTGAAAGTTTTATTATTCATATTGGGTACAACCCAAAGCCCAATGCCCCAGTGCCCTATATCTGTTTGTAGAGGGCGGAACAACAATTTTGCCTTCATATCAAGAGGAACGGTTTTCGAATCCTGCCAGGGGCTCAGCAACTTTTCAGTGTATTACTTTCAAACGTTTGCTAGTTCCAGCCGCTGCTCACAGGTTTCCCTGCAATGCATTGCCACTATACTACATTACTCACAGTGGTGATATGAATGAAATACTCTTGAAAGCAGCAATAGGCCCCACACTCACCTGTTCACTAGACAATTTGTGTAGAATATGTAAGGCGTCCAGATCTACTGAATAGAGAGAACTTGTGTAGAATGTTTAAGACACTAAATCTACTGTGTAAACATTTGTGTAGAATATAAAAGACACTAAATGTAATGTTTATGTTGTATTGAGAATTGTTTTAGAATGTGGGTTGCCAACATAAGTAATGTTTGTAAACATTTATTTAGAATTAGTAAGACACTTAATCTACTGTGTTGAAAACTTGTGTAGAATGTGTAAGGCCCCCAGATCCACTGTGTGTTGAGAACCAGTCTAGAATGTGTAAGGCCCATTAGATGTACTTTGTATAGAGAACTTGTATAGAATGTGTAAGAATATTATTCTACTGTGTGTAGAGAACTTGTGTAGAATGTGTAAAGCCCAAGATGTAGTGCATGTAGAGTCGTTCTGTAGAATGTGTAAGGCCCCAACCCTCAGATCTCCTGTGTGTTGAATGTGCAAGGCCCCTTGATGTACTGATCTTGTGTAGAATGTGTAAAGCCCCTTGATGTACTGTGTGTATAGAACTTGTGTAGAATGTGTAAGGCCCCCAGGTCTTCTGCGTGTAGAGAACTTTTGAAGAGTTACCTGCCTTAACAGTGACAAGACGTGTGTGTACACGCTCTCGATAATTAACCCGACAAACGCTAAACCAAAAGCTGTGAGTAAAACCAAACAGTCCAAATTGGCTTATTAAAGGGTTTCAAAGACTCGGTTACCGATGGGAGTATCCCTAGATGTTTGGAGGGCGAGAATTGGAAAATTTTCACACCCACATGGGACCCGGCAGGTCGGCCATGTCCACCCGTACACCCCGTTCACAGAATGGCCGCCGTATGTTGACTTAGGCTATCGGCTCCTAGCTACATATGTGTTACTATCCTGTATATACAACTCTAGTTCAATCATTGTGTCTACCTGGTCAAATATCCCACTCTCGTGGGACGTTGAACTAAACCCGGGACCACCCGGCAAGACTAGCTATGTTAGTGAAAGTGACCTAGACTCCATTAAAAACGACTTTTAGCAGGAGATTCGTTCAATGAAGAATGATCTTACTCGTGTTATTAGAGAAATCAAATCTAAAACTAGGAAACTCAATAGTGCCGTTGACGACATTAAACGTAACATTCAAGAAATCAAAGGGGAACAAAATGTTCTACGCCTAGAAGTTGAAGCCAATAATGATCGTCTTAAGAAAGTAGAATGCACTTCTTCTAAAAAGGGTGATCAGAGTGCTATGGCAGAACTAAAGAATGAAGTTGAAAAATTAGAACAATATAGTAGGCGGAACAATGTTTTGCTATATGGGGTATCTGAAAAGCCTGACGAAGTCCGTAATGATCTACGAGAGTTATGCTGTGGTATTTTGAATGCTGGGTCGAGCTTGGAAGATGTCCGGCTCTCACCAGAGGACATTGCCGAGGTTCATAGGATCGGACATCGATCATCGCAAGGTAGTCGTACCAGGCCAATCACCATTAAATTCTTCAGTTCGGACAGCAAAATTCGCTCACTCGGACTTAGGAAGGAATTGAAGAGTTGCGGCTACGGGATCGCCAGTGACCTGACCCATAGACAGAGAAAACTCTTCAAGATCTACGGTTCTTAGGCGTTAAGATTTCTACTCCTAATAATATAGCTAGAGGTGAATCCGGGCGGTATCCTCTCTACATTTTTGCGTACAAAAGAGCAATAAAATATTGGTTAAAACTATTAAGTATGCCCGATAATCGTCATCCCAAAAATGTTACTTCATGATGCTGAAGGCTTTGGATATTAATAAAGTTAATTGGGCGTCGTAGTGCCGAGATTTGTTGTATAGTTTAGGCTTTGGCTATGTTTGGGATCAGCAATTCGTTTATCTTCCTACGTCATTCTTATCTGAATTTGTTAATCGCCTAAAATGTATAAATGAACAGAAGTGGTATGGCTTGCTTCAAATTGACCTCCTACTCTTGCTTTAAACTCTCCTTTTCCAAAGATTTGTATTTAAGTGCTGTTAAAGTAGGGAGATTTAGAGTAGCTTTTGCAAAATTAAGATGTTTTTCACACCAATTACGTATTGAAACTGGAAGACATTGTAATATAATTAGAAATAATAGACTATGCTTGCAATGTAATGAAGGCTATATTGAGGATGAATACCATTTTCTTCTTGTGTGTTCGAAATTTAAACAACTTCGCTCTAAACATTTACCAAAAATATATTGTACAAATCCAAATAAAGCAAAATTTAAGTGTCTCATGTCATCATCAGATTGTAAACTTATCAATGATTTGCCATGCTTTATTTATCATGCAATGAACCAACGATGTTAGAGGTGATATTTACACCGTACACACCTGTTCTTGTCATGTGTAATGATGTAACAACTTATGTTGTTATGGGCTGATGGCCTACACTTCAGTAATAAAAGATTTGAAGTGTTAGGCCCCTTGGTGTACTGTGTGTAGAGGACTTGTGTGGAATGTGTAAGGCCCCCATATCTCCTGTGTGTAGAGGACTTGTGTAGAATGTGTAAGGCCCCCAGATCTCCTGTGTGTAGAGAACTTGTGTAGAATGTGTAAGGCCCCCAGATACCCTATGTGTAGAGAACTTGTGTAGAATGTGTAAGGCGCCCAGATCTCCTGTCTGTAGAGAACTTGTGTAGAATGTGTAAGGCCCCCAGATCCCCTATGTGTAGAGAACTTGTGTAGAATGTGTAAGGCCCCCAGATCTCTTGTGTGTAGAGAAATTGTGTAGAATGTGTAAGGCCCCAGATCTCCTGTGTGTAGAGAACCTGTGTAGAATGTGTAAGGCCCCAGATCCCCTATGTGTAGAGAACTGTGTAGAATGTGTAAGGCCCCAGATCCCCTATGTGTGGAGAACTTGTGTAGAATGTGTAAGGCCCCCAGATCTCCTGTGTGTAGAGAACTTGTGTAGAATGTGTAAGGCCCCCAGATCCCCTATGTGTAGAGAACTTGTGTAGAATGTGTAAAGCCCCAGATCCCCTATGTGTAGAGAACTTGTGTAGAATGTGTAAGGCCCCCAGATCTCCTGTGTGTAGAGAACTGTGTAGAATGTGTAAGGCCCCCAGATCCCCTATGTGTAGAGAACTTGTGTAGAGTGTTTACGACACTAGATCTACTTTGTTTGGAGAACTTGTGTAGAGTGTTTAAGTCTCTTTTTGTTGGTGCACTAAACAGACAGTTGATTGATATTGCTGCATTATTGCAGTCAGCTCATTGGTTCACTTATTGCTTGATAGACAAAATTAGGAGACTGAACCGTGCAGACACTTTTAATTGCCTAATTCAAAAATAACTGTTTGCCAACTAACATCTTCTTAATGCTTCAGTGTAAACTATTGCAGCTGATGTTAAAGTTTTGGTCATGTAGAAATGCACTCATTTTAGATATGTTAATTAAAGAAAAATTTAGCTTACTGTTAAGTCAGGGAGACGACTTTCAGTAGACCCCTTGTCCTGTTGTCCTACATTTTGCCTGAGTTTGTGATCATATTGCTCCCTACATGTGGTATTTCTTCCCTTTGTGAAGTCAGCTATCTATGTGAATGTGGTATTTCTTCCCTTTGTGAAGTCAGCTGTCTATGTGAATGTGGTATTTCTTCCCTTTGTGAAGTCAGCTGTCTATGTGAATGTGGTATTTCTTCCCTTTGTGAAGTCAGCTGTCTATGTGAATGTGTTATTTCTTCCCTTTGTGAAGTCAGCTGTCTATGTGAATGTGGTATTTCTTCCCTTTGTGAAGTCAGCTGTCTATGTGAATGTGGTATTTCTTCTCTTTGTGAAGTCAGCTGTCTATGTGAATGTGGTATTTCTTCTCTTTGTGAAGTCAGCTGTCTATGTGAATGTGGTATTTCTTCTCTTTGTGAAGTCAGCTGTCTATGTGAATGTGGTATTTCTTCCCTTTGTGAAGTCAGCTGTCTATGTGAATGTGGTATTTCTTCCCTTTGTGAAGTCAGCTGTCTATGTGAATGTGTTATTTCTTCCCTTTGTGAAGTCAGCTGTCTATGTGAATGTGGTATTTCTTCTCTTTGTGAAGTCAGCTGTCTATGTGAATGTGGTATTTCTTCCCTTTGTGAAGTCAGCTGTCTATGTGAATGTGGTATTTCTTCCCTTTGTGAAGTCAGCTGTCTATGTGAATGTGTTATTTCTTCCCTTTGTGAAGTCAGCTGTCTATGTGAATGTGGTATTTCTTCCCTTTGTGAAGTCAGCTGTCTATGTGAATGTGGTATTTCTTCTCTTTGTGAAGTCAGCTGTCTATGTGAATGTGGTATTTCTTCTCTTTGTGAAGTCAGCTGTCTATGTGAATGTGGTATTTCTTCTCTTTGTGAAGTCAGCTGTCTATGTGAATGTGGTATTTCTTCCCTTTGTGAAGTCAGCTGTCTATGTGAATGTGTTATTTCTTCCCTTTGTGAAGTCAGCTGTCTATGTGAATGTGTTATTTCTTCCCTTTGTGAAGTCAGCTGTCTATGTGAATGTGGTATTTCTTCTCTTTGTGAAGTCAGCTGTCTATGTGAATGTGGTATTTCTTCCCTTTGTGAAGTCAGCTGTCTATGTGAATGTGTTATTTCTTCCCTTTGTGAAGTCAGCTGTCTATGTGAATGTGTTATTTCTTCCCTTTGTGAAGTCAGCTGTCTATGTGAATGTGGTATTTCTTCTCTTTGTGAAGTCAGCTCTCTATGTGAATGTGGTATTTCTTCCCTTTGTGAAGTCAGCTGTCTATGTGAATGTGGTATTTCTTCCCTTTGTGAAGTCAGCTGTCTATGTGAATGTGGTATTTCTTCCCTTTGTGAAGTCAGCTGTCTATGTGAATGTGTTGTTTGTAAGAGGCCCTGTACATGAGTCACGACATGTCTCAGAAAATGTTGTCACTTGTTTGAAATGGTCAATGCGTCTACAAAGTTAGGAAACATATAATCTTGCAGGTAAACTTGATGAATGTTCTAATAAATAGTCATTGCTATAATGAACATACATATATGTGCCAGCCAATCACTTGATCTTTGGTAGAAGGAGGGGAGTTCCGTGATTTTAGCTGACTGCTTGTTGGTTTCTAAGTGAGCTCAAAATTACCATGAGTGCATTATCTGTGGTACATCTTTTGTATTCTAGCCTAGTCACAGCTTTGTGCCTTTGTTAAATGAATTGACTCCAAGAATTGGCCACTCAGAATGTTTCCACCAATTGAATTATCAGTTAAGTCAATAATTCCTCTCTGTGTTGTGAAGGATCCTGGGAATTATGTAGCACTGTCCTGATTGGTCTGAAATTGACTCTGCTGGAGTGAAGGGTTGAGCAACTCAATCCCAGACGGCCGGAGGGTAGTGTGAAAGTAGAGCAAGAGTTACCAGTTAAAGCTAATTCCTATTTTCACACCTGTCTGTGAACATGTATGCAATGATAATTAACCCATGCATTTTCTTTCTAAAAATCATATCAAAGCTTGTCAAAGTGACATAGTTGATGACAGTTTAGTTAAATATCTCTTTCACAAAGATATTGACCATTTCAAATATGTAACACATCACCCACAGATGTAAGTTGAATAACCACAATAGTCCAGAAATATTTCATTATTGATCCATACTACTTTTGCAAGTTTTGCAAGTAAAGGGGGGTAACACAGAGGTTTGAGGAAAATGAAATTCCTTTACTGATCAATAACATGCAATATAAATTCATCTCTCACGCAAAAGAATGGAAAGCTGGTAATAAAGATACAGAATGATGTCTGCTGCAGAAAAGTTGAGGAGGAATACTACTGTGGTTTTATACCAGGCCATTCCAGATGAGTTTAGAAACTTGGTTCAAATCATTGCTTCATGGGGTCATTGAGACACCAAGTGGTGTACTTCTGCCAGCAAGTCCAAGTTTTGTTAACGTTCTCAACCCTCCAGGCCAATAGAAAGGCCTGTGAACATATTTGTAACTGATTTCCTAGTAGTGAAAGGGTTTAAGGGAAACATTGGGAGAATTCCCAGTTGATTTCTTGAAGGAACCAAGCCATGAAGGGAAAGAGAACACTGTGAAACAGAAATGTGCCATTTCAAAGATGCTTTCAAAACATAAACTAGAGTTTGCTCCTGCTTCAAGATGACCAAAGATTCCATGTGACCATTTCTGAAGCCAACAATCGTTACTTCATGTGTTTCCCTCCAGACTTAGGTGTTTTCCTTAAACCCATGAATCAAATCTCCATGGTCTTCCTTTCGGGAGAAATGATAAGTTGATGCATGATCTTGTGGAGATTTTGTGTGGTCAAGAACCAAGTTTCTTTTTACACAATGCTTTATAATTGGTAGATCTAGTGAAGCTGTTTGAGTGTAGATTTGTTTAACTTTGAGGCATGGGAATGATATCATTGGTCTTGATGTCTCAGTGGGAACAAAAGGTAGAGATTCTATAAAGGGATTATGTAGACCTGAACTTCACAACCTATTCTACCACTTTTTTGTCAATGAGGCAAATGCTGGATTTAAACCCACACCCCTAGCTGCAGACATTTATGCAGTCAGTGAATGTTCAAACTAACTGTCCTGGCTTATGTACAGTCTTCCAGAGGATAAGGTCTGTTAGATAACACAAATTTGCAGCAAATCATGTAACGTCCAAATCATTTTGCCCTGTTGACAGTGTTAGAAACCCTTTGTACATCAATCTGTGATCATGCTATCGTCCATGACTGGACTGTCTGTTCATGAGGTCAGAACCAATATCTATCAACGATACTGATGTTATCTCTCACTGACCTACTTCTGTCTCTACTGCTAACTCTTATGTTCCTCTCTCTTTCACATAGGATAACAGTACTATACTTGTCATCAGATGACACAAAATGGTTTGTCATTTAGAAATTAATTGATTAAGCCCTGAATTCTGACTAGTTTTTGACAATAGCTTCTCCCAAACTTTGTATCAAACAGGTTATGAATAAGTTCGAAAAGAGTTTCAGAATAGCTAATCTTGTTGCTACTTTAGTTGTTTGCTAGGATTCATAAGACTGACTGAATATGACAAAGATGAATGCTCCCCCACCCCTATCTTACATCTTCATCCTTGATAAGAATGTGCGTCCCTAGCTCTAGGAAGTGAACTGTTATAAATCTAGATAAAAATCCATTCTCTTGTTTCTGAAATTGTTAGGCTTTTTTAGATTTTTTTAGATTTTCAAGTATGATAAATATGTGTTGTTGTCAAACAGTGCTATTGGGTCGTGACAGGGACCGTCTGCACAAGATAGCGGGACACTTGGCTTGGAGATAGGCTCACTTGAAACATAAACACTGGATGATGGCCTTGGTCTACTCTAGGTGGCGCTGTGGATCATGTGATCACAACATAAATATGATTTGCTGAATGCTTACCGGGCAGATAAGAAGGATCTGTTGTAGTGTGCACACGTTGTGTAACATTGCTGTCCTAGAAGCAATCAAACACCAGTTAGTGAGCAGCTTGCCAAGTGAAAAAGATTTATTCAGTCTTATCTTCATTTTTTTGGGAGGTATTAAATAATTGTAATCATGTAGTCAATAAGGATATAGTGAGGTATTGCTGAGACTGTTGTCTCAACTGGACTTTACAGGAAAGCATTCTCTGGGGATAAAAGACAATTTTTGAGATAGACAAGATTCAGAAGAGAAGATGGACAACCTGAACAACAACTTGACCGTTAGCCAGAGCACAAATAGTTGGTCTGATGTCCGAGGTTCTGACCATGACATCCGGTTCGACCCGATGGTCAACTGGAACGTGTACGAGTCAGCGTCCGACACGGACATGGAGCAGAGCGACACGTCGACCTCTGACCACTGCACGCCACGCTGCAGGAGTCCAGTGTATGAGTCCGGGTCCGATTGCCCCACCCCACGGTGCCCCAGTCCTTCGTGTAGGTGGAGGGAAGATTCAGAGTCGGACACAGAGAGTGAGAGTGCTGGGAGGGTGAAGCACAGAGTGAGACGTAAGCGAAGAGCTTCCTTTGATGAAAAACTGATTGGGAACATATCCCATGGGGTGATGCCTGACCTCAACCGTCGTCTTGCCAAAACATCCCCCGGCACTCCCATCGAACACAATAACCTCAAAAACTTCCACACTGAGAACTTGTCATCTGCCTTATTCCTCGGAAGTCGTAAGTCATTTTGGAAGTTTTTGTCAAAGTTTCCAGTTATTTACTTTTGTTATCTTTTTATCTTAGAAAAAGCCTATGTGGTTTACAGAATATCTCTGTTGCCTTCAATCTTTGCTATGCAATGTGTACACAGTTTATGTAATGAAAGAAACTTGTTGATGATGGGAGGGAACTTCTATGACTGAGATAGGTAGTGGAGGAATTTGATGCTTTGGTCCAGTTAGTGAGACAAGAGAACTTGCTTCATCATGCTCCCGGCACTTTGAACCAGATTCAGTCCTCCTAGATTAACTACTGGGTCAGATGATCCAAATAATCCACCCACTCAATCTTCCGACCACCTGCCGTCCTCCTGGTTAACAAACACTTAGTCAACCATCTTGTAACGTATTTCAACAGGTTGATGGTGTTAAGTTTCACTGTTGATACTTATGACACAATAGCAAGCAGTGCTTGATAAAAACAACTATTGTAAAATGGTTGAGACTTCATGCATTTTCCTTTGCTATTTCTCCCTTTGACCTCCTAAGACAAAGTTTACAAGTCTTGATTCAATGTCGAAAGTGTCCACCTAACCCTCTTTATAGCTTGCGATATCAGCCTTATTCCAAGTTTCCACAAGGATCTCTGGAGATAGATCCTCAGTATCAATTCACCAAGATGCCTGTTGATCCAGTCTGAAGACAATGGTTCAGAAAGGTCTTTGCAACACTTTACCATGTTCAAAATTAGGAGCCAAATTTGTCATTTGTGGAATTTAAGTTATGTGTCTTGCAACTCATTAACTTAAAAATTGCAGCTTTTTAAGCACTTCAGAAAATATTTTACCATTCTTTTATATAACCCTTTTTAGATGATATTTTCTCCCAACTATTTGCTTTATTTGAGTCAAAACTGAGTTTCAGTTCTATGATACATAGAGTGTTTCTGTCTCTGTTTCAGTTCTATGTTACATAGAGTGTCTCTGTCTCTGTTTCAGTTCTATGTTACATAGTGTCTCTGTCTCTGTTTCAGTTCTATGTAACATAGAGTGTCTGTCTCTGTTTCAGTTCTATGATACATAGAGTGTCTCTGTCTCTGTTTCAGTTCTATGTTACATAGAGTGTCTCTGTCTCTGTTTCAGTTCTATGTTACATAGAGTGTCTCTGTCTCTGTTACAGTTCTATCTTACATAGAGTGTCTCTGTCTCTGTTTCAGTTCTATGTTACATAGAGTGTCTCTGTCTCTGTTTCAGTTCTATGTTACATAGAGTGTCTCTGTCTCTGTTTCAGTTCTATGTTACATAGAGTGTCTCTGTCTCTGTTTCAGTTCTATGTTACATAGAGTGTCTCTGTCTCTGTTTCAGTTCTATGTTACATAGAGTGTCTCTGTCTCTGTTTCAGTTCTAAGTTGTATAGAGTGTCTCTCTGTGTGTTTCAGTTCTATGTTACATGAGTGTCTCTGTCTCTGTTTCAGTTCTATGTGCGGACCGGGTGAGCCAGATGACCAAGACGTACAATGACATCGAGGCTCTCACTCGTATGCTAGAAGAGGTACGTATGTACACAGATATATTATAAAGTGGATTTGATATTTCGCCCAGGTAATGGTCCAAGGTATGTTGTTTTTGTGTTTGACCATTTACATATAATATTACTTTTGGTCAAATCTGGGGTCATAAGCTCCCTTTTAGAGCTTGGGTATACAGTAAAGCAATATGTCTCCCTCATTCCATGTGCTGATACTTCCTCTGTGACTACCATTACACTGACTATATAATGTCACTCATGTCAGGAAGTGTTAGAGATACATACCATTACACTGACTATATAATGTCACTCATGTCAGGAAGTGTTAGAGATACATACCATTACACTGACTATATAATGTCACTCATGTCATGAAGTGTTAGAGATACATACCATTACACTGACTATAGAATGTCACTCATGTCAGGAAGTGTTAGAGATACATACCATTACACTGACTATATAATGTCACTCATGTCAGGAAGTGTTAGAGATACATACCATTACACTGACTATATAATGTCACTCATGTCATGAAGTGTTAGAGATACATACCATTACATTGACTATAGAATGTCACTCATGTCAGGAAGTGTTAGAGATACATACCATTACACTGACTATATAATGTCACTCATGTCAGGAAGTGTTAGAGATACATACCATTACACTGACTATATAATGTCACTCATGTCAGGAAGTATTAGAGATACATACCATTACACTGACTATATAATGTCACTCATGTCAGGAAGTATTAGAGATACATACCATTACACTGACTATATAATGTCACTCATGTCAGGAAGTGTTAGAGATACATACCATTACACTGACTATATAATGTCACTCATGTCATAAAGTGTTAGAGATACATACCATTACACTGACTATATAATGTCACTCATGTCATAAAGTGTTAGAGATACATACCATTTTAGTAGTGAATGAATGAAACAGTGTTATATTTGGGATCACATTATCTGCAATATACAAATACCTCCTCTGAGGGTGCGGGTTTGAATCCCACAGTGGACTTGACCTGAAAAGGTTCAAGAATTTGAAGTATTGCAGATAGTTTGATCCGAAATATAACACTGTTACATTCATTCAAGTAATTATATGTAAAGCTTTAAGTTTTGGAGTTGAAGACAAATATACAGAATTTGGGTGTAGTATTTTGTGAGTAGTTTGATTGTGAATATGTTATTTGGACTTTCTTCTACAGCACATGTACAAGTTGACAAAATTTTACTGAAACCAAGTTTTCACGTATTTGGATTTTGGGTATGAAGAAACAAACTTAGTGAGACGATTTTAATTCAAATAAGAACTTATGGCATGTTGTTATCTATCAAAGTGAGATTTATGGTAGAAAATCTATTTTCATAAATAATATCTAATGGAAAAAATATAATCAAATGAAATGTGTTGATATGCCTTTAAGGGTTGATAAAATACCACATACTTTTAGTGTATTTAAATCTCACGATATGGATAAAAATAGCAACTTCAACAGCTCATTTATCATACCTGATGTCAGAGAACTTAAACATTTCATTAGCTGGGATCAGAGTTGAAAGAGGGAAAACAAACAATGTTGCGGTGCTGTAATCTTGAGACGACATTATCTAAACACCGCCTTGACCTACTGATAGAGTATTCCTTGCCTATTCTGATTCTGCCCCTCTCAGGGTTGCTATTCCGGTTATCTGGACCAGGGAAATCTTACACATGTGGGAATAGTACCTAAACAGCTCATGACATGTTTGTGTTGCTTGATGACATTTAGTGTTTGAATCTGCATTGATAATCTTTACACCTTTATGATTGTTAGTTAGCGGATAACTTATAGACTTGTTCATGATTGATGCATACAAATATCTTATCTTTACTCAATTATAAATGGGGATTTCAAAATTTTGATGGATATGTGACTGGTTTGATGTTTATCTTGTTGTTTCTCGTCCTGAGTATGATATCCTGCACTTTCACCTGCTGCTAACAGGAGTTTGTTTCTTCTCATCTTATCTTTAAATAGAATTTAATTGAAACCCAAATAATGGGTATCATCTATTTAATACATAATAGTTAGTGCAATCAATCATCTTTTGACTATTTGTTGAGCAGAAAGAGCGTGACCTGGAACTTGCAGCCCGTATTGGACAAACTTTGTTGGAGAAGAATCGAGACCTTACAGAACGCAGCGACCATATTGAAGACCAGCTATCACAGGCCAATGATAAGGTAGACTCACTAGGCTACTATCGATAAGACAACTGTATTCACTAGCTAAAGATACGGTAACATGGGACACTGGGATCACTAGCTAAAGAAATGGCGACTTGGGACCAAATAATTACTAGCAACGGGAAAGGTGAATGGGAAACAGTGTTAATATGCTAAGGATAAGGTGATGTCGGATGCAGTGTCCGCTAGTAAAAGATAAGGTAACTTGGGACCATTGGTAAGCTAGTTGAAATATGTCTTTCTTTGAAGGATAAGGGTTAGGGCAAGAACTTGTCTCTTGTTCCTAATGTCTGTGTTATATGCAATCATGGATGAGGGAAGTGTCAGGCTAAGGGTCTTTAGATGAATGATACTACTTGTATGTAATGTCTCCTCTAAGTGCTAAGTGTGTGTGGTCCTCCCCAGGTGAGCCAGTTGAGACATGACATCTCTATGAAGGATGAGCTTCTCAAGTTCTACTGTCAAGACCTCGACCATGACACCGAATCCGACGTCAGCTCCCCCGGGTAAGTCCTTCTGTTGTCTGTTGCAGTTAGGTGATTATTGACATCACTGAAAAGTTATGATTCAGGGGAGCTGTCTCCCTTTGGTGCCCCAACTTGCGTAAAATTGAAATCTTTTCAAAATCTGCAAATGAATCACTAAAATAATATAAGGCATAGGAAAATATGATCTAAACAAATTGCATTTTTGTAGTTTAAAAATATCCCATTATCCCTAACTGCTTGATAAGTGCAAAGAAGCAAATATATATACAGCAGTGTCCTCAAGAATTATTCTTTGAATTATTTTCTTATTTTACAAATTGCTTCACCATAGTGAAATAAAAGTTTCAGTAAAGTTGTGTGACCTTTATCTTCATTTGAAGGTCACATTGAGACATTGAGAGATATCACTAGAGCAAGTTGGTATAATTGGATAAAGGATATCACATTCACTAGCAATAAATCATGGCCAGTCTGATTGTGTTGTGACAAAGGTCTCGTGTGATGTCCTCAAGATAATCACAACTGTTAGCAAGAGATTAATGATCAATTTTGATTTTAATTATGAACATTTCTTCTCCCTAGATAATGCTAGAAGAAAATGCTGACTGTTTTGTTAACAAGCTTTTGTCATTTGCGTGTTGCAGAGATGGGAGTGGGTTCAATCTCAAGCTGGTCAACATTGAATCACTGCAGAAGAAAGTCGTGTCTCTGGAAGACGAAAACCTGCAGCTCAAACTTGAGGTGGGTCTCCTGTAGCTCTGGTATTGTATTTGATCTCATGTATCTTGATTAGGGTCTCCTGTAGCTATGGTATTGTATTTGATCTCATGTATCTTGATAAGATCTCCTGTAGCTCTGATATTGTATTTGATCTCTTGTATCTTGATTAGGATCTCCTGTAGCTCTGGTATTGTATTTGATCTCACGTATCTTAATTAGGGTCTCCTGTAGCTCTGGTATTGTATTTGATCTCATGGATCTTGATTAGGATCTCCTGTAGCTCTGGTATTGTATTTGATCTCATGTATCTTGATTAGGATCTCCTGTAGCTCTGGTATTGTATTTGATCTCATGTATCTTGATTAGGGTCTCCTGTAGCTATGGTATTGTATTTGATCTCATGGATCTTGATTAGGATCTCCTGTAGCTCTGGTATTGTATTTGATCTCATGTATCTTGATTAGGATCTCCTTTAGCTCTGGTATTGTATTTGATCTCATGGATCTTGATTAGGATCTCCTGTAGCTCTGGTATTGTATTTGATCTCATGGATCTTGATTAGGGTCTCCTGTAGCTATGGTATTGTATTTGATCTCATGGATCTTGATTAGGATCTCCTGTAGCTCTGGTATTGTATTTGATCTCATGTATCTTGATTAGGATCTCCTGTAGTTCTGGTATTGTATTTGATCTCACGTATCTTGATTAGGGTTTCCTGTAGCTCTGGTATTGTATTTGATCTCATGGATCTTGAGTTAAGTCTCCATTAGCTACTGTATTTGATATTATGTGACTTGAGGTGCCTTTTGTGACATCAGATATATTTTTGTTTTTGTATCTATTTGTTTTTAATCTAACACAAATGTTTCTCTTCTGCACAGAGCACTCAGCTTAAGACGGAAACATCATCCTATGAGGAGAAGGAGAAGAAGTTGGTTGAGGACTGTCTCTCTCAGCTTGGTGAGTTCATTGTGTCTATCTCTAACTGTCTCTCTCAGCTTGGTGACTTCACTGTATCTATCTCATACTGCCTCTCAGCTTGTTGAGTTCACTGTGTCTATCTCATACTGCCTCTCAGCTTGGTGAGTTCACTTTGTCTATCTCATACTGTCTATCAGCTTGGTGAGTTCACTGTGTCTATCTCATACTGTCTCAGCTTGGTGAGTTCACTATATCTATCTCTTTTAAAGGTTAGTTCATAAAATCTAGCTCTCTTACTGTCTCTGTCGCAGTTATATTTTTATCATATGGCTTCCTACCAATGAGTTTAGAAATTGTAATGAAATCTTTTTGACCCATTCATGATGTTGTTGTTTTCAGCGGAAGTGAACATGCAGGTGGAGACCTTTGCGGAGGAGCTCACGAGGAAGACCGAGGAGTCATCGAGACAGAAGGAGGAAATCACCTCCCTCCTCGCACAGGTGGTCGACCTCCAGAAGCGTGTCCGATGTGTGGGTAGCAGGAGTCATTTGATTTTGTTTCTTTATAAACCCATAGTTATAAAGCCCATTCTTGTCCTAAATATCATTGTTAAAGAGATCATAGCTGAAGTTTTAGAACTGATACTCCTTGCAATACATGTCCACAGTTGATGTTCTGTCATTTCCTTGAAAGCAGAATTGAACTCTCAATGTTCTTGTACAATTCTTGTTATATATATGTCCAAATTTCCCTGCAGCTGACGATTGAGAACATGGAGTTGTCTAAACATCTACAGGCTTCCCAGGAGTCACAGCGGAAACTGACAACTGAGGTACTGTACAATACAGAGTCAGAGTTTAGATATAAACAAGTTACATTAAAGATACATTAAAGATTCATGGGGTTCTTAACAAACTGACAACTGAGGTACTGTACAACACAGACAATATAGGTCATATGGTCTAAGTGAAGAAACCTTCAGAAATTTAAAATAGTTTAAATATTGGTAAAGCAGTGATGTTCATGGGCGTGATTTGTGTTCTATGGTTACTTCTCCTCCATTACAGCTGGGCTACCGTCAAGACAAGTACGATGAGTTGCTGGAGCTGTTGACAGAGGCACAGGATGAGCTGAAATTGCTCAGAGGGAAGCAGCGCCCAGGTGCCACGAGTCGACAGTACCTCTCCAGTTCTCTCCTCAACGTGCCCTCGGATTCTCTGGCCAGTGAGTTGGAGTCATCCCTCCGTGCCGACGCAGAATACCCCAAAGGTTACTCCCCGTCTGAGCGCAAGTAAGTAGTCTCACAGATAGTCTTCCTCAAACCTGTCTTGGCTGATGAGTACTAAACAAAAGCTTACTCTCTCTAGGTTGCTTTAACAAAAACATCCCTTCTAATCCTTGCTATAAAGGTAACCTAAAGTGTAATTTCCCCTAAAGGGGAAAGTCAATTACCGTAAGTTTGCTAAAAAACTTCTAACCAGTGCAGACTATCAGAAATGATACACTGTCTGTAAGTGCAAACATGTACAAGATGTATGCTGTCAAGTAATCTTTTCTAGTTTCCTGTACCCAAAAGATAAGGCAGTTTGTTTGAAATCGAATGTGTTCCTAGGAATAAAAGTATTTAATAATTGACCCTGGCAGAATTCAAACTTATTCAATCAGGGTTCTTTCCTCTCTGCAAAGGTCTGAAAGAAACCTGTTATCTCACACATTCTGATGTAACTCAACTAGCCAATAAAATGACTCAACTAAAAGCCTACAGTGTCAGTGGCTAGAGGCAAGTAACTCCAATTAACCATACATTAAACTTGATCGTTGCCACCCATTTTTTAAAATGCTGTCATGTGATTTGTCCGCTAATGACTAGTTTTTTCTGCGCTTAACTGGTGTGCAAGTGTAGAACAGGCAAACTAGGAGGTTGCTTTCAGATTGTTGAAGAGATAGAATGAGATCAAATCCTGCTAGAGTCAAATTTTAAAATTTGTATTCCTTCGAACATGATAGATTTTATCAGACTGGGGTTAAGGCTATGGTTACACAGGTTGTCTGTACATAAATATTTCTGTGATTAAAGATGGTGTAAGGTGTCAACTATAACTTTTGATTAGGGCACACAACTGGAAGATTTTCGAGACTGCCAAGGCAGCGAAGAAGGCAAGCAAGAAGAGCCCGGACAGTCTGTCTCCAGGCTCTGTGTCCCAGAGTGTGAGTGGAGCAGAGAGTGACACCGCCTCCTTCGGGAAGCGAGCCTCCTTCTACTTCTCCGACACAGAGTCGGCCGATGGCTACAGTGCGGACCTGGACAGTTTACACGGGTTGGTGCACTTTTCTACTGGTGACAACTTAGTATGCAAAACTTCATTGCACATGAGAACTAGACTTAAGTAAACCCATTTTGTCTATCAGCTGATATTCTGCATGATTATCTGTCATACTAACGATCTTTTGGTATTGTTTCTGTGGTTAGCATTGATTAAAACACTGCAGTATTTCTTATTTAGCTCCAACCCTGACCTTGGACGGCCTGGAATTCCGGGCTCTAACGACCTCGAAACATCTTTGAAGCGACTGGCAATGCGTCGAGCTAATGAGTTGAATGAGAAAGAGTACCGGGAGGACGATGAGAAGAGGAAACAACACCTGAGGTGAGGGGATAGAATAGTGTCCTAACAACAGGAGGATAAATTTGTGCCCTAGCAACAAGGGAGGATAGAGTAGTGTCCTAACAGCAAGGGAGGATAAAGCAGTGTTCTAACAACAGTGTAGAACAGTTCTCTACTGCAGACAAAGTTGAAAGAACGCACTAACCACTGCGCTATCCCGCCCCTAGCAACCAGGGAAGATGGTGTAGTGTCCTTGCAACCAGGAAGGATAGTGTAGTAACCTTACAACAAAGGGAGGATAGTAAAGTGTCCCAGCAACCAGGGAGGAAAGTGTAGTGTACTAGCAACCAGGGAGGATAGTGTAGTGTCCTAGTCAAAAGGGAGGAGAGTGTAGTGACAAAGGGAGGAGAGTGTAGTGTCCTAGTAACAAGGGAGGAAAGTGTAGTGTGCTAGTAATGAGGGAGGATAGTGTAGTGTGCTAGTAATGAGGGAGGATATTGTAGTGTGCTAGTAATGAGGGAGGATAGTGTAGTGTGCTAGTAATGAGGGAGGATATTGTAGTGTGCTAGTAATGAGGGAGGATAGTGTAGTGTGCTAGTAATGAGGGAGGATATTGTAGTGTGCTAGTAATGAGGGAGGATAGTGTAGTGTGCTAGTAATGAGGGAGGATAGTGTAGTGTGCTAGTAATGAGGGAGGATAGTGTAGTGTGCTAGTAATGAGGGAGGATATTGTAGTGTGCTAGTAATGAGGGAGGATAGTGTAGTGTGCTAGTAATGAGGGAGGATATTGTAGTGTGCTAGTAATGAGGGAGGATAGTGTAGTGTGCTAGTAATGAGGGAGGATAGTGTAGTGTGCTAGTAATGAGGGAGGATATTGTAGTGTGCTAGTTACGAGGGAGGATATTGTAGTGTCCTAGTAACAAGGGAGGAAAGTGTAGTGTCCTAGTAATGAGGGAGGATATTGTAGTGTGATAGTAACGAGGGAGGATAGTGTAGTGTCCTAGTAACGAGGTAGGCTATTGTAGTGTGATAGTAACGAGGGAGGATAGTGTAGTGTCCTAGTAACCAGGGAGGATAGTGTAGTGTCCTAGTAACAAGAGAGGATAGTGTAGAGTCCTAGTAACAAGGGAGGAAAGTGTAGTGTCCTAGTAACCAGGGAGGAAAGTGTAGTGTCCTAGTAACAAGGGAGGAAAGTGTAGTGTCCTAGCAACCAGGGAGGAAAGTGTAGTGTCCTAGCAACCAGGGCTGATATTGTACTATGACAATTTAACCGTTCCCTTTGTTAGTCTTCAAAGCCAAACTAATGGTGAATGAGAATCTGTCCTTTCCAGTCAAATAATCTTTGGAAGATATTAAGAAGTGTGTTACGTAGATGGGTAAGGGGTTATATGCAGCTTCCTTTACCGCTGGAGTCATCAATGTCTATACATGTCTGTTCATATCAGTTTTTCTCCAGCTTAAATCTGCGGACTCCAGACAGCGCGTCTGCGTCCCAAATCTTCAAGTGATGATAATACCTTCCCTGTGTGATCATCTGTACTACATGATATTTTTATCTCCTTGTTCCAGCCCCAACCTGCGGACTCCTGACAGTGTCTCATCTCCAGGCAGCGGCCTCTCCTACCTCTCGTTCCCTGGCAGTCACAGCTCTCACTTCAAGATCCCCGAGAAACTGCAGATTGTCAAACCTCTGGAAGGTAGCGATTAACTTCGTACTGCATTATTTAGCTCTTCATGCTGAATTCTTCATGAAAATTACTACATCTAGAAATACATCTTCCTGACTCTCTGATATGCATTTTGTAGAGTCTTTCTTAACTCCTGATCTACACACTTAAGAGTCATTAATGAGTCATCACTCAAGATGTTTGGTACTTCTGTAGATAATGCTATGTAGATAATCATGTTTATATGGATGCTGTGTAAATGTTGACAGGGTCTGCAACTCTCCGTCAGTGGCAGCAGCTTGCCACGCCCAACCTGGAGGGGATATTTGAAGAGCGTCCTGGGGTGCAGATCAAGGGAGAGCGCAACCTTGACCTTCAGGAGGAGGTCTACCGCCTCTCGGACTTCGAGGAGGATGGTGAGTTGATCCACACAGCTGGAGAAATTAGATCCTTTAGATTGTTAATATCTTAGACGTGCATAAAAATCAGAATTGTACCTGCACGAGCATGATCTCCCAAATAGTAAAGGGTGTTGTTTCAAGCAGGAGTAGGACTTGCAAGAGAAAGTGGAATTGCTTGTGAGCATGAACACGTGCATGAGTTACAAGACCCTGAGTGTGTGGTGCTGTGTTGCAGATGAAGTGTCGGACTGTCCCAGCAAGTGTTACGAGGAGAGCTCCTCAGTCTTCACCCTCACGGACTCTGTTGTGCGCAACCCCACCGACAGCTTCCTCATTGTTCCCAGCAGGTGAGATGATCCTCCTGAGTCTGTCATGTTCCTTTAACCCTGTCAGTCTCTCATATGCTCTTTAGAAGAAGTTCCTTTATGTCACAACTGTACTTAGTAGACCTCACATGCTTTATGACAGCAAATTTGGATGCATGGTGAGTCATTGAGTACGCTTGTTGTAGTTTCAAGCAGCTGAATTGCTCTGATAACCCTCAACTTGTATGTTGTTGTTCTTCTTTCCTGATTATCAATTATACCACTATGTCCACTTAAATTTGATGTTTTTCTTGCAGTGGTTATCAAGGTCACTCACCCCCTGCCTCAGTTGCCCCAGTAATGTCAACCCCGAAGGGCCGTGTTGCTTCTGTCAGAGGGAGTAACACATCCACTTACAGCATGTCACTGGGACTGGCAGCCATCTTGAACGAGCGAGACAGTAGTGGGCAGCAGACTGAGAGAAAACCAGGGCTCAAGTACAACCAGTCCTACCCAACCCGCCTTCAGTCCATCGTCACAGAAACTCCTTTCACCTCAACCCTTACCAGTACAGGGGATGTCACAACAACCAGTGCCCCCTCACTCAGACGTGCATCGGTTGCTGTGTCTGCTCTTACCTCCTCTGTGTCATCGCCAACCCCTGGTGCACAAGGATCAGCAACAGGATCAGCAGTAGGGTCACTGGAATCACCGGGCAGGGAGGGAGGATTCCTTGACAAGCTGAAGAACACAGGCTTTTCTATCTACGGGTTCCTGGGAGGAGTCAAGAGTGAGGAGTCCGACTCCTCGTCCTCTGAGGCTTCAGTGTCCACACCATCAGTCAGGCCGGTTGCCGGGGGCACTGCAACCACGTCCCCGGAGTCTGAGAAGAATGTAACACGAACACTGCTGGCCCAGGGGGCTTCAGCTGGAGTGTTGGGAGCTCTCACCTCCTTCAGGAGAAGTGGCATCCTGTGAATGTAGTGTAATATAGCTAGCTAGCTCCTGGACCAAAGCTCTGACTGTTAAAGGTGGACTTGAAATATTCCAGACTTTCCCGTAGTCTGTCTGTGTGCCAATGTCTTTCATGTGTGATTTCTTGAGAAATGCAAATATGTCATAATATGTCAATGAAAAATTTGAAGGTCTCCAATTTTTCTTTTCTATCTGTAAGATAAATCTTTCTAAGAAGGGGTCAATGTACTGTGTGGCTGGTCAAGTGCTGCTGGTCAAGTGTTACTGGTAAAGTGTTACGGGTGAAGAGTGACTGGTCAAGAGTGACTGGGGACTGACTGAAGTGGCGCTATTTCGGTGCTGAGATCAACTTCACATGGGTTACATCAATCACGTCCAGAGAAAGAGAAGTGATGACTTGTCAATTGTTTGATTTGTTTTAGAACTATTTTGTTTGCTGCCATTATTACTTTATTGTACACTCATAGCAAAGAAGGGAAAAGTACCTAATTTATAATATTTGATTGTTGGAATCTGTTGTTTTAGTTGGAGTCATTGTCTGTCAAAAGATTTTATCGGGTTTGCTTATCTGGTCATGACATTGTCCTTGTTTTATTGTTTCAGTGCTATTCTTAGAGCTGCAGGTGGGTGCTACAGGGACAAGATTGTTGTCACTTTTACACGGAATAATTGTCTCTGATTAGAACATGCAGGCATTTTGAATGTGCAGAATTATAAAACCTCAACACTGTTCCAAAGGTTTAAGCTAGCTATAAGCAACTGTCAGGAAAAATGATCCCTTGTTATAGCTGGTTTAGACAAGAACTTTAAGCTATACGTGGAAAGAAGTCATTTCTTTAAACAAAATTTAAACCCAGTGATTTTGAAGGTTTCACTGTATGCTTTTTACACAAGATTTGTTGTCGTGGATACAGTGAAGAGAATGATTCGGAACGAAGGGTAAAATGGAAATATTTTGTAATTCGCCATCTATTTACCTTTAATTGAATGAACTGCACCATTCTCAAATATTGGATGATTAAGGTATTCATGCATGAGCAAACTTGTTTTATTGACACAATTGTTTTTTAAAACTGTATGTGTGGTGTGTCTCAAGAATGTACATAATAATTGTATATATCAATTATATAGATTCTTATCAAAGCTTTGTAATTTATTTGTACATATCTAAGATATCAATTATCTATGATTTTGAAAATATTTAAGATTGTTCTATAATATGATAATAGTCTTTGTTTTTTCTTCTAAAAGCAAACATTGAAATCAGGTCATGTGGATTATCTTTTCCAATTATGGGATTAACAGGGAAGCATTGATTTTTAAAATGACCTGAGAATAAAATATTGCAAGTTAAAAGATGATTCGGTTCCTCCTACATTCCAACTCCTTGAATTCTTTAAGCTGCAATATCTTCTTTACTATTGATTTTGATTTGTATCTGACTATGTTAGTCATTTATCATGAAATAGAAGTATTATATTGTGTCTAAACATCAAGTTTGTCAGGGTTTGATTTTTCTAGATATGGTTTTCTATAAGTATACAAATTATTTATTAATATTTGGATGGAAATGATTGATTCATTGTGCTGTTTGTACTTTCTTAGCTGACACTTCAAACCTGTAAGCCTTGATTTGTCTCTAGATCTCAGATTGCCTGCTTTTAATACCATATTGTTTTAACCTGTTAAGCAGCTCTATGCAAATTTTATCATGTGAAAACCTGTGAACAGATGAATAAAGAATAAGCATGAAATAGATGGGACTTGCTGTATGTGTTCAATGTGTGTACAGGATTTCATGTTAACATACATATTGAGGCACTTTGTCACCGAGACACGAGTTGAGAGACTTCTGGTGTCAGTGTGGGCAAGAGACCGCATTCAAAACGCACCTCTGTTCCCCAGCAGGTGAAAGGGCTTTATTGGTGGCCACCTTATTACAGGGGGAAAACCTCAATGCATAAGAACAGTTCTGTACTGCAGTCAAGAGTTACAATGCCCCTGGCAGGATTTGAGTGGATACACAGAAAGCTTTAACCCTAACCCTCACATAATTTCTTCCAACATTAACCCCTGTTATAGCTGGGCTGTATTTTGTGATGTAAAACCCCCAACAGTTACATTTCTGACTGACTTATAAGAAATATTTGTGATTTGTACAGTTCTACGATAATTGAACAGTTTCATTTCTTCATTCGAAACAAATTTGTCAAATTTTGTATTTATATACCAGATACGTGTAACAGTGGTTCTAATGACTCCTTAGGAAGGGAAAGATTAACCCTTTGCAATTTTTTATATAATTTAATATATTCCCAATCCCTTTGAGTAAAATAGTTTCAAGAATTTAAATGTGCTAAATAAATAACATGAACAATGATGGGGTTTCCAGAATTTTGATGCATCAGCAGTAATTTGAAAAACTCGCCCGATCGCCTGTTACAGGATTCAGAAATGGACACATATTTTTAACATTTCAAAGACAACTTTTCAGATCTTTATTAACATATAAGCAATTGAGTTTAACCTTTGAAACTGACAAACCTGAATTGTGAGCTCTTCTAAGAATGAACAAAATGCCCTAGGGGGCTGAAATCTTGTTTCAGACACATTTGCAAATAAAGATCATAAAGTTAAGATTTGGTAACTCTTTGGCTCCAAATGAGAGTTCGAGGGCCAGGCTCACTTTTCATTATCTCCAGTACAAAAATCCCTCACCAACTTTCAAGAACTCAGACAGGCTATTGTAGATAAATGGAAAAATCTTCAAGTAATCATCATGGTGGATACATAATGATGTTCAAGTTCTCAGAGGCACTATGACTGGACTTCATTGAGGGATGTCTTGCCATAAAACATGGATATGCTGACATTTGTTTATCAAAATGTGGTTACTTTCAGGCAATCGTTAAGTTGATTTGACACAATCTCTATGGAATACATTTTCATTAATGTAACAAACAAACTGTTTCGTTTTTGAAACGTATAAAATATGCATATGAAGGCTTTTAGATTTTATTTCAAAATAATGATGGTGTTTAAAACTTTACAATCAGTTTACAATTTTTTCTCAGAAGTATCCGAGGCTTTAGAAGTGGGCATGGCCCAGACTTCACCCTGCACTGTATGGGTCAATTGACCAACATAAATAATAAAAACACAAAACAAATTCTGTGAGAGAATAATTTATATAAATTTCCACACACACAATAATTAACAATAGAAGTGATCCAGGTAGATCACCTTCATTCAGGTGAGAAGGCAAGTTGTTAGTCAGAAAATGTATCAAACTTTCACTGTAACTCAATAGACATGCCTGAAAACTGCAGATAACGACATTAAACACAAATTGAGAACTATATGGATCATTAGGGGTGATAAAATACTGTTATCGCCAAAGCATCAACAGAGCTTAATGAGTTTAAAGTCAGTAAAATACAAGCTAGCCAGAAAACTTCCATATACTTGTATCTATGTCTGTTTGATTCTGTGTGCATTAAGCATACTTTCTACAGATACATACAAATTCATTAATATAAACCTTCCACTACCTTCAAACAAACAATTCAAATGATTTTAAAATCAGAACGTGAATTATTACTTATGCCAATTCCTATGGAACTTCATCCATGGTAGAAAGCATAATATGTAAGACATTAAGATATCGATGGGCGTATGGTGTAACATAGGACTCAACATAAGAGGGTTGTGAGGGATACAGCTTGTCCCAAAATATTGCTACACAGCTCGCACACTAACAACACTATTAAAGCTTTACGAAGCAGACAATACACAATGGATTACACTTGTACATTATTTAAGATTTCTTTCACAGGTTTTATTTATGTAAAGAATGTTAAATGCTAAGGGAGAAACATATCAATGATTAGCTTCAGTTTTGATAAAATAACAATGAAAATTACAACCCAGAGTAAGTTGAACTAATTACTTACAAATATCTGAATAAAAGCCTGAATAAAGACTTAGATCTGGCTTCAAGAAGTATTGAAACAATGAGTGTAACATGATGTACCCAGCTCACAGCTTCACATGTTTGATTGTATACAAATCATTACTATTTCAGTCTAAATGGGTTTTCAGACAACAGTGCAAAGATTTCGTTCATATAATAATCAATATGTTCAATCTGAATAGGTTTACAGGCATATACTGCAGTGACTTGTGACATGATTATTGTCTCTGTAAGTGTAGTCACTTTCTGTAATGTATCTGAAGACACATTGAAACCATATCTGGAAATGTTGTGCTGAGCTGTGAGCGGTCACTTCATGTCCTCCTCTAGTTGCGGTTCTTCTTCTTGTCCCCCTCCTGCAGTAACAAACACATTCATAACTTCATACCTATATCTTACATACACTGCTTCATACCTATATCTTACATACATTGCTTCATACCTATATCTCACATACATTGCTTCATACCTATATCTTACATACACTGCTTCATACCTATATCTCACATACATTGCTTCATACCTATATCTCACATACACTGCTTCATACCTATATCTCACATACATTGCTTCATACCTGTATCTTACATACACTGCTTCATACCTGTATCTTACATACACTGCTTCATACCTGTATCTTACATACACTGCTTCTTACCTATATCTTACATACACTGCTTCTTACCTATATCTCACACACATTGCTTCATACCTGTATCTTACATACACTGCTTTATACCTATATCTTACATACACTGCTTCATACCTATATCTTACATACATTGCTTCATACTTATATCTCACATACATTGCTTCATACCTGTATCTTACATACACTGCTCCATACTTATATCTCACATACATTGCTTCATACCTGTATCTTACATACACTGCTTCATACTTGTATCTCGCATACATTGTTTCATACCTGTATCTTGCATACACTGCTTCATACCTATATCTTACATACACTGCTCCATACCTATATCTCATATACACTGCTTCATATCTATATCTCATATACACTGCTTCTTACCTATATCTTACATACACTGCTTTATACCTATATCTCATATACACTGCTTCATACCACAACACAGATTTCTAAAACAGAGAATTCTGACATTTTTCATCTGATTGATACACGCAATTAGCAGTTAGCAATAAGGTAGGTTAATATGAATGTTTAGACTCTTACCTTTTTAGAGAGAATGATGAGAAGCCTTCTAAAGATCTGGATGAAGTCAAGGAATAAATCAACGCTGTGCCTGAAAGAGAGAGTTATGACATTGATATTTATCTGCTAGTTTCTTAGGTATCACTTTGTAAGAAACAGGTGATTGACACTAACATGGTAATGTCCCCGACCGCTAACACTAAGTCAGATGAGATATATTTCTAGTTTAATGATTTTGTAGGAGGCATGATGAGCAGAAGAGCCGTGTTGACCATGAAAATGTTCGTCATCTCATTTTTTATAAAAGGTAGTTGCCAAAGATTTCGCCAAAAAACAGTTTATCAGAAAATAACATCATTGTCTGTATTACCCCCATTACAATGTGTTATCTGCTTGAAAGCATTGGTTGCATCCTAAAAATACTTAAACAGAGGGTTATGGTAGGTGAGGAGGAACATGAATGCCACAGGAAAGAATCAGGTTTATTGTTTGTGAGATGTACGAGGACTGGCACGGGTAAGCAATAGAATGTTTCTTTGAGAGTACGAGGGTTTGTAGGATTGGCATGGGTAAGCAATAGAATGTTTCTTTGAGAGTACGAGGGTCTATAGTATTGGCATGGGTAAGCAATAGAATGTTTCTTTGAGAGTACGAGGGTCTATAGGACTGGCACGGGTAAGCAATAGAATGTTTCTTTGAGAGTACGAGGGCCTGTAGGACTGGCACGGGTATGCAATAGAATGTTTCTTTGAGAGTACGAGGGTCTGTAGGACTGGCACGGGTAAGCAATAGAATGTTTCTTTGAGAGTACGAGGGTCTATAGGACTGGCACGGGTATGCAATAGAATGTTTCTTTGAGAGTACGAGGGTCTGTAGGACTGGCACGGGTAAGCAATAGAATGTTTCTTTGAGAGTACGAGGGTCTGTAGGACTGGCACGGGTAAGCAATAGAATGTTTCTTTGAGAGTACGAGGGTCTGTAGGACTGGCACGGGTAAGCAATAGAATGTTTCTTTGAGAGTACGAGGGTCTGTAGGATTGGCATGGGTAAGCAATAGAATGTTTCTTTGAGAGTACGAGGGTTTGTAGGATTGGCATGGGTAAGCAATAGAATGTTTCTTTGAGAGTACGAGGGTCTGTAGGATTGGCATGGGTAAGCAATAGAATGTTTCTTTGAGAGTACGAGGGTTTGTAGGATTGGCATGGGTAAGCAATAGAATGTTTCTTTGAGAGTACGAGGGTCTGTAGGACTGGCACGGGTAAGCAATAGAATGTTTTTTTGAGAGTACGAGGGTCTATAGGACTGGCACGGGTAAGCAAGAGAATGTTTTTTTGAGAGTACGAGGGTCTATAGTATTGGCATGGGTAAGCAATAGAATGTTTCTTTGAGAGTACGAGGGTCTATAGGACGGGCACGGGTAAGCAATAGAAGTTTTTTTGAGAGTACGAGGGTCTGTAGGACTGGCACGGGACAGCATCTAAGGTTATTGTTTGTGAGAGGTAATAGGTGAGGTGAGGTGAGGTGATATGAGGTTTAACGCCGCTTTCAAGAGTATATCACTTATATCACAGCTGCTAGTATTATTGCAGGGAGAGAACCTGCAATAATCTTTGTGGTTAGCATTGCGGTGAAATCTGCAGGCATCAGGTGGAAAGGTACTAGGGTCTATAGGATTGGCATGGGACAGCATATGGGTTATTGTTTGTGAGAGTTACTAGGGTCTATAGGAGTGCCACGGGTCAGCATAAGGGTTATTGTTTGGGGGAGTTACTAGGGTCTATAGGACTGGCACGGGACAGCATATGGGTTATTGTTTGTGAGAGTTACTAGGGTCTATAGGACTGGCAAGGGACAGCATAAGGGCCTTAATTGGTGAGATAAACCCGGATTCACAGGATGAGATCATGTGCGACAGAGGAAAAAGTTTTCTCACCAGATGTAGTCCTCGTCTCCAAGACGACGCTTCTCGATGATGAGCTGGGTGTCGTACAGCACAAACGCGCAGAAGATCAGCAGGCCTAGATACAGGTTGATCTGTGAACAGGTAAATGAAGACAAACAAATCACTATTTTATAAAACAACGCTCACCACTTTCAACTACAATGTGTAACAATGTCAAGAACAATTTAAAGGAATGACATCAGTCACCATCACAGGCTACAAAGGACTGCAGTGTGTGACTCAGGATGACATTTCATAAAAAAGAATTGTCTGTTTTGTAAATGGGAAATCTTACTTTTGTCCTTCATCTGCTCCAACTTAGAGGGTTTAAAACCCTGTCTCAGAAACTAATCTAGGTCATACCCTAACCCTATGCAAAGGCTGAAGAAACACATAGGAAATGAAGTTGGCAAACATCACACCCAGACAAACATCACAGTTCGACAAAGGTGCTAGGAGATATTTAGGATTTGGTGAACAGAGAGTCTACAGGGTAAATAACGCCGCACCTCGTAGATCAGGTAGGATCCGAAGAAGATGTTGGCGAAGCCGAGGAGCAGCATCCAGGACAGAGCAGACATCAGGAAACCTGCAACAGATGACAACTCACTCACATGCTCAGCTCTCTGCTGTGTGTCTCGTTGAATACATGACTCTATATGGACATGCTCAACTTAAAATTAAAAGATTTTGTATGCCATGTCACTTTTTTATTAAAAAAATCTAACACCTGAAATATCTCATTACATAAAGTAGTTTACTTCATCAGATAGCTTTGAAAAGACAACACGAAAAGACAGAAATGATTCTTTTTTAAGTTGATCCAAAATTAAATTGATTTTGAACAATAGCCAAAGTTTTTTGACATCGTAAAACTTTTCAAGTTTTCAAGGACAGTGTTGGACTTGCTACTCACCACCCATATAGAGGAATGTTCGGTCACGTGCGTTGTATAGAGAGGCCAGAGAAAAGCTTATGAACACCACGAATGTCCCCATCAGCGCTGTTGGGATGATACTACAATAAACACACACACATACATTAGAAGTGAGAGATGTTGTCTGACTAACCTATACCTAGCACTTACAAACAAAAAAGGACACTGCACAAAACATTTCAGCTTTTTTTGTGTTCTGAAGACTGAATTAAGTTTTAGGTCTCAAGACTCTTTGGATCTTATCAGGGGCCAGATAGTAAACAAATCAACAGTTCATAACCCAATTGGCAAAGTAACTTTTCACAACAGTCAGAGGTTGTAGAGAAGAAGAAATAGTAACAGGTATCAAGAAATAAGACCACTCTACCTTTCGGGCTTAAAAAGCTAAAATTTGAGCTTCCTAGGAGTACTGGTTTCTGAATAGCAGTTGTAAGACAGTTGAAGAGCAACCACCTTGTAAAAGGTTTCTCCCCACTGAATTTCAGGTATGAGGGTAAAACAGTTTCGGGGGAGAAGTTGAAAGTAAGGAAAGTTGACAGACAATGGAGGACATCCTAAAGGTAAATGTCTTGACATGCTGATCAGCTTACAAGACAGTAAGTTCCTTATACATGTGGATATACCTTGGGTTGATGTCAATCACCATGTCAAGGAGTGGTCCGAGAGACATTCCTGAAACACAAAAGTAGCAATGCTCTTTAGTTATGGACAGTAATATAACTCAAAAAGAAATTAGAGACAGGTAAATCTTGAAAGTTAATCAACAAACATTCTGCCAGAATCAAACTCATCCAAATGCAAGTTTTCTTATGTGATTTCTAACTTGCCCAAGAACATTATCAAAATCCAACTTATCACATGACTAACACCGGTCTCTAAAATTGGTAAAGTTCAGCTTTGATGCATTCCTCCCACTTTTCAATCTACTAAATCTTGACATTTTTCTCATTATCACTTACCAAACTGAGGTCTGAATTTAGAATAAGAATAAATGTAGCGAGAACTGACCTGTGCAGAAAGTGAAGCCAGTAAAGATTGTGAGTCTCTTGGCCTCTGCCTCCTTGCTGTGTCTCGTGAACGCCAACCATAGCATCAGTCCCACTGAAGCCAGCGATGTCAGAAATCCGGCCTGCACAGCGGAGATATACATTAGATCTAACCAGCTAAATTAGATCAAAAGAAATATACATACGCATCAGGAGAGAATTTATCTTAACCCACTTGCATTACACCAGTAAAGCAATGTATGTTGACACCAGTTGAGACTAAATCTTAACCCACCAGCATTATGCCAGTAAAGAGATGTACATAGACACCTATATTATAACCCACTTGCATTATGCCAGTAAAGAGATGTACATAGACACCTATATCATAACCCACCTGCATTATGCCAGTGAAGAGATGTACATAGACACCTATATCATAACCCACCTGCATTACGCCAGTAAAGAGATGTACATAGACACCTATATCATAACCCACCTGCATTATGCCAGTGAAGAGATGTACATAGACACCTATATTATAACCCACTTGCATTATGCCGGTGAAGAGATGTACATAGACACCTATATCATAACCCACCTGCATTATGCCAGTGAAGAGAAGTACATAGACACCTATATTATAACCCACTTGCATTATGTCCGTGAAGAGATGTACATAGACACCAGTTGAGACTATATCATAACCCACCTGCATTATGCCAGTGAAGAGATGTACGTAGGCACCAGCAGCCGCTGCTATCATGCCGATAGCCAGAGAGGTGTAGACATTCTTCAGATGTTTCTGAACGTAGCCCTCTCTGAAAACACATAATGTTTTGAACATCCCTCATTAAGCCATTGCTTTTTCTTCGTAAAAATATAATCCATTTTTACAACTTTGTTCATAGTTGAAAATCTTGTATTTGATTGTCAGAAAAATTGTTAGAAGTAATTGGTTACTGATGTTCTTGATGATTTGACATATAAAGTTTAAACTTCATTTGAAAAATAATGGGAGCCAAGTTTCATTGATTTTGAACATATATCTCACAAATGTTCTAAGATTGATGAGAAATTTTGGTCTCAATCCAAACTTTAGAGAGGTGGTTCCTTCGGGGAGCAGAAGTGGCTGTGATGTACACATTTTCCTCAAATACATTACAGCAATTTATTCATTGATAACACTTGCGCAGAAATAAATTGTCTGTAGCAAGCATTCTTGTCTTGCTAAAATTATTTATTTAAGTAAATCAGATACAAAAATGTCTAATTTCTACTAATAAGTGACAGAAGATCACATGCTTTAAAAAAATATCAACAACAACATAGGCATACCACCATGTTTGAAACCATCAGGGTGTCTAACGTTCATTATTATTGTTCCGTAATGTCAGGCCTACATTGGGAAACAACAGCTGTCACTCATGTTTCAATCACGTCTCATAGATATGAATATCTCTAACATTTATATAAAAAGCAATCTTACATCGCGGAATTTGAACTACGCAGAAGATTTCTATTTACGGATCCAAATCATCTGATCGTGCTGGGTTGGAAATATCAAGATCAATTGTCGAGACCTACTTTTCATTCCAGATTTTTGCCAGTAATCACTGTCTGATTTGATGAATTGTCAACCTATTTCGAAATTACTTTAAAATATTTCAAATAAAACTATATCCAGAGATATTTCTTATAATAGTTCTATAGGTAAGACAAGTAATAATAACGATATACTTACAAATTATCAAATTTAAAGATGTGAGGTGGTAGGAACTGGTCGTTTCGGGTCGCCATCTTGAGAGTCTGTGAACGCCACCTGGAAGTCTGTTTGCTAATTATCTCCCTTTGTGGGCGTGTCACTTCGAACTAACAGGACAAGATAAATCCACACGTGTCGACCCAAGATTGGTCGGGTTGTGTCAATGACACAATTAACTGTTGCGTTGTTGCTTTTACACTCATGTTACTTACATTCTAGAATATTCGGGACGTGAAGCGCAAATATAGCTACCCATCGTTATTATTACGTGCTAGCTGTTTTTATATAAAGAGCACTTCGTTGACAACTATCTCTTTAAAACACCTATATATAGATAGCGGTACATCTGATATACACTCGCGATCAAAAGAAAGTATAGGTCCACTTCATATGCCCATAAAATAAAAACAAAAGACGATATTAAAGTTCCGTAAATTGGATTATATTAAGCAATCAGATGACAATGATTTACAGAAACAAACTGCATTGGTTGATTCCATTGATCGACTGTATAGTCAGTGAATCACATAGGGGGTCAAAATTCAATAATTTAATGTCTCTCTATTGTCTGTTGAGAAGCCACAAACGAACTTTGCTATTGTCAATAACGCGTATGACCTCCTGTAGCGTCAATACAGGCCCTGACACGTCTCCTCATCGACATGGTCAAACGTCGGATGACGGCCGCTGGTATCTGTTGCCTTTCTTCTCTGAGAGCACGAACAAGTTCCTGTCGGTTTTGTGGGACGGGTATACGGTTCCTTATCTGCCTGTTGAGGTGATCCCACAAGTGTTCTATTGGATTTAAGTCTGGGGAACAGGCAGGCCACTGGAGAACATTGACGTTGTTTTGTTGCATCACGTTAACTGTGGCTCGTGCAGTGTGGGGTCTTGCGTTATCATGCTGGAATATGATACCCTGGCGTTGTGCTTGCAGAAAAGGGAATACAACTGGCTGCAGAACTTGTTGAATGTATTGCTGTGCATTCAGGTTTCCATTTATAATGACGAGTTGAGTTTTAACGTCACCACAGATACCGCCCCACACCATCACACCACCACCGCCGTAACGATGAACTTGTTGGACACATGGACGAGCAAAACGTTCACCACGGCGCCTCCAGACCATCTGTCTTCCATCATTATGGTACAGACAGAAACGACTCTCATCTGTAAATAAGACACGCCTCCAGTTCCGTGCTTGCCATCTGTACACTCGCCTTGCCCATTGGAGTCGGTTACGTCGGTGTCGAGGGGTCAAGGCCATCGCTCGGTAAGGTCGGTGTGCCCGAATACCTACTGTACGCAATCTTCTTGACACTGTGTGTCTACTGATACGATTGCCGAATGCCGTTGCCGTTAGGAAGCGATTTCGGAGGTGAATGGTCCGGATGTACTGGTCTTCTTGTGGCGTGGTCACACGTGGTCTGCCACTTCGGGGTCTGTCTTGGGTCCGACCAGTCTGTCTGTAACGTTGAAGAAGCCTGGAGACTGTCAGTGTCGTGCAATTGAACGTCCGAGCAATTTGGACTTGTGTAGCCCCCATTTCCGCCATGCCAATAGCTCTCTGTCGTTCTTCCTGTGTCAATCGTGCCATTCTTTTTGTGTGTTTTCAGTTGGTTTGATCCTACGGTATTCAGCAGTGCCATTTATACCTGTTTTCGGCACATACATTTCATGCATTTGCATTTAAACACAATTCACGATTTTTCCGTTTTTTTTAGTCCACAACAACCTTGGTTGCGTTTTTGCGATGTGAATTATGTTTCTGAAGGCTTACCATCATATTCATAATCACTAACGATGGATATCATAAGAAACTTTCAATTTCTATCAAATTGAAAAACCTATACTTTCTTTTGATCGGGAGTGTATATCTGACAATATTAAAGGGGCACAGAGTATGTTGATGGCGTCACATATGTCAAACTTCATAAATTGTGTTAGTTATCGAGAAGTAGTGTTGTTTCAGAAAACCCGAATCCTAATGCTTATGGGATCTGGTCAAATTGGCCGAGGAAAAAGGGCCGAAAAAAAAAATATATTCATTGTATTCAATCTACATTTGATAGTTGTAATATGTTTACTGAGCCAAGTGATCCCATAATTAATCCTTGGCTTGTGCTATGTTTTTTTTTTGGAAGTGATTGGATTTCACTGTGACTTCATGGTGTGTGTTTAACCAGTCGATCCGGACCAACAACACAGTTGAAGGTATGTATCACTTTATAATTGTAATAATAAAAAATGTATTTGAAATTATATGATATTAATATAACTTGCATATGTTTATAATTTTCATCTTTGTTATATATATAGTATACATGAAGCAATTGTAATTCTTAATAATGAGTTTTTATTCGATTTCAGGGTGGCACAGACGACTGAATGTGAGGACACATGAACAATCTCTCGGATTGTATAAGATCATCCCTGCCCTCCACAAGGAAGCAAATCTTGTACCTATGCAGGCACAACTCATCCAGGATGGTAAATTGTCCCGCTACCTCAAGAAGGCTGCTTCATCTGACCAGGAAATCTTCGCAAGCTGGAGACTCTACAAGGAGGGAGAAATCAGCCCATCCACCTTGCTGACACTATGTTCCTTCACAGAAGTTAATTTTGACTGACTAATCTGCGTCACGCAGCGGCGTGTTTCATGGTTTTATGTACAACTATAATTGTGTATATGCACCTGTATGTAAACTATTTTGTAATTAAAACTGATTTATGTAAGCATTTATGGTGTTCATTATAACATGATGTATCGATCGTGACTGTTATATTTAATATGTACATGTGATTGTGATTATGATATGATGTGTATGATACATTTAATGATCATTTATTGTGTCTTGTGTTCATGCGGTGATGTGAGTCAATGATTCACAAATTATGCAATGCTAAAGCTATATTTATCATGTTTCCACCCTATTGTGCCAACGTATTCATATGGTGTGTCACGGCTCAAATCGAGCAATGGACAATGAAGATACACTGGTATACATGTTCTTGTGATTTATTGTATTATTGTATTTCAGGATTTCCTGTTGATAGTACTTCGATACCCCAGTACCCCAGTTGGTTATCTTTTGTAAAGGAGCCGGATGACCTGTACACACTACTACATATATGCATCTAAAAGTTGAATGGGGCGACTTTTCCCTTTCCTTTCCCAGTAATTTCTGTTTCACTCTTCGAAGCCTGGAATCAAGTTCTCTGTATGTCTGTCTTCATTGCATTTTCCCAGTGCCATGGTCCGTTTGAAGCAGCTTCCTTCTGTACACCGATCCCTTAGCTTCAAGTGTTGTTATAGATGTAAACATGTATTCATGTAAGGGTGGTTTTTCATATTGGTGTGGTTAACACAGTGATGTCGCCCTTCCAGTTGATTGTTTGTCCCGGCTCTCTGTATTTCATGTCCCACACATACAGATAGAATTTTGCCCCAGTTTACTGTTAAGTCATCACTGAATGCACCGATGCCAATGACGTCAGGAGACTGTTTCTGAACTTGAACCGAGGATTCCTGTACAGTGTTTGTGGGAGGAGACCCAGGGGACAGCATGTATGACATGACTTGATACACTCTCGACCGGCTTGTTTATAATCTACATCAAGTTTATAGTCCTGTTCTTTTCTACACAACCAATGTGCAAAATGTAAAAGCATACACGTATCAGCGAGTTTAAAATCACCAGTTTAAGTGCTTCGAAGTGATTGTGAATGTTTTGTTCCTGGTATGAAAGCATATCGCCAAAACGCTATTTACTTCGCGGATACACATTGATTTGAATGCTATACCTGCTATAGTTTAGAGATTGACATGTCAGCTGATCGACAGGTTGACAGGTTTCTCTCACAAGCAGTATGGAATTGTTGCCTACAGTAAGAGGTTGATTTAGACAGATTCATTATAATGATGCTCTTAATAACATTACCGAACAGGCCATTGTCTCCCAACAGAGGAAGCTACGTCATAAATGTCTATGCAATATATGTACAGGAATCTATGACGAACTTCCTCGGTTGGAAGATAACGAGAACAGACACGTAACGTCAGGGAAAACTTGTTCATATATTTGTAGATATGGTGTTTGCTTAAATTTGGAATCTTTTAAATGCACTTTTTCCTCGCCCAATTTGCTTATGAGAACACGTCATCCGACATCTATTTGAAATGTTTGAGTTGTCAGATGTGTAGTTGTAGATTTGAGAACTAGTGTCTTTGTATGCTTACCGCCCATGGTTCGCTATAGTTCCAGCCGATGCACGCAGGTTTCACCGCAATAAATAGCAACGCTTGCGGGCTTTCTCCCTGAATTAATACTAGCAACCGCGATATAAGTGAAATACTCTTGAAAGCGGCCACCACTGGACTTAATACCTTTTCGTGGTGTGGTGGTTTGCGTGCTTCAGAGACCCTTAGAGCTATGCCAGCTGGAGCTAACATGCTCCTGGTAGGGGCACCCACGCTGGACAGGTGGACGGGTAGAGAAGCCAGACCAAATTTTAGTCCCTCTAATATACCTGCCGTCTATCTCTCACTGTGCCTTTCTTTCCGTCTTTTCCCTTATCCTTTCTATCCCTTTCTCCCTGCGCTGTCCTCTTTCTTTTGGATGCTTGTCATCCAAGCGTTTAATAACTGAAATATTGTTTAAAGCACGTTAAACCCCCAACTCACTCACTTGAAAGCGGCTTTAATTACCTCACCCATTACATCTTTGTATGCTGGAAAAAACGTCTGTATTTTTTATATCATCGATCACCTAGAAGGCAAAATATCAGCAGATACATTTTGTTGTCAATCATTAAATAAAATAGAAATACTTGATTCCAAAGATGTGGACATGAATAATACTTGATGTGCATCTTTTTTCTGACAAACACAACGGGCCCTGTCCAACCCGGCGACAACTATTAAACCTAAAACAAATTGAAAAACCAGAATTTTATTGTAAAGGAACACAGCCCACCCACTGAGATCGAAAGCTTTCACGTCATCCCATAAACACGGATACTTGACAAACTATAAATGTTACAATATACTACATACTCGATTATTTTAAACTGAAATATTGTTCAAAGCACGTTAAACCCAAACTCAACTCACTCACTCGAGTATGTTTACGTGTAAACTAACTACATTTAAAGAGCCACTCCGTGAGTTTTTGGAGTCACATATGCCAAACTTAATCAATGGTGTCATTTGATCGCGAAGTATCAACTGTTACCAAAAAGACACATTTCAAAGCACATTTGGTTTTTTTACAGTGACATTATGAAGGTAGAACTTCGGATTATGATCGAAAACCGGACAGTGGCGCGCGTCAAATAGTCAAACGTAATTTTGGAGTCTTATCTAAAACAGCCAGGAGGGCAGTTAGGAGTTGATAGTGTTTGTTAGGTTATATAACTAGTATGCATGTATATTGGACTTGATAGCTACACCTCTGAGCATTTTTATGGCTGTTTTTAGATTTTCATGGGAAACCAATATTTGTCACATAACAAAAATGTATATCCTTTCCTAAAGCCAGCTTGGGATTCAGATATCTTATCAAAAGATTCTGCCCAGAAGACTAAACGTTTATTTATGATGCCAGTGAATATTTTACTGAATACACTGAGTAATGCCACGATAATTTTCCGGTTGATTTTTTTCACCATGCTTATGGATAGGTATAATGATACCAATCGACCATGAATGTGGGAAAACCCTTTTATCTAGGATGACATTAAATAACAATTCGAGATGAGGCAGTAAAATATCTGAAGCATGTAGGAAAAATTCTGGGACAATATCATCTATTCCGGAAGATTTGTTCAATTTAAGGTGTCTGATACTATTAAGTATTTCTTCTCTTGTTATTGGTGCGTCAAGAATATCAGTAGTCATTGAATCATTATGTTTTTCATCATTTGTCTCTTTTTGATTACATGTATTCATATCCTCATTAGTTTCAGAGGAGGAAAACAGATCCTTAAAATAAGAATACCATTCATTTATATCGATGTCATTCTGATGATGTGCTTTACCATTCAAATGTTTCAGAGAGGACCAAAATTGTTTTGAATTATTGACGTTGCTCTCTAACTCTTGTCGTTTCAAATTCAAATACTCATTTCGTTTTTGCCTACAGATTGTTTTATATTTATTTCTAATCATGATAATCATTTAGTGATTGGGTAGTCTTGAATTTTCGAAACTTATTAAGAAATCGGCATCTTTCTTTTTTCAATTGGTCGCACTCTCTATCATGCCAAATTTGAACTCTGTTTCTTGTCTTACCAGTTAGTTTTTTCATGTCGGAAGCAGCTGTACATAATGCTTGTACTATCAAATCTATGCTTTTGTCAATATTTGTAAAAGCGAAATCTGTTGACTGGGAAAGTAACTCTTCAGTACTTTCTTGAAACAAATTTGATCTAAAAAGCTCGAGTTTATCGTAATCCCAAACAAATTTATATGAACTAGTTTGTTTCTCAGCTTTCGTGCGCTTCGGATGAAGCGCTCGTAATTTCAATGTCAGTGGGAGATGGTCGGATTCTGCGCGAGAAGGGATTGCAAAGTCAAGGATGTTTTCAAAAACTAATGATGAACTTATGATATAATCTACTACACTTGTACCGTTAGGCTTATAAATGTGGGGTCACCAATTTCGGAATCTGATCCGCATCGACCATTCATTATATGGATATTAAGAACTAAACATAGATCCAACAAGCCTTTGCCAAACGTATTTACAATTTTGTCAGTTGAAAACCTCTTTAAGCTTAAAATGTCTATTAAGAAATCCCACACTGAATGATCTTGTCCTTCCGTATGATTGATAATATCATCCTCAATAAAATCGGGCTCAGTGCCAGTGCGAGAGTTAAAATCCCCTCCACATAAAATATACACATCTGACATGTTTGATAGAACATCCAATAAATTATCCTGGAAAATATTTACACCATTTTTACAATATAAACCTGGTTTGTTGTAGAAAGTGGATCCCTCTGGGTGAATATATGTACAGGTATACAATAAATCCAGATCACAATTAAACAATCTTTTGTCAAATAAAATAAATATTGCATTTTCAGTTATCTTGCTAGATACTATATACTTTTTCAGTTCTTTTCTTACCAAAACAGATATTCCACACGAGAGGCGCCCACTTGACGATATCTTTTCTGCATGTTTACTAATTACTACAAAATTCAGAAATACAGATTCTAAGTCAACAGAAGAGGTCCATGTTTCCGTTAAACCAATAATATCAAAGGTGTTCAAATAAGAAGTAAAGTCAATGTCATTCAGTTTGTTATAAATACCGGAAATATTCCAGAATAAAAAATCAACAAAGTCCTTTGCTGTACTCTGTGTGTCTGTGATAGTATCGTTATGAAGCGTCGTAAAATTGCCCTGGCCGAAATCCTATCTGGTCTGTCCCATATTACGTGAGTTTGGGTTGGACCTTAACACACGCTCTCTCCGGTCCTCAGATGATGAAGTCACCCTTGAATCTCTGTTTCTGGAACTGATCCTAGGACTACCGTTCAAGCCTTCCTTTGGTTCTTCAAGAATCTTGCTGCCTTTATAGTAGTATCTTACATTTGGGTTTGCTGTTCGAAGTCTCTGCAGTTCTTGACGTTGGTACTGGGTTAAATCGTTAGCGATTCCAATTCCTTTCTCTCTGAGGACTTCACGGAGCTTGACGGAGTGCCACTTGTCCTCCCAGTGGCACATCCTGACTATGATGGGTCTTGTTTTATCTTGCCTGGGGGAGGACAGTCTGTGCGCTATATCTATGTCACGTGCTGTGAGAGGGGGCATGTCTTTGGTTTCTCTGGCACTATTCAGAACGTCCAAGACTTTAAGTTTGGTCTCTGTGTAGGTCTCCTTATTGGTCTCTGTTATACCATACATCACCATGTTGTTGCGTCTATTTCGTTGTTCTTGATCCTCTACTCGTGATTCAATGTCTTGACAGCGAATTTCCATGTCAGATGTCTTTTCATCGAGTGAACGTATATCGATCCTTAATACTTCTTGTTCCTCTTTCGTAGTCTTTATGTCAGTGCGCAGTTCACTTAACTCCTCCTTTATTGATTTTATGTCCTCTTTAACTTCGTGAATGTCACTTGATATTCTTTTTTCCGAGTCCCTTATTTGCATGATAATTTCCCTTTTCATTTCTTCTAGTTCCCTAATTCCAGGTCCAGGATTTAGCTCAACATCCCCAGCTCTGTGAATAATAGATGGCACATAAGTGTTGAGAGATAGTAGACATCCCGTGTCATGATTGTCCGGTTTTCGTAAAGTAAACAAACACATGGTAGGGCCTGTATTTGCACAAATCTCACCTGAGAGGCACAAGGAGGGTGGCGGAATCATATCTGGTATCTTCTCTTCCATCCAAGAAGCTGTAAGTGTGGCCATAGAGGTTATAGCTAATAGTAAAGTCCCACACAACACAAGTCGGTATGCGTTGGCCATACCCGGCGTCCAGTCTGATACAGGTGTGTACGGTTGAATTGTAGTTACCTGTCTGCAGCCTCTAGGGTGCACAGACGTCCCTATTATGGCCCTCCAGAGTTCGAGGGACATCCCCATTGCATGTATTTACAACTTTTATGATTTATGTAAAGTTATTTTGTTGTATTTTCCAGTTTACTTTATGGAGCAAATTGACGCGTCTCTATCTGCCAAGGGAGATAAGTCGATCATAATTAGACATCAAATTACATGATATTTGCACTAAATTGAAAACTAATGAAATAGACTTTTGTTGAGCTTCTGTACAACTCCTTTTTTCTTGAACTTGGTAAATGCTAGTAGCTAGTAGTCCTAATTTGACGTCTGTATTCTCTGTTAAATATATTCGATCAAAGCTTATATACTTTTGCTTATATGTCCCTTATACAAAACCCTCAGGTTAAATTATCTCATACCCTATTATCATACAAATGTAACTGTACAGAAATACATAAAATTACTTAGTTCATATTCGCCCTTTATTCTGCAGAATTCTGCTCTGTTGGTTAAGGAAGCTCTTTTAAAGAGAAAAATACAACTTGAAATTTAATTCTTAAAGTCAATATTTATTTGTCACGGTGAAATGTATTGTATACAATGTAATTTACATGGGCTAATGGCCTTTCTATTGAATAAACATGACTGATTGTCAGTGATTGATTGTGATCGAAGCTTGCTTAGGACATTGAGGCATACCATGAAGCGTACAAACCCTTTACTTCTATGCACAACGAGAGGTGTGTATAATATTAAAGATGTGTTTTTTGCGTGAAATGAATAGAGTTGATACTTCTTGAAGAATATATATTGATATTGTCATAGAATTAATGAATGCTTGGGCATTTTCATAGGGGATTTATTACCAATCTTCAATGTACATCGCTTTGACATAAACTTCGGCTGGCGTGTCGTGACGTAACAGGAAGTATATAACTGCGCATGCAATTAGGGAACATTCATTATGCAAGGTTATAAAGAGTAAACAATCATTGTTATATGACAGATATGTTAAAAATCTAAATTCAAGTGAAGAAAAATTTAAGGTAGACAAACGTCCCCTTGGTAATTTGGTAACTACAATATATATATATATATATGTTTTTAATACATTTCGCGTTTTATAACATGTACGTCATGAGTTATTACAGTTTACTGCAAGTATTATAATTCACATAGTTATTACACTTAACGTCGTTACTGGGCAGTTGTTGAGTTTGACTCATTCTTCTGGCCTATCCTATCTCACAGAGTATCATCTGCCAACTTATCAATTTAACTTTTTTATATGTAACGGATATATGATATTCGATTTTCAGTGTTTAGTATTAAACGATATGGGAAAACGAATTAAGTTAAAATATCTATTCTCAAAAGTTGCTCATCAGCTGCCGATTGTACTCGTATGAAGTTATTTTTTAACATGTTTTAATCCTGTCATGGTGTAACGAAACCTAAACTGACACGCGATTATCCTGCAAAAAGATTATACAATATGAGAATCAAAGAGAGAAGAAGTGAGTGAATGAAATGGTTTATTTGCGGACTAAGACAAGGCTATAAAAGAGTATAGTAAGTGATCCCAGTAAATAAATCAAGAAGAGTCAACAGATGATTAGAGGCAACTACCCATGAATAAACAATAGACAACCACTCTAGCGTGATGCCACTACAGACCTTGAAACAACAGAAAACAGCTAATTGCCGCCTTAACAAGAGTACATCAATTGGAACAGATCAACACTGGCGTGCCATAACTGAGGTCTTGGTGGCGGGTGACTGATAGAGAATAAACAAGGATGAAGGAAATACACGGTACTGAAGATAATCCCAGGAGATTCCTTCTTGAATGACTAAATAATAGGTAAGTAAAAATAGGTACCTATAGCAAAGCTTATTAAATAGCTGGATGGGGATGGTAAGGTTCAGGTTACAGTCTTTAAAAGAAGTGATCACAACCTCCAATTCACCATCACCAGACGCGTGCACTCAGTCTGACAGCGGTAAACCTTCGTCCTACAGTCATGGGTCATGGATCTGACAAAAATAATAGCAACTGATGGTTATAGTGCACACCTGGTTTTGTCATGTACAATGTAACACCTATATAGATATAATGACCACTGCAATTGGAAAAATAATTGTTGGTCTTCTTCAGATCTTTTTTTAAAGATCTGAAATATTTGCTACTGCCTCTTTAACCCTGTTGAAATGATATGCTAGATAACACTGTTGAAATGATATGCTAGATAACACTGTTGAAATGATATGCTCAATAACCCTGTTGAAATGATATGCTCGATAACACTGTTGAAATGATATGCTCGATAACACTGTTGAAATGATATGCTCAATAACCCTGTTGAAATGATATGCTCGATAACACTGTTGAAATGATATGCTCAATAACCCTGTTGAAATGATATGCTCGATAACACTGTTGAAATGATATGCTAAAAAACACTGTTGAAATGATATGCTCGATAATACTGTTGAAATGATATGCTCAATAACACAAATTAGATAAGCCGTATACTTCATAGACCTTCCCGCAGAGTCTCCACGATCATACCCTGGTCCACAGCGACTGAGTTGACAATCAGGCAATTTTAGAGCCTTATAAAACTAAGGTTTGATTTTTGTGTCCAATTGACGTAGTAGTGATTATCATATAGGTTGTAGAAAAGAAAACAAAAAACATCTTCCGCCCACAACCCTTCCCTATCCCCCTATCCGCGTATCAAATCCGCGTAATTATAATAAGTTGCTCGTTTACAAAAAAAGGAAAAAATAATACTGCTCCTAACTATCCCAAACCCCATACCGTCCCTTCAAAATGGTTTGGACACTCGCGGACAACAGCAATTGGGCTTCGATATCCCTTATAACTAGTTATTCTAGATCCTGAGCGATTTTAGATCCGTTCCAGTCACTCATTTAAAGGGAAAACGGAAAAAGGTGTTTGTCACCGGAAGTGGGCACAACTCGCGGAGCAAACCCGAGATACTCACGAGCCCTATTCTCAAAGTAAACTTAAAGATAACATATCCACTGAGGGGTTACGATTATCGGAAATAATTCATAACACAGTTAAGAATGAATATCAACAACTATTTAGGTTAACATCCACCTGAAATTAGCAAAAAAAAACATGTTTAAAAAACACTTCCAGAAAACAGACGCCAAACGTTTTAGTAGCCAATCAGGTGCTAGGGGGTTGTGACGACATACATGTAGTCAGGACTCGCTTACGACTGGCTGATCTGTGTCTTTGTTTACATTATAGATTCCAGCGGTCGTGAACGTATATATTTTCACTGATTGTACTTATTAAAAAGCCGTTAAGTTACCAAAGCTATTAAAATCAATACATCGACATATTCTGTTTGACATTAATTAACTGCTGTTGTTATTTGCTTGGGTTGTTAATCTCCGATAATGCTGATCGAGTGCACCAAGCTGATATCTGCCGCCATTGTGACTGTTTTTTGTTTGGAAACCTAAACAAAACGAATATCCCCCTGTGCAGCTGATTGACTATTTTATATGTAGAATATTTGTTTCCACTTCGTGCCATTTTAAAGTGTCAACTCAATATTGTAACTCCGTGTTTCTGCTTTGCATGACTGTAACAATGAGATCTCGCTTTCGATGGACTGCCTCTCGGCAACTTCCGGATCTGGTTATTTGGGATACCACAGTTCCGAGCAGCTGTTTTTGGCCTTATTAACCAGTTATGAGTGATGGTGAAGATCAAATCTGATGTGTTTAGTAAATGTACCTCTTGATTTGCGATTTGCCACCTTCATAAAAACATTGAGTTATGTACTAGTGTATTTTGCATAGTAAGGATACAGATTATTGTTGTTTTGTGTGAGTTAATGGTCAGTGTTTGAGATTAAGAGTGTGATACCAATTTAGAGTGCCCTAGGCCAATATTGTCAATAACAACACAACATTTTAAAAATTATGTTTAACACAATATATTTTCAATAACTGACAGTCGCTGACAATTACACTGCATGTATAGATTGTCATTGTTATCATGCAGACTGTAGTAGTACTGCCAATGATTGAAATTGGACTTTCTAACATGCACCAAATAAAATGATGTTTGGATATATAATGGAATGAAGAATATGAATAAGAATATTAATTAAGATGAATTAGATGACTTTACAGGAGAGAAAACCGTGCACTTTGAATATCTTCAATCAAAATGTACCTTTCTGATGAAAGCTATATAAAAACGAATTTTAAATTCACAGCATCGATACATGTATATATATATGTGCATATATATATATATATATAAACGAAAAATTCACAAAGGACAATTCTTAATATCAAAGATCTTGACCAACTAATAAATCAACTACCAAAGCCCTCCATTATTCTTGGTGACTTTAATAGTCATAATCCCCTCTGGGGTGGGAACTCCCTTGATTCAAGAGGAAAACGACTTGAAAATTTTCTTGTCCAAAATGATTTATGCCTATTCAATGACGGTTCTAATACCTATTTGCACTCTGCCATAGGTTCATACTCTGCAATAGATTTATCAGTTACTGACCCATCCCTCTTAGATGACTTCTCATGGTCTGTCCATGAGGATACATGTGGAAGTGATCACTTTCCCATTGTATTAGAACACTCTTCGCCCGTCCCTGAGGGTCACAACCTTCGTTGGAAATTTACTAAAGCCGACTGGGGCACATTTTCAGCCTTTTGCCGGGAACATCTTACATATGATAAATTTGTAAATTCAGCTGATCCGGTTGAGGCCTTTTCCAAAGGTCTCATCAATATTGCAAATAAAACTATCACTAAAACCTTGGCTAATCCACGCATTCACAAGCCATGGTTTAATGATGATTGTGGTGAAGCTATTAAGGCCCGTAAAAAGGCTGAGCGAAAGCTCTATAAACGACCAACTCGATATAACCTTGACAATTGCCAAAAGGCAAGAGCTAAAGCTCGCCATACTGTAAATCAACGAAAGCGCAAATCTTGGAGAGGCTATGTCTCCAAAATTAATTCCAGAACACCTATAAGCAAAGTCTTGAATATGATTAGTAGAATTAAAGGCGAAGGTTCTAAAACTACCATTAAACACCTTAAGGTCAATGGTGACCTTCTTACATCTGAAACCAATATTGCCAATAAGTTGGCCGAAACCATTTCTAAAAATTCCTCATCTGCAAATTACGTACCAGCATTTCAAAAATATCAATAGGTACAGGAAAAAAATCCAATAAATTTCAAATCTGATAATGGAGAAGACTATAATGAACATTTCTCCATTACAGAACTTAAAACAGCACTTGCTAAAGCACATGATACAGCAACTGGTTCTGATGACATCCATTATAAGCTCTTAAAACATCTTCCAGAACCTTGCCTTGAAGTTTTACTGGCTCTGTATAATAATATTTGGGAAACTGGTAATTTTCCATCTTGTTGGCACAATGCTACTGTTGTGCCTATTCCAAAACCAGGAAAGAATCATACAGACCCTTCTAATTATCGTCCCATAGCCTTAACAAGTTGCGTATGCAAAACTATTGAACGGATGATCAACCTCGTTTGGTACTTGGAAACCAACAAATTACTCACTGACATTCAATGTGGTTTCCGAAAACAACGAAATACCATTGATCATCTTGTACGTTTAGAAACTTTTATTCGGGATGCATTCATAAACAAACAACATGCAGTATCTATATTTTTCGATTTGGAGAAAGCATATGATACAACATGGAAGCATGGCATCCTAAAAGATTTACATGAATTTGGCATGCGAGGTCGTATGCCTGAATTAAAATCCAACTTTTTATATGATCGTCAATTTAAGGTCCGTGTGGGCTCTACCCTATCTGATTTCTTTGACCAAGAAATGGGTGTCCCACAAGGAAGCATTTTATCGGTCACTCTATTTAGCATTAAAATAAATAGCTTGGCTAAAATTTTAAATGATCATACTGATGGTTCACTCTTTGTGGATGACTTCGGAGTCTCTTGCCGAGGCAAGAATATGCCATCAATCGAACGACAATTACAACTTTGTCTCAATAAAATTCATAAATGGTCGTTGGAAAATGGCTTTAAATTTTCTAAAGCAAAAACATCTTGTGTGCATTTCTGTAATATGCTATGATTGCACAAAGATCCAGAACTTTTTTTAGATAAAACTCCAATTAAGGTTGTTCCGGAGGCCAAATTTCTTGGCATCCTTTTTGATGATAAACTTTCTTTTATCACACATATAAAAGCACTTAAAGCCAAATGTTTAAAAGTATTAGACCTTCTAAAGGTTGTCTCAAATGCTAAATGGGGTGGAGATGAAGAAACCCTTCTACATCTCTATCGATAACTCATCCGCTCAAAACTGGACTATGGCTCAATCATCTATGGATCTGCCCGTCCCTCATATATCAAAATGTTAGATACAATCCACCACCAGGGTCTCAGACTTTGTCTTGGGGCCTTCAGAACATCCCCCGTTGAAAGCCTTTATGTCGAAGCTGATGAGCCATATCTTGCAGATCGGCGCATTAAGTTAGCACTTCAATACATAACTAAGCTCAAATCAAATCCTTCAAATCCAGCTTACAACTGCGTATTCAATCCTGAGTATCGGCAGTTGTATTCTTCAAAACCAAAAGCAATTCCACCTCTCGGTATCCGTATTCAACAACATGTTGAAGAGTCGGATATCGACTTCTCAACTATTGCAGAACACGGTTGGCTAGCCACTCCACCGTGGCAGTTGGTAAAGCCCCGTGTTGATCTCAGCTTAACCACTCATAGAAATCAGATACTAATCAGCTAATATTCCAGCAGGCTTTCAACGAACTCAGAGATTTTTATTCTGAATACAAACCAGTTTATACTGATGGTTCTAAGGATGGCATGACAGTTGCAGCAGCAACTGTTACACCTTCAACAACTTATGCCTCAAGGCTACATGATGGAAGCAGCATCTTTACTGCAGAAGCAAAGGCCATCCTCAAGGCCATTCAGCATATAAAAAACTCATCTCCTAACAACTATATAATATTTTCAGACTCTCTCTCTTGCTTACAAGCAATCAAAAATTGTAAAAGTGATCATCCCATTATTAGGGATATTTTAACCATTCACAATACATTTCTCGAATGTGACGTCGTCTTTTGCTGGCTTCCTAGCCATATGGGTATAACGGGCAACAATAAAGCTGATTCAGCAGCTAAGTCAGCTCTCAACTTTAAACATGTCTCACAAACTAAAGTTCCATATACAGATTCCAAACCTGCTATCAAATCTTACATCAAACAGCGTTGGCGGTCCCAATGGGACCAACAACAACACAATAAACTTCATGCATTGGACACAGCCATCTCACTCATTCATATCTTTTAAAGGGGGAAGACCCTCCTGTGTGTATTCCTTGTCAGTGTCCACTCACAGTTAAGCACATCCTGTGCGAATGCTGGGACACTGCACAAGTAAGGGAAACATTTTACACAAATGTTTCAATTTCACAACTTTTTAATCAAATCGGTGAACACCGTATTTCATCCTATCTAAAGGAAATCAATCTATTTGATAAGTTGTAGAATTTTATACATAGTATATCAGCTTTTAACCAACTCTGTGGTATTCTGCTGATGTTTTTACAGCCTTCGTGCTGTATCATGTCTTTGCTTTTGCAATCAATTTCATTTCATTAAATCTCAAGCCGCTAATGGTTGAAATACTGCCCAAGCGGCGTTAAACAATAACTCACTCACTCACTCATTCATTGTTTATTTAGTGAGGGTCTATAGGTGTCAATGAAGGACTCTTCAAGTCGTAAAAGTGCATTTGAGACACTACCCATGTTAGATTTATGGAATAATTTATAGAAAGGAAATATTTTAAAATCCCCATTTGCACAAGTAGAAAGATGTTTATTTACATATAAACAGCGGTATCTGCTATCGTTATTGTGTTGTCTGTGTAAGGTTACCCTATTTCTTAGGCATTCAGTTTTTCCAATATAGGATTTTTTACACTTAGGGCACATTATTGCATAAATGACATTTTTGGAATGGCAATCAAAGTTAGATTTTATTTCAAATGTTTTGTCATTGTCAAATGTGAAAGCCTTCTAATAAATGGGGACATGTGCCACATCTTTTATTTGAACATTTGGAAACTGAAGGTCTTTCTGTTGCGTTTTGGATACCATCATATTTAGCCCTTGTTAAGATGTGTTTAAGATTTTTTGGCTGTCTTTTGCTTTTAATGATTTTATTTCTTTTCAACATGTTGTCAACCTCTTGTCTTGACTAAGCATAGGTAAGTTCCTATGTATGACTGGAAATAATTCCGCATTGTTTTTATTATGTGTTGTCACGAAGGCAATTGTGTTTTGGTCCTCATTTATCAAGTTTAGTTCCTCTATTAGAGACCTTAGGCTTTCATTGCTAATTATGGCACAGGCACGTCTAGCTAGACGGTTCATTACCTGGAAGTAGACAATTGTGATGTCTATAACAACAAGTGAGGGCGACACATGGGGATTTTCTAGTCGACTGAATTTGGGAAACAATGGGCATAATCTGTGATGATAAGCATGCGGGTAGCACCAAATTCGCAACTGGAAATGAACCGAAATTGAAAGATCAGGTGTAACATAAAACATAAGTGAATATAGAGAAGTTTGTATTTATTCATGGAAAACAATGTTCAACAATTCATTCAAGCACTTTTTATCTAAAAATATGCAACAATTTTGACAACCATTTTATTTGGAGGAATGGACATAGTTCATACGTGGTCATATTTTAATAATTACCAAATTTGATATCATTTAATGGAGAGATGGACATATTTCATTTTTAATAATTTACACATTTCACTCACACATCATTGCAGTTTTAACAAATATGCTACGGCATCTGCATATGGAAAAAGACCCATTCTTCCAGCGGCCAGGTCATCCTTCAACGCGGTGATTCTGCTGTTGATGTTGACGTATTTCCTCTTCTTGGGGGGAAGACGCTGGCCACCGGCATACTGAACAAGACGGATTTCGTTCAGCTTCTGCTCCTTCTTCAAAAATGCCAACATCTCGAAGAGATTTGGATGGGCCTTAGATATAATCTTCTTCAGACGTCCGTGCGATCCTTCTAAGTGGTTGTTGGTCCTTGGGCCAGCTGTGTCATGATGGTTCCATGATGTGACAGGCAGGTCACCTTCAACCCAGAACGTCGTGACGTAGTCGGCGAGCTGGAGGCATCGGGGGTTGTCCGGCATGTCCCCGAGGGCATTGAGCCATACGTCTTCAACCTATAAACAATAAAAACATAACATTCAATATGATATTGATGAACATTGAATATCATTTTATAGCCATTAAATCATGACTGTGAAACTTTTATTCATGAAGGTTAAACAAAGTGTTATACGTACATCATTGGCTGGCACCAAAGGTAGGACAGCAGCACGTCGGACGAATCTGGTGATGTCCACGTCCTGGTTGTAGGCGGACTGCAACCCAACGGCCTGCGTCTTCCTCCAGATGCACTGTGTGTAGTGGAGCATGCAGCGATATTACTGGCTTGTATTTATTCCTTAAGTAAGATTTGGCAATTAGAATTCTGTTCCTTAAATATGGTAATATATTTACCTTTATGCCATTGTAGACACGTTCGTGGGTATGTGCGCCAGGACGTTTAGTGACAATGTCATCGACAGTGGAGACAGTCGCATTGCAGTCATTCTGTAAACATCTCCAAGATATCCAGTTTATAGCATTTCTCTTACGGTTTGTTTGAAACATGTACCCATCTAAAACCAGATATCTGCCACCTCTAGAAGTCGGAATGAACTTATACTCTAACTGCTGGTTTGCCATGATGGAAGTGATGAAATAGTATCTCACCAGCTTCTTATATATCCAAATCAATGTCAATCAGTCTAATAATAGCATTGACTTTTTGAGAAAGGTAGTGTTCACTCGATCAAATATTTGATTTCGTGTTCACTTGATCAATGTCAATCAGTCTAATAATAGCATTGACTTTTTGAGAAATGTAGTGTTCACTTGATCAAATATTTGATTTCGTGTTCACTTAATCAATGTTAGTATTCACTGTTTCGTTCACTTAATTGGCTCATGTTTCGTTGTGGAGTTCAGAATTTTGTATTTCCCAGAGAGTTAATCCCTTGTAACAACACACGCCTTCCTCCCCCTGACATCAAAGGATTTATACTGTAATAACAAATGTCTACTTCCCAGGAATACCCCAGCTAGACAATAGGGCAAGTTTGTTTTGACATGTCGTTCATGTGCGCTTTTGTAATGGAGATATTGTTTTGTGTGTATTGTCTTGTGGAAAATATCAGTTATGATGTGAGTATTATCCTTCTTGATAAGTATGTCTAAGAAAGGTAATTCTGTCTCACTTGTTTCCATTGTGAATTTGATGTTGGGATGCATGTTTTGTAGAATGTCATATATTTGATATATGTCCCCTTTAGATTTTTCCCAAAATATGAAACAATCATCTAGGTATCTTTTCCATTTTAAGATGAATTCATTTGCAAAGTTTTTGTCGAATTTTTCCTCTATGGTAGTGTAGAGATTTTCTTCTAGGTAGGCTAGTACTAAATTGGCATAGACTGGCGCAAATTTTGTCCCCATTGCCCTACCTAGAATTTGGAGATATGGATTTTGATTGAATTGAAATGTGTTGTTTTCTAGAAAAAATTAAGCTGACTTAAGGATGAAATAATTTAGCATAATTTACAATATATCCTTGTACATTGTACGTATATTTTGTTATAAAAACGCGTGTTTCCCGATGTTAACGATCATATCATTTCAATTAATAAATGATTTTATTTTACATTTTGTATTTTTATATATCAAGTCTCGCAATTATTTACGGATTGCATTTTCAATGTATAGACAATTTTTCCCTTGTGTTATTTATGTGTTTATTCGTAACTTTTATTGTCAATTTCGGTCACTATGGCAACACACATGCATTTGCAATTTCCTGTATTAAGATTGTTGTATGTTTCGATTGTTATTCACTGTTGATTGTGATGTTCATGTAAGTTAAGGCCTGCTTGGAAATGTATTGCAAATATGATTTTTTCCCCAGTTTTTTAATAGTTGAAATAACCAAATAAAAATATTAACGCTGAAAAGCATATTATTTCCATTTCCTTCAGTACTTCAGTACCAGTATGTTACCAGAGAGAGATTTTTAGTTACCTAACACTACTTTTTCACACTAGACAATATAGTTATAAAGTTCTTACCTAACAGTCTACAACATGGGCCACACACCTGTACATTATGGCAATTAAGCAATAAAGTTAATGACCTCAGCACCCGGCACATTTCCAATTAGGTCATCCACAAGGCAATGATTAGTTATCTAAACTTTATCCTCACACATGATCAACAGCCTTTATTGAAACTTGATGAAGGTAATTAGGTTTACACGTGACACATGACAATATATTAACTAAATATCTTATTTCATATTGCAATGTGTATCAATATCAAATAGGTTATAAATCATCCTCTGTAAGGCTACATAAAATGGTAAATATTTATCCCGGGCAGCTTTATGACTTTAACTTTACTTTTTGTTGCTTCTAAAATGACGCTGTAGCAAGAAATTTTAATTTTTCATAAATGTTATAACCAAAACTGTAGTGTTAACATACAAACATAAGTGACATGCCCACATATTTGTATGTATCCTTAGAGTAATCAGCAACAAAAAATACTCCTATACAAACCTTATATCAGACTACAAACCTGATGGGATTGGCAAACAAGCAAAATCTTTGCTTATATGAATGCCTCTCCCGACAATAAACAAATATAATCTTTCATGAAATGATGACGTTCACAAAACATTCAAGAACAGATCAGATATGCATGTACATTTGCAGGCATACGCACCTTATTACATTATAGTCTCTAACAACGTCGACGAGTCCTGACTAAGACGTCACATCCGCCGAAGGAGAGCTCATAGGCGCGCAGGGACTTTTTTCACTTGGGCTTTCGATGTGGCCAATTTCTACACACTTTGAACTAGAACCTACTCCACGCAAACGGTAAACCAACTTCAAACATGAAGGAAGACCTTACCGGCGTCGTCTACCACATTCCTTGTGACTGTGGAGAAAGTTACATAGGTGAAACTTCCCGCCCACTTCAACTTAGAATTAAAGAACACCAAACCTCTGTACAGAAGAAAGATTCAAAATCCGCCATATCAGACCACACCCAAGCCCACCCTGACCACCGCATCCTTTGGAACAACATCAGTATCCTAGAAGCCAACCATGCAGATTACAAGATTTGGAAAACAATTGAAACAATCAGTATTAAACTTCTTAATCCCTCTTTAAATAGAGATCAAGGATACTTTATCCCGCTAGCTTATCATCATCTCATTAACACCAATCGGCAGTAATCCATCAGTTTATATAGGTATCTATCATCTGTTAACTCAATCTATCATATCCTGTACATCAACCTTGTTCCTTGTATAAACTACATTCCACTGTAAACACTCCTTATCAAAACAATATGTACATCAATCCATTTAATTGTAAAAACACCATCGCATTTATGTATATATTTGCCTTCATCGAATAATATGTATCATTTCTACATATTCGCTGCTACGGTAGGACAGCACTTATCCGCATTGCTCAGCCGTGAAAGGATTAGCTCCATCCTCCAAAGCAGAGGATACTCATATACACGCCTCAAGGAAAGCGGCAAAGGCTACCTTGTTACATATAAAACTCAACACATCGCAAACGCATGCATATCTACTCTCCAAACCATCGCAGGCACCGCAGTAAAGTATCAAACTCCACTTTGGTTCCACCAGGGGCTCAGCAACTTTGTCTGCAGTAGAGAACTGTTCAACAAGCAGTCAGGTTTGGGTGCAATGCTACACTGAGTTTCAGCGCAGTACCACCCATGGTTCGCTAGTTCCAGCCGATGCTCGCAGGTCTCACCGCAATGCATAGCCACAATAGTGTTGCGGGCTTTCTCCCAGCAATAATACTAGCAGCCGCGATATAAGTGAAATAATCCCGTGCGGGATTCGAACCACGGACCTCCTGATCCGAAGCCGAACGCGCTAACCACTGCGCTATCCCGCCCCCCAAATTCAATCTAACCAACTTGACCAATCAGACTTTGAAAATAACGACCCCCAAATCTTTTCCAATAACTTCACTACGGCTCTTATAAATGCTGCAAAAAAATCGTACCCTTCACTACACTTCACCCTTATAAACCCTCAGTTCCATGGTGGAATGAGGAAATTAAAAACACGTGTAAGCAGCGTAAAAGGCAAAATGCGAGATTTCACAACTACCACACGCTAAGCAACTTAAAAACCACGTACATACACTCATTAAAAACACCAAAAAGCAATACTGGGAACGCTTCTGCAAGGGGTTAAATGGCAGGGCATGAAAAAACTCTGAGTCATCCGTGACGGCAAACACAGAAGCAAACTCTCACCCATAAATAACCTTAAAACACCTAAAGCTAAAGCCAATGCATTGGCAACACAATTTGCTACTGCTAGTAGCAATACCAACAATTCACCACAATTCCAACAACACAAACACACTACACCCATCATCCCTAAACAACCCACAAACAACCAACCCATCAACCAACCATTCACCATGGAAGAGCTTCAACATGTACTAAATAATAGGAAAAAGGGAACGGCTCAAGGGCTAGACCTCACATCCTACCTAATAATTAAGAAGCTACCCCCTTCCGCCACACTCACACTTCTACCGCTATGTGTCTTAAGTAAAAGTTGTGGAATGACACCGTTATTTTCTTAAAATGCAGCGTTTAGAAATAGATTTCTGATATTGTTTATATGTTGTCTAGTAATGATGTATTTAAAACGTGAATAAATAAATAAATAGCAAGACAGAATTTGTAAACAAGTTACGTGCTTCTTATAATAAAATCAATTAGTGCAATGGCCAATACGTAAACGTACGTAAAATGTAGAAAAAACATTCACTCAAAATAGAATAATTAGTATTGTCAAAAGATTCTAAAGGTAGACATTTTCATGATTAATAAGATATCTCTATCAGAAGGTACAACCGATCGTGTTCCACAACTCAGAAGGCAAATGTCAGCAATGCACTCACCGCGATTGCAGGGGAATCGACCATGGAAAGTTTGCTAGGTGGATTCATACAGATTGCACATCGGTTTTAAGTTTATACCTCAATGAACTTAATGCATTCTAAGTCAATTCTCAAATACAGACGCACAGATCTCTTGCCAAGAAGTTATATATATCTTTAAGAGTTTACTGTACCCTGAGGAATGTGTCAGGACCGATGAAAATGCCAAGAAACACACCTCAGGACCCGTTAAGAGTCATCTCTATGTTAAGAAAAGCTAAGGCGCAATACTGTTCATAGCACAGAGGCGTAACTACCTTGTAGCACAAAAAGCAAGTGCTTACACTTTGAAGTTCCATAAAAGCATTTAGTATAAACGTCATATAGTCCCGATGTACAAAGTATTGACATGTACGTTTCTTGAATATATGTTTCTCTTGAAATATTGCTGGTGACAGTCGTCAAAACGCAGGTCTTCGCGGAGAATCGATAACGTCTTTCGCGTGTCTCAGACCAAACATCTGCGCCAAGTTTGCATATAAGTAATAATCTTGCAAAACACAGTGTGTGCTGTTAACACTGGACTTCGCAAAAGGGAATCTCTGTCCAAACATCCATGTTGCTGTCAAAACACTTGTGACAATGCCAGTGTCTTCTATTATGCCGAGAGCTCCTTTAGCGCAATGAGACGTGTTAAAACGTATCCCAGATCGACATTGGAAACGGAACTGCTATAAAAAGGGCTCGCACTTCAACATACAGAGAGAGAGAGAGAGAGAGAGAGAGAGAGAGAGAGAGAGAGAGAGAGAGAGAGAGAGAGAGAGAGAGAGAGAGAGAGAGAGAGAGAGAGAGAGAGATTTTGATGTAAATTTTGAAATGGCAGTGAATGATTTTGCAGAAGGAAAACACGCAAAATGGCATTTCTTTTCAAGTGAAGCTTCAAAGATGTTGAGAGTTTATATGTCTTATTCTTGTTCCTTTGACAACGTTTTTGTATTTCTTAGAGTTCTGGTTTATTGTTTCGTCGGATCATTGGACGTTTCAATGTTTAATGTTTAAAAGAAGTTACAAGTTGTTCATTGCGTTAGTATATTTGATTAGTATATTGTTTTAGTCAGTTTGGTTATCACATCCTTAAGTTGTGCTTACAACTGAAAATTTCCTAGTTACGCCCCTGGTAGCTATGGATGCCGCTTATAAGTGTAAGTAGCCAGTCGAAGCGCAGCGTCACAGACTAAGATTTGTAAGTAAGCATCTCTTACCAAAGACATATTCAAAAGAGGCGCATTAGAGCTTGAGAATAGTCATTTGTCATTTCAAAATAATGAAGGTACAACGAGCATGTCCAGGTACAGTGTATCTAATACGCACTGGAAGTCCAAAAGCCAGCTATATACAAGTAGTATATATTGCTGCGAAGTTCAAGTTAATGAACAAAACCGGAAACACATTTCAAACAACTACAGTAACTGCTAGTAAAATGAAAGATAGGGTTGAGGTATGTATTGACTTGATTACTTATTAGGTAAATGCCAATTACATCTTGTAAGAGGTACAAGAAAATATTGTGATCCCAAACATAACACTATTACGTCATTTACCGTCGATTCGTAGATAACATGTTTCAGTTGCCACGTGTCACCTTTATACAAGTTTTATATAATTTTTCCCTAATCAAAGTATATCATTTAGAAGGATTAAATTTAGTGCAATCCTAAGTAAACGAATGGCACTGTTACTGAATGTTACAAAACTTATACAGGCTTACATATGAGTGTCCAGGACATAATATGTTTACGACCGGAGTGCTTAATAATAGTATTTCCCGAGCGAGAGCGAGTATATACTGATATTAGGGCACGAGTGCCATAAATATAGTATGTCATGGATACGAATATGAAATTCTGTTTATTACCGAAGTCAAGAAATCAAAAAGGTAATCCAGATCAACATCCAAGCATATCCATAGGCGCATTTTGAACACAACGTCATAATGTCGAACTGTGACGTCCAAGCAATTTTTTAATGTGACGTCACAATGAAAAAGTGATAAACTGCCCTAGGGCATCGTATAAAAATATTAACCCCGATATTATAACCTTCGAAGGAAATAGACCTGTGTATCCTGGCCTTAGTGGCGAGACAATGTATCCCGATTCTAGTTTTATTAGGCGAGACGATATATTATCATGGAATTATTGCCAAGGGACCTGCGAGACGATTATCATCACGATACAATACGTATCCTGATTCTCTACAGTTTATGAAAGAACTATAGATAAGACATAGAACAGTAATGTTATTTCTTAGATACCAAATTGTCAAAGATATTTCATGAAGGGAAATAACAAAATAAGAAACACTGACATTGAGCACAACAGGCACTAATGACTTTGTGAGTGACGTGAACATTATTCTTCCCCTAACCCCACTGAGCTAGCAAATCCCTAATTTGCCCCCCCCACTCTCGAAATTGGTGCTACGGGCCTGTATAAATAATGTTAACAGTATCGGGATATATTGTCTCTTATGGCGATACATCGATGTATTGTGGACCCTCACGATATAAATATCCTGATATATTGTCTAAACATGTTTTGTATCGATGCACTTGTATCGCGTAGTAGACGATGCAAACATCGATACTATCGATGAATCGTTACACCACTAGAAGGAAATAAATTAGAATATTAACCCAATCCAGTCCAGGACTGCTTACTTGATGGTACAACGTACATTGTTACACTGATTGAATTATACTTTCGAGGCAGCTTCTTAGCGCTTTGTGCGATCATAAAGGCCCGTGTTACCCATATTCAGGTACCCATTTGTGCATCTGAGTGGACTGAGTGCATTGGGGATCAAGTGCCTTGGCCATGGACACAACACATGGTAAAGCTCTGATTGATCCAAATAAAGTACTACGTCACTAGGCCTAAATCAGCGGAAATTTGTAATAGCTTCGACAGTCTGTTGTTGTGATTTGTGCATTAGACCAATCAGATCGCGCCTCGCATTCAAGCCCTGCGCGTCTAGGTCAAGAGTGTCAACTTCCGCGACGAAGAGACGGTAATAGCGGCCCGTAGAAAAAAGTCTTAAATGACTGTTTAAAGACATAGTTTAGTGGCAAAGTGACAATAACTGATAATAATAGTAAGTAAATATTCGATCCAAAGCAAACATTTTACCTTGAACATTTTTATTTCGCCCTTAAACATCGTTTCTAAAAAATCATCCGCTCGGGCCCATGAAGAGGTGAATTGCCGTGATTCATTCTCTCTCTATATATATGGTATCTTTTACCTATAAATTGATACAGGCGCATATGAGTCTGTCTAACGTTAAACATGTCGCCAAAACCTTTAAACCTTTTGCCTATTGAGAAGTAGAAACATTAGGTATATTGGCCGTGGCCCCTGTGGCTCGTATAAGGGACCGCAAGGTCACCAAATGTATAATTCATAATCTTATTTAAATAAGAGACATTCTACACGTAATGGGTGCCACAGGGTCACTAAATCTATGAACTATTATCCTTAGTAGTCAATAGGTCTGTGCGGAAGATTCCATATCTTATGGTTCAGTAGGCCTAGTTCTGGAGAAGAAGTCGAGAAAGCAAATCGTTTATGAACAGTTACTGACGAAGGACGAAAGACGTCATAACCTGTTATAAATACACCTACCATGAGAAAATTTGTCGTTAAAGCCATATATCAGGGAATAAAGTTCTGAAAATAGTCCAAGAAAAGTTGATTAAAAGGTTTTTGATTGTATGTGTAGTTATCATAAGCAGAATATGTGGAAAGTAGTTTCGTACAAGAGCAAGGCGAAAGGAATGTTTTGGTTATTCAATGACTTTAAACAACGAAATAATACATTTCACCTACCAGCGCGGACAGTAATAGTGGTGACGATATACTCTGCCTGCAGATCTCCCTTCCAAAAAGGCCAGCCCGTATATTCCGTGATGGCGTCTGTGACGGATTCGCCATCATTTGCCAAAGAGGGTGGATGTCCCGTCAGTGTAGTCCTCTGTATGCTAAGCTTGTTTAACATGAGGTTAACCCCTGAAACTAAATAAAGAGAAAACCATAAAACTCGATAAAACTTCGATTCACTTCAGCGGTTAAATGTCCTGTCGCACTTTTCATGCGTTCTCACGAGTTCCACAGTAAGATCTCGCAGAACGTGTTAGTGTCGAAATGGAACTATAACGGACGCATTTCAAGGAACCGAACAATGACGCTGCTTCCAAACTTTATTGAGAGGAAAACCCTTGATAAAATGAGTTCGAATCCCGCTAGAGTATACTTTTAGAAACTTTTATTCCTCGACACAGGGTCGTTTTTATCAGAGTGTTGCCTGTGGTATCCCCAACTGAAGACTGACACAACGTTTGGAGACATGAAGTGAGACAAGAGGTGAGACATGGGGTGATACATGGGGTGAGACATGGGGTGAAACATTAGGTGAGCCATGAGCTGAGACATGAGCTGAGACATGGGGTGAAACATTAGGTGAGACATGAGCTCAGACATGAGCTGAGACATGAGCTGAGACATGGGGTGAGACATGAGATGAGACATGAGGTGAGACATGAGATGAGACATGCGGCGACACATGAGGTGAGACATGAGGTGAGACATGAGGTGAGACATGCGGCGACACATGAGGTGAGACATGAGCTGAGACATGAGCTGAGACATGGGGTGAAACATTAGGTGAGACATGAGCTGAGACATGAGCTGAGACATGGGGTGAAACATTAGGTGAGACATGAGCTGAGACATGAGCTGAGACATGAGCTGAGACATGGGGTGAGACATGAGATGAGACATGAGGTGAGACATGTGGTGAAACATTAGGTGAGACATGAGCTGAGACATGGGGTGAGACATGCGGCGACACATGAGGTGAGACATGTGGTGAGACATGCGGCGACACATGAAGTGAGACATGAGATGAGACATGAGGTGAGACATGTGGTGAGACATGAGGTTAGACATTGGGTGAGACATGCGGCGACACATGAGGTGAGACATGGGGTGAAACATTAGGTGAGACATGAGTTGAGACATGGGGTGAGACATGAGGTGAGACAGGAGATGAAACATGAGGTGAGACTTTGGGTGAGACATGGGGTGAGACCTGGGGTGAGACATGAGGTGAGACAAGGACACTTAAATCGACTGGTGTCCTTGTATTCTGTGGCTGCAACAGGTCACGCGATATCGCTTTGAAAGAGTAAAAGAAATTGTGGAACTGCTTTGGATGAGTTTGAAAATACTGGTGTTTCGCCACTGGAGGCCATTAAGGGCCATAATTCCGGACAAAAATCATAAGAAAACCCCTTAATTTCAATATGTAAATCACTGATGCTTAACCAAGTTGTGTGTAAAGTTTCAGAGAGAATATAAAAGACTGTGGGAGGAGTTGATTTCGCAAGATAGGCATTGGGATTCTGAAATTGAAAACTTAACTGCTATATGTATTGAGGGCTTAGATTTTACTGGAGAACGAAGGGAAATGAACTGAAAGCTTCTTGCTGTGATGAAAAGATGGTCTTGTATTTTGTTTGGTAAATATCTGGTAAAAAAGTGAAAAACAATACAGCAGGCCAAACGTTAGAGAATCCTATTCCAAAAAATAAAACAAATAAAAAATAAATTATTACCTACCGCTTCTATATGGTTTCTCCTCCACACATAAAGACGAAACCACCAAACGAATTTGTATCTCGACAGAGGCGATATTTTGAAACTCTTACTCCTCAGAACAGGGTTAGAAACATACGCAGAGGAAAATGTAATAAACATCAAGTTAATGAGATGCTTTACCTACCCGTCTCTATGTTGGTCATCACGGCGATCAGTTGTGTCAGGGACATTGTCATCCTTGTAGGGGAACTAAAGTTCTTCTTGAAGATATATAAGAAAGCGTAGGGATCGATCGTCTGGCGTCCTCTTTAGGTGATATTCTTTAGATTTGGGGTTAACACACTTCTTCTCTTAGTGCCCTGTGCAAGGTAAACTAAACTTAAATGATACATCAAGCCCACAACGTAAAGGGGCGTGGTTTCAGTTTCAACCTAACGAATTGCAATTAGTTGATACCATTCTCATTGATTAGCAAGACTGCTACTGACTCGCACCAGGTTTCTCAATGCATGATATTATGTGTATACACATACATCTGTCGGTTTGGTACGCCCTAAAATACACTGCATGTACTGTAGGCGTAAGCATGGAACATGAACATGATAAAGAAGCAGTTATTGTATGGATCTCACCCTTAAATGGCCTCAAAAGAGTGTTTCGGCAGTTCCAAAGAAGAGTTTGGACAATGCATTCTTTTACAATGCATGGCTTCTCTTTTCTCTGCAACATATATATTCCTGACTGTCAAGCTATGCCAATGCTACTATATCTTCAGAGAAAAAACCCAGTCATGTACGCACATAAATACATACACATCAAGCGATAATTTTATATGCGTTTGCAACATTATGGCGTAGCATCATTGCGGCTCCTCCTCATTAGGGTCACCTGCTCAATGCGGCATCTGTAAATCCGAAACGAATGAATTTACATCACATTTTAAATCTTGTAGACATGCCTAACGCTAGAAGAATGAAGTCACTGAAACTGAAAACAATCTTAATCAGTAGAATGTTGAGGCAAAAAAGACCTGATTAAGATTTTTTGCATAGCAATACAATATTAAGTTTATGTTATTCTGTGACAAAAAATGTCTATACCTACACTTTGATCAACAGGTAGATTTGTAACGAGTGGTTATCTTGGTATGATCATGCCTGACTGAGTTCATCGAGCTTCCCATACGTGGAATGTGTTGACCTTTGTGAACTGCTTGAAAAAGGTGGATATATGATATATAGGTTGTCAATAAGCAAAAGTAAATTTTACGCTAGAAGACGTGAGGTTATAAGCAAGGCATATTCAAACATATTTTGAAATGACACGATTCCTTCATGACGAACAAAAGTTGAATTAACTTTTAATGGTCCAATACTTAGCAGACCAAAGCTTGCCACCGGTACCGATACAGTGTTGCGTTTAACAAAATGTAAATATTATTGAATTGTGTATTTCAATAAAATGTACATATGCGTATAGTATGAATAAATATTTTCAAATCATTGCTGTAAAACTGAATAGATAATTAAATTGTGATTCCGTTTTTCTACTCCTTTCTGATTGTGGCACAGCTTAGCGACTGTAATCACATGTTATTCCCATGTTAATCCTAATGTATCTAACACCACTCAAGGAACCCTTCCGACCTCACTAGCAGTTTGTTTTGAACAGCTCATTGAGTCGACATAAAGGTCATAAAGCCTGTGTTGATGAAAAATTTAAAAATTTAGTGATTATTGTCTTTCACAAGCATGCATGATCTCATTAACTATTTCATATACCTGTTAGCAAAGTTAGCTGCGAATGTCAGAATTTATACTTGAAAGCAGGAACAAAATGAAGACGGAATGAAGTCATTAAGTTTTAATTGGGTGTATTTCGTCAAAATAAACCATGCTTTGAGAACGAACACAAGATGCACCTCGTGACTGTCGAGTAAATAGCCTTCAAAGGGACTTTAGAAATGATATACAATCAATAAATGTTAATAATTCGTAAACAGTCAAAAGTGGTACACGAGATACGTCTTTGATGTTAACACAAACAAATTGAATAGCGATGTCGTTCGCTTCAAATGTTTTATATTTAGATAAGTAATGCATTTCGTCTGCGATGGCCAGGGAATTTGACAGTTGGCACCTTTCATCCTCCACTCATGCACCTCACCTCATTTTCGTTATTGATTTTCAAAGTTGGACATGTAAGGATATTTGTAGTAGAAGAAATTATTCGAACAATTTTTTGAGGAGGAAGAAATCGTTCGAAAGAAGGAAAATCAAAATATGACACGAACTCTCAGTGTTACTTCTTTTTGTGATAAGACACTCTTTGGAGAGTAACATAATTTGTTTAAAAACAAGTACTCAAACTACAACATTTTAGTAAATCCTCAAAATTTTTAGGACAATCATGTATTTACCAATGTCTATTTTATCATACATCAAGTATTCCATGATAGTTTTATAAAATTTATCTGGGTTTATTATGCCAAAACATAGGAATGGTTTTAACATATATATTTCGATGAAGAACTGGATTTGTTAAACAAGTTTCTAGTTTATGTGAATATCGCTCCAAGATACAAATTATAGTACATGTCATGGTTAATTAATTACATATGATAAATGTATTTATTAGCGCTATACAAATACAATACAAATACAACACATGCCACTAAAGCGATTGATGGAATCATAATCAATCAACAACTTATTGTCCAAATCTACCTTTTGAATCTATAAATTCGTGCACTGATATTAAAAGTTCCATATTTTCGTTATGGAACAATTGGATTCGAATAAAACTGATTTTATATTAAAACAACTCTTGAAGAAAAACATGTTGTATCTTAGAATGTTGTCAAGAGGACAGTTAGTTGAAAAACAGAGTTGGGTTCTCATGAATATGCTCGTAATATGAATCTTTCATGCTCGTGTACATTCAAGTCTTTTACGAGTATGTATAATGCCAGTATCATTGAGGAGAATATAATAGTAACAAAATAAAAATTTCTTTTATAGGCAATAAATTCCAAAGTTTAGCAAAGTGTCCGTAAGGAAAGATCTTTAATGGTCAACAGTTTTACAATCTATCTGAGTCATTGCGAAGATAGTAACCAACAACATCCGATATTTATAGATGTTATGGGAATTGAGGTTTTCAAGCATATCTGCTTGTCACATGCATGTCAAAGTGGAACATGTGCATTTGTTGTTTTTTTAAAATCGACAAATGGGAAGGGAGGTCGCATCTGGAACGAGGCTTTTTCCTCCATCTCGGCACTTCCGTCTTGAGATGACGCCATAAAACTCGCCTTTCACTAATTGAAGTAACGCAGCTCTAATTAAAAAGGTGACATACACGTAATTCCACTGTTGAATTGGAGTTAGGTCATTTATGAATACGTAGGTGTGATATTTACCGATATCACTTTATGAGTATGTTTATAACATCACATATATCGGAGCTATATATGCCTACGTGAAATGCCTTGTTATATAATTATTGTATATGGCCTGTATCATTCTCTCCCGTGCTAGTGGGCCGACTTGATTGAGGCCTATTCCTCATCGAAGTAACTTCGTCAACTTGCGGCCAAGCACGCGTTGTTCATATATCGCGCAATAAATACATCTTTTGCGAGGAAGTTTTGAGGTTACATTTCATATTTAGCGATGATTCTTTTGCGTGTCTTCAATCTACCTAACAATACCTCTATCTGGAAAATTCATCTATATCCCCAGGACACCCAACTACAACCATTTACGAAAACCTGTAGAAAACCTTTGTAATTTAGTAAAGATTTGTTTTTAAAATTGATTGTGTACAAATATTCCTTGTTCACACATAATTTGACCAATAGGTCATTAATGCCTTTTTAATCTTCCGTGACATATCTTTTTTCTCGTTAATTATTTCTTTGCAATATGTTTTCTTCTATTTAAAACGTACTTGAATGACATTCAATTATTTTTATTATGTGGTAATTGGTAGAGATCATTATTAAAAAGGTCTTTAATATTTGAAGATAACTTACAAAGGACAACAAAAATATACAAGAGATCAATTTTCAGTTACATTTTCATTCCATCTATTTGAAAAAAGTAAACAGAACTCTGAATGTTTCCATGTTTTTGTTTTAAGATTAAATTCATGCGTATGTCTGTTTCATAATACCATGTTGATGACATCTCATGTCACGTGTTTAGCAAGATGCACGTGCAAACAGAGTTTCTGCATAAAGCAACTACTTGTGTAGTGTTGACTTGACATGTGTCAAATTAAATGGCTCAGGATATACTTTTCAATCGTAAGTACTTTAACCCTTTTTATATGCTATGAATAATACATAAATCATGTGACAGCGTGAATATACGATATATAGTTATGGGGTACTGTATAAGGATAATAACAGTCTATATGGGTTATGAAGTTTTATAGGGTAAAGTAACAGGCGAGAAAGTTACTAGTTACAAATAACTTAACAGGACTACGTAATACTTGAAAGTATATAGGTTATCCATATATACAGTTTTGGAAACTTTTTGTGTTTAAGCATTATACAAAATTGTAAAGATACATAATTTCAACTGAGATAAAGAACTCTATTATTACATCATTTCTTCCTGCTATATATGCTATATATATGTTCTTTTACATGAATTCATATACAATGTAAATATAAAAACATTGATTATCATTTTAAATCAGAATGTGTTAATGAAAGCATACATGCATACCTGTAGACATATGAATGCATACATTCATATGCATCGACACATAAAATGGGTTTTTATATTTTGCACATTAAATACGTAAATGTTGCATGTATACATAAATTTTTGTATATATTCTTCCAACTAAGATCATAAAATATGTATTGTGAAGACACTTTTTTCATTTTACTTCACGTTTAAATTACAATCCGAATACCTTATCACGTTTATCATGCAGTGCACAGAGATCATAAATCTGCATGTGCTTAAATATAATCATAAACATGAATAAATTTAATGGGGACCATGTATATTTTTATCAACTACTGTCTTGGCTGAAGTTAATGGTCATCTTTAGCCTTCTGAATCACACACATTCTGAAATATGAATTCATTTGAAACTTTTTTCAACCGTTTTTTCAGTATAAGATCTCATGAAACCCATGGTGAATCAACCCTATTCTCAGTCAAAGGGGCCTATTGCTCTACGAACAATGTTGGCTCTTCTTTTCGTTAGATCTTCGTTTATGATGATTTTAGGCCGTGTTGAGTTGTCCTTCAGTCGATACCTTGGCTTTAGTAGTTTCTTCTTTACAGTGATTCGTAAACCTGACTATAATGGGTCTCGCTCTCTCTTGGGGTTGAGGGGGGAACCTTGGCTCACATTCAGGTCCTCAGCTATTAGTTCTACCCCTATTGTTTTTAGCCATTCGATGAATAGTGCATTAGAATCTTCGTTTCCATGTTCTGGTATATCTTAGGTTGTTTGAGAGTGTTGTCCAGTCTATCTAAAGAGATAGTCATAGTGTCAATCTTTCCATCCTTCCTTGCTTCAGTCTGAAATAGTTTACCCTGCTTTAGGACTCCATTCATTTCAGTTTTGATAGCAGGCATAGTAGCACCTGCCATCGCATTACCGATTAATCTTATGGTCCTAACTAAAGGTGGGAAATAAACTGATTTGACACGTTTTTATCCGGCTCATTCATGTTCCACAGATCAGTGTGAGAATCAGGGAAGACAAAATCAACCCTGGCGTAACTCAAATTACACGGCTTTTTATTGTCACTTGTTCACGACTGCGTTTACTTGTTAATCGAAGTTTATCCATACAAAAAGTCATTTGAGAATCAAGTTTTGTACACAAATGTTAGTGGCGGTCTTTAACTGGATTGCATAAAAAATCAAATCCGACTAAATACAAGTTATCCCATGATAATAATAACACAAAAGCACATTAGATGACAGGGTTGTGGAAATACAAATTTTACTCACTTATCCACGGACAAGTAAACAATAAAAATTTACTTGTCCGCAGAAAAATGTACTTGTCCGGACTCAAACTAATTAAAACTAATTAAATCCCCCCGGCTTGACTATAATGTCTTATCACAAATTTGTCCATGTTGCCTAGCTACAAACTCACGACTGTCGTCTTCAAAAGCCTCATGAATATTAATGAGATCAAGTTAACCAATCCCAGCATTCGACAATCAGACACTCGTAACATGTGCTATTTTTACGTTTCATTGTTTGTGTTTCGTTTCGTATGTAATGTTGCAATACACACAAAAGGTTCGATTCAATCAATGGCAACATATATTTTCGTAACAATGAATTGATAAAATGACACTAATATGTGTTGCGTGAGTATTCAAAACTACATAAACTCAAATGAAAATAAAGCGATCTTATTCCAGACAGGGATTCCGTCACGGGTTCTCCCACTCTTTATATATCAGCTAATCAGAACGTCTGTTACACGCTAATTTTATAAACACACTCTGTGGTTGGTCAAACAGATACGGAACGAAGCGGCTACATATAGCTTTACTTGGTCCAGTAATGGAAGCTTCAGTAACGAGAGGTGTTGTAGTTTGTGGCGAATTTTAAATAAAAAATGAAAAAACGCAACAAAAGGTTTGAAACAACAATTTTATTGTTTTTATTATGATCAAATATAACTTGTCCGCGGACGACTAGCGTGAAAAAACTGACTTGTCCGTGTGCAAAGTTTCCCGAGTCGGATGAGTCGGACAGCCTATTTCCACACCCCTGCAGATGACTTAAAATCACCGGATCGATTTATATTTTCAATCAATTTTCTGCATTTTCCAAAAGGCTGAAAGAGCTCAAACAAAGCAGGTCCTGTCAACACGAGCAACCTTGGCTCTTTTGACAAAAAACGATAACATTTGAATTTTCCTTTCTAAGCTTTCAAAATGTAAAATATCATTCAGATTTTTGGGTTAGATGCATATTAAAAACGATCTCTGTCACTTCTTCTATAGTCCAATGTATGTGCATTTTCTTGCAAGCAGCTTTAACACAGAACACGACATTCTAATCTATATGTATGTATTTCTATTTAAATCCATTGGTGCGATATATTGTAAAAATTAATATAGTATTGCGATTATTGTATTGCAAAGTTTATACCTGTATTTACGGTAATGCTTTAGGGTAGATTGTAATTGTTGGCTTTATCCGGAGGATAAAACAAAGCGTTTAATGACTAACTCTTAAACTGTATTATGATAACAATTTGTTTCCTTTTGTATGTATGGATATGTCAAGGTAAGTGTAAGAATCTTGAAAAGTAATTACCCACCAACCAAATACATGGCGTTTTTCAAAGTTACCAACGGGCCCATCTCTGAATACTACAGTATATACTATAGTTTTTGCGATATCAACGAGCAGCAGCTTCAAACTCTCACAGTATTAGTTACAGACACTAAGGAGTGCTGCAGAGAGACGAGTGGTTATCCAATGTTCCCTATGTTTGGGTTTGTTTGGATGAATCAAACCATTAAATACATTTTTTGTTATGACTAATAACAACAACAGGCCGGTGGCCTCAACTACAGTGTACTTTTTGACTTGACCAGGCGTAAAATGGCACTCTTTCTTTTTCAATTTAATTAAGACATTTATCCTTTTTGCCATAACAACGTATCTTTTGCCATATTGTGCTTCGCACTTTATAAAAAATCGATTAAACCTCCATTAAATTTTTGGACTGACTTAAAAAGTTGAGTACTTGGTATTCCCGTATTTAAGCCTCGGGTAAATCAATGTTCTAATGATTAAATATTCTACCAATAATAAAGCCCAGGGCCTCCTTTCACAAAGCCTTAAGGTAATCGTAAGTCCTTAAGGTAACCTTAGTACAATGTTAAAGCATGGGAGTTAAGGTTAACCTTAGTTAAGGTTGCTTTGTGAAAGGAGGCCCAGGGCTTAAATTAGAAAAATACAAAATGTTTTGATAAAAATGTAAGCAATCGTTAAACGGATCTATTATCATGAATCTCGTCTTTAAAATACAAATCACCAACATCGTCTATGTCAACGTTTACTATATTTCTTCGATGACTGAGCAGGAGGAATGGTTGTCTCTCACAGAATCTCTTCAACACTCTACTGTATTCAATGACTTACAGTCTTGATTTCTATTTTCTTTAATACTTGATTAGAGTTCAGAGGCAGATAATAATCTTAATCAAGTACGGAGGTACATATAGAATTAACGTTTATTTAAGAGTAATACAAGGTGCCTCGCTCAATCAATAGAAGTTGAATGTAAGTCTTTAAACAAATTCATTAAAAGCAATCATCATGCATTGGCAAAAGTTTCACAACAAAACAGGTTTACAGAACTAAGACAGCATATGCATATCATATTTGAACAGTTTCGAAAGTCTTTAATGTGTGAATCAAATCCCTCAAAATCTTACTAGCAATACACTGTAAAAAGTTCACTAATTAATGTAAATCCCCCAAGCACAACTAATATTTTAACGCGCTAGCCTTGTTTAAATGTTTTTCTATGCAAAATTTAAAAACAATTGTGATAAAAGACAATTTAGTTAGAACTATTCTTGAGTTAAAGTGACACAGAGTATGTTTCATGATTTTTAATTTGGCTGTGATAAGAGCCAACATACCTTATGACCTGAGTTCGCCTCCCTGAACTTGCATCTTTATCTCTAAGATATCAATGATATCAAATTATGATATTTTCTTGTTTTCACTGATAAATAGGAAAACGGCCTATAAATGTTAAGCATTCGAAATCATGTGTCCAATCAACGTCTTTATTAGTTAAATGATCTACTTAACACTATCAAACAATGTTTGCCTTTGTATCTGCTGTAAATAACTTTCCGAAATTGCGTTTGAATCATTGACGCGCGTAACTGTCCTGTTTTTGATCACAAATCGCAACATTAACGCGTCTATTGTCACTAAAATATGAACTGATGAGCAGTAGGATCCTGATTTTCTGAAACAAACCATACCTATCGATAAAATAACACCCTTTATGAAGTTTGAAATGATTTATTTGACTCCAGCAACATACTCTGTGCCCCTTAAATATGAATCTTGTAGAAAATTCCATGGATATTACGTTGGTAACTGTGGATAAATAGTATGAACCTGTGTCTAAAACAAGATTCACGAGACTCCCATACACATGCCTAAACTTTTCACATGGTTCGATTAAATATTCTATGGTGATTTGATCAGCGCCTGGGGTTTTATCTTGATAACACGATGTCTTCTGTCTTATTTGAGCTGACGACAGTATGCTGGTTTTACTTCGAACGTATACTGCCAGCGGAGTCCTTCAGTTCGTTTGAAATGGTGTTTCTCAGCCCGTTTATGATGCACTCGAATGTGGATGTTCCATGCTGGAGAATATCAACAATATATAGCAATATCACCATAGCAATATCAAATCTTTAATGTACCTGTATTACTCATCAACACGTTGTCCACTTCTTCGACAAAGCAAACAGTCGACTGTATATTTTACGTTTCAAGCACATACTCGCTAATTTTTGTTTTGCAAATCTCCATCGTATAACTTGCTCATTTAATCTATCTAATTAGTTTTTTCGCACTGGTACATGTGTTTTTCCTCATTTTGTTTTCCCTCATATCGGGAAGGAGTATGAATACCCAAGTGTCGTGATTTTCACAATAAAGAAAATATTTCTGTTCCTATGTCTAGAAGCTAGTTCAAGGACAATGTTTTGAACGCATTCACACCTTTTTTACACCTATTGTCGTCTTTGAAGACATGATTAGAAATGTTCAAAGCATTGATACAAAGAAAAGTAAAGATATCGTTACGCTGATGTCACTGTTTTATGTATTTATCATAGTGACTTTGGAAACCTATACAAACGGTTCGGTTAAATAATAAAAAAAACTATATTTTTGGAGACAGTGTGACACATATAGACGTAAACGTAGCAGATGGATTTGCTGTTGTGGTTATATAACACTGTATATTAAAGGGACGTTATTTTTGTGTCATGAATGATACTCATCAATTTGATACATGGTATCAATATTTTAGTGATTTAATGAAAGGCAGAATGTAAACATGAAATTGCTGAATGTTGACTTTGATGTATCGTAGAAATAATAACCCGATATATAGTAAAAGTATACTTTAATGAATTTGAACATTTTTTTCGATTTGGTAAAATATGACCTTTAATCTAATTGTAACTGTGACAAGTTATTTTGTTTTGGTGCAATGTTTACATCATAAGATATATTTTCATAATTGGAGAATTGTTTGCTCTACGACATTTGTAAAGAATGACAAAAAAGGACATGTTGATCTTCAATTTTTGTCATCTGGTGACATTCACAGCTTCACGGCTGGATAGTGCACTTTCTGCAGAATGATTGTCTACCGCACATGAACCACTGATTACCACGAACAGCGACAGACAGACAGGCAGACAGACATGTAGACACTATAAACTAACTGTATTTGTGCAAAATAAACACTTTTGCAAATAGGAAACTGTAGTAAAATCGTCTTTCACAATGGATGAAGAACACTATTGAAAATATTTGTACTTATATTTATTAAATGTATGAATAAAAGTGTCTATTGTAAATATATAGAAGTAAAATAATTCAAAAACAAATTGGGTCATTAAAATTTACATCGTAGAGGGGGCAATGATGATAATGATCGTGCTAACAATTGAAGGAATTTTTATGCTGAAAGGCTTATTAACATTTGTGCATGTGTATGCCTTACAAATGACTTACTTCACCAACATCCTCTTCATTCCCTGTGTAGCATGAGGCAGGCAGTAATTTTCTTTATTTTGCTATATTCTTGGCGACTGTTTCTACGGCTTTCCAGGTGTTCTACACACAGCGTTTCGATCTTTCTCTGTTGTCCTGCTCCAGGTTTCCTAAGATCGTCCTCTTCTCCTCTGGAGCCCTCTCAAGTTCATCAATAGTGCTTATCACTCTTCTGCTTATTCTTCGGCCAAGTTCGTCCCACGCATGCTCAATAGGGGTCATATCTGGCGACAGAGAAGGCCATTCCATAGCATTAACATTGTTTTGACGCAAGAAGTCCATGCTGACGCGTGCCGTGTACGGTCGTGCATTGTTCTGTTGAAGGTGACGAAGACCTTGGGCTTGGAATGTTGGAACCACAATGTCCCTCAATACCTCGTTCCCGAACGTAATGGCACTGACACGTCCTCTGAAGATGTGCAAGTTTGTCCTGTGGTTGAAACTGAACCCACCCCAAATCACGACACTACCTCCTCCCCAGCGGTTCGACTGCACCACACAACAATCTGCATAACGTTCACCACGTCTTCTCCATACACGTTGACGGCCGTCTGCATGATAGAGGTGAAATCGGCTTTCATCGGTGAACAGCACCTGTCTCCAGTCATTCCTGGTCCATATTTGATGTTGTTGTGCCCACTGTAGACGACGTTGACGTTGACGTTGGGTTAAGATGGGACCAACGTAGGGTCTACGACATTGAAGTCCAGCGGCCGAAAGTCGACGTCGGACGGTGGTAGCTGACACTTGGCCCCTTCTACAGATGGTTTCAGACGCCGTTTGAGTGGCTAGGCGTAGTTGATCCGGCAAATGCGTTACTCGGATGTGCTGGTCTTGAGCAGGCGTAGTGACCTTTGGCTGACCAGAACGTGGACGATCACAGGTGACACCATTTTGCCGATATCTTCTCTGCAGTCTCCCGATGGTGGTGTGATGGCAGTTCAGCAGTCTGGCTACTGCCCGTGAGGACATTCCACCTCGCAACATCCCAATGGCTTGGTTGCGCTCATGGTCCTGTAATCTTGGCATTGTGGTAACGGTGATTGCTAGGTTTTATGCAAAGTGAAGCTGTCTTTCCATCTGCTGTCTTTTTTAAAGCACCTTTCCTTAGAATTAACCATTCAAAGGTGCACACAATTATCATGTGCTTGAAAAATCAGCATTTCTGTAAAAGTTCATGCGTCTGCATGCACTGCTAACAATGACCCGTGGTTGCGTTTTGGAGTATTGTTTCCGATTATGCCAAGACATACATATCACATTCAGGGTTCGAACTTTCGACTTTCACATTATCAGAGTAAAATTGGTATTGGTTCGGTTTTAAGGGAGTTTAATATATTTCAATATATTTTCCCTTGAAGTCTTCTCATCGAATTCCACACCGCAATTTGACCCGTTCATAACCTTTGCCTTACTTTATTAATCACTTATCTTGCAAAAGATTTTTAAAAAAAGCAGTGTTTTTGTCAGAAAATGGTTTATATTAGCAAATGCGTTCACAAACAAGCGTAGTACTGTATATCACTGAGTTGAACGCATTTTCATGTTTCGACTATAAAACCCTAGACCCGTTTATATCCTTTGCCAAACTAGATAAGTCACTTTTCTTGCATAACATGCCAAACAAGCTCTTTTTATGTCCAGTTCTTTGAATTAGCAAATGCTTTCGCAAACATGCAAACTATCGTTTACAACTAGATTGAATGCATTTTCATATTTCGACTGTATAACCCTCATCTAGACCTGTTTATAACCTTTACCCAACTAATTTAGTCACTTATCTTGCATAACATGCCATATAAGCTGTGTTTTCGTCAGAAAATTTCTTTGAATTAGCATATGCGTTCACAAACAAGCGTAGTAAAATATAAAACTGAGATGAACGCATTTTCAAAAAAGTTCTTTGAATTAGCATATGCTTTCGCAAACATGCAAACTATCGTTTACAACTAAATTGAATGCATTTTAAATTTTCGACTGTATAACCCTCATCTAGACCACTTTATAACCTTTGCCCACCTAGATTATTCAATTATCTTGCCTAACATGCCATATAAGCTGTGTTTTTGTCAGAAAATTTCTTTGAATTAGCAAATGCCTTCACAAACAGGTGTAGTACTATGTATAGCTGAGATGAACGCATTTCATTTTTCAACTGCATAACCCTCATCTAGACTCGTTTATAATCTTTACCCAACTAAATTAGTCACTTATCTTGCATAACATGCCAAATAAGCTGTGTTTTTGTTAGAAAAGTTCTTTGAATTAGCAAATGTGTTCACAAACAGGCAGTGTACTGTGCATAACTGAGATGAACGCGTTTTCATTTTTCGACTGTTTAACTTTCATCTAGACCCGTTTATAACCTTTGCTTAACTAGATTAGTCACTTATCTTGCATAACATGCCATATAAGCTGTGTTTTTGTCAGAAAAGTTCTTTGAATTAGCATATGCGTTCACAAACAAGCGAAGTAAAATATAAAACTGAGATGAACGCATTTTCAAAAAAGTTCTTTGAATAAGCATATGCTTTCGCAAACATGCAAACTATCGTTTACAACTAAATTGAATGCATTTTAAATTTTCGACTGCATAACCCTCATCTAGACCCATTTGTAACTTTTGCCCAACTAGTTTAGTCACTTATCTTGAAGAACATGCCAAATAAGCTGTGTTTTTGTCAGAAAAGTTTTTTGAATTAGCAAATGCCTTCACAAACAGGTGTTGTACTGTGTACAACTGAGTTGTCAGTTGTACGCATTTTAATTTTTCGACTGTATAACCCTTATCTAGACCCGATTATAACCTTTGGCCAACTATGTTAGTCATTTATCATGCATAACATGGCAAATAACATGTGTTTTTGTCAGAAAAATTCTTTGAATTAGCAAATGCGTTCACAAACAGGCGTAGTACTGTGTATAACTGAGTTGAACGCATTTTCATTTTTCGACTGTATAACCCTCATCTAGACCCGTTTATAACCTTTGCCCAACTAGATTAGCTACTTATCTTACATAGCATGCCCAAAAAGCAGTGTTTTTGTCAGAAAAGTTCTTTGAAAAAGCAAATGCGTTCACAAACAGGCACAGAAATGTATATAATCGAGTTGAACGCATTTTCATTTTTCGACTGTATAACCCTCATCTAGACCCGTTTATAACTCTTGCACAACTAGATTAGTCACTTATCTTGTATAGCATGCCAAATAACATGTATATTTGACAGAAAAGTTCTTTGAATGAGCAAAATGCGTTCACAAACAGGCGTAGTACTGTGCATAACTGAGTTGAACGCATTTTAATTTTTCTACTGTATAATCCTCATCTAGAGCCGATTATAACCTTTGGCCAACTATATTAGTCATTTATCTTCGATAATATGGCAAATAACATGTGTTTTTGACAGAAAAGTTCTTTGAATTAGCAAATGCGTTCACAAACAGGTATAGTACTGTGTACAAATGAGTTGAACGCATTTTCATTTTTCGACCGTATAACCATGATCTAGGCCCGTCTATAACCTTTGTCCAACTAAATTAGTCCATTAACTTGCATAACATGCCATATAAGCTGTATTTTTGTCCGAAAAGTTCTTTGAATTAGCAAATGCGTTCCCAAACAGTTGTAGTACTGTGTACAACTGAGTTGAACGCATTTTCATTTTTCGACTGTATAACCCTCATCTGGACCCGTTTATATACTTTGCTCAACTAGATTAATCACTTATCTTGCATAACATGGCAACAAATCTTTGTTTTTGTCAGAAAAGTTTTTTGAATTAGCAAATGCGTTCACAAACGGGTAAAGTACTGTGGACACCTGAGTTGTACTCAGTTGTACGCATTTTAATTTTTCGACTGTATAATCCTTATCTAGACCCGATTATAACCTTTGGCCAACTATGTTAGTCATTTATCATGCATAACATGGCAAATAACATGTGTTTTTGTCAGAAAAGTTCTTTGAATTAGCAAATGCGTTCACAAACCGGTATAGTTCTGTCTATAACGGAGTTGAACGCATTTTCATTTTTCGACTGTATAGTCCTCATCTATACCCGTCAATAACCTTTGCCCAACTAAATGAGTTCATTATCTTGCATAACATGCCATATAAGCTGTGTTTTTGTCAGAAAAGTTCTTTGAATTAGCAAATGCGTTCACAAACAGGCACAGAAATGTATATAACTAAGGTGAACGCATTTTCATTTTTCGACTTTATAACCCTCATATAGATCCGTTTATAACTCTTGCACAACTAGATTAGTCACTTATCTTGCATAGCATGCCAAATAACATGTATATTTGACAGAAAAGTTCTTTGAATGAGCAAAATGCGTTCACAAACAGGCACATAAATGTGTATAAATGAGTTGAACGCAATTTCATTTTTCGACTGTATAACCCTCATCTAGACCCGTTTATAAACTTTGTTCAACTAGATTAGTCACTTATCTTGCATAGCATGCCAAATAACATGTGTTTTTGTCAGAAAAGTTCTTTGAATTAGCAAATGCGTTCACAAACAGGTGTAGTACTGTATATAACTGAGCTGAACGCAATTTCATTTTTCGACTGTATAACCCTCTCATGACCCGTTTATAACCTTTGCCCAACTAGATTAGTCACTTATCTTGCATAGCATGCCAAATAACATGTATATTTGACAGAAAAGTTCTTTGAATTAGCATAATGCGTTCACAAACAGGCACATAAATGTGTATAACTGAGTTGTACGCATTTTAATTTTTCGACTGTATAATCCTTATCTAGACCCGATTATAACCTTTGGCCAACTATGTTAGTCATTTATCATGCATAACATGGCAAATAACATGTGTTTTTGTCAGAAAAGTTCTTTGAATTAGCAAATGCGTTCACAAACCGGTATAGTTCTGTCTATAACGGAGTTGAACGCATTTTCATTTTTCGACTGTATAGTCCTCATCTATACCCGTCAATAACCTTTGCCCAACTAAATGAGTTCATTATCTTGCATAACATGCCATATAAGCTGAGTTTTTGTCAGAAAAGTTCTTTGAATTAGCAAATGCGTTCACAAACAGGCACAGAAATGTATATAACTAAGGTGAACGCATTTTCATTTTTCGACTTTATAACCCTCATATAGATCCGTTTATAACTCTTGCACAACTAGATTAGTCACTTATCTTGCATAGCATGCCAAATAACATGTATATTTGACAGAAAAGTTCTTTGAATGAGCAAAATGCGTTCACAAACAGGCACATAAATGTGTATAAATGAGTTGAACGCAATTTCATTTTTCGACTGTATAACCCTCATCTAGACCCGTTTATAAACTTTGTTCAACTAGATTAGTCACTTATCTTGCATAGCATGCCAAATAACATGTGTTTTTGTCAGAAAAGTTCTTTGAATTAGCAAATGCGTTCACAAACAGGTGTAGTACTGTATATAACTGAGCTGAACGCAATTTCATTTTTCGACTGTATAACCCTCTCATGACCCGTTTATAACCTTTGCCCAACTAGATTAGTCACTTATCTTGCATAGCATGCCAAATAACATGTATATTTGACAGAAAAGTTCTTTGAATTAGCATAATGCGTTCACAAACAGGCACATAAATGTGTATAACTGAGTTGAACGCATTTTCATTTTTCGACTGTATAACCCTCATCTAGACCCGTTTATAACCTTTGCCCAAATAAATTAGTTAATTAATTTGCATAACATGCCAAATAAGCTGTGTTTTTGTCAAAATTAGTTCTTTGAATTAGTAAATGCGTTCACAAACAGGCGTAGTACTGTGTATAACTGAGTTGAACGCATTTTAATTTTTCTACTGTATAACCCTCATCTAGACCCGTTTATAATCTTTGCCCAACTAGATTAGTCACTTATCTTGCACAAAATGCCAAATAAGCTGTGTTTTTGTCCGAAAAGTTCTTTGAATTAGCAAATGAGTTCACAAACAGTTGTAGTACTGTGTACAACTGAGTTGAACGCATTTTCATTTTTCGACTATATAATTCTCATATAGACCCGATTTTAACCTTTGCCCAACTTGATTAGTCACTTATCTTGCATAGCATGCCAAATAACATGTGTTTTTGACAGAAAGGTTCTTTGAATTAGCAAATGCGTTCACAAACAGGCGTAGTACTGTGTATAACTGAGTTAAACGCAATTTCATTTTTTGACTGTATAACCCTTATCTGGACCCGTTTATGAACTTTGCCCAACTTGTTTCGTCACTTATCTTGCATAGCATGCCAAATAACATGTGTTTTGGTCAGAAAAGTTCTTTGAATTAGCAAATGCGTTCACAAACAGGCGTAGTACTATATAACTGAGTTGAACGCATTTTCATTTTCCGACTGTATAACCCTCATCTAGACCCGTTTATAACTCTTGCACAACTAGATTAGTCACTTATCCTGCATAGCTTGCCAAATAACATGTATATTTGACAGAAAAGTTCTTTGAATTAGCAAAATGCGTTCACAAACAGGCACAGAAATGTGTATAACTGAGTTGAACGCATTTTCATTTTTCGACTGTATAACCCTCATCTAGACCCGTTTATAAACTTTGTTCAACTAGATTAGTCACTTATCTTGCATAGCATGCCAAATAACATGTGTTTTTGTCAGTAAATGTCTTTGAATCAGCAAATGCGTTCACAAACAGGCACAGAAATGTATATAACTGAGTTGAACGCATTTTCATTTTTCGACTGTATAACCCTCATCTAGACCCGTTGATAACCTTTGCCCAACTAGATTAGTCACTTATCTTGCATAGCATGCCAAATAACATGTATATTTAACAGAAAAGTTCTTTGAATGAGCAAAATGCGTTCACAAACAGGCACAGAAATGTGTATAAATGAGTTGAACGCATTTTCATTTTTCGACTGTATAACTCTCATCTAGACCCGTTTATAACCTTTGCCCAACTAGATTAGCCACTTATCTTGAATAGCATGCCCAAAAAGCAGTGTTTTTGTCAGAAAAGTTCTTTGAAAAAGGAAATGCGTTCACAAACAGGCAGAGAAATGTATATAACTGAGTTGGACGCAATTTCATTTTTCGACTGTATAACCCTCATCTAGACCCGTTTATAACCTTTGCCCAACTAGATTAGCCACTTATCTTGAATAGCGTGCCAAATAACATGTGTTTTTGTCAGAAAAGTTCTTTGAAAAAGCAAATGCGTTCACAAACAGGCACAGAAATGTATATAACTGAGTTGAACGCAAATTCATTTTTCGACTGTATAACCCTCATCTAGACCCGTTTATAACTCTTGCACAACTAGATTAGTCACTTATCTTGCATAGCATGCCAAATAACATGTGTGTTTGTCAGACAAATTCTTTGAATTACCAAATGCGTTCACAAACAGGTGTAGTACTGTGTGTAACTGAGCTTAACGAATTTTCATTTTTCGACTGTATAACCCTCATCTAGATCCGTTTATAACCTTTGCCCAACTAGATTAGTCACTTATCTTGCATAGCATGCCAAAAAAACAGTGTTTTTGTCAGAAAAGTTCTTTGAATTAGCAAATGCGTTCACAAACAGGCACAGAAATGTATATAACTAAGGTGAACGCATTTTCATTTTTCGACTGTATAACCCTCATCTAGTCCCGTTTATAACTCTTGCACAACTAGATTAGTCACTTATCTTGCATAGCATGCCAAATAACATGTGTGTTTGTCAGACAAATTCTTTGAATTACCAAATTCGTTCACAAACAGGTGTAGTACTGTGTGTAACTGAGCTTAACGAATTTTCATTTTTCGACTGTATAACCCTCATCTAGACCCGTTTATAACTCTTGCACAACTAGATTAGTCACTTATCTTGCATAGCATGCCAAATAACATGTGTTTTTGTCAGAAAAGTTTTTTGAAAAAGCAAATGCGTTCACAAACAGGCACAGAAATGTATATAACTAAGGTGAACGCATTTTCATTTTTCGACTGTATAACCCTCATCTAGACCCGTTGATAACCTTTGCCCAACTAGATTAGTCACTTATCTTGCATAGCATGCCAAATAACATGTATATATGACAGAAAAGTTCTTTGAATGAGCAAAATGCGTTCACAAACAGGCACAGAAATGTGTATAAATGAGTTGAACGCAATTTCATTTTTCGACTGTATAACCCTCATCTAGACCCGTTTATAACCTTTGCCCAACTAGATTAGCCACTTATTTTGAATAGCATGCCTAAAAAGCAATGTTTTGTCAGAAAAGTTCTTTGAAAAAGGAAATGCGTTCACAAACAGGCACAGAAATGTATATAACTGAGTTGAACGCATTTTTATTTTTCGACTGTATAACCCTCATCTAGACCCGTTTATAACCTTTGCCCAACTAGATTAGCCACTTATCTTGAATAGCGTGCCAAATAACATGTGTTTTTGTCAGAAAAGTTCTTTGAAAAAGCAAATGCGTTCACAAACAGGCACAGAAATGTATATAACTGAGTTGAACGCAAATTCATTTTTCGACTGTATAACCCTCATCTAGACCCGTTTATAACTCTTGCACAACTAGATTAGTCACTTATCTTGCATAGCATGCCAAATAACATGTGTGTTTGTCAGACAAATTCTTTGAATTACCAAATGCGTTCACAAACAGGTGTAGTACTGTGTGTAACTGAGCTTAACGAATTTTCATTTTTCGACTGTATAACCCTCATCTAGATCCGTTTATAACCTTTGCCCAACTAGATTAGTCACTTATCTTGCATAGCATGCCAAAAAAACAGTGTTTTTGTCAGAAAAGTTCTTTGAATTAGCAAATGCGTTCACAAACAGGCACAGAAATGTATATAACTAAGGTGAACGCATTTTCATTTTTCGACTGTATAACCCTCATCTAGTCCCGTTTATAACTCTTGCACAACTAGATTAGTCACTTATCTTGCATAGCATGCCAAATAACATGTGTGTTTGTCAGACAAATTCTTTGAATTACCAAATTCGTTCACAAACAGGTGTAGTACTGTGTGTAACTGAGCTTAACGAATTTTCATTTTTCGACTGTATAACCCTCATCTAGACCCGTTTATAACTCTTGCACAACTAGATTAGTCACTTATCTTGCATAGCATGCCAAATAACATGTGTTTTTGTCAGAAAAGTTTTTTGAAAAAGCAAATGCGTTCACAAACAGGCACAGAAATGTATATAACTAAGGTGAACGCATTTTCATTTTTCGACTGTATAACCCTCATCTAGACCCGTTGATAACCTTTGCCCAACTAGATTAGTCACTTATCTTGCATAGCATGCCAAATAACATGTATATATGACAGAAAAGTTCTTTGAATGAGCAAAATGCGTTCACAAACAGGCACAGAAATGTGTATAAATGAGTTGAACGCAATTTCATTTTTCGACTGTATAACCCTCATCTAGACCCGTTTATAACCTTTGCCCAACTAGATTAGCCACTTATTTTGAATAGCATGCCTAAAAAGCAATGTTTTGTCAGAAAAGTTCTTTGAAAAAGGAAATGCGTTCACAAACAGGCACAGAAATGTATATAACTGAGTTGAACGCAATTTCATTTTTCGACTGTATAACCCTCATCTAGACCCGTTTATAACCTTTGCCCAACTAGATTAGCCACTTATCTTGAATAGCATGCCAAATAACATGTGTTTTTGTCAGAAAAGTTTTTTGAAAAAGCAAATGCGTTCACAAACAGGCACAGAAATGTATATAACTAAGAAGAACGCATTTTCATTTTTCGACTGTATAACCCTCATCTAGACCCGTTGATAACCTTTGCCCAACTAGATTAGTCACTTATCTTGCATAGCATGCCAAATAACATGTATATATGACAGAAAAGTTCTTTGAATGAGCAAAATGCGTTCACAAACAGGCACAGAAATGTGTATAAATGAGTTGAACGCAATTTCATTTTTCGACTGTATAACCCTCATCTAGACCCGTTTATAACCTTTGCCCAACTAGATTAGCCACTTATTTTGAATAGCATGCCTAAAAAGCAATGTTTTGTCAGAAAAGTTCTTTGAAAAAGGAAATGCGTTCACAAACAGGCACAGAAATGTATATAACTGAGTTGAACGCAATTTCATTTTTCGACTGTATAACCCTCATCTAGACCCGTTTATAACCTTTGCCCAACTAGATTAGCCACTTATCTTGAATAGCATGCCAAATAACATGTGTTTTTGTCAGAAAAGTTCTTTGAAAAAGCAAATGCGTTCACAAACAGGCTCAGAAATGTATATAACTGAGTTGAACGCATTTTCATTTTTCGACTGTATAACCCTCATCTAGACCCGTTTATAACTCTTGCACAACTAGATTAGTCACTTATCTTGCATAGCATGCCAAATAACATGTGTGTTTGGCAGAAAAATTCTTTGAATTACCAAATGCGTTCACAAACAGGTGTAGTACTGTTTGTAACTGAGCTTAATGCAATTTCATTTTTCGACTGTATAACCCTCATCTAGATCCGTTTATAACCTTTGCTCAACTAGATTAGTCACTTATCTTGCATAGCATGCCAAAAAAACCAGTGTTTTTGTCAGAAAAGTTCTTTGAATTAGCAAATGCGTTCACAAACAGGCACAGAAATGTGTATAACTAAGTTGAACGCAATTTCATTTTTCGACTGTATAACCCTCATCTAGTCCCGTTTATAACCTTTGCCCAACTAGATTAGCTACTTATCTTGCATAGCATGCCCAAAAAGCAGTGTTTTTGTCAGAAAAGTTCTTTGAAAAAGCAAATGCGTTCACAAACAGGCACAGAAATGTATATAACTGAGTTGAACGCATTTTCATTTTTCGACTGTATAACCCTCATCTAGACCCGTTGATAACCTTTGCCCAACTAGATTAGTCACTTATCTTGCATAGCATGCCAAATAACATGTGTTTTTGTCAGAAAAGTTCTTTGAATTACCAAATGCGTTCACAAACAGGTGTAGTACTGTGTATCACTGAGCTTAACGCATTTTCATTTTTCGACTGTATAACCCTCATCTAAACCCGTTTATAACCTTTGCCCAACTAGATTAGTCACTTATCTTTCATAGTATGCCAAAAAAAGCAGTGTTTTTGTCAGAAAAGTTCTTTGAAAAAGCAAATGCGTTCACAAACAGGCACAGAAATGTATATAACTGAGTTGAACGCATTTTCATTTTTCGACTGTATAACCCTCATCTAGACCCGTTTATAATCTTTGCCCAACTAGATTAGCCACTTATCTTGCATAGCATGCCATAAAAGCAGTGTTTTTGTCAGAAAAGTTCTTTGAAAAAGGAAATGCGTTCACAAACAGGCACAGAAATGTATATAACTGAGTTGAACGCATTTTCATTTTTCGACTGTATAACCCTCATCTAGACCCGTTGATAACCTTTGCCCAACTAGATTAGTCACTTATCTTGCATAGCATGCCAAAAAAAGATGTGTTTTTGTCAGAAAAAGTTCTTTGAATTACCAATGCGTTCACAAACAGGTGTAGTACTGTGTATCACTGAGCTTAACGCATTTTCATTTTTCGACTGTATAACCCTCATCTAAACCCGTTTATAACCTTTGCCCAACTAGATTAGTCACTTATCTTTCATAGTATGCCAAAAAAAGCAGTGTTTTTGTCAGAAAAGTTCTTTGAAAAAGCAAATGCGTTCACAAACAGGCACAGAAATGTATATAACTGAGTTGAACGCATTTTCATTTTTCGACTGTATAACCCTCATCTAGACCCGTTTATAACATTTGCCCAACTAGATTAGCCACTTATCTTGCATAGCATGCCATAAAAGCAGTGTTTTTGTCAGAAAAGTTCTTTGAAAAAGGAAATGCGTTCACAAACAGGCACAGAAATGTATATAACTGAGCTGAACGCATTTTCATTTTTCGACTGTATAACCCTCATCTAGACCCGTTTATAACTCTTGCCCAACTAGATTAGTCACTTATCTTGCATAGCATGCCAAATAACATGTATATTTGACAGAAAAGTTCTTTGAATGAGCAAAATGCGTTCAGAAACAATCACAGAAATGTGTATAACTGAGTTGAACGCAATTTCATTTTTCGACTGTATAACCCTCATCTAGACCCGTTTATAACCTTTGCCCAACTAGATTAGCCACTTATCTTGAATAGCATGCCAAATAACATGTGTTTTTGTCAGAAAAGTTCTTTGAATTAGCATAATGTGTTCACAAACAGGCACAGAAATGTGTATAACTAAGTTGAACGCAATTTCATTTTTTCGACTGTATAACCCTCATCTAGACCCGTTTATAACTCTTGCACAACTAGATTAGTCACTTATCTTGCATAGCATGCCAAATAACATGTATATTTGACAGAAAAGTTCTTTGAAAAAGGAAATGCGTTCACAAACAGGCACAGAAATGTATACAACTGAGTTGAACGCAATTTCATTTTTTCGACTGTATAACCCTCATCTAGACCCGTTTATAACCTTTGCCCAACTAGATTAGCCACTTATCTTGAATAGCATGCCAAATAACATGTGTGTTTGTCAGAAAAGTTCTTTGAAAAAGCAAATGCGTTCACAAACAGGCACATAAATGTGTATAACTGAGTTGAACGCATTTTCATTTTTCGACTGTATAACCCTCATCTAAACCCGTTGATAACCTTTGCCCAACTAGATTAGCTAATTATCTTGCATAGCATGCCCAAAAAGCAGTGTTTTTGTCAGAAAAGTTCTTTGAAAAAGCAAATGCGTTCACAAACAGGCACAGAAATGTATATAACTGAGTTGAACGCATTTTCATTTTTCGACTGTATAACCCTCATCTAGACCAGTTTATAAACTTTGCACAACTAGATTAGTCACTTATCTTGCATAGCATGCCAAATAACATGTGTTTTTGTCAGAAAAGTTCTTTGAATTAGCAAATGCGTTCACAAAGAGGTGTAGTACTGTGTATAACTGAGCTGAACGCATTTTCATTTCTCGACTGTATTACCCTCATCTAGACCCGTTGATAACCTTTGCCCAACTCGATTAGTCACTATCTTGCATATCATGCCAAATAACATGTGTTTTTGTCAGAAAAGTTCTTTGAATGAGCAAAATGCGTTCACAAACAGGCACATAAATTATTATAACTGAGTTGGACGCATTTTCATTTTTCGACTGTATAACTATCATCTAGACCCGATGATAACCTTTGCCCAACTAGATTAGCTACTTATCTTGCATAGCATGCCAAAAACGCAGTGTTTTTGTCAGAAAAGTTCTTTGAAAAAGCAAATGCGTTCACAAACAGGCACAGAAATGTATATAAGTGAGTTGAACGCATTTTCATTTTTCGACTGTATAACCCTCATCTAGACCCGTTTATAACTCTTGCCCAACTAGATTAGTTACTTATTTTGCATAGCATACCAAAAAACATGTATATTTGACAGAAAAGTTCTTTGAATGAGCAAAATGCGTTCACAAACAGGCACATAAATGTGAATAACTGAGTTGAACGCATTTTCATTTTTCGACTGTATAACCCTCATCTAGACCCGTTGATAACCTTTGCCCAACTAGATTAGCCACTTATCTTGCATAGCATGCCAAATAACTTGTGTTTTTGTCAGAAAAGTTCTTTGAAAAAGCAAATGCGTTCACAAACAGGCACAGAAATGTATATAACTGAGTTGAACGCATTTTCATTTTTCGACTGTATAACCCTCATGTAGACCCGTTGATAACCTTTGTATAACTAGATTAGCTACTTATCTTGCATAGCATGCCAAAAAAGCAGTGTTTTTGTCAGAAAAGTTCTTTGAAAAAGCAAATGCGTTCACAAACAGGCACATAAATGTGTATAACTGAGTTGAACGCATTTTCATTTTTCGACTGTATAACCCTCATCTAGACCCGTTAATAACCTTTGCCCAACTAAATTAGTCACTTATCTTGCATAGCATGCCAAATAACATGTGTTTTTGTCAGAAAAGTTCTTTGAATTAGCAAATGCGTTCACAAACAGGCACAGAAATGTGTATAACTGAGTTGAACGCATTTTCATTTTTCGACTGTATAACCCTCATCTAGACCAGTTTATAAACTTTGCTCAACTAGATTAGTCACTTATCTTGCATAGCATGCCAAATAACATTTATATTTGACAGAAAAGTTCTTTGAATGAGCAAAATGCGTTCACAAACAGGCACATAAATGTGTATAACTGAGTTGAACGCATTTCAATTTTTCGACTGTATAACCCTCATCTAGACCCGTTTATAACCTTTGCCCAAGTAGATTAGCCACTTATCTTGCATATCATGCCAAATAACATGTGTTTTTGTCAGAAAAGTTCTTTGAATTACTAAATGCGTTCACAAACAAGTGTAGTACTGTGTATCACTGAGCTTAACGCAATTTCATTTTTCGACTGTATAACCCTCATCTAAACCCGTTGATAACCTTTGCCCAACTAGATTAGTCACTTATCTTGCATAGCATGCCAAAAAAAGTCAGTGTTTTTGTCAGAAAAGTTCTTTGAAAAAGCAAATGCGTTCACAAACAGGCACAGAAATGTATATAACTGAGTTGAACGCATTTTCATTTTTCGACTGTATAACCCTCATCTAGACCCGTTGATAACCTTTGCCCAACTAGATTAGCCACTTATCTTGCATAGCATGCCATAAAAGCAGTGTTTTTGTTAGAAAAGTTCTTTGAAAAAGGAAATGCGTTCACAAATAGGCACAGAAACGTGTATAACTGAGTTGAAAGCAATTTCATTTTTCGACTGCATAACTATCATCTAGACCCGATGATAACCTTTGCCCAACTAGATTAGCTAATTATCTTGCATAGCATGCCAAAAAAGCAGTGTTTTTGTCAGAAAAGTTCTTTGAAAAAGCAAATGCGTTCACAAACAGGCACAGAAATGTATATAACTGTGTTGAACGCATTTTCATTTTTCGACTGTATAACCCTCATCTAGACCCGTTTATAACTCTTGCACAACTAGATTAGTCACTTATCTTGCATATCATGCCAAATAACATGTATATGTGACAGAAAAGTTCTTTGAATGAGCAAAATGCGTTCACAAACAGGCACATAAATGTGTATAACTGAGTTGAATGCATTTTCATTTTTCGACTGTATAACCCTCATCTAGACCAGTTTATAAACTTTGCTCAACTAGATTAGTCACTTATCTTGCATAGCATGCCAAATAACATGTGTTTTTGTCAGAAAAGTTCTTTGAATTAGCAAATGCGTTCACAAAGAGGTGTAGTACTGTATATAACTGAGCTGAACGCAATTTCATTTTTCGACTGTATAACCCTCTTATTACCCGTTTATAACCTTTGCCCAACTAAATTAGTCACTATCTTGCATATCATGCCAAATAACATGTGTTTTTGTCAGAAAAGTTCTTTGAATTAGCAAATGCGTTCACAAAGAGGTGTAGTACTGTGTATAACTGAGCTGAACGCATTTTCATTTCTCGACTGTATTACCCTCATCTAGATCCGTTTATAACCTTTGCCCAACTAGATTAGTCACTATCTTGCATATCATGCCAAATAACATGTGTTTTTGTCAGAAAAGTTCTTTGAATGAGCAAAATGCGTTCACAAACAGGCACATAAATTATTATAACTGAGTTGGACTCATTTTCATTTTTCGACTGTATAACCCTCATCTAGACCCGTTTATAACCGTTGCCCAACTAGATTAGCCACTTATCTTGAATAGCATGCCCAAAAAGCAGTGTTTTTGTCAGAAAAGTTCTTTGAAAAAGCAAATGCGTTCACAAACAGGCACAGAAATGTATATAACTAAGGTGAACGCATTTTCATTTTTCGACTGTATAACCTTTATCTAGACCCGTTTATAACTCTTGCCCAACTAGATTAGTTACTTATTTTGCATAGCATGCCAAATAACATGTATATTTGAGAGAAAAGTTCTTTGAATGAGCAAAATGCGTTCACAAACAGGCACATAATTGTGAATAACTGAGTTGAACGCATTTTCATTTTTCGACTGTATAACCCTCATCTAGACCCGTTGATAACCTTTGCCCAACTAGATTAGCCACTTATCTTGCATAGCATGCCAAATAACTTGTGTTTTTGTCAGAAAAGTTCTTTGAAAAAGCAAATGCGTTCACAAACAGGCACAGAAATGTATATAACTGAGTTGAACGCATTTTCATTTTTCGACTGTATAACCCTCATGTAGACCCGTTGATAACCTTTGTATAACTAGATTAGCTACTTATCTTGCATAGCATGCCAAAAAAGCAGTGTTTTTGTCAGAAAAGTTCTTTGAAAAAGCAAATGCGTTCACAAACAGGCACATAAATGTGTATAACTGAGTTGAACGCATTTTCATTTTTCGACTGTATAACCCTCATCTAGACCCGTTTATAACCTTTGCCCAACTAAATTAGTCACTTATCTTGCATAGCATGCCAAATAACATGTGTTTTTGTCAGAAAAGTTCTTTGAATTAGCAAATGCGTTCACAAACAGGCACATAAATGTGTATAACTGAGTTGAACGCATTTTCATTTTTCGACTGTATAACCCTCATCTAGACCCGTTGATAACCTTTGCCCAACTAGATTAGCCACTTATCTTGCATAGCATGCCAAATAACTTGTGTTTTTGTCAGAAAAGTTCTTTGAAAAAGCAAATGCGTTCACAAACAGGCACAGAAATGTATATAACTGAGTTGAACGCATTTTCATTTTTCGACTGTATAACCCTCATCTAGACCCGTTGATAACCTTTGTATAACTAGATTAGCTACTTATCTTGCATAGCATGCCAAAAAAGCAGTGTTTTTGTCAGAAAAGTTCTTTGAAAAAGCAAATGCGTTCACAAACAGGCACAGAAATGTGTATAACTGAGTTGAACGCATTTTCATTTTTCGACTGTATAACCCTCATCTAGACCCGTTTATAACCTTTGCCCAACTAAATTAGTCACTTATCTTGCATAGCATGCCAAATAACATGTGTTTTTGTCAGAAAAGTTCTTTGAATTAGCAAATGCGTTCACAAACAGGCACATAAATGTGTATAACTGAGTTGAACGCATTTTCATTTTTCGACTGTATAACCCTCATCTAGACCAGTTTATAAACTTTGCTCAACTAGATTAGTCACTTATCTTGCATAGCATGCCAAATAACATGTGTTTTTGTCAGAAAAGTTCTTTGAATTAGCAAATGCGTTCACAAAGAGGTGTAGTACTGTATATAACTGAGCTGAACGCAATTTCATTTTTCGACTGTATAACCCTCTTATGACCCGTTTATAACCTTTGCCCAACTAGATTAGTCACTATCTTGCATATCATGCCAAATAACATGTGTTTTTGTCAGAAAAGTTCTTTGAATTAGCAAATGCGTTCACAAAGAGGTGTAGTACTGTGTATAACTGAGCTGAACGCATTTTCATTTCTCGACTGTATTACCCTCATCTAGATCCGTTTATAACCTTTGCCCAACTAGATTAGTCACTATCTTGCATATCAAGCCAAATAACATGTGTTTTTGTCAGAAAAGTTCTTTGAATGAGCAAAATGCGTTCACAAACAGGCACATAAATTATTATAACTGAGTTGGACTCATTTTCATTTTTCGACTGTATAACCCTCATCTAGACCCGTTTATAACATTTGCCCAACTAGATTAGCCACTTATCTTGAATAGCATGCCCAAAAAGCAGTGTTTTTGTCAGAAAAGTTCTTTGAAAAAGCAAATGCGTTCACAAACAGGCACAGAAATGTATATAACTAAGGTGAACGCATTTTCATTTTTCGACTGTATAACCCTTATCTAGACCCGTTTATAACTCTTGCCCAACTAGATTAGTCTCTTATTTTGCATAGCATGCCAAATAACATGTATATTTGACAGAAAAGTTCTTTGAATGAGCAAAATGCGTTCACAAAGAGGCACATAAATGTGAATAACTGAGTTGAACGCATTTTCATTTTTCGACTGTATAACCCTCATCTAGACCCGTTTATAACCTTTGCCCAACTAGATTAGTCACTTATCTTGCATAGCATGCCAAATAACTTGTGTTTTTGTCAGAAAAGTTCTTTGAAAAAGCAAATGCGTTCACAAACAGGCACAGAAATGTATATAACTGAGTTGAACGCATTTTCATTTTTCGACTGTATAACCCTCATCTAGACCCGTTGATAACCTTTGTATAACTAGATTAGCTACTTATCTTGCATAGCATGCCAAAAAAGCAGTGTTTTTGTCAGAAAAGTTCTTTGAAAAAGCAAATGCGTTCACAAACAGGCACATAAATGTGTATAACTGAGTTGAACGCATTTTCATTTTTCGACTGTATAACCCTCATCTAGACCCGTTTATAACCTTTGCCCAACTAAATTAGTCACTTATCTTGCATAGCATGCCAAATAACATGTGTTTTTGTCAGAAAAGTTCTTTGAATTAGCAAATGCGTTCACAAACAGGCACATAAATGTGTATAACTGAGTTGAACGCATTTTCATTTTTCGACTGTATAACCCTCATCTAGACCAGTTTATAAACTTTGCTCAACTAGATTAGTCACTTATCTTGCATAGCATGCCAAATAACATGTGTTTTTGTCAGAAAAGTTCTTTGAATTAGCAAATGCGTTCACAAAGAGGTGTAGTACTGTATATAACTGAGCTGAACGCAATTTCATTTTTCGACTGTATAACCCTCTTATGACCCGTTTATAACCTTTGCCCAACTAGATTAGTCACTATCTTGCATATCATGCCAAATAACATGTGTTTTTGTCAGAAAAGTTCTTTGAATTAGCAAATGCGTTCACAAAGAGGTGTAGTACTGTGTATAACTGAGCTGAACGCATTTTCATTTCTCGACTGTATTACCCTCATCTAGACCCGTTTATAACCTTTGCCCAACTAGATTAGTCACTATCTTGCATATCATGCCAAATAACATGTGTTTTTGTCAGAAAAGTTCTTTGAATGAGCAAAATGCGTTCACAAACAGGCACATAAATTATTATAACTGAGTTGGACTCATTTTCATTTCTCGACTGTATAACCCTCATCTAGACCCGTTTATAACATTTGCCCAACTAGATTAGCCACTTATCTTGAATAGCATGCCCAAAAAGCAGTGTTTTTGTCAGAAAAGTTCTTTGAAAAAGCAAATGCGTTCACAAACAGGCACAGAAATGTATATAACTAAGGTGAACGCATTTTCATTTTTCGACTGTATAACCCTCATCTAGACCCGTTTATAACTCTTGCCCAACTAGATTAGTTACTTATTTTGCATAGCATGCCAAATAACATGTATATTTGACAGAAAAGTTCTTTGAATGAGCAAAATGCGTTCACAAAGAGGCACATAAATGTGAATAACTGAGTTGAACGCATTTTCATTTTTCGACTGTATAACCCCTCATCTAGACCCGTTGATAACCTTTGCCCAACTAGATTAGCCACTTATCTTGCATAGCATGCCAAATAACTTGTGTTTTTGTCAGAAAAGTTCTTTGAAAAAGCAAATGCGTTCACAAACAGGCACAGAAATGTATATAACTGAGTTGAACGCATTTTCATTTTTCGACTGTATAACCCTCATGTAGACCCGTTGATAACCTTTGTATAACTAGATTAGCTACTTATCTTGCATAGCATGCCAAATAAGAAGTGTTTTTGTCAGAAAAGTTCTTTGAAAAAGCAAATGCGTTCACAAACAGGCACATAAATGTGTATAACTGAGTTGAACGCATTTTCATTTTTCGACTGTATAACCCTCATCTAGACCCGTTTATAACCTTTGCCCAACTAAATTAGTCACTTATCTTGCATAGCATGCCAAATAACATGTGTTTTTGTCAGAAAAGTTCTTTGAATTAGCAAATGCGTTCACAAACAGGCACATAAATGTGTATAACTGAGTTGAACGCATTTTCATTTTTCGACTGTATAACCCTCATCTAGACCCGTTGATAACCTTTGCCCAACTAGATTAGCCACTTATCTTGCATAGCATGCCAAATAACTTGTGTTTTTGTCAGAAAAGTTCTTTGAAAAAGCAAATGCGTTCACAAACAGGCACAGAAATGTATATAACTGAGTTGAACGCATTTTCATTTTTCGACTGTATAACCCTCATCTAGACCCGTTGATAACCTTTGTATAACTAGATTAGCTACTTATCTTGCATAGCATGCCAAAAAAGCAGTGTTTTTGTCAGAAAAGTTCTTTGAAAAAGCAAATGCGTTCACAAACAGGCACATAAATGTGTATAACTGAGTTGAACGCATTTTCATTTTTCGACTGTATAACCCTCATCTAGACCCGTTTATAACCTTTGCCCAACTAGATTAGTCACTTATCTTGCATAGCATGCCAAATAACATGTGTTTTTGTCAGAAAAGTTCTTTGAATTAGCAAATGCGTTCACAAACAGGCACATAAATGTGTATAACTGAGTTGAACGCATTTTCATTTTTCGACTGTATAACCCTCATCTAGACCCGTTGATAACCTTTGCCCAACTAGATTAGCCACTTATCTTGCATAGCATGCCAAATAACTTGTGTTTTTGTCAGAAAAGTTCTTTGAAAAAGCAAATGCGTTCACAAACAGGCACAGAAATGTATATAACTGAGTTGAACGCATTTTCATTTTTCGACTGTATAACCCTCATGTAGACCCGTTGATAACCTTTGTATAACTAGATTAGCTACTTATCTTGCATAGCATGCCAAAAAAGCAGTGTTTTTGTCAGAAAAGTTCTTTGAAAAAGCAAATGCGTTCACAAACAGGCACATAAATGTGTATAACTGAGTTGAACGCATTTTCATTTTTCGACTGTATAACCCTCATCTAGACCCGTTTATAACCTTTGCCCAACTAAATTAGTCACTTATCTTGCATAGCATGCCAAATAACATGTGTTTTTGTCAGAAAAGTTCTTTGAATTAGCAAATGCGTTCACAAACAGGCACATAAATGTGTATAACTGAGTTGAACGCATTTTCATTTTTCGACTGTATAACCCTCATCTAGACCAGTTTATAAACTTTGCTCAACTAGATTAGTCACTTATCTTGCATAGCATGCCAAATAACATGTGTTTTTGTCAGAAAAGTTCTTTGAATTAGCAAATGCGTTCACAAAGAGGTGTAGTACTGTATATAACTGAGCTGAACGCAATTTCATTTTTCGACTGTATAACCCTCTTATGACCCGTTTATAACCTTTGCCCAACTAGATTAGTCACTATCTTGCATATCATGCCAAATAACATGTGTTTTTGTCAGAAAAGTTCTTTGAATTAGCAAATGCGTTCACAAAGAGGTGTAGTACTGTGTATAACTGAGCTGAACGCATTTTCATTTCTCGACTGTATTACCCTCATCTAGATCCGTTTATAACCTTTGCCCAACTAGATTAGTCACTATCTTGCATATCAAGCCAAATAACATGTGTTTTTGTCAGAAAAGTTCTTTGAATGAGCAAAATGCGTTCACAAACAGGCACATAAATTATTATAACTGAGTTGGACTCATTTTCATTTCTCGACTGTATAACCCTCATCTAGACCCGTTTATAACATTTGCCCAACTAGATTAGCCACTTATCTTGAATAGCATGCCCAAAAAGCAGTGTTTTTGTCAGAAAAGTTCTTTGAAAAAGCAAATGCGTTCACAAACAGGCACAGAAATGTATATAACTAAGGTGAACGCATTTTCATTTTTCGACTGTATAACCCTTATCTAGACCCGTTTATAACTCTTGCCCAACTAGATTAGTTACTTATTTTGCATAGCATGCCAAATAACATGTATATTTGACAGAAAAGTTCTTTGAATGAGCAAAATGCGTTCACAAAGAGGCACATAAATGTGAATAACTGAGTTGAACGCATTTTCATTTTTCGACTGTATAACCCTCATCTAGACCCGTTGATAACCTTTGCCCAACTAGATTAGCCACTTATCTTGCATAGCATGCCAAATAACTTGTGTTTTTGTCAGAAAAGTTCTTTGAAAAAGCAAATGCGTTCACAAACAGGCACAGAAATGTATATAACTGAGTTGAACGCATTTTCATTTTTCGACTGTATAACCCTCATGTAGACCCGTTGATAACCTTTGTATAACTAGATTAGCTACTTATCTTGCATAGCATGCCAAAAAAGCAGTGTTTTTGTCAGAAAAGTTCTTTGAAAAAGCAAATGCGTTCACAAACAGGCACATAAATGTGTATAACTGAGTTGAACGCATTTTCATTTTTCGACTGTATAACCCTCATCTAGACCCGTTTATAACCTTTGCCCAACTAAATTAGTCACTTATCTTGCATAGCATGCCAAATAACATGTGTTTTTGTCAGAAAAGTTCTTTGAATTAGCAAATGCGTTCACAAACAGGCACATAAATGTGTATAACTGAGTTGAACGCATTTTCATTTTTCGACTGTATAACCCTCATCTAGACCAGTTTATAAACTTTGCTCAACTAGATTAGTCACTTATCTTGCATAGCATGCCAAATAACATGTGTTTTTGTCAGAAAAGTTCTTTGAATTAGCAAATGCGTTCACAAAGAGGTGTAGTACTGTATATAACTGAGCTGAACGCAATTTCATTTTTCGACTGTATAACCCTCTTATGACCCGTTTATAACCTTTGCCCAACTAGATTAGTCACTATCTTGCATATCATGCCAAATAACATGTGTTTTTGTCAGAAAAGTTCTTTGAATTAGCAAATGCGTTCACAAAGAGGTGTAGTACTGTGTATAACTGAGCTGAACGCATTTTCATTTCTCGACTGTATTACCCTCATCTAGATCCGTTTATAACCTTTGCCCAACTAGATTAGTCACTATCTTGCATATCATGCCAAATAACATGTGTTTTTGTCAGAAAAGTTCTTTGAATGAGCAAAATGCGTTCACAAACAGGCACATAAATTATTATAACTGAGTTGGACTCATTTTCATTTCTCGACTGTATAACCCTCATCTAGACCCGTTTATAACATTTGCCCAACTAGATTAGCCACTTATCTTGAATAGCATGCCCAAAAAGCAGTGTTTTTGTCAGAAAAGTTCTTTGAAAAAGCAAATGCGTTCACAAACAGGCACAGAAATGTATATAACTAAGGTGAACGCATTTTCATTTTTCGACTGTATAACCCTTATCTAGACCCGTTTATAACTCTTGCCCAACTAGATTAGTTACTTATTTTGCATAGCATGCCAAATAACATGTATATTTGACAGAAAAGTTCTTTGAATGAGCAAAATGCGTTCACAAAGAGGCACATAAATGTGAATAACTGAGTTGAACGCATTTTCATTTTTCGACTGTATAACCCTCATCTAGACCCGTTGATAACCTTTGCCCAACTAGATTAGCCACTTATCTTGCATAGCATGCCAAATAACTTGTGTTTTTGTCAGAAAAGTTCTTTGAAAAAGCAAATGCGTTCACAAACAGGCACAGAAATGTATATAACTGAGTTGAACGCATTTTCATTTTTCGACTGTATAACCCTCATGTAGACCCGTTGATAACCTTTGTATAACTAGATTAGCTACTTATCTTGCATAGCATGCCAAAAAAGCAGTGTTTTTGTCAGAAAAGTTCTTTGAAAAAGCAAATGCGTTCACAAACAGGCACATAAATGTGTATAACTGAGTTGAACGCATTTTCATTTTTCGACTGTATAACCCTCATCTAGACCCGTTTATAACCTTTGCCCAACTAAATTAGTCACTTATCTTGCATAGCATGCCAAATAACATGTGTTTTTGTCAGAAAAGTTCTTTGAATTAGCAAATGCGTTCACAAACAGGCACATAAATGTGTATAACTGAGTTGAACGCATTTTCATTTTTCGACTGTATAACCCTCATCTAGACCCGTTGATAACCTTTGCCCAACTAGATTAGCCACTTAACTTGCATAGCATGCCAAATAACTTGTGTTTTTGTCAGAAAAGTTCTTTGAAAAAGCAAATGCGTTCACAAACAGGCACAGAAATGTATATAACTGAGTTGAACGCATTTTCATTTTTCGACTGTATAACCCTCATCTAGACCCGTTGATAACCTTTGTATAACTAGATTAGCTACTTATCTTGCATAGCATGCCAAAAAAGCAGTGTTTTTGTCAGAAAAGTTCTTTGAAAAAGCAAATGCGTTCACAAACAGGCACATAAATGTGTATAACTGAGTTGAACGCATTTTCATTTTTCGACTGTATAACCCTCATCTAGACCCGTTTATAACCTTTGCCCAACTAAATTAGTCACTTATCTTGCATAGCATGCCAAATAACATGTGTTTTTGTCAGAAAAGTTCTTTGAATTAGCAAATGCGTTCACAAACAGGCACATAAATGTGTATAACTGAGTTGAACGCATTTTCATTTTTCGACTGTATAACCCTCATCTAGACCAGTTTATAAACTTTGCTCAACTAGATTAGTCACTTATCTTGCATAGCATGCCAAATAACATGTGTTTTTGTCAGAAAAGTTCTTTGAATTAGCAAATGCGTTCACAAAGAGGTGTAGTACTGTATATAACTGAGCTGAACGCAATTTCATTTTTCGACTGTATAACCCTCTTATGACCCGTTTATAACCTTTGCCCAACTAAATTAGTCACTATCTTGCATATCATGCCAAATAACATGTGTTTTTGTCAGAAAAGTTCTTTGAATTAGCAAATGCGTTCACAAAGAGGTGTAGTACTGTGTATAACTGAGCTGAACGCATTTTCATTTCTCGACTGTATTACCCTCATCTAGATCCGTTTATAACCTTTGCCCAACTAGATTAGTCACTATCTTGCATATCATGCCAAATAACATGTGTTTTTGTCAGAAAAGTTCTTTGAATGAGCAAAATGCGTTCACAAACAGGCACATAAATTATTATAACTGAGTTGGACTCATTTTCATTTCTCGACTGTATAACCCTCATCTAGACCCGTTTATAACATTTGCCCAACTAGATTAGCCACTTATCTTGAATAGCATGCCCAAAAAGCAGTGTTTTTGTCAGAAAAGTTCTTTGAAAAAGCAAATGCGTTCACAAACAGGCACAGAAATGTATATAACTAAGGTGAACGCATTTTCATTTTTCGACTGTATAACCCTTATCTAGACCCGTTTATAACTCTTGCCCAACTAGATTAGTTACTTATTTTGCATAGCATGCCAAATAACATGTATATTTGACAGAAAAGTTCTTTGAATGAGCAAAATGCGTTCACAAAGAGGCACATAAATGTGAATAACTGAGTTGAACGCATTTTCATTTTTCGACTGTATAACCCTCATCTAGACCCGTTGATAACCTTTGCCCAACTAGATTAGCCACTTATCTTGCATAGCATGCCAAATAACTTGTGTTTTTGTCAGAAAAGTTCTTTGAAAAAGCAAATGCGTTCACAAACAGGCACAGAAATGTATATAACTGAGTTGAACGCATTTTCATTTTTCGACTGTATAACCCTCATGTAGACCCGTTGATAACCTTTGTATAACTAGATTAGCTACTTATCTTGCATAGCATGCCAAAAAAGCAGTGTTTTTGTCAGAAAAGTTCTTTGAAAAAGCAAATGCGTTCACAAACAGGCACATAAATGTGTATAACTGAGTTGAACGCATTTTCATTTTTCGACTGTATAACCCTCATCTAGACCCGTTTATAACCTTTGCCCAACTAAATTAGTCACTTATCTTGCATAGCATGCCAAATAACATGTGTTTTTGTCAGAAAAGTTCTTTGAATTAGCAAATGCGTTCACAAACAGGCACATAAATGTGTATAACTGAGTTGAACGCATTTTCATTTTTCGACTGTATAACCCTCATCTAGACCCGTTGATAACCTTTGCCCAACTAGATTAGCCACTTATCTTGCATAGCATGCCAAATAACTTGTGTTTTTGTCAGAAAAGTTCTTTGAAAAAGCAAATGCGTTCACAAACAGGCACAGAAATGTGTATAACTGAGTTGAACGCATTTTCATTTTTCGACTGTATAACCCTCATGTAGACCCGTTGATAACCTTTGTATAACTAGATTAGCTACTTATCTTGCATAGCATGCCAAAAAAGCAGTGTTTTTGTCAGAAAAGTTCTTTGAAAAAGCAAATGCGTTCACAAACAGGCACATAAATGTGTATAACTGAGTTGAACGCATTTTCATTTTTCGACTGTATAACCCTCATCTAGACCCGTTTATAACCTTTGCCCAACTAAATTAGTCACTTATCTTGCATAGCATGCCAAATAACATGTGTTTTTGTCAGAAAAGTTCTTTGAATTAGCAAATGCGTTCACAAACAGGCACATAAATGTGTATAACTGAGTTGAACGCATTTTCATTTTTCGACTGTATAACCCTCATCTAGACCAGTTTATAAACTTTGCTCAACTAGATTAGTCACTTATCTTGCATAGCATGCCAAATAACATGTGTTTTTGTCAGAAAAGTTCTTTGAATTAGCAAATGCGTTCACAAAGAGGTGTAGTACTGTATATAACTGAGCTGAACGCAATTTCATTTTTCGACTGTATAACCCTCTTATGACCCGTTTATAACCTTTGCCCAACTAGATTAGTCACTATCTTGCATATCATGCCAAATAACATGTGTTTTTGTCAGAAAAGTTCTTTGAATTAGCAAATGCGTTCACAAAGAGGTGTAGTACTGTGTATAACTGAGCTGAACGCATTTTCATTTCTCGACTGTATTACCCTCATCTAGATCCGTTTATAACCTTTGCCCAACTAGATTAGTCACTATCTTGCATATCATGCCAAATAACATGTGTTTTTGTCAGAAAAGTTCTTTGAATGAGCAAAATGCGTTCACAAACAGGCACATAAATTATTATAACTGAGTTGGACTCATTTTCATTTCTCGACTGTATAACCCTCATCTAGACCCGTTTATAACATTTGCCCAACTAGATTAGCCACTTATCTTGAATAGCATGCCCAAAAAGCAGTGTTTTTGTCAGAAAAGTTCTTTGAAAAAGCAAATGCGTTCACAAACAGGCACAGAAATGTATATAACTAAGGTGAACGCATTTTCATTTTTCGACTGTATAACCCTTATCTAGACCCGTTTATAACTCTTGCCCAACTAGATTAGTTACTTATTTTGCATAGCATGCCAAATAACATGTATATTTGACAGAAAAGTTCTTTGAATGAGCAAAATGCGTTCACAAACAGGCACATAAATGTGAATAACTGAGTTGAACGCATTTTCATTTTTCGACTGTATAACCCTCATCTAGACCCGTTGATAACCTTTGCCCAACTAGATTAGCCACTTATCTTGCATAGCATGCCAAATAACTTGTGTTTTTGTCAGAAAAGTTCTTTGAAAAAGCAAATGCGTTCACAAACAGGCACAGAAATGTATATAACTGAGTTGAACGCATTTTCATTTTTCGACTGTATAACCCTCATGTAGACCCGTTGATAACCTTTGTATAACTAGATTAGCTACTTATCTTGCATAGCATGCCAAAAAAGCAGTGTTTTTGTCAGAAAAGTTCCTTGAAAAAGCAAATGCGTTCACAAACAGGCACATAAATGTGTATAACTGAGTTGAACGCATTTTCATTTTTCGACTGTATAACCCTCATCTAGACCCGTTTATAACCTTTGCCCAACTAAATTAGTCACTTATCTTGCATAGCATGCCAAATAACTTGTGTTTTTGTCAGAAAAGTTCTTTGAAAAAGCAAATGCGTTCACAAACAGGCACAGAAATGTATATAACTGAGTTGAACGCATTTTCATTTTTCGACTGTATAACCCTCATGTAGACCCGTTGATAACCTTTGTATAACTAGATTAGCTACTTATCTTGCATAGCATGCCAAAAAAGCAGTGTTTTTGTCAGAAAAGTTCTTTGAAAAAGCAAATGCGTTCACAAACAGGCACATAAATGTGTATAACTGAGTTGAACGCATTTTCATTTTTCGACTGTATAACCCTCATCTAGACCCGTTTATAACCTTTGCCCAACTAAATTAGTCACTTATCTTGCATAGCATGCCAAATAACATGTGTTTTTGTCAGAAAAGTTCTTTGAATTAGCAAATGCGTTCACAAACAGGCACATAAATGTGTATAACTGAGTTGAACGCATTTTCATTTTTCGACTGTATAACCCTCATCTAGACCCGTTGATAACCTTTGCCCAACTAGATTAGCCACTTATCTTGCATAGCATGCCAAATAACTTGTGTTTTTGTCAGAAAAGTTCTTTGAAAAAGCAAATGCGTTCACAAACAGGCACAGAAATGTATATAACTGAGTTGAACGCATTTTCATTTTTCGACTGTATAACCCTCATGTAGACCCGTTGATAACCTTTGTATAACTAGATTAGCTACTTATCTTGCATAGCATGCCAAAAAAGCAGTGTTTTTGTCAGAAAAGTTCTTTGAAAAAGCAAATGCGTTCACAAACAGGCACATAAATGTGTATAACTGAGTTGAACGCATTTTCATTTTTCGACTGTATAACCCTCATCTAGACCCGTTTATAACCTTTGCCCAACTAAATTAGTCACTTATCTTGCATAGCATGCCAAATAACATGTGTTTTTGTCAGAAAAGTTCTTTGAATTAGCAAATGCGTTCACAAACAGGCACATAAATGTGTATAACTGAGTTGAACGCATTTTCATTTTTCGACTGTATAACCCTCATCTAGACCAGTTTATAAACTTTGCTCAACTAGATTAGTCACTTATCTTGCATAGCATGCCAAATAACATGTGTTTTTGTCAGAAAAGTTCTTTGAATTAGCAAATGCGTTCACAAAGAGGTGTAGTACTGTATATAACTGAGCTGAACGCAATTTCATTTTTCGACTGTATAACCCTCTTATGACCCGTTTATAACCTTTGCCCAACTAGATTAGTCACTATCTTGCATATCATGCCAAATAACATGTGTTTTTGTCAGAAAAGTTCTTTGAATTAGCAAATGCGTTCACAAAGAGGTGTAGTACTGTGTATAACTGAGCTGAACGCATTTTCATTTCTCGACTGTATTACCCTCATCTAGATCCGTTTATAACCTTTGCCCAACTAGATTAGTCACTATCTTGCATATCATGCCAAATAACATGTGTTTTTGTCAGAAAAGTTCTTTGAATGAGCAAAATGCGTTCACAAACAGGCACATAAATTATTATAACTGAGTTGGACTCATTTTCATTTCTCGACTGTATAACCCTCATCTAGACCCGTTTATAACATTTGCCCAACTAGATTAGCCACTTATCTTGAATAGCATGCCCAAAAAGCAGTGTTTTTGTCAGAAAAGTTCTTTGAAAAAGCAAATGCGTTCACAAACAGGCACAGAAATGTATATAACTAAGGTGAACGCATTTTCATTTTTCGACTGTATAACCCTTATCTAGACCCGTTTATAACTCTTGCCCAACTAGATTAGTTACTTATTTTGCATAGCATGCCAAATAACATGTATATTTGACAGAAAAGTTCTTTGAATGAGCAAAATGCGTTCACAAACAGGCACATAAATGTGAATAACTGAGTTGAACGCATTTTCATTTTTCGACTGTATAACCCTCATGTAGACCCGTTGATAACCTTTGTATAACTAGATTAGCTACTTATCTTGCATAGCATGCCAAAAAAGCAGTGTTTTTGTCAGAAAAGTTCCTTGAAAAAGCAAATGCGTTCACAAACAGGCACATAAATGTGTATAACTGAGTTGAACGCATTTTCATTTTTCGACTGTATAACCCTCATCTAGACCCGTTTATAACCTTTGCCCAACTAAATTAGTCACTTATCTTGCATAGCATGCCAAATAACTTGTGTTTTTGTCAGAAAAGTTCTTTGAAAAAGCAAATGCGTTCACAAACAGGCACAGAAATGTATATAACTGAGTTGAACGCATTTTCATTTTTCGACTGTATAACCCTCATGTAGACCCGTTGATAACCTTTGTATAACTAGATTAGCTACTTATCTTGCATAGCATGCCAAAAAAGCAGTGTTTTTGTCAGAAAAGTTCTTTGAAAAAGCAAATGCGTTCACAAACAGGCACATAAATGTGTATAACTGAGTTGAACGCATTTTCATTTTTCGACTGTATAACCCTCATCTAGACCCGTTTATAACCTTTGCCCAACTAAATTAGTCACTTATCTTGCATAGCATGCCAAATAACATGTGTTTTTGTCAGAAAAGTTCTTTGAATTAGCAAATGCGTTCACAAACAGGCACATAAATGTGTATAACTGAGTTGAACGCATTTTCATTTTTCGACTGTATAACCCTCATCTAGACCAGTTTATAAACTTTGCTCAACTAGATTAGTCACTTATCTTGCATAGCATGCCAAATAACATGTGTTTTTGTCAGAAAAGTTCTTTGAATTAGCAAATGCGTTCACAAAGAGGTGTAGTACTGTATATAACTGAGCTGAACGCAATTTCATTTTTCGACTGTATAACCCTCTTATGACCCGTTTATAACCTTTGCCCAACTAGATTAGTCACTATCTTGCATATCATGCCAAATAACATGTGTTTTTGTCAGAAAAGTTCTTTGAATTAGCAAATGCGTTCACAAAGAGGTGTAGTACTGTGTATAACTGAGCTGAACGCATTTTCATTTCTCGACTGTATTACCCTCATCTAGATCCGTTTATAACCTTTGCCCAACTAGATTAGTCACTATCTTGCATATCATGCCAAATAACATGTGTTTTTGTCAGAAAAGTTCTTTGAATGAGCAAAATGCGTTCACAAACAGGCACATAAATTATTATAACTGAGTTGGACTCATTTTCATTTCTCGACTGTATAACCCTCATCTAGACCCGTTTATAACCTTTGCCCAACTAGATTAGCCACTTATCTTGAATAGCATGCCCAAAAAGCAGTGTTTTTGTCAGAAAAGTTCTTTGAAAAAGCAAATGCGTTCACAAACAGGCACAGAAATGTATATAACTAAGGTGAACGCATTTTCATTTTTCGACTGTATAACCCTTATCTAGACCCGTTTATAACTCTTGCCCAACTAGATTAGTTACTTATTTTGCATAGCATGCCAAATAACATGTATATTTGACAGAAAAGTTCTTTGAATGAGCAAAATGCGTTCACAAACAGGCACATAAATGTGAATAACTGAGTTGAACGCATTTTCATTTTTCGACTGTATAACCCTCATCTAGACCCGTTGATAACCTTTGCCCAACTAGATTAGCCACTTATCTTGCATAGCATGCCAAATAACTTGTGTTTTTGTCAGAAAAGTTCTTTGAAAAAGCAAATGCGTTCACAAACAGGCACAGAAATGTATATAACTGAGTTGAACGCATTTTCATTTTTCGACTGTATAACCCTCATGTAGACCCGTTGATAACCTTTGTATAACTAGATTAGCTACTTATCTTGCATAGCATGCCAAAAAAGCAGTGTTTTTGTCAGAAAAGTTCCTTGAAAAAGCAAATGCGTTCACAAACAGGCACATAAATGTGTATAACTGAGTTGAACGCATTTTCATTTTTCGACTGTATAACCCTCATCTAGACCCGTTTATAACCTTTGCCCAACTAAATTAGTCACTTATCTTGCATAGCATGCCAAATAACATGTGTTTTTGTCAGAAAAGTTCTTTGAAAAAGCAAATGCGTTCACAAACAGGCACAGAAATGTATATAACTGAGTTGAACGCATTTTCATTTTTCGACTGTATAACCCTCATGTAGACCCGTTGATAACCTTTGTATAACTAGATTAGCTACTTATCTTGCATAGCATGCCAAAAAAGCAGTGTTTTTGTCAGAAAAGTTCTTTGAAAAAGCAAATGCGTTCACAAACAGGCACATAAATGTGTATAACTGAGTTGAACGCATTTTCATTTTTCGACTGTATAACCCTCATCTAGACCCGTTTATAACCTTTGCCCAACTAAATTAGTCACTTATCTTGCATAGCATGCCAAATAACATGTGTTTTTGTCAGAAAAGTTCTTTGAATTAGCAAATGCGTTCACAAACAGGCACATAAATGTGTATAACTGAGTTGAACGCATTTTCATTTTTCGACTGTATAACCCTCATCTAGACCAGTTTATAAACTTTGCTCAACTAGATTAGTCACTTATCTTGCATAGCATGCCAAATAACATGTGTTTTTGTCAGAAAAGTTCTTTGAATTAGCAAATGCGTTCACAAAGAGGTGTAGTACTGTGTATAACTGAGCTGAACGCAATTTCATTTTTCGACTGTATAACCCTCTTATGACCCGTTTATAACCTTTGCCCAACTACATTAGTCACTATCTTGCATATCATGCCAAATAACATGTGTTTTTGTCAGAAAAGTTCTTTGAATTAGCAAATGCGTTCACAAAGAGGTGTAGTACTGTGTATAACTGAGCTGAACGCATTTTCATTTCTCGACTGTATTACCCTCATCTAGATCCGTTTATAACCTTTGCCCAACTAGATTAGTCACTATCTTGCATATCATGCCAAATAACATGTGTTTTTGTCAGAAAAGTTCTTTGAATTAGCAAAATGCGTTCACAAACAGGCACATAAATTATTATAACTGAGTTGGACTCATTTTCATTTTTCGACTGTATAACCCTCATCTAGACCCGTTTATAACCGTTGCCCAATTAGATTAGCCACTTATCTTGAATAGCATGCCCAAAAAGCAGTGTTTTTGTCAGAAAAGTTCTTTGAAAAAGCAAATGCGTTCACAAACAGGCACAGAAATGTATATAACTAAGGTGAACGCATTTTCATTTTTCGACTGTATAACCCTTATCTAGACCCGTTTATAACTCTTGCCCAACTAGATTAGTTACTTATTTTGCATAGCATGCCAAATAACATGTATATTTGACAGAAAAGTTCTTTGAATGAGCAAAATGCGTTCACAAAGAGGCACATAAATGTGAATAACTGAGTTGAACGCATTTTCATTTTTCGACTGTATAACCCTCATCTAGACCCGTTGATAACCTTTGCCCAACTAGATTAGCCACTTATCTTGCATAGCATGCCAAATAACTTGTGTTTTTGTCAGAAAAGTTCTTTGAAAAAGCAAATGCGTTCACAAACAGGCACAGAAATGTATATAACTGAGTTGAACGCATTTTCATTTTTCGACTGTATAACCCTCATGTAGACCCGTTGATAACCTTTGTATAACTAGATTAGCTACTTATCTTGCATAGCATGCCAAAAAAGCAGTGTTTTTGTCAGAAAAGTTCTTTGAAAAAGCAAATGCGTTCACAAACAGGCACATAAATGTGTATAACTGAGTTGAACGCATTTTCATTTTTCGACTGTATAACCCTCATCTAGACCCGTTTATAACCTTTGCCCAACTAAATTAGTCACTTATCTTGCATAGCATGCCAAATAACATGTGTTTTTGTCAGAAAAGTTCTTTGAATTAGCAAATGCGTTCACAAACAGGCACATAAATGTGTATAACTGAGTTGAACGCATTTTCATTTTTCGACTGTATAACCCTCATCTAGACCAGTTTATAAACTTTGCACAACTACATTAGTCACTTATCTTGCATAGCATGCCAAATAACATGTGTTTTTGTCAGAAAAGTTCTTTGAATTAGCAAATGCGTTCACAAAGAGGTGTACTACTGTATATAACTGAGCTGAACGCAATTTCATTTTTCGACTGTATAACCCTCTTATGACCCGTTTATAACCTTTGCCCAACTAGATTAGTCACTATCTTGCATATCATGCCAAATAACATGTGTTTTTGTCAGAAAAGTTCTTTGAATTAGCAAATGCGTTCACAAAGAGGTGTAGTACTGTGTATAACTGAGCTGAACGCATTTTCATTTCTCGACTGTATTACCTTCATCTAGATCCGTTTATAACCTTTGCCCAACTAGATTAGTCACTATCTTGCATATCATGCCAAATAACATGTGTTTTTGTCAGAAAAGTTCTTTGAATGAGCAAAATGCGTTCACAAACAGGCACATAAATTATTATAACTGAGTTGGACTCATTTTCATTTTTCGACTGTATAACTATCATCTAGACCCGTTTATAACATTTGCCCAACTAGATTAGCCACTTATCTTGAATAGCATGCCCAAAAAGCAGTGTTTTTGTCAGAAAAGTTCTTTGAAAAAGCAAATGCGTTCACAAACAGGCACAGAAATGTATATAACTAAGGTGAACGCATTTTCATTTTTCGACTGTATAACCCTCATCTAGACCCGTTTATAACCTTTGCCCAACTAGATTAGTCACTATCTTGCATATCATGCCAAATAACATGTGTTTTTGTCAGAAAAGTTCTTTGAATGAGCAAAATGCGTTCACAAACAGGCACATAAATTATTATAACTGAGTTGGACTCATTTTCATTTTTCGACTGTATAACTATCATCTAGACCCGTTTATAACATTTGCCCAACTAGATTAGCCACTTATCTTGAATAGCATGCCCAAAAAGCAGTGTTTTTGTCAGAAAAGTTCTTTGAAAAAGCAAATGCGTTCACAAACAGGCACAGAAATGTATATAACTAAGGTGAACGCATTTTCATTTTTCGACTGTATAACCCTTATCTAGACCCGTTTATAACTCCTGCCCAACTAGATTAGTTACTTATTTTGCATAGCATGCCAAATAACATGTATATTTGACAGAAAAGTTCTTTGAATGAGCAAAATGCGTTTACAAACAGGCACATAAATGTGAATAACTGAGTTGAACGCATTTTCATTTTTCGACTGTATAACCCTCATCTAGACCCGTTGATAACCTTTGCCCAACTAGATTAGCCACTTATCTTGCATAGCATGCCAAATAACTTGTGTTTTTGTCAGAAAAGTTCTTTGAAAAAGCAAATGCGTTCACAAACAGGCACAGAAATGTATATAACTGAGTTGAACGCATTTTCATTTTTCGACTGTATAACCCTCATCTAGACCCGTTGATAACCTTTGTATAACTAGATTAGCTACTTATCTTGCATAGCATGCCAAAAAAGCAGTGTTTTTGTCAGAAAAGTTCTTTGAAAAAGCAAATGCGTTCACAAACAGGCACATAAATGTGTATAACTGAGTTGAACGCATTTTCATTTTTCGACTGTATAACCCTCATCTAGACCCGTTTATAACCTTTGCCCAACTAAATTAGTCACTTATCTTGCATAGCATGCCAAATAACATGTGTTTTTGTCAGAAAAGTTCTTTGAATTAGCAAATGCGTTCACAAAAAGGCACATAAATGTGTATAACTGAGTTGAACGCATTTTCATTTTTCGACTGTATAACCCTCATCTAGACCAGTTTATAAACTTTGCTCAACTAGATTAGTCACTTATCTTGCATAGCATGCCAAATAACATGTGTTTTTGTCAGAAAAGTTCTTTGAATTAGCAAATGCGTTCACAAAGAGGTGTAGTACTGTATATAACTGAGCTGAACGCAATTTCATTTTTCGACTGTATAACCCTCTTATGACCCGTTTATAACCTTTGCCCAACTAGATTAGTCACTATCTTGCATATCATGCCAAATAACATGTGTTTTTGTCAGAAAAGTTCTTTGAATTAGCAAATGCGTTCACAAAGAGGTGTAGTACTGTGTATAACTGAGCTGAACGCATTTTCATTTCTCGACTGTATTACCCTCATCTAGATCCGTTTATAACCTTTGCCCAACTAGATTAGTCACTATCTTGCGTATCATGCCAAATAACATGTGTTTTTGTCAGAAAAGTTCTTTGAATGAGCAAAATGCGTTCACAAACAGGCACATAAATTATTATAACTGAGTTGGACTCATTTTCATTTTTCGACTGTATAACCCTCATCTAGACCCGTTTATAACCTTTGCCCAACTAGATTAGCCACTTATCTTGAATAGCATGCCCAAAAAGCAGTGTTTTTGTCAGAAAAGTTCTTTGAAAAAGCAAATGCGTTCACAAACAGGCACAGAAATGTATATAACTAAGGTGAACGCATTTTCATTTTTCGACTGTATAACCCTTATCTAGACCCGTTTATAACTCTTGCCCAACTAGATTAGTTACTTATTTTGCATAGCATGCCAAATAACATGTATATTTGACAGAAAAGTTCTTTGAATGAGCAAAATGCGTTCACAAACAGGCACATAAATGTGAATAACTGAGTTGAACGCATTTTCATTTTTCGACTGTATAACCCTCATCTAGACCCGTTTATAACCTTTGCCCAACTAAATTAGTCACTTATCTTGCATAGCATGCCAAATAACATGTGTTTTTGTCAGAAAAGTTCTTTGAATTAGCAAATGCGTTCACAAAAAGGCACATAAATGTGTATAACTGAGTTGAACGCATTTTCATTTTTCGACTGTATAACCCTCATCTAGACCAGTTTATAAACTTTGCTCAACTAGATTAGTCACTTATCTTGCATAGCATGCCAAATAACATGTGTTTTTGTCAGAAAAGTTCTTTGAATTAGCAAATGCGTTCACAAAGAGGTGTAGTACTGTATATAACTGAGCTGAACGCAATTTCATTTTTCGACTGTATAACCCTCTTATGACCCGTTTATAACCTTTGCCCAACTAGATTAGTCACTATCTTGCATATCATGCCAAATAACATGTGTTTTTGTCAGAAAAGTTCTTTGAATTAGCAAATGCGTTCACAAAGAGGTGTAGTACTGTGTATAACTGAGCTGAACGCATTTTCATTTCTCGACTGTATTACCCTCATCTAGATCCGTTTATAACCTTTGCCCAACTAGATTAGTCACTATCTTGCGTATCATGCCAAATAACATGTGTTTTTGTCAGAAAAGTTCTTTGAATGAGCAAAATGCGTTCACAAACAGGCACATAAATTATTATAACTGAGTTGGACTCATTTTCATTTTTCGACTGTATAACCCTCATCTAGACCCGTTTATAACCTTTGCCCAACTACATTAGCCACTTATCTTGCATAGCATGCCCAAAAAGCAGTGTTTTTGTCAGAAAAGTTCTTTGAAAAAGCAAATGCGTTCACAAACAGGCACAGAAATGTATATAACTAAGGTGAACGCATTTTCATTTTTCGACTGTATAACCCTTATCTAGACCCGTTTATAACTCTTGCCCAACTAGATTAGTTACTTATTTTGCATAGCATGCCAAATAACATGTATATTTGACAGAAAAGTTCTTTGAATGAGCAAAATGCGTTCACAAACAGGCACATAAATGTATATAACTGAGTTGAACGCATTTTCATTTTTCGACTGTATAACCCTCATCTAGACCCGTTTATAACCTTTGCCCAACTAGATTAGCCACTTATCTTGCATAGCATGCCAAATAACTTGTGTTTTTGTCAGAAAAGTTCTTTGAAAAAGCAATTGCGTTCACAAACAGGCACAGAAATGTATATAACTAAGTTGAACGCATTTTCATTTTTCGACTGTATAACCCTCATCTAGACCCGTTTATAACCTTTGCTTAACTAGATTAGCTACTTATCTTGCATAGCATGCCAAAAAAGCAGTGTTTTTGTCAGAAAAGTTCTTTGAAAAAGCAAATGCGTTCACAAACAGGCACATAAATGTGTATAACTGAGTTGAACGCATTTTCATTTTTCGACTGTATAACCCTCATCTAGACCCGTTTATAACCTTTGCCCAACTAAATTAGTCACTTATCTTGCATAGCATGCCAAATAACATGTGTTTTTGTCAGAAAAGTTCTTTGAATTAGCAAATGCGTTCACAAAGAGGTGTAGTACTGTGTATAACTGAGCTGAACGCATTTTCATTTCTCGACTGTATTACCCTCATCTAGACCCGTTGATAACCTTTGCCCAACTCGATTAGTCACTATCTTGCATATCATGCCAAATAACATGTGCTTTTGTCAGAAAAGTTCTTTGAATGAGCAAAATGCGTTCACAAACAGGCACATAAATTATTATAACTGAGTTGGACGCATTTTCATTTTTCGACTGTATAACTATCATCTAGACCCGATGATAACCTTTGCCCAACTAGATTAGCTACTTATCGTGCATAGCATGCCAAAAAAGCAGTGTTTTTGTCAGAAAAGTTCTTTGAAAAAGCAAATGCGTTCACAAAGAGGCACAGAAATGTATATAACTGAGTTGAACGCATTTTCATTTTTGGACTGTATAACCCTTATCTAGACCCGTTTATAACTCTTGCACAACTAGATTAGTCACTTATCTTGCATATCATGCCAAATAACATTTATATGTGACAGAAAAGTTCTTTGAATGAGTAAAATGCGTTCACAAACAGGCACAGAAATGTATATAACTGAGTTGAACGCATTTTCATTTTTCGACTGTATAACCCTCATCTAGACCCCTTTATAAATCTTGCATAACTAGATTAGTCACTTATCTAGCATAGCATGCCAAATAACATGTATATTTGACAGAAAAGTTCTTTGAATGAGCAAAATGCGTTCACAAACAAGCACATAAATGTGAATAACTGAGTAGAACGCATTTTCATTTTTCGACTGTATAACCCTCATCTAGACCCGTTTATAACCTTTGCCCAACTAGATTAGCCACTTATCTTGCATAGCATGCCAAATAACTTGTGTTTTTGTCAGAAAAGTTCTTTGAAAAAGCAATTGCGTTCACAAACAGGCACAGAAATGTATATAACTAAGTTGAACGCATTTTCATTTTTCGACTGTATAACCCTCATCTAGACCCGTTGATAACCTTTGCTTAACTAGATTAGCTACTTATCTTGCATAGCATGCCCAAAAAGCAGTGTTTTTGTCAGAAAAGTTCTTTGAAAAAGCAAATGCGTTCACAAACAGGCACAGAAATGTGTATAACTGAGTTGAACGCATTTTCATTTTTCGACTGTATAACCCTCATCTAGACCCGTTTATAACCTTTGCCCAACTAAATTAGTCACTTATCTTGCATAGCATGCCAAATAACATGTGTTTTTGTCAGAAAAGTTCTTTGAATTAGCAAATGCGTTCACAAACAGGCACAGAAATGTATATAACTGAGTTGAACGCATTTTCATTTTTCGACTGTATAACCCTCATCTAGACCCGTTTATAACCTTTGCCCAACTAAATTAGTCACTTATCTTGCATAGCATGCCAAATAACATGTGTTTTTGTCAGAAAAGTTCTTTGAATTAGCAAATGCGTTCACAAACATGCACAGAAATGTTTATAACTGAGTTGAACGCATTTTCATTTTTCGACTGTATAACCCTCATCTAGACCAGTTTATAACTCTTGCACAACTAGATTAGTCACTTATCTTGCATAGCATGCCAAATAACATGTGTTTTTGTCAGAAAAATTCTTTGAATTAGCAAATGCGTTCACAAACAGGTGTAGTACTGTGTATAACTGAGCTGAACGCATTTTCATTTCTCGACTGTATTACCCTCATCTAGACCCGTTGATAACCTTTGCCCAACTCGATTAGTCACTATCTTGCATATCATGCCAAATAACATGTGTTTTTGTCAGAAAAGTTCTTTGAATGAGCAAAATGCGTTCACAAACAGGCACATAAATTATTATAACTGAGTTGGACGCATTTTCATTTTTTGACTGTATAACTATCATCTAGACCCGATGATAACCTTTGCCCAACTAGATTAGCTACTTATCTTGCATAGCATGCCAAAAAAGCAGTGTTTTTGTCAGAAAAGTTCTTTGAAAAAGCAAATGCGTTCACAAACAGGCACAGAAATGTATATAACTAAGGTGAACGCATTTTTATTTTTCGACTGTATAACCCTCATCTAGACCCGTTTATAACCTTTGCATGCCAAATAAGCAGTGTTTTTGTCAGAAAAGTTCTTTGAAAAAGCAAATGCATTCACAAACAGGCACAGAAATGTATATAACTAAAGTTCTTTTAAAAAGCAAATGCGTTCACAAACAGGCACAGAAATGTATATAACTGAGTTGAACGCATTTTCATTTTTCGACTGTATAACACTGTTCTAGACCCGTTTATAACTCTTGCACAACTAGATTAGTCACTTATCTTGCATATCATGCCAAATAACATGTATATGTGACAGAAAAGTTCTTTGAATGAGCAAAATGCGTTCACAAACAGGCACAGAAATGTATATAACTGAGTTGAACGCATTTTCATTTTTCGACTGTATAACCCTCATCTAGACCCGATGATAACCTTTGCGCAACTAGATTAGCTACTTATCTTGCATAGCATGCCAAATAAGCAGTGTTTTTGTCAGAAAAGTTCTTTGAAAAAGCAAATGCGTTCACAAACAGGCACAGAAATGTATATAACTAAGGTGAACGCATTTTTATTTTTCGACTGTATAACCCTCATCTAGACCCGTTTATAACCTTTGCATGCCAAATAAGCAGTGTTTTTGTCAGAAAAGTTCTTTGAAAAAGCAAATGCATTCACAAACAGGCACAGAAATGTATATAACTAAAGTTCTTTTAAAAAGCAAATGCGTTCACAAACAGGCACAGAAATGTATATAACTGAGTTGAACGCATTTTCATTTTTCGACTGTATAACACTCATCTAGACCCGTTTATAACTCTTGCACAACTAGATTAGTCACTTATCTTGCATATCATGCCAAATAACATGTATATGTGACAGAAAAGTTCTTTGAATGAGCAAAATGCGTTCACAAACAGGCACAGAAATGTGTATAACTAAGTTGAACGCAATTACATTTTTCGACTGTATAACCCTCATCTAGTCCCGTTTATAACCTTTGCCCAACTAGATTAGTTACTCATCTTGCATAGCATGCCATAAAAGCAGTGTTTTTGTCAGAAAAGTTCTTTGAAAAAGCAAATGCGTTCACAAACAGGCACAGAAATGTATATAACTGAGTTGAACGCATTTTCATTTTTCGACTGTATAACCCTCATCTAGACCAGTTTATAACTCTTGCACAACTAGTCACTTATCTTGCATAGCATGCCAAATAACATGTGTTTTTGTCAGAAAAATTCTTTGAATTAGCAAATGCGTTCACAAACAGGTGTAGTACTGTGTATAACTGAGCTGAACGCATTTTCATTTCTCGACTGTATTACCCTCATCTAGACCCGTTGATAACCTTTGCCCAACTCGATTAGTCACTATCTTGCATATCATGCCAAATAACATGTGTTTTTGTCAGAAAAGTTCTTTGAATGAGCAAAATGCGTTCACAAACAGGCACATAAATTATTATAACGGAGTTGGACGCATTTTCATTTTTCGACTGTATAACCATCATCTAGACCCGATGATAACCTTTGCCCAACTAGATTAGCTACTTATCTTGCATAGCATGCCAAAAAAGCAGTGTTTTTGTCAGAAAAGTTCTTTGAAAAAGCAAATGCGTTCACAAACAGGCACAGAAATGTATATAACTGAGTTGAACGCATTTTCATTTTTCGACTGTATAACCCTCATCTAGACCCGTTTATAACTCTTGCACAACTAGATTAGTCACTTATCTTGCATAGCATGCCAAATAACATGTATATTTGTCAGAAAAGTTCTTTGAATGAGCAAAATGCGTTCACAAACAGGCACATAAATGTGTATAACTGAGTTGAACGCATTTTCATTTTTCGACTGTATAACCCTCATCTAGACCAGTTTATAAACTTTGCACAACTAGATTAGTCACTTATCTTGCATAGCATGCCAAATAACATGTGTTTTTGTCAGAAAAGTTCTTTGAATTAGCATAATGCGTTCACAAACAGGCACAGAAATGTGTATAACTAAGTTGAACGCAATTTCATTTTTCGACTGTATAACCCTCATCTAGTCCCGTTTATAACCTTTGCTCAACTAGATTAGCTACTTATCTTGCATAGCATGCCATAAAAGCAGTGTTTTTGTCAGAAAAGTTCTTTGAAAAAGCAAATGCGTTCACAAACAGGCACAGAAATGTATATAACTGAGTTGAACGCATTTTCATTTTTCGACTGTATAACCCTCATCTAGACCCGTTTATAACTCTTGCACAACTAGATTAGTCACTTATCTTGCATAGCATGCCAAATAACATGTATATTTGACAGAAAAGTTCTGTGAATGAGCAAAATGCGTTCACAAACAGGCACAGAAATGTATATAACTGAGTTGAACGCATTTTCATTTTTCGACTGTATAACTATCATCTAGACCCGATGATAACCTTTGCGCAACTAGATTAGCTACTTATCTTGCATAGCATGCCAAATAAGCAGTGTTTTTGTCAGAAAAGTTCTTTGAAAAAGCAAATGCGTTCACAAACAGGCACAGAAATGTATATAACTAAGGTGAACGCATTTTTATTTTTCGACTGTATAACCCTCATCTAGACCCGTTTATAACCTTTGCCCAACTAGATTAGCCACTTATCTTGCATATCATGCCAAATAACTTGTGTTTTTGTCAGAAAAGTTCTTTGAAAAAGCAAATGCGTTCACAAACAGGCACAGAAATGTATATAACTGAGTTGAACGCATTTTCATTTTTCGACTGTATAACTATCATCTAGACCCGATGATAACCTTTGCCCAACTAGATTAGCTACTTATCTTGCATAGCATGCCAAATAAGCAGTGTTTTTGTCAGAAAAGTTCTTTTAAAAAGCAAATGCGTTCACAAACAGGCACAGAAATGTATATAACTGAGTTGAACGCATTTTCATTTTTCGACTGTATAACCCTCATCTAGACCCGTTTATAACTCTTGCACAACTAGATTAGTCACTTATCTTGCATATCATGCCAAATAACATGTATATGTGACAGAAAAGTTCTTTGAATGAGCAAAATGCGTTCACAAACAGGCACAGAAATGTGTATAACTAAGTTGAACGCAATTACATTTTTCGACTGTATAACCCTCATCTAGTCCCGTTTATAACCTTTGCCCAACTAGATTAGTTACTTATCTTGCATAGCATGCCATAAAAGCAGTGTTTTTGTCAGAAAAGTTCTTTGAAAAAGCAAATGCGTTCACAAACAGGCACAGAAATGTATATAACTGAGTTGAACGCATTTTCATTTTTCGACTGTATAACCCTCATCTAGACCAGTTTATAACTCTTGCACAACTAGATTAGTCACTTATCTTGCATAGCATGCCAAATAACATGTGTTTTTGTCAGAAAAATTCTTTGAATTAGCAAATGCGTTCACAAACAGGTGTAGTACTGTGTATAACTGAGCTGAACGCATTTTCATTTCTCGACTGTATTACCCTCATCTAGACCCGTTGATAACCTTTGCCCAACTCGATTAGTCACTATCTTGCATATCATGCCAAATCACATGTGTTTTTGTCAGAAAAGTTCTTTGAATGAGCAAAATGCGTTCACAAACAGGCACATAAATTATTATAACTGAGTTGGACGCATTTTCATTTTTCGACCGTATAACCCTCATCTAGACCCGATGATAACCTTTGCCCAACTAGATTAGCTACTTATCTTGCATAGCATGCCAAAAAAGCAGTGTTTTTGTCAGAAAAGTTCTTTGAAAAAGCAAATGCGTTCACAAACAGGCACAGAAATGTATATAACTGAGTTGAACGCATTTTCATTTTTCGACTGTATAACCCTCATCTAGACCCGTTTATAACTCTTGCACAACTAGATTAGTCACTTATCTTGCATATCATGCCAAATAACATGTATATGTGACAGAAAAGTTCTTTGAATGAGCAAAATGCGTTCACAAACAGGCACATAAATGTGTATAACTGAGTTGAACGCATTTTCATTTTTCGACTGTATAACCCTCATCTAGACCAGTTTATAAACTTTGCACAACTAGATTAGTCACTTATCTTGCATAGCATGCCAAATAACATGTGTTTTTGTCAGAAAAATTCTTTGAATTAGCATAATGCGTTCACAAACAGGCACAGAAATGTGTATAACTAAGTTAAACGCAATTTCATTTTTCGACTGTATAACCCTCATCTAGTCCCGTTTATAACCTTTGCTCAACTAGATTAGCTACTTATCTTGCATAGCATGCCATAAAAGCAGTGTTTTTGTCAGAAAAGTTCTTTGAAAAAGCAAATGCGTTCACAAACAGGCACAGAAATGTATATAACTGAGTTGAACGCATTTTCATTTTTCGACTGTATAACCCTCATCTAGACCCGTTTATAACTCTTGCACAACTAGATTAGTCACTTATCTTGCATAGCATGCCAAATAACATGTATATTTGACAGAAAAGTTCTTTGAATGAGCAAAATGCGTTCACAAACAGGCACAGAAATGTATATAACTGAGTTGAACGCATTTTCATTTTTCGACTGTATAACTATCATCTAGACCCGATGATAACCTTTGCACAACTAGATTAGCTACTTATCTTGCATAGCATGCCAAATAAGCAGTGTTTTTGTCAGAAAAGTTCTTTGAAAAAGCAAATGCGTTCACAAACAGGCACAGAAATGTATATAACTAAGGTGAACGCATTTTTATTTTTCGACTGTATAACCCTCATCTAGACCCGTTTATAACCTTTGCCCAACTAGATTAGCCACTTATCTTGCATATCATGCCAAATAACTTGTGTTTTTGTCAGAAAAGTTCTTTGAAAAAGCAAATGCGTTCACAAACAGGCACAGAAATGTATATAACTGAGTTGAACGCATTTTCATTTTTCGACTGTATAACTATCATCTAGACCCGATGATAACCTTTGCGCAACTAGATTAGCTACTTATCTTGCATAGCATGCCAAATAAGCAGTGTTTTTGTCAGAAAAGTTCTTTGAAAAAGCAAATGCATTCACAAACAGGCACAGAAATGTATATAACTAAGGTGAACGCATTTTCATTTTTCGACTGTATAACCCTCATCTAGACCCGTTTATAACCTTTGCCCAACTAAATTAGCCACTTATCTTGCATATCATGCCAAATAACTTGTGTTTTTGTCAGAAAAGTTCTTTGAAAAAGCAAATGCGTTCACAAACAGGCACAGAAATGTATATAACTGAGTTGAACGCATTTTCATTTTTCGACTGTATAACTATCATCTAGACCCGATGATAACCTTTGCCCAACTAGATTAGCTACTTATTTTGCATAGCATGCCAAATAAGCAGTGTTTTTGTCAGAAAAGTTCTTTTAAAAAGCAAATGCGTTCACAAACAGGCACAGAAATGTATATAACTGAGTTGAACGCATTTTCATTTTTCGACTGTATAACCCTCATCTAGACCCGTTTATAACTCTTGCACAACTAGATTAGTCACTTATCTTGCATATCATGCCAAATAACATGTATATGTGACAGAAAAGTTCTTTGAATGAGCAAAATGCGTTCACAAACAGGCACAGAAATGTGTATAACTAAGTTGAACGCAATTACATTTTTCGACTGTATAACCCTCATCTAGTCCCGTTTATAACCTTTGCCCAACTAGATTAGTTACTTATCTTGCATAGCATGCCATAAAAGCAGTGTTTTTGTCAGAAAAGTTCTTTGAAAAAGCAAATGCGTTCACAAACAGGCACAGAAATGTATATAACTGAGTTGAACGCATTTTCATTTTTCGACTGTATAACCCTCATCTAGACCAGTTTATAACTCTTGCACAACTAGATTAGCCACTTATCTTGCATAGCATGCCAAATAACATGTGTTTTTGTCAGAAAAATTCTTTGAATTAGCAAATGCGTTCACAAACAGGTGTAGTACTGTGTATAACTGAGCTGAACGCATTTTCATTTCTCGACTGTATTACCCTCATCTAGACCCGTTGATAACCTTTGCCCAACTCGATTAGTCACTATCTTGCATATCATGCCAAATAACATGTGTTTTTGTCAGAAAAGTTCTTTGAATGAGCAAAATGCGTTCACAAACAGGCACATAAATTATTATAACTGAGTTGGACGCATTTTCATTTTTCGACTGTATAACCCTCATCTAGACCCGATGATAACCTTTGCCCAACTAGATTAGCTACTTATCTTGCATAGCATGCCAAAAAAGCAGTGTTTTTGTCAGAAAAGTTCTTTGAAAAAGCAAATGCGTTCACAAACAGGCACAGAAATGTATATAACTGAGTTGAACGCATTTTCATTTTTCGACTGTATAACCCTCATCTAGACCCGTTTATAACTCTTGCACAACTAGATTAGTCACTTATCTTGCATATCATGCCAAATAACATGTATATGTGACAGAAAAGTTCTTTGAATGAGCAAAATGCGTTCACAAACAGGCACATAAATGTGTATAACTGAGTTGAACGCATTTTCATTTTTCGACTGTATAACCCTCATCTAGACCAGTTTATAAACTTTGCACAACTAGATTAGTCACTTATCTTGCATAGCATGCCAAATAACATGTGTTTTTGTCAGAAAAGTTCTTTGAATTAGCATAATGCGTTCACAAACAGGCACAGAAATGTGTATAACTAAGTTAAACGCAATTTCATTTTTCGACTGTATAACCCTCATCTAGTCCCGTTTATAACCTTTGCCCAACTAGATTAGCTACTTATCTTGCATAGCATGCCATAAAAGCAGTGTTTTTGTCAGAAAAGTTCTTTGAAAAAGCAAATGCGTTCACAAACAGGCACAGAAATGTATATAACTGAGTTGAACGCATTTTCATTTTTCGACTGTATAACCCTCATCTAGACCCGTTTATAACTCTTGCACAACTAGATTAGTCACTTATCTTGCATAGCATGCCAAATAACATGTATATTTGACAGAAAAGTTCTTTGAATGAGCAAAATGCGTTCACAAACAGGCACAGAAATGTATATAACTGAGTTGAACGCATTTTCATTTTTCGACTGTATAACTATCATCTAGACCCGATGATAACCTTTGCGCAACTAGATTAGCTACTTATCTTGCATAGCATGCCAAATAAGCAGTGTTTTTGTCAGAAAAGTTCTTTGAAAAAGCAAATGCGTTCACAAACAGGCACAGAAATGTATATAACTAAGGTGAACGCATTTTTATTTTTCGACTGTATAACCCTCATCTAGACCCGTTTATAACCTTTGCCCAACTAGATTAGCCACTTATCTTGCATATCATGCCAAATAACTTGTGTTTTTGTCAGAAAAGTTCTTTGAAAAAGCAAATGCGTTCACAAACAGGCACAGAAATGTATATAACTGAGTTGAACGCATTTTCATTTTTCGACTGTATAACTATCATCTAGACCCGATGATAACCTTTGCGCAACTAGATTAGCTACTTATCTTGCATAGCATGCCAAATAAGCAGTGTTTTTGTCAGAAAAATTCTTTGAAAAAGCAAATGCATTCACAAACAGGCACAGAAATGTATATAACTAAGGTGAACGCATTTTCATTTTTCGACTGTATAACCCTCATCTAGACCCGTTTATAACCTTTGCCCAACTAAATTAGCCACTTATCTTGCATATCATGCCAAATAACTTGTGTTTTTGTCAGAAAAGTTCTTTAAAAAAGCAAATGCGTTCACAAACAGGCACAGAAATGTATATAACTGAGTTGAACGCATTTTCATTTTTCGACTGTATAACCCTCATCTAGTCCCGTTTATAACCTTTGCCCAACTAGATTAGTTACTTATCTTGCATAGCATGCCATAAAAGCAGTGTTTTTGTCAGAAAAGTTCTTTGAAAAAGCAAATGCGTTCACAAACAGGCACAGAAATGTATATAACTGAGTTGAACGCATTTTCATTTTTCGACTGTATAACCCTCATCTAGACCAGTTTATAACTCTTGCACAACTAGATTAGTCACTTATCTTGCATAGCATGCCAAATAACATGTGTTTTTGTCAGAAAAGTTCTTTGAATTAGCAAATGCGTTCACAAACAGGTGTAGTACTGTGTATAACTGAGCTGAACGCATTTTCATTTCTCGACTGTATTACCCTCATCTAGACCCGTTGATAACCTTTGCCCAACTAAATTAGTCACTTATCTTGCATAGCATGCCAAATAACATGTGTTTTTGTCAGAAAAGTTCTTTGATTTAGCATAATGCGTTCACAAACAGGCACAGAAATGTGTATAACTGAGTTGAACGCAATTTCATTTTTTGACTGTATAACCCTCATTTAGTCCCGTTTATAACCTTTGCCCAACTAGATTAGCTACTTATCTTGCATAGCATGCCATAAAAGCAGTGTTTTTGTCAGAAAAGTTCTTTGAATGAGCAAAATGCGTTCACAAACAGGCACAGAAATGTATATAACTGAGTTGAACGCATTTTTATTTTTCGACTGTATAACTATCATCTAGACCCGATGATAACCTTTGCGCAACTAGATTAGCTACTTATCTTGCATAGCATGCCAAATAAGCAGTGTTTTTGTCAGAAAAGTTCTTTGAAAAAGCAAATGCGTTCACAAACAGGCACAGAAATGTATATAACTAAGGTGAACGCATTTTTATTTTTCGACTGTATAACCCTCATCTAGACCCGTTTATAACCTTTGCCCAACTAGATTAGCCACTTATCTTGAATAGCATGCCAAATAACTTGTGTTTTTGTCAGAAAAGTTCTTTGAAAAAGCAAATGCGTTCACAAACAGGCACAGAAATGTATATAACTGAGTTGAACGCATTTTCATTTTTCGACTGTATAACTATCATCTAGACCCGATGATAACCTTTGCGCAACTAGATTAGCTACTTATCTTGCATAGCATGCCAAATAAGCAGTGTTTTTGTCAGAAAAGTTCTTTGAAAAAGCAAATGCATTCACAAACAGGCACAGAAATGTATATAACTAAGTTGAACGCATTTTCATTTTTCGACTGTATAACCCTCATCTAGACCCGTTTATAACCTTTGCCCAACTAAATTAGCCACTTATCTTGCATATCATGCCAAATAACTTGTGTTTTTGTCAGAAAAGTTCTTTAAAAAAGCAAATGCGTTCACAAACAGGCACAGAAATGTATATAACTGAGTTGAACGCATTTTCATTTTTCGACTGTATAACCCTCATCTAGTCCCGTTTATAACCTTTGCCCAACTAGATTAGTTACTTATCTTGCATAGCATGCCATAAAAGCAGTGTTTTTGTCAGAAAAGTTCTTTGAAAAAGCAAATGCGTTCACAAACAGGCACAGAAATGCTTATAACTGAGTTGAACGCATTTTCATTTTTCGACTGTATAACCCTCATCTAGACCAGTTTATAACTCTTGCACAACTAGATTAGTCACTTATCTTGCATAGCATGCCAAATAACATGTGTTTTTGTCAGAAAAATTCTTTGAATTAGCAAATGCGTTCACAAACAGGTGTAGTACTGTGTATAACTGAGCTGAACGCATTTTCATTTCTCGACTGTATTACCCTCATCTAGACCCGTTGATAACCTTTGCCCAACTAAATTAGTCACTTATCTTGCATAGCATGCCAAATAACATGTGTTTTTGTCAGAAAAGTTCTTTGATTTAGCTTAATGCGTTCACAAACAGGCACAGAAATGTGTATAACTGAGTTGAACGCAATTTCATTTTTTGACTGTATAACCCTCATCTAGTCCCGTTTATAACCTTTGCCCAACTAGATTAGCTACTTATCTTGCATAGCATGCCATAAAAGCAGTGTTTTTGTCAGAAAAGTTCTTTGAAAAAGCAAATGCGTTCACAAACAGGCACAGAAATGTATATAACTAAGGTGAACGCATTTTCATTTTTCGACTGTATAACCCTCATCTAGACCCGTTGATAACCTTTGCCCAACTAGATTAGCCACTTATCTTGCATATTATGCCAAATAACTTGTGTTTTTGTCAGAAAAGTTCTTTGAAAAAGCAAATGGTTTCACAAACAGGCACAGAAATGTATATAACTGAGTTGAACGCATTTTCATTTTTCGACTGTATAACCCTCATCTAGACCCGTTTATAACTCTTGTCCAACTAGATTAGTCACTTATCTTGCATATCATGCCAAATAACATGTATATTTGACAGAAAAGTTCTTTGAATGAGCAAAATGCGTTCACAAACAGGCACAGAAATGTGTATAACTGAGTTAAACGCAGTTTCATTTTTCGACTGTATAACCCTCATCTAGACCCGTTTATAACCTTTGCCCAACTAGATTAGCCACTTATCTTGAATAGCATGCCAAATAACTTGTGTTTTTGTCAGAAAAGTTCTTTGAAAAAGCAAATGCGTTCACAAACAGGCACAGAAATGTATATAACTGAGTTGAACGCATTTTCATTTTTCGACTGTATAACTATCATCTAGACCCGATGATAACCTTTGCGCAACTAGATTAGCTACTTATCTTGCATAGCATGCCAAATAAGCAGTGTTTTTGTCAGAAAAGTTCTTTGAAAAAGCAAATGCATTCACAAACAGGCACAGAAATGTATATAACTAAGGTGAACGCATTTTCATTTTTCGACTGTATAACCCTCATCTAGACCCGTTTATAACCTTTGCCCAACTAAATTAGCCACTTATCTTGCATATCATGCCAAATAACTTGTGTTTTTGTCAGAAAAGTTCTTTAAAAAAGCAAATGCGTTCACAAACAGGCACAGAAATGTATATAACTGAGTTGAACGCATTTTCATTTTTCGACTGTATAACCCTCATCTAGACCCGTTGATAACCTTTGCCCAACTAGATTAGCTACTTATCTTGCATAGCATGCCATGAAAGCAGTGTTTTTGTCAGAAAAGTTCTTTTAAAAAGCAAATGCGTTCACAAACAGGCACAGAAATGTATATAACTGAGTTGAACGCATTTTCATTTTTCGACTGTATAACCCTCATCTAGACCCGTTTATAACTCTTGCACAACTAGATTAGCCACTTATTTTGCATAGCATGCCAAATAACATGTATATTTGACAGAAAAGTTCTTTGAATGAGCAAAATGCGTTCACAAACAGACACATAAATGTGTATAACTGAGTTGAACGCATTTTCATTTTTCGACTGTATAACCCTCATCTAGACCCGTTTATAACCTTTGCCCAACTAGATTGGTCACTTATCTTGCATAGCATGCCAAAAAAAACAGTGTTGTTGTCAATAAAGCTCTTTGAATTAGCAAATGCGTTCACAAACAGGCACAGAAATGTATATAACTGAGTTGAACGCATTTTCATTTTTCGACTGTTTAACCCTCATCTAGACCCGTTAAAAACGTTTGCTCAACTAGATTAGCTAGTTATCTTGCATAGCATGCCCAAAAAGCAGTGTTTTTGTCAGAAAAGTTCTTTGAAAAAGCAAATGCGTTCACAAACAGGCAGAGAAATGTATAAAACTGAGTTGAACGCATTTTCATTTTTCGACTGTATAACCCTCATCTAGACCCGTTGATAACCTTTGCCCAACTAGATTAGTCACTTATCTAGCATAGCATGCCAAATAACATGTATATTTGACAGAAAATTTCTTTGAATGAGCAAAATGCGTTCACAAACAGGCACATAAATGTATATAACTGAGTTGAACGCAATTTCATTTTTTGACTGTATAACCCTCATCTAGACCCGTTTATAAACTTTGCTCAACTAGATTAGTCACTTATCTTGCATAGCATGCCAAATAACATGTGTGTTTGTCACAAAAGTTCTTTAAATTACCAAATGCGTTCACAAACAGGTGTAGTACTGTGAATAACTGAGCTTAACGCAATTTCATTTTTCGACTGTATAACCCTCATCTAGTCCCGTTTATAACCTTTGCCCAACTAGATTAGTCACTTAGCTTGCATAGAATGCCATATAACATGTGTTTTTGTCAGAAAAGTTCTTTGAATTAGCAAATGCGTTCACAAACAGGCACAGAAGTTTATATAACCGAGTTGAACGCATTTTCATTTTTCGACTGTATAACCCTCATCTAGACCCGTTTATAACCTTTGCCCAACTAGATTAGTCACTTATCTTGCATAGAATGCCAAAAAAGCCGTGTTTTTGTCAGAAAAGTTCTTTGAATTAGCAAATGCGTTCACAAACATGCACAGAAATGTTTATAACTGAGTTGAACGCATTTTCATTTTTCGACTGTATAACCCTCATCTAGACCCGTTTATAACCTTTGCGCAACTAGATTAGTCACTTATCTTGCATAGCATGCCAAGAAAGCAGTGTTTTTGTCAGAAAAGTTCTTTGAAAAAGCAAATGCGTTCACAAACAGGCACAGAAATGTATATAACTGAGTTGAACGCATTTTCATTTTTCGACTGTATAACCCTCATCTAGACCCGTTTATAACCTTTGCCCAACTAGATTAGCCACTTATCTTGCATAGCATGCCCAAAAAGCAGTGTTTTTGTCAGAAAAGTTCTTTGAATTAGCAAATGCGTTCACAAACAGGCACAGAAATGTATATAACTGAGTTGAACGCATTTTCATTTTTCGACTGTATAACCCTCATCTAGACCCGTTTATAACTCTTGCCCAACTAGATTAGTCACTTATCTTGGATATCATGCCAAATAACATGTATATGTGACAGAAAAGTTCTTTGAATGAGCAAAATGCGTTCACAAACAGGCACATAAATGTGTATAACTGAGTTGAACGCATTTTCATTTTTCGACTGTATAACCCTCATCTAGACCAGTTTATAACCTTTGCTCAACTAGATTAGTCACTTATCTTGCATAGCATGCCAAATAACATGTGTTTTTGTCAGAAAAGTTCTTTGAATTAGCAAATGCGTTCACAAAAAGGTAATGTACTGTATATAACTGAGCTGAACGCATTTTCATTTTTCGACTGTATAACCCTCTTTTGACCCGTTTATAACCTTTGCCCAACTAGATTAGTCACTTATCTTGCATAGCATGCCAAATAACATGTGTTTTTGTCAGAAAAGTTCTTTGAATTAGCAGATGCGTTCACAAACAGGCACAGAAATGTATATAACTGAGTTGAACGCATTTTCATTTTTCGACTGTATAACCCTCATCTAGACCAGTTTATAACCTTTGCCCAACTAGATTAGTCACTTGTCTTGCATATCATGCCAAATAACATGTGTTTTTGTCAGAAAAGTTCTTGAATTAGCAATTGCGTTCACAAACAGGTGTAGTACTGTGTATAACTGAGCTGAACCCATTTTCATTTCTCGACTGTATAACCCTCATCTAGACCCGTTTATAACCTTTGCCCAACTAGATTATTCACTTATCTTGCATAGAATGCCAAAAAAGCAGTGTTTATGTCAGAAAAGTTCTTTGAAAAAGCAAATGGTTTCACAAACAGGCACAGAAATGTATATAACTGAGTTGAACGCATTTTCATTTTTCGACTGTATAACCCTCATCTAGACCCGTTTATAACTCTTGCACAACTAGATTAGTCACTTATCTTGAATAGCATGCCCAAAAAGCAGTGTTTTTGTCAGAAAGATTCTTTGAAAAAGCAAATGCGTTCACAAACAGGCACAGAAATGTATATAACTAAGGTGAACGCATTTTCATTTTTCGACTGTATAACCCTCATCTAGACCCGTTTATAACTCTTGCACAACTAGATTAGTCACTTATCTTGCATAGCATGCCAAATAACATGTATATTTGACAGAAAAGTTTTTTGAATGAGCAAAATGCGTTCACAAACAGGCACAGAAATGTATATAACTGAGTTGAACGCATTTTCATTTTTCGACTGTATAACTATCATCTAGACCCGATGATAACCTTTGCGCAACTAGATTAGCTACTTATCTTGCATAGCATGCCAAATAAGCAGTGTTTTTGTCAGAAAAGTTCTTTGAAAAAGCAAATGCGTTCACAAACAGGCACAGAAATGTATATAACTAAGGTGAACGCATTTTTATTTTTCGACTGTATAACCCTCATCTAGACCCGTTTATAACCTTTGCCCAACTAGATTAGTCACTTATCTTGCATATCATGCCAAATAACTTGTGTTTTTGTCAGAAAAGTTCTTTGAAAAAGCAAATGCGTTCACAAACAGGCACAGAAATGTATATAACTGAGTTGAACGCATTTTCATTTTTCGACTGTATAACTATCATCTAGACCCGATGATAACCTTTGCGCAACTAGATTAGCTACTTATCTTGCATAGCATGCCAAATAAGCAGTGTTTTTGTCAGAAAAGTTCTTTGAAAAAGCAAATGCATTCACAAACAGGCACAGAAATGTATATAACTAAGGTGAACGCATTTTCATTTTTCGACTGTATAACCCTCATCTAGACCCGTTTATAACCTTTGCCCAACTAAATTAGCCACTTATCTTGCATATCATGCCAAATAACTTGTGTTTTTGTCAGAAAAGTTCTTTAAAAAAGCAAATGCGTTCACAAACAGGCACAGAAATGTATATAACTGAGTTGAACGCATTTTCATTTTTCGACTGTATAACCCTCATCTAGACCCGTTGATAACCTTTGCCCAACTAGATTAGCTACTTATCTTGCATAGCATGCCATAAAAGCAGTGTTTTTGTCAGAAAAGTTCTTTTAAAAAGCAAATGCGTTCACAAACAGGCACAGAAATGTATATAACTGAGTTGAACGCATTTTCATTTTTCGACTGTATAACCCTCATCTAGACCCGTTTATAACTCTTGCACAACTAGATTAGCCACTTATTTTGCAAAGCATGCCAAATAACATGTATATTTGACAGAAAAGTTCTTTGAATGAGCAAAATGCGTTCACAAACAGACACATAAATGTGAATAACTGAGTTGAACGCATTTTCATTTTTCGACTGTATAACCCTCATCTAGACCCGTTTATAACCTTTGCCCAACTAGATTGGTCACTTATCTTGCATAGCATGCCAAAAAAAACAGTGTTGTTGTCAATAAAGCTCTTTGAATTAGCAAATGCGTTCACAAACAGGCACAGAAATGTATATAACTGAGTTGAACGCATTTTCATTTTTCGACTGTTTAACCCTCATCTAGACCCGTTGATAACGTTTGCTCAACTAGATTAGCTAGTTATCTTGCATAGCATGCCCAAAAAGCAGTGTTTTTGTCAGAAAAGTTCTTTGAAAAAGCAAATGCGTTCACAAACAGGCAGAGAAATGTATAAAACTGAGTTGAACGCATTTTCATTTTTCGACTGTATAACCCTCATCTAGACCCGTTTATAAATCTTGCACAACTAGATTAGTCACTTATCTAGCATAGCATGCCAAATAACATGTATATTTGACAGAAAATTTCTTTGAATGAGCAAAATGCGTTCACAAACAGGCACATAAATGTGTATAACTGAGTTGAACGCATTTTCATTTTTTGACTGTATAACCCTCATCTAGACCCGTTTATAAACTTTGCTCAACTAGATTAGTCACTTATCTTGCATAGCATGCCAAATAACATGTGTGTTTGTCACAAAAGTTCTTTGAATTACCAAATGCGTTCACAAACAGGTGTAGTACTGTGAATAACTGAGCTTAACGCAATTTCATTTTTCGACTGTATAACCCTCATCTAGTCCCGTTTATAACCTTTGCCCAACTAGATTAGTCACTTAGCTTGCATAGAATGCCAAATAACATGTGTTTTTGTCAGAAAAGTTCTTTGAATTAGCAAATGCGTTCACAAACAGGCACAGAAGTTTATATAACCGAGTTGAACGCATTTTAATTTTTCGACTGTATAACCCTCATCTAGACCCGTTTATAACCTTTGCCCAACTAGATTAGTCACTTATCTTGCATAGAATGCCAAAAAAGCCGTGTTTTTGTCAGAAAAGTTCTTTGAATTAGCAAATGTGTTCACAAACCTGCACAGAAATGTTTATAACTGAGTTGAACGCATTTTCATTTTTCGACTGTATAACCCTCATCTAGACCCGTTTATAACCTTTGCGCAACTAGATTAGTCACTTATCTTGCATAGCATGCCAAGAAAGCAGTGTTTTTGTCAGAAAAGTTCTTTGAAAAAGCAAATGCGTTCACAAACAGGCACAGAAATGTATATAATTAAGTTGAACGCATTTTCATTTTTCGACTGTATAACCCTCATCTAGACCCGTTTATAACCTTTGCCCAACTAGATTAGCCACTTATCTTGCATAGCATGCCCAAAAAGCAGTGTTTTTGTCAGAAAAGTTCTTTGAATTAGCAAATGCGTTCACAAACAGGCACAGAAATGTATATAACTGAGTTGAACGCATTTTAATTTTTCGACTGTATAACCCTCATCTAGACCCGTTTATAACTCTTGCCCAACTAGATTAGTCACTTATCTTGGATATCATGCCAAATAACATGTGTTTTTGTCAGAAAAGTTCTTGAATTAGCAATTGCGTTCACAAACAGGTGTAGTACTGTGTATAACTGAGCTGAACCCATTTTCATTTCTCGACTGTATAACCCTCATCTAGACCCGTTTATAACCTTTGCCCAACTAGATTATTCACTTATCTTGCATAGAATGCCAAAAAAGCAGTGTTTATGTCAGAAAAGTTCTTTGAAAAAGCAAATGGTTTCACAAACAGGCACAGAAATGTATATAACTGAGTTGAACGCATTTTCATTTTTCGACTGTATAACCCTCATCTAGACCCGTTTATAACTCTTGTCCAACTAGATTAGTCACTTATCTTGCATAGCATGCCAAATAACATGTATATTTGACAGAAAAAATCTTTGATTGAGCAAAATGCGTTCACAAACAGACACAGAAATGTGTATAACTGAGTTGAACGCAGTTTCATTTTTTGACTGAAAACCCTCATCTAGACCCGTTTATAACCTTTGTCCAACTAGATTAGCCGTTTATCTTGAATAGCATGCCCAAAAAGCAGTGTTTTTGTCAGAAAATTTCTTTGAAAAAGCAAATGCGTTCACAAACAGGCACAGAAATGTATATAACTAAGGTGAACGCATTTTCATTTTTCGACTGTATAACCCTCATCTAGACCCGTTTATAACCTTTGCCCAACTAGATTGGTCACTTATCTTGCATAGCATGCCAAAAAAAACAGTGTTTTTGTCAGAAAATTTCTTTGAATTAGCAAATGCGTTCACAAACAGGCACAGAAATGTATATAACTGAGTTGAACGCATTTTCATTTTTCGACTGTATAACCCTCATCTAGACCCGTTGATAACCTTTGCCCAACTAGATTAGCTAATTATCTTGCATAGCATGCCAAATAACATGTATATTTGACAGAAAATTTCTTTGAATGAGCAAAATGCGTTCACAAACAGGCACATAAATGTGTATAACTGAGTTGAACGCATTTTCATTTTTTGACTGTATAACCCTCATCTAGACCCGTTTATAAACTTTGCTCAACTAGATTAGTCACTTATCTTGCATAGCATGCCAAATAACATGTGTGTTTGTCACAAAAGTTCTTTGAATTACCAAATGCGTTCACAAACAGGTGTAGTACTGTGAATAACTGAGCTTAACGCAATTTCATTTTTCGACTGTATAACCCTCATCTAGTCCCGTTTATAACCTTTGCCCAACTAGATTAGTCACTTAGCTTGCATAGAATGCCAAATAACATGTGTTTTTGTCAGAAAAGTTCTTTGAATTAGCAAATGCGTTCACAAACAGGCACAGAAGTTTATATAACCGAGTTGAACGCATTTTCATTTTTCGACTGTATAACCCTCATCTAGACCCGTTTATAACCTTTGCCCAACTAGATTAGTCACTTATCTTGCATAGAATGCCAAAAAAGCCGTGTTTTTGTCAGAAAAGTTCTTTGAATTAGCAAATGCGTTCACAAACATGCACAGAAATGTTTATAACTGAGTTGAACGCATTTTCATTTTTCGACTGTATAACCCTCATCTAGACCCGTTTATAACCTTTGCGCAACTAGATTAGCCACTTATCTTGCATAGCATGCCAAGAAAGCAGTGTTTTTGTCAGAAAAGTTCTTTGAAAAAGCAAATGCGTTCACAAACAGGCACAGAAATGTATATAATTAAGTTGAACGCATTTTCATTTTTCGACTGTATAACCCTCATCTAGACCCGTTTATAACCTTTGCCCAACTAGATTAGCCACTTATCTTGCATAGCATGCCATAAAAGCAGTGTTTTTGTCAGAAAAGTTCTTTGAATTAGCAAATGCGTTCACAAACAGGCACAGAAATGTATATAACTGAGTTGAACGCATTTTCATTTTTCGACTGTATAACCCTCATCTAGACCCGTTTATAACTCTTGCCCAACTAGATTAGTCACTTATCTTGGATATCATGCCAAATAACATGTATATGTGACAGAAAAGTTCTTTGAATGAGCAAAATGCGTTCACAAACAGGCACATAAATGTGTATAACTGAGTTGAACGCATTTTCATTTTTCGACTGTATAACCCTCATCTAGACCAGTTTATAACCTTTGCTCAACTAGATTAGTCACTTATCTTGCATAGCATGCCAAATAACATGTGTTTTTGTCAGAAAAGTTCTTTGAATTAGCAAATGCGTTCACAAAAAGGTAATGTACTGTATATAACTGAGCTGAACGCATTTTCATTTTTCGACTGTATAACCGTCTTTTGACCCGTTTATAACCTTTGCCCAACTAGATTAGTCACTTATCTTGCATAGCATGCCAAATAACATGTGTTTTTGTCAGAAAAGTTCTTTGAATTAGCAGATGCGTTCACAAACAGGCACAGAAATGTATATAACTGAGTTGAACGCATTTTCATTTTTCGACTGTATAACCCTCATCTAGACCCGTTGATAACCTTTGCCCAACTAGATTTGTGAACGCATTTGCTAATTCAAAGAACTTTTCTGACAAAAACACATGTTATTTGGCATGCTATGCAAGATAAGTGACTAATCTAGTTGGGCAAAGGTTATAAACGGGTCAAAAGAGGGTTATACAGTCGAAAAATGAAAATGCGTTCAGCTCAGTTATATACAGTACATTACCTTTTTGTGAACGCATTTGCTAATTCAAAGAACTTTTCTGACAAAAACACATGTTATTTGGCATGCTATGCAAGATAAGTGACTAATCTAGTTGTGCAAGAGTTATAAACGGGTCTAGATGAGGGTTATACAGTCGAAAAATGAAAATGCGTTCAATTCAGTTATATACATTTCTGTGCCTGTTTGTGAACGCATTTGCTAATTCAAAAAACTTTTCTGACAAAAACACTGCTTTTTGGGCATTCTATGCAAGATAAGTAGCTAATCTAGTTGGGCAAAGGTTATAAACGGGTCTAGATGAGGGTTATACAGTCGAAAAATGAAAATGCGTTCAACTCGGTTATATACATTTCTGTGCCTGTTTGTGAACGCATTTGCTAATTCAAAGAACTTTTCTGACAAAAACACATGTTATTTGGCATTCTATGCAAGATAAGTGACTAATCTAGTTGGGCAAAGGTTATGAACGGGACTAGATGAGGGTTATACAGTCGAAAAATGAAATTGCGTTCAACTCAGTTATACACATTTATGTGCCTGTTTGTGAACGCATTTTGCTAATTCAAAGAACTTTTCTGTCAAATATGCATGTTATTTGGCATGCTATGCAAGATAAGTGACTAATCTGGTTGGGCAAGAGTTATAAACGGGTCTAGATGAGGGTTATACAGTCGAAAAATGAAAATTCGTTCAGCTCAGTTATATACATTTCTGTGCCTGTTTGTGAACGCATTTACTAATTCAAAGAACTTTTCTGACAAAAACACATGTTATTTGGCATGATATGCAAGATAAGTGACTAATCTAGTTGGGCAAAGGTTATAAACGGGTCTAGATGAGGGTTATACAGTCGAAAAATGAAATTGCGTTAAGCTCAGTTATTCACAGTACTACACCTGTTTGTGAACGCATTTGCTAATTCAAAGAACTTTTCTGACAAAAACACATGTTATTTGGCATTCTATGCAAGATAAGTGACTAATCTAGTTGGGCAAAGGTTATAAACGGGACTAGATGAGGGTTATACAGTCGAAAAATGAAATTGCGTTAAGCTCAGTTATTCACAGTACTACACCTGTTTGTGAACGCATTTGGTAATTCAAAGAACTTTTGTGACAAACACACATGTTATTTGGCATGCTATGCAAGATAAGTGACTAATCTAGTTGAGCAAAGTTTATAAACGGGTCTAGATGAGGGTTATACAGTCGAAAAATGAAAATGCGTTCAACTCAGTTATACACATTTATGTGCCTGTTTGTGAACGCATTTTGCTCATTCAAAGAAATTTTCTGTCAAATATACATGTTATTTGGCATGCTATGCTAGATAAGTGACTAATCTAGTTGTGCAAGATTTATAAACGGGTCTAGATGAGGGTTATACAGTCGAAAAATGAAAATGCGTTCAACTCAGTTATATACATTTCTCTGCCTGTTTGTGAACGCATTTGCTTTTTCAAAGAACTTTTCTGACAAAAACACTGCTTTTTGGGCATGCTATGCAAGATAATTAGCTAATCTAGTTGGGCAAAGGTTATCAACGGGTCTAGATGAGGGTTATACAGTCGAAAAATGAAAATGCGTTCAACTCAGTTATATACATTTCTGTGCCTGTTTGTGAACGCATTTGCTAATTCAAAGAAATTTTCTGACAAAAACACTGTTTTTTTGGCATGCTATGCAAGATAAGTGACCAATCTAGTTGGGCAAAGGTTATAAACGGGTCTAGATGAGGGTTATACAGTCGAAAAATGAAAATGCGTTCACCTTAGTTATATACATTTCTGTGCCTGTTTGTGAACGCATTTGCTTTTTCAAAGAAATTTTCTGACAAAAACACTGCTTTTTGGGCATGCTATTCAAGATAAACGGCTAATCTAGTTGGACAAAGGTTATAAACGGGTCTAGATGAGGGTTTTCAGTCAAAAAATGAAACTGCGTTCAACTCAGTTATACACATTTCTGTGTCTGTTTGTGAACGCATTTTGCTCAATCAAAGATTTTTTCTGTCAAATATACATGTTATTTGGCATGCTATGCAAGATAAGTGACTAATCTAGTTGGACAAGAGTTGTAAACGGGTCTAGATGAGGGTTATACAGTCAAAAAATGAAAATGCGTTCAACTCAGTTATATACATTTCTGTGCCTGTTTGTGAAACCATTTGCTTTTTCAAAGAACTTTTCTGACATAAACACTGCTTTCTTGGCATTCTATGCAAGATAAGTGAATAATCTAGTTGGGCAAAGGTTATAAACGGGTCTAGATGAGGGTTATACAGTCGAGAAATGAAAATGGGTTCAGCTCAGTTATACACAGTACTACACCTGTTTGTGAACGCAATTGCTAATTCAAGAACTTTTCTGACAAAAACACATGTTATTTGGCATGATATGCAAGACAAGTGACTAATCTAGTTGGGCAAAGGTTATCAACGGGTCTAGATGAGGGTTATACAGTCGAAAAATGAAAATGCGTTCAACTCAGTTATATACATTTCTGTGCCTGTTTGTGAACGCATCTTCTAATTTAAAGAACTTTTCTGACAAAAACACATGTTATTTGGCATGCTATGCAAGATAAGTGACTAATCTAGTTGGGCAAAGGTTATAAACGGGTCAAAAGAGGGTTATACAGTCGAAAAATGAAAATGCGTTCAGCTCAGTTATATACAGTACATTACCTTTTTGTGAACGCATTTGCTAATTCAAAGAACTTTTCTGACAAAAACACATGTTATTTGGCATGCTATGCAAGATAAGTAACTAATCTAGTTGAGCAAAGGTTATAAACTGGTCTAGATGAGGGTTATACAGTCGAAAAATGAAAATGCGTTCAACTCAGTTATACACATTTATGTGCCTGTTTGTGAACGCATTTTGCTCATTCAAAGAACTTTTCTGTCACATATACATGTTATTTGGCATGATATCCAAGATAAGTGACTAATCTAGTTGGGCAAGAGTTATAAACGGGTCTAGATGAGGGTTATACAGTCGAAAAATGAAAATGCGTTCAACTCAGTTATATACATTTCTGTGCCTGTTTGTGAACGCATTTGCTAATTCAAAGAACTTTTCTGACAAAAACACTGCTTTGTTTGGCATGCTATGCAAGATAAGTGGCTAATCTAGTTGGGCAAAGGTTATAAACGGGTCTAGATGAGGGTTATACAGTCGAAAAATGAAAATGCGTTCAACTTAATTATATACATTTCTGTGCCTGTTTGTGAACGCATTTGCTTTTTCAAAGAACTTTTCTGACAAAAACACTGCTTTTTGGGCATGCTATGCAAGATAAGTGACTAATCTAGTTGGGCAAAGGTTATAAACGGGTCTAGATGAGGGTTATACAGTCGAAAAATGAAAATGCGTTCAACTCAGTTATACACATTTCTGTGCATGTTTGTGAACGCATTTGCTAATTCAAAGAACTTTTCTGACAAAAACACGGCTTTTTTGGCATTCTATGCAAGATAAGTGACTAATCTAGTTGGGCAAAGGTTATAAACGGGTCTAGATGAGGGTTATACAGTCGAAAAATGAAAATGCGTTCAACTCGGTTATATAAACTTCTGTGCCTGTTTGTGAACGCATTTGCTAATTCAAAGAACGTTTCTGACAAAAACACATGTTATTTGGCATTCTATGCAAGCTAAGTGACTAATCTAGTTGGGCAAAGGTTATAAACGGGACTAGATGAGGGTTATACAGTCGAAAAATGAAATTGCGTTAAGCTCAGTTATTCACAGTACTACACCTGTTTGTGAACGCATTTGGTATTTCAAAGAACTTTTGTGACAAACACACATGTTATTTGGCATGCTATGCAAGATAAGTGACTAATCTAGTTGAGCAAAGTTTATAAACGGGTCTAGATGAGGGTTATACAGTCAAAAAATGAAATTGCGTTCAACTCAGTTATACACATTTATGTGCCTGTTTGTGAACGCATTTTGCTCATTCAAAGAAATTTTCTGTCAAATATACATGTTATTTGGCATGCTATGCTAGATAAGTGACTAATCTAGTTGTGCAAGATTTATAAACGGGTCTAGATGAGGGTTATACAGTCGAAAAATGAAAATGCGTTCAACTCAGTTTTATACATTTCTCTGCCTGTTTGTGAACGCATTTGCTTTTTCAAAGAACTTTTCTGACAAAAACACTGCTTTTTGGGCATGCTATGCAAGATAACTAGCTAATCTAGTTGAGCAAACGTTATCAACGGGTCTAGATGAGGGTTAAACAGTCGAAAAATGAAAATGCGTTCAACTCAGTTATATACTTTTCTGTGCCTGTTTGTGAACGCATTTGCTAATTCAAAGAGCTTTATTGACAACAACACTGTTTTTTTTGGCATGCTATGCAAGATAAGTGACCAATCTAGTTGGGCAAAGGTTATAAACGGGTCTAGATGAGGGTTATACAGTCGAAAAATGAAAATGCGTTCAACTCAGTTATTCACATGTATGTGTCTGTTTGTGAACGCATTTTGCTCATTCAAAGAACTTTTCTGTCAAATATACATGTTATTTGGCATGCTATGCAAAATAAGTGGCTAATCTAGTTGTGCAAGAGTTATAAACGGGTCTAGATGAGGGTTATACAGTCGAAAAATGAAAATGCGTTCAACTCAGTTATATACATTTCTGTGCCTGTTTGTGAACGCATTTGCTTTTTAAAAGAACTTTTCTGACAAAAACACTGCTTTTATGGCATGCTATGCAAGATAAGTAGCTAATCTAGTTGGGCAAAGGTTATCAACGGGTCTAGATGAGGGTTATACAGTCGAAAAATGAAAATGCGTTCAACTCAGTTATATACATTTCTGTGCCTGTTTGTGAACGCATTTGCTTTTTTAAAGAACTTTTCTGACAAAAACACAAGTTATTTGGCATGATATGCAAGATAAGTGGCTAATCTAGTTGGGCAAAGGTTATAAACGGGTCTAGATGAGGGTTATACAGTCGAAAAATGAAAATGCGTTAACCTTAGTTATATACATTTCTGTGCCTGTTTGTGAACGCATTTGCTTTTTCAAAGAACTTTTCTGACAAAAACACTGCTTATTTGGCATGCTATGCAAGATAAGTAGCTAATCTAGTTGCGCAAAGGTTATCATCGGGTCTAGATGATAGTTATACAGTCGAAAAATGAAAATGCGTTCAACTCAGTTATATACATTTCTGTGCCTGTTTGTGAACGCATTTGCTTTTTCAAAGAACTTTTCTGACAAAAACACAAGTTATTTGGCATGATATGCAAGATAAGTGACTAATCTAGTTGGGCAAAGGTTATAAACGGGTCTAGATGAGGGTTATACAGTCGAAAAATAAAAATGCGTTCACCTTAGTTATATACATTTCTGTGCCTGTTTGTGAACGCATTTGCTTTTTCAAAGAACTTTTCTGACAAAAACACTGCTTATTTGGCATGCTATGCAAGATAAGTAGCTAATCTAGTTGCGCAAAGGTTATCATCGGGTCTAGATGATAGTTATACAGTCGAAAAATGAAAATGCGTTCAACTCAGTTATATACATTTCTGTGCCTGTTTGTGAACGCATTTTGCCTATTCAAAGAACTTTTCTGTCAAATATACATGTTATTTGGCATGCTATGCAAGATAAGTGACTAATCTAGTTGTGCAAGAGTTATAAACGGGTCTAGATGAGGGTTATACAGTCGAAAAATGAAAATGCGTTCACCTTAGTTATATACATTTCTGTGCCTGTTTGTGAACGCATTTGCTTTTTCAAAGAACTTTTCTGACAAAAACACTGCTTTTTTGGCATGCTATTCAAGATAAGTGACTAATCTAGTTGTGCAAGAGTTATAAACGGGTCTAGATGAGGGTTATACAGTCGAAAAATGAAAATGCGTTCAACTCAGTTATATACATTTCTGTGCCTGTTTGTGAAACCATTTGCTTTTTCAAAGAACTTTTCTGACATAAACACTGCTTTTTTGGCATTCTATGCAAGATAAGTGAATAATCTAGTTGGGCAAAGGTTATAAACGGGTCTAGATGAGGGTTATACAGTCGAGAAATGAAAATGGGTTCAGCTCAGTTATACACAGTACTACACCTGTTTGTGAACGCAATTGCTAATTCAAGAACTTTTCTGACAAAAACACATGTTATTTGGCATGATATGCAAGACAAGTGACTAATCTAGTTGGGCAAAGGTTATCAACGGGTCTAGATGAGGGTTATACAGTCGAAAAATGAAAATGCGTTCAACTCAGTTATATACATTTCTGTGCCTGTTTGTGAACGCATCTGCTAATTCAAAGAACTTTTCTGACAAAAACACATGTTATTTGGCATGCTATGCAAGATAAGTGACTAATCTAGTTGAGCAAAGGTTATAAACTGGTCTAGATGAGGGTTATACAGTCGAAAAATGAAAATGCGTTCAACTCAGTTATACACATTTATGTGCCTGTTTGTGAACGCATTTTGCTCATTCAAAGAACTTTTCTGTCACATATACATGTTATTTGGCATGATATCCAAGATAAGTGACTAATCTAGTTGGGCAAGAGTTATAAACGGGTCTAGATGAGGGTTATACAGTCGAAAAATGAAAATGCGTTCAACTCAGTTATATACATTTCTGTGCCTGTTTGTGAACGCATTTGCTAATTCAAAGAACTTTTCTGACAAAAACACTGCTTTTATGGCATGCTATGCAAGATAAGTGGCTAATCTAGTTGGGCAAAGGTTATAAACGGGTCTAGATGAGGGTTATACAGTCGAAAAATGAAATGCGTTCAACTTAATTATATACATTTCTGTGCCTGTTTGTGAACGCATTTGCTTTTTCAAAGAACTTTTCTGACAAAAACACTGCTTTCTTGGCATGCTATGCAAGATAAGTGACTAATCTAGTTGCGCAAAGGTTATAAACGGGTCTAGATGAGGGTTATACAGTCGAAAAATGAAAATGCGTTCAACTCAGTTATAAACATTTCTGTGCATGTTTGTGAACGCATTTGCTAATTCAAAGAACTTTTCTGACAAAAACACTGCTTTTTTGGCATTCTATGCAAGATAAGTGACTAATCTAGTTGGGCAAAGGTTATAAACGGGTCTAGATGAGGGTTATACAGTCGAAAAATGAAAATGCGTTCAACTCGGTTATATAAACTTCTGTGCCTGTTTGTGAACGCATTTGCTAATTCAAAGAACGTTTCTGACAAAAACACATGTTATTTGGCATTCTATGCAAGCTAAGTGACTAATCTAGTTGGGCAAAGGTTATAAACGGGACTAGATGAGGGTTATACAGTCGAAAAATGAAATTGCGTTAAGCTCAGTTATTCACAGTACTACACCTGTTTGTGAACGCATTTGGTATTTCAAAGAACTTTTGTGACAAACACACATGTTATTTGGCATGCTATGCAAGATAAGTGACTAATCTAGTTGAGCAAAGTTTATAAACGGGTCTAGATGAGGGTTATACAGTCAAAAAATGAAATTGCGTTCACCCTAGTTATATACATTTATGTGCCTGTTTGTGAACGCATTTTGCTCATTCAAAGAAATTTTCTGTCAAATATACATGTTATTTGGCATGCTATGCTAGATAAGTGACTAATCTAGTTGTGCAAGATTTATAAACGGGTCTAGATGAGGGTTATACAGTCGAAAAATGAAAATGCGTTCAACTCAGTTATATACATTTCTCTGCCTGTTTGTGAACGCATTTGCTTTTTCAAAGAACTTTTCTGACAAAAACACTGCTTTTTGGGCATGCTATGCAAGATAACTAGCTAATCTAGTTGAGCAAACGTTATCAACGGGTCTAGATGAGGGTTAAACAGTCGAAAAATGAAAATGCGTTCAACTCAGTTATATACATTTCTGTGCCTGTTTGTGAACGCATTTGCTAATTCAAAGAGCTTTATTGACAACAACACTGTTTTTTTTGGCATGCTATGCAAGATAAGTGACCAATCTAGTTGGGCAAAGGTTATAAACGGGTCTAGATGAGGGTTATACAGTCGAAAAATGAAAATGCGTTCAACTCAGTTATATACATTTCTGTGCCTGTTTGTGAACGCATTTGCTTTTTAAAAGAACTTTTCTGACAAAAACACTGCTTTTATGGCATGCTATGCAAGATAAGTAGCTAATCTAGTTGGGCAAAGGTTATCAACGGGTCTAGATGAGGGTTATACAGTCGAAAAATGAAAATGCGTTCAACTCAGTTATATACATTTCTGTGCCTGTTTGTGAACGCATTTGCTTTTTTAAAGAACTTTTCTGACAAAAACACAAGTTATTTGGCATGATATGCAAGATAAGTGGCTAATTTAGTTGGGCAAAGGTTATAAACGGGTCTAGATGAGGGTTATACAGTCGAAAAATGAAAATGCGTTCACCTTAGTTATATACATTTCTGTGCCTGTTTGTGAATGCATTTGCTTTTTCAAAGAACTTTTCTGACAAAAACACTGCTTATTTGGCATGCTATGCAAGATAAGTAGCTAATCTAGTTGCGCAAAGGTTATCATCGGGTCTAGATGATAGTTATACAGTCGAAAAATGAAAATGCGTTCAACTCAGTTATATACATTTCTGTGCCTGTTTGTGAACGCATTTGCTTTTTCAAAGAACTTTTCTGACAAAAACACAAGTTATTTGGCATGATATGCAAGATAAGTGACTAATCTAGTTGGGCAAAGGTTATAAACGGGTCTAGATGAGGGTTATACAGTCGAAAAATAAAAATGCGTTCACCTTAGTTATATACATTTCTGTGCCTGTTTGTGAACGCATTTGCTTTTTCAAAGAACTTTTCTGACAAAAACACTGCTTATTTGGCATGCTATGCAAGATAAGTAGCTAATCTAGTTGCGCAAAGGTTATCATCGGGTCTAGATGATAGTTATACAGTCGAAAAATGAAAATGCGTTCAACTCAGTTATATACATTTCTGTGCCTGTTTGTGAACGCATTTTGCTTATTTAAAGAACTTTTCTGTCAAATATACATGTTATTTGGCATGCTATGCAAGATAAGTGACTAATCTAGTTGTGCAAGAGTTATAAACGGGTCTAGATGAGGGTTATACAGTCGAAAAATGAAAATGCGTTCACCTTAGTTATATACATTTCTGTGCCTGTTTGTGAACGCATTTGCTTTTTCAAAGAACTTTTCTGACAAAAACACTGCTTTTTGGGCATGCTATTCAAGATAAGTGACTAATCTAGTTGTGCAAGAGTTATAAACGGGTCTAGATGAGGGTTATACAGTCGAAAAATGAAAATGCGTTCAACTCAGTTATATACATTTCTGTGCCTGTTTGTGAAACCATTTGCTTTTTCAAAGAACTTTTCTGACATAAACACTGCTTTTTTGGCATTCTATGCAAGATAAGTGAATAATCTAGTTGGGCAAAGGTTATAAACGGGTCTAGATGAGGGTTATACAGTCGAGAAATGAAAATGGGTTCAGCTCAGTTATACACAGTACTACACCTGTTTGTGAACGCAATTGCTAATTCAAGAACTTTTCTGACAAAAACACATGTTATTTGGCATGATATGCAAGACAAGTGACTAATCTAGTTGGGCAAAGGTTATCAACGGGTCTAGATGAGGGTTATACAGTCGAAAAATGAAAATGCGTTCAACTCAGTTATATACATTTCTGTGCCTGTTTGTGAACGCATCTGCTAATTCAAAGAACTTTTCTGACAAAAACACATGTTATTTGGCATGCTATGCAAGATAAGTGACTAATCTAGTTGGGCAAAGGTTATAAACGGGTCAAAAGACGGTTATACAGTCGAAAAATGAAAATGCGTTCAGCTCAGTTATATACAGTACATTACCTTTTTGTGAACGCATTTGCTAATTCAAAGAACTTTTCTGACAAAAACACATGTTATTTGGCATGCTATGCAAGATAAGTGACTAATCTAGTTGAGCAAAGGTTATAAACGGGTCTAGATGAGGGTTATACAGTCGAAAAATGAAAATGCGTTCAACTCAGTTATACACATTTATGTGCCTGTTTGTGAACGCATTTTGCTCATTCAAAGAACTTTTCTGTCACATATACATGTTATTTGGCATGATATCCAAGATAAGTGACTAATCTAGTTGGGCAAGAGTTATAAACGGGTCTAGATGAGGGTTATACAGTCGAAAAATGAAAATGCGTTCAACTCAGTTATATACATTTCTGTGCCTGTTTGTGAACGCATTTGCTAATTCAAAGAACTTTTCTGACAAAAACACTGCTTTTTTTGGCATGCTATGCAAGATAAGTGGCTAATCTAGTTGGGCAAAGGTTATAAACGGGTCTAGATGAGGGTTATACAGTCGAAAAATGAAAATGCGTTCAACTTAATTATATACATTTCTGTGCCTGTTTGTGAACGCATTTGCTTTTTCAAAGAACTTTTCTGACAAAAACACTGCTTTCTTGGCATGCTATGCAAGATAAGTGACTAATCTAGTTGGGCAAAGGTTATAAACGGGTCTAGATGAGGGTTATACAGTCGAAAAATGAAAATGCGTTCAACTCAAGTTATAAACATTTCTGTGCATGTTTGTGAACGCATTTGCTAATTCAAAGAACTTTTCTGACAAAAACACGGCTTTTTTGGCATTCTATGCAAGATAAGTGACTAATCTAGTTGGGCAAAGGTTATAAACGGGTCTAGATGAGGGTTATACAGTCGAAAAATGAAAATGCGTTCAACTCGGTTATATAAACTTCTGTGCCTGTTTGTGAACGCATTTGCTAATTCAAAGAACTTTTCTGACAAAAACACATGTTATTTGGCATTCTATGCAAGCTAAGTGACTAATCTAGTTGGGCAAAGGTTATAAACGGGACTAGATGAGGGTTATACAGTCGAAAAATGAAATTGCGTTAAGCTCAGTTATTCACAGTACTACACCTGTTTGTGAACGCATTTGGTAATTCAAAGAACTTTTCTGACAAACACACATGTTATTTGGCATGCTATGCAAGATAAGTGACTAATCTAGTTGAGCAAAGTTTATAAACGGGTCTAGATGAGGGTTATACAGTCAAAAAATGAAATTGCGTTCAACTCAGTTATACACATTTATGTGCCTGTTTGTGAACGCATTTTGCTCATTCAAAGAAATTTTCTGTCAAATATACATGTTATTTGGCATGCTATGCTAGATAAGTGACTAATCTAGTTGGGCAAAGGTTATCAACGGGTCTAGATGAGGGTTATACAGTCGAAAAATGAAAATGCGTTCAACTCAGTTTTATACATTTCTGTGCCTGTTTGTGAACGCATTTGCTTTTTCAAAGAACTTTTCTGACAAAAACACTGCTTTTTGGGCATGCTATGCAAGATAACTAGCTAATCTAGTTGAGCAAACGTTATCAACGGGTCTAGATGAGGGTTAAACAGTCGAAAAATGAAAATGCGTTCAACTCAGTTATATACATTTCTGTGCCTGTTTGTGAACGCATTTGCTAATTCAAAGAGCTTTATTGACAACAACACTGTTTTTTTTGGCATGCTATGCAAGATAAGTGACCAATCTAGTTGGGCAAAGGTTATAAACGGGTCTAGATGAGGGTTATACAGTCGAAAAATTAAAATGCGTTCAACTCAGTTATTCACATTTATGTGTCTGTTTGTGAACGCATTTTGCTCATTCAAAGAACTTTTCTGTCAAATATACATGTTATTTGGCATGATATGAAAGATAAGTGGCTAATTTAGTTGGGCAAAGGTTATAAACGGGTCTAGATGAGGGTTATACAGTCGAAAAATGAAAATGCGTTCACCTTAGTTATATACATTTCTGTGCCTGTTTGTGAATGCATTTGCTTTTTCAAAGAACTTTTCTGACAAAAACACTGCTTATTTGGCATGCTATGCAAGATAAGTAGCTAATCTAGTTGCGCAAAGGTTATCATCGGGTCTAGATGATAGTTATACAGTCGAAAAATGAAAATGCGTTCAACTCAGTTATATACATTTCTGTGCCTGTTTGTGAACGCATTTGCTTTTTCAAAGAACTTTTCTGACAAAAACACAAGTTATTTGGCATGATATGCAAGATAAGTGACTAATCTAGTTGCGCAAAGGTTATCATCGGGTCTAGATGATAGTTATACAGTCGAAAAATGAAAATGCGTTCACCTTAGTTATATACATTTCTGTGCCTGTTTGTGAACGCATTTGCTTTTTCAAAGAATCTTTCTGACAAAAACACTGCTTTTTGGGCATGCTATTCAAGATAAGTGGCTAATCTAGTTGGGCAAAGATTATAAACGGGTCTAGATGAGGGTTATACAGTCGAAAAATGAAACTGCGTTTAACTCAGTTATACACATTTCTGTGCCTGTTTGTGAACGCATTTTGCTCAATCAAAGAACTTTTCTGTCAAATATACATGTTATTTGGCATGATATGCAAGATAAGTGACTAATCTAGTTGGACAAGAGTTATAAACGGGTCTAGATGAGGGTTATACAGTCGAAAAATGAAAATGCGTTCAACTCAGTTATATACATTTCTGTGCCTGTTTGTGAAACCATTTGCTTTTTCAAAGAACTTTTCTGACAAAAACACAAGTTATTTGGCATGATATGCAAGATAAGTGGCTAATCTAGTTGGGCAAAGGTTATCAACGGGTCTAGATGAGGGTTATACAGTCGAAAAATGAAAATGCGTTCACCTTAGTTATATACATTTCTGTGCCTGTTTGTGAACGCATTTGCTTTTTCAAAGAACTTTTCTGACAAAAACACTGCTTTTATGGCATGCTATGCAAGATAAGTAGCTAATCTAGTTGGGCAAAGGTTATAAACGGGACTAGATGAGGGTTATACAGTCAAAAAATGAAATTGCGTTCAACTCAGTTATACACATTTCTGTGCCTGTTTGTGAACGCATTATGCTAAATCAAAGAACTTTTCTGACAAAAACACATGTTATTTGGCATGCTATGCAAGATAAGTGACTAATTTAGTTGGGCAAAGGTTATCAACGGGTCTAGATGAGGGTAATACAGTCGAGAAATGAAAATGCGTTCAGCTCAGTTATACACAGTACTACACCTGTTTGTGAACGCATTTGCTAATTCAAAGAATTTTTCTGACAAAAACACATGTTATTTGGCATGCTATGCAAGATAAGTGACTAATCTAGTTGTGCAAGAGTTATAAACTGGTCTAGATGAGGGTTATACAGTCGAAAAATGAAAATGCGTTCAACTCAGTTATATACATTTCTGTGCCTGTTTGTGAACGCATTTGCTTTTTCAAAGAACTTTTCTGACAAAAACACTGCTTTTATGGCATGCTATGCAAGATAAGTAACTAATCTAGTTGGGCAAAGGTTATAAACGGGACTAGATGAGGGTTATACAGTCGAAAAATGAAAATGCGTTCAACTCAGTTATATACATTTCTGTGCCTGTTTGTGAACGCATTTGCTTTTTTAAAGAACTTTTCTGACAAAAACACAAGTTATTTGGCATGATATGCAAGATAAGTGGCTAATTTAGTTGGGCAAAGGTTATAAACGGGTCTAGATGAGGGTTATACAGTCGAAAAATGAAAATGCGTTCACCTTAGTTATATACATTTCTGTGCCTGTTTGTGAATGCATTTGCTTTTTCAAAGAACTTTTCTGACAAAAACACTGCTTATTTGGCATGCTATGCAAGATAAGTAGCTAATCTAGTTGCGCAAAGGTTATCATCGGGTCTAGATGATAGTTATACAGTCGAAAAATGAAAATGCGTTCAACTCAGTTATATACATTTCTGTGCCTGTTTGTGAACGCATTTGCTTTTTCAAAGAACTTTTCTGACAAAAACACAAGTTATTTGGCATGATATGCAAGATAAGTGGCTAATCTAGTTGGGCAAAGGTTATAAACGGGTCTAGATGAAGGTTATACAGTCGAAAAATAAAAATGCGTTCACCTTAGTTATATACATTTCTGTGCCTGTTTGTGAACGCATTTGCTTTTTCAAAGAACTTTTCTGACAAAAACACTGCTTATTTGGCATGCTATGCAAGATAAGTAGCTAATCTAGTTGCGCAAAGGTTATCATCGGGTCTAGATGATAGTTATACAGTCGAAAAATGAAAATGCGTTCAACTCAGTTATACACATTTCTGTGCCTGTTTGTGAACGCATTTTGCTCATTCAAAGAACTTTTCTGTCAAATATACATGTTATTTGGCATGCTATGCAAGATAAGTGACTAATCTAGTTGTGTAAGAGTTATAAACGGGTCTAGATGAGGGTTATACAGTCGAAAAATGAAAATGCGTTCAACTCAGTTATATACATTTCTGTGCCTGTTTGTGAACGCATTTGCTTTTTCAAAGAACTTTTCTGACAAAAACACTGCTTTTATGGCATGCTATGCAAGATAAGTAGCTAATCTAGTTGAGCAAAGGTTATAAACGGGACTAGATGAGGGTTATACAGTCGAAAAATGAAATTGCGTTCAACTTAGTTATACACATTTCTGTGCCTGTTTGTGAACGCATTATGCTAATTCAAAGAACTTTTCTGACAAAAACACATGTTATTTGGCATGCTATGCAAGATAAGTGACTAATCTAGTTGTGCAAAGTTTATAAACTGGTCTAGATGAGGGTTATACAGTCGAAAAATGAAAATGCGTTCAACTCAGTTATACACATTTATGTGCCTGTTTGTGAACGCATTTTGCTCATTCAAAGAACTTTTCTGTCACATATACATGTTATTTGGCATGCTATGCAAGATAAGTGACTAATCTAGTTGTGCAAGAGTTATAAACGGGTCTAGATGAGGGTTATACAGTCGAAAAATGAAAATGCGTTCAACTCAGTTATATACATTTCTGTGCCTGTTTGTGAACGCATTTGCTTTTTCAAAGAACTTTTCTGACAAAAACACTGCTTTTTTGGCATGCTATGCAAGATAAGTAGCTAATCTAGTTGGGCAAAGGTTATCATCGGGTCTAGATGAGGGTTATACGGTCGAAAAATGAAAATGCGTCCAACTCAGTTATAATAATTTATGTGCCTGTTTGTGAACGCATTTTGCTCATTCAAAGAACTTTTCTGACAAAAACACATGTTATTTGGCATGATATGCAAGATAGTGACTAATCGAGTTGGGCAAAGGTTATCAACGGGTCTAGATGAGGGTAATACAGTCGAGAAATGAAAATGCGTTCAGCTCAGTTATACACAGTACTACACCTGTTTGTGAACGCATTTGCTAATTCAAAGAATTTTTCTGACAAAAACACATGTTATTTGGCATGCTATGCAAGATAAGTGACTAATCTAGTTGTGCAAGAGTTATAAACTGGTCTAGATGAGGGTTATACAGTCGAAAAATGAAAATGCGTTCAACTCAGTTATATACATTTCTGTGCCTGTTTGTGAACGCATTTGCTTTTTCAAAGAACTTTTCTGACAAAAACACTGCTTTTATGGCATGCTATGCAAGATAAGTAACTAATCTAGTTGGGCAAAGGTTATAAACGGGACTAGATGAGGGTTATACAGTCGAAAAATGTAATTGCGTTCAACTTAGTTATACACATTTCTGTGCCTGTTTGTGAACGCATTTTGCTCATTCAAAGAACTTTTCTGTCACATATACATGTTATTTGGCATGATATGCAAGATAAGTGACTAATCTAGTTGTGCAAGAGTTATAAACGGGTCTAGATGAGGGTTATACAGTCGAAAAATGAAAATGCGTTCAACTCAGTTATATACATTTCTGTGCCTGTTTGTGAACGCATTTGCTTTTTAAAAGAACTTTTCTGACAAAAACACTGCTTATTTGGCATGCTATGCAAGATAAGTAGCTAATCTAGTTGGGCAAAGGTTATCATCGGGTCTAGATGATAGTTATACAGTCGAAAAATGAAAATGCGTTCAACTCAGTTATATACATTTCTGTGCCTGTTTGTGAACGCATTTGCTTTTTCAAAGAACTTTTCTGACAAAAACACAAGTTATTTGGCATGATATGCAAGATAAGTGGCTAATCTAGTTGGGCAAAGGTTATAAACGGGTCTAGATGAGGGTTATACAGTCGAAAAATAAAAATGCGTTCACCTTAGTTATATACATTTCTGTGCCTGTTTGTGAACGCATTTGCTTTTTCAAAGAACTTTTCTGACAAAAACACTGCTTATTTGGCATGCTATGCAAGATAAGTAGCTAATCTAGTTGCGCAAAGGTTATCATCGGTTCTAGATGATAGTTATACAGTCGAAAAATGAAAATGCGTTCAACTCAGTTATATACATTTCTGTGCCTGTTTGTGAACGCATTTTGCTCATTCAAAGAACTTTTCTGTCAAATATACATGTTATTTGGCATGCTATGCAAGATAAGTGACTAATCTAGTTGTGCAAGAGTTATAAACGGGTCTAGATGAGGGTTATACAGTCGAAAAATGAAAATGCGTTCAACTCAGTTATATACATTTCTGTGCCTGTTTGTGAACGCATTTGCTTTTTCAAAGAACTTTTCTGACAAAAACACTGCTTTTTTGGCATGCTATGCAAGATAAGTAGCTAATCTAGTTGAGCAAAGGTTATAAACGGGACTAGATGAGGGTTATACAGTCGAAAAATGAAATTGCGTTTAACTTAGTTATACACATTTCTGTGCCTGTTTGTGAACGCATTATGCTAATTCAAAGAACTTTTCTGACAAAAACACATGTTATTTGGCATGCTATGCAAGATAGTGACTAATCTAGTTGTGCAAAGTTTATAAACTGGTCTAGATGAGGGTTATACAGTCGAAAAATGAAAATGCGTTCAACTCAGTTATACACATTTATGTGCCTGTTTGTGAACGCATTTTGCTCATTCAAAGAACTTTTCTGTCACATATACATGTTATTTGGCATGATATGCAAGATAAGTGACTAATCTAGTTGTGCAAGAGTTATAAACGGGTCTAGATGAGGGTTATACAGTCGAAAAATGAAAATGCGTTCAACTCAGTTATATACATTTCTGTGCCTGTTTGTGAACGCATTTGCTTTTTCAAAGAACTTTTCTGACAAAAACACTGCTTTTTTGGCATGCTATGCAAGATAAGTAGCTAATCTAGTTGGGCAAAGGTTATCATCGGGTCTAGATGAGGGTTATACAGTCGAAAAATAAAAATGCGTCCAACTCCGTTATAATAATTTATGTGCCTGTTTGTGAACGCATTTTGCTCATTCAAAGAACTTTTCTGACAAAAACACATGTTATTTGGCATGATATGCAAGATAGTGACTAATCGAGTTGGGCAAAGGTTATCAACGGGTCTAGATGAGGGTAATACAGTCGAGAAATGAAGATGCGTTCAACTCAGTTATATACATTTCTGTGCCTGTTTGTGAACGCATTTGCTTTTTCAAAGAACTTTTCTGACAAAAACACTGCTTTTATGGCATGCTATGCAAGATAAGTAACTAATCTAGTTGGGCAAAGGTTATAAACGGGACTAGATGAGGGTTATACAGTCGAAAAATGTAATTGCGTTCAACTTAGTTATACACATTTCTGTGCCTGTTTGTGAACGCATTTTGCTCATTCAAAGAACTTTTCTGTCACATATACATGTTATTTGGCATGATATGCAAGATAAGTGGCTAATTTAGTTGGGCAAAGGTTATAAACGGGTCTAGATGAGGGTTATACAGTCGAAAAATGAAAATGCGTTCACCTTAGTTATATACATTTCTGTGCCTGTTTGTGAATGCATTTGCTTTTTCAAAGAACTTTTCTGACAAAAACACTGCTTATTTGGCATGCTATGCAAAATAAGTAGCTAATCTAGTTGCGCAAAGGTTATCATCGGGTCTAGATGATAGTTATACAGTCGAAAAATGAAAATGCGTTCAACTCAGTTATATACTTTTCTGTGCCTGTTTGTGAACGCATTTGCTTTTTCAAAGAACTTTTCTGACAAAAACACAAGTTATTTGGCATGATATGCAAGATAAGTGGCTAATCTAGTTGGGCAAAGGTTATAAACGGGTCTAGATGAGGGTTATACAGTCGAAAAATGAAAATGCGTTCACCTTAGTTATATACATTTCTGTGCCTGTTTGTGAACGCATTTGCTTTTTCAAAGAACTTTTCTGACAAAAACACTGCTTATTTGGCATGCTATGCAAGATAAGTAGCTAATCTAGTTGGGCAAAGGTTATCATCGGGTCTAGATGAGGGTTATACAGTCGAAAAATGAAAATGCGTTCAACTCAGTTATTCACATTTATGTGCCTGTTTGTGAACGCATTTTGCTCATTCAAAGAACTTTTCTGTCAAATATACATGTTATTTGGCATGCTATGCTAGATAAGTGACTAATCTAGTTATGCAAGATTTATAAACGGGTCTAGATGAGGGTTATACAGTCGAAAAATGAAAATGCGTTCAACTCAGTTATATACATTTCTGTGCCTGTTTGTGAACGCATTTTACTCATTCAAAGAACTTTTCTGTCACATATAAATGTTATTTGGCATGATATGCAAGATAAGTGACTAATCTAGTTGTGCAAGAGTTATAAACGGGTCTAGATAAGGGTTATACAGTCCAAAAATGAAAATGCGTTCAACTCAGTTATATACATTTCTGTGCCTGTTTGTGAACGCATTTGCTTTTTCAAAGAACTTTTCTGACAAAAACACTGCTTTTTTGGCATGCTATGCACGATAAGTAGCTAATCTAGTTGGGCAAAGGTTATCATCGGGTCTAGATGATAGTTATACAGTCGAAAAATGAAAATGCGTCCAACTCAGTTATAATAATTTATGTGCCTGTTTGTGAACGCATTTTGCTCATTCAAAGAACTTTTCTGACAAAAACACATGTTATTTGGCATGATATGCAAGATAGTGACTAATCGAGTTGGGCAAAGGTTATCAACGGGTCTAGATGAGGGTAATACAGTCGAGAAATGAAAATGCGTTCAGCTCAGTTATACACAGTACTACACCTCTTTGTGAACGCATTTGCTAATTCAAAGAACTTTTCTGACAAAAACACATGTTATTTGGCATGATATGCAAGATAGTGACTAATCTAGTTGGGCAAAGGTTATAAACGGGTCTAGATGAGGGTTATACAATCGAAAAATGAAATTGCGTTCAACTCAGTTATAAACATTTCTGTGCCTGTTTGTGAACGCATTTGCTAATTCAAAGAACTTTTCTGACAAAAACACATGTTATTTGGCATGCTATGCAAGATAAGTGACTAATCTAGTTGAGCAAAGTTTATAAACTGGTCTAGATGAGGGTTATACAGTCGAAAAATGAAAATGCGTTCAACTCAGTTATACACATTTATGTGCCTGTTTGTGAACGCATTTGCTTTTTCAAAGAACTTTTCTGACAAAAACACTGCTTTTTTGGCATGCTATGCAAGATAAGTAGCTAATCTAGTTATACAAAGGTTATCAACGGTCTACATGAGGGTTATACAGTCGAAAAATGAAAATGCGTTCAACTCAGTTATATACATTTCTGTGCCTGTTTGTGAACGCATTTGCTTTTTCAAAGAACTTTTCTGACAAAAACACAAGTTATTTGGCATGCTATGCAAGATAAGTGGCTAATCTAGTTGGGCAAAGGTTATCAACGGGTCTAGATGAGGGTTATACAGTCGAAAAATGAAAATGCGTTCAACTCAGTTATTCACATTTATGTGCCTGTTTGTGAACGCATTTTGCTCATTCAAAGAACTTTTCTGTCAAATATACATGTTATTTGGCATGCTATGCAAAATAAGTAACTAATCTAGTTGGGCAAGAGTTATAAACGGGTCTAGATAAGGGTTATACAGTCGAAAAATGAAAATGCGTTCACCTTAGTTATATACATTTCTGTGCCTGTTTGTGAACGCATTTGCTTTTTCAAAGAACTTTTCTGACAAAAACACTGCTTTTTGGGCATGCTATTCAAGATAAGTGGCTAATCTAGTTGGGCAAATGTTATAAACGGGTCTAGATGATAGTTATACAGTCGAAAAATGAAAATGAGTCCAACTCAGTTATAATAATTTATGTGCCTGTTTGTGAACGCATTTTGCTCATTCAAAGAACTTTTCTGACAAAAACACATGTTATTTGGCATGATATGCAAGATAGTGACTAATCTAGTTGGGCAAAGGTTATAAACGGGTCTAGATGAGGGTTATACAGTCGAAAAATGAAAATGCGTTCACCTTAGTTATATACATTTCTGTGCCTGTTTGTGAACGCATTTGCTTTTTCAAAGAACTTTTCTGACAAAAACACTGCTTTTTGGGCATGTTATTCAAGATAAGTGGCTAATCTAGTTGGGCAAATGTTATAAACGGGTCTAGATGATAGTTATACAGTCGAAAAATGAAAATGAGTCCAACTCAGTTATAATAATTTATGTGCCTGTTTGTGAACGCATTTTGCTCATTCAAAGAACTTTTCTGACAAAAACACATGTTATTTGGCATGATATGCAAGATAGTGACTAATCTAGTTGGGCAAAGGTTATAAACGGATCTAGATGAGGGTAATACAGTCGAGAAATGAAAATGCGTTCAGCTCAGTTATACACAGTACTACACCTCTTTGTGAACGCATTTGCTAATTCAAAGAACTTTTCTGACAAAAACACATGTTATTTGGCATGATATGCAAGATAGTGACTAATCTAGTTGGGCAAAGGTTATAAACGGGTCATAAGAGGGTTATACAGTCGAAAAATGAAATTGCGTTCAGCTCAGTTATATACAGTAGTACACCTCTTTGTGAACGCATTTGCTAATTCAAAGAACTTTTCTGACAAAAACACATGTTATTTGGCATGCTATGCAAGATAAGTGACTAATCTAGTTGTGCAAAGTTTATAAACTGGTCTAGATGAGGGTTATACAGTCGAAAAATGAAAATGCGTTCAACTCAGTTATACACATTTATGTGCTGTTTGTGAACGCATTTGCTAATTCAAAGAACTTTTCTGACAAAAACACATGTTATTTGGCATGCTATGCAAGATAAGTGACTAATTTAGTTGGGCAAAGGTTATAAACGGGTCTAGATGAGGGTTATACAGTCGAAAAATGAAAATGCGTTCAACTCAGTTATACACATTTATGTGCCTGTTTGTGAACGCATTTGCTTTTTCAAAGAACTTTTCTGACAAAAACACTGCTTTTTTGGCATGCTATGCAAGATAAGTACGTAATCTAGTTATACAAAGGTTATCAACGGGTCTACATGAGGGTTATACAGTCGAAAAATGAAAATGCGTTCAACTCAGTTATATACATTTCTGTGCCTGTTTGTGAACGCATTTGCTTTTTCAAAGAACTTTTCTGACAAAAACACAAGTTATTTGGCATGCTATGCAAGATAAGTGGCTAATCTAGTTGGGCAAAGGTTATCAACGGGTCTAGATGAGGGTTATACAGTCGAAAAATGAAAATGCGTTCAACTCAGTTATTCACATTTATGTGCCTCTTTGTGAACGCATTTTGCTCATTCAAAGAACTTTTCTGTCAAATATACATGTTATTTGGCATGCTATGCAAAATAAGTAACTAATCTAGTTGGGCAAGAGTTATAAACGGGTCTAGATAAGGGTTATACAGTCGAAAAATGAAAATGCGTTCACCTTAGTTATATACATTTCTGTGCCTGTTTGTGAACGCATTTGCTTTTTCAAAGAACTTTTCTGACAAAAACACTGCTTTTTGGGCATGCTATTCAAGATGAGTGGCTAATCTAGTTGGGCAACGGTTATAAACGGGTCTAGATGAGGGTTATACAGTCGAAAAATGAAAATGAGTCCAACTCAGTTATAATAATTTATGTGCCTGTTTGTGAACGCATTTTGCTCATTCAAAGAACTTTTCTGACAAAACACATGTTATTTGGCATGATATGCAAGATAGTGACTAATCTAGTTGGGCAAAGGTTATAAACGGATCTAGATGAGGGTAATACAGTCGAGAAATGAAAATGCGTTCAGCTCAGTTATACACAGTACTACACCTCTTTGTGAACGCATTTGCTAATTCAAAGAACTTTTCTGACAAAAACACATGTTATTTGGCATGATATGCAAGATAGTGACTAATCTAGTTGGGCAAAGGTTATAAACGGGTCATAAGAGGGTTATACAGTCGAAAAATGAAATTGCGTTCAGCTCAGTTATATACAGTACTACACCTCTTTGTGAACGCATTTGCTAATTCAAAGAACTTTTCTGACAAAAACACATGTTATTTGGCATGCTATGCAAGATAAGTGACTAATCTAGTTGAGCAAAGTTTATAAACTGGTCTAGATGAGGGTTATACAGTCGAAAAATGAAAATGCGTTCAACTCAGTTATACACATTTATGTGCCTGTTTGTGAACGCATTTGCTAATTCAAAAAACTTTTCTGACAAAAACACATGTTATTTGGCATGCTATGCAAGATAAGTGACTAATTTAGTTGGGCAAAGGTTTTAAACGGGTCTAGATGAGGGTAATACAGTCGAAAAATGAAAATGCGTTCAACTCAGTTATACACATTTATGTGCCTGTTTGTGAACGCATTTGCTTTTTCAAAGAACTTTTCTGACAAAAACACTGCTTTTTTGGCATGCTATGCAAGATAAGTAGCTAATCTAGTTATACAAAGGTTATCAACGGTCTACATGAGGGTTATACAGTCGAAAAATGAAAATGCGTTCAACTCAGTTATATACATTTCTGTGCCTGTTTGTGAACGCATTTGCTTTTTCAAAGAACTTTTCTGACAAAAACACAAGTTATTTGGCATGCTATGCAAGATAAGTGGCTAATCTAGTTGGGCAAAGGTTATCAACGGGTCTAGATGAGGGTTATACAGTCGAAAAATGAAAATGC